>OY783232.1:29931627-32538115 GCA_963678685.1 Patella ulyssiponensis
ATTACCCATAAGTGCACATATTAAACGGAATGTCACTTTGCTGAGATTGAATATATTGCCACTTGCAACTGTTCTTTTCAAACGAAAACAAATCACTTCCCCACTTTGTAAGTTATGTGAGGAGTCTGATGAGGATATAAGTCATTTCCTTTTCCAGTGTACAGTTCTGGCGGAACTTAGACTACAGATAATTCCCCAAAACTTTCTCAGAAACTACAGTCAATTCAGTCTAGGCAATCTTTGTAATACAGAGTGCCAAAGTTACATAATTGCAATTTCACGGTATATCGATAAAGCTAGTCAATTGAAAAAACGTTGATTGATATTGTTGACATTATTGATATTGTATTTTATTGTTATTGTTGTTACCACCACCACCTTCCCACATTTTTTGTTAAATGATATTGTATTATTTGTATCTTTGGGTCCAAGACATCTAAATACTGAATAAACAAATTATTATTATACTATTCAAAAAAAGTAGGGGATATTTGATTTTGGGGGCATAATACTAAAATATGCAAATGACTACGAAAAAAGTCACTATAGAACCTAACAGAAGAAACATTTCCAGTTACATGTGACGCCCAAACGCACCATAGCTACCGCATGGAATGCAGGTGATGCTTGGGATCATCATGGGGGTCCAACCCAAGATTTGCACTCTGACTTTGAATGTTACAGTCATTGTGGCATTGAATTCCAGGGTGGAAACATCAGTTTAATTGTTTTAGTGACCAGAAAACAAATTTTGATATGCGTCGGCTTACCCAAAATGAAAGGTTACGTGCCCTTGGCATGCTACAGATCCGCACAACACAGGACAGACCACGCTCAGGTCGACCAAGGGCGACAACTCAAGCCCAGGATCGATTTATCCGTACCTTGGCCTTGAGAAATCGTGTCATCACAGCAAATCAGATCAGCGCTCGTCTTCAAACAGACACTGGTGTGAGAGTGAGTGGCCAAACGATTCGGAATCGACTGCATAGGGGTCACCTTCGCGCCCGACGTCCTCGCGTGATCCCTTGTTTGAGAGATCATCACATTCAGGCAAGACGTCGTTGGTGTAGGGATCGTCAACACTGGGATAATCGACGCTGGAGCAATGTGATGTTTTCAGATGAGTCAAGGTTCACTGTTGATTTTTTGGACAGACGTAGGAGGGTGTGGCGTCGTCGAAACGAGCGCTCCCAAGACGTTAACGTCATCAGACATGATCGATTTGGGGGTGGTTCTGTTATGGTGTGGGGAGACATCACTGTTGCTGGAAGAACGGCTTTACATGTTGTTGCAGGGCGTGTTACAGGCCAGTACTACCGGGACAACATCTTGGCAGTCCATGTTGTGCCGTTCGCGCGACGTCATGGCCGTCGTTTATTCTTCCAGGATGACAACGCAAGATGTCACAGGGCCAGGATCGTTACAGGTTACCTCCAACAACAGAACATCACCACATTACCTTGACCAGCACTGAGTCCCGACCTCTCCCCCATCGAACATGTCTGGGACATGCTTGGACAGAGGTTACGTCAACGTCAACAACGTCCTGCCAATGTCCAAGAACTTGCTGCTGCGTTGCAACCGGAATAGGACAATCTGGACCAAAATGACCTTAGACGTCTCATTAGGAGTATGCCACGTCGGATCAATGCTTGTTTGGCAAACAGAGGAGGATTTACCCGTTACTGACTTTGTTGTGATGCTGTGGTAACTTTGCTGTTTGACCCCGGGTATCATTTTACCCTTATAATGGTCAGTCTGTGCCTTACTTAGTCTAACGATCATTTGGAATAAATCGATGAATGTGAACTTCATTTCATTTTGTCATTTGTTTCTTCGTCAGTTTCATTAGGTGACTTTAATAACACTTAAAAATCAAATATCCCCTACTTTTTTTGAATAGTATATATATTAACGCACAGAAAAGGGCAGGTTTGGCTCTCGCATAATGCCTCTTTAGACAAAAATAACGTAAAAACTTTGACATACAAAAGAAAACAGGAAAGACGATTTACCATGTATATCTGCCGGTGTTGCAAGACTGCTTAATGTTCCAGCATTGGCATGTCTATGTTTCATTGTGCATTTGGGTCCCGCTGTACCCACATCGTTAACTTTAACACTGTACCTAGCTGGTCCAATGTCGGACGGTGCTTTAGCAGCTAAATAAAAGAATATTGTTTTAAAATGTCAATTACTTATGCATCAAACAGTTGTTTCGAACATGAAATAGTTTAATCAATTTAAATGCGTGCACATCAAAATAGAACAAGAAACTGAATACGATAACAATCCAATTAAAGCTTAATAAAGCTGGCATCGCGTGGCATGAAATTGGACTTAATGTATGTGCAAGACTTCAATCTAGTTTATATCGATACCAAAACAGCCACAAGGATAAAACCTACTAATTAACAAAGATATCATTCAACAGTAAGTGGAATGTTTTTCTCTTTAGCTTTGAAATCTAAAGCCCAAAACGCTTGTTTTAAATTCATGATTATGCTTAAATTACATGAAAAAACAAATCCTTTCCACAATGTTTCCTGTAAAATAGACGGTCTTGAGATAGTTTAATCTTTGGTTCAATTCGTGTTCATAAATTGGCAGATTGTAAAGTCAACGTCTTAAACTTAAATACTTTCTGAACTCCCATTAACAGGACAAACTTACTCCATGTATGCCCATTTAAAGGAAATGTTTGTTAGTTTCAGTTTTTAATATAATAGTTACCATCATCATCATACATTGTTCTGGATCGCCCTTTAAGTGTTATCCTTTTATGTTTCCATGCCATATCTCCACTGGTGCTATAATTTGCTGGTCCGGGAGTCTTTTTATCTGTAATCGAAAAATAAAAGTAAAAACATGCCTTATAATTAGTTATAAACCTAAATGCAACCCCACCCACCACTCCAAAACAGAAACAAAATTTGTTTACAATTTGTGTTGAGTGAACGTTAAACTCTATTTCTATTCTCCCGTAAACATTAAAAACACGTTTGTCGAAATTATGCAAAAAATTTCTATTTCAAAAAGATTCACATACGACAAAAATAAACAGGAATGGTCAAAGTAAATCAGCGTCGCCTACATTCCTCCCGAAAATCTTTGCTGGGCCCTTTTAATCCGACTACATTTTTAAAAGCGGAAAAAAATATTTATCGTTGATATTTTGATTTTGTTTTCTTAAGTAAATGATCAATTTGAGTACAATTTAGTGTGGATTATTTTCCGATCATTGGTTTAACTTTAGACTTACGTTTTGAAAGTTTCTGTCTTCCCGCCACTGAATAATGAGGAGGTTCTGTATGAGTAAAGGTGATTTTAGGAGAATAATCTGCAGGTCCTGGAGCAGGTATACCTAGAAATATCAGTGTAACTACATCAAATAAACTATACTAATGGTAACAATAAAGACGTTTCGAAATGCGGAGGGCGTTGCTGTAATCAAATTTCCAATCTTTTTAACTTCTGCGGAATAAATTAATATTAATTTTAATAAGAAAATAGTTGTTACCTAAAGATGTTAAAGGTTTTTCACCAGGTGCGACAATATATTCTCCCATCGCTGTTCTTCTCACTGAAATGAATAAAGATTTGTCCTGAAAGATCACCATTCATTGATCACGGAAATTATCAGAGCTACAAAGGAGTCACCATCATCAGCGCCCCTACCTTTGATATTGATGAGGGTACAAGATTGTTACGATATAAGTAGATTTCAATACGTTTTGTGGTAGATGCGCTTACCGTAAAGACAAATAATAGAGACCTTGTTTATTATCGTAACAGCGGAGGTAATGACAATCGAGGCTGGACTATTATAGATACTCATATAGCGAGAACCGTCAGCTCTTACCTACATATCTAATGCTAATGCCGCTTTTAAAAAGGATGTTTATGATTTTATGATCCTGTCCCAAGTGTAAAAGTTACCGAAGGCGAGGTAGACCATACTATTATTATGCTTAAAATTCAATCAAGAGAGATCTCAATTACAGCAAACCATTTTAACCAAGAGACGTAGGCCTATTCCATTCTTCTGCCTAGGCTTAATTAACTAAACCTACCTTTTTTTGATGATAACTTTTGTGCCGATTCTAATTCCAGAATGTCATCTTCCTCTTCTTCTTCTTTTGTGGCATTGAATACCCCAAGTAAGAAGGCAGGAAGTTGAACTACCGGCTCATTATCCATTTTGATTTTACAACTACAAGTCTAAGTATAAATCCTCACTAAAAATGCCTTGACCACAACTCTTTAGCACGGATATGCATTATCCAACCTAGTCTCCAAGGGTCTGCTATGACGTCACAATGAAAGTTACGTCAATACAATCATAGTTTGTGGTGTGAACAAATTGCTTTCTGTTTTTATTTCATTATTTGGTCTGTCCTATGTAAGGGCTATGCCGCATTTATATTACACAGCTAGTTACTAGCGGTTGACCCGGCGTAGCACGGACATAGCAACGAACCGGAAGTAGCACAAGTCCAGATCCGGACCCGGTAGGCCATCGCCACCAGATGTTACTCCCCGGTCCGAGCTACCCTTCGTATAGCTACACACCCAATTCCAGACTCGGGAGGGTCCTGGAGTAGCCGCCAGCCATTAACAACAGATAGACATACAAACAAAAGACAGTAACAAATTATTAGTAAGGATATAGATATATTTGGTTATCATTTATAATATAACCCTGTCGAATGTGTAATTCGTGTACAAATTCCCCAATAGGCATAGAGTGCTTACGGACGCCGTGAGACCAGAGATATTATAGAATCTAGGTAGGCTACTACCTAACACTAATAGAATGACCTAGTTATGGGCACACGTTCTTAATCTGCCACGTATGCTGGCATTAAGGCTCTTTCTCGGCCAGGCCCGTTTAAATAATAGATTTGGTCGTTTGAAGGAATTCATACGAAGGAATACAGAAACTGTATTAGGACTAATAATTTTATAAAATTCACAAAAGAGTAAATTTAATTAACAACCAGTCATAACCATAGCGCTATTATGTCTCTCAGTTATTACCTTCTTATTATTTTTAATGTGACTCAGTACCTGGTTTGGCTAAGTAGGCCTACCGCATGCCTAATTTATTAATAAACATTGTTCCAGATATACATCAAAACCCCTCGAAATATGTTTTGATATTCTGTCTATTTACAAATCAAATATTCGGCAGATCATCATCGTCAGTAAACATTCAAAGCAAAACCCAAAGTCCAATGCACACGTGTCGGAACCCTCCGGGAAAAAATGCCGTGTGAAAGATGTCTGCACTTTTTATTCAAATATTAAATCTCCCGACACTGATGAATCATCGATAGGCCTACTTCCATCTACTGGTTTATTTGGCTCCGGGTAAAACATTGATTTATTTCAAATCTGCAAGGATTTAACGAAATCACGCTTGGCATTTAATGATATTAAATTTCATTGTTTAAACATGACATATATTTTGCAAGAGCTAAATATTACAGATCTTTCTTTAGATCGGAAATGTTAACTTAATTTTTAATTAGACATTAAGTAAACGTACATTATGCAAGAGCTAAATCTGCCTATTTCTTTCGGCCTGAAATTTTATATAAACTATTACTTAGACATTTATTGACAAAACAAGACCATAATAAACTCTCGAGGGCATCAGGTAGTTGATTAGAACGGTGCGCCATTTAAAACTTTAATTCAAAGTCTCGAATATACCAGTGCCCAAGTTACCACTACCCACACATCTTTCAGTTGGGCTCAGAATGAAATATTTTGAATTAAATTTTCAATATTTTCATTTTATATTGTCTATTTTTGAGGTATTATAGCAAGAATGTTCACTTCTTTATCTAAATCTTACATAATGTAATTGAATACATTTTGTTGTGGATAATCAAGACATTGTTGTTTTTTTTTTATCGTACCGACTCTACATGTAGTAATGACGATCTAGGCTAGACCTAAAATTCAATCGCTAATATATCGGTTCAGAGAGGATTTTCAGCATATCCCCTATACGTTATATATATTTTAACTATTATAGAGAGAACTGTTAACTTTTATCTGATCTCCTTATAATGCCCCTTTAATGTAGAATGCCTGAATATTGTTGAATATATTACATTTATTTATTCAACATGTTATGAAAATCAATATAAAATATATATTTTACGTGAAAAATTAGGATTTAAGAGACTTGTCATATCATTTATCACCACGACAAGTAAATATCGTTTATGATTTATGCAAATATTGCCCAATCGACCTTGACTTCAATGTAACATTACCTTTAAAATGTCGACGAAATCGAGGTTTTCAATTGTGTTTTTTTAGTTCATTGTACGAAAACATAAAATTCATCCACATGCGGGTCCTGTGCCCAGAGACATCTCAACTTTATATAAATTACGTAAGTATTTTTATTGCTGAAAATTACATAACTTATAGCAAATACAATAAATAAATAAATACATACAAATGTAATATAAAGGTACAAATGGTATAAAGCAATATAGTTTCTAGAATAGACTGCCGCTTAATAAATGATGAATGTATATATTATTTTTTAAAGAGTTTAAAATAACTGGTGATTTGTAAGACACTGTATTGAATATTGCAGTAATTTAAAGACTGAAATGTACTTATACCCCGACAATAAATTGCAGATATGCGATGATTTTGTTATGCTACGTGTAAGCCTTTCATATCCACCAAGAAGTTGAACGACAGAAGTTCTAGTAATTGATGCGCGGCGTTATTCCGGGTTTTACTTTTTCTCCGAAAAAAGACAAATAAATAAGAATGCAGTCCCCCGACACCCACACTCTTCAGATAGCAGTATATTAAAGTAGGCTAATGGTTACTCTGGCAATCAGCCATTGCTAATGGTCATTGCACGTTTTGTCAAGGGAAATTCGTGTATCAATAATTAAAAAAAACCAAGCTTTTGTAATCTTATATTACTATTTATTCTATTTGTCTGCTTCTAGGTAAAAGGAGGTGCTCGAAATTTCATAGCCTTCTAAAACAAATAATCCAATAAATACTGGCGAGAGTCACGAGAACTAGGTAATTTGAAATATAAATAGCAGGAACAGTTAAAGTATAAAATGAAATATTTGGAGTGGATTAACACGCAGTGGCTGGTTCAGGTGCTGGGCCTAGGGGTGCGGACCCGCTAAATGGCAATATATAAAAAATTCAGTTGCTTGTCCCGCAACCTCATCGACACTTCAATTTCACTGGACCAACGCCGGAAGCGAGCCTGGGTCCCTCTGGTTAGCTATCCAGCGTATTGCGCCACATCATTGACACTTCAATTTTACTCGACCAACACCGGAAGCGAACCTAAGTCCCCTGGTTAGCTACCCAGCGTATTATCACTTATTGAGCCGCCACTCTCCCCATGGCATATGATAAATAAAAACAGATAAAAAACCCTTATAGATAGATAAATAAATAAATAAATAAACTCGTTGTGAGCTATATTTTCGTATTCAAACCCTACGTCAAAGATTTTATGCATATCACGTTTAACACGAAATATTATTTCCCCATGATAATATCTAACAACATTCATATTATTATTGAATAACATCAAATCGATTAATCGACCCGAGACCCCCTTGATTATATTTCTACCTTATTTAAGTTATCATAGTAAACTTGTAATAATCAGCTAGATTTGCTTTCACATCACGCACATAATCAATTCATATTTAAACCGATTTACACTTAATCATTTCATTATTTTTTCAGTGAACTTAATTGAATCTTTTTCACGAGTGTTAATATGCGATTGATTAATCGATCAATTAAAAGGAAAAACATGTGGATCTTTCACGATTCATAACAACATTTGAAGATGATATTTGGGGAATTGTATAGATTGGAGTGCATTATTTGCAGAATCTCTTTGAGTACCGTGTGACCTGTCCATAAATTTCAATTACCTTCAATAATGTTCACTGATTTTGGAAACCTTCAATAACGTTCAATGCTATTGGAATCCTTGAAAAATGTTTACTGCGTTCGGAAACCTTCACTGCTAAAAGTGTGGTTTCTTGTCTGTCATGGCATTTTAGTACATATCTATTTCCAACGCATTATAACTATATTTATTTTTAATCTCTCAAAAAAGACTCCCTCGTGTGTACAAACTATTATTACAACGTTGAACAACCATATCTCTTGTATAGATCGAAGAACATTTCACGTGCGGATCAAGCAGTGAAGTATATTTTGAGTATGAATTTATTATGCGCTTCAAAAGCTGGTTCTTATAGTATTGATCAATCAAATTTAATTTAGGCATATTCCACCTACAATGATGTATAATTCAAAAGGGATGAATTTGAAGGAAATAATCGGATTGAATGGGGCTTCGTTCTGTCTAAAAATTATGTTGTTAATGATCAGATGTTTAAAGCAGGTGGTGTCTGGTAAAATAAGATTGTAGACTGGATTTTCACAAGACCTTACAATCCCATCCTACTTCATCACATTGAAACAGAAGCACCTCACAAGACAAATTATATCATGCTACTTATATCGTATAAACAATAAGTGAAAAGGTGAGACTCGTCTTTTGGAAGATATTTGTCAGCTAAGTTAACCAGATTATACCCGCCATATTTTCTTTGGCAATTGAAATAGACGGAGCAGAAGTGTGTCTGTTTTTACAGGATGTGTGCAGATGATCAAAAACAAAAACATAAGTACGTTATTTTCATTTGATTTGATTCACAAGATACACGTCAACACTTACATTAACACCTATTTTCACAACATGCGCGTGCGTGCGTATAATGGGTTCATTTTAAAAACGGATACGTGAGGATGGTTGGTGTACAGCAAAGCTGTTTCTTTCTCGTGTCGGTTAGGTTATCGAGTACCTAAACCATACTATAGTGAAAATAATATTATAAGAAAATAGAAACGCAATAAATATATGTAAAGAGTATGGAGCAGTGTTAATTATACAGTTAATGACATAGTTACGGACATTTCTAATCAAATTTTATGTGTTTATTGTTATTTGGTTAACATGTAAGTATATTAATTTCTCAGGTGTGCAGCCAAGGACAAACAAATGGTTTGTATTATTTATGGACAAAGGGCGCCTGTTTTGTATAATGCTTATATTAAAATTATATAAATTGCTTCACAAGATTTAATAAAAGGAAAATTAGGAATTGAGAGAGTAGAATATTTGACATACAAAAAATTCTGATACCCATCCGCGATTCAGTACTTACGCTAATCCCCCCCCCCCTCTTAACGACATATTCATTCGATGATAATTAAATAATCAACTCAAACCCCAAATACTTCTTTTTATTTGTGTACATTTGTAATAACCGGGGCAATGAAAATAAAATTGATACCCCCTTTCCCACCAACCAATCAAATCAATTAGTAATTATTGAGTTGTAAATAAGTTTTGAAAGCCGTACATTTACAAGCTACATTTATAAGCAATTCACACATTCTCAACATGTCAATTCACATCCAATTACAAACGAGGTCGAGACCGAGAACGATTAACTTTTTGCATTATACGTCATCAGTTCTCGAGGGCTTCCCCCAACGACGGCAGACGAACTCGCCCGTCCGATTTAGACAAAACTTGAAATATAGGTTTATCTAAAAAAAAGATCTCGGTTCCTTTCGATATCGGCATGTATCGGATCGAGACTTCATTGATTATGTCCAATGATTGTACGAAAAATCACGTCTTCAGCATGTGGACACTCTAGATTTCACAATTTTCATCTGATTTTGATGAAACTTGAAACGCACATTCATAACTCAAAGAAGTCACAATTTTTATCCAATTTAAAAAATCACGTTTGAATCCACTTCTACATCCTTATGACGGCTGCCCCTTGTATGCCAACATTGTAAATATAATAAGGTATATCAAGCTTGTGGATCCTCCAGAGGACACAAAATGACCTAGTTTGTGTCGAGTGGACGCTAAACCCCATTTCTCCCCCTCTCTCGCTTTTTTTTTATGGTGCACTTAGCTCGCTTAAGACTATTAAATTCATTTTGATGACTTTATACTTGATTTTAAACCTTGAAGACGCTGTTTAAGGTGACCGCGCAAACAATGTTATCACTTTCAAACAGTGCACTTTTTGCTCTATTCAATTTTCAGGAAATGTTTTTTTTTATGGTGCATTTAGCTCGCTTAAGACTATTAAATTCATTTTGATGACTTTATACTTGATTTTAAACCCTGAAGACGCTGTTTAAGGTGACCGCGCAAACAATGTTATCACGGTGAACTGACCATCACGTTTTTCTGATTTTTCTGAACAGTGAAAGTCTTTTTGTTCTCGTTCTCGGAACGCGTCTGAGGAAAGAATATCAGAAAGGCTAGGCTAAGTCAAGCTTTGCCTACCCGATGAGATAACAGTATGAATGTGTTACGTATGGTATTTTCTTATTACCGTTATGTGTTCTACATGTTTATGGAAATATGAACTACTCCCAAGTTTTATTAGGATTGTCAATGTTTATTGATATTTATATGTAAATATAAAAAAAGGCTGGGAATATAATCCCAAATCGTACCAAATGCGTAGGCCTAAACGGTATATGGTATCTGTTAACAAATCAAAGTTTAGATAAGCATTTAGGTGTTGGTTGAGGCAGTTCCTCGGAATTTTCTAGCTCATTTTCCACTAAGGTGCAGAACGGGTGCGCTGGCGAGGAACAGCATCGGGTCGTTCGAATAAAAAGAACCCCAAAATGTTGGAATTCGAAATAAAAGCAGGCCGTATAGGGCAAAAATCTCGTCATAGCACACTACATTGCGCCGCGCATCTTCGTCTTCATTAGCCCGGATAAAGCGTTACCCCGCCCCCAGTTTATTTCACTGCTTTTATCTAAGGTGTAATGTAAATGCGTGACTGTCTTGCATCACTAGCGTAAAGGTTACAACATTTAATCTTTTGTAGTGTGAAAACCCATTATTCGGTATAGCTTTCTAGTGAAATTTAATTAAACATAACGTGTAAACTGCCAAATAAATCCGGCTTAGTTCGATCTCGAAAACTCAGGAATGTAAGTGTAGCTGATGAAATTTAATTAAAAATAAGTTTCAAGGTTTGTAAATAAATATCTCATGAAAACTTGTTTTCTATATAAATGTGTTCGGCTTAAAAACTAAATGTTTTGCTGCGTGAATAGTTGAAGACGTCCGACATAACATAAATTAAATGTTAAACCATGAGCTGACTTTGTATGTTTATGCCTGAAATGCATGTGAGGAATTTATCGAGAGAAGCTGGTATTCTTAAGATGTATCAACAATATATTCGGCGGGTAATGGTGCTTGTTACTTCGTCTCGTATCAGAGAGTAAATAGACGCCTTGTCTTGCCAATTCCGCAAAAAACGTTGAATTGTTAGATGGGTTTCGAAATTACTGCCGACTTCACACGTTACAGTCCTTGTTGAATCTTTACCAAAGCCATTCCCAGTTTTTTGAATTTCAAGTTTCACCCCCTCAAAAAATAATCTAGAAATTAAGTAATGTACAAAAATTTTGGCAACAAGGTGTGTTGGTTGAACTGTGTTTTTGACACAGAAACAAGTGTATGTGTTTCTGATTATATGTATCAGGTTAATGAGTTAATTATTATTCCAGGAACTTTCGACTTTACCTGTTCTATTCTGAAGAAAGGTGTGTTCTAGTACTTGGTGTGCACATCTATCATTCATAAGACGTAAATGAAATCGTGAGTGTAAGTAAGTCTACCCGGGGTTGAAAAGCGCGACATGGTGTGGTCAGTGTATTCACCCCCAGTGTATTCGGACATCTAATCCTATAAGCCAACTAAGAGTAATGTCTAAACGATCGATTCGTGTACAAGCCAACTTATCAAAGTCACCGAGATACTTGAGATAAGGGTTTTTCCTCATATTGATAATAAATCTATGGTAATAAACGACATGCACCCGTTTGTAAAGCGTCTGTGTTTTAGATAAAACTGTTTTTTTTGTATTAAAATATCTGCATTTTAACGTCAAATCTCTCTAGTTTCATATCGGGTCACACCAGGTGGTGACAGTTTATTATTGATCCTACTGGATTATTGGGAATACGAGTACCTTACAAGTAGTAAATTACTGTTGTATTATCATATTGAATGAAGCTATATCAGAATAAGAAAACGTATTATCCATTAGGGGTTGTTATCGGATCTTTGTAGTTTCCGCCCGTTATTTTAGTTTCCTCTCACACAGAAAGGATCACGCTAGCGTTAAATATTGTCAACCTTATTGTTAATTCACGAAGCATAATGAACTTGATGAAGGGGTCCATAGACCATGAATCTCAAATAAGATAATACAATAAATTAATATATGGAAGAGACCTTTTTCTGTGTTAGAAGAGATAAAATGGCTATACATGAACAAATTGATATAAGGACAAAGACATACTAAAATGATCATCATGATCATTTAAACTGCACCATAAATAAAATATTCGTTAATGACAAAAAATCATGCAATTCATAATTCCGTTACTGTAACAAACCCAAAATCAATACAGCCATATGCATCACAACTGTTGACTTATACCAAACATCAAATTAGTGTAATTTTAATATTTCACTGTTTTAATATTCTTGGTAAAGTGTATCTGAGTCAGAACTAAAAGTTATAATCTTCCGTTATACCATATGTTATGTCCTATAAATAGATGCTAAGTTCCTTGCAACCAAAGGTGTAGGCATATAACATATTTTTTTTATAAAGAATGGGAAGACTGTGTCAGTTAGTATTAGTTCAGAACACTTTAAATCCACTCGAAATCAACGAAGATAAATAGTTGGTTTTATCGAAAGTGGAGTTGCTACGCTATTCCACATATTTCTAAGCGATTAATTGAAACATACTAGGCCAACTGTCTGGATTCGTTTATACAAATTTTTACAAACCTTCTGGGACTGACGCAATACATGTCCCAACAAATTTTACAATGCTTGATTTATACGAGGGGAGCCACGATGGCTCGGTTAGTAAAATGTTGGCTCGCTAACCTGGGGTCTCGTGTTCGATCCCTATGTGGGCTGAGAGAGTTCGTCGGGATTTTTCGGCGTGGTGGGTCTGGCAATGGACACCGTATAGTCGTTCGGATGCAACGAAAAGCCGAGGCCCCCTGTATACGTAAAACAACCCTTGGCAGTTAGAATTAGATATAAGAGTTGGACATAACGCTGCTGTCTGGGCAGAAATTCCTTCATAGCACATTGTATGGTGTATGCTTGTCTTCATCAGCCCAGTAGGAGCAGCACAGCAGGACATTAAACTCCCATATCATTCCATTTTATTTCATTTTGATTCATACCAAGCAAATAAAATTCTGAGAATATATAATCCAAATATGTATAGATCTAATACATTATGTCAACAAAGGGCCATGATTCACTATAAAAGCCCACGAACCTTATCTTTAACTCTGCAGTTTATAGCAATAGGCCAACCCCAGTTAACCAAAATAACCCTGGAAAACAAAAATGACAGATCCTACTTCGTTTCGTTTTTATAGTTCAAAATTTCGTTTTACTTGTCTTTTCTACACTAGAATCTGAAAGAGTTGTTATCACTGACGTGTTCTGGATGATGCGAGGGATTAGCCAATGAAACGGTCTGTTACCACGAGTTCTTAGCCTTGTTATGCACGGAACTGTGGGTAAATCACTAGAAACGCCAACGCTGATTGATTAATATCAATGGCTGACGTCATTGGGTAAACAACCGTTAGCTTGACCCCTGACTTGAACTCTCACTATAACTTGTCAGATCTCCATGTAGCGTAGACTATCGAAAGTATACAAAACGAAACGAAATATAGATCTGTATTTTAGTCAGATTGACAGACAAACAGGCGGCAGAACTGATCTATAATCATATCGCCGGTAGTGGAGCAATAATGAGTTTGATTTTACGATGACATTGTTTTGTAGATACAAAAGGCATTAAAATTAACACAAACCACTATAACCACAAACGAACAAATTCTACAACTAACGGTTTGGTTTAGAGTTTTCGTATTTTATTTATTACACATCATGGCTATCACGTAATAATGAGTGGTATTCTTACTCTGGCCTAAAATAAAGTATGCAGAATGCATGTAACGAATACCCAATCACACCAAATAAAATTATTTATACGAACAAAGTTTCCACCATTATCATGAAATAGTTGTATGTTTTCTAACAAGAATTCGGTTTGGGGATTATACTTTCGTCAAACATAAGCATACTATATCATTTTAGAGGGGGGGGGGCAGGTGAAATGAGTTTTTGGTCTAATAATATAAAATGATTTGCCGAATATATTGCCATCAACCGAAATTGCAAAAAACAAAGGAGTAGGCATTTGAGATACGTTATGTCGATTCCTGCATAAACGGGTTTCCCCATTTTCAGTAATGGTGCTAATGGTGAACGTATGTTTCATATCTTACTGTTGATAGGTGTCTATTTGTTTAATATTTTTTGTACCGATATATAATATACAAAATCTCTGACAGGTGAATGTAATTAAATATAAGGCATATGATGCTTTACTGAAAGAATAGAGATAACATAATTTAATGTAAGGCTAAGGTATCCTGTAGTTTATATATAAGCCAGATTAGCAATAAAGAATTAATTAATATAGCCATTTACGAAAAGTTGAAATATCAAAACATACATCGTAAAAATAAAGTGTTAAGAGTACTATGGTTTCTCCAGGTCTCGCGTTTTCCTTGCACTGCTAAGACCCCTAAGCGCCAGCGAATTATTTGAAAAAATTGAACCATACATGCATATTAGTCCCAAAGTAACCTAGTTGGTGTCGAGTGGAGGTACCCCCCCCCCTCTCTCTCTCTCCCTGTTTTCTTTTCTGAGAAATCAAAGTATTCAATGTTTTGGGTAGATGGATCCGATGGTATTCAATGGAAGGCTACATTCAGCGGAATCAAACATAGTCTGTCTCTATAGGTCGAATGGACTTAGCATGAATTAATTTCTCGCCGATAGTCCAATGCATGGCAAAAATATCCAGATAATATTTGCAGTTTGAAATCTGGAGAGAATGAGTCCAATGATCGATGGTTCTTGTTTGTACAACCAGATTAATATTTATGTTCCATATCAGTCTTAGTTGATAGTTATCAAAATATATTGTAGTAATAATACAGGACTTAAGGGAATCGATTAGTAGCAATCAACGGTTTTACTGAAGGGTATAAAGTATTATGTACATTAGTCTATTTAATTGAATCCTTAATTGAGTTTATGTCAATAGAACAATAATAGAACCAACTTGAACAATTAAGCATAGTGCACACCATGAGGTCTTTGTCGGTTCCATCATCAACAAATGCTCTTTAATGGCGCGTGTCAAATTATATAATTCGACAAATCTTCGACGATGCATTGTGGTTACATCTGCCCTCAAATGTCCAACATATTGTCGCCTAAAAAAAAACCATGGTAGATAATGCTATGTTCATTTGGTTGGCATTCCCCTCAACCCATCTCCGTCAGGTAGACTTGGCAACAGTCGGACAAGAGCTTTCGTAAAAGGGGATGATCTCCTTTCATAATAGGTTCGTGTTGTACTTCTGGTTTGCAGCAATCCTTTTACTTAAAATATTTTTGAAAATTTAGGGGGAGAGGTCGTGGTATACTTTTAGACTTAAAATTTATCAGTAATGACAAATCGGTTTGTCGTCACTACTTGTCCTTGATGTGACGCGGCCTTAAATGGACCTATTATTTTATCACTGAGTCTTAAAAATGGTATACATTTTATCATTTTGAGCTGCGTAGATTAATTATTTAGGGTGATTACACTTCTTTTTATTTTATAGAAAATTCAAAGAGACTGTATTCCAACATTGAGGATCATCCCTCCAGTGGCTTCATATATAAACGTTTTCAATCCGTTGTTCCTTTCTTTGCAACTCAAACAAAAACAAACAAACTGCAACTGAACAAAAAAATTGAATTAAGGAACAAAACACATATTATATCATGTTTAAAAATCAATTTATAATAACATCAATTGTTGTTTCATCAAAACCCAAAGCAAACAAATTCTCCCCACAAAGTTGTTTTAATCTTTTGATCGAACTTTTGACAGCGTATGTTCATTAAGAACAAGTTTTGTCGATAAAAGTGCTGTGGATTTAAAGAACCAAAGTATCGACCATCCTTAACAGTGAACATCCATTCATGACAAATCAACCACTTAAAATGATTAACATTCCCAATATCAAACATGTACGTTGGTAGAAGAAAAATAAAACGTATAATCAGCACATTTATTCAATATACCCAATCATACAATGGTTTAATTGAGTCAAGAGAGAGTTTCCGATCATTTCCTCTCATTTGATGGTACCACGTGTTTGAGGTCAATAGATAAAGGTTAGGTCTAGCAGACGAACGTTATGAGAACGAGGCTGGTCGTGATTCCTGTTGTTTCCTATCTATGTAAAAGTTGGTAATTCATTGACTTAGTGAATGTGAAGTTATAAACTAGTGCATCTAGGCATAAAGCAGTATTTTCTTACTAACCGTGGGAATATTATCAAGAGGCTTGTATATTGCCATTCGAAACAATGAATTTATTTCCTGTAAGATCTTTATCTCAAGTTTATCCGGGCTGATCATTATTAGTTGTTATATTAGTAATATCGGAGTAGACGCTGAATTTAAAGTCTTCATATTTCAAGTTTTTTGAATGGTAAGTTTAAAATATCATTGATTTTATTAACCAATATGTTTAATTTAAAAATATTGATATCATTTTTGATAATTTTTCAACCAGTTAATTATCTGTGTAATATTTAGGATATTTTCTGACCCAAAACAGCCGTTTTAACTACTTTCGAACACGTGTAAGAATAAACAGTAAAATCCTGAAATAATAATATGATATTATTGATCCCAAACTTGTACGTGACAAGGAAAAGAATCGCCTGTCAAACCACGTGGGTTTTCTTCAGTTTCTCGCAAGCAAAGCAAATTAGTGAAATACAATTATACATAATTACGTTAGTCTCGAAATGGTCTGGCTTGTGTCGAGTGGACGTTACACCCGATGTTATCCCCCTTATGTATTACTATGCTGAGGTACGAGTGTGTAGTTTTTTCGAAGCGCCATTACTGAATGTTTTGTCAGATAAAAAATACAGTAAAAATCGCACTGTATTTGACAACGAAAACGAACAAGATAAATAAATCTTTTCAATCAATACAGCTAGGTAACTATAATGTATCGTCAAAATTACAGTTACAAACTCATCATGTTATTTTGAGACTAACATTCTATAACATTACATATAACATAACCCGAAAATAACGTTTTCATCAACTGTCAAGCGATCGTGGTACACGTACCCTCGGTTTACAAGCCTCAATTTTGTCTATTAACATAGGCTGCCATGTCTTAAAACAAACGCTCATCTTGTATAGAATATTCCAAAACACAAAAGGAAATGCGAAAAGAACACGATTCGAAAACTTGGTTTTGTAGTTTGTATGATCTTATAACAGATTTGACATTCAAAAAATTGCAACCTTTAATTTGTGACCAGTAAGGCCATGGGCGTACTGGTCCGATGGATGAAATCTCGAACCTTATCGTGCAAAGGCCTCCCTAAATGTGTTTGGAAAACTTGACGGGTGCAAATGTGTTTTTCTGATATTCCAGTCCGAGAATATAGCAACTTCAATGTGGTCCAATAAAGCCTAACTTAAGTGGTGGGTCTGAATTCCAAACAACCAATCAATTGTTCTGTCGTTGCGGGCTATAGGGAACTCGCCCTCCCGAGAACATATGAAATTTAACTGCCGCAGATGCATTTTCCCACTATTCTAGCCCTTGAGTCAAGCAACTTCAAAAAGTTATCAAAAGGTTTTGCAACCGAAATCCCACTCGATGTTGACCAGAACTGAATTCCAAGCAGATTGTTGGAGTGTGGCATTCACTAATAATTAATGACCTCAAAATCGCACACAAAGCAAAATGGCTACAGGCAATATGTTTTAATCCATAGTCATTCGGTACAAATTTACGGTATTCAAAACAAAACACAACACAAGGTATATATTTGAAGAATTGATAAATTTACGGTATTCAATTAAAAGAAAAGTAAAATGAGTGTTACAAAGTTTGCCAACAAGGTGATATTTTTCCAAGAGTGGAAATCCCTATTAATCCCTATTCAATGCACTACAAATTCGCGGTATTCAATAAACAGACGAGTAAAATTAATATTTATTTAGATTTATTTTGCTCGTAAACCAAAACGGTGACGCACTGACAATTAATCCTTGAAACATTTACCCGGAGGAATTCACACAATTTTAGCAAGATTTCTTCAATATCTGTGACATATTGCAATAGTCGAGAATATGGTATGTGTACGTGTTTCATGCCTATTCGATTCAAAGTCTATTCTCAAAGGCGATTTATCAAAGCGAGTAACCAGCGTCTGGATAACCGAGAAAACTCTTTCCCAACCTAGTTTAAGGTGGGTCTGGGGCGTGTGTAAAATAGCACCGATTAGTTACGTTTTAATACATCAACATTTCATGTGGAATTGATGTTTTCGACCCAAAGTTCTCGTTTCCTTTTGATATTGGAGCATAACGGACAGTAATATCCTGGATTTTAGCGATTGTTGTGCAAACAAGATTGCGGGGGAGGTGGGGACCACTCGCCCCCACCTCCCTAACTTTCGGGTAATCTGACTTTTCGGGTAAGGTGAAAACAAAATTATTATTTCATGTTGTTGGCAAAAAAAGTAGCCGAAATCTAATAAAACACAAATTTTACTTTTCTTTTCATTGAATACCACAAATTTGTACTGTATTGACTATGGATTAGAAAATTTTGCGTGGAGCCACTCTACTTAATGCGACATGTCTCGGACATCGATTATTGAGAATGCAGCTGCAACAGTCTGATTGCATGGTTCGAATTTAGGTCGGCATAGAGTGGGATTTCAGTTACCTAACGATTGGAAACTTTGAAGTTGCTTAACTCGTCGAAACAAAAAAACGCATTTGGGGCGGTTAAATTTTTAACATTTTGTCAGGGAGTGCGAGACCCCATACCTAAGGTAGACTATATTGAAGTTGCTGTATTCTCCTTTGACCACTTGCTGTATTCAGCGACCGTCAAATGTTCTTGAAGTGTGGGGGGGGGCGTTTGTAACCAAATTTAATTTATTTTCGTGCATTTGAGGTACTGTCCCCACCCTTATATTTATTAAGCCCATGCGCCTATGCGATTTAGTTCGAATTTCGTGAAAATCGGACCGGAACTTCTCGACAAATAAGCCGCTCACTGTATTCAAATAATGTAAAGGTATTGTGCACCCGCTACTAGGGTTCACAATTTGTATCCGATTTTGATGAAACTCTAAGGATAGGTTAATGTTCCAAGGATCTCGGTTCACGTATATCGAACAGGAATTTCCTGGGTTATGACCCATGAGTTTTCTCTGCCCACCTCTTGTAAAACGTGGGCGTGTCCTACATGACAACCGCTTGTTATAATTTGTAGAAAAATGCCACTTTAAATTGAAATAAATATAATTAATTTATTTAAAATCCTATTCGTAATATCCGTTGATTGACCTTTGTAATTATCAACGTAATCATATGCTTTAAGCTGTTTTACACGACCGTTCGATGAACTCTGAGAAAATCGTTACTTGCAAATTTGAGCTTTCAACGTCTATATTACATGTTTTACCATCAGCTATGTATTTGAAGATTTTTCTCCAAATTATGCAAGTTGCTTCTGTTTAGAACTCTACAATATGCACGACTTTATTAAGTCATTGTTTTCTATTTTTGTTACTTACGATACTTTGTTGATTCACGATGTCTACTGGCTAATAAAAATGGTCCGCCTTATTTTTCGTGCAAAAAATATCGCTATCTATTTTCGATTGTTATAATGCGTTTTACGATATGTGATTGATCACAGAAAATATTTTAACGGATCGCAGTTTGACAGGAAACGTAATAAGGTGCGTGCGTTTATAATGATGTATATTGTTTTTTGAAACCAAATTTACTATTTTGGAGCTAAATAGTAAAAAAGTATTACTTTTTGTTCTCTTTTCAAAAAGACCTAGAAATAGATATAATACCAAATTTGGCACCTGTTTACTCTTGATGATGTGATAAGTAGAGTCATCGTCTTCCTGCGAGATCTACCTGGTGGTTTGCGTTCTATCACGCGACTTTATTTTTGGAAACATGACGTGTATAGATCTATTTCGTTTTCGAATGGATCTCTATGAATGTTTAGTAACTTTTATAGCTATTGCGTTGTGACGGGGAAGGGGGGGGGCGTCCTGTTATTGAGTCAGTTGGCGCGGTTTCAGTCCCCACACTGTTACGTGACAACAAGAAGGGCCATCTGTACAACCTCGTGGGTTTCATGGAGCTTACAAGGCTGTTTTTTGTCTTTTTTTATCCGAAATACCTGTAATATTTCATAAATAAATATCCCGTTCCAAAATTGGATAAATTTTTCACAAGACACGAATTCGGTATTGGAAGGTTTAGAAAGCACAATAAGTTTGGTATTGGAAAACCTTTACTACGTCTTGTCTTGCAAAAGTAGGTTCTTTAGCATACACTTTTATAGAAAGTGTGTTGAATGTAATACGTGCGTGTGTCTGTTTATCGCCCTTTGCCACCAGAGGGGTCTGCTTTGTTTACTTTCGAGAGCGAACGGCTGACTATAATGTCTTTTTACCACGTTCATAATTATATCACGTCGACGTCGTGTATTTGCCTTGGTTGGTTAACAAACTTACATTTATAACGCTCGTGTGTTCTTATCATTCAATGTATTATTGGTTAAGTTGTAAACAACCCTGTATCACGGCGCATACAAAACCAATTCATACACAGGGGAGGAAGAATAGTATAATGATATTGACATCAGTCGATAATAAATGAAATATGGCGGCGATATCTTCACCATCTTTCTATCGTAAAGATGTATAATATCTAAAAGATATCTATTTATATTTGTTTAGATTCACACGTGTACCTTGACATTCATCTTCAACTTCTGTCTAACCCAATACCTTTTCTTATAAACAGTATCAGTTACATTAGCTAACACTTCAAAACTGACAGGAACATGGAACAATTAACATCTTTCATAGATGTCAGTTTATTACAGTTCATCGCCATGCGTTTTTAATTCCCACACTGTTTTTAAATGCCAACATATCGACTTAGCTGATTTACTTAAAGGGCATGTGGCTCTGTTCTTTGAATCCTTAAAACGGACGGAAGTGGGCCTAAAAGCACATATTAATGTAGTGTGGGTGTATTAAAAGTAATTTATATTCAGTTTTTATTTTCTAAAATCGTTATATCTAATTATTTATGTTCCGTGAAATACGTGAAAAATTCATGTTGAACAGCAGTCGTTTACGCCTTCTTATTCCACCCGTATATTTGTCATTTGAGAATCAACCATTAAACCTGCATTGTCTTGGAGATGACTATTCGTAATTCTTTACTTTGTGTCGTGTTTTGTTATGAAAAAATATTTTTGAATTTCGGCACACTTCACTACGAACAAGACACAATGTACAGACATATAAACATATATTATTCATACTCTGCAAATGAAGAGATTTGTCTTGCCCAGTCAGACTTTCTATAGTTTATGAGCACTGTTAAGTGCCTTTTTTTCAAGATAGCAAACATGAAATAGGCCTACGTCAGAATCCACCGAATGGCATCGATTTTCCAAAGGCTCCCAAAGCCGCCCGCGACCGCACTGGATCAGGCCTATCTTCTTTTTAATTTAGCAAAACGCCGCTGGGTAGTTCATCTGGCTGAGCTTAAAAATGTCGTCGTTTTTTTTTTAACCCAGCTTAAAATTAAAAGTAACCGTCTGAACGACCTATCACACGTGTAATAATAGCAACATTGTGCTAGGAGTATCCTATCAGCTATGATTTTACGGCACTCAGCGTGCTTTTATATCTTTTGACTGCAACTGTTTATTTAAATTTGTTTACATTGGTTATCTTGGATAAATGGTGTGAATAATTCCTAGGGTAACGCCATGTTGACATTAGTAATAAAATATGCCAGCTCGTGCCAATGAAGATGCATTAAACATACATTATGCAAGAGCCATATCTGATTATTGCAAGACTTTATTTAGGCGTCAGATGTCATAGAAATGATAAATTAGATCTTTATTTAAACAACAAGCATAAAATCAACTATGTAGACCCACGGATGGCTTGGATTGAGGTTGGGTTTAAACATTGATCGATTTAATTATAAATGGCGTCGTGAGAGGAGATTTACTGTTACGTGACTTCATACTCCTAGATCGAGGCTATTAATGATAGAGTGTATGAAGCGAGGCCGCTGTTGGGCGAGGTAATTAGGTCAACACGCTGTCGCTCTTTTGTTACTTGCGTTTACAGTAAAATTATGGAAATTGATAAACATCGCAGATAACATCAATCAGCTGAATTGCAGCCCCATCTGTTTGCCTGCTTCGGGAGTTAGTAGGTCTACCCAAAGTACAAGAATTAATACACGCAGACAACGGAAGAAGTCGGCTATAGTACAATTATTTACAATACTGCCTCATTGATTTGGTCCATTCCTTTCAAACTTTAAAATTCTGTAGAAAATATATGTAATACGAGTTGAATTGCAGCCCCGTCTCAAACCAAATAGGCTAAATGTAGGCCTACCACAGTCATTGAAAACATTACTTGGTAATCGAGATTATGTAGGTGGAGTTAACGCCTGTCAATCAAACCATTTCTTGTCAAAAATAACAGTGGTGATAACTATGTTCAGAATAAAGTAATTTGACTCAAATTTTCAGCATATTCTTCTTTCATCATCTATTTTTGAACTGTTATAGCAAGAATAACTAACTACTTATAAAAATCTCCCATAATGTATCTTAAGTGTACATGTATTTAACTTGTTTATGGACGTGATAACATCTGAATGGATGGTACGTGTTGTGTAAACTGAATTTGTTTATTTGTTTATCTGCTTGTTATTTTATCTTTTGCAAAGGTAGCGTATAACCGTCAGGGCACAATAACGGTATTTTAGCCATGCCAAACCTACGCTCTCTGTCTACAATTATGTCTACTTGAGCTGAGAACAAACACGCAGCTAGTTGATCGACATTTTAATTCAATCCTGCATGGACGATTTTATACCGTGGGTAGTTTTCGCACCTTATTTTATTTAGCTTGCTGCAAGTGAAATAACGGCCGATATTGTGTATGAGATAACGTATGCAGGATTGGTCTTCGTATTTGCCATAATTCATCACAAAAGGCAATCCGAATTACATGCTAAAGCGGATAATTCATTGGCCAACTTTTTCAGGTGATCTGAAATTTGACTTGATGTTGCTTGCATTTGCGGCTAAATTTGTTGAATCTCATGGTTTCTCCTGTAGTTAAAATCCTAACTGTTAGTATTCAGAAAGTATTTTATTGCATGGTGTGATTATCAGTACATGTTATAAGACCCACAATAGAACAATATGTTATATATTATCTTGTTGTCAACTCTTAAAATATTGTATATTGTTCACTTTTATTATTACTGTGAATATACAATGTGTGACCCCTTCTCCCACGCATTGTGACGCACATAAAATAAAATATTTTCCTTCTCGGGATCCTTTAGAATATAGCTCATAAGGTCTGTCAGTGAGTCGAGTGGCGTGGTGTAGATTTCCCACGTGTACGTGACAAGAAGAGGGGTCGACTGTCCGACCTCGTTGGATTTCTTCGGAACCTCCGGTTTCGCCCACTGTTAAAGTCTATACGCTACGGGGTAATTGAAGTTAAGAGTATTACTGTTTTGATATTATAAGAGTAAGAACTGTCTGTAAAGCTGAGTTATCAGATATAACAGTAACTTGATACTCCATAAGGCTGGATAAATAATTAGTAGATGGAGACATTTCTATTGGTACTGATCTCATTAATTAGTTCAGAATAACGATTTAATTTTCGAGCAGAGTTCAAACAATTACCAGTGTTCGTCTAGCGATTACACTGATTGCTTTTGTAAAACGAAACTCTGGATAATATAATTTGTAGATTTATCTATCAGTAAAAGATGTTTTTCGTTAAAAATCGATGATCACCCTTAAAGACTACCAGGAAGTGCCATTGGCGACAAAGGCTTGAATCAATTTCAGGATGTCGATATCAGAACCGATACATATTTTGTTTGTTATCTACGGACAGGAAGTTGGTATAGGAAGTACAGGATGAAAATGAATGCTCACTGATACTGGATTCACTGACATTAATTTAGTAATTAGCACCTTCACTGTAATTGAAGGCAGATATTGTTTACATTCAAAACTAAAACACACCTTTTTTTAAAAAGAGTTTAATGAAGAGTTGGCCATTCTTGCATAATCATTCAAAAATAGATGATGAACCAAGAAAATATTAAAAATTTCAGTCAAATTACTGTATTCTGAACGAAGCTATCACAGTTGGAAGTTTGGTCTAGAAATAGACACCAACTCTGTCTACACCGCCAAAAAGAATTGTCGATTGTTTGATTGACAGATGAAATTCCACCCACATATTCTTGATTATCAAGTAATGTTCTCAACACCAATTAATACTCTCGCTTGACAGGCCTTTCATCACCAGTTTCCGGTCGTGACGTTCCGAGTAACGGTGAACGTTAGCTTGGTCAGCATTTACTGATTTAACTTTAGATGGACGGCTGTTTAAATCCGAGCTATATCCAAGCCATTCGAGAGTCTACAGAGTTGATTTTGAACTCGCCATGTAAATAAAGGTCTAATGAATCATTTCTATAACATTTGAAGCCTAAATAAAGACTTACACTATGCTGATGTAGCTCTTGCATAATGCATGTTTCACTTAAACATTGTTAGGAGTATGAAAGGACCTTCATGAAGGATAGACTGACTTATGTAGAAAAGAAAGAACAATCAGTATTACTTAAGAGAGATAAAGATGACGATGTTAAATGAATAGAAACCAGTGTAAGCTAAACATGGTCATATTTTTTTAAATTCATAGATTTGAATATTTTTTGATTAAAAGCAGAGTACATTTGATAACGTATGGTCTTTATCTGAATTGTATTTTGGCATGTTAAAGCGGGGCAAATTAAAATGCATACTTATATACTCGAAAAATATAAATGAAATGTTGTATCACTTAAATTGTAAATAATATAACTTATTGTTTTAAATTTTGTATAACAACATCACCTACGATATAAAGAGTTGTATAAGGATTCTAAGATGCTGGTCACTAGTCTTTATTACCCTCGCGCCCAGTAATAGGTATATAAAACGTATAACAAACAATCTTGTGCTAAACACATTCTATTAGTTATTACTGACACTAATTCGCCATTATTATCTTAAGTTGGTGTCAGTAGACGTTAGTTCTAGAATAATCTTGGACTGAGTTGAATCCTCTACAATATGTTTTTTGCATATTAATATTCCGATGCGAGCGATAATTATATCTATGGTAAATCTTTTAATCGGGATTATCTTCCAACTTTATTATCTTGCACTGCAGGGTATGCGAGAAGTGCTTTGTAATGGGGAGCTCCCGACCTTCCTCCCCGGAGCATAGCCAATAAAACCTTCAATATATTTTTATGAAACTTTGTACATACTCCAACCTATCAATAATATAAATATTATGTGTGCCTTTTATTAATTGGCAATTTTTCAGTCGAATACCTTTTCCATTTTTGGTGTCTAATTATTAATTTTCCTAATTCTAAACCATAAATTGTGTCGACAGTTGTAGGTATAAAACCCAAACACAAAATGTATTTTTATTCAAAATGAAAAGATCTAAAAATTACCACTACATAATATCTGGTTTTATTAAATAGCCTCTAAATAAGAAATGTGTTGACCATTCCATAACCTCGTTAGTTTTGTATTCATTAATCAATTGTTAATAAATATATCGGTAAGTCTAAGATAGTAAATGATCAATGATGCCAGATGTTTTTTTAGATAACAATTCGTGTTAACAGTCTCTATACGTAATCAACAAAACGAAAATACTTAATGTCTATTGATTCAGTCGTTTCGTTCTTATACCTTCTTCCCACTAGATTCCTAAGATATATTTCACGCTGCGCAATGTTAATAAGGTTTGGGCTTTAAAAAACATCAAAACAGATCTATCTGGAATGCTCTTTCCCTCCCACAGCGGTAATGTTTATGTTTCTATGAACACCCCACTTCTCCGATAACGACCATTAACTGACTCGGCTTGATTACCAATCCCTACTGACGTTTTTCCGAATCACTTTCTTCCTTTTATTATAAAATGTAAGAAATCAATGATATTCTTAATTTAGAATTCTTATCTTAAAATACCACTAGACTTCTATAATAATATTCAACATTTCTACCAATATCAAAATCTTCTTCACCTCTTTAATTAGAATGAAACAGTATCTTAATGGCCGATTGAATAAGACTTTTTATATGCCATACTCGCTTTCTTCTGTTTCGTTGCATGACAGACATGAACTATTTTTCAGGAAATACAGACCATTAATTATTGAAATGCGATGAAACGAAGTTTACTTTTGTACACCAAGTGGGCTAATGAAGTCGTGGCTATATATGCACTGTTCCGTGAGGCAATGGATCTTTAACATGTTGCAACCGACTGGAGACTCCCCCGAGACGTGCCGAATAACCGAAACCCAACAGTAATTATAAATATGACCCCTTGTTCTTTCCATACACAATAAACTATACATTAAAAAGAAATCACAAATTATGTTTCAATTCAATATTTTATAGTTATTATGAGTTGAATGGGGTTTAACGTCCACTCGACAAAAACGAGGTCATGTAAGGACTAACATATTTTTTTTTATTTTATTTCAATAATTCGATTGCGCGTAGGGGTCTTTAGCAGTGGGGAAACCGGAGGACCCGGAGAAAACCCACGAGGCGACCCAACTCCTTGTGACGTACAACCGGGGATTCGAAACCACGCCAGTTGACTCAATGACAGGCTTTATGATACAGCTCGCACGTGCTAACCATTCGGTCATTCAACCCCCCGACACACTAGAGGCTCAAGTTAATCTTCGATTAACTTTCAATTTACCCACAGTGTTTAAGGTCACGAGACGGAGGATTCTTTTGATTTTCACTGATTTCCTATAATTACTGCCAGAGTTATGGCCCTTAATCCCGTTGAAAAGTGGATCAATTTGACTCAAATTTTCAACAAATGACCTTTATATTATCTAGTTTTTAACCATTATAATGAGAACTGCCAGCTCTTTATCTATTCTCCCATAATGTATCTTTAATATCCAACTGACTCTAAATTTATGCACTGTGTTTGAGGTCATGAGACTAAGGATAAAGATAAAAAAAAAAGCTGTTCGTTCTTACTATAATAATATTAAAAGGGATAATGCAAACAAAATGAGACTTTTTAATTATTTTATTCTGAGCGATCTTGTGGATGTTTGAAGTTTTGACAATAAAAAGTTCAAATAGTCACCATATAATAAAGGAAGTCTCGGTTTTAGTCCTTTGAAAATCGGTTGTCTGTGTTTGCAATGCCCATATTAACTTTAAAGGAAGATAAAACGAACCTTGTTTAACCCATCCATCCGATGCTCTCGAGGGTTTATTATATGTTTGTAATGTGAATAAATGTATAAACAACAATTTATATAACATTTAAAGTCAGAAATAGACCGAATTACCTCTTACATAATACGTCCTTAAAGTACCAAACCCAGCAATATTTTGGAGGATAACGGAATTATGTGGTGTCTGGATAAAACCAGACTTTTATTTTAAAAAGATAATGTGTAGGTGAAATTTACCTTTCGTTAACAAATATAACACATGGGTCATTCACTGTATAGACCTCTAAAGGAAGGGGAATCGATTATCTGGTCAACCAACGAAAAAAATGACCCGAACTCACTAAAGTTTTACGTGCACGAAAAACAGTTTTGGCGTTCACGACCAAACGAAACGATATTTTCAGCTGAAATTTTGAGACAGGGTAAATACACCATTCCGCTATAATTACTTTGGCGCTTAAATTTATACCCACTCCAACTTCTATTTTGAGACTCTGTTCAATGCGAGATAGTCCCTTTTTTAATATGGTGCTAGTCCAGGGCTATTAAATAATGTTGTATAAGCGTATACGTCTTAAAGTATATTTTACCTCGTCTTCTAAACTGCGCAGGCATATGTTTTAATATCCGATTGTTTTTTTATTATCCACCGTGCGAAACGCTATATAGGATAAGCCACACATGATTTTTCCCAAGGGGGTCTTTGGGAAAATAGAATTCTATGTTGATAGCGTTGCACGCGCTGTTAATACTTATATTACCGATCTATTTACCTGTATTGTACCTATATACTTAGCCCATCTATTGTTTCACCTGCTGGGTAACAGACATTTCGTGTTGTTTGAATAAACCATTAGAAATATAAACCAAATAGGATGGAGCAATAATGTTTTTCAATCGTGATATACAGAACATGGCCCAATTTATCAGTTGACAGTATATAATATAATGTAAAAATAAAGTTTAATCTTTGTCAGTTTTCTCTAACTCTTGCTTTTTACATCTGCATGTGTACCTTTAAAGAACCAAAAGTTATTATGCGAGACTGTAAGTAAGAGAATATCTGATGATTCTAAAAAGTAATTGACTGTCACAAGATACGGGAAAAATGAGAAAATAGAAATAGCTTGTACATTCCCTTGTTTTTATACATTCTATACTTAATAAAAACATGGTAATGCACGGACCTTTTCTATTTTTCTCGTTTTCTCTTATCTAGTGACAGTCGATTTTTTTGAGTTGTCAGATGTCCTCCCACAGTCTGCTATAACAACTTTTGGTTTTCGAAGGAATTATTAGTGAGCAGAAATTCGCCCGTGAATCACTCGTCACTTCAGTTAGTTATAGAGGATAACTCGTGTTTTCGTTTTGCGCTCGTCACTTCCCTTTCTTGAAAGCTTCATAATGCATGATCGTAGCAATGATCTCTGTGTTAAAATTATATTTAGAACATAATGTGATAATGACTGACACATTATTGTCCTTTAATTGATTATCTTGTCCATCTTTTTTACAAATTACATCACCGTGGAATTAATGTTTCTTGTGCGATATTTCTGGATATCAAAGAAGACGTTTTGAGGGGTGGAGGAACTGGTGGTGTAAACTGCGAGTCCTGGACGTCATAAGGTATGTTACCTATGCAGTCATGGTTCCATCTCAAGGATTTGTATTTTTTTTAAAATTATACTATACGAGTTAGTCGAAAGTGTTGAGTAGGTAATCCCTAGGCTAATGAAGATGGCCATACGCCATACAGTGTGCTATGAAGGAAATTTTGCCCGAACAGCGACACTACTCATATCGTATTCCAACTAGCAAGGGATCTTTAACGTGCACACCAATGTGTACACGGGACCACGGTTTTGTCCCATCCGAACGACAAGACAGTTGTCCTTGTCAGGCCCTCCGTCCTGCGTCACTGACAACGAGGAACTACGCCGGAAATCGATCACCCGACCTCCTGGCTAGCTAGACAGCGTCTTACCCACCGTAACCCCGATTTTAGATAGGTACATATAACTGCAATAATTGAAAATCTGAAACAGCTTGTTGATTGAAAACCTATATTAACATATGTACAATGTAAATTAAATATTTGAACGTTTGAAATAGTTTGTTGATTGGGAACCTTTAAAACGATTGTGAGTATCTTAAAGCAAACAGAGACGGACTGTTTTTATTTGACGGCAGATTGCCAAATAGTCCTAATCGTTTTCCGGTTTACGATGTTTTGTAAATAACGTCGTTGTAGAATGTTTTAATCATATAGAGTACCGTGATAGATTATTTTAAAGAAATAACTTTCTTTTTAAGTTTCTGCATAATATTTAATATTTCATACACGTCTTAATGCACACACTGGAAGCATTTTCAGAATGGAGTGTCAACATTTTAACAGATTTCCGTCAATATTTCGTTTCGGAAAATAAGTATGTGATAAGTAATTTTGAGGGCCAATATCATGGGGATGAATAATATTTCCTTGTGAAGTGTGCTTCTGTTATTAGTACCTCATAGTATGAGTCAATATAATGGATATGAATAATATGTCCTTATATGAAGCGTAATTCCATATTTAGGATCTGAAAGTATGAGTGAGTCGACTGGCGATGAATAATATTTCCTTATATGGGATATGAGTAAAATACTATATCCAAATTTTGTCCGCGTCTTGTATGACTAAACAGAACAGCTCAATCGTTTTTCATTTGCAAATTTCGTACAAGGTAAAGTATGTGCTTTATTGTCACATTTTGGCGTTTAATTTAGATACCTAAGCTCACTTTAGTTACGGTTTCCGGTGAAATCTGGGACTGGCTCTTTAAGATGATTTTCAGTAAACAATAATGATATTGTTTAGTAACAGTGTCCGGTGAAATCTGGGACTGGCCCTTTAAGATAATTTTCAGTACACAATAATGATATTGTTTAAACATTTCATAATTGTTATAGCACCATCCCTACGATTTTTGTGTCTGGACAAAGATCATTCCTAAATCTAGCACGTGTACAAAGTAGTTAATGATTCCATAGTATGATATGAGACAACATAGGACTGGCTATTAAACATAATTTCTGTCCATTAGCGGATTTTCTATCAAAATACATCATTACTTAATGATATCTGACGCGTGATCTGCACTGAATTTGCATATTCTCATGAAAACGCTGGTAACAAATTACTGTACAAACTTTTCTATTGCTTAATGATTCAAATCAATTACGAATAAATACCCAAGAAGAGGAAACACAGCTAGTAAACTATGATTTGGCATAAAATTTTGAAATATATACGTTTGTATAATAACAAGATGGAGCGTAGGCCTACTATAGAACATTAACCGAGTATGGCGTCATCTCGGTCATAATGAAATTTTGACCTATAAATATCAGCAATTGAAATGGCGGAGCTTCAGTTTTTTTTATCGAAGAGTGTCACCTCCCCAGAAGAGGAAGAGGATGCCGAATGCCTGTATGTCGGATATATCATTTCGTGTTTTGAAGAATGCTAAATAATATTAATTCCGTGTTGCTTATACTGTCAACTCACTATAAAAAAGTTTTCACTTTCAATAATAATTTCAAATCGTAGGTAATTGCCCTGTCACACTATTGCGTATGAAAATACAGAATTGTTTGTATACCTACCGTATTGAACCCAAGATTAACGAATATTAATTGTGTGTCTTGCATGTCTAATGTACCGCCACATTACTCAGAACTTTCTTGAAAGATCTTTAGTTCTTCTTTTGGAGCTCTACCAGAAGCTGTTGGTACATGTCAAATTGATGTCGACTTTCTATCCATAGTCTCACTCTTATCCCTTTCTTTTATCCTGGATATAGTGAACTGTCCAATCGATCATATCATACTGGTGTCTGAAAAGAGCTACCACTAGCCAGCCTCTCCCATCAGAGGTTCAAAATATACACTTTTGCAAAACGTTGGGAATACGCTGGCCATACGCCTGTACTGTAACGTTAAATACGTTTTCAATCATGGGATATGGTATAGCATTGATATGAAATATTTTGGGACTCCAGATATTGTCTGCTGTTCTATTCCTGTATTCTGTATTGGTTTGTACTGCCACTGGCTTCTTCCGTGTTTCCTATCAACTGATTTCATAATTACATGTAGAAAATGAAAAATGAAATGAAATGGGGTTTATCGTCCTACTGTTCTGCTCCGACAATAATTATTTACAGGTAGACCACTCCTTAAATAATAATGATGATAATAATGACCTGTTCAAATTTCATTTTCTCTTGCATAACCTGGGAAAGGTCTTCAAAATCTAAACCATTACCAAAATATAACTCGAATGCTAATGACCAGAATGAAAACCTGGGTAATCTGCGACAATGACTGTCCATCATGGCTTTCCCACCTAATACCTAATTATTACGCCATTGGTTGATTTAAAGAAAATGATCCAACTGGAAACAATGGAAAGATGACATAACGTGTTGTTTTTGTTACTGATTAAATATTTATGTATTGAATGTTTAGTTTCATCCTTTTCACCACACCAATTTCTTTGCGCCTCAACAATTTTGGCCGGGAAGAGAAGACATCAATAAACACAGACCGTCGTTTAATTGTATAACATAAATAAATTACCTTACAATGTTATTATAGATTTAAATCGTTGGAATCAGCTGAGCGATTCTTCCACGCAACATAAAATTAATTGTGCAAAGGCACGGAGTTGTAATATTACTTTCCAAACAGCTTTCTCTTTAAGGTGACTTATCGCCCCTTAAGAAAACCTGTTTTATTTCAGACTACGAAAGCAGTCATCATTTGTTTTCAAACAATAGTGATAACAAATACACTAGACTTGGCTGCATCAGAGTTTTTCTATCTTCCCATTGAAGACTTGTTGATGCTTCGCTTTAGAAGAGTAGTTATGAATTATAAGTAATTAATACCAGTGGCGGATCCAGGATTGTTTTGAGGGGGGTGACAACCGCATGTTTTGTCTCATCGACCGCGGAGCGATGGGTGCCGCAGGCACGCGCGAGCAGCAGAGGGGGTATGGGAGGGGGGGGGTTTCCCCCAGAAAATTTTGAAAAATTGTCATCGATTTCCTCGCATCTGAGCCCTAACCAACAATGATTTCTGTTCGTCGACAATGTTTCATTCATTCACGGAAAATTTGTCAACGCCTCTTTAAATAAAAAGCAAGTTATATATCCAGATTATGAACCTAATAATGAACCAACTGTTTGAATGTTATCGAATATTTGCAAATGTACAGTCATTTTCCATCGCCAATGATATCAGTCCTATCAATACCATCGTAAAATAATGTATAATTTATGCATCAGTCTGACAAAAGTGATGATGCCTTCATCCGGCGAGGAAATGCTTCGATGAATTTCCTGCAAATGTCCTTGTTTGAAACGGAAAAATCAAAGCCGTGCATGGCAATAATGGCAAAGTCTGACAATTTCTCGGTCGTCATAGAATTCCTTAGCCAATTTTGAATGTGGCGTACACAAGACAAAGATCTTTCCGCCTCCAAGCTAAAACCCTAAAACCTAAGAGATCAGCCGATGTTTACGGAGCTAATTTCCTCCGCTAGTAACATAGATGCTGATTGTGTGTCTTGATCAGATGCACACCATGTGCAATATAATATATATACGACCATGCGTGTGCATGTCCCGGTGGAAGCTTGTAGGACCCGGGATTCCTATTATATACACCCATGAATACCGCTTTACTGAATCACAAATTGGTTATATCTGTTTCCTCTTGATTGGTATTCCTTATTTGAAGTACTTATAAAAAACAATCTAGTTTGTACAATTTTTTGTTGCTAAGCTTTTTCATGAGAATGTGCAAATTCTGTTCAGTTCACGAGTTGTATGTCCATAATGCTGATTTTTAATTGAAGAGCTTCCTCTGTAAAAGCTATTTATTGTGCTATGTAATCAGTCATGAAGATTACGTGCTAATTTTAGGAATGATCGTTGTCGAGACACAAAAGTGGTATTCATTTGAATGGGGCTGTGATAATTGTCAAAGATTATAGCCATACTATTATTGTTTACCAGAAAACATCTCAAAGGGACAGACCCACTGTGGAAGAAAAATTGAACCCAGAGTGAGCACTGGACTCACATATCACAGGACATCGTAAATAAAGTGAGTTTAAGTATCTAAATCAAGCAAAATTGGGACCATAAAGCACCAATTTGTCAAATCAAAATTGTCGCTAGATTTGCGTAACTGGGTTACATAACTCATAAAACTAATTTCGTTCTTCATTTCCAAGAGTGACTTGATAATAAATAGCGAACATCAATTATCACTGAAACTGCTGCTTATAACGACTATCCATAATTACCGAGAATTGGCATTGTGTCGAAAAGATATCAAGGAACTTCAGATACCAGCGCACTGTTAGTTAATCGTATGTACCACATTTCACGTATTACATGTGCCAAAACTTGACATAAGCCAGGTACACAGGCCTACATAATTTGCCAAATGTCTTTTCGTATTTAAAGCGTTTCAAAATTGTTTTAATTCCACAGTGTTGTTTTTAAAACGGGTTTATAATTGTTCAAAAAAGCCAATAGTGTATTCGTTCTGACGAAAGTGACAAACAACCTTTAATAGTTGAGAGTGCGTACGAGAATTGATTATATTTGCCATGATGTTATAGATATAGACTTGTCTCGGGGATAACCTGACATGCCTTTCCTGTTTTGTTAATGTGCAGCAAATGACATTCATTATCTTCTTTCCTTGGCATTAAGCAATTAGTACTGGAAAACCTTTGCTCCATCTACACTGTCGCCTACATCAGCGTTATTACAACAACAAAAAAAAAAAAAAAAAAAAAAAAATCGAATTAACTAGCATAGGGCAAATAATTACAAACCCATTTAACACATTCAATGGTTTAATGACTTCCCTATTTTTATCCACATTGTACAAAAATGGTAAATATGTATTGTCAGGTAACAATTGGGTGACGTCAGATCGAATTCTTCTATAAAGGCTGTCCATTGGAATCGTTAGTCGTTCGAACTAGATCTGACCAATACCTCTGTAATTTTTCTAATTACTAGATGAGTCCAATATTTAGTACCGCCAGTATTAGTGAATTGGAGACAGGAAGATAGACATTAAATTTCTGTGGTATCTCTGTAGCGGATTTCCATATGTAACCCAGTGTCTCAGATGAGATAACTGACGCAGACAAATACTCCATTTGATTTGGATTCATCAGAAAATCGTGATTCGTGTTAGCAGCGATACCTCTATACTGGTAGTTATGAGTTTCCTTTCTATTGATTAAATACAATTAGGTGCCACTTTTTTAAAATAAAAAATTCAGCTTTAAATAATAAAGAGCAACATCAATGGTATTTCTATTAAAGGGGTCGTTTTATGTGCCCTTTCTAGCGAGGTGATCCCCTATTGCGTAAAGAACTAAGCTCATAGGACAAATCATGTAGAATCTGTAATGCAATTTACAGTATGTGACACAGCATACCTTTTCCACCTACTAATTTCATTCTTTGCATTCTGAATAACATCTGTTAACAGAAGGGTTGGTATTTCCAATATAATGCACAGTAGCAAGCCAATAATATAAGTTGTTTGGTTGTAAATGAAAATCAACAAAAAAAAAATGTCTATGTAATGTTCCCATCAACCATTCAATTAGCCCGGGGGTAGGGGGTGGAGTCGGATGGTGTAACGCGTGCGATTTAGGTCATAAGGTCTGGCATTGAGTTATGTGACGTGACTTGTGTCAAGTAGACTTTCTCTCTATCTTACTCTCTCTCACACTCTATAGACAGTTGGAATTCAATATAAGAGTAGGCCGCAGTTCCGCTGTCTGCACAAAATTTCCCTCATAACACACTGCATGAAGTATGCCCGTCTTCATTAGCCCAGTTCGGAGCAGAACAGTAGGACGTTAAACATCATTTCATTTTCGTTTCTCTCACTAATTTGTGTCGAGTGGAACTCAAACCACTCTCCATCTCTCTCTCTCCCTCTCTCTCTCTCTCTCTCTCTCTCTCTCTCTCTCTCTCTCTATACAATGATATAAATCTACAGATGTGGTTATTAATTCTGAACCTTATTCATTCTTTTGAACCTTAAAATAAGACGAAATGGGTCTAAAAACAGATGCATGTAACATGGGTGTATATAAAGTGATTTATATTCAATTTTTTAAAAGATAATATTGTAATTTCTAATTCTAATCATTAATGCTCAGTGAAATGGTGAATACAGTAGTCCAAAACTAAGTAACAGTCGTTTACTCTTGCTTTGTCCATTCTACACGTTCTTTTATTCATTTATTTGCCATTTGTGAATGAACCATTACTAATTACGCCCGAAATTGTCTTGTAGGATATGTTTTCTTTATTGTTTATGGCGCCCAAAATAGTGTAGCGATTATAAATATAACAACTTCATTTTACAGGGAAACGTCAACGATACAAATAAAAACATAGCCAGTGATGTATCCTATCTAGCAGCCCACACCAGATGCACCTCACACAGGGAGGAGATAAGCTTCTGAATAGCTGCTTTTGGGGGGGGGGGGAGGTTGGGCGTATCCTTCTCCACTCCATGTCGGTATCTTAAATAGAATTGTACTATGGAGAATTGATCTGTGGCAGTTAAAACATCCTTATCGAAATTTATAATCACCCATTAATAAAAGTTACCACTTTTCATTGCATCTTAGTATACCGTACTTAACCAAAGAATTCATGTTGTATATGTAACGAGAAACAGGTTAACAATGAAACATAGTAATTAAAATTCATAAGTTACAAGAATAGTTAACAATAAAGCATATTTATAACTTAGTTTACAAGAATAGAATTAACAATAAAACATGTTTATAACTAGGTTAACAAGTATACAGTTAACAATAAAACATATTTATAACTAAGTTAACAAGAACAGATTTAACAATAAAACATATTTACAATTAAGTTTACAAGAATATGATAAATAACAAAACATATTTAAAACTAAGTTTACAGCAATAGGTTTAACAATAAAACATATTTATAACTAAGTTATAAGTTTACAACAATAAGTTTGTAAGTTTTAAAAATAGGTTTAACAACACAATATTTATATTTAATTTAAGAACTAAATAAAAGAGAGAGAGAGAGAGAGAAATGGGGTTTAACGTCCACTCGACACAAACTAGGTCATTTTGGGACTAACATATGGTTTCAATTTTATTTCAATAATTCGCTTGCGCGTAGGGGTCTTTAGCAGTGGGAGGAAACCGAAGTGCCCGGAGGAAACCCACGAGGTTGAGAAGGCGCCCCTATCTCCATGCCACATACGCTCACGCCAGGGATCGAAACCACAGCTGCAAGCCAGAGGTGACCGGCCAGCTAGAGGTCGAAGCGCGGCACTCTAGACCACTAGCCCATCCCACCCCCCCTGAACTAAATAAAATAATAGATATGTTCACTTAGAAAGGCGTAATGTTGAAGAAATGAAATTAAGTCATTATGAATTTAAAGCGGTATAATATGTCAAGCGTTAGTAGATATATAAACTGATTATATTATTCAATTGCTATAATGAATATATAGGACAATACTGTTTAAAATCACTTGCCGATAATCAACTATTTGAGATATCACATACAGTATATAATTGATATGTTTCATTGCTGATGTCTTTATAAGTGTGCAACGAAATGGTTTTGGCACCGTAACAAATTTTAGACTAACTTGAGCACCGGATGAAAAACGCGTGTGTCAAAATTCAGTAATTACTACTATCTATTCATTAAAAAGTAATGAAAATAAAAATGCTTGCGGGTTTAGTCTGAAAATAAGTTTCGTTAACGCCAAAACATAACATTAACTTATCAACAATAATTTGATAATCGAGGAATATCTTTATTAACAAAAGCTTTTATAATCAAGTCAAAACATTATTTTATGTCGAAATGGGAAATAGTCGTTCTAATATAATTCAAGATAATCGAAATATCTAACCCAAATAACATTAAAAATAATTGCTTCAAAGATGCAGTTCTTGCACCAAAAGATAAACAATATATTATTATTACTTATCACTTCAAATTATTATATAACTTCGTTTCAAGAAAATGTTGAATGTACATGTATATTATGTTTGTGTGATATTGATCTCTTACTTTTAATAATGTTTGGTTTAAACAATATTTTATTCTGCATGTTAATATTTATATTGGCGTATTTTCAGCACTAGAGTTATGTCCATGCGAGAACTACAAAACCCCATTCAATACTAACAAGTTCCGTCGCGACTAACTCGAATTATATCTGTATCGTGGGAGGAGGTAACTGGGGTATCTGGAGAATATCCACAAGGTTGGGCTGCAGATGGTCAAGCGACAATAGCCCCCCCCCCCACACACACACAGTCACGCATAAAGAGAGAGAGAGAGAGAGAAATGGGGTGTATAACGTCACGTCCACTCAACACAAACTAACAGGAAACCGGAGTGCCCGGAGGAAACCCACGAGGTTGAGAAGGTGCCCCTATCTCCATGCCACATTCGCTCACACCAGGGATCGAAACCACAGCCGCAAGCCAGAGGTGACCGGCCAGCTAGAGGTCGAAGCGCGGCACTCTGGACCACTAGGCCATCCCAACGCCCCGTCACGCATAAACGCAAGATCGATAGATAACAGGTCTTATGATCTATAGGCTATAGCGCGCGCTTTAAACCGCCCTCAACCCAACCACCCCATTCTCCCCGCTCTAAAAAGATAGATCTTCTGTAAATTTTGTATATTAAGTGTTTCATAAGACAATAGTTTCTTACTTTTTAATTGAACACCTGATACCACATTACATTCTTATTGGAAGTTTACATCTGGCTAAAAGGATTTGTTGTAATTCTATATATAGATATCATTGTCGTACATGGTTTTGATGTTTAGTTAAATACATGTATGTAATGGAAATCTAATTAAATTTATTACAGGTGTTTTAAAAATAGGTTTTACGTCATCATGATGTACATTCATTAACCCGTATAATGATGGGGTGTCTTTTTTAATCACCAACTCCACATCGTTTTATACAAAACGTTTATAATTTAGAACTTCATAACATGTACCCAAGCTGTGATAATTATAATAAACAACCCCCTATTCGTTCTAATGTGGGCACCCAAAGGGCTCCCTAATAAAAATGTCATCTCTGGTTTTCAAATATAACATGATTTATAATGTATACGGTAATTAAAAATGACGACCCTGTAACCAATCCTACTTTCTCGTCATATTAACCTATTACTTCTAAAATACCTGAAGTAATTCGTCTACTTTTGAGTACAAGTTAGGTAATTACGCTTCAATGTACCTGGAGAAAACACGCCATGATAAAAGTCGACGGCATGACACCACGCAGTACCTTTACCGCGACCGCTGCTTTTACGTACACCGATCATTAATTATAGAGGTTACTGGTGCACAATTAATTAAACGTGCTTGGCAATGGATTCTATAACAATATTTGGTTTAGTTACGTTTATTTATGATGCTTACGATCTGTCGTGGGTAAGATAATCTTATTGCAGAGGTTTAAGATCATGACAAGCAGAAGAGTAAAAACAGATGCATGATGTAAAGGTTTACATTACGTACATATACTATTCAAAAAAAGTAGGGGATATTTGATTTTTAAGTGTTATTAAAGTCACCTAATGAAACTGACGAAGAAACAAATGACAAAATGAAATGAAGTTCACATTCATTGATTTATTCCAAATGATCGTTAGACTAAGTAAGGCACAGACTGACCATTATAAGGGTAAAATGATACCCGGGGTCAAACAGCAAAGTTACCACAGCATCACAACAAAGTCAGTAACGGGTAAATCCTCCTCTGTTTGCCAAACAAGCATTGATCCAACGTGGCATACTCCTAATGAGACGTCTAAGGTCATTTTGGTCCAGATTGTCCCATTCCTGTTGCAACGCAGCCGCAAGTTCTTGGACATTGGCAGGACGTTGTTGACGTTGACGTAACCTCTGTCCAAGCATGTCCCAGACATGCTCGATGGGGGAGAGGTCGGGATTCAGTGCTGGCCAAGGTAATGTGGTGATGTTCTGTTGTTGGAGGTAACCTGTAACGATCCTGGCCCTGTGACATCTTGCGTTGTCATCCTGGAAGATGAAACGGCGGCCATGACGTCGTGCGAACGGCACAACATGGACTGCCAAGATGTTGTCCCGGTAGTACTGGCCTGTAACTCGCCCTGCAACAACATGCCTCCCCACACCATAACAGAACCACCCCCAAATCGATCATGTCTGATGACGTTAACGTCTTGGAAGCGCTCGTTTCGACGACGCCACACCCTCCTACGTCTGTCCAAAAAATCAACAGTGAACCTTGACTCATCTGAAAACATCACATTGCTCCAGCGTCGATTATCCCAGTGTTGACGATCCCTACACCAACGACGTCTTGCCTGAATGTGATGATCTCTCAAACAAGGGATCTCGCGAGGACGTCGGGCGCGAAGGTGACCCCGATGCAGTCGATTCCGAATCGTCTGGCCACTCACTCTTACACCAGTGTCTGTTTGAAGACGAGCGCTGATCTGATTTGCTGTGATGACACGATTTCTCAAGGCCAAGGTACAGATACATCGATCCTGGGCTTGGGTTGTCGCCCTTGGTCGACCTGAGCGTGGTCTGTCCTGTACAGATTGTGTATCACGGTATCTGGACCATAGCCTGCTTATGACAGACTGAAAAACATTCATCGTCCGCGCCACAACCGCCTGTGTTGTGCCGATCTGTAGCATGCCAAGGGCACGTAACCTTTCATTTTGGGTAAGCCGACGTATATAAAAATTTGTTTTCTGGTCACTGAAACAATTAAACTGATGTTTCCACCCTGGAATTCAATGCCACAATGACTGTAACATTGAAAGTCAGAGTCGTGCAAATCTTGGGTTGGACCCCCATGATGATCCCAAGCATCACCTGCATTCCATGCGGTAGCTATTGGTGCGTTTGGGCGTCACATGTAACTGGAAATGTTTCTTCTGTTAGGTTCTATAGTGACTTTTTTCGTAGCCATTTGCATATTTTAGTATTATGCCCCCAAAATCAAATATCCCCTACTTTTTTTGAATAGTATATTTCGTGGCTCAGTGCGCAAGACACTGGTGTTGGGAGAAAAAGTTCCGTGGGAATTTACGGCGCTGTTTCACCTTGTCAGTGGTGTGGAACAGAGGGTTTGATAAAGACCAGCGTCTTGTCGTTAAGATTGGAGGAAAAAACGAGGAACCGTCTCGATTGTCATTGTTATCGTTGTTACGGTAGTAAACAAAGTCTTGATTATCCATTTTTAAAAAAAATTAAATTAACGAACTTGTTTCAATCCATTGAAAAATGCGAGCATCCGATGTTCTAGAGAGTTGATTATGGTCGTGTTATGTTAATACATGCCTAAATAAACATGCAAGAGCTAAATCTGCCTAGTGCAGTTCTATCTTTTTGCCTGAAATGCCATATAAACTATTAGACATTTTAATAAAACTAGACCATAAACAACTCTTGATAATCGGGTACTCGAGATTTTAACTAGATTAGAACGGTTCGCCATTTAAAAATTTAATTTAAAAATGGTAAAGCGAGACTAAGTCTCATATATACCAGTGCCCTGGTTACCACAATGCGCACAAAACTACAAACGGTCATAACTTGGCTCATTTGAATGAAATTTTCGATATTTCCATTTTACATAACGTATTTTCAGCTATTATAGCAGGAATGGTCAACTCTTTTCCTAAACTTTACATAATGTATCTTTAATAATTTATATCACATTTCAGGTCAAATGAAAGATCATCAATATACAGGTTCAGCTCTTACACGATGCATCTTCATGACTTGCATTTATTTATATATTAACATCTCATATTATCAAATGACTGCATAAAGAATATCAATTTATTTTCTATTTTCAGATCTCATTAAATATGGAGAATACCACCACAAATCCCCATAACTGCAGTCCTAACTGTGACAATACGACAATAGATGACGGACTACTACAAAGCCTAAATGATGAAAAGGCTCTGCATTTTATACCGGTAATGATATGGGTGGCCTTCTTGATGGTGATAGGCGTACTGGGCAACTCTCTGGTGGTGTATGTCTACAGACGTCGCTTTAAGAAAACATCATCAAACTATTTTATATTGACCATGGCTATATTTGACCTTGTGGCATGTGTTGTAGGAATGCCCACAGAAATTTATGATTTACGATATCCCTACACGTTCTACAGTTCCATTGGTTGTAAGATCTTTCGATTTACGGAGACATTTACAATATATGGTTCCGCCATTGTGCTTGTAGAGATAGCTTTCGATCGTTATTTTAAAATTTGTAAACCATTAATGGTGATAAGTTTGTTTAAGATCAAGATGTTGTGCTTCATGGCAGCAGTTCTCGCTCTTCTATTTTCCACGCCAACCGCTCTTTTGTTCGGCATCACACACCCACAAACTCCCATTCCCGGGGTGAGGGGCTACGATTGTTCTATTGAAGAGAAATACCTCAAGTCGACGTTTCAGAGAGTGTATTATGGAGCTTTATCAGTAGTGTTCGTCACCACACTCCTTGTTCTAACCGTTCTGTATGTAAGGATTTGGGTGGAGATAAAACAGCGTCGCAGCATGGTGATTGGTGATCAGATATCATCTAAACCTCCTGGAACACCACAGGAAAAGAAGAAGATTCGCGTCAAGTACGTGGCCAGTGGCAGCAATGATGAAGTTGATGACGATTCATCCGAAAACGGGAACGGACAGGTGATGTGCGAAGAACAAAAGAGAACACGGTTTGGGAGTTTGGCTAACTACGCTTCTAGGATCCGCATCACGCGAACCACTGTCGTGTTATTTGCGGTAACCGTCGCCTTTGTCATTAGCTACCTTCCATCTATAACCATCATGTTGACCAGGTCATTAATTAAAAATCTAGAAGACAACAGAAGCATTGGCGTTGAAGTCACCAGTAAATTTTTCTCCAATTTTTTCTTCATCAATAACGCGATAAATCCTATCATATACAGTTTCTTAAACTTGAATTTTAGACGCCAGGCACAAAAGACAGTCAAAACAGTGTTCTGCTGTGAAAAACGACAGTCGCCAAAAAAGGGTGATTCAGACAGAAGTACAAAACGTGAGATATTGATGATAGCCATGGCTGGTCGCGATGTATGATTTCTGAGGTGCATATTCTCGGCTATATAATTATTCATATTAAAGTAGATAAGATGTGGACACTTATCCCCTCGCCTAAGACACTTATTGGTGAACAATGTCTGTTTCCTAAAACTATATCCTCGGTGAAATATTTCAATGGTTGATCACTCGAGTGCTTAACATTTTGAAATACCAAAGATGATATTTATTTGTTTTTACTCTTTCACAATGTTAAATAGAAGTCAAATTACATCTGTGAAATGTTTATATGGTTGATCACTTGCAATACCAAAGAGGGTCCTTCACAATGTAAAATATATATTTGTGAAGTATTTCCATCATGGTTGATCACAAGAGTGCTTGACGGTTTAGATTACCAAAAAGGAAATTATCGATGTGTTGAGGTTTTTTTTATTTATGTCCACGTATATTGTCGTCGCTCCTGTTCATTCGGACGTCGATTAGTTTATGTCCACTCTTTTATCCGATTTTGACGAACCTTGAAATACAGGTTTAGCTCCCAACGATATCGGTTGGTTTCGATATTGGCAAGTATCGGACAGAGCTTCATGGATTATGGCCCCTGACTGTAAGAAAAATCATGTTTTTGAATTGCAGAGATGAAAATCAACATGTTAAACAATGTTCAGTGTGCCCTACCTGGGCTAGTTCCTAAAACTGTTCAATAACCTTCACCACTATTTTGTATTGATTTCTGTGGCATCCGTCCATCTGTTGCTAGATGTGGGCGTGTCTTGCATGGCAACCTCTTGTTTTTTCACCATGTAAAATATAGCTTAAATGCAATTGACATAACTTATAATATTAAAAGAGTTCATGGTCACATTTTATTTCCATAATCACAATAATAAACAGTTTTCTACATTGGTGGATTTCCTATATATTTATTTATCTATTATAATGATGATGAGAATTATCATTAGAGATTTTAGGGCCTGTTTTATTCATAATAATGAAGAATATTATGTAAAAGAAAATACAAATGGATATTTACATATGTATTTCAATTCACATGTACATACATAATGTCACAAATATAATGTTTATTTTATTTTATCAGCGGTTGAGGAAAGGCAAGGACACTGAATTCCCGGGCTCGATACCAGGTCAGGGCCGGGTATAATCTCAAAGTCGACTACCCACTTCTCATGGATAGCGCCCGTGGGACACACATGTGACATGTAGACATTAGCGTGCATGTAAGACAGACTTATGGAATTCGGTTATGACGCAACGCCGTTGACGGGGCAAAGTTCTGCTTCCTAATATTGAAGCAAAAATAACAACAGGTAATGTGTTGACGAGGCGTGAAACCCCATTCCTTGTTTCATCGCCAGAAGATGATAATTAAATTATTGGTAACAGATCTATCATCTGCAATACATCGGTTTGTATATTAAAGATACGTTGTGGAAGATAAGATAAAGAGTTGGCAGTTTTCACTACAATAGTTAAAACGTACATAGTGTTAAGGTAATTTTCTGAAAATTTCAGTCAAATTAATCCATTATGAGCCGAGAACGAAGCTCGTGATATTTCCGCCTAGTCTCGGTCATCATTACTAAAATCATTAATATAAACAGCATAGTCTCGATTATCCACTTTTTAAATTTAATTACCAATGGCCGTTAAGCAGCATATCGGAATCTAATCCAGCCAACATCGAAGGCTAGCCTAGACATCGAGTGTTTATTATGGTCTGGATAAGCTAATTAATGTCTAATTGATAATTTAGATAACATTTCAGGCCCCAAGAAAGACTTGTAATAGGCAGATTTTGCTCTTGCATTTGAATCAGTTCGTATTTACGGTATATAAGAGTTTCTGACTTGAAAATGAGCACTACTCGCAGCGTTAGTCACATTTTCTATTTGCATGTCTTCCGCATTCAAGTCAATGACTTGTAATTACCGTTAATACGTCATTACAAAATATATTGTATAACCTAATTATTGTTGGTGAAATAAAATGACATGTCAAATGTGATTATGTACCTCTGGTGTATGCGAAAGCCAACTTTATACATTATGGTTGTATAACTCAATAGAACCTGTTATGGTTGATAATTATGTTAATACCTTATCGCCATACATCTTAAAGATGCATGATGTAAGCGCGAAATCTGTCCATTGCAGGTATTTATTCTGGCTTCAAATGCTATATAAACTGTTATTTAGACATTTATTCACCAAAGTTCATAATCAACGCTCCCAACTATTTGGTTGCTGAGATATTAAGTGGATACGACAACGTCGGTCATATTTTCGTTAAACGTTTAAAGATACATTATGCGAGATTAGATAAAGAGCTGGCAGTTTTCACTATAATAGTTTAAAAAAACTAGATAATGTAAAGGGGATTGTCCTTTTTTGATTTAATTATTAATGGACGTTAAGCAATAGATAGGATTGTAATCCAGCAAATATTGCAGGCTAGCAAACCATCGAGAGTTAATTATGTTCTGGATAAGTTAATTAATGTCCAATAAATAATTTAGATAACATTTCAAGCCTAAAGAAAACCTGTAATAGGCAGATTTACCTCTTGCATAATGTATGTTTAAATGGAAAATCAAGACGTAGTCATTGGCTATATTACAGGACAACCCCGACAATTTACTCTATTTCTTGTCAAAATTTTAAATATCCATAACTTTTGCTTGAAAATTTCAATATATTCATTTTTCAATATCTACATTTTTCAACTATCATAGCAAGAAAGGTCAACTCTTTATCTAAATCTTACATAGTGCATCTTAAATAGAAGTATGTTACATCAATTAATAAATCTCTCGGGTTGCTTCCTGTTTAAAAGGCTGTTACTCCTGTTTTATGTGTCAAGGGTGTATGCCAAGGGTACTTGATATCATTTACGTAAATCATTGTTTAATACAGACATACTTCATTAAAGTAATTTTAACTAAGAAGGGGTCTACAGTCTGCTACGATGGATTTAGATACTTCATTCTTAGCTTTCTACTTTCTAGAGCAGGAATTGGGCCCCAATTGCTCTACTGCACATCGTATTCCACTTGTTCTTTGGGCAAGCTCTTACAAATGTCTAAGGCTACACTAATTCAAGTACGATCGACATGCAACTTGGCATGATTTTTCCTTGGACAATTGCGCAATGGTTTTTGATAGGACGGGGACAGTCCAATATGGGAGCGATGAGCCATGTTTTGTACCTGATCCATAATACACTCATACTTTCGCATTTTTTCATAGTATGTGTAAACTAAAAGAAAAACGGACCAGTATATTGAATATTGTCCACAATTATGGTAGATAATGGGTCATGTAAACATTGTAAATATAGATTTGCATAGTTTAGAATAAAATATTTATCCAAACTTTGCCTGTTATTTGTGATAGTTTTCTCATATAATTTCTGGAGACCGTTTGTCGCCGAAATCTGTAAATATGTCCAACTTAAATTTGTACTATAATAGAATTGTTCTCCAAATATAAGAAAAATGTTGTTGGTATACTATACGTATTTGCTCTTAATTTTTAAAAGTTATAATCGGTGATCAGTATATTCATTTAATAATCAATCATTAATCGATCATTGCCAAATTTAAAGTGATAAACGATTATTGGTGATTTTCTTATAATTCTAAATGTAATTTTGATTATCAGTGAAATGCTTTTCAAAACTAATATATTTTACTCCCCTTTAAATCTATGTTGTATTTTCTATGAAATGTACATAAAATGTTGTTGATAATATCCTTATATGTATTGCTTGTTATTTAAGTTTTACATTCCGTTTATGTTGTTCATTTCAGTAAAATACCGGTAAATTATCAGTGCAATGACTTTGTGTTTGTAAAGGTCCCATATTATTCTCCCCTGGTTTTGTTATAATTATAGTGTATAATAAAGTATTTAGATCTCTTCATCTCAAGTTTTAAATTTTTTGAAACAATAAAACATTTAAGGTAATCTAGTAATAGAAGAATTTACCAATTTAACACATAGGCGAAATTAAAACATATACATGTATCAACAAATTAACAGCTTAGAAAAGCATTCGCATTTTTAGTTGAGATTGACAATTCCATCAGCATATGGTTCAATCCCCTAGGCCCATTTACGAGTCCACGAGTAGCAATATATAATTTTACTATTGCTGAGGAGATAAAAATAGAATGATTTGCATAAAGTGTTGGCGTTAGCCAATAAATCCATATTTCCACCAAGCAGAACCTATATATTTCGCTTCGTTTTTTTAAAATATTTTCGATGGAATCTACTACATGAAGATCTGCCGGTTGTAGTGGCATTTGACCACATGACGCCAGACATTTGATTAACCAATCAGCGTTGATGTTTCTAGTAAAATACCCACAGTAGCGTGCACCTCACGCCAAAACCTCACTGTATCAGACTGTTCCGTTGGTTAATTATTCGCGTCATCCAGAAGGAGGGTTATATAAAAAATGTTCCAGATGCTAGTGTAGAAACGAAATTTTAACGTCAAGGTCATTTTGGGACTTTTATTTCAATAATTCGGGGGGGGGGGGAATTCGGAGAAAATCCACGAAGTTGGGTAGTTGACGTTACTCTAGTTTTCTTAATGACAGACCTTCTGATACAACGGGCACCAGCTAGCCATCGGCAATGCCACCTCATTTGCCCCAATTCAACCCATCCTAACATGCAATACATAGCCCAATATCCAATACGAACTTCAACCTGTTCAAATACCCGGTAGGCCTACATCAAAATACAAAAGTTTGTAATATATCCAATACCTACTTCAACACGTCCCCATATCCAATACGAAACTGAATCAGTCCAAATGTCCAATACAACATCAATACCAATACAAAGTGTGTAATCTATTTGAACTTCTCCAGGATGGAATCAAGAGTGAATGTTAACAGTCATCGCATGACATCCCCTGACAAATCAGCTGATTGTCAAGTTACAAGCTGATCAGCATCATCACGTAATGTTTCAGAATAGTAACCACTCCTACCTGCATCCCCCTGGGCAAGGTATTCTTAATATTTCGGTACGATACGATGTGTGAAATTATGTCTGATTTGACCAATCATAGTCTTATTGATGATTTTATTTAAATCCAGAGGTTTTAAAACCAGACAGCACGAGGTAGAATTTACAATTTTATTAGATTATATAAATGGGCAGTAGCGCACAGGTGTCATCATAATATGGGCAAGTCTGAATTATTGTTATTATCGACAGACACTGTCTTTGGATAAAGGTAGTGCACAACTTCTAATGAAATGTGGGCCTTTGTAAGCTTGACTTCGGAAAGATGCAAGCAAAAGATCAAGAATTATTCGTAAGGGGCGATAAATAGGGTCTGTATTGTGGAACTTTCGGACCCACTCTGATCATATTAATACATTCAACATGACCCAACGCTAGAATTAAAGATAAATCAATACGCCATGCCATCACTGGAATAGTTTAATTAATGTGACGCCATTAGTGTGCTATATTTGGTCTGAAATGATTAATACATGTACTATATGTACGTGCCTTATTTTTAATGACATTAGATAATGTTGCAAAATCAATAACCAATTTTATTTGTTAAGCTTGATACAATACTAAATTTCCCGTCAATAATCAGTGGTTAAAAGCATGCGAAATTAAATAACTGTGTGCAATAATCAATTTGAAGCATATCTATAGAGGATATAACGCTATGTCTGATTGCAACGAATTGGAACAAAAGAGTAATTAAGTGTCATTCAGGTGACATACCTGAGTTACGTGGTTGAAAGTGGAAATGGGACGAACATTTTGATCTTAGTAAAGGGGAATAAACACAATCCAGCAGCAACGATACCAAATTTGGTTGAAGATCCGTAGAAAAGTAGTATTTTTTATATATGAGACGATTCTGTTCTATTGATGATTACAATTTTCAAATAAATAAATAAATGCATTCTGAAGAAAAAGAATATTCAAGGTTATCAATTTACAACTTGTGTCATTTTAACATGTCACTATACGGTACAATAAACTGGGTACTAATTTTTCTGGAAACAAAGCACCATTTATGCAACACGCTTTTCACATTATGATGGAATATATTGAACGGTTTCGAAGAGGTTGTAGAAAGTATCTAAATTTCCTCCAGTTCTGTTCCCATAAGCTCAGCAACATCCATGTGAATAAATCTGCCAAATTTCGTAGAAATTCGTAAAACAGCTCAGCAGAGAAAGCTGTACATGTCTGAAAGTGTATATATGGTTTCCGCATGATATGGCACAACTCCATTTAAGACTTCATTTGAACAAAGTAACAATAATTTATCGAAAACTTTCCAAGTGTTCACCATAAAATTTCAAAGTGTAAAGCGATTACAGGCCAATTTCAAAAAAGTTTGGCGAAAAACTGCTTTTGTCCCATAAAAATATCCAATTGTAACCCAACAAACATTTTTGAACAAACCGGAATTAGAAGGCTATCGCCTTAGCAATAAATTCTCCTAGCTGTTGCTGACATTTTCTTTAAAAAATGACGCCAGTGTCACGGTTCTATTATGGTTACCGGTTTTGACCCGGTACACCATCTTTTGTTAAGTTACTGTACAATATGACCAATGAGCTTTATTTCTGATATTTTTACCAAAAAATGCTAAACGTAAACTCTAATACAGAATTGAACAGACCTAAGTGGAACTAATAATAATAAGTAAAAGGGAATACTATCTATATACATAAGAAATACAAAGACACCGATCAAAGATTTATTCTTATAAACAGCTGAATTATTGGCAATCTCACATTCGTAAAGACATTGAAAAATGTTGGGGCACCATGATAAACAAATTCTCAGCTGTTATAAAAATAAGTTTCATATAAAACAGAGAACCTAACACGTACGGTAATTGATGTAGTATCACTTGGGTTCATACACGCGGAACCGAGTCAAACAATGACAACTACTATCGAATTTATGTTAGCCTTGGCGGGCAGAAGCCTAAATTATGGCCTCAAGATAATAGAAAGGGGAGGTGGGGGGCTCCGGTCAAGGAGTTCATTGTTTTGACATGGTCATCTAAGAATTTCCTGCACGCACTGTACAATCTTAAAAATCTGTCATATTTTCGACTTAAAACACACTTTCATACTCCTCTGGTCTTGGGGTGGGGATATAACACGAGAAATAGATTTGGGAATCTCATAATCTAAATCTAACACAGAACGACTGGCAGGTGATATAGATATACACCGATTGCACTGAATCATATTCCTAGACTCCACACATCATTATCACCTACAATATTCCTTTAATTACTTCTAACTCTATTTATTTCATATCAGTTATGCCATTTTCTAACTGAAGATAAATTCAAACTTATAATAGACAGGATATACACTATACAGGTGCAGAAAGCTCACGAAATATTATCATTTTTTGGTCTGATTTTATAGACAAGCACTCCTTAATTATCATAATGTTGTGGGTAGCATTAACTGATGCCGTTAATAAAATAAAACATTATCACTTCCTCTTTCAGATAATTTGAAGTGTTTTAAGATTCACCTGTTGGGAAAATGAAAAGGCATTTATTCTGTTTCCTGTAATATTACACGAACTTGGTAAAACGGATAACTAAGAACATGCCCTTAAATTTTATATTTTGTGCAAATGAAAACAGGTAGTATACAAATATAGCAAATAGCCAAGGTAATTACTGTAGATAGTGTACGACCGTTTTCCTGTTAGTCGTCAATTCCTGGAAAAGTGAAACTAGATAACTTTTATTGTATAGTATGAGAACTTTAATGCATATTTAAGACTAGTAGTTTTGTATAGTGCTTTATAGAAGTATGAGTCAAATTAATATTAAATTACAGTCTGGAATCAGATGGGGTTTAAATTCCACTCGACACAAACTAGGTCATTTCTGGACTAACAAATGGTTTAATTTTATTTCAATTATTCGCTTGCGCGTAGGGATCTTTAGCAATTGGAGGAAACCAGAGGACCCGGAGAAAAACCACGAGATTGGACAGGCGACCCTACTCCTTGTCACGTACAACCAGGGATTCGAAACCACACCAGTTGACTCCATGACAGGCTTTATGATACAGCACGCACGCAGGCGTGGATCCAGGATTTTTTGCAGGGGGGGGGGTCTAGGTTTGATAATTTCTTAACTAATTGCGCCCAACCAATTAAAGGGGGTTTGGGGGCTCTCCCCCAGAAAAATTTGGTAAATTAGATTCAATTTGATGCATTCTGACGTATTTCCGGAAGGTAAATTCCAAAATTACAGGTCTAAAAATCGCCAATAAAATCGCATAGATTTAAGTTTCAAATTTTCAAGCCTGAGCAGGGGGGGGGGGTCCGGACCCCCTGGACCCCCCCTCTGGATCCGCGCCTAAATTAAAGTTTCAAGTTTTTTTTATAAAATATGTTGCATTTATTTGAGATCTATATTATGATGTATTTCAACTTCTTTCCCACTAATTTGTTATCAAGGCACGTGGGAAATGGCGCCGTTTTAAGAAAGAGAAGAAAGAGAAGCAGGTGTACACAATTATCTTTTATTCAATAGCACTGTATTTAAAACAACAATATTAGACAAATTGCAATGGAAAAAGTACTGTATATTCTGTGTTAATTAAATTAATGTATGAAATGGATTGTCAAAGTTATGGAACAGCTGTTGACTTTAATGAAAAAAAAAAATAACCTTTTTCTTTTCCAAATATCACCTGAAAATCAGCCAGAAGTTGTAAGATCGACAAAACAGCTTGTCCTCGCCTGCGTGGAGAATATGTAGTATGCCTTAATATTGTTAAATTTTCAATCAGAAAAATATTATTGGCTTTAGAGTGCGTTTGAGAATTTAACGGAAATAAAACATTAATCTGGAATAAATATAGATAAAGCTGTAGGTCTTTCAAACAGTTCGTATTGTGATAATAATCATACAGAGGAAATAACCTTACGTGATTTATAAAACAATCACGTTCTGGATAAAATGTGGCTACTTTAGCTTGATGAATTCTACTGTATGTTTAGTACTCCTCACGCAATTGTGTCCTTTTAGTTAACATTCAACGAGTTCAATTAATGTACGAGATGCTATCGTAATTGCATAGTGATTATGTGGATAATAACGCCTTTAAATTAAACTGATTACATGGGTTTCTTATTGTGTATGGATAAACCTGTCCATATTCTAGACGCATGGGCAGTGACAACTTTTTCCCTATAGTTTCTTTTTCAGCCCACCTACGATTTTATTGATTAGTAGCGTTTATCCAATGAAAAATTGCAGGTGAGACACCGTAAAGAGTTACACCATCCTTATAAATTTATTTGCTATCATTTACACCCCTATACGTGTTCTTTAAGCAAATCAAAGAAACAAATCTCTAAAAATGACGACACGAATGAAATAAAAATGATAATATAATGCATTTATTAGTAGGGCCTATTATCAATACAAACAATTAAACATGACGTTATGAAACTGTTATCAACTTACGGCTACAATTTCATATTTTAAAGTTATATTTTCAAAATGTATTAAATTAAAGCCATAAAACAGATGGTATCTATAAACAGTCCCACCTTGGCAGAAATTGGCAAAAATATCATTTTCAACTTCAAATTCAAACGTTTGAAGATAGCCTTTCCATGGGGGGGGGGGGGGGTTAAAAACAGGGTGGTAATTGTGTTATTATTTCAGCGTGAATGATTTTCAAACTGTGGAAAAAATGCCTGTGTTCGTATAATAGTGAGTTTAAAGTGTAGTCAGGATTAATAGGGTTTATTAAAGTTTAGACTGTCAAGACATTTTTTTTCATCTGTAGTCGCTCTATTTTTATACTTTGATTATAACCTTTAACGATCGTGTTAAAATTAGACTTCACTTTCGTTTGGTTTATTTTCCTGAAGTTTAAAATGGGGAACGCTAGATTGGAGTCGGCCCTGCACATATGACGTCATATGTGGATAATGGGGTAGGGTTGGAGTAAGGGTTAGACTTGGTCCAAGCTGAGGGTTAAAGTACTGGCCAAGTTTTCATCTCGCGACGTTGACGAAATCTGCGGGTTCTAACCTTTACCCACAATCCGCATATGATGTCACATGCGCTAAATGTAGAGGAACGTCTCTGATCTATTGTTCGCCCTTTTAAGAACAACATCAGCTATAAAACGAAACGAATAGACTGGTCACTGGTCGTGTTACGCTTCAAGAAACGAGAGAGAGAGAGAGAGAGAGAGAGAGAGAGGGAGAGAGAGAGAGAGAGAGAGAGAGAAATGGGGTTGAACGTCCACTCGACACAGACTAGGTCATTTTATTTCAATAATTCGCTTGCGCGTAGGGGTCTTTAATAGCAGTGGGAGGAAACCGGAGGACCCAAGGAAAACCCACGAGGTTGGAGCTTCAAGAAACAGTGCAATATTTTTTTAAAAAAAAAACCCTCCCCCCTGGGAATGAAAACTAGCACATTGTATGGCCAAGATTCCCTCGCGTGCCATTCTGGTCAAAAGGGACTTAAAGCCAATAACCACATCAGCACACAGGCTCGCTACACAAAATCCCGCCATATTAGACGGAAAACAAAAACATATCAGAAAGGCCTACTAGGTAGTAAATGTCCATTGTCAAAAGATGTAATCTCTGGAGTTCCACAACGCTCTATTTCAGCCTCCCTGCCTTTTCATGTCTATCTAACGGATACTTTGGATGATATTATGTCCAACAGACACCGTTTTTTTCTCTTCATCGAAAACCCTCTTCTTACCCTCAAAGACGATATAAAAGAAATTTGTAATCGGTCGTTGGTAGGAAGATTTCGACTCTTCTAAAACTAAAAGTCTGACTTTTTCAAGGATGCTGCTAGTCTGATTATTCAATAATTCATATAACAACAATGAAATTGCATATAATAGTACTGTATATTATTGAATTTGTGTATTATCATTGCCAGTTGCAATTGATTGTAAACAATATTTATCATATTAATCCAGTAAAGTTATGGAGTAAAACATTTTTAAAATTATCGTCTCTCGAAAATGGTCTATTTTGATATTTTGAACTAGAGTATGTGTTTCGTCAACTGTGGGAGTAGTTGGAGGGGGGGGGGTAGGTGTAGCCCTTTACAAGAAATAAGAATTAATGGGTGTTTAAGTTAAGTGAAAGTCAGTATTCTAGTCCGCTAATTACATGCATAACCGATATGTTAGGATTAGTTGCCAAAAACACACATTTCGATTTAAACATTACAGTAGTGAGTTGTATTTTGCGAGTAATTGTTGATAACTGTTCAGGGGAGATAAATCTAAAATCAGTGGAATATGACAAAGTGTCACAAATATCTTTGATCCAGAAACACTTTGCACCTAGTTCCTTATTGGTGTATTATACATTAATACACCAAAAGTTTTATAAATTGCTGTGTTTTACTATATTCTTTTCTTTAGTCTGAGAATACATTGTGAACTCGGGCCCTTTTTCCTAAAATGATAACGTCATTTCAGCTGTGAAAGACTTTTTATAGTGTCGCTGAGGAAAATTTCTTCCTGACTGGCATCCAAGACTGGCAAAAGTGTGTTCACCTCGAAAGGGAATACGCAGAAAAATAAATAGAAACCATCGACTTTGTACATCTCTTGTACAGAGAGGCATAGAACTGTTCAACCACCCTAAATATATAGCCAGCTCACAGCTTTGCATTCTCTGTTTAGTCCAATGTAAAGCAAGGTAACAGTACCTCCTGTCTTGATGTTCCAAGATGATCATTATACATTCCCGGTTGAGGTAACCGACTTGGATTGTTAGATTAATTTGATGATTTTCTTAATTTGATATATTTTATCACCAGCAAGTAGACTTGTATAAAACCATATAAATATCGTCTATAAAAGTTAAGTGTTTTATATGACCCAGTAAAATATTGACACAGATAAGGTCTACTAGATCCGTTTAATTTTATTTGAGATACAGTATATATTTTGTTCTAAATAATTTTAGGTGCTAAGTCAGTGTAGATTTTATCACCGCTTATTACCCATTGGAAAATGACAGCATGTTTGTTTGTCTGGACAAAAAGCATCCTTTTTAACTGGACATAAGACTTCAGCAATAACAGACAGGTCAAAGCATTTGTCTGGACAATCGGGCTTTGAACCTAAAAAGATAAAAATAAAAGATAAAAATATTGCAATATTTGTCACTTGATAAAACCAATATATGTACATGTGAACGGGTGTTGAAATTGCTTATTATTTTCGGCAGGTAGAACCACTAATATACTGAGCTATCCGCAAGTTAGCTCATGATGGAACGAATTGACAATAACACGTGTTCGCCTGTATCTTTGAGACCACTTGGGTTAATGATCGGTGTTTACGAAACTAACCCAGTAAACCCGTGGACGACTGGACAGATGTCGCATGATATATCAGACATTTTGAAAATATTAATTCCTGTCTAGTCACATTCTCTGTATTCGAAATGATATCATTCTGGAGTAACCCAGTGAGCAGATCCGTTGTACTTAATCAAGAGACCCTTTTATTGCCAACGTAATATGACGTAAAAGAAATATTGAAATTAATTGGGTGTCCGAGCAACATTTATGTCCGTTTTCATTAACTGAGTTGGTGCAGATAAGTAGGTTTTGTTAAACTGGATTTTATTCGAGGGGTGGGGTGACCGAATGGTTAGCACATGCATGCTGTTTCATTAAGCCTGTCATTGAGTCAACTGGCGTTTCGAATCTCCTGTTGTACGTGACAAGGAGTAGGATCGCCTGTTTAATTCCGTGGGTTTTCTTTAGGTCCTCTGGTTTCTCCCCACTGCTAAAGACCCCTACGCGCACGCGAATTATTGAAATAAAATGAAACCATGTTAGTCCCGAAATGACCTAGTTTGTGTCGAGTGGACGTTTAACCCCATTTCTCTCTCCCTCTTGGATTTTATTCGATCATTGTCAGTATATATCATTATTGACGATATAATTTATGACACCGTAATAAGTCGTATGCTGGCAATGAAGTACAACTGTGCTATATTCTGATTTATTGGACTATTTGGTGGTCGGGGGATCTAACGCGTGCTGTTTAAAACATAAGGTCTGTTGCCGCTTTCGCTTTCCTTTCGGTGATTATTGAATAAAACATCTGCCATATTGTTAGTCCTGGAATGACATACTTAGTATCGAATGGACGTTACCGCCGCCCACCCCTCTCTCGCCCTCTCCAAAAATGAACCCTTTGAAAAAGGCACTTACCATTAGAGGTGTTCTCATCACATTCCGTCATTAAAACAACAGATATTAATAAGATTATTGCCAATATCACTTTAGCCATTTTCTCATGTATCGTGTTGAAATATGGAGCTATAAACTATACCTTCACTTGCTTTAAAATGAATGTGAGTAAATCGTGTCAGTTATTTAGTATTTAAGGTAAATATGAATATTTGTAACGGCGAGATGTGTTATTTTTGTATTTAAAACATATAGAGAGAATAACATTTTAAAGTGGTGGTCGTTATAACATACAAGAAATCTAAAGTCTCGGTGCTGCATGTGTCAGTGGTAAAGCGTTAAAAAGTTTTTGCTTTGCGTGTAGTACAGTATTATCCAACCAACAACTTCAATGCTATTCTTAAAAAAGCATTGGAACCCTTCATGTAATAGTTATTAGGGGGGACCGCCACTTTAAACATATTTAAGCAAGGTGTGGTTTTTTATGTCATGTCAAGTACTGTTTTTAATGTGTTTAATATGACAGTTATGGTGTTAGGTATGTAAAAAGACATGTCACCCCATTGTTTCCTCCCCATTTTATCACAAGTACATACAAAATGTCAAGCATTGATATTTTGGAAAATCTTTCAATGCGGCTATATGGTTTAATTTAGGAGGTATTCCAGAAGCGAGTTTTAGTTTAATTTATCATTTTATCGTAAAATAAAAAAAATGAACATGATTTTTGGGTTAAAATATTTAATTTTTGCGTTATTGTGATTTTATAGAAGTAAAGATAATATAATATCCGATTGGTAGTGGCAGACACAAAATATTTGGTCAGAGGGGAGTCTTCGAGAATATTTGGACAAATCGCGGTGTCAGTGGTTAGGTGTGATACATATCTGGACCCGGCTTAACATTCAATTTCATCAGATACGTCACTCCAACCAACAAATAACTAAAATTTACTCATTTCATGGAAACAGAATAATAATTGATCTTTAATAATGATAATGATCTTTATTCACGAAAACCATCAGGTTACAAGAATTCATTAAATTTCATTTTACATTTTCATCTTTAAAACTGTCATCTAGGGGACGGGGGAATAAGTACCTATGGCTCCCAACTGGATCCGCCACTGTCTATTTATATTGATGAATTTTATATTTATTGCTATCTGCATTATAACATTTGTACGCATTTAACAGGATATATTTTAGAGAAAGTCGTGCGACAGACTTCAACTTAAGATGAAATATTAATTCATTATTTACGACGCTAAATGTTTAAATAAATAAAATCTATTCTTGGCGAAGAAAAAACAAACAATGTGATGCGTTCAAATACAGTGCAAATGTTTAGGCACAATCAAACAATATGAAAAATGGGAGAAGCCGTCAACGTCTGTGCACTGTTTTTCTAGCAGACAAAAGTCTTATCGACTATCTTGTCCGACATGGCTGACTACAGCGAATAAACACGCGGATGCGGTGCATTCTATTATTAACCTTTGTTCTAATTCCAGCAATTTGATAAATAGGTTGACATATATTGTGATCTGTATCCCATTATTCACCAATAACGAAAATTTAAAACAAGCCACGTTCAACTCTCCCCCATCCCTTCGTGAAATTCTTTATTACATGGATTCTTGTTAAACTTTATACGGAAGGTAGTACTGTTGGCTATCACGTGACATACAAAAAGTGAGCCCCCATGGTTTATGCCATTTAAACATTTCCCATTAAATTGTTTTATTTTTACTTCCTATCTTATCATACAAATGTCAAAGAACGTTGGATCGTGTGGACTTAAAGGGACAATAACATTCTTGCTGGCTTGGCAGCTCCGGAAAATAAATAATTCCCTTATTCTAAGTACTAGATGTTAAAGTGTCCTACCTGTTGTGTAAATTATCCATTACAACCTATTTTACTTGTCCAGAGGGTTCGAAAATATTTTAAAATCCAAGTCACATTTGAAAATGTTTACGTTAAACTTTTCAAATCAATTGATTGAATTTTTACAATTTTTTAAAATAGTTGTGTTAAGATGAAAAATATATCACCAATTAATTGGAATATTCTAAAATAATACGATTTGTTGACCAGAATGAAGATTGAGACATATTATTCAATTACAACAAGAGTGTTATTGGGGCTATAAATGAATGAAAAGCTACAATAAATAATAATTTGTTTTACATATAATAGATTACGGTCAATAAGTTGAAACAACTGTTAAAAAGGTCATTCTTCGATTCTTATCTTGTCTTATTTTTCCCTTATTTTGGTAGTTCAGAAAAATGAACTAGTAATTGTATTAACGACAACACAATATTCATTACAATGCTGTATTAAATACAAATATCTTAAATACAAACTTTTAAAATGTAATCATTATAATTTTTAGCAATATACTTTAATCCCAATATACCTAATGAATAAAAAGTAATTAATTACCATTACCTACATGTAATACTTTCTGACAAATATTAAAGGTAGCCACGCAAAGCGTGGAACTATACCCAAGCGGCAGCTTATCCCAAGATTGAATGAAGATTGAGACATATTATTCAATTACAACAAGAGTGTTATTGGGGCTTTAAATGAATGAAAAGCTACAGGAAAATAATAATTTGTTTTACATATAATAGATTACGGTCAATAATATCATCAAAGTTGAAACAACTGTTAAAAAAGTCATTCTTCGATTCTTATCTTGTCTTATTTTTCCCTTATTTTGGTAGTTCAGAAAAATGAACTAGTAATGTATTAACGACAACACAATATTCATTACAATGCTGTATTAAATACAAATATCTTAAATATAAACTTTTAAAATGTAATCATTATAATTTTTAGCAATATACTTTAATCCCAATATACCTAATAAATAAAAAGTAATTAATTACCATTACCTACATGTAATACTTTCTGACAAATATTAGAGGTAGCCACGCAAAGCGTGGAACTATACCCAAGCGGCAGCTTATCCCAAAAGAAAACTTTGGATCTAGGATCCCAAGCAATGTAATCAATATCATATTCACCAGCTTTCCGGGCACATAATGCTTAGCTAGTACAGAAATTTACAGATTGCTGAAAATAAACATGCTTCATCCTCTCTGCTTCCAATGATTCATGCAAAATTTAAAGGTAACGGGGTTCATCATTTCATGATCCTATCCATCGTACCACATTTTCAAAAATTCTGTTGAAAATTGTTTTCACTAATACATTTTAACTAGTGTATTCAGAAGATGGTCGGACGAGAGGTTGTGGCACTCTGATACGAAATACCCCTGAAGACTGAATACCGATAGGAGGCGTCCTTGCATTACGCCAGTGACTGACACCAAACGTGAAGTAATTTGATTTCATACAATTCTTGGGTAACGATCCAGATAATGCAAAGAAAACGGTACCATTCCCATTCCGCTCTGTGTGTCCAAGGCATAGCTTCGCCCTCGAAATCACGAGAGAGAGAGAGAAAGAGACAGAGAGAGAGGTGCTATGCATTGGGTAAAAACCCAGTGTGAGTGTTTAGGAACTCTTTGCTCAATATTGCCATTGATAGGTCTGTTATGACGTGTGTATATTCCAGGTCGAGTGTATATTTCCTTTATGACTCAAACTAGCCAGTGAAAATACATACATATCAATATTTACATTATCTATTCAATCTAAAGTTTAATAAAACTGTTTTCAATATGTAATATGGGCTCCAACTTAATGACGGTTTCATAAAATACATTCTAATAAATACTGTAGATATATATAATTTATTCTTAAATACAATTATATTATAAAGCTATCAAATTGCTTATCACAGATATAATTTTGATATTAAAATTAACAAACAATAAAAATACTATTATAACAACATTTCTATCAATAAATTATATACTAATGCACAAATATTGTAAAATGTAACAAAGAGCAACCAATTAAAAACATTTTTTCCATATTGTTTTAACAACCAAGAATGATAAACAAAATCCAAACATAATTCATGAAAAATGTACCAGAGAACATTCAGGAAAATCGTCAGGAAAGCCCTCGTCACTTCCACTAAAATCATCAGAATCACAACTGGCGGTATCAAATGATCCAGATACACATTGAACTACTTCTTCATGGTCCACTTCAAAGTCATCTGATTCCATGGCATCATCAAAATAAAAGCCACTAGATGGTGTATCTGTTGTTAACCAGCAATTGGTCATGAGATGATCATCAGAAATGTTCTCACTACACAACATGACGCCATTGTTTGTACTTTCTATATTAGGAGATATTACACATACATTTGTTTTATTTAAACAAACAATATCATTTTGATCTTTGACACCAGCATAACTACAAAGAGATTCTCCAATTCTCATAACTCCGGTATCTGTTGTTTGGTTGTCAAATATGTTTATTAGATTTGAAATTCCCGATTCATCTCGATGATCTGGTAAGGTGTTGTTCCCGACTTGATTTCCGCAAGAGTTCATGAACTGTATATAAGACTGGAACTGACTTAGTGACGTCGTATTATCAAATTCTAGACACGATTTTAGACATGTCACCCAGTCTTTCGTTGGCGAGCGCTGTTCTTTTTCAGGCAGACTGTCTGTGGTTTGGAAAAGTTGACAACGGCATCTTGGTGGGTTATCCTTATTTCTTAAAGTTTTTAATTTTCTTTTTCCTTGACGGCAGAAAACCTATAAAAATGAATATGAATATTACCAGTTTAATATCCAGCATAAATACCACTACGTCATATTATGTGACTACATGGGGCGACATCGTTACTAAACGAATAGCTTGGACTTATAAGTTTAGTTAGCCTTGTAATTTGTTAAAGAAAACCAGGCTGGTATTTAGTAACAGTTAATTACAATCATCTAAACTATGCAGATTTTAAACTTTTATCTTTCAATGTTATCGTAAGACTTACCAAAGCCAAGTGACTGTTTTCATCTGGTAAAAAATCCATTTTTGTTAGAATATTACAATTAAATATTGGTATCCTCTACGGACGAAATATTATTACTACCAAATATGGTCTAATGTCTTGTCCTTTTTATACTAGAATTTCAAGCTATTTTTGGGAAACAATTATTTATCCAATAATCTTTTAGATGAACCAACCATAACGGTTAACTTGATTAACGGTAACTATATAATCCTAATTAATCTATTCATTAATTACCTGCAACAAAACTTAAAATTTGTCGTACCATTTTGTTCTCCAATCAAAAACTTTGAGGTCCAACTCACTAACCATTAGCCTTTATTTGTTATAATCAATGTCGAATTTAGTTACGACCTCTGTTTGGTTATCAGTATGGTTGTGCAGCATACTACCTGAATTAATATAATAATATTAGAGCTTCCCCGCAAAACAAGGACACAAACAGTCAGTTACTAATAGTGATAGTGTATATAAATCTGCATCCTTATTATGTGTATAAAAGAATAGATTTAATACATTTTGATATGATGCATTGTTCTTACAATTGTTTAAATGGTGCTGTTCTGTGTTTAAATGGTGCTGTTCTGTGTTTAAATGGTGCTGTTCTGTGTGCCTTTTCTTTCACCCTTTTCATACACTTTTTCATATGGAAATAGTCTTAATGAACTCAGCCTGTCCATAATATGATTAATGTATAGGGCATTGCATTGTAATAAACAACAAGAACTGTTCATTTTTTACTAGTTCTCCTTGTGTATCTAATTGAAGGATTTCTAGTTCTCCTTGTGTATCTAATTGAAGGGTTTCTTCTGTTGAAGTCAATTCCCCTGGGCTCAAATTTTGGGGCACCATAAAATGCTTGACTTACTAAACGTATTTACAGTTGATATACATGTACATCCATTCAGATCAATGAAATTAAAATCCTATCTTGTGCAAGAGCCAAAAAATAGGTGGTTATTTTATTATTTCTAAACTAAATTTACAGAGAGTTATTGCCCCCGTGACCTAAACACTTTGGTAATGATGTTGTTATAGTTTAATATAAAGATGTATTACAATTTCCATTAGTGTCGTAAACTAGATTAATTAACACGTTACATCCAAGTTAAATGGCAGAGATTTAATATCAGTAGTATATAATAAGACCAACCTGGATTGAACTGTATAAAACATTTAATGGTAGAATTGGCAGTAATTTAATACCAGTGTCATATAATAAGGCCAATCTAGATTTAATTGTATAGAAAAACAAAATTTAACTAAACATACATTTCTCTTTATAAACGTATTATAACGATTCGTACACCATGATGCCCAATTCTAATGATCAACATTCTTAACAACCTTACAATTATTACAAGGACCCTACCATATTCTACTCATTTCATTTTGTCCCCCCCCCCCCCAGTGTTCAAATGCCATCTATTAAAACAAGATAAATTACGATAATATACTTTTCTGGATAAAATAGATTTTTATTAAGTAATTTCTAATACATTGATATGATATATGTAAGCTTATACAAATAAGAATTATTATAGTTCGCAGTAACTAATTTTATTAATAGACAAATTATAACGATGTCGCATGCCCCTCCTTATAAATTAAATTTTAAACAGCATAGTTTAAATCTAATTACATTTAGTTAGATTTGAGAGGCGCTGATGGACTCCTAACTGATTAATAATGATTGTCGTGTGCGGAAAGAAACCCGAAAAGACAAAGTTTAAACAGCATGGGTTAAATCTAATCACATTTATTCAGACTTTAGAGGCGTCGATAGACCCCTAACTGATTAATAATGAAAAGACAAATTTTAAACAGCATGGGTTAAATATAATCACATTTAGTTAGACTTTAGAGGCGCCGATAGAACCCTAACTGATTAATAATGATTGTCGTGTGCGGAACGAAACGTGAAAAGGCAAATCATTAAACAAAATGGGTTTAATATAATCTCCCTTAATTTTAGTTTAGAAGATTTATAATGATTGTCGTTTGTATAAAAAACAAAATCTTAAAAGCTGCAAATTGCAAATTATTGAACAGCATGGGTTAAATTTAATCAGATACTGTTTGCGGCGTCGACGAGACACCTAAAAACGGACAAACACAAGAAACTGAGATAGAGAGGTCCTTTAATGTTAATTTTATTTTGAGATTCCGTTTGTCTAAGAAAAAACGGGGATGGGAGTGGGGGATTTAAATGAGAATTTAAAAACATAAATAATTCTTTATCAATTAGAATTCGAGAAGGAAACGCCCTTTCATGTAGAAACTACTGACATGCCAACGTTTTGTGCTATTAATTCAAACAGAATTCCTATTTTTGTTGAGTTAAATATAACCAAATGCTATATCTATTTAACAGATTGAATTGTGGAGAAAGAAAAAAAGGTGCTATCAATCAAAACACGTTTTAGATTTGTTAATTATAAAATAAAGCTATCAATATATTAAATATCAACACCTGTTACAGTGACATCATAATAATGTCATTGACAAGTTTTATAATTATAGAAGATCTGAATCTATGACTAAAATCAACATTTAACGAGTTTTACACAACTGTTACAAATTGTACAAACTATAGTAAACACATATTTATAATCAATGAATAAATTAAATGTGTTATATTTAAAGTAGATCTGAATCTATAAATAAAATCAACATTTAACGAGTTTTAAACAACTGTTATAAACTTGTATAAACTGTAGTAAACATAAATAATGAATAAATAAATGAATGTTACTAAAAAGTAATGCACTGTGGGTTTCTATTGTAATGTTATCAAAAACCTTTCTTGAAAACAAAATGAATTATTAAACAATATACTAGTTTCATTGGGATTCTCTTTAAAGAACTTAAATTTTGTATCTGTATCAAAATACCGCAGCTTTGAAAAACTTATCATGAAAACAAAATAATTTATTAAACAATATACTAGTTTCATTAGGATTCTCTTTAAATTAACTTAAATTTTGTATCTATACATCAAAATAAAACAACTAATGCCGAAAAAGCAAATGTCATTAATTAAAAAGATGGCCTTAATGCTAATTAGTTCTATGCCAATCTATCAGTATTACAGTTAACTGAAGGATTAACGGTTTATAGAAATTTGACATTAAACGTGGTATAAACTAAACTAACTGTAATTAGATTGATATAAAGAAATAGCAGTGATTATTGTATAGCTGACTATGATAGGATTACATTATGTTTATATTATACTGGTTGTATACTATAGTATATATAACATGTAGATAGTCAGTATATCATTAACTCTTCTACAACATACTTCTACCATAATGACTTCTACACATCTTCTAGCTGCACGTTTATTAAACAACTGGTTAATCAAGAACCCTATAGACTGGAACAATACGGGAAATTACGATATCGACGAGAGTTTGTCTGGTTTGGAATGGTTACGAAATCTGAACGTTGGTAAATCTACCAATACAACACCAACACGTATCATACATTCACCATCTTCAGTATTCAGAGAAGTCTTACAGACCAAACAGATAAATACAAATAATTCTACAGAATATAGATATCAACAAAACAATGGTTTCAATAAACCTCCGTATTCATACGCCACTCTCATATCTATGGCAATCAACGATACGGAGGAGAAGAGAATCAACATATCTTCTATTTACAAGTGGATCACTGATAATTTTCCTTACTACAAAATGGCTGAATCTCACTGGAAAAATTCAATTCGACACAATCTATCTTTAAACAAACGTTTTGAGAAGATCCCTCGACGACCTAATGAAACTGGTAAAGGTGGATATTGGAGAATAAAACCGGAAGTAAGTGACATCATTCAGAGGGGTGCCATAAAGAAACGCAGGGCAAGTGATGATGGATGCTGTACTCCATCAACTAAACGTGGTAAAACAAAAGAAGAACCCTTGGCGTTATTGAATTACGATACATTAGGAAAGACAAATTTTGGCAATTTTTCAACAGTACAGGAACCTGTTTGTAAAAACGATTTTAATTGGCCACAAGAGCAACTACAATACTTTAAAGATAATAGTGTTAGAATTAAAACAGAAAATGTAATAAATGACGATATTTACGGTAGATCCATTACTCCAGACACTTCCGGTGATGAATTTAATAGCATTAAAAGTTATACAATGTCTTCACCTGTTTCAAGTTATGACGATAGTTCTGTAGATATGACGTGTTTTGATGATCTGCTGGTTTTTGATTGTTCTGATGAATCTAGGAATAGTGTCCATTATGAACCAAGAGATCACCAACTAAACAATGATTCTTTAGATCTATCTTTAATATCAGATGGAAGTGGTGATCATGATTGGTGGCAGAAAGACTGTGATTGTAGTGAAAACTTTAATAAAAATCATAGACTAAATACACTAGATTGTTCCTCATATCTAGATAATGATGAAATATATATTCCAGCCTTAGATAACATTGAAAATGATATAGATATATGTAAACTGTTTAATATTTAATCTAGAATAATGAATTATTTTATTATTAATATTTATGTACTTCATATAGTGCTTTTTTATGGTTAGTAAAATTATTGAAATTTTTTCTTTATTAATTTCTTTGTTCCGATCATGCATGATAAAGTATAAAATTTTGTGCAGTACTTTTCGCTGCATGAACGACATTGCTCCAAAGTAACTTTGGACCTACTATAACCGTACACTCCATGATGAACACCCAGAACCCAAGACAAAAATCTTCCTGTTGTGCCAAAAACCAAAACGGTTCGTTTCGGTCGGAAATGTTTCTCACACGTTGTTCCAAAAGAATGGAATGAATTACCAATGGATGATAAGAACTCACCTTCCTTAGAAGTATTTAGATCAAGACTCAAAACATACTTTTTCATAAAAGCATTCACCATGTGACAGAGTGACTCACTTTTTCGACTGCCCTTTGAGTATGCCTAGTCATAGAACTAGCCCAGTATAAATAGACTGTTATAATAATGATTGCGATATAAACTAAAATATAAGACCATGAATCTGTTTACGATCATCTCCAACAAATAAGCTTCCCTCTATTTCATGGGTTAGGGGATTTTCTATTCGTAAAACTGGGATGAAAACTATCTTCCTTTATTCTAGCATTAGCCAAATTCCACCTGTCTCTTGTTTTTCTGGATATTTTAGTCTGAATTGTCAGGGATCCTTGGCGTACATGCTTTATTTCCCACAGCTTAGTGATCAACAGCCCGTGTATCTTCTATCAGTATTTGTCATCGACAGACTCTCCGAACCTACCCAAATAAATCCAACAATTCTATTGTCTTACTTACAGTTCATGACGACTGGCAAATAGTTCGTAGCGTATAATTTCCCGGTATAATACAAAAGATTATGATTAAATATTTAAGTTGTGGTTTGAACTTTAATAACCGTAGATACCGTCAATTCGTTTCTTTAATATGGCTGTATTTCTATGTCTGGCTTTGGATATATTATGTCTATATTTTTAGTAAGTAACATACATTTTTCTTAAAATATTTCAGTAATGTAGTAAGACGTAATGCAACCCCTCTAGCTAGATGCATCAATACGGTATATCAAATTAAACAAAAAAAATGTGGCTTTCATTTTCAAGTCCGTAGAGAAGGAAAAGCATAAAATCCACATGCGGGTATATGACAAATCTGATAACAATCATGTTGTCTTCGCCTTATTTTGGTAGTTCAGAAAAACGAACTAGTAATGTATGAACGACTACACAATAATCATTACAATGCTGGATTAAATACAAATTTCTTCAATACAAACTTTTAAAATATAATCATTATAATTTTTAATGAGATAATTCAAACCATTACCTATTGCATCAAAAGTAATTAATTACCCCTACCTAATACTTTCTGACTGATATTAAAAGTAGCCACGCAAAGCGTGGAGCTATATTCAAGCGACAGCTTATCCGAAAGAAAAATTTGGATCTAGCTAGGATCTCTCAAGCAATGTTATCAATATCATATTCGCCAGATTTTCCGCACACATAATACATCGCTACAACAGAAATTCCCAGATTGCTGAAAATATACATGCTTCATCCTTTCTGGTTCAATGATTCATGCCAAATTTAAAAAGTAATGGGATTAATCTTTCCATGGTCCTATGCTTCGTACCACATTTTAAACGATTCTGTTGAAAATTGTATTCGCTAATATGTATTAACTGGTGTATTCAGAAGATGGCCGGACGTGGGGGTGGTGGCACTCTTGAACAGAATATCCCTAAAGACTGAATACCGATAGGATGCGTCCTTGCATTAGCCCAGTGCCTCACACCAAACGTTACGTAATTTGATTTCATACAATTCTTGAGTAGCGTTTCAGATAATGCACAGAAAACGGTACCATTCGCCCTCGAAAACACAAGAGGGGGAGAGGGAAAAACCCAGTGTCAGTGTTTCGGGAATCTTTGCTCAATATATCATTGATAGGTCCTGTGTATATTCCAGGTCGAGTGTATATTTCCTCCATGACTCAAACTGGTCAGTGAGAAAATACAAATATAAATATTTACAATCATTATTCAATCCAAAGCTTAATAAAACTGTTTTCAATATGTAATATGGGCTACCAACACAATGACGGTTTCATAAAATATATTCTTATAAATACTGTAGACATATAGATATTTTATTCTTAAATACAATTATATTATAAAGCTATCAAATTGCGTATCACAGATTTAATTCCAAGGTTAAAAATTAACAAACAATAAAAACTGTACAAATATTGTAAACAAAACAAAGATAAGACAGTTACAAACATTTGTCCATACTGTTTTAACAACCAAGAAGAATAAACAAAATCTTAACATAAATCATGAAAAATGCACCAGAGAACAATCCGGAAAATCGTCAGGAAAGCCCTCGTCACTAAAATCATCAGAAAAACAACTTGTGGTATCAAATGATCCAGATACACATTGAACTACTTCTTCATGGTCCACTTCAAATTCATCCGATTCCATGGCATCATCAAAATATAAGCCACTAGATGGTGTATCTGTTGTTAGCCAGGAACTGGTCATGTGATGATCATCAGAAATGTTTTCACCAGACAACATGACGCCATTGTTTGTACTTTCTATCTTAGGAGATATTACACATACATTTGTTTTATTTAAACAAACAAGATCAGTTTGATCTTTTACACCATTATAAGTACCAAGAGATTCGCCAATTCTAATAACTCCGGTATCTGTTGTTTGATTTTCAAATGTGTTTATTAGATTTGAAATTCCCGATTCATCTCGATGATCTGGTAAGGTGTTGTCCCCGGCTTGATTTTCGCAAGAGTTCATAAACTGTAAATAAGACTGGAATTGATTTAGTGACGTCGTATTATCAAATTCTAGACACGACTTTAGACATGTTACCCAGTCTTTTGTTGGTGGGTGCTGTTCTTTTTCAGGCAGACTTTTTGTGGTTTGGAAAAGTTGACGACGGCATCTTGGCGGGTTATCCTTATTTCTTAAAGTTCTTAATTTTCTTTTTCCTTGACGGCAGAAAACCTATAAAAATGAATATGAACATTACCATTTTAATAACCAGCATGATTGTCACTACGTCATATTATGTGACTACATAGCTTGGACTTATAAGTTTAGTTAGCCTGTAATTTGTAAAAGAAAACCAGGCTGATATTTAGTAACAGTTAATTACAATCATCTAAACTATGCAGATTTTAAACTTTTATCTTTCAATGTTATCGTAAGACTTACCAAAGCCAAGTGACTGTTTTCATTTGGTAAAAAATCCATTTTTGTTAGAATATTACAATTAAATTTTGGTATCCTCTACAGACGAAATATTATTTACTACCGAATATGGTCTAATGTCTTGTCCTTTTTATACTAGAATTTCAAGCTATTTTTGGGAAACAATTATTTATCCAATAATCTTTTAGATGAACCAACCATAACAGTTAACTTGATTAACGGTAACTATATAATCCTAATTAATCTATTCATTACTTACCTGCAACAAAACTTAAAATTTGTCGTACCATTTTGTTCTCCAATCAACAACTTTGAGGTCCAACTCACTAACGATTAGCCTTTATTTGTCATAATCAATGTCGAATTTTGTTACAACCTCTGTTTGGTTATCAGTATGGTTGTTCAGCATACTACCTGAATTAATATAACAATATTAGAGCTTCCCCGCAAAACAAGGACACAAACAGTCAGTTACTAATGTGATAGTGTATATAAATCTGCATCCTTATTATGTGTATAAAAGAATAGATTTAATACATTTTGATATGATGCATTGTTCTTACAATTGCTTAAATGGTGCTGTTCTGTGTTTAAATGGTGCTGTTCTGTGTGCCTTTTCTTTCACCCTTTTCATACACTTTTTCATATGGAAATAGTCTTAATGAACTCTCCTTAACATACCTGGCTCTCCATTCTAAAAACTCTCCACAATATCTTCAATCTCTTCTCCATCGATACACTCCAACTAGAACTCTAAGATCCCAGAACAGCAATTTACTGGTACAACCAAAAACCAAATCGTCCTATGGTCAGAGATCTTTTGCTTACGCTGCACCAATGTTATGGAATTCTCTACCCGAAAACATAAAAAACTCACAATCCCTCTTAACTTTTAAAAAATTGTTAAAAACAGAACTTTTTAAGCAAAGTTTCATGTAGTGATTGTGATAACTTTAAAAAATTAACTTTTAAGCACAGTTTCATGGAGTGTCTGACTTTTAATAATTGAACTTTTTAGCCAAGTTTTATATATAATGTTTACTCTGTCATTTTTAATAACTTCATATTTCTTAAATTTTTCGTGATTATATGTATTATTTATTTTTTATTCATTCTGCATCTAACATTTTTACAAAATGTAATAGCGCCGCGGAGCAGTAATATTTTACTGGAATGCAGGCGCTTTATAAATTCATTATATATATATATATATATTATATAACTCAGCCTGTCCATATGGTTAATGTATAGGACATTGCATTGTAATAAACAACAAGAACTGTTCATTTTTTACTAGTTCTCCTTGTGTATCTAATTGAAGGATTTCTAGTTCTCCTTGTGTATCTAATTGAAGGGTTTCTTCTGTTGAAGTCAATTCCCCTGGGCTCAAATTTTGGGGCACCATAAAATGCTTGACTTACTAAAGTATTTACAGTTGATATACATGTACATCCATTCAGATCAATGAAATTAAAATCCTATCTTGTGCAAGAGCCAAAGAATAGGTGGTTATTTTATTATTTCTAAACTAAATTTACAGAGAGTTATTGCCCCCGTGACCTAAACACTTTGGTAATGATGTTGTTATAGTTTAATATAAAGATGTATTACAAGTTCCATTAGTGTCGTAAACTAGATTAATTAACACGTTACATCCAAGTTAAATGGCAGAGATTTAATATCAGTAGTATATAATAAGACCAACCTGGATTGAACTGTATAAAACATTTAATTGTAGAATTGGCAGTAATTTAATACCAGTGTCATATAATAAGGCCAATCTAGATTTAATTGTATAGAAAAACAAAATTTAACTAAACATACATTTCTCTTTATAAACGTATATAACGATTCGTATACCATGATGCCCAATTCTAATGATCTACATTCTTAACAACCTTACAATTATTACAAGGACGCTACCATATTCAACTCATTTCATTTTGTCCCCCCCCCCAGTGTTCAAATGCCATCTATTAAAACAAGATAAATTACGATAATATACTTTTATGATTAAAATTGATTTTTAATAAGTAATTTCTAATACATTGATATAATATATGTAAGCTTATACAAATAAGAAGTAATTATAGTTCGCAGTAAGTGATTTTATTATTAGACGAATTATAGCGATGTCGCAGGCCCCTCCTTATGAATTAGATTTTAAACAGCATAGTTTAAATCTAATTACATTTAGTTAGATTTGAGAGGCGCTGATGGACTCCTAACTGATTAATAATGATTGTCGTGTGCGGAAAGAAACCCGAAAAGACAAAGTTTAAACAGCATGGGTTAAATCTAATCACATTTATTCAGACTTTAGAGGCGCCGATAGACCCCTAACTGATTAATAATGAAAAGACAAATTTTAAACAGCATGTGTTAAAAATAATCACATTTAGTTAGACTTTAGAGGCGCCGATAGAACCCTAACTGATTAATAATGATTGTCGTGTGCGGAACGAAACGTGAAAAGGCAAATCATTAAACAAAATGGGTTTAATAAAATCTCCTTTAATTTTAGTTTAGAAGATTTATAATGATTGTCGTTTGTATAAAAAACAAAATCTTAAAAGCTGCAAATTATTGAACAGCATGGGTTAAATTTAATCAGATACTGTTTGCGGCGCCGACGAGACACCTAAAAACCGACAAGCACAAGAAACTGAGATAGAGAGGTCCTTTAATGTTAATTCTATTTTGAGATTCCGTTTGTCTAAGAAAAAACGGGGATGGGAGTGGGAGATTTAAATGAGAATTTAAAAACATAAATAATCCTTTATCAATTAGAATTCGAGAAGGAAACGCCCTTTAATGTAGAAACTACTGACATGCCAACGTTTTGTGCTATTAATTCAAACAGAATTTCTATTTTTGTTGAGTTAAATATAACCAAATGCTATATCTATTTAACAGATTGAATTGTGGAGAAGAAAAAAAGGTGCTATCAATCAAAACACGTTTTAGATTTGTTAATTATAAAATAAAGCTATCAATATATTAAATATCAACACCTGTTACAGTGACATCATAATAATGTCATTGACAAGTTTTATAATTATAGAAGATCTGAATCTATGACTAAAATCAACATTTAACGAGTTTTACACAACTGTTACAAATTGTACAAACTATAGTAAACACATATAATCAATGAATAAATTAAATGTGTTATATTTACAGTAGATCTGAATCTATAAATAAAATCAACATTTAACGAGTTTTAAACAACTGTTATAAACTTGTATAAACTGTAGTAAACATAAATAATGAATAAATATATGCATGTTACTAAAAAGTAATGCACTGTGGGCTTCTATTGTAATGTTATCAAAAACCTTTCTTGAAAACAAAATGAATTATTAAACAATATACTAGTTTCATTGGGATTCTCTTTAAAGAACTTAAATTTTGTATCTGTATCAAAATAACGCAGCTTTGAAAAACTTATCATGAAAACAAAATAATTTATTAAACAATATACTAGTTTCATTAGGATTCTCTTTAAATTAACTTAAATTTTGTATCTATACATCAAAATAAAACAGCTAATGCCGAAAAAGCAAATGTCATTAATTAAAAAGATGGCCTTAATGCTAATTAGTTCTATGCCAATCTATCAGTATTACAGTTAACTGAAGGATTAACGGTTTATAGTAATTTGACATTAAACGTGGTATAAACTAAACTAACTGTAATACGATTGATATAAAGAAACTGCAGTGATTATTGTATAGCTGACTATGATAGGATTACAGTATCTTTATATTATACTGGTTGTATACTATAGTATATATAGCATGTAGATAGTCAGTATATCATTAACTCTTCTACAACATACTTCTACCATAATGACTTCTACACATCTTCTAGCTGCACGTTTATTAAACAACTGGTTAATCAAGAACCCTATAGACAGGAACAATACAGGAAATTACGATATCGACGAGAGTTTGTCTGGTTTGGAATGGTTACGAAATCTGAACGTTGTTAAATGTACCAATACAACACCAACACGTGTCATACATTCACCATCTTCAGTACCCAGAGAAGTTTTACAGACCAAAGAGATAAATACAAATAGTTGTACAGAATATAGATATCACCAAAACAATGGTTTCAATAAACCTCCATATTCATACGCCACCCTCATATCTATGGCAATCAACGATACGGAGGAGAAGAGGATCAACATATCTTCTATTTACAAGTGGATCACTGATAATTTTCCTTACTACAAAATGGCTGATTCACACTGGAAAAATTCAATTCGACACAATCTATCTTTAAACAAACGTTTTGAGAAGATCCCTCGACGACCTAATGAATCTGGTAAAGGTGGATATTGGAGAATAAAACCGGAAGTAAGTGACATCATTCAAAGTGATGCCATAAAGAAACGCAAGGCAAGTGATGACGGATGCTGTCCTCCATCAACTAAACGTGGTAAAACAAAAGAAGAACCATTGGCGTTATTGAATTACGATACATTAGGAAAGACAAATTTTGGCAACTTTTTAACAGTACAGGAACCTGTTTGTAAAAACGATTTTATTTGGCCACAAGAGCAACAACAATACTTTAAAGATAATAGTGTTAGAATTAAAACAGAAAATGTGATAAATGACGATGTTTACGGTAGATCCATTACTCCAGACACTTCCGGTGATAAATTTAATGACATTGAAAGTTGTAGAATGTCTTCACCTGTATCAAGTTATGACGATAGTTCGGTAGATATGACGTGTTTTGATGATCTGCTGGTTTTTAATTGTACTGATGAATCTAGGAATATTGTCCATGATGACTTGAGAGATCACCAAGTAAACGATGATTCTTTAGATTTATCTTTAATATCAGATGGAAGTGGTGATCATGATTGGTGGCAGAAAGACTTTGATTGTAGTGAAAACTTTACTAAAAATCATGGACTAAATACATTAGATTGTTCCTCATATCTAGATAATGATGAAATATATATTTCACCCTTAGATAACATTGAAAATGATATAGATATATGTAAAATGTTTAATATATAATCTAGAATAATGAATTATTTCATTATTAATATTTCTGTACTGCATAGAGTGCTTTGTTTTTGTTTAGTAAAATTATTGAAATTTTTCTTTATTGTTCTCTTTGTTTCAATCATTCAGTAATATTATAATACAGATTGCGATATAAACTAAAATATAAGAAAAGGAATCTTTTTACGATCATCTCCAACGAATAAGCTCCCTTCTATTTCATGGTTTAGGGGGTTTTCTATTCGTAAAGCTGGGGATGAAAACAAACTTATTGGGTTATCAAATTAGCCAAAAAGCCATCTTCAATAAATTCTCCCCTGTCTCTTTTTTTTTCTCGATATTTTAGTCTCATTCCTGTCAAAGATCCTTTGCGTACATGCTTTATTTCCCATGCTTTATTTGCCCTCTGGTAAATAGTTGGTAGCGTATAATTTCCCGGTATAATGTAAAATATTATGATTAAATATTTAAGTTGTGGTTTGAACTTTAATAGTCGTAGATACAGTCAACTCGCTTCTTTAATATTGCCGTATTTCCATGTCTGGGTTGCTGTGAATATATTATGTCTACATATTTAGTACTTAATATACAATTTTTTCTCAAAATATTTCAGTAATTTAGTACGACTTAAAGCAACCCCTCCAGATACAACTTTGATACGGTATAAATAAGTTGCAAAATCTAGAAGAAAAAATGTGACTTTCACTTTCGAGTCCGTAGTGAAGGCAAAACAAGGAAAGACATTTCAAAACATAAAATCTATATGCGGGTATATTACAAATCTGATAATAATCATGTTGTCTTCGCCTTATTTTGGTAGTTCAGAAAAATGAACTAGTAATGTATTAACGACAACACAATATTCATTACAATGCTGGATTAAATACAAATATCTTACATACAAACTTTTAAAATGTAATTACTATAATTTTTAGCAAGAGAATTCAATCCATTACCTATTGTATACCACTACCTAATACTTTCTGACTGATATTAAAGGTAACCACGTTATGTATTAGACTTTATTTTGTGTTATCGATGTCTGATTTTCTTACGACTTCTCTGGATGTATCATAAAGTCTGGCATTAAGTCAACGACCTTGAGTTCGATTCGCCGGTCGTTAGTGACAAGAATGGTAGCCTGATAACCTTGTTGGTTTTTTTCCGGGTCCTCCAGTTTCCTCCCACTGCTAAAGAATCATACGCACAAGCGAGTTATCGAAAAAAAATGGAACCATATATTAGTCCCGAAGTGACCTAGTTTGTGTCGAGTGGACGTTTTGTACTCGATCTTAAAGGAAACCACCAGACAAATACAGTATACGGTAATTTTTTTCATGCTATAATATCTTCATTTTGAATGTAAAAAAAGAGCTCTTGAAGTAAAACAAGCAGCGGGTATTTTAAAATTCCCATTAAAAATCAGATTAAAATCATTTATTATTACTAAGTGTGTCACGGATCTTTCAAGGACATGACAAGTACCATGTAGGCTGATGATGAGATAACAAAAAATATCTCCATTTTCAAGTCACGCTAGTTGTAGACATTAATCATAATAAAAAGGCATAATATTTATTCGAAATAATGTATTTGTACTGAATAACAGTTTCGATCCGTTACATTATAAGATGTTTTGATAATATGAGCTTTTAGCATGAGATTTTGTGTTATATTGAATAACAATACATCAATACATGGGCGAAGACCACATGATTATTATCAGATTTGTCATAACCCGCATATTTATGTTTTGAAAAGTCTTTCCTTGTATTTCCTTCTCTACAGACTTGAATGTGAAGGCCACATTTTTTCTTCTTAATTTTGTAACTTGTTTAATTTGATATACCGTATAAAAGTTGTATCTGGATTCTGGAAGGGTTGCTTTATTTCGTACTACATTACTGAAATATTTTAAGAAAAAAGTATGTTACTAATCTTTAGACATATAGCTAAAGCCAGACATGGAAATACGCCCATATTTAAGAAACGAGTTGATTGTATCTTCTTCGGCTATAAAAGTTCAAAATACCCCGAACCTACATTATACCGGGAAATTATACGCTGCGAACTATTTGCCAGAGAGCAATCGTGTAACACAGTTGTCATGAACTGTAAGGCAATGGAATTGTTATATAAAATATGCCCTGAAAACTCAGATTGTTTTCTCAATAAATTGCATCTTTCTCTAGAATTATGATCGTCTAAGATGCAAACATCTTCCAGGGTGAAGCTTTGGCATTATTATTTATAAAACATTCGGTCATGGATGAAAGGTCTGTGGATGACAAATAATAAAAGAATATCCGTGGGCTGGGAAAATATTTAATAATAATCTTTTGTATTATACCGGGAAATCATACGCTACCAACTATTTGCCAGAGAGCAATCGTAAAACAGTCATCATGAACTGTAAATAAGGCAATAGAATTGTTGGATTTATTCAAAATTTTATGAGACATTCAGGTATGTTCGAATAGTCTGTCGATGACAAATATTGATTGAAGATCCATGGGCTGTGGGTCACTAAGCTGTGGGAAATAAAGCATGTACGCAAAGGACCCCTGACAATCTTAAATGAGACTAAAATATCGAGCAAAAAAAAGATGGTTTCTCGTCTAATTTGAGAATGACATACAGGAAGTTAATTTTCACCACAGCTTTACGAATAAAAAACCCCCCTAAACCACGTCTTACATTTTAGTTTATATCGCAATCTGTATTGTAGTATTACTGTATGATCGGAACAAAGAAAACAATAAAGAAAAATTTCAATAATTTTACTAAACAAAAACAAAGCACTCTATGCGGTACAGAAATATTAATAGTAAGATAGTTCATTATTCTAGATTAAATATTCAACATTTTACATATATCTATATCATTTTCAATGTTTTCTAAAGGTGGAATATATATTTCATCATTATCTAGATATGAGAAACAATTTAGTCCATGATTTTTATTAAAGTTTTCACTACAATCGAAGTCTTTTTGCCACCAATCATGATCACCACTTCCATCTGATAGTAAAGATAAATCTAAAGAATCATCGTTTAGTTGGTGATCTCTTAATTCATCATGGACAATATTCCTAGATTCATCAGTGCAATTAAAAACCAACAGATCATCAAAACACGTCATATCTACAGAACTATCGCCATAACTTGAAACAGGTGAGCTCGTTGAAAAACTTTTAATGCTATTAAATTCATCACCGGAAGTGTCTGGAGTAATGGATCTACCGTAAATATCGTCATTTATCACATTTTCAGTTTTAATTCTAACACTATTTTCTTTGGGGTATTGTTGTGGCTCTGGTGACCAATTAAAATCATTTTTACAAACAGGTTCCTGTACTGGTGAAACATTCCTAACATTTGTCTTTCCTAATGCATCATAATTCAATAACGCCAATGGTTCTTCTTTTGTTTTACATCGTTTAGTTGATGGAGGACAGCATAGATCATCACTTGCGCTGCGTTTCTTTATGGTATCCCTCTGAATGATGTCACTTACTTCCGGTTTTATTCTCCAATATCCACCTTTACCAGATTCATAAGGTCGTCGAGGGATCTTCTCAAAACGTTTGTTTAAAGATAGATTGTGTCGAACTGAATTTTTCCAGTGTGAATCAGCCATTTTGTAATAAGGAAAATTATCAGTGATCCACTTGTAAATAGAAGATATGTTGATCCTCTTCTCCTCTGTGTCGTTGATTGCCATAGATATGAGAGTGGCGTATGAATACGGAGGTTTATTGAAACCATTGTTTTTGTGATATCTATATTCTGTAGAACTAGTTGTATTTATCTCTTTGGTCTGTAAGACTTCTCTGGATACTGAACATGGTGAATGTATGTTACGTGTTGGTGTTGTATTGGTAAATTTACCAACGTTCAGATTTCGTAACCATCCCAAACCAGACAAACTCTCGTCCATATCATAATTTCCTGTATTGTTCCAGTCTACAGGATTCTTGATTAACCAGTTGTTTAATAAACGTGCAGCTAGAAGATGTGTAGAAGTCATTATGGTAGAAGTATGTTGTAGAAGAGTTAATGATATACTGACTATCTACATGTTATATATACTATAGTGTACAACTAGTATATATAAACATACTGTAATCCTATCATAGTCAGCTATACAATAATCACTGCTATTTCTTTATATCAATCTTATTACAGTTAGTTTAGTTTATACCACGTTTAATGTCAAATTACTATAAACCGTTAATCTATCAATTAACTGTGATATATTGGCATAGAGCTAATTAGCAATAAGCATTAAAGACGGTGACTTTTTATTCGATAGCTTCTTTATTTTGATAGATTGGCATAGAGCTAATTAGCGTTAAGCCATCGTTTCATTTAATAACGGTTGCCCTTTTTTCATTATCTGCTTAATTTGTATTCATAGAAACCAAATTAATTTTTTTCAAAAACAACACTAGTATATTTTTTTTACTTTCAAGATAATCTTTTGTTTTCAAGTACATTACTTTTTAGACTATTCCTCTATAGGATAAATAATATTCATATATTTATTCATTATTCATGTTTACTACAGTTTATACAAGTTTATAACAGTTGTTTAAAACTCGTTAAATGTTGATTATATTTATAGATTCAGATCTACTGTAAATATAACACATTTAATTTATTCATTGATTATATGTGTTTACTACAGTTTATACAATTTGTAACAGTTGTATAAAACTCGTTAAATGTTAATTTTAGTCATAGATACAGATCTACTGTAATTAAAACACTTGTTAAGCACATTATTATGGTGTCATTCTAATTGGTATTGACATTAAATATCTATAGCTTTATTTTATAATTTACAAATCTATAACGTGTAGTGATTGATAGCACGTTTTCTTTCTGTTAAATAGATATAGCATTGTGTAATATTTAACACGACAAAAATAGGAATTATGTTTTAATTGATAGCACAAAACGTTGTCATTTTTGTAGTTTCTACATGAAATAGGTTTTCCATCTCGAATTGATAAAGCACTATTTAAGTTTTTATACAAATGAATTCCCCAAATAAATTTAATATAATTGATAACGAGAGACAATGTCCGATCGACTTTTGGGTTCCTGTCATCTCTTACACATTAAAAGCCCTCTCCCTGTTTCAGTTTTTGTGCCTCTCCATTTTTGAGGTGTCTTGTCGGCGCCACTGAAAGCAGACAATATTTGATTAGATTTAACCCATGCTGTTCAATAAATTTGAGTATTTTCGGATTTTCATTTTTTACACAAACCTTAACAAAATTAAGTGAGATTATATCTAACCCATTTTGTTTAATGATTTGTCTTTTCGCGTTTCGTTCCGCACACGACAATCATTATTAATCAGTTAGGGGTCTATCGGCACCTCTAAAGTCTAACTAAATGTGAATATATTTAACCCATGCTGTTTAAAATTTGTCTTTTCATTATTAATCAGTTAGGGGTCAATCGGCGCCTATAATGTCTAACTATATGTGATTAGATTTAACCCATGCTGTTTAAAATTTGTCTTTTCGTGTTTCGTTCTGCACACGACAATCATAATTAATCAGTTCGGAGTCTATCAGCGCCTCTAAAATCTAACAATATGTAATTAGATTTAAACCATGCTGTTTAAATGTATTTGAATTACTTACTAAAAATCTATTTTATCTATAAAAGTATATCATCGTAATTTATCTTGTTTTAATAAATTACATTTGCAAACAGGAGGTGGGGGGGGGGGGCACACAATGAAATGAGTAGAATTTGGGAGTGTCCTTGTAATAATTGTAATGTTGTTAAGAATGTAAACCGTTAGAATTGGGCTTCATAGTATACGAATCGTTATATACGCTTATAAAGATAAATGTGTGTTTAGTTAAATTTTGTTTTTTCTGTACAATTAAATCTAGATTGAACTTATTATATGACACTGATATTAAATTATTGTCATTTAAATTGGATGTAACGTATTAATTAAACTAGCGTGCGACACTAATGGAAATTGTAATACATCTTCATATTAAACTATAACAACATCATTACCAAAGTGTTTAGGTTATGAGGGCAATAACTCTCTGTAAATTTAGTTTAGAAATATAATAAAATTCCCAACCAATCTTGCACCAGCTAAGATTTCAATTTCATTGATCCGAATGGATGTATATCAACTACAAATACGTTTAATAAGTCAAGCTTTTTGTGGTTCCCCAATCTCTGATCTCAGAGGAATTAGGTACACAAGGAGAGCCAGTAAGAAATGAGCCGTTCTTGTTGTTTATTACAATTTAACGTCCTAAACATTAATCATGATAACAGAAGAGCCACACAGAGCAGCACCATTTAAGCAATTATAAGATTAATACATCCTATCAAAATGTATTAAATCTATTATTTTATACACATCATTAGGATGCAGATTTATATACACTATCACTATTAGTAACTAGCTGTTTGAGTCCCTTTTTCGGTGAAGCGCTAATATTATTATATTAATTCAGGTAGTATATATGCTGAACAACCATACTGATACCCAAACAGAGGTTGTAACAAAATTAGACATTGATCATGAACAAATGAAGGCAAATAGTTAGTGAGTTGGACCTCAAAGTTGTTGATTGGAGAACAAAATGGTACGACAAATTTTAAGTTTTGATGCACGTAATTAATGAATGGATTAATTAGGATTATATAGTTACCGTTAATCTACTTAACAGTTATGGTTGCTACATCTAAAAGATCATTGGACAAATAATTGTTTCCCAAAAATAGCTTGAAATTCTAGTATAAAAAGGACAAGACATTAGACCAGTAATAATATTTCGTCTGTAGAGGAAACCAATATTTAATTGTAATATTCTAACAAAAATGGATTTTTTACCAGATGAAAACAGTCACTTGGCTCAGGTAAGTCTTACGATAATATTCAAAGATAAAAGTTTAAAACCTGCATAGTTTAGATGATTGTAATTAACTGTTACTGAATTTCGGCCTGGTTTTCTTTTACAAATTACATGTATTTATGCTGGATATTAAACTGGTAATGTTCATATTCATTTTTATAGGTTTTCTGCCGTCAAGGAAAACGAAAATTAAGAACTTTAAGAAATAAGGATAACCCACCAAGATGCCGTCGTCAACTTTTCCAAACCACAGAAAATCTGCCTGAAAATGAACAGCGCTCGCCAACAAAAGACTGGGTGACATGTCTAAAATCCTGTCTAGAATTTGATAATACGACATCATTAAATCAATTCCAGTCTTATTTACAGTTTATGAACTCTTGCGAAAATCAAGTCAGGGACAACACCTTACCAGATAATCGAGACGCCTTGGGAATTTCAAATCAAATAAACATATTTGATAATCAAGCAACAGATACCGGAGTTATGAGAATTGGCGTGTCTCTTGGTAGTTATGCTGGTGTCAAAGATCAAACTGATCTCGTTTATTTAAATAAAGCAAATACATGTGTAATATCTCCTAATATAGAAAGTACAAACAATGGCGCCATGTTGTGTAGTGAAAACTTTTCTCATGATCATCACATGACCAGTTCCTGGTTAACAACAGATACACCATCTAGTGGCTTATATTTTGATGATGTCATGGAATCAGATGAATTTGAAGTGGACCATGAAGAAGTAGTTCAATGTGTATCTGGATCATTTGATACCGCTAGTTGTGATTCTGATGATTTTAGTGGAAGTGACGAGGGCTTTCCTGACGATTTTCCAGATTGTTCTCTGGTGCATTTTTCATGATTTATGTTAAGATTTTGTTTACAATTCTTGGTTTATTTAAGCAATACGGACAAATGTTTTTAACTGTCTTATCTTTGTTATGTTTACAATATTTGTACAACATTAATATATAATTTATTGATGGAAATGCGTAAAATAGTTGTTATAATAGTATTTTTATTGTTTGTTAATTTTAATATTAAAATTAAATCTGTGATACGCAATTTGATAGCTTTGTATATAATTGTATTTAAGAATAAATTATCTATATATCTACAGTATTTATTAGAATGTATTTTATGAAACCGTCATTATGTTGGTAGCCCATATTACATATTGAAAACAGTTTTATAAAGTTTTGGATTGAATAATTAGTGTAAATATTTATATTTGTATTTTCTCACCGACCAGTTTCAGTCATGGAGAAAATATACACTCGACCTTGAATATACACACAAACCAGACCCATCAATGACATATTGAGCAAAGATTCCCTAAACACTCACATTGAGTTTTTCCGAATAGAATAGCACCTTTCCTTCTTGTGATTTCGAGGGCGAATGGTACCGTTTTTTGTGTATTATCTGGAACGCTACCCAAGAATTGTATACAAATTAAATTACTCTACGTTTGGTGCGAGGCATCATATCGGTATTCAGTCCTTAGGGATATTCCGTTCCAGAGTGCCACAACCTCCACGTCAGACCATCTTCTGAATAAACTAGTTAAACATATTAGTGAATACAATTTTCAACAAAATTTTTTAAAATGTGGTACGAAACGAAGGACCATGGAAAGATTATCCCTATTACTTTTTAAATTTGGCTTGATTACTTTTTAAATTTGGCTTGAATCATTGGAAGCAGAAAGCAATGGGAATGGTACCGTTTTCTTTGCATTATCTGAAACGTCACCCAAGAATTGTGTAACATCAAATTACTTCACGTTTGGTGTCAGGCACTGAGGTAATGCAAGGACGCATCCTATCGGTATTCGGTCTTGAGGGATATTCCGTTCAAGAGTGCCATCTTCTGAATAATCTAGTTAAAACGTATTAGCGAATACAATTTTCAACATAATTTTTTAAAATGTGGTACGAAGCAAAGGACTTGGGAAAGATTAACCCCGTTACTTTTCAAATTTGGCATGAATCATTGGAACCAGAAATGATAAAGCATGTTTATTTTCAGCAATCTGTAAATTTCTGTTCTAGCGATGTATTAATGTGTCCGGAAAATCTGGTGAATATGATATTGATATAGAGATCCTAGATAGATCCAATTTTTTTTTTCGGATAAGCTGTCGCTTGGGTATAGTTCCATGCTTTGTGTGGCTACCTTTAATATCAGTCAGAAAGTATTATGTAGTGGCAATTAATTACTTTTTATGCAATAGGTATAATGGATTGAATTCGCTTGCTAAAATCTTCAGGGTATGTTCGAAGAATCTTTCGATGACGAATACTGATAGAATATCCACGGGCTCTGGATCACTAAGCTGTGGGAAATAAAGCATGTACGCAAAGGATCCCTGACAATTCAGACGTAAGTGAGACTAAAATATCGAGAAAAACAAGAGACAGGGCGGAATTTTCTTGGCTAATTTTAGAATAAAGGAAGATAGTTTTCATCCCAGCCTTAGAAGGAAGCTTATTCGTTGGAGATGATCGTAAACAGATTCATGGTCTTATATTTTAGTTTATATCGCAATCTGTATTATAATATTATAATAATAGTCTATTAATTATAATGCGCTGTTTCCATGACTAAGCATGCTCAAAGCGCGGTCTAAAAAGTGAGACACTCTGTCACATTGTGAATGCTTTTTTGAAAAAGTATGATTTGAGTCTTGATCTAAATACTTCTAAGGAAGGTGAGTTCTTAACATCCATTGGTAATTCATTCCATTCTTTTGGAGCAACATGTGAGAAATATTTCTGACCGAAACGAACCGTTTTGGTTTTTGGCACAATAAGAAGATTTTTGTCTTGGGATCTGAGTGTTCATCATGGAGTGTACGGTTCCAGTAGGTCCGAAAGATACTTTGGAGCACTGTCGTTCATGCAGCGAAAAGTACTGCACAAAATTTTATACTTTATCCTGTATGATCGGAACAAAGAAAACAATAAAAAAAATTACAATATAATTTTACTAAACATAAACAAAGCACTCTATGCAGTATATAAATTAATAGTAAAATAGATCATTATTCAAGATTAAATATTAAACATTTTACATATATCTATATCATTATCAATGTTATCTAAGGGTGAAATATATATTTCATCATCATCTAGATATGAGGAACAATCTAATGTATTTAGTCCATGATTTTTAGTAAAGTTTTCACTACAATCAAAGTCTTTCTGCCACCAATCATGATCACCACTTCCATCAGATATTAAAGATAAATCTAAAGTATCATTGTTTAGTTGGTGATCTTTTGATTCATCATGGACAGTATTCCTAGATTCGTCAGTACAATTAAAAACTAGCAGATCATCAAAACACGTCATATCTACCGAACTATCGTCATGACTTGATACAGGTGAAGACATTCTACAACTTTCAATGTCCTTAAATTTATCACCGAAAGTGTCTGGAGTAATGGATCTACCGTAAATATCGTCATTTATCACTTTTTCTGTTTTAATTCTAACACCATTTTCTTTGGGGTGTTGTTGTTTCTCTGGTGACCAATTAAAATCATTTTTACAAACAGGTTCCTGTAGTGTTGAAATATTGCTAAAATTTGTCTTTCTTAATGCATCATAATTTAATACCGCCAAAGGTTCTTCTTTTGTTTTACATCGTTTAGTTGATGGAGGACAGCATCGATCGTCACTTGCACTGCGTTTCTTTATGGCACCCCTCTGAATGATGTGACTTACTTCCGGTTTTATTCTCCAATATCCACCTTTACCAGATTCATTAGGCCACAGAACACTAATTATTGCCCCATTGACTTTAATGTTAATTCTCGTCTCTTAGACCGGCTGTAACTTTTTCCCAAATATTCGTTGGGAAAAACGCTTTCTGCCACAGATGGAGCAACATGTGGCAGACTCTTGCCCAAAAGCATGTATGAGGTTCTTCATGAAAAACTTGAGATAGACAAGCTGGAAGTAGAGACAGCTAACCTTGCAATTTTCGGCCCTCCCTTTCAACGTAACCAACCTCACAACTCTTGTATCCTTCCGCCTCAAAATCATGAATATTCACCAAAACCTGGCAGAAAATGTATTTTCAAACCCTTTTCTTCGATTCTACACCAAAAATTCAACAAAAATCGCCATGCAAAAGGGGGGAAAAGGGAAAGGGAGAGAAGGACTAAAAATAACTTTCGCCCTTGTTTCGTGGGTGACTGCCCATGAATATTTGGTGATCTGTGTCCTATATAGGGGTGAAACTTCGGATATCACCAAAAGGCCTTTTGTATTTGCTTCCCATATGTTCTGGCAACATGCTGGTGAAAGGAAATCAAAATCAAAGAATAACTGCAAAAATGATGGCCCTTTAAGTATACATGCTGCTTTAAGTACAGTGGTGCATCTCAGGTCCCTGGGCCTTTTGTGCTAAAATTTAAAAAATCTTTTTTAATTGAGGCAGTATTTGAGCTCTGTGAAAAAATTAGACAAGTTACAAACAAACTACATAGAAAACACTCATAATTTGGAATTTTTATCAAAAATATATTTTTTTACTGCCATGTCATGAAAAATGTATAAAATTTACATGTAGCATCTGTCAAAAAACCAATAATTTTCCACTTTTTTAGATAGCCAGACTGGCAAGTAATATATTTTTGGAAACCCTGGACAATATGCACACAGAAAAATCACAAATCAATTGCATTGATTGTAATTATAGAGGTCTGTACTGAAACATGTAACCCCACCCCCTAAAAATGTCAATGACTGAATCAATCTTATCTTTGGTTGCAGAGCCAACATAACCAAAGGAATCTGTCTAATAGATATGTTTTACCATCCCTGGCTAATATATGTACATAGAAGCTAAAATAGGTGCAATTAATATGAATTATGGTTAAAATAGGTCTTGCTGGAAGAATAAAAAAGGTATATTCGGCCTATGTCCACCGCTCTCTAACAAAAGGGTCACAGAATACACAATTTTCACAAATTTGGAAATAGTTTAATGTTTTCAACATCTCAAACCCCAGAGGCATCATACAAATCTTTATTGCAATTATTGTACTGAAGCAAGATGTCTGGACCTTTACATCAATTGCCTTAAAAAATGAAGTCAAAAAGGTAGTTATGACATAGTTGACAACATAAAAGAGGCCTGAAAAGGAGTAAAATTAACATTTTACTGTTCTATAAGTGACATAAATGCAACAAACACCACAAATCCTAAATTTTGATAAGAAAATATTGACCATTAAGCTGACATTTACACATCTACACCAGTTCTGTATCAGGATGTGGTCTTACTGGCCTGACATGTCTCAAGGTTCTAAGGTTGACTATGAACAAAAAAGGTCAGAAACCCTTGAAATGTACAAAATGACCATTTATTGGCAAAAAATAAGATTCCCATCTGTAATTCAACAACAAATTCCAATTATTATCATTTAATTGTCAACACAGGTGCGATTAAATATCTCAAAACACATTAATAAAAACGGGTGGGGTGGGGCATTTATAGCCCCTCTAAACAGAAAGATGGGGTGAAAAATGTCTACAAAGACTGGGATATTCCTTCCTACATGAAGAAAATGCAAGAATTTAATGCTTTAAAGAAGAAAAAAATGCTTGTTCTGGGTAAAATAGTGACCAAATTGAGCCTACCCCTGTTTTGACCATTTTGTACAAAACCCATCTGCTGAATATCATTAACTCAGTGTTGCCAATTTTCCATTTTCTGTAGGAAAGCTGGAGCTATTTCTAAACTTGACAAACTTATAGATCCCATCTAAGTTACATTAGCAATAAAAATAAGGGCATTTTTAGAAATTTTGAGTCATTTGAGTAGGTATGAAAGCATTAATTTTTACATCGAAATGGGAGAATCTGGAGATTTTCTGTTAATATTCCTGATTTTTAGACAAAATTAGGTGAAATTACAATGTTGTTCACTTTATCTGTGCTTTCTGAGGCTGAATACACCAAAATTGGACATTAAAATATTTTTCTTACTGTTGGAAATTAAATAAAAACTGAAAATTGGAAAATTTGCAGTAAAATCACAATTTTTCCCAAAACTTTGATAAATTTTTTTCTAAATTTATTTTTTTTTAGTTTTTCTGTAGTCAAGTCATTTTATACATATTTTCTGACAAATTAGTCATCATATTTTCAAAACTAAGGCATATCAGTCACAGCCTTGTCATAGTCTCATACACAGACAGGCCACAGAACACTAATTATTGCCCCATTGACTTTAATGTTAATTCTCGTCTCTTAGACCGGCTGTAACTTTTTCCCAAATATTCGTTGGGAAAAACGCTTTCTGCCACAGATGGAGCAACATGTGGCAGACTCTTGCCCAAAAGCATGTATGAGGTTCTTCATGAAAAACTTGAGATAGACAAGCTGGAAGTAGAGACAGCTAACCTTGCAATTTTCGGCCCTCCCTTTCAACGTAACCAACCTCACAACTCTTGTATCCTTCCGCCTCAAAATCATGAATATTCACCAAAACCTGGCAGAAAATGTATTTTCAAACCCTTTTCTTCGATTCTACACCAAAAATTCAACAAAAATCGCCATGCAAAAGGGGGGAAAAGGGAAAGGGAGAGAAGGACTAAAAATAACTTTCGCCCTTGTTTCGTGGGTGACTGCCCATGAATATTTGGTGATCTGTGTCCTATATAGGGGTGAAACTTCGGATATCACCAAAAGGCCTTTTGTATTTGCTTCCCATATGTTCTGGCAACATGCTGGTGAAAGGAAATCAAAATCAAAGAATAACTGCAAAAATGATGGCCCTTTAAGTATACATGCTGCTTTAAGTACAGTGGTGCATCTCAGGTCCCTGGGCCTTTTGTGCTAAAATTTAAAAAATCTTTTTTAATTGAGGCAGTATTTGAGCTCTGTGAAAAAATTAGACAAGTTACAAACAAACTACATAGAAAACACTCATAATTTGGAATTTTTATCAAAAATATATTTTTTTACTGCCATGTCATGAAAAATGTATAAAATTTACATGTAGCATCTGTCAAAAAACCAATAATTTTCCACTTTTTTAGATAGCCAGACTGGCAAGTAATATATTTTTGGAAACCCTGGACAATATGCACACAGAAAAATCACAAATCAATTGCATTGATTGTAATTATAGAGGTCTGTACTGAAACATGTAACCCCACCCCCTAAAAATGTCAATGACTGAATCAATCTTATCTTTGGTTGCAGAGCCAACATAACCAAAGGAATCTGTCTAATAGATATGTTTTACCATCCCTGGCTAATATATGTACATAGAAGCTAAAATAGGTGCAATTAATATGAATTATGGTTAAAATAGGTCTTGCTGGAAGAATAAAAAAGGTATATTCGGCCTATGTCCACCGCTCTCTAACAAAAGGGTCACAGAATACACAATTTTCACAAATTTGGAAATAGTTTAATGTTTTCAACATCTCAAACCCCAGAGGCATCATACAAATCTTTATTGCAATTATTGTACTGAAGCAAGATGTCTGGACCTTTACATCAATTGCCTTAAAAAATGAAGTCAAAAAGGTAGTTATGACATAGTTGACAACATAAAAGAGGCCTGAAAAGGAGTAAAATTAACATTTTACTGTTCTATAAGTGACATAAATGCAACAAACACCACAAATCCTAAATTTTGATAAGAAAATATTGACCATTAAGCTGACATTTACACATCTACACCAGTTCTGTATCAGGATGTGGTCTTACTGGCCTGACATGTCTCAAGGTTCTAAGGTTGACTATGAACAAAAAAGGTCAGAAACCCTTGAAATGTACAAAATGACCATTTATTGGCAAAAAATAAGATTCCCATCTGTAATTCAACAACAAATTCCAATTATTATCATTTAATTGTCAACACAGGTGCGATTAAATATCTCAAAACACATTAATAAAAACGGGTGGGGTGGGGCATTTATAGCCCCTCTAAACAGAAAGATGGGGTGAAAAATGTCTACAAAGACTGGGATATTCCTTCCTACATGAAGAAAATGCAAGAATTTAATGCTTTAAAGAAGAAAAAAATGCTTGTTCTGGGTAAAATAGTGACCAAATTGAGCCTACCCCTGTTTTGACCATTTTGTACAAAACCCATCTGCTGAATATCATTAACTCAGTGTTGCCAATTTTCCATTTTCTGTAGGAAAGCTGGAGCTATTTCTAAACTTGACAAACTTATAGATCCCATCTAAGTTACATTAGCAATAAAAATAAGGGCATTTTTAGAAATTTTGAGTCATTTGAGTAGGTATGAAAGCATTAATTTTTACATCGAAATGGGAGAATCTGGAGATTTTCTGTTAATATTCCTGATTTTTAGACAAAATTAGGTGAAATTACAATGTTGTTCACTTTATCTGTGCTTTCTGAGGCTGAATACACCAAAATTGGACATTAAAATATTTTTCTTACTGTTGGAAATTAAATAAAAACTGAAAATTGGAAAATTTGCAGTAAAATCACAATTTTTCCCAAAACTTTGATAAATTTTTTTCTAAATTTATTTTTTTTTAGTTTTTCTGTAGTCAAGTCATTTTATACATATTTTCTGACAAATTAGTCATCATATTTTCAAAACTAAGGCATATCAGTCACAGCCTTGTCATAGTCTCATACACAGACAGGCCACAGAACACTAATTATTGCCCCATTGACTTTAATGTTAATTCTCGTCTCTTAGACCGGCTGTAACTTTTTCCCAAATATTCGTTGGGAAAAACGCTTTCTGCCACAGATGGAGCAACATGTGGCAGACTCTTGCCCAAAAGCATGTATGAGGTTCTTCATGAAAAACTTGAGATAGACAAGCTGGAAGTAGAGACAGCTAACCTTGCAATTTTCGGCCCTCCCTTTCAACGTAACCAACCTCACAACTCTTGTATCCTTCCGCCTCAAAATCATGAATATTCACCAAAACCTGGCAGAAAATGTATTTTCAAACCCTTTTCTTCGATTCTACACCAAAAATTCAACAAAAATCGCCATGCAAAAGGGGGGAAAAGGGAAAGGGAGAGAAGGACTAAAAATAACTTTCGCCCTTGTTTCGTGGGTGACTGCCCATGAATATTTGGTGATCTGTGTCCTATATAGGGGTGAAACTTCGGATATCACCAAAAGGCCTTTTGTATTTGCTTCCCATATGTTCTGGCAACATGCTGGTGAAAGGAAATCAAAATCAAAGAATAACTGCAAAAATGATGGCCCTTTAAGTATACATGCTGCTTTAAGTACAGTGGTGCATCTCAGGTCCCTGGGCCTTTTGTGCTAAAATTTAAAAAATCTTTTTTAATTGAGGCAGTATTTGAGCTCTGTGAAAAAATTAGACAAGTTACAAACAAACTACATAGAAAACACTCATAATTTGGAATTTTTATCAAAAATATATTTTTTTACTGCCATGTCATGAAAAATGTATAAAATTTACATGTAGCATCTGTCAAAAAACCAATAATTTTCCACTTTTTTAGATAGCCAGACTGGCAAGTAATATATTTTTGGAAACCCTGGACAATATGCACACAGAAAAATCACAAATCAATTGCATTGATTGTAATTATAGAGGTCTGTACTGAAACATGTAACCCCACCCCCTAAAAATGTCAATGACTGAATCAATCTTATCTTTGGTTGCAGAGCCAACATAACCAAAGGAATCTGTCTAATAGATATGTTTTACCATCCCTGGCTAATATATGTACATAGAAGCTAAAATAGGTGCAATTAATATGAATTATGGTTAAAATAGGTCTTGCTGGAAGAATAAAAAAGGTATATTCGGCCTATGTCCACCGCTCTCTAACAAAAGGGTCACAGAATACACAATTTTCACAAATTTGGAAATAGTTTAATGTTTTCAACATCTCAAACCCCAGAGGCATCATACAAATCTTTATTGCAATTATTGTACTGAAGCAAGATGTCTGGACCTTTACATCAATTGCCTTAAAAAATGAAGTCAAAAAGGTAGTTATGACATAGTTGACAACATAAAAGAGGCCTGAAAAGGAGTAAAATTAACATTTTACTGTTCTATAAGTGACATAAATGCAACAAACACCACAAATCCTAAATTTTGATAAGAAAATATTGACCATTAAGCTGACATTTACACATCTACACCAGTTCTGTATCAGGATGTGGTCTTACTGGCCTGACATGTCTCAAGGTTCTAAGGTTGACTATGAACAAAAAAGGTCAGAAACCCTTGAAATGTACAAAATGACCATTTATTGGCAAAAAATAAGATTCCCATCTGTAATTCAACAACAAATTCCAATTATTATCATTTAATTGTCAACACAGGTGCGATTAAATATCTCAAAACACATTAATAAAAACGGGTGGGGTGGGGCATTTATAGCCCCTCTAAACAGAAAGATGGGGTGAAAAATGTCTACAAAGACTGGGATATTCCTTCCTACATGAAGAAAATGCAAGAATTTAATGCTTTAAAGAAGAAAAAAATGCTTGTTCTGGGTAAAATAGTGACCAAATTGAGCCTACCCCTGTTTTGACCATTTTGTACAAAACCCATCTGCTGAATATCATTAACTCAGTGTTGCCAATTTTCCATTTTCTGTAGGAAAGCTGGAGCTATTTCTAAACTTGACAAACTTATAGATCCCATCTAAGTTACATTAGCAATAAAAATAAGGGCATTTTTAGAAATTTTGAGTCATTTGAGTAGGTATGAAAGCATTAATTTTTACATCGAAATGGGAGAATCTGGAGATTTTCTGTTAATATTCCTGATTTTTAGACAAAATTAGGTGAAATTACAATGTTGTTCACTTTATCTGTGCTTTCTGAGGCTGAATACACCAAAATTGGACATTAAAATATTTTTCTTACTGTTGGAAATTAAATAAAAACTGAAAATTGGAAAATTTGCAGTAAAATCACAATTTTTCCCAAAACTTTGATAAATTTTTTTCTAAATTTATTTTTTTTTAGTTTTTCTGTAGTCAAGTCATTTTATACATATTTTCTGACAAATTAGTCATCATATTTTCAAAACTAAGGCATATCAGTCACAGCCTTGTCATAGTCTCATACACAGACAGGCCACAGAACACTAATTATTGCCCCATTGACTTTAATGTTAATTCTCGTCTCTTAGACCGGCTGTAACTTTTTCCCAAATATTCGTTGGGAAAAACGCTTTCTGCCACAGATGGAGCAACATGTGGCAGACTCTTGCCCAAAAGCATGTATGAGGTTCTTCATGAAAAACTTGAGATAGACAAGCTGGAAGTAGAGACAGCTAACCTTGCAATTTTCGGCCCTCCCTTTCAACGTAACCAACCTCACAACTCTTGTATCCTTCCGCCTCAAAATCATGAATATTCACCAAAACCTGGCAGAAAATGTATTTTCAAACCCTTTTCTTCGATTCTACACCAAAAATTCAACAAAAATCGCCATGCAAAAGGGGGGAAAAGGGAAAGGGAGAGAAGGACTAAAAATAACTTTCGCCCTTGTTTCGTGGGTGACTGCCCATGAATATTTGGTGATCTGTGTCCTATATAGGGGTGAAACTTCGGATATCACCAAAAGGCCTTTTGTATTTGCTTCCCATATGTTCTGGCAACATGCTGGTGAAAGGAAATCAAAATCAAAGAATAACTGCAAAAATGATGGCCCTTTAAGTATACATGCTGCTTTAAGTACAGTGGTGCATCTCAGGTCCCTGGGCCTTTTGTGCTAAAATTTAAAAAATCTTTTTTAATTGAGGCAGTATTTGAGCTCTGTGAAAAAATTAGACAAGTTACAAACAAACTACATAGAAAACACTCATAATTTGGAATTTTTATCAAAAATATATTTTTTTACTGCCATGTCATGAAAAATGTATAAAATTTACATGTAGCATCTGTCAAAAAACCAATAATTTTCCACTTTTTTAGATAGCCAGACTGGCAAGTAATATATTTTTGGAAACCCTGGACAATATGCACACAGAAAAATCACAAATCAATTGCATTGATTGTAATTATAGAGGTCTGTACTGAAACATGTAACCCCACCCCCTAAAAATGTCAATGACTGAATCAATCTTATCTTTGGTTGCAGAGCCAACATAACCAAAGGAATCTGTCTAATAGATATGTTTTACCATCCCTGGCTAATATATGTACATAGAAGCTAAAATAGGTGCAATTAATATGAATTATGGTTAAAATAGGTCTTGCTGGAAGAATAAAAAAGGTATATTCGGCCTATGTCCACCGCTCTCTAACAAAAGGGTCACAGAATACACAATTTTCACAAATTTGGAAATAGTTTAATGTTTTCAACATCTCAAACCCCAGAGGCATCATACAAATCTTTATTGCAATTATTGTACTGAAGCAAGATGTCTGGACCTTTACATCAATTGCCTTAAAAAATGAAGTCAAAAAGGTAGTTATGACATAGTTGACAACATAAAAGAGGCCTGAAAAGGAGTAAAATTAACATTTTACTGTTCTATAAGTGACATAAATGCAACAAACACCACAAATCCTAAATTTTGATAAGAAAATATTGACCATTAAGCTGACATTTACACATCTACACCAGTTCTGTATCAGGATGTGGTCTTACTGGCCTGACATGTCTCAAGGTTCTAAGGTTGACTATGAACAAAAAAGGTCAGAAACCCTTGAAATGTACAAAATGACCATTTATTGGCAAAAAATAAGATTCCCATCTGTAATTCAACAACAAATTCCAATTATTATCATTTAATTGTCAACACAGGTGCGATTAAATATCTCAAAACACATTAATAAAAACGGGTGGGGTGGGGCATTTATAGCCCCTCTAAACAGAAAGATGGGGTGAAAAATGTCTACAAAGACTGGGATATTCCTTCCTACATGAAGAAAATGCAAGAATTTAATGCTTTAAAGAAGAAAAAAATGCTTGTTCTGGGTAAAATAGTGACCAAATTGAGCCTACCCCTGTTTTGACCATTTTGTACAAAACCCATCTGCTGAATATCATTAACTCAGTGTTGCCAATTTTCCATTTTCTGTAGGAAAGCTGGAGCTATTTCTAAACTTGACAAACTTATAGATCCCATCTAAGTTACATTAGCAATAAAAATAAGGGCATTTTTAGAAATTTTGAGTCATTTGAGTAGGTATGAAAGCATTAATTTTTACATCGAAATGGGAGAATCTGGAGATTTTCTGTTAATATTCCTGATTTTTAGACAAAATTAGGTGAAATTACAATGTTGTTCACTTTATCTGTGCTTTCTGAGGCTGAATACACCAAAATTGGACATTAAAATATTTTTCTTACTGTTGGAAATTAAATAAAAACTGAAAATTGGAAAATTTGCAGTAAAATCACAATTTTTCCCAAAACTTTGATAAATTTTTTTCTAAATTTATTTTTTTTTAGTTTTTCTGTAGTCAAGTCATTTTATACATATTTTCTGACAAATTAGTCATCATATTTTCAAAACTAAGGCATATCAGTCACAGCCTTGTCATAGTCTCATACACAGACAGGCCACAGAACACTAATTATTGCCCCATTGACTTTAATGTTAATTCTCGTCTCTTAGACCGGCTGTAACTTTTTCCCAAATATTCGTTGGGAAAAACGCTTTCTGCCACAGATGGAGCAACATGTGGCAGACTCTTGCCCAAAAGCATGTATGAGGTTCTTCATGAAAAACTTGAGATAGACAAGCTGGAAGTAGAGACAGCTAACCTTGCAATTTTCGGCCCTCCCTTTCAACGTAACCAACCTCACAACTCTTGTATCCTTCCGCCTCAAAATCATGAATATTCACCAAAACCTGGCAGAAAATGTATTTTCAAACCCTTTTCTTCGATTCTACACCAAAAATTCAACAAAAATCGCCATGCAAAAGGGGGGAAAAGGGAAAGGGAGAGAAGGACTAAAAATAACTTTCGCCCTTGTTTCGTGGGTGACTGCCCATGAATATTTGGTGATCTGTGTCCATTAGGTCGTCGAGGGATTTTCTCAAAACGTTTGTTTAAAGATAGATTGTGTCGAATTGAATTTTTCCAGTGTGAATCAGCCATTTTGTAGTAAGGAAAATTATCAGTGATCCACTTGTAAATAGAAGATATGTTGATTCTCTTGTCCCCCGTGTCGTTGATTGCCATAGATATGAGAGTGGCGTATGAATACGGAGGTTTATTGAAACCATTGTTTTGGTGATATCGATATTCTGCTGAACTATTTGTATTTATCTCTTTGGTCTGTAAGAATTCTCTGGATACTGGAGATGGTGAATATATTGTACGTGTTGGTGCTGTATTGGCAAATTTACCAACGTTCAGATTTCGTAACCATCCCAAACCAGATAAACTCTCATCGATATCATAATTTCCAGTATTGTTTCTGTCTATAGGATTCTTGATTAACCAGTTGTTTAATAAACGTGCAGCTAGAAGATGTGTAGAAGTCATTATGGTAGAAGTATGTTGTAGAAGAGTTAATGATATACTGACTATCTACATGTTATATATGCTATAGTATACAACTAGTATATATAAACATACTGTAATCCTATCATAGTCAGCTATACAATAATCACTGCTATTTCTTTATATCAATCTTATTTCAGTTAATTTAGTTTTTACCACGTTTAATGTCAAATTACTATAAACCGTTAATCCTTCAGTTAACTGTGATAGATTGGCATAGAGCTAATTAGCAATAAGCATTAAAGACGGTGACTTTTTATTCGGTAACTTCTTTATTTTGATAGATTGGCATAGAACTAATTAGCGTTCAGCCATCGTTTCATTTAACGAAAGTTGTCCTTGTTTTCATTATCTGCTTAATTTGTATTCATAGAAACCAAATCAATTTTTTCAAAAACAACACATAATACAACTAGTATATTGTTTAATAATTCATTTTGTTTTCAAGAAAGGTTTTTGATAACATTACAATAGAAACCCACAGTGCATTACTTTTTAGTAACATTCATTTATTTATTCATTATTTATGTTTACTACAGTTTATACAAGTTTATAACAGTTGTTTAAAACTCGTTAAATGTTGATTTTATTTATAGATTCAGATCTACTGTAAATATAACACATTTAATTTAGTCATTGATTATATGTGTTTACTACAGTTTATACAATTTGTAGCAGTTGTATAAAACTCGTTAAATGTTAGTTTTAGTCATAGATTCAGATCTACTGTAATTATAAAACTTGTCAATGACATTATTATGATGTCACTGTAATTGGTATTGACATTTAATACTTATAGCTTTATTTTATAATTAACAAATCTATAATGTGTTTTGATTGATAGCTCATTTTTCTTTCTGTTAAATAGATATAGCGTTGTGTTATATTCAACCCGACAAAAATAGGAATTATGTTTTAATTGATAGGACAAAACGTTGGCATTTGTGTAGTTTCTGCATGAAATAGTGTTTCCATCTCGAATTGATAAAGGACTATTTAAGTTTTTATACAAATGAAATCCCAAAATAAATTTAATATAATTGATAACGAGAGACAATGTCCGATCGACTTTTGGGTTCCTGTCATCTCTTACACATTAAAAGCCCTCTCCCTGTTTCAGTTTTTGTGCCTCTCCGTTTTTGAGGTGTCTTGTCGGCAACACTGAAAGCAGACAATATTTGATTAGATTTAACCCATGCTGTTCAATAATTTGAGTATTTTCGACTTTTCATTTTTTACACAAACCTTAACAAAATTAAGTGAGATTATATCTAACCCATTTTGTTTAATGATTTGTCTTTTCGCGTTTCGTTCATCACACGACAATCATTATTAATCAGTTAGGGGTCTATCGGCGCCTCTAAAGTCTAACTAAAGGTGAATATATTTAACCAATGCTGTTTAAAATTTGTCTTTTCATTATTAATCAGTTAGGGGTCAATCGGCGCCTATAATGTCTAACTATGTGTGATTAGATTTAACCCATGCTGTTTAAAATTTGTCTTTTCGGGTTTCGTTCTGCACACGACAATCATAATTAATCAGTTCGGAGTCTATCAGCGCCTCTAAAATCTAACAATGTCTAACTATGTGTGATTAGATTTAACCCATGCTGTTTAAAATTTGTCTTTTCTGGTTTCGTTCTGCACACGACAATCATAATTAATCAGTTCGGAGTCTATCAGCGCCTCTAAAATCTAACAATATGTAATTAGATTTAAACCATGCTGTTTAAAATTTAATTACTAAGGAGAGGCCTGCGACTTCGTTATAATTTGTCTATTGATAAAATCAGTTACTGCGAACTATAATAATTCTTATTTGTATAAGCTTACATATATTATATCAATGTATTTGAATTACTTATTAAAAATCTATTTTATCTATAAAAGTATATCATCGTAATTTATCTTGTTTTAATAAATGACATTTGCAAACATGAGGTGGGGCACACAATGAAATGAGTAGAATTTGGGAGTGTCCTTGTAATAATTGTAATGTTGTTAAGAATGTGAACCGTTAGAATTGGGCTTCATGGTATACGAATCGTTATATACGTTTATAAAGATAAATGTGTGTTTAGTTAAATTTTGTTTTTTCTGTACAATTAAATCTAGATTGGCCTTATTATATGACACTGATATTAAATTATTGTCATTTAAATTGGATGTAACGTATTAATTAAACTAGCGTGCGACACTAATGGAAATTGTAATACATCTTTATATTAAACTATAACAACATCATTACCAAAGTGTTTAGGTTACGTGGGCAATAACTCTCTGTAAATTTAGTTCAGAAATATAATAAAATTCCCAACCAATCTTGCACCAGCGAAGATTTCAATTTCATTGATCTGAATGGATGTATATCAACTACAAATACGTGTACTAAGTCAAGCTTTTTGTTGTTCCCAAACTCTGATCTCAGAGGAATTAGGTACACAGGGAGAACCAATAAAAAATGAGCCGTTCTTGTTGTTTATTACAATTTAACGTCCTAAACATTAATCATGATAACAGAACAGCCAGAAGAGCAGCACCATTTAAGCAGTTATAAGAACAATACATCATATCAAAATGTATTAAATCTATTCTTTTATACACATAATTAGGATACAGATTTATATACACTATCACTATTAGTAACTGGCTGTTTGAGTCCCTTTTTCGGGGAAGCGCTGATATTATTATATTAATTCAGGTAGTATGCTGAACAACCATACTGATAACCAAACAGAGGTTGTAACAAAATTCGACATTGATTATGACAAATAAAGGCTAATCGTTAGTTAGTTAGACCTCAAAGTTGTTGATTGGAGAACAAAATGGTACGACAAATTTTAAGTTTTGATGCACGTAATTAATGAATGGATTAATTAGGATTATATAGTTACCGTTAATCTACTTAACAGTTATGGTTGCTACATCTAAAAGATCATTGGACAAATAATTGTTTCCCAAAAATAGCTTGAAATTCTAGTATAAAAAGGACAAGACATTAGACCATATTCGCTGGTAATAATATTTCGTCTGTAGAGGAAACCAATATTTAATTGTAATATTCTAACAAAAATGGATTTTTTACCAGATGAGAACAGTCACTTGGCTTTGGTAAGTCTTACGATAATATTCAAAGATAAGAGTTTAAAACCTGCATAGTTTAGATGATTGTAATTAACTGTTACTGAATTTCAGCCTGGTTTTCTTTTACAAATTACATGGCTAACTAAACTTATAAGTCCAAGCTATTCGTTTAGTAACCATGTCGCCCCATGTAGTCACATTATATGACGTAGTGGTATTTATGCTGGATATTAAACTGGTAATGTTCATATTCATTTTTATAGGTTTTCTGCCGTCAAGGAAAACGAAAATTAAGAACTTTAAGAAATAAGGATAACCCACCAAGATGCCGTCGTCAACTTTTCCAAACCACAGAAAATCTGCCTGAAAAAGAACAGCGCTCGCCAACAAAAGACTGGGTGACATGTCTAAAATCCTGTCTAGAATTTGATAATACGACATCATTAAATCAATTCCAGTCTTATTTACAGTTTATGAACTCTTGCGAAAATCAAGCGGGGGACAACACCTTACCAGATAATCGAGATGCCTTGGGAATTTCAAATCAAATAAACATATTTGATAATAAAGCAACAGATACCGGAGTTATGAGAATTGGCGTGTCTCTTGGTAGTTATGCTGGTGTCAAAGATCAAACTGATCTCGTTTATTTAAATAAAGCAAATACATGTGTAATATCTCCTAATATAGAAAGTACAAACAATGGCGCCATGTTGTGTAGTGAAAACTTTTCTCATGATCATCACATGACCAGTTCCTGGTTAACAACAGATACACCATCTAGTGGCTTATATTTTGATGATGCCATGGAATCAGATGAATTTGAAGTGGACCATGAAGAAGTAGTTCAATGTGTATCTGGATCATTTGATACCGGCAGTTGTGATTCTGATGATTTTAGTGGAAGTGACGAGGGCTTTCCTGACGATTTTCCGGAATGTTCTCTGGTGCATTTTTCATGATTTATGTTAAGATTTTGTTTATTATTCTTGGTTGTTGAAACAATATGGATAAATGTCTTTTAACTGTCTTGTCTTTGTTACGTTTACAATATTTGTACAACATTAATATATAATTTATTGATATAAATGCGTTAAATAGTTGTTATAATAATATTTTTATTGTGTGTTAATTTTTAATATTAAAATTAAATCTGTGATACGCAATTTGATAGCTTTGTATATAATTGTATTTAAGAATAAATTATCTATATATCTACAGTATTTATTAGAATGTATTTTATGAAACCGTCATTATGTTGGTAGCCCATATTACATATTGAAAACAGTTTTATTAAGCTTTGGATTGAATAATTAGTGTAAATATTTATATTTATATTTTCTCAATGACCAGTTTGAGTCATGGAGGAAATATACACTCAACCATGAATATACACACGTCATACCAGACATATCAATGACATATTGAGTAAAGATTCCCTAAACACTCACATTGAGTTTTTCCCAACGAATAGCACCTCTCTCCCTTTCCTTCTTGTGATTTCGAGGGCGAATGGTACCGTTTTCTGTGTATTATCTGGAACGCTACCCAAGAATTGTATACAAGTTAAATTACTTCACGTTTGGTGTGAGGCACTGGGGGAATGCAAGGAAGCATCATATCGGTATTCAGTCTTTAGGGATATTCCGTTCCAGAGTGCCACAACCCCCACGTCAGACCATCTTCTGAATAAACTAGTTAAACATATTAGTGAATACAATTTTCAACAAAATTTTTTAAAATGTGGTACGAAACGAAGGACCATGGAAAAATTATCCCTATTACTTTTTAAATTTGGCTTGAGTCATTGGAAGCACAAAGCAATGGGAATGGTACCGTTTTCTTTGCATTATCTGAAACGTCACCCAAGAATTGTGTAACATCAAATTACTTCAAGGACGCATCCTATCGGTATTCGGTCTTGAGGGATATTCCGTTCAAGAGTGCCATCTTCTGAATAATCTAGTTAAAACGTATTACCGAATACAATTTTCAACAGAATTTTTTAAAATGTGGTACGAAGCAATTGACCATGGAAAGATTAACCCCGTTAGGATGAAGCATGTTTATTTTCAGCAATCTGTAAATTTCTGTTCTAGCGATGTATTATGTGTCCGGAAAATCTGGTGAATATAATATTGATAACATTGCTTGAGAGATCCTAGATAGATCCAAATTTTTATTTCGGATAAGCTGTCGCTTGGGTATAGTTCCACGCTTTGTGTGCCTACCTTTAATATCAGTCAGAAAGTATTATGTAGTGGCAATTAATTACTTTTTATGCAATAGGTATAATGGATTGAATTCGCTTGCTAAAATCTTCAGGGTATGTTCGAAGAATCTTTCGATGACGAATGCTGATAGAATATCCACGGGCTCTGGATCACTAAGCTGTGGGAAATAAAGCATGTACGCAAAGGATCCCTGACAATTCAGACATAAATGAGACTAAAATATCGAGAAAAACAAGAGACAGAGGGGAATTTACTTGGCTAATTTTAGAATAAAGGAAGATAGTTTTCATCCCGGCCTTACGAATAGAAAATCCCCTACACCATGAAATAGAAGTAAGCTTATTCTTTGGAGATGATCGTAAACAGATTCATGGTCTTATATTTTAGTTTATATCGCAATCTGTATTATAATATTATAATAATAGTCTATTTATAATGCGCTGTTTCCGTGACTAAGCATGCTCAAAGCGCGGTCTAAAAAGTGAGACACTCTGTCACATTGTGAATGCTTTTGTGAAAAAGTATGTTTTGAGTCTTGATCTAAATACTTCTCAGGAAGGTGAGTTCTTAACATCCATGGTAATTCATTCCATTCTTTTGGAGCAACATGTGAGAAATATTTCTGACCGAAACGAACCGTTTTGGTTTTTTGGCACAATAAGAAGATTATTGTCTTGGGATCTGAGTGTTCTTGATGGAGTGTACGGTTCCAGTAGGTCCGAAAGATACTTTGGAGCACTGTCGTTCATGCAGCGAAAAGTAAAGCACAAAATTTTATACTCTATCCTGTATGATCGGAACAAAGAAAACAATAAAGAAAAATTATATAATATAATTTTACTAAACATAAACAAAGCACTCTATGCAGTATATAAATTAATAGTGAAATAGATCATTATTCCAGGTTAAATATTAAACATTTTACATATATCTATATCATTATCAATGTTATCTAAGGGTGGAATATATATTTCATCATTATCTAGATATGAGGAACAATCTAATGTATTTAGTCCATGATTTTTAGTAAAGTTTTCACTACAATCAAAGTCTTTCTGCCACCAATCATGATCACCACTTCCATCTGATATTAAAGATAAATCTAAAGAATCATCGTTTAGTTGGTGATCTCTTGTTTCATCATGGACAATATTCCTAGATTCATCAGTACAATTGAAAACCAGCAGATCATCAAAACACGTCATATCTAGGGAACTATCGTCTAAACTTGAGACAGGTGAAGACATTGAATAACTTTTAATGTAATTAAATTCATCACCGGAAGTGTCTGGAGTAATGGATCTACCGTAAATATCGTCATTTATCACAGTTTCTGTTTTAATTCTAACACCATTATCTTTAGAGTAGTGTTGTTGCTTTGTTGACCAATTAAAATCATTTGTACAAACAGGTTCCCGTAGTGTTGAAATATTGCTAAAATTTGTCTTTCTTAATGCATCATAATTCAATAACGCCAAGGGTTCTTCTTTTGTTTTACATCGTTTAGTTGATGAGGGGCAGCATCGATCGTCACTTGCCCTGCGTTTCTTTATGGCACCCATTTGCATGATGTCACTTACTTCCGGTTTTATTCTCCAATATCCACCTTTACCAGATTCATTAGGTCGTCGAGGAATCTTCTCAAAACGTTTGTTTAAAGATAGATTGTGTCGAATTGAATTTTTCCAGTGTGAATCAGCCATTTTGTAGTAAGGAAAATTATCAGCGATCCACTTGTAAATAGAAGATATGTTGATTCTCTTGTCCTCCGTATCGTTGATTGCCATAGATATGAGAGTGGCGTATGAATACGGCGGTTTATTGAAACCATTGTTTTGTTGATATCTATATTCTGTAGAATTATTTGTATTTATCTCTTTGGTCTGTAAGACTTCTCTGGATACTGAAGATGGTGAATGTATGATACGTGTTGGTGTTGTATTGGTAAATTTACCAACGTTCAGATTTCGTAACCATCCCAAACCAGATAAACTCTCATCGATATCATAACTTCCTGTATTGTTCTTGTCTATGGGATTCTTGATTAACCAGTTGTTTAATAAACGTGCAGCTAGAAGATGTGTAGAAGTCATTATGGTAGAAGTATGTTGTAGAAGAGTTAATGATATACTGACTATCTACATGTTATATATACTATAGTATACAACTAGTATATATAAACATATTGTAATCCTATCATAGTCAGCTATACAATAATCACTGCTATTTCTTTATATCAATCGTATTACAGTTAGTTTAGTTTATACCACGTTTAATGTCAAATTAATATAAACCGCTAATCTTTCAGTTAACTGTGATAGATTGACATAGAACTAATTAGCGCTAAGCATTAATGACAGTAACTTTTTATTCAGTAGCTGCTTTATTTTAATAGAATGGCATAGAACTAATTAGCGTTCAGCCATCGTTTCATTTAATGAAGGTTGTCCTTGTTTTCATTATCTGCTTAATTTGTATTCATAGATACCAAATTAATTTTTTCAAAACAACACATAATACAACTAGCATATTTTTTTATTTTCAAGATAATCTTTTGTTTTCAAGTACATTACTTTTTAGACTATTCCTCTATAGGACAAATAACATGCATATATTTATTCATTATTCATGTTTACTACAGTTTATACAAGTTTATAACAGTTGTTTAAAACTCGTTAAATGTTGATTTTATTTATAGATTCAGATCTACTTTAAATATAACACATTTAATTTATTTATTCGTTATTATGTTTACTACAGTTTGTACAATTTGTAACAGTTGTGTAAAACTCGTTAAATGTTAATTTCAGTCATAGATTCAGATCTACCGTAATTAAAACACTTGTCAATTACATTATTATGATGTCACTGTAATTGGTATTGACATTTAACATATATAACTTTATCTTATAATTAACAAATCTATAATGTGTTTTGATATCTAGCACATTTTTCTTTCTGATAAATAGATATAGCATTGTGTTATATTTAACTAGACAAAAATAGGAATTATGTTTTAATTGATAGCACAAAACGTTGTCATTTTTGTAGTTCCCACATGAAATAGGTTTTCCTTCTCGAAGTGATAAAGGAATATTTATGTTTTTATACAAATGAATTCCGCAAATAACTTTAATATAATTAGTAACGTGGGACAATATCCGATCGACTTTTTGGTTCCTGTCATCTCTTACAGATCAAAGGCCCTCTCTTGTCGGCGCCGCTGAAAGCAGACAATATTTGATTAGATTTAACCCATGCTGTTCAATAATTTGAGTATTTTCGGATTTTCGTTTTTTATACAAACGGCAATCATTATTGATCTTCTAAACCAAAATTAAGGGAGAATATGTTTAACCCATTTTGTTTAAATATTTGTCTTTTCGCGTTTCGTTCCGCACACGACAATCATTATTAATCAGTTAGGGGTCTATCGGCGCCTCTAAAGTCTAACTAAATGTGATTATATTTAACCCATGCTGTTTAAAATTTGTCTTTTCATTATTAATCAGTTAGGGGTCTATCGGCGCCTCTAAAGTCTAACTAAATGTGATTATATTTAACCCATGCTGTTTAAAAATTTGTCTTTTCATTATTAATCAGTTAGGGGTCTATCGGCGCCTCTAAAGTCTAACTAAATGTGAATATATTTAACCCATGCTGTTTAAAATTTGTCTTTTCATTATTAATCGGCGCCTATAATGCCTAACAACATGTTAGTAGATTTAACCCATGCTGTTTAAAATTTGTCTTTTCGGGTTTACTTCCACACACGACAATCATAATTAATGAGTTAGGAGCGTATCAGGGCCTTTACAATATAGCTAAATGTAATTAGATTTAAACCATGCAGTTTAAAAAATGTAATTACCGAGGAGGAGCCTGCGACATCGTTATAATTTGTCTATTAATAAATTCAGTTACTGCGAACTATAATAATTCTTATTATATCAATGTATTTGAAATTACTTATTAAAAATCTATTTTATCCATAAAAGTATAGTATCGTAATTTATTAGTGGCGGGGGCACAAAATGAACTGAGTAGAATTTGGGAGTGTCATTGTAATAATTGTAAGGTTGTTTAGAATGTAAATCATTAGAATGGGGCATCATCGTTCGTTCGTTACTGGGAGTTTAACGTCCATTCCACCAGAGGTGATTGGGCATCATGGTATACGAATCGTTTTATACGTTTATAAAGAGAAATGTATGTTTAGTTAAATTTTGTTTTTCTATACAATAAAATCTAGATTGGCCTTATTATATGACACTGATATTAAATTACTGCCATTTCTACCATTTAATGTTTTATACAGTTCAATCCAGGTTAGTCTTATTATATACTACTGATATTAAATCACTGCCATTTAACTTGGATGTAACGTATTAATTAATCTAGTTTACGACACTAATGGAACTTGTAATACATCTTTATATTAAACTATAACAACATCATTACCAAAGTGTTTAGGTTACGGGGGCAATAACTCTCTGTAAATTTACTTTAGAAATAATAAAATCCCCACCCCATCTTTCACATTTTAATTTCATTGATCTGAATGGATGTATATCAACTGTAAATACGTTTAGTAAGTCAAGTCTGTTATGGCGCCCCAAAATTTGATCCCAGAGGGGAATTGGCTTCAACAGAAGAAATCCTTCAATTAGATACACAAGGAGAACGAATAAAAAATGAGGCGTTCTTGATATTATGGACAGGTTGATTTCATTAAGACTATTATTCTATATGAAAAAGTGCATGAAAAGGGTGAACAGAAAAGACACACAGAACAGCGCCATTTTAGCACAGAGCAGCACCATTCAAGCAGTTATAAGAACAACACATCATATCAAAATGTATTAAATCTATTCTTTTATAGGAATAATAAGGATGCAGATTTATATACATTATCACTATTAGTAACTGACTATCTGTGTTCCTTTTTTGGGGATTTGTTAATATTATAATATTAATTCAGGAAGTATACTGAAAAACCATACTGATACCCAACAGAGGTTGTAACAAAATTCGACATTGATCATCTACAAATAAAGGCTAATCGTTAGTGAGTTGGACCTCAAAGTTGTTGATTAGAAAACAAAATGGTACGGCAGATTTTAAGTTTTGATGCACGTAATTAATGAATGGATTAATTAGGATGGTTATCTCCCAAAACTTAGACAGCCATAATTTAGACAGCCATAACTTAGACAGTGGAGTAAGTGATTAATTAACACAACACCCATAGCTGCAATGGAACAGTCCTAATCAGTGTTGTAATTGACCCATAGGGAGATTAAGTTTGTTGGGCTGAGATGTTTTGATTTGAAAATGAATGTCTTTGATGCATGTTTGATTATCAAAACAATAAGTTATGTTAAAACTGTTGAGATGTATTGATTTGAAAATATATCTAACTTTGATCCAAGGGTTATTATTAATCATTTAAGTATGTGCAAGAATCTGAGATGTTTTGATTTTAAAATGTCTACCTTTGATGCAAGTGTGGTTATTGAACAGTAAAGGATGTGTAAGCAGCTGAGATGTTTTGATTTCAAAATATAACTTAGGGAGATTAAGTTTGTTGGGCTGAGATGTTTTGATTTGAAAATGGACGACCCTTTCTGCTGTTTGCCGATGGAGAAGATGACAAGATCATGGCTTTTGCGACACTAGATCACTTGAAGGCCTTACAGGCAGCTGAGATTATCTACATGGACGGACATTCACTGCCTGCCCTGACCTGTGGGACCAAGTCTACATTATCCACGCAAGGTCCGGATCCACAACTTACCCTCTGGTCTTCGCTCTACTGCCCAACCGTCAAGTGACGACCTACGCCAGACTCTTCCGACTCCTGAAAACCAGTGTTCAGCAACACCTCAACCAGCCTCTAGCTCCAAGTCGTGTGCAGACTGATTTCGAGTTAGCAGCCATACGGTGGCTTCCTATCGAGTATCAAGTGGAAAAAAGAACAAAGTCTCTTGCCGAGTTTGTGGTGATATTATTTTATTTCAAAATTATAAAGTGCATATACAGAGAAATCACCCCGCCGAAGACTGCAATGACCTACGGTCAAAAACGGACAAGTCCATGACATTCTTTTTCTCAAAACCTGCTGATTCTAAGCCTTCGTTTGCTGTCCGGTTCTCATGATAAAATGGCAGCCATTGTCGAAGCTATGGATGTTGATATGTCGGATAGTGAGCAAAGTACAGAACTTGTTTGAACCCGGTAGTCTTCCATTCTATGTTTATATCAACCCCAAACAACAACAATATGCACATCAAACATAATCTTTATTTAGAAACCATAATAAAATAAGGTACTAAAATTTATTTATAATTTCTTCTTTTGCCGAGTCCAACCCAAGAAGCTTTCGTAAGCCCCCCCCCCCCTACCCACAATCAATCATACTATATACCTGGCAATTGAATACTCTCTTTTTGAGTATGACCCTGCAGGCACATTTTCAAGTGTGTGCGCAGGCACACTCAACTTTTATAGAGCCCTGCCCTTTGGAGGAAGACCCAGGACTTAGGACTAGCAGAGGATCCAGAGTTGAAGACTTTCGTCAGAAGTTTTGGGATTTTTTCTAGATTTTCTTGGACTATTCCATTATCAAATATAGGTAACAGGTTGGGGATTAGTTGTGCACTTGACCGTAAATGTTGTTGTTTTAAGCTGTCTAAGATATGGCTGTCTAAGTTTTGGCAGGTTACCATTAGGATTATATAGTTACCGTTAATCAAGTTAACCGTTATGGTTGCTACATCTAAAAGATCATTGGATAAGTGATTGTTTCCCAAAAATAGCTTGAAATTCTAGTATAAAAAGGACAAGATATTAGACTAATTCTTGTCTACGATATCACCGCCAGGTGGAAGTGGACGTTAAACCCCAGTAACTAACTAACAAGACCATATTCAGTAGTAATATATTTCGTCTGTAGAGGAAACCAATATTTAATTGTAATATTCTAACAAAAATGGATTTTTTACCAGATGAAAACAGCCACTTGGCTTTGGTAAGCATTACGATAACATTGAAAGATAAAAGTTTAAAATCTGCATAGTTTAGATGGTTGTAAGTAACTGTTACTGAATGTCACACAAGCTACTTGTTTAGTAACGATGCCGCCCCATGTAGTCACATAATATGGCGTAGTGGTATTTATGCTGGATATTAAACTGGTAATGTTCATATTCATTTTATAGGTTTTCTGCCGTCAAGGAAAAAGAAAATTAAGAACTTTAAGAAATAAGGATAACCCGCCAAGATGCTGTCGTCAACTTTTCCAAACCACAGAAAATCTGCCTGCAAAAGAACAACACTCACCAACAAAAGATTGGGTGACATGTCTAAAATCCTGTCTAGAATTTGATAATACGACGTCACTAAATCAATTCCAGTCTTATTTACAGTTCATGAATTCTTGTGAAAATCAAGTCGGGGACAACACCTTACCAGATAATCGAGATGAATCGGGAATTTCAAATCAAATAAACATATTTGACAATCAAGCAACAGCTACTGGAGTTATAGAATTGGCGAATGTCTTGGTACTTGTGCTGGTGTCAAAGATCAAACTGATCTCTTTTATTTAAATAAAGCAAATACATGTGTAATATCTCCTAATATAGAAAGTACAAACAATGGCGCCATGTTGTGTAGTGAAAACATTTCTGATGATCATCACATGACCAGTTCCTGGTTAACAACAGATACACCATCTAGTGGCTTATATTTTGATGATGTCATGGAATCAGATGAATTTGAAGTTGACCATGAAGAAGTAGTTCAATGTGTATCTGGATCATTTGATACCGCTAGTTGTGATTCTGATGATTTTAGTGGAAGTGACGAGGGCTTTCCTGACGATTTTCCAGATTGTTCTCTGGTGCATTTTTCATGACTTATGTTAAGATTTTGTTTATTATTCTTGGTTTATTGAAGCAACACGGACAAATGTTTTTAACTGTCTTAACTTTGTTATGTTTACAATATTTGTACAACATTAATATATAATTTATTGATGGAAATGCGTTAAATAGTTGTTATAATAGTATTTTTATTGTTTGTTAATTTTTAATATTAAAATCAAATCTGTGATACGCAATTTGATAGCTTTGTATATAATTGTATTTAAGAATAAATTATCTATATATCTACTGTATTTATTATAATGTATTTTATGAAACCGTCATTATGTTAGTAGCCCATATTACATATTGAAAACAGTTTTATAAAGTTTTGGATTGAATAATTAGTGTAAATATTTATATTTGTATTTTCTCACCGACCAGTTTCAGTCATGGAGAAAATATACACTCGACCTGGAATATACACACAAACCAGACCCATCAATGACATATTGAGCAAAGATTCCCTAAACACTCACATTGAGTTTTTCCCAACGAATAGCACCTCTCTCCCTTTCCTTCTTGTGATTTCGAGGGCGAATGGTACCGTTTTCTGTGTATTATCTGGAACGCTACCCAAGAATTGTATACAAATTAAATTACTTCACGTTTGGTGCGAGGCACTGGGGGAATGCAAGGACGCATCATATCGGTATTCAGTCTTTAGGGATATTCCGTTCTGACAGAGTGCCACAACCTCCACGTCAGACCATCTTCTGAATAATCTACTTAAACAAATTAGTGAATACAATTTTCAACAAAAGTTTTTAAAATGTGGTACGAAACGAAGGACTATGGAAAGATTATCCCTATTACTTTTTAAATTTGGCTTGAATCATTGGAACCAGAAAGCAATGGGAATGGTACAGTTTTCTTTGCATTATCTGAAACGTCACCCAAGAATTGTGTAACATCAAATTACTTCACGTTTGGTGGCAGGCACTGGGGTAATGCAAGGACGCATCCTATCGGTATTCAGTCTTGAGGGATATTCCGTTCAAGAGTGCCACAACCCCCACATCCGGCCATCTTCTGAATAATCTAGTTAAAACGTATTAGCGAATACAATTTTCAACAGAATTTTTTAAAATGTGGTACGAAGCAAAGGACCTTTGAAAGATTAACCCGGTTACTTTTTAAATTTGGCATGAATCATTGGAACCAGAAAGGATGAAGCATGTTTATTTTCAGCAATCTGTAAATTTCTGTTCTAGCGATGTATTAATGTATCCGGAAAATCTGGTGAATATGATATTGATAACATTGCTTGAGAGATCCTAGATAGTTCCAAATTTTTATTTCGGATAAGCTGTCGCTTGGGTATAGTTCCACGCTTTGTGTGGCTACCTTTAATATCAGTCAGAAAGTATTATGTAGTGGCAATTAATTACTTTTTATGCAATAGGTATAATGGATTGAATTCGCTTGCTAAAATCTTCAGGGTATGTTCGAAGAATCTTTCGATGACGAATACTGATAGAATATCCACGGGCTCTGGATCACTAAGCTGTGGGAAATAAAGCATGTACGCAAAGGATCCCTGACAATTCAGACGTAAGTGAGACTAAAATATCGAGAAAAACAAGAGGGGTGGAATTTTCTTGGCTAATTTTAGAATAAAGGAAGATAGTTTTCATCCCAGCCTTAGAAGGAAGCTTATTCGTTGGAGATGATCGTAAACAGATTCATGGTCTTATATTTTAGTTTATATCGCAATTTGTATTATAATACTATAATAATAGTCTATTTATAATGCGCTGTTTCCATGACTAAGCATGCTCAAAGCGCGGTCTAAAAAGTGAGACACTCTGTCACATTGTGAATGCTTTTGTGAAAAAGTATGTTTTGAGTCTTGATCTAAATACTTCTAAGGAAGGTGAGTTCTTAATATCCATTGGTAATTCATTCCATTCTTTTGCAGCAACATGTGAGAAATATTTCTGACCGAAACGAACCGTTTTGGATTTTGGCACAATAAGAAGATTTTTGTCTTGGGATCTGAGAGTTCTTGATGGAGTGTACGGCGTACGGTTCCAGTAGGTCCGAAAGATACTTTGGAGCACTGTCGTTCATGCAGCGAAAAGTAAAGCACAAAATTTTATACTCTATCCTGTATGATCGGAACAAAGAAAACAATAAAGAAAAATTATATAATATAATTTTACTAAACATAAACAAAGCACTCTATGCAGTATATAAATTAATAGTAAAATAGATCATTATTCCAGATTAAATATTAAACATTTAACATATATCTATATCATTATCAATGTTATCTAAGGGTGAAATATATATTTCATCATAATCTAGATATGAGGAACAATCTAATGTATTTAGTCGATGATTTTTATTAAAGTTTTCACTATAATCAAAGTCTTTCTGCCACCAATCATGATCACCACTTCCATCAGATATTAAAGATAGATTTAAAGAATCATTGTTTAGTTGGTGATCTCTTGGTTCATCATGGACACTATTCCTAGATTCATCAGTACAATTAAAAACCAGCAGATCATCAAAACACGTCATATCTACCGAACTATCGTCATAACTTGAGACAGGTGAAGACATTGTATAACTTTTAATGCTATTAAATTCATCACCGGAAGTGTCTGGAGTAATGGATCTACTGTAAATATCGTCATTGATCACATTTTCTGTTTTAATTCTAACACCATTTTCTTTGGGGTATTGTTGTTTCTCTGGTGACCAATTAAAATCATTTTTACATACAGGTTCCTGTAGTGTTGAAATATTGCTAAAATTTGTCTTTCTTAATGCATCATAATTTAATAACGCCAAGGGTTCTTCTTTTGTTTTACATCGTTTAGTTGATGGAAGACAGCATCGATCGTCACTTGCACTGCGTTTCTTTATGGCACCCCTCTGAATGATGTGACTTACTTCCGGTTTTATTCTCCAATATCCACCTTTACCAGATTCATTAGGTCGTCGAGGGATTTTCTCAAAACGTTTGTTTAAAGATAGATTGTGTCGAACTGAATTTTTCCAGTGTGAATCAGCCATTTTGTAGTAAGGAAAATTATCAGTGATCCACTTGTAAATAGAAGATATGTTGATTCTCTTGTCCTCCGTGTCGTTGATTGCCATAGATATGAGGGTGGCGTATGAATACGGCGGTTTATTGAAACCATTTTTGTTGAGATATCTATATTCTGTAGAACTATTTGTATTTATCTCTTTGGTCTGTAAAACTTCTCTGGATACTGAAGATGATGAATGAATGTTACGTGTTGGTGTCGTATTGTTAAATTTACCAACGTTCAGATTTCGTAACCATCCTAAACCAGATAAACTCTCATCGATATCATAATTTCCAGTATTGTTCCTGTCTATTGGATTCTTGATTAACCAGTTGTTTAATAAACGTACAGCTAGAAGATGTGTAGAGGTCATTATGGTAGAAGTATGTTGTAGAAGAGTTAATGATATACTGACTATCTACATGTTATATATACTATAGTATACAACTAGTATATATAAACATACTGTAATCCTATCATAGTCAGCTATACGATAATCACTGCTATTTCTTTATAGCAATCTTATTACAGTTAGTTTAGTTTATACCACGTTTAATGTCAAATTACTATAAACCGTTAATCCTTCAGTTAACTGTGATAGATTGGCATAGAACTAATTAGCAATAAGCATTTAAGACAGTGACTTTTATTCCGTAGCTTCTTTATTTTGATAGATTGGCATAGAACTAATTAGCGTTAAGCCATCGTTTAATTTATTGAAGGTTATCCTTTTTTTCATTATCTGCTTAAGTTGTATGCATAGATACCAAAATCATTTTTTCAAAAGAAGATCATAATAGAACTAGTATATTTATTTACGTTCAATATAACATTTGGATAACATATTCGAATGCGAAATATTGATAACGAACATATATTCATCATTTTATTCATTATTTATGTTTACTGCAGTTTGTAAAATTTGTAACAGTGTGTAAAACTCGTTATAAATGTTAATTTTAGTCATAGATTCAGATGCTTTAATTATAACACATGTCAAGTACATTATTTATGCTGCCACTGTAACTGGTGTTGGTATTTAGCATTCTGTTATAATTGACATTGTAAACTTCTATGATTTGTTTTAAGTGATAGCACGGTTTTCGTTCTGAAATATAACATTGTGCTATAGTTATCTTGGCAAAACAACAGTATTTAATTTTGTTTATATTGATAGCACACACAGTTCCCGCGTTGTTCTTAGATACAATAGGATTGATTCTCATTGCTTAATGTATATTTTTAATTTTCATTTTAATGAATACATCTGAATAAAACATTTACGGATGTTTTACCTTTTTTAATATAGATAAATGAAAGCCCCCTAAATTAACGTGATTTGTAGCGAGACTAACTCTCAGTTCTCCATGCCTTTCAGGTTTCGATCGAAGCACGACAATCATTTTTCATCTATTTTGGTGTTTGCCGGCGCCTATAAAATCAAACTAAATCTGGTTGAATTTAACCCATACTGTTTAAAAATTTGTTCATTTTCGGATTTCGATCGGCAAACGGCAATCCTCATTATTCAGTTAAGGGTCAATCGGCGTCTCTAAATCTGATTAGATTTAACCCATGCTGTTTCAAAAATATTTTTGGGTTTCGTCAGACGGTTTATTCCCATAACGCCGACTCACCGAGTTTTAGGGGAAAAATTTTGGTCGGTGGCTGAACTCCGATTACAAAACTACAGAAATGATCAAATAAAAAAATTACTGCCAAACATAATCGCCATACTTGTTTTCAATTTGCAGAAGAAGTATGGCCGCTGTACGGTCTACGAAAACAGAGGCAGGCCACGCCCACATCCAGTATACACTTTGGCCACCACACTGTCCACATCCGGCTAGCAATATTTCAACTACCAATTACCAGCTACTGACTGGGCGGTTTTTCTCTATAAATTGACTGAAAATATTATTGCTACACAATTATTGTGTCTGATCAGGTACATATTATTTTACAAATTAGAAGAAATAAGTAAAGTCCGGTGTACCTTTGCTCTAAAAATGAAAGAAAACTACTCCAAACAACAACAAATCTATGTTGTTTACATAACATCAAGGGACATAACCACCTATGTCCCTTGATCGTCATAAATAACAACAAGATGAAAAGTATTTTGAAGTGAACACATACTTCTTCGATGGAGAGAACAGTTGTTTTATTGCTGCTTTGAATATATTTTGGAACGATAATACTGAACTTTATAATACTAGAAATCATTTGGTGTTTCTAACATGTTGTGCAAAACCTTTCAAGAAATAAGAATAAACATGGTTGGATGATGTCGGTAGATTTGTTGATTGTTTGGGGTAAGACAATTTTTCCCATACTTTTAGAGCAAAAATATACCGTAGGTTACTTATTTCGTACAATTAGTAAAATAATATGTACCTGATCCGACATAATAATTGTGTAGCAATAATATTTTCAGTAAACTTATAGAGAAAAAACCGCTCACTCAGTAGGTAATTGGTAGTTGAAATATTGCTAGCCGGATGTGGACAGTGTGGTGGCCAAAGTGTATACTGGATGTGGGCGTGGCCTGCCTCTGTTTTCATACACCGTACAGCGGCCATACTTCTTCTGCAAATTGAAAACAAGTATGGCGATTATGATTGGCAGTAATTTTTTTTATTTGATCATTTCTGTAGTTTTGTAATCGGAGTTCAGCTTTAAGGGGTCGACTGGCCAAGAACAATAGACCCAAGCTGGGGGATAAAACTAATTAAGCCGATAATTTTGGGAGCATTTATTTTTTACAAAATTTATAACAACCTTTAACACATAACATTACAAATAATTTTAACTTTTGGCGCGCATAAAATGTCCAACATAGTCCAAAAATTCTAACAAATTCAATCCTCCTTCTTCATATCTATGTTTTGCATCTTCGATCTTTCTGTTGAAATCTGTGTATTTTTTCCTTTTAGGTGATTGTCGCTGGCCACTCGAATACTGCAACAACTGAATTTCGATCGTCTTTTGCTCTTCTTTCAAAAATGCCATCACTTCAAAAATATTCGGATGAGCTTTTCCAATTAATGTTTTTAGACGCCAGTGCCACCCCTCTAAAGAATTGTTGGAAGGTTGAAGGTTGAATCCGTTTTCACTTGCCACTTGCTTCAAAATACCAAAAGCTCTCCGGTACGTCGACTCTCTCTTGTCAGGCAAAAAGAAAAATACCAATGGAACAGGACGATCTTGGATCAGTGCGTGGATGGCGTATAGTTGATAAAAAAAATTCGTGGGCATATATAAAATGTTCCATCGCCAAAAAGTACATTCGAGTCACACAAAGATTCAAGATTCTGTCTTGTGGTAAATCCTAAACTTTTCCCATCGTCACCATCATTGATGAATAAAAACTGTTCTCCGCTATCTGTTGCAAAAGGTCGGGCACAACAATGTCACGTCGATATTTAGGTAATTTGGGAAATTTCTTATTCCTGGCTCTATATAGGGTGCTCTTCTTGGAGTAAAAAGTTGGCATGTTGGCGATGGTGGTTCGTCTGTCCATTCTCCATTCCGTTTACCGTTTACTTCTTCTTGGTAAAGTTGTGTAATCGGATTTGTCGTAGATTGGACCTTTTCCTTTAAGCACTGCATCATTTCTGTGATCTATAAAAAATAAGATTTATTTTATAATAACAATGAATAAATAGTAGAATATAAAATTAGAAGCTTACGACAGAAATGAGAATTCAAGTGTAATTTTAAAGATGCTTTTTATAACACAGTAACTTACTTGTATATCGGAATAGGCTGGTGGGTGGTTGTGGTCGACGTCTATTCTGCTAACTATATCGTTAATGGTAGATGCTATAGCCCTTACATCCCTTGCTCTTTTCGCAGCACTGCCATATCACTAAGTCGTTTTTCTTTTTGTTAATCAGTCTATACTTAAAACCAGCAACACATAGGTAACTGCCACCTCTTGCTGTAGGAATAAACTTAGATTGTAACTGTGCATTAGCCATCGTAGAAAGAAATGTATATGAAATGTCTTGGGATTATTTACGTATTTATACTTATTTTGAGAAATAATCACAATGAACTGAATTTCGATCACTTGTCAGCTTCTTGTTGAACTGTCGTATATTATTTTATTAATTAATGAGTGAGTTGAATTTAAGTGAACTATATTAGTAATCTGAACAAAGTAAAGTAAACTATAGATTAACTATAGTTAGTGAGTTGAATTTAAGTGAACTATATTAATAATGACTGGTCCCTACCTCATTAACGCCTTTAATCCGTTCTTAACCCATCAAAGAGTGCCGCGGTCGACTTTCCAAACTCTGGTGAGTCGGCGTTATGGGAAGACACCCGTCAGACAACCATTTTTAATTAGTTAAGGATTTATCGGTGCCTCTGAAATAAAAGAAAATATGAATAGATTTAACCCATGCTGTTTAAAATTTAATCTGGTTAGATTTAGTCTAAGCTGGTTAAACATTTGCGCATTTTCGAGCTTCGACTGACAAACGGCAATCATCATTAATCGGTTAGGGTCTTTCGATGTCTCTAAATCTTATTAGATTTAACCCATGCTGTTTCAAAAATATTTTCGGGTTTCGTTAAACAATCATTACTAATTAGTTAAGGTTCTATCGGCGCCTCTAAAATAAAACTAAAGTGAACAGATTTAAATCGTTCAAATTTGATTAATAGTTGGAATTACTTAGAACTGTTTTAGCACCTGTACACAACAAACGATGAGTCAGCAACAACTTTAGATTGTAATGAAATGGATATTCTTCCCGATATATAGCTCCGAAGAAAATTATATCAAATGAGTTGTCTATCAATAAAAACTATATCAATATTATCTTACCTTTATTTAATCAATATAACATTAACTCACTTTTATTTTAGCAATATAATATTTATACACCTTTATTTTATAAATATAATAATAACATACCTTTATATTATCAATATAATATTTACTCACTTTTATCTTATAAATATAATATTTACTTAGATTATGTCACTTTAAGAGTTTTACAAAATTTATAAAAAGAAATAATTATCATGGTCAGTTATAATGATTTAATAAACGAAATTGTCAATTAGATCAACGTCTTCGTGTTTTTAGTAGCATCGTTTGGGGTGGGGTGGACACAACGGAATAATCAGAATATGGTAGTACGTAAAGTTATAAAAAATGTAGATAATAAAAAGTGGGTAGGAAGGTTGATGTGTCGTTGAATTCGTTTATATTAACGGATTTCTAAATCATTGCTCTACTTGTTTTTATATAAAACAGTTTAATCCAGATTGGTTTTATTATAATGACACTGATGTAAAATTACTGCCATTTCAAACAATTAACTTGCGAATATAAATTATTAATTCCTAACTCGTTAAGTGTTGTTTTCAATACGGTTTAATCCAGATTGGTCGCATTATGTTACACTGATGTTAAATTACTGCCATTTCTACGATTTAACTAGCGAATATAAATTATCCTGATATGTTATATATTGTTTCTATACAGTTTTATCCAGATTGGTTTTATTATATAACACTGAAAATTACTGCCAATTTATATTTAACTTTTATATAAATTATTAACAAAGCTGGTTAGCGACACTAATGGATATGGTAATACGTCTTTATATTTATTAATGTATGACAACATAGGGTTGACAGATAGTGCATAGATCCCTGCATGCAGCATATAGTAGGGCTGATGGAATATTTTTGGGTCTTCGCCAATAATAATGTTCACAAAAGTATGGGAAACTCTGAATTTTTGCAGGAAGGATTCTACTTTACGACTCGCCGAATAATTGCAACATGTCCAAGAAAATCCCACCTTAATCTCGCTGAAATGCACATAAATAATAATGCAACCCCCACCCCCACCTGGTCGGCTTTTACACCAGATTACTAGATTATCTTTTAAATATACTGGTTTGAATTAATGTATGCCAATCGTAAATAATTAAGTTTAAAGTAAATCAAGCTTTTGTGGCTAAGGCAACTTTGACCTCATGTGAATTGACCTATACTAAAGGCATCCGTATTAAAAACGTATACAATTTGATACCTAAAGAAAAGATGTAAGAAAAGTAGACATCGATAGCCCAAATTAAAATTTAATCGTTAGTGAGTTGGATCTCAAAGTTGTTGATTGGGGGACAAAATGGTACGACAAATTTCTGTTTCAAATGTTGCTACTCGTGATTAATGAATTGATTAATTAAGATTATATAGTTACCGTTAATCTACCACAACAACAACAACACTATCCTAATTATCATTGGTTAAACGATTGCTTGAAATGATTGTCTGCCAAAATAGAGTTTGAAATAGTATAAAAACGTACAAGACCTTTTTCATATATTATTATCATTCTGCGATATTAAACCGTGTGTAAAGGAAGTTACACCAGATTCAGTAATAAGTAGGCCTATATTTTACCTAAGCAAAATATAAATATTTGATTTTAATTTTCTTTTTGAGAAACAAAAATGGATTTTTTACCCGATGAAAACAGTCACTTGGCTTTGGTAAGTCTTATAAAATATTTTAACAATATAGTTTAAAGTCTTTTGTACATGTACTTAATTATGGTAAAACTGAAGTTATGCATTTCCTGTCTAAATATAGATGTTGTGATGAATTAAAAACTATATGAATTGGCAATATAGAAGTTCCTCCGTGTTCAAGTGTTCGTAATTTAAGTTTTTATTTTGATGAAAATGACTTTTTATTTAGTCACGTTACTTAAGTATGTCAGTGAGCGTTTTTCGCGCTGCATAAAATTGGTCTTTTCGCTTGTTCACGCTTTCATCGCCTCACACCTTGATTACTGTAATAATCTTTAGCATATGTGTCCTATTCTCTAACTAAACGGGGGGGGGGGGGCCCTAGTGGTCTAGAGTGCCGCGCTTCGACCTCTAACTGGCCGGTCACCTCTGGCTTGCGGCTGTGGTTTCGATCCCAGGTGTGAGCGTATGTGGTATGGAGATAGGGGCGCCTTCTCAACCTCGTGGGTTTCCTCCGGGCACTCCGGTTTCCTCCCACTGCTAAAGACCCCTACGCGCAAGCGAATTATTGAAATAAAATTGAAACCATATGTTAGTCCCAAAATGACCCAGTTTGTGTCGAATGGACGTTAAACCCCGTTTCTCTCTCTCTCTCTAACTAAACGTCTTAATCTACCTAAAATCCTGTTGAACGACTCATAACACGCACCAGTAAGAATGAGCATATCACCACAATTCTCCACTGGTTACATGGATACAGGCGCACCGCATTCAAAATTCTCACTTTCACATATAAATGTCTCAATCAGCTAGCACTACCTTATCCGGGAGTTCCAAAGAGGTGTACCTGCGGCTCTTCAGCCGAGATCCTTCTTATTGAGCCAACGCAACCGTTCCTCCAAGTGACGTACGGCAAACATGTCTTCGCGAATGCCGCCCCTCGACTATTTACCCCCCCCCCCCCCCATTTCTATTTGCAATACCTCCTCCCTGGACTCTTTCGAAAAACACCTCAACAATACACCGAATGATTCACTAACACCAGAATTACTTGTATTTTTTACTTTGTTTCTATGCCTTATTTAATATGTCACAGTGGTCTTAAACTGAAGATTTTTACTCTCATTTATAGGTTTTTTGTCGACAAGGAAAAAGAAAATTAAGAACTTTGAGAAATAAGGATAACCCGCCGAGATGCCGTCGTCAACTTTTTCAAACCACAGAGAGCCTGCCTGAAGAAAACCAATCTTTAGGTCAAGAAACAGAACACCACCCAGCACCAAAAGACTGGGTGACATGTCTAAAGTCGTGTCTAGAATTTGATAATACGACGTCATTAGACAAATTCCAGTCTTATATACAGTTCACGAACTGCGAAAATCAAGCCGGGAACAACACCTTACCAGATCATCGAGATGAATCGAGAATTTCAAATCAAATAAACATATTTGATAATCAAACAACAGATACCGGAGTTATTAGAATTGGAGAATCTCTTGGTACTTATGCTAGCGTCAAACATCAAACTGATCTCGTTTATTTAAATAAAACAAATACATGTGTAATATCTCCTTATATAGAAAGTACAAACAATGGCATCATGTTGTGTAGTGAAAACATCTCTGATGAGCATCACATGACCAGTTCCTGGTTAATAGCAGATACACCATCTAGTGGCTTATATTTTGATGATGTCATGGAATCAGATGAATTTGAAGTGGACCATGAAGAAGTTGTCCAATGTGTATCTGGATCATTTGATACCTCCAGTTGTTATTCGGATGATTTTAGCGGAAGTGACGAAGGGTTTCCGGAAGATTTTCCCGAATGTTCTTTGGTGCATTTTTTATGATTTATGTCAAGATTTTGTTTTTGACATATATACAATATATTTACAAAATCTTCTATTAATAGTAATGTCTTGACTAATACTTGTTATAAAAATAGTTTTCTTTTTTGTTATTTATTACTGTTAAATTGAATCTGTGATACGCAATGTGTGATTTAGTATATTATGTATTGTTTTTATAATATATTCAATATGCGTTTGATAGTTTTGTATATTCATGTATTTACAATTATCTATATATTTTCTAAAACAGTATTTTTTACAATTTGTTTATGTACACAATTTAGTTTAGCCGTAGCGTATATTAAATATTAAAAACTGTTTTTAAAGCTTGGAATGAAATATCTAATTTTTTAGCATTTCCATCTTAACGGCTTTAGTGACCAGTGAAATATGTTACTTCAGGGGTTACTGGTGGTAGTATGGGGCTTTGAACCTATATACTTACTCATTTAATTGGATACTGGTAGTCTCGATCACCTGTTGTATGTTTGTTTATAACAACAATTCAACGTGAGCATAGTAGACGTTGCACAAATTTACCACAAAGTTCTATTGAAACTGGAAAATGTAGTAACCCAGCAACAAAAGTACCCAAACCATGTGATGTTGTTTATTTTCCTTTTTTTATTATTGAAAGTATACATATAAAGGATCATAAAAAAGCCACCCACCCCTCGTTGCTTCACCAATTTAATTGACAGTTTGGTAAAGAATTGAAGAAAAGTGTCTACATTTACATTTTCTGCCAGGTTTTGCTGAACATTCATTTTGAGGCAAAAGGATCAGGAGTTAAACAGGTGTGAATTTAGTGTGATATAAGAAGAACATGGCGCCATAGCTTATAGATTACTTTGATTTGGCGTAGAAAAATAACAACATTGTTTAAACCCTGCAGCAATTTTATGGAGTGGTCGTGAAAACACGACTCTTTATAAAAATTAAAATCTTCGATATACTTATACAATTTTGTAGGCCAAATAATGTCAGCGAAGTTAATAGATTGTGAGTTACCGGTCTGAATCCTACTAAGTAGAATGTTAAAATGAGTTAGCCCCCGTTAGTAAGAGATGTTTAGACGTAAGCATACAATCCAATCCAACCAATGAATTGTTTCAATGAGATTTAAAGAACCACCAGTTGAATAGAGAATTAGGTGCAACCAATATATGAGGCAACTCGCCCCTAGATATAAAGTGAACGTAACTATATCAGTACTTAGCTGGTGCCTCTGTCAGTGGCATATAGGTCACATACAGTTATCTGATACTGTAGAGTTGATGTAACTTAAGATTTTATGTTGAAATCGTTTTTATGTTAAAGTAGCTCTAACTCAACATCATCCAAAGTCTTCGACATTGAAAACACGAATTATTTGGCAATTTAAATCAACATTGACGTTGTGATCTCACCGAGAAAAGATGGACTTCTGGTAACCAACATTTAAGACGAAATATACATTTTACCATTACACGAATCATGTACCATAATGCATTTCAAGGGACTTGGAGAACGAGGCTTGACATATTCTACAGGTCATGTCAAACGGTAATGTTTTCTGGAGAGTATGTGCAATAAATACTATCGGTATAGAAACGATTGAATGTAAATAAGTTTATATATACATTAATGTTACATTATTATATGCGTTGCGACTCATTTATGTCAATTTCTAGGTCCGAAATATTGGAAATATTAGCTTCTTTAAGCCACCTACTGCATTGTCATAACTTAAAATCACACAGGAAATGTAATACATAATCTCACAAACTGTAATTTACATAGCTCCAGGAAGTCTATTCTTCGGGAAAAAATCTCTCCTATAGCATGATGCTAGTTTTTCCTCGTGTTAATAATAGTCGTGATTATGTAAAAAAGAATCACCACTTAATATATTGCATATTATTAACATGAGCTGAATGTTACTTTTAACGCCCATTCAATTCCTAATTAGATTGACGTTTTTACCAGATGATTTAAATCGTTTACGAAAATACTGAACGTATACAAAAATATAATGAAATATTTAGCTATGAGAGAAAAGAACCACGTTGCATCAGATGTTCTAGAAAGACACGAATGTTGAAGCCAAGGGATTTTTTAGTTTTCGAGACAATGGTTTGGAACTATATGGTTTCAGTTGTCCCGTAGCCAGAGTGGTTCAATGGATTAGGGGCCGGTTTTTTAACCAGGGTGTCCCGTGTTCGATTCCGGTGTTGGCAAAGGCCCTTCGGTCGAAACCACCGACAAGGTGAAACCGCGATCGGAAATCCGAAGGCATTTCCTCGGCCGACACCACGTAGGAACCCAGGACCCCCTTGTTTACGAGCAATTGTTACAAAGTGGTATGCCAGTACGTGTAAGTAACTCTCCGTAGGCCTAGTTGACATAATATGTTCATGTCTACTTGTTAAGTTAGATAATCTGATAATCCCTAATCAATCTAGCTATTGTTTCGTTATCTGAGGTTTACATAATATATTTCTTTATTTAATGTTGTACAATTATAATTGGTTACTTATGTGCACAATTTAACTTGGTTTGGTTGACCACTGACTTGTGGTCGGTCGTGGTTTCGATCTCTGGTGTGAGAGTATGTTGCTTGGAACTAGGGAGTGTCTTTCCAACATCGTAGGTTTGCGTGTTGTAAAGCTGGAAAATGTCGTCTTGGATCGCGAAGGTTGCTGTTAGGTCTGGGTGTTTTGTTAAAAAAAAGCATCAACTCGATCTCTTCTCGACGAGTGACCGTAACGATCCAGTTCGTGCAGAGTATACTCGTCCCATCCCAGATCCACCAAGACCTTGATAAGATCTACTAACCACAAAACGACAAACTCGCTTCAGTCCAAATACTGTACAGCCCCTGTGCAGATCCATCACAACTCCTGTAGAATACTATACAATGAAAATAAATGGGCTTGTAGTTTCATATCGTGTCTGGATATTCAAGTGTGAACAATTCCGCTTGTTGCACCGGGCTCGTGTTATGGTCTTCTTTGTTGGTCATGTAACAGGACTGTCTTTTGTGGCTCTCAAAGAGCTCAGAACAATCCTATTGTGGGTTCGACTCAGTAACTAGCATTTGACCGAAAGAATGACACAAGACATTAATTAATAATCAATATAAGTTTTATTTATATTATTTATATCAACAGGCCACATACACATAAACGGTAATAATAAATAAGTAAGACTAAGAGTAAGACTGCTACAGTATTACTAAGTCTAAAGTAAAATATATTTCTAATATTTTTAATGCCAAGGATACCGCGGATACGGTAATATTAATAATACGTTTTTAATATATTTAATTATACGACAATAGTATAGAATAGTTTAGTCTTAGGACTAAATCAAGACTTGGCTAAGTTAGCTTAGTCAAGTTAATGTTACTAATGTTAGTCAATATGTGGCTAAAAATAGTCGGAAGAGGACTAGGCTATCGCAGTAAACGGTACTAGACTCGTAAGCGCCGCGAATGATAATTAACCGGCTATAAAATATATAATGTCTTAATATTCAGACTGACTCGTTTCTTACCATTAAATCTTCCATGGTTTGGTATGCTTAGTCTTAAATAGACTAAATGTTCTGCTGTTGATCACTGTCTAATAATTAGCAGACGTGAAAATGAGCCAGGGCATAGTGCGCCGAAACAATGAACGCGGTTGCTTATAACCTTCCATAGATATCACGTGGCTATATTTACCAATCCCTGCATGGGATTTCCTGTCGTCCAATGGGAACGCTTGACGAGACACGTGCTCGTCTTCTAACAGTTAACATAGCGGTGAATGGAGGCGGTGCATCTTAACCTGTATCTACTAAATATGTAAGTAAAATACACTATAATATAAGTTATAAAATTAATTCATGTACAAGGAATTCATTAAATACATTACTAATCACTGACAATATATACTTATGGTGAAAATAGACTAAATTCCACCATGGAAGTACACTTCCGGTTTAACGTGACAACGAGACCGGCGAAAGGCCTAGATGTAAACAAAAACAAAGCGAGTGAAATGACAGCTAGCTGTCATAGAAAATAAAGTATCTATTTCCATGGTCTAATATAATAAACAGTACTACATCTAGGGTAATTAATGTGAATTATTTGATAATAAATGTATCTATGACATACAATAATGTTTTAATTAATTAATGAGCTAAATTATTCGTAACAGTCACACTGTTTGATCGTATCGACATCGTGTAGTTATCTAGTCTGTGGGTCACTGAGACTGGCTGAAGTAATTTCATCAAATTTGTACCGCGAGTCTACGCGACCTGCTAGAAAATATGAGCCTCCTTGGATCGCCAAAGGTTTTAGATCTGAACCACATCGAGATTTGGTCTGACAAGGACTTAATCGAAGAAGAAGGAGTCCATCGTCAGTCACGCTCTTGTAGCTTCTTGGCAATAGAAGAGGACTTGACCATTAAGCTGGTTATGTTTACAGCCAACCTGATATGAAGAATACATAATAGTTAATATATTATGGAATTATAATGTTGTTCCTGTAATTTGAAAATAAAGCAGATGAAACCACAACGAGCTTTATTGGTATATCCTTTGGTGGTATAGCACATCAGCGTCCTACACGCTGTGCCTCAAGGATGTATATTATAGCAATCAGATATACATGTATATCATCCAATGACATATTTCATTAAATTATTAATATCCCAATAACTACGTATAGTATAATGAATAATGATATATACTATAAAAAACACAAAAGGCAGCTGTCAGTATATAAAATAAAACCTTTTTTCATTTCCAAGAGAATAGTATAAAAAAAATGCCTGCCATTTCAACTAGATAGATGGAATATGAAAATCTGACAGTTAATTAAAATGATAAATAACGAAAAATGGTTTTACAGTTTGAAAAATAAATATCACATCACATAGGCGCTTTCTGGTACAGCATGGATACAATATGACATAAAATTATTAAAGGGGCAATAACACTCTTGCTGGCTTGGCAGCTCTAGAAAATAAATAATAGTCTTATTCTAAGTACCAGATGTTTATGTGTCCTACCTGTTGTGTAAATTATCCATTACATCATATTTTATTTGTCCAGAGGGTTCGAAAATATTTTAAAATCCAAGTCACATTTGAAAAGATTTACGTTAACCTTTTCAAATCATGTAGTTGAATTTTTCCAATTTTTTAAATAAGGTGTGTTACGATGAAATTTGTATCATCAATTTATTCGAATATTGTAAAATAATACAATTTGTTGACCAGAATAAAGATTGGGACATATTATTCAATTACAACAAGAGTGTTATTGGGGCTTTAAAATCTTTTCTCCAGATTCCAATGAGCAAGATCTGAATCATTGTCGATACCCCTTAAATTATGTTTTACGCCCAATGATGCTTTTACTTCATTCCGAAGCGTCAGTCTTTACAAATGAGTCCATCACACGATAACCCAATCCATCTTAACATAATGCAAGTTATATGGAACCATATGTGATTATCCGTCATAACCGCTGATTGAAGTGTAAATAAATTCGCGGAGGAAGACACATGTCTGTGGATGTACGCAAGACTTCCAGATCGTGCGTCATTATACTGTGCATTTCGAGATGTGGGAGTGGGTTCATATGTTCTGCCATTAGGTCAGCGGGTGTGGTCCCCCCCCCTTGTGCTGTCAAATTTCGTTTTATAACTGAAATTATATATGGATCATGGTGGTTGACTGATATCATGTCGTCACACCGTGATGTCGACCTTCATAAGGGCACCACGATGGCCCAACAACCCTAAATCAAGACATGTCTGAGAACCAGACATTTTTAACCCGACACGACGACATTAAAATGGCCATGCTACTCACAATACTAGGATTATGTCCTACTGTTCTGCTCCGAATGAGCTAATGAAGACGGGCATACCCTGTACAGTGTACTGTGAAGGAAACTTTGCCCGGGTGGTGGCGCTATGGACTACTCTCTGATATTATTGAATTCCAACTGTCAGGGGCGTTTTAACCCAACCACACGGCAGACCGACATATTAACGGGACGATACGACACGTTTTTGGGACATTACGACATTTTTGGTCGAGTTGTTGCGATGTCGGGTTTAAATGTCGTGATACCAATCAACCACCATAATGAATACATGTATGTCTCGTTTATAATTATATATGAATATATGTCCCGTCCATGCTAAGAACCAAGAGTAAAATAGATAATTCAAAAGCACCTAGTTGATATCAGGGGCAATGGTTCCCAAAATTTATTCGGTGTTCTTTCTAGATTAAAATCCATCTTTTATTAACATTATTTGAAAAACAATGTCCAAGATATACAACCCGGTAGAAGTGTTCGTGGTGTGTATATTACCTGAGAATGTGCAACTTTATGTCATAATATTTCGTCAATGTTATTCTTCACAGACCAGGCACATAATGCGTCTTTCTTTTTCACGGACATCAGGTGGATTGCTCCGTCAAAATGTCACTATGAACAGCATACCATACTTTCGCATTGTTCGAGTTCTATAATATGTAACACGGGGGCGTCATGTTCGTACCTTTTGACCTCTGGGCTATTTATTTATCCCCATTCTTGTATATTCCAAGACCTTATCTGATTTACATCCAGACGTTATTCATTGTATTCACTGGAATTCAGTAAGACGGAAGTATTTCAATCCACCGATGTACATAGATCGTGTCTAGACTACAGCAACCAGTGTCATTGTATAAACGACATGGCACAGCCACTAAACTTGCATATACAATGATGTGGTAATTTGTTAGATTAATTGCCACTAGGATGCGAATATATGATATCGGGGTTCTTGAAACAGTAGGAAAGGCTTGCCCTTCGAGTGATGATTTGGACATACCAGAGGCCCTCGGTGTAGCTTTGGAGATGAATGCCCCAGATACGAAAGAACCCTATTACTAACACATGGAAAACTGCATCGGTTCAATACACAATTTTAAAACTGGACAAAATTACGTACAGATTTTTTTTTAACAGAAAACGTAAGTTGATGCTGCGTGGTCATATTTCGGATTTTGACCATTAAATCCTTTGTTACCACTGGTAGAGTGGTTCAGGCTCAAAAATGTTTTGTAACAAACAGACACTATTTCGGGACAGTAAAAACATTATATGATAAGACTTACTATAAAAACTTCATTGATCAACAATGGAAGTCTGGCCACTTCTGAATTTTGAGGATATATAATCATTTGGACATATATTATAAATGGCTCAAAATCTTCCCGGTTTCCATAATCAAAGGAGTTATCTCTTAGTGAGAATAAGAGCTATGTCCCTTGGTTGTACTAAAAAAAATATGCTCCAAGCTACGCACGTCCCGGAAACGAAATAACTTGATCGCAGTCGGAAAATATCGTTTATTTCCATACTGCAAAGTAACCGAATACGCTCTATGAGACGATTGGATTTGACATATGTACGCATGCGCGAACGCTTCGTTGTTTTAACAGTAAACCCGCGCCTTCAAATGTCTTTATATTAACCGTGTTTATAATGCTACAGTAGAAATTAAAATACATGTTAAGCTGGAGATGAAAAGATCGGCATTTGACATGAATTATTTCAAGATTAGCCTCATACATATATTAAAATGAACAGTGCGTTTACTTATTTATACCCAGACACTGGCCTATTTATAACGGCATGTTATACAGAGGGAGCGAGGGAGAGAGAGGGGTCTATAAATCTAATAATGTAACATTTTAATGTTTATCTCAAAGATAACTAAATATTATATTGTGCAGTACGATGTTTGTTATGAAAAATAAATTGCCGGGTAAAGTACGAGGAAAATATAATGACATGTAATACGGGGAGTGAGAGAGAGGGATAAACACCCCAATAAAACTATTAATTTAAGACTTTATTTTTTGTCCCTCAGATAAATAAATATTTTGTACTGCATGATGTGTGTTATGAAAAAAAAACACATTGCTGGGTAAGTGGCGTATGCGCCGAGCCAGCGATTATTGCGTAATCGTATGTACCGAATTTAGAGCCAAATTTTGTAGTTTCGTCTGTAGGCCTATAAAGGGTGGTATTTTTCGCCGACTTCAAGGTTTCCTAAACATGTAGACACCGACGCGCTCACATGATATTCTTTGAACTGTAGATTTTGATGGAGTGTAATTATATTTTTTTTTCCGCGAGAGCCAAACATGCGGTTATAACCACTGCTACGTTACCATTGGAAACGTTTAGATTTTTAAGTTTCATGACCAAATTATGGCATTCTGCTGTGTATCTTTGATTTTTGACATCATACTAAATTCCTTCGTTCATCTAAAAAGGTTTGGACTTGCAACCATTCTTTTTACCTGCCAATTGTTTTTTATTTTCATTATTAGCCTTCATGCGAATCATTTCTTTTTTAGTCTTCGGAAGTTGATTTTTTTTTTAAACTTGGTGATTGTGCTTTTATGACAATCGCCGCAAATACTTTTCTTTCTATCTAAATCAGTTAAGGTCGCATCGGCAGATGTCCGAGTCTCTCTGTTTATTAAATTAATTTCACTTGTGTCTGCCGATGGAGTAACGTAAACTATCACGGAAAAAATGGGGTGTCAAGAAAATCATCGTATGATTTCATACCTTTTAGTGGACTTTTACTCACCTTCCTAGTCTTTGTCGTCACTCTGACCAGTCTATTTTGAATGTATTTGTCACCAAAAGTCACACAGTCGTCATGTACAGCAGTCATGATAGACCGATGCTCCGAAGTTGTCGGGAATTTATTAACATTTGTCTAGCATAAAGCCTATTTGTGATTTTTGTCATAGGTAGTTTGTTACAGTTCCCAAATCATAGGGGTACTTGTCCAATCCAATGCTGGATAGCAAATCATCCGTGGACGATATCTTGCAGGGCTCAGTCTCAAATCTAGAAAAAAATAAGTCCGTCGATCAAAGTCTATGGCTACAGGATGGTTAGATAATATACTATGGTTATAAAAATAATTTACACCATGTTACCGAAAAGGGTCTGGAAAATAAAGACTACAAATAAAAAGTTTGTTTCGGTTATTTTCCGGTCTCAAATAGTTCTGCGTATTTAGAGCTAACAAATATTTATTTCCTAACCACAATAGTCGCCAGCGTAAACCAAGAATGTAGCCACTTAATAAAAGTAAATCTCGAAAGGTTGTAGTGAATTTATCTGGGCGCTTTCACCTACTTGAAAGTTAGAAATGAAACGAAGCTATTATAGCTAGCTCTGTATTTAAATCACCAAAATCGCCAAAATCAAAAATCAAATCAAGGAGTGAAATCGAAATTTTTGCTCACGTTCGCTATTAAATAAACACGTAAGTCGAAGCCCGTAATGAGTGTATTTTTTACTCCGCGTTATATACCAATACATGTTTGTAAAAATACCTCATGTGACGTATATTTGCTGCGACTTCCTAAACCACGTGCGCGGCGCTAACTTCTGCTCACTTCAGAAGATTTCTCGACGGAGCAATCACACAGATAAGGACAAATACTGTGTCTCTGAACCACTCTACCACTGGCTGAATTCAAATAGTATTGTTTTTGTGTATTTTCAGGCGCTCTTTTGTATTTGAATTTAGAAGCATATGATATCATAATATTTCAACAAAAAAAGATATAATTATTGATAATAAGCTTCATCCAGTTTTGCATATTACTTGATTTGGCTGTCAAATAAAATAAAACGCAATAAATATTCTATCCACCAATAACGCTGCAGTTTTTGTCAAATTATCTTTTCCACTCGGGACAAAATCTTTAATGTCAACCAACGTCTACATAATCGGTGCCTTTAAAAGAAAGCTTTGGGTTTCCACATAACGTATCATCATGTTACCTGATAGCTGATATGAATTATTAAAGATGTTGATCTTCTATAAATACAATTTAGTATAAATAAATAATGGCCTATCTTAGCACATCTATCTATATAGCTGCTGAAATTCGACCAGCTTGGAAAACGAACACGAATTAAGATCTATATTTAACATTCAAGTGTGTCCTCGGCATAAACTAATGTAACCTGACCGACTTTCCTTGTTTTCAACTTTCCTCAGCAATACTTTCGCCTTCCAAATTGTTTAATCTTTGAGTGTATTATTTATGACTGTGCATTTCGTTTGTGACATTGTCTTTTCGTTATGGACTCTAGTTGATTTTGACCTCATCAAAACGAAGGGTTCCTTTGACCTTTTAAATCTTTCCGAGTGGTGTCTGCATGGAGTGCACGCGGATGCGCAGGGGTGGGGTGGTATTGCTGTGTTCCTTTGTATTTTGCTGGCGAATTTGCTCGTCTGTCTACTTTGCTTTGCCTTATCAAAATGCTTTATGTATAAGATATAGTAAAAACAATGCTTATTTATCTTCTAATGAAGCATCTTGCAATTAAATTGTTTATCAATCTGCATAACCCAAACACGAATCACTCTGATCAATTGTTGTCAAGGTTTCGGTGTAATGAAATCAATACAACATGTTACACCCACCATTCATCAACAATCAAACCACGTGTCTCTGTTTAGGAAAATGTACATCATCGAGCATCTACACTAAACTTGAACTTTTAAAGTCAATTAGTTATTAGGCACAAAAGGATCTGGCTGACAACAATCATCATCAAGCTCGACCAAGCTATTCACCCGATGAACATGTACACTAAGTTTGAAATTCTACCTGAATTAGAGTTTTTCTCGCTGAATTTGGACATATAAACTGAGAAAGATATTGTGTTTATAGGTGTGGCGGTCAGCCGAGTCGGGTGAACAGCTACTCAGATATATCAGAAAATACCCATCATCGAGCTCAGTCAAGGTATTTACCTACAATCTACAAGCATTTTGAAATTCTACCCCAATTAGAAGTATCGAGTTATTGTGTCGATCAATGGCATCCTTTTATCTGCTTAGCCCAAGCACGAAATGCTCAATATTGATCTCAGTCCAGAGATCCGCCAAGTTTACTTAGAATAATAATAATATTACCAGGGTTTATGCAGCGCAAGATTACCAAACATTTTGTTCCTTGTTTGATTTCAAGTTTTTTCTGGTTGGTTATATGTAACTATCTTGAAACAGGTGGGTTTTTCATGTTGACTTGAATGTTTCTACAGATTGTCTAATTTTAATTATTAACTGCTGCCATAGATAATTGTGCTGCATACGGAAAATATCTTTTGCCGAGTTCGAGCTGTATTGGTGGTGTGACAAAAAAGTCTTTTGAAGAAGAACGTAGTCGTCGCGTGGATTCATGGTGTTTGAGCATGTCCTTCTTGTAATCAAGCAAGGCGATTGTGGCTTAATTACATCGAAAGAGGTGAGACAAGGACTCGCGGGGGTGGTGCTTATTCAGATTTCTTCAAATGGAGTTACTTGATCCCGCAGGGATTGTTTAACCTTCTTCTTTCACAACAACAATTCTCAGATTTTCAAAACATTGAGTTTCAACCTGTACGATAATCACTGCTGGGACTATGGCCTTTAGTATTTGAAATGACACAGAGAAATGCTGCTTTCTATTCGTAAATAAAACGAACAATTACGACTTTTTATATTTCTTTTATTTGTCATCTCAATACAGAATAACATGATTATGTATATATTATAGATACAAAACAACATAACGTAAAATAACATCGCATTTCAGTTTTTGCCTTATTGTTGTGTCCCGCAATAGTAGTATCACACATCAATGTACCAGCCTTTAACTATACAAAATAACAATACCCATTTTCGAAAGAGTCTGTTTAGTGTCCGTACGCCCACGGCAATTTTTTTTTGACTCTGAAAACCTTTAACTATACAAGATAACAATATCCATTTCGAAAGAGAAAGAGTCTGTTTAGTTTTCGTAATCCCACGGCAATTGTTTTTTCGACTCTGAAATGCGATGAGAGGTTTTTATGAGATTTTCAAGAATGTCGGTAGATTATTAAACAAACTACGGGTGACTTACATTTGCAGTGATTAGTTATTTTCCTAAGATATATTTCAGGTCTGAAATCGTTCTGTGTTAAGATAGTTCGGAAGCTTTGACCATATTTGACTCCCGTTCTACACAAAAAAAAAAAATCCTAAGGTTTCTACTTCTGTGCATATTTTCCATCCTCGACTAATTTTATTTTATATAAGCATTCTTTCATGGAGAGACTTAAGCTGAAATTAAACTGAAATTAAACTGAAATTGCCTATGTTTAGTCAGTATATATAGGGAGACAGTATGGTTTACATTTATATATGCATTAAAATGTTGAGCAAAAACAGATTGACATAGATTCTCCATTAACCATTACGTATTGTCTTATGATGTTCCGGTGTAACTGAAACCACTAGTCGCATTATACTGTGTTTCTTGCCTAAACATTATAGGTTGTTTCATATATATAAGCTAAGAGCAGACCATTAATTAGAATCTGTATATATATAAATGGTTTACTGAACAATGTTTCCAGTGCTAGAGGGTTATATTAAGTTGAGCCATCAGTGCAGATGCAGTAAATCTGATTGCATTCCCCCAAACGTTTGATATGGAGGATATGAATCCAAGAAAAGTTTAGGACTTGTCTTAATATTTCTTTTAAAAGTGTCACCTATGGCATTTATGTTGTCAGCCTTTGTCAAATTTATCTTGTATGGTTTAGTTCAATATTTGATTTTGTTTTGGGTACTTTGAAATTGTATATTTCCCCCATTGACACATGGTTATCGCGTACGCGTTGTATCATAAGGTCTGTCATTGAGTCAACTGCGTGGTTTCGATATCCCGGTTGTACGTGACAAGGAATAAGGTTGCCTGTCCAACCTCGTGGATTTTTGCTGGGTCCATCGGCTTATAAAATTGAAACGTATCTTAGTCCCGAAACGACCGGGTTTGTCTCTTTATTCATTTTGAGTGAAGCCGCATGCCAATAGACCCCCTCTCCCGCCCGTCCCCTCCGATCATTCTTTTGATTTGATACACAAGTTTGTTATTTATTAATTGTCCGTGGGTTTGTCTTGTGGGCGTTTGTTTATGTATTCTATAATGGTTGTCCTGCACATACTATTATAATGCATACGACACACCTGTGCTTGCCTACTCCATGATCAAACACGATAGCAGATGGCTTCCATCTTGTTTACTGACGGTACTACTTATTTTAAGACAGACTCGGCTTTCCAATTTATAATATCTACGTCATTGGGGATTTCCAATTTAAACTCACTGGTTGCTATGACCCGCTATGGCGTTGTCTAGAAACGCGCGTGCTCGCGTTAGTTTAAAATTTTTGCTATACGTTTAACATGGACTATTTGATGTAATTTGCCTGATTTGATTTGGCCCCATTTCCATAAATTTAGGTTGTTTTTTAGAAATTTTTAGCAAATGTTAATCTTAGGTGTTTTTTAATTCTAGCCGAAGTAAATTTTTTTACAATTTATAGCGAGTTAAGTTATCGTCTCTAAGAGGCGGGCGTAGTATTTTAAATGGCGGCCATTTGCCATCATGTGTATTCTTGAAGTAGGTACACATGATGTAATCGTATGATTATAATGTTGTGAAAGCTCATGATGGGACCAATTGTTATTAACCAGAAGGAGTATTGTAATAACATAGTTTCTTTGACCATAACAAAATCTCCACTTATTATAAGTTGCAACATAGCTTTATTTTAAAGGGACTATCCCGATTTGAACAGGGTCTCAGATACAAAAGTACAAGTGAAATTTTAGCGCCCAAAGTGTATTTACCTTGTCTTAAAATGGCAGTTCAAAATATTGAGTCGTTTGGATGTGAACGTCAAAACTACCTATTCCGACACGTTACCCTTTTAAGATTTCAGGTCAATTTTTTCGTTGGGTGACATGATAGTCGATTGCCGTTCCTTCAGAGGTCTATACAGTGAATGACGCATGTGCGGCACTTGATAACGAAAAGTACATGTCACTCACACATTATTTTGATATTTCCACTTCCAGGTGAAGACTGACGGCCCTAAGGTAAAAGATTTTAAGGGCTTTGAACACAAAATTAAGCAGTTTTGTCCCCCCCAAAAATATAAGAGGGATCGGTTCTTTAACAACCCATACCATCCCTTCATATCTTCGTCGTTGAATTTCAAATTGCTTGTCTTGTAAACAGATTATTCAAGTAATTTATCTTTTTAATATTCTAATAGCGCTAAGTTTCTTTCTCACGTCTCCAAGTCCTTGAAAAATATACGCATGTAATATTTAAGCTATTGCTATGATCAATGGTTTTAAACTTGTAGATCAATAAATTATATAGTTCAAATTCTAAAGACATCTTTTAAGGGACGGGAGGTTGTGTTGTTGTTCATTATTATTACATTTCCCATTTAGGGGTAGAAATATTTTGACATTAAATACAAGAAATACATATTTGTTAAAAACTGTAGACTTTCGTTCTCCGTCATTGACTTGTTCGTAGAGTAAATCTATTAAGCATAACCCAAGGGCCGTGGGTTGGGTAAAATGTATGTCTAGCATATCTTCAGTGAATAATTTTATTTTTAACTTTCATAAAATCTTTCAAATTTCTTACCGTGTACCAAAGTTTATACGATTTCCCTACAGTTTGAGACTATTCGTTTTAACGTTGTATCTGCTTGAAGCGGCACGTAATAAATCTAAAGGGATAACCAAAGACAAGACGTCCATAGAATGACAACCTAGAAACAATAACATGTGAATTTCGTAAATGGAAAATAATAATCAATTGTCAAGTAGTATTTGGTTTTCATCTAAAAATCGTCCTAATTCTTATATTGATATTATCAATACGAATCCCAATTTTGCTCTTGTTAAAGATAATAACTTTTTATGAGAACTGTTATCTGCATCTGTGTAATACGGACGAGTCCAACCATCACGAGATTACGTCAAATTCGCTATATTTTTTTATTTTATGTATACAATATTCGACTGACATTTCGTAATTGAGGTATGAAAAGTTATATGCAATGCGATCGCTGGTTGTTTGACATAGCACGACGTTTCACCAAGTACTTTCGTATCGTCTTCAAGCAAAATTACGCTGTCTAACTACAGTTGGCCCCGCTTAAGAACATATACCAGGCTAGTTGACATTTTAATTCACAATTTGATGATTTTAGGCGAAAACACGATAAAGTTTAGTATGGAAATTTATTTATTCCGTTCATATTTTCGTATAATGAAATTTATTTTAGCCTTTGTGTATATAAACGAATTAAAACAATGCTTTATCAATACAATTTTTTTTCAGTATGGATGTTATTCAAGACAGAGTTCCATTCTCGTAGTATTTAATCCTCTGTGCCCAGAATGACATGATCTGTGCTTGATAACGATACGACGGTTATATTGTCGAAACGTCGTGCTATGTGTGTAACAAGGCAGTGTGAAGTTAGCTCGATTTTCGTTTTTCAATATTGGTGAATATCGAAAAACGAGCTACTCGTTTTCCGATATTGGCGAATAACGAAAAACAACTAGCTCGTTATTCGATATTGGCGAATGTTGAAAAACGAGATACTTGTTTTTCAACATTCAAACCTGAATCTCAAAAAAGTAGATTTGACGGATGTGTAGCTAAAGGAAGTCTCCAAAACACATCTGATTAAATCGGTGATCTAAAATGAAATATATATCAAAAATGTGGATGCCCGAGCAGTAGATACACATAAAAAATGCCCTTTCTCCTTGTTTTTTGATATTGGCGAAGCTACTCGTTTTTCGATATTCAAACTTGGATCTCAAAAAAGCAGACTTGATGGATGTATTACAACAGAATGTCTCCAAAACACATTTTATTATTAAATACGTTTTCTAAAACGAACTAAAGATGTCATTAATGAGGGTGTCTGAGCAGTAATTTAACATAAAAACTGTTCTTTCTCGTTGTATTTTGATATTGGCGAATCAAATTTGAATATCAAAAAAGCAGATTTGATGGATGTATATCTACAGAATTTCTCCAAAACACATTTTTTTTAAATCAGTGATCTAACACGTACTAAAAATATCATAATTGAGTATGCCCGAGCAGTGGATTCACGAAAAACTGCTCTTTCTCCATATTTTTTGATATTCGACATTCAAACTTGAATTTCAAAAAAATATATTTGATGGATGTCTCTAAAACACATTTTATTAAATAAATGATCTAAAACGAACTAAAAATATCATAAATGAGGATGCCTGAGCGGTGGATTCACGTAAAAACTTCTCTTTCTCCTTGTTTTTTGATATTGGCGAATCTCGAAAAACGAGCTACTCGTTTTTCGGCATTCAAACTTGAATCTCAAAAAATCAGATTTGATGGATGTATATCTACAGAATGTCTCCAAGACACATTTGATTAAATCATTGATCTAAAACGAACTAAAAATATCAAAAAACGAGTCAAAAAACAACGACAAAGAAAAGTGTTTATGTGAATCCACTGCTCAGGCATCCTCAATTATGATATCTTTAGTTCGTTTTAGAAAACGTATTTAATAAAATGTGTTTTGGAGTCATTCTGAAGATATACATCCATCAAATCTGCTTTTTTGATATTCAAGTTTGAATATCGAAAAACGAGTAGCTCGTTTTTCGAGATTCGCCAATATCAAAAAAACAAGGAGAAAGAGCAGTTTTTATGTGAATCCATTGCTCGGGCATCCTCAATTATGATGCATTGAGTACGTTTTAGATCACTAATTTAATCACATGTGTCATGGAGACATTCTGTAGATAAACATATATCAAATCTGCTTTTTGATATTCAAGCTCATTTTTCGAGATTCGCCAATATCAAAAAACAACGAGAAAGAAAAGTTTTTATGTGAATCCACTGCTCAAGCATCCTCAATTATGATATTTTTAGTTCGTCTTAGATCATTGATTTAATAAAATGTGTTTTGGAGACATTCTGTAGATATACCTCCTTCAAATCTGCTTTTTTAATAATCAAGTTTGAATGTCGAATAACGAGTAGCTCCTTTTTTGAGATTCGCCAATATCAAAAACAAGGAGAAAGATCACTTTTTATGTGAATCCACTGCTCGGGCATCCCCAATTATGATGTCTTTAGTTCGTTTTAGATCACTCATTTAATCAAATGTGTCATGGAGACATTCTGTAGATAAACATCCATCAAATCTGCTTTTTTGATATTCAAGTTTGAATATCGAAAAACAAGTGGCTCGTTTTTCGAGATTCGCCAATATCAAAAAACAACGAGAAAGAAAAGTTTTTATGTGAATCCACTGCTCAGACATCCTCAATTATGATATTTTTAGTTCGTTTTAGATCATTGATTTAATAAAATGTGTTTTGGAGACATTCTGTAGGTATACATCCTTCAAATCTGCTTTTTTAATATTCAAGTTTGAATATCGAAAAACGAGTAGCTCGTTTTTCGAGATTCGCCAATATCAAAAAACAAGGAGAAAGAGCAGTTTTTATATGAATCCACTGCCCAGGCATCCTGAATTATGATATCTTTAGTTCGTTTTAGAAAAAATATTTAATAAAATGTGTTTTGGAGACATTCTACAGATATACCTCCATCAAATCTTCTTTTTTGAGATTCAAGTTTTAATGTAGAAAAACAAGTAGCTCGTTTTTCGACATTCGCCAATATCGAAAAACGAGCTAGTTGTTTTTCGTTATTCGCCAATATCGAAAAACGAGTAGCTCGTTTTTCGATATTCACCAATATTGAAAAACGAAAATCGAGCTAACTTCACACTGCCGTGTAACAACCAGTGGTTGCAGTGTCCATATATACATGGGTTTTGTTGTGTTATAAAGTTCACGTATTTAATACACCCTATTTCTCTTTAATCGCAAACAAAACTGCTTTGCTTTTTTCTATTCGACATTAATGGCGCCGTTATACGGAATTAGGTTTTTGCAAGATAATACTAGGTTTGAATTTTTTACACGGATTAAAAATGTCCAATGCGCAAATGCCAATTTTAATGAATTTCATGATTAAGCTTACAAATGGTCAAAATGACATATTCATGTGAAAAAAAGTAAAGAAATTGAATGTATGTCAAAAAATCATGCATATGAATGTATTTAGAATTCCCAACCTAATAAAATATGAGACTTAGTCGATATTCTAACATCAGATAAATTGTTGTCATTCCATACAAAAAATCAAATTTATCCATTTACTATTTAAGAAAGGGTTTGTGCATATACCGTATGACAGTGATTAATATGTGTACATATTTATCAATAAAAAAAATCAACAATAATTAATGTTTACAAAAATGTGATCTCAATAAGGTTTTGGCGCGAAATTATCATTTGTAGGACAGTACATAGATTTGCAATATTTACAACAGCTTCCGGGAAAAGGGAAAATTCGTGTTCTTCCCAGAAATCAATTCGTTGGCGTTCGAAACACACTATACGAGGAATATCACCGCCTCACTGCCTTTCATTCACTAATTAAGATCATGTTTCTCAACCAATCGAAACGTTGTCACGGGGAAATTAAGAAGGAAGACCACTCGACATTTGCAATGAGGAATTTGAAAACCGAGTGGGGGATCAATATGAGTCCCATTATACGCCCAATCCGTATTAGTTCTTAAATAATGTTGGCAAATCCCGCTGTGAAATATTCTGAATTTCGATATAATTTTTCTATATACCCCGGTGGCCGAAAGTTTTAACGCGTTAGCATTAGATGAAAAGGTTTGTCATTGAGTCAAGTGTCGAGGTTCATGTTCCCCGCTTATACGTAACAAGGACCAGGTCCGTCCTTATCCTTTAATATAGAATCCAACCAAGTCTTTTAAAACAGATCCCACAAAGAACTTCATCACGTATAAAAGTCAAAAAGTAAGCGGGGAAGATAACTCTGCAGCATGCATTAGAGATATATGATACAATTTCCTAATGAATAACCCCAACGAGTTTTGTTAAATCCATCCAGGAAATTCATAAGATTCAACGTAAACGAAAAGATAATTGTGTGGTTTGTGGACGCAATATTTTGCGTTTCAATTGGTTTCCATCTTATGGCCAATCGGGAATCGAATCAATAGTTCAAAAAATTTGGCAAACACCACCGGGATTTGGGATTAAAATATCTGGGTAATTTTCTCACGTTCGATCAATCCAAAAATTGGGAAATAAGTCCGGGATTAAAATATGTGGCTATTTTTTCTTATAGTCAAATCAACACGCCCCACGCGTTAAAAAAAATCCGACAGACGAAAGTGACGACAATATACTTCTACAGAGCCGTATACGATAAAAGCATTTTATCGATCTTTATTGATTTTCAACTATATATTCTTTAAATATTTCATTAAAGCACATAGCTAGCTCCGTACTTTCCCCAATAGCCATGCATTATTCTACACGAAGTATCCGCGTTTAGTGAATGAATATGAATGAGTCTGAGACGACGATGTATTTAAAGATGGGGAATACAAATCACAACACGTTTCTTTACTACATAACACTACATGTATTCTCTAAAATCTCAGCTTCAATTATTATCAATTTTGTCTTAAAACAAGTGAGCTGGCTTATTTTTAGTTAGATAAACTAATAGATTTATCTTACAAAAATCAATTTGTCTACAGTAAAGGAAACCCCTGCGAACAAAGTCATCAACAATTTCAGTCGAAACGCGCGTTCGTTAGACTGTTCCTGTCATTGATATCATACTGTCCTGGATTGCGCTGTTTGTTAAGAACACCGAACATTTTTCTAAATTTTCGTCTAAACTGTAAATTACAAAGTGGATATAGAAATGGGTTTAAGGTTGAGTTAAGGTAGCCAACCCACGTCATGGCCGTCAAGAGGCCTGGATCTATACAACCCTCACAAAACGCCACAACAAGAAATAGTATAAAATAGGGCAGAAAACACAGAGTAAACGCTCCCATTATAACCCCCAATTGTCTAGCCGCTTTAATTTCTTTAGTTAATGCTGATGTCTGTCTTAAATTACGTATTCGATCTTTGATATTCAATACACCGGTTAACCGTCGATTTTTATCATCCCGCAAAACGAACAATGTTTTGTCCTTGTCACTACCCCTTTCCGATGTCACGGTAACGGTTTTATCCAACAGTTTTTCTGCTTGTCGTATTCTGCGGATTCCACTCATCAGTGAGAAGTTTTCCCCCTTTGTCTTGTCGTTGTCTGGCCGAACATCTTCAAACGTACTGGCGGATGACGTTGATTGTGAAAGCGACGTTTCTGAGCGTGTGAGCGTTTTGTGATTCGATGATGAGGCAGATGATGGTTTTTGTGTTAATGGCAGATGCTCTTCATAATAGTATCTCTCTATTCTTTCTGTTTGAGGGTCCATTACCGTTTCGTCATAAACATATTCTACTTTATATGAATGATTGGAGTTATGATTTTCACGACCGCTTCCCATCTGTTTTTGAACTGCTATAAGTCGTAAATTTTTATAGCCTTTTACATTTTTATTATTTGAATTACCCCGTTTGATGGCGTTTGTGGAATTTGGCTGTTCATCTTGGGAACAATGGTGTTGGTAATTATCCTCCGAGAAAGTATTGTCCGGTATTTCACTATCCTCTCCAGAATGTGACGTGTTACCGGTTTGATATGAGATTGGTTTCGAACCAATGTTTCTTTGCCCTAATTCGAATTCGGATCGTTTACGTATTTCCTGAAATATCTTTATATACAATGAATACATGACAGCCAATGGAAGATAGAAGTTGAAGAAAGCTGTTATGACCTTAAAAGCCGAGTTAGTAGCATACTCAGTATCGCACACATTTTCTGGCACAATGCGGACGCCTTGACGAACGATGTGATGCCAGGCTACGATAGGAACTATCCACAACGAAGACACACACCACACTATGGAGATCATTATTAATGCTCGACGTTTGGTCCGTTTACGAAGGTATATTAATGGAGATCTAACGGACCAATATCTATCTAAACTAAGAATAAAAAGGTTCAGAATTGATGCTGTGCTGGCGATATAATCTACTCCAATCCACGCTTGACACACAACCACACCAAACGACCAGTCCGAGGTAAAGATGTAGATGGCACTGATAGGCATGACTAATAATCCCACAATTAAATCAGCTATAGCCAAACTCACTATAAACATGTTACTCACCTGAAATAAAAAAAAAGATATATGGAATTAAGTCATAATATAATACAATACTTACGTATTTTAGGCACTGAAATTCAGGTCCAAATTAAAGCGGGTGTCGTGCATATGACAAGACATGATTAGTATTTCTAAAACACCCGATATCATATCCCAATTGACCAGCTGAAATAGCTACAGCATGATGTTGGCACGTTATTCGGGATTCGCTTCTTCCGATCGTAGGGGCAGGGGTAAGTGAACGTTGAGTGACCGACTAGCAAGGAGACGACGGTTTGTCAAGCGAGTAGGGTGTTGACTGGTTTGATGGCGTGCGCGGGACAGTCCTCCCCCACACTCACGTGTGTTATTGCGGAATCCCGAATGCGAATAGACCGGCCTACTTTCCATCGGAACATTTCCTCGCTACCTCCTACCGTAGGGGTAAGTGGACGTTGGGTATCCACCAGCAAGGAGACGATCGTTTGTCAAGCGAGTAGTGTGTTTACTGGTTTGTTGGCGGACATGGGTCAGTCCCCTCCAGCATTAACCTGTTTTATTCCACGTTATTCGGGATTCAGCAGTAAAACAGATCGGTCTACCTTCCACCCAACCATTTTGTCGCTATCTCCGATCGTAGAGGTAAGTGGACGTGGAGATGACCGTTTGTCAAGCGAGTTGGGTTTTGACTAGTTTGTTGGAGTGGATGGGGCCAGTCCTCTTCATCAATCACCTGTTTTACTGCCGAATACCGAAACGAGGCAGCATGTTATTCGAATCCCGAATCGAAAAAAACGTTCCAACTTCACGTTGCCTCTTACAGTAGGCTTTCTCTTCTGGTGGTATCTGGTCCAAGCCAAATCAGATGTCATGCACGAGACAAGACATGATTACTCCTTCTTATCATCCCAATTGATGAATTGAAATAGCTCAATATTAGTCTGCACCATTATGTATATAATATAGGTTATTCGTTTCTTATATGTTTTTGAAAATTTGCCATTACATTTCGGAATTCCAGATTAGTAATTCTCCCATTAATCATTTCTTGCCGGTTGTTATGTCTTGACTGATGTAATATTTTATTAACTTATAATATAAAATTACCGTATTATACAGTTATCATTTTCATGTAGATAATATGTTATGATTTAAGTCAGGTTTTGAATTAGGTGTAGCTTGATTCATTGTGGAACAAAATAAAATAACATCCGCCACGAGGAAGAAGAAAAAAAACCATTCGTGAACCATATTTTTGACCCATTATTGTATACTTTTTTTATTAACGATTGTTTTTATTCACTGGAAAACGTCAACCTTGGAAAAGAAAGTTATAATTCAGTCGATCCATTTTGGTTTAGTTAAGTATTATTGCTCTGTTACTACCATTTGACCGATCACGACTTTATTCCTTTGGATATCATCATTATTATTCGACCTAATAATCCAGGATAGCATAGGTATATACATGTTGCTTAAGCAATGTCCGCGAGTTTTACAACATCTAACCGTTGCTTCAATACTTAGCAATTCCCGAACATTCGCCCGTTGTGTAGACACGTGACTAATTAGCATTGTCCAATCCGAGGTCGTGGCACATACCACACTGTAAACAAACAAGTATACAGCCGTTGAAAGTTGTTTTTCTTAAATTGAGAAACTCTCGGAAATCCAGTAACCTTGACATTGATCGATCTTTGAACTTTGCAACTCGATTGTCACATGTAAACATTTTAGCTAGAAGCGTGAGTCTTGGTATTCACGACGACCGATGAATCTGATAGTTTCCCATGGTAGGCTTGTTACCCAATCGAACTAAGTGGCGAAATATGCAGGGTATTACGTGAAGGGCTTGATAAGATTTACGTAGTTAAGGCAAGATCAAGCCTTCTATATATATTGAAGATGAGGTATATAATGTATATGCAGTGTACGATTGACCGACTGTATCTTTACATCTGGCGCATTCTACAGTTACTAACATATATCTATGTTAAAAACATGACCCAATCCAATACCACGTTTCTATAGTCAATTTGTAAGAAGATTTTTAATTTTCTCCATATTATAGAAAAACAAAGGCCCGTGTATGCTCCACTGCGACGACCAACGAACTTCGATTGATCGTCGCTTTGAAATCCTGCATTGGTAACACCGATCGCAAGTAATCTCTCAGGGGGGCATTTATTGGCGAATCAGCGGAAGTTGAAATATCATTTGATGTTATAAAAATAGCGGCGATAACCTGGATTCAGTAACCCCATTTTGATCAGTAGTGGAAATCCCTGAACCGTCGCCTACAATAATGTTGTATGCACAAACACGTCGTCGGGAATTCGTCAGCTTCGCTAGTAACAAGAGTAACATTGTCTTACAATTTAGTGTCGCTTCAAAACAAAAAGCTTAACTGTTCAAGGTTTTGATAACAGCCGAGAAATGAAGCGAAGAGTGAACAAATTACACTTTGATAGACATTAATATAAAGTAAACTTGTAGTGTATTAGATTTTAAATTTATATAATGTGTATTACAAATTTACATCAACTATAATTATAATTAGAAATGGGAATCTTTTGTCATTAACTCTGCGTAGATAAGATGTGACATTTAAATTACAAAAGACCTTTTATATCAATAGCGGTGAATCTGGTATGCTTTTATGATTATATTCAATTTCTATAACCATGAATATTTTTTTCTTCAATTATAAAACATCTATTGAAGAACCGTGGAATATTAGTACACGTTACACTAATGTAATTTGATCACGACCATTATCGTCCCGGAAAGAGTTTCAAAGGCAATTATTGGATTATGGCAGATATTTAGCATGATTTGCTGGTTAAAAAGGAAAGAAACATTGATAGTATTAAAGATTTGACAAAAATATCCTAGGCACATTGTTTGATTAAGTGTTTAATCTAACTTTTAACAGAACGTAAACAAATATGCAAAATCCATTTGATACCCCACCACTCCAAAATAAACCATGAAGGCTGTGGAAAAGGTAAATTACAAAATAGCTCCACCCATCGCAGCATTAAACCATTACGTCAATCTCTCATCGAAACCTTGACAAGCTTAATAATTGCCACCTCTTACTCTTAATTTTAAGTTGCATGATACCAAGTTTTCAAATAAACCGTCAAGGAATAAGAAAGGCGGTATCTGTGACCAGACAAATCGTTTCGTCACTCTGTTCCTTCAATTAGCCTATAAAACATGGGACTCTTTCAAATAGAGATTTTAGCAATTAAAAATACCCCAGTTTTGAATCCTTAAATAACATGTTATTAGAATTGTATTCGAATGTTTTATATATTGTAACCTACCTGCTTATCACGCCTATGTTTCATTTTATAGGCTACATTATTACAATGCATTTATCTAAAAATGAATTGGTTGGATTCAAATGAAACCGCAACTAAAATAACCACAACTTACGCTCGAGTCAGCTACAATTTAAAACTTAGAGGTTAGCTAGTTTAAGTTAAAGCCGCAGTATTTCAAACTAAAAGATACTTTTTGGCTGCACCATATCGGACATACACTATGTTAAGAGAAATATTTTGCCCGGCCCGTGGCCTTTCCTTCGACTTCTGAACGTGTCGGATTTAAACTACATGCTATGGCCCTCATTGCAAGATGCGAGCGACAATAGCAAGGCTAACTAGGGCGATCTCGAAGTTTAAATCAAAAATTACCATTTGACTTGAAAATAAATTGCAGTGCTTTCTTATTCAGGAAATACATTTGTAATGTGGCTGTTATTAGGTCTCGAGTCTGAAGACCATTAGAGGTATTTATGAGGTAATAAAGAGAAATTTCATGTCACGTCTAGTATGTTGATAGGTTAATACATTCTGATTCACCTCTTTTGTGGCCGAACATTTCAAAGCTCTAATTGTGTCCAACGAGATCTTTCATTTGAACTCCATATTGAACTTAAATTATCAAAATAAGAGCACATTCTAGCAAAGAATAACACCATGGCTCCGTTCAGAAATGACATTTCCTAACCTACTTTATTGAAGCATTGCATTAGAAATATTTAAATTTAGAAAGTACTATACTTCATGCCGACTCCGCAATGTACTTTCTTTTTGTAGTGTCATACTAACTTGACCTAAAGCTTTATGTTGAAATCCCTTTTCGATATAGAGACCGTGTCTCTTTCTTCATCAATCACGAGAATGTATTTTAATATAAAACAATCTAATACCCATTTATTCCAAATTCCTGAAATGATATGTGTAACTGACAATTCTAACTTTAAATATCTAACTCCAGATTACATATTTTGATATTGCTGCTCTCTGCCAGTTCTCATATAAAGTTGTTGATGAAACTACGTTTCAACACAAGGAAAACTAAAAATATTCCCATCCACAGACATGTAAATGGACACGATGCCTAATTTGTAAGCGCTGTGTGTTAACGCGTATACAGATTTAGTACTGGCTGTAGCTGTGTGAATTTGCACGATACCAAATTTATGAGCGCCGCGTTCACGCGTGTACTGATTTAATACCGGCAACCCACGAAGCTGTAGTAGTGTAAATGGGCACGACACCAAATTTATGTGCGCGGTGTGTTAATGCGTATACTTTATCAATTTACTAGAAGTAACCCGAGACGCTACCGTAGAAGTGTAAAGTTAACCACGTCAAAAACCCAGACAACTTTGTTCGATATATTAAGCATAACAGTATAACACGTGCATTCAAATTCTATTTCAAATCCCACGTTAATTCTAAGTCATCGATGGAACAAATGCCAATGCAATATGTTCTTCATTTACTTAATCTCGTGAATGCTCCCAGTCGCAACTCAGTGGAAAATGCAAATATAATACTACAGGGCCTATATACTGCAGAGGTTATTTAAGTTCTCATAGAGATGCACTGGTTAATAGATGCAACCAGTGACAACGAAATGTAGGTTAACAAGGATGATGTCTAAGAGATAAAATCGGGCAATGACATCGTAGTCTAGACACCTGGACACCCGTTCTTCTGGGTGATCATATACTGTGTTGAAATTCAATGCAGCTGACCAATCAAATACAGGAAGTACCTGGCCCATTTCCCAGGGGTCATTACATGCGCAAATCCTTTTTATAAAGAACGTGCGGGGTTAAAGTTTCTTCAGGCATCATTTCGTATTCTCAGAAGGACATTCCCACAGCCTCCCAGGCAGAGGAGCTGGTAAACACCGCCACAAAAAAAAGCTAGGGCACAGAGAATTTATAATTAGCTTATGAAAAGGACAGTTTTGAAATATTTCACTACTTTTGGCCATACTTCCCTTTCCATGTCACGTACATATGCCAAACCGGTGTTACTTTTAGATTGGGCTTTATTAATATAGTATATTAATAGTGCCCATGAGAAAATGATGTGCATTTCCTCCTTCTTGGAGTCAAGCAACATTATTTTATATACAGCGCCGTTGGTAACTCAATATGACCATTTTACCACCCAGATATATCAGATCTGTATACGGACCATCCCAAAAACTTTGTCTTGTCTTCGCCCTTGGAATATAAAAATATGGTAATGTCTGTCTCTAACATCGTTAACACTGTTCATGGCGTGCATTTCACATACCCATAGTCCATGGACCAGTCACGCTATCGCCAGGCAGGGTAAGCTTACTCTTCCGGACACCTGTTACCACTGTTTGTCGTGTATTATGTACACGGCGAACAGTCCATTTGCTGATAACACTATTTTGCCTCTACAGTTTTTTTAGGATTTCGAATTTTGTCTAATGGTTTGGATTGTTCGTGCTTAGTTTTATTTTATTTCAATGACCACTCGCTGTCATTCCCCAGTGCCGGTAATTGTAAAATACATCTTATAAACAGCGGCATGCATAGCGCTTTCTTCGGATGACATCACACAAATGTTACGCAATGCTCGCTGGGTTTATATTAGGCTTTGTTTATAGGTTTTCAAATGTTTGGGGGTTTTTTTTGTCGGAAAACATGAAATACGGAATATGTAATTTAGGCGAAGAAGGTGTACCTGAAGCTTGCTTTTCAAAAGATCCAACAGAATATTGGGTATTCTACGATATGTATGACACAACCACAAAGATATTAGTACCAGATTTACAGACACCAAAACTCATTGTAAAGCGATTGGTCTATCATATCAATTGATTAGGATACATGAATCCATATCATTGAAATTAATTATGGATTGTCTATGTCATTGACTTAAAGAGGTCGTCTGATTTTCAACATTTATCAATAATTCTCCTATCACTTTGCCGTCTTCATTAGCCAAGTTGGAGCAGGACGGGGAACCCCATTTCATTTCAAATTCAAAATAATATGAAAGAAAAAAACATTTCAACGATTTTCGACAGTAACTTCTACAGTTATTCCCCTTTCTTATGAAATCCTGTCCGTCGGAGCTCAATCTTTATAAATTTGATGGGTTTTACTAAAATCACTCAAAGGAGGGAACCTATTGATTTTCACTGGTTTTGTATGATGTCGACGTCCTTCCGACAATCATTCGCAATTCTTGTTAGATCAACAGATCCACAATATTCGAAATATCCTTTTATACGCCCACTTTTAAATTTCTACATGTATATGTTTTTCTTATTATATAGGAAATGTTATCGATTCCTCCAGTTCTCGAGTTAAATCTATTACATCATGCATGAATGTGTTTTTAAATGTTAAGTCGTAAAGAAATTTTTCTTTCAGGAAAATTGCGTCACTTTTTTACATGGGCGGGTGGTAGTGGATAATATAACCGATAATGACTTCATACCAATGTGATATATCTAAAAACTACAAAGGTAATAATATGCCGATGTGTGTTTAATTACTTTATACCATTCGAAGATGACAGAGAAGGAGTAAACAGATAGTTTTTGATTTGATGAATATCAGAATGAAGTAAATGTGGTTGATTTCTTTTTAACTGGGGTTATTTTATGTTTTATTTATTTTAAGTATACTGCGATAAGGCTCAGTTGGTGATGAGGGTGATGGGATTGTGGTTATTATAACGAGACTATTTTTGTCATCTGCGCGATATATGTCCCCATTTCGTTTTGAATGTACACCTTCGCGTTAAGATATGTTTGCAATATATCGCCATGTGCTATGTTTGATGTTTGCATTTGAAACGAAATGACGGTATACAACATAGCGAATTATTCAATTAACTCAGCAGAAATTGTCTTTTCAGAGATAAAATCATCAGAATAATCACAATATGTTGACATATTGCCAATTTCATATCGCGGTATCTATCTCGCCAGTGACCCCTATACGCTTCCATAATTTTGTGATCACAAGGTGCGAAAAAAACACGACATGATTTCCGCCATTCATAATAACCGGTAAAGTGACATTTAAGGCAATGGTGACTTCCTGCAGCTAGACAAGGTGACAAGAATCAGGGCTTAACCAATTATGTTCTTTTGTTGCGATCTTTTACATCGCAGTAGGTGCATAATGCATTCACCTTTGAATGAATGGGTTGTAATAGGCGACCACCTTTTCCACCGAAAAAATATAAATCTCAAGTTAAAGAGATTTTATTGATCCTTTTCATACTGACTCTGAATCTCCATGGCACAACGAGGTCTATTAAAAAGCAATATTCTCTAGGTTTTTTTTCGAGCAAACCAACTTCTTTATTGTAATTTGCTAAGATCGTACCATCACGCATTTTGTCAAATATTGGATGCAAATCAAATGAAACGCTATTTATACAAAGTTAAGCGACTTGATATTTCTTCGAGCACAGCATAAATTTGTACCATTTGTTTCATGCTACCATTGTTGTGTTGATTATTTCGATAATCCACTATTCCTGGAACAATGATTAGAAGATTCCGGAAGTGACACCGAAAAATGAAATCAATTATTGTACCGACTGAAGCAGAATACGGTAATAGGTACACAAGAAATCTTAAGCAGACTGTGAGAGTATATGAGTTCGTAACTTTAATGATAAGTCAGTATATCTCTAAGTTGCGTGTTTCGGACGTATATATGGTTGGCCTCCGTGAATCAATTTACAAAATATAAATTGGATTATTTTGGACAAAACATAAAGTGTTTTACGGATGGGATGAAAATAATCCCAGATTGCCCATATCTCGGTTATTATGGACCTTCCTCGGGGTTTGGACGAATCACATATGGGCTCTGACTGACGGTTTGTCGAAATTCGGAAGTTCGCTCGATTTGTTTAAGCAACAAATATTTGCGTAAGTTTTTTTTCATCATTTTTTCGACATTCAAGATAGCATATCTCCGCCACTGTTTGAGGTATCAAGTTGAATCTTGGTAGGAATAAGCAACACATCGGCGCCCCCAAAGTGGCATATTCAAAAATTTTGTGAGGACTTTCGGAAACTTGGCGTTTCGTCTTATCCTAAACGTGAATAGTTCTTTCCATTTTAAAAATAGATCAAAAATGGCATATGGTAGTGTTAGCCCCAGATATTCTCTTTCAGTTTCAGAGACTTGGTTCGATAACATTTTCAACGATTTGCTGTCATATTGGATTTTACAAATATCTTCAAATCGATATTCAGCCGCCATTTTGATTCCGATTATCGAAACCTCAAATGACAACAATTCTTAAGGGCCGATTTTTGGATGCCAATTTCGTTTACTTTCGGTTTCAATTTGAAATTTGTTCGACTTTTCAACTTCTATCTGTAACTTAAACTTAATGATTCTTGTCCTTTATATATGATGACACTCATGTCTACTAACAATTAATATCAAAGATATCGGTTTAATTGAAATTAAACCGGTTTAATTTTAATTAAACCGGTTTAATTTTAATTAAACCGATATCTTTGATATTAATTAAATGACAAGTTTTTTCCACTTTAGGTATCGGATCTTACTATACTCAATAATGCATGATATAACTTGATTGTTGGCGTGACAAGGCGTGACCTGGCGTCAGTACTCCTCCGGTAGCAGGGAAACTAAATCCATTCTGACATTAGATTTTGTGGTGGGTAAGAGCAACAGTACCATTCTGCACTGTCTACTTCGAGAACAGATTTATACGTTGACTGGTCACCATATTCAAAATTTCTTATTCTATTTCGTAATGTGGTACTAATCCGGTTAACATCTTCCATAAACACACAAAGACTATATTAAATGGAAATAGAATAGACACTTCTCGAAATTCTCGAAGTATACTTTGTGTTTTCGAATAAAATCCTCGATTATTGCCGGCCAATTAGCTTCGTTTCTGTTCTCAAGCGGAGCTAATTGCAGACAGATAACATAGCTTTCGTAGGCGCACTATATGTATCTCGTCTATTATCAAAATACTTGTGATTGTAAAATGGTTGATTAATTTAATAAGAATCCAGAATATCTCAGCAGACATAAAATTTTGAAGTCTTATAAAAGTAGGCGTGGCATATTTCTTTTGATACCGAAAGTAACTAACAGTTGATCAATAAAAAAACACATTCCTAGCTGCATAAAACGAATAAGTGATATTAGGAAAATTTTCGTTAACCTTTTTCATGAAATATATTGGATCAATACCGTCCTGTAAAATATGATGGATGGTGATTATTATTCTCATGAATAAAGCACAATGACAACATTTAGTGCTCTACGAGAAATTTACGAGGTCCATAACTTTGATTAACAATACTGTAACTGTTCATATAAAGAAATACGGTTGATAGAAATTCTTAGGAATTTAAAATAAAATTTAACGATAATATCTGCATTCTAACAATATATCGTAATATTGTATTATGCGTTTGTACTAGATGTCAGCGTGATCAGTCCAAATGTATGACATGTAGGTTATATATATATTTAGAGAGAATTTAAATTTTTTGCCGAAGCAATTTTGTGTCACAACAAAACACTAGTAGTTTCAGTGGTTCTTGGACATGAGTGGCGATACTCGCAGCAGCATGATGGTCCCCAACACGATGGGCTCCACAAATCCGAAAGTTTGATGAGGGCCAATTTAGACTTATTTGAGCGTTAAAGACTTACGGGGTTGTTATTTTATTACAAAGTTGGCTGACCTGGGTGACTTTAAATAATTCCATACATATATACCAGAACCCAATATAATATTCTAAAATTATAAACTTGGTTTGAACATTTGTCCAACATCACGGTTATTTCTTTGATGAACCCAGTGTTTATATAACACCGCATTTTAACTAGTTCTTTTCAGAACTGTCGTTTAGCGAACTTTCGCTGACAGTTCTTATCCGGCCTTATATAACTGCAGTATGAAAATACGGTAAAATATCGCTACTCCCCACCCCTGTTCTCAAGCTGTTTTAGAACCCTTACCGTCTATTTGTCACCACAATTCTTTATTTTCCACCAAAAGGAATCCTTTCTCACTATATTTGACACAAATTTATAGTAATTCTTCTCCACTTTCAAGTAGAATTTAGCGATGAAATAAACATGTGGTTTGCGCATGTCCGGGTCTCGTAATGTCTCTCAGTTTAAACGTATTTGGTGTATGTGTATAATCGCAGAATTCTACTTGAAAATAGTGTTATATCTTTATAAATGTGTGCCAGCTGTGGCAAACATTGATTCCTTTGGCGAATAAAGTAGAATCAAGGTGAAAAATAGTAGGTAAGGATTCCAAAATAGCCTTAGAACAGAGGTGAGGAAGAACGGTATTTTCATACTGCAGTAATAGAAGGCCGAAAAGGAACTGTGTAGCGAATATCGTTCGCTCGAGGACAGTTCCAAAAGGAACTACATTTTAACCTAGTTCCCGTTCACGGAGCTCGTTCTTTAATGACCTCAATCATTCACATGGGCAAAGGTGACAACTCCTCCGCATTAAGGTATTGACAAATAGATATAGAACATATTGGTTACTTTTAAGATGTCTGTGAACCGTCTGGCATGATGTGTCTTTAACAAAACATTACAGGAAAAACCACCCCATGTAAATAAACTGAATGGCGCCAGAAACTAGAGGATGTTAACAAATAACCTTTATCTATAGTGTCACTAGAGAATGGTCAATGAAAGAAATCTAATTTCAGGCGTCTGTAATCAATAACAGAGGGTAATAGCTAATTATATTTACAACAATTATTGATCTTAATTAGCACAGAACTGCTTTCAACACCAACCGCAGATCCAACCTACCGTCCCTAGATAGCGTCTTGGTAGAGACGTATATATTGGTATATATGTTATCGCACAACCATACAATAGAAACTAAAGCAAGGTCAATGTTAATCCCACATGCGTATGTCTTTTATTACGCACAATAAACACGTGGATATCTCAATTACCCAACAATCTATCATTGCACCCGTGGAAAAACAAAAGTATTCATAAAGTTTAATTTATAACCATGTATATAACATAAAATATATGGTCATACAGAGGTGTAATGGAAATTGATTTGCCGAAAACATATTGAGGTAGCCGTGGAATAGTTGGGTTTTTTAACACTTTAATGTCATGCCAATTTTATATTTATTTGGTGATTGCTATCAACATGTGTTGCTATTCCGACTCGTAGCAGTATTACGGAAACCCGTATCCAAGAATTTGGGTAGAGCTTGAGGGGCCCAAAGGGGCAAATTGGATGTATGCCGAGCGAAAACCAACACGCGCTACAGAATGACAATCTATACTCAATATTGTAATGTTATTGGTTAACAGGCAAATAAATGAGGGCAAGTTATCGACAAAATAATCATATCTGAAAGTATGACACTTTGCAGGATGGTTTAAGATCGCGGACAGCACATATCTACATAGTGAACATTAAGACGGAAATGAAATGAAATGGGGTTTAACGTCCCACTATTTTGCTCCGACAGGGCTAATGAAGACCTCCAGACTAGCGAGCCAGCATCTTGCCCATTTAGCCACCGTATTTCCCAGCACGAAGGAAAGCGTGAAATAGTCAGTGTGTGTAGGCTATTCGACATCTGCGATTCGTTAACCTAAAAACAAATAATCCGGTACTGAACGGCCAGTTTCTATATCTTTTAAAAGTATGCAAATGAAGACCCCATTACCGAAATTCATGTAATTGACTATTCGGGGAATATGGAAGAAAGTGAATTCATTTCTGTTAATATTAAGTGGATCTATGGTGTGTATGTGAGTAAGAAGAACATATCGGATCTCGGACTGAAGTCTATTCTAGTTCTACCAACGTCGGGGACATTTGCCCTACATGCCCACACTCAAACAGCTCTCCATAAGTACACTCTTGACCCTGATTATGATGCTACAGATTATGGGTGGATACATTATGATTCATCCAAGACATCTATTACCCGTGATCATTTCCCACCGAATTGTTCAATCTGATGAACCTTGCCAAATCGCACAGTGAGGATGCTATTATAGTGTCCACATGCTATGTCGTTCTTTTGTGCTTGTCCGAGTTTACGGGCACTACAATTGTTTACGGGCGTTATCTATTGGTATGCTCCCTGCATTCGGGTGTCCGAGGACACACTATTGGCTTACTCAAGCAGCAATTTCAAGATATTGGTACTTTATTAAATGGACAGACTGTCCTCTCTTTTGATCAAAATCAGTTCATTTTTAACACTGTTCATAATTTTTTAAATTGTCAAAACGTTTGTAACATCGATTTATTTACTCTATACATAATATACTATTCAAAAAAAGTAGGGGATATTTGATTTTGGGGGCATAATACTAAAATATGCAAATGACTACGAAAAAAGTCACTATAGAACCTAACAGAAGAAACATTTCCAGTTACATGTGACGCCCAAATAGCTACCGCATGGAATGCAGGTGTTGCTTGGGATCATCATGGGGGTCCAACCAAAGATTTGCACGACTCTGACTTTGAATGTTACAGTCATTGTGGCATTGAATTCCAGGGTGGAAACATCAGTTTAATTGTTTTAGTGATCAGAAAACAAATTTTGATATGCGTCGGCTTACCCAAAATGTAAGGTTACGTGCCCTTGGCATGCTACAGATCGGCACAACACAGGCGGTTGTGGCGCGGACGATGAATGTTTCTCAGTCTGTCATAAGCAGGCTATGGTCCAGATACCGTGATACACAATCTGTACAGGACAGACCACGCTCAGGTCGACAACTCAAGCCCAGGATCGATTTATCCGTACCTTGGCCTTGAGAAATCGTGTCATCACAGCAAATCAGATCAGCGCTCGTCTTCAAACAGACACTGGTGTGAGAGTGAGTTGCCAGACGATTCGGAATCGACTGCATAGGGGTCACCTTCGCGCCCGACGTCCTCGCGTGATCCCTTGTTTGAGAGATCACCACATTCAGGCAAGACGTCGTTGGCGTAGGGATCGTCAACACTGGGATAATCGACGCTGGAGCAATGTGATGTTTTCAGATGAGTCAAGGTTCACTGTTGATTTTTTGGACAGACGTAGGAGAGTGTGGCGTCGTCGAAACGAGCGCTTACAAGACGTTAACGTCATCAGACATGATCGATTTGGGGGTGGTTCTGTTATGGTGTGGGGAGGCATCACTGTTGCTGGAAGAACGGCTTTACATGTTGTTGCAGGGCGTGTTACAGGCCAGTACTACCGGGACAACATCTTGGCAGTCCATGTTGTGCCGTTCGCACGACGTCATGGCCGCCGTTTCATCTTCCAGGATGACAACGCAAGATGTCACAGGGCCAGGATCGTTGCAGGTTACCTCCAACAACAGAATATCACCACATTACCTTGGCCAGCACTGAGTCCCGACCTCTTCCCCATCGAGCATGTCTAGGACATGCTTGGACAGAGGTTACGTCAACGTCAACAACGTCCTGCCAATGTACAAGAACTTGCTGCTCCGTTGCAACAGGAATGGGACAATCTGGACCAAAATGACCTTAGACGTCTCATTAGGAGTATGCCACGTCGGATCAATGCTTGTTTGGCAAACAGAGGAGGATTTACCCGTTACTGACTTTGTTGTGATGCGGGGTAACTTTGCTGTTTGACCCAGGGTATCATTTTACCCTTATAATGGTCAGTCTGTGCCTTACTTAGTCTAACGATCAATTGGAATAAATCGATGAATGTGAACTTCATTTCATTTTGTCATTTGTTTCTTCGTCAGTTTCATTAGGTGACTTTAATAACACTTGAAAATCAAATATCCCCTACTTTTTTTGAATAGTATATAACCAATATAATGCTTCACGTTTTTAGGTAGGTTTTAACTGGAGGTAGGGGTTTGCAGCACTACTACATTACGGAACGGACAACTGTATATATGTATAAATGTTTAGCAGTTTATTTAAATATTTATTTTATATTTTGTATTATTAAATATGTTCTTGATGTAATGTTAAGTCTATATTTAAATTTATATTTTGTATATTTATAGGTTCTTGGTGTATATATGTTCTGTATGTACATAAAGTAAACTTACTCTTGTAAATTTTGGATAGGAGTCAACATAGGCCCAGCCTGCTCTCCAATCCATTTTCAAATGAAATGAAATATTGTTTACAAAAAAAAAAAACAAACAAAAAAAAAAAAACCGGCGTATGTAGACTGGAATAACCAGACGCTAGAAATTTGCATTTGATTGACACTGCTGGCTTATATCGTGGAAAATAACTGATTTGAAATTAGAGTAAAAAGGGAAACCATTGAATGTAATTCATTTTATATGCATTCATATTACAGTATTATATGCGTTGCGACCCATTTGTGTCAATTTCTAGGTCCCAAATGTTAGCGATTTAGCTCCTTTAATTGTGATTGTTGAAATAATTATATGGAGTCAGATTTACTTATTTGGACCATACGAATTCTATACGTAAATTGGCCCACGTCTTTTGTATACACCACTCATGTGCTTATTTGGACAAAAATATTGTAACATCGACGACGAGATAGTGTTAAAGTCGTATTGTCGAACATGGCGATTTTTATGGAATTTGCATATTTGTTTTGCCGATAAGTAGAAAAGAAATACATTTAATAGGTAACGAATATCTATTTATAGACAGTCATATTAACCCACGCGTTACGTAAAATATTGACAAAAAATAGAAATTACCTAATCGTAGCACCTAATTTAAATATTCACCATGTTCGAGTTACGTGACGTTATCGGTAATGGGCTTATTGTGTTTGCAGACGAAGGAACATAGGTATAGGCACCAATTTTCTTATGTTATCAAGTATACTCACAGAGCTTTAGTCAATAAAATAACTTCGAAAATGGCGGACATAACTTGCATATTCCGAAACGAACTAAAGGGAGCCCAGTTGTTAGACATACATGTAGAAACAGAAAAGAGAACTATGTAGGCACTGTAAGAGTAAACCATTTCACTATCGCACTATACTCATTGACACGACGTTAAATCTTTGAAATTGTGATAATGTTACGAATTCACTATAGATAGTAGCATAATTACAGTAACTGGCCATATCTTTAAATATTAACATGAAGGAGGGGTGATGGGCAACGAATAAGATCGTCTCCTATTAAACATTCCGCACATATAGAGCTGTCTACTTTGAGGATAGATTTTTCTGCCCTGAATGACCGCCATGGTGAAACATTAATGTACTATTAAGTGTACTTATATGTTTTCGACTAAAATAGTCAATGCAGGAATTAGTATGTTGGTCAATTAGCTTCCTGTCAATACTCAAGAGGAATTAATCGTAGACAGGCAACATATGCTTCGTTGGCCCCAATAGGAAAACTGGGTAATTAGGCCCACATAGGATCGTTTAATCTCGGAACAATCATGTGCCCAAATTCATTAATACGCCATTTTACACTATTTATGAAAACATTACACTTAATTCCCTTGGTTACTTCAAATTGCGGACATTTTGTATAATTAGTGGTTGTTACAATTTAAAAAAAACAACAAAAATCCGATAGAATGTTTGATTTATTTGGCAAATTCAGATAATTGATATTTCAGCTATTGTGGTGGTGCAGAAGTAATATATGTTAGTAGACTCGGTATTTTCAAATAATAATGCTTACATTTTGAAACCCATATGTAATGGCTAACAGATAGCCAGTCCTACGCAGTTTGATATGACATAAAAAATATTTGTTGTGATAACAAAAAGGTTTGTAAGCAGGTGTAACGTAGATCGTTCCAGTCATTGCTACAATGGATCTCTATTAAATTAATGTAAATGAAGCGCCGAGGTTTCCTTCCACCCGATTTAATACTTTTATAGAAAATATCAATATCGGTTTCGGTTTGTTTATTTTTGACATTATTAAGAGTTTTATTACTCAACCATTGCAACATCCTCATTACATGTAGTTGATATATTTACCTAAAAAATATTGGAAATAATATATATATGTATTTACTATATTTTCAGATTAACACAAAATGGAACAAAAACTGGGCCATTCGTTCTGATTCGATCGCAATTGACGGTTAATTGGGTTGTAGAGATTTACTTCGGCTTCTACAAGTGCCTTGAAATCATTAAAAGGATTCTTCGACCGCTTTGATTTGGGAAAATTTGATGTATAATTGATCTGATTTACGAAATATATATCCTTCTACATGTAGAATTTCGGGTCCACAGATAAAACTAATGTTGTGTATAACTCCTTTTGTCAGTAATGCAGAACGGCTCGGCCTGACAAGGACAACTGTCTAGTCGCTCGGATGGCGTGCACGTAAAAGATCTCATGGCAGTTGGAATTCGATGTAAGAGTAGGTCGTAGCGCCGCTGCCTGGGTAAAATTTCCTTGTAGTAATCAACCCCATTTCGAAACGATGTGAGAATCTTATAGATATTGTTCAACAATCAACCCATATAACACGTCAACATAATTTAATACTTTATTCCAAGCTGAATAGATCAAATAAATGAACCCGTGTAACAGTCACTATAATAGAATTAATAAAAGCAAATACGTATCATTATCGTTTAAAATGAATGACTATACAATAGATATCATCAGATTATCTGACAGCAAGTCATATTCTGACTCATGTTCAATAAATATTGCATATTACACATGTATCCTCCGTGTTCTATTATATTCCAAACTGCTCTGTTAACCAATGTATCAAATTACAATTAATATAACGGGGGGCTATTGTATAATGTCACTTGTGTATATGAAATCGTGACTTGTCATAATATATTTTTAAAACTACCATGCTCTGTATGGTAAGATATTGTCACGAATATCAGATAAGTGGATGTGTTTGATGCATCAATAAATCTGTCGTCTATGGATCATAGGTTGTTTTATACAAGACTGTTACATATGATAACTGTGTTATGTAATCGAGTGTCGTGGGTTCGAACCCCCTATTTACCACCCCTCCCCCCAATGCTAAAAACACATACACGCAAGCGAATTATAATATAATATCTCCCCCCCCCCCGTCTCAGATAATATAACGATTTCCAACTGCTAATTTCCGACAGTAAGATATAATATATTCGAATACGCGCATGTGTTATTTGAAGATTCTCGACTCAGTTGACTCAAAATACCAATATTTTCTTTAATGGAAGATTTGTTTAAGTAAAATTGTTACTTAAAGATACAAAGGCTAAAAGACGAATTAAGATTAATTGTCAGAAAGATAGGTTAATATATGCAGTCTATAAAGATGAAAAACAGATATCATAACTTTGTCATTAAACTTCGGTGTAGGTATAGTTTAAACCCTAGTCACACTGGATGCAGAATGAGTCGTAATGAAATTCTGTGTATATCCCTTGAAACTCAAGTGCATTCTGAAAATGCTTACATTTTGGGTGCTTTCCAAATATTCTGACCAATTCTTGTGGCCGGCCCGAATATTTTGCTGGTATACCAAGGTGCATTCGAAGTGGGGAATATCGAACAGCATTCGAAGTGTATTCCAAATATTCTTACGGCATTTCAACAACATTCGGATCGCATTTGAGGCAGAATCGAGGCGGGAAGCCACATCTAATCCTGCATAATTTCTTAAATGCACCCCGTATGAGCCGAAAAGCAAACCGAATGCATTTTGTTTGCTGGCACTATTCGAGCAGAATTCTATTTGAATTCTTGGACGTTTGAACCATATTTGCCGCCATTCCGAGACACCTTCAGGTGGCATTTGGGAAGCACTCGTACAGTCTAAATATTCCTACCGTGTCTAAATTAGAGTTGCTTTCGAGAGCTAACACGGATTGTGCCAGAATCTTTAGTATTCGAACAACATCTTCACAAAGCTGTTATGGAACAACATTCTTACAAAGCAGTTATGGAACAACATTTTTACAAAGCTGTTAGAATTTTTGTCAGTTTGAATTCCCTCCCAAATGTGGCACCAATATTCTTCATTCCGACTGGTTCTGTTTGATTCCAGAGTGTGACAGGGCATTTAGGGATATATGAATGGAATGAGATTTAATGTCCTACCTTTCTGTAACTATCGGGCAAATGAAGTCGGTCATAAGTAATGTAGTGTGCTATAGGGGAAATTTTGTCACAGCATTAATTGAATTCCAACGTGTACACGGGGCCATCCGACGACTAGTAGTGTGGACCAGGTATTAACATTATGATCAAATTAACCAATTTCTTTTTTACACCCACTATTCTAAACAACGACGTGAAATTATGATTGATGTTACACCATTCAATGTTCGTTGAGCTTTCTAACTTTGCAAATGATATATTTAATGTTGATAAATAATTTATTGAATTGGAATTAAAAACATATACCATACAAACACGTAAGAGGGAAGCACTCAATAATTCGGCTCAACTTCAATTATACCCCGATTGTGAAACCATTCTTCTTAGTCAACTATTTTTGTGCCAAAAAGATAAATTTTTTATCAAGTCACGTATTTAAAGAAAATAAATAACCAACATTCTAATGAGTTTGGTGTCTTCTTATATAACACGAGTAATGTAGCTTAAAACTCTTCGTTTTCTATTTCCCATGTCTATTCGTATCCTTTTTTTCGGCTGTGAGTTTAGCGATCTTGCAAATCCTATTTGAATATTTCGCTCTGAATGTTAATAAAAGTTTAACTTTATTTCCACAGGCTAATAAAGATGCTTAAGCGCTTTGGTCCGGGAAGGCTGGATGCAGAATTGCCTGTTCACCCAAGAGACTAGGGCTAGTATACACAATAAATGATGTTCATTTCTTGTTGAGCGATAATGCCTCTTTTCAACTGTTGGTGTTAAATGTAATACCTCGCTTTCGCATGGGCTAGGAATGCCACGATTTTTTTCCGATGTATAGAAAAATCATAGATGGTTCTTGTAGTTCGTAAAAGATTTGTTCTTAATTTTTGATTCGTAGATGTATCGTAAACACGTCGTGGTCCTTTCTTATCGCCCAAAACAACTTCCTATTCTATTCTTTGACAAATATGGTCATTCAGGCTCCCTAAACCTCATGATGGATACAGAAATGCTACGTTCCTACTATCACGATTCGCGCCACGACGGACAAATATGGTCAACACGATTCGCGCTGCTACTGACAAATATCGCCATTCGGGAACAACACAGAAATGCTAAGTTACCACTCGCACGATTCGCACCAAGACTGAAATATTGGTCTCAATCGTGGTGATCCTGCTAGGTCTTATAATATCTTTATTTCAACCAGTTGTGTTTATAGCAGAAAACAATTGGCCGGTTTACTATTTTGCATTATATATCATGTACCGTCCATGATCTCGTCTCTATTTTCAAATGGATACCATTTTATTTCTTTTTTGTTTTCGGTTGTTTTAACTAGCTTCCTTATGGGTATACTTGTCAAACGTATATATTTGGATATAATATACTTCAGTGCAAACCCTTTAATAAAAATCAGACCAAATTCGAAGTCATAAAAAAAGTTATAGGCAAAATAGTGTAATCAGCAAATGGACTGTTCGTCGTGTACAAAATACACGACAAACAGTGGTAACAGGTGTCCGGAAGAGTAAGCTTACCCTGCCTTGCGCCACACCCGCCATATAGCTGCATCCAAACTAATAGTCCAAATCCCGGTAAAACAGCGTGATTGGCCAATGGACTATCGGTATTTACACACATAAACGTAGCCGCTATTATGTTTTTACACTTTTAAGTGTACAAGAATATTGATGGGCGCACAAAATCGTTACCACGCAACCAGTGGACAAAACGTTCGGCAAGATATCAGAGGCAAATCCAGCAGTTCTGCTTAAATATTTAATTAATAGAAATTTTTGTTGCTGTGCTTTTTTAATTTTGATTTAAAAATGTGATAATTACACATGAAATAGGTCTGTACATGTAGTATCTGTTGGGTTCTGTCCCCTACATGGACCACGCGTATTGGATGCGCAGTAAACGCCCCGAGTTTGGGATCAGGTAAGGTTAAATATTCGAAACGATTGGTTGACAGCTTCCCCCCGTTGTGTAATATGAAACAAAATATGAAACTCCCCACAAGCATTAAGCCAGATCCGCCTAAACCAGCCGAAGCAAAATTCACAACGCCATACAGTCTAGAAATGATCCTTTTTACAAATTAAATTATATTTAACGATGTCATGTTGACACTAAGGTTACCTTTTCGCAAATATTAATGTTTATATATCTGTAAATTGAGTACCGTTAAAAAATACTCTGCTACAGATTGAGTAAATTAAATGCTTTACATAGATGATTGTGATATAAAGGAGTATCATATGTTTATAGAAAAGGAAGCATACCGGAACTGTATCGCGATACCCATTACCGTGTATCTCAATTCGTAAACAACAGATTGGATCAAAGTGCACGATCTGTAACGATAACTAACACAGACGACTTTCAGCTAAACACAGAAAATGGGCGTGGCACTGTCCCAGGGGTTGGGCTATGTACCAAAATCAATAGTTACCGTCCAAGTTCCCAAAACCAAAAACAACAGGGATAATTGTTATGGTATACAGAATATATATGCAAAGTTTCAGACGATCCATTCAGAAATGTGGACTTTAGGTGACATACAGACCCAAAACTTGGACGTGTCTCTGTTGTAAGGGGGTCGGACATGCACTAATGAAAAATAAAGGTCATCCTTAGTGTATAAGAAATAAGTATGAAATGTCTTTAAGACGATACATTAAGAAATGCAGCCTGTAGGCGACAGATAGGCAGATATCCAAAGGGAAATGGGAGTTGCTCTGTCTCTGGGGATTAGGAATGCACCACAAATATTAGGGATAGCCTTTACGAAGGCTTTAGGGTATATGGAATACGTGTGGAAAGTTTCAAGATAACCCGTTAAGAAATGTAGACGACAAACAAACAAATACAAAAAATGGACGTGGCTCTGCCCCTGGTGTCGGACATGCACCAATAACTCATCCTTAGGGTATAAGGAAAAAGTAAACAATGTTTCAAGACAATTCATTAAGACACACATTCACCCACCTATACGTATATACCTACATACAACATATACATATCTAGAGATATTAGTACAATCGTAAAGTTGCACTACTACTGATTTCAACACTGGTTTAATAGCATTTTAACAATTTAAAGTACCTTTCGTCTGTCTTGGGACATACACACACACAGACAGGGGGGGGGGGACGTCAATATACGTCAACAGTACGGGTGCTGGTTCTCATACAAATTCCTTATTAGCATATCGAACGTAAACATAACTACTTTGAGAGGGAGACTTACAGAAGACAATATGACCTGTTTTGGTAACAGCTAAAATGGGTGATAATTAAATTTAATTAAGCCTCCTGGATCGAACGACTCTGTCCTAAATTGGATATTTTGAAAGTATCTGAATTCTATTGATGGATTGACAGAACCGGCGTCTTATTCCTCCTTTGAAAGTCATGGCTTTTATATTGACTGACAACAGTCTGAACCTGCCTTTACGTCTTTCAGCCAGTCCAATAGATTAGACGTGTTCGCCATTTCCGCTCGACCAAAGCTAAATTAACAGACACAGTTTAAACAATATTCAAATCCTGGGGATCTCGGTTATTATCCGTGATAAGGCGGGAGTCGACTGGTTGATATTGAAACTAACAGAATCGCCAGTAACGAGCAGCTTCCGTCTCGACTTCCGGTCACTTCATGTTGTGGAAAATGATCAAAAGACTATAGCTAAGAAGCTGTGCAAAATTTGGTACTGCTATACAACATATATACATTTCATCCCAGTCTTCGTGAATATTTAAGCAGGATGCGCTTATATTACCTGACTGTAAAGCATCATTTTTGAAAGATTTTTTGAAGTGTGAGACGTAGACAATTTAAACCAATGGTAAAATGTGCATTTAATATAATCCCCTAATAATGTATTAACCCTTGTGCGTATACAAGGGGTATTTTGGACCCCTTTCATTTCAACATTTTGGTGGTTACAGGGGTCTAATCTGTACTGCAATCGGTGCTAGCTTTGTATTATGATTCTTTCTTACTGATGATTATGTTTTGGTTATTCTAGTAATCTAGATCGGAAAGCAAATCAAGGTACCCTACCAACCCCATCAAAAGACGATTCTACATGGAATATGACAATTACGATATTTTTAGATTTGTATGGTTTCGTAAAACTCTTATAATTCCTATTGTCACTGATAGTGCTTGAAATATTTTTAGCCTGATTGATTATTGTTCAGTCTTGATATGAAGCTATAGTTTGATCGTATTTGAATAAAATTATTCACCTAAAAACCTATTTATGTCTGAGGTCTTAGATTACCCCTTGTTGCCGACAACGTTTTTCTTGCGACGTATACGCACAAGGGTTAAATAGAGATTACATAGAAAATTGGAATAGCTTACTTGACAGGTGGTTAGGGTGCTTCATGTTTACTTTCAATATACCCAATTTGACATTTAAAATATATCTTTTGTACACAATCTTCAGATCTGTGATTTTGAGATTTGTCTTCATGCTGGGATTGTTCGACTTGTACTTAACATCTTAACATGAACTTTATGGACATACAGTGACGCGTTTCAATTACCCTTTCTTGGCGGTTACTGTTTGCAATACTTCGGGCTCTACTGGCGAATAAATACCTTGTTTAACAAAGGGGGCTATCCCGCCACAGCCCAAAGTTCCTTACAATTTATTTATAAAATGAAAGTGAGAGAGAAATAGGGTTAACACCCACTTGACACAAACTAGGTCATTTCGGGACTAAGATATGGTTTAATAATTTATTTCAATAATTCGCTTGCGCGTAGAGGTCTTTAGCAGTGGGAGGAAACCGGCTGGACAGGCGACCCTACTCCTTATCACGTACAACCGGGGATTCGAAACCTCGCCAGTTGACTCAATGACAGGTTTTATGATACAGCGCACTCGTGCTACCCCCCCACTCCCCTCCGCTTTAAAACAGACCCTAAATATATATATATATATATATATATATATCTATAGGGGAAGAACTACAATAAATATGGTGTAAATCATGTTTTATTCATTGATACAATCACTTTATGAGGGCAAAAACACTGGCTAAAACCAGACCACCCACGGTATTCCCAGTGGTACTGCTCCGATCAACGCCACTAACTCCACTTAGCTGTGGGCATCTCCTGATCACATCGTTAGCTCTACTTTTATGCACATGGACGATATGAAATACCGTTAATTGTCTGTTAGTCTCCTAAATAAACTTGCATATTTTTGGGCTTATTGGGAGAGAGGGAGGTATTGTTTCGTCAGGCGCTAGAGTATCATGCAATCATATATGAGATAAACATGTTATTTGTGTGAAAGACGAACAATGACAATGGTTAAAACGGTAATTACACTATGAGGAGAACCTTCGTTTATTTGATCCATTTCATATTTAAAGACTTAATTCACTTTATCCCTTTAATATTGCTAAGAGAATCTCATAAAATGTAACCGATTAATCAATAGGATATTGACAAATAAATTCTATTCCATTGCACCGTGCCTACACCGAATAAATGATCAGTAACACCCCAATCTCATTCAATGACATACTGGGAACATTTTGAAAAAATAGATATCTCAGATGATTTGAATTTCGCAAACGTTTTGATCATTTGCATCCCTTGTATCAATCTTATTATATTATATCAATAAACATAAACCGACCCTGTTATATGCCATATGGTATTCCCAATAAAAACAATAGCAAGGTATTCATTAATGTTCCGTGATGTGTGATGATTTAAGCTGGTTTTTCTGTCACGACAGAGAACCAATATATATTTATTGATATCATTACCGTGAACAAAATAAATAATTCTAGCTCATTAAAGCTTGTTAAGTCGATAAACTGTGCCTTTAAAGGAACTCTCCTATATATATATTTCAGTGATTATAACTGGTCAATTCTGTGTGCAAGGCATTGTTTAGGTTCCGCTTGTTTGGAATCCCTGGTGGTAACTATAGTTAGGGAGCCACGTGAAACCCTTTCCAAAGAAATATAAAATGTTAGTTTAACTAGCACTTTGTGTCGGTCAAAATATGTCTATAACTGCATGCGCATTAAGAGCCACCAATGCACCGTCATGTATTTGCTACTATTTACCGTCTTGCCGTAGTTTTGGCAAAGTTTATGAAACAATATCGAATGGTCGCGTTTATTAGATCTCTCAACGAAACATTAGTTGTCAGGCAAAAGAAACGGGTCGTTTGTAACACTATAAGTGTATAACATAAGATAAGTTTTAGTAAATATAGGATTTATTTACATCGGGAACAGAATATACAACAGGAGCATAAATCTTAACAACTTAAATACAATAACATAAACATGGCACATCATTAAATTAAGTCAATCATTCCGCCCCGCTGAATTCGGATGAGTCCATAAGCTCGTCTATAAACTGCTTACAACGTTCCTTCTACAGTTGTGTTGTGTTGTTCTTAGCGTTTAACATTAGCTTCCACAGAAGTGGGGGGCGGGGAATAGCCTAGTGGTCTAGAGTGCCGCGCTTCGACCTCTAGACGGCCGGTCACCTCTGGCTTGCGGCTGTGGTTTCGATCCCTGGCGTGAGCGTATGTGGCATGGAAATAGGGGCGCCTTCTCAACCTCGCGGGTTTCCCCCGGGCACCCCGGTTTCCTCCAACTGCTATAGACCCCTATTGAAATAAAATTGAAATAAAATTGAAATCATATGATAGTCCCAAAATGACCTAGTTTGTGTCGAGTGGACGTGAAACCCCATTTCTCTCTCTCTCTCTCCACCGAAGGTGATATCGCAGAAAAAACACAGGATCTTGTATGCCTTCAAACCAGGGAGAAATTTGATACTAACATGGAACCGGTACGTGCTTATGAAGACGGTTTTAGCATTTGTCACGCAGTTTGTGGTTTTGTTTGTATACTTAGGAACACTTTTTTTTTCTTAGGAGTTCCGCTTTAATGCCAATGCCATTGTACTCTCCACATAGCAACTATACAATGCTATACGTATTTTTTTCCTTCATGGAATCGATATAGTAATTGTACAGATTGGTTTAATTCCAGCAATAGTATCAAGAGAAAATTGTTTCGTGTGCACAAAGGACTGCCGGTGCGACCTCCATATCAACAGGAAACAGAGAATTCACATTGGGAACATTAGATGGCTCGTATTTACTGGAGTTTCACGATCAGTTGTGATCAGAGAAGCAGCCAGTCTGCTTCTAGCTATTGTCATGTTCTTTCATTGACTAATTAGTGCTAAAGTGTATATATTTTAGACTTTATTGTAAACTCATAATTTGGCGTGATGCGTGTTGCTATCTTTGTCAGCATAATATGGTTTATAAAAAGGATATCTTAGAGTGCGCTTAGAAACTAACAATATGTCACATCTTCTATCGGGCTGTTTATTGCTTAAAAACTCTCGTAGTGGTCTTTAGCAGTGAGAGGAAACCGGGGGACCCACAGAAAACACATAGCTTAGATAGCCGACCATATTCCATGTCACGTACAAGTGCTGGATCTAAAGCGCGTTCGTTTGACATTTCGTCCACAATACACGCATATTTCTGATACAGCTATAAAGATAAATTTCTGAAATGCGAAGTGGTATTATGCGTTCTAGAGCAATCTTTACTGTTTATAGCCAACTGAAGCAATAGTTAGGGGTTTGGACGTTGAATCAACCGGGTACAAAGTGACAACACCCTAAATATGTAAATCAAATTGTTTAGTGGTAAGGGCACTGACACAGAAAAAAAAATGTGCCATTATGAAAATTCATTTTGTAAACGATTAATGAAAATATAATTACTCATGTAATAAATAACTAATTCATTATATTTTATTAATTTCCTTACGAGCAGCAGATGGAATGATACATGATCAAAGAATCCATTGACACGTAATAAAGTTTTAGTAATTGAGAGCAGCATTATATAGGGCTGAAGACAACATTTATTGCATCTTGAAGTTACAAACTGAGTTTTCCTCTTCAGAAACTAAAATAATATTGTGGCCATCAAAAGGGTTTTCGCCACCTTAGCTGGGGGATGGTGAACGTGTCAGTGCCTTACAGTGTTACGTTAGATATGGCATTGAATAATGCAATGGAGTTAGGCGTCTTACTGTTTAGCTCCAATCGGGCTAATGGAGATACCGGTTCAATTCCAACTGCCCAGGGGTCCTTTACGTGCACGCCAAGTTAGAGACTAACGTTAAAGAGGATGGTCGAAACTATTATTATTATAACCGATCGCTTGTCTTACGATTCTTCCTGTAGGTTAAGAAAGGCTAACAGTTGGTGCCAAAACAGATATGTAAGAAACATATTAATAAGCCATACTAGGCACTTAATACTATTAAATTTCATAAGTCATAGATTTAATAAATGAGTGTTATTACTAGACTATGGGGAAACACACACTGGTATTACTACAAACGTCTGACAGATCATCTTGACAAATTTCTATCCCACTGGAACCTTTTTAACGTCTTCCAAGAGCCATTTGTCGTAAACTTAAAGCCACTTCTAACCACGAAAGTTCAACAAGAATTGTGAGGAATATCGGAAAATTATACGTTCAGAATTTATAAAAAAGAACCAAGGCCAATTCTGATTTGAAAACTTCTAATTTACTATCTGAAATAACCATTTTGGAATGCTTGCAAGAGTTCCCCAGCACGGTGGATGCCTTTGGGGCTTTACTCGTTCATCTAGCATGGCATCTTTTTAACGATCCGCTGCCATATACGAGTCTTTTAATCTGTTTGTCAGATAAAATCACTGCAACATACAGAACTGAATGGAAAGTGGCCGTGTTGAAGAATAACAAACTTGCCTTTAAGTCTTCAGTGTTCTCTGCTCCACAATCCAAAACCAAAACATTTCCCAAAATGTGTTATTATTTTAACGTTGAATACTAACAATCTTGAGCATAGGGATGAGTTGTTATAAAAGGAGGGGTGATGATACACGGCTACTTATAATTGACATAAAGATATAGGTCAGTAATTCGACGATGTAATTTCTCTGTAAAACTTCAAACGGGATGATTGGCCTCTTTGATTTAAGAAAAAAAAAACCCAAATTGCTTGTCGATTAAATCAAATATGGCGTGCTGATCTTGCTTTATGAAGCGGTTATCTGCCTATGTTAAAAAATGTCAGCTTTCCAGTTTAAGCCAACGTTCGACTTCCGCTTAGTCTTTCGAAGCGAAAATTTAATCTTAAAAAATATGTCTAATTATTTTTTGACAACGGGCCAATGCAATTCAGTACTTGGGTTTGAATTACATGTACTTCAAAGCCAATGCGTTTTAGTTCCTTTATAATGGCACAGGCTTTTTCTGGGTAGGGCTATGGGGCAATATGATCAAAACACATTCGATTGTTGCGGCACTTGCTGCACGTTTTGCGATCCCCGCCCACAAATAGAAACACAAATATCATCATTCTTTGAAGAATATAAATTTATTACATATTACCTGTTACGGTTTAATGTTATGTCGTTACATATGTCGTAAAATCTATTATTATTTCGGACAAAAGATAGGAAAAGGGAAATTAAAAGATGTATGATTTTATGATTTGTAATAATTGTTTAACTCGGTGCTGTAGTTGGTTTAAAATCGAAAAAAAATAGGCTGCATATCTAGGCTATAAATCGCATCCGCTCATAAAATGAAATGAAATGGGGTTTAACGTCCTACTCTTCTGCACCTAACCTGGGCTAATGGAAATCGGGGATACACCATACAGTGTGCTATGAGGGATATTTTGTCCGGGCAGCGGCGCTACGACCTGTTCTTATATTGAATTCCAACTGCCAAGGGATCTTTTACGTGCACGCCAATGTGTACACGGGTCCTCGGTTTTTCGTCCCCGAACAACTAGACAGCTGTGATTGTCAGGCCCTCCGTACTGCATCACTGACAAGGGGAAACCACCCGGAAAATCGAGAAGTTTCTCGGCCAAAGCAGGGATCGAACACCCGACCTCCAGGCTAGCGAGCCAGTGTCTTACCCACTTACCCACGTGATTCCCCTCATAAAATGAAAGAACCAAATTAAAGATTCTATTTTTTCCGTTAACATGGCGCAACGTTACGTTTTAAGTAAGCCTACGTTCATGTCAGGCTTACTTCCACACACATCGTATATGTAGCAATGCTTTAAATGCCTGCACGAACACACTGTATACTTTTAAATCTTTTTTTCAGACTACCAGATCTATTTTAAGTTCTACAAAAAATTTGCTATTTAACAATGCAACACTTGTATGTAAATGTATGCATCAGAAGAATTAAGTCGTAAAAAGATGTATGTGTCAGACAAATTTTCACATTTGAAAAGGATTATTGTTTTCAAATCGCTAAAAAAACCATTATAAATATTCTAAACTGGAAAAGGTAATTATTAGAGAGTCGGACACACGGGGGAATATGTACATATTATGTTAACAGAGACGCACAATCGATCGTAACAAGGTGATAAGATAAAAATCCAATGCAGGAATTTGCCAAATCCGAGCAATATCAATTTGCTGGCTATGATCTATAGCTGAATCGGATATCCCAGAAAGAGTAAGCTTTTCCTGCTATTTTAACCATATGGGATTTCTAACGACTATATTTAAAGATTTGTAAAGACTTGTCTCGCCGTTACCTTCAGATCATTGATATGTCAGCAAATGGACTTGCTTTCAATTAATAAAATGAAAATATTTAAGTGTGTATGAAAGATAGGGCATTGGCCGTGTGAGCAGAATAGATTTTATGCTAAGGAAATATATATATTATAGGTTTAGAAGTACATCGAAACTTGGGGATGGTATTGAGATGTCATATATATACTAAAGATTACGGTCTACTGTTACAAAGCTATGCATTGTTAAAGGACAATATTGGTGTCAGTCATTATTATATATGTGATAGAACTGGTTAAATACATTCCAAATATAATTTTAACACAAAGATCATTATTACTACGGGAGATGTGTGACAAACATTTGAATATATGGGAAGTGACGACAAACATAACAAACACGAGTTATCCTTCTATATGACTGACAGGATCGAATTCTATTTTTCTTGCTCATTTGGAAACAATAATTAATTACTTTTTGTGTCAGTCTATCATTAAATGATCCTTAACTTTTGTCTTGAAATGAATTTAGTGATAAATTGTAGAAATGTAATCTCAAATAGATTTGTTTCCGATGTTTTTCAGCTAATTAATATATAAAAATAATCAGCACTTTAAATATGTTTATCTGTTTTGTCCTGAATTGAAATGGATTTGTTCCCGAAGCTTTTCAGCTATAATAATTAATATAGGAAATTAATTACCACTTTAAATTGTAGACAAAAGGGACGTCTGTTTATCTCAGAAAGCAAAGACTTTGCATGAAATATGGCTCAGATATCAATTCCAATGTTCCTAGTGTCTATCATAATCGATGACGTTTTCTGTAATTGTTATATAGGGAAAAGATAATGACAAATAGACGAGGGTTGACCAACGTGGTATTTGGTAATATTACAAAGTAATTTTCTGTGAACTTTTATTTTTCATGCATGACCGATTGTAATTTAAGTAAAACGAATAACACCCCATTAATCTGCCACTGCCCGTGTAGGAAAGGAAAGTTCTCTAGATTTAATGCATGTAGAAGGTATATTTCGTTTGTGTGATCTGTCATACAGCTACAAGAGTTGTAAATTATTAATCACATTGAATCGATTTTTTTTGTCTAAATGTTACCGTATGACAAAATGGGATATGGATTTTTTAAATATATTTTTAAATTACAAATAGAACGGCGGGTTTTTTTGATTATATTGTGCTTAAAATCAAAATCATCAAATGTCATTCACTAACTAATGAATATTGTATATTCACCATAAACAAAAAAATTCAATGTTATTAACTAATAAATTATTAAAGGGAAAGTCATCATAAAGAAAACAGATTAAGGTCATTAATGGATAATCACCATAAACAAAAAGATTCAATGTCATTCAATAACTAATTAATTAATGGATATTTATACCATAAGCAAAAAGATTCAATTTTATACACGAATTAATCGGTCGAGATTCGAACAGCGTATGCTAAATTCTAAAAATGGAGAGGAATACGACATAGCTTTACAATTAAGCATGATATATACAAACAAAAAGATCGAAGAATTGTGAGTATTTCTCGAAAATCCTATACCATAAATTGACCATTTGTTTTCGTTCATGTATAACATTATGATTAAAGCCCATAATTCTGCTCTATACACTCCCTTTAAAGATGAAAGCTACACGAAACATAATAAAATCTTAATAAATGAAAGGAAGATTGGACAGATAAATAACATTTGACATAGAAACAAAATCAGTAAGAAGAAATTTATGTTCAACACATTCCATCTTTTAAATCTAATATTTCCTTCCTCTAGTCGACGATAATCATCTGGAACTAGGCAATGCGATAAGATTGGGTTTGTTTGCCGATTTAATGTTTTAAATGTGTGTTGTGAGACGGCTGAAGTCGTAAGAAAAGGTCAATGTAATGTTTTAAAGCATAAATCAGATGTCGGCTGCGAAAGGGAAATCTGGAGATATTACGAGTAGTCATGCTCATGTCCGTTCTCATCTAATCTTCCAGTAAAACATCATCCCCAAAGATTTTTCTTCTTCTGAACTTTTTAATGATGAGCGGCAAATAATCGTTTTATCCCAAAGTTTATGATTCCAGCCACCATACGCTCATTAATTCTTGCAGTTGCAATAAAAGGGAAATAAAAATCAAATCATGCAACTCTGGTGTATTAAGTGTTGCCAGTGCAGTGTTTACGGATCATTTATTGTCCCGTAAAGTGAATATTCTTCATGGGAAATGTATTACATTTTGTAGGGTTTTCATTCCAACTGGCTGAAGTGCTACAATATTGGTAAAAAGCGCAAGGAATATAGTTTCTATATTCCACTAAATAAACTTTGTATGAAATGGATAATAAAATTAAATCTTTGGAATTCAACACAATACTATGGCAATCTGAATTTCGCATTACTTTCTGTTGATTTCATGCCACTATCTTAAACAAGCCAGACAGTGCCTGAAAGATAAATCATTTATATCCATGAGATGAAGATAGTATATATAGCCCGCTTTTGTTCAAATCATCTTTACTCCTATATCCAAATTGCAATCCAACCTTAAATACTTAATGGCAGTGTAGTTAATAATCAACATATAAAAACACGATTAAAGAAAAATATGGCGTCCAATACAAAAAAAGACTGCGTATTTCGACTTTCAAAACGCTGACACTTGATGTGAATAAACGCCACTACCATACCCAAATACCCACCAAAGGTTTTTTTTACCTCTTAAAAAAACACGAAATTCTATCAGACAGACCCGAGCTAGTAACAAGGCGTGATTGAACCAAAAAACTCAGATGAGATCTGTTTTACTGGCAAGCAGAATTATTTGATTTAATAACAGTATCTATACCAACAATACATAGGTTTACTCAACAGAATCCCGATTCATTTATGTATTGACGGAGACCCAAGTCAATCCGCCAAAAACACCCAAAAACCTCGCGGCCATTACGGACAACAGAAACACAAAACATGGGTTTACTAAAAGACTCCACAAAATCCCGATTCAATCATGTATTAACACATCGATCTGCCAAAGAAAGAAAGACAGTAGTTGAAGACAGCAGTCCAGCAATGATTCCATCAGACAAATGTCAGAGTTGCGGACAGTCTCCAATTATCACCAATTTATTGAATGTCACAAACCCTCGGCTAATAAATCCAATACACGCCGTCTATTTTATGCTTCATTTTGTGAACACATGTTACCAGTAGCGCATTATGCTAAATTTGTTTAATAAACACGGAATAACGTGCAATAAAATAATTCGATCATTTTGAGACTAGCGCATCTCTTGTTTCTACAGTTATTATTTATCGCCTTCAGGTAAGAAACAAGGTAAAACAAGCACATATCATTAACGTGGTCAAATTTAATAACTAAAAGGTCTACACTGGTTTATGTAAACCCGTCCCGACAGGACCAAACAAATTTTGTTCAGCATATCTGAATAAATACCACGTAACTGTTCATTTTGGCTGAAATCCTAAAGCCGGATCGAACAATGTCTAAATTTGTCCGTTTATGTTACATCGGCTTTATGGACAACAAATAAAATCCACAAGAAATCGCTTTGTGTGTATTGGTCTTAAAGCTTTTGATTTATGTTTTGCAAATACCTTTGTTATTTTACAGAGAAGATGTCAGTAGCAAAGTTATAATCAACCTTATTTAAATAGTATGAAACTGAACGGCGCATTAAACAATATCATGCGGGGTATGTGTTCACATCATGGCGAAACAAAAACAAAACACGTAAAGATACACATAAATCCTCTGAAGTTGAAATTCAACCATAACTTAAGCAAACTCGAAAATGCACACACACAGCTTAAAAAAATCAGAAAGTTCAAACAGCAGCCAATTATTTGTCTCTTAAGACCCTGGCTGTCTTTAACAAAGTTAATTGGTGTGGAAAACTGGTGATGGACTAGCCATCCTGGAGGCAGGTAATCACAAAGTTTGTCCACTCTTCTATGTAAAGATAGCTCCAAGACACACTTAAAGTTAGTCAACAAATTACGTGGAAACGAAACTGTCGACAATAATTCGGCTAAGAAACAGAAAAGAAATTTAACAAGAAATTGAACGTCTGTTATTCCCAGTTCCCAAGCTCCTAATTGAATGTTTCTGAGACTAGATTGAAGCTAATGGTTCGTAAAATCGAAATTCGACGTGTCACCGATAGACTGGATATAATTAAAATGTCAATTTATTGCATCTATTTCATTTACGTTACAATCTCGTTGTAAGTAATTGGCAGAAGATATTTCACTGCAAATTGTCATGTTTTACAAATGATTTGCTTAACACTCCAACCTGTGGTCCAAGTACACTTTAATAGAAAATGACACAGTTGATTTTTTGTAGGCTTCATGTATAATAACAAAAGAAAAAAAAAAACGCTTTATAGATATTTATGCTCAAAGGATCTCTATAAATTTTGCCGTTTGAAAAACAAATGATTAGAATTAAATGCCGGTTGTTGGAGAAAGCTTTTGACCGACTGGGGTGCACTTATCAGCGTTAAATATATATATATTATTATTAGAATTCAAAATGTATAAAGTTTGAAATGTGTTCAGTATTATTTAAGTTTAAAGGACAATATTTAATATTTTAATACATAAGCCGACATGTCAATCTCATGCGATAAATAGGTGTTAATAGGGACCAACTAACGCAGGGGGCAGACAAACTTACTCGGGGTTTCCTGAATGGTTCCCCTCGTCATTGGCGCAAACGTGGATCTGATAATGATCACTGTTGACTCATTCGGGTGGTCAAAAAGCAATCCATGTACACATTGGCGTGTACGTAAAACCACCCTGGACAGTTGGGATTCTAATTAAATGTAGGCTATCCAGTTAAAATTGTATTCATAGGACACTGTCTGACTTATTTCCGTCGGATGGTACAGAGAAAGGTCGGAGGTTAAATTTCATTTTTAACTTTCCCTTTTTCGGTAATGTTAAGCTTAAAATGTCCAGTGCTACAATTTAATATAGTAACCCACGCACTCAAATTGACGCCCACAAATTCCTTTGTCGAACATTCATTATTCGTGTTTTGCTTCGAATGATAAATTATCTTGGTTTGTTGCTATAAGTATACATTTTATAGTTTACTTATAATAAGTCTAATTACCCAGGTGCTGGGGTAAAATTATTTCAAAAAGCATTTCTAAATACATCTTAGAAAACAATCGGAGATATGCTTCATACATCATATAATGTGGTACAATATATTTCTCAGAAAAGTTTCGTTGTGAAATGGTCTCCGCTAAAATAAATGTGCAATAACAAAACAAAAGCCTCCGGGTGGTATACTTACCCTTTTCTAAAACACCAAATGCTGTTTCAAATATGAGGAGATAGCTGACATGTTTTTGTGGCACCATGTATTGTTCAACAAGCTTAGACAAATGACTGCTTAAGGCCTTTTATCACTGAATAACCGCCGTATAATTAAGCTTTTCAAAAATGCATTGTGTTACAAATCGCCACGGAAGTCTCCAGGAAAATGTATTTTTTTAAAGCATGTAACCGGACTACGTAATTGATTGGTATTCTGACTCACATGATTGTGTAATTTTACATCGAATATTCATCAACATTTATTGCCCTTCGCTATTATCATGTTTGAATTACATAAAAAAATATTTGTCGAATTAATGACGTTGATTGTCTTGAAATGATGATTTGAGAATGACGTGACCAACTCAATCAAGCCAGTCCATATAGTTGCTGACCCTGTAATGTTTGATTTACCATATTTTTAAGGTTAACATATTTTTGTATGTGACAGGATGCTCGTGTCGGGAATCGACACACCCCCCACCGGTCTAGAATCCCATGCACACGTATTTTACATTATGCACAAGTTCTTAATTCCTTGATCGAAGGTGATAATAAGTCCCGTCTTTATTAGCCCAGTAGGTTAAGAAAGGTAAGATGGTAAACCCCATTTCATTTATTCATTGATTGATAATCAATTAGTTAGACCATGTTTTTGGAAGAAGATACAGAATTCGTTCTTTTCCCACAGGGACCAGTACGTCTACTACACCTTTTTGTCCTAATTCTTTCACTTTAACTAAAAGTAGATGGATAGTATCTCCGTTCAGTTTATTCAGATGATTTCTAATTGACATCTAAAGGATATAATTACGAAAGACGATATCTGGGCTTGGAAGCCAACCAAAAGCCTATGTAATTTGGGTTTTACAAAAGACTTAATTATTTTTTTTTTGGTATCACATGTTTGTCTAGTAAGGATGGGACTAATCACAACTTATGTATTGCTGATCGCACCCAATTACGAAATGTCTTTACTATTATGCCAAGATACGCAATAGTAAACAGCTGAGAAATAAAACGGGCCAAAATGCTTGTATAATTGTTGTATAACTGTCCTTTCTGTCACAACACGGTGGTAGAGGTGGTTCAGTAAGTAAGGCGTTGGCTCGCTAATCTGGGGGTACTATGTTAGATTCCCGTGCTGCCCAAGAAAGTTCTAGGTCTAGTTTCTCAATGTCAGAGGTGCACGACGTTGAGTCTGGCATGGGACGACATATAGTTATTTGACACGAAAACACGAATTTTGGCGTGCACCCAAAATAACGTTTGACAATTGAAAATAAGAGTAGCGCCAGATTTCACCAAAAGTACAATGAATGGTGTCCGTCTTCATTCGCTCTGAAGAAGAAGGGAAGTATGGGGTAAAGCCCCATTGCATTTCATTTCTGGTGTGATGTTCGAACAGAGAGAATTGTGACTATTTATGTTTAAAAGAAGACAATTGATGATGGTTTATTTTAGATTTGAAGGTTATTTATACCTATGTTACTGATTACAATCGAACAACCCGATGAAAATAGCCAGCAAATTATAGCATGGAAAATTGGCTGCAAGGGCAATGCACAATCATCAACTATTATAAAATCATCCGTTTTCCGTTCATCAATTCAACCAGACAATTCCGAATTCAGAATAACGCTTTTTAGTTGAAACGAGCACGGTAATTGTAGCATGTAGGCCTGTTGCATACAAACCCTATTGAAACCTTCCACTGATTGCATGTCAGTCTGATTCATCAAACAATAACCACGCAGAAATGTCACGTGGCTAATCAACTTTCAGCCATCCAATAAAAGCTACAAACGGGCTATTTTCTACTATAATGATTACCCTAATACATATTGTTGTTTGAAATGTTTTCCTGTTTGGGGTATGTTTTTATATGCTACTGTCAGCTCTTTTAGAAGTAGCTAGTTCTATCAATCATTGGGTCGTTTTTAGTTTACATTAGTTGTGCATTTTAAAAACCAATTGATTGCAGAATTAAGAGGACAGTTAAAAGAAAAAAAGGTTGTTAGCACTGTTAATTCAACTTGGAAATGAAAGTAAGGTTCTATAATGAGCAGTCGTATCCTGCTTCGTACACGACCCCGCTATTCTTTATATGTAACTGGAGCTCTGATTTGAAGTCCAGAATTTGAATGCTACTGGGTAGATGATAATCTCAGAACGTCACCAGTTCCACAAATATTTTCTTCAAATATTATCATGACATGTTCTATGGAAAGATAACTAATACTCGATCTTATGCCTTCGGGAAATTTATTTATAAAGATAAAGAGTAACGACAATCCCGTAAAGTCATGAGATAGACAATCATCTCCTGTCACTCCTCCACCAAGGGTCTGGAATGACTTAACGTTAAATATGAACTCTTTTCTTACTGGTGGAGCATTGTTGTATCTGTCATTGGATAGTCTACGTGTGTATTCATCGATGCTATAGTGTAAGGTCATTGCTGAAACTGAAGGACAAGGCGAGGCTAACGTTTTTATCTTTCGAATCTAAAACAATTTAGTAGGGAGGTGGAAACGGCAAGGAAGATGATGCAGTTTGGTTTGAACAACAGCCTTTCCAGACAGTAGTAAATCGTGGTGCGTTTGGTCACTTTTAATTCAACAGTGGCAGCAAGTAAATGTTTACGCCTTCGCTGGGGTTTTATTTTATATATTGCTTACCAGAAACGTTTATTATTCCACTAATTCCATAATTCGTGAACCAACGGAGGTTTAATTGCTTACCCACAAACCAGGTCATTTGGGGACTAATTCGGTTCAAGGTTATATCATTGATCCCCGTGCGCGTTGGGGTCTTTAGTAGTGGGATTAGAGCGGACGACCCAGGGAACACCAATGACCATACTCCTTGCTACGTACAACTGGGGAATCGAAACCTTGCCAGTTGGGTCAATGACTGACCTTATGATGGAACGCGTACGTGCAAACCATACGGGCAGTAATGCATTTTTGGTTTATCATACGTACAGAGAAAAATAAAACCCAAAGACTAAACAAACGGTCATATATAACTCATCATTAAACGTGACTTCAACAAGGTATCATGTTGCATTCGTGATATGGACGTTAGATTTCATTCATAGCCGACAATGAATTTGATCGATCGACGCAACTGTAACATGGCTTTCTCATTGCCAATTGATGTTTTCATCTGAGCACTAGACAGAACGGTTGTTGTCTCACCCAAGAGTAGGATTCCACCCTCTAGACAAACTCATTATATATATCAACCAAAACATAACCAATCTTTGATAAATACGCGCTATTCTTTTATTAGATTCTAACTAAACATAAAGAGTAGTTGGGAATATTTATAAAACATAACCAATTTGGTGGCTATATAAGGAGGAAATTACCTTAATTTGAAACATATTAACGTAACGCTTAACGTGTACATATTGATTTCCAATGACTTTATCTTCCAAAACAAACCTCATAAAAAAAAGTACGGTGCTATTTGGGCCAAAAACCGAGCATGACAGCATCACCACGATCTTGGAATTGTGACGTCAACCATAGCACCATTGTTCAAGGAAACGTATACCATAGTACTTGAAAGTTATTTTTTTAGTTAAGTTATTGGTTTAGATCTTGACTTAAGATAATAACACTTTTTAATATACTATTCAAAAAAAGTAGGGGATATTTGATTTTGGGGGCATAATACTAAAATATGCAAATGACTACGAAAAAAGTCACTATAGAACCTAACAGAAAAAACATTTCCAGTTACATGTGACGCCCAAACGCACCAGACGATTCGGAATCGACTGCATAGGGGTCACCTTCGCGCCCGACGTCCTCGCGTGATCCCTTGTTTGAGAGATCATCACATTCAGGCAAGACGTCGTTGGTGTAGGGATCGTCAACACTGGGATAATCGACGCTGGAGCAATGTGATGTTTTCAGATGAGTCAAGGTTCACTGTTGATTTTTTGGACAGACGTAGGAGGGTGTGGCGTCGTCGAAACGAGCGCTTCCAAGACGTTAACGTCATCAGACATGATCGATTTGGGGTGGTTCTGTTATGGTGTGGGGAGGCATCACTGTTGCTGGAAGAACGGCTGTACATGTTGTTGCAGGGCGTGTTACAGGCCAGTACTACCGGGACAACATCTTGGCAGTCCATGTTGTGCCGTTCGCACGACGTCATGGCCGCCGTTTCAAATTCCAGGATGACAACGCAAGATGCCACAGGGCCAGGATCGTTACAGGTTACCTCCAACAACAGAACATCACCACATTACCTTGGCCAGTACTGAGTCCCGACCTCTCCCCCACCGAGCATGTCTGGGACATGCTTGGACAGAGGTTACGTCAACGTCAACAACGTCCTGCCAATGTCCAAGAACTTGCTGCTGCGTTGCAACAGGAATGGGACAATCTGTACCAAAATGACCTTAGACGTCTCATTAGGAGTATGCCACGTCGGATCAATGCTTGTTTGGCAAACAGAGGAGGATTTACCCGTTACTGACTTTGTTGTGATGCTGTGGTAACTTTGCTGTTTGACCCCGGGTATCATTTTACCCTTATAATGGTCAGTCTGTGCCTTACTTAGTCTAACGATCATTTGGAATAAATCGATGAATGTGAACTTCATTTCATTTTGTCATTTGTTTCTTCGTCAGTTTCATTAGGTGACTTTAATAACACTTAAAAATCAAATATCCCCTACTTTTTTTGAATAGTATATAAGGTGCTGACGATTTCGCGTTAATCTAAGGAAATAAAGCTCAAATATAGCAATTATACACAACAAAAATAGGTATAACGCAATGACATAGTTCGAAATAATTTTTCTGAACCATCTTTGCAAGTACATCGAGTTCAATGGGGTATACTATATACCGGAAAACACCAAAAACCCTGGAAAACACCATGTTATACTGAATACCGGAAAACAACAGAAAAACACTAAATACAGGAAAACACACTAAATACCGGAATAGGCCACTAGAAGCCTGGTCCTCCGGAAAACACACACAAAAAAACAAACTAAACCTAACCCTAACGCACAACGGAAAAACCTAACCCTATCCCTACCCCCCCCCCTCCACACACACACCAGGTTACCTATTTAGGGTGTTTTCCGGTATAAAGTGTGTTTTCATTCCGGTATTTAGTTTTTTACCGCTGTTTTCCGGTATTCAGTATAACATGGTGTTTTTCGGTAGTTTTCCGGTTGTTTCCGGGTTTTTTGGTGTTTTCCGGTATATATAGTATTGCCGAGTTCAATCGATTCCGAACCCTTCTTTGAAAAAGTTATGCTGAGAAATTTAATGTTTATATATTAAATTTTAACTCCACAAATTGTTTGAAAAATATAGACATATATTATTCGAATCGTTTGTGCAAGTGGAAGTATATCAAGCTAAATCATTTAGGAAAACGGGTTTCTTCCAAACGTTTCTTTGCAACTTTGTACCAAATTAGACGTCGTTGTCCAGCATATGTGTGCCAGTATATAACACTATAAATCTCCGTGACTCTCCCCGGAAGAATAATCTATCAGATCATATAATTCGGTTGAGCAGGCAGCAATTTTATGTTGTCATGAAGACTTGTTTTAAGTTACTCAATGTTTTATCACCTTACATCCGCTTTGTTTAAAAGATTCTGACAACAAAAATATATAGATTGTATTTACAACTTAATCTGTGATACTATCTTAATTACTGGATGCCATTTTGCAGATTCGCCATTAACAAACAAAAATCTTAATCTCTGTCAATGTTTTTGCTTTTTAGCTGCAGCATTGGTCTTTGAATGAGCGCATGATATTTAAAATGAAAGGTTGTAATAATACAAAATACTTTATGAGCATATTATTTCTTGTTTATGGGAAACGTGACATTTAGAGTGGATAGCTAAGTCTATTATTAAGTGATATCATTAGAATAAAATACATAAATGATCCACAATCTTCAAGATGGACGTTGATAGTTCTATTAGTTTGAACATATCGTATTAAATTCGTACTAATTAACTATAGGCCACATATTATCTGAAATCCACAATTTGAGCCGAACATTCAAATTTGTGCCTCCTTGTAAACGTGTTCTGGGCTGAGGCCTTAGTAGAATGTTTTAATACTTGGTGTTTGTTGAGGCAAAAGGAAAGTCTGCTTTAAGAAGATCCGAAATTTGATAGGTATCTCCATGATAGCGTTTTGAAACGTAACCCCTGTGAACGCAATACAGCTATATATATAGTTATGATTTTTTGAACGATTTTAAATTACTATTTGTATACCGTGTTCAACTGGAAATTTTCCATGGCAGCGATTTTATTATTCACTGGAAAAGAACAACTCCACCGGCCACCAACAACAAAAAAAGGAACATATAGCGGGAAGATGCTACTGGTCACGCGTCTACGTTATTGACTGACAATCCAAAATGGACACGGTGATTGCTAGTCGAGAACTTCATCTTAATAGAACAACTGGACGTTGGGGTGTTTTTGTATGAGCTTCGGGTAGTTGAATAGGCGTAGAATAAAGAGCTCTCAAGATGTATCCAGAAATAAGATAGATTTATGCACTGCAATAAACCCTGTGACTTTATTTTTTAAGTCTATTCCAGATAATTCTAGTTTATTTGTTATATTCACATATCTTAGTACTGTTATAATAAATCTAGTAATTTAAGAATCGATTTTTGTAAATTCGTAAAAGCTGGTACTAAGAAAATCTATTTACCAGTCAGTTCAGCGGTCTCGCTATGTGATAAGTCGGGCCAAACTAAGAGATTAGTGAACAACGTCGAGGGCTAATAGAATTGAATTAGCTAGTCTAAGAAGGTAACAAGTGTTTTGCATGGTGGTGATTAATGATAAAAACTTTTCACATTAACACACAGGGTTCACAATAAAGCATTGCATATATACCCGACAGTTGATAGAAATTGGACAAATCTTATTTTTACCGTCACATCCATATTGATAGCAAGGGACTTGAGAATACTGGTATCTACTCATATACATATATCGTGTCCAAATTGTCAGTGGGATGAATTAGGTATAAATCAAATTACCATTAACATTCACGGCTCAGAGCTGAGTGGATAGTGGGAGGTCATAATTATGTAAAAGATACGGGCTAATATTCTTTCACTGTCTGGGCGCGCAAGGCTAATAAATAACGTTTTATTTCTTCAATAAGAACTTCAGCTGATAATAAAGACGAGTTGTTGACGAAGCTCGATTTTATGTTGCTAATTTTCTTTATCCAATTGAATCTCAACTCGCATAATCTTTATATAAAATGAAAAGGGGGTTTAACGTCCAACGTCCTAATGAGGACAAGAAAGGGTCATGTAGTGTCCTATGAGTCGACAGGACCTTTGCCAGGACAGTGGTGTTTTCGCCTACTCGTTATCGTCAATGGTTCTTTTAAGTGCATGCCAATGATTACGCCCAATATTGGCGCCTTTTGAATCGTTGACAGTGTGACTGATACATGATAAATCATGCTAGACATTAGCATATATGATTACTTCCGAAAGACTAAAGAAATTGGGTTTACTGTGCTTTTTTAGTATTTTGGCATTTTTATACGCATTTTGTCCATTTGATCAGAAGGAAGATCCTTATCAATAGTGTTTGATGATATCAGTCATCGATGTCCCCATTTATATTCGACCTTAGGGCATGTTACGGAAACGCCACAGAAGTGAGTTTCGAATTGATTAAATCTTTGTGAGATTGTCCATTGCAAATTATTGTGTATTTCAGTTTACTCCCAAGATAGCAAGTTAGTGCAAACAATCTCTCTTTAAACAGTCATGTATTTTTTACAGGTGTTTTTAAAATCTCGTTAGAGCCATGTATCAATATCAACTGCTTGCACTCGGGAAAAACTACAGGAGTACACCAAGTTAATTGAAATCAGAAATACAAAATAGATGATGTTGTTTAAAAAAGATGAAGTATACATTTCAAGTTTCAGTCAAATCTCTTTATTCTTAACGAAGTTATAAAATGTCTTGTAGTGTACCTTTGTATATATTTAATTTTAGCAAAATTCCAAGTTGACATCCCACCAATCATTACGTATATTCAAATTAAATTCATTACATCTTACAATTCCCAAAGTAAATTTGTAAGATTTTATTTGTTTGAGTGACTGTTTAATATAACATATTTTATTTTACGCAATTATAGTTAACACGCCTTCTTGATAAGTCCATATCATCTTATGTTTCCTATGTGCAATTTAACATTTCTTATCAAATTGTGTAATATAATTATTTTCATCCTATGCTTGTATGGGTTTTATATTTTACTGTAACTTTGGTCTGTTGATCTGCTATCGCGTTATTATAAGCGTTTAGGAAATTTGTTTACTATAAAAGTACGATTTTAAATATTTGTCTGAGTTAGCGTCGTTAGTGTTGGATTAAGCTAAAACCTGCAGAAAACAACCTCCAACAAAAGCCAAACAATAATTTATATCACATTTGAAGCCAGAAAAATCAGCTCTTACATAATGCAACTTTAAAAGTCGACAGGGTATAAAGTCGTTAACCATGTCAGTTTGTCGCTAAGGTTATTACCGGGTAAATGGGGCGTTCGAGACACAGTTTCCACTGAAATAAGAGCATACTCTCTGATCAATACAGAAAATATGATTATCAATAGAATGAAATAACCAAGGAACAAAATAAGATCGACAAATCTCTCATGCATTATTATCGCTTTACTAGAGATTAAATTCTAGTCAGGATCTTATCTCAACGTTTTCCATGTCAGACATGACATTCAAACTAATATGAAAGAGGACATTGAAATATAAGGAACGTTTTTTTAAAAAAAAAAGATCCTTCCGCATCAAAAATTGCCCGCAGAGATTATTGATGGCTTGACAACTTACAACAGGGGCTTGAGGCTCGTTACACTCAGTGTTACTCATATATGTAAGTCTATGATGCATTGGTCGTAACCTTGTCTCAATATCACTGCCCATATATAAACTATAAAACATATTATATTAAAACATTAGCATTGTTGTACGATATTAGCCATTATCAATACTCATTTGTTAACAAGGATTAAGATAACAAACAATTCGGTCGTCAGAGTAAAAGGATCCGTAGCGTTTCGCTTAAAGGAGCTAACACTCTTCGAAAAGCAGATACATACTATGGGTGTATATAAGCTGATTAACTTTAAATAAAGGAACTTTTTACTGTTATTTCTAATCACTTATGATCGATGAAATAGGTGAGCAATTGTCTAAGATATCACCCTAGGTGGAAGTGGACGTTAAACTCCAGTAACAAACGAAATAGGTGGGCAATCAAAATTGAATGGCAGTCTTAGGCGCCTGACAAGTCCAGTCTACTACTTATCTTGGTTTAAACAGTATTTATTTCAAGAATATTATACAGTGTAAAATTCATAAATAATAGGATACAAAAACACGCCAAGTAGGCTAGTATTAATTTGCTTCCTTCTGGTTTGGGTGTATAATATACGTACAACTAATCTTCGGGATCAGCGACTTTTAATTACCTCTCGCATTGACTTGTATGATATGTTTTGCTTTATAATCTGTTCATAAAATATTCTCATTCCCAATGACGCTCTAGTTCAGCGGGAAATATTTTCAAGGTAAGATAACACCATCAATATTGATCAATCTGGACCAATATATGTATAATTATTGAATTAGAGGTTTAGCTCGTTTAAGAAAATATGAAATATCCATTTAACATGTAATTGATCATACAATTACAGTGTAATGTAAAGTCTGTTTTAGTAGAGCTTCTATTACCAGGATTCCTGTTTTTAGTTCAGTACGTCAACCCACAATCTGTATATTCTAAGCATATTGTAATTTTTGTTGCATCCCATCTATTTCTTAGTTAGTAGTTACATAAATGGCCAAAGAGGTTTTTTTTTTGTTTTTTTTTGGTTATGTTCGGATTTCAATTTTGTGCCCTTTAATCGGATCATTAAATCACAAAATTGCTACCTCAAGTTACTGTAATGATTTTTTTTAATCTTTTATTTTCTTTCTCTGTTTTTCTCTGAAAAATAATGATGAAAGTCTCATTTCTTTCCAGACATCAAGAAACATTCACGGAACCCCACTGCTGTAAGCTATGAATTAATTCGTGAATAAATGCTCAAGCCAAGAGCACAACTCAGCGATAACTAGCTGTCTGCAGTTAGTGAGGTCGGCAGTAACAAAGCAATACTATCAGAAAATTTTGTAATAATATCCACAAGACCATGATGTTAACGGGTATTATGTAAGGCCGCTTGAAAGTTTAATGACTCCAATACTGAAAAAGCCAGACAGTATTTATCAAATGGTGAATTTAACTGCGGTAAATTGGAATTTGAAAAGCTTGATTATGACACAAGTAAGTAGATAAATGTCACAAGCAAAATGTCTGAAATATCTTTTCTAAATATTATCTTTTGAGATTGGTGGTTTCGTATGTGTTTATTGGAGTATTTTCAAAAGATGTTTGTGATTTCTCTGTACCCATCAAATGAAATTATGGGTCCCCGCACATAATTTACGGCGTACCTCGTGTTGATATATTACGAACAATAATATACCATAGCAATAACTATGAGTATTTATACACGAGTGTATATGTAACTAACGTTACATTCTCAGATTGATATGGGTTCCCTGTGACAGCCAGGGCATTTTAAACGAAAGTGGGCATACTTTAATCACAAGAATGGTGTTAAACATTCAAACGCAGTTCAAAGGCAAAATAAGGATTCGATAACAGCTAAAATCATTGGGTCTATTTTTAGCTATGTGATACCCGTGGTAGCTCGTAGCTACCTATACTTTTAAAACATGTACGGGCGTACAGGGATTGATCATGACATCATCGCCGCCATCTTGGATTTCTCCGCCAATCGATATGAACTGGTCCAAGAAACAACCTTGCTAAGTATCATGTCAATCGGTAGCCACGGTGACTCAGTGAGTAACACCCTGGCTTGCTATATAACCTGGAGATCGCGGGTTCGCTCTCTGTGTCGGACGAGAAAGTTCCACTGGATTTTCCGGTATGTTTCCCTTTTGACAAGGACAGCTGTCTAGTCGTTCAGGTGGGACGAATTGGTGTACATGTAAAAGATCCCTTGGCAGTTGGAATTCGATACAAGAGTAGGTCGTAACGCTGCTGTCAAGGCAACGTTTCCCCCTTAACACACTGTATGGCGTATGCCCGTCTTCCAGTTGGAGCAAAACCGCCGGACGTTAAACCCCATTTCATTTCAATTCATTTCATGTCGACCGTACTTAAATTGCCCCCCCCTCCCCAAAACAACATGAACAAGATGAGTAGTGCTTGGGGACTAGGGGAACTAGTCCAAAAGTATGGCGACCATTGAACCAATCTAGCGTACGTTAAAATCATGTCTTGCAAAATAACACCCAGTACAGATTACTTCAATGTGTGAATATAATCCCTGTCGTATTGAAAACCGAGTTCTTTTAAAGCAAATACAAATTCAAAATGTCGCCCTACAGATATGGTACGTTGTTATATTGGGAAACAATTGAATGAATTACTCATTTAAAAGGATGTTACGACACTGTGCATGGCACATAGCAAATGTATAATTAGATTGGTAACATCCTACGGGGTGGTGTTTGCAACCTTAGTATCGATATTCCTGACTTTGATTAAGAAAACAAATAAAAGCTTTACTTTCTTGCACCCTTTTCTTTATCTTCAACTAAATCCCATGGATTATTGAATTTGGTCGAAGTGCCTTACAAATCGATTTCACTCAACAATAAACCGTGATTGTGAATTGCAACTATTTCATTTAAAAGACAAAACTTAAATTGATTAGTTACTTCGCACTAGTAATACGTTTTATTCGTCTACGGGCAAAATTAACGTCTATAACATTGATAACCTGAAACGAGAATTCGCAAGATGAGACCATTCAAATAAAACTGACAGGAGAAATGAAATCAACTTTTCCAGTCGATTGGTTTCACAGTTTAACCAATAACAATAAACCCGAAAAACGTATTTTCTGGATGGTCCCAGCAGCTTAAAAATCGCAATTAGACCAACAAATACTGTGCGACATTGAAGAAGGGTGTATTTCTTGTTCTTTTTGACCTATAATAACATTGAGACATTGCTAATATTCACCTTTCCAATTGACAGCATGTGTGTTGAGCGTATTATCACCGACACTGGTTCAATAACTCACAATTTCTTATGCACTGGAGATTTTATAAGGAAATTTTATATTCAGTAGAGATACGTTAGATTTATTAATCAGTCGAATTGCTTTTACTCGTGAAAACAATCTCGTATGTGATCGTTACAGTTCCCATGTGTTCAAATTGTTAACAGACGTAATCGCTTCAGGTATGAATGAATATTGAACCCATTAAAAGTGCGGTTGTATAAATCGGTCGGTAGGTCGATTAATTGATTGATTAGGCACGATCAGAATTACTAATTGAATAGTTGTATTATAATTGACTATATCAATTATCGGTATAATCGATATCACCATACATTTGCAAATACTCAACAATATTATCAAATATAAATTAGTGACTAATGACTTGAATCTACACAGTTAATTTTAGATTTTTCCCTCAACTGATCTAATGGCTAAGTCTTGTTCTGCGAACAGAAAGCAGCGTTGTGGATTTATTTTAATTACCATTTAAAAACCACGAAAATAGAATGAATAGGAACAAAAAAGAACCTGAAAGTCTTTGTCACTTATCATTTATTGTGTGTGGAGATTTTCGAGTTGACGTGGTGCACTTGTGTATTAATTTTCTGTTAAGGAAATAATGATTGGCTACATGGTTTTATAAAAGACACAAAAAATCATAATGAGTTTTGTAAAGCTTTATGCGAAATGCTTAGATAATATGGACATCATCGTGCCAAAGCTCTCTAATTTTCAAATTATCGTATTTATTTCTAAGAAAAAAAATAATCTACATGGCTTCTAAAGTCACGCTTTTAAGTTTCATTATTGTTATATATCAGAACTTAGTCTCTTTCTTTGTGAGTTATTATGTCTTAATATTATCCATAATCTTTGACATTTAAAACACTAATTATTCTTAGAATTTAAAGGGACTATCCGGATTTGAACAGTGACTCAAAAATGATACGTCCGGGTACGTATGAAATGTACGATCCAACAAATAAAGGAATTGCGTATTTACCTTGTCTCAAAATTTCAGCTCAAAATACTGAGTCGTTTGGACGTGAACGTCAAAACTGCTTATCCGGACAAGCAGCCCTGTAAGATTTCCGGTCATTTTCTTCGTTGTGTGACCTGATAATCGATTGTCGTTCCTTTAGAGGTCTTTACAGTGAATGACCCATGTATTTGATAACGAAAGGTACATTTCACCTACACATATTTTTATTAAATAAAAATCAGATTTTGGCACACTGGTCTCCATTTCCAGATGAAGACTGACGGGTTTAAGTTATTTGAAAACGTATCACCTATATTAAGTTAGTTGCTCTGCCCAAAAGCAGAAAATTGTAAGGACTTGTACCACTAAATTAAATAGTTTTATTCTCCCAAATTTTATCGGGATTGACCCTTTAATATTGGTTCATTTCAATCAATATTGATGGTGTGATGTTTGCGTACAAAAGTGGGTTCTTACATCCAATATTAAAGACAATGAACATTTTAAAACTATAGAGTGACGAAGTTGTAATGATGCTCTTGATGAACGAGACTAAATGACAGCTCGGAACTACTTCCGATCATACTGTTAGTATAATTGGACACAGATCACCAAATAATGGCCATTTCCTCTTTTCCCCCTTTTGCATGGCCATTTGTGTTGACTTTATGGTGTAGAATCGAAAAAAAAAGGTTTGATAAAACATTATCTGCCAGGTTTTAGCGAATATTCATGATTTTGAGGCGGAAGGATACAAGAGCTGTGAGGATGGTTACGTTGAGATGTAGGGCCGGGAATTGCTGGTTTATTTGTCTCTACTTCCAGCTTGTGTATCTCAAGTTTTTCAAGGCGAACCTCATACATGCTTTTGACAAGAGTTTGCCACATGTTGCTCCATCTGTGGCAGAAAGCGTTCTACCCAACGAAAATCTGAACGTATACCAGAGATCAGAATCACACACCCAAGCTACAACCAACCAATGTCTATACAATGCGCAGAAGCTAAAGTCCATAGGTTTGTAAATCTCATCAAACGCAAATTCGGTATTCTTCAAATATATTCGCTTAAGTTTTCAGGTAAAAAAGTTCCTATAGAATTTGGAATTGTTTGGTAAATGAATGTTTTATTCATGAAGGGCATTTTCGTCAAAGACAAATGCACAATCTGTGATCCATTTCTAAAACATCAGTTGGTATACAATCGATTGAACGGTAATCATATTCAAACCCTGTAAAAATTTCCCATCTTAAACAATTGTGAAATTTATCGAAGCAGAAGGCGTCAAGTGAAGACTGTGATACGATTATTACCCAACCCAATTACCACTCTATCCAAGGACATGTCGTAATAAAGCGCTTGCCATAACATGCCCATCAATAAATGAATAGGTTATAATTAGAGATAAGACGACGATATAGAGCTGCATGATTTATTCTTCAGTGTCTCGAAAACACGATAAAATCCCCTTGTCATCTCCATCGTGCTTCATTTAATCCTAAGCACATTACCCAAGATTATAAATCTAATAGAAATCAACCGTGGCCTTTATTACATTATAATGATGCCTTTCACATATCATGATTTAATAGCTTTATTACAGCCTGGATTCGGTGTATATTTTTCATTAAGTATTTGATCCGCATTAAATACTTGTTATTGGGACGGTAATTAAGTTCCATATTTCGTTATTATCTTAAAATGCAAAAGAATAAGTTATCATTGATGTATATTACAAACTTGTGCAATGATTACCCAGATACTTTCATGTTATTGATTTCCACATAATTAATGAAAGTTCACTTTGCCAATCCTTTTATTATTCTCGTCCAGTAGAAAAAAAAAAATGCTTTCAGAAAAACGCAAAGATTGACAGACAACGACACGTCGTTCTCTCAGGGCTTTGTCGCCCATATATTTCATGTTTTTGAAACAACTTATTACATATTATCTCTTTTCACCTTTGTTGTAATGCATTTGGATCAAGAGCGGTGAAGGCATATGATAATATGCGTTATGCTCACTTTTCCGAAATGCTGATGAACGAGATAGAGGCTACAGTTTTTGACGAATTTTTAAGCTTTCGAAAACGACAAAGAGTGGATTTCTTCAAGGCATAAAAAATTCTTGTGGACTCTGGTGAACAACTATGTTTTTCTTATGGTTAAGCTGATGTCTATGGTTATATTATTATCGAGACAAAGCTGCAGTGTTGGCAAATTTCTACGATATGGGTGGCTATCTTTGCCTAAACGTTTTACCAAATTCGATTTACAGGGAACTCTACCTCGTGTTTTATGGTGATGTTGTTCAGAAAACCGCAACTGCCTATTGTACCCCTAACCCCAATTTCGTAGTGGAGTGTCACCCAATAATTTCTTGGTAAGATTTTCGTCAAACGTTAATTTACACTTTAAGCTTGATGCAATCCTGGCTAATCAGGCGGTTTGTTACATCATAATGCCAACAGGTCCATCATCAAATATACATTATCATACATGTTACTGTGACACACCCATTCATATAGCCAAGACTTACAAAATCAGGTTTTAGAATCTTGTAATAGATTTAATTAGATTAAGACTGGATAGGATATGTGTATATCTCTGGACTAGGTGACATTTAAAGCCATAATACCAAAATGTGTCTCAAAATGTCAATCATTAAATTCATTAACTGATAATCAGTCTATTAATAATTGACAAGAAGTCGAGGAAATCACTTGTCTTATTAAAGAGAGATTTAAAGGCGCTTTGATTTATGTAAGACCCAAATCTCAAGTTAATTTAATCTGATCTGTTAATTTATAAAGGGGAAGAAATATCTCTGCGCGTAGATAAATAAATAAAAATAATCTCTGTGCATTAAATGATTAGACCAATAATTCCTGTGCTATATTATAGCTGAGGCATATTTTTATTAATCTTGACGTCATGTATGAGAACTATTTTGTATTGGAAGCTCATTAAGAGTACATATTTTGGCAAATCATTGAACCCGGCGAACAGACTGTACTTTTCTTAATGTGACCCGAGGCTCAAGCAGAAGCATGTAGCAATATTCTATCGACAGTCAGGGTTCGCTGTTGGCCCAGGTCTTCGTTAATGAAGATTGAACGTGACAACATCTTGACCAAGGAAATAAAGACACGTATTTGGATTCAATCACGGAATTTGATATGATGATCCATGTGTGCGTATTAATTATGTTCTTGAGAATATTAATCATCCGTATGCCTTGGGTAGTAGCATTAGTAAGACGGTACCATAATTACAGATTGCGTTGACTCAAATCAACTTGGCAGTCAGTGATTGACCTATGTGTAATGTTAATGAAGACATTTTCTGAAAATAAAAAGAATACGGTGGATATTTAGCCGAAAATAGAAGTATTTAAATCAACAGTAGACACCCGTCAATTATATTACTTTTTTAAAATGTTCGTAGATGAACTCTTTATAACCTCAATATATTAGCAACAGCACATCATAGCTTACCAGAAAGAATACCAATGAGTCAAATTAAAGGCTTATAGGACTTCCTTCGACATTTGGATTTAGTGTTGACACTTTGTGCATTGGGTTTATTTTGGAACTAAAACAGAATAATTATCAACTGTGCAAATTACCCATGAAATATAAAGCCTTCACTTCCATGTCGATGTTGTCTATAATAAATTCTAGCATTCGCATAACATTTTCTTATGTACAGTTATTTTCATGGGTAAAGTGTGATGAATTGCCCTGCACAATTTTATATCGACTTTTAACAATATGCAATATTTTAGAGTGTGACTTTTGCGAACTTATTCTTAAAGCTAATAGTTAGTATAAATAGGCCAAATTGCATAAAAAAATTCAAAAATGCACATTATTATCCTATACAGAATCGGCTCGATATAGCGTAAGTAATAAAACTCGCTAGAGATTAACCATGGTCCCGTGATTAGTTTGCGATGTTGCCGACAAAGTAATTCACAAACTACTGTAACAAAATTCTAACGGCTAGAATACGGGAGGAGAGAGAGAGAGAGAGAGAGAGAGAGAGAGAGAGTTTAACAAACTAGGTCATTTCAGGACTAACACGTTTTCAAATTCTTTTCAATAATTAGCTTGCGCGTAGGGGTCTTTATCAATGGGAGGAAACCGGAGGGTCTGGAGAAAACTCACGAAGTTGAACAGGCGACTCTGCTCCTTGTCACGTACAACCAGTGAATCGAAACTACGAGAGTGGACTCAACTACAGACCCTATGATACAGCGCGCGCGTGATAACCATCCGGTCATCCAACCCCTCTTTAAGTGAAATAAGTAAAAACAAATCACAACGGAAAGCGTTTTATTCATTGTTTTATTTATTTAATATTGAATTATAGCATTATACCCCGACGAATGTCCTTCGACTGTCATTTTATTTGTAAGGTAAAATCATAAACACACATACGCTTGTCATGTACGCTGGTATAAATGTATATGGCTGGACGAATATATTTCCTTTGTTTAAGAAACTACAAAAATGACTCATTATTCTAATTATTAAGAAATAGTTACTATAATACATCAATGTTGATAATAAGCCTTGTTATAGGAAGCGCAGACGATACTATATGTGACGACCTAGTTGAACTCTAGTTAAGTTGGATTGTTTTCGAAACAGTTCGAAGAAAGTGCGGATTGTCTTTTATTGGGTTGACACTGGCCCTAATGCTTACTGTACAATGTTACGAGGCTATTCAAAAAAAAAAAAAAAAAAAAAATGTGAGCATGCCTTGCTTCATAAAGTACCATACTATGATGATAATAATGATAAGTGTAAGCTGCTGATTGTGTATGTTGTGATGTGCGGTGTTGTGTTGTTTTGATAAGCATAAGTTTAAAGGACAATATTGGTGCCAGTCATTATCACATATTATGTGATAGAACTGATTAAACACTTTCCAAATATAATATTAACACAGAGATCATCGCTACCATAGAGGAGTAATAAAGGATTCATAAATCGGAAGTGACGAACGCCAAAGGAAAACACGAGTTATTCCTCTATATAACTAACTGAAGTGACTAGTGATAACAGATACATGGGCGAATATCTGCTCACTAATAATTCCCTCGAAGACCTAAAGTTGCTGTGTGACACTGTGAGAGAATATCTTACAATTCATAAAAAGAATTGACTGCCACTACATAAGAGAACACAAAGAAAAACAGAAAAAAGTTCGTGCATTACCATGTTTTTATAAGGTAGGGGAGACCGGGGCACATTGAACCACCATGGATATATCCTTTATAAATAATACTATACAACCCAACTCTATACGGTGTTCAATTTGCCCCGGTCTCCCCTATGGAATGAATAAAAACAAGGGGCTGTACGGAGTATTTCTATTTTTCCCGTGTTCTCTTATCTTATGACACTTAATTACTTTATTGAATCGTCAGGTATCCTCTTGCGGTCCCATATAACAACTTTTTGTCTTCGATGGAATTATTAGTGAGCAGAAATTCGGCCGTTTATCTGTCATCACTCGTCACTTCAGTCATTCACATAGAGAGATTACTCGTATTTTCCTTTGGCGTTCGTCACTACCGATTTGTGAATCCTTTATTACTCCTCTATGGTAGCGATGATCTCTATGTTAATATTATATTTGGAAAGTGTTTAATCAGTTCTATCACATATGTGATAATGACTGGCACCAATATTGTCCTTTAAAGGGGAATTGTGGAAGATTAGCTAAACAGCTGACAGTTCTTGCTATAATAGATAAAAAAAATAGTAAATGAAAGAGAATATGGTGAAAATTTCAGTCAAATTACTTCAATTTGAGTCGAGATATCATCGTTTCAATAACACTGCAGTCTCGATTGTCATGGCTACTTTCTTACGATGATAAATAAAGTCTAGATAATCTATTTTTACGGTAAATCATCAATGGCCGTTGAACCGCAGATCGGATTTAAACTTGTTGAAAATCTAGACTACCCGACAGTATCGAGAGTTGATTAAACATTTAAGGTAGATTTAGTTCTTATATAATGTCAGTTTAAGGTAAAAACAACTCGATTGGCTGTAATAGGACACGAAAAATACCATTTCCAGCATCTAGGGATTTCTCCACGTCGCCGCCAGCACCCGTGACAAAGACCGTTAGGCGCCAGCGAATTATTGAAATAAAGTTGAATCAAATGTTAGTCCCGAAATGACATAGTTTGTGTTGAGTGAACGTTAAACCTCATTCTTCCCGTCCCGTAAGTATGACATCAGAGTAATAGTATTATATACCATATTATTACGTGACATCAAGTTTCTCGAAACCTCACAACGGGTATAAGTGACTAAATTTATAGCCAATATCGCTCGTAAATAAAATAAACCGTTAAATATGTTGTAGTTAAACATAGTAATCATCTGAAATTTGCAAAATAACATCAGTTTTCAATATTTTTACGTAATTTACTCAGAAGAGCAGTTTCTTGGTATGACGTCACATTATTTGACACAAAATAGGTAAACATATTTACGAAAGTGTTCAAGTATTTTGTTTTGGTATATATAAGATATAGTTGATACAGTTATACACAATTTGAGACAAATATCTTCCTGGTGCTTGCTTTCCAAAATAAATTTGAATATGTCACGGTGTAAAACAAGCAGAGACTTAATAACATTTGGTAGATAGGGTGGGGTCCAATTGCGTCCAAGAAAGGAGTACAGATTGAAAGTCGAAGGAACTGTAATTTTCAAAGCATATGAAGCCCAGCGCTCCACAATAACCATGGCAAACCCAATCTTCAAAAGAATCCGTGATCAATGCCTTCACGTAATACCCTGCATTTTTCGGCAGAAATTTCAATTGGGTATTCACCCAGCTTTTGAACTTATCAGATTCCTTTACCACAAGTTTCACGCTTTCCAGATAAAATCTACCTGTGACAATCGAGTTGCAAAGTTCAAGGTTCGTTCAATGTCAAGGTTTAGGCGGAGGTCGATATGTCACAAATTTTGTTTGGTCGTAGCTATAAGTTCGGGAATTGTAAAGTAATCTAGCAACGTCCAGATGTTGTAAAACTCACATTCGTTGCTTTGGGAACATGGGCAAACCCGCGGTATAAGCTAAACCAAATATAGTGGCCACCGTAGCAGGTCAGGTGGATGTACCCGTGACGAAGTGGGATAAAACATATTAAACAGTTCTTTATGTTATTTTCAATTACAAGTCATTTTTAATATGGAAAGATTTGTAAATAGCGGACAAAAAGTGGACACAAAAAGTATCAACATTATCAATAGGGAAAAATGATGAATGGTTTGGTTATATAGAATAACGTACAAATTTAGACAATTCTGTTAATTTGTTTTTAAGTGAGAAGGTATCGTCGAATACACGATTCCAAACATTTTATTGACATATGATCTAAATTTAATGGTGTTTATTGTCTTTTCGTGTTGCTATTTTAACACTGACCTGCAGCTAAGAAGCATGATCGTCCATCTTCTATTTTCACAAGATTAAAAAAATAGATTAGATCATGACACCAATGACACGAACACCAAACAAAATATTTATTTCCATCATTTAGGCAGGTCTTCTTGATAAACCAACAAGTTCAGATGTTATAAATCTACCATGATGACAAGAGATGAACATAGTGTCATTTACATAACAAAAACTGATTCTTGAGACGTATCAATAAAGCCCACATTGACGTGATTGATCGAGTCAAGTCGAATCAATAAGATGGTTTATTATGTTCTCAAGAAAAATAGAAAGTGTTTATCGTTATTTTGTTGGCAAAGTAAGAACAAGTCGGCGCCATGATTCGATGTTAAGTAGATATATTGTTAATAAGCTAGTACTTAACTTTAACTTCGACTCAGATCAAACATTTTAAAATTTACATTTGCAGAAGGAGTAAACATCTTGTTTTGATTGCTCTTTCAATATATTCGTCTTCAGTGCAGAAAAGTAGGCCGTTAAATCACATTTCTCCCATTCTTTCTAAGGTCTTGGATACATTGGTACTTCAACTGGATTCCTAGATTATTTACTGTGTTATTGCCCATACCTAGCTAAATTGGCAACTTTTATTTCCAAAAGTCCTGAATGGTTTCTGACTGTACTCGAACTTGACCGTGGCGCAAATCAAAGGGCTATACTATTATACCGGAAAACACCAGAAAACAACATGTTATACTAAATGCCGGAAAACATCGGAAAAACACTAAATACAGGAAAACACACTAAATACCGGAAAACACCCTAAATAGGCAACTCGGAGCCTGGTCCTCCGGAAAACACACACAAAAAACTAAACCTAACCCTAACCCACAACGGAAAACCTAACCCTAACCCACGCACACAGAGGACCAGGCTCCGGGCTACCTATTTAGGTTGTTTTCCGGTTTTTATTAGTGTTTTCCATATTTATTGTTTTTCCGGTGTTTTCCGGTATCCAGTATAACATGCTGTTTTTCGGTGTTTTTGGTGTTTTCCGGTATATAGAATGGCCGCAAATAAAAGACAGACAGAGAGACAGAGAGAAGTGTGGTTAACGTCCACTCGACACAAACTAGGTCATTTCGGGACTAACATATGGTTTAATTTTATTTCAATAATTCGCTTGCGCGTTGGGTCTTTAGCAATATGAGGAAACCATGAGAAAACACTTGAGATTGCACATGCGATCCTATTCCTTGTCACGTACAACCGGGGATTTGAAACCACGCCTGTTGACTCAATGACAGGCCTTATGATAGTGCGCGCGTGCTACCCCCCCCCCCCGTTAAATAAGCCTCGCGTATGGAACTTTTTTTATCTGATTTTGACAAGTGGAATTAAGGTTTGAATGACGTTTATATCATCACAGGAATCTGACCTTCTATCTGTATATATATGCATACACCACACCGAACTAGACAATGTATAATAAAAAAGAACAGGAATGCAATGCCTGTTGAAGCCTCGATTTTACATGCTTTCGCTTCGGCACGTTTTTGTTCCACAATTCGTAATGTCAGGCAATCTAACCTCTGCAAATTCACTCAGATATGATTTTTCTTCAATCTAGCCGTGTTGATTTGCACAAATACTCCCCACAAAACGATGTCATAGCCATTTGATTCCAATATTTACATTATTTTCCTTCGTTGACGTTTGTCCTCAACTCCATGCGCTGACGTCATACGAAAACCTAACCAATCTCTGAAGTCTTGTATACTTCCGCCTCAAAATCACGAATATTCACCAAAACCTGACAGAAAATGTATATTCAAACCCTCTTCTTCGATTCTATACCCAAAAGTTAACAAAATTTACCATGCAAAAGGAGGAAAATTGAATGGCAGAGAAAATCTTAAAATATCTTTGGCACTTGATTCAGTGATCTAGTCACTGCGGATTGATATTGTATGACGTCAGCGCACGGAGTTGAGGACAAACGTCAACGAAGGAAAATAATGTAAATATTGGAATCAAATGGCTATGATATCGTTTTGTGGGGAGTATTTGTGCAAATCAAAACGGCTAGATTGAAGAAAAATCATATCTGAGTGAATTGGCAGAGGTTAGATTGCCTGACATTACGAATTGTGGAACAAAAACGTGCCGAAGCGAGAGCAGGTAAAATCGACGCTTCAACAGGCATTGCATTCCTGTTCTTTTTTTATTATATATGTCTAGTTCGGTATGGTGTATGCATATATACGCGGATAAAAGGTCAGATTCCTGTGATATCATTTAGAAAACATACACTTTTAGCTAGAAAAATACATATGTTAAGAAACAGCTTTCTTACGTGTACATAGATAAATATCTTATTGACGAGGGATGGGTTTCACAATATGTTTTGCATCGACTAGATAATTGGAAACATCTCATTGAGCAAAACATGCATTTTGTATGTGTCACGTTTTAAGATTTTCGCGTGGAAATACGAAGTGTTTTTTTTATAATAACAATTTTTAGATTATTATTATACACAAAAAAAATCACTTTGAATTTCCACGCTTACATTTCTTTGACTTTATTGATTTCTTTTTATCAAATTTTGCTTTACAATAGTGCACCTTTTAATACGTGGGGGTAAATATTTCAATATATTTTGAAGGTTATATACAGATTAATGTCACTGACATTGGCATTACATTGACAGTGAAGTCAAGGGGGAGAAAATTGCCAGTATGAGTGTTAATATAAACGCCATATTGGCTGTCAGCTATGTTAAAGGTGGTAAACCTCTTTTATTATATTATATATTATTTCGATAATAAATTGTTCATTTAAATTTGAGGAATCGCTGAGTTTAGGACATTGGGTTTCCAACCAGAATGTCCCCGGGATTGATTTCTGCTGTGAACGAGGACATTCGGGGGATTTTTAAGTCCCGACGCCAGGATATGTGGCCATTGGGATCAGATGGGAAATTACGTCTATAGTCATTAGGGTGGCAGCAGGAATCTATTTGGAATCTAGAAATGTAGGTGGTTACTGTCTCGGTAAAATTATTGCCATGGCATTCTCACATGTAACCATAGAATTAATATTATGTAGGTATCAAAATGACATAAATCAATTATCATCAACAAGACGTTAAACCCACCCAATTCCATTCAATTTGCGACCCGGGTTGAGTTTTAAAAGTCGTCATTGATCTAAGTTTATCGAGAGCAATAGAAAGTAGAGACACCCAATCTTAGAAGTCTGCTACATTGCCCTAGGCGGAGCGCTTTTGTGGATTGATATAATGGCTAACGGTTGTCTTTGCTCGAGGAGGAGTGCTTTTATGTTAATATAATGGCTTACATTGAGAGAATTAAACGTGCAGTAGTCTCTGTGATTAAACAGTAAAAGAAGCTGGCAGACGATAATCCAAGAATTTACTTAGGCTTCGTATTTTTTTGTAAATGTACAACGAATAATGATGAAAACAATCAGGGAATGGATTCTGCTTCAATCAAGTGACGTGGTACATAAACATAACTGCTAAAAATAGGTTATCCCAGCAAGGGGCAGTTTCCGACTGATCAAAATGTTTTGAAAGGGATTAGATGCGAATTAGTTTGAATTTATTTTGAGTCGAGAGAGGGGGAGAGAGGTTAATGTTCACTCGACACAAACCCGGTCATTTCGGGACTAACACATGGTTCAATATCACTTCAATAATTCGCTTGTCCGTAGGGTTCTTTAGCAATTGGAGGAAACCGGCTTGGGATACGGACACTACATACTTGGGGCCTGTTTCACGAAATTTTAACTTAAATATAATCCAAACTTTAGTATTTGATTAGATAATTTTGGATCGATTTCAGTGCTTAGGCAATCAAAATTGAAGTGTCTACTAAAATTTGGATTTTATCTTTAAACATGACCCAGCTAAAAGAGCCATTAAGAGACATGGATGGCTGTGTTATAGATATGGTTTATAACAGGCTATCCCGTTCAATGCGCTTTGTAAATCAACTGGGAGACTGTTATCAAGATCCCCACAATAAGAAAGATGACTGTGTTACTTACTGTATTAACAAAAGTGTGCTATCAAAATCTAGCAGCCTATTATATAATAATAACAGTAATGTGTGTAAGCTTGATTTAAGTAATTTATTGAATAGATCCTATTTATTAGTTTACGGTGTCAGTAGTCACAGTTATAACGGTTATCGAGATTGATATTGAAGTTAAAGTTATTAGCAGCGTCGGTTTTATTAGTATACTGTCTGTAGAGCAATAACCATAACTCGGATTGCGAAACCGTTTGTCATATTGCCCTCAGTGCGAACAACTACTTATCAATAAACTGATATATCAATAAATAAAACAGTAGATGAATAGACTTATTGTTATTGGCAGCTGGATAGCGATATTCTAATGAAAGATGCAGTGTACAGTTCGAGTTTTATTCAACCCTTATAGTACTCATCGTCAAAAGTTATAAAATGCTAGTTTCCATTTACCTGCACCATTGGAACATTTACACATGTTCAAATGTCAAAAACATATTTGGCGAATTTGATATCTCCGTGACACGTTGCATACTAATTAAAACAAGATTTAATTTTCTTACTTGTATGATGTTGGTTGCGAAGAAAGGAGCATAAAGGTTGCATAATGTACGAGAGTCGTTGATCAGACAGCTAAACAAATATCTCGACAGCCACGGCCTTTCGCAGTGAAAGGTAGATTGATCGAGAGTCGTCGCGTACCTTAAAAGGAATGTCGCTATCCGGAATAAAATGGAACCCATTAAATATGGTATAATTTAGTGTAGAATTGGTATGTAAAAGCGCGCCATACTTCTTTGAAAGGAGGCCATGCCTAGTAGAAGTGTCAAAATCAGAATAGATTTTGATTGCCATGAAATACGGACGGGCACAAACGTTAAATGTATAATATCGTATACCCTTTTCACTATATTCTTAAAGTCGTTTCGTAGATAAGACATATTTATATGTTAAAGAAATACGCCCAATAATATTATCTAAATGGCATTTAATAAATACTTAACTGTTGGCTTTTGCATTCTACTTCACATTACAGTTTCTCTAACCTACATATGGTTATTAAAAGTTAAAATTCTCTTAAAAGGATTATTGATTTAAACTTACAATAATTCTATGGAACAATGAAACCATTCTAAGCCGCATTGTTCTGCAAAATTACTAAAGCGAGCTACTTTTAAAAAGAATATTGAAGTGATTGGCTTTATATGAATCGTTGCATATGCTATACAAAAATAAAGTGCTACTTATTGTACACGATTTTTAATCAACCACACATTTTCAAATTAACGAATTATTTCTGTAATAGGCGTTAAATGTGCAATAAACTTTAGAATCTAACAACAGGTTTATCTCTATCTTGTGGAATTAGTTGTAAAGTTCCCAGATACAAATCCAATCGAGGATTCCAGTACAGTTCTCCAACAATGGATAAAATCTAAGGTTGCATAATAAATCGTTACGAATATACTCAAATATTAGATCTGTTATTTGTTCTATTATTAATAATGATATTAATGGTAATTTTCTTAAAAACTTTTTATCCAATTTGAAAGTCTATTCCATAAGGTTTGTACATTATACAAGCAAGTTCCCCCCACCATATTTAGTGTTTACTCTGGGACAAACTGGACGATTCTTGTTCTGTGAGCGAAAAGAACGTGATGGAAAGTAAGGTGTAATAATATCTTGAAAATACTTAAAAGAACCAATATTTACAGTAATCCAGGTTCGATAACACAAAGACATTTACAAGCATCTTTTCAGTATCTGTGTCAATAAATGGACGCCAGTTTTCCGATATTATACAGATATAAACCCATTTGCTTACTAATCGAATCCGCGTGATTATTTAATTGAAAGTTACTTTAAAACAAGACAGCAACTTCATTTGTAGAATTGGTTGGAATATTTTGACATCACTAACTGAACTATGGTAAAGGTGGACAGTTTTTAGTCATTTAATTTTTAAAAAATTACATTTGATTGATTTCGGTACTGGCGTTGGACTTTACTAATGCCAAAAAGTTGTGTAATTTCTGAATATAACTGATAATGTTACGAATAACAGATAGGTGTTTCGAGGGCGTTGAAAAAATAGGTCCAAAAATGGAACCTTGTGGCACTCCATATTTATAGAAAATGGAGTTAATAGACATATATGATTGTATATAACCCAATAGATATCTGAGATATATTTTTAATCGGATAGTTACAAATGACATATAATTAATTTAGAAATGACCTAATGTATTTGATTTGGTCACAATGATTGTTTTGCTTTAATTAACAAACAAATTACGATATAAAAAGTATACTTACACTTTGCAGTCGCTTCTCTGTTCGAACTGCATGAAGAACTAGTGCGTTCCCAACGGCTGTCAGCAGGCAAAGAAGTGCCAACAAAGCACCAAGAGGAATAGCTCGCCACAAGTCTGCAGTCAGATCATCCACTGATTGACTATCCGGCACAAGCGATAAATTATGTGTGAAATTCCATTCCCAGAAATCGAATGAATCATTGTAATCCTCCGTCAAAATTGGGTACATTACGGTGCTGGCCATTTTGCATCTTTAAGATTTCTTTTTTAAGATTGAAACTCAAGAATACTTTTATACTTTTCTTCAAATTTACAAATTCCACTGGATTTTGATCGCACACATTCCATTTTACTATTTTCCAGGTAACACTGTATTGAAATTCCTTTGTTTTGTCTCTGAATCTTACTGAACGCCCATCACGATGACTGTTATTAGCTTCTCAAGATAAATTTCTGCATTGACATTCTTCGGCAATACTATCTGAATGAATCTGACTTTATATGCCATGATTTTCTATTATACTTAACATCGGATAAGAGCCATTCTTTTCTGAAATCAGAAAAAAAACTCCAAGTAATTTGCGTGCAATAAAACATCAAAGCATTGTTGTTTTTGTATGTAAAGAAATAAGATTTCCTTTATCTGTTCCTTTATAAAAGGAAAACAATACCTTTATTTTCAACAAGCAAGAGGTTAATAGCAATTGCAAAAGTGGCTCGACATTACAGTTCAAGGCCGATTGAGGACTGCTGACATGCAGGGATGAATTATTGCTAATCCAGGACGATTGATAGCTATCATGTAGGGGACAAACGTTCAGAATTTCAAACTACGTTATTGATATTTACTAACACACATCATTTTTTGTATTGGTTACATAAAGATCTTCTCGTTATTCAACTTAAGATTAACAGATAAAATCTACTGACGTCTCCAGCAATCATTTGCATACTAGGCCCCGTTTCGGCGGAATTCATTACCCTTGTCAGTTAGTCTGGCTAAAACTGTTGAAAGTTTTAAATCTCAGCTTAAACACATCTTTTTAACAAGGCTTATTGTTGTCAGAAATGCAAGGCACAATAAAGTATTTCTGCTCAAAATAAATTGAGAATTATTATTATGTATTTATCTCTCATTGAAAAACAAAATTATTGTCAATCAACCAGGGGAATTTCGTCCAGACGTTTTGTGCGTGTACTCATTGATGACTACGTTTTTCAGTAAAGTTTCGTGTGATAGAACAATACCCCCCCCACCCTCGAAAAATAACAAATATTCTCCAACCACCCTCCTCCCCCACCCAAAAGCCCATACCAACAATAAACAAAACAACAACAAATAAACATGCCAAACAACGTTTACAAAAACGGAACGCATGATTGACTGTGCAGCGTGGCTAAAAAAGGATACTTAATATATGGATTCTGGATATTGTGATACTTTCAATAATTGACATCAAACACTATGATAAAGAATGAAACATTCGGTAATTTGCATTTACATATCACTCTCACGATAAGATGTTTTATTGTTAATCATAAATCGATACATGAAGAAATGGTATTATCATTAATGGATTAAATATGTGAACAAAGTGTGGGGTTTGTCAAAAACATGTAATTTGGCCCAAATTAGATTCTCTGTGGGCTGATCATTTTAAGAGTTGGAGCCATCACCATATAATGTCTTCCTGGGTGTATTATTATATATAGCATGCGTAGTGATATTTAGTATAACACTTATAATTCAGATATTATTTAATACATCTCGTAAATTTAGCTTTCAATACTACCACTATGTAGATCTGTTTGTTTTAAATCAACACCACAACCAATCTTTAGCACACTGTGTTCCATTTGGTTTACTCTATAACTGCATTAAAACAACTGCCGAAGCAGTTTTAGATTGATATTTGGTTTCAATGCGAATGCACACCAAAAGCCGCTAGCTGTGTGAACTTCCCAATTGAATGTAAAATGGTTTCGCGTATAACAATTAAACAATGCAACTTTTTGAGCTATTTACCTTGAATAAATCTTTATGCACGATAACTACATGGAACCCGAGAGAAGATGTCTGGTCGGGTATTCTAGAAAGAGTAGATATTGATGTGAGAATATCGAAACTACTTTTTACCTTTATTACAATTAGATAGGCTGCGTTGCTACCTTGTTCTGGTGTTTACGACATTTGTATATTTTATACCTTTATTGGTAAATTTATGTTCTACAGTGGTTGGGGTCTGGGTGGCTAAGTAGGTTAGACGCTGGCTCGTTAGTCTGGAGGTCGGGTACTCGATCCCTGCATTGGCCGAGAAAGTTCATCCAGATTGTCCGACGTGGTTCCCCCTTGTCAGTGATGCAGGACGGAGGGCCTGGCAAGGACAGCTGTCTAGTTATTCGGATGGGACGAAAAACGAAGACCCGTGTATACATTTTCGTGCATGTAAAAGATCCCTTGGCAGTTGGAATTTGATATAAAAGTTGGCCGTGTGCCGTTGTATGGGCAAAATTTCCCTCATAGTACACTGTATGGCGTATGCCCGTCTTCATTAGCCCAGTCGGAGCAGAACAGTAGGGCGTTAAACCCCATTTCATGTCTGTTATTTTAAAAAAATATAAATTGTTTGACTATATACCAGGATTCATCAAGACTTCTTCTTCAGGTAATAATCAAAGGAACACTTTCACATATTAAAAATTTATGTTGTATGTCAGAGTCAATGTATTATTTAGTAGTTACAAAAATAATCCTGCATTGCCATTTCCAGCACAATTAGTATTAATAGAATAATATAAAAAGCATTCAACTCAATACTTTTTATGAAAGGACGACAAAACGGATGTTCCCTTAAAAACAAGAATACAAGTCATCCTTAAGTGAATATTCATGTTCTTATTTGTTTAGCAGCGTAATGAATAAAAGAGAGATATAATATGAGTAATATGTGAGGGTGTTAGTTGATGAAACGAAAGTAAATATTATGTTGTACATTTATCACTAATATCAGTGATGGAAATAAATGAAAGATATAGAGAGAAATGTGGTTTAACGTCTGCTCGACACAAACTATGTCATTTCAGGACTAACATTTGGTTTACATTTATTTCAATAATTTACTAGTGATTTAGATCTAAATATCAAATTCACAAATGAAATAAGCGATCTGCAAATCGCATTTTTGGACGTTCTAGTGAAACGAAGGGGGGAATTCCTTATAACGGATATGTATTCTAAAGAAACAGATACCAAAACCTATCTCCCTAAGAAATGATGCCCCTTTCTTTAGCTACAAAAAATGCACCATTGTGATAGATGACGATCTCGGGGTTGTCAGATTAGGGTAGGTGAGCTATTGAAACGACATTACCCACTCGGGGGACATTTCCAAAAGCTTTATGACCATAACCGAAGCATCAGTGAACTATCATCGGACCATTCCCGATGCCTAATAAGTGAACTACTCGAGTTTTTTAGGGTAAAAACATCGGGAGTCACCGGGAGAAAATTTGTTTATTTCCACATCGACGATGATTTTCCCCAGTGTAATCTAAAATAAAACATATATCGTTTCGTTTTTAATAGTTCGAAATTTCGTTTAACTTGTCTTTACTACACTAGGATCTAGAAGAGTTGTAATATTACCGGCACTCTGGTTGAAGTGATGGGTTAGCCAATAAAACGGTCTGTTGCTGCAAGTTCTTGGCGTTCGATGCACGGAACTGTGGGTAAACCACAAGAAACGTCAATGCTGATTGATTAATCGATGTGTTGCGTCATAGGGTCAAAAGCAGGTCGTACGATCGCTGACACGACCTTCCAGTACATCTGGTTAGATCTCCATGTAGTGTAGACCATCGAAAGTATAAAAAATGAAACCAAATATAGATCTGTATTCATATCAGATTGTCCCTCGTGGGACATACGCATAATATATAATTAAATAAATATAGTATCATAATCATATACAAAAAAATAAACTTACGGTTAGTTTCGTTTCAACGTAAAATATAATAAAAGTGCATTTTCATCACAATTATATTAGAATTCACATGATAAATCTTTTTAATAGTCTTAGACTCGTACTCCACCTGCTTCATTTTATTCGCATAGTGTTACTTTTAATGTGATATTTTTGATTAATTTTGATTTTGTTTTATGCTATTAATGACTCATTAAATATGACTTTTAAAAGTTCACAATGGTGTATCCACAGAAATATTACTTAAATAATGTATTTTCATCACAATTATATAATAAGAATTCGTATGATAAACCTTTTTTTTATCGTGTTAGAATCGCACTCCAGCTGCTTCATTCTATTTACATGGAATTATATCAAATGTGATATTTTAGATTAATTTAAATCTGTTTAATACTAATAACGCCTCATTAAATTAGACTTTCCACAGAAACATTAGCAGGGATGAAAACCTGTGTAGGTATAGGTGTGCACTTAATTGTATTCTTGATAATTCGGAGGAGAGAAGGCGGAAAGGAATTGAAGACGTACCCTGTAGAAATTTTAGTCTCAAATTGACTGAATTATTAAGCCGACAGCACTTTAAACCTCACTGTACGTACGTCAGTTTCTTTGTTTCGTTTTATCGAAATAAAAAATAGATCACGTTTACTCATTATATTTTATTTAAAGAAGTAATAATATGCTTTCAAGTTTTATGAGAATATCAACAAATTTGCCAAACGATTCAGCAGTAAATATTCGCTTGGATGCTACTGTCTTTAATAAAAGAAAGATTACATCGAGGCGAGTTAATCTGCTCTTAATATTACCCTTTTTTCTACCGCAAATTAAATTCTAAAAAAAAAGTTTAAAACATTAAGAAAAAAAATAAATAAAAGTGACGGAAGTATATCTGTACACAATCTGTCATCTTTCACTTTATATCTATGAAACGGGGTTGGGGGTGGGGTGGCCGATTGTTTAATGCGTGTGCGCGTTATCTTAAGGTCTGTTATTGTCTCTCTCTTTCTCTCTCTCTCTCTCTCTGAAACTCAATGTGAATTTGAAATTTGTATGAACACTGCGTAATCGATTTAACTTTTCAAGAATTTGTATGTAAGTATTGTAACTTACCTATAACGTGAATGAACATTTCACCAGGAAATTGTACCTGTGGCACATATATCTGCCTCGATGGTTGTCCTATTTCGTTAAATTTCGCCAATGTATGCGTTAAATTTATCGGCCTAACAACATTTATAATTGCTTTTTTATTGCACCAATGTCACAATTTCTACTTCAGTAGAATCATTAGATAGAACTGTTTGATCAACGTGTCGTATGAAATAACTCAACAATATGATTTAGTGAAGATCAAAGCGGGAAACTATATGAGTGAGTGTGGTTACACTTTTGGGACATAATCTAATGTCTGATGGGTAAATGTTTGGGTGATGTGTACAGAATCGTTAAAAGAGATTAGCTTTTGCACAAATTTCTAAACACATATTTACTTTTATTCTCGAAAGAATGGAATTGAATGAAATAAAGATTTTGAGACTAACATATATACGCTTATTTTTATATCTATGTTATGTCTGTAATGCCATTATCGGTGTTCTCAGTGGTCGCGCCCCTTTCCACTCTACGAACCCCCGGGGTTAATTCATGGGGGAGACACGTATTCAAATTATCTACCCGCGATGTTTGTGCTATTTTTATCGACCAATCAAAAAATAGTTAAATACATAAAATCTGACATAAAAATAACATCTTTTCCATCAAAAAGATGCTTTTATATTAAATTTCTCGGCAACTTTCTCATAATCAAGCGAATAAGACGCCATATTGCTGCCCAAAATCAACCGGCACACTATAAACCAGGGCCCTGTTTCACGAAAACTTAAATCTCCTTAAAATCGTCTTAAACTAAAATTTCATCCTAACTTAAGATACATGAGTTTCACAAAACGATTTTAAGCATTTTAGTTAAAATCAACTAAAATAATATTGTAAGTTAAAATCTATTCCTAACTTAAAACAGTGGCGTTTCACAAACCGATTTTAAGGAAAATTTTAACTAAAATCAATTTTAACTTAGGATAGCCGTCACCCTCTCCTAACTTAAAATCACGGCATTAACAAAGATTGATTAGAGCTACATTGTTAGATCTATTGTGACATATGGATATAATTGGAATAATGATAAAATTGTGAACGTCCCGGGTCACATAACAATTCTCATTCAATTTCTTTTCACAGCATCGGTCCACCCGTTTTTTTTTTATTGTAAGGCAATTTAAGCATTTGGGTGGCGTTCCATATTAGAACTCCAAGAAAAAATAGTCACTCAAAACCCCAGTAAACTAAACACTAAAACAAAAGAAAAATCATTTATTTATATTCAATGTCGTGGGAAGAAAAGCACTCTTATCTATAAAGAAAATATCTTCGTGTACAAGGCTTAATATGGTTAATTTCTTGGTTTTAGAAGGCCTAAAGGCCTACAATACTAGACATACCATAATATGTAGTATGTACACACGCTTTTGGGGGTTATGACGATTTGTTAAAAGAAATAAAAAATATTATATTAAAGTTTAATATCATAAATTTATTATTTTTTCTTAATGAAGTCTTACGTTAATAAAACAACATAAATAAGGGAACCAAAGCTGTTTTATCTTGCGGTAAAAAAATCATTTAATTTACTAATATAGGCATTTTCAAAGTATCATTGAAAAGGTCTATGGGAATGACATTTCAAATCTAGGCATCAGAACATTCGCTATTTGGTGTATTAATTTTAAAGTTAATAAATACTTTTCAAATACGACAAAATAAATACAGCCTAGATTAGTCGTTTAATTGAGTCGCAAATATCACATGTTTGTAACAATTCTCAATAGTTCCTCTTGTCCAAAGTACCATAAAACTACATGTCCATGCGATTTAGTTTATCGATACACATTTTTTCCATTTGAAGCCTCACTCGGCAAACCTCGTAAGATTTCGGACAATCTAAACTCGGCTGTATGATGAATTCCGCCATATTGGAACTACTTTAAAGGTCCCGGATGAAACATGGCTGCGCCCATTCCAAACACAAGTTGGCGACCAATTTGGCTAGCGACCTATTCGACTGATCCAGCCTCTAAGATAATGACGAAATAACACTTCTATTCTGAGCTGAAGGAATGGATAAAAAATAATATATTTTACTTTCATTTGATAGACATAACGATGGATTTTATTGGTTGATAAATAGAGACTGTTGTCTTTACTCTAAATAGGTTTCCAACGAACAGGTTGCAGCTCGATCGGTCGAATAGGTCGCTAGCCGAATAGGTTTCCAATTTGTGTAATAGCGTCAAGTTTTCCTGTTAAAGTAAACCGGTAGCCGCATCGCAAATGTATGGGCGTAGGTACATATCACTGACTGTCATACATCCGAGACTAGGGGTCAATTCGATTATGCAGTCCGGACAGTCCGGACTCTCCATTTCCATTCGTTTATTGGTCATGTGACCATTTTTGGAGAGTTCGGACCGTCCAACCTCTCCAATTTTTCGACCGGTGCGATTGCGGAGAGTGACGTAACAAGATGGCGGATCGAGGGATAGAACCTAGTTTTCTAAAAACAGTTGTCTGTCTCAAAATCAGGCATAAACTAAATTTGATTTTGAATTTATTCTTTTACCTATCTTCAAAATACAGCCCATAACCGGAGATCCAGATATTTATTATACCCCCAAATGATTAATTTAACCGACCTACAATGTTGTCAATAAAGCAATACGTCGTCTTCTTTTGACGTGCTCTCGCTGGCAATTTGATGGATCCAGGAGATTCTCTAGAATCAAAACTAGAGTTACAGTCGCCATTTTGGTTCTCCACCTGTACTCGATTACACCGTAAACGCGGACAATCCGGATTGGAGAACGTGGAGAGTCCGGACTGCATAATCGAATTGGCCCTAGATGTAGTTTACGGAATCTGTCGAGATTAGCCGAGTGTTGAAGCCTGTGAGTAAATCAAATGCCAAGGTCACGAATCAAATGCAAGTTCAAGGCCAACCCACCGATACTTTTCGAACTAAAAAATAAGACAACAAGCTCATTTTTTCACTTCTCTACGACTGTCTAACCGTGTGCAAACATTGCTACAACGGATGAAACTCTCCCCATTGATATTGCAACCGTAAATTCAATCTGTCAACAGTTTTTAGTTTCGAAGCGTATTTGCTCTCACAAAAAGTACCTGCTGCGGAAATGTGCACTGCGCGGGCGCAGGCGATTTTAACTAAAATCTATTAAAATTGCATGTTAAGTTACAATCAATCTTCGTGAAACGCATAAAATTTAAAATTTCATTTTGATTTTAGTTAAAATCTATTTTAGTGATTTTAGCTTAAGTTTTTACGAAACAGGGCCCAACTTACTATAAGGATATTCACCACACTATTAGCAGAATCAAGCTGTCACGCTATAAGAAATTTTCTGGACTTCAATGAAATCATGAGATTGGTATAGTTGGCCAAACAGATCACTATAATGATTTCCCCATGACTTTAATGTTCATTCTCGTATCTTAGATCGGCTCTAACTTTCACAAATTTTCGTTGGGTAAAACGCTTTCTGCAAAAGATGGAGCAACATGTGGCAAACTCTTGCCCAAAAGCACGTGTGAGGTTCTCCATGAAAAACTTGAGAAACACATGCTGGAAGTAGAGACAATTAAAGATGCAATTTTCGGCCCTACATTTCAACGTATCCCACCTCTCAACTCATGTATCCTTCCCACTCGGCAAACCTCGGCAGATTCCGGTATTCTACATCTAGCCTCGGCTGTATGACAGTAAGTGATATATACCTACGCCCATACATTTGCAATGCGGCTACCGGTTTACTTAAACATACATTATGCAATTGCTAAATCTGATTATTGCAAGTCTTTATTTAGGCTTCAGATGTCATAGAAATTATAAATTAGATCTTTATTTAAACAACAAGCATAAAATCAACTCAGTAGATCCACGGACGGCTTGGATTGAGTTTGGATTTAAACAGGATTTCATTGATTGATTTAATGGCGTCGTGAGAGGAGACTAACAGTTACGTTGACGTCATACTCCTAGATCGAGGCTATTAATGATAGAGTGTACGAAGCGAGGCCCCTGTTGAGCGATGTAATTAGGTCAACACGCTGTCGCTTTTTTGTCACTTGCGTTTACAATAAAATTATGGAAACTGATAAACATCGCAGCTAACATCAACCAGCTGAATTGCAACCCCATCGGATCACTTTTTTCTGTTCGCCTGCTTCGGGAGTTATGTAGGCCTACCTAAAGTACAAGAACACACGCAGGCAACGGAAGAAGTCGGCTATAGTATAATTATTTACAATACTGCCTCATTGATTTGGTCCATTCCTTTCAAACTTTAAAATTCTGTTGCCGACTTTCTCTTCTTATCTATATATTAAAAGTCTTAATTCTAATTTGTAGTAGAAAATAAATGTAATACGAGTTTAATTGCAGTCCCGTCTCAAACGAAATAGGCTAAATGAAGGCCTACCACAGTCATTGAAAACATTACTTGATAATCGAGATAATGTAGGTGGAGTTGACACCTGTCAATCGAACGATCGGCCATCGGTAAGATGGAGTTCTATACCATTTCTAGTCCAAAATAACAGTGGTGATAACTATGTTCAGAATAAAGTAATTTGATTGAAATTTTCAAAATATTCTTCTTTCATCATCTATTTTTGAACTGTTATAGCAAGAATAGCTAAAAATCTCCCATAATGTATCTTTAAACAGAAAAACTTATCGCTTTTACAAAGAATATCTCAAGATGGCGTAGAGTGTGTAGAGTTTCGTTGCAAAGTTGTCCTTAGTTTAAAGAAAATCAGATAAACTTGAAAGACAAACAGTTTCAGACATTGAAAGCTATGTACGATGGTCAAGATTGTATCTCTATTCTTACAAAACACAATGCAACATTGGCGAAGCCATTTTTAATCCGGGACCTTTAAAGTAGTTCCAATATGGCGGAATTCGTCGTACAGTAGAAGTTAGATTATACTGGAATCTGCCGAGGTTTGCTGAGTGGTATCCTTCCGCATCTAAATCATGTAACCACACCAACCTCTCAACTCATGTATCCTCCCGCATGTATGCTTCCGCATCAAAATCATGCAACCTAACCAACCTCTCAACTCATGCATCCTTCCGCATCAAAATCATGAATATTCACCAAAACCTGCCAGTAAATGTATTTTCAAACCCTTTTCTTCGAATCTACATTAAAAAATCAATAAAAATCACCATGCAAAAGGGGGAAAAGGGAAACGGAGAGAAAGACTAAAAATAACTTTGTAGGAATATTGGTGAGCTGTGTCCAGTTAATCCGAGCCTTTGACAAATAACATAAATTTAAAGTATAGTCTATTTTTAGTAATTAGGCTACTGTGGACAGCGACTACTTTCTTTCGACAAAACGCGAAAATTTTTCTCTTCCAAAGTACGTAATCATGTATGTGCCAGGAATTAACTGATAGATTCAAAGGGCCAAAGAAACATACTTTCCACTGATGTGTGGCATTGTAACTGGAATTTCGTATTGATACCCGTATTTTGATATCTTATGCACTCGCCACTGCCGCCAGCCCCCCCCCCCTCTCTCTGTCTGAATAGAGTTTAGTAGGCCTATAAGCTAATTACCTGATCCATTTTAAAACTAAAAGTATATTCTACATTGTGCCCAATTGCAACAAATAATAAATATCCTTATAGTGTGCGGACTTATAGTGTGCCAGGAGGATTTCAGCATATTGTTGTGAACGCTGGTTCGTAAACTGTTTTTTAATTGCTTTGCAGACTCAAGCTACGACCAAGGGCAGATAATTTGAATACGTGAATACGCCAAGGTATGACGGAGAAGCACGGAATGAGACGATTATAGATGCCGAGGATGCTCTAATGTGAGGGGGATAATTCGGCCACAGGAAATGAAATGGGGTTTATGCTATAAGAGAAATTTGACCCGGACAACCAAATAAATCGGACAAAAGTGGAATGAGCTCAACTCAAACTACCACGTTGAATCTTCCTTATGGTTTTTATTGCAGTAATTTGACTGCAGAATAGCGAACCATGAAATGTAACGAAATAAGAATATAACTGCTGAGTATATTTCACTTGACAGTTGATCAATACTCTCATTATAAAACATCTTTGAAATCGGACTTAAGCCGTCAGATTTCTCAAATTATTTCCATGTTGCGGATATTGTCGTTTTAGTGTGAAAAAAATAGGTAAAGAAAAGGAATGTCACCAAAGACAAATAAAAAAGAAGTATTGGTTCGTAATGAAAATTTTAAAGAGATCGTGAAAAATGCGCAACACGGCTAAGCCATCTATAAAGTATTAATGTTTAAAAAGTATTCCCTTGGGAAAAACGGAGAAAACTTACGATGTTAGGCAGTCAACAGCATGTCAGAAAATCACATACGATCGTTCAATTAATAGTATATTTAATGTCCTCAGTATAATACCAATCGAACATTCCCCACCCCAACAAAGGATTTAAGGTGACCTACACTCGAATCAATATATATATATATAGCTGCGTTCACACTAGGGGTTTAATCTGCATTGAATTCAGAATAAAGTCTTATTCCGGATTTTGGCGTCACACTTAATTCGATAAAAACCGAACTGAATCTGAATCAACGAATCCGTATATTTTTCCGAATTCAACCCGGAACAATTATTCTGAACGGATTATTCACAGTCAAGATTTATTCAAGTCCAAATTTCTGCCCAAGATTCGTGTAACTGTTGCCATTTTCCAAAGTGTTACAGCCAGTCGCTCGTTGCGAGGCACTGGCCTCCGGAGTCTGGTATCTTGTTTTCCAGTGGCTGGCCTCAACAAACTGCATATTATCTCGAACGTAGCCCTTAACACGTGAAGGTTCTCTCGTCGATCGCTTTCTCCCCAAAGTTCGCCATGATAAATACTGTGGTAACATAACAAGCTAATACTAGTACATAGGTTGTCAGCGCTAAGTCCTCAGAACAGTCAACACGGGTTGTGGCATACTTTTCCATTTACAACACACTAAATTCTGCCCTATACTAACATTTAATTATCGTAAATCGTTCAAAATCAATCGGCTTCTTCATTCATCACCTTATTCACCAAATGTATTGCTTAGTGCTGAAAGAATTTGAATTATGAAATGAGAGTCACGTTGGTTCAGTGAGTAAGAAGCTCCCGCTGTTGACCGAAAACGTTCATCTTGATTTTCGGGCGTGGCTTCCTCATGTTAGTATTGCAAGGCGGAGATGTAAGACCCGGGGTCGCTGATGTAGCATTGCTTGCCTCAGGAAATTAAACATAAGCAGCATAAAACCACCAATACGATTGTCTGGCGCAGCCATCTTGGATATAAATGACGTTCACTGCGCATTCAGTGTGACGCGTTTAATTCTGAATTCAATCCGAATAAACTGCAATGTGACGCACCGCTTTCAATCCAGGAAAAATCAATCCGAATTCCGGAGACCGGTTTCCGGAATTCGCAATAAATGCGCATAGAGTGTGAACGTAGCTTATGTATGTAAAACTAGCAAAACGGTTGACTGATCGTGAATTTACAAGATGGTTAGATGTTGCCAATGTAAGACCCGGGGTCGCTGATGTAGCATTGCTTGCCTCAGGAAATTAAAAGCATAAGCAGCATGTGGCGCGTTTAATTTTGAATTCAATCCGAATAAACTGCAATGTGACGCACCGCTTTCAATCCGGAAAAAACCAATCCGAATTCCGGAGACCGTTTTCCGGAATTCGCAATAAATGCGCATAGAGTGTGAACGTAGCTTATGTATGTAAAACCAGCAAAACGGTTGACTGATCGTGAATTTACAAATGGTTAGATGTTGCCAATGCAGTGAGAATTTGAATCCAATGAGTGTCCACCTACCGATAACATATTTCTACTTTGCCACCACTACTAAACAATAAAGTGCGGTCGAAAGCAATAATCAGGTAGGTTTCCGTGACGCTATACGACTTCAATATAAGCCCAATAATTGTTGTGGGTATCCCAAAGCCGACATTATAGGAAATAAAGGTCAAAGTTAATTGATAGTCCAGGTCTTGTCCAATGTTAATGATCGGACGACAGAGAACATTAAAACATTGGGTATCGGACATCAACCTCTTTAATGATTTTTGAAAATTTGCAATGCCATTTACTTCTAATCTAGCACATTGAAATTTCTCTTAATATCCGCATCTCCAGAAGATATCATAGACACCAGAATACGGAAAGGTATAATCTGTCTTCGGTTAGTCTTAGTTCGAATTGTATTGTTTGGTTGACCTCTACCTCTAATTTGAGTTGTACTCTTCTACTCGATCGGGATAATGAAGACGGTATTTTGGGTTGACAATGTAATTTGTAGGTGACGTCAATGCGCGACGTCAATGTGCATGCTAAAGTCTTGACCCTCTTATGTGTCTACAAATTATCTGACGGTCCATGTTTTTGACAAATCTTTGTAAAGTATAATCAATCCCATTATAGTAATTTACACATGCAACCTCATTTTTCATTGCAGAGATTTTCTGCAATGCCAATATTAGTTAAACACCAAAAAGTTACGAAAGAGAGAGTTCAAGTCAGTGGATGTCCAATATTGACGTTTTGGATGTATGTCAGATGACAAGAAATGCTTAACTATGCTTATCAGGAAAATACTCACAGTTAATTTGGCTACTTTAACCACATACGTTTGTCGATATTTCAACTTTCTAGAAGTAAATATTCTCAATTGAACACAAACGAGGTTCATCAATAATTTAAAATATCGACTGACTTGCAACGTCCGACTGGAATTGATTATCTCCTACCATTATTAATTCTAAAGTTTTATTTTTAAATTAACATTGGAAGACCCTGGAATAATGTTGTGATTAAAACACAATCGACTTCGCAATTCAAGTGACAAGCATAATACTTTTAGATATAAGAACGATATTCCCAACCTAATTTGCAGAAGGCAATTAAATATAGGGCCAAAGGCTATATTACCTACCCATAATAATTAAATAATAAGAATGACTTTATTTCTAAATGATTGAATATCAGATAATTTTTTCTTACATTTCGTCCTTTCAAGATATACAAAGAATGGCGCATGGACAGAATGCCAGAAATAAATATACAGAATATATCAATACAAAAGCAAATAAAAACGTTGTTAGCTATGTGAACTCCTCAAATCTTCAGTTTCAGGTGTTCTAGAAAGAGCGACAGAGGATTCCCTTGGTGGCAATGACCACCAGCTGAGTGCCCAGTCCAGTGTGATAGGCCAACAAGACAAATTGGTCAGATAACGGAAAGAACCAAGACATGCTGATGCATAATTATATATATATGTATATAAAATAGTCCAAATTCCATCAATTGTGTTCATAAACAATGGAGAAACCAATCGTAACAGTGGTCCTCGATAATATATATAATGTGGTTTGAGGCACGAATGTTGCTTAGAGTAAGATGTTTTTTTGCGTTAAGAAAGACGTGAATTTAATATTTTTAGAGCGATGAAGAGATATAGCCATTAACCCTAAATAAAAGATGTTTTAACAAGCTTTAAATGTATTAAAATTTAATTGCTGCTGTATTGGATGTATATATCCAGATAGTTATATCATATTTTTGATAAAGACGAGAGCATCCTCGTTAACGGCAAAACTATATACCGGAAAACACCATGTGATACCGAATATCGGAAAACACAGGAAAAACACTAAATAACGGAAAACACCCTAAATAGGTAACTCAGAGCATGGTCCTCTGTGTGTGTCGGGTTAGGGTTAGGGTTAAAGTTAGATTTTTCCGGTGTTTTCCAGAGGACCAGACTCATGGTTAACTATTTAGGGGGTTTTCCGGTATTTAGTTTTTCTGGTGTTTCCGGTATTCAGTATAACATCGTGTTCTTCGGTTGTTTTTTGGGTTGCTTTCCGTTGTTTTTTGGTTTTTTCCGGTATATAGTATAGCCCCTATATAATAGTTCAACCTTTGTAGGCTATCGATATTTAAAAACGGAAAAAAAGAGGACAACTTGTTATATATTTATAGCAATTTTTAATCAGCGGTAGGTGGAAATGATAGTTGATGTAAATTGTTCAAGGAGCGTGACACAGCTAATTGGTCTATTTATTTACAGCAAGAAGACATATCAAAGATATTTGACCTCTTAAAATGATAATAGACCTGATAATTGAAATTATAGATCCAAATAAAACACAATAAATTAAACAGTGACATTGCTACCGTAGCGTGTGCATTTCTTATACATTACTATGTAACCCCTAAGCCTGTCCATTGACCGCCTTACATATTATGTCGATGGTCAAACAGTGTCGCTTGAAGTACCAAAGTGTCACTTGAAGTATCTCAGAAGATATCTAAGATGGAATTAAGTCCCAAATTCATGATTATAATTCCATTAGTTATAGGGATTACTTAATGACCAAAAAGTTAATAATTCTATTTTAACGCGAATATTAAAGAAGTTGATCAAACATTATACACCCTCAGATGAAGCGATGAACGTCTAAACGATTCTTTCAAAAATCCCAACACAACTGCTATTGGTTGTATAAAATCGAATAAAAGTCCACCGTAACCTAGCCTTGCACAACAACATCGACACAAAGACTTTCCAGGTTAAATTAATGACAACCCACGGGCTTTTAAAATCGTTTTAGCGCGAGGTGGTATTGGTTGGAACTTTGCTTTTCAACTAATATCATTTACATAATAAGAAATAGTTATTTCACCCACAACATTCGTATGACCTTAAATCACTCGAAACCATATAACATCTTACAAGTAATGTGCGTTTTAGGAATGCAAATTCATTTTTCGATTTCGAATGTTTAATACACCATGCGAGAGGTGCATAAAGCTAATAAAGCAGTGTTGTATATAAAAAGTCAAATTGTGCAAAGTACTCAGCTTGAAATGTACTACAAGTCTATTTCTACTAAAGATGGAAAAGATATGATATAAGGTTACATATCACGTATGTGCCTTCTTTGCGCTCACCAAAAAAAAAAAGTGCCGTTGTCAGTTAATCGTGTCGGATGATAGATGACAATAAATGCACAGACTTTGTAAGATATGATAAACTATAACACGATTGTGGCTTATTTTGGTTTTCATATAGATATCCAAGGCCGATGAGGGTATTTTTGTATGCCGGAGCAAGACAAAGTCCCCTCCCCACATACACCCGTGCAAGGACATTAAGACCAACGGATCGGAGCTGTGGCACGAATACCGGTCATGACAACGCAAAAAAAGACGTTTATCCAAATTTCTTACTCCTGCCCATAAGAAAAGAACCATTCTCCACTCCATTATGTTGTGTAGTTGCCGATCTAATTAGAATGTTTGTATATATTGATGTTTTCTGCAATGTTTATATTCTTGTATCCTATTTATGTTATTACTTTAACTAAATTTATATATGCACCCCACTCGTTTGTATTTTATTGCCATACATGTATATTATTTGTATATAACTATTATATTTGTTTACATATGTTATGTTATGAATAAGAAGACTTAAAGAAATAGAGAATTGAATTACAATCAAATAAGACCTTGGCTTGTCTGTGAAATTAATATTGTTTGCAATTTTTCGACATAATATATATGACACTGTTATCGGGTTAAATGTCTTATAAAACTAATTAGATTACTTTGTTAGCTCCGATGTCTGTTTGGCTGTCGTTCTTTTTGTCAAATTATCTTCTGTGATAGGGAAGGACGGGACAGATGAATGAACTCCTACAGAGATAGAGAAAGAGAGAGAAATGGGGATTAACGTCCACTCGACACAAACTAGGTCATTTCGGGACTAACATATGGTTATTTTTATTTCAATAATTCGCTTGCGCGTAGGGGTCTTTAGCAGTGGGAGGAAACCGGAGTTCCCGGAGGAAACCCACGAGGTTGAGAAGGCGCCCCTATCTCCATGCCACATACGCTCACGCCAGTGATCGAAACCACCGCCGCACGCCAGAGGTGACTGGCCAGCTAGAGGTCGAAGCGCGGCACTCTAGACCACTAGGCCATCCCAACCCCCGAACTCATTTACAACTAGTAGACTATAATAAGATGCAAATCTGTGTAATAGTGTGACGGCATTTGGGTGTATTTTCTGGAGAATAACGCGATATAACAGGTAAACGCTTCCTGCTGTTTGTTCTATATTAATTAGGGTACCGTGGTTTTCTAATTTTTTTTTTATCAGTGTAAGATAGGGAAATTATTCTTATTTCCTGAACAGGAAATTTTACGAATTAAATTCTACGCTTCTACTCATTAATGTGTAAATGGATAATACCCATTGGATATAAGAAGCGGGGTGACGATTGATTGAATAACTCGTACATTCTAAATATTTCACCAGTGTCCGCTGTGTGAGAATTTAGATATCTGAATTTGGCAATATTCGTATTCTTTCAAGAACACCAAAACAACTTCTGGCTTCATGAATTCACATATGTAATTAAACCAATAGGCCAACAGGTCATCTCAAACCTAATAACTATAAACGGCTAGGCAAAGTATGATTTTCGTTCTGGAATACCCCGTATCACTTGTTTGATATATGAGTTCGTGTAGATTGCGTCATTTTGAGGTGCTTTTGCATTTTTAAAACCTTTTGTAGCTGTATTTAGTGACGGATACTTACTTTATGAAACATAAGAGAACACTTTTCATGGGAGTTCATACAGCTAACGAAAAACAGCGAGCTGTTCGATTACTCAAAGCTTTACATATATTTAGCAATTGAAACAAGTTGGTTGCAGACAGATACTCGCAATAACACTCATGTATACATTATATCCATTTTGTTTCTGTCATTTCTTTGTGACATCACGGTCAATAAAATCGTTTTCAGTTAATAAAACAATAAAAATGTAAAGACGTCACTAACAAATTGAGCATGGAAAATGTCAAGGATTTATTGAATATTCGTTATAATTACACAATTGTGGTATACAGAAGTCAGTAGTTGAAGCTTATTGAATTCTATATCAACAATATAAACACGACCTGACAGATCATCGACAACTTTATTTGGCCAGTTTGCTTACCTGCGACAAAAAGTGAATCTGCATAACTTACCATACAGTGTGCTATGAAGGAAATTGTGCCCGGGCAGCGGCACTACGGCCTACTCTTATATCGAATTCAAACTGTCAAGGGCTCTTCTATGTGCACGCCAAATGTGTACACGGGACCTCGGTTTTTCGTCCCATCCGAACGACTAAACAGTTGTCTCTCCGTCCTGCATCACTGACAAGGGGAAACCACGCCTGAAAATCTGGATGAACTGTCTCGGCCAATGCAGGGATCGAACACACGACCTCGAAACTAGCGAGGCAGCGTCTTACCTACTTAGCCACCGTGGTCCCTTTATCTGGATGATTTTGGAGCAAATGAATAAAAATGGTAAATCATTACCGCAGTGTTTTCACTGATACCATGTTTTCATTTTGAAAGAATGTGAAAAATACACAATAGAGAAATGTTAATTTTCATGTGGGCGTATTATGGCGTCGCCCATGTCCGGACGTCCGTTCACATTTGTTTGTGAACACTCTCCATCACGCTATTGTTATCTGATTTTAATAAAACTTAAAAGACATGTTTATATCACAAAGATCTCGGATGGGTTCGGTTATTACCACATAATCCCCTGGATTATAACCACTCGTTGTACGGTAAATCGCGTGTTTAGCTTTTGGACTCCTTAGGTGTCATAATTCATTTTCGATTTTAAATATCGTTTCAAATACTGACACAACAATGGGCCAAAACTTCCCATTAAAATGTAATTTAAGCGCATCGGACCTTCCGTTCCTGAATTTTATGAGAAATATGTACACAGTTTGTGCACCCTCCATAATGCCAAAATAATTGTCCGATTCAGACGAAACTTTCCATTAAAATGTTTGGAAAGCTGTAATTCAAGCGCATCACACCTTCCGTTTCTGCGTTTTATGAGAAATATGTATAAAGTTTGTGCACCATCAACAATGCCAAAATAATTGTCCGATTCAGACGAAACTTAACTTCTTGGGTTACTTAAATTAACCTTGAAAGATACTTTAAACAAAAAAAGAAGAAAAATCTCTCATGAATTTGATTTTGGTGCGTGTCAAACTTTCCGTTCTGGAGTTTTGTACCTTTTTCCAAAAGGTTGCGAACGCGATAGGTGATAAATAGTTTTTAACTATTTGTTATTTTGTAGAATTTGGTTCGGAGCATGGGCGCATGGGATTAATCACCTTCCCGTGACCTTTCGTTAAATGTGCCGCCCTTAACCGAAAACCCTGTGAATGCAATAGGGGATACAGCTTTTAACAGAACTTTTTCAAAGCACGGGGTTCTTGGTTTCAAAATCAGTTGCACATGTGATGCCACCTCTGAAAGAAGACAAACACAATGACGCTATCAGTCGGTTACAAGCATGTGAATCCCAGACAGATGAAGAAAGGTACCGACTGCGAGGTTTCACTACATGACCACATCGGCCCGGGGTCGTTGCATCTGGTTACGTCTTGTGTATATATAATATATATTATTCATCAATATTTCTGTGTCACTGTGGTCTGTGTCAACATCGAGCGAATTTCGCTTCGGGCTACGGTAAAAGAAGGGAAACAACTTGAAATTAGTTTTGTCCGCCACGTTAACGTTTTAATTAAATACAGGTAAAAGTTAACTATTCTATCATTTACCATTGTTAAAAACAAACAGAATAAAAAATAAATCGGACGTGGATTACTTTGACGTCAAAATGTGCGACGTAGTTTATTAGTGAAGTAATTGGATGAACACCAAAATGTAATCTTTTCGTATGCTTGTGGTTCTCGTAAGTACTTCCTGTTCAGTGGATCATGTCAGTTTTGCGGTTTTATGAAACAGAGAAGATAGCCAAACATTCGCAAAGTAGATTTTAAAATTAGCAACTGGGGACCATCATTGTAGAATGGCCCATTACGTGGTTCTGGTTGAAGAAGCAGTGGCGCATTCAAGAAGATTTCCGGAAAGGGTGTATTTCCAAACATCAGCCTTATTTTTACCAAAAGATGGTAACTATTCGGTATTTCGCCTTGTCTGTAGTTGTAGTCGTGATTTTCACATCTACTTTATGTATTAATGTTTTCTTTTCAACTGTGCGTCTGGATAACTATTGAAGCGAACCCATCAGTGATATCTCCTTTAGATACAGCCATTTTGGCCATCTCCCGGATCTCCGTTTAAATTTTGAAATAGTAAAAAAAAAATCGCAATTAGCTAATGTGAAGTGCCTGACTCTTTCCATGATACTCTGAGTGGTTATCATTACTGTTGTTATTATATTTTTACTTTTTCCGGGAGGGGGGGTCTACTTATTAGAAACAAAACTGCTTGATGTGATTTCAAAAATTTGTCCTTGAACCAAAACAAAACAAACAGTGATCGTTTTATAAATGCCTTAACTTTAAGAGTCTATGGTCAGTTCGTGTAGATATGTTCAGTGTGTTAACCTAAAGAGTCTATGTTCAGGTTGTACAGAAATGTTCATAATGTGTTAACACACAGTAGTACCCCAGTGTACAGATATGAGTTTAAAATTTGTTCCTGGGGTTATAACATACATAGAAATGTGCAGTTACCACTATAGAGGTGATATGCAGACATTGTGAATAGAAATAATTCAATAGGAATCACCCCAAGCCATTTAAATATACTCGTGGATTAACACACAGTAGTACCCCAGTGTACAGAAAGGAGTTTAAAATTTGTTCCTGGGGTTATAAAATACATAGAAATGTGCAGTTACCACTATAGAGGTGACATGCAGACATTGTGAATAGAAATAATTCAATAAGAATCACCCCAAACCATTTAAATATACACATGGGTTTTCCAAGAAAATCGAGAAACAATATCATTATTTTGTCAATTAGCGATTCGGTCTATCAATTGCATTCCCTGCCTTCAAAACCTATCTGTGTGAAAACAACCGCCAAGCAAATACTGCAAATGACTTACAGTAGGATGAAGACAAATAAAAAGAGACACTATATGCGTGAAGCACAAGTCTGCAATCGTAATCAAATAAATGAAAAGCCAACTGAAATTGTGTAAAAGTTATATTAATTAAAATTTCAGTCATTTTTGTGTATATGAGTATCATCATCATACAAACCTGCACTGAGAAAAGGTGAAAATCCATTAAAGCACAATCAATATTTCTTCTAAGACAGTATATTTCCTGTAGTCTGCTATATCCTTCTTTTGTTATTTTACACGCCGTACATTCCAACCAATTCCAGAATAACGTAGATTAGCAGTTGTCGATTAAGTTTTACAATACAGCTACAAAGGCTTTGAAGAAAATCATTGAAATAAAGCAATCATCTCTTTGTAACTGCTAATTTTAAACTTGAGCATGACTGTATAATTACCGACTGTTTGGCATTTATCACGTATGATACTGTCGATAAATTGTTTTATATTTCATTATAGTCGCTACTTATGCACTATATCAATATTTGTTAAATAACAGTTTTCAATATTCATTTCTAAGTACGCTATGATTCGTATACCATGGAAATTTATAACTATTTGATATATGTATATTAGGTTTGAGGGTATCTTAGATAACTTTATAGAAATTCTTGGCTGTTGTCTTATTTTAAAAGTAAGTAAACGTTGCGCTTCGTGAAAAGTTTATTGTATTTTGTTAGTTTACTTTCAGAAGTAATGCCATCCTCAGTCGGAAGGTGGTTCCGGTTTTCTATTCACATCCATTTAAAGAATTAAGCATCCCGCGGCACTTGCTATCCGTAAATCCAGTCCTGTAAGTGGGGTATTCACATACTGATCTGTGGCCAACTCGATCATTTTACCGTTTCTCGATGCCTGTTCAATATTTTCAGTGTTTCGCCTTCTGCTCACGTGAAATCATTTCCCGCCGTCCATTCATCGATTCATGACGTCACACATTTAGGGAGTAGCCATAGACTTTATTAACAAGACATTTGTTTTATGGTGGTTGTATATCAGTCGTATTTTACGACTTGTTATAAGTGAAATGATGCGGAATAGATGATTATGATAGGAACGTGATAACTCGACTGGCAGCTAATATAACCCATCAGGCATACAAGCGTGTTACAAAGACTATGTCGTATCCCCCAGGTCGTGTAAATACCGTATGCCTTCGGGATTACAAATCAGATTTAGTGCACTGGGGCTTAATCCATGCATGATGAACGGTCTGGATACAAATATCTATTGTAAATAAATATAAAGCCAATTCAAAGTATCGAACTGGTAAACCGTCTCTTGGGAACATAACGTACGAAGAACTATCTAAAATTGGAATCAAACTCATTTTAAACTTATAAACAATTATCAACAGATTTATGGCGAAAACTAAATTACCCACATTTGAATAGTCTTTAATTTCCTATTAATAATGAGCATGGGATTTCCTTATCTACAAACAGCAAATACATTTATAAAATTCGCTTGATTGATATCTTTTCCAGGGGAAAGGTAGACATGGTGATATCCATAGTGATGCCGCAAACAATCGTGTGTAATACAAAATCCCCCCTATGAATTATTGTATCCAAATCGTTTAGAGCGTCAAACAAATTATTTCCATGATATAACCAAGATAATATATGTGCTGACTGGACTACAATTGTACAGTCTAAACATTTGCAAGAACGGCTTGTAATAAGTGTTTAGTGCTAGAAGACGCGATGAAGAGACTCGCAGCATGCTATACGAACCGGAATATAAGAAAACCTGCGATCAATCTATAAAAGGGGCGCCATACTCCGTGCTTCTTCTCTTACTCTGTTTCTAGTCGATTTGATTACATTAATAGAACAAAAATAAAGCCGGTATGTAGACGACAAAATTTTAAACGAGTTTTCAGTCAAGTATATGTAATCTAAACCATCAATTCTTTGGAATCTTGTAACATGGCAATTGTCATTTTGGAATTGGCTAATAACCCCGTGTGATATGTACGGGTGTGGATATAAATACTAAATCTAGCATACGTAATTATTCTACACATAAATTTCGATCTTCTCTACGTTGAAGTAAACTTATATGATTTATGCCAAAAAATGTAAGCCACGCGTAAAGAAATCCTCCGTAACATTGTTCATTTACATCCTATTTCTTTCATGGGATTACTGTTCTTAACATACCCCGGAGTCATGCTTTATCCCACATGCACAGATCACTGTGTCTAGGAAAAGGTGGTTCGCGTATCCGAATCTGTTTCATCATCAATATTCCCAATGAACATGTCATTGTAGTGAACTTACATGTAGTCTCATCAACTGTCAAACGATCTCAGTCACTGAGATTGGGCTGTAAAATCTATAAACATATTTCCCATGCATTGGAATTTGTTGCCAGAATATTTGTACGATTATGCATCAAAGTAATTGGAAAATATTCATAAGGTTTGTTTTTTTCTCCTGGAATATTGCAATTTGGCACCGATATTAAACATCTGTATGTCGTCGTATGGTATCATTATCTGGTACCTTGTGAACGAGTTGGATTTATCTTCGACAGTTTTTCTCCAACTGATTTCTCGCTTTATGCCTTTATTCTTTTGTATCGTGCTCTTCCGGTTTATAAGTAGTAGCATGCACTCTTATCTTCAACCAACTTTTCTTGGTAAATAACATCTTTATACCGAAATGAAGATAACTGGCCATATAGCGCAATGAGGTCTATAAATGCTAATAAGTAGCTAATAATTTAGTTCACTATTAAAATATTATACATTTTATATTTTTCTATTTACTATTACTCAGTTCTCTTTATTATTTTTCTTTTATGTTCTTATGCTGCTATAACCGACCCCATATTATAATCCGTACAAGTTCACTTTGGGGATAACATGTTGTGTACCCATACCAGAAACAAACACCCACATTTAAAAGATTTTTAAGAAATGGGGGATATTTGAGAAAAAGGTGATTTTTGAGGTGAAAAAAGGTGATTTTTGAGGTGAAAAAAGGTGATTTTTGAGGTAAAAAAAAAGGTGATTTTTGAGGTAAAAAAAGGTGATTTTTAAGGTAAAAAAGGGTGATTTTTGAGGAAAAAATGTGATATTTGAGGCTGTGAAAGACTGGAAAGATTTGTAGTCGAAAGCCTAAAACATTTCGTCACCGAGATAACCTTTCATTTATGAAGACCGTCTCTTACGACAAAACCATACTGGCTCTGTGTGCTATATTACTGTCAAAAATTAATTTCGTTCCTACTGATCCTCGACAAGGACCACCAAGTGCGATTATGTTGTCAAAATACTGCAAAAAGTGCATATTGAAAAATCATGTAAATTTTGTTGCTCAATTTTTGCAATAATTTGGGTGATTTTGACAAAAACATCCTTGCCGGTTTTTGTCGGTGATTAGTTCTAGTAGGGCCAATTGTTTGGAGTGTTTGAATTTTATTAACACAGGGCTATTGTGGTACAGCTAAATATAGTCGACGTACATGCTTCTTTTTCGATATGATGATAGCATTTTAATTCTTAAAAGAGGATACAAATTTATCATATTCTAGTCCAATCAACTTCAAATGAACATCAATGAGATATCAATAAGACGATGAGTGAAAATTGATGCTTCAAAAATCGATGTTAAGTTGATAGTTATCCATAGTTTCAGATTGTATTTGGATCGTTCATTTTACAAAATGATTTATAAGAACAAAAATATGGAGAGCATTAACCCTATACACTCTATAATAGTATTTACTATAAATTGTTTAAGTCAGGGATTATATCTAAAGCATTTATATATATAATAGTTAATCTCTTATAATCCCTCTTAATAATTGTCCATAAATATTATCTCGTTGTAGGATATGACGTTTGGTAAAAGCGATTATATAAATCTTACAAATCTAACCGATATTATAAAATGAAATAAAAAGGGGATTAAAGTCCTACATTTCTGAAACCGACTAGGCTAAAGAAGATGGGCATACGCCACAAAGTGTGCTGTAAGGGAAAAGGGGAAGTTTGCCCAGACTGTGGCTCTGTGGCCTACGCTTTTCGAATTCCAGCTGTCAAAGGTTATTTTACGTGTACGCCAATGTGTACACGGGATCTAGATTTTGCGTCCCACCCTTATCAGGCCCTCCGCCCTGCACCACTGACATTGGTAACCCACGCCGGAAAATCTCCAGTTAACAGAGGCATCAATTTCGATACCCCCTGGTTAACGAGGCAGGTTGATTATTGAACCCCGAATGACTATTTGACATTCGATAAAAGAAACAAAATCCAAATACGAACGGTAGACAACCTCCTTACTTGCTCTCAATCGGATTAAAAAGAATTCCTCCAAAAGATTTTAGCGACGGTTGTAGGGGGCGATCGCTTGTGTTTTTCAAGATTCTACAGGGAGCTCATGCATAATGTTGTCCTGTGTGTGGTAGAAAGTGTACTTCCAATGGACATTTTGCAAAAAGTTAAGAGCCGATCAAAAGAAACGAGATTAACATAAAAGTCATTGGGGAAATCACTGATATGCTGTGGTCATATATAAACGTATCTATGGATCGACCCGTTTTTATTTCTTACACGATAATTGGAATTATATGTGAAAACCTTTGTTAACAGATCGAAAATTGACAAAGTTTGTGCCGCTCCATCTAACAAGACATTTCGAAAAATATGGAAAAGAGGAATTTAAAACTTGCAAATGAAGATGGTTACTTATATTAGTATTTATTTTTAAAATATCTGTTAATTTGCTTAAAGATACATTATGGGAGATTACTAAAGTCGGTGGGAGAGAGAGAGAGAAATGGGATTTAACGTCCACTCGACACAAAACAGATCACTTTGGAACTAACATATGATTTCAATTTTATTTCTTTAGCAGTGGGAGGAAACCGGAGTGCCCGGAGGAAAATGCCACATACGCTCACACCAGGGATCGGAACCACAGCCGCAAGCCGGAGGTGACCGGCCAGCTCGAGGTCGAAGCGCGGCTCTCTAGACCACTAGGCCACCCAAACCTCCCTCAAGTCAATGCGATAAAAAGCACAATCTCGATTATCCAGTTCATGATTAAATCCAGTTCATGATTGGAAATTGGCATTTATATTTTTGTGTTTTCGTATACAGGCAGCAATTCTGAATAGATCACCACGGAACTTGGCGTATGTATACTTTATAGCCTAAGAGCGGAACTGTTGTTTCGATGATTGACCCCCACCCCATTTGGGCGGTGCCACACCTCTTTTTAAAACATTTTGTCTGTAAATAATCTACAAGTTGCAATTATTAACAGATTTGGACCCAATTCAGCATGATTCAGCATAGGGTTGTATCTATATTTGTATTGGTACATGTTCGATTTTGTTTTTAGGGTTGTACCTATTTATTTTGGTAACCCCAGGGAAGAGCCACGCCCAGTTTTTGGATCATCTTTGAACATGGCATATGTATTCATTATGCCGTAACAACTATTGGGGGGGGGGGCATGTCCCGGCCCCCTTGGGTGGTGTCACACTCACTTTTTTTCATTAATAATTGTCCTATAAACTTTGGCAAAACAAAACCAACACCTATCCTTCTTTACCCCTTGTCATATGACAGCCGTTACAACCATTTCATATTTCACTCTCTTCATTTTAAACAATACCATATCAATCAAAGCAGGAATGTTGACGTATATTACAGCGGTGGCGTTGCTTTTGTTTAGATTAGAAGTTGGGGAGGGGGGGGGGTCATGTGTCTTGTTATTGTGTTCATGTTAATTAATACTTATTGTGTGTGCCTTGTTATTATGTAACCCAGTTTATATTGTATTTTTGTATATGAAACAGCCCCGAGGGTTTTCTCCGGGTCCTGTGTTGTTCAAATACAAACAATCCAACTTATCATGTGTGGGCGTATCTTCTCTTTCTTGTATCTGTATTCGAGCTTACGTTTTTTCATCAACATATAACTGTGCTCTATAGGAACGGTAAAATTATATCCTGAAATATAAGTTTTGTAAAATGTCGTATACCTCTTAACACAAAATGCCGGTTGTTTCCAACAGATTTATTCGATTTATATCAATTTATGAAGAAAGTTTTACACATACATATATATTTGGTTGACAGTTTGTATTTATCTTGACAGTTTAGTATTTCGCAAACTGCTTTTTATGTCTCTGTGCGCGTCTGTAGATTTGCAGTGTCTTTGCTGTATTCGTGTTCTCTTGGATTTAGTTCTTCTTCACTCTCGAAAACAAAAAAACCGTATATATATTTTTGTCTTGATCATCTTAGTGAAATATTTACGGCAATGTATTTTATTATAAGAACATCTTAGAAAGCATTTTGTAATCATGTTAAATGTTATATAGTAACCTATCCAGTTGAAGCAATTCTAGCTGGTGCAGATGTATTTGCTGAAATTAATTATAGATAATATTTTTCTACCAATACTAAATACTTAAATAGGCCAAGATCTGTGCTATTGTTGACTCGTAACGCCCAAGCTGTGAGTCGTGACCATGAGTTTGAAATGGTTCTTCAAATCTTTTATACTGGACACATTTAATAATATTTATCTGCATACACATACTGGCCGCGGATAACCGACTAGTATCTACTGATTAATGCTTCTGTATCAAGTACAGTCACAGACGAGATCAAGTATGGACATTAACAAGCATTGATGTAATAATTCACAACATAAATAAAACAATGGTAAATAAAACAATTAACAAATCAACAATACGACTGACATGTTCACGATATTGATAGTTGCTTTTTATCTGTAACAGTTTTAAAACATAGGATTTTAATAAATTAACAGGTCATTGGCATCGCATTTTTGGTTAGTCACCTTTAAATCAATCTGATTAAAATACAGATCGATAGTTCGTCTTGTTTTTATTTTAATACTTTCGATGACCTACACTACATGAACATCTGAACGGTTGTAGCGATAGATCGCGTCAGAGGTCATACGAGCAGCTTTTGGCCCTATCACGTCAGACATTTGATTAACCAATCAGCATTGATGGTACTAGGGGATTACCCACAGTTCCGTGCAAAACATGCCTAACGCTAGCCGTAACAGATCGTTTCATTGGTTATTCCCTCACATCATTCAGAACACGTCAATGATAACAACTCTTCCAGATACAAGTGCAGTAAAGACAAGTAAAACGAAATTTGGAAACAAAACGAAATAGGACCCGTGTTTTCATACACACACAATTTATGTTTTGAAGGGATATATAATAGTTATTGTTCTGTAAGTTTCAATGAATTCAAGACTTTCACTATTTAAATTAATACTTATATTATAACATATAACTACTATAACCTGCACGGTTATATGGTCCTGAACTTTGTTACGTTATATAAATAAGTTTTCAACCCGTCGTCTAATAATAATGTAATATAGACAGTTGTCTTTGAGGTTTGATCACGGTAAATCGGGGATTGGGAGTATGGCTATTACCATATAGTTTGCTCGTTAGATGATAATCTATCATAGAGAATGAAAACAATGGCTATATAATATTGATTTCATTGATTGGTCAACGACTTGTGATCCGCTAAGACCACAGAATGGCTAGTTTTCATGACTGGGTGAGAATTTTATCACCTTATTATAAACATTAATTTACCGCTATCTAATGACAGTAGACCATAATTCACTAGTCTGAGATACACTTAACGTTTAAGTATTAATATGGATGGTTAAACCAACGACGGTTATTAACACCCTTTAATTCATGCCCGACTGTATAATAATAGATACATATTGTAGTTGGGATACACACTGAAAACACCACTCGGATTCAGCACAGTAAAGACATATTGTACATTAAAAATGCATTTCGTAATTAATCATTTGATTAGGTATTGAGAAGGTATAAAAATGGTGGCATTTTGCTCGTTAATTAGAAAACTATTCTTTGTTGGGTTCCAATAAGCTGGAACATCTTATACTGAGAATTCTAAGGACTTTCGTTGTAAATATGCTGTAATTCTATATTTACAATTTTTATTCCATTTTAACTTTTTTGATTGAATTGAATTCCGAAAAGAGATCAACGACAAAACGAAAAGAATCAAAATCAAGTATTCTATACAGCTGCGTCGGCAGTTTGCTTCCTTTATGAAGCATCTTATTTGCTTTCGTTGATCGGATTAATCTTCGGGTGAAATAGGGATAATATAAAAGCCATAGCTGTGACAGACTATGTCATTGCAGGTGAAATTTATTACAAGATTCCATTTACTCGTGTACAAGATGTTTATAAAATGACAGCCCTGGCTTAACATACATCATCTGCTGAATTAGTTTTTGATGTCTTCTTAACACGTGTGATGAATTCTCAAGTATTACATCTAAAATACGACAATCACGTACATGTACAACATGATCGTGTACTAGCAATTTGATGGGCAATATTCTCAGATAAATTCTACCAATCTTGTTGCAGTTAAAATTCTAATTTGATGATATCTTTAGTTCTTCTTTCACTATGGAATACTTTGATCAATGCAAGACAAACACATTCGATTGCACTGCGTCAGATATTATGTTTATATGAGTCACAGTCCCTCGAGTAATTAACATTTTTTGTGCGTTTTACATTTTTTCTGACACATTATTTATTTTATTACGTCCAAATGGCTGTTCTGAAAATAAAAAAGATCTACTAAATGAATTTTGAATCCTTATGTAATGAAAGCTTGTAATTAAAATGTAAATGTAAAAGTTCGCAATCCCAAATCCCCATTACCTGTGGCATTAAGCCTAAATAAAAACACCGATGCTTGGAATTTCCAATATCAATCATGATGTCTGCGGAAACGGAAGAATAAAATCGTTCATTTACACGTCCTTTCACGATTGTTTACTTTATTAAATTTCGCCTACATTTTAAGACCATTCAAATGTTATTTTTCCCAAAAATTTCTGAAATATGTGATAATATACACGTGCCTTCAGTTTTGTTTAATTTTATTGAATTTGGGCTACAGGTTTTAAGATCATTTAAATACCATTTTCCCCAAAATTTCTTAAACATGTGTTAATATACCACTACTAATGGTACATCAGTATGGAAGTGCTGGTAATTTTATTACCCTATACATTATTAATGATATTCTATGCATGTTGGTTTTAATTAAGTCAATGTCACAACTGAAGTTGGCGTAAAAGACATAAAAAGTTCTTGTATGTAATTTTAATATTTTGGACAACCCTTGTAATAAGATGATAATTACGGTGTTGTCACGTTTGTCTGCTAAAATAAAACATTTACGATGCGTTAATTTCCCAAGTTAGCGGTGCAATGCATTAGCTTTGCTGTGGTTCTTATCTAAAATTGATCAAACTTTTTTCTAATCGCGCAAAACTTAACGTTTTGTATAACAGCATCAGATAAAGTATGCATGCAAGGATGTGCTAGTTTTCCCTCAAAGCATTCCGATTTTGTATGTGCTGTAATGCAGTTGTAAACATTGGTGCGGTAAATAAAAATCGATAGTTCTACTGAAACCGAATTGCCCCTGTCATGGAAATAATAAAGAACAATGCTCGTAAGTACATGAAATCTGTACGCACGAAGTACCCTTAAATAAGAAAATACTTATTCCGTTTCAGTTCTTAACTTAATTGTATTAATATAAATTATGATAATTTAATTGGGATAGGAAGTTGTGGATCATCATTCGCGTAAAAGTAACGTAGTCATTTACAGGTATTAGAATATGATCTTTTTATTTCATTTAAAAAGAGAGAGAAGGACTCTCGAGAGAGGTGGTGGATGGGGGTAGGGACTGTGGCGTGGGTGACACTGAGTTAGAAGGACTCTCGAGGGGTGGTGGATGGGGGTAGGGACTGTGGGTGATACTGAGTTATCTCGTTATTGTACACTTTTAAGAATCTGGGTTATTGTCGTTAGTGTTAGAATAAGCTGCATCCCCCAGCAAAACACCAATTTGTCACGAACAGGCATATTATGTACCCGGTTAATGATGCTTATAAATTGTTTTCATCCTATATTTTACCATCTGAACTGTTCATAACAAATCTATTTCCGCTTATTTCTTTTTGGAATAAATGACAAAACTAACGCTAAGTAAATTATTACAAATTTGAAATTACGTATACAGATAGTGATGACCAATTTGTAATAAGAATAGCCAATGTTTTATAATTGTTATATATTGCCCTGTCGCCCCAGAAAACTATACAAAAACAAATGAGTTCAATCCATTTATAAGTTGAAAAATGGATCTACAGTGATCGATAAAAAAATATATCTCGTGTAGTGTGCCGTACAGCGAATTTTGAATACCTGTGTATCTTTCAAACTGCAAACATGTTTGGGTTTTATAAACAACTCTCAAATTCTTGGTATAGAAAACTATCAAACCTAACCGACAGGTTCTTTGATAACCTTCAATTTATTTCAAATATTCGTCTGGTTTGTGAAAGTAAAGAGACAAGAAAATGGTCATTAGGAATAAATAATTGGTTTTCTCGCTATCCTTGTACTGGCATTTTAATGGATGATACTTGCTGTCTATAATATGAAATAGGTATAGAAATGAACGTTCCCATTTCCATCAGTTATACCATCGTATTTACAGTAGAATGAAAAAAATTGATGGAACTGTATAATGCAATGGGGTCATCAAGAAGTGATCAACTTCCTAAAAAGTCACCAGGATCAGATGGATAAATCTGTTTTATCATTGGGCCTAAAATTTGTAAGCATACTGAAAACTGGAGATCTAGGTAGCGGTTTTAGACAACCTTTACTAAAATCTAATGAGCAGAAATACACAAGTGTGTATTTTAACAACTAGTTTGATTGAATATATAATATCTTTGTTTTCCCGTGTTAATTTGGTACTAGATCAAGATGTATAAGATCCCCTAAAGCAGCGTGTATCAAGCCAGAATGCATGTTAGATACCAAATCACACACTGAAATTGAAATAATAATAGATATTGAAACTATCTAAAATAAAATACCTTACTGGTTCAAAATCATATTATTACGTGTCCCCTTCCAATTGTCTACACTCACGATTAGATGAAGAGGAAATAACGAATGTCTAAAACTACTATACAGGGCGATAGATCTAGAGGCCCAAGGCTTTTGCATACCGTTACATTTTTGAGTATTCCGATTTGATAGCTAAAAGTCTAAACGCTGTAGTTGGAATCATAGTCAAGAAAACAGACACACTTCACCAACTTGTACCTAGATCAAATCGGTAAGTTAGAACCCAACCTTACAAAACACGGGAACCTCAATCGATCCAAACGGATTACTACTCTCTTATCTGATGGTAGGTCACTTGCCATTTTGTTTTGCAAATTTGATTGGAGTGGAAATAGCTTGTATCCTACATCAGATTGGTTAATGAAGGGATTGGATCATCCAGACTTTTACTAATGAAAGTTCCGGTCTCTGCAAGTTAAAGGACACTGTTGGTGACCACCAACGCTACATATGTGATAGAACCGGTTAAACACATTCCAAACTTAAACACATTTCAATATAACAAAGATTGGAAGTGACACAAATAAAAGACCTACTGAAGTAAAGAACAGTAACTGCTACTCGCAAGATTTACAGCTCTTATAATTCAACGAGTTATCTTTTGCCACTTACTGAGAGGGACAGAGAGCGAAATGGGGTTTAACGTCCACTCGACACAAACTAGGTCATTTCGGGACTAACATATGGTTTAATTTTATTTCAATAATTCGCTTGCGAGTATGGGTCTTTAGCAGCGGGTGTACCCGGAGAAAACCCACGAGGTTGGACAGGCGACCCTACTTCTTGCCACGTACAACCGTGGACTCGAAACCACACCAGTTGACTCAATGACAAGCCGTTTGATACAGCGCGCACGCTAACCATTCGGCCATCCACCCCCCTTTACATGAGAGGATATTCGTTTGAAACCACATTTTCACAAGAATAAACAACGACAGAAGGAGCGACTAACGGATGAACGAATCCATTTTGGCAGTTCAGCAAACTAAATACATAATAAATAAATAAATACAATGGCAAAATTCTATTGAACGTATCCACCCCCGCGCATCCCATCAAAGAGTTAATAGAGTGACCTGTCCTAACCAAGTGTCATGTGACTTTTAGCCTTACCCTAATAATAGTTGTGTTCCAGAAATGAGAGATGGTCTCTTGGTGGTTAACCTATCTGATACAGACAACTTGGATGGATTATAGCACGAATCGATGATTATTTGCTGATAGCCTACTTAACAATGTAGTAAGCGAATGTGAATGAACTGCGAGCGTGTAAACCCCTTAAAATTATAGTTTGCCGTGTGTGTTTAATGGTATCTGTCCAATGTTTTCAAAATTACCCGAATCTTCACCGCGAGTTTTTTTTCACTGTTTATCAGTCGATTCTCTTGCATTTATATGAGTGCCATTTTTTGTAAATTATCGATGCAACATCAATATTCTCGCTGTGATACTTGGAACTCCCTCTTGGGTCCCACGCTCCGCCTATTCAAATACGACCGACATGAAAATTGGCTTCTGTTTTTGACAAGACGTCAAAATTCCAAAATGTCTACAGTGGTCCTTTTATATATAGCTATGGATAGTACGGTTGCCCTTTTCTGTACGGCGAATTCTCACTAGTCTGCGGGTTCTATTATTGTCATTTTTACGATGCACACCCGTAACGAACTCTGATAACAAGACTAACGCACCCAACCTGACATAACGCAACCACACTGACAATGAAATGTAACGACGCACCCACCCTGACTTTGACATAACGCACCACCCTCACAGTGAAATGTAACGTACCCACACTGACAAGATGTTGGAACGGTCTAAGGTTTTTAGGTTTTATCATTTGTTGTATTGTGATTTATTTGATATCCATGTATGTCTTGCAGTTTTCAGATCCTGGTAGTTGTTTTGATTGATCGATATCTTCTTATATTCGAAATATCGTTCTAATGGTTTTTTATTTGACAGTATCGTGCTCATATAAATTGTTCTGACACCTTCAGGAATTCATGGGGTCGTTGGTTCGCTTGATACCCATGTAGCAATATTTTGACTCCTGACTTCCCTGTCTGACAAAACAAGGTCTTTAACCTTTCGTAGGTCCTACTGGGGCTTTTTTGATACCCATATTTATATTAGTTTTTATAGTAACGGACTACTGCACACCAGTGGACCATAAAATGTGGACGTATTTGCTCATAACAAACACACCCCTTTTTGTTAAAGGATGTTGGATGTATATTGTGTGGTGGATCTACTTCTGAATTGATTTACATGCTACGTTGCGATACACATACATGTATCGTTATCAAGAAAATACTGATAGTAACAAAAATTCGGTGTAGTATAACAATTAGAAGTAGCAGATAAACCCATAACTATAGAAAATAACTCTAGAGCTGCGATAAAAATAACTACATGGTATTAACGAGATGAAAGGGGTATAACAACGCAAAGGCGAGAAATCGAAGGGGATGCAAACCAGGTCTTGACAATACCGGCCCCCTTCACGAGCTATACCTGTATGGCACTACTAAGATAAGTCCGCCAGTGCCGACACTGTTTGTCGACGACCATACTTTGTTGGACTGTGTACCAGACGTCCTAATTTTGCAGTGTTACTAGCTGCAGTTTGTACCATTAATAAATATCTATCTACAATAATGATATACAAATCGCATCTGTGTGAGTATGGTGGACAATGGCCAGAATATTTCCCCTGTTAAAGACTGATGCAAGGGACCCAGTGACATTTCCATTCAAGCTTTATCAGATACTCGAAAAGGGAGGGCCATGTAACCAAACTTGAGCGACCTGAATAGTGAAATGACATGGTTATATTGATATTGAAATTAACTTTAAACAAAAGGGCACATCGAACATTACAAGTTCAACATATTAAAGTTGTCAGTATAAATAGTACGGTACAAAAAAAAAACCATTCACGAAGAATTCCATTTTTGTAGAATTTTTACTTAACGTTTAACCAATTTACTGTCTGAGACAAGTATTAGTTCCTAATCATCGTTAAACTATTTCCAGTACAATTGTATTTAATCAATGTCTATTGATTTACAGGAACTGTAGAAAAGAAAGCAATATTTTCAAATTAGCTTATTCATCACTGAAATGCAACTCGTCTGGGTTATTAGAAATAATTCCTAATACTTGATTTCTTTGGCGGAACAGGCTTTTTAATTCTATTGTCGATACTTATCTGTCATTAATACCCGATTTCGCTTTGTAAATATGTCCCACCATCTTCAGTTTTGTTGCCAACATGATAGTTATTTAGTTTATATATTATGGGTTGGTAGTTTATATATTATGGGTTGGTGCAAGTGACTAACAGTTAAAGATGCATTCCAACAAAAGTATTTATTTATAGGGTAGTTGTTTCAGAAAAATATTGCAGAGCAGAGACACCCAATACTGGATTCTCCGATTGAGCGCATGGTTTTGTTGATTAAATAACTGGAAGTTTTGAGACTTACACATTCGATAGCCTTTGAAAGTAAACGGCAGTAGACTATGTTGGCAGAGAAGATTACAAAATTTCAATTAAAGGGGCTAAATCGCTAACATTTGGAACCTAGACATTGACACAAGTGGATTCTGTAATATGAATGTATATTAACTGTTTTACATTCAATGGTTTCCGTTTTACTCTAATGTCAAATCAGTTATGTTCGGCGTAATAAGCTCTCGATCGGATGCCAATTTCTAGCGTCTGGTTATTCCAGTCTATATGGTATTTAGTGCGCATGTTCTCCAGATAAGAATGTTGCGACGCCGTTTGATTTGGTGCAATGTGTCTAGCCTCGTTCTTCGAGTCCCTTCTTACAACTGTGACTGAAACGCATTATAGTACACGATTCGTGTACCAATGGTGAAATGTTTATTTTGTCTTAAATATTTGATGTAAGAAGCCCATCGATTTCCGGTAAGACCACAGCATCAATATTGATTTAAATTGACAAATAATTCGTGTTTTCAATGTTAAAGATTTTGGATGATATTGAGTTAGAGACTTAGCTACTTTAAGCTTCGATATTTTTGAATCTCGTCAATATTCTTTATATCTTTGGATAATGTAACGGTAAACATGCATTTTTGGGGGTAGCTATCCAATTTCCTAATGTTGTATTTGAGAAATGTGTAGGATTGTAAGCTACAATAAGTGTGTAGATGATCATAATTTAGTATGCTTTAACGCAAAGACTTGACATGGGAGGTTTTCATATATATGTAGTAATAACAATATTGCTTAATCACAAATTGAGAGGTATTTTTTTTTTGTAGCCTAGCTGCACGGTAGATAGCCATGCACCGATGTCGGCTTAGGAATAACCGCCATCTTGAACTGAAAGAAACACGCCACCGAGTTATCTGGATTAAGATTTGATACCGTGCAAGATATTATACACGTTATGTTTTTTTTCTCGAGATTATGTTTTACAATCAGAATGTTCGCCCTGTGTGATGTAGTCTTTTAGATCATCACGAATTAAAATATAAGATGCCTCTGTTGTCACAATCAATCTTCCCTGTTAGAATAGAAAACGATTTACTGGAGTCCAGTGCATCATATGTTTGTGTAACATCAAAGAAATGCAGAGGCCTATGTATTTTGATGAACATTGGCTTCTAACCAAAACGTGGACTGTACTCAATGTATCTTCGGATCTGACTTCTGAAGCAAGGATATCCAATAAACTGCACACCATCTACACACAAACGTATGAATAACGAAACGCAAAATGGGCTCAGAACAATGACTTTTAATCCTGATTGTTATGTAATAAATCAAATCGACAAAACTGATTTACAATCTTTTAATATTTCTCGAATTTTTAATACTTTTAAAGCAATTTGTATTAATGATTTTTGATAATGCTATTATTATTGAGGATATTATTGACATTTGGATGGTTAAAAAAAATATATGCTGATCCATCATGTGGTGTTTTTATACAGTTGTTATTGATTGATTCAGTCAAATCGGTGAGAAATTTGTCTTTTCAAGAAGTCATGTCCATTCTATCGCCACTCAAATCCGATATTTGTTTTTCACTTTTTGACTGAATAATCTGAGCACGGTTAAGTTTAATATAATGACGAGATATTTCCGAGTGATTCTTGGAGACTTAAAAAGAAAACTAGTTCCAGTGAAAGGTCCCGTGTACAGTTTATCAATGCCCTCCTGTGAACATCAAGAGTGTAAAGTTTTGATTCTTTAGTTCAATGACGATTCTGATTTCGCCTGGAGCTTTTGACCCTTAACATTGAGCTACGTTCCACGTGATAAATACATCACGATCTGGTTATAGGTCATAGTTTTTAATTGATTTACCCACAACTGAGAGGCAATATTTGAGAGTAGAATTTAGTCCGTGTATCAATAGATTGAACACATATTTATCAGCCTATATCTTGATGTACAAAAGACTGTTTGGCCTTATTGATAACGGTTGCTGGAATGTCAAGTTCTGCGCCTGCACAATTACTGTACGTCATAATTTTGAAATTATATAAACTTTCTTTGAAATGTTATTTCGTTGTTTCTTATAAGTTTTTGTTTGGTATTGTGCTGTCATAATATGACTGATATTTTATGCAAGTCAAATTAACATTATTAGACGAATCATTTTAATCATTGGAACAATTCATACAAAAGTAAAGAATCCATAGTACAAATAATTTAACAATTAAAAAGGCAATATGGTTTCGGATTTCGTTTTTCTTTTCGGTATTTAGGAATTTTCAGATTTTTTCGATAATAAGTATAAAACATCTTTTCGGTCTAGCTAGCTTGTGTGAATTATTTGAATAAAGGGATTAAGGCTATGATTTTTTTTAATGTGTTTCTTTTCAAATTTGGTGTGAAGTATCGAGGCTATGTCAGGAAAACCCCTATTAAATTTAAGCTGGGTGATGAACCTTTTGTTTTTCAAATTTGGTGTGAAGATTTGGGATCTGAGAGGGTGATATCGATTTTAAGCATTCCAGGACTTTCTGTTCCAAAGATATTTATAACTACTATGTGAACACGACCGAGAGCAAAAAGGTTTCTCATCGAATAAACTGGCGTCTGGCTGTCTTTTCCCCGAGATGTAACTGTTGTGGGGGGGGGGGGTGTATTTCCACGCATTGCGTGGCTGTCGCAATATATCATGACGTATCATAAGTGAATAATCTAAAAGCCCAGTGAATAACCTAAAGCAGAGCCTCCGGGTCCACCAACAGATATATAGTAACCCAACCCTTTGACGCTAACCCTCTGTTGTCTTCTTTAAACGCGGACTACAGCACCATCCAGCTTTTGAGTTCGGCATTCCCTCAAAAACGTTGTGGTATAAAGGTGATGATCAGTAGATTGATATACAAAAGCGGGTTCAGATCAAATATAGTAGATTTTTCCGGAAGAAAACAGATTTGACGTGGTTTCAGGATTAAGATTTTTTTATATGCCCACATTTAAATGTACAATTGCCAAATTAAATCGCCCCCGGTTTACGTATAGAATACTATAATACTGAAGACCTCGAGCAAAATCATTCGTGTAAAACTCGTTTCAGTTAATGATTGATAAATTTTAGTTAATTTATTTCCCTGATCGTAAATACTTAACTTGCAAACCCTCCACGGCACAATATTATTTTCATTTTTAGATGTTATTTCTGGTCTTGGATAGGTTCGAATTTTTTCGCATCATACGGCAACTTATTTAGTTATGGTACCTGTCTTTTATGCAAAATGTGAACCAATAGAACCCACAATATTTGTCCGATATATGTTAAGGATAAAAAGGCCGCGGTGATTTGAATGGGCATAGGACCTTCAGGGATATGCCACTCAGTCAAGGCCTTGTGTGTGCGATATATAGAGATTGTAACTTCAATAAGTGTTTCGAATACAGTTTGAGGACGAACCCTATGGTCGATAATCAGCTTTCAGCGACCCTCCGTTCCCGAGATTAGCCCAACGCCAACCCACCCTACCATGGTCGAAAAACCTTTAAACTTGATAGATCTTTGGTATGCAGCATTGTGGTCATGAGAAGACGAACCCTAAGTATATTCAGCATTCTGTGACCTTACGTTCCGGAGTTATACGTTCGATTTAAACCTGCAATAGATAATTTTCAAAATAAAAGAAACACATACGATGCGTCTGTAAAATGTTTGTTTTTGTCGCTTTCGTTTTACAGCAATGGTGGGCCACATCATAAACTCGTTTCAAGCCTAGTCATTTGGGCAGTTTCCCTTTTTAATAAAAGTCTGAATTCAACAGTAGAACTAGTCACTGAAGGCTCATGCTCTTGTAAGGTATGGTGTTTTTGTCCTCTGCCTTTTGGCGGTGGTTGATGTGGTTCTATCAACAGCCAGGTTGTTTATAGGGAAATTATCTTCGGCAATGCCAGACTTGGAGCTACCCAATGAATTTTCTGCGTCTAAAAACTGGTTATTGAAAACTACCCAAGGACATATCTGTAGTTCCACATGGATAAGTAGAGGATCTTTAATGTACATTCAAATATGATCGATTGTTTCAAACGCAATAACATCTCTTCTCGTGGAACACGTGGACCCGTCCAAAAATGTTCTTATATAGCCGATTGATTTTCATGCAACTTGAAAGAAAAACTTTCGCAAAAATTCCATTTGTGCGTATTTAATTGTGTAATCAGGTCGATGCATATCCAGATATACATCTAGAGTTGCTTGAAATATGGGTCATCTTTAGCCACGAAGTGTAGGTTCTTAACTGCAATTCAAATCCAAGAACCGAAAGACCTATTGATAGTTCCATGAAATCCATCATTTGTTGTTTTTCTTTTATTACAACCTGTACATATCAAAAAGTATTATATTATTACCAATATGACACTTTAAATATGTATAGATGATGTCATTGATGCTGGGACACGGGATTGAGCCTGTTATTATGAACAGAACAGTAGGACGTTAAACTCTATTTTATTTTTTTATTCTGTTTCATTTCTGATCTGGTTTCTCCTTGTCAGTGGTGCAGGCGGAAGGACAGACAAGGTACAAGTACAGCTGTCTAGTCGTTCGTATTTGACGAAAAAAACGAAGTACGGCATGTTACATGCAAGGTCAGTTCGTATATCCGACTGGAGTAACCTTGCATCGAAAAAAACTCGTGAATAAAGAACGAACAAAACAGATTTGAAAATCTTTAAATCATTAATTAGACAAGTAATTATCAAGATAAGGAACCGTTGTTGTCTAAATAGACAAGCTGGTAATTACAACAGAACCGAGATGAAAGAATTTGCTTAATTACCATCGACTGACTCCAATAAGTAATGACGTCATTAACGGTATTTAATGGAATTTTGAGACAACTTAAAGAATTATGTCTGTTCAGTTAGATAATGTTTAAAATGGTTTAATATTCTCAATTTTGGAGGGATAAAATAACAAACAAACAACAAAGTCATTGAATCAAATAAAGGCCCCTTTGTGTTGCTGTATGCAGTTTTCCCTCGATTTCAATGTTGTGATTATTATCTGTTGAACGTACTTTTGACTTTCATGGTGAAAGGTTTTAAATAACATATAAATGCATAAAGGTTTTAAGGTTTGCGATTCGCTTGGGGCGGATAGCCTACAATTTATCAGATAATTCATGGAAATAGAGAGTTACAAATAACTGTAAATTAAAAATTATTTAAATATAACCCCAAACCATTTGCGATAAAAAGCGAACAGAGGCATAATCATAATGGAATCTGAAATTTACATATGCAAATAGTCCAACCTGACCCCACCCCATTCATTACTACATGTACGTGGGAATACTTTATTTTCATGGAAAATATCAACGTAAGGCGATGTATATTAATATAATTACTCGCACTACATTTCCGTATCATAACCTTGTGCAATAGTTGCAGGCCCGGTTCCATATTGGGGTTCATTAGGAAAACATTGTGACCTTACCAAGTATGTTGCCTAAATTGCTAAACAACGTTTACAGGAAGTCGACAATGTGATTTATATTGAAATATGGGAAGTACGGTGAACATAAGTACATAGGGTCAGTAAATGGACGGGTGTGAAATGGACACCAATCAATGTCGAAATCTACAATTAGCAGATTGTTTACAAAGAAAGGGCTAAAGATATGTCGTAGACGTTTTTCTTTCCATTTGCATTTAATCTTAGATGATGAAAGACCGCTTCATAGGTAATTCTTGTGCGGTTTTAAGTTCGCGTTCACTCGTTTATTGACATTGATAAAATCCTGGAGTTACATAGTGATAACACTTAAGTCAAAATGTCTGGACTTCATAAGCTTTTTGACCGATATTTTGAAAAATCGCAACTGATTCTGTTTGAGGAACCTAGCTTTAATTGAGGAGATAATATCACCACAAGTTTCCGTCAGTTCTCATGCTATCACATCATAGGAGTACACTAGGAAATAAGAGAGAGCCCCGTGTTGTCACTTCAATGTATAAGATGCACTTGACCAACCAAGACTAACGCAAATCAATGTTACTCCAGTGTCATTCTGGTTAACATAAAGTTACCAATTATAGATAGCTATTCAGTAGAAGAGGGCCAATTGTAGTCTGTTACAACGTTAAATTGATAACTATGTGATTTTTTTCCCAAAATCAGTTTTTAAAGGAAGTGCCCTAGAACTGTTGAACCCGCCTTGTGTATAGTTAACGAGAATCATTTAAAATGTTGAACTTCAAACGAAATGGTAGATATATTAACAAAGAAGATGCAACAAAAATGCAACCAACCGCTATAATTATTTCCTAAGCTAAATGGATATGCCTTATACTATCTGGGGGAAGGGGGGGTGAATGGTAAGCACGTGGGCACTGTAAAATAAAGCCTGTCATTAGTCAACTGGCGTAGTTTCGAATCCCCGGTTTTACGTGACAAGCAGTTGGGTCGCCTGTCCAACCTCGTGTGTTTTATACGTGTCCTCCGGTTTCCTCCCACTGCTTAAGACCCCTACGCGCAAGCGAATTATTGAAATAAAAAATAAAGCATATTTTAGTCCCGAAATGGCCTGGTTTTTGTCGAGTGGACGTTTAACCCCTTTTTCTCTTTCTATCTATACTATTTGAGAAAAAGTGTTTTGTGGTCATTAAACTCTAAAACACTCAATTTATTCGTTTAAATTTTTCACGTCTTATTATTTTCTGGTATGCCAGAACTAGCTATAGTTTAATGTATCTACCAAAGTACCTGCTTCTAATATCTATTTACTTCTCACGTATGTAAAATTGGTATTGGGACCCTATAGTACATTGTAGTAAAGTACCATTGCGATAGGCATCGGAGTCCTCGCCACATAACCAAAAGTGCGCAGGAAGCAAAACACCAGACTCAAATTGAATGAACGAAATTATACACCGGAAGTGAGCCCCAGACTATTACTTAAACGAAGAAGGGATCAGGTTTTAATATGATTGGTAGTATCTCAAGTGACGGCGTAATCTGATTTCTCAGTTTACCAGCTTACAAAAAAACCATTACAAATATTAAATGAGTCCCATTTTTTATACAGATCAAATTGGGCACATGTTCAGAAAGATAATAATTCATTTGTCCCTGGGTAGAGTTAATATTCCGGACATGAAAGAGACGAGATTAGTAGTAGAGAAAAATCAATCTAAACCGCGTCTTGTTCTTCAGATTTTTTTATTCTCCATTTTTTCTTTCGGGCGAGAAAGTTAAAAGGAGTTTCTAAAATACAGATGAAAAGTTTGAGGAGTTAAGAAACATACATTGTTTTCCGTTGAATTGAAAGATTTCTTTTTTATAAAGACGACCGACTTTTCAGAAGAACGAATGGGAACTTGAACACGTTTCGTGTTTTGTGAACAGAATTAGGTTCATGTTTATCAACAAATCTTTACATGAGGACATTTTGCACTGAACGTTGCTGTGAATTCAAAAGGATAATACAATCCTGCATTCGGTTTTGACCTTGTCGACTGTATGTAGATTAATGACGTATTGGTTTAGGTTTTAATATTGTAATTCATATAATCTAGCAAAATGAGCTAAAGGGAGCTCTCCAAATATTAACGTGTCTGTTTGATAAAGTGCAAATCGTCATCATAATATCCGCCGTATTCTTGAATCTATGGGGGGTTGGATGGCCGAATAGTTAGCACGTGTGCGCTGTATCACAAAGCCTGTCAATGAGTCAATTGGCGTGGTTTCGAATCCCCGATTGTACGTGGCAAGGAGTAGGGTCGCTTGTCCAACTTCGTGGGTTTTCTCCGGTGTCCTCCCACTGCTAAAGACCTCTATGCGCAAGAAACGTTTTTAAATAAAATTAAACCATATGTTAGTCCCGAAATTACCTAGCTTGTGTCGAGTGGGCGTTAAACCCCATTTCCCTGTCTATTTCTCTCTCACTATTGATTGTATGCCGTAAAAATATGAAATTGAACCAATCCGCAGGGAAGATGCACCCATATGGCAAATACCACGAACATTATATGTAGTCCCAATGCTCTGTTCGCATCCGGACATACGGGATTTTAAAATGTACCCAAATACCATTTAGGGACTGCTAGTAAATGCCAGTTTGACATTAACTTACAATAAGAGCTTTGTTATTGTAGACGTTCCTAAATTTAATATGGCCTTACTGAAACTTTTTAAAATATTAACTTTTTCCATAACATATTATTGTAACACCGGAAACACTTCAAAACTGTGACTGGATAAATACTTCAAAGCAGATGTAAATAAATTGTTAGGGGCATCGAAGCCCGATACGGCCCAAGAACGCTCGGGAATAATACCTCGGCGTGTGGAATGATTCTTTTCATCATAGAATCATTTTTCTGGTATTTTCCTCCCATGTTTCAGTAATTTGAAAATTTATCATTATAAAAAGAGCATGCTTTTGCATAATGGTTATTAAATAACATACACCACGCAAGCTGGTGATTGGTTATATTGCTGTGTCTAATGTAAAAATAACTGTGTGAAACACCAATAATTATAATGATTTTAATTTCTTTTATTGGGTTTATCTTGGTTAAGTTTATTCTATTGGATTTCCACAGCATTCAATATCGGCGTATTTGAATTGGCTGGGGCTTAATTGTAAGGGAGAACGAGAATTATGAAATCAATTTCACGACCCGCTGTTTATTTATCAGGACAGATTAATAAACTGTTGACAGATTGAATTTCAAAATAAATAAGATTAGAGTTCAGACAAAATAAGATAAGATGTCAGACTAAAAAGACATTTGACACTGGTATATTTTTTTTACTTATATCACTATATTTATTATCTGATAAGTTAAATTTACTCATGATTTGATTTATTTATCGGTATTATTACGATGTGTTATGTTTCACTCAAGTCCCATCTGCATTTAGTATCAAGCGAAACCAATTAAAACCGCGACTTCGGTAAATTTGGCTAATTAACAAATAAACATTGCTTGCATATGACAATATTTTAGCCAAATTTTTTGTACTACAAAATGGATTAAGTATATCATGTATTAAACTATACTTAGATTGTTCCAGAATCACAAATATGCAGCCTTTGTGTGTATTGTATGTCAGTTTATCAGCAACTTTAAATATGTCTGTTGTGGTGGGTTTGCTTTTGTTAAAGATTATTTTGGCATCAATTATTAGTTTAATGACCATATTTTTGTGATTGGAATACATAGGCTATAGTTGAATATTCACTTGCAGGTCAGATATCCTCCAACGCCATTCTGTAAATTGTCTCACAATATTGTCGGAATTAATAAATTCATTGAAGGTCGTTAGAGTAGACTGTATGAGGTATTGACGCATTTGTATCAATGTTCTAGTTCTATTTTCGAACGTGAGTCGTATCCGTTTCTAGATTTAGGTTCATTGTATCATATGTCATAAATAACGTACAGTTACTATATTTATTCTGGGTATACTATTATGTATATTATTAATAATTTGTAAGTAGTAGATATATAGATATGTATATACATAGTATGGTACCTATACAGCAAAAGATATGGTTTCTATATATGGTTTGTGTATATTATTTTATTAATCCATCAGCAATAAATAATTCAAATTTTCCTATTGATGTCATGACTTTTGAAGTACTCCATGAACAAATATCAGATACACATCAAAAACGGCTGTAAATGTTGTGCTGTCCCAGATTAAATGGAAACTAGCTTTAAATAGAATATACATCTTGGTAAATGGTTTTATATACAGTTACAGCGATCTATACCCTTATAGAACAAGGATATTGTGAAAACCAATTATTTATCTCTAATGATCATTTTCTTGTCTCCTTACTTTCACAAACCAGACGAATATTTGAAATAAATTGAAGGTTAGAAAAGAATTGATTATAACAATTAGTTTTATAGTGTAGTTTGTGTTATTCTGGGTGTATATTTAAAGGTAAAGACATTCCTTTAAGTCGCTATTGTTAAAAATATTGGGTCATATAAAAATTAAGATATTGGTTCGAGTGTACAGATACACAAAGAAAAAAGTTAAGCATCCTCTAAAATGTTTAAACAGAGTACTTAACCCTAAGTTCAGATTCTAATATATACATTGATTATAGCAAGAACAGTGTTTCATGTTAAAAAGATATGCCCACACAGGTGTGAATATTACGTCTAATATCAACTTTCTACGCACGCCAAACATCAATCTGACGCATTACTCGAATTTCAATATGTTAGCGCTTCGAATTCGGGTATTTAAGCCCAGTGGTTTGCGCGACGTGGTTGGAATTTAAGGACAAGATCCATTGGTCAGACGAGAGCCGGCTCTGATTCACATAAGCGATGGCCGGGTGCGGGTATGGAGACACAAAACTACAGCATATACCAAAAGGAACATCCAATCAAATGTCCCTTACGCTGGAGGCCCAATAAAGGTGTGGGTTGGGGTGTACCTTTTATGACTGCAAGCTAAATTTGGCCACCTTACAAGACATCCTAAATGGCGATCAGTACATCAAAGACGTTTTGCAACCAGTTGCTGTCCCCCATTTCGACAGTCATCCACCCGGACTTCTATTCCTTGGCAAGCCATGAGCCCGACTTTGAATCCAATAGAGCAGTTGGGACATGTAATGGTGTCATGTTCTGGTTCGTGAACCTCCTGTGTAAAACAGTCGCCAGTTGGAAGAAGCATTACATCGGGAATGGCAACAGTACCTCTGACGTCTAACTGGAGGTATGAAATACAGGGTTGAGGCCGTCACCCAAGCAGGTGGTGGTTACAATCGGTACCGACCTTTGAACAATAGATATCGTCAAGTGACTTATAACTGACGTTTTGAAAGAGAAATGCCTGTAATGAGTTTTGACTTGTGAAGACCAATACTTGCGCGGATAACGTCATGAAAGAAGTCACTACAAATGCACAAAACCGAAACGTCAGAAAACTATGAAACAAAGCAGGGGCCAACTGAAGTCAATATCGGGTATGTCCACCCTGAGCTCTTACACATGCCTGAAGTCGCCTTGACAGGGACTGGCACAGATGTCGCACTGCACGCTCAAGGATTGTTTGCCAATGATTTTGGAGTGACTGTACCAATTCTGCAACGGTTGGTGGTGGCACGGCTTGAGTTCGAACCGTCGTCCAATTTCAACCCAAAGGCGTTCGATAGGGTTCATAGTGGGCCAATCCATAACACGGACATGATGATAGTTCAGTAAGTCTCTTGTCTACCTGGCAGTGTGAAGCTGGGCGTTGTCATGCTGGAAAACTGTCTGTCGATGGACCCCATGTTGAGCCAGCAATGGAAGCAACAACGGACGAAGACTCGCGCCAACATAATGTTGAGCGTTGAGATTGCCTTGGACCACAACCGGCATTAAGGTACCTGGCGACGGCCACCTTTAGTATAAAACATAATGATACTTTACTTTAATCAAGAGTCCCTGGCAAATTCACAAGAAAACGGCAATTACCCGTTAAGTTTTTCACATATTATGGATTATAGCATTTAAAGGTTTTATTACTAATATGTTGTATATTATTTTAATGAATATTAATGCATTGTTTTCATACGTATTAGTGGTTATACGTTTTATTTAAATTAAAATTGCATAATTTCAGGATTTGTATTGGGTATTCTAATAAACTGTAATAAACCTGAACCCTTGCTTAATTGGGCCGTATTTTGATCCCCTCCAAGTTTCATATAACAAAAAAATCACGATACAAAGGTCAAAGTTTTAAATTTATTTATCGACATCTGAGAGTTCTACAATATTGTCCACAGACGAAATCATACAAGAATATTTATTTTGATTTGTAAACTCTTCATATCTTGAATTACAATAGAATGTTTGAACTCGTGGTATAATTCTTTTATACCACAAGTAAAATTAACCAGGATTACAGAAATTGGCCCCTTCGTTGTGTTCATGCGATTTCTGAAAATGAACTTTGTAGGGTTTAATTTAATGACTGATCGATTTCAAGTGGTTTATACGGAAAAATGTCATCCAAAAGGAAATGTTTGGATATACGAGTTGATTAAATCATCAGCCATTGTCGTATGGCCTACTTTTCCAGTTTTTAGTATAGCGACCACAGGCATATCGGATCCCTATCCATGACATGGTTAAATTTGATCACGCATGATCATCAATTCGCTAAAAAAAAATCCCCAGTTTGGCATTTGTAGGCCAATGTAGACATTTCATGACCTACAATTGAAACTCACTGTAATTGTTAAAACAAAAAAAGTGTAACGATATAATTTGCGGATAGGTTTTCTACATTTACATCTTGCGTTAGGCTCATATACAAATAAGAAAGGTTAAAGTACTCACTATATAAAGAGGGAGAAAATGGGGTTTAACGTCCACTCAACACAAACTGGGTCAATTTTATTTGAATAATTGGCTTGCGCGTATGAGTCTTTAGCAGTGGCAGAATCCACAGAAAACCCTTGTCACGTACAACCGAAGAAACGAAACCATGTCAGTTGATTCAATCACAGACCTTATGAGACAGTGCTTACGCGCTAACTATTCGACCACCCGTTCCCCAACATATTACAGACCCGGTATAGAGTGAACAGCATAGGATAGCTTCAAAGGGATATTACGACCATTTTTAGTTTATACTAAATCTGAACTCCGATTACAAAACTAAAGGGATAATTAAATATAAAACGGCAATAATATATACCGGAATACACCATGTTATACTGAATACCGGAAAACACCATGTTAAACTGAATACCGGAAAACACCATGTTATACTGAATACCGGAAAACACCGGAAAAACACTAAATACCGGAAAACACACTTAATACCGGAAAACACCCTAAATAGGTAGCCCGGAGCCTGGTCCTCTGTGTGCGTGGGATAGGGTTAGGGTTTTCCGTTGTGAGTTAGGGTTAGGGTTACGTTTAGTTTTTTTGTGTGTTTTCCGGTATTTAGAGTGTTTTCCTGTATTTAGTGTTGTTTTCCGGTTGTTTTTCGGTGTTTTTTTGTGCTTTCCGGTATATAGTAGAGCCCATATAAAAAACAGCTGTTACCCTAAGTAATTACCTTCCTTGTTTTGAGTTTGTATAACAAATATGTTCGATTGTATAACAAACAGAGGCAGGCAAGGCCCAGATGCAGTATATATCTTGTCAAACACAATGTCCACATCCGGCTAGCAATATTTCAAATATTAATTACCTCCTGATTGACGATTTTATACGGTTACAATTTTTATCTGATTTTGATAAAACTTGAAATATGTGTCTATCTCACGAAGATCTCGGTTCCTTTCGTTATTGGCATGTATCGAACCATACCTTCATGGATTATGGCCCCTGATTATACAAAAAAATCACGCTTTTAGCTTGTGGACACTCTAGAGGTCACAATTTTCAGCTGATATTGATGAAATTTGAAATGCATGTGTATAACCCCAAAATCTTGGTTCATTTCGATATTGGCACATATCGGACAGTCCGTAATTTATGAGATTATGAACCTTGAATGTACGAAAAATCAGGCTGTTAGCTTGTGCACCCTCGAGCGATCACGTTGTTTTTTTCCCGATTTTAAATTTTTTTCAATTATATCAATGTTACACACAAATAACTCTTGAGGTCGAACCCTCTCTAAAAGTCTCAATTTTTACCCGATTTTGATGAAACTTTATATTCCAAATATGTCAGGCCCAAATGTGGGTGTATCTTGCCCAGCAACCACTGGATTCACTACCAGCTTACTGAAAATATTATTACTACACATTATATATTATTTTACTAATTATAATTAGACGAGATATGTCAACTACGATATTCTTTTGCTCTAAAAATAAGAGAAAAACTGCCTTCCCCCAAACAGTAACAACACCGCCAACGCTAACCAATTGACATAACATCGTAATTAATAACAAGAAAATGGTGACTATTTTGAATATTTATCTGATGGAGAGAACAACAGTTTTATTCCTGCTTTTGGATGTATTTTGGAACGATATAATGCTAGATTTTATTTGGTGTTCTACGTTTTTTGTGCAAAACATTATACGAAATAAGAAAACATTGTTGTGGCTGAGGGCTTTGGGTATTTGGTTTTAGATGTAAAAGTAAGCGTGTTTGAATTGTCAATGAGTAACTAACATCTGATCCAACCCTGGTATTGGGTCAATTCCATCAACCATCAAAGAACGATAACTCAAAGCGTTAACGATTTTTAATCATCCTCTGTCCGAACAGCCACTGATTTATTGTAGTATTTGAATTTTCCAATGTTGATACGGTATAATTGTTCGGTTTTCGGGCAATTTTGATACTTTTAAGATAGAGACTAATTTGCCTTTTAAGCAGATTTGTGAATGAAAGTCAAACAGAAAACAAGTCTGTTCTGAATTATAATTGTACTGACGACGATGCCTTAGACTCTTTCCTGTAGTTTTCTTTTATCTAAATAGTTATATGACTTAAAAAGGGGAATTTCAGAAGGTACGGTTAGAAACATTTAAAAGAAAATATTATCTACGATTCTTGCTCTTGGAATCTGCTCCAGTTTGTTTGAAATTTGATGAACTTTTCCTACATCTTTTTTTAGTAGAAATAGCCGTAAACTATGTGAAGAAAATATTAAAGAAGCTATTTGTACACGATTTGTTTCCAATCTCTGCTGGGGGTAGCCACAAAATAACAACATGATACCTCATGTACCGGTAAACCCATACAGCTAGATGCAGTTTTTTTTATGTTAAAATGTTATAAACCCAACAATTAATGAGTGGCGAACAGATTTTTAATGACTGAAGCTAAGTAACTATGCGGAAAACTAAGCTATTTATTGACGTATTTTGGAGTAATGATATTAATCATCATAGACAGCGTAATTCAATTCTTTCCTTTCGATTGAATGGTATACATCTTTGTTGATTCCGATGAAAATTAGAGAAATGGTTTGATTTGAAATGAGATATTAACCCAACGAATGTATAATGATAGCCAACAGTGAGTAATTAGAAAGGGGATATAGGGATGGCAAAGCAGAATACATCTTCAGGCAAGAACACGTTTAATGTCTTGTACTGTACCTTCCGTTAACAGATATGTTTAATGTGTTGGGGTCAAGATGCCGGCCATATTCGTATATTTCATTGTGGTGATTATATTATGTGACAATAAGCAGGCGGTTAAATCAGACCCCGGCATACTTTAACTGCTTTGTTCATTGTCTGCGCTCAATTGACTTTTTATAATTAAAGAAATTTAAAAATACAATTTATGTATACTTTTAACACTTAAAGGCGGCTAAATCAGACCCCGGCATACTTTAACTGCTTTGTTCATTGTCTGCGCTCAATTGACTTTTTATAATTAAAGAAATTTAAAAATACAATTTATGTATACTTTTAACACTTTATCTAAACAACTATAAATCAACTTATATACTTATATATGAAATTTTACGTTTATGTGCCTGTCAAACTTTTCTCTGGGCAAATATGGTCCACTCAGTCCCCCCCCCCTTATGTGAGTGTCCACCACAACACATCATTCTGCGAATACTTTCGATTTTATTGTTGACCATTAAGAACGTAAAACACATCTGGTATATTATTCTAATTAATTGTCCTAACTATACAAATACGACATAATATGCGCCTTATAAATGAAGATATGATACGTGTTCCGAGCCAAATCTTACAAGAAATATATTAGTCTAAGAACACCCTACTGACCTACTAGTAAACTATAGGTATAGTAAAAGTCATTAATCGCATTAGATGCTAATCTATATGGTTGATGAAGTAGAGGAATATAAATAGTGCTAACAAATGTGATATTTATCATCATCATATGATTAAACCGTGTCATCATTGTCTCAGTGATTAATGTATACCAAGAGTAGATATAGTATTATATGGTATATATTTTACTATGTACCAACAAATCGTTTGATTTATGACTGCTAATGTCATATGTAATCATTAATCTTTAAAGATGGAGAAGATATTACACACGAAATAACCAACAGCTATGGGATCTTTTATCTTTCAACACCCTGTTACGTTAAGTGTTCAAGTATATTCGTTTACCAATATAAACATCTTAAAGGGACAATAACACTCTTGTTGGCTTGGCAGCTCCAGAAAATAAATGATAGCCTTATTCTAAGTACCAGATGTTTAAGTGTCCTATCTGTTGTGTAAATTATCTATTACATCCTATTTTACTTGTCAGAGGGTTCGAAAATATTTTAAAACCCAAGCCACATTTGAAAAGGTTTACTTTAGGCTTTTCAAATAATTCAGTTGAATTTTTCCAATTTTTTAAATTAGGTGTGTAAGATGATATTTGTATCATCAATTAATTGGAATATTGTAAAATAATACAATTTGTTGACCAGATTAAAGATTGGGACATATTATTCAGTTACAACAAGAGTGGTATTGGGCCTTTAATGTTATCAGTAAGCATCCAGATATTCGTCGGAATATTTAAAACTGATATTATAGTCTTCCGAACAAATTTACTCAACACGTTTTAATTAAAATATTGTGATACACAATCTAGTATATATTCAGGCTATAGGAAATAAACCTCTATCACAATATTTTATAGAACATTCGAAATTAAAAACACGAACAAGAATTCGATATTGGTCCATTCCAATCAATATTGCACTGAAAATATATGACCCTAATGGACATTGTTAAATCACTTTTCGAATGCCATTTGTAACGAACAAAGAAAAACATACACTACAACTCAATGCGGGAGTAATTAGCAATGATTGAATCACAAAAGAGAAAATAAATTTTTAAAAAAAAAATCGCGCCTACCGTATATTATGGTATGTTCACGTATTTCACCGAACAGAATAGAAATTGAATATACATAACTGGTCACGTGATGACGACTGATAGAAAATGGATCAAAATGGGTGATGAGGAACTTGAATATAGCAAACATTTCAGACTGGTTTTCATCATATTGTTTGCAATTACATTACTATTTCAATAGAAACTGATTTGTTACTAAATATATTACATTATCTTACCAACATCTTGAGAATGCAATTGCAAACACTCCGAATGAAATAAATGTACATTATTCATGATCATTGAACTTATTGTTTTAACAAATACAATATATACTTACATCGCTGTAACATTATTATATACCGGTACTGCAGAATTGGATAATTTAAAATTATATCATTACTAGTTTACGTATTTTGTTGCTGTCCTTTTAATTTTTTGCTGCTGTCTAGTCGTTCGGATGGGACAAAAAATCGAGATCCCGTGTACACATTGACGTGCACGTAAAAGATCACTTTGCAGTTGGAATTCGATCTAAGAGTAGGCCGTAGCGCCGCTGTCCGAGCAAAATTTCCCTCATAGCACATTATATGGCGTATGCCCGTCTTCATTAGCCCAGTTCAGGGGCTGAACGGCAGGACGTTAAACCCCATTCCATTTCATTTCGCTTGGCCTCAAAATATGAGATGTTATACTGGCTTTTGGGTTAGCAGACCGTACACTGGAAGATGAATGGTCTAATATCTCATATTTTTAAACCATTTAGATTTAGTAGAAATCTCAGTCATTGCATGTATTTAAGACATGCTATAACAGTTATCTTCAAACTTACTGAATCTTACAAACCTCCCCTTTCCTCAAATACAGCGTTTGTCAACTTGAATTTATGAATTGGCTGGCTACAAAATTGATGTTATAGAAATATATGGAGATTATTCAAACATCGGAGTTTTAACTGATGAAATGTCTAAATTAGTATAAGTATGCAACAATTAATAAGATTAAAAATGATTAATGACGACAAATTATTCTAGCTTGCGCCCCCTTAAGATCCATACTTTGTTTTGCAGACGTGGGCAGTAATGGAACTCTGTGAAACCGTGAACTGTACTTTGGAAACTGTGTTATAACCACAGACTGGACTACTGATCAATAAACGTCTTATATAAATATTTGATTATAGGAATATAAGTTTTAAACTTAGTGTACAAATATTGAAGTTGGGACTACTTATTGGCATTTCAACATTATAATGCTGTCCCATTCTCGAAACAGTGAATAGTGATATCTAGCGTTGTGGATTCCCCCGAGTTTTGTTCTGAAATATCGCCATTACATCATCTTGTTTTTGAACGCCTGTGTATGCGTGAAATTTGGATATAATCACTAAATTTAAAATGGTTATCGTTTGTCTACATCTGCGTTAAATTAACCCGAAGACAATTATCATTATATTCTGTCGTAAATATGGTAAACACCAAAATTGAATCATGACCCGGGTGTACTTTTAAGAATGAAAATACTGGCATTATTTCGCTTTACCATAAACTGAAGGTGAGGTACGTTTTTGCAATTTGCCATAAAGTCGAACTGCACTGTTATATCGTTCGACGATATTAATGAACAAAATATAATTTAGCGTTTACCAACACAAAACCCAACGCGTCAGTACAAAAAAGAAACTTTTTGTCAGCACAAGAGCAAAATGACGAGTTTCTCTTTTCTCTAATGTCAGTCCAAATTAAATTTGTGTCAGCAGAAGAGCGGACTCTGCTTCTCTAATTGTGAGTACAAAAAGGAATTGTGTGGTGAGCTTTTCTAATGTCAGTACAAAATGAAATTTTGTGTCAACAAAACATCGAACTATGCTTTTCTAATTGTCAGTACAAAAGGAACAAGAGCAAGATGTGCTTCTCTAATTTTCAGAACCAAAAGAATGGTTTTCTTTGATTGTCAGTCGGGGTTTGCACCTAGATTGGGGCTTGGGAGCCATCGGTCTCAATAATGCCTTATACCGACACTAGCTTAAAAATAAAATGTTGTATTTCGCATGTCATTTCATTCGACTACCCTCCAGGTTCTAGGATGCCCCGGTCATCAACCCGGTAGTGTTTTTTAATCTAATTATTTGTGACATTTACGTGGAGTGGAAAACGAACGTAACTGGTCCGTCTCAGACCATAACTGTCATGGAATTCGTAGGTTCTGCACATGTTGTAGACCGTAAAGCGAGATGCAAGTACACAATATAGTCTGTGATGTATTGTTAGATTCGTTTCCTTTGTTGTGAATTTTTTGGTTGTCAGTACAAAAGTAAAATGTGTTTCTTCGATAGAAATACTTGCCAGAACTTCTTTATTCTTTATAACGTAATAAATCTTACCATTTATATTCCATTAAAATGCTAAACGTCTGTCTACTGCCAAGAAACAGTCTTTAAATAAAAACAAAAAAAAATCACTTGAGACCTTAATGTATTTGCACAATAAAAGCTAAGTAGTCTTACGATGTTATTTCGTGTCTTTTTGTAATTATCTCATAGATTTATGTTTTCGTGCAAATTTTGTCTATATCTAGACAGTCTGGACAGTTGCCAAATTTCAAAGATATCCTCTTTTAAAAGGAAGTAGTTTAGTTCCTTATCTATCTTCACAAAAAACAACATATTATTGACATACTTAATGCAAACTACAAGAGTACAAGGTGTGAAAATAATGAAATAAGAAATTGTACTGAATCCGAAGAAGACGTTAATTAAGCCCGGATCAAATTGAAACAGCAAGAAAAAGTGCACTTTACACGCTATTGCATGTAGTTGAAATTACAGTAATACACAAATCTAGGTACAGAATATAGTCTTATAGACAATGATATAGATAGAATATAAACACAAATAATTATATACAGTAACAGACATAACTAATAATATACATTGTGTTACATAATGTTGTCTTTTTGATATTAAATGAAATGAAATGAAATGGGGTTTTACGTCCTACTCTCCTGCACCTAACCTGGGCTAATGGAAGACGGGCAGAAGCCATACAGTGTGCTATGAGGGAAATTTTGCTCGGGCAGCGGCGCTACGGCCTACTCTTATATCGAATTCCAACTGCCAAGGGATCTTTTACGTGCACGCCAATGTGTACACGGGACCTCGGTTTTCGTCCCATCCGAACAACTAGACAGCTGTCCTTGTCAGGCCCATTGTTCTGCATCACTGACAAGGGGAAACCACGCCGGAAAATCGAGATGAACTTTCTCGGGCAATGCAGGGATCAAACACCTGACCTCCATTGCTAGCGAGGCATGGCCTTACCCACTTAGCCACGTGATCCCCTTTTTTGATATTAAATGGTATCGATATATATATATATATATATACATTGTGTTACATAATGTTGTCTTTTTGATATTAAATGAAATGAAATGAAATGGGGTTTTACGTCCTACTCTCCTGCACCTAACCTGGGCTAATGGAAGACGGGCAGAAGCCATACAGTGTGCTATGAGGGAAATTTTGCTCGGGCAGCGGCGCTACGGCCTACTCTTATATCGAATTCCAACTGCCAAGGGATCTTTTACGTGCACGCCAATGTGTACACGGGACCTCGGTTTTCGTCCCATCCGAACAACTAGACAGCTGTCCTTGTCAGGCCCATTGTTCTGCATCACTGACAAGGGGAAACCACGCCGGAAAATCGAGATGAACTTTCTTGGGCAATGCAGGGATCAAACACCTGACCTCCATTGCTAGCGAGGCATGGCCTTACCCACTTAGCCACGTGATCCCCTTTTTTGATATTAAATGGTATCGATATATATATATATATATATATATATATAAAAATAGAAAAATACGTCCAGGTAAAAAATTCTCCACTTTACTTCATTCTGACATACATTAAATTATATATATATATATATATATATATATCGTTAAGATAGGCGATGGCGATAGAAGTCACAGTTATACTCTTGGACACAGATCAGTGGGATTCACATTGGTAAATCTCTCCCCCGTTGATTCTGATGATCTGCTGTTCCCACAAAGAGCTCAACAGTCCTGGTCATAGGAATTATTGGCTGTGGCGTCATTTTATTTCGCGATCAGTCCAGTTCATGACTGTTTACGTAATGATCCTTCCGCTCGAAAAATCATGAATACTCATCAGAATCTGACAGAAAATGGAAATTTAAACACTCTTCTACGATAAAAAGAGAATATTGCTCAAAATTGAGACACAACATTCGTCCATCATGAGATCGGGGGAAGCAAGTACTAGCCTTAGTCCAGTGAAAGTAGGCCTACAGGGGCTGCGACTGTCGCGGTAATCAAAAAGCTTCATTCGGATTACCTCGGTGAAAAAAATTTTCAATAGCATGAGCATAATAAGCCAGTGTAGTTTAACCAATAATCATGATCAAAATATTAGAATAGGTACTTCGGTGTATGTTCATCAATAATGACCCTGGATCTACAATTGAGACCATATTTACCTCAATAGTAACTAGTGCTGAGAATTTGGTAAAGTAGATCACAATCAAGTGTGAATGAACGACCGGGGTGACGACTGACGACCCTGCACAAACTGATCCCGCAGTGAATATTCGCTTGGCCGCTACAATCACTGATAAGCATGACATCGACGAGGCTTAATAAGTACGGCATATTAACTTTTTTACTCCGACAAATTAAATTCTCAAACATTTTTTTGAGGTAAAAGAAAAATAAATAAAGACGTTTGAAGTATTTGAAGTTAAAAAATATTTCCTATTTAGTGTAAATGGGTATTAAAATGAGTAAAATGCATCATTTTGCCCGAAGCAGTTAGGTGTTAAGTAAACATTGCACGAGCAGTTGAGCCAATGACTGGCGCGGTGAGCAGTCAACGCACGTGCTGTGGACACTTATCTGTTACAGAGTTAATTCGTAAGTAATTCTCTGTGAAACAGATTGGACCCTGCACAGCAAGATGTGTGCGTGTGAAAAGCGATCTGGGTCCGCATTCAAAGGAAATCTTAAGTCCAAGTTGTTCAGTTAAACAGGCATTATTCAAGGTCTTTCATTATGCCTTAAATTTTATATAAATTATTTGTCAGACATTAATTAACTTATCAAGAACACAACCAACCCTCATTTCCATCGTATAGTCTAGATTTAAATCCGATCTGCGGTTCATTCCCCCATGGTGAGGTGCCATAATAATCATAGTGTATACGGTAACTGGTCATTTATCGTCTTCGTATTGCTTGTTCATGTCTTCCGTCATTTTCACATAATAAAGTTTGATGTGTTAAAGGGGCATTATGTGAGATGAGATAAAGATCTGGTAGTGCTCACTATAATAGTTTTCAGGGAACTTGCTGAAAATTTCAGTCAAATTGATTCACTCTGAACCGAGAACTTAGCGATTGAATATAAGGCCTAACCTCGATCATTATTATTTTTAAAGTCGGTACGATAAAAAACATTCTCGATCGTCCGTTTTTTTGATTTAATCACCTATGGGCGTTGAGCAGCAGATCTGATTCAAATTCAGTAAATATCGCAGGCCACCGATGACATTGAGAATTGATTATGGTCTGGATGAGTTAATTTTAAAGTATAATTAATAGCATTTCAGGCCTACAAAATGACCTACAATAGGAAAATTTGACATTGGCATGGGAACTATAAACTTCCGACAGCTCGTTCCCATATACATATTTGAAATTAGCAGCCCTTGTCTTCTTATGTATATAAATCTACAAATATATGATGATGACTGCCGACCGATGTGAGACATTAATGTTTTACAATGAATTTCTTGTATTACTTATTGCACTTTATATAATAGGCATAAGTATTTATTCGGGTAAAACATAATCCCAAATGCATCTTTGGTCCTTAGTCAGTAATGTAAAGTGACCGCCAGGCCTATTCTAAAGTGTAGGCACTGACAGAATTTCTGAATTTTACAATAGATTTTTAATATAACAAACACTGAATGAGTTGTTCAGTCAAACTTAAAAGCCAAAAGGCATAGTGCTTATTAGTATACAGGTGGTGTTATATATTCGTTATACGATGTTAAATAATAAAGCTTGCAATGTGCGACATTAGACTACTACTACTATTCGTTAACTGCAATTGAAATCTATTAAAATTGTAGGATTTCCCTAGCAGTTACAACTAAGGGCGAATGCTTCTGCGAACCGGACACACTGGGCGAATGAAAATTCGGTCGAATATATCAAACATGGTTGATTCTGGTGAATACGAATTTGACATCGGCACACTAAACACACAAGGCGAATCTCGGAGCCGATCCATTCGGCCGAACGCGTCCATCGATGATTCGGCTATTGTATCCACCTTAAAAGAATCTTAATTGGCATTTGCCGCTGTCCGTACATAATTTCCCGCGTAGCAGCACCTGCATCACATATCTCCGTCTGTTGAAGACGTTAAATCACATTTTATTATGTTTCATATAAACCTAACATAGATTTTAAAAACCAAAGGTATCAAAAGTTGGAATAAGGATTGGACTTTCCGAAGTGCTATGATTGGGGCATTGACGCCCACAAACACCGTTATAATATATAACACCGTCCCTTTAAATGGTGATTGTCGGACCTGATATTCTCTAGATGATTGCCCTGCGAATTTAATTTTACAAAATAGCTCTTTCAAAAACCATCAATTATTCTGCATGCCAACTTTACACTAAATGTTGTCTGAAAAAATCGGAACTAAATAACCCCTGTTAAATATTAAACGGCACAAATCATACTATCAAATACAAATTAATTAGTACATCTAAATCTATCTCAGTTGTCAAGATGCTTCGGCTATTTACATTTGTGGATATCACACGCAAGATTAAACTTCAAAATAATGAATAGAAAAATTTGTAAAAGGGGAGTATTTGATTAATTTCTACAACAAGATTTCAGGCTAATTTTCACTCTTAAAAAAAAACTAATCTGCCCTTCCTTCCACCTTTAAATTTCTGAGGCGCAGAAGATTTCTAGCAATGGCACCCTTTGCAAAACAAAATGAAGCGGTAAGACATTCCTAAAATTGGCAATTAATTTGATCAACAATTAAAAGACTGTAAGGCGCCTTCCCTAACATTTATAGATAACACGAAAGCTAGTGAATAATTCTGCCTGTAGTCTCCACCCCCATCCCCTTCACTACTTACGATATTGTATACACCGGATGAAAAATCAGTTTACCTTCTACATATAATCATGTATGTATTGGACTTACAATGAGCGGGTTATTAATCTGATCCAGTGAAGTTTTATCGATTATTTTCTTTGAAAACTACATTAATAAATGATTTTTTTTCTTGAATCGTGAAAGGTCGTCAATGTTTCATGTATAGATCAAAAATAAAGTGACAAACAAATTTAAAATGCATACTAATTTCAATTGTTGTCGTTTTTTATTACGCATGTTACTGTACAGAAGTTATGAAAACAGTCCCTCGTTTACGTACACGCTCTTTCGTGTTCCTGTATATGAATGTAATGTTACTCAAGATTGTTAAGTTAAAGGTGCATTATTCTTGAGGCTTTAATTTAATTTTATATAAATTATTAAAAATACAATATGGGAGATTAGATAAAGAGCTGACAGTTCTCACTATAATAGTTAAAAATTAGATAATTTAACGGAAATTTTCTGATTATTTCAGTCAAATTGGTGCTGCAGAATTTTGTTTCACAATAGTTACATATTATACTACCAATATTTGGCTGTTGCTCTATTATTTGGGGGAATGCAACCAAAAGTAGATTAGACATTCTTTTAAAATTATAATGAGGGCAGAAAGAAATGAAATGAAATGAAATGGGGTTTAACGTCCTACACTTCTGCACCTGACCTGGGCTAATGGAAGACGGGCATACGTCATACAGTGTGCTATGAGGGAAATTTTGTCCGCGCAGCGGCGCTACGGCCTACTCTTTTATCGAATTCCAGCCGCCAAGGGATCTTTTACATGCACTCCAATGTGTACACGGGACCTCGGTTTTTCGTCCCATCCGAACGACTAGGCAGCTGTCCTTGTCAGGCCCTCCTTCTGCATCACTGACAAGGAGAAACCACGCCGGAAAATCGAGATGAACTTTCTCGGCCAATGCAGGGATCGAACACCCGACCTCCAAGCTAGCGACCCAGCGCCTTGCCCACTTAGCCACCGTGATTCCCAGGGCAGAAAGAAGTATTCTTGATGCACCAATTGGCCACAGATCACTAATTATTTCCCCATTGACTTTAATGTTAATTCTCGTCTCTTAGACCGGCTGTAACTTTTTCCCAAATATTCGTTGGGTAGAACGCTTTCTGCCACAGATGGAGCAACATGTGGCAAACTCTGGCCCAAAAGCATGTATGAGGTTCACCATGAAAAACTTGAGATACACAGGCTGGAAGTAGAGACAACTAAACAAGCAATTTTCGGCTCTCCCTTTCAACGTAACCAACCTCACAACCCTTGTATCCTCCCGCCTCAAAATCATGAATATTCACCAAAACCTGGCAGAAAATGTATTTTTAAACCCTTTTCTTCGATTCTACACCAAAAAGTCAACAAAAATCGACGTGCAAAAGGGGGAAAAAGGGAAAGGGAGAGAAAGACTAAAAATAACTTTCGCCCATGAATATTTATAGTGATCTGTGTCCAATTGATACTCCGTCCACCTATTTATTTAGACAGTCGGTTGGTTTCCTCTTACACAGAGGATGCTTTATAATAAAATTGTCATATCATTCTAAATTATTACATTTAATACTCCACTTTATCCATACTCTAATTTTATTAAAGAATCTCTTGTTTCCAAAACTGATGTCTTGCTCCGTTCACAGACACTAAATCTCCTTTCTTTCCGAAAGGCAAAACCGAATCCATGATCAAACGTAGTTTTCATTAATCTGTCTTTTTGATATACTGAGCACTGAAGAAACAATAATATTCAATTGATGATATACTTATTATTTTTCTTGTTTATTTCTATCTTATTTTATGAGCAATTATAGTGTTCTTACTATATTTTACGCGTAAATGTTTTGTAGTTTAGGAACGACTAACTAAACCAATCGTCTCACTTTAAAATGCTAAATTGCATTTCAAATGACTTTATCTGATAATACGTGTATATATGGCTCCGTAGCTTAGTCTCGATTATCTATTTCATGATTTAATCAGGAATGAATCCTAATCCAGTAAATTGTGTAGGCTAGCGATGACATCGGGCGTTGATTATGTTCTGGACAAGCTAATTAATGTCTAATAAATAATTTAGATAACATTTCAGGCCTAAAGAAAGACCTGTAATCGGCAGATGTAGCTCTTGCATAATGTATGTTTAATTAGATATTTTTTAACCTGACAAGAAAACATTCAACTCCGGGTGGCTCCGATTTTAAGTAGTAGGAACGATTCAACCACTTAATGATATAATTTAAAAATGAAGATGCGAGGCAAAGTCTCGAATAACCAGTACCGTGGTTATACAAACAGTGGTATAACTTACATCAAAATAAAGTAATTTGCATTATCTATTTTAAACCATTATAGCACGAATGGCCTGTTCTAATAATACATGCATACATCTTGCCAAAAATATAAACAGTGATATAACTTTCATCAAAATAAAATAGTTTGAATTTTCAATAATGTATTCATATTGCATTATCTATTTTGAACAGCCAGCTCTTCATCCAAATCTTACATAATGCATCTTTAAGTTAAGCACATTAAAATACAGTCTATTTATCATTACACCTATTTTTCGTTCGAGGGGGGGGGGGGAAAGGGTCTTACATCTTTAAAACGTAGGTGTTCTACTGCCCTGATCAGGCGCCACGATTTGGACAATAATTATTTTACTCAATCACTGTGACTAAAATAGATTTTAAATGGAACAGATTAATATCTAGGTAAACCATGATTAAAACCATGACCAAATACAGAAATTATTTTAATTAGATTAGTTGAAATAAAATGATCGAAAATTATGATTAATGTTATAGTAACCTACCTTTTGGGTGAAAGTTGTCAAATTTATAAAATCTCTATCTTAATATTTCTTAGGGTTATTAATCAATATTTCGAACAATCTTTGGTTTGTATTTCTATGGCGGATTGCACAGAGGCAAGACGCACTCGAGTATAAAAGGGCATTTCATTCGTACATTTCTTTTTCTGGGTGTATTTTATAGCTGTCGGGAACTGCAAAAAAGGTTTCAACGCTGCCTCCAAACCAAATGAAATATTGGCGTTTTAGTTTAAATGGGATTTCTATGTATTGGAAATCGTTAGAAAGTATAAGATAATTGTATATTTGAAAAAAGAAAGAACCGAAATTACTTCTGATTGGAAATAATTGTTGCTTTGTTTGAGTTGGTTCCCATCCAAAATAAGGCTGGTTAGTAGCACTCCTTCCATTCGACATATTGCTTAATTAGACTTGTTAAGACTGTTCTTACTTCAGTCAATCAATGGAGTCTTAAAGGGATGTAAGCTATTACCAAACCCTCCTTACCAATCACTGCACTAAACTCTAGCAGTTTTCGGGCTTTGAGTATATTTACAGAAAAACTTCGCCAATATCGAATTCCGCTTATAAGACCAAATATCTTGTTAGGTTGCCTTGTGGCGGTAAATATAACCAGTTCATTGATTGGTTTAAATCAAATCAAGAGCTATCGGCGGTGAATTATATGGAAAGAGTCTGATTGGTTTATCTAAGATAGATTTGTTACAAACGTTTTATGAATTCTTTGTTAAAAGTAAACCAACTATAGATTTGCCCCACATAGCAAAAAGCCCAGTAATTTTACCTCTGAACATATTTTTTCTTTCATTTGTTTATTATCTATTTATTTATCCTATTTATTTTTACTGCAGAACCATAATCCCCGCAGTGCTTCGTTTGATTAGAGCTAATCCCACTAAACACTGCTTTTATGGAAGCAAATTTCTGTTCCAAATGTTGATTGGTCAATAGCCCAATTAACAACCAATAGCAAATTACGTAACAATTTGATTACGCTTTAAGCATAGTTCCACGTTGGACCAAATAATATATTTACATAACGTTACGTCATGACCCACGATTTTATTATGCCCGATTAACCAGTGCATAGCAGAATATTGCAGGAAAACTAATTGTGTGACAAACGAGGCTATCGAGATAGATATAATGTAAACAATACTGTATGGAGACGACATACTTTCGCCATTTTAATACCTTAAATCACTGTCAACAGTTTTAGGGAAGACCACAGATTAAACGAAGGACTGTCATGTTGCTGTACTTGGGATAGATTTGATTGAACGTAAAGAACAGCCACACTCCCCCCCCCCAAAAGCCCAAGTATCAGAAGCCAATCCAGCAATTGGCTGAGAGGGATTTCTCGGGCCATTGCTTCTGGAATATGCTGCAGAAGCGGATTATGGAACTGTGTTGTTCTCCTAAAACCATTGATTTATTATTCATTTAGAAGCAGATCAAACAGTAGTGAGTAGTGTGGATGGAACCTTGTTTTTGCCAGTTTTCTAATCAATTTGTTTATTCATATTTGTCCGGATTTATGCTTTTTGCCAGATTTCAAACAGATGTCCACCTGTATCCACCCACACCACACGCGTATCTTTCGTTTTGATATTTCTAGATAGCGAAAAAAAATGGTGTGTGTTGTAAATGTAATGTTTTAGCTTGCCCCTTAACCCATAAATAAAAATACGTCATTTTTTAAACGGCTATTTACACCCACAAGGGCCTGCCATTGAGTCAACTGATGTGGTTTCGAATCCCCGGGTGTACGTGGCAAGGAGTAGGGTCACCTGTCCAACCTCGTGGGTTTTCTCCGGGTAGTCCGGTTTCCGCCCACTGCTAAAGACCCCTACGCGCAAGCGAATTATTGAAATAAAATTAAACCATACGTTAGACCCGAAATCACCTAGTTTGTGTCGAGTGGACGTTAAACCCCATTTCTCTCTCTCTCTACATCCACAAGGTATTAAGTGACATCATATGAACATCGACAAGAAGACATGTTTACCAAATTTTGTTCATAATACCCGTCTTCGCGGAAGTAGGAATTACCAGAAGCTGACAACTTTATCTTCCTATGTGTCCCTAAATCACATAAGACCTAGAAATATACACTAGACTGTATTAAAGGAGTCCCGCAAATAAAGTGACCAGAACACACACATGAAATGTGAATGGCGCTGGAATGGGACGTGTTCGAAGTGAAAAATTTGATATCCGAAGTGTTTTTAATTTCTACCACACTTCAAAAATCACACTTTTCAGTGAAATAAAGAGGGCGGAAGTGATGTTTAAGTGAGGATGACACCACATAAGATATGCAGAATAGGCTTCCACGAAGTGTTATCCACATTTCCACCGAGTGCTTATAGGGTGGGTTTTTTTCACTTCGACCGAGTGCTGATAATGTGTTTTGTTCACTTCAACCCAGTGCTTATCGAGTGTTTTGTTCACTTCAACCCAGTTCTTAGCGGGTGTTTTTCTCACTTCAACACAGTACAATGCTTATCGAGTGTTTGCTCATTTCAATCAAGTTCTTATCGAGTGTTTTTCTCACTTCAACCCAGTGCTTATCGAGTGTTTTTCTCACTTCAACCCAAATGCTTTACAAGTATTTTTCTCACTTCAACCGGTGGAATCAAGAAAAAATTAAATTGGAGAAATTTCTAATTAGCAGAAGGCACAACTACAAAGGTTTTTTTTTATAAGAGATATACATGAAAGACGAATGGGACAAATTTAAATGTTCTACCAAGTTCGCTTCCCAACTTATCTAATAATATACGTCTGGTGTTGACTTCGTATTTCTATTAAACAGATCTGTTAAAGGACTATAAAGCCTTCGTATTATTGGACTATATACAGCACTGAAGTTGGTATCGATAGGGCTACCCGGAAATACATACTTGTAGCTCATCTTAATCAAATTTGCAGTAGAAGATAAATAAGGGGTGACTGGGTGTCTTTACCAGCATTAATAACATAATGTCTGCTTCCTAAAAAATGACTGTTTTCGTCATTCCAATCCATCGAAAACATACACCCCGGATATACCCAGAACCACCACTTACAGGTATCCATAATAAGGCGTAGCGGCGGTTAATGACATTATATACTATTCAAAAAAAGTAAGGGATATTTGATTTTTACGTGTTATTAAAGTCACCTAATGAAACTGACGAAGAAACAAATGACAAAATGAAATGAAGTTCACATTCATCGATTTATTCCAAATGATCGTTAGACTAAGTAAGGCACAGACTGACCATTATAAGGGTAAAATGATACCCGGGGTCAAACAGCAAAGTTACCACAGCATCACAACAAAGTCAGTAACGGGTAAATCCTCCTCTGTTTGCCAAACAAGCATTGATCCTGTGACATCTTGCGTTGTCATCCTGGAAGATGAAACGGCGGCCATGACGTCGTGCGAACGGCACAACATGGACTGCCAAGATGTTATCCCGGTAGTACTGGCCTGTAACACGCCCTGCAACAACATGTAGAGCCGTTCTTCCAGCAACAGTGATGCCTATGGCGGGGGAAAGCGGCAAAAACATAATGCTATGTAGAAATGTCTAATTCAAAACACACATGTAACATAATGCCATACCAAATACCTAAAACGCCTAATGCAAAAAACAAAATACAAGAAACCTCTAATACAAAATACCTCATACGTCTATTGCAAAAGACAAAATACAAGAAACCTCTAACACAAAATACATATAACCTCTTATGCACAATTGATTTTACAATCTGAAACATCTACCATAAGCATTAGATGACATATCTCTCATGCATTACTTACGTTTCTCCACTGAATTATCTTTATTTAGGTCAATGTCAAGGTCACCGAACACAACTTGGCGACCTATTCGGCTAGCGAGCTATTCGACCGATCCAGCTGGCAACCTGTCCGTTGGCAACCTATTAAGACAACAGTCGCCCAAACTCATCTATTTTTAACAACCAATAAAATCCAACGTTACGTCTATCAAATGAAAGTAGAACAATATATTATTTTTATCAATTCCTTTAGCTCAGAATAGAGATGTAATTTCGCATTATCGTACAAAATTCTAGACATCCAACTAAATCTATTCCGAAAGGTAATTAAATAGGCTTTCTAAGTATTATCAGTAAAAATGGGCACATTCATATTAAAGGGGTGCACTCTCTTCCTAAACATGACCAATTTTTAAAAAATTTTAAAGGGAAAAACTGTTAATATCCCGTGTCAAAATTCGGACCATCGTAAAAAATTCTCATGATCCAATTAAATATATTCTAAAAGGTTATTGAATAAGCTTTCCAAATATTATTAGTAAAAGTTGGCACAATCATATTAAAGGGGTGCGCTCTCAACCTGAACATAGCCAATTTTTCAATATTTTAAAGTGAAAGAACGGTAATATTTCGAGTCGAAATTCGGACCATCGTACAAAATTCTTAGCAACCAGCTATATATATTCTGAAAGGTAATTGAATAAGCTTTCTAAATATTATTAGTAAAAGTTGGCACAGTCATATGAAAGGGGCGCGCTCTCAACCTGAACATAGCCAATTTTTCAATATTTTAAAATGAAAGAACGGCAATATTCCGAGTCGAAATTCGGACCATCGTACAACATTCTGAGCATCCAGCTATATATTTTCTGAATGGTAATTCAATAAGCTTTCTAAATATTATTAGTAAAAGTAGGCTCAATCATATTAAAGGGGCGCGCTCTCAACCTGAACATAGCCAATTTTTCAATATTCTATATGTAAAGATAGACCGGAATTTTTTTCGAAGTCCGAATTTGGACCATCGTACAAAATTCTGACCATCCAGCTACATATATTCTGAAAGGTAATTGGATAAGCTTTCCAAATTTTAATAGTAAAAGTTGGCAGAATCATATTAAAGGGGCGCGCTCTCAACCTGAACATGGCCAATTTTTCAATATTTTAAAGTGAAACAACGGTAATATTCCGAGTCGAAATTCGGACCATCGTACAAAATTCTGAGCATCCAGCTATATATATTCTGAAAGGTAATTGAATAAGCTTTCTAAATATTATTATTAAAAGTTGGCACAATCATATTAAAGGGGCGCGCTCTCAACCTGAACATCGCCAATTTTTCAATATTTTAAAGTGAAAGAACGGTAATATTCCGTGTCAAAGTTCGGACCATCGTACAAAATTTGGAGCATCCAGCTATATATATGTTAAAGGTAATTGAATAAGCTTTCCAAATATTATTAGTAAAAGTTGGCACAATCATATTAAAGGGGCGCGCCCTCAACCTGAACATATCCAATTTTTCAATATTCTATATGTGAAGATAGACCGGTATTTTTTTTTGAAGTCCAAATTCGAACCACCGTACAAAATTCTGAGCATCCAGCTATATAAATTCTGAAAGGTAACTGAATAAGCTTTCTAAATATTATTAGTAAAAGTTGGCACAATCATATTAAAGGGGCGCGCTCTCAACCTGAACATCGCCAACTTTTCAATATTTTAAAGTGAAAGAACGGTAATATTCCGTGTCAAAGTTCGGACCATCGTGCCAACTTTTACTAATAATATTTGGAAAGCTTATTCAGTTACCTTTCAGAATTTATATAGCTGGATGCTCAGAATTCTGTACGATGGTTCGAATTTGGACTTCAAAAAAAAAATACCGGTCTACCTTTAATATGATTGTGCCTACTTTTACTAATAATATTTAGAAAGCTTATTGAATTACCATTCAGAAAATATATAGCTGGATGCTCAGAATTTTGTACGATGGTCCGAATTTCGACTCGGAGATTACCGTTCTTTCATTTTAAAATATTGAAAAATTGGCTATGTTCAGGTTGAGAGCGCGCCCCTTTAATATGACTGTGCCAACTTTTACTAATAATATTTAGAAAGCTTATTCAATTACCTTTCAGAATATATATAGCTGGTTGCTAAGAATTTTGTACGATGGTCCGAATTTCGACTCGAAATATTACCGTTCTTTCACTTCAAAATATTGAAAAATTGGCTATGTTCAGGTTGAGAGCGCATCCCTTTAATATGATTGTGCCAACTTTTACTAATAATATTTGGAAAGCTTATTCAATTACCTTTCAGAATATATTTAGTTGGATCATCAGAATTTTGTACGATGGTCCGAATTTTGACACGGGATATTAACAGTTTTTCTCTTTAAAATTTTTAAAAATTGGTCATGTTTAGGAAGAGAGTGCACCCCTTTAATATGATTGTGCCAATTTTTACTGATAATACTTAGAAAGCCTATTTAATTACCTTTCGGAATATATTTAGTTGGATGTCTAGAATTTTGTACGATAATGCGAATTACATCTCTATTCTGAGCTAAAGGAATTGATAAAAATAATATATTATTCTACTTTCATTTGATAGACGTAACTTTGGATTTTATTGGTTGTTAAAAATAGATGAGTTTGGGCGAATGTTGTCTTAATTCTGAATAGGTTTCCAACGAACAGGTTGCCAGCTGGATCGGTCGAATAGCTCGCTAGCCGAATAGGTCGCCAAGTTGTGTTCGGTGACCTTGACATTGACCTAAATAAAGATAATTCAGTGGAGAAACGTAAGTAATGCATGAGAGATATGTCATCTAATGCTTATGGTAGATGTTTCAGATTGTAAAATCAATTGTGCATAAGAGGTTATATGTATTTTGTATTAGAGGTTTCTTGTATTTTGTCTTTTGCAATAGACGTATGAGGTATTTTGTATTAGAGGTTTCTTGTATTTTGTTTTTTGCATTAGGCGTTTTAGGTATTTGGTATGGCATTATGTTACATGTGTGTTTTGAATTAGACATTTCTACATAGCATTAGGTTTTTGCCGCTTTCCCCCGCCATAGATGCCTCCCCACACCATAACAGAACCACCCCCAAATCGATCATGTCTGATGACGTTAACGTCTTGGAAGCGCTCGTTTCGACGACGCGACACCCTCCTACGTCTGTCCAAAAAATCAACAGTGAACCTTGACTCATCTGAAAACATCACATTGCTCCAGTGTCGATTATCCCAGTGTTGACGATCCCTACACCAACGACGTCTTGCCTGAATGTGATGATCTCTCAAACAAGGGATCACGCGAGGACGTCGGGCGCGAAGGTGACCCCTATGCAGTCGATTCCGAATCGTCTGGCCACTCACTCTCACACCAGTGTCTGTTTGAAGACGAGCGCTGATCTGATTTGCTGTGATGACACGATTTCTCAAGGCCAAGGTACGCTTAAATCGATCCTGGGCTTGAGTTGTCGCCCTTGGTCGACCTGAGCGTGGTCTGTCCTGTACAGATTGTGTATCACGGTATCTGGACCATAGCCTGCTTATGACAGACTGAGAAACATTCATCGTCCGCGCCACAACCGCCTGTGTTGTGCCGATCTGTAGCATGCCATGGACACGTAACCTTTCATTTTGGGTAAGCCGACGCATATCAAAATTTGTTTTCTGGTCACTAAAACAATTAAACTGATGTTTCCACCCTGGAATTCAATGCCACAATGACTGTAACATTCAAAGTCAGAGTCGTGCAAATCTTGGGTTGGACCCCCATGATGATACCAAGCATCACCTGCATTCCATGCGGTAGCTATTGGTGCGTTTGGGCGTCACATGTAACTGGAAATGTTTCTTCTGTTAGGTTCTATAGTGACTTTTTTCGTAGTCATTTGCATATTTTAGTATTATGCCCCCAAAATCAAATATCCCCTACTTTTTTTGAATAGTATATATGCACATTTGACAGTCATACTCATGCTATGACGCCAAGTCTTTCTCGGCATAGTCAAATATATTGATGGCGATTGGATTTTCCATCTTAAGCTTGCCTCTTCTATGTTAGTTCGTGACGATTGATCAATTTGTACTATTGACAAAACACTTTATATTACAAGATATAAAGATAATGTTCTTCTCTGAAAACCTATAACTACTGATTTGTATAGTCAGCTTTTCGTGGTTTGTTTGACCAAACTTGAAGAAGTTCTTATGTTCTCTGTAAATGTCTTTGAGTACATTTCACGGGGATATTTATTCAACCGAAACGCCAACATTTGCGATAGTGCATTTTTGATTACATTGTGTTGTAAAGATTGATAATATAATTATTATTGTTTACTTTAACCCTTATTGCATATCAAACGTGCATTATGCAAGACCTAAATGTTGTATACATTATTAATTAGAAATTTATTAATATGACAAGACCATAATTAACTCTCGATGTCACCGAATGGATTAGAACGATTCGGCCATTTAATGATTTTGAAATGGAGAAACTTGGAACGGGCTTGATGGCAGTAAAATGGGGAGGGGGCAGCAGAATCCGAATGCCCGAAAATATTTCGGGTTAGAGACAGCGGCGCCGGTCTTCCGCAAGAGTGGAGGAGCGGAGCTTAACGTGTAGTGATAGACGTGTGCAATAATTTCAACCACGGTACTGGTTGATCAAAGCTAAGTCTGGGTGCTCCATATTTGATTAAATCAAAGGATCGCTGAACCATTCAAATCTGTTTAATATCGGAGATGCATATACCTGATGCCATCGAGAGATGATTAAGGCCTGGATCAGTTAATTAATGTTTAATTAATACTTTAGAAAACATTTCAGGCCTTAAGAAAGACCTGCAATAGGCAGATTTTGCTCTTGCATAATTAATATAAAAGAACATCCTGAGAGAAAAGTTCCGAATGCTTCAAATACTACAAGTCCGTACAGGTGTGAAAGCGTCATGGAAGGCCCAACTCAGTCGCTCATTACCAGGAAGAAGCAAGCCCCCGGCCCTCTGGTTGGACATCGAGTGTCTTACTCACTGAGACACCGCGACTTCAATTTTGTAATATAAAAATACTCTGGATACAGACTGATTGACTTGTATGTCAACTTCTGACAAATGATAGGTTAATGAGAAATTTATTTACAGAAATAAACTTTTACAAATTTAATCATATCCAACATATATCATTTTGAGAAGTGAAATGATAGCCATACATATCATGATACGGTACTCCGTCGGTCCAATGTAGAGAAAAAATGGTAAAAATACTTAACAAATGCATCACCAAATCAAAGGTTTATACAAATAATAAATAGTTCGACTAGTTTGAAAGTATTCTGTCAGATTTTTGTATAATTACAACACAACAAAAATGAATCAACGGGATATTATAGTTCTGGGTAAATAAACGGATATGTAAGCTATGTGGTTCTAAAGGGCACATAACTCTTTTAGTCAAAAATATTGATTTGGTTCCCGGTTTCACTCATAACGTTATTGATTCATCTGTTGAGAGATGGAGCTTAAACAGCCCACTTATTTTATTAGTAGTATTGTTTTACATCTTTGATTTGGTTTGTATTTATCTACACCCATTTCATAATATACTTATTAATATACTTAGGTATGTTGATGAGTAATATTATATTGTTCATATGTATCACGATCATTTTACTTGCCAAATGGCACAGTGATTTTTTGTCCAACCTGGACACTGGAAACTTAGCTCATATTCTTAAACACAGAAAATGAATCTACACAGTTAACAGTTAATCAAGATGCAATCACACACTCCAAAGATTTTACAAAACATTCATATTAACCACAACATTGCTTTTTACAATTCAGGAGTAAATTCAATAAAAGCGGGGGAATTTTAACATATTTTTCCACTCTAATGTTCGGCAGAGAGTTCACCTTTAAGTCTGGAAACTTACAAGAGCATCAGAAGCAAATACAGACAAGGGTTGGTCAGGCTTATTACCCCACCCCCATAAGCCAAATTGCACAAGTCTGAACTAAAAATGATGTAAAAAATTGCAGCTCAGCAAATTTTAAACCATTCTACAATAAACAGAAAACAAAATCCTGAACTATAACAATATTGTATGCATGCAAAAGTTGAGATCATTTCTTATGTCTTCACATTTTATTTACAATATCATTTATGGGGAATTCCCAGATACATCTTAGAGAATAAAACTGGTTTATTATGTGTGAAAGTTTCTTAGAAACATGAACCTCTTTGATACTTTTTCAAAGAAATACAAACATTAATTTCCCATGCTATATATAAGTGCTTTATAACCATGTCTATATTCTTGTCAAAATTTCAGTGATTTGTAATGTAATTATCACAATCATCACAATCAACAAGTCACTCTTCAAACAGAGTGAAATTTTTTTATGAGTTCAGTGGTGATCATGTCTGGATTACCTAATATGTTAACTCTCAGACATCATAACTCGGCTATTTCTTCACATTTTGGAGTTTGGTTATTGGCATAGCACCTACTTAAATACTATTTTATTTTTGGTATCCTAAGAAATATCTGACTTCTCCTTTAAGCTTAACAATGAGAAAGCAAAGTCTTTATATTTTTGAATGAATAAATGCATATATTATTTGACACAGTAACCCCTTTTAAGGTAATTGAAATTTAACGTCTCTACATGTGGTAATTTTCTTCTCTGTGGCTATTTGACTGAAACGCAAATTTTGCCCGGACAGTGGCATTTCTGTTCACTGTTCGACACTGGTTGTTTGCATGAGCCAGTCCCTTTATGGGAAAAGAACACAGACATTGATTAAAGCCAGTTTTTAATCAATGTTTAATATATACTATAAGATAACTGATTGTAACATAAGACATACATTTGCATTCATTCATTCAGAAACTTTACAATATCATTCTCTTTATTTTTAATTTGTAATTATAATATACTCTAACCTTCCTTTGTCACTATCACATTCTGTCTGTAAGAGATCTACTGGTATAAGGCAATCACACTCAAAATGGTCATAACTAATAACTCAATTAGAATCACACTTACATTTCAAAATTACCAAAATATACTACCAAACCCAGCCAAATTGATTGGTCAATAATAAGTTCTCCTGACCCAAATGCTGGCTTTACAAGAATTATGTCAGACGTAAATTCTACAGTATCAAAATATAAACAAAAACTGATGAACATTTGACTATAATATTAATAACATTGCTTTGCTTAATAGGTGTGAAACATAGCACAATAAATGCCTATAATTATAATCTTAAAGTGCAAAAAAAAAGTGTAACAATAAAGCTAAATAGATATCAAATAATTATACACAAAATCATTAGAAAAAGAAGTGGGAAAATGTTGCATATTTACAGAAGGTATTCAATACACTAATCCATTCATGTTGTACAGATATTTTATGAAAGACTACAAACAATGTTTAACTTTAAGCACTATTTAGTATTTTTTAACAGGTTAAAACCTGGGGGTTTATTTCAAAGGCAAAACTTTATATCAAATAAAGCAATTTTTTTTATTTACATTTAAATAGTCAGATTAAGGGGGTGCTGACCGGACTGCAGCCAGGATTTTCAATATTAAAGGGGCTCCCCAGACAAAATAACTTATGAAATTAATTATTATGTTGTATATGTTTGTGCCAAATAAATATAAACAAACTACTGCATCTCTGTGACTGTGACAGACAATGACAAAAAAAACACCCATTTTCACTGTTCAATGCTGGGCCCCATTGACATTTACAGCCATGCAAGTTTAATACAGACCTGGCTGGCAATACTATCACTATAATGTCATTCCAATGTACAAAATGATAACTTTTTCACATGAAACTAAAGTTTGTGCCACAATTTTAATAGAACAAATAGCAAATCTATAAATTCTATTAAATGAGATGTATATATATGAAATAAAATATGCCTGACAACAAACAAGAAGTCCATTTTAGATTGGTTTAAGCCTCATTGTAACGTCCTAACCCCAATTATATTTATGAATAAAGGGAGACAACTACATATTACACCACCTTGAATCTAGAAAACTGTACAAATTTATACTATATTTCCATGTACACATTATATAATATTTCATACATTTGTATTTTAAGCTGTCCCGAATGGACATTCTAATACAATAAATCTATCACCAAATATAAATAAAGTAATGTATATTTCTAGTCAATTACAATGTATAACAATGAATGTACATATTTTCATTATAAAAAATATGTAACACGGTACTTCATATTTTCGGAATTTCATAACAAATAAATAATAACATTTGACACCATATCCAGCACATACCACATACAAAAATTATGTCTGGTATAATGTCTATAGTGGCGTTAATCCTGAAAGTTTTGTTGATGTGAAAAATCCCCCGTAAACAGAGGTACAAGTAATTGGTGAAAAATGGGAATGATATTTTGTTAATCCTGTCCTGAGGTCAAAGCTAACAACATCTTGAGTTGAACCAACCCCACCAAATACAAAGACACAGCCTGTATATTGGATAAGACCAAAATAATGTTTCTTAAGGAAGACTTGGATTTGTCCTAATTTTTTAAATCTGGACTCGTCTCCGAAAAATTCATACACACAGCCATCGCCACATACTACAATAATACGATTATCACAGAGAACACATTTCGGCATCAGAAATCTTTCCGGTAACGTAGGTGAATTAATTAAATAACAATCAAGAGTTTCTGTATCAAAGCACTGAATAGGAACCGGGTCCGGAGAATCTGTAAAGCCACCGAATATGTAGATTTTTTGATTCTGGAAAGTTGCTGTCATATCGGATACAGCTACTGGCACTCTTCCATAATTTTGCCAATTTGAACTCCGACCTCGTTGTTCGTCAGTATCTAACATCTCAACAGATGATAATCTTTGGTCATTAAGGTTTTTACCACCAATGGCATAGAGACGAAATTTGATGGCCACTAGACAGTGAAACATTCTTGGGGTGTTCATCTGTCTACGTTTAGACAAAACTTTCTTGCGAACATCCAAGAAAGAAAGACCTTTACAGTTCTTGGGGCCCCCGCTTATGAATATACCATTATTGTAGGGACACACTGCAAAATTTGTGCAATCTAATAGTTTCTCATGAAGAGCATAGTTTAGTTTGTACCATTTAGTTGTGAGTAAATCAAACATGTGAACTGTGGGATGAGTTTGGGAATAACTTCCATCATCTCTTCTATCTGCCTGACAACCAACTATACAAAACATATTTACTTCTTCTGGATGATGTCGAGGTACCGTTCTAATAGAAGAATATGTATGCCTAAAAGAGATTAAAATATAAAATATGTTACATTCATTAAATTAAAGTTAATGCCACTGACTTGATGAATTGACTATTGACAATCCTGACATTGATTGAGGGTCTATGGAACATAGGAATGATCATCAGAACAAATAATGACTTAAAGGGATGACATACAGGATCAACTGAAATGCAAGAAAGGGAATTTTCAATTCTACTTACTTACTGGAACATATCCCACTAGAATTGGGTGTACACATAATTACTGTTTGAGTTCTGGTAAATAATAAACGGATTTCTTCGATTATGAACAAACTAGTTAACTTTGGTTATTATAAACTTACCTGTGTGTTTAAAATGAACTCCCGTTAAATAAAATCCATTGCACCACTAAATGTCCCAACGTATAAAAACAGTTCTCTCTTGAAAAATTGAAATCCCACAAACTTTCGGTTAAGAAAAATATCAATATGGCAGCTGGTTACGTCACACCTCGGGAGATATCACTTTGTATCAGGGGTGACAGCATAGGAAATGTGGCATTTTTACGTCAATTCTTTGGTTTAAGTTATAAGCACGTCTCGACTCGGCATTGAGTTTGAGCGTTCGCACACATAACAACCTGTATTTTTTTAAATTTGTTACCGACTTAATTATTTGATTAGCAGCTCTGATGGGATAATTTTCTTTTTAACACGCATGAGGAACAAAAATAACTACATTCTTTTCACGGGCCTTAAATATTACCCATCTTTATAATATGGTATGATAATATTATTATTTAACATATATGCAGGCCATTTACAATTAATGTTCCGCTTCTTACAGGGTGTTACGGACTTGTCGGTATTGTATCCGCCACCCAATGCCATTAGGCACTTTGAACGCTGCCGCAACACGCTTAAAAATGTCACTGAAGCGGTTATAATTTGATCGAAAGAATGAGATCAAATTAATAATACACTCAGAGTCCTCAGACACTTCGGAGGTGTGCTTCGTGATCCGTGTTAAACTATTTATAACATAAAGAAGATAGGATATTAAAATTTATATTTTATATATGACTTTATTTTTACGAGTATCCGTGCAATCAGTGATTCTTTCATTGTGAATAAAATTTGATAGACTGGCGATCAATGGTTTCAATGTAAAGCTCAGATGTAATTGCCTTCAATTGATATTTTCGTCGCCCAAACTCAAACGATCGTAATGTTGGCGCTTTGCTTTGAGTATAGCACGTGGTTGCCAAAATATGCGTCAAATTTAAACAACCTCGCTTCAGTCACCAGTGTGTTGGATTCGTCCAATATGTGACGAAAGCAATGTTATTATCCACTCTGTCGAAATAACAAGTAAATATTCAAATTTTTCAAGAGAGAACCGGTTTTATTCGTTGGGATTTTTAGTGGTGCAATGGATTTTATTTAACGGGAGTTCATTTCAAACACACGGGTAAGTTTATAATAACCAAAGTTAACTAGTTTGTTCATAATCGAAGAAATCCGTTTATTATTTACCACAACTCAAACAGTAACTGCATTTATCAGTTTATTGACCACTTCATGTATTTACAATGAGCATGTAATGAATTTGTATCCCACTAGTAGTAGTATATGTACAGTAATCAAATTCTATATCTTATTTTCTACCTAATTAATAAACTAAAATTGAATGCAAATGTAGTCCACAGAAAACTTAAAATCCCATCGTTAGATGTACCGGTTTAATTTCTCTAGTAATCAAGTAAAATCAAATTAGTGATCCATGGTGGAAAGAAAACTGAAGGGTTAGGTTAAATAGATTTGTGGTTAACGGTGCTGAACAATAAGATAGTGGAAAACTAGCGCAGGTATACACTCTCTTAAAACATTGAATAACCCGAGTGGTATTCATGATCCTTGAGTTCTATCAATATATCATACCTTAAATGTGGACTGGTGTGATATTTTTCTGCCTCAGCAATAAGTTTAACTCGCTGTAATGGCTTCATAAATTTCTCTTTTGCAACTGTACCAGATAAATATTCAATTGCCATCTGTGGAAATCGGATGTGATTAAGGATCTGTGATAATTTTTCCTTTCTTTCTTCTTCATTTTCATGATACCAACTCACAACAGCTTCAAAGATCTTTTCCTCTGATGATATGCTTAAGTAGGTCTTACTTATGAGGTTGCAAACTAAATCACTTCGCAGCAACAAGAAAACATCATTTTTAACGATATCTTCAAAATGTTCTGCAGTCTTCGCCAATGCCTTGTCCAGTAATTTTGGACAATTATACAAATCAGCCAAACGAAAATACTCCAGGCAGTTTTCTGAATCTAAGTCATATAATAACTGCTCTATAAGCGTGGATTTCAAGGAATTTATTTGAAGAAAATCAGTGATTTGAAAGAGTTTTTCAGCATGTGATGAATCAACTGTATCTGTAACGCAGTAAATAAATTGCAAGACTTCTTCAAATGTATCACAATCGGTATCTAAAGGTAATGTTAATTCCTCTTGAGTAGCTTCTTTAAAATTTGACGAAAACAATGTCTCATAGTAAACTGACATGCTTGCAAGAATAACTCGATGACATTTGAATTTTTTGCCAGAAACGTTTATGGTAATGTCTGTCAGAGTGCCTTCTTCAAAAAATCTCCTGAATGATAAACGAAGTTGTTTTGTGTGTTCATCTTTCAAAAATGAAAACATGATAATTCTTCATTTGTTTACTATTTACACTAATTTTAACAGATCGAGATTTAGTTTGATTTACTGGTCGAGTCTTTTATTGAACCCGAAAACCGCCCATTGTCATATTACCGACTTATTTGATACTTCTTCAGTTAGTGACTTGAAAACAGCTCTTGTCTGGTTATTCTACCCGGAACCTCTTTACACTAACATCATAACAAACCAATGATCTTTTCTATGAATGAGGTAAACAAAAAGATAAAATAAGCGAAATGAAAATAAAGCTGGCAGAATGCATTTCAGCATTCATCGTTCTTCATTCAATCGCTCATGTATGCACAAAACATGCAAGAAAGAAAGGAGTCAAGTGTATTTTCTTCTAACCGGATCTGTCATCCAAGGGCAGTAACCATACCAAACAATTATGACGCGAACACCCAGACACTTTTCCCGCGTCTTTTAGCGATTATGTTGGGCGTATGGTCTCATTTTTTCACCTCTGGAATATGTTTTAAATAAAATTATTTGAGCCGCTTACATTTTCATGTGGTCTCATATCGTCGCGCCTTTCCTTCGGTATGTTCGACCGGTTGCCCTTTGGTGGACACACTAGCACAGGTCACGATTTCTATAGCAAACTCAGACTGTTAACATTACGTACGGTACTGTATTCGTACGGTACTGTATTCGTATGTATAATACGACCAACGAAATTGTAAGTAGCGTTCGCTACAAAAATTGACTCGTGATTTCTAATGAAGAACTCGGGTAGCTAAAACTATATCGAGTTCACGACATATGACGTAACATTCAAGATAGAAACCCAAGTTACAAAGGACGTTTTGAACGGTTTTTATACTCCCTTTGTAGTTAAATGCTTGTTGTGGGTGTGTAACTATATCGATCTTAAACGACCCGAGACAACATCCAATGCGACAATTGTATTTGGACATCTTGGAAGGCCTAAAATGTGACTATAAAAATTTATCAATGATTCCCCCGGGTGTCTCTTAGGCTGTATCCATTTGGGTATAGGTTTTATACTAAAAGGCAAAAAAAGCCCAAAACACACAAAGAAAAAACGTCAATATGACATCAAAATCAGAGGCACTTTAATCAAATCATTCTAGAAAACGACTTACTAATCGGATCAAAATAGTCTGGCGCAATCCATCGACTGTGTTTAGTCTCGGTGCGACGATATAAAGTTTCCTCTGAATTTCATCACAAGGTGTTCAATCGGGTTTAAGTCTGCTGTAGAAAGTCCCAAGTAACTCTGGCGATGTGGACAAGGTCGTTGTCATACTGAAAAAAGTTTTTTCGATGACGTGCGAAATGTGGTATGACGTGGGGTCTGCGAGCTTGATCGATGTAGCGCACTGCTGTGATGCCGCCTCCTCTCCCATGACAAATATTTTGGAACACCACAGGAACTACTCCCTGGTTCAGACCGATTCCAAACAAACCATTATGCTTGGACCTCCCCGTAGGTCCCGTTCAATGACACACTTGTCAGAATAACGCTGGCCACATCGACGCCATATTCTGGTCCTGTCATCTGCTGTTGATACGCAATACTGACTTCCTTCTGTGAACAGAACAGTTCTCCATTGCCTGTGTCACCAGTTCTAGTGTTGTTGGACAAACTGTAAACGTTCACGTGGATGGCGAGGATCGGTCCACGGTAAGGCCTCAATGGATGTTATCTCTGGTGAGACGTCGGCGCACTATGTCGGTACTGACGGGTCTTCCGTGTGTTCCTATTGTCTGACGTGCTGTTTCAGACGCCTGCGTGAAGGTATTCTGCACGTGCTATCGCACAACATGGCGGCCTTGTCGCCTTGTGACAACCCTTGGTCTACCAGTTCGGGAGCGATAATCCGTGGTGTTTGTGAATGTTCCGAACATTGGTTCCTCTGAGCTGTCGTGAGCCGTGGCATACTGCTGGCGTTGTAGTGTGAATGATTCGACCAAGTATGTGGTGCATTTTATAGGACTGGTCCCGGTGAACAGCACGTGCAGCATGAGTTACATTAAAGTTATCTCAGAAATCAGGCTGTGATTTTTGGAACATTTCCTGGGTTCAGTTCCGTGTTTGGGAAGGAGCCTTATTGTTCAGGTAAAGTTGGAGATGTCACAAATATACAATATAAACATTTGGTAAGTTTTATGCAATGCGTCTATATTCAAAGTAGCATACCAACCCCACGTTTCTTTTGCTGCTTAGTATATTATAATCAAAACGCGATCATCCATGTATAGGACTTTCCCCAACATTTCTGGTTCAGCAAGCCAAAACGTTACTAATTACTTCAGTGGATATACTTCCTATCTGCTCTCTTCAGCAGCAATTGCATGGTTCTTTTTTGTTGTTTTTTTTTGTGTCAAACGACTCAAAGCAAGACGCAAGCCCAAAATTGTATACTGAGATAATGTCATAGCCATATTGAGATCTACCTTGTTAAAGTTAGTCTTTTGAATTTGATGCGAAATTCTCGTTCAAGGTAATATCGTGAGACGTAACCAATGAAGTATTGTGATTTTATTAATTTAATTACACGTATTATTTTGCACATGAATTAGTATTCTATGAGTAGGTCAGATAGGCTGTTTTCAATATCGCTGTTTATTAATAAAAGATAAATTTCAACTTAGAGGCGAGGTCACCTTTGCCGGCGTTCTGAGACTTGCCGTTTCTGACTTACCCCCTTTGTCAAAGACCCTGTGGAAGGTGTAAAACATCATGGTCATGTGAGGACAAACCATATAGATTTTCAGTATTGCTCGGCTTTCCACTCCTGAGTTATTCCCTTTGCCGAAAACTTTGTGAATGCAATAGTTATCTGCTGATTATGTTCAAGGAGGGTACAGTTTTTCAATGTAGGCTGTAACCATTGAGGTCAAGGGAAGATGGACCCTACCCATTTTCAGCTTTCCGCGACTTTGCTTTCCGGAGTTATTCCCCCTTTGCCGAAAACCTTACGAAAGTGATCTTAGCTATTGTTTTTTGTTCCCCGCCTTTCGAAGAAAGCAGGGGATTGTTAAGTTGGTTTCATATGTTCATCTGTCTGTCTGTCTGTCCACCTGCATGCCCGTCACACTTTGTGGGACACAATTACAAACTTTCTAATTAAGCTAGAATGTTCAAATTTGGTGTAGGTGTTTATTAGGTCAATGCCTTGATGGCGTTTGAAGATGATTATTTTCTGCTTAGGGTAAGCAGAGATAACCAATTTGATTGGTTGATGCTTTGGGACTAGATAACTTTAGTTCTATTTAAGCGAGGCTAAGCAGATCGATGCGCAGTTTGATTTGTCGAGAACTCCTAACACAATAACCCGCCTTCTAATTGAGGTAGACTTTTCAAAAACCTGGTGGAGTGGTGGAGACGTTCATTAGGTGAATACCTTGATGGAGTTCGATGATGAACATTGTCTGCTTACGGTAAGCATATATAATCAATGCTTTGGGGAACGAAAACTTAGGTTATAATTTAAGTGAGAGCGGGGAAACCCCGGATATAGATTCGTTGTATCATTTACCTTGACTAACTTTGATGAAGAGAATTTTATGCTTAGGCTAAGGACCGATAAGCAATTTTATTAGTCAAGACTTTGGAACATAATAACTCTGCTTTCAATTGAGGTAGTATGTTTAAACTTGATGTAGATGTCAACGGGGTTAATGTTTTGTTTGAGTTAAATGATTTACATTTCGAGTTAATGGGACAAGATGACTCTGATCCTATCTGATAGAGAGTGATGAAACTTAGTGTATAGCTGATAGTCACTTGGATTGCTCGATACGTTTGAAAAAATATATGTGCGATTAATTAATATGCGTCATCTATTTATTTCTGGATTTTGTTGGGGGGCATCAGCCTTACTGTTGGCTTGTTTTAGATTGGTTTGTGAACACGAAAGAGGTTACAGTGTTTGGTGATTCTTTTCAAATTTGGCGTGAATCATCCTGGTCATACGAGGACGGACCCTATCAATATTTAACGGTCTGCTCCCTCGGCCGAAAACCTTGTGAACGGTACGCAATAGAGGCTATATTTTGTAACAGATTATTTTCAAATTTAAATTTGGTGTGAGGTATTGTGGTCATGAGAGGAAGAATTCTATCGATATTGCGTGTTCTGCGACCTATTCTTTCTGAAACATTTGTTAGCGGCTTTAGTTTTTCTAGGATGTGTTTCATGTTTTATAGGAAGCATTGGGTCATGAACAGATGAACTCTTATTCTTTTTTGCCCAATCGACATTCTGTTTTTGCTACTTTCCATTCCGGAATTATCTCCCCATTATCGAAAACTTTACGAAAACAATGGAGGCTGAAGTTTTTAAGACTTTTTTTCAGATTTGGTTTTAAGCATTAAGGGGTCAGGAGAGGAGGATGAACCCCGTAGATTTTCAGCATCCCGCGTTTTTTTGTTCCGGAGGCTACGAAATTGTTTCAAATTTGATGGAAAGCATTTGTGGGGGGGGGGGACCCTGTCGATATTAAGCGACTTTGCGTTCCGGCGTTATCAAGATTTCCTTTTGGATAAGCTGTATTTGAACTATGTCTGCTGTGCGTGGCTTCCGTATTTCATGAATGTTAACGTAAAATGCTCCCCATTTCTGTTTTTTTTTATCAAAAAATTCGAACGACAATTTTTTCTGAACTCTCGGGCCATGTCCCATCCAAAAATCGAGCTTGCACGCCCCATAGGAACCGATGTATGGCCTTTGAAGTAATCCGGATGATTTGGAAAGCCATGTTTGGGACGTCCCTCCGCCCCGGTGGTAGTGCTCAGTGACTTGGAATTCTAATAAATGGAGGATAATACGCCTGGTTACTGATCCGAAAGAAAAGAATGGATTCTGATTTATAGGGGCTGAGATATAGGGCCCCAAACATGGCCCCCCGTTTCAAGCAATCGCTCAAACTTTGCCAATTTGGACCAAAAAACACCCGATTTCGTTCTGTAAACACCCAGATGCACCCATTGGGAGGTTCCGAGGTTGGAAATTCTTGAAGTATATCGACGCCGGGTAGTCGCCCGGGACCGTCACATTTCAGCCTCGGCGACCGGTAGTGGGGGAAATCGTGATTTTTTGCATCAAAATGCCTGAAAGGCCCCCTTTGCCTGACCGCAGCTTAATACATTGTTATGACAGAATTTTTTTCAAAAATGGTCCTATCTCTTCGAAACTTCGGCTACCTCCCCCGCCCTCCATTTCCACCTTGGGGCATCCAAAAATGGTCTCAAAATTAAAATCGAACATCTAGTTCCATCTCTATTTTTTTAACTTTATGTACCCCCGGGAAAATGGCCACCGCTCACTCCCCATGGGTCGGGATCAACATTTTCTTTTTGGGAAATGTGTTTGGTCGGAAGATGGGTGCTTGGGTGGAATACCTGCCCTGAAAATTTGGTGTCAATTGACCCTCGAGAAGGGTCAGACGTAGCAATAATCCACATGAAAAATGGGCGAAAACAGAAAAAAGAAATCGATTTTGTCATTTCGGTGTCCCTTAGAAAAAGCCCTTAACTCAGCCCCTATGGGCAGTGGGTCCATAAAATTTGGAGGGCGTCCGCCACAAATAAGCAGGATCGACCAAGGGGTTCCGATTTTATTCAAGGTCTCACGTAAAAGTTCAATTAAGGGTAGGAAGGTGTCGGATCAGAACTCTACTCGACCTGATCCCCCCCACCCGATCTCCTTCCAAAACTTTTGTCATTTTTAGAGGATTCAGGGGTTTAGCCTGAATTCATAGGCCAAGGTGGGATGGGGGGTAGGCTACCCCTCCTTAAACCCCATATTCCCGTTTCTACCCTCCGCCGAGACATGTTTTTCTCAAGGTCACGTTTTTCTAAACCCTGCCCCTCCCCGTGGACCCAGGGGCCTCAAATTTGGCATGAGGGTAGGCCTTGGTAATGCCTTCTAACGCTCTGGGGGTTTGGACCCTCAAGTCCGAACCCTTAAACCTTTTTTGACGAGCAGCCTATGGAGGAAACGGAGAACTGGGGAGATATGATCAAATTTCCTGGTTGATGACGTCACGCGCTGGGTGGAAATTCAACAGAATCGAAATTATATTACAAATGACTTGGGTGATAATTAAAATTGACTTGGGTGAAAATTAAAATTGACTTGGGTGGAAATTAAAATTGACTTGGGTGAAAATTATAAAAAACAAATTATATTACAAATGACTTGGGTGGAAATTAAAATTGACTTGGGTGAAAATTATAAAAAACAAATTAAATCAAAATTGACTTGGGTGAAAATTATAAAAAACAAATTATATTAAAATTGACTTGAGTGGAAATTATAAAAAACAAATTAAATTAAAATTGACTTGGGTGGAAATTATAAAAAACAAATTATATTAAAATTGACCTGGGTGAAAATTAAAATTGACTTGGGTGAAAATTATAAAAAACAAATTATATTAAAATTGACTTGGGTGAATATTAAAAAAATCAAATTATATTATTTTTCATGTCCCTTATCAGCCACCGTACCTCGGGAAGAATGCTTTGTATCGGCTCATATTTAGGAATGTATTAGAACATGCCACACAAAACCCATAAATAACACACATTTAAATAGCAATTAAAAAAAATAAAATAAAAAAGAAGATCTCACCCAAACATTTCTGAATTCTTTAATATTATTAACATTTGATGTATATGTCATCAATCAAAAATTACTTGTTTAGAAAAAGAACTTACTGTTATGCAATACATGTGTAAAATATATGTATTTTCCAAGGTGCCCTCCCCCAGGACGGAGGGGCTGACAAACATAGCTTCCTAGTCGTTCGGATGGGACGAAAAACCGAGGTCCCGTGTACACATTGGCGTGCACGTAAAACATCCCTTGGAGGTTGGAATTCGATATAAGTGTAGGCCATGGTGCCGCTGTCCGGGCAAAATTCCCTTATAGCACATTGTATGGCGTATGCCCGTCTTCATTAGCCCAGTTTAGGAGCAGAACAGTAGGACGTTAAACATCATTTCATTTCATTTCACTTCCATGTATCTACATCTTATCTGGGAACGGAAAACCTTGACATCGATAGTATCTAGTCGTTCGAATGGGACGCAAAACCGAGTTCCCGGGCACCCTTAACAGTTATGATTCGAAACAAGTGTAAACCCTACTGCCCGTGAAAATTTTTCTCCTGGCAAACTTTATGGCATACGCCTTTCTTAGATTGGTCTGTACAAAACACTACGCCGTTCATTTCTTATCTGGAAATTTGCTGCAGTGTATGCTGTGTTCCTGTATCATTTGTCCTGTTTGCATTCTGTTGAGCTGCTTTACAACAATGTCTAATTGATTCGAGTGACACTTTTCTGCACAAAATCCTATTAATGATTTCCTTTCGGTAATTTTCATGTTGCCAAAAATAAACAAATGGGTTAATGAGGCTATTCATAATGTAAATAGATACCAGCACATGATGACTGGTTATCGCCACTGTCTGTTTCATGAATACAGTAACATCAGGAACAAAAAGGCGAGCAAAAAGTGTAAAGATACTTATCGGAACATACGAAATCCCAAACAAGGTAGCTATGATGGCGACAGTAACATGGGTTCGCCTTTCTGTCTTTGCCAAGTTACGCCTTGCCCGTCCATCTTGAGATTCGTCTACAATCACTTCTCCTATACGACGGGTATGGCTTTTTATTACTTTTCCGATATAAATATAGATCGCCATGATAAGGATGAAGGTAAAACAAGCAATGATGCTTGAGTAAATGTAACCAACACGATTTCCAGATACTATATACTCGCACTGACTTCCGAATCCGCCGGGGAAAACTGCAATAGTGGAAACAACCGAAAACAGCCAAATAATTATAACACACGCCAGCAATTTCTTCCATGTAACTACTTGGTAAAAGTTCATGGCCATGTTTATACACAAAAATCGTTCCAGTGCTAGTAATAAATGTGTATAAATGGTGACCATATGTATCATGTGGCCACAATACATTCGAATATTACACATCATGTAGTCAACTTTATACACATATGGAACAATTCTTTCTATCAACAATAAAAGACCCAGCAGAGTATCAGAAACCACAAGAGAGGTATAAAGAACTTTCAGCTTTGGTAGTAGCGATCTACTCCCAAGAATGGCAACCAGAGATATCAGGTTGAGTAGGAATACGAGACTGCCCAAAATGATCTGGATTAATCTTTGTGCTCTATCTGCAGTTGAAATCTCTTCCATGTTTAGATTATCAAAGATGTATAGTTTTACACGTTTGAACTCTAGCAAATTCTGCAGGTGAAGTAAAATGTTTAGCTTGTTTATAGTCTAGAATCCCTAATCGGTATCTATTAAATAGGGATGAGGTTTTCTTAATGAAACATTATCATTATTAATCACTTGTATCCTTAAAACCTCCCACAATTATTTTCACGTTTATTTGAATCATTCCAAGGCGAACTAACAACTAATGGTGGTTTAAATAAATATTACAATATTATCGTGTACATGATTGACCTTGTGTATAGTTATCTAAATGGTAAATAGTTAGTTTGTCTCTCACTGTAATTTACAAATATTATTGTAAATACAATAAAGTACTCAGTTAAGACCTTTGGAAGCAGGGAAATGACGTTGGAGTGTAAATAAACAAATCACGTTCGTGAGTCCGAAATGTTCACTAGGATCGCTTATCAATAACCCAAGCCCGGGCATAATAATGATCTAGAGCTTACGAGAGTCCAGTTGTCAGCTTTCCCGGGTTCCACTTCTAGCGTTAAAGAAATATGGTTGGATAAAGATGGCAATGTTAGAGCATACGTTGACATTGTTATTAAGAATAACTGAAACTGACCCAAATAAAATTGAATAGGCTGATCGAATATACATGAATATCACTGATGTCCCAACATTGGCCAATGGCTGTGGTAATTAATGGATATCTTTACGTTTCATCAAAATCTGAATGAAAACAGGAATGAAATATGTGTGGTTAAGCGTTCTACTGGGCTACAAAATGGGAAGCCATGACGGATAATCCAGAGGAACTGTCTCGGCTAACACCTGGAGCGAACCTGAGATCCCCTTGTCTGTAAGCCAGCGACTTATTAACTGAGCCACCGTGGCTCCGTATATCAAAACATATTCACTATAGATATTTTTTATAACATATCAACCAATCACACTGCCGACAAGGAAATAAATATTATAAATATGTTTACAATGCTTTTGGGACTATTGGCAAAGAAAAACAGTTGTTGTCGATCCTTGTGGGTTCTTGTCGGTGATTAGTATTAAGTCAAGTGCTAAAATTACCCCGAATGCCAAGATTCGGGTACAAAACGATAAACTACATGAAACAGGGCCTTATCTATAGTGATTTCCTGCGTTTATAGATAGACGTGCTTAATAGTTATGCCTTAATATCACGGCATAATATCCATATCGGGCCAGAGTTCACAAAGCATTATCAGACTTAACAATTTATAAAAAAAAATGTTCGCTTTATTTTAACTAAAATATAGCCGTTTATAAATCTTTTCTTTGTTTTAATGTATCTGATATACCAATAAGAAACTATGTGCAAAGTTATGTGTTTCTCATCAACAGTGATTAAAAGTTGAATATATTCTTAATTAAAATCTGGGAATGCTTTGTGAATTCGGGGCCTGATTCAGTTCATCTTTAATGCGATACAATGGACATCTTCATTATTTATTCATAGCCAGTTCATCATTCCATATACATATATATATATATATATATATTATATACTATCAACAGAAGCCAGGGTACCAAGCACCACCATTTTTCTCGGCAACCTTCTTGGCGTTTGGATCACTAGGAGGATATTTGGCTGGTACCATCCATTCTCTATATTGATTAATCTTTGCTGTTATATTTGCTACTATATGGGGATACTGAAGTGATATTTCATGATATTCATTTGGATCATCTGGAAAAAAAGCGAGGGAAAAATTTAATATGGCGTACCTGATATTGAAATAAGCTCAATGGATGTACAGTGTACAAGGATACATATTGAAATTTATTATAGAATTACAATTAGTCGTAAAATGTTGCACAAACATTACACAAAGCCTTAGTTAGAGCTATACGAATACTGTATTTTTTGTGACCAAATGCCAAACCCAGTTTCTTAGCATCGTGTTAATGCTTGAATCTTTGACTTAAGGATTTTGCTTCATACTGTTCACCCCGTGAGGACCTCTTGCTTAAGACAATTGTATTTGAATGTCGTATTGTTTGAAGACAAAATGTTTAATTACCAGCTATATTGAATAATTGTACTGGATAGTCGCCCTCTGAATAAATAAGGTTATAAAGGGGAGTATCTTCTGTATCGTTCATTGGTTTGTACCAACCATCCATCAGCCCTGGGTATCCAAGAAATAACTTAAAATCGCCATCTCTGTTCATGTTCATAAAACAAATTATTTGATATTAACCCATGATAGACATTGTATATCAAACAGTTTACTGTCGCGAATCCCAGTTTAATTATATGAATAAAGAAAAGGGCATATCGGCAGATTCGGTGGCCGAGTGCGTTCGTTTTAGATCATAAGGCCTGTCATTGAGTCAAGTGACGTGGTTTCGATTCCTAGCTTGTACATCTTCGTGTTGCCCCCATGTCACCTACTGTCAAATACTCCTACGAACGAATTATTGGCAGTTGCGAGTGGATCGTTTTCTACATTTACAACTAGAGTCAGTAGCAGTCTATTAACACTATTTCATGACATTCAAACCCAATTGTATTTCGAGTCAGACGTGACAGGTTTATTCGTCCTCTGTGACCGATCATGGTTTTGTTACTTGTTTGTTCAGTGACATAAAACTAGTCGTCATTGCACTTTTAGTCTGAAAGCTTCAAAAACTTAACCTGGGCCTACATTGTTTCAACATTTTCATTCACGTGTTTTCAAATATTTCGATTTTAGATCAGAGGGGATTTAAAAAATAATACATTAGTCGAAATTACTAAGCTGCTTAGAATATCAAAACAAATAACATACCGCATGGCAGCATGACCTTGTGTCGGAATATAAAAATCATCTAAATTATAAATAAATCCTGTTCTTTTAGAAGGTTCGTTTAGTCTTATAGAATCCCATTGGTTAATTCCATCTATACCAGGAACTGTAATTAAATTTACATTCAAGTTCCATTTGATATTTGAACATAATAGTTGTTTAAAATAAGAGCTTCACAATAAGACTATACAGCAAAACCGACAAAGCTCTACATATGAAGGAAATAATAATAAATACCAACAGAAGGCTGCTTTGTTGTGAATTTTAAAAAAAGAGCCCATAAATTATCAGATCTGTTAGTGTTAGTTTCACATTTTGTATTACTTTCTTACAAACTGTGGAATGTCGTTCACCTTGCTCACCACCTGCTGCCGCAATCAATGTAGGCATCCAGTCAACAGCATGAATTAAGCTATAAGAAAGAAAAAATATATAATAGGCCAGTTATTTCTTTGCATTTCCGAATATACCTCATCGTACTTTAACCTCCATGAACATATCACACTTTAATTACCATGAACACATAATTACACTTTAACCATCATGAACATATAATCAGACTTTAATTTAACCGCCATGAACACATACTTATACTTTAATCGCCACGAACATGTAATTGTACTTTAACCGCCATAATTTACACTTAAACCGCCATGAACATAATAATATAATCACACTGCATCGTCATGAAAAGTATCACATGTAACAACCTTAAACATAATAATCACACCTTCCGCCATGAACATAATAATATACGTAAATTGTAACTGTGTTGAACATATACTCAAACTGCAACCATATAATCACACTTTAACAACCATGAACATTTTTCATGAAATATCAACCCATTGTACTTACCCACTGTATGTAATACCTATCTTTTGTAATCCTGCACCACTCATAAAAGATGTTCCTTTTGTCCCACCTTCCCACAAACTGTGTTTTCCTCCCCGTAAGGGCCAGTTATTTCCATAATACAATAATTCGGCACCATTCTGAAAGCCAGATGTAATTATCACAACATGATCATTAGCTGTAGCTTAACGAAGCGGTGTCTTGGACTTGGATCTCATATCAGGTGGTAATCGGAAGAAAGTCACCTAGGGCCAGTGATTTTGGGTATGTAGGTAGGTACTTTACTTACATCAGTAGTAAATAATATAAGTGTATCTTCATACATCCCTTCATCTTTAAGTGTTTGTGTTATGTTACCAATAGCTTCATCTAATATAGTTACCATACCTAAATGGAACATAAAAAAACTTGTTTAAAAGACTACCGAAACCAATCTAATAATATGTTGACCACCATTCAAGTATTGCCTATATTTGATAATACTTAACACAACAGAATCCACACAATCGTTCAAATATGTTTGGCCAAACAGATATATCTGTTTTTATGGTTTAGAATACAAAGTTTTAGTGTAATAAATATAAGTTTACCAGAAAAATATTTTCTTCCACGATTCTTAACATGGGGATACATATTTGCATACTTTTCAGGAACCTGTGAAACAAAGTTTCAAAAGTTGATCAACATGGTGTGTAATATACTCTTCAAAAAAAGAAACGCACAATCCATTTTTTATCATTCTTTTATTTGAACAAGGTCGCTTTTCGATAAATCTTACTTGTTTTTAATGCCATTATGTAAGGATAAAAGAAATTCATTATTGGTTTTAACTCTTAACTGACCCACGGCGACTTTTGTCGACACCGTGACGTTACCGTTAAGTACCCACGGCGACTTTTGTCGACAAAACCCGTTAGCCGAATGCAACGTCCACAGCGCAATGAGAGTTATTTCCCTTATAAACAGGCGGCCTTTTCTCATTTGTTTACTTCCTGTTTGACATTTTGACAGTTAAAAATCTTACTGTTTCTTCTTGAAAAATTATAATAAAACGTTGATATGTCTAGGCCTATACGACAACGTTCTCCTGGCGACGGATTACAATACCTATTGAATGACAGTGATTCAGATTTTATCGGTGGTGTAGATATTTATAGTTTTGCGATAGACTAGGCTAATCAATCAACAAAATTTAATTACTTTTAAATTTTAATAATCATTGATGATTACTTCACAAAAGCCGATCAAAAAATAGAAATAACCATTAGATCTATGTAGGCCGACATGAATTTTGCATGCAATGTCTAAATTAATTTTTATGTATAAAATTTATATTTATGAAAATGGCAATTTAGAATATTTCATCCATTTTCATGAATGAAGGGGTCTATTTTCAGTTGCTATTTAATGATATGACTTTAAAATGCACCCCTATATTTTTAACACTATTGACCATTATGACGTGGGTTTTTATGACGTTTTGACGTCAAACCTCTGGGTCATTTAAGAGTTAAAGGTAGGGTCACTAATTGTGACAGGTCATACTTTTTTCCGAAATTTGTTTTCGCTTGATTACACCAGGACACGAGAGTTTAACAACTTCGTGAGTTTTTCACATGGAACCTAATTCTAAGGCCTTTAAAATCGCGGGGTTCTTGGTGTCCAAATCATTTGCACAGGTAAACACTCAACGAACCGAGTGATGCCACATCTGAACGAAGACCAATGCAACAACGCTATTGATCGGTTACAAGCAAGTGAATCCCAGACAGATGTAGCCAGACTGCTGAATGTTTTCCCGAGTATCATTTCTCGCCTTTGGGATAGGTACCAACAGCGAAGTTCAACACGTGACCGCCCAATCTCAGGCCAAACAAGAGTGACCCCATCTGCCTTTAATCGTCTCTTCCGGTTACGTCATTTGTGGAAACGGTTCTCAACAGCGACCTCTATCCCAGCAGCAACTCTTCGACGGCGTGGATTCTAAGACCAGACAGTACGGAAACGCCTACGTGAATCCAGATTACGAGCCAGACATTCCGTTAGAAGTGCTGTTTTGAAATGCGTCGATACCTTCAAATCCGACTTCATTGGGTTCAGACCCGAGGGTATGGTCACAGCAACACTGGGGAACATTTGGGTTCAGCTGCGTGTCGCGGTTCCTGTTGCAACGAGGGGTGGTAGAGCGAGGGTATAGGGACGACGAAATGTCACATAGCGTTTCTTTTCTGGGAGAATATAGTTATTTAGGTATATAAAGTTATCTATGTATTGATTTGCACTCCATCATGTTTTAAGTTTGTGTACCTTAGATGAAGTATTGGTCATATAAAAATATTAGCTAACCTCTATTGGTTCATGCACATTCTGGAATGGTAAATACAGGAATAATGGTTGTTCTGCACTATGATTGACGATTATCTCTTGAGCTCTCTCAGTGAAAAAATACTAAATACAAAAGAAACCATATAATTTAATGGAGCAAGACGAAATAGATGCCTTGATCGGCTGACATAACCGCTAGATGGTGGATAGGGGGGGCATTGTAAGGTTGGCAAGGATATGATCTGCTAAGAGAAATGTATTTGTGTCACAGTCACGCACCGTTTCAGTTTTCTAAGCGTGTATCAACTTGACGTTGATGGACATTTTATGGATAACTGAAAGGACTGATTGTCTTACCGTTGAATATTTTCCATTAAAATTCCAAGCTGTTGTTTCATTGTCATGTAGATCATAAAACCCAGCTGAAATAAAGACCATCAATAATTTACAGGTGGTGTAAGAAAGTACAAATCACTGGGGATCTTCTCTATTTGGATGTAGTTTGTAAAAGAGACCTGAAAAATGATTTTTACACTGTGCTTTGAATTTATATAAAATTAATAAAGACAAATATACATGTACAAGGTGGGGTGCTAATCACTGCGTCCACTTTTGATGTGATTTTTATCGTTTTAATATTTTGAATATCAATAAAAGATAAAACTCCTACCCACGTTATGCTTATAATAGTCCTCGGCTGCGTTGTAATAACCCAAATAAGAATCAAAACCGCGATAGGTTGGCGTACAATTCCAGTTACAGAATCCAAGGTGCCATCTGAAGTTAACAAAGTAAGAATTGTTAAATAGTGTGTTGGCTAATAATGAACACTGAAATCGCCATGCCATACAACCAAAAATGTGCATGTGATAGCAATCTGTTCAATTATAGTCAATATAAACACGGTCATCCGAACATTCTGTAATCCGACCTTTATTTCGTAGTGATAAGCATCCTTCCCAATACCACTCTCGCGCCAGATTCCTAAACCCAAATGATTGTCATCGAAATCATTACCAGAATTATCGTTGATGCAGAAAGGTTCTACGAATCCGTGTTCGCATGCTTGGCGTGGTTTCGTCCCTAATCTTCCCTAATACCCCCATTTCACTGAGCTGCGGAAAGCTACGGTACTCACGGACTTCCGCGGAATGGCTTTTGCGGAAGAGCTTCGGCATTTTTACGCGGATAAGTGGGAAAAAATATCCACGGAAAATGTCCATTTCACACGCTCTCGGAATACCTTCGGAACAGTCACGGTATTTTCGGAACACATACGGGTAAACTACGGTACAAATCACGGCGAAGCGGCGGAGAAACTCGGGAACACTTAGGAATGCGCCCGGATCGTCACGCAAGATATCCGGACAACTTGCGGGCTACACTCGGCAATGGCGGAAAATACGCGGGATAACTGCGGTAACTGGCGGTTTTAATCCGCTTGGCAAGGTAAAACTTCGGAATGACTGCGGAACAAGTGCGGACCATATTCGGCAACCGCGTTTCGTCTCGGACCAATCGTGACGTACCTGCGGAAAATCGGTAAAGATCAAAGGATGACACCGGATTCCGCCGATAAAATCATTGTTTTGAAGACAGAAAGCACGGACTTATATTCCCATTTCACTAGACTGCGGAAGACTTGTTGTACCGTATTGTTCCGATAGGAAGCGCTGTGAATTCCGTATTAATTCCACATCATCCGCAGCCTTCCGCGCGCCCAAAATTTTCCGCAAACGTTCTTTTGAACATGTTCAAAAGAACGTTTGAGGAAAAATTTGTTCGTGCTCTTCCTCAGTTAAACCGGGAGCGATCCGTAACATTCGCAAGTTTTCCGCTGTTATTCCGTATACAAACGCAGTTGCCGCAAGTTGTCCGCATGTATACCGCAGGCATTCCGATTAAAACTGATGTATTCATGAAGCTGCAGCAAGACGTTGAGCAGTTCTATGTCGTCGTCGGGGTCCTCCATGGTACAATGTATTTCCTCTTCAAAACAGCAATTTTATAGGTTAAATCACGTGCAAATCACGTGCTCTTTACCAATTTTTCCGCAGGTACGCCGTGATTGATCCGAGACCAAACACTGTTGCCGAAGATCCTTCGCAATTGTTGCGCATTTATTCCGCATAGAAAGCAAGTACTCGGCGATTGTTCTACGGTGCCAAACGGATTAGTATCTCCAGATACCACAGTTATACCGCTACTACCGAATGTGACCCGTAAATTATCCTTATGTGTTCCGTGCTCATTCCCATGTGTTCCGCAATTTTCTCGTGATTTTTTTCCCGCAGCTCTGCCGTCGAGGTAGAAATATCTATAAATGGAGGTCGGCTTTCCACGGATTCTATACCCTGAAATTTTTTTCGTCGGGATGTCCGCAATCAAACCGCGATTGATTCGCCGATCCTGCAAGTAGTCCTCGCGTACCGCATGCAGTACGCAAATGACCCGTATATTAACCGCCCCTAATCCGTAACTAATCAGTCGTCAGGCCGGCTATCCCTCGTTCTTGTGCGTCTCATTCGCATCTTTTCCGTAAACATTCCGTGATATACCGCGCTTTCCTTTCACAGGCGAAGGTCTTCCGTATTCTTCCTTGCATGAACGAAGGTCATCCGCATGGGCGTCACACATGGGGGGGTCCCGGGGGGGGGGGGGGGGGGGGGGGTCAGACCCCCCCAATTGTTTTCCTGGGGGGGTCTGAATATACTTGGACCCCCCCCCCCTAAAATTTGGCAAAGTAAAGTGCCCGAAATCTCATAAAACACTAATTTTAGGACTGGAATAGCAGTAAAACGCGTTTGCGGCCATCAAATATTCCAAAATTTTCTTGGGGGGTCCATACAAGGTCAGCTCCGCTTCTTTGCCCCGCGAAGAAAACTGGCCGCAGCCCGTAAACCTGCTTCGGGCATTTCTAGTTTTGCTTCCCTAACTGTCATCGAGTCCTAATAAAACACTAATTTCACTTTTCTTTTAATTGAATACCACGAATTTGTACTGAGTTGACTATATATTGATTAAAACATTTTGTCTGGGGCCACTCTACTTTGTGAATGCAACTGCAACAGTGTGATTGGGTGGAATTCAGAGTGGGATTTCGGTTACAGAACCATTGGACACTTTTGGACTTGCCCACACAGGCTAGAATACCAGAAAACGCATTTACGGTGGTTAAATTTTCAAAATTTTCAAAATTTTCTCCGGGGGGGGGGGTGAGGCTCCCATAGCCCGCGACGATTGATTGGTTGTTTGGAATTCTGGGCAGCCAGGTAGGCTATATTGGACCAAATTGAAGTTGCTGTGGGTGTAAACGATTGATTGGAATTCGAGTCAGCAAGTCACCTTAATTAGGCTATATTAGACCACTTTGAAATTGCTTTGTTCATGGGCTGAAATAGCAGGAAAAAGTGTTTGCAGCCGTTCAATATTCCAAAATTTTCTTAGGGGGTAAGCCACGCTTCTTCGCCTCTCGGGGAAGACCGGTGCCGCTGTCTGTAAACATGATAAACGTTGTATTGGTGTGATATTTTAGTTTAACCCCGTAAATTATGCCAAACAATGTTTACAGAAAACTGAGACTTTAAACAAAATTTATGGGGGTACCCCCCCCCCTCCCTCAGAAGTTGCGGACCCCCCCCCCCCCAGTATATATTTCACGGCTACGCCCCTGGTCATCCGTAACCATTTGACAACCGCGGAAAGTGACGGAATGCCGGTGGTATACATGCGGACCACTTGCGGCAACTATGTTTATATACGGAATAACAGCGGAAGACTCTCGGATCGATCCCGGTTTAATTGTGGAAGAGCACGGGAAATTTTTCCTCAAACTATATTTAAAGGAACGTTCGCGGAACAATTTGGGCTCGCAAAAGTCTGTGGACGACGATGAAGGACTACGGATTCACTGCGCTTGCTGGCGGAGCCAATATGGTGTGAGAGGAAAGACTTGCGAATTTCCTTCCGCAAGTCTTCCGTGGCCCAGTGAAATGGGGGTATAAAAGCATTAGCATTCATTCTATCGTTGATATATAATAATATATGCTACCTTATCCATTTTAGTTGTTAAAGAAACGTATTTATTATAACTACTTACTTCCCTATCATATGAGTAGCATATCCAGATTTTTTCATCTGTTGGGGTAATATGGTCAGATTTAAAGGGAGGCAGACATTCTGGTAAGCTCCAATCACATAGTGCTGTAATAAAGGGTAAGTTTTAGTGGCGACCGTGTACTTTCTTGCACATTCTAAAACGGCTCTGTCTGTCTGTGAATATGACTATAGAACTACGTGGGAAAAACCTCTAGTATGTGAACTAAGATAAATGGAGATGGTTTATGTTGTGTTAATCAGAATAGCACGATACTTCTGGTGAAAGCACAGGCAATCTCAAGGGTGTTTCTGTCAAATATGTCGAAGTTACAGCTTGTCAATAAATTACACAAACCCTTATTACACTTTCGTGGAGATAATTGAAAAATTAATCAGTTAGGGTGTATAAATTCCACCATTAACCATTTCGCCTATCTATATAAATATTCAAAATAGTGGACGGTATTTAAACATGTGACTAATATAGCTATGATGGTGCTATGATTTAATGCATTAATAGTCTAAATATTACATTTATTACGAGACATGGTTAGAAATAACGCGCGAATGATAGACAATCGTGGAATAAAACAATTTAAGCAATTATTGTGTAGCTTATAGTTTGTTTAAACAGCCGTGTCATAAAATGGGAATAGTTGCATGTTCACCCTTATCAAAGCTGGGATATCACAAGAAAATATGTAACATAAAACTGGATAGGATCAAGTCCTTATTTTCATTTAGTCAATTACGATAGTCAATTGCTTTGCTTCGCCCTCTATGATTGCCAATATATGAACGAAATACAGACAAATTAGATGAGTAAAATTAATATGTTACCTGCAGTCCAGTCTTGAATGGATAGACACCGGACATAAAGGCTGACCTAGAACTTATGGTGAATTTATGAATTAAAATACCACTTATGAAATAGCGTATTCCAATACTTAAAACCAATAATATTATGTACATGTACTTCATACTATTTGTCACATTTGTGACTAACAGGTGGCTAAGTTATAACCCACTGCGAAGGTAGAGATAATTCTGAACCAGAGCTAAAACCATCACAAGTGTGAATTAGGTGTAGGCCTGCCAAGTTAATGTGACGCTGCCCTATTTTTGCTAAAATGTCAACTTTATCATGGACTTACCCGCGCTATGTGTATTCAGATTGATTTGTTAATATTTAATTAAGAAAAAGAAATTAAAATACAAACGCTAGATTATGTCCCGGCCTGAATTAAATCGATTTTTCTTTTTTAAAAAGAAGTCCACCTATAAATTTTCGCGCACAGCATACTGGCGCTCATGTTCCCCAAGCAACGACTGTGAGTTTTACAAAATCTAGACGTTGCTACCTGGTCTGCAATTTCCGCTATGTTATCTTCCTTTAAAACAGATACGTGAACGATAGCGACCAATCAGGTATTGTGACACAAATACAGTCAAATTAAACATGGTGACCTCTATAGAAACCTTGACATTGAACGAACCTTGAAATTTGCAACACGGTTATCACGGGTATACACTTTAGCTCGAAAGCGCGAGACTTAGTATTCGCGATGACCAAGGAATCTGAAAGGTTCATCAGCTGGGTCATTAGCCTATCGAAACTAGTACCGAAACATACAGAGTATTACGTGAAGGGTCTGATAAACTGTACGGGGTTAAAGCGAGATCAAGCCTTTTATTGAAGATGACTGGCGCTAGGCTTGTTACATACTGAAGCAGCATGGATCGATGACATTTCATTTCTACCCATGGTTGTCAATCTAATTAAAATATAGATCTATATTTCGTTTCGTTTTTTATACTTTCGATGGCCTACACTCATGTAGGTCTAACTAGTTATAGTGGAAGCTCACGTTCTATGACGTCAGGTATCAAGCACGGGACATATGACCCGATAACGTCAGTCATTCGATTAACCAATTAGCGACAGCCATGCTTTTCAAAATCCACTTTTGTTTTGTTATGATTTCTATCCGCTGGTGTTTATAGTATAGACGTCGTTGGCTGGTAATATCTACCCACAGTTCCACGCATGAAAAGGTCAAATGGTCGATTCGACAGACCATTTGATTGGCTGACCCCATATTTCAGTCAGAACACCAGTTAAATAACAAGTCCTCCAGATCCAAGAGTAGTAAAGACAAGAAAAAACGAAATTTTGAACTATAAAAAACGGAACGAAATTGGATCTGTGTTTTAATCAGATTGCATGGTTGTCAATTCTAACGGAATTAATCATTTTTGATCTGATATTGTAACTGGCAAGTGATTCCTTTGCACTAAAATGTCGCATAGAGACTTTGATAATAAAGGAAGCTATAACAAAATTCTTACGGGCTACAAACAGGTAAAACATAGGCTGAATCAAATATAACACCTTCATTAGCTAATTTATCTATATTAGGTGTTATCATATCAGGGTTTCTAAAACCGACATCGTTCCATCCTGTAATAAAATATAACACCTTCATTAGCTAATTTATTTATATTAGGCGTTATCATATCAGGATTTCTAAAACCCACATCGTTCCAAGCTGTAATAAAAAATAACATCTATGTTACCTAATGTATCTATCATTAGGCGTTATCATTCTAAAAGCTACATCATTTCTAAATCAAGGTCGATATTTAGTTCTATCGGAGTGTATTGATATTTAGTGGTGTTCATTTGCAGATTTAAAAATTTGTGGATGATATTATATGTTTCTTACCTAAATCATCGGCGACTATAAACAGAATATGTGGTTGTTTAGTACTCAAACTTTTTTGAAAAAAACAGAGAAATGTAAAAAGTATAAAGGTAGTCGCCATTTTGGTTGACTGTTAGTGTTGTTATCAATTTCTAACCTTGTCCTCATTAACAAGAAATGAAATTGAATACTCATCGACTTTATCTATAAGCTCGGATGAGCACATTATCTTATTATCTTAAATTATTTAACTAAACTATAATGTAAATCATATAAAATACTGATACCATAATGCATACATGTAATTACTGTTCAGGGAAAACTGGGGCCATTACTCCGAATTGAATCATTAATGAAGAGCTTTCCTCTTTGAGAGAAAATTTTTGTCATTTGATAATTAGCAGCGTCAGTTAATTCTACATCTTGAATTTCTGCTTCAGGTCAAATTACATCTATACCCGATTCAATTTTCTAGCCAGTTCATCATAAAGTTTGGTTTTATCGGAAGAATGTTTGGCACCCTAGTTCATGACGTTTATCTTTTTTATTTACACACCTTCATTTTAACAAGTACGCGCATACAGTGGACCAGTGACCGAATATGGCGTCTTCACCGCCACCTTAGTCACTCCTCTCGCACTTGTCAAAGGAATGGCACGACAAGAATCGTGTCAAACGTACTTGAATTTGCGTAATCTTGAGCTTTTATTTGAAGAACAACGCCTCAAGGACCACTCGGCAAACCTCGTAAGATTTCGGACAATCTAAACTCGGCTGTATGACGAATTCCGCCATATTGGAACTACTTTAAAGGTCCCGGATGAAACATGGCTGCGCCCATTCCAAACACAAGTTAGCGACCTATTTGGCTAGCGACCTATTCGACCGATCCAGCTGTAAGATAATGACGAAATTACACTTCTATTCTGAGCTGAAGGAATGGATAAAAAATAATATATTCTCTACTTTCATTTGATAGACATAACGTTGGATTTTATTGGTTGATAAATAGAGACTGTTGTCTTTACTCTAAATAGGTTTCCAACGAACAGGTTGCAGCTCGATCGGTCGAATAGGTCGCTAGCCGAATAGGTTCCCAATTTGTGTAATAGCGTCAAGTTTTCCTGTTAAAGTAAACCGGTAGCCGCATCGCAAATGTATGGGCGTAGGTACATATCACTTACTGTCATACATCCGAGACTAGATGTAGTTTACGGAATCTGTCGAGATTAGCCGAGTGCTCAAGGACAATAAGATGAGGAACAATGGTGAGATGATCAACGATTAGGCCGATTTCCGGGTCAAACAAAGGTCAACTCAGTCCAAATCTCATAATTACATGTGCGTGCAATAATTATTTAGAGGAGGGTGATTATGTACGAACAATACTAATAAAATATATCAAGTTAATTAATATTGGTAATATAGTATATACATTTATCACACATTGAACACAACTCGCAATAACAGCTTTAATAAATCCATGTTCCCTGTGGGGCTATATAAACATACAGCTTATAAACACATTACAAAGTTTTAACGTCAGGCGCTGAAAGTTTTTAGCAAATACCTGTTGTTTACATTGTTTTGTTTTCCCATCACGTGCCTGTAAAGCCAAGTAAACAATAGAGGGATTACACATATTAGTTTTTGGTCTGTATAAATCTCTATGCTGAAAAGTGGTGTCCTCAAATTTTTAGAGACACATTTCCGCAAATAATTTTGCGTGGTGAATTTCTTCGAAGTGGCTAATTTTCGTCTGTCCCAAACTATATTCCCATATCTGCTTGTGTAGGTGTGAGAGTGTGTATTGATATAGTGTTCGGCCTGTGGAACATCAGCAACTAATACCAGAGGCAGAGCTCACAGTTTACGTTCAATATCCTTTCCTGTTTTTATGGTAACAGATCTGTATGAAAAAATGGCAAAACAATATTAGGCTTTGGAAAACCAGAATATGTACGTCATTCCAAGTTATCAGCTTTAACAAAAATGAATCCAAACATATTTATTTGAAGTCAGATTTAATATCGCAGTACTATTAACTAATCGATGGTGTTTATTATTGTGTATATTGCTTAATGAACTCTAAACTCCCAAATCAAAAGCGAAATGATGTCTACTTTGATGTAGATAACAAGACAGTACCATTAGAGCAGGATAAATACCACATTATTCAGGGGAATAGATATTAAAATACAATAGAAGGGTTTACATGATGAAATATAATTTTATATGAATTAATGAACTGAAGTATGCAATACACAATATGGTTATGTTTTAAAGAATTCAACTTTATTCTAATTTTTTTTGAAACCTTTAAAATACGAAAATGAATGTAAGAGTACATATTACTGCAACATGATTGTATGTAAAGTAATTTATATTCAAATTGTCGTAGATTCTAACTAATAATGTTCGGTGAAATACGCGAACATTTCAAACTGAACGACAGTCGTTTACATCTGCTCAGTACACACCTTTTTTAAAATTATTTTGTCGTTTGTCAATCAACCATTACTAAGTACTTCCGCATCGTCTTGCAGGATACATTTTTTTTTTGTTCGATACAAAGTTGAGCGAATTTATGAATTTTTGAAGTTTTGACAAGATGTAAGCATTATTGACAGATATAAACTAAACACGTAGTATATACTATTCAAAAAAAGTAGGGGATATTTGATTTGTAAGTGTTATTAAAGTCACCTAATGAAACTGACGAAGAAACAAATGACAAAATGAAATGAAGTTCACATTCATCGATTTATTCCAAATGAACGTTAGACTAAGTAAGGCACAGACTGACCATTATAAGGGTAAAATGATACCCGGGGTCAAACAGCAAAGTTACCACAGCATCACAACAAAGTCAGTAACGGGTAAATCCTCCTCTGTTTGCCAAACAAGCATTGATCCGACGTGGCATACTCCTAATGAGACGTCTAAGGTCATTTTGGTCCAGATTGTCCCATTCCTGTTGCAACGCAACAGCAAGTTCTTGGACATTGGCAGGACGTTGTTGACGTTGACGTAACCTCTGTCCAAGCATGTCCCAGACATGCTCGATGGGGGAGAGGTCGGGACTCAGTGCTGGCCAAGGTAATGTGGTGATGTTCTGTTGTTGGAGGTAACCTGTAACGATCCTGGCCCTGTGACATCTTGCGTTGTCATCCTGGATGATGAAACGGCGGCCATGACGTCGTGCGAACGGCACAACATGGACTACCAAGATGTTGTCCCGGTAGTACTGGCCTGTAACACGCCCTGCAACAACATGTAAAGCCGTTATTCCAGCAACAGTGATGCCTCCCCACACCATAACAGAACCACCCCCAAATCGATCATGTCTGATGACGTTAACGTCTTGGAAGCGCTCGTTTCGACGACGCCACACCCTCCTACGTCGGTCCAAAAAATCAACAGTGAACCTTGACTCATCTGAAAACATCACATTGCTCCAACGTCGATTATCCCAGTGTTGACGATCCCTACATCAACGACGTCTTGCCTGAATGTGATGATCTCTCAAACAAGGGATCACGCGAGGACGTCGGGCGCGAAGGTGACCCCTATGCAGTTGATTCCGAATCGTCTGGCCACTCACTCTCACACCAGTGTCTGTTTGAAGACGAGCGCTGATCTGATTTGCTGTGATGACACGATTTCTCAAGGCCAAGGTACGGATAAATCGATCCTGGGCTTGAGTTATCGCCCTTGGTCGACCTGAGCGTGGTCTGTCCTGTACAGATTGTGTATCACGGTATCTGGACCGTAGCCTGCTTATGACAGACTGAGAAACATTCATCGTCCGCGCCACAACCGCCTGTGTTGTGCCGATCTGTAGCATGCCAAGGGCACGTAACCTTTCATTTTGGGTAAGCCGACGCATATCAAAATTTGTTTTCTGGTCACTAAAACAATTAAACTGATGTTTCCACCCTGGAATTCAATGCCACAATGACTGTAACATTCAAAGTCAGAGTCGTGCAAATCTTGGGTTGGACCCCCATGATGATCCCAAGCATCACCTGCATTCCATGCGGTAGCTATTGGTGCGTTTGGGCGTCACATGTAACTGGAAATGTTTCTTCTATTAGGTTCTATAGTGACTTTTTTCGTAGTCATTTGCATATTTTAGTATTATGCCCCCCAAATCAAATATCCCCTACTTTTTTTGAATAGTATATCTTTAATTAGTGTCATTATCATGATAAGGAACGTAGTTTCTATTGTCTCCGGGGTCCCCGGCCATAGTGGCGTTTAACACAGGTATGATGGGAAGTGTTTAGTACACTCGATAACTAAACTATCCGATGTTCTAGAGGGTTGATTTTGAAATACCTAAATAATGATTTATGTAAGATTTGAACGCCCAACAAAAGGCATGTGTGACGCTTACATAATTCCGGTTTAATTGCTAAATTATAATGAACACAGTAATAACTTTAGAAGTGGACGCAATACAACTACAAATAACTCAATCACACTCAATAACTCAGTCAGTACCTTAACCAAAGCTTAACACTGAAATGCCAAACGTGCCCAATTAAAATTTAGTCTCACACTGGTGGTGACGAATTCCCCTTTAACTTTTCAATCAATTAAATCTGACAATGCCCATTAAATGTTCCATTGGAGTGGATTGTATTGAAATACACGCTACCCCAATGGGATTGGTAGAGCGTACTTTATCAAGAACCCAGCATTGATTAATTTCAAAGCTTGGATCAGATTTACATTTATATAAGACCATCATGTTTTAATGTGTAATTGCACAGGATTTTTTTTTCATTAGAAGAGCAGTAGGCGCTCTTAACGAAAAAGAAAATGTTCAAATACTGATTTCCAGTACAAATCCTGCACTGCACTGCTCGATTATTAATATGTTGTGCATAAATTTATGCTTCTATCAAATAGCAGTGATTTTAGTGGAAGCTATTGTCTTTAGAGATGAAAAATTGGGAGGTAAGTTTCTTTTATTTTGAAGAAACTCAAGCAATATATCGACCAGAAAAGAAAACTTTTACTAATAACATATCTATTTCATTGCTTGATATATATTTCATTTTGATATAGGGTAGAAACTCAATTTATTTTACAGAGTGCCCTTACGTAGTATGCCAGAATGAAGGTATGCTTGATATGCAAACTTGTTTGTGTAATTGTGGAGATGATTTTTATGGCAGTTTTTGTGAGAAAGGTAAATAATCAGCACTTAATAAAGAATATGTTTTAATACAAATTAAAATGTAGCATACTGAAATCTTTAAGCGAATTCCAATTCTATCCTTAATATTTTTACATGATTTATAGAGTTTGGGGAATTTTGTATAACTTGTCATAAGGAGCAACCCTATTAAAATTCAGAAATAGTTCGCAGAATTACTGTCCCTGATGCCGAACCCGTTGGCGCGTTCAGTAGATTAGAGAGTTTGGTGTGTCTTTTAAAGCCGTAATTTCACATTTTTAAGTTATATTTTTAAAATGTATTAAAATAAAGCCTTAAAATAGATGGTATCTATAAACAGTCCTACACTGTTAAAAAAATCCTACTAATCCTATAATTCATTATTGCAAGTTGAGAGATTGGCAAATATATAATTTTCAACTTCAAATTCAAACGTTTGAAGATAGCTATACCATGGGGGGAAATGGAAAAACAAGGGAGGTAATTGTATTATTATTTCCTGTGTCAATGATTTTTAAGAGTCGGGAATAATGCCTATGATCGTATAATATTGAGTTGACAACCTATTGATCAAAAGACATAGAAATAATTATGTTTTGACTTTCTTTGAAAATATGAAATTATCGCTTTAAACAATCTATAATATAGTTTCGCGGCTTTGTTTTTCAGCATAACCGCACCTACAATCGGAACTATGAAATCACTATACATTATTCGGATAATTTTAGAAATTCAGACTCGTTATATAATTTTACGCACATTAATTTTCCCTACCTTGAAATAATTAAGTCATTCCACGAGAAAACCATGCAGAAGGTGGGAAGGTGGGGGTCAGCAGATCGAGCTCATCTCGGGAGGATTTTATGGACTCCTCAAGACTACTTCACAGCCAGAAGAACCGATCTCAAAATTTAATCGTTTTACCCTTTTTCACGTCATTTTTGGTCGATTTTCAGCCACCTATTCTGGCGAGTCTAGGGTTTGGATGAAAATAGTGGTGGTTGGTGATGTTAGTGGGGGTCTTCCTGTACCCCCATGTATAGACCTTAAGGTCACATCTATTCTCCGGGAGTAATGGTCAGCCCTAATTTCTATGATGCGGGGGTAGGTCAAAATATAGAAATGGTTTTATGCACAACTCGACCACCTCTATCGATATAAGAAATAAAATCTCTGTCACCTCGTTTCATTCAATGCGAAATCATGAGTCAAAGTTGGTGAATTTTCCATATTATAAATCTCTGATTCTCTATGAAATGACCAACTACTTTCATACAGGGTAAGCCAGCTTTCTCCAATCCTTCGCCAAATCATTCGCCCATGCTCGCTGGTAGCAGCAGTAAACCGACTCTTGCAAAACTGGTCTCTTTGATGAAGCTTGGTATCCAATCCAAGGTGACCGCGCCCGGGACAGCAGAAAATTGAGGGTTTTCTTCATTTTTGACTATTGAATGTGGCACATATCCCACATATGAGAACTAAATGACTTCATACAATTGAAAGAGTGTACTAAAAACATTAAGGTCCACTCTTTAGCACATTAAATAGCAATAAGATATGTGAGAACCGAATGGGAACTGATTTCTTGACAAAGTGGAAATTTTGATCTTATTGTGCTGCCAGTCGATTCTGCAAAAGGACGTAAACATTCCCCGCATGGTACCACACCTAAGGGGAAATCATACAAAGACTGTGCTGTGTACTAAGAGTGTACAAATATAAGAACATCACATTAAGGTCCACCCTTTAGCAGATTAGCCTACATAGCAGTAAGTGACGTGAGAATCGAATGGGAGCCGATTGCTTGACGAAGTGTATTTTTCTTATCTTGATTCGTCGATTCTAGATGGAAAGGTGATATGCGCTGGCCATCGCTACCGTCCCGGTCTCAAACGGAATATTCCATGAGGATGTAAACATCCAGTGCATGATACCACACCTAAAGGGAATCCATACAAAGACCTTGATGTGTAACTTAGAATCTGCTTATTCCTATTGCATGGGGTAAGTGAAATCAAATACTTTTAAAAAATAATGAGGAAAGAAATTGTGTCTTTGAAATATCGATAAAAAATCTTGTATATGCGCTCGAAAACAACTGACTGAGTCAAACGATGGACTTCAGAAGTCCTCAAACTAGTTGCATTAGAGTCTGTAATACCTTTACGGAAGGCTAACTTTGACAGCATTAAAAAAATTTTAGAATTTTTTATTTCTGTTCTAGGTATATGCTGGAAATGTTACAATGTCCATAATGAGGAAATGGACCGTAAAAAGAGCCATGTTAGTTCTTCAAATAAATAATATGGTACAGGGTCAAAAATTCAACTTCATCATGTGATTATTTCCCGAGCCCAAAATGGATCTTGACAGGGCTTTTAAAACTAAATTATTTCACGTGGTTTGATATTACTGTGGGAACTGATGACATCCATCCCACTGCTACATCATCTGCAGCTACTGTTAGTGCCTCTTACACTCATTATCAATCTACTGCTACTACCTCATCTGCAGCTATGGGTAGTAGAATTGACATACCGCCTCCACTTCCTGTAACAGCTACTAGTAAAAGTGAGAGGGATGTCATCAGTAACTTCAAACCTCATAAAATAATTTTTTAAACTTATTCCATATAAAATAATTTATTAAATTTATTTTCCAAGTATTTGCATGGATCAAAATTTGAAACATTTTCTTTAGAAATCAAGTGTCCAAATGATCAACTAGCCTGGTCCTCGTCACCAGCGAGTCCATCATTTACAATGGCAAATATACGTTGCGTTTGATATAAAGAATATTTTGAGAGGTGGCCCCTGATAGAAATATCGTCGATGGGGAGTCAAAAGGTCGTATCGGGATTTTGCGAATTTGTCCAGGAGAGCCTAAACAAGCATAAGAATCAAAATGTCATAAAATCGTCACGTCCAAATGTTGTATGTGAAATGTTGTATTTCTGAAGCTTTTCTTAAATATTTATTTACAAAATGTATGTGTAGCCATTTAAACAGTATGTAGCTATCTGCACATATCAAGCTCAACATCTAGTACAGAAATAATGAGTAAAAGCTCGATCGTTATTTGCAATTTGATACAGCAAATACGTATCTCCGGAAAATATTCACCGTTACCTGCATCAATTTCATAGATTTCACAAAGTAAAGCTTCAACAATAATTTCAATAATCATGAAACACTATATTTAGTTTGGTTGTAATATTTAGGTAAGACACAAAGTTAATTTTTTCAAGAAAATACAAGATTTTCCCTCTTAATATTTTTTTTTGGAACACCCCATTTACGATATGTTGAAACAGTATCTGTAAACCCTCTTTTTATTGGCTTAGAAATACGACAACCAGATGAAAAGATGCGCAAGAACATTCTCATTCTGATGAAGCAAAAACGTCAACTTTGCAAAATATGCTAGATACAACCTTTTGACTCCTTTCATGTACACATTTAGTTTTAGAAGGTCTGACAAGATCCATTTTGGGCTCTGAAAATGATCATATGATGAAGTTGAATTTTGGACCCCATGCCATATAATTTATTTGAAGAACTAGCCTGTTTTTTTTTCACGGTTCATTTCCTCGTTATGGGCTGCATAACATTTCCGGCATGTACCTAGAATAGAAGAAAAAAATTCTAAAACTAATAAGAATTTTTTAATGCTTCCAGGTTAAAAAAAAAAAAAACACATACAGTAAAGGTATTACAGCTATCAGACTCAAGGCAGCACGTTTGGGGACTTCTGAAGCCCATGGCTTTACCCAGTCAACTCGAAGTTCACCGCACAACTCTTTTCGGCCAATTGTGTGAATACCGCACAACTCTTTTCTGATAAATTAGTTGTGGTCAAGCACACATAGATGGTTTTTATTGATATTTCAAAGACACAATTTATTCCTTCCTTTTTTTCAATAGTATTTTATTTCACTTAACCGATCCAGTAGGAATTAGCTGATTCTAATTGACACGGCACGGGTTTTCTATGTATTTCCCTTAGGTGTGGTACCATGCAGGGGATGTTTACGTCCTTTAGGAATATTGCGTTTGAAATCCAGGCGATAGCAATAGGCAGCACATTAAGATCAAAATTCCCACTTCGTCAAGAAATCAGTTCTCATTCGGTTCTCACATCACTTATTGCTATGTAATGTGCTAAAGAGTGGACCTTAATATTTTTATAGTACACTCTTTCAATTGTGTGAAGTCATTTTAGTTCTCATGTGTGGGATATGTGCCACATTCAATGGCCAAAAATGAAGAAAAAACTCAATTTTCTGCTGTCCCGGGCGCATCCATCTTGGATTGGATATCAAGCTTCATCAAAGAGACCAGTTTTGCTCGAGCAGGTTTACTGCTGCTACCAGCGAGCATGGGCGAATGATTTGGCAAAGAACTGGAGAAAGCTGACTTACCCTGTATGAAGTTGTTGGGCATTTCATAGAGAATTAGAGATTTACGATATGGGAAATTCACCAACTTTGACTTATGATTTCACATTGAATGAAAAGAGGTGACAGAGATTTTATTTCTTATATCGATAGAGGGGGTCAAGCTGTGCATAAAACCATAGTGCTAATCTCCGAAGGTGTATATTTTCTACTTTATTCGCCATATGTTACAATTTTGCTGACCATTACTCCCAGAGAATAGATGTGACCTTAAGGTCTGTACATGGGGGCACAGGAAGACCCCCACTAACATCACCAACCACCACTATTTTCATCCAAACCCTAGACTCACCAGAATAAGTGGCTGAAAACTGACCAAAAATGACCTGAAAAGGGGCAAAATTGGCCAAAAATCAGCCCAAGGCTGTATCTCAATAACGATTAAATTTTGAGATCGGTTCTTCTGGGTGTGAAGTAGTCTTGAGGAGTCCATAAAATGCCCCCAAGATGAACTTGATCTGCCGACCCCCCACCTTCCCGATTCTGCATGATTTTGCATGGTTTTCTCATGGAATGACACTTAAATCCTTCCAAAATTGCTGGTTGATGAATATTTGTTGCATTGCAATGGCATGTTCCTCACTTTAACTCCTTTATATGTATTTAAGCGACATATAATGCCGCCTTCGTCAGCAGATTACCCAAAATTTGCCTTATTTTATCTTAACTATAACCCTATCCAGAATTTCCTCCTAGTATTGCTTGTAATCAATGTAATGTTTCCATTATTAATCAACCTACTGGTTTTGTTGAGATAATTTCAAGTTATGATTTCCAGTACACGATTTCAAGTGTATTTTAGTTCCATTTATAACTAATTTAATATAAGAAGATCGTTTATTTATAGGTGATAATTCGGGAATCTAAGGTAAGACTTGTCATATAATGATATGTTGGCAAAATTATTAATATTTATTTGAAGAGGTAACCTACTTGAAGTTTGCAAGTGGTAACTTCTCGTAGACAAGGAATTCCACTCTATATCCTGTTTATATTCGCGGGGTTTTCACGAATTAAAATTGTCGGCTCTTGATCGTAGGTTGATTCAACGAATCAATCAAAAACTAAATCAGTTATATTCTTTAGGAAACTAATCATAATTTTTGGTGTATTATTATTTTCCAGTACGACGCATGTCATCTTGGCCTGAAGGCCCGTATTTAATTCCGAAACCTATTTTGGGCTGTCCTGATGAAACGTTTTCAACGGGCAGCGTTAATGTCCGGTTTCCAAATGAAAGTGATGAAGATATGAAAAGCTTCCTGCATAATTCTACTTTGATTGGGCCAGCGGTGCCAGGCGGTTTCGTTTGGAATTTCTGCAAGGATTTTGATGATATTCGAGCAGACAGAAAATATTGGTACTCTGGCAGCTACTGCATATTTCAGCTGGCTAACACAACATGTCCTGAAGGTATTTTACTGCTATATTTGTAGGTGTAAGGTGGGCGGAGGCAAAACTTTAAATGCGGAGTCTTCGTGTAGATTTATAAGTATTTTAATTTTAAGTTAGTAAAAACTATCAATAATTTTATTATCAGTGTTCTAAGTGATATTATATCCATAATGGCTCTTATATAACTTATTGCTATGTGTACTAATTATCCAGATAATGAATACGTTTTAGATGCGTTTTTAAATCGCTACAAGGTCCACACAGCAGGCCCGGCCCGTTGGCATGATCTTTGAAGGTAGAGTACCCTGAACTAAGGCGCATGGCAGGGTTTGTACTGTAAGTAGGAAATTCTTATTAGATGCACCATATTTAAAAGGAATAAAGCTTTAAAATAGGTGGGGGCTTGTAAAGATGGTAATTATTTTTGTTCATTGTATATAGACATTGTATATATATACATATTTATACATTTAGGTTTGAAAGACATGTCTGTACACGTAAAGGAAGGTTATGCATTAGAAAATCTTGTACCTCCCTACCCGGATATTAAAACTACAGAAAATGGTGTTCAGATAGTCAAAGTTTGTTGTAAGCAAGATAAAGTTCCCGGCAGGATGTCAATGCCTAGGATTCGACCCTTTTACTTTCTAAAGGTATAATGGGGAAAGCTCGTTATTAATTGTTATATACTATTCAGTATAATGACAAGGTATTGGATTAGTGTTGGGGTCTAATTATTAGAATAATATGTTTTAATTAAATAGAATTTGGAAATGTCTTTAGCTACCGTGTGTACAAAACCTAAAAACATTATTTCAGGATCCTAGGGTATAAAACCTTATACTAAGACCCAATAATAACACTATTTCAGGATCCAAGCAATTCTGTTTGCCAGGATATTTTTAAAATGACAGTTATAGAAGAAGATGTTTCTTTTCTTGAATGGAGATATTCTCAGTTTTCCCGAAAGGTTACATTGTGTTTATATTCACCAGGTAAATTTAACCATTTTGGCTTTCTCATTTTACCTGGGAGGTGGGGGTGAAGGCCAAATTGTCAGCATGAGCGTGTTGTGTCATATAGCCTGTCTTTAAGTCAACTGGCGTGATTTCGAATCCCCGGTTGTACATGACAAGGAGTAGGGTCGCCTTTCCAACCTCGTGGGTTTTCCTCGGGTCCTCCGGTTTCCTATGCGCAAACGAATTATTGAAATAAAATGAAACCATATGCTAGTCCCGAAATGAGCTAGTTTGTATCGAATGGACGTTAAACCCCATCTCTATCTATCTTTCTCACTTTTCCCACCACAGCTAAAACGAATTATTGAAATAAAATGGAACGATGTTTTTTACGAAATTACCTAGTTTGCGTCGAGTTGACGTAAAACTGCCTCTCTCTCTCTCTCTCTCTCTCTCTCTCTCTCTCTCTCTCTCTCTCTCTCTCTCTCTCTCTCAAATTACAAAGAATAATGTATATGGTTGGTACGACATATTGCTAACATAGTAGATTATCGTGCTGAATATGTGATTAAAATGTATATTTTCCGCTAAACAACATTTTGGTTTAGGGGTCTATTTCGCTGTCATTCACATTCTTAATTCTGCATTTTTAAGAACCACCCGAATGTCGTCAGCCAAGTAGCCATGGATCTGAATACAATGGAATTCAGAACACGTCCGGCAGCGGTAGACCGTGTTTAATGTGGGATGAGGTTCTTGAAGAAAATCTATATCCAGCTTACTACAAAAATAACTATTGTAGAACCTACCCAGGAACAAATATAATGGGTACACCCAGCAGACTAGGATGTTATGTGTCTAACAATCTATTTGAAGAATGTGATATCGAAGAGTGTGAAGGTGAGAAATTAGTTTTAGATTAACGTACTTGAACGCCATATCATTGTTCCTGCTTATGTTTGGAAATAGTATTCATTATCAAAATATTGACGTGATCACTCAAAAGAATAGGCTATATATTAATATATAGTTATATGTCCATCTCTATACAATGACATTATTTTTTAAGGCTCCCCAGATGAGCGAAAGGTACTTTGACTGTTAAAATCGTATTAAACCAGTGCTGAAATTAGTTTGTATTAGCTATGAGCATACCTTTTATCTTTTTATCGTTTACCATGCAACAAAGTAATTCAGTTTTGCCGTTATGCTGGGATATGCTCAAAACAAACCAGCGCCAGTTAGAATATTCGCAATAATCTATGGTTGATATTTTATTTTCTTAATTAAAATTTTAAATAATTTGAATACATTTTAGGTTGGTAAATCATATATGCAAATGTCTGTCAGTGGCTATGTATATCAGAATACAGACTCTAAAATGCAATAATGGTTTGATTAAAGACAGATGTTTATCTTTTCTTATAGGATATGTTGGTTACGTTTTATCAATGGTCCAGTCCACGTTTAATTTGTTCACCTTAAAGGGTGTATCATGTAAGTGTCAGTGTGTGTTGGCAGAAACATACAAACATAACGATAAAAGTACACGTGAAATGATTAGTTTTCTCTACTACAACCGATTTTGAAAATTTTATCGATCAGCACCGCAGAATTTTAAATTTGTACGTACTTTTAAAAACATAAAACATAAAAATATAAAGTGGTATTTCTTATACTGAAGTCACTAAGTTACCCTTAGCAGAAAAGGAACCCATGTGCAGAAGTAAATATTTTACAAATCTAACCACGGAGCAGAAACGACCGCATCTAGAAAATTGGTTTATAGTGATATTGTCATCATTTACATGACTGAAAGTTAAATAAAATAAAGACTTGTGTTTGTACAGCTTTTCTTTTCGAAAGTAACACGTTTTTTGACATACTACAATTTAATTTCCCTTTCGTAATGTTTGTATATTTTTATTTTAAAGTATACAGTGGAATGGAACTGAAGTCGCCTACATGGTATCAACTTGACCTATATTTTAATTACCTTATATCGGCATTTACAATTTATAAACATTGTAAGTATACAGATAGAATTATACACATCGTCGGTTTCATTATTTTGACGGATTGTCATCCCCAAAAACAAACCGACACATAAAACCCAAGTAACTCAATTTTGTGATTAAAACAGTAAGAGAATGTGAGATTAAGATTATTGAAACAGTGTAAACAAAATATTCCATACGTTATCTTGGATGGGGGATACTGCTTAAAACATGGTTTGAGCAAAAAGTTACATCAATAATGTGGCAGTTCTTTGATCCCCATATTTGATCATTGCATGTTCTAATAGTTTAAATTGTATTAGACATCATTCAATAATCGTTACAGTCATATTTATATATTTTTGTAAGATATATTAATAAATGGCCATTTTCAATTCATTCACTGTGCTGTTGTATTATACGTGCTTTGATCAAAGAGAGAGGGAAATGGGGTTTAACGTCCACTCGACACAAACCAAGTCATTTCTAGACTAACACACGGTTTCAATTTCATTTCAATAATTCGCGTGCGCGTAGGGGTTTTTAGCAGTGGGAGGAAACCGGAGTGCCCGGAGGAAACACACGAGGTTGAGAAGGCGCCCCTATCTCCATGCCACATACGCTCACGCCAGGGATCGAAACCACAGCCGCAAGCCAGAGGTGACCGGCCAGTTAGAGGTCGAAGCGCAGCACTCTAGACCGCTAGGCCATTCCACCCCCACCCCACCCCCCCACGTCCTTTGATACTATGTTGGCATAAAAGTAAGATTAATGAAATTAGTGTGCTACGTGTGTAAAATACAAAAAGGGATAACTTTGATTTACATATTCCTCGATGTCAATCCAAAGTGTTCTTGTGCTTATTTGACGTGTATACTTATTTCCCCTCTGTCATTGAGTCAACTGACGTGGTTTCGAATCCCCGGTTATACGTGACAAGGAGTAGGATCGCCTTTTCAACCTCTTGGGTTTTCTCCGGGTCCTCCGGTTTCCTCCCACCGCAAGCAAATTATTAAAATAAAATTTATAAACAAAAACATAAGTTAGTCCCGAAATGACCTAGTTTGTGTCGAGTGGACGTTAAACCCCCTCCCTCTCTCTCTCTCTCTCTCTCTCTCTCTCTCTCTCTCTCTCTCTCTCTCTCTCTCTCTCTCTCTCTCTCTCTCTCTCTCTCTCTCTCTCTCTCTCTCTCTCTCTCTCTCTCTCTCTCACTGTCTTTAATATATACGAAACTGTTTCAGCACGATGGGCTGGGTTCAACTATCATGGCATACTTTATGTTAGCAAATACCCGTTTGATTTCTTGGAGAAGTCTGCATTAGCCTGTACAAAGCCATTTGAGATGATGGACTTTAGAGCTTATTCAGATAGTTGCTACAAAACTCTGGAGGGTAGATACGCAACACTTGTACCAACCGTGAATGATGCTAATGCTGTCATTATTGAAATTACTCTGAAGCGAACGGGTAAGATTGACTCATTAAACAAATATGTTGCATTCTTTAGCAATATATTTAATCCAGTATATTGGGTATATTATATATATATATATATTGAAGTAGATAAAGTACAAGTACTTCTTTGTTTACGGTAGAAAAATCCATAAATAAATAAAAAAAAAAATACGTTATATATTGCTAAGAAACAAATTACAATGTAATATAATTATATATACACATTGACCACATCGAAGGGACCATGTAATAAACAATAAAATAAAACCATGTACGAATAATCCAAACCATTAGTAAGTCCTAAAGAAAAAAACAGCATAGGCAAAATAGTGTAAACAGCACTTGGGATGTTCATCGTGTGCACATCAATCTAAGATTATTCAGATCATGAATGCGATCTTTTAAAGTAAAACTAAATTATAAACATGGAAGTCCAGTTGATGTAATAATATTTTGAGTTTAAGGTATTTCAGTTCTTTATTACAGCAACTAATTGTGGCAAGTCACTAGGGTTAACAACTGGTCGAATACTGGATGATCAAATACAAGTATCAACAGAGACTATCAACTTCCCTTCCACTAATGTTCGCCTTTATTCTAATGGTGGATGGTGTGCCACAGAAACAGATGATGAACCATATGTACAGGTAAAATATGTTGGAATTGGAATTTTAGGAAAACCGTCAACAATAGGTCAGCTGACCAGTCAAAACACCATTAATAATAAATCCCCGAGTTTGTGAGTATACCATTACTGAAAGCGACCACATTGTGCTTGACTATATGTAATTATATAAATGGAATTTTATATAGATAGATCTAATGATACCAACAATAGTTCAGGGGTTTTGGATGAGTGATGTCAAACAGAACGAAATCAGAAAATATCCGAAGAAATTTCAAGTTAAATATGGAATGAGGTCGGACAATCTAACGAGCGTTCAGGATACTAATGAAATGATAAAGGTAGGGTAATTAATTAATTGAAATGGTATATCAGCGAGGTTTATCGTTTAACCTGCAATGGTATGGGACTATGACTATTGTACAATCAAACAGTACATAACATACAAAGACTGGAAATATCAAGTTCCGGTTGAAAAGATTAACACTACCGGGTTAATGCAATGTCCAAATGACTTCTTATCCTTCCGATTTTTACGATTACCGAAGCGATAATGAAAGCCATTCTACGAGGAACTCTACGGAGTTACGTTTAGGTCAGCAAATACTTCAACAGCATTTACGAGGTAATCGTAACTCACAAATATGGTATTTACGATATCTTTATTCATAAACACTGGATTTAAATAACATCTTCAAAAACAAAAAACCTTAATCTTAGATCAAATCGCATCACATATATTGCTTTTATTATCCTTTGCAGTATGTTATTTCACAAGAGCTGCTTTTTATTATCCTTTCCAGTATTACATCTCACACGAACTGCTTTTTATTAGCTTTTGCAGTATTTTACCTCACATATATTACTTTTATTGTATTTTCCATTATTTTATCTCCCACATATTACTCTTTGTTATCCTTTGCATTATTTCACCTCACACATACTACTTATTATTATCCTTGGCAGTATTTGAACTCGAACTGTTGAAACTTTGTTTGCCTGTTTTCAAGGTTTTTGATTAAGTTGTTGAAACTTATTTTTGTAATGTATTCCAGTATTTCACGTACACTGTTGAAGCTTTTTCGGAAGAACTGTATATGTTTGATACCGATATTTTAACTCGATTCCTGAGAATAGATGTAGTTGATTATCACCATTCACCATGCCTTAAACTGGAACTTGTTGGCTGTCTTCGTTACGGTAAACTATTTACATATTTATTCATAATTTTAGTTATTGTGATTATAAGCACCTATTAACATTTTAATGTTAATAGGTGCTTATAATCACAATAACTGAAATACCGATGAGATGAGAATATCTATATGACAGTCTTATATTAATTTTGCATGGCGCAATGATATTTGGCAAATATTTTTTTGTCACAGATAATTCAACGAACTGACAAGCCAACTTCTGAGTATGTAAGGTTTTCAAATATTGATTTGGAACTAAGGCACGGAATAGGCCTACGTAAAGTCTCCATTGTGGAGCAAATCGTCATCAGTCATTTCTTAGAAAAGATTAATACACCTTTATTTACTTTTTCTAATTTTAGTTCAAAGAAAGGTTAAATGTCCCGACAATAGCATTCAGTTTGGATTTGGTGTGGAACCTGGCAAAAAGTTGGACCTTCCGCTCGCTAGTGAGGAAAGGTCTGTCGCGTCTTCCGATATAAACGACTGTATTGAAAAATGTAAAAGCAGCTCTAACCCGGTTTGTAATTCAATACAGTTCCAGAACGGTTCGTGTCTACTTCGTATACCTCATAGATATAACCACCATTTTCTTGATAAAATGGTACTCACCGGTGACAAAAGTAGTATGTATGGACAGCGGATTTGTATTGATGGTACGTTAGTTTCGATATATTATACAGAATGATTTATTAGGAAAGACCACTGACCTATGGGAAACTTTGTCTCCAATGGCAATAAAGTAAATTACATAATGCAATCTACATCTTACTGAATTGTATCTATTCCCAAATATCAAAATCTTTTGGGGGCGGGGGTATTTTTTTAAACAGGGATTTCTATATCGAAATAAAAGTTATTTAATTAGATTACTTTTTTGCGTTCAATGAACATATTTTTTCTCAGGTGTTGTTGAAGAGACCTCTTTTAAAAGAGAAATATACACTACTGGTGGTTTACTCTCATCGCCCTCCTACCCATTATATGATGTTGGGGTGGAAATGATATTCACAATTACAGTACCAGTTAATACATACCTTATCTTAGATATATTAGATTTAAGTATATCGCCATCACAGGTATAATATTGGTTCATTAATTCTATTTTCGACTTGGTTGGAAACTGCACGATTTAGTGGGTGGGTTAGGTGGGCGTGGTGGGTAGGATTGCATATTCCTTATAAGATTCGAATTCAAATCATCAAATTATCTTAAATGACTAACAATATAGCCACTGATGTTGGAATGGTAATGAAATTAACTATTAAAGTTCCAGTTAATACGTACCTTATCTTCGATTTTTTAGATTTAAGTATTTCGCCATCACAGGTATGATATTGGTTCATTCATTCTCTTTTCCGACTTGATTGGAAACTGTACGGGCGTGGTGGGTAGGCTTGCATATTCCTTACGATTCGAATTCAGATCATCATATTATCTTAAAATGACTAATAATATGGCCACTGTTGGCAGAAAATAAGTTTGACCTAATCTTCCGAAACAGAAATGTAACACTAAAGCGTCTTCATATGCCACCACTGTAATAAAAATAATACATTTAATAGTTTATTTTACCCGAATCAAAGAGGTCCCATAGCACATCTAAGATGAAAACACCCAAAATGAAACATAGTATATTTTCCATGTTACTCTCGCTTATTATGAATAGACATTTATTGTCTTCCGTTTCAAATCAATTCATTTTGGGGTACTTTTCACCAACGTGTAAGCAAATTCAACTTGCTATAGGCTACGTTTATAGATCTGGAACTTCATAGGGCAAACAAAATGATTATAGCCTACATGTATAATTATATAGATATGAACAGTCGTTGTTGATTTACCTATATCCAAACTTTAAAGATGTTCCTTAATGACTGTTTACGCTCTTTAAAGGCTGATGGATATGATAGTAATACAATTAAAGGAAGTTTAAAATGGAACCTTGGTGAGCGCCGACCGTATATGGATTGTTCAGATTATCAAGAAATACAGACTCAGACGAACCCTAAACGCTATCCAGGTTATGTGACAATAAACTACTCAGATCAGGACCGTTATATAGGTATTTTAATTGTTATTATTTAACACTACGTTGACTCTTTTCTCAATCACGGACCTCAGAGATCATAGTAGGTACAAGCACCGCCGTAATAATAATATGGGCTAGGAACAGTTACTGATTATCACAGCCATCTTGGAATTATGGCGTCATATCAAAAATGTCAAATTGCATTTCGGATGTACACGAATTGGCCGATCCTTAGGCATTAATCGTCAAAGAACTTCATCCCCAAAAACAACAACATCACCTTTATTCCCTCAACAATTTAAAGAATTGAAGACTCCAGGACCCCACCTTCACCAATATCGGTCAAATAAAGATTTTAAAAAGAAACTACAAACAAATACCAAGATTTATCCCCATATTTTTCCAAGTTGGCAGCAGAAAGAAACAAATTGTCATTTAGAAAGAAAATTGCCATTAGTCGACATGCAGTAATTGTAAAATCGAAGAGCAGAGAAAAACTCAGCAAATGCAATATTGAAGCACCGCAAGCTTTAGCGGACTGGTGTTTAAGTACAAGTATCATTATCAAGACATTGATGTCTAATTCTCTGAGAACCATGGATAGTGATTTTCTTTTGATGCATTATACTCGCTAACAATAGAAATATTTCTCATAAAAGTTTCGTACACAGCATAGAAAGTAATAAGCTTTTAACATTTCCTGTCTGAGACGGATATGAAAACAAATATCAGGACTTTTTTTTAAATGCCATTAAAATCTAAAAGAAAAGAAAATGAATCAGTTTAAAGCATGAATTAACTCAGTGTAATGAAATGGAATGGGATTTAACGTCCTACTGTTCTGCCCCGACTGAGCTAATGAAGACGGAATCATTATTTTGATGAACCTAAATATACCCATTCTTTGATTTAAATATACATGTACAGTGGGGATGTTATTTTCGGGTGATTTTCTTCTTGTCTTATATTATAGGTTCGAGATTTAGAGCTAATACTAATGCTTTGAAATTAATATTTACAACTTGCTTTACATCATTAAACGTTCCGGCTCGTGGCTTTGTATTTAATATTTCTTATGACGGTAAGATACATTTTAACCTCTACAGCACATAATAATATTTATAAATGTAGGCTATATATATATATAGATTTTCTGGAGATGAATAATTAAGGCGATACTGGTTAATACAAGCAATTAAGTTTATGTATACAAACTGTATACCTATATACTTACAATGGAATTCCAGTTTGGGGGGGGGGGGGGTAAAATTATGTTCCATCGAGTGACATCGCGCCCTCCCGAACTATTCTCTGTGAATCAATTGCCATTAACCTGTGCCTGTGTGTTGGGGGTGGGGGGTATTTCGTATTACACTCTCGTATTTGGCAGGAAAGTCATTATCAACAGCAATCAGTATATTTTCGGACTCTTGAGTGTGAATATAATGTTCGCTTCCGTATACTATAATGGGACAGTACAACTTATTGACTATTTAATTATTACAGGGCGATCGCGGGCGCCGTGTAATTGGCAATAGGACCATTTATAACAGCATAAAGTTATATTTGACCAAGGCTTACACTTTAGTGAATGTACATACCCATTTTATCGAGTGTCTGCTCATTATTAACACATGCCATGGTATGCTTGTATTGCAGAACAGTGTGGTGGGTGTAATCCCTTTAATGAGTGTCCCGCGACTCCACAAGTATGTACTGATAAATGTGGTTATATAAGTTCTATGAACTTTCCACGATATTACCAGCCAGCTCGTGCATGTCAATGGAGTGTTGAAGCTCCGAATATTTTGCAAAACTACGTGAAATTAGAAATTCTGGAATTTAACGTGATAAGTTCAGACGAAACATGCCTGGACAGTTCCATAACCATTAGTGGTACCGATTTCTTGGGAGAGAAAAATACCATAGGACGTTACTGCAACTTCAATCAACCACCCCGTACTATTTTCTCTGAATTCGGCAAAATGACGATCGAATTTGATACCACTGCGACGAGTAAGACGGGTACTGGCTTTCTGCTCAGATATTCTTTTGAAACCGTCGACCAATCTGTCGGAGAGAAAGGTAATTCTTATATTATTTTACCAACGGAGTATTTTTAACTGTAACTACATTAAAGGAAGTAAGTCGCTAAGTCAATATTATGTACACTCTCTTCGACGTTGCCAACACGATCCATTTTTGTCAATTTAAAGGACCAAAATCCCTATTTTTTCGGTCATGTGAATTGACATAAATTATAAATGGGTCGCAACGCATGTAATAATTTAATATGGATGTATCTATTCACTCGTTTCAGTTTTTACTCTAATTTCAAATCAGTTATGTTCGAAATCGAATGGCAATCTCTGGTGTCTGGTTATTCTATAATGGTGGAATAACTCACAGATTCCAGACGATATCAAAAACAATAATTAGTTAATTTGTAAAGTGTATAATTCTTGGTGGTTTATGGTTCATAAGCATTTCACGAATCCGTATACTTAGTGACCAGGAAGCATTCGTTTCTCCGGTGTTCTGAAATGTTGATCGCCTGCTCACTTTTGAATTTTATTTTCTAGAAACAAGTGAAATGTGTGAAGAAGGTTGGATTAGTTATAAGCAGAGTTGTTACAAACTTTACAGACAAGGACAGGGTATATCTTGGGTACAGGCAGCAGAGATTTGTAGAGATACCGGCGGACATCTTGTTTGTCTTGAAAGCAAACAAGAAACCCAAACAATATACGCGTATCTGACGACAAAATGGAATATTACATCTCCAGACGTTTATATAGGTTAAGTATTCTTTTGTACTGTCAATCTGTTACTTTCTTATGTGCCCCCCCACCCCATATCTTCCTTTGTTTACTGGGGGTTGGGTAGATGGCCGAACGGTTAGCGCATGTGCGTTTTATCATAAGGATTTTTACTTGGTCTTGTGGCCCATTTTATTAGTTTGGACTCCATTTTAGTCTTGAATTTACTTCGTGTTGGGTGAATTCATGAGACAGCCACTGGCCAAATTTTTTTACATATCTAGAAATATCAGTATACTCTAAAAGTCTTCACTTACCGCCGCTGTAAAGTTGGACTCCATCACTGGGCCAGGCCAGGGGGACCGGGGCATGTCCGCTAATGGATGTCGACATTACTTGATATTTTTCCTTTTAACCACTATAATTGGATTATTGGATAATTTTTCCTCTTGGGAATACTATTCTGGGGTGTCACGTTTTACATCGTAGAGTAAAAATGGCCGAAGTTGTTTTACTTGGCTATTGTATAATGCGTTTACTTTTTTCTAAAACCAGGTTTACGTAAACGAGATGACCAATTGCGATGGGAAAATGGTAACCCGTTATCATATACTAGCTGGTAAATTATTTCATATTCATGATTAGAATAATGACAGCAATCAACTTAATTCAGTTTTTAAATGAATTTCCAAAGAAAGAAAGGGAGATTTAAAATCACCAAACCATGTAAATGAATAATTTTTACAATGAATTACAAATTCAATTGAAATGAGAATAAAATTTTGAAAGAAAAAATGTATGTATGAATTTGTATGTTTAGGGAAAAGGGTCAACCTGATGGTGTTGGGACTGAAAATTGTGTTTTGATGAAGAAAACTTCTGGTAAATTTGTCAAATCTTGGCAAGATGTGCCTTGTGCTTATAATCAAGTTAACCAGTTTGTATGTGAACGCCGGAATTCGTCGCAAATACATCTAATATACTCTGGTAATCTTAATTACTTCCTGATCTGAAGTGCCTCTAGCATGTCCTAATTAAATTAATGCTAACCGTACATTCATGTGTCATGAAAATGCCCCAAATCCATCGTGTGTGAACCAAGTTTACTGCATAACCAGACAGTTGTTTTATGGCTGAATGGTCTAACGCGTTCTGTTAGGTCACGTGGCATGGTTTCTGTCCCCAGATTGTTCCCGACAATGAGCATAAGGGTCGCATTGTCAAACCTCATGGATAGAATGGCCGAATTGGCCACGAGGTCTGTATAGTCAAGGAACAGGATTTCTATCCCCAGCTTGTATAAGTGAGAATGGGTATATGGCTCGCATGTTTCCACCTCAGCGGGTTTCTCTGGGACCTTCTTGACCTCCACCGTGAGCCCCACTGTCAAAGATTCCTACGCGCAAGCGAATTATCAATATCAATTAGTTAAGAAACCGAATTATTAATATAAATTAGTTAAGAAACCTAGTTTGTGTCGACTGGACGTTAAATCCAATTTGCACCTAGGGTTTGTGGAGAAGATCCTAGACAACGTTCTTGATGATAATTTTGAAAAATTTCTTGAAATGTGTTCGCGCTGTGTCAAGTTTTCTTATGCACTACATATTATGTGGGTACATTATTTTTGTAGATATCATCATAAGTAAGGAAAATCCCGAGTTCAGTAACAGACAAGGTGTTTTTATGTGTGATAATTTAGAATATGTAGCGTTAGTATTTGTTTGTAATGGAAACAAAGATTGCAGAGATGGAAGTGATGAAAATCATTGTGGTAAGCAAACAAACATAATTAAGCTATTAATAATTACAAAATGACATAAAATGAAATAGAGTTTAAAGTCTTACTTTTATGCTCTGCTCCGACTAGGCTGATGAAGACCGTCATACGCCATACAGTGTGTTATGAGGAAAATTCTGTCCGGTCAGCGGCAGTCTTATATCGAATTCCAATTGCCAAAGGCACTTTTATGTAAACGACATGTATACACGGGACCTCGGGTTTTCGTACCATCCGAACGACTAGACAACTGTCCTGGTCAGCCCTACCACCGTCCTACACGACTGACATGGGGAAACCACGTCGGAAAATCACGATGGACTTTCTCGACATCAGCAACGCCAAGAAACAGTTATGTCAAAAATTACTGTCAGATATGCATTATAAAATCTTCTAATAAAATCACCTGATAGTTTGGATATAGGGGGTCCATGAAATGGATATAAAATGATTTTGTAATGTTCAGCTCTCCCAGCACTCGGTCTGTTACGCTGTGGGCTTCAATTAAAATTAACCGTATCAAGACATTATGGTTTGATCCACTGATACGTTTCATATAATGATATTACATTTAGGTTTAGCTAAAGTGACCATTGTTTTTAATTCTTTTTTGAGGGGATAATAACCTCGTAGTTAAAATTAGGATTTTTTTCTGAATTGGATTCTCCATGCATGCATGGTTTGATATTTAGTTGTATTTATACCGGATTCGAAAGTTGTGTGTAGCTTTCAAGTAAGTTTTGTCGGTTATTTGTTTCTAGATTTCAGTCAATCGTGCCCAAATACCAGCTTCACTTGTCAAAATGGACGCTGTGTTTCTCGAGCTTTTTACTGTGATTTTAAAGACGACTGTGGTGACAACTCAGATGAAATTGGATGCGGTAATTATGATTTTTAAAAGCTATTGGTGCATGAAATTATGTTAGCATCCATACGGAAGATGTCTACTTGTAATAAAAGAATTATAGATTTGTATAGTAATAAAGGAGCTGATAAAATTTAAACCTCGAATATATTTCTTGTAAAAAAAACTAGATTTAGTATACTTTTGTTTAAACGGTTACCTCTGCAACGCCCAGTTCGGTTGTCTTTTAAAAATATTTTTTTATATGGGTCACAAAACCTCCACTGTTTCATATTCTAAGGTCATCTAAAGCCTAGACATGTGATTTGGCAATTGTTTAAAGGGAGTCAACTCTTTCTGTTGTTTGGGAGGAATAGAAGTTATGCCACTGACACAAGAATTTTACTTTGATTAAAACTCAGATCCTATTACGTTTCGTTTTTATAGTTCAAAATTTCGTTTTACGTGTCTATACACTAAGATCCGGAAGAGTTGTTATCATTGACGTGTTCTGAACGTAGTGAGGTATTAGCCAATGGAACGGTCTGTTACGGTGAGCTTTAGGCGTGTTTTGCATGGAACTGTGGGTAATCCACAAGTAGCATCAGTGCTGATTAGTTAATCAAATGTCTGACGTCATATGCTCGTATGATCTCTGACGTGACTCATCGCAACAACCGGTCAGATCTTATGTAGTGTAGGCCCAATCTGTTTCACAGATAATTACTTACGAATTAACTCTGTCACAGATGACTGTCCACAACACGTGCATTGATTTCACGTGGCGTCAGCCATTGGCTCAACGGCTCGTGCATTGTTTACATAACACCTAACTGCTTCGGGCAAAATGATGCATTTTACTCATGTTAATACCCATTTACACTAAATAGGAAATAACTACAAATACTTCAAACGTCTTTATTTATTTTTCTTATACTTCAAAAAAATGTTCGAGAATTTAATTTGTCGGAGTAAAAAAGTTAATATGCCGAACTCATTAAGTCTCGTCGATGTCATGCTTATCAGTGATTGTAGCGGCCAAGCGAATATTCACTGCGGGATCAGTTTGGTGTAGGCCATCGGAAGTATAAAAAAACGAAATGAAGTATAGATCAGTAGTTTAATCAGATTGATTGTATGCTTTACTGCATATTGTCGTGGAAGGATTAACACTGTATAATTATATTTGAATAGTGCCTAGAAACTGTACATCAGAAGAATGGCAGTGTAACAATAGAGAATGTATAAGAGGAAATAAAAGATGTAATATGGTGGCCAACTGTAGAGATGAGTCAGATGAAGATAACTGTGGTTTGTCTGTTTTTTATGCTATGTAATATTCGAGGCGCTTTCATTAGATTTGTGGCATAAAACAATGTTTAATTATGTTGGAATAGCGAATCTGATGTATGAAGGTGTAAAGAATGCATGATAAATACTGTATAAATAAATTTGGATAGTGCCTAGAAACTCTGAAGAATAACGATAGAAAATAGAAAATTATATATTATAAAAAATGATAATCCTGCCTCAGTATAGTTGAACGTTGACTTCCATTACATAAATCACGGTTAACCAATTAGAAACGGGGCGGTGGGGGGATGGTCGAATGGTTAGCGTGCGCGCGCTGTAACATACGGCATGCCATTGAGTCAACTGGCGTGGTTTAGAATCCCCGGTTGTAGTGGGTTAACTCTGGTTTCCTCCCACTGCTAAAGACCCCTACGCGCAAGCGAATTATTGAAATAAAATTAAAAACCATATGTTAGTCCCGAAATGACCTAGTTTGTGTCGAGTAGACGTTAAACCCCATTTCTCCCTCTCTCTCCAATTAGAAACTAACAACTCAGATATCATCGAGTTTATTTTAATAAAATGACATGTTATAGCGCGTCTTTGTTTTTGTTTTGTTTTGGGCAGGGGGGAGGTATTTTTGGTTATACCGTGTTTACTGCCTTTTCCTGCATGTAGAAATATATCTTTCATGGGTTTAGGAATATGAAAATAGCTATCATGTGTTTAACGATCTGGTGTTATATTTGATTACACCATGTTTACTGGTTTTTCGTACCTCTAAAAATATCATAGCTATCGTCTTGTTTTAAAGCACTGACATCATGTATTTTTACGCCGTGGTTACTGGCTTTTCATACTTTTAGATATGTAGCTACCCTGTGTATAACAGCTCTCATATTATTGTTGGTTATACCAACTCTACAGAGTTTATATACCTGTAGAATATAGCTACTGGGTGTTTTGAAGCTCTTATATTTTTTTGTAGATCGATGTTCCAATGATTCATTTCAATGTTATGATGGTTCGTGTATACCTAAATCATGGGTCTGTGATGGTCAGGTTGATTGTAAGGGTAATACGAGAGAGGACGAACTCTCAGGATGTTCCGAAAGAAAATTTACCTCTTGTTCCGATTATTATAAAAATGGCTTCAGTAACAGGGGTGTTTATGTCATCCATCGGTCAGCAAATATGGCAGGAATCCCGGTAGCTGACGAGGACATAGCTTTAAACGTAATTTGTGATTTTAATCATGAAACGGACATATACAACATTTTTCATCATTCAGTAGAGGGGACGACATTTATAGCGTCGGACAGCCCATTAAAACCACAGTTCCAGAATGATGTTCGTATAATACAACATCACTACTTATCCTGCGAATATTATGTGAGAATTGAAAGCAGTTATACTGAAAACGTTGAGTTTTTCAAAATGCAATCGTCAACCAAAAACACAAATTGTTCATGTTACTTTTTTGACAGCTGTTCATTTGAACAAAAGGAGTAAGTATTTCCATTTGGTGAACGTAAGAACAGGCGTATATACAAAGCGTGTGAAGGCTAGTTGAATTTCAATGATCTTATTAAGTCCTAATTAGGAGACAATAAGTTCTCATTAGGATATGGGAGTCCTAATTAGGATACAATAAGTTCTAATTATGACATATTATGCCCTAAATAGGACTTTACCCCCCCCCCCATTTAGGACTTATTTTGGGCCGAACAGTCTTAGTGATAAGATACTAAGCCCAAAGAAGAAGGTCCCAATTAGGAGATACGAATGTGCATCCAATTGAGAGCTGTTATTACGTTTTACGTTTCTATTACGTTTATTATGGTTGTATTTGTATCCATCTCTGTAGTTGTCTGATGATCCACAATAATTTGTGCTGATATTACGCCCGCACACCGCTCTTAGTATTGCAATGATGGGCATGGCAGCCATCTATGGCTTTTGCCTACCCATAAACATGTACCCGAACAACTAGACGGCGTTCTTTGCACGCCCCAGCCCTTCACCAGTGTCAAGGGGAAACCACGCCTCCTTAGCTTTCCTTTATTGGAAAATCGCCCTTCACAATCCAGAGGACCTTTCTCGGCTAATGCAGGGAACCAACCCGAGACGCGTAATTAAATAGATACTATACGGATTCGCTTTTAGGACAAAACACTTTCCACTAATTAGAATATTTCTATTTCAGTCCATTTAACAATTGCAGTAAATGTTTTAGACCAAATATAAATCAGCATTTATCTCTTTCGTGTGAGAAAATCTAAAAAAAAAATATGTTTTTGATATCATGCAGGTGTACCTTTTCTCTCCCCCTGTCTGCATGGTACGGCGTCGATGAACATAAATGGCTGGCAGACATTGGATATGTTCATGGGATGATGTTATTTATAGTTTTTCAAGGCGTGGAACATTCAAATTTAAAGCTTACGTTTGGACCACTGGTTTGTAAAGAAGGTACCTTACTATTATGCTCAAACTAATAATAAAATAACTTAAACGATCTTGATGTTGGAGCATTCGTCTGTAAATTTTCAAAAATAATTTTTTAGATCGTGTATTTTGTGTGGGAATGGTGGGCTTCCCAACTATAATTATAAATATAATCGACAGACTAAATAAATTTGAAATAGCCATTTTGATCTGTATAAAAGAAAAATGCTTATTCTACAGAAAAAAGGCGACCGGAAGGCGTTTTGTGTGATAACGAGCATGTTATATCACAATTAGATAAATGTTTACTGGTACCAGATGGATTTGGCCAATACAAAGGATGTCGGGATTTTACTCACCTTGTTGATTGTGGTAAGTCTTTCCAACACCCAGACATATTATTAAGAAGAGTGATAAGTTTTTCTGGATAGGTGAGACGAACTCAGGCACAGACACTCATTTACTGCTAGATGGTGGGCAATCTGTTTCACAGAGAATTACTTACGAATTATCTCTGTCACAGACGACTGTCCACAACACGTGCATTGACTTCACGTGGCGTCAGTCATTGGCTCAACGGCTCGTGCATTGTTTACATAACACCTAACTGCTTCGGGCAAACTGATGCATTTTACTCATTTTAATACCCATTTACACTAAATAAGAAATATTTTTTAACTACAAATACTTCAAACGTCTTTATTTATTTTTCTTTTACTTCAAAAAAATGTTTGAGAATTTAATTTGTCGGAGTAAAAAAGTTATATGCCGTCTCGTCGATGTCATGCTTATCAGTGATTGTAGCGGCCAAGCGAATATTCACTGCGGGATCAGTTTGGATTGTGGGGGTTGGGATGGCCTAGTGGTCTAGAGTGCCACGCTTCAACTTCTAGCTCGCCGGTCACCTCTGACTTGCGGCTGTGGTTTCGATCCCTGGTGTGAGCGTATGTGGCATGGAGATAGGGGCGCCTTCTCAACCTAGTGGCTTTCCTCCGGGCACTCCGGTTTCCTCCCACTGCTAAAGACCCCTACGCGCAAGCGAATTATTGAAATAAAAATTAAACCATATGTTTGTCCCGAAATGACCTAGTTTGTGTCGAGTGGACGTTAAACCCCATTTCTCTCTCTCTCTGACACCACTTTTATAAATAAATGATTGTAAATCTAGTTTTACGATATACACTAAATGTAACAATTTCAGCCTACGGCGATAACAGGTAATATAAGAATGACCTTTTCAACACCAAACATAAACGGATCACAAATTAGTTCTCCAAACAGAACGGTGATGTTAAGAATGGTGTTGACATGGCGTGTAAAAAGTGGCTGCTGAAAAGCTAGGCTTACAGTTCTTTGTAGAAAGAAATATATGCCAAGGTTGGGCGTCATCAATCTATTGAGATCATTCGATTGTGTTCAGCAGACAGGGTCTACTAGAGATTGGCCAAGGACTTGGGGCTATAAACGTTAACGCCTCAAGAAGATCGCACGAATTGTTTCCCGTACTGCTGCTTTGGTGAGGGGGTTCCCATGGGTTCATCAGTTTTGCCACTGAAAAGCTAGGCTTACAGTTCTTTGTAGAAAGAAATATATGCCAAGGTTGGGCGTCATCAATCTATTGAGATCATTCGATTGTGTTCAGCAGACAGGGTCTACTAGAGATTGGCCAAGGACTTGGGGCTATAAACGTTAACGCCTCAAGAAGATCGCACGAATTGTTTCCCGTACTGCTGCTTTGGTGAGGGGGTTCACATGGGTTCATCAGTTTTGCCACTGTTTGTCGCAGCCTATGCTCTGTCGAAATACGACATTAAGTTGCCTACTGTGTAAATTTGGAACGGTCTCCGGTGACCGGCCAGCTAGAGGTCGAAGCGCGGCACTCTAGACCACAAGGCCATCCCAACCTCCCTAAAAGTGGTGTGTTTAATGTGGGTCTCTATATATACAAATTTATGAAGCATTCAATAATCTTGTGTTAACAGAAAATTTTACGTGTCCTGATGGTTATTATAAATGTAGTAAGAGTTATTGTATACATATTTCATTGGTATGTGATGGTAAATCAGATTGCTTACATAATCAAGATGAAAGTAACTGTGGTACGTATATTAATACTTACTTTAAATCTTGTCTATCGAATTTTATTTCTCCTTATAGAAAGTCAGTTTTATTTTATTATTGTATATTTTCAGAACGGACAAATTATTGTTCAAAAGGGACATTATGGAAGCTAGCAGTTTTCGCTATAATAGTTTTAAAATAGATAATGTAAAGGGAATATGCTGAAAATTTCAGTAAAACTTCATTCTGAGTCGAGATAACGGCGATAGCAATGATAGTCTTTTCTCGACTGTCATTGTTACGATAATAAACAAAGTCTCGATTATGCGTTTTTACAGTTAATCGTCAACCGCCTTTGATTTAAATCTGTTAAAAATCGGACCCATCTGATGACACCGGAGTTAATCATGGTCTTACCATGTTAATGAATATCTAATTAATAATTTATATAACATACCAAGCCTAAAGAAAGACCTGCAATATGCCGATTTCGCTCTTGCATCATGCCTGTTTAATATTCGGCTTGTTCCCATTTACACGTAATTTTTCAAGATAATGCGGTGTAGTTAAATTTTGTATTTCCAATTTTTACAGGTAATTATTCATGTCCTGGATTTTTAAGATGCGAGAGATCGTCTATTTGTGTTGATGCTTCGCAAATCTGTGACAACATTAAAAACTGTCCACATGGCGATGATGAAATACTCTGTGATTTCCCTTGCCCTGACTCCTGTACGTGTACAGTTGGTCACGTCATTTGTCGTGGAGATGGTGTAGAAGATAAAATCAAACAGTTGTCCCATGATACCAAATATCTGAAATTAAATTACAGTCCACTTGATTGGCAAAATTTGCATTTAGAAAGGTTTGCTTTATTAGAAGAACTTCATCTATCCTACACGGAACTTACATCTATTCCAAAGGGAATGTTCATACATCAGGTTAACTTATATGTCTTAGACTTGAGTTATAACAGAATTGAGATCCTTGGTAAAGGAGTATTTCACGGATTACAGCAGTTGAGATCATTAAATCTCATCGGAAATAACGTTCTTCATAAATTAGAGGCCGGTGCATTTGCACAACTGCATTCTCTTGCCTCATTAAGCTTAGTGAACACAGAGATTGAGGTCCTAGCTACTGATGCTTTTAACGGAATGGACTATCTTCAGAATTTAACTATATCAACAGGAATGCTTAACGTTGTTGAAGATGGGGCATTTAAGTCGTTGATGAACCTCAGCAGATTAGATCTGAGAAAGCAAAATATCCAAGATTTTTCGGGGGACATATTTTTGGGGTTGCCCAGATTAAAAGGGTTGTACACAGATTCGTTCATATTATGCTGTTTGAAACCAGAGTCAGTGACGGAGTGTCTGCCGAAAGCAGGTGAATTTTCTTCTTGTGATGATTTGATGCGAAGAGAAGAATTGCGGGTTTTCATGTGGATTTTAGGACTCATGGCTCTGCTTGGAAATTTTTGTGTTATTTTGTACAGATTACTATTTGACAGAGATGGATTCAGACGTGGGTATGGATTGTTTGTAGCCAATCTAGGGATATCTGATTTCTTAATGGGTATATACATGGTTATCATTGCTGGCGCCGATCTAATGTTTCGTGGACAGTACATTTGGAATGATAGCTGGTGGAGAAACAGCCCATATTGTCAGTTTGCTGGTGCATTGGCAACTATGTCAAGTGAAGCGTCTGCGCTTTTCCTTTGTGCAATCACGCTAGACCGTTACTTGATCATTAAGTATCCATTTGGACAATTCAGGATCAGCAGATTGACAACAATTATCCTTTCATGCTGCATATGGTTATTTTCAATAATTGTAGCCATGGTACCAATCCTTCCTGGAACTGGGTTTACTGGAGACCTTTACAGTCGAACAGGTTAGCCTTTCCTTAGGATTTACAGCGTTAATGACTTGTATTTTTATAGTAAACAGAATTACCTACGTAGTAAATTTATTGTGTATATTATTGATAGATTGAGAAAATATTCTTCTCACTGGTCGGTTGTCTCATATTATATTTATATTTCTATAGTTCTTTTTTGTTGTGCTTACGGATAATTCACTTTGTATCTTGTAGGAATATGCTTAGCGTTACCATTAACAAGAGAACGTACACCAGGATGGCAATTTTCTACTGGAATATTTATCTTCTTCAACTTCCTTACCTTTGCATTAATATCTCTGGGTCAACTTTTAATGTACAAAACTATTGTTAAATCAAGTTCAATTGTCCAAAACAAAGGAAGACGATCCAGAGATGTACAAGTGGCTAAGAATCTTTCACCAATCGTGCTCACGGATTTTATCTGTTGGTTTCCTGTCTGTTGCATGGGTACGACTTTGGGATGTTTTATTAAGCTAAATTTGAGTTTGAAATGTTTAAAATCGACTTCTCATGTTTAATTTTGTTAATGAAAATACAACTAAACTACAACATATATGTATGTATGTATGTATGTATGTATGTATGTTCGCCCATCACGCTTTGTCACCGCGATCCACCCTGCATATGTGGTATTATTCGGTTCGATTTAGGCCATAAACAAATTTTTCCAACAATTTATTATGAATGCGAGATGGACACTTTCCTTGTCTTGGAATGACTACAATCCAAACATTATTTACTTGAGATACCTCCCATTGTGAGAATCAATTACATGGCAAGTTCTATAATGTATATATCTATTACTATAAAATTTTGTGAACATATATCTGTTTATATTTATTTTGATAAAGGTTTAATGGCATTGAGTGGTACGGTAATTAATAGCGAAGTGTACGCATGGACAGCAGTATTTATATTACCAGTTAATTCAGCTTTAAACCCATTTCTGTATACTGTTACATCAATTATTGGAAATAAGGTAGGTATGAATATCTATTTTAACGTTTTTGAAAATACGATTGCCAGTTATGGGGAGCGGCTCATTGTGTGTGGTTTTAGCTCACCACTTAGGAGGTCTCGTGTTCGATTGGCCCAGAAAGTTTCATTGGGATTTTCTAGACTAGTTTCCATCGTGAATGGTGCCAGCATTTAGCCCTTCCTTGGTACACAAACCAAGGTCCATCCGTGTTAAATCACCCTTATCAGTTGAAATTCGAAGAAGACCCACTGTAGTCGTTCTGTCCGTTTTCATTTGCAACGTTAAACCACATTTTATTGGTTTCATCGGTTATGAGGATAAGTAACATTTAATTCTAAACTAAACGTTTTAATATTATAGAAAATAAAGAAAGAAGCTAAAGAAACACACTCGACAGAGAACGCAACTTCTGGTAATATTATTTACTTGTTATTAATGGCATAATTCGTGATTGAAATTTCGTATTTAGATTCACTGATAAAGATTTGACCACCCTATTTCACATTAAAGAAGTTCAATGCTTTTATTATTAATCTCGCAGAAAACAAACAATAGGAATTGTTTACTAAAGATGGCGGCCAAGGGCATTCGTTCATTTAACTAATAGCTAAACAATATCGAAAGCTATTTAATTTTTTTTTTACTTTCATCAGTGATGATCCGAAAGCTGAAGACGTTGTGGGACAATCCAGAACTTTATTTTGGATCAGCTGCTTTAGGTGATCAGGTGATAACTCTGAAAGCATTGTTGTCATCGTCAGAGCTATCGGCCAGTGACATACTAGACATTGTGGAAGTAGTGGTGCGTGGACTGGTGGTGGTTCACAGTCAAAAACTCTATTTTGGCAATATCACGGAAGAAGATATACTTATTGTTGTAAATAACAAGGTAAACTATTTTTAAATGCTTTACTCCGTGAACTAGCAATGGTTAAACTCACTGAGCTTGGAGAAAGGTTAATGGATAGGACAATAAAAAGTAAAATTATGATGAACCCACGTCATTAAGATCGCTGAAAAGTATATGGTGGTTTACTGCAAAATTCTGAAGACTCTTAAAAGTATTATGACCACAGACATTTTAATTTTGATCAATCGCAACTTAAAACCAAAAGCTCGTTGCCATGCTTTTATTTAAAATCATTGAACAATTATTTCTGTAAATAATATTACTTGCACATTATCTTTATAGAAAATTCTGAAGACTCAACTTTCAGCTAAATTAGTTTTACCTGACCAAGAAAGTTCCAAACAGCCAGATGACATCTACGGTGTGGGTAAACTTTTAGGCAGACTTTTGAGACGGTATGCAACCACCCGTCGTGCCTGAAACTTTACAGGTTCTGTTTGGGCCATTATAATAACAGATATTTATATATGTATCGGTTTTAAGAGTTCGTGTGTGTTTCAAAACTTATTGGTTTATTTATGGCGTACCATATCTACTTATTCATTCGGAAGATACGAAATGTAAAGTTTATACAATCATTACCATTTCGAATGAAAACAGGTGGACTAAGCACTGATCCTTGGGTCATGCCATTAGAATGTGTTCGCAAACTACTACTAAATTGTGACTTTGGAACAAGAACTTAACTTTTAGATATTTTCCTAAAAGTGGTGGTATTAAACATATCGTATGATAAAAAGTTATCTTTTTTTAAAGAAAACTATATTACATAATTGTCCTCGGACGTTAAAGGTATAATATATCCACGAATGTCCGTAGTTTTCAAAATGGTGGATAATTTACTGTCACTCAGCTTTTTGGTATTCATTGCATTTGTCTTCACAGTAAGCTTTCCCACAGTAAGAGTTCGATGTAAATGAAATCATATGTCACGTATTTGACATGTGCTCTCCTTCAGTGGTCCCCACGTTATGTCGACATTATCTAACATATCAAAGCGTGTACACAATTCAGGAGTTACAGCAATATAATGTTTCCAATTCCATCCTAAACCGATCCAAAAGAGTTGGGAAACGAATTTATATTTGAATTCATTGCTTTAAGTATTAAATATCACAGTACAGTTGCAATATTTGAATTCCTTGCTTTAACTAAGAAATATAAGGCCCTGTATCCATAGGCTGTTCCCCTGTGGCGTGTCCCCTTGTGGTGTGTTCCCTTGTGACCTTGTGACGCGCCACAAGGACATTGAACCTTTGTTTTTTAATGTGCCTGTTCCCATAGATTGTACCCAGGGAACACGTGCCCTGCGCACGGAACATGTGGGCTTGTGACCGGGAACGCAGACAATGAACTTGTCCATTCTTTTGCAGCTGCACAAGAGGGAACACGCAATTACGAGTACGATATTGTATGGAGATACATCAACCAGTCTGTTTCAAGGTCGGGAAACTTGTATGAAATTATCCCAGTTCATTGCGAGTTCCAAAAAATGACCACTTGCACCCAGCACCGCGGGCGTTGTCTGAAGACATGTTGTCTTCTGAGATGAGCACCAGTGAGGAAAATAAATGCAATAGCGGCATCCTCCTCATCCTTCCGATTTTCAGTAGTTGAGTTCACCGTCGAGCTATCAATAAAACAACTGTTCGCATTATGATAGTTGTGTCTTGTGTTTATATTTGCTTTCTCACCAACGTTCGTATCTAGACTTTTCTTTTATCTATCTTTCCATCGTACATTGCACACGCCACAAGGGAACAGCCTATGGATACGGGCGGGTACATTGTCAGGTCATAAGGTCACAACGCCACAAGGGAACACGCCACAGGGGAACATCCTATGGATACAGGGCCTTACAGTACAGTTGCAATTATATATTGTTTCATTTTTTTTCTTCATTGTGATGAGAGGCTTAAAATTGATTAATTTTATAAGATTGTCGCTTTTCTGACGTAAAGGTGTTGTTTTGTATACTTTTTAGGTATCAAAAATCCAAACTAATTTGGAGCTCCATATTAACGAGCCATCTTACCCCTACCCCTTAGAATTAATCGAATGCGCAAACCTCTCCCTCTAATCGCGAAAACTTATCTTGCTCTTGGCATCCACTAAAAATTATATATGGCCATAAATCCGAGGAGGAAAATAATATGTGCGTCATTTGTTTCAACTATGTATTCTTCACCGCGACGGGGACCAGATGTAACGAGTTGGTCCGAAGGCCCAAAGCTACCCATTCCGTCTCTGGTCTATAACCTTACCACGACACCAATGAAAATGTTGATATAATAATCTTCTCAAATATTGCTATCCTTTTTGTTCGAGACCAAGTACTCATCTTATACAACACTTCAATATACTATTCATTTTGTAGTTATTTAATTTTCAGCAAAACGTTGAATGTCTACCTTTTTGGTGTTTTTGCCAATTTTTCTCTGTCCTGTGTTGGCAAAGAAATGACTTTTGTTTAACCCCCCCACCACCACCACCCACCCTTGTCATCGCCTACATTCAATATTCGATATTTTGTGTTTTTACAGGCCTTTTCTTAATTGCAGCTGACGTCATAATACCAAACTGGCCTGATGATTATCATTTTTTTCTGTAAGAACACACTTTCCCTCACGTCACCCCTGGACAAATAGGTAATTATAGATGTCTAAATAAGAGCGAAGTTTCACTCACTTATTTGCACTCATTTAAATTAAAAATGCACTATAGTAGATTACTTTTTCTTTTGACAATCACATCGGGGCACTATTCTTCATATTGGATATTCCGATCAAGAGATTTAGTGGATTACAATTTTTTTGATGCATATTGGAAGTGGTTTTGTGCAAAATATTTTATTAAGAGATTTAAATCCGAATTGAATCCGAGTTTAATTTGTACATATGCATCATAATTATTTACACAGCCATTACAAAATAATATTTAGTTTATCATCGCTATGAAAGTTTGCTAAATTTACGTATGTTTATAGTCTGTGTCTCTTTCATTCAAGTCCATAAGGTCTCGGATTCGACGGGAATAGTTTTGAGTTAAAATTCGACTATTGTGTAATAAGCTGCAGGGCTGTTTGCGTATGTATTGTTGTGAAATGTATAGATTTACCAGTGAACAATGTATTTTGCATTTTTTATTTCAAATTCAAGAAGATGACCGCTTTTCTCCTTAACCAAGATAAAATAGACTGGAATGACGGAGGCTAACATGGTGTTCAACACCATCCGGGTGACCACACCCCTCCATTTTGTTTTGCTTTGTCCGCGGCTATTTGTAAGGGTTTGGGGAAATTTGCTTTCACGTAACTTTGTCGGTATTCATTTATCCTGGATGTAAGATTCTGAACAATATCTGGAAAATCTGCAGCACGATCATTTAATTCCGTTGGATCCTCTGAAAGATAATAGACCAAATTTAATATACCAAAGGAAGGTTTGACTTAAGGCACCAATCTGTTTCACAAAGAATTACTTACGAATAATCTCTGTCACAGATGACTGTCCACAACACGTGCATTGACTTCATGTGGCGTCAGCCATTGGCCCAACGGCTCGTGCATTGTTTACATAACACCTAACTGCTTCGGGCAAATTGATGCATTTTACTCATTTTAATACCCATTTACACTAAATAGGAAATATTTTTTAACTACAAATACTTCAAACGTCTTTATTTATTTTTCTTATACTTCAAAAACATGTTTGAGAATTTAATTTGTCGGAGTAAAAAAGTTAATATGCCGAACTCATTAAGTCTCGTCGATGTCACTCTTATCACGGATTGTAGCGGCCAAGCGAATATTCACTGCGGGATCAGTTTGTTACGGCACGTCTTCGCCGTTGCATGACAAGGGGGCGTGTAATAATTTGACTGTACACCAGACTAATTCCAGTGCCGGTGATCGAAGCTTCTAGTAGCCTTGGCAAGTTCAAAATCGCTTCTAGTAGTTTAGTTTTTGTGCTTTCGTAATACTTTACAAATGTTATAGTTATACATTTAAATATTAAGGAAAAATGCATAATACCTTTAACATTGAAGAGTCTTGCTGGTGAATCTCCAGTATTCGGGAAGATATTGAATGTAAGGGGTGTGTCTTTAGTATCGTTCATAGGTTCATACCATCCGTCTATACTACCTGGATAACCCAGTAGTAATTTCCAGTCACCCATTCTAATGAGAAATAAATATTATCTATTAATATCATCAAAAACAAAGGGAAATAGATAGCCATGTCGATTAATATTATCAATAATTCTCCCCTCACACAGGAAAGTCAACCTTATATTTTATTATTACCAACAACTTTAACTTTCAAGTATACTGCATTAGGTGGCAATATGAACGGTTTATTCTCTGTAAATTACATGTCCAAGCAATTATTGTAATTACGTAGTTAATAAAGGAATAAACTTGAAGAGTTGGTGAAGTGATAGCTCCAGAGAGGAGGTTGTGCATATTCTAAAATGAATGTTTAAATACTTTTCAAAAACAGTTGCCATATCGTTGGCACCAACATAAATATAGACCTGATACAATGAAATGGAGTTTAACGGAAGGATTACCTTTGAAAACTTACAATAATCTAGGTTTTAGTAAAGAACCAAAGATATCTCGTGGGAAATGAAATGGGGTTTAACGTCATACTCTTCTGCATCTACCCTTGGCTAATGGAAGACGGGCATACGCCATACAGTGTGCTATGAGGAAATTTTGCCCGGGCAACGGCGCTACGACCTACTCTTATATCGAATTCCCACTGCCAAGGGATCTTTTACGTGCACGCCAATGTGTACACGGGACCGCGGTTTTTCGCCCTATCCGAACGACTAGACAACTGCCCCTGTCCCACCCTCCGCTCTGCCACACTAACAAGGGGAAACCATGCCGGAAAATCGAGATGAAATATCTCGTGGGCTATTACAAAGAAAGGTTTACATGTAAATCGTCATGTTACCTATATATTATTGTTACCTTATACCCGCATGACCTTGTGATGGTATATAAAAATCATCTAAATTATAAATAAATTCTGTTCTTTTAGAAGGTTCATTTAATCTTATGGAATCCCACTGGTTGATTCCATCTATACCAGGTACTGAAAATAGGATCAAATAAAGTATACATTACTAAACGAGATCGACGGCTTAATACAAGCTAAACCAAAAATCTATGAAATACAATCTTAATAATATAGTACAGGACATTGATTTACCAGATCTAATATTCAGACCTTTATTTAATCTAGTGTAGTCGGGTCCATAAATGAATGCTTTGCAAGAATTACAAATTTTGGTTATACTTTTGGAATTTAAATCCGTGGGTATGGCAACTTTGGTGATGACCATTAGCCAGATGTTACCTTGTATATTTCTGAAATAAAAGCTGATTTGTCGATCTCGGACACCACATCTGGACGATAACGTACTATATTGCCTTATATGGTTGATTGATTATTAAATTTGTAACCTTCTTGTTTAGTATCATTCCTAATATCCAGAAGAGCTCATTATAAAGTATATGATCGTAAGCTCACCTTGGTCAGCCCCAGCAGCACCAATTAATGTTGGCATCCAGTCAACAGCGTGTACTATACTGGAATTAAAATCAACTACTTCGATTATCATTTTAAATATCCAATTTCCCCAAAAGAACATAGCTAGTTAACCGTAAATAAGATGTTAAAAAATAGGTTGCCAGGCAACGAAACATACGCCCACACAGCAGCCAAATCGTCCGGGCAGTCAACAAGAGTTGTTGCATTTTAAGTAATCATCAGAAAATCATAATTCAAACTCACCCATAACTACGGTGTAACTGTGATATAATCAAACGTTTTTTTAAATCAGATAATAATTGTGACCTCCAGAGGGACCACAAGCTTAAAAGGGTGATTTTTCGTACAATCAGGGGCCATAATTCAGGAAGTTACGATCCGATATGGGCAAATATGCAATGGAACCAAGATCATTAGGTTATAAACATGTATTTCAAGTTTCATCAAAATCAGTTCAAAATTTTGACCTCTATAGGGTCCACAACCTTGATATAACATATTTTTACACAATTCGCCAACAGACAGCGGTCATTTTATCCGTCAACTCTGGTCCGATTTTCACGAAATTCAAATTCTCTCTTCATTACCATGACACCGTGATATAATCAAACGGTTTTTTAAATCGGATAATAATTTTGACCTCCAGAGGGACCACAAGCTAACAAAAGCGATTTTTTTTTGACAATCAGTGGACATAATTCAGGAAGTTATGATCCGATGGGCGCAAATATCGAAAGGAACCAAGATCTTTGGGTTATAAACATACATGTCAAGTTTCATCAAAATCGGTTCAAAATTGTGACCTCTATAAGGTCCACAACCTTGATATAACGTATTTTCACACTATTCGCGTACAAACGGCGGCCATTTTGTCCGTCAATTTTGGTCCGATTTTCACGAAATTCGAACTCAACCTTCATAACCATGGAACGGTGATATAATCAAACGGTTTTTTAAATCGGATAACAATTTTGACCTCCAGAGGGACCACAAGCTAAAAAGGGCGATTTTTCGGACAATCAGGGGCCATAATTCAGGAAGTTACGATCCGATTGGCGCAAATATCGAAAGGAACTAAGATCTATGGGTTATAAACATGCATTTCAAGTTTCATCCAAATCAGTTCAAAATTGTGACCTCTACACTGTTCACAAGCCAAAAAACGTACAATCAGGGGCCATAACCCATGAAGTTACAGTCCGATACATGCCAATATCGAAAGGAACCGAGATCTTAGGGTGATAAACCTATATTTTAAGTTTCATTGAAATCGGATAAGAATTGTGACCTGTAGACTGTTCACAAACAATTGTGGACGGACGGACGGACGGACGGACGGACGGACAGGGGCGACGACAATATACGTCCACATGAAAATGTGGGCGTATAAAAATATTGTGTGACCACTTACCCAGTATGTGTAATGCCAGTTTCTTGTAAACCATACCCTGACATGAAAGACGTCACCCTGGTCCCGCCTTCCCATAATGTGTGTTTTCCTCCTCTAAGGGGCCAGTTATTTCCATATGCAACCAGCTCAGCACCATTCTTTCAACGGAAAATATACAAAAATAACTCTTAAGAGTATCTTCAAAGGAATTGTATTTACTGTTGAATGATATTCATGTCTTTCCAATAAGAAAGTTGACAAATGAATACATAGTTTAATTTTAAATAATAGGCTCAAGAACATATTACAACTGGTAGCCATTCTCTTAACTTACTTTCACTGTGCACAAATAACATATAACAGAAAACAATTACATGTAATGTTATAAGGTACATAACACAAGTTACAAGGGGACTCTTACTAATTTAGCCATTTAAAACCGGCCTTCTCAGGGATTGATGCTTTGACCCCATGTATTATGTTTACTAATAAATGAAATAGGGTCCAAGATCATTTTGTCGCTAGTAGCCTGCAAACAACATATAAATGTCAATTAATAGTATTTAAATGTTTATAAACCGAGTTTCCCAGGGATTGATGTTTTGACCCCCTTAGATTTTGTATATTTTATAAATGAAATTGAGTTAACCTTGATTATCATTTAATCCTACTTACATCAGCTGTCAATAATATAAGCGTATCTTCATACATTCCTTTTTCTTTAAGCGTTTGTGTTATATTACCAATAGCTTCATCTAATATAGTTACCATACCTGTTGTATAGATTATTAAAATATATGACAATTTTTTTTAAAAAAAGTATTATTTGAAGATGATCGCGATTGTATTAAATGAACAACGTTTATCTTTTTTATTACTTACCACAGAAATTTTGCCTTCCCCAGTTTCTGACATACGGATACATATTAGCATACTTTGGAGGTACCTAAAATACATTTACTTTAAAATAAAAAGCAATTACTGCACATAAGGCTAACTGGCGTCACACCGTACAATCTATCCCAATAGGAGTGTGAAAGTTATATTAAACAAATTTATTTTATAAATTTCACAAATTTGAGTTTTGGTGCCGTGTCTTCCACCAAGAGCACATATTCTCTTCGTGTTCTAAACCCTTAATTACTGCTAGGTTATTGCTCTGATAGAATCTAAGATGTTGAAGGTAATCTCGGGACATTGTTCCCATCTTCACCCTAAATGACAATATGAAAACTTCAATTATTATTCTGTTTCTTTAAAGCATGTAAAGTTGAGCTTTTTGTTCAATTTCTGTAGAATGACACTGTACTTAATAAAACTGAACGTAATATTCGGGTCCAGATATACACCACAAATCACTACCATATAGCCATAGCCAAATATAATGCGACTGCCGGTGCTCCCAGATTAGGGCATGATCAGATTTGAACTTTACCTTGCTGAGGCTATTTAATAAACTTTAATACCTTGCAGAATACGGATAGCCAACCACTCACCGGGCCTAGTTAGTTATAAATCTGATAAACTTTACCTCAATTGGAGCGTGTACATTCTGGAATGGTAGATACAAAAATAAAGGCTGCTCTGCGTTATGGTCAGTTATTATCTGTTGAGCTCTCTCAGCAAAGAAATACTAAAATATTAAATATAACAGTTCTTTAGTTCTGTTGTTTTCTTTTCCAACTTTAAAATAGACGAAAATAGGTCTAAACCAAGGCGCATAAATTAATATAATAATGGTGAATATAATAAAGTGAATTACATTAAATTTATTCATATTTATTGTAATTTCTAATCGCTTATGTTCGATGAAATACGCAAACAGTCCAAATCGCACGACATTTGTTTGCGACTTCTCATTCCATTCAACACGTTTTTTGTTGGTATTATTATTATCATGAGTCAGCCAGAGTGATTATTTTCGCAATGTCTTCTTGGGCATGTTTTCTTTGTTCATTACAAATGACGCGCGACGTCGTGTATAGATTTCGACATGCCCGTTGGGTCTGTTCACGGCACGATATCAACATTAATACTTCATAGTGATTTAAATGAACTTATATTGCATTCCAGATCGAATTTATTTTGAATTCAGAATATTATGGCTAATATGAGTTAGAGATTAAGCTCCTTTAATGCCCTCCTATATTACGTGCCCATAACATCATTAAAATGAAACAAAAATGACTAACTGGGCGAACAAATAGAACGTTTCTGACAGCCAGATCACGTGAGTAATAAAACTTACAGCTGAATATTTTCCATTGAAATTCCAACCTGGAGTTTCATTGTCATGAAGATCATAAAATCCACCTAAAGTATAAACAATTTACAGATGATGTAAGAAAATACAAATCACTGGGAAATATAACGGGGTATTTTCCCTGTTTGTACTCATACGGTGGAAAAGGATAACAAATGTTGTACTTTCTGACCCAGACATTGCAATTTTAAAGGACCTATTCTATCACACATTATGTACTATGGCAACGAAGTCTTTTATAGGCTGCATATCCATCATGGAGTCGGCATTGCCTTTCTTTTTAGATTCGTGCGTCCATACGGTATAAACATGACATGCACTTTTTAACAATTTTAAAGTAGGCTAGAAGTTAATGTCTCGTCACTCTTGAAAATATAAATGGCAATAATTGTACACAATTTGGGGGGGGGGGGTCTTCTTGTATAAGGGAAATGTTTGAAGCTTAATTCTCACAGGTTCAGTATTATAACTCAGTAATTTAACTTTTATATAAATCTTAAACCCTATTCCAACCCACCAATAGTATGTTTATAGTAGTCTTCATCAGCATTATAATACCCTAAATATGAATCAAAACCACGGTAAGTTGGTGTACAGTTCCAGTTACAGAAACCAAGATGCCATCTGAAATAAATAGATAAGCTTCAAAAGTGTTATCAATCCGATGACTAGAAGTAGACATAGTTTTGTTGGCGTCATTTGGCGCTATATGAATACATTGCAAACCACAATATTAAATTTACTTACTTTCCTATTATATGCGTAGCATAACCAACTTTTTTTAACTGTTGAGGAAGTATTGTTAGGTTTAAAGGAAGACATACATTTTGCTTTGGTCCAATAACTATATGCTGAAAAGGAAATAACTTCTGATATAGGCTACATATCATAAGAGTAGGTTTTTTAACATTCAAGGATAGAACATTGTCATTCAACAATAGTGATGCATTGGCTGATGTTCCGATAACTCGATCGGGGCTTTATGACAATTAACATACAATGAATTGGTTTACGAATCTGAATTAAATTATGGCTCATAACTGAAACACAAACACACGCCTATAATTCGATTACACAAATCTACAGGATACTTCGGTCTCAAACATTATACTCTCGGTATCTGATATCAATTAGAATCCAAGGAAATATCAATAATGTGAACTTTAATCACACATTTAAATGTCTTATTGTAAATTAATAAAAAAAAATGGTTACCTGTAATCCAGTTTTGAATGGATATATACCTGACATAAATGCTGATCTCGATCTAAAAATAGATCATAACATAGATATTCTAATATACATGTAACGTACAAAATAACAATTCTGATACTCATTTATATTTATGTCTCTAAATCTGCATACAATGAATACTATTATGCAATAAACACTGAATTAACGGTAAACTTACGGGCTGCAAACAGGTAAAACATAGGCTGAATCAAATATAACACCTTCATTAGCTAATTTATCTATATTAGGTGTTATCATATCAGGATTTCTAAAACCGACATCATTGAATCCTGTAATATATTATAACATGTTCATTAGCTAATTTATCGATATTAGGTGTTATCATATCACGATTTCTGCGATCTGCATCATTGAATCCTATATAATATTAATTGGTTAGCTTATTAGGCGTCATCACCTGGTTTCTAAAAGCCTACGACATTAAATCCTTTAATATAACATAACGGCTAGCTAATACATCTACCCCAGGTGGAAATTCCATTCGACTAATGTCATCTTTATGCTTAATCTTAAAGTGCACATAAGGTTACCTGTAGATATTTTCATTACTTATAGCAAGTGATCACAATATACACTTTACGGCAAGCCAACGCCGATCTGATTAAAATTATTCGACATACTACCGTTTTACTATCAGATACCTGAAAACACTTTTTAAATGGGTCGAATTCAAAGCCGATTCCATTGCCGGTGTCAGATTAAATGAGAAAGGTATAACGGTGGAAGGAGACGGTGGGACAGACACTCCTGATCACAATGCTAAGTTTGTATTTGATATACAATTAGTCCAGGTAAGACTTACTTCATATTATGGGGTTTGTATGAACCAATGACCGGCATATAAAAGATAATTACATAATCAGCGTTCGTAATCCCTCCAGCACTCCTAACATCGAGGTGTTTATTAATATGATCCCATGCCTGTGCAACGTTTAGTCGGTATTGATTAATCAGAAATTACCGACACGAACGAAGCTAAAGGTAAACTTCTTTCATTTGTAGCTTGATAGAGTTTGGATCATCATAAAACGTACCATTGTCGACATATCAAAGTTGACTTTTATGTCAGACTTTATTTTGGAAGGTCGTTGGAATGAATACTCTTCTAAAATATAGGTTATGTACATGTATAACATTTGAATGATTATTGTTTCTTTCTGGTTTGAAAACAAAATTGATGACACTTGAAAAAGAAAAACGCTGTGGCAGTATGAGTCTCTGGAATCCAAGTATAACGAACCATCTATATTGGTGGGCTGCAAGCAGAGACGAAATAGATTCGACGAAGCTGCTTTCTCAATCACATCCAGAGGTAAAAGCCGGCAATTTATTATCTCTTGATTTCACAAATGTTTGTAGCATCGTCGATAAAAATCTTACATCGGCCTTGTTGTCTTCATCGAAAGCGAATTATAATTTTTTTATTATTGAAGGATAACGTTGCCATTATTATTTCAATGTTCGCGGTGCAAAATGCATATGTCAGCAATTCAAAATACTTATTTTAGTTTTACAATTTGCCACTTCCATTGCCCCACAATACCAATGCCACAGTGTTAAAATACAGAATACATGTTTCAATAATACACAATACAGTATAATAGTTATTTTGCACATCACATTGACATAATTCAGTTTGTAAAGTAAACATTGAAATAATATTGGCATTTATCCTTCCATAAATTATTGTAGAGGTTTACTGTTGGCTTACTCCGGCTTACTCCAATTTATTCAGATCAAAAGGGAGAGGGAGAGAAATGGGGTTTAACGTCCACTCGACACAAATTAGGTCATTTCGGGACTAACATAATATGGTTTAATTTTATATCAATAATTCGCTTGCGCGTAGGGGTCTTTAGCAGTGGGAGGGAACCGGAGGAAACCCGTGAGGTTGAGAAGGCGCCCCTATCTCCATGCCACATACGCTCACACCAGGGGTCGAAACCCCAGCCGCAAGCCAGAGGTGACCGGCCAGCTAGATGTCGAAGCGCGGCACTCTAGACCACCCACTCCTAGATCAAAAGGACACAATGGCTTCAGTGGTTGTCTTTGTTATGGTATTATAAAACAAATTCTAAATTGAATCTTAAATTAAAACTAGAACTGTGATGCAGTTATAGCGGGTTTCATCGGTGCCACGTTACACTTGAACATAAGGGGGGGTTGGTGGTCGAATGGTTTGCACGTGCGTGCTGTATCATAAGGCCTGTCATTGGGTCAACTGGCACGGTTTCGAATCCCCGGTTGTACGTGACAAAGAGTAGGGTCACCTGTCCAACCTCGCGTATTTTCTCCGGGTCCTCCGGTTTTCCCCCACTGCTAAAGACCCCTACGAGCAAGGGATCCTGACAAAATTGTTTTTTTCTCGAAAAAGGAAGATGCTAGACGCATTTGTTTTTTAGATCTATATAATCGTATTGATCCCAGCTATATGTCCATTGGAATCAAATATCACAATGTTAAACGAATGCTAGTGGATATACCAGTAAAGAAATGACTTAAAAAGATCGGCGGCTGTGTTTTTTTTATATTATTTTATAAATAAAATAGGCTTACCTAAATCGTCAGCAACAATAAAGACAATGTGCGGTCGTTTGGCAGACACCAAAAGACATGGCAAAAAACAGACATATACAAGAAAAAGAATATTTCCTCTAGCCATATTGAAACTATCTGTGCATCAACTGTAATACCATATGTGGATTGACGTATAAGTAACTAACAGATTTTTATACTAATCTATTAATATCATCTTATCAGAGATTTTTTTATTATATCGTAACCATTGATATTTATTGAAATTAATATTCTCTAATCAAATGATAACGAAAACTATTATCTTTTAAAATAAAGTTTGAAAGACTTTGCTCGAAGTTATCATGTCAAGGTCTTGTCCCATGGCCATATATTATTTTCAAAAATGTTCACAGAAGGTCATAAAGTGACGCCTGCAAAATATGAAGTGAATATCAATAAAATAGTAACATTATCTATAAAGTTATAACAAGGAAACTTTTTGTAAAATCCCAAAGGTTAACCAGAAGGAAGATCTACCGCAGATCTAACGCTAATTTTGATGTCATTTCCAGTCTAAATTTACATCAACTACAACAAATATGTTTATAAACTATAATTATCGCTTAAAATTTGTAATTAGAGAATTAATAAAAGCAGGGTAATGCAGGGACGTTTTCTAATTTTCTCGCATTCCCGTTTTTCGTCACAGTCATGATTAGTTTGTTCCGAACAGATAATCCAGATTACCTTTTCTGCTGTCAGTTATACTGGATAACTCATCTTCTCCTTTGGCTTGTGTCACTTCCCGTTTCTTCAAATCTTTGTTAGGCATCTACCACCGCAATGATCTCTGTGTAAATATATTATTTTTGTCACATATGAGATAATCGCTGACAACATTAGTGTCCTTTAAATAGAAAATGGGATGTACGAGTGACCCAATTTTGTAAGGGAATGATTGGCAAACAACGTGTAAAATAGTTTATTACATTTCGTTACATTTAATTAATCGATTACCATTAATGTTAATACAACACAATCACCAACATGAAAATATAATGCCCAGTTATTTCTGTAAAATTTTACAATTCATTATATTTTATTAGTTGATTACCATTAATGTTAAATACAACAATAAACATAATGGAAAACGCCTTAAATTAAATCTCCAGTTATTTCCGTAAAATGTATATTTAATTAAACGATTGCATTGACAAATAATAACTTCACAACAGCTATGATATTACATATAAATATATATTTAATCTATAGTCTCTAAGAACTCTAAATAAAGTCTCTCTCGACCATCGGCTCGAGCTTGCTCTTGTGGCAACCAACTTGAGGATATCCCAATCGTTTCAGAATGATATCTAGCAAAGCTAATTCGACATGTTCTGCAGACGAAATAATCTGGATGTAATGAAAACCTAAAGAAACAAGCTAATGTCACCTATAATCTTTGCTAAAGTCCTTTGATTTACATCTCTTTTACAATAACTTAATCTAATTCAGGAGATTATCTTTACCGTTCATATTTTGATTTTGTTTCCTTAATTAAACGTTAAATTATCACGTTGAATACGCGTTAGCGTGGACTGAATGGTGACAAATTATTGTTAAGGTTTACGTCGGTTTGCTGCATACAGTCTTAAAATTCTGGACAAAAGCTTTCCTAAATTGTATATATCATCTGGCTGGCTGTGACTTGTTTGATCTGGTAGAACTATTTTGGTGGTAAGCTGGGTATTTACAATTTTCTGAAATATAATTTATTCGAGCTAAATGAATTAACCAAATGATTCTTTTATGTGCAAGTCAATGTGTACACGGGAACGGTGACAAGTCGAAAACCACACCGGAAATTCCCTAGCAACTTTCTCGACCCAGACGGGGAGCGAAACCGAAACCTCCTGGTTAGTGCGCCAGTGACTTACTCACTGAGACACCGCGATTCCTACTTCCAAAATAAGATTATCTTTATAATAAATACTTTAAGTAAGGTAGTATCAATACCCAATATCGATTTGGTATAAATACCACCACAGATAAGTAATAAAAATACCCCTTAGTGAAGTAGTATAAATACTCTCCAATCGAGACGTATAAATACCCAGCAATGCAATAGAATAAATAACTGTTAGTGAAGTAGTATAAATAATTCCAAATCCATTAAGTGTGAATTCTCCTCAACAGAGAAGTAGTACAAATATTCCCCAGCAGAGAAGTAGTATAAATACCTAATAGCAAAGTAGTATAAATACCCCTTATTGATGTAGCGTTAGGTCTCTCGGAAACGGTAAGAATAAACCACATCAACAGAAAATAACTTTCAAACGATCTACGATGAAATATTATATTTCCTTATAATCTTTTCGTGAAGACGATAAGGCGTCAGTTATTTAATTAGAAAGTATAGTGCTTATAAATATTTACCCCATTCTCCAATACGACCAATATATCATCTTCGGTGATACTACCCACAGATAATTGCTGACTATGAACTGCACACAACCCACGTAAAATCATTTCTATAATACATATCATTCCATTACATGTCAGCTGTGGTGATGCCATGACAGTTTTTAAAGGTGTTGAGTGATCAGTTAACCGTACTGTTCCGAAATTAAGATGTGGATTATCCCACAATATCTGTAGTTTTCGTAAAAGAGCTGTGTGAAGAAAAAAAGGCAGTTCGATAAATATTGCATCTGGAAGATTATTACACCACAATAAGTATGAATTTCGACCACCTTTCTCGTTACAATATTTTTAATATCACTGCATAAATATATCTGTCTTGTCATACTGTCGTACTTTGCTTGGGCGAAAATCAAAGAAGCATAGATCAAGTGTTTGGTGTGTGCTTTGTTTTCATTGGCATAATGTGTTGCATTATATATCTGGAAATATTGCATACTACATAACAACAAATAATATAATATTACCAGTAGACTCGGTTTCCGTTCCTTTGCTCTCATCTTTAGATGCCGTCTTTGTTTTCTGTCAAAAAAGTGGATGATTATAAGTTACAGGAGTGAGTTTTCTGATTATTATTTACTTCTGTGTAACTGTTACAGTACTGACATTATCAATCGTTGATGCCTAAATATTTTAATATCCACTTGACACAAACTTGGTCATTTCGGGACTAACATAAGTTTCAATTATATTGCAATAATTCGCGTAGTGTTCTTCTGCAGTTAGATGAAACCGGAGGAACTGGAGACAACGCACGAGGTTCAACAGGCGACTTTACTTCTTGTCGCGTTAACCCTTTGCTCCCCCGCCCCAACAGTAAGATTAGAACCATACAAAACAAAATATACGTTATATTAGATTGTACATTAATTTTGATACCCAGCACATCCAATAAAAGATATTTCAATATACATACAGAAGATAATATAATATGGAAGATTTGTTCTTACTCTATTTCCAATAAATGACGTTACAGTATACAGGAAAGGATTTAAAGCTGAATTAACTGGTAATATAAATACTGCTGTCCATGCATACACTTCACTATTAATTACCATATCATTAAGTGCCATTAAACCTTTTTCAAGACATACAAAAATAATTCATACCGTAAATTCTAAGCTTTCTATGTGTACGTAATATTATGCAATAAACGTTCCGCGCTATTGTCATTAAAATTCAAAACATTTACTGTTTGGAACAGGGATTCTGTGCTTTATAAATGTTAAAATGTTTAAGACCAAAGACTAAAAATCTTACCCATACAACAAATAGGAAACCAACAGATAAAATTGCTGATGACGATAATAGAAAGCTTTTTAGCAACTTGTATATCTCTGGATCTTCTTTCTTTGTTTTGGACAATTGAACTTGATTTAACCATAGCTCTGTACATTAAAAGCTGACCCAGAGATATTAATGCAAAGGTAAGGAAGTTGAAGAAGATAAATATTCCAGTAGAAAATTGCCATCCTGGCGTACGTTCTCTTGTTAATGGTAACGCTAAGCATATTCCTTAAATATCAAAAATATAAAACAAATCAGTTAGTATTGTATTTTAGTAAATATTGAAAAATAGTTTTCGTAAATGTTTGCTTAAATTATCCATGGAGGTTACCTGGTCTCATTCGGGTATTACTGCATATTCCTTTTTCTTTTATGCAAAAATAAAATTCACAAAACATATACATTTTAAGTAGTCTATGAATTGATATGTTTGGATTTTTAGTGTGTTTCTATAATTAATCATGGTGAGGGTATGGTGACTTTTTAACCCACCTGTTCGACTGTAAAGTCTTCCAGTAAATCCAGTTCCAGGAAGAATTGGAATTAAGGCTGCAATTATGGCCAAACACCAAATACAGCATGATGCTATCCATGACGCTAATCTGCTTATCCTGAATTGTCCAAACGGATACTTGATTATCAAATAACGATCCAGGGTGATCAAGCAAAGGAAGAGTGACGACGCTTCACTTGATATAGTAGCCAATGCACCAGCAAACTGACAATATGGACTGTTCCTCCACCATTTATCATTCCAAATATACCGCCCACGGAACATTATATCGGCGCCAGCAATGATGGCCATATAAATACCCATAAGGAAATCAGATATGCCCAGATTTGTTACAAACAATCCATAACCACGTTTGAATCCATCTCTGTCATATATTAACCGATACAGAATAACGAAAAAGTTACCAAACAGAGCCATTAGTCCCAAAAGCCACATGAAAACCCGCAATTCTTCTCTTCGCATCAAATCATCACAAGAAGAGAATTCACCTGCCTCTGGAAGACACTCTCTCACTGACTCTGGCTTGAAACAGCAAAATATGAAATTATCTGTGTACAAACTTTCTAATTTGGATAACCCCATAAAGAAGCTTCTCGAAAAATCTTCAATATTTTGCTTTCTTAGATCTAATCGTCTGACGTTTTTCAAAGATCTAAATGTTCCATCTTCCACAGTCCTTAGAATTCCCGAAGATATGGTTAAATTCTGGAGATAGTCCATGCCTTGAAAAGTGTCCACGACTAGCTCTTCAATTTCTGTGTTCACTAAGCTTAATGAGGTAAGAGAATGCAGTTGAGCAAATGCACCGGCCTCTAATTTATGAAGAACGTTATTTCCGATGAGATTTAATGATTTCAACTGCTGTAATCCGTGAAATACTCCTTTACCAAGGATCTTAATTCTGTTATAACTCAAGTCTAAGACATATAAGTTAACCTGATGTATGAACATCCCCTTGGGAATAGATGTAAGTTCTGTGTAGGATAGATGAAGTTCTTCTAATAAAGCAAACCTTTCTAAATCCAAATTTTGCCAATCAAGTGGACTGTAATTTAATTTCAGATATTTGGTATCATGGGACAACTGTTTGATTTTGTTTTCTACACCATCTCCACGACAAATGACGTGACCAACTGTACACGTACAGGAGTCAGGGCAAGGGAAATCACAGAGTATTTCATCATCGCCATGTGGACAGTCTTTAATGTTGTCACAGATTTGAGAAACCTCAACACATGTAGAAGAGCTCTCGCATCTTAAAAAGCCCGGGCATGAAAAATTACCTGTGAAAATAGAAAACGTAACTACACTGTATTATTCTTTAAATTTCGTGAAATGAATTGAAATGGGGCCTAACGTTTTACGTTTCTGTCCCATCAGGGCTAATGAAGACGGGCATGCGCCTTACAGTGAGCTATGACGGAAATTTTGCCCTCGAATTCCAACTGCCAGGGGGTCTTTTATGTTCACACCAATGTGTTTTCGTCTCACCCCAACGACTATGCGCTATCCCAGCCAAGTTCCCCGTTCTCCACCGCTAACAAAGGGAGTTTCGCCGGAAAATCCCAATGCTCTTAATCGGGTAACACCCTGCCCGAACATGTGACCTCCAGGCTAACGACCCAACGTCTTTACTCACGGATGAATAAGTTTTGATACTATAGACAAGATTTAAAGTAAGTATTGATATACCTACCACAGTTAATTTCATCTTGATTATGTAAACAATCTGATTTACCATCACATACCAATGAAATATGTATACAATAACTCTTACTACATTTATAATAACCATCAGGACACGTAAAATTTTCTGTTAATAATAAATAAAATGGATAATTTATATATTTGTATAGATATTGGTTTTGATGGGGGTTTTGTATTCCTTTCTTAATTTGGGTAAAACCCTTAATGATGCCGCAACTCGACAAGGATGTGAATTCTGACTTGTAGCAGTCTAGCGACTATTAAACATACATTATGCAAGAGCAAAATCTGCCTATTGTAGGTCTTTCCGGGAACCTACATCTAGCCGTGGCTGTATGACACCAAGTGATATGTACTTACGCCTATACAATTGTGATGCGGTGCCGGTTTACTTATTAGCAAAACCTCCCGCTTTTTAGAAAGAAGTTCTCAATATTGCGTCGATCGAAGGGTGTGTAAAATTTTCAGTGCAAACTTGTCCTTGATTAAAGAAAATCGAATAAAATTGAAAGAAAAACAGCTTCAAACTTCATAAACTTTGTAAGATAAAACATTCTTCAAAGATTTCCTCATTGGCAACGCCGTTGATCTTGAAAGTAGTTCTAATGGCGGACTTCGTCATACCGCCGAGGCTAGATGTAGGGTACTGGAATCTGCTGAGGTTTGCCGAGTGAGTTCATGGTGAATCGATTTGACTGAAATTTTCAGCAAATTGCCTTTACATCAGCTAGTTATCTAATCTCCCATAATGTATCTTTAATAAAATAAATGCACGAAACATCTTGACGAAGTACTTTACCGCAGTTTTCCAGGTGAGTAAAACCCCGACATCCTTTAAAGTGACCAAATCCGTCTGGAGCAAGTAAACATTTCTGTGATTGAGATATAATATTCCTGTTTTCACACAGAATACCTTCTGGTTGTCTTTTTTCTGTGTAATAAGATTTAAAACAACAATGAAGCATTATAACTCAAACAATGATGAGGGTTATGTATATCTTTATACCTTTTTGCACTTCGACGCCATATATTGAACCAAAAAACACGCTGCGATCGGTGATTTGTGCTGGAAACATTCTGAATTTCGATCGGGTTTCATTTAATATCCCAATGCACAACCGGGCCAATGTAGAATGTCTATGGATCTTTTACGTGCACACTAATATGCACACGGTAACTCGGTTTCCGTCCCATCCTGAAGATTAGACCGCTGCCAATATTTATAAAATGAATCCTACTCTTCTGCCCGAACTGGGCTAACGAAGACGGCAATGTCTATAAACAAAGCAATCTTCAGTTCATTATCGCATAAAATAGCTATTAAAAATAAAAAATATTCAAAATGCAGTCTTCTTGTCATTATCGCAAACATAAGCTATAAAAATAACAATATTCATTTGTAGGACAGAGAGGGTGTGAATTCTGGATTTCAATAGTTGCGTTATGATCAGTCCCTGTGAATTTAAAATTAAACATCTGTAGCGTGATCACAAGGAATGTAGACTGACAGTGAAATAACGTTAGTCGGCCAACCCAACAGTTACAACAACACTTTAAATATTTTAAAGTACCTTCTTTGCAAACAAGAGGGCCAAGAGTTACCCTCGTGTTTGCTAACCCGGCGTTCTGAAAAAAGGCCAGCGTCAATGGCCAAGCTATATATCCGTCATCTGCCAGCCAGTCGTGTTCTCCAACACCATACCATGAAGACAGGGGGCGGGAACAAACACAACTGCATAAAAAAGTATCATTAAAGTTTCAACATAACAAATAAGTGTAGTAAATCTATCGCAAAACATTTAAATCACCCACTTAAGTTATGTTATGATTATTTAAGGTTTACCATGTCTTCTATTCATATATATGGGTAGGTCATATCTGTTTCGTCTAAACAATTATTTAATCTTTAATCTTTATGTGGCCTTAATTGCATAATAGTTGCCGCCTTTACATTAAAATAATACATGTATTGCCTTTACAAATCCACATTCTCAGCATAAGAAACTATGAACAACAAACTTAAAGAGACCTTATGCAAAAGTTAAAACTGTAAATTGCTGGTCTTTTGTTTGGCAATAAATGATATATAGGTAGACGGGGTTGCTTAGTGGGTAAAGCGCTCGTTCGCTAACCTAATTGTCTGGGGTTCGCTCCCGATGCTGACCGAGAAAGCTTCCCGGGGTTTTCCGGCATAATGTTTCAGTGGTGAAGGATTGAGGGTCAGAATAAAGATATTTGACTGAAATTTCCATTTTTTTCATTTTTCATTATTTATTTGTGAACTAATATGCCAAGAGTGGTCAACACTTTACATATGAAACCAATCCATTCCAGTTTAGTTTAGCTTGTTAACGTGGGTTTTAGTGCTGGCAAAGGTTAATATGAGTTTCTGACGATAGCCAGTGTAAAACAATCGACCAAATCTGTGATTTTAAACTGATATGTTTTCAAATTCATTTTCGTTTCGCTTTGTTTTGTATTCCGTATTTTATAACAGTCACTAGCGTGTGCATATAGTGAGATGCGCAAGGAAGAAACGGAAACACTATTTTATTTTCTAGTTATAGATCCATACTTTTCTGCACACAACGGGCTAACGAAGACGCACATATGCCACGCAGTGTGCTCTGATGCAAACTTTGCATGGGCAGCAATTCAACTCCTACTGACAATGGTTCTTTTATACCAACGGCAATATTTACATTGGACATAGGTTTTATTCCCACCCGAGCAACTAGACGCAATTCCTTGCCAGACAGGAAGACCCGACGAACTTGTCAAACCTTACACACAGGGCCATCGGTACTGCCAAGTCGTAAACAAACCATTATAAAAACTTTGTAATTCGTCACTTACCCGTTGTCGCCATCATTGCAGTTGTCTGACAACACACACGAACAGTTGTTGTTTTTAAAATCATTTAAATAATGAAGTGCGTACAGTTCTGGTCCATTGATAAGTGTTTCTAAACTATCCATATAATTGCATTCGATTTTCAGGGCCTGTTCACAATTCAAATAAATTTTATTGATTAAATTAATATCCGTCTTGAAGTCGGTTATTGAAGCATATGTGCTTTGACTGACTATTGACATCCCCTCTGTAGTATGGTGAAAAATATTTAATACATGGTTTTCATCACTAAAATTACAAGCCACGTCATAAGTCACATCAGTAGCTTCCGGTTCCGTCAAATCTGGGTAGTCTGGCTTTACTGATTGTGTTACCGTATACGTCCCTGTCTTCCTATATCCATTTCTATAATAATCTAAACATGTAGTAAACTTTCTACTGGAACATCCCAAGATCTCATCTTCTCCTGTATTACCCTTACAGTCAATCTGGCCATCACAGACCCAGGATTTAGGTATACACGAACCATCATAACATTGAAATGAATCAGTAGAACATCGATCTGCAAAAATATTATCAGAGCTTTAAAACACTCAGTAGCTATATTCTATAGGTAGGTAAGCTCTGTAAACACGAGGTAACTAACAATAATACCAGAGCTTTAATACACAGGGTATCGACATTTTGTAAAAATATGAAAAGCCAGTAAACATGGCGTAACGATAAATAATATCAGAGCTTTAAAACACACAGCTAAAGGTACGAAGAGCCAACAAAAAGTCTGTGGCCCACATTTTCAGTATCTGTTTTGAATACCTCTCTCAGCCCCGGTGATACATGATATATAAACATAGACAAACCACAATTATCTTCATCTGACTCATCTCTACAGTTGGCAATCATATTACATCTTTTATTTCCTGTTATACATTCCCTATTATTACACTGCCATTCTTCTGGTGTACAGTTTCTGGGCACTATTTAAATATAATTAAAGGGGTATTATGAAAGATTTAGGTACAGAGCTGGCTGTACTTGCTATAATAGTTCAAAAATATATACGTGTAATGTAAAATAAATATTGAATTTTTCATTACTGTATTCTCATCGAAATTATCAATGTTTGTAGTTTGGGCAAGATGTGTGCAATGTTCGTTAATTATCGTAACCATGTACTGATATATTCGCGGTTAAGCCTAGCTTCTCCATTTTATTTTTGAATCATTGAATGCTCGAACCGTTCTAATCGGTTAACATGATGTATGGGAGTGATCATTTTGACGGCACGATTCTGTTACTGTTTCCACCCATAGCCCACTCCATGGCCTTTGCCCACCTTCTTTTTCCCAGTTGATACAGAAAAGCAAAATGTTAAACATTACAAACAAATATCATAATATTAGTATTATATTCTGATTTTAGCCAATCTTATTTTAAAGCGTTCCTCAGGGAGTTTCCGTTTTCCATTGTTTTTAATAATAAAAATGGTTTAACTTTTTAAAGCAACAGAAATGTTAATATTACCACAATCCACTTCATCTGAGTTGTCACCACAGTCGTCTTTAAAATCACAGTAAAAAGCTCGAGAAACACAGCGTCCATTTTGACAAGTGAAGCTAGTATTTGGACACGAATAGCTGAAATCTAGAATTGGAAGGAACAAATAAAGAGAGGAAAAATAATTTTGAAGGACTAACATAATCATCTAAACTACATTTAAGGGCAGTCTTGAAGTCTCGGAAAGCAAGGCTCTGACTCACTAGCAAGGGATAGCTTTGAGTAGTTTCCCGTTGCTAGTGGTGCAGGGCGGGCTGGAGGGGATCTGGCAAGTAACTGTACTTCGAAACATACAGAAAACCTCGGTCCAGTCTACAGACCGGCGTGTACGTAAGAGAATGAACAGTTATCTTCCTACCACTGGAATGCAATTATCCATGACAATAATTATAAAATGTTTTGCTTACCACAATGATTTTCATCACTATCATCTTTGCAATCTTTGTTTCCATTACAAACAAATACTAACGCTACATATTCTAAATTATCACACATAAATACATTTCCTCTTTCACTGAACTTGGGGTCTTCTTTCTTTATTATGATATTATCTAAATATAGACAAGCAGTTGTCATACAAGATACGCCCACATTTTGCAAGCGATGGTCAGACAACAACTTTTAAAACAATCAGGGGCCATAATCCGAGAAGTTACGGTCCGATGTGCGAGAGTAACGACAGGAACTTAGATGTTTGAGATAATAACCTATATTTTCATTTCCATTAAAATCGTGTTAGATCACATAATTTGGCACTATAGTCATTATCCTATTAAGAGAAAGTGAAATCAATAGTTCGGATACAGCTCATCAAATAGTTTGGACAATCTAATTCCCAGAGGATTAGTGGGAAATTCAACCAGGTAGTTTGAACTTTAAAAGTCAAGCAGCGTTAATCTCAACCAAGTTAGTTTCTTGTTCGAACGAAAGACAAGAGAAAATAGCTTTCCATATGTATGAAGTGCGCGGGTATCAACATGGGCCCCATCCCACTAAGTCAATCAGTTGTAACACTATTATAGTAGTGATAACCGAATATCTGTTTCGTGCATATACAGTTGACTTACATACGGGAGAGATTATAAAAAGGAACATGAATAAAGCAGGAACTAAACTACACCAGGAACATAAACAATAACATCAACACAGTACATGAATAGTTTAAGATAACCATTCCTGCCCTCTGACACAGCAGCGATGGAACTCCTCTCTCCCCTGCTCCTCTCCTATCTGTCTGTGCTAATCACAGAAGACACAGGATCTTATATAATCTCATATAGCGAACTGTGCAAATCCTGTTTAATCAAGAGCATTGTCACTACATTAAATATGTGTAGTGAACAGTATATTTTATATCGTAGATCAATAACTTATCGAGTTCAGTTAATTCGCACATGTCACATAGTGAATGTTAATAATGTCCAGTCCTATGCTGAAAGGAGAAATCCTCAAACTTTTCAGCGATTTTTTTGTAAATACAAAAGATCTCGAACGGAAAGCAGGATTACTACTTGACTCGCGGATCAAACAACTGCCTTTTCTGAGAAGCAGATGTTAAGTACCACGATTCATCCACGAACGAACAAAATTTTATACCAATATAATGTGCTGTCTAACCCATCTCCAATAGAATGCTTCATCTCGCTTTAACTCCGTACCTGTTGTAAAACTCGTGGTCGTTATTCAGGAACATGGGTCTAACCAAGACGACTAGGCTGATCCACATAGAGAAAGCCTGCATTGTTGGAAGCGGATATATTTTCAATGTAATTATTGTGAATTTGTATTGTATCATTATTTCTACAACTGGAAATCAGTCTAGAAAGTAGTAATTTTGTATTACAACTCACGTGTACTCTTTGCGTCATCTGAGGGTTGCGATTTTTGTCGTTCACATATAAACTGAGTACCAAGGTTATAGGCGCATGCCACGTCATGCCAGGATTTTACAAATCTACTGGAGGTTATCCTCATCAAAACACAGTCTTCTAATCCTACCCCATTTGGTTCGTTATCAGCCCTATAAGTAAATATATCAATTACAGTAACAAGGAGAATGTAAATTACGAACGTTGGTTGTTATTTTTATCATTTTGCTTTGTTATACTTACCCGGATGTCTTGGTGACCTAATCTAAGAGAAGCCATGCTGTTAGTAATTGCATAGAAAATTGCCTAACGTAATATGCAGCATTTCCAGATTCCAGATGTGACAGCAGCAGAAAGCAAGCGTTTCGACTCCGGTCTGACATATAGGTACAATAGTCGTCAGAATTTGGTTAAACTAGACTGGTATTAGCTGGCGATAATTAGTTGATATTTAAATTTATTGGAGATTGTTCGGCAAATCAAATAGTCTCAGCCCTTTTTCTTCTGGGTTAAAATGACAAATATTCCGAAGGAGGCGGGAAAACATGAGAGAGCAGGCATCTAGAGTAAATGAAACCGGTTGTTCTACATTGTGTTGCGTTTGCCTGAAATATGTCTGGCCAAAGTCCAGATAACGTCGATATGATTTTAATACAAGAAATTATTTACCAGCTTGTAAACGACAGTGGGTTACCATTTTCCCACCTCATTTCACCTACTCGCTTTCGTAATCCTGTTGATAAAAGAAACAATAGAACAGTTAAAGATGGACTGGTTTGCACTTGGAAAACTACTAAATTTATCATAATTATATAATGCCGTTTACAATAACTTGGAATTTTGCGATCATTCCGAAAACAATTCGTACTTTCTATGCTTGGACTATAACGGGCTGGTCCATTTGGTCGGTGAAAGCATGTGCTCAGATGTGGAAGCTACAAGAACGGTTTCCGATATGAGATTGTCACACCTTGATTCCCACCCCTCTCACATTGCTGGTAATCGTCCTATCCTTATAGCATACATATAGCAAAGAAAGAAAACCAAACGTCTTTAAGTTACCAATATATATATCTTGCGATGAAAGACTCCATTTTGTAGTCAGAAAGTAGTAGATTTTTCGGTTCTTTTCTGCATTTTCAAGGCAAGCAAGGTGTCCGCCGCCGTCTCGACAAATTGCTGATGCCTGTACCCAAGATATTCCCTCAAGCCGGTTGTATAACTTGTAACAATTCTGTTTATAATTAATCCATCCTTCATCACATTCTATGCTACTATTTTCTACAATGTCGAAAAGAACAAATTCAACTAATGACAGCTAATTCTAACCTCCATAGTAAAGTTTCCGTTTCGGTCTTTATCAGCATAACGAATGCTGTTTTTTCGTTTGAAATCGGAAAAGGAAATTCAATTAACACCTTTTCCAATCATGATACAAACAAATTATACTTCCACCACTCCGTTGCCATCCGTTTCGGAGCTATAATGGGGGCGTATCTTGCATGACAACCGCCTGTTTGAATAAAAGTACTCAAATTAAGACAGGGTGTACTTCCATATTCTAGATACTGCATACCACTTATTTTCGGAAATTCACATTGCTAAAACAACATTAATTTGACTGTTGCATTCGATTTGTCGATGAAAAATGAAAATACAAATTTACCTTCTTCTTTTACATGTTGATCCACTGCCTCAAATGAGTATTTGAAAAGGAAACCAGTTCCTGGTTCCACAAATCTCGAAGAGTTAACCGTATTAAAATCTACAGTTAGTATGCCCCAGTTAGAGTATATAATACTGGGTGGATGATTATAGTTGCAGTAACGTCCTATTGTTTGTTTACGTTTCAAATGATCCGTACCACTAATAGTTACTGAACCTTCCAGACATGTTTCATCTGTACTCCTAACGTTGAAGTTCAAAATCTCCAATTTCACATAGTTTTGTTTCACAACAGGGGCTTCAATATTCCATCGACATGTAAGCGAACGCTCGTAATTATTTGGAAAATACATAGAACTTAAATAACCACACTTTTTCTTACATTGCTGAATCTCTGCTGAACATGTAAAATCGTATACATAATTACATCCGCCACATTCCTCTATAACAAAAGAAAATAAACAAAAAAAAATCAATTTTGCGATCTATAATTGCTAGATTTAAGTCGTCGTGGTGTAGGGGTGCTATTACTAAGATTACTATTTCTATAACATCTGACACCACTTATAGTTGAACAAATCTGAGAGGGGGTTACACATATCGCCTGTTTTCCAATCCAAATTCGAATGTTCACTGAATACACATATTGCTTAAAAAATGAATTAGTTATTTCAATTAAGCGAATTAATTATTTTGTTTAAGCGAATTAATTATTTCGTTTATGCGAATTAATTATTTCGTTTATGCGAATTAATTATTTCGTTTCAGCGAATTAAGATTTAAAAGATTAAACGAATTAACGAACTTGATTAAACGAATTAACGAATTCCATGAAATGAATTAACGAAATCGATTAAACGAATTAGCGAATTCAATTAAACGAATTAACTATTTCAATTAAACGAAATAATCAATTAAAAAGTAATTAATATTTCGCTTAAACGAATTACAAAATATTATCTCGTTAACACAAAATATTCGTTATTACGAAATATTATACCAATAATATATTTCGTAATAACGATAACATATTTCGTAATAACGATAACATGTTTCGTAATGACGATTATATATTTCGTAATAACGATAATATATTTCATAATAATGATATAATAGTAATAACGATATAATATTTCGTAATAACGATATAATATTTCGTAATAACGATATAATATTTCGTAATAACGATATAAGACTTTTGTTTGTAAATGAAATAAAAAATCGTTTACACGAATTAACTATTTCGTATGACATTTCGTTAAAACGAATTTTTTATTTTATTTAACGAATTAATATATGTTTAACCGAAATAACACATCATTTTATATAAATATATAGTGGAATCGTGCACTCATGGGGTTCTGTATATTTCTGCACTAATGTATAGAACAGAAAGTCAGTAGGTCTTATCAAATATATTATATGCATTTGAATATACTTTACCGTCATAAGAAATGTTGAATACAAAGCCACGAGCAGGAGCATTCAGAGTCTCCAGGCAAGATAAAAATAGTATCTCGATTGCATTATTACTCGATCTTAATCTAGCACCTTAAAAACAATTTAAAAATGTACATGTATTTATGAAATAAAATTTATATGAGATGATGTTTAGCGTCCTACTTTTCTGCACCGACTGGGATAATGAAGACGGGCATACGCCATGTAGTCAGCTATGGGAACATTTTCCCCAGACATTGGGGCTACAGCCTACTTCTATATCGAAGTGCAACTCTAAGGGAAACAGACACAGGATAACGCCAATTCAACTCAAACTAGGTCATTTATTCTAAAAATTCGCTTGGACAGGCGACCCCACTCCTTGTCACGTAAAATTTTGGGATATAAACCACGCAACTGGACTCAATGACAGACCTTATGATCCCAAGTCCAACGCGTTGGACCACTAGTGACCTCCGAACCACGCTTACCCAATACATTATTGTACAGTTATGCATGTCATTTAGTGTGCATGGAAAATTGTATCTAAGAATTACCTTTATAGTTCCGCTGTTTTGTATTTCTTATTGTTAAATAGTCCGACCAAATCCTAGTAGAGTATTGCTTAATTCTAAGTTCATCCTTGCAAGTTTTCTTTGAACAATGAAAAATATAAGAATGAACGAACACTGCAGTATACAAAAGTGGCGTATGAAACTGCAGTATACAAAATCATAATAATGATATTGCCTTTCTTTTTTAAAAAATAGGGCGGCCATATTTGTTTCTTTTGTAAAGAAATATGGAGTCCGTGTTAACATATACCACAATAAATTGAAAAATTTAATTCAAGTCTAAAAAAGACAACATTCTGCACGTTGAGAACTATATACTTTAGGATATGTCTGTAGAAAAAATAGTACACAGATAAATAATACGGGCTTGTAATCAATTTCATACACACAAAACTAAATAAACATTTTTAATTTCATTACATATGAAAATTGAAGCGATAAAAATACTTCTCAAAATTCTCAAAGCATACTTAGTGTTTTTGACTAAATTCATCGAAATTGGAATTAAAATGTCCACGAACTATATGCTTTGTGCATATTCCAAAGCGTAGCTTATTGTAGACCTGTGGCAGTAGTTTCGTATTAAAGTCAACCTATACACACAACATCTCCTGTCTGCTATCTATGACACTTTGATAGCCGATAAGAACCCCCTCGCTCCTTCTTACCTACGAGGTGCGCGAAGAAGCTAAGGACTCGCAACAAAATATGATCCTAATGTCGCTCGTTCTTGGTTTATCGTCGCTACGAGTGACAGCGTTGATACTAGAATGCAAGAAATAATCAGTGCGAAGCCAAAACTCGAGTCTCTCCTGAGTAATCTGAGCTTCGCCTTTTACATTTCTTGGCTTCTGGTAACTCATAGCGAAGTCGCGAGGGGCGAGATTCCTTGTATCCTTGCCTTCGCCTTTGCACCTCGTTGACGCGAAAACAAAAGGGTGGAAGGGTATTTATCGGCTTTCATAGTTATCATTGTGCACAATAAATTCAGGACTGGTGAAAAATACAATTAAAAATTAGACAAAAAGAAAGAAAATGTTTATGTAACATACCTGGACTGTTGCCAGGCTTACATCTAAGATATCTAAAATAAGATACCCATCAACGGGAACACGAATTATTACAATTATATCAACACCCGTATCGTATAATGGATAAGATGGAGAGGAGTATAAGCCACCAGTCATATTTATTTCACTCTTAAAATGATTTCCTTCACGAACACCTACAAATTATCATACATTATTTCTTTATCTGAACTCGACACTGATAAACAATAAATCATTGGTCAGATTTTAGATAATTACGCCATTGTTCCTTTAAGTCATGCGTTTTTGTCCAGAGAGTTATTCATGGTCAACTGTAAGTGAGGTGACACTGTATGTGCATGCATGATTGGCAATTTTCGATCTATTATGAAGGTGTATCAGCCTTATATTTACTTGACATTTTGCTAGTTTTAAACAAACTCTAACGTTATAAAGAGGTATTTTTCTACTAATGATAAAGACCAGAAAAAACAAGGATTTGTATTGTGAAAATGTCTTTGATACGTTCAGTCTTCTTTCGGTATGAAATTATACCAAACTAATGTGTAAAAAAAACACAATACACATTTGCACTTTCAAAGTAATAGTCTCAAATTGGAAACTTGTAAATTAAATGCCCTATACCTCACAATGGTAAAATTTAAAGATTGTGGTTGATTCTTAACAAATTTTATAACTTTGTAAACGGTAGTATAAACGTTTATTAAGTACAAACCAAATTAGCAACTGGTGTCTGATTACCGGTGTTTTATGACAATATTATATGAACACGCCTTACCGTCTGTACATATTCTCTGTCCGTAAATATCAGTGACGTCATCTATGATGTTCATTTTATCAAGAAAATGGTGGTTATATCTATTGGGCATACGAAGGAAACAGGTGCCGTTATTGAATTGTATTGAATTACAAACAGGATTCGAACTGTTTTTACATGTTTCTATACAGTCGTTTATGTCCGTACTTGGAAAAGATTTTTCGGTATCAGCTAGTGGGAGGCCCAACTTTCTTCCTAGTTCCAAACCATATCCAAAAGTGTTACTACCAGATGGGCATGTTAATTTCCTCTGAACTAAAATTAGTAGGATATAAAATAAGCATTCTCTCAACTAACATACATATTTCATTAAATATATTCTTTCCCGAATATTGAAACACCTGTATGCCCTATCATTTTTCTTTAAACAACTGAGGTTGGATACACGCTTGGGCGCTTGCGTGGTGATAAGTTCCTGAAATGATATAGCTGTTCTAGACCAGATCAACTATTAAAGTCTATACGACAGGAGAATTGATCCGCAATAACAATGTACCTGGATGAGCAAGTATTTAGCTCAGAAGCTTTAAATTGTATATTTTCTCTGTTACTTCGCACCCAGACAATGATTTTATTTTACTCAAATAAACGATTTCTTGGCGTCTGTTTGCACTTTTCGGAGACGTTAACAAATATATTTACCAGCATTTAAACATCATGATTCCAAAGCAATTTCCTCAAAACCAATATGAATGATGATAAATGTGTGGCAGCTAAACCTATTGTGCGAATTAGAAAGAGTACAGAACAAAATGTCTTACAAAGGAAGCATAATATGTTTACCGTAACGAAGACAGCCAACAAGTTCCAGTTTAAGGCATGGTGAATGATGATAATCAACTATATCTATTCTCAGGAATCGAGTTAAAATATCGGTATCAAACAGATATAGTTCTTCCGAAAAAGCTTCAGCAGTGTAGGTAAAATACTGGAATACATTACAAAATATCACAAAAAGCAGTATGTGTAATATGTAAGCTAATGGCTTTGGAAGAAGTTGTTCGTAACATCGTAGGAATCGGGATACAACTCGGTAAAATAGCGAATACGAATAGTACTTATAGTGTGGATGTTTATTGGTCATAATTAGTCATATAATACAATAATATACACTGACATACAAGTACAATAAAAAGGAAAGAAACAATATAGACACATTCAACATTGCAATGATGTTTGAAACTTTACAATCTCAACTGCTCGAGGGGGATTAGTGAGTCAAAAGGCATTTCCACTTTTCTAATTTGTCATTATCTACTTGAGACTCTATCTTTGCTTTTGAATGCAGAAAAGCCATGTACCCTTCATCTTCTCGAGACATGAATAAAATTAGTCACTGAGCTACCGTGACTCACAGTAATAGTATCACTAACATATTTTTAAACTACTGTAGTAATGTATTGTTTACCAAAAACTCATCAGTTGACCCACCTTCATTTTGCCGGTATTGTTATTGATAGATGTCAGGTTATTTGAATTCATTCCATACTTTATTGTAAATACTTTTGGAAACGAGCTTCTTTCTCCGTGTGCAACATCATTAATCCGAACACCCTGAACCGTTGTTGGAATCAATAGATCTATCTGTAAATTTATGGTACAGTATAATATATATATATAGTAAGTGAATGGCTAAATGGAGTTTAACGTCAAACTGGGTTAATGAAAATAAGCATGTCATATAGTATTGGGGGTAATTTGCCCGAACAGCGACTGAATTCCGACTGTGATACGTGCACGCCACTCGAGCAAATTTAGCCGCCATGCGCTTGTATTTATAGTTTACATATTTTACCTGTACATATGGTTCATCATCTGTTTCTGTGGCACACCATCCACCATTAGAATAAAGGCGAACATTAGTGGAAGGGAAGTTGATAGTTTCTGTTGATACTTGTATTTGATCATCCAGTATTCGACCAGTTGTTAACCCTAGTGACTTGCCACAATTAGTTGCTGTAATAAAGAACTGAAATACCTTAAACTCAAAATATTATTACATCAACTGGACTTCCATGTTTATAATTTAGTTGTTGCAATGGCGTTTTAGAAGGTTTTGTTCAAAGACGATGTAAATCAATACCGCAACGACATTTAAAGTACATGTGTAATCTGAATAATTCATAATTAAAATACAAACGTGTAGACAATTTTACGACATTAATACTTTGTATAGGATGCCTGAATAAATTAATTACCACAGATGTATATTTTATCAAGGCTTGCTAACAGGAGCTAACCCAATACGGTAGAATTGGCTATGACCTATAAATAATGGTTCGCGTCGCCTGTTATTTATATTATAACTTACTAGTATATATTACATTAAAACCGCTCAGGATGTCCGGATCAGTGTCCACCGCTGGCATAATTGTGGCATATCTGCCTTCCATAACCCTGTAGCAAATGACCTTGTAGTACACGAAACCCACGTTTTCAACTGTTTCTGAACAAGCTACAGACGCCTTTTCCAAAAACTCATATCGATATTTGCTGACGTAGAGAGTGCCTTGGTAGTTTCTTAATGACATTGTATCTGAAATAATGCATGAACTGTCCGTTAGTCAGAATACTTTCCCAATTTCAAACATGTTATATGTGACAGTCAAATTATTACAGTTCTATTTTCAGTATCATAACTCATAACCTTTCATTCCTATATTCGGATCGGATTGCCGACTTTCAAAAAAAACACGGGACGAGTGTTCTAATACAGCAGGCAAAACTAAACGAAACGAAATTAATAACTGGTTTTAAAGTTCCAATAGCATTTTTTTAAGTTATATTTTTAAAATGTATTAAAATAAAGCCCTAAAATAGATTGATTGAACCTATAAACAGTCCTACCTTGTTAAAGAATAATCCTATTAATCCTATAATTCACTATTGCCAGTTGAGAAATTGGCAAAAATATCATTTTCAACTTCAAATTCAAACGTTTGAAGATGGCCGTCCATGGAGAGGAATGGGAAAACAAGGGAGGTAATTGAGTAACTATTTCCTCAATCAGCCTGTGTCAGCCATTTTAATGCCCAAAAAATTTTGCCCATGATCGTATAATAGTGAGTTGACAACCTTTTGAGCAAAAGACATAGAAATAATTATGTTTTGACTTTCTTAGAAAATATGAAATTGGAACTTTAACCAGGATATGGTAAATGAACCATAATGAAATTTACCTACTCCAGTTTCGACAAGCAATAGACTTTGCTTTTTTTATCCCCTTTTATCTATTTTTCATAGACCAGCCCTCCTTGTCTTAAAGATTATATGCGTCGGTATTTTGATTTTGATTTCTTAACTTAAAGAGAAAAAATCAGCTGGGGAAATATTGGCATGGCTTAAGTCGTGATTTTGTTTTCTTGATTAAATGTTAAATTATCAATCTGGGAACATATTATCGTGGATTAAGCTGAGAGGAATTTGATATTTTATTAGAAATGCAAATCATGCGTTGTTACTTAAATTACGGATGTATTATGCAAGAGTTAAATCTATCTAATACTGATGTATTGTTTGGCATCAAATGTTATATAAATGATTAATTCTCTAGATTATATGATGGTTTTAATTTAATCGCGATTGCCAGTTAATAATCTAATTACAAAGTTGATAACCGAGGCTTTATAATCGTAACCTTAATCTCACTAATGCATCTTTAATATAGTTTGTTTCTGATTTCAAATAATTTCATGTTTTGCGTTACCATTATGTTTACCACTAACCATGTCTGTACTTTATTACAATTTAATCTATGGTTCTAACTAACATATAGTTTGCTACTATTTTTCGAATTGAACTGAGCGTTGTTCTGCATGCTTGTTATGAACAAAATATACTATAAAGACGGAAGAATATTCTTGGAGAAAGCAGTATGTCCGGCCTCCCATATGGTAATTTAGTAGTTTATTATAAATATACATCCTCAAAAAGGAACAAAATAAATAAAATATACTTGCTTTTTTTGAAGATGTAAAACGCAGATATTAAGTGAGTAAACCTTAGGTCAACCTGAAACCATGTAGGTGTTTTCAACTCCATTCCTGTGTACACTATGATAAAAAAAAAGTTAAATGTATCTAAGGCTCCACAGTCCACAAGTTGTAAACAGTTATAATCCCCAAAATTTGACGACTAACAAAGCTCGACTTTACAATAATACAATGTGCAGTTTGTCACTCTCCTTAAATTATCTACCTGGCTTAGAAAGAATGTTCTACTTTTGGTGTAGTTGGTAACTTCATCAAAATGGTATTTTCGATTTATATGTGGTAATAGTGATGTATAATTCCAGATACTATCCACTTATTAAATAAACTCACTGGATATATAAAATACTCACATGATACACCTTTTAATGTAAACAGATTACCAGATGATTTGCTCATCGCCGAGCTCTTGACCACCTGCCCTGTAAATTTCATTAATATAAATATGAATTTCATAATCTAACATCATTTTATACTTCATCCATTACTTTGTGAATGTTTTGGTTTTAATGATATTGTATTCCCCGAAGTGTCAAAAATCAAAGAGAACGAGACATCATAATATCTTGATAGCATTATTCCTCAATCTTAAAGAAATATTTTGTAAGTTTTTGATAAAAGATGGCCGTTTTTCAAGACATAGCCTCCATTTTTAAATTAAATCATTATATGGCCGAACACTTCTAATCTACTTTAAATCGGAGCCATCCGATGACATCAAGGTTTGATTATGGTTTTATGTAAATAAATGTCTAATTAATAATTTTGTATAACATTGAAGGCCTGCAAGAGAGATTTTCGGAACTAATATGACTCAGTTTTATTTCAATAATTTCCTTGTGCGTAAGGGTCTTTAGCAGTGGGGGGGGGGGGGGGCAAATGGCCCGGGAAAAAACAAGGTTAGACAAGCTACAAGCTAAACCACGCCTCTTGACTCAATGACAGACCTTGTAACCTTGTAATCGAAAACGCGCTGTTGACGATCCCGGAATAGTGCGCAAGAAGAGATACGACTGCCTGCCTATATTTATGGGTGTTTTACGGGTGGTAATTGCCGAAATAAGTTCTCCTAGTTGAATTTTACCTTCGTCACATATTAATCTACCATAGTACTCAGGCCCACAATGACACGAACAGACATCTGGATTGTACTGTGCCCCATAGTCACATTCTTCATATGGACATGCTGCAAAAAATCAAATGTGTAGGAAACTTTGGGTTGGAAGTATCTTTTGAATTCATATTAATTAAGACTTAATAATAAATGGGATATTCGAAAAAATAGTTTAACATATTATTCAAGCAACATTAAAGACATTTTCAATTAACGCTTGCTAAAAATAAAATATAAAAAAATTCTCTGTAGTAAAATCATTATAGCGTGTACTTTGAAACATGAATATCAAAGGTTCATTTTGCTGAGAATATTCAGATACATTATGGGAGATTAGATAAAGATGTGGCAGTTCCTACTATAATAGTTAAAAATTAGATAATGTAAAGGGAATTAGCTGAAAATTTCAGTCAAATTCATCCACTCTGAATTTAAAGTCAGTACTATCATTATCCATTTTTTGATTTAAATGAGCGGTGAGCTGCAGATCGGATTCTAATTCAGTAAATATCGTAGGCGAGTGATGACGCTAAGGGTTGATTATGGTCTGGATAAGTCAATTAATAATTTAGAAAACATTTCAGGCCTAAAGAAAGACCTGAAATAAGCAGATTTAGCTCTTTATTATGTATGTTTCAATTATGTATGTTTACAGTAGATTTTGTGAAAATGTTGGGTTTTTTTTTTAAACCAGTCTTTTTTGATTATGGTCTGTTTAAAATCGCAGGGGGGGGGGGGTGTCCGCAAATTAGACCAGAGGCTTTACCAGCTCATTGCTCGATTACCAAAAGAAACGACAGTAACTCTTACCACATTTAGGAATATCACATTCTTCAAATTGAGTTTCAGATACAAAACAACCATAACTGTTAGAGCTTTTGTGAAATCTGCAATAATTATGTTGGTAAAAATCGGTTTGCGTATTGTTCCCAATAACTTCCTCCCATCTTATGCAAGGATTTCCGCTCACAGAAATATTCTTCTTTCCTCTGTAAAATGTATTTCCATAGCCGTTGACACTGCATTCCTGTGGTTCTTAGAAATGAAATAAAAGTTCTTCTTAAATTAATCGCGGTTAATGTTAAGGATACCAAATATGTTGTAACGCCACTGGGGGTCTATAGAAGTCATAACAGCGGTAATGGAATTAAAAAAAGGTCTGAAAGGTGTATCTAGACGTTCAGTACACTCCAGCTACTTGCGGACAGAGTGAAAGCAATACAAAATAATTTAAATGCTATAATAGAAAATGTGTTAACTTCAAAATGGCCAATCATTTTGTTAAGATGACAAATATGTTTAAGGCGTTATTTTCAGTGTTATAAATTATACTTTATGTTATTCCTGTTATAAATGGCACTTCATATGTTAACATAATATATTATACCTGGCGAGTAATAACATAATGTAACCTTTGGAAAACCCTGGTAATCTCGCCATTCCAGAAATGTTACATCTTCTTCTACAACCGTCATTTTAATAACATCCTGGCATACCGAATTGTTTGGATCCTGAATTAAACAATATTCTTTATAACCCGTCAATTCCTAGACTTATGTCAGCAGAGAATAGACTAGGATTTAAGGAAATATTTATGATTTTATGATTTTTGATTATTTAATTTTGTATTTTTCTCTTCATATCATTCATATTTAAGAAAGGAGGAGCCCGGGAGAAGAACGATCTCAGTCACAATTTTGTCCTTTTGACTTTTGGACTAGAAGCTTGACGCCAACAGAACAACGAGTGGGTTTAATTACAACTTTAAAATGCTGTTTAACACAAACCGTAATTACTAGTACAACTGACTTCAACTTTTCAGGCAAATTGAAGTTTAATAAAGGGTCCGATGGACTTGTATTTCTCCGGGAGGCCATTTCAGAAAGGCATTGGTTCGATGTGACTCGATCTTTTTTACCTGAAATTGATTGTTCCACGGAAACTTTATACAATTTGCTACCAGATGGCGCCAATAACTGGGGTTCCTTGAAAAAGTGACCTAGATCGCTCTTTCCCTGGACTCTTCAGATAGTTTATACCTTAAGAAAATAAAAGGGCAGTGTCCTGGGCATTAGTATCTCGCCTCCATTTCTATCTTGCCTACAACAAACCATAATCGCTTGGTCACCATTATCTGTAGTTTTTATAGTTGGGTTAGCTGGCGTTGGATTTTCTAACACATATCCTTTGTTTACATACATGGATAGTTCTACAAACCCTAAAATACACAGCAAAATTAATCCTCATCCAAAGATTCGAATAACATGATCGACGACCGTAAAAACACTTAAAAAGACATTGACCTGATTCGACGATGAAATTGTATGAATTTTTTTTAGACACGCTTGCAAAGATATTCGTTTAAATATCTGTTTCACTATGTAGGCCAGATCTTGGATCTTAGATAATAAGATTAGAGTTATTTAGAGTATAATATTTTTTCAAAGTTAGTTTTTGTAAGAGTGGTAAAGTTACTTTAATTTAAGAGTTGTTTTATGGTGTGAGTTCAAAAGTTTAGAATAATATTTACTGAAAGTGCAGCCTCAGTAGGTTGTTGTCAGTAGTGAAATGAAATTGTTTCTAGTCGTTCGAATGGCACGAAAAACAGAAATACACTGGTATATTGTTTGCTGTGAACGTAACAGATCCCTTGACCCTTAGCAAAATTTCTCCCATAAAGCACATCATTTAGCGCACATCACCGGTCAGTTAGTGCAAAATCATAAGACGAAAAAAAAATTCTTTTTATTTCCGATATAACATATCTAGAAATATCTGACTTGGATAGAAGTACAGTGGACTCTGTCAAATCCGACATCGTACGGGGTCGTGACAATATGTCGGAAGTCACAGAGTGTCGGAATACCCAGTTTTGTCAAAACCGCAAATATTGTAACTTCGATAACCGGAAGTATTATTATAATATTGATTCGAATCACCAGAACGTTATTCCCTTTAAAAATGATAAACTATTCTGTACGTTCAAAATTTTTCTAACATTAATTTTTACTTCATTCAACATGCGCAGGCATTTTGAATAGGTCAGGTCTGACGTTAATTTATTAAATCCTCTTCGTCGTCTTCAGTTGATCACGTGTTTATTGATAATCTGTCGATTTATGTCAAGGTCGTCGTCACACGGCCCGGTGAGATCCGTAGGGTTAACAATCATTGAGCTGAAGTATACAGAAATAATAGGAAACCTACCATTAGGACATGACGGGTCGGCTACCTGGAAAATACAGTAGCTACCATTATTCCACTGTGGCCGTTCTACCCGACTCTCAGTAAAATCTTGGCAAAAACTCCAAACAAAACCATTTGGCACAGCCGGGCCAATCAAACTAGAATTGTGTAAGAAGTATTTCATATCTTCGTCACTTCCATTAGGAAACTTGACATCAATGGTACCCGTTGTAAACGTTTCATCTGGGCAACCAAAGATAGATTTGGGAATAAGGTAAGGACCTTGTGGCCAAGGTGAAATATGTCTCTCTGTAAAAAATAAATGATGACGACATTTTACAATTTACAATAATTATTTTAAAATGTAATGGTTATTATGTTTGATATGTATAATGTGGTATTTCGTCAGTTTTTGCACAAGCCATCTTTTATTCTTTTATTTTTAAAATGTATTAAAATAAAGACCTAAAATTGATGGTATCTATAAACAGCCCTACCTTGTTAAAGCATAATCCTATTAATCCTATAATTCACTATTGCCAGTTGAGAAATTGGCAAAAATATCATTTTCAATTTCAAATGCAAACATTTGAAGATATCTATTCCATTCGGGGGCGGGGGGGAGGCGGGGTATAGAAAAACAAGTGAGGTAATCGTGTTATTATGTCCGGCGTGTTATTTTTCCCATATGTATGATTTTCAAGTATGGGAAATAATGCCTATGATCGTATAATAGTGGGTTGACAACCTTTTGAACAAAAGACATACAAATAATTTTATTTTGACTTTATTAGAAAATATCAACTTCTCGCTTTAAAATACAGACTTCATATCATTCATCAGCCTATTATTTTTTTTTTAAAAATGTATACACTTACCTTTCTCACAGAAACTACCATAAAAGCCATCCTCACACTTACATAAACAGGTATCGATATCTATTATACCTTGATTCTCACATTCTACGTAAGGACAATCTGTAAAGCAATGATTTATAGGTTTGATAACAAGTGCCAAGAAAACCCTGCAAATAAACACAGCGATGTAAAGTAATTTATATATGAACGTATATCTACTACCAGCAGTCATGGCTTGGTTCTGTCAACCGTATCTACTTTCCGCGATTAATTTTCTTGTCCTGGTACCTGATTAGCGGTAAATATTTATTCACATCCTTCTAAAGTCGCAGTGGCATATACACTTTTATCTAATCAATCGAGACTATGTCTTTTCAGTCCAATGACCTAGATCCCCGCATTGGCCGAGAAAGCTCACCCAGATTTTCCGGAGTTAGTGATGCAGGACAGAGGGACTAGCAAGGACAGCTGTCTAGTCGTTCGGATAGGACGAAAAACTGAGGTATAGTGTACACATTGGCGTGCACGTAAAAGATCTCTTGGCAGTTGGAATTCGATATAAGAGTAGACACTGTATGGCGTATGCCCGTCTTCATTAGCCCAGTTTAGGAGCAGAACAGTAGGACGTTAAACCCCAATTCATTTCCAATAACCTAACCCTTTTCCGTCGTTAAACCCCATTTCATTTTAATTGTGGGGTGTAACACTACCCTTGACACGTATCTTTGGTTTGCCTTCGGCGTGAATACTATTGTAACGTACTTTCGGACATCACTTGGACTTCAACGTTGTGTTTCCTCACGATACCCAAATCATATTAATTATGTAGCAGAAACAACAATAGTTTTGGTGTATGCTTTTTCTCCCAAAGCAGTTAAACAATAGTCTACCTGACAATACTTAAAATTAACATGTTTTTCTCTCATTCCCACCCGTGGAAAGTCTAACCACCTTAGCTTGACTATTGAAACAACTGAACTGCATCACGGTCTTCTGAGAATCAAATGGTTGCCTGAGAATCAAATGATTGTCAGAGAATAAAACAGTTTTCTCAGAATCAAATGGTTGTCTCAGAATTAATTTGTCGTCTGATTATACAATCCCAGGTTTTGCTCCTTAATAGGAACCAAACCCCTAATAGCTTACGTCACAGTCTGACTATAGTACAAAATAAAATTCCAAATATCGATTAAACATGTCTCATCTATTGAGTCCCTGTAACTACTTAGTGATTGGTGCTAAATATAAATTAATTCATTACAAGATTTAAAAAAATAATCACCACGAGAAATCTCTTGAAAAATTAGTGTCATTAAAATACATTGAATATATAAAAGTAACACATTACATCGAGACAGTGCCAAGTGAGAGAAAAAAACTTACTTCCAAACTTGACATCTCTTAGGACAATACCTTTCACAAGAACAACCAAGCTTTGAATAAAACACAAAGAGACACAAATCATTGTAATAAAAATTGTGTTGGGACTTAAAGTAAATTCCATAACTAGGTTCATAAAAACACCACACCAAACCTCCAAAGTGGTGATTGAGTCCGCGAGCCGAAGCCCCAAAAATGTATGCACCGGCTCGTTTGATTCCAATCGCTAGACGTCAAAGCAATAGCGGGTGTCTTATTTGACTTATATCATATATTATCATATTAAATCAAATATCACATATGAAAGCGGTTAAACTGACAATAGTATTAATTCAAAAGTTGAATGGCACAAACCCCTATTGCGATGATAAAAGAAGCACTGTGCTGGTCTACGTTATTATCGGATATATGACATTATCCACGCCCGGAAAAAATAATCCATTATGTGAAACAGGTCATCATTGAATGCCTAAGGACTTCTTGGAATATTATGTTTTAGTTGATTGTTTATAAGTCTATTGGAAACTGACAACTATAGCGCTAATGGGATCCACGGGGTATAAAGGAATAATTAAAATTATATGAAGTCCGATGTAGAACACGTCCAGTTTTTAATTATTTATAGTATTTACAGCAAACACGCATCTTTCGATTGGTCAATAGTAATGTTTATTATACAAAAAATTAATTATTTATATAGTTGATATGTGTATAGTTTACCCGGGGGTAGACTTATATTGATATACAACAAAACATTAAATTTGGCGTTCACCAGATAAAAAAAAAATCCATTTAATATCGTAGATCGGACATTAGCTGAATTCTTCTACACTAAAGAATACAATTAAAGTAAATCTATGCAACAAACAATTACTGGTAGAATGAATTATTGTAGAAACGGATAGCTCCGATAAAAGTTCAGTAATTGTTTTCCAGTAACAATAGTCCTTTTTTAAGGGGCGGGCAATGGGGGTGGATGGACGAACGATTAGAGCGTGCACGGCGGTGTGAAGTTAGCTTGATTTTTTCGTTATTGGCGCGTTTTTTGATACTGGCGAATGGCGAAAAACTTTAATCTCAAAAAAAGCAGATTTGATGGATGCTAGGTTTGTTGATATTGACGAATCTCGAAAAACGAGCTATTCACTTTTGGATATTCAGAGTTGAATCTCGAAAAAACAGATATGATGGATGCATATTCACAGAATGTCTCCAAAACTAACACATTTGATTAAATAAGCTTTCTAAAACGAATTAAAAATATCATAAATAACAACTTCAGTTTTCTTGAAATAATTCAAGGGTTGGCAGCACTTTATTTAAATGAAACATTTCTTTATATAAAACTAAGATTATTTCAAACATGGTTCCACGTCATAAACAGCTTTTTCCGACCGACAAATAGGCCTACACTATTTAGCCAAACTTTCCACAAATATCACTATAGACTGAAATAACGGTCTCGAATACCCTACAGTTTCTGTACTGCAAATCCTATAATTTTGCCTGTCGATTAATTCTAAAATTTCTATAGGAGAATCTATAGAACAATCAAAACAGAGAGAGAAAGAGAGAGAGAGGGAGAGAGAAAGAGGGAGATTGAAATGGTGGGGGTAACGTTCACTCGAACAAACTAGATTATTTCAATAATTCGCTTGCGCGTAGGAGTGTTTAGCAGTGAGGTGGGGACCTGAGAACCAGCAGAAAACCCATGAAGTTGGAAGGCGTTCCTGCTAATTGTCACGTACAAGCGGGAAATCGAAACCCCACCAGTTGACTCAATGACGGACCTGATGATGCAGCGCACACATTAACCACTCGGCCATCCTCTTGCCCCTCCCCCTGTCTGGCGGGATTGCGTCCTTACGGCGCTTCTGAGATCGTACGGCGACCTGAAAATGCATAAGATCGCCGGCAAACTTCAACGCCATGCGAGAAAATGTCTCAAAAATTACAATCTTGAAGAAAAAAGTCGCGTTTTCACAGCTTTGTAGGCCAGATTGTAGGTCAGATCTCAAAACAAACGCCGTGACTCGGCGATCATTGGCGACCATGGTGACCACTGCACGATCTGGGGTTTCCATCCCGCTTTTACCACGCTTATGACTATCTTGGCGCTCTCAGAGATCATTTTCCTTCTCCGTAACAGCGCTGTAAGGACGCCAACCCCGGTCTGATGGGAGTATAACGGATAATGAAATGGACTTTTCAGCAAGAGAAATTTAATAACGGACCGATAGCAAGAAAACGACCGTTTAACGGATCGTTGAAATAACAAAGTTTTGAGCAACAGGTCTCTGATCATCAGATGCGTGAACATTGCATACCGAGGTTTAACATCAGTTATTTACAAGGTTATTTAATTATATTTAATACCAATACTGATCCATTTTTATAGTGCTGAAATTCCTATGAAAAACAACTTAGTATATTAGTTGAGATCGACTCGGTTGGTTCGGGAGGCGACCTGGTTGGTTGTGGAGAAGATACAGTTGGTTCTATGCGTAACAAAACCTTTGATGACACCTGGAATTCGAAATAACAGTAGGCCATGGTCTTCATACGTTTATTTCGGCAATAGCATATGCATGACAACCGGTGAAATTTTGGGACTGGTGAAAATGAATGTATGTATTTTTTCGTAAAAAGTATCAGAGAGCTTCAAATAGTTTCAATGAACTATAATAACAGTTTCCAAAATTTTTCGCCACAAATTAACCATTTTTAACCACTAAAATATATCTTGTATTGCTCCTTTAATAGCCAATTAACAAATATCCAATTAATAAAGCAGTCCACTGTTCTGATCATCCAACAGTTTGTAGATACAGTTCAGAACTTTACAAACCAACAAATTTGCTTATTAATAGACTATTGTTTTAAAGGGTCGTTTGTACTGTGCGCGACAGCGAACGCATCGATCACATTTTATTGAACAACCATTTTGAACAGAACACAATTTTTTTTTATGGAATATCGATTACTGGTTTTATAAATACTGTGTTCATCAATCGCTAACGCCACGTGGTTCTTCCTTGTCCGAGGGACTGACAAGTGACAACGTCTAGATTGGACGAAAAACCTAGGTCCCATTTAGGCTTACACATTTGCGTGCATGTAAAAGATCCCTTAGCAATTGGAATTCGATATATGAATAGACTGCAGCGCCACTGTCCGGGAAAAATTCCTCCTATTGCACACAGTATGGCGTATGACCGTCATGTTATATTAATGTATATTTTTAGTATGTTACTAATACAAATCCATGCTCCAATTTGCAATAAGAAAAGCTTGTGTTGCAATTAGTTGCCAGTTGGGCAATTTCCATGCCCGACTGACTAGGCTATAGCCCCATAGATGAGCCAGGGGGCAGGGGGGCAGCTGCCCCCAATTTTCGGGCAAGCTGACTTATCGCTCAGACGGGCAAAGTGAAAAAAAATTTTAAAAATTATTTCATCTACTTGGCAAAATCAAGTGCCCGAAATCTAATAAAACACTAATTTTACCGACCGGAATAGCAGGAAAACGCGTTTGTGGCCGTCAAATTCCCAAATTTTCTTTGAGGGGGGGGGGGGGGCCTTCAGTTCCGCTTCTACCCAAATTTTTTTCGGTCATTTCTAGTTTTGTTTCCCTAACTGTCCTCGAGACCTAATATAACACTAATTTTACTTTTCTTTTAATTGAATACCACGAATTTGTACTGAGTTGACTATGGATTAAAATTTTTTATCTGGAGCCACTCTACTTTGTGCGACATTTTTTCGGGCACCGATTATTATTTGTGAATTCAGCTGTAACAGTCTGATTGGATGGTTGGATTTCCGAGTGGGATTTCTATTACAAAAACAATTGGATACTTTTGGAGTTGCTTACACGGGCTAGAATAGCAGAAAACGCATTTGCGGTGGTTAGAGTTTCAAAATTTATTTTCTCCGGGAGGGTTAGACCCCCAAACCCAGCGATGATTGATTTGTTGTTTAGAATTCGGGTCAGCCAGGTATAGCTATATAAAACCAAATTGAAGTTGCTGTATTCACAGGCTGGAATAGCACGAAAACGCGTTCGCCGCAGTTAAATTTTCAAAATTTTCTCCTAACGGTCCCGTCTTCGTGGACTGTAAACGATTGATTGGAATCCGAGTCAGTCACCTTATCAATTTTAGACCACTTTGAAGTTGCTTTGTTCACGGGTTGAAATAGCAGGAAAACGTGTTTGCAGCCGTCAAATATTCCAAAATTTTCTTTCCATGGTGGGGGTGGGGGCCGTACAAGGTAGGCCCTAAGCTCCGCTCTCTGTAAACCCGAAATTTTTCCGGGCATTTCGGGTTCTGTCCCGCTAACGGTCATCGAGCCCTTACGCCTATGTATAGCCCAATCGCGACAAAAACAGTTTTGTAGGCCTATTATTCAGTAAAAATTTATAGAAAATCCACACGCAAATGTCTAAAAATAACCGTATGAATAACGTCATAGATGAAAAACGTCATGACCATTGTGACGTCATGGTATTGTCCTATCATTCATAGTACTGATAAGACGTGTATCATAAGTTTCCTTGTGTTTACATACTATTTCAAGATTTTATTAACGAAAAACAGTGATTCAAGATAACTATTTAGAAAATAGGTAAGTATTTTTACCTCTCATCTAAGGGAAAAAAACTACAATTAATAAACAAAAATTGTGCGAATCATTGTCGCCGTTCTGACCTCGCTCCACTCTAATCGCATAATATGAAAGTATGTACTTATGAGCAAAACTATGTCTCAGAGTTTCTGATTTTATCAAAGACTCGGACAATCCCCAGATCTTACGCCTAACATGACGATGCCCGATCCCCTGTCGTAGTCCAACACCGGGATCGAACACGGGACCACCAATTTAACGAGTCAACGAACTTCTTAACGAGTCGCCCCGTCCCACTGTCAAAACAGAGTGCAAGACAACAATAGGTTAAATGTATGTTTGGTGATAAATCGTTACTGGCATAGTTTTTTCATCGAGATACTTTATTATATTTCAGTATGAATCCATTTTATGTTAAGAAGAAGGATGAAACTGATGAAACAAGATCAGATAACGAAGATGAATACATTCCTGAATGTATAACAACATCATCATCTTCAAGATCATCTTGTCTACCAACACCTAAAACCCCTAAACCAATCGCTGGTTAGTTATCTTTTATAATTCAAAATCTACTTAATATTAATTATTTCTGATAAGAGATAGAGACAAGAACATACGAAGATAACATTTAAATACTCCCTTTACAGGTTGTCATGCTGATAAACATCTCCCTTGTATAACCATCGTCTTTATTTCATCACGCCACATACATGTACATGTATAAGATATTCTTGAAATCTTGAAATAAGAAAAGGCTAACCAACCCGTCCTCTTGCTTAAAATTGCAATAGCATTTTTTTAAGTTATATTTTTAAAATGTATTAAAATAAAGCCCTAAAATAGATTGAACCTATAAACAGCCCTACCTTGTTAAAGAATAATCCTATTAATCCTATAATTCACTATTGCCAGTTGAGAAATTGGCAAAAATATCATTTTCAACTTCAAATTCAAACGTTTGAAGATGGCCGTCCATGGAGAGGAATGGGAAAACAAGGGAGGTAATTGAGTAACTATTTCCTCAATCAACCTGTGTCACCCATTTTAATGCCCCAAAAATTTTGCCCATGATCGTATAATAGTGAGTTGACAACCTTTTGAGCAAAAGACATAGAAATAATTATGTTTTGACTTTCTTAGAAAATATGAAATTTCCGCTTTAACACAAGTCACTGGTTATATTTGACCTAATAATATAGCATCAGTTGAAGTTAAAATTACACTTCAGAATTAAATATTTTCAGGAATACCAGTACCCCGACTCGAGTTATGGAGTTCGAACTCTGAATCCAATTCCTACAGCTCTGACAATGATATAGAACCAGGATTGAACGTCAAGAACATCAAAGGTAAAATAATAAACTTATTACACCGCTTGAAATATAATTATATGAACCAATTGAATTGTGTTTAGCGTCCATCTTTTCGGCACAAACTGGGTTAATGAAAATCTAAATAAATATGAAGTACAGGTATACTTTTCTTGATAATGATTGATCTTATGAAGCTTTTAGTGTTCCTATATCTGTTACAGTGCCAATTCTACAAGATACATCTGGACAAGTTCTCGAATATATCGAAGAAATAAATTCCATGAATGAAGTTCTTACGATGAAAGTTAAATCACTGAACGTGTAAGTTCCCTTTTGCCGTCTTTTCTTATGTTTGAAAGCATCTTGCGGCTTTAGTACAGGCCATCCTTAATTCTTTTTCAAGGCAAATATTTGACTCATCAAGGGAAGATCGACAATATCCTCTTCTAATCAGTGGTTACCCCAAACAGTTCCAGCATATATGCTGGACTGCTGGTTGAGTGGATTGTGTAGCAGTCAATTAACAATTATATCACAAAATTGCAACATAGGTCATTTCTTCAAAGGGGACATGCTACTTAAACTAACCAATCATATGTATTCTGTCTTTTGCATCGGGAAGATGATGGGCGTCTTGAGGACCTTTAATGAGAGTAACTCCTATTAAAAATCTATAGATAGATAAATCAGTAGACTGGACACTTTATAAAAGCCATTCTTTTTCTTTCAGTCACGTACAGGTACTTCATTCGAGAGAAGACGATCGCTTGAACGAAAACAATGAGCTGAAAGGAACAATCAAAGAACTGACAGAAGAATTAGAACATCGCAAGAGGTCCAAGCGTTTTAATGGTAATTCATTTAGTCAAACGTCCAACAAACCAGCAGCTGCGGTCAGAAAGGTCACCAATGAAAAGTATGACAAGACAACTAGATTTGTTAAACAGTTGGAATCTAAAAATGCCAATGCCCAGCTTTCCAATCAAAAAGCAGGTAGAATTGAAACTACAATAGCCACACAAACAAAGAAACCATCTGTTGTAAAAATAAGCAAAACAAAGGCTGTTAAGATTCAACAGAAACAAACTGAAGTAAAGATCACCAAACCAAAGACCGTGAAGATTTCACCACCACAGAAAGCAACTGAAGTTAAGGTGAGCAAACCAAAGCCCGTGAAGATTCGACAGAAACAAAATGATGTAAAGATAATCAAACCAAAGGATGGGGAGATTCCACAGAAACATGTTGAAGTAAAGATAAGCAAACCGAAGGCTATGATTCCACAGAAACTAACTGATGGAAAGATAATCAAACCAACTGGTGGAAAGATAATCAAACCAACTGGTGGAAAGATAATCAAACCAAAGGATGTGGAGATTCCACAAACCCCAACTGAGGTAAAGGTAAAGGCTGAGAAGATTCATCAGAAAACATACGAGACCGTCAACCGCAAATCAAACGATACCGCGGCAACAATCACTGCTAAACCCCAGAGTGCCACTACGAAGACGTTGAGTTCCAAATCCTTAAAGGAATCCAGAGGAGCGCAAAACGCCAGTAACCTATCAAAATCAACACTGCCGACTGAAAGCTCAAAGCAGGATAGTGCCGATAAGAAGATCTCATTACCTGAAATATCATTCTCTAAAAATATGTCGTCACATGATTCATCGAGCACCCCGGAAATCGTGACTTCCAGAACACGAACAACATCAAACAGCACGATACACACTGATTTTAATGAGTTTGTCTATTCATCCGAATTTTCATCTCCGCAAAGCAGTCGGGCGCTCACGCCAGCATCATCTATCACAGAAGAGCTGTCAGTCTATTCCTGCTCGTCGCCAGAGCTAATGATACAAAACCGATTTGAAGGAGTGCATAAGACAGATAAAGCAACAACAGTGAACAGTACCTCCTCGCCTGATGTTTCTTATTCAATAAAAAAAATATCATCAGTAAACAGTAACCACACGATAATTAGAAATGTAAAGAAACATGGATCATTATTCCCGTCCTTGGTTGAGTATCAGAAGATTAATCCAGAAAATTCGGCAACGCCACCAAAAATAAAATCAACATCGTCAGTATTTGAAAGTCCACAAAGGCGTTTCAAAATCGCAAAGAAAATTGGTGCTGCTCCACAGAAACTAACTGATGGAAAGATAATCAAACCAACTGATGGAAAGATAATCAAACCAAAGGATGTGGAGATTCCACAAACCCCAACTGACGTAAAGGTAAAGGCTGTGAAGATTCATCAGAAAACATACGAGACCGTCAACCGCAAATCAAACGATACCGCGGCAACAATCACTGCTAAACCCCAGAGTGCCACTACGAAGACGTTGAGTTCCAAATCCTTAAAGGAATCCAGAGGAGCGCAAAACGCCAGTAAACTATCAAAATCAACACTGCCGACTGAAAGCTCAAAGCAGGATAGTGCCGATAAGAAGATCTCATTACCTGAAATATCATTCTCTAAAAATATGTCGTCACATCATTCATCGAGCACCCCCGAAACCGTGACTTCCACAACACGAACAACATCAAACAGCACGATACACACTGATTTTAATGAGTTTGTCTATTCCTCCGAATTTTCATCTCCGCAAAGCAGTCGGGCGCTCACGCCAGCATCATCTATCACAGAAGAGCTGTCAGTCTATTCCTGCTCGTCGCCAGAGCTAATGATACAAAACCGATTTGAAGGAGTGCATAAGACAGATAAAGCAACAACAGTGAACAGTACCTTCTCGCCTGATGTTTCTTATTCAATAAAAAAAATATCATCAGTAAACAGTAACCACACGATAATTAGAAATGTAAAGAAACATGGATCATTATTCCCGTCCTTGGTTGAATATCCGAAGATTAATCCAGAAAATTCGGCAACGCCACCAAAAATAAAATCAACATCGTCAGTATTTGAAAGTCCACAAAGGCGTTTCAAAATCGCAAAGAAAATCGGCGCTGCTCCACTTCCTAATCCAATGAAAGAACTACCATCATTATCTGGCCGATATAATCCTAAACCGCCAGCAAGTCCAAGACCTAATACCAAGAAAATAAAAATACCATCTTTACAATCTCAAACAAAATTTTATAAGAGACAAGATTAAACGGATTTAATTTCCCCTGCCATCAATGATCATTCTGGCTCATTCAGTTTGGTGTTGTAAATTTTGGGTGATTGTTGTGCATAAGAAAAACAAAATCTTCAATGTCAACAAAATTGTCTAGTTTGTTCAAAGCAAGTATAAAACAATAACACAGTGAATGAATTGAAAATTACAATGTATTACAAAAATATTTAATATCATTGTAAAGATTACTGAACAATTTCTAATAAAATTTGAAATACGATAAACATATTAAATAACAAAGATGGGGATCCAAAATTAGAAAAAAATATACATGATATCTATAGGGGTTTATCAACAATTGTAAATATTCTTTAATCAATGTTAATATTATGATTATATATAAGTAGCCTGTTATTGATGTTAGTATTATCATTATATATTAGTAGCTTGTAATTATATTATTGATAGCATGTTTGTAATGAATGTTAGTATTGTCATTTATTATATTAGTAGCATGTATGTAATGAATGTTTATATGTTAATATGTAAGTAGCCTGTAATTAGTCTTAGTATTGTGATTGTATATTATAAGCCCGTAATGAATGTTAGCGTTGTTATATTAGATCTGTGTAATCAATGTTAATATTGTCTTTATATATTAGAAGTCTGTAATCAATGTTAGAAATCTCATTATATACTATTCAAAAAAAGTAGGGGATATTTGATTTTTAAGTGTTATTAAAGTCACCTAATGAAACTGACGAAGAAACAAATGAAATGAAGTTCACATTCATCGATTTATTCCAAATGATCGTTAGACTAAGTAAGGCACAGACTGACCATTATAAGGGTAAAATGATACCCGGGGTCAAACAGCAAAGTTACCACAGCATCACAACAAAGTCAGTAACGGGTAAATCCTCCTCTGTTTGCCAAACAAGCATTGATCCGACGTGGCATACTCCTAATGAGACGTCTAAGGTCATTTTGGTCCAGATTGTCCCATTCCTGTTGCAACGCAGCAGCAAGTTCTTGGACATTGGCAGGACGTTGTTGACGTTGACGTAACCTCTGTCCAAGCATGTCCCAGAGATGCTCGATGGGGGAGAGGTCGGGACTCAGTGCTGGCCAAGGTAATGTGGTGATGTTCTGTTGTTGGAGGTAACCTGTAACGATCCTGGCCCTGTGACATCTTGCGTTGTCATCCTGGAAGATGAAACGGCGGCCATGACGTCGTGCGAACGGCACAACATGGACGGCCAAGATGTTGTCCCGGCAGTACTGGCCTGTAACACGCCCTGCAACAACATGTAAAGCCGTTCTTCCAGCAACAGTGATGCCTCCCCACACCATAACAGAACCACCCCCAAATCGATCATGTCTGATGACGTTACTCCTACGTCTGTCCAAAAAATCAACAGTGAACCTTGACTCATCTGAAAACATCACATTGTTCCAGCGTCGATTATCCCAGTGTTGACGATCCCTACACCAACGACGTCTTGCCTGAATGTGATGATCTCTGAAACAAGGGATCACGCGAGGACGTGGGGCGCGAAGGTGACCCCTATGCAGTCGATTCCGAATCGTCTGGCCACTCACTCTCACACCAGTGTCTGTTTGAAGACGAGCGCTGATCTGATTTGCTGTGATGACACGATTTCTCAAGGCCAAGGTACGGATAAATCGATCCTGGGCTTGAGTTGTCGCCCTTGGTCGACCTGAGCGTGGTCTGTCCTGTACAGATTGTGTATCACGGTATCTGGACCATAGCCTGCTTATGACAGACTGAGAAACATTCATCGTCCGCGCCACAACCGCCTGTGTTGTGCCGATCTGTAGCATGCCAAGGGCACGTAACCTTTCATTTTGGGTAAGCCGACGCATATCAAAATTTGTTTTCTGGTCACTAAAACAATTAAACTGATGTTTCCACCCTGGAATTCAATGCCACAATGACTGTAACATTCCAAGTCAGAGTCGTGCAAATCTTGGGTTGGACCCCCATGATGATCCCAAGCATCACCTGCATTCCATGCGGTAGCTATCGGTGCGTTTTGGCGTCACATGTAACTGGAAATGTTTCTTCTGTTAGGTTCTATAGTGACTTTTTTCGTAGTCATTTGCATATTTTAGTATTATGCCCCCAAAATCAAATATCCCCTACTTTTTTTGAATAGTATATATCAGTAGCCTGCAATCAGTGTTATTGTCGTTGTAGTCTGGCTTCAAGGAAATAAAATGATATTTTACCAAGATCAACCCTTTGTTTTAACCACAGATTTAGTTGCCAATAAAGAAAGATACTAAGATACTTGCTATGGTAATACAACAATAAGTAGTGTTGCACAAATTGTAAAGATTGTGTATGTTAATCGCACTGAATCCTTGCTGAATGTTAGAGTAGGAAAAGCCGGATACTCTGTCTACTAGAATGGGAAGGAGTGAAAAACATCTGCCCCGCATTGGCATATACACGTAAAAGAATCCTTGAATTCTATGAAAAGTAGGCGGAAAAGCCACGGTCCGGGCAAAACTGCCGTAAACGTTCACCGCGCAGCACATATCCGCCTTCATCAAACGGGTCGGCAGTAAAATAAATATTCGCGTGGCCGTTACTATAACTGAACGGAGTGAAATCTCTGGGCAAGTTAATTAGCTATCAATATAACTCTTTATCTGTAAAATTTTACATTTGAAAACATTTTTTCTCATTTTTAATGGGAAATAATCAATGGATTTGTTAGTATAATTAGTTCCTGTTCAGTGTAAATACGTACATAAAATACTACTCGAAGGTGTAAAAAGAGTTAAGGGCACCAATTATGCTCGGATAATTTAGTGTTACTATGTCCGATGTAAAGAACGCACGTGCTATTGAGGCCGGTAGATGCAGAATAGTAGGAAGTTGAACCCGTTTCATTGCCGTTGGGCGAGTGATAGTGTGGCAGCCCAGGCCCTTGTTTAGGTTATCCCCAACTTAACGTATCTCTCAATGTGTTATCAAATTGCAAGTAACCATAAACACACTCAACACGGTGATTTATTTTTTAAAAAATATATAATTAGTGCAACTATTTATATCCACCATACTCAGAAAACGCATTTGTGGTGGTTAGAGTTTCAAAATTTATTTTCTCCGGGAGGGTTAGGCCCCCAAACCCAGCGATGATTGATTGATTGTTTAGAATTCGGGTCAGCCAGGTATAGCTATATAAAACCAAATTGAAGTTGCTGTATTCACAGGCTGGAATAGCAGGTAAACGCGTTCGCCGCAGTTAAATTTTCAAAATTTTCTCCCAACGGTCCCGTCTTCGTGGACTGTAAACGATTGATTGGAATCCGAGTCAGCCACCTTTTAGACCACTTTGAAGTTGCTTTGTTCACGGGTTGAAATAGCAGGAAAACGTGTTTGCAGCCGTCAAATATTCCAAAATTTTCTTTCCAGGGCGGGGGTGGGGGCCGTACAAGGTAAGCCCCGCTTCTCCGCCTCTCGTGGAAGACCGGTGCCGCTCTCTGTAAACCCGAAATTTTTCCGGGCATTTCGGGTTCTGTCCCGCTAACGGTCATCGGGCCCATACGCCTATGTATAGCCCAATTTGTATTATTCAGTAAAATTTATAGAAAATCCACACGCAAATGTCTAAAAATAACCGTATGAATAACGTCATAGATGAAAAACGTCATGACCATTGTGACGTCATGGTATTGTCCTATCATTCATAGTACTGATAAGACGTGTATCATAAGTTTCCTTGTGTTTACATACTATTTCAAGATTTTATTAACGAAAAACAGTGATTCAAGATAACTATTTAGAAAATAGGTAAGTATTTTTACCTCTCATCTAAGGGGAAAAAACTGCAATTAATAAACAAAAATTGTGCGAATCATTGTCGCCGTTCTGAACTCGCTCCACTCTAATCGCATAATATGAAAGTATGTACTTATGAGCAAAACTATGTCTCAGAGTTTCTGATTTTATCAAAGACTCGGACAATCCCCAGATCTTACGCCTAACATGACGATGTCAACACTCCGCCCCGCCCCAACCGCCCCATCCGCATCACCCAGCCTCCTGTTTAGCTTCCTGAAGACGCCCCTCCTATACTATATTATGCCTAACGTATGTTAGATTGTCAAAACAAATGGAATGAAATGGGGATTAAAGCCCTGCCTCTCTATACCAACTGGGCTAATAAAAACGGACATGCCGTGCAATGTGCTATGAGGGGCATTTTGCCCGGACAGTGGATCTATGTCCTACTCTTATGTCGAATTCCGACAGTTGGGGCTCTTTGTCTGCATTGGGTTCTTATTATTTATCCCATCAAAACGACTGCCCATTGTCCTTTGCCTGACCCCCTGTCGTAGTCCAACACCGGGATCGAACACGGGACCACCAATATAACGAGTCAACGACCTTCTTAACGAGTCACCCCGTCCCACTGTCAAAACAGAGTGCAAGAAAACATTAGGTTAAATGTATGTTTGGTGATAAATCGTTACTGGCATAGTTTTTTGATCGAGATACTTTATTATATTTCAGTATGAATCCATTTTATGTTAAGAAGAAGGATGAAACTGATGAAACAAGATCAGATAACGAAGATGAATACATTCCTGAATGTATAACAACATCATCATCTTCAAGATCATCTTGTCTACCAACACCTAAAACCCCTAAACCAATCGCTGGTTAGTTATCTTTTATAATTCAAAATCTACTTAATATTAATTATTTCTGATAAGAGATAGAGACAAGAACGTACGAAGATAACATTTAAATATTCCATTTTCAGGTTGTCATGCTGATAAACATCTCCCTTGTATAACCATCGTGTTTATTTCACTTCAGAATTAAATATTTTCAGGAATACCAGTACCCCGACTCGAGTTATGGAGTTCGAACTCTGAATCCAATTCCTACAACTCTGACAATGGTATAGAACCAGGATTGGACGTTAAGAACATCAAAGGTAAAATAATAAACTTTTTTACACAGGTTTAAATATAAATATATGAATCAATTGAATGGTGTTTAGCGTCCATCTTTTCTGTACAAACTGGGTTAATGCAAACGTAAATAAATATGAAGTACAGGTATACTTTTCTTGATAATGATTGATCATAATATGTTTTCTTATAAATCTTTTAGTGTTCCTATATCTGTTACAGTGCCAAGTCTACAAGATACATCTGGACAAGTTCTCGAATATATCGAAGAAATAAATTCCATGAATGAAGTTCTTACGATGAAACTTAAATCGCTGAACGTGTAAGTTCCCTTTTACCGTCTGTTCTTATGTTTCAAAGCATCTCGCGCCTTTAGTACAGGTCATCCTTAATTCACTTTCAAGGCAAATATTTGACTCGTCAAGGGAAGACCGACAATATCCTCCTCTAATCAGTGGTTACCCTAAACAGTTCCAGCATATATGCTGGACTGCTGGTTGAGTGGATTGTGTAGCAGTCAATTAACAATTATATCACAAAATTGCAACATAGGTCATTTCTTCAAAGGGGACATGCTACTTAAACCTAACCAATCATGTGTATTCTGTCTTTTGCATTGGGAACATGATGGGCGTCTTGAGTACCTTTAATGAGAGTAACTCCTATTAAAAATCTATAGATAGATAAATCAGTAGACTGGACACTTTATAAAAGCCATTCTTTTTCTTTCAGTCACGTACAGGTACTTCATTCGAGAGAAGACGATCGCTTGAACGAAAACAATGAGCTGAAAGGAACAATCATAGAACTGACAGAGGAATTAGAACATCGCAAGAGGTCCAAGCGTTTTAATGGTAATTCATTTAATCAAACGTCCAACAAACCAGCAGCTGCCGTCAGAAAGGTCACCAATGAAAAGTATGACAAGACAACTAGATTTGTTAAACAGTTGGAATCTAAAAATGCCAATGCCCAGCTTTCCAATCAAAAAGCAGGTAGAATTGAAACTACAATAGCCACACAAACAAAGAAACCATCTGTTGTAAAAATAAGCAAAACAAAGGCTGTTAAGATTCAACAGAAACAAACTGAAGTAAAGATCACCAAACCAAAGACCGTGAAGATTTCACCACCACAGAAATCAACTGAAGTTAAGGTGAGCAAACCAAAGCCCGTGAAGATTCGACAGAAACAAAATGATGTAAAGATAATCAAACCAAAGGATGGGGAGATTCCACAGAAACATGTTGAAGTAAAGATAAACAAACCGAAGGCTATGATTCCACAGAAACTAACTGATGGAAAGATAATCAAACCAACTGATGGAAAGATAATCAAACCAAAGGATGTGGAGATTCCACAAACCCCAGCTGAGGTAAAGGTAAAGGCTGTGAAGATTCATCAGAAAACATACGAGAACGTCAACCGCAAATCAAACGATACCGCGGCAACAATCACTGCTAAACCCCAGAGTGCCACTACGAAGACGTTGAGTTCCAAATCCTTAAAGGAATCCAGAGGAGCGCAAAACGCCAGTAAACTATCAAAATCAACACTGCCGAACGAAAGCTCAAAGCAGGATAGTGTCGATAAGAAGATCTCATTACCTGATGATAGTGCCGATAAGAAGATCTCATTACCTGAAATATCATTCTCTAAAAATATGTCGTCACATCATTCATCGAGCACCCCCGAAACCGTGACTTCCAGAACACCACCAACATCAAACAGCACGATACACACTGATTTTAATGAGTTTGTCTATTCATCCGAATTTTCATCTCCGCAAAGCAGTCGGGCGCTCATGCCAGCATCATCTATCACAGAAGAGCTGTCAGTCTATTCCTGCTCGTCGTCAGAGCTAATGATACAAAACCGATTTGAAGGAGTGCATAAGACAGATAAAGCAACAACAGTGAACAGTACCTTCTCGCCTGATGTTTCTTATTCAATAAAAAAAATATCATCAGTAAACAGTAACCACACGATAATTAGAAATGTAAAGAAACATGGATCATTATTCCCGTCCTTGGTTGAATATCCGAAGATTAATCCAGAAAATTCGGCAACGCCACCAAAAATAAAATCAACATCGTCAGTATTTGAAAGTCCACAAAGGCGTTTCAAAATCGCAAAGAAAATTGGTGCTGCTCCACAGAAACTAACTGATGGAAAGATAATCAAACCAACTGATGGAAAGATAATCAAACCAAAGGATGTGGAGATTCCACAAACCCCAACTGACGTAAAGATAAAGGCTGTGAAGATTCATCAGAAAACATACGAGACCGTCAACCGCAAATCAAACGATACCGCGGCAACAATCACTGCTAAACCCCAGGGTGCCACTACGAAGACGTTGAGTTCCAAATCCTTAAAAGAATCCAGAGGAGCGCAAAACGCCAGTAAACTACCAAAATCAACGCTGCCGACTGCAAGCTCAAAGCAGGATGGTGCCGATAAGAAGATCTCATTACCTGAAATATCATTCTCTAAAAATATATCGTCACATCATTCATCGAGCACCCCCGAAATCGTGACTTCCAGAACACGAACAACATCATCAAACAGCACGATACACACTGATTTTAATGAGTTTGTCTATTCATCCGAATTTTCATCTCCGCAAAGCAGTCGGGCGCTCACGCCAGCATCATCTATCACAGAAGAGCTGTCAATCTATTCCTGCTCGTCGCCAGAGCTAATGAAACAAAACCGATTTGAAGGAGTGCATAAGACAGATAAAGCAACAACCTCCTCGCCTGATGTTTCTTATTCAATTAAAAAAATATCATCAGTAAACAGTAACCACACGATAATTAGAAATGTAAAGAAACATGGATCATTATTCCCGTCCTTGGTTGAATATCCGAAGATTAATCCAGATAATTCGGCAACGCCACCAAAAATTAAATCAACATCGTCAGTATTTGAAAGTCCACAAAGGCGTTTCAAAATCGCAAAGAAAATCGGTGCTGCTCCACTTCCTAATCCAATGAAAGAACTACCATCATTATCTGGCCGATATAATCCTAAACCGCCAGCAAGTCCAAGACCTAATACCAAGAAAATAAAAATACCATCTTTACAATCTCAAACAAAATTTTATAAGAGACAAGATTAAACGGATTTAATTTCCCCTGCCATCAATGATCATTCTGGCTCATTCTGTTTGGTGTTGTAAATTTTGGGTGATTGTTCTGCATAAGAAAAACAAAATCTTCAATGTCAACAAAATTGTCTAGTTTGTTCAAAGCAAGTATAAAACAATAACACAGTGAATGAATTGAAAATTACGATGTATTACAAAAATATTTAATATGATTGTAAAGATTACTGAATAATTTCTTATAAAATTTGAAATATGTTGTAAATTTTGGGTGATTGTTCTGCATAAGAAAAACAAAATCTTCAATGTCAACAAAATTGTCTAGTTTGTTCAAAGCAAGTATAAAACAATAACACAGTGAATGAATTGAAAATTACAATGTATTACAAAAATATTTAATATGATTGTAAAGATTACTGAATAATTTCTTATAAAATTTGAAATATGTAAACATATTAAATAATAAAGATGGGGATCTAAAATTAGAAAAAAATATATATCTATAGCGGTTTATCAACAATATTGTAAATATTCTTTAATCAATGTTAATATTATGATTATATGTTAGTATTGTCATTATATATTAGTAGCTTGTGATGAATGTTAGTATTATCATTTATTATATTAGTAGCATGTATGTAATGAATGTTTGTGTGTTAATATGTTAGTAGCCTGTAATTAGTCTTAGTATTGTAATTGTATATTATAAGCCCGTAATGAATGTTAGCGTTGTTATATTAGGTCTGTGTAATCAATGTTAATATTGTCATTATATATTAGAAGTCTGTAATCAATGTTAGAAATGTCATTATATATCAGTAGCCTGTAATCAGTGTTATAATTGTCGTTGTAGTCTGGCTTCAAGGAAATAAATGATATTTCACCTAGATTAGTGCTTTGTTCTGACAAAAGATTGGGTTGCCAATAAAGAAAGATACTAAGATACTTGCTATGGTAATAGAACAATATTGTTTCATAAATTGTAAAGATTGTGTATGCTAATAGTTAATCGTATTATTGAATACTAAACCGACCGAATGTTCCTGTGGGATATGTTGGGTACAGCATCTAATATCCGGGAAGGGGTGAAAAACAGCGGCCCGGTATTGACAGTCTGAATTCTATGAAAAGTAGGCGGAAACGCCGCTGTTCGGGCAAAATTTCCATCAGCGTTCGCTGCGCAACGCATGTCCGCCTTCATCAAGCTGCATGGTCGGCAGTAAAATTAATATTCGCTTGGCCGTTACTATAGCAGAACGGGATAAAATCTGGACAAGTTATTTAGGTCTCAAAATAAAATTTAATTTGATGACATTAATTTATTTTTCTTTAATCTCATTTTATTCTAAGTGGGCTATATCTGGATAAAATTAGTTTCTATTGCAAAGACGTGAAATGAGTAAAAGGCACCAATTATGCTCAGATCACTTTAATTTTGTATTACTATGTCCGATGTAAAGAACGCACGTGCTATTGGGACCGTGTGGTTTTACTTTACACTATGACCTATAATGCACGTGAACTTCTAAAAGAAGTCATTCACATATTACCGCTGTGAAACAGATTGCGTGTTTATTATCCCGGTGGGTGAAGAATAGTAGGAAGTTATTCCCCGTTTCATTGCCGTTGTACTGAATATTTACGTTTTAACGACCGAACTCCACTCAAACAGTCTTGATATAAAAGTCTATGTTGTTCCGAGCTGTTGATTTCATCCTTGTAAGTATGCAAAGAGTCACGTGGGCATATTTATAACATTTTCGGTTTTAGATGCCCAAAGGGTAATGATAATACTTTTCAAGAATAACGCAATTTAAAATCAAAGTAAACACGAAGTATGATCGGTTCTGAAGGCCATAGTCCCGGATATTCAAGCAAAACGTTTGAATGGTCATATTCGGGCGTGACCTCTGAAACGGTTTGTTTGACGTTTTATACAAAGCCCATTTTATACAAGCTATCTTATACAGAGTGGTAACTTTTATTTTTGCACTGAAATAAATCTCTATTACGGGCTTCGGTTTAAAGATATATTCTTTAATTGATAATAAGTTTATGAATCTGGTCCGCCACAACTTATCAGAAAATAAGATTTTACATTGTTTGACAAAAATAAAGCATGCATGACTTCAACAGAGCTTGTAATTAATGGAGAGAAAAGAGTTCCATGTCCGCGAATCGGGTATTTGGACATACAAAAAGATTAAAATTATTGTACCAATACCAGCATTTACAACATACGGATCTCATTTTCCTTTAGATTATTGATACGTATTTAAAGCAATCTCGGGGGGTTGGGATGGCCTAGTGGTCTAGAGTGCCGCGCTTCGACCTCTAGCTGGCCGGTCACCTCTGGCTTGCTACTTTGGTTTCGAGCCCTGGTGTGAGCGTATGTGGCATGGAGATAGGGGCGCCTTCTCAACCTCGTGGGTTTCCTCCGGGCACTCCGGTTTCCTCCCACGGCTAAGCGAATTATTGAAATAAAATTGAAACCGTATGTTAGTCCCGAAATGACCTGGTTGTGTTGAGTGGACGTTAAACCCCATTTCTCTCTCTCTCTAAAGCAATCTCTAAAGTAGTAAACAATATACATTCACTCCGCCTTTGTGTGGCTATATATATTGACAATCTGATTTATTGAATTGCCCGGGAGAAGGTCGCTAGGCGCGAAGATTATCCAATCCTATGCCTTTGAAGACTGAAGAATAAATAACCTCTCCTACTTTCTGTGTTATCCCTTCTGTCTGAATGATGTTCAAGAATGAATTCAAATACGCAGATTGTTACCGGAATATATTGAAGAATGATGTTTTGGACCTATATTCAAGAACTTTCTTGTTCCATTTATATACATAATGTATGTTCGTCAATGGATTATAATATATTAACAGATCCGGTTTCCAAATGAATATATCTTTAAAATATCTATTGTTTTCACAGGCCGGTAAAGAAATGAATATATTTGTTGACTTTGTTTTTAGTAGAACAATGGAATTGTGTATGTACGACGTCAATGATTTTACAGAGGGGCTTGAAAGTAATCCAATTTATTATGAAAATCTACAAATGTCTGAAAATATGAAGACTTTCAAGGTTGGTAGACCAATTGCTGGAACACTGTTTTTTCCACTCTTTCATTATAAAGAATAAAATATGCCGAATTGTAATTTCGGTGCGATTTCAGAACCTTAACGCCAATCTTTTCTAACGTCTTAACTGAACCTGCTCCTAGGCGCCTGTCCAGTTGTGTTAAAAATAAAAGTAACTAAGTGAAACAAATAACAAAATTTTTGCAACAAAAGTGTCATTAGATTCACAAATGGCCCATATCAGGTATGTTTTTGATGGTCGGGAATGGAAGGTGAGGTCGTAAAGTAAACAAACCTTGGTGCGGGGGGGGGGGGGCAATTGCCTTCCTATAATTCTGCCCCCCCTCCCCACCCCGCAATAATTTTAAAAAATAAAATTTTTGTGAGTTGTTTTGGTAATCAATACACTGCACGGTGATTAAATCTCACATTCCCACTCAACCATGGACTTCCATTAAGATAATTCCGAGTGATTTCTTACCGAACCCATCTGGCTGTAAACCTACTATAAAAATGACACGTGAACCACTTGGGAAGTGCGTTTTAGATTCAACGCGGCAAGAATGTTAATTCACTTTGATTCACTCACTCCGTTCGTTGGACACTTTCTTGTTTGTTTGACACTTTCTTGTTTGGTGGATAAACTAGTGCTTTGGTGACAGGCGGTGTCTGGTAAGATCTATTTATATCGACAATTAGTGCCTGAAATAGTGCCAGACTGCATTTGGGACAGTCTGTTATTTCAAAACTCTCTGGGGGAGGCTCGCCATACCCCTATTTGAAGCTTGAGTCTTTTCCTGCACTGTCCTAGCAGTGTGGCCGCTCCATATATTATATGTGCGTGTAATTATGTTGTTCTTTTCTGTATGTTTCAGTATATCTGTAGTAATATACCAGGCCCAGGTTGTAATATTGATATTTATGTTGAACAATTTTGTGGCTGCAATTGTCGGCCAAACTGTGAACCCATAAGTTGCTCATGCATTAAACAACAGGGTCTAAATTATCAAAATGGACGTCTTTTGGAAAATATTATATGTGGAGATAGCTCAAAAGCTATACTAGAGTGCAACTTAAAGTGTTCTTGCGATAGACTCTGCTCAAATAGATTAGTTCAGAATGGTATAAAATATAAACTTGAAGTTTTTACCGTAAAAAACAAAGGTCTAGCGTTACGGACACTGGAAACAATTCCAAGGGGATCATTTGTTTGTGAATATGCTGGTGAAATAGTAAGTGAAGAAGAGGCCAATAAAAGATCAAAGAAATTAACCAAAGATGATATGAATTATTTGTTTGTATTAAACGAGCACTGTGCTTCGGGAATAATTCAAACTTTCATTGATCCAAAATATAAAGGCAATATCGGTCGAATGATCAACCATTCTTGTGATCCGAACCTAACAATGTATCCAGTTCGAATCAATAATAGTATACCTCGATTAGCTTTGTTTGCTAATACTGATATAAAACTGTTGGAAGAATTGTCATTTAGTTATGGATCTAGTTCAAATTGTGATACAGACAAAGGTGTCAATAAAAAAGCATGTTATTGTGGAGCGGCTATTTGTACAAATTATCTCCCTTTTGATACCTCTGTTTTTCTGTAGCTATTTGTGCTTAATAAAATTTGTGACATATTCTTTATAATAGTAACATCCCTATGTTCTAGTCAAAAATATAACAACTTCAGAAAATATAAAATAATTTTTTCTCCATATCAGTAAATATCATAATGCAAATTTTTGGGCTGAAATACATCTCAAGACTAAGGCATTTTTCAAGTCTTTCTTGGTTATTGGCTTGAAATTCATTCCCCATATGATGTAAACTCCAACTGTCTATTTTCTACCTAATATTTAATCAAAAACAAATTGATCAAAATCCAGTAAACAACAACAGTTTTAATCATTAACAATTATTACAGTAAAATTCATACAAAAGCAATAATATATCATATATACCAACTCCCAGACTATCACCAAAAAAACCCATTTGCTCAGATTAAAACATTTATAAATGTGTTACAAAAAATAGTTTGTTAACAATTTAATTATACAGAATAAAAACAAATATATATTTATATCAAATTTAAATATTTAGTGAAAACATGTATGGTACTTTCTTTTGCAGTGACACATTCAGGACTCCAGCTGGGATGGGGGCACAAGTGTCTTAATTGTATTTTTAAGATATGTGTTAGGAGCAGCCCCTATTAAATGTTTTTGACGGATCCAAGATGATATAGAAATTAATAAATTAAAACATGAATATTAATCATAATGTTGTTTTGTATTATTACACACTATTAAAAGAATATAATACAACATTAATCTGAAGTAGATAGCCAATTTTCCTTTATATAATTAGGGGGATGGATTTCTATTTAAAAAAGTTCTTATCTAAGACATGGATAAATCAAAAGGCTTTTATACTAGACAAGAGACAATAATTTATTAATATATCTATGGATGGTTCAGATTGAACCAAGAAAAACACATGTTTATGATTTTAAGTAATCTGGTAATGTGCTGGCTGCACATCGGAATCCAAGATTAGAAGCTGAACTATCTGGAGTATTCTGACTTCTAGCTTGACATCTATATCTGTAACAGTAGGACTGAAATATACAATATGCATATATGTTAACAGATATATAAAATAACTAACAAAATCATTTCAATTAGTCTATTCTTAGCATAGACATAGTTAGTTAGCTAGTTAGTAAGTTAGTTAGTGGAAGCTCAATCCATATCATGTCAGATAATCTGGCTTTCCTCATCCATATTTTCTCAGTTTTGAAAATAATAATAAATGCTCTAGAAGAGTGATGAAAATGAGTTTTTTGTACAGACACAGTATGGTTGGGTTAATGAAAACTACTGTTCACATTCAAACATGTAAGAGGATTCAATCAGAATAATATAAATCAGAGTATGGTGATTCAGTCTGGAATAATATAAGAAAAGAAGGGTAAGATGATTCAGTCAGGAATAATAGAAGAAAAGAAGAGGGAGATGAATTGATCAATGTAATAAACTGTACCTTGTGGCATAAAAATGATCCTCCCTTTTTCACTTTATCTTCACCAGACGCTGGGCCAGTCTACAAAATAAGCAAATGTTTTTAATTATGCATTATGTCAAATGGATATTCTGCACAAAAAGGAATAGTGGGGGTACATAATTCATATCAAATTTGATGAGTCAATGAATTTTCGTTCACCAATGGATAAATTTACTGTTACATTGATACATAAAATTTTACTTGATATCGGCACTGAGATTCTATTAAGAGGTCAGTCATGACAATTGCCTTGAATGACTGGTGAATGTATAACATAATCTTCATTTCTTAAGATCCATGTTGTTGTTTTCTCAAAATTTAAAACTGTAATGCGAATTCATATGAATGGAAATTTTGCAATGTTAACACAATCAAAGAATTTTGTCAACTTTGTGCAAAAAGATAAGATATTTGTGATAGAATTTGTTTTAAAGGAAAACTAACAGGATTATCTTTAAAATCTGTTGTATGTTTAGTCTCCCACCAGTCATTTGTCCATTCCCAAACATTTCCAATGATATTTTTTAAACCAAATTTATTCTGTTCAGGATAAGCTGTAACCTGTAAAATATAAATAGAGTATAAGAAAACATGGACAGTGACTCGCCATGCCTGCTTGTACACTTGACAGCAGTTTAAGAGAACACTGTTTTTATGGGAATCAATCACTAGTTTTATTATTAATGTTATCAAGTAAAATTACAAGTATAGATATAGTGGGTTAGATATCAGACCAAATTCCTACAATTTAGACCTACATCACAAAATCTGACTTGATACCAAATCCACAGACCTTTAACCCTAAAATGTAAACTGTGAGATTGTACCGTCCATATGCAATAACAAATTCTGAATCAGAATGCCACCATAATTATATTATTGTACAGTGGTATAATTGACTTTTAAGTATGCTGTACAATTTTTAACTATTAACAAAAAACAGGTTTGTCAGCTCCCCATCTGAATGATGGAAATTCCATTAATTGTCAAAGTATACCTTAGACAAATGATTAACAATTCTGGACTGTTTTCAGTAATTATCAAATAAACAAGTTACATGTAACAGACTGGTCTCAGTTTCTAGTGGAATTTTACTTTTTAACACATTTAAAATTTTGTTATCTTAGTCTGAACCCAGTTAGATTAGGTCTTCTTTGGTACTATTTAATTAAATGTGCTGGTCTGTTTATCTGTTTTGACATCCAACACAACAACCTTCATGACATTTAAGTGAATTACTATGACAGCTAATACTGACACATCCTCTATGGCCCGGATTTATGTGTGTGCATCTAAAGTGTACATTGAGCATATGGTCTACTGCCAGGAGATTGTAACAGTTCCTTATCCAGTAAAACAGTCATAATGTTTATAAAATTTTAAAGTTATCCTTATCCTTAGTTTATGCAATGAGATCTTATCTATACGACAGGAATATCTACTAATATTGACGTAGGATATCCAAGACATCAAAAGTATTTAGTTCTTCAAAATCAAGCCTAAGTGTGAAATGATTTCTTTTGTCTTAAAAAATTCAAATTCCTATCATAAACTATTGAATAAATTAAGAATTATATATATTTTTTAGAATTTACCGGTGCAGTACTGTCATATCCATCTTCTTTTGTATTTTCTTTTGGAAATTCACCTTGCCATATGTTCATCCAGTGTTCATTTTTAGGCATTTCTTTATTTCCCCAAGGAAACAATCTACAAAACACACAAGCTTAGATACCATGATATTAAAGGCTGTAAAATAATCACAGATCTACCTGCTGCAAATACACAAACTGTGAGCAAGACAACATTGGTCACATGTTTGGCAGTCTTAACCAACAAATCCTTGGAAACAATAAAGCACTACTTATATTTATATTGTCTTTTTAGGTGTGTGTTTCTTGGTAGATCCCCCAATTACATGTATATTGACCAATCCCACCTCTTTCAACAGGACTTGAAACTTAAAGCATGAAAATAAAAATATAAACCTTTGCTCTAATCCTCCTCGACATGCGTATTCAAATTCAGCTTCTGTTGGTAATCTTTTACCAGCCCATTTGCAGAACTCTGTGGCATCATTCCATGATGTATGTACAACAGCATGATCCATTCTAAAATATATATATATAGTGTAAATTACCAAGTTACATCATTCTTTACTCAGAGTATATATTTTTTTTTATTACTACTATGACATAAAAAGATCTTGACATTTTTCAATTTTGGGGGCTAATGGTAATGTGACAAGACCTAATTCTTAGGTACACATATATTGCATTAATTCAATATGAATCAGCAGTCCAAGAAAAAATATTTGTTGTGACCCAGAGTAAATATGAAAAATTTGAAAAGTGTTGTAGCCTACCTGTTTTTTATGTTACTTCCCTTTCCCTCGGGGATACGCCAGTATGCTCCATCGACAGGTAACCACCATGGAGCAGCAGCTACCTATAATTTATAGACATATTGCATCATACACCCTTTGTTTATTTTGGAACATGTTCACCATCGGTTTTAGCAGAAGTCTAATCATTTTTCAATTTTTGAACACCTGAAACATTTATTTAATTTGGAGCTGCGTTGACTTATAAGATGCTGGCTCCCTAACCAGGATTTACAGGGTAACCTCCTAGTGTTCCAGCAGAATGGAGGACCTGGTGAGGAACAGTTCAGTCTAGTCATTTACATGCATGGATTCAAAATAAGATTTGGCCATAGTGCAGCTGTGCGGTCAAAATTTCCCTTATACATGTAGCACACAGCCAGTCTTCATAGGCCCAATTTGTGCAGGAATCATTTTATTGATTCTTGGCATATTCTAAATCTACAGATATTTTTATCAAATGCATCATTTTTATGTAGATGTTCCATTCTTCTATTAAAATAGATCTTTAAAACTGACATAAAATACTAATAACACAGGTGGTAATTATACAATTTATAGATTTACAAATTCACTATCTGTATTGAATTCAATATATATCTAATAAAAGATATTAAATAGGATATAACACAATCTACATGTATTTGCTGATTGATTATTAAAGATGGCAGTACAGATAAAACTAATTACATTTAACACTTCAATAGTATCTACTGGTGTATAGGATACTAATAATGACAATTTATATTAATTTAATTAAAATGCAAAAAGTACAGTCTTACTAAATAGTTATAAAACAGAATTTATACATGATTATACTTAAAATGCCTGACTAAATTTATAAAAGTATGTAGGCCTATAGAAATTAAATATGAAAATATATAAAAATAATAATTACAGCTTGAGTTATAGCTTTCTTCACATCTTCACTCAAATATACATCCATTACAAATGAATTTCCAAATTTTTCAGCCTGAAAAAAGTTAAAACAAAAACATCGTAATTAATTTTAAAACTTTTGAAATGTAGATTTTTCCACTTTTGACAATTTGTTTGCATTAACACAAATTTTATAAATGTAGGCCCACAATTTTTCATAAGATTCATCTGAATTTCTGTTTTTGCATCCACTGACATTATATTTATTTCATTTCATCAGATTACCTTGTTGCTGTAAGGTTACATAATGTTGTTATATTGTGTTTTTAGTGTAATTTTAACAGAAAATTTTAACCTTTTATATGCTCTATAATATGTATTTAGTATTTATAGGTTTAAATTCTACACTTTATTTAATAATTGCTGAAGTGAAACAGTTACTGTATCCCCATTACAGTTTGCACTGATAGGACTGTGCTGAATAATTGAATTATCAACAGATTGAATATACATCCGATATTATTAATCATTCAATCTATTACATGTACATACATGTATAGCATACAATGAAAAATATCATTCAATTCATAATGATTAAGATATATATGTCAAGGCTCAAAATTCATATCTTATCTACCACAATCTTAACAAGTACATGTACAAATGTATTATCTCCACCACTGATAACCAGTCTTAACAATCATGATCAATCAAATATTTCAGTTGACAAAAAACGTCAGAAGAATATAGTCACAAAATGAATAGCACTGAGTAATAAAAAAACCCAAACAAACAGAGTATGGGCTTGTCATGGGGTTTTCGGCCCATGGGCAATTTCTATGTCCCATTAAATTTATCACCATATAAAACCCAAGGGAAGTAATGCATGGGGGTTTCCATAAGGGAATGCAAAACAATTTGTTCTAGGCAGGGCAGTGCTTATTTTGTGGAGAAGGCAGAGGTTTTAGTGAACATTACCACAGATAAACTCTTATGATATGAAATTTGAGATTTAAGTTTTTGGTTGAAAGTAGCATTACCCCTTTATGTCAATCCATACAAGTCAGTTAAGTTGGGTGTGGGTAATTTCATCCCAAATCCATTTACCACAGGCCATTTCATCCCAACCTATGTTTCCTCAGATAAGGTAACAAATTAATTTCTTTGATCCAAACTTGAATACCGTACTTGAATGATTGTTGTAATATGTGAGAAAATTTGACTTTTATTTCAGAAACGGTTATTAAAATTCCAATAATTATCATATAATGTGGTGTGATACCTTGCCAAAAGTCCATGACAAAATATTAAAATTATGTGTTTATCTTCTCTTGTTTTGTTCACTAAAAAAAACCCCATGACCACACCTGGTCCAAAGTTGTTATTATTAAAGCGAGAATTTCATATTTCTTTAAAATAAAAAAAAGACAAAGCTTTATTTTGCTCAAAAGGTTGTCAACTCCCTATTATACGATCATAGACATTATTTCTCAACTTTAAAAAATATTCACACCGGAAATAATAACACAACTACTACCTCCGTTTATTTTCTATTCCCCCCATACCATAGCTATGTTCAAACGTTTGAATTTGAAGTTGAAAATGACACTTTTGCCTATTTCTCAACTGGCAATAGTGAATTATAGGATTATTCTCCAACAAGGTTGGACTGTTTATAGATACCATCTATTTAAAGGCTTTATTTTAATGCATTTTTAAAATATAACTTAAAAATATGAAATTCTCGCTTTAATATTAGTAGTAGCATATTGTACATGTTGGCCTATGATATGGAGAAATATATGTTTTTGATAAGAAAATTAAAACTGCATACATTACCGTATATTGTTTTTTTAATTTATGGGATACCCCTGGCCCTGTTTGTAAATTAATAAATTTTGCGATGAAACAGCCCAGTGTGAAATGGATGGGAAGAAAACAAACCTGAGCTAAACTGAGTTCAATACAATAACTACAGGTAAATATTGGTATTACTTGATAATGATATAAATAAAACAAATAATTATTTTAAAAGATATTAATTGATCACCTCTGTAATATATCCAGTCTGATTAACAAATAGTTCAAATTCTGAGTTACTGACTTCATATTTGTCCATATAAAATGTATTAACTTTCGCTTTTCTCCCAGGACCTTCACCATCAGCTTCAAATATCTGTTTATCTGACCCCATAGTAAATGTTCCACCTGGGATTTTAACCATCTCATTTGTACGTACGTATGGATTTTTTACATTTGTCTCAGGGCGATACTTTTTGCTGCTGCTTCTGTCGTCTGCTGCTGATCCAGCCACAGGAGAATCACTCGCATCATCGTTTTTTACATCTCCACGACTAATACTGCAACCACAACTCTTCTCCTTGCTTGCATCACAGCTTTCTTCGTCACTTTTCTCACATTGAGATGAAATACAACGACGCGATAGAAAGATAATCACCAAAAACACAGAGTAAATATTGAGAAGTCTCATTTTCTCCACCATTACTGAATTTATGTATCTTTCCAGGTTGAAGAGTTGGGTATTCATTTTTTTTAGATAAACATTTTAAAATAGAAACCGTAATATCTATTTCAGATGGTAATTATGAGTTATTCTTATAATACGCTACTTTTTCTCGGTGGTGTAATTTCGAAAATCAGAGTCAGAATTAAATAAATGATTGATCTTTCTTATATTGTTCATAATTCAATGACTGCTCCCTTGCCCAGCTGTAACACAAGGGAGAAAATCAACAACGTTATTTCTTAATTAAAAAAGGGCAAATGGGTAGGCCTAAAGATCTTTGGATTGTATTCTTATTCTCTGAAACAATCATTAAGCCAACAGGCAGTAAAACACTTTACAGCAAGGAAGGGAGGGGGTGGGCTATAGAGGGGGGACTGGGTCAGGGGTAGTTATGGCAGGGGATGGGATTCTGAATCTGGGGGTAGACTCTCACTAATTAGTGAAATGAAATGAAATGAAATGGGGTTTAACGTCCTACTCTTTTGCACCTAACCTGGGCTATTGGAAGACGGGCATACGCCATACAGTGTGCTTTGAGGGAAATTTTGCCCGGGCAGCGGCGCTACGGCCTACACTTATATCGAATTCCAACTGCCAAGGGATCTTTTACGTGCACTCCAATGTGTACACGGGACCTCGGTTTTTCATCCCGTCCGAACGACTAGGCAGCTGTCCTTGTCAGGCCCTCCTTCTGCATCACTGACAAGGGGAAATCACGCCGGAAAATCAAGATGAACTTTCTCGGCCAATGCAGGGATCGAACACCCGACCTCCAGGCTAGCGAACCAGCGCCTTATCCACTTAGCCACCGTGACCCCCTCACGAATTAGTAATGTGACACAGCCTTCAAAGGACTGATATAAATTAGTTTATCTGCCTAACATTATTCAGAACACGTAAATGATAACAACTCTTCCAGATCCTGGTGTAGTGAAGACAAGTAAAACAAAATTTTGAAGTATAAAAACGAAACGAAGCGAAATTTCAAATAGGATCTATTAAAAAGATACATTATGGAAGATGAGATAAAAAGTTGATAGATCTCCCTATATATTAGGTAAAAAGGAGATAATGTAAAGGGAATATGCTGAAAATTTCAGTCAAATTACTTCACTGGAGCCGAGAAAACCGCATTTTAAAAACACTGTAGCCCAGATTGTAATTTGCGGAACAGCAGATCAAATTCAAATCTCATGAAAATCGGTCAACGAATATGGTATCGAGAGTTGATTATGGTCTTGTCATGTAAATGTTATTAAATGTCTAATAAATAGTTTATATAAGACCTCAGGCCTAACAAAAGACCTGCAATACTCAGATTTAGCTCTTGCATAATGTATGTTTAACTTGAAGATGTTTTATTACAGAAATAGTAAAGCCAACATGGGGGTGGCTTGAGCCATTTGAAAAATTTGGTCAACTGGGTGATAAAAATTCAGATTTCAAGAAAGTATCGTATGGGGACGGCATAACAAAATATTCAACATGTACCCATGCAGCACATGGAATGATTTATGCCTTGGACAATACAAAGGTTTGGGATTTGTATGAATCCAGGGCAGCAATTTTGGTAAGTCGAACAATATATTTTTATTTTTTATTAGGGGTGGGCTATAAAAGTGAAGTTTTTCAAATACCATCTCTGCAGAGCTAAATTTGTGCAGAATTCATTTCTGATCATTTTGGTACCAATTATATTGAAATCGGATGAAAATTGAGAAGGTGCAGGCAAATTTAGTGACCTAGGGGCGGGGATCGCAGTTTTTCGGTATAATATAGCATTTTATGTGGTTTTTTTCATATCTTGGTCAATTTTCAACATATTTTGATAATTTTTGTGGCTATTTTAATGTATTTTATGTCAGAGAATACAATGAGAGTGTTAATTTTTACTTTTGGGTGCAATTTATCTCTGTAATTTGTCAAAATTGTCATTTTTAGGATCGAAATGAAAATTTTTCAAAGCTACACACCCCTCGTTTGAATAATTAATTTAATGATATTATGAACAATTATTATCGAACATAGAAAACAGGTGAACATAAATATTTGGTTATGGTAACATTCAAGCTGAAAAGACACAATTAGTAAAATGAACGAAAAAGATCATCAATCATCTCCCAGTTCTCAAGGTCAAATGTCATTGCTCTTTTTCTCAAATCACATGATCCAATAATATTACATGACAGAATCTGAATTACATCTACAGTCTGAATATCAGTATGTAAAGGATGTCTCCATAGTTTGCTTTCATTGGAAATGCAACGTTCTAAATGTTCTACCGTGTATGTTCCATCAGTATCTTCAGATATACAAATCCCAACATATCATTGCCTACTGGTACAGGTGTCCCAAATAACTACACACGGCTCATTGATGGTCACTTCTGGCTCAGATATTTTTTCTCTTTCAGGACTCTGCTGTATTAATTGTATGGACACCAAAAAATATAAGACTCATATCATCCTCAGTAGGCATGTCAGGAATAGTTATATCAGCCATATCCGTTTCGGTTGTCAGAATTAATGTCAGGTTTATCTTCATTTCGGCTGTCGACAGTTGATTCAATTTGAATAAGTGTGGGCGTGTCTTTGAGTCATGCGACGCTCTATTTCGATAAGAAATTTCACTTTTCAAAATAGACTTCAGACTTTGCTCGTCATCAGCATTTTGTATAATTTTTTCAAGTTCATTGATATCTGTAATGGGACCACCCCAAGTTTTACACTTTTTGAGTAGTATATGAACATACTCAGTGGCTTTTAGGGCAGCATTAATACAGTCTTTCTTTAATTTTTCAATATTCAGAAGTTTTTGTTTCTCCATCCACTGCTGTTCTTGTTTATCAAGTATTTTCGAAAAAATCTTGGTTATTTTTTCAACATTGACTGGTGGAGATTTGTAAACTGTCATCTCATCCCGAATGCCTTTGCCAGTGAATCTTTTATTTGAGCAAGCTGCTGACCAAACCCATACTCACGACATCAAGTAGAGCCACTGCTTTACATAACCTGGAGCCGTCTCTTAGAAATTTGCCAACAGACAATCTTGATTGTAAGAGGGACCTTGCTAAATTTGATAAGCTTGCCCAGAGATCAGCAGCTTGCTCAAATAAAAGATTTACTGGCGGAGTAGTCCCATTACAGATGTCAATGAACTTGAAAAAATTATACAAAATGCTGATGGCGAGCAAAGTCTGAAGTCTATTTTGAAAAGTGAAATTTCTTATCGAAATCGAGCGTCGCGCGACTCAAAGACACGCCCACACTTATTCAAATTGAATCAACTGTCCACAGCCGAAATGAAGATAAACCTGACATTAATTCTGACAAACGAAACGGATATGGCTGATATAAATATTCCTGACATGCCTACTGAGGATGATATGAGTCTCATATTTTTTGGTGTCCATACAATTAATAAGCAGAGTCCTGAAAGAGAAAAAATATCTGAGCCAGAAGTGACCATCAACGAGCCGTGTGTTGTTATTTGGGACACCTGTACCAGTAAGCAATGGTATGTTGGGATTCTGCCATGTAATATTATTGGATCATGTGATTTGAGAAAAAGAGCAATGACATTTGACCTTGAGAACTGGGAGATGATTGATGTTCTTTTTTGTTCATTTTACTAATTGTGTCTTTTCAGCTTGAATGTTACCATAACCAAATATTTATGTTCACCTGTTTTCTATGTTCGATAATAATTGTTCATAATATCATTAAATTAATTATTCAAACGAGGGGTGTGTAGCTTTGAAAAATTTTCATTTCGATCCTAAAAATGACAATTTTGACAAATTACAGAGATAAATTGCACCCAAAAGTAAAAATTAACACTCTCATTGTATTCTCTGACATAAAATACATTAAAATAGCCACAAAAATTATCAAAATATGTTGAAAATTGACCAAGATATGAAAAAAACCACATAATATGCTATATTATACCGAAAAACCACGATCCCCGCCCCTATGTCACTAAATTTGCCTGCACCTTCTCAATTTTCATCCGATTTCAATATAATTGGTACCAAAATGATCAGAAATGAATTCTGCACAAATTTAGCTCTGCAGAGATGGTATTTGAAAACCTTCACTTTTTTTGCCCCTGTATAGCCCACCCCTATTTTTATAGACTCCCCCCCCACCCTCTGTTGTCATCGGGCAAAATCCAAATGTGTGAAAAGGAACACTTTCTTCAGTGACCTTTGCCGACTTAATGTTGTTTGACTTCAGATCGCTAAGAATTTATTTTATTGATAAAGGTTTTACTTTTTACCTTACTTTCTTTTTCATGATCTTTTTAAGATGCAGATGCGATTTGATGGTGTGTTAGGATTTCCAGGAGGTCTTGTGGATGCAGGGGAAAATCCTGCTGCTGCACTGAATAGAGAGATGATTGAGGAAATTAATATTGATACTTCGAAACATTATTTTAGTGATGAAGATCATTTGGTAACATATCTTCATGAAGAAAAGAATCTGGTTTTGCATTTCTATACTAAAAAAGTAAATCTGACAGAATTCCGTAATATTGAAAGACGAAATCTAGAAGCTAAAGAATATGGTATTGAGGTAGCTATTATTTCTCGTATATATTAGGGCCTTCCTGGTTTTTTCACAAGTAATATTATCAGTTTGCTCAGTTTAAATTCGCTTAAAATGTTGAGAGCTATTTAACTTCACCACGAAGTTTATTAGGTGCTCTGTGATCAATTTTTATTCAATGTCGTGGTTCTAATATTGTCTAATAGCATTAGATCTTGTGGCACCCCTCTCCATAGATAAATTTAAGAAACCCTTATTCTAGAAAAATGAAAGATATTATAAACTGATTATGGCAAAAAAACACTGAGGAAATTATGTATTGTTTATTGTATTTGATACCATGAAAGCCACGGTGGATGAAGATCCCATATCAGATCCCTGCCGGTATGATTCCTTCTTGTCAGTGATGAAATACCAGGGGCCTGACAAGGGACATACTCCGCGCAATGTTTCGTTTGATGAGAGGTAATCCCACTACTCACTGCTGTAATTAGTGGATATTGTTGTTTTAGATTTTGATTGGTCAGTAGTCTGACTACCAACCAATCACTAGCTGCTCTACAAAAGCTTTACATTTAAAACGAGTGCCAATATTGGACCAAATATGTTTACATAACGTTACGTCATGGCTTACGATTTTATTATGCCTAAGTAACCCGTGCATAGCAGAATACTGCAGTAAAACTAATTGCGTGACAAACGAGGCTATCAAGTCGAATGAAGTGTAAACAATACTGTTTGGAAACGTACATACTTTCACCGTCTTTAATACCTTAAATCACTGTCCAAAGTTTAAGGGAAGACCCAGATTAAACGAAGGACTGTCATGTTGCTGTACTTAAGTGATAGCTTTGATTGAAAGGGAAGAATAGACATACTCCCGCAAAAGTTCAAGAATCAGAAGCTAATCCAGCAATGGCCAGAGAGAGATTTCTCTGGCCATTGCTTCAGGAATATGGACAAGGGACAGCGTATTGTGGTTCAGATGGGACAAAAAAGGTCCTGTGTACACGTTAGCATGAACATAAAATATCCTTTCGTAGGTGGAATTTGATATAAGAATAGGCTGCAGCACCGCTGTTCAGGAAAATTGTCCCTCATAGCACACTGTATGGCGTATACCCATTTTTATTATACGCCCACATTGAAATGTGGTCGTATGTTGTTGACGCTACAGACGTCCGTTCAGTGTCCACAATTGTTTGTGGACGCTCTACAGGCTAAAGTTAATATCCGATTGACTATAAATTTATACACAGTGTTTAAGGTCATGAGACGAAGAAGCCTATCCATTTTCAGCAATTTCCGATAATTACTGCAGGGTTATGGCCCTTGATCACTCCAAAAAATCTTGTGGACACTCCAGAGGTCAAAGTTAATATCCGATTGACAATAAATTTATACACATAGGCTATGCCTGTTCCCCAATCCCTATTCAGATACAATTCTGAATAAAAATACTGCTTATAAAAAAAAAAAAATTATACACAGTGTTTAAGGTCATGAGACGAAGAAGCCTATTGATTTTCAGCAATTTCCAATAATTACTACCAGAGTTATGGCCCTTTATCACATCAAAAATTCTTGTGGACGCTCTGGAGGCCAAAGTTAATATGCAATTGACTTTTAATTTTTACACATTGTTTAAGATCATGACTCAAAGAATCCTATTGATTTGCAGTGATTTCCGACAATTATTGTCAGAGTTATGGCCCATGATCACTTCGAAAAATCTTGTGGACGCTCTAGATGCCAAAGTTAATATCCGATTGACTTTAAATTTATACACAGTGTCTAAGGTCATGAGACGAAGAAGCTTATTGATTTTGAGCGATTTCTGATAATCCATGCCAGAGTTATGACCCTTGATCACTTCAAAAAATCTTGTGGACGGCCTAGAGGCCAAACTTATCATCTGATTGACTTCAGATTCAGAAAAACAAGTGTATTGATTTTCAATGAATTTTGATAACTGAATAGCTAAATCCCTGATACTAAATGTTTCGTATACTTAACGTTAGCATGGGGTAGAACTTTATAAAAACCAAACAAATTTTATCAAAATTACTTAATGAGTTAAAAGTGTTACTCTTAATCAGATTTTAGTGTTTTATAAATGTTTCATTACCGAAAAAAGTTAAAATATGCGACAACTCTTGTTGACTGCTCGGACAATTTAGCTGCTGTGGGTGTATGTTTTGTTGCCTAGCAACATATCTTTAGCCCAATCAGAGCAGAACAGTAGGACTTTAAGCCCCATTTCATTCATTCATTCATTTGTTACCTGTTTAAATGATTTTTACGTCATGCTTTTGTTTTGTTTTTTTTTTCTGTTTTTCAGACTTTTGGAATTATTCGACCCCCGCTGTTTACTATGGGTGATAATCTACGAGGATTTCCAGCTTTCTTGAGCAATCAATTTGCAGGAAATTCCAAAGAAGAACTATTATTGGCATTATGTGCCACCAATATAATGACTAAAGATGAAATAGATATAGCTGTAGAAGCTATGAAAAAACATATACGATCTCTCCAATAGTTTCAATAATTACTGTCAGAGTTTTGATCCTTGATCACTTTGAATTTTTACAAAGTGTTTAAGGTCATGAGACAAAGAAACCTATTGATTTTCAATGATATCAGATAATTACTGCCAAAATTATGAGCCATGATGACTTTGAAAAATCTTGTGGACTCCCTAGAGGATAAAGTTAATATCCAATTGACTTTAAATTTATACCTTGTAATTATTGATTTTCAACAATTTCAGATTATTACTGCAAGAGTTATGGCCCCTGATTACTTTGAAATATCTTTTGGATGCTCTAGGGGCTAAAGTTAATATCCGATTAACTTTGAATTTATACACATTGTCTAAGGTCATAAGACAAATGACCATATTCATTTTCAACGATTTCCAATAATTACTGCCCGAGTTATAGCCCTTGATCACTTTGAAATATCTTGTGGACAAAGGCCATGAGACAAACAATCGAAACAAATCTAACCATTTCTGATAATTATTTCATGGGCTATTACTTGTAATAAGATTTTCATGTGTTGTAAACGTTCTCCTTACTGACATAAGAAAAAATATGCGACAACCCTTGTTGACTACCCGGACGACTTAGCCGTTGTGGGTGTATGCTTTGTTGCCTGGCAACCAATATCTCAAAATACCAGTTGCAAGGTCTTATTATTAAAGCCCAGACAAAAAGCTGTTGGTTGTTGTATATCATGTTACCCTGCCTTACTGGTAACCTATGGGAATTTTTTGTTGGAATTTTTGTTGGGTGTTATAGGAGTTTTAGATATATGTGGGTGTAATTTTATCTTTTAATTTTGCTGGGAGCTTTCATATTAAATTTTATATGTACGGGTATAGGATTTTTTAAAAAAGGAGAGATGTACGTTAGTTACTGCACGGTAGGGCTGGCGGAAAATATCGATATTGCCGATAATCGTCGGTAAGCGTTTTGAAAATCGATTATCGATACTGTTTTAAAATATCGATTATCGCGCAATTTCACTTGCAAGAAGAAGTCCATAAAAATAAACCTTATCACGGTGTGCTTGGACCTAGAACTGTAAATAAACAGAATAGTCATAATAAAACACACACGTTTTGTTTTTTCACGCCACGCGAGACGCCACATGTCATGATGAGAGCTAATGGTTTCACTTAACATTCAGTTGTGCTCCATATTAATTTTATCTCTCAATTTCTGGACTATTGCTATTATTAGATCACGCAGTGACCAGGAGTGTTCTATGCGCATGAGAAATCACTACAAGAAATAAACTGTTACTTGAAACTGGATCGATTGCGTGCTGGGTTAGATTTATTTTTTTTAAATCCTGGTGGCTAATAATGGCATTGATTTGAATTGTGAGGTATCTGTTTAAGACAAATGCATCAGAATAGTTTTTGAAGTAAATGTATATTTTTATATTCTACTATTATTTATTATTGTTAAATATTTATTTTAACAAATGAGTTAAATAAATAAATATTATTTCATATATATTATTTTGTCATTGTTATTTGTTATATTTTTAAGAGGGTTTAATCTCTATGTGTGGCAATATTATTAGGTGGAAGTCAAGCTGTCTTGGGGCGTGTGGGGCTCCCGTAGAGATTTTTAACAATTAGCAGCAAAATACGTAACTCGGCTCACTTTCCAGGAATTTGCATGTTCTTCCCTGGTGTTAGCCAAGGCCGTTCTTCTGTGTGGTCTCCCCTTCATAGTTGTACGGATGGGACCAGAAAAAAATAAAAGTTCTGTAAAAGCAAACTTTGAAGTTGGAATTCCACAGGAGTAAGCGGAAAGGCCACTGTCCGGTCTGTGTTCATTATTAGGCCGGTTGGTGCAGAAAAGTGGGACGTTAAATCCATTATTTTCATTTTATGAGACACATTTACACTAAAATACTGATTGATTACGTTTACCGTAAGATCCCAGTCAGTGTTAACCGCATACTCAATCCTGTTATAGTTCTTTGTATTTGCCGAGCCTTTTACTCTTGTACATTAGACTATATGCAATCACCTTGTGTGTGTGTGTGGGTGTGTTAATAGTTTGTTGTATATTATATACCATGGTAGGGAAAGAACCTTTTGGGCAACGGTGGATTATGGTGGCCTTTTAGTGCCATGCGTTGATTTGTGCAATTTAGTGAAATTTATGAGAAATCGCAGTGAAAACTATCATAAATATGTAATTGAATACCGCGAATTTGTACTGAATTGACAGGGGATTAAAACATTTTTTTCTGGAGCCACATAGATTCGTGAGATATTTTCGGGCATTGATTAATATTTGTGAATGCGGCTCTAACTGTCTGATTTTTTTAGCGGATTGGAATTCAGGTGGGGTTTCGGTTACTTGACTCACGGACTAGAAAAAAGTATCTGCGGCGGTAAAAATTATAAAATTGTCCCATACTTCACAAGTTGACAACTTTACTGGTGCTCCGTGGACTAAATGATTGATCGGTTGTTTGGACCACATTGAAACATACGAAACTAAGCTAGACGTAATTTTGTTTTCGTTTAAATAGAGTATGACCGCATTATAAAACCGTAATACTAATTGTTGGCCATTTAGGACAGAAATCTATGACATTGACTTTGTAGGCCTATTCACGAAATAGCGAGTTTGTGGCCGTCGGGTGTTCTCACATCTCTTTGGGTGGGCCCAACAGCTAAGCTGTCAGCCTTCATGTGGCCAAAAAGATACTACTGAACTTCTTCAACACATCTTGGTTGACAGGGGAGGTACCTAAAGAATGGCGGAAAGCCAACGTCATCCCTCTTCCGAAACCAGGGAAAGAGAGAACAAAGGCAGAGTCCTGTCGACCAGTAAGCTTGACATCCACACTGTGCAAAACCTTGGAGACAATGGTTAACATCCGACTTCAGTTCTACCTGGAGAGTAACCGACTGATCGACGAAAATCAAAGCGGGTTCAGGAAGGGACGATCAACAATGGACCACTTGGTGCGACTACAGCAAGTCATGTCTCAGGCACTCCTCTCGGGGCACCTGCTATGTGCCGTGTTTGTAGATTTAACCAAGGCTTTCGATTTAGTTTGGTTGGACGGGCTGCTTTTCAAGCTGGGACGTATCGGAATAACGGGCACAATGTTTCGGTGGATCAAAAGCTTTCTGAGCGATAGAAGGATACAGGTGAATGTTGGCAGATTCCTGAGTGCCGAGCAAACATTAGAAAATGGCACGCCTCAGGGGTCGGTCATCAGTCCCACTCTCTTCAATATTATGATCAACGACATACAGAAATCTTCATATCTCGACGCCAGAACTGAGCTAGCAAAATTTGCTGACGACAGCACAATATGGAGGAAAGGGACGAGGTTCTGTGAACTTCAAAAGAATATGCAAAAGGCCTTAGACAAATTCATGACATGGGCAAACGACTGGGGATTTAAGGTCTCAGAGAAGAAAACAGTCGGCATGCTTGTGTGCAGGGATAGAGGGATAAGCAAAATGACTCTGTGTATGAACGGGAAAACCATCGAGTTTAAAGACCAAACCAAGTTCCTTGGCGTAATCTTTGATCGAAGGCTGACCTGGAAACCGCACGTCGACTGGACTGTAGATAGATGCTCCAAAGTCCTAAACTTAATGAGAAAAATAACGGGTAGCACCTGGGGAGCCAATAGAGTTACACTTACAATGGTGTATCGTGCTCTAATACGCTCTGTATTAGACTACGGATCTTTGGTCTTCATGAACTGCGCGCCAACACTCTTAAGTAAGCTTGACACCATCCAATACAAAGCTCTGTGTATTGCGACTGGCGTAGGGCTTGGGACCAGGAGAGAGGCATTACTACAGGAAGCCGGAGAGTTGCCCCTATCCCTAAGAAGAAAAGAACTAGCAACAAGGTATTGGGCTAAGATCTCGCAATTGGGCGAGAGATCCCCGGCCTTTGTCAGCCTAAAGATGACAAGATGTGTAAGAGATCCTAGAAAGAAAAGCTTCGGCCAGGGTATCAGGGAAACAGTCAAGGAACTACGACTGGAGGAGCTCGTGTTAAACGAACACGACCCACCATCGATCGCTCCTTGGACACTCCCAATACCACCGGTCAATCTAGATCTACTACAGAAAACCGACAAGAAAAACAACCCCACTGCAGCACGGGCTCTCTCTCTGGAACACCTGGAAGACAACTGGCCGTTGGATGACTGGGAACATGTTTATACGGATGGCTCACGCAATCCTGAAAGGGGCACCAGCTCGTTTGGAATATACCTGCCAAACGGGGAACAGGGAATAAGCAGGAAACTGCCCAATAACTGTTCGGTGTACGCTGCAGAGATTGTGGCCATCCGTGATGCTATATCATGGATCTCTTATCAAAAGACTAGTAAGTTCGTCATCCCAAGCGACTCTCTGAGCAGTCTGATTTCAATCCAAAATGACAACTCGGACTCAAGACCAGAAGTTATTTTGGAAATCAGGCAGCTGTACCAGAGGGTCCTAGAGAAGGGAAGCAAATTAGAGCTCGTGTGGATTCCATCACATGTGAACATTAGAGGAAACGAGGAAGCAGATCGACTCGCAAATGAAGGTCTCGGGGACACAGCACCACTCCGCACCATAGAATACAGCACCACGGAAATCTAAGTATGGTAAAAAGACAGGTCAATTCACTCTGGGAATTAAAGCTCGTTGAACTTGACACATACAGATTCCGGCTGGATGACAAGATCTACACGAAGACAGCTATCAATCACCCTAGAAGAGATATATGCAAACTTATATCGAAACTAAGGGTGAAAGAGCGGCTGCGAGACTACAAACACCAAGTCATCGTCTGTGAGTGCGGAGAAGAATGTACCACCAACCATGTCCTGATAGACTGCGAGGTATTCAAGGAAGAGAGAACGGAACTAGTGGAGATGATGGAGACCAACAACATACCGCTCAACACTAAGAACCTACTCTTTCCAAGACCCGATCTGAAGCTGCAAATCTTCGAACTAATCCACGATTTAATGAACACCGTTGGATTAAGTAGAATAGTGAAGTAAGAGGGGGCTACGATAAGACAAGCTCGGCATCTAAACACTAAACTACATAGGGGATATACACCAAAGTAGCGGGCTAGTGGAGTAAGGGAGGGTCACGGTAAGACGGGCTCGGCATCTAAACACTAATCCACTACAAAGACACCAAACCTACAAAGTGGGATAAGTGGAGTAAGGGGAGGCCACGATAAGACGGGCCTGGCACCTAAACACTATACCCCAAAAGATGACTTCTACCAATCCAGAGACGAGACACATATATGTCTGCATAAATGCTGTCCCTACAGATCAACTACCAAACAATATGTGTTTTATTAAACATACATTATGGGAGAGCAAAAACTGACTTTTGTCGGTCTTCCTTTGAGCCTCAGATGTCATAGAAATTATAAATTAGATCTTTATTTAAACAACAAGCCCAAAATGAACACTGTAGACCCACGGATGACTTGGATTGGGCTCGGATTAAAACAGGATTTCGTCGACTGATTTAATCACTATGGCGTCGTGGGTGGGGTTTCTCCGTGACGTTGACGTCATCATACTTCCGGAAATTATTCATAAAAGACAGTGATGACCGAGGCTATACACAAGCTTCACTAGATACCGTTTAAACATTACTTGATGATCGAGACTATGTAGGTGGAGTTAACGCCTGTCAATCAACAATCGGCCATAGTGGGAAAAGGGTGTCGATGATTTTAACCACCATTTCTAGTAAAAAATTATAGTGGTAACAACTTTGTCAGGATAAAGTTATTTGACTGAAATTTTCAATATATTCTTGTTTCAACATTTATTTTTGAACTTTTATAGCAAGAATGGCTAACTCTTTGTCAAAATCTCCCATAATGTATCTTTAAATAAAGGGAAGAACTTCTCACTAAAACTACTCCATGGCTCGAGGCCGCAAATGGAAAGATTGCAAAATCATATTCTAAAAACAGGAAGAAGCCTCGGCTCTCCTATGTCTTGTCTGCGATATCACTTCTGTGGAAGCGGACGTTAAAACATCAGGTAGCAGTAGTAGTGGCCCGTACGGCTGCATGAGCTCACATCAATTCCAACTGCCTATATATCTTTTACGTGCATGTCAATATGTATACGGGACCTCGGTAGTTCCTTCTACCCGAACAACTACATAATGTGTATTTATCTGAGTTTTCGGGGGGGGGGGGATACACTTTACTTTGTGTATTATAAAGCAATGTGAGATACCAGGGAATAGCCGAATACACTGTATATTGATCTAATTAACACGTTTTAAATCCTTGTGTATTATAATACAGACCCGGATCCAGGATTGTGTCGAGGGGGTTGGGGGCATACATACCAGGCCCTTAGCTAGGGGGCGGGGGCTTTCCATTGGACACAATTCGAGGCCAACGACCAACGTTTCAATATTAGTATGGGCGCCACATAAAAGCCAGGTGACATTGGTTGGGCGCATACCGTGGCGTCCAACCAATGTCACTTGGTTTTATGGGTGCCTCGCCAATCATGTCGTTTTTTATGACACCCACGCCGAAATGGTGAGGCGCCTCAATGCCTCATAATCTCATAATGACTCACGCAATAAACACCACGGCTGAGTGGGCACCCAACACAGCTTGGTCTTTGGGATGTCTTATCCCGGAAAAGCGCTCATAATGACATGATTGGTGGGGCGCCTTATAATGACAATATATGCCGAGTAAGATAGTTGGGCGCCCACGACTTGATCAATGGGGCGCGCAAAACGGCATAATTTGTGGGGTTCCTCAACCTGGCGGGGTGCCCATAATGCCGAGATTGGTGGACATCCTACGACGAGATCATGGGCGCCAATAATATAATTGGCGCGGTGATCACAATGCTAGTGAGATTGGTTAGGTGCCCACAATGGTAGTCAGATTGGTTCGGTGCCCACGAATGAATTGGGCGCCTAAAACGACCTGAGAATCTTCAAAATTCAAACAAGTCGCACTCTAACCCGATTCATAATAAAATATCATAATACGCCAATATCACAAATTCAGGGGGAGAGCACCATATAACTGACTTTTCATCTATAGTTGGCAATATAAAGTCCGGTAAACACTCATTTGACTGTTCTTTTAATTAATTGAATACCGAGAATTTACTATGGATTAAAACTTTTTGTCTGGAGGAACTCTTCTTTGTGCCACATTTTTCGGGCATCGATTATTATTTGTGAATGCAACTGCAACAGCCCGATTAGATGGTTTGAATTTTCAGGTCGGCATAGAGTGGGATTGCGGTTACAAAACGATTGGAAACTTTGTGGTTGCTTAATTCATAGATTAGAATAGCATAAAAACGCATATGCGGCGGTTAAATTTTTGAAATTTTCTCGGGGGTCTCGAATCCCCCATACCCCGCGACGATCGATAGGTTCTTTGGGATTCGGGTAAGGCACCTAAGGTAGGCTATATTGGACCACATTTAAGTTGTTGTATTCACGGTCTGGTATAGCAGGAAACACGTTTGCGGCAGTTAAATTTCCAACATTTCCAGTCTCCGTTGTCTATAAACGATTGATTGTTTGATCGGAATACGACTCTGTCATCTAGATTAGGCTATATCAGACCCATTACTGTATTCGGGGACTGGAATAGCAAAATAATGCGTTTGCGGTCGTCAAATTTTCTTGGGGATGAGGAGGAGCGTCGCTAATCGTCTGTAACCCGACATTTTTAGGGCATTTTTGTTTCTGCCCCTCTAACTTTAATCGAGCCCGTACCCCATGGAGAACAATCTAGACCCTTCACCGAAAGGAGGCGTATCCACGGCACCATTCGCCTTTGACCATCAAGTCTAAATACATCGGCGCCTCCAGAAGCCCCATCGGCGCCCCCAGAAGCCTTTGCCCCCAGACAATTTTGGGCTAGCTACGGGCCTGTCGCCAAATATATCATGGGCGCCCATATGATCTCGTCGTGGGTTGTCCATCAATTTCGGCATTATGGGCGCCCCCCAGGATGAGGCACCTCAAAAATTGTGCCGTTTTGAGCGCCCCATTGATCATGTCGTGGGCGCCAACTATCTTACTCGGCATTATGTGCGGCTTGACAATCATATATTGTCATTATAAGGAGCCACACCAATCATGTCAATATGGGCGCCTCTCCGGGATTAGGCACCCCAAAGATCAAGCTGCTTTGGGTGCCCCATTATCTGTGTTGTTAATTGTGTTAGTCATTATGAGGCGACTCACCATTGGGGTGTAGGCCCATATATAATGATTGGTGAGGCACCCATTAAACCTTGTCTGCGATATCACCTCGGTGGAAGCGGACGTTAAATAAAGCTATTTCACACACACACCCATTAAACCAAGCGACGTTGGTTGGGCGCCCCTCCAATCTCGTCGTATGCGCGCAACCAATGTCATTCGGCTTTATGTGGCGCCCATGGCATACTGATATTGGAACGTTGGTCGTTGGTCTCGAATTGTGTCTAAGGATCGAAAGGGCGCTGTGCGATAGAAAAATGCAAGCGATTACCCTTTGGTTTTGGCGATAACGTTTTAAGGTAGGCCTACTCGCGATTCTTTTTGAGAAATACCGGGAAAAAAACTTAACTAACTAATAATCCGGATTGTGTCAATGAATAAAGCTAATACTAATCGATTGATAATTGCCAATAAAAGAAAGCCTATCTCAAGTCATTATTTACTCATATTAATCCAAGCGGTGGTTATAATTTGATGTTTCGTTTCATCTTTAAAAAATAAAGAGATAATCAAAATGGTCGAAAATTGTTTTCGAAGAGAATTAAATATATTAACAGTTGAATTTTGTTTATTGTAGCTTCATACGGCTTATACAATTTCACATCCCTAATTAATTGGATGTGGGCATGATTTAAATGGATTGGAACACGATCGCCATTTATAATAATTTAATTTGAAAATCGTGAATCGGTAAAGCTAATTAGTCCCGAGTAAACAATATACCACATCTTGCCTATAACACATATTGAACCATTTCTTAGACCAAAAAGGACATAGTTTGTGTGAAGTCGGCCATAAGCCCTTATCTCTCTCTAGATCTGTCTTCTACCGAGTGTCCAACTTTATTTGCTGGGGGTTGGTGTGGGGGCGAATTATTTCAGCTCTGAACGTCGGTCTCATTACGCTCACCCGTTTGCACGTGACAAGGTTTAGGGTCGCCTGTCCAACCCCGTTGCTTATTTCTCCAGGTCCTCCGGGTTTCCTCCCACTGCTAAAGACCCCTATACGTAAACGAATTATTGAAATAAAATTAACCCATTATGTTAGTCCCGAAATGACCTAGATTGTATCGTATGGACGTTAAACCCTCTCTCCCTCTCTCTCTTACTTGACAGGCTAGTTGAAACGTTTTGTGCATCCTCAATCACAACATCGAGATAAAATATTCCCAACAACAACTTCTAAAAATCACGAAGATGTTGCGATTGCTTCACTAAAATAACGCGAGAAAAAGTGATAATTCAATGGTCACGTGACCGTCTTGCGCAAAGTAGGTAATATGGCGGTAGTCGATAGACCCACAATGAACGGGGATATTGCAAATTTTAGTATAGGCCATCGCGAAGAAGACCCGTTTGTCTCAACAAGCCTTCAAGATGAGGTGAGGTTATTGGGGTTTTACTTTATTTGCATACACCAAATGATATGCGAAAGCGGAATGCACAATAACCAAAAGTGTACCTGTAAATACTGTCAGTGTCATTCTTCGGTAGAAAAAAAAAAGAAAAAAAAGTCAGACAGACCGTGTAATTTGCACCGAATATTCCCCAAAAAAATCCGCCTGGCTCATAATAATGCAAACGATGTCATGATTAACACACTTAGTGTATTATGTATTGATTAAGGACTGTTGATATATTAATTATATTGCATGATATGTTATAGATGGCTTAATGGGTTTTACAGACTCCCTGATACCATTTTTGGGGTCACTGCCACCTTTGTTTACATGCAAATGACTCAGAACCTCAAAGAAACCGTTAATCATTGTTATTGTTTATGATAATTCTTTCTTTCAAGTGGACATGTGTGATTTCCTCCCTCAAACCTCTCCCTTATAGTGTCATTCTACTTCAATTGGTATACTGTATTTTATCCTGATTTTGAGGTCGCTTTATATAATAATGATTTTAAATGTAAACTGCTTTCTTAACAACAATAATAATAAATCTTTTTCTTAACAATAATATACATGTTGAAGAACATCCTTAGTTGTTACTGTTAATATACAATCAAATTAAAATGATAATTTTTTGTTTATTGCAATGGCAATGTCATCCTTTAGTGGCATTTACCATTTGAGCACATTAAACAAAACACAACAAAATTTATTTAAAAAACAGTCACTGGTTTTTAGACACATTTCGACAAGTATTCTCTTATCATTTTAAAGGACAAATGTCTATGTAGTTTGTTTTCTCCGTAGGTTTGTCTTTCAGTTGTAGTGTGTGGTGCTGTCTGTCTGAACTTACTATTTACAATGCAGCCTACAATTTATTTATTTTCTTTTTGATTTTTACTCTACCATGCCTGTATATTGCAATCTAACATGCTTTTATTTTTGTCACAACTGTATTTTACCATGGACTATTTACTACATGTATAGTGCAGACTCACATGTTTTAAAATCCTTGCAAAATGCTACCTTATCATATTGTACATATGAATTGATTTACCAAAGGCGATGTGTTTTGAACATCACCTTCAAAGAAATATGTCACATACCAAAGTGTAAAGTAATACATATTATTTGATTGATTCTACAATAAGCTTATTCTATTGTGCAACCAACATAGCATTCTACAATAATATTAATTTTATCACTAAAAGTAAAAGGCTGTTTTCCTACATGTATTTATTACCAACTTCTTGTGTCATTATTAATGAACAGGGCGTGTGAATCAAATATATGCAAATTGATAAGACGCTGATGTGATGATAACATTTGAAACATAAAAAGGAGTTTGTATTATAATTCATACAGGTCCACTTCAGATTTATCAAATAAGTTGACAAAGTGTTTTACAGATCAGTCAAATTTCAGATTTATATTCAAATTTCACCATTCAATTTTTATTTAAATGTCTCCATTTGGTTTGATTACTTTATAAGAATAATATCACACAAGATCAAAATTGGTGGACATTACTAGTCCAAAATTAAATCTAGAGATATTTGCTAGACAATCAATAGCATATAAGTTTAAAATCTTTCTTTGAATTTGTATTTGTAAGTTTATTTGAACTTTGTACTACACTATTCAAAAACTTAAATTTTGTTCTGTGGCTTTAGTTGTAACGACATAACCCAGAGAGGCATGATTGAGTAACCTAGTAACTTTTTCCCTGTTTGGATAAATGTGTGAAAGATACTTTAAAGTTTTATTTAGTAGGAAGTCAGTCAAGCTATTCACCTCAAAGCCAAGTTGCGTAAAATGCTTTGTTATTGCATCTGTGAAACTTTATTTTAACATGTATGTAGCATTAACTAAAAAAAAGATTTTGTTCTTTAATTTTAGTGCCTTATTATTTTCACTAGGGCAAGCGTGTCTGTGATTACTTCATGCTTTCACTGTATTGATTTTGAAATAGGTATAAGAAATAGTGGAAAAGGCTAATTTGAAAGTGATAATGTAGAAACAGTTTTCTAAATCAGCTGATTATCCATAGTGTCCATGGTAATGTTTATGCATGTCACTATAACTTTATGTACATGTATACAATGTATGTTTGTAAATCTGCAAATTTCTACCTTGTGTTAGGTACAGTGAAAATTGGGGAGGCCTTATCCATGAGATCTCTAATCCAAGCCTTGAAATAATTGCTAAGGTCATGTCAGGCTGAACTCATTTTCGGCCGGACATTTCAGATTGTCAGCCTGACAAATACCATTATTCCATGTAGTGGAAAATTCTCTCATATATTTGATATTTTTAAAATACTTTATACAGAGTTCACATTTTAGTGTTGTCACAAAACCATCGTCTTCTTCGTATGTTAACCACACCTCAGCAGCATTGGATTTTGCTATGTCATTTTTGATCCACTTTTCTACGGTTCTTATTGTATGTAATTTTCGAACTAGTGACAGCGATGGTCCCTGTTTAAAAGTGTCATTTTAAGAGACATTAGACACAGTACCAGTCGTAAAATTTTCTGGAACGGTCCCACTAGCCGGGATATCCCGTGTCCGAGGGTTGGGAAAAATGAGAAGTTATTTTATTCGACATGTTTTCAAGGCTCTTCTATTAACATTTACATCAGAAGTGTCCAATAAAGTGTGATATTTGAATTTTCGTATAAAAAGTCTCTCCCTAATTACACCCATAGTCAACTTGAATATTTTCTTGCAACATTTTAAAGGGACAATAACACTCTTGCTGGGTTGGCAGCCCCAGAAAATAAATAATAGCCTTATTCTAAGTACTAGATGTTTAAGTGTCCTACCTGTTGTGTAAATTATCCATTACGACCTATTTTACTTGTCCAGAGGGTTCGAAAATATTTTAAATCAAAGTCACATTTGAAAAGGTTTACGTTAGACTTTTCAAATCAATTAGTTAAATTTTTCCAATTTTTTAAATTAGGTGTGTTAAGATGAAATTTATATCATCAATTAATTGGAATATTGTAAAATAATACAATTTGTTGACCAGAATGAAGATTGGGACATATTATTTAGTTACAACAAGAGTGTTATTGGGGCTTTAAATATTATTACTTTTATTACTAATAATTTATATAATTACACGTCATGTTAGGTGTAATTTAGAGCTAATCATATACGAAAGTAATGCAAAGCTAGCTACTACACGTAGACTCGAATAACCAGCGTAAAAGATGCGATTCTCAATATTATTCATTATTTTATCTTCACGCGGCCGAGATACATGTACATGTAAATAGTGATATTTTTACCTTGACTCGGTTTGTTGATATAACCAGTGTAAAAGTGCCGATTCTAAAAAAAATAGTAATATTTTTACTATGACTCAGTTCGTTGATATAAACACCGTAAAAAAGCTGATTCTAAAAATTTTTGATTATTTTATCTGCGCACGGCCGAGATATAAATAGTAACATTTTCACTATGACTCTTGTCGTTGATATTTTTGGGCCTGGATTTTAAGCTGATTCTGTAAAAAAAATAGTAATATTTTTACTAGGACCCGGCTCGTTGATATAAGCAGTGTAAAAAAGCTGATTCTAAAATTATTGATTATTTTATCTGCACGCGGGCTAGATATAAATAGTAACATTTTCACTATGACTTGTGTCGTTGAAATTTTTGTGCCTGGATTTTCGAGTCTAGTAATAATTAGCGATCGACTCGAATTCGCGAATGAAATTACTATTTTTGACTTACTGTTTTACCCCAACTCGGTCGGACAATTATGTCCGGACGAAAGTCAATTTGGCCTGTCAAAGGGGGTCAATTCACCCGGACTTTGTCCGTGTCCGGACGCTTATTTCAGCGCTTGCACTAATCAGATTCATCAGCTGACCTAGGGGCAATCACTTGAAAAAATATCTACATTTTTCATTTGATCTTAATCTGAATTGGTTCTTGCACTTTAAATTATATTAATGAAATTTGGGAAGACTTTATATTTAAACTAGATTTGTGAATTATTTGTAAAGTTGATTACCCTTGACTTAACTTATGAATGCAAAACTGGCTGCCATTTTCATCCAATTCTAATAAAACTTGGTATAATGATTGAGTTATAACATTATAAATTGATGAGATCTTAAATGATTTCTAAATTTAAATGGAAATTGAAAATTATTTACAGAATGATTACAATAGTTGATGTCAAATTTAGATTTTGAACTCACTTTGTACAATTCATGTCACTCTCCATACATGCATGTTTATGAAAAGCTAACATGCCAAGGACCAACTACCAGTAGTCCTGGGGGGTTGGGTGGCCGAATGGTTAGAGTGCACTCGCTGTATCATACGGCCTGCCATTGAGTCAACTGGCGTGGTTTCGAACCACCTCGTGGGTTTTCTCCGGGTACTCTGGTTTCCTCTCACTAATAAAGACCCCTACACGCAAACGAATTATTGAAATAAAATTAAACCATGTTTGTCCTGAAGTGACCTACAATGTAGTTTGTGTCGAGTGGACGATAAACCCCATTTCTCTCTCTCTCAACAGTAGACCTTGTTTGATTTCTGCCATTTCTGCAGCCTTTAATTGGGCATTTCTGTCTTGTCTGTTATTTATTCAATGTCTTCGTCAACAAAGATTAATAACTTAATTTTATTGTCCCCCCGCCTTTCGAAGAAAGTTGGGGGACTATTAAAATGGGTTCGTCCGTCTGTCTATCTGCTCATCTGTCCGTCACACTTTTTGGGACAGTAACTCTCTTCCTAATTGAGCTAGAATGTTCAAACTTGGTGTATGTGTTTATTAGGTCAATGCCTTGATGGAGTTCGAAGATGAGCATTTTCCGCTTAGGATAAGCAGAGATAAGCAATTTGATTGGTTGATGCTTTGGGACACGATAACTTTAGTTCTAATTAAGTGAGAGTGATGAAACTTGGTGTATAGTTTCATTACAGTAATACCTTGACTAAGTTCGATAATGAGCATTTTCTGCTCAGGGTAAGCAGAGCGATACGCAATTTGATTGGTCGAGACTTTGTAACACAATAACTCTCCTTCTAATTGAGTTAAAATGTTCAAACTTGGTGTATATGTTCGAAGATGAGCATTTTCTGCTTAGGGTAGGCAGAGATAAGCAATTTGATTGGTTGATACTTTGGGACAAGATAACTTACGTTCATCTTGATTGATGATTTTTATGCCAATACAATGACTGCATTCTCATTCAGTAATGGATTCGACAGTAACAGTGTATAGAAACAATTGACTCGGACACGAGGGCCCTTTCCCTTGGCCAGAGGAGCCTATTTGTCAAGCATGGGGGCCCTTTTGTCTGCCTTTAGGGCCCCCTAACTAGGGTACATTTTCATTTTTCTCGTCGGTTTTAGCATTTTTCTTTATAAAACCCTTTCGGATGACACTTCGTGTACAGTTTGATTGCTCGATACATTTGAAAAAAATGAATGTGCGATTAATTGATATGTGTCGTCTATTTATTTTGGGATTTCGGCGGGGGACATCAGCCTCACTGTTGGCTTGTTTATTTTAATTCTGTGCTTACTGTTATTTTTCTAGCACTAAGCATACAGTACACTACAAGGATATGTAAGCATTTTAACTTAATGATGATTATTGTTGTTTGCAGATTGAAAATATACGCACAGTTATTAAAGTGACAAGATTAAAATTGGAGGAAATGAATGCAGAATTTGGTAAACATCAGCATCCACCACCTATTTATCTAATGGTAATATTCACTTCTGACTAGAAAAACTTTTATTTATACATTCACTTTTTATACGCCCATATTTTCATGTGGACGTATATTGTTGTCGCCCCTGTTGTCTGTCCGTCCACAATTGTTTGTGAATATTCTACAGGTCACAATTTTTATCACATTTCAATGAAACTTGAAATATAGGTTTATCACCCTATGATCTCAGTTCCTTTCGTTATTGGTATGTATCGGACTGTAATTTCATGGATTATGGCCCCTGATTGTATGAAAAACCACATTTTTAGCTTGTGAACACTGTAGTGGTCACAATTTGAACCAAGTTTGAAACTTGAAATGCATGTTTATAATCCAAAGATCATGGTTTCTTTCAATATTTGCAGATATCGGATTCGGATCGTAACTTCTTGAATTATGGCCCCTGATTGTGCGAAAAATCACCTTTCTCAGCTTGTGCTCAATTATTATCCGAATTAAAATACCATTTGAATGTATCACTGTTACATTGTAATGAAGGTTGATGTATAATTTTGTGAAAAGAGGCCCAAAACTGCTAGACAAAATGGCCACCACTTGTATGCAAATAGTGTAAAAATATGGTATATCATGGTTGTGGACCCTGCAGAGGTCACAATTTTAATCCGATTCTGATGAAACTTGAAATATATCTTTATAACCCAAAGATTTTGGTCCTGTCATATTCATGCATATCGGATCGTAGCTTCCTGAATTATGGACATTGATTGTTGGAAATATCGCTTTTTGTTTATCTTGTTCTCTATCCATCTCTTGCAAAATGTGGGCGTATCCTGCCTGGCAGCCACTGGTTGTTCTTTTCAAATAGTTTACATACACTTTAGTACATCGCAGCTTGCCTTATATTGTCTATCATGTTTGCTAGGCCTCTACTAGAGGGAATGATGAGTTCGTGATACTGGTCATCATGTCCAATTGCCTCTTGGTCTGACTCACTTTGAACTTGAAATCTTTGTTTAATGCTTGCATCTTAGACCGAAAGTTTCTTTCTTTGAGTCACGATATGTGCTTTTGAGTCACCGCTTATGGGCCTCAAGTTCCGATTTTCTTGAAATAAAATTGAACCCCATATAGTGTTGAAATAACTTAATTTGTATTGAGTGGACCATAAACCTTTTTCTCTCTAAACTCACATTTTTTTCTCCCGAGTCGTCCAGGTTTCATTCCGCAGTTATAGTCCCCTACATGTACATGTATGCACTAGCTAATAATTGTGGAGTTATCAATGACAATTGTAATCTTTCATTATCACTTTGTTGATGTTGCATTGAGAAATTTAACACAAGAATTAGCTATGTGTCCTCTGTAGTAATTTAGTATGTTACTTTACACATACAACCACACACAAAGGCTCAATTTATTGCCTTTAAAAAATAAAATTGAACCATACATACATGACCAAGTTTGTGGCGAGTGGACATTTAAAGTTTAATTCTGTCTCACTCTTCAGCAGTCTGATTGATAATTTTGGGATTTTATTAAGATTCATTTGCAAAAGTAGTTATGTTTCTTAAATCTTTAGATGTTAAATTTAGACCTGATCATGTAAAAATGTTTCTGTGATTATCCAGCTAAGGAAGGAAATAGATGATACTTGAGATTTGAATGTATGGTATATATCTGCTTTCACAAAAGTATGTACACAATTCCAGGAATGAATTCTACTAAGAACAATTTCTTTTATGTTTTCTTTTCTCATTATATGACTCTATCACTATGCCTTTGTTATGCTACATACTTATCACATCAGAATAAACAAATAGTGTGTGTGTTAGCATATATATATATTTGTACAGTTGGCAAACTGACCAATTACATTCTATATTTGTAAACATGTAGACATTCTTTACCAATGTAGAAATAAAAAGTAACAGACGTTGAAAAAACATTTGTCTTGATTTCGGGTGATAGTTTTCCTAAAGCTTCATTTTTGTGCACTTTAGTATAACCAGTATTGCCATAATATATTTAGATGTGTACTTTTGTTAGCAGATATACATTTTTATGGGGTTTTCTACACACCCTCTGATTATTTGCATACTTACTGACATTTTAACTTACCATTGTGACGTAAGGATCACATGGCTAAGTGGGTAAGACGCTGGCTGGCTAGCCCGGGGGTCGAGTGTTCGACCCCTGCATTGGCCAAGGCAGTTCATCCAGATTTTCCGGTATGGTTTCCCCTTGTCACTGATGCGGGTGGAGGGCATGACAAGGACAACTGTCTAGACTTTTGAATGAGGCAAAAAACCGAGGTCCCGTGTACACATTGGCAGTTAGAATTCGATGTAAGAGTAGGCCGTAGCGCACCTCATAGCAAATGCCCATTTTAAAGCTGGCTCTGTAATTTTTGTTGATAGTATATGACATTTGTTATTTTGGGTGGTAAACTACATACATGTAATAATCACCAAAAAAATACCAATTATATTTACCAACTATGTTCCAAACTTGGAGCCAAAACATGATAATAAAAGGTGTGATGACAACAAAAGTCAAATTATATCAGTTATGCCCTCATGGATTTTCATCAAATTTGGCATAAACAATGCTAATTACATGTCCAAAAAAATACTGGCCAGTATTTGACTATAGTCTGTGGTTTGTGTGGTATCCATGGAAATGCTTAAAAGTGCCACTGAGCCAATGATGGATGCCACGTGATGTGACATCACATGTTGAATGCAGTCATCTTTAACTGAAATATTAGAAGATTTTCGTAATACTCTGTGAAACTGATTTTGCCATGATAGTTTACAGCGGGAGACGTTAACGGTATATAATCAAAATTTATCAAATCTATGTCGGGAGAAACCCCATTTTTTGTTATAAATAGTTGTTTTTTTCCGGCTTGTTCCTCCATTATTACACAACAAATGGTATACAACGTCATAATATCTAAATCTAGGTCGGGGAAACCTTCTTATTTCCTATAAATAGTAGGTTTTTGTTCTGGCTTGTACCTCCATTATTCATTACACAACAAATGGTTGGACTGTTATATGTCCTCTTGGTTATTTATTTAACACATGAAATACATGTAACTGCAAAATTTTAATTAGATTGTCAAAAAGTTAGTGTGTATCAATCATGCTCTACACAATGCCCATAATCAAGTCAAGGATGCATGGGGTATTTTTATTGCATCATGGGTTACGAAATGAAATGAAATGGGGTTTAACGTCCTACTCTTTTGCACCTAACCTGGGCTAATGGAAGACGGGCATACGCCATACAGTGTGCTATGAGGGAAATTTTGCCCGGGCAGCGGCGCTACAGTCTACTCTTATATAGAATTCCAACTGCCAAGGGATCTTTTACGTGCACTCCAATGTGTACACGGGACCTCGGTTTTTCGTCCCATCCAAACGACTAGGCAGCTGTCCTTGTCAGGCCCTCCTTCTGCATCACTGACAAGGTGAAATTACGCCGGAAAATCAAGATGAACTTTCTCGGCCAATGCAGGGATCGAACACCCAACGTCCAGGCTAGCGAACCAGCGCCTTATCCACTTAGCCACCGTGACACCTCGCATTGGGTTACTAACCTGGAGGCCCTGTGTTTGATGTCGGTGTTGTCTGAGATAGTTCATAGAGAGGTGGTTCAACCTTGACAATGACAGTAGGGCTGCAACAATACGCCAGGCCACGATTCGATGTGCATCACGATTCATAGTCTACGATACGATTAATACCGAGATAGGAAATAAATTTAAAAAAAGACCTTCTTTTATGGTTTACTTCAAATGTGGTGTGTGGTGTTTCCTCGGTCAACTAATAAGCCACTTCTAGTGTTGAAAACGCCTTAACACTCGCTGAAAGTGAAAGTAAAAAAGTTATTTTGCTCATGTACTTTTTTATGCATTTAAAGGAATATTAGTCTATTTTTGTGAAATTTTTATTTGGATAACGAAATGCGATACAGACATTGATTGCATCGTGGATTTAAAAACATCGTGATTCATCGATGAATCGTTGAAGCCCTACTTGACAGTGGAGGGCCGAGATCAGGGACAACATATTTAGTTATTTGGATGGAGAGAAGAACCAAAGTCCCATGTAAACATTGCATGCATGTAAAAGAACCTTTTTGACAGTCTGAATTCGAAATAAGAGTAGGCTGTATTGCCGTTGTTCAGGCTAAATTTCCTTATGTCCCTCTTCATTAGTCCAGTTTGTGCAGAAAAATAGGATACCCCATTTTATTTTATTAAAGAAAACTTTTGACCTATACATTAATTTGAATATAGCCCAAATATACATTTATCAAGTATCATCAAATCAAACAGTTTGTACACAGACAAGGCATCTTTAAATATGCTTTTATTTTTTGTAATTGCTCTTTCAGGAATATGAAGAATTGGCAAATAAGATTCATGAATATCAGTTACGAGAACAGAAGCTGTTGGAACAAATGAGTATTGGTCGAGCCTCTCCCCCTCCTAGTCCACTCCCTATGACAGAAGAACCATGTCGTTCTCCCGGCCCTCCACTTACTCCCAACACAAGTTCTAATAATCTACAGAATTTACCAACAGGACAAAAGAGTCCTCAACTCACTTCCCGTTCTCCTGGTGGTACAATACGAGCTCATTTACCTAGCTCCATGGTGACAACAGTAAGTATATATATCTGTCTCTCAATTAGTAAAATTATTATATTTCTAGAGTTAAACCTTTGTACAAATGACTTAGCTCTGATCATGAGTAAAATCTTTGATCTAATATTTGTCTAATATAAGCACTTTGCTGCTTACGATTATATAAAAGTAATAAAACAGTTGTTGGCTATTGGTTAAAAAGATGCAAAACTTCATATTTTATCGATAAAGATTGATTTGCTGGAATATGAGCATATTATTAAAAGTTTTACGATTAAGCTGCCACCCTAGTCGTTTCCACATAACACAGATAGTTACGATAAAAGCTTAAGATAGCACAAATATCTGTGAGATTATAACCGTGAACAGATATTCAGATTTTAGTAACAGCACAATATATTTGATGAAGCTAAGATTTTATAGAGCTTATGTGAAAATATTTGTGTATTATTTGTAATATTTTAGGTTGTAGTAACTCCCGGTATAACTTTAAGAGATGGATTGGCTAAATCAATGAAACGTAGGGGATTAATATATAAAGATTGTCAAGTATTCCGACAGGGTACCAGGTAAGATTAGTTTTTAGATATGTTTCACACTGGTAGTGATTTGTAAGCCTCGTTAAAGGGCTTTTGTATATATAAGGGTATCAAAATTTAGTCAGTTTTTCATTAGTTAGTTGTGTCAGAAGGTCTGTCATTGAGGTTTCCAATCCCAGGTTGTACGTGGCAAGGAGTAGGGTTGCCTGGCCTACCCAGTGGGTTTTCTCTGGGTACTCCCGGTTTTCTCCCACTGCTAAAGACTCCTACGCGCAAGCAAATGATTGAAATAAAATTAAACCATATGTTTGTCCCGAAATAACCGAGTTTGTGTCGAGTGGACGTTAAACCCCATTTCTCTCTCTCTTGTCACTGAGTATACTGGCATGGGTTTTATTGCCCAGTTGTGTGTGACCAGGACCAACCTCACAATCCAAAATGACCTAAGTACTCTGGCATATCCAGCAATACAGATTACATAAAAATGAATTAATCCCTTCCAAGTTAAATTCGGAAATGTTGAATATTTTTTGTAGAATACCATTAACATGGAATACAGATATGGCTGAACTAGCTGGTCAAGAGGTATCTGTTGAGTTAATTGAAGGAGAAGAAGGACTCAATAGATCTATGTCTAGAGCTGTAGTTTTAGCACATAATTGTGTAAGTAAAATATAAATACACCCCAATTTCATACATGTGAATGCAGGAATAAATGGTATATCCTAAAGGAGCAGGATATGATATCATTTAGTCAATAAACAAAGTACCGGGAAGATTTACATGTATACATTGACTTACATGAACAAATTCCAGACAAAAGGTGATCTTTTGTTGCTCATTTTCGAAACAATCTCAAAGTAATACTTTTTTATACGCCCACATTGAAATGTGGTCGTATATTGTCGTCGCCCCCGTCCGTCCGTCCGTCCGTCGGTCCGGCGTCCACAATTGCTTGTGGACGCTCTAGAGGCTAAAGTTAATATCCGATTGACTTTAAATTTATACACAGTGTTTGAGGTCATGAGACGAAGAAGCCTATTGTTTTTCAGCGATTTCCGATAATAACTACCAGAGTTATGGCCCTTGATCACTTCAAAAAATCTTGTGGACGCTCTAGAGGCCAAAGTTAATATTCAATTGGCTTTAAATTTATACACAGTGTTTACGATCATAAGACGAAGAAGCCTATCGATTTTCAGCGATTTCCGATAATTAGTGCCAGAGTTATGGCCCTTGATCACTTCAAAAAATCTTGTGGACGCTCTAAAAGCCAAAGCTAATATCCGATTGACCTTAAATTTATACACAGTGTTTAAGGTCATAAGAAGAAGAAGCCTATTGATTTTCAGCGATTTCCGATAATAACTGCCAGAGTTATGGCCCTTGATCACTTCAAAAAATCTTGTGGACGCTCTAAAAGCCAAAGTTAATATCCGATTGACTTTAAATTTATACACAGTGTTTAAGGTCATAAGACGAAGAAGCCTATTGATTTTCAGCGATTTCCGATAATTAGTGCCAGAGTTATGGCCCTTGATCACTTCAAAAAATCTTGTGGACGCTCTAAAAGCCAAAGTTAATATCCGATTGACTTTAAATTTATACACAGTGTTTAAGGTCATAAGACGAAGAAGTGTATTGATTTTCAGCGATTTCCGATTATTAGTGCCAGAGTTATGGCCCTTGATCACTTCAAAAAATCTTGTGAACGATCTAGAGGCCAAAGTTAATATCCGATTGACTTAAAATTCATACACAGTGTTTAAGGTCATAAGACGAAGAACCCTATTGATTTTCAGCGATTTCCAATAATTTGTGCCAGAGTTATGGCCCTTGATCACATCAAAAAATCCTGTGGACGCTCTAGAGGCCAAAGTTAATATCTGATTGACTTTAAATTTACACACACTGTTTAAGGTCATGAGACGAAGAAGCCTACTGATTTTCATTGATTTCAAATAATTACTTCCAGAGTTATCTCCCTTGATCACTTCAAAAAACCTTGTGACGCTACAGATGCCAAACTTATCATCCGTTTGACTTCAGATTGATACACAGAGTTTAAGGTGTTGAAACGCACAAGTATTTTGATTTTCAATGAATTTTGATAACAGAACAGCTAAATCCATGATGTTAAATGTTTCCTATACTAATTGATAGCGTGGGGCAAAATTTTATAAAAAGCAAACAAATTCTAATGATTTTCAGATAATTACATAATGAGTTGTTTCATTACCAAAAAAAGTAAAAATATGCGACAACCCTTGTTGACTGCCCGGACGATTTAGCTGCTGTGGGCGTATGTTTCGTTGCCTGGCAACCTATCTTTATCTCAACTAGCGGACAGTCCTTAAAAAGTATAATATCACGGTTTGAGGCACAGTAGTTCGTGGCATGTGCTAATGAGTTAATTGTCCTCCCTTTTGAAGTAGAATAACTGTACTTCTAACTAAGTTATGCAAACTTGTGTAGATGTTCATTATGTATCTGAATGGCTTGACTGAGTTCAAGGTCGAATCAAGGATGGGCTGATAAAGTCAATTTGATGTGTCAATGCTTTGAGCAAGAATGTTCAAACTTTGTGTAGGTGCTGCAACCCATGCTACATAAGAGTTCATAGTTAAAGAGGCATTATTCCACATTATGTTCCCGCTATGATAGTTAAAATAGGTAATATATATATAGAAATATGTTGAAAATGTCAATCAAATGGCTCCACCCTGAACTGAGATATTAGCTTTTGAATTTTAAGCCTAGCCTCAATCATCATTACTAAAGTCTTGATTATCCATTTTTGGATTTAATCATCAATGAGAGTTGAGCAGTAAATCAAATTCTGATCCAGTGATGATCCGACACATAAGATGACATTGAGAGTTGATTATGGTTTGGATAAGTTAATTAAGTTAAAACATTTCAGGCCTAAGGAAAGACCTGCAAAAGGCAAATTTTTCTCTTGCTATATGTTTAAACCATGTCTATACTTGCCTAAGTTACATTATTAACTGATCATGCAATGAAAATTGCTGAACCAATTTGTTGGGCAATTTTGTCCCAGGAAATGTTCAGATGGGCTTGGAACTGTTCTTATGAGTAGACTAAATATAGAATTATGTTGATTAATTTTGTTATCATTGTATTGCAGGGTCGAAAGACATTTTTCGCATTAACTTTCTGTGATATGTGCCGAAGTTTATTGTTTCAAGGAATTCGATGCCAGACTTGTGGCCTCAAATTCCATCAGCGGTGTGAAGAGAAAATACCACGTAACTGTCAAGGAGATCTGGAAGTGTTTTTCCGACAACAAAGATATAATTCTAGAGAACAAATGAAACAGTAAGTCAGCTGTCACATAATTGTTTTTAGTTCTGTTGTAAAAATGTGTGCAGTTTACTGAAATTAGGTTTTCAAGTGGGTTGATGAGTATAGTGCTGGCTCGCATACTAGGTATGTTCCCGGTGTCGGGAACTTAGAATTTTCTGGTTTGGCTCCTCCTTGTCACTGAAATCCAAAAAAGCTAAATCGTCTAGTCATTTGAAAAAAATTAACATGTTAAATATCTGCTGACATTTAAGGCCGTCGTTCGCACTTCATTTGGTGAATTTCAACAATAAAATCGTTTTTGAGGTTTTATGATTATCGGCGAGTAACACTATCTAGGAACACATACCAGTCATTTTTTTCACTATATTATTCTTTATTTCTACAAAATTTGTTTCTGAATGATGCCACCCTTTTTTATTTTGCTCTAATTCCGCTAAAACTATTGATAAAAATCTAAAAACTATAGGCATTTCATACGCGAAATACTCTGTTTTCATTCGGTAAACTGTCGCCATGTTGGATACTGTTAGAAAGCTTGGGATTTCCCCTATAGAAAGGAAATGACGTTTTTGGGGGGTGTCTTGAAACCTTTCCTCTAGATGGAGATAAAAATAGCAAACAAGAACAAGTTTTGCATACTAATGAGGTTATTTTGAGAATACGTTATTTGATTGGTCAGTCACATAGGTCAATGTCGAAGTGTCCAATCAGAAGCGGGCAATCCTTTAAGGTCAGGTCAATGGGCATGCGCACTAAGCTCATACCCCAGATCAATCCTGGTTGCTATATTACTGATCCATACGTCATTGTTTATCAATATTTATGAAGATATTCAAATAAAATGCCTTTGAAATTGTTTAGATGACTAAATAAGTGTGACAGACACCCATAATAAACAAAATGAAGATGAATATTCCTCTGATAGACCTAGTAGTGGTATTGGTGGTAATACCATTACCAGGTAGGCCTACTGACTGTCACAATATAGTTATGGTTGTTTTGAATAACATCTATGTCTGTCAAAGTTTGGTTGTAAATTTACACACAAGAAATAAAATAGGAGAAAAAATTGTATATACATATAATGAAGAAAAACATTAAAGAATATTTATATTAAAAGTCCGTATATTGAAATTAAACAAATGAATTGAACAGGTCGGCGTAAGTTGTTCTACTGAAATACTTGAACTCAATGGCTGATTTCTCATAATATTCTTTTTCTAGGGTTATCAATTTTAGTCATGCTATATCTCTGAAAGTTATGGTCAGATTTTCTTGAAACTTGGAATATAACTTCCTATATAATAAATGTGTGCAATAGGAGAATTTTATTGAAATCTGAAAAATAGTTCTTGATATATTGTTGCCATAGCAACTGTGACACGTGAAAAAATTTCAAAGTTAACATTAAAATGTGTATAACTCTCTTTCAAATTATTATTTTGTAATGAAACTTGCCTATTGCATAAAGGAACATGTCAGTAACCTCTCTGCTTAATTTTAAAACATTCTGTTGAATAGTTTTTGAGAAACTAGATGACTAAAATTATACGCATAAATCCAATATGGCCGCCGTTTCCATAGCAACAGGTACCCCCAGGAAAATTTTTCGGCCATTTTTGTATTACTCAATGGATGTGTTCTTAGATGTGTAAGAATGATAACTTTACCTCGATTATTAAAAAAAATGGAATTTTCTACTGTCCACCCCCTTAAAAATTGAAATAAGAGTAGACAATAAGACACAGTTAAATAACATTTGATTTTATTTAACGAAATAAGACTTGAAAGAAAAAAAAAACTACATTGGTTTGTGAATGAGATGAATGCTTTCTAATTCTGTTTTAATATCTACTGTTTTATCCACAGGATATTAACAGAAAATTCACCTGCTGGTAAAGCAGCTTCAACTACGTCTCCTAGAAACAGACACCGCAGTCGTACTCCTGCACCACAACTAGGCCAGCGAGAGAGATCCACATCAGCTCCCAATGTTTGTCATAATATGGTGGAAAATGGTCAAATGTCACAACAGGTAAATATCCGTCAGATTTTCAAGGAGGTGTCTTAGGATTATAATCCAGAATACGTTTTAAAACCTCTTTATTATTAGCTATTTGCCTTTCTTAAATGCCAGTTATTCTCTTGATATAAAGCCTAGATAAATTGAAAATAGATAAAGCTTTTGAGAATACAATGGGCCTTTTTGATTGTTAGAATGAGTCAAAGACAAATTGAAACAAAAAACTTTGATATTGATATTCATTGGTTATTAACTTGGAGATTTGCTTATGATAGTATGTCATTAACCATGCCCTGAATAATGAATTGCTGTGAATGATTTAACAGAACTCTTGCCAAAGCATGAAAAACAAATTGAAAATAAGTTGCTCATGGATAAGGATGTAAATGGTTACAGTCGGTTGCACCGTGGACCTGTTTAAAAATTACTAACTGGTATTTGTTTTCATGTCATACCTGACCTTTAAACCCAGGAATGGTAACCACAAAATTGTTTTCAGTCACTAAAACCACATACATACTTCAAATAGCACTTGTCACTTGTCTTTATAGATCTTTCTTTAAAACTCCTGACAGAAAGTATTTCTCAACAAGATAATGTTGGATGTATATATATACCAAAACCGAAATGTTGTCTTGTAATATTTTTTTGAAATATTAAGCACACTTATATAGATCTTTCTTTATAACTCCTGACAGAAAGTATTTCTCAAGAAGATAATGTTGGATGTATATATACCAAAACCGAAATGTTGTCTTGTAATATTTTTTTGAAATATTAAGCACACTAATATAAGAAAAAATAGAATTGTTTTTATAGCAATCCATTTTATATTTTTATAGGAGTTCACAAGAAGATTCCGACATCTGCAAGGCAAGGACAGTAAGTTGACATTTTTTATAAAGTATTGGTTTTTGTTACAGGCTCTGAAAATGTTGGTATGTGTTGAATAAGAAAAACAAATTCAACTAAAAATATATATTTGAATATTAACATCACTTTATATAGATTATTATTAGACAATTATTTGGAAACTAATAGTAATAACAAAATACACACACATTAACAATGTCTTTTTGAACAATAATATTTAACTTACAAGAAAATTTATATCAAAAGGCCTACGACTAATGATTGATTATTATGAATTCTAATGTCAAAACAGTAATATTTTTTGAATTAACATGAAATTTGAATTTAAAAGGAAATATTTAAATGTTGTTTCAAAAATTCTTTCATTAGTGATTAGATATTAAGAATTCTTATGTCACAAAAGACATTATTTTTAAATGAATATTTATGAATTGCCACTTATTTCAGATCTACCACCGCATTATCGCTATCTTTATAAAGATAAGAGACATGCTAGTGATAGTAGTGCCTCTAAACCTCAATCACCTAAAGGTACTGTGGGTGATAGAGTTATTTGCCCTTGGCTCATGTGATTTCCCTTTTTACCAATAATGATAACATAATGCAACGAATGCTTATTTCATACACATTGAGTTTGAATTGCATGTGGGTACTGTGGGATTTATTCTCCATTGTTAATTAGAACTTTTTGATGTGAAGCTAACAAAGTATGAATTGAACATAATATGTGTTTACCATAGTTTGCAAAAAACTAATTTTATGTTTGCTGTATAAGGAAATTTATTTCTTTGAAATTTCTATTCTATAAATGAAAAGAAAATGTCAATGTATTATTATCAAAAGAGTTATATAATTGTAAATGTGGTTTAAACAGTATTTTATTTTGAATACATAATGTGTGTATAATGGGGTTTAAAACGGACTGAAGATTATTTGAATTCCTTTCCATTATCATAAGATTCCTGAAATGAAACTTTATTCTGGATTTAGTCTCTAGTTCTGATTAAACTTGATTTAAAGAACAGTTGAATAAACTAATTGATACTGAATTATGGCTATAAAATGTGTTTTTGGTTTTGACTTTTACGAAGCATGGTAGTTTGCTAGCTTTTGTGTTAATTTAAAAGAAAAACCGATCTTAAATAATTATACAAATTTAAATATGGAGACAGAGATAAGAACTCTGAAAATTTAAAATTACATACATAAAGCTATAACTAAATACTTAAGATAGGAAAATAGCTTGACTTTCCCAGGATCTATAATTTCAATAATGTAAGTTCAAGTACTTCTCTTTGTAAATATATATATATATATTAATATAGGCAGACGTTAATTCTGTAAATAAATATTGTAGATGTCATTATGTAAATTATTTGTTTTGTTTATTTTTAGCTTCTGGCTCTAATACGTTAAAGTTACCCCTCAATTTTGCAAGTCCGGGAGGTAGTCCAACAAAGTCTGCACAGAATTCACCAACTAGTACAGCAAAACATGTCCGACCCCGAGCTAAGTCAGTAGAAACAGAACCAGGAAAGAGAGTAAGATTCACATCACATAATTATTTATATATCAAAAGACTCAGTACTTTTTTACTTTAAATATTTACATTTCAAAATTAGCATCAGTCAATAATTTTACCGTTGAACTTTGTCAAGTCTAGTTTCTACATTTAATCCATTTCTTTTTTAAAGTAATTAGAAATTAATTTATTTTTGAAATGTTTGTGATTTTCCAGCGTGCTCGTAGAGATTCAAACGATGATTGGGAGATCTCGAACGAAGAAATAGATTTGGGAGAAAGGATAGGGTCAGGGTCGTTTGGAACAGTATTTAAGGGCCATTGGCATGGACCTGTTGCTGTAAAAATATTGAATGTCATAGATCCTACACCCACACAGATGCAGGCATTTAAAAATGAAGTGGCAGTTCTCAGGTTTGTACTTAAGCCAATCTAAGTAAAACTATATTTTATGTTTTTTATTATTTTTAAGCCTATTGATTTTCAGCAATTTTTTTCTAATAACTTTAAAGTTTTTGCCATCGATTATGTCATAGAAGCACCATAATATTGTTTCTTTTTTGAAGATGTGACAATCTTTGTGGACTGCTCGTATGACTTACCTTATGGACATGTTTTGTTGCCTGGCAACCTATCGATTAGACATGTCATAAATTTATAATATATTTGAATCACAATTTATTTGTCTTTTCCAGAAAAACTCGACATGTAAATATTTTGTTATTTATGGGCTGTGTATCTAAACCTCACCTGGAGATTGTGACTCAGTGGTGCGATGGTCTTAGTTTATATCAGCATTTACACGTGAAGGATACCAAGTTTCGAATGGACCAGATCATAATGATAGCCAAACAATCAGCACAGGGCATGGAGTGAGTAGCATTTAAAATATTAACATGTTGAATCATGAGTATTCCTGGTTATAGAAATCAAGAGTTAGTTGACTAACAATTGTGAATATCCTTACCTGTAAATTCGGTTTCCAAAGTTTTACCTTATATAGCCTTGTTAAACATCATATGTATATATAGCCTGAAATCTGTCTTTTGGATAGGTTTTGATAAAGATGAAACTTAACGTTAAGTTTTGTAACATCATCACCTTGACTAATATTGCTCATTGTTAATTAGGATGATAAAAAATTGGATATCTTGATGCTTTATAAATATGCAAGTAATTAATGATGGTCATATTTATTTTGGCATGGAGATGAGGGACATCAACATTACTGTTAAATTAAAAATATGAGGTGTCAAAATTCAATTTAAGTTATATTCCTTTTATTTTTCAGTTATCTTCATGCAAAAAACATTATACACAGAGATTTAAAGTCAAATAGTATCCTTTTCAAACTTATAAATATTCAAAACATTCAGGAATAAAAAGAACGGAGAAATTTGGTTGATTCCTTTTTTTGTCATATAAGAAACTTGCTGCTGAACAAGACAGATCAGATTTTCAAAAGTTTGATAGGAATTCTTAAATCAGTTAGGGGGGCTGGGTGGCTGAATGGTTAGCATGCGCGCGCTGTATCATACGGCCTGCCATTGAGTTAACTGGCGTGGTTTCGAATCCCTGGTTGTACGTGGCAAGGCGTAGTGTCGCCTGTCCAACCTCATGGGTTTTCTCCGGGTACTCCGGTTTTCTCCCACTGCTAATGACCCCTACACGCAAGCAAATTATTTAAATAAAATTAAACCATATGTTAGTCCCGAAATTACCTAGTTTGTGTCGAGAGGACATTAAACCCCATTTCTCTCTCTTTTAAATCCGTTGAATAACAAAAATAATTGATGAAAAATTGTTAAAATAACTACAGACATGTTCAACAATCAGTGATCATGCATGATGTAGTTTGTTAATATTTTTTGATGATATTGTATTTAAACGGTATGGTTATTACTTGTTTCCTTAACCCAGTTTAAGATATATTTTTAACAGAGGTTTTATCAGATAACATGACTGTAAAGATTGGTGATTTCGGTCTGGCCACCGTGAAAACAAGATGGAGTGGATCTCATCAGTTTCAACAACCAACTGGTTCCATATTATGGATGGTAAGTTAGAGAAGCAATAATTTATGCAATAAAAAAAACCTCTTTCGTCTTCTAGATAGATATGATTAATGACATTATGGATGTAAATTTATGCAATAAAAAAACCTTCCATGTAATTAATACCTGATAGCATGTCTTTTACAAGCCTTCAAAGAGGATCATTGAAAATCCTTTAAAAGGGTTTTAAGCCATGGTTCGTACATGATAGCCGAGTCTGATGTTCAGTTCCGCTTTTAAAGAAATGTTTAATTGAGTTACTTCCTTTTGTTGTGGGAAATACGGATGTGTGAAAATAATTAACTTTGTTTTTATTTTTATCTTTTTAAATATAAAAACGGATGACATGTCCCATTTTTGATGTCGCAGCAGTATCTGAGAAACAGAATATTCTTTTGATTGTGTTGGGCAAAATCATTTTCTATATAATCTTAAGAGAATGCTACTGGTTAGCAGTTCTTCTGTTTACTTTTTGATGTATGCCTTCACCTGGTCGTTGAAAATTCATTTAAATTCACAATGTGAAGTCTTTGTATACATAGATTTGTTATGTTTGATTATCTTTTCCAACCCATTATATATGTATTACATGTATGTAGTTTTATGTTCTACTATCCATGATTATGTTTATTATGTAATTGCACAATGATGTTTATTTCAGGCACCAGAGGTTATTCAAATGAAAGAACAGAATCCCTATACATTTCAATCTGATGTGTATGCATTTGGTATTGTACAGTATGAATTGATGACGGGGGAATTACCGTATTGTAATATTAGTAATAAAGATCAGGTAGGTTTATTCAATTATTTTTATTCTACCTCGATACTTTCAGTTAAGAAAGAATGTCCTACCAGGTGGCAGGTAGTTAGCCATTTTCGCTGTTATTTGAGTAAAAAAAATAATCTTTCCAAGTAAAGCGCTGCTGTATCCATCAGTTGGTGCACCTGTGTGTGCTTTAACTTGCCCCTACTAGAACCATAGACATTTTGGAATGTATCCGATGAAAGTGGACGTTACATAAAACTGTGTCATGCACAGAATTTGTTGAAGGATAGGTGCTAACACCTCTGAGCCAGATTCTCCTCCCTAGTGTTGCACACATGACCATTGAAAAAACCTTGTTGATCTCATTGATGTATTGTGTGGACAAGTTATATTTATAGCACGGCTTTCATGAGTTAACAGGTTTAACACAGAGACCGCAGGTCTAGGTGTTCAACCTGGTAAAGAATGAAGCGTGCTATAAATGACTTGTAATACTGACACCTGCTGAACATGATCGTTGTTATTGCACGGAAAACCCACCCCACTTCTTTATATGATTTCTACTAAAACTAGAGCAAACCAGCAAAAGTGTGCAATAACACTGAAAATGTCTAGTCATTGCACAGTTACGCTCCAATGAGTTTACTAGAAGTAAAACAACCTGCTTATTGAACGAAAGAACAAAGGAAGATATCCTGTCCATGTTACAAGACATTCTACTCCATACCTTCCTTTCCACTTCATCGTTATTATCAGATCATGTCTTTTGTTTGTTTTGTAATCCAGATTATAGGTTCATATAATCCATTTTAAGAAGTATTGATGAATATGTAGCAGTAAATCATGTTGTATTTATTATATTTCTGTTAGATATTGTTTATGGTGGGTAAAGGTTATTTAAGACCAGATGTAAGTCGAGCTCGTACAGATACTCCTAAAGCATTTAAACGTCACATGTTAGATAGTTGTCAGTATGATCGAGATAATCGACCTTTATTTCAACAGGTAATATTTCTTATTTATTATTTGGAAGTTTTTTACTCATTGAAATAGGAACATAGGGGCAGTTGCTAGGACTTTTTTTTAGGGACGTAACCAACTTCCCTGCTTCACCTCAAGTTACACTCAAGAATCGATTGTATTGTCTGTCCCACCTTCTGGAGGGTTAAATGCTGTCTTTTTTATGCAGGGCTAGAAATTCATGCGAATCTCCGAATCTGATTTGTGCAAAGATTCTCGCAAGAGCTTAAACTGCGAAGGGACAAGGATTCGTGTAACGACGGTCTCTGAATTGCGCGTCTTCAATGCTCCGTCCGTGTTAATTCCAGGTACCGGTAGATATTAAAATAATAACTGGATAATACTTTACTGTTATGATTTTGTCTACGGCATTGTCCCATACTGGCAATAAACAGTTATAAACAAAATTTTGGTTTTTAGTCAGTATTATTAAGATTCGAAAGATTTGTGCAGATTGCAAGTATGAGAATTCTCTTAGATTCTCGCAAAAAATGACAAATTTCTAACCCTGTTTATATCCTTTACGGAGGATATCAAATGTTGCAAAATTTATTCATCATATCTTTGCCAAAATGAACAGAATTAAACCATTTTTATACGCCCACATTGAAATGTGGTCGTATATTGTCGTCGCCCCCGTCCGTCCGTCCGTCCGTCGGTCCGTCGGTCCGGCGTCCACAATTGCTTGTGGACGCTCTAGAGGCTAAAGTTAATGTCCGATTGACTTTAAATTTATACACAGTGTTTAAGGTCATGAGACGAAGAAGCCTATTGTTTTTCAGCGATTTCCGATAATAACTACCAGAGTTATGGCCCTTGACGACTTCAAAAAATCTTGTGGACGCTCTAGAGGCCAAAGTTAATATCCGATTGGCTTTAAATTTATACACAGTGTTTAAGGTCATAAGACGAAGAAGCCTATTGATTTTCAGCGATTTCCAATGATTGGTGCCAGAGTTATGGCCCTTGATCACTTCAAAAAATCTTGTGGACGCTCTAGAGGCCAAAGTTAATATCCGATTGACTTTAAATTTATACACAGTGTTTAAGGTCATGAGACGAAGAAGCCTATTGATTTTCAGCAATTTCCGATAATTAGTGCCTGAGTTATGGCCCTTGATCACTTCAAAAAATCTTGTGGACGCTGTAGAGGCCAAAGTTAATATCTGATTGCCTTTAAATTTATACACAGTGTTTAAGGTCATAAAACGAAGAAGCTTATTGATTTTCAGCGACTTCCGATAATTAGTGCCAGAGTTATGGCCCTTGATCACTTCAAAAAATCTTGTGAACGCCGTAAAAGCCAAAGTTAATATCCGATTGACTTTAAATTTATACACAGTGTTTAAGGTCATAAGACGAAGAAGCTTATTGATTTTCAACAATTTCCGATAATTAGTGCCAGAGTTATGGCCCTTGATCACTTCAAAAAATCTTGTGGACGCTCTAAAAGCCAAAGTTAATATCCGATTGACTTTAAATTTATACACAGTGTTTAAAGTCATAAGACGAAGAAGCCTATATATTTTCAGCGATTTCCGAAAATTAGTGCCAGAGTTATGGCCCTTGATAACTTCAAAAAATCTTGTGAACGCCCTAAAAGCCAAAGTTAATATCCGATTGACTTTAAATTTATACACAGTGTTTAAGGTCATAAGACGAAGACGCCTATTGATTTGCATCAATTTACGATAATTAGTGCCAGAATTATGGCCCTTGATCTCATCAAAAAATCATGTGGATGCTCTAGAGGCCAAAGTTTATATCCGATTGACTTTAAATTTACACACACTGTTTAAGGTCCTGAGACTAAGAAGCCTACTGATTTTCATCGATTTCAAATAATTACTTCCAGAGTTATCTCCCTTGATCACTTCAAAAAACCTTGTGACGCTGTAGATGGCAAACTTATGATCCGATTGACTTCAGATTGATACAGGTGTTGAAACGAACAAGTATTTTGATTTTCAATGAATTTTGATAACTGAACAGATAAATCCATGATGTTAAATGTTTCCTATACTAATTGTTAGCTTGGGGCAAAACTTTATAAAAAGCAAACAAATTCTAATGATTTTCAGATAATTACATAATGAGTTGTTACTCAGATTTTAGTGTATTACAAATGTTTCATTACCAAAAAAAAGTAAAAATATGCGACAACCCTTGTTGACTGCCCGGACGATTTAGCTGCTGTGGGCGTATGTTTCGTTGCCTGGCAACCTATCTTTATACTTTTTAGAAATTCAGCTTTCACACTATCGTGGTTTGAATGGATAAAGTATTCTATTTAACCTGCTGATTCTTGTTATTGTATTTTATAATATTTTTGAATTTTCAGCTGCTGGCTAGTCTCGAGTCATTGTACAATTCAATACCAAAGATAAAACGCAGCAAATCAGAACCTGCGATTCACAGAACAGACTCCTTTGATCTCGATTTTCGCTACATGTGTCCTTCTCCTAAGACTCCTATAAACACTCCTTTTGCACAGTTTAACTTTATACAAGGAGGTGATTATTGATGGTTTGACATCCAACAATCTAACTGTAGACTGTATTACAATAGGGATTGATAACACCAGTGTTACAAAATAAACCCACATTTCAACTACTCAACATCAGGAAAAAAAACGAAAGTAGAAGACCCGAAAAAAGTTTGTATCAATACAGGAGAAAAATATGAATCTTACAGGGTTTCGTTTTCCATCAACACGTGATGAAAGTTATAAATCACTATTTACTGATGTCTCTATCTATCTACGTCAATTTATTCATATAGACGATGAAATCAATCCCTGGATGTTGAAACAGTTGATGAAGACATTCAAATCACAAGTCAAATATGTGATTGAATGTTTGGTGGCCATGTTATCTGTGTAGTCGCAGAATGAATCAACTACGTGTATCATTATATAACTCATTGACATTCTGATAGGGTTTGTGGCCATGTTGCCATGGTAATCTACTGTGTCTTTCTCATTTTACTGTTAGCCTCATTCCTGGATCTGCTGTGATGTTAGGAGGGAAGAAAAGATAGTGCTGATATATAGTCAAAGCATACACTGTATGTAGCAGATTTTAATGAATATGAATGTGCTGTCTGCAAACTCTGGTTTGAACCATTGATCTTTGAAGTCTGAACACTGGTCATTTAAATATATTTAAAGTGATAATTGTATGTGTCTGATATTAAAAATGAGTATTTTTTTTTTCTTTTTGATGGGTGAATCGTTTTAGTCAGTTATGGATCATGCCTCTCTCAAAAACTCAGTCTTTGTGCTGTAAAATTACTTATGTGTGTGCACTATTACATTCATCCAACAAGGCTTCATTTTTAATGTAATCTATTTAAGTGCTAAGTGTGCATGTGTGTGGTCATATATATATATATATGTAGCTGTGTTCAAATCATCATTTGATGCGCGATTGTTGTGTCAACAATATGGAATATTGAAATTTCTAATGCAATTGGATTTGTTGAAGATTTGTAATTTCAAATCTGTTTGTTGTTCTATAAGGGCATTTGCTTGTTTATATTTTTTGCATACTTCTGAAGACTTGTCTGAATCCTAGCAACTAGATTACGGTAGTGTCTCTAATTTAGATATTCATTATTTCTCTTTAAGAGAAAATGAGCTAAGTCTAGAGTCCTAAAGAATTTAACATTTGTCGGTTTATTTAATATTTAGTAGGCACTTTTCAGTTCTACAGGAAGGAGAATCCTAGTCTTAAAACACATTGTTTTTCAAATTCTTTGAACATCATGAGGCTTGATTAAGTGTCATCATTTCCACATAAACAGCACAAATGGCATATAATTTTTTCAGCATTAAAATGTATTGCTTATTCACAGATTTCATTACATGTGTGTTATGTTTTCAACTAGAACCACAATTTCCATTAAAACATGCTTTGATGCTTCTTAATGCATATCCTAATTAAATTTAATTAAGTGCCAAATTTAAATTATATGAAGTTCTATTAAAGATGCATTACATGTATATATAAGAACTAAATCTGCCTATTGCATTGCCTTTTTTCTGGCTTCAACTCTCTGGAACATCGGATGGCTGAGATTAAAATGGATTTGAACACTCGCAAAATTTGAAAACTTAATGTTAAAATGGATAATCAAGACTTAGTCTCTGTTGTCAAGTACCATTACTGCAATGATAAATGATCTACGCTAAATCTTCAGTCATAACTTTGCCCACAATTAAGTAATTTGAATGAAATTTTAAATATACTCATTTTTATATGCCTACATTTTCATAGGTGTATGTTGTTGTCAGTCTGGCTTGTGTGTCCAAATGTGGACACACATTGCATGGCAAACACTTGATGAACTATTAAACTTATAAATAGAAAAAACAGCCAGCTCTTTATCTAAAGCTTACATAATGCATCTTTAATTATTCCAGTCAAAGTTATAAATCCAAACCCAAATTAAGTTATTTAGAAAATGCACTAAAATGAAAATTAATTGTAAACCTGGTTTTCAGTATTCTGGATATTGATAAATATTCTCAAAGCATTGTATTGAAAATACTGCTGGGGATCTAATAGTCATTTTACAAACAACTCGTGCATTCTATGCTTTGAGCTGGTTGTCTTCAGTTACAGCTGACAGCACACGTTGAGACAACTACAAGGGTGATCGCTATCAAATGTTCTGTTGTCATCCAATCACCAAATTCTTGCTTATGTATGGAGGATACATACCTCTGTTGCTGCCCATTTCCAAAGTGAGTGGCTTTCTTAAGAATCGGGTTGACTTAAATTAAGGAACAAAATCAACAATTAGCCAACTGGGGTTTGTGTTAGTTTGATCATACAGACACATAATCAGGTGAAAAGATGGCTGGGGTACAAATAAAAGTAATTATAAACTGAAAACTATCATGAATAAAATGTTCAAGCCCCTATTTAAAGTTGGTTCAAGTCTATGCTACGCCATGTGGGTTTTGTAGCGTAGATAATATTCTATAGCCATATTATTGTGTTATTTGTTAATGCCTTCAGGTAGAGTTTACCAATCTAGAGATCTGGGTGAATTTAAAGAATAATCATTTGTTTTATATAGCGTTAACTTGGTGCAATGATCTTTTATGTTTTAGTATGATTGTGGTATGAATGAGATTCGAATGAAGAAAAGTTCTAATTGTAAACATGTAAATATAAAACTTCTTATATATAAACTATTGTTTATGTACATGTATTGTCAATTATTTAATCTTTGTAAATATCTTTATAAATATTTTGCTTTGTAAATATGTGAATTTTCTTCAGTGTACATATAAAGATTTGTGTAATGGGTCTAAATTTAGTTAGACCAGACTAATAACAAAGTAAATAAACTTCAAGAATATTCATTCAAATGAGGCCATTGTATGCTATATCTTTGATATATTTATGGCATATATAGAGGTCCAACTGTACATATATATAGTTATGATAACGATATTTCAAAGTTTGAATATTAAGCTTTTCTTCTTGGGTATTTATATATATGTATATATATATCTGGTACCGAAACTCTTGTCTCTAATATATAAATTATTAATAATAAGTGTCAGAGACAAGCAAAGTCTTATTTCTGAAAAAAATATTTTAAAAGAAACATGTATTGTGAAATTTTAAGGAACAAGTTGCCTAATGTTTAAGAGCAATTTCAATAAAAAAAAATTCGCGGTGAACCAGATATATATGTATATATACACAGTCAAAAGTTTAATAACTATTCAGACCAAGAGGGATATTTTAACCATAGACAAGAATATCATTTGAATTGATGCAACAAATTTACAATATTTAAAACAAGTCCATCTTTGTGTCATTCCGTCCATGTGGTTTTGACATATGTTGATTTCTCTAAACATAATCTGATTTGAACTAAACATGGAGTGGCTTCATTTTAGTACAACTAAACTTATTTCATACATTTTTTGATTAGGCAACTTCTGATCGGTTGAAAGTTTGATGCACAATAATTTCATTAACTACAGATGGATTTTAGTAACAGTCTGTCAAGCAATTCCTTATTTGTCTAATTTTTTTCTGATTTTTCAACAGAAAAACTATTGATATTTTAGCTTTTGTCAGGATACAAATGCACAGTATATATTTTATTTCTATTTTTAAATTCAATTTAGTAAAGTCAGTAAATGAATGTAAGAAAAATTGCAGAAGTAAATATTTAATTTACTTGCTACCTTCGCATTAAAAATTTCAGAAGATTATGATGGAACTTTTCAAATAATTATTATATGGAATTTAAAAAAAAAATGTAATTATACACACTAAGTAAACATGTCATAGGTTTTTTTATGTTTTTTTTGTCATGTACTATACTCAAATTAAAACTTGATGAGGTTATGTCAAAACTTTTAAGATCTTAAATAACCCTCCATTGATAGTTATCATTGTTAATGTAGATTTCAGACTGTCAGTCAGATTCTGCTATGTTGATTACTTTTTGTCTCAAAAATTCTTGTCTATGGTCTAAAACAAGCTGCTAGTTAATAACAAATGTTCTTTTCCTTTCAACTGATAAAAGGGGAAAATATCATTGTGTGAATTTTTTGCCTTAATTTATTGCTGTTGTTGTTACATATACTTTCTAGAATCATTAGTTACATATCTTATTTGTGTCATTAATATGCAGGAAATTCATTCTAAAACATTCTAATAGAATAATTTAAACTAAGAATGGGCCAGTTTAAATATTTCACTTTACTGTCCAGTCAACTTTTAAGTGGAGAAGATGCTACTACATTACAGAGTTGTTTCCCCTTTGTCGCACAGTGCATTTATAAACAGCAGTTATCTCTTGTGAAAGCAGGCAATAACTAGTTTTGTGCAACCAAATTTTATCAGTAGTTGCTATACATAGTCAATATTTTGATTAGCTTAAAACATCTTCATCATTCTGAGAAATCTACCATATCACCCAGAGTACACAAAAACGTTCAGACTTCTAACGGTATCCTTGTTGTTAATGAAGTGTTTTCAACCTACTTATATGATTAAAGCAATGAATGGTTCAGTTTGTAAACTCTTCTGATTATGAAAACTACAATATGAAAGATGTTTATGAGATTGAAGATACAAGTCGTGTATTAGAGATGATTTCCTTTCCTTGAAAACCTGTTATGTAGTGGCTCACTTTTATTGACTGATAACATCATGATTTAATCTTTGACTAAAGTTTGTTAAATTACTACAACTGGAATCTTAGTGAATAAATTCAAGCTTTTCTTTAAAGATCATGAGCTGTTTAAGAATAAAATATCTCTATAAGAGAATAAAAACTAGTTGTATGTGTTATTTATCAGAATATTATTGGTTGGTGTCAAAGTGTTTCACAATACGACATGTAGAGCTGAAATTAATGCATATAAATATAATCCACACACATTTTATAAATGTAAAGAAAAGTATGACATTTAACCCCATTTCATTTTCTTTACAGCATAAATAAGCTTTGTTATTGTCAAACACATCATCCTTCAAATAATAAATAAATCATGAAGCCATTCACTGTAGGCAGGATGTACTAATTTCAACAAATTAATTTCTTGTTTGGGAGAAGAGTATTGTGATTTATATACCTCTCATCTTGTATTCACACTTCAGAAAGATGCCAACCCAAGATGTTGAAATTAATTGTATATATGGTACAAATGTATAAAAAAAGGATTTTCCCTTTGGAAATTCAAACAAGATTTACAATTTAGTTTATTTAATCTTCATAGTACAGCGATTGAGCAGTTTTGATTACATACAATTGACATTTTATAATACGAAACAGTTACAATTAACAGTACATTAATAAATACTGTGGCATGGCTTTAATATTACATATGAATCTTTGTTGTTTTACATTTATAATGAAGTGGGTAAAATAATTAACAAACTATACACAATGATTTTGACTTACATTAAATCTAAAATAAATTAATGCATATATTAAAATAACATGTCTTTAAATCATAGGATAGTGTACAAAGAGGTAATAAAATTAAATTTGAATCAGTGTTCTATAGCCAATCATGTTTATATCACTAATATTCACAATTTTTTTTTTAAGAACTAAAATTAATTTGTGCAGTTTATTAATGCGTAGTTGATATCCATATTAAATTACTGGTTGGCATTAATACATATACATACAAAGAGAAGAAAGTTTTTATCACAATCCTGTTACACAATTTTCCATGGCACGGATCACGATCGATTGATTAATAAATGAGAACAAATTAAAAGACATTACTTCCTATACCGAGAGGAAAGAGATAATTTCTCTTCAAGTCATTAGTAGGCAAACGGTTGTAACAGACATTATCTTTCTGGTTGAAATGAAAATGGCTTTTGTGAAAGTAGGCCGTAGTTGTTAAAACCTCAGCTTCATTGTCTTTATAGGCAGCCACAAAATTAGTTGAGAATACTTCATGCCGTACCTCCAAATTATCCAAAACCCACTGTATCTTAACATCACTTAATAGTCTTTTCTGATGTGCTGTTTTAACTTCTTTCATTCTTCGTTTCGTCTTATCGAGGGTTTTTTCATACTTTTCACCATCGGAGGATTTCGCAGGAGTAATTAATGTGCATTTAAAACCGGTTCCTTTGTTCCTGACCATAAGGAGCATGCACTGGAACAAGCGTTCAGAGTCTATCTTTGGAGTGACAATAAAAACACATGCTCCAACACCAAACCAATCATCTAATAAAGTTTTCCATAATCTCATTATGTAATCATGAGTCATGATACCTCCTCCTTCAGGTATCTGATCTAATAAATCTTGAACCTACAAAATAAAATTCAAAACAAAAATTTATTTCTATTTGAGGAGTTCACACAGCTTAGACATTAATTTTAGTTGTACTTTTGAATTTTTAATACCTAGGTTACAAACATGGTCATATTTATTTCGAAGTAAAGCAATGAAGTTGGACATCTATAAACACCTTACCTAGGTTTCTAACATGATCATATTTATTTTCCATAGTCCTGTGTACCATACAAGAGAAGACAAAGTTGACCAGAAAATGGCATTTACACTTGCAAGAGAAGAGAAGTTTCCCCAGAAAATGGCATTTGTGCTTCAAGTACTTAAGATTCCATACATCAAGGGGCATTTTTATGTCCATGTCAATATCATTTATTTCCCATTAGATCTGAATTTATTTCCCATTAGATCTGAATAACTAGACACACTTTCCTTATAATAAATACTGCCCTCTTTCAATTATGCATATTAATTATCTTTACATTCAAGTATAAGGTACTTTCTCTCTTCTTACTTAGACTGGCAAGTGTGACAGCAACCAAGCAAACATGGCTAAAATTTTCCTAAATTCTAAACACTTTTTTAAACTCCTGCTTCCAGGTAGATTAACCTCCTCCCTTTATATTCCAATAAAACCGTCTAAAGCCATGTTCCTCAAACTTATTTATCCCATGGCCCGCGTAGATTCTCAATTGGAAGTGTAATCAACCATAATTAGACCAGTTGGTATACAGGATATATTCTTTCAATGTCAATAGAAGGTTTATTTAGAATTTTTTGGGCAAGTTTTATTTACTTTATATTAACTGCAGTATCTAGATCTTGATGCCATAGATTTCTTTTTTTTTATAACCCGCTTTGAAACTATTTCTATAAAAAATCAGTATGCCCCATTCAGAAGTTCCAAAGAGACACTGAGTTAGCACCAATAACTTTTTCTGTTATAAATATATTTACCTCTTCATCATCTTTATCTAACTGTAGATAACGTGTAACAGAATTTTCTGACATAGAGACAATAGTTTCAGCATCTGCATTTCCGTCTTCAAATAAATCAGCTAAACATTCCACCAACCACTGCCAGTGATTTTTACCTACAAAAACCATAATTTACACTTCAATTAGATTGTATGCAAAATTTTACAAAAGAATCAATTAGAGATACTGTACAGTGTATAAGATTCAATTTGCTATTGATGAGTCAAACATATATTTTTACCAGAATTTGTTTTCAAACAATGGGATTTGTTGTGCCCGGTTACCACCTGCTGGGGTATTGTATGTGGCTGACATGAAAAGTTGCTTCGACATTCGGATGGGACACAAAACCAAGGTCCACTATATTTACACTGTAGTACAAATAAAAAAAATAACTGTAACAGTTTGTCTGTCTTCAAAAGACAAAGTAGCCTTATGCGTTGTCATGATGTTCAAGTCCATTCCATATGTTATCAAGGAGTGTAAAACGAACCCAAGTAAAAGAAATGTTTGTAGGTCAGTGCAGTGTTTGAATTTGAAATATTCAGGTAATTTGGGATATATTATATAAAATCAAGTAGATTTGTTTCATTGGTGGGAGGGTTAATACCTCTTACATGTTATTATTACCTGTTATTTTTAGTAATCCAGTAACTTTATTTAATTTTAAGGTAACATTAACTCTGGGTTTTAGCTTGATGATGTCATTTTTCTCCAGACAGTTGATATTAGGATAGGCAGTTTTAAACAGATCCAACCACCATCCTACGACACTTTTATTACCACAAGACACCACAACATGGTCATCTTCATCGAAAAAGTCCAGATGGAACCTTGTAGGGCATCCCCAAATAGCAGCAAGGACACGTCGACGATCTTTTTTGGACATTTTGTCGTAAATATCACAACATTTAGATTACTGAGTTTACCAAATAAATTCGATTTTCAACATATCCACACCCAAGTGAATCAAACTATAATCGTGGGGGGCAAATAAACTGGCCTTAATCCTGTCCAGTCTGAGATAACTCCTGTAAGCTCACTTTCAAATAAAACAATATTCAAATCTACTAAAACAACAAAAATCCTGATAACCAGATAAAGACTAAACAACACCAGATTATTTTGTAAACAATATGGCGTACCGGACACTATTGCATTTACCTGTGACACAGGTACATTTAACCAATGAAAATCGAGCACAGAACAAGACAGGTAAAAATAGTTCAAAGGTGAGTCAGCCAGTATCACTGGATATTCATATACTGAATGGACATGCAGCAAACGACTGGATATACCAGAATATTTTATTAATCAATCTTCTATAAATATTTTACATCGGTTGCAATTCTTATGCCATAGCCATAGTCATGTGATGAATGTAGGCCTACACCACGCATTTTTCAAAATAGATATACCGCTTTTTGTATACGGTTCACAATTTTGGAATGGCTTGATCTATTTTAAAGTGGCAATTTCATATTTTTAAGTTATATTTTTAAAATGTATTAAAATAAAGCCCTAAAATAGATTTTATCTATAAACAGTCCTACCTTGCTAAAGAATTATTCTATTAATCCTATAATTCACTATTGCCAGTTGAGAAATTGGCAAAAATATCATTTTCAACTTCAAATTCAAACGTTTGAAGATAGCCATTCCATAGGGGGTGAATGGAAAACAAGGGAGGTAATTATTTCCTGTGTCACAGATATTTATGCCTCTAAAATAATGCCCATGATCGTATAATAGTAATTTGACAACCTTTTGGCAAAAGACATAGAGATAATTGTGTTTCGACTTTCTTTGAAAATATGAAATTCCCGCTTTAATGAAAAGCTTACCAATGTTATATGATCGATGTGGCCATGTCATCATGTCAACATGAATACTAATATACTATTCAAAAAAAGTAGGGGATATTTGATTTTGGGGGCATAATACTAAAATATGCAAATGACTACGAAAAAAGTCACTATAGAACATAACAGAAGAAACATTTCCAGTTACATGTGACGCCCAAACGCACCAATAGCTACCGCATGGAATGCAGGTGATGCTTGGGATCATCATGGGGGTCCAACCCAAGATTTGCACGACTCTGACTTTGAATGTTACAGTCATTGTGGCATTGAATTCCAGGGTGGAAACATCAGTTTAATTGTTTTAGTGACCAGAAAACAAATTTTGATATGCGTCGGCTTACCCAAAATGAAAGGTTACGTGCCCTTGGCATGCTACAGATCGGCACAACACAGGCGGTTGTGGCGCGGACGATGAATGTTTCTCAGTCTGTCATAAGCAGGCTATGGTCCAGATACCGTGATACACAATCTGTACAGGACAGACCACGCTCAGGTCGACAACTCAAGCCCAGATCAGCGCTCGTCTTCAAACAGACACTGGTGTGAGAGTGAGTGGCCAGACGATTCGGAATCGACTGCATAGGGGTCACCTTCGCGCCCGACGTCATCGCGTGATCCGTTGTTTAAGAGATCATCACATTCAGGCAAGACGTCGTTGGTGTAGGGATCGTCAACACTGGGATAATCGACGCTGGAGCAATGTGATGTTTTCAGATGAGTCAAGGTTCACTGTTGATTTTTTGGACAGACGTAGGAGGGTGTGGCGTTGTCGAAACGAGCGCTTCCAAGACGTTAACGTCATCAGACATGATCGATTTGGGGGTGGTTCTGTTATGGTGTGGAGAGGCATCACTGTTGCTGGAAGAACGGCTTTACATGTTGTTGCAGGGCGTGTTACAGGCCAGTACTACCGGGACAACATCTTGGCAGTCCATGTTGTGCCGTTCGCACGACGTCATGGCCGCCGTTTCATCTTCCAGGATGACAACGCAAGATGTCACAGGGCCAGGATCGTTACAGGTTACCTCCAACAACAGAACATCACCACATTACCTTGGTCAGCACTGAGTCCCGACCTCTCCCCCATCGTGCATGTCTGGGACATGCTTGGACAGAGGTTACGTCAACGTCAACAACGTCCTGCCAATGTCCAAGAACTTGCTGCTGCGTTGCAACAGGAATGGGACAATCTGGACCAAAATGACCTTAGACGTCTCATTAGGAGTATGCCACGTCGGATCAATGCTTGTTTGGCAAACAGAGGAGGATTTACCCGTTACTGACTTTGTTGTGATGCTGTGGTAACTTTGCTGTTTGACCCCGGGTATCATTTTACCCTTATAATGGTCAGTCTGTGCCTTACTTAGTCTAACGATCATTTGGAATAAATCGATGAATGTGAACTTCATTTCATTTTCTCATTTGTTTCTTCGTCAGTTTCATTAGGTGACTTTAATAACACTTAAAAATCAAATATCCCCTACTTTGTTTGAATAGTATAATAAGAAACAGTATTTAGTGACACTTCTTTTAAAATTCCCCTTAAAGAACACTGCAAGGAGTATGCCCGTTCATTTAATGCCCGGTTGGTGTAGAAAAGTTGGACATTAATCCCAATTTCATTTTTTTTAATACTCTACTAACTGTAACTTGTGTATAATTGTGTCTCGAATGGACAAGCCTATTTAAAACAACCAAAGCAATGTCAACCTAATGTCCAACAAAATCTAATTAAATCAATTAGATACGCCAGAGTACTTCCTATACAGTTTTGAATAAATATGGACGGTTTAACTGTTCTGCTCTCGACTGGGCTATTGAAAACGCGCATAAAAGCGAAACAGTGCGCTATCCAGGGGAATTTTGCCCGGGCAACGGCCTATAAAGGCTTACTCTTATATCGAAATCCAACTTCCACGGGATCTTTTACGCACAAGCCAATGTTGATATGTTTCTTAAATGAAATGAAATGGAGTTTAACGTCCTACTCTTCTGAACTCAGCTAATGAAGACGGCCATACGACATACAGTGTGTTATGAAGGAAATTTTGCTCGGGAAGCGGCGCAACGACCTACTCTAATGTCTAATTCTAAATGCCAAGCGATCTTTTCCGTGCACGCCAATGTGTACACGTGGCCTTCGTTTTTCGTACCATCCGAACGACTAGACAGCTGGCAGGCCCTCCGTTCTGCACCACTGACAAGAGGAAACCACATTAGAAAATCTCGAGGATTTTTTTCGGCCAATGCAGGGATCATTTTTGAATACGTTTTTAAAAAAAAACTAATCCATAGCCCTATATTGCAACAAATACGTAATTAAACAGACCCAGATTTATGGTAAGGATTTCGGTATTCAAAGTTTTAAGATAGTTAGTGGAAACCAGAAAGAATTGCCATAATATATTATACCAGTTAACAATATATGGAAGCCACTTAATAAAAAGACTGGCAATCGAGAGACTAGGTACCTGCCAATCGACTATTTCTCGTCAAAACTTCAAGCTCATAGAATAAATAATCTGACTGTTTCATGATTTATTTTGGAACTATAAAAGCAAATTCGACCTAAGGGCAAAATCGTTATGCAAGAAAGCTTTGTAAATGGGAATATATCAAAATAATTAATGGGCTCTCTAAGATTTTAAATAGTTATGAGTACACTATCACCAATTCGGTTTCCTCTTACTGCGAAACACGCACAAGCGAATTATTGAAATAAAATTAAACCTAGTTTGTGTCGAGTGGACGTTAAACCCCATTTTCTCTCTCTCTCTCGCCCCCTCTAACTCTCTCTCTCTCTCTCTCTCATCCCGCAATTAAATAAAACTGACTCCACGCGTGTATGGGGGACGCCAAAATTCTTCATCATTTTTTGTTTTAATTTAAAGTTCCATGATTTATTTTGGAACTATAAAAGCAAGGACTACCTAGAGCAAAATCGTTATACATTTTTTAAAGAAATCTTTGTAAATGGGAATATATCAAAATAATTAATGGGTTCTCTAGACCTTTAATAGTGATGAGTACAGATTGAATTTCTCAAGAGTTGGAAAAAAGTCATTATATTATTCTCCGGTTACCATGATTAATGATGGCTGATGATCTTATTGACCGTATCCAGAAGGTGTTTCGTAGCATTATTTATAGTTTGCTGAAAAGATAAACCTGCTCCTAATTAATTTCTACTGCCTTCTACGGTACTAATGATAGATACTAATCACCATGCTGTACTATATGTAACCTATATCATTCTTTAATAAAATTCTATTTGGAGAACATATAATCAGGTTGTATCTTGCAGCTGCCTCGTTAATTAATGATGAACAGGTAGGATATGACAATACAAGTAGTATTAGATACTGTGAACATATCGCTAACAACCCTGACTATAGATTCAAGGAGAGGTATTTAAAAAAAAAAACAAAAAAAACCCCATTAAAACGCCAGAATCACGCACGCATTTGATTGTTCTTTTTTGGGATTTTGATAAATAAATTAATTCGCGGATTGCGAACATCGAAGCATTCCCATCCAAACACATATATATGTATAAGCTTAGCTTATGCATCTTTTCGCAGATACCTCGTGTGTACATGTAAGCCCTGACCTTTGCTGATCCTGGAATAATGTTTGGGGATTAATAATCATTAACAGAAATCAATGTTTCATTTTAAGTATAGGAAAGACGATTACTAGTTAATTACTCAGCGCACGGATAATTACCATAAAACTATAATTTATCAGCGGGCAATACATCAACTGTAAAGCACCATTATAAAGAGAGGAAAATATCAACTAAATGCATTATTTAAAATCACATTTCATTTAACAGGTAACACCTTAAAGAGGCAAAATCTAATATTTTGGACCTAGAAATGGGACGCAACGCATATATTAATATAATATGAATGTATATAAACTGATTTACATTCAATCTTTTCCGTTTTTAGTCTAATTTCAAATCATTTATGTTCGGCGAAGCACGCCAGAGGTCTCAATCGTATGGCAATCTCTAGCGCCTGGTTATTCCAGTCTACAGCGATAGTATATAGTATTTATTGCGCATGTTTTCCAGATAAAAATATATGAGGTCACCGTTTGACGTGACTTGTTGAATATGTCGAGCCTCGTTCTTCGAGTCCCTTGTTACGAATGCCGCTGAAGTGCATTATGGTACACGATTCGTGTACCAATGGTAAATGTTTATTTTATCTTAAATATTGGATATCAGAATCCCATCTTTGATTTAAATTGACAAATAATTCGTGTTTTCAACGTCGAAGACTTTGGATGATATTGAGTTAAGGACTTAGCTATTGGAGTGGGCACAATGTAATTGACGTGCCTTGTAATATGTATAGCCTCGTTCTTCGAGTCCTTTGATACAAGTAGGCACACTGTAATTTTTTGTACAACAATGCCGAAAAAATCTAACAAAATAAACAATGATCTATAATTAGCTATATTACATAATCTGATAACAGTTTTCAACCGCGTCTCCAAAACCCATAATGTTAATATTTATATATTATCAAGTATAATTTACAATGAGGGGGACACAAATATAAATTATGGTCATTATATATACCGAGGTGAAATACGTTCCAAACTGTTTCAATCTTATTAAGATGGCAAATTCCTATTACAGTCAGTTATCCAAGAGCTTAAATGAAACCATTAGTTATAGTCACGAGACTAATTTTTAATTCTATAAAAAATAAGTAATTGTGTCTATTTTTAAAGGCCATATTATTATTAAAGTTTAAAAGAAAAAAAAAAACAGAAATCAGGGGGAAAAAATCATATGTGCCTATTTTGCATCGATTAAACTACAGAATATTACACTGGTCGCACGAGCCGCTTGTGGTGTTGCCATGGCTGTGCATTAGCCACTAATTTTTGTCACATGATTCTGTAGATGACGATAACGGAACTTCGTATACCATATATAGACAAGCTCAATATGTTATCGGATAAACTGCGATATCAGACAACAGTCTGGGGTTATTATCACATATCAATTAATTTGTAATCCCCCGTTGTCACTCAGATATCGGCGATGTCTCGGGAACTAATCTGTTATCAGAAGAATATTGACTTTGTTGTGGTCAGAATTGGCACTTTCTAGACTGAGCAGTTCATTGTATGAAGTTTCTACAATACTTTTTATACCTGCGAAAACTGGTTGTTTGGGGATCTTTATCTCTAAAAATTGTGATATAGGAATACTGTATGCCTTTTTTTTTCTAATAAGTTATTAATTATGGAAACAAAGAACAACATAGAGGTAAATAGATTATTGTTTGTGCCCTTTTTTTAAATATAGAAAATGGCCTTGACACTTTGATCGCTTACTGTTTGCTTTTTTTGTTTTGATTTATTGGGCGGTATTCATAATTACAGGACCCACAAATTCACTTTGTGGGTAGCGCCCAGATTGGGTAGCGCCCATTAGCTTTGCATGCACGTTATGCAGTGGTGATTATGGAGTGCACGCTCAAAAGCGGTGAAAGTAACCATACGCAACTGGTAGGAGGGGGAAGCACGATTTACCCAAATAAACCAAAATCTACCAAAATCCATCACAAATCCACCATTATTTATTATAAGACAACAATTTATATGGACTTATAGTAGATTTTGTTGCGTTTGGGTAAATCGTGCTACCAGGTAGGAGGTGCAATTTTTCCGCGGCTCTGGAATAGCAGGTGAATTAATAATTGTATTTCTGCTCAAAGATAATTGACAACATACGGTATTGTTTTGAAATATATTTCGTTTCACTGCCATTTTCATCCCGCAATTAAATAAAACTATGACTACCCGCGTGTTTAGGGGTGCCAAGATTCTTCATCATTTTTCATTTTTATTTTCTAGGTAGGCGTACAATTTTACATGTATTGTATACTGACAGGCGACAATTAATCGCATTTTCAACACATTAATTTTTTAAATGCACAATGTTAAATAAATAATCGATATGAAACTAAAGTAGCCTAACACCACAGGTACACGAGGACAGGAACGCCCTTCTTACCTATGTGATTTTTTCACAAATTTTGATTTTGTTTTTTTTTTCTTCTTCATATTTTTCAAAAATTTCAATCTTCTTTATTTTCCTGCCTATTTGGAGCTAAACCATATACGAACATCAAATATTACATGGTTTAGCACCAAATAGGCAGAGGGTATAATTTTTAATATGAACATCTTTGATAGTAAATATTATATGGATTAGCACCAAATAGGCAGAAAAATAACGAAGATTAAAATTTTTAAAATTTATGAAGTAGAAAAAAACAAAATCAGAAATTTTGAAAAAATCACATAGGCAAGAAGGGCGTTCTTTAGTAACTATACTTGTTACCTTAAACTGTGTTTAAGGTAACAATTGGTACAGTCTAAGACCCCTTACGCAAGTTCAAATAGGTTCAAACGCACAATTGTCAACACACATTATTACAGTTTGTATTAAAATAAGTAATTCTATCACAAATAGTGAAGACTGGACCATTAAAATAGTTACCGAACAGTTTTTCTCTGCATAGCGCTGTTTATGTTGTAGGCCTAATGACGTATTACGCAACTTGCGGCCATGACGGTCGGCCAGTTGAAATTTCGCGTAGGAGATGGGTTTCATCAAATCATATAATTATGCGGTAAGGCCTCACTTTTATTTCAATAAGAATTGATTTATTATATGTTTAGCTACGTGCAGTACTGTTTTGGGCCAGTTTATTTGTAAATTAAGCGAGCTATAGGCCAGTAAACTTTTTGTAGTCATTTGACTAAAAAACTTGCGCAAAGGAACTCTGTAGGAAAAACCACTACTGCGACTGGAGTAAGACGGAAGACAGCAGTAGTGGAACCATTTCTAGGCGTTCTTGTCCTCGTGTGTCGGTGGCCCAACACGTAAAAATCGACAATCTCCACTTGTTGACTTTTCTTATAGGAAAACGGTTAAAATTATTGATTTCATTTTATAGACTGACATGTTTAGCTGCACGATTTTTTTTTTTTTAAAAATTGAACAGGAGAATCCTTCGGCTTGCTTGACGCCCGCGAATCAATTTCGATATGCCGGGCATTACCGGACTTTGTCGAGGAACGCCGATTGATACCACCGTATTGGGGAGATAACTCACATTAATAAATTATTACAGGAAGTTTAATTGCGCATGCCTAGCGTTCTGTTGTCAAGTTTGAAAGGAATTTTGCTAATGAAAATGATAGATAAAAGAAAAGATTAATTGAATTTTACTAAGTAGATTGTGATAATCAACGTCTTTATGTACCAGGTAATTAAAAGGATAGCTTGTCTTTCATTTGGCAAACGAAACACTTGCACCAGATGAAACGAATTTGAATTTTCAGCTGTCGGAATCTAAGATTCTTCAGTTTCTGGCTAAGCAAGAAAAATGAGTTTGAACGTGTTTTGATTTTGGCGCTTGGTATGATTAATATAATAATAAGAAAAAAGTGTTAATGTATAGCAATTGGATAATGGCAAATATTTTTGGACTGTCTTAACACCCCAGTGTGTAGAAATTTGAAATCTGTGATTACTCAGCTGTCAATCATCATATTAGAATTAGAAATGGGTCCATCATCATCATGTGTCATTACGATTACGGTACGACTACACTACAGACGTACCGTACGGTATTGTACATACACCTTGTTGTATTCGGCTATCCGCAGCTACAATTGATACACTAGTCAGGGTTCTGCACAAGTAAAACTATGTTCATTTACAAATTTTCAATACGTTACCACGTATCAATATCATCATAGTTTTCATAGAAATAAGTAATTATGACTACACCTACGCTACGGTACAAATAGGCCTAGTGAAGAGTGGAACACTGAAATCTTAATCTTATTTTACCGAGCAGTTTTTCACTGTCAGTATTTTCGAGTGATGTTAAGTCATGGGATTCTGGTTCTGTGGCTAGTTTAAAATAAACAGGATGTGGCTACAATAGTGCAGCTATATATTAGCAGAGCCTTAGAAATAAACTATTTTTTTCCTGTATCGTAAATTCGTATCATAGCGTAGTATTATCAGTATGATGATGAACTACGTACCCATAAAATAAGTGGAGAATATGCCAATATGCCTTGGTTCATATACTGTAGTCATATACATGTAGCGTAAATAGGAATAATTCCTAGTTCACTGTATTGCTAAGTAGCCTCATTGAGTCACTTTGTTTGACAATATTATGATTGTATAATAATAGTTTTACTCTCTTATTTTGCTCTGTTTAAAATCTTGTGAAATGTAGCAAATTATACAGTATTCTGAATAGATTAGAACCGAAATAAAATAGAATTCTTTATTTCACAGGTTAATGAAATAACAATGGCTGGTACTAGTTTCATGGCTGCGTCAGGGGGGGGAATGGGAACCTCCCTATCTAGTCAACTACCTCGACTTACTCAAGAAACTGAATTACAAAAAATGCTTTCAGATGAAAGAATGAGAAGCGAACAACACAAAACAAATTATCAACAATTAAAATCTGAACACTCGAGGTAGGATGTATTTTAATGAATAATAATTTCAGAAGGTCCTAAGTTCAATCCTGGTGTCAGCAGAGAAAGATCCTCAGTACTTTCTAGTATTGGCTCCCCCATATCAGTGGTGGAGGACAGCTTCTAATCTATTTACACAAAATCAGGGAAACTAAGGTCTTGTTCACATTGTAAGCTACATGTAAAAGAATCTTGGATAGTTTTTGAATTTGGGACTGTGAAAAATTTCTCTCAAACTTTCAAAGTAAAGTCAAATAGTACACTGCAATGAGCATGCCTGTCTTCATTAACTCCGGTTATAGAAAATTACTCTTTACCACCGTTACCCAATGAACATTTGCTTTTCCTATGGCAGTAATTTTTTTGGCTAATCACAGTGTCTTGAAATAGACTTTTAAGATAAAAATAAACTTTCAGATTACAAGATGAATATATGCAGTTACAAAATGAAGTCAGAACTACGATTGAGGAGAGTCGAATTGTTCAGGAAAAATATAAAACAATGCATGATCAGACCAGACAGGAATTGGCAGAAAAGATGGCAGAAATTGAGGATCTAAAATCAAAGGTATCGTTTCTTCCTAAATCATATCTCTTCAAGTCTATTTTATAATTTTAATGAGTCATATTAATTTTCTGAGATGTGTGCTGCAGACCTGTCACTATTCCAAGCTATTGCCATTATTACTAAATTTTGCACGATGAAACATGTTGGCTACGTGTTCTTTTGAAATAATGGATAATATGATGTACCATGATGATGATATTGTGGGCATATATTTTTGAAATGATATTTTGACAAAAACTGTAGTAAAGTTTTGCTGGAAATGTTTTAAACAAGGTATCACAACGGTTTAAAAATAACTTGCTTTAACATCACAAATCTATCAATTACCGACTTTGTTATTCCAGGTGATATCTCCACAAAGACTAGAAATTTTAAAAATGCAGGTGATTGAAGATTTAGAGGTCACATACCGAGAAAAATACCAACACCAGGAACAAGAAATAGATGAACATCGGACCAGTCAAAATAAATTACGATATGAACTTTCCTTTGTCAAATCCGAATATGAACATGAAAAATTAGAGCATCAAAGAATACTGGATGAGATTAAACTACAGTGTGAAGCAGAGGTGAGTGGTTTATAGGTTACTAAAAAGTTGCCATGAAAATATCTGTTGTTGGAACTTCAGAGAGGGGTGAGGTGTATCAATTCAAGGGAAAAACATCAAAATTAAGTCAAATGGCTTGGTTCCATTCCCAGGGTTAAGGCTGTGGGGAAAATGGTTAGGGGTGTGGGGTTGCTTGACTAACTGTCTCATACTGCTAAATGATCTAGTTGGTATTAATACCCATTTCTCTCAGCTGATCTACCTCACTGTTTTATGTTTCAGATTTTATTCTTTCATCATAAAATTTTTTTTTTTATTTAAAGGTGACTAATTTACGAAAGGAGAGAGACAGCACAATTAATAGAGTTCAAACAGAATGTTCTCAGGATTCACAGAAAGTCCGTGTCTTACAGCGAGAGAATGCACAATTACATTTAAAATTAAAAGGATTATTGTCAGAACTTGAAGAAATAAGATCTGAGAGGGAGAAAGTTGGTATAGATTCAGACAGTGTTTCTAGAATACAGTCTAAACAGTTATCAGAAAATGTTGGTGTTATTAAAGCTCTGGAGGTAATCAATTGTTTTAAAGGATTATTTTAATGCAGTGGAATGCAAACGAATTGGATAGAGACATAAGCTTAATTTTCTAAATACATCCTCTCCTAAGAGTTATGGTTAAATAATTGTTTATAGTATCGATGGTCAAGTACCATTACCACTGTTATAGATATTAACAAAGTCTTGATTTTCAGCTCTTCAATCGGCAGTCACTGTGAGTAATGTGCATTTAAAAGTTTAACAAAGAGATGGTGCATATTGTCTCAAGCCGGTGGGCTAGAGAGTTGATTATGGGCTTGCCATATGAATAAATGTTTAATTAATAATTTATATAACATTTGAAGCTAGAAAAAAGACATGCATTAGGCAGATTTTGCTATGAAATAATGCATGTTTAAGGTAGGTTTAAAATTGAATGCAAGTATTAAATATGTTCATTTTGATTATCTATTTTAGGCTGAAAGAGAATCTTTAAAAAAACAAAGTGAGTCGTTACTGCGTGAAATTTCTCAGTCAAGCGATGAACATAATAAGTTAACTAGTAAACTACACGACTTGGAGAAAGAAAATATGGTGCTAAGTAACAGAGCTGATGAAGTCAGCCATAAATCAAAAGTAGATTTAACAAATCTTAAAATGGAAATGTTAAAACAGAGAGGTGAATTGGAACGAGAAAGAGATAGATTATCTAATTTAGTCGAAGGTATGTACATGCTTCAATTTATTTGCCCTTTAACTTTGATAAACATTTTCGGTAATATGTTTTAGAGTACATTCCATCTAGGGGGTTTGGATGGCCGAATGGTTGGCGTGCGCACGCCGCCGCGCTGTATCATATGACCTGCCATTGAGTCAACTGGCATGGTTTCGTATCCCCGCTTGTATGTGGCAAGGAGTAGGGTCGCCTGTCCAGCCTTGTGGGTTTCCTCCGGGTACTCCGGTTTCCTCCCACTGCTAAAGACCCCTACGCGCAAGCGAATTATTGAAATAAAATTGAACCATTTGTTAGTCCCAAAATGACCTAGTTTGTGTAGTGGACGTTAAACCCTATTTCTCTCTCTCTCACACATTCCATCTAAAAGTGGGGGGTTGGGATGGCCTAGTGGTCTTGAGTGCCGCACTTCGACCTCTAGCTGGTCGGTCACCTCTGGCTTGCGGTCGTGGTTTCGATCCCTGGTGTGAGCGTATGTGGCATAGAGATAGGGGCGCCTTCTCCACCTCGTGGGTTTCCTCCGGGCACTCCGGTTTCCTCCCACTGCTAAAGACCCCTACCTGCAAGTGAATTATTGAAATAAAATTGAAACCATTGTTAGTCCCAAAATGACCTAGTTTGTGTCGAGTGGACATTAAACCCCATTTCTCTCTCTCTCTCCATCTAAAAGTTGAAAATTATCTGAACTGGAGGTTCATCACTTACTTGGCTTTCATCTTCTATAATATAGATCTTCAAACGCAAATAGAGATAAATGAACATAAAATACGCTCACAAGCTCAAACGTTAGAAGAGAAAGAACGGGAAGCAGTGAGAAGAGTTCAAGCAGCAAGAGAAGAAGAATTTCACAAAATGGCCACCATTGAATCGGAAAAGTGAGTAAATAGATTTATTACTCTCTGTTTCACATTACCAATAAGTTCTGTTCTTATTTCAGGGCTATATTTGTTGTATACACTGACCAACCTGAGAAACGTGTTTTTGTGGCTATATACTTATCAGTGTAAAAGATCATCTAGAACATATAGCTAGGTCCCTGATTGTATCAAAATAATGTTTTTGGCCTGTGCACACTCTAAAGGTCTGAAATAGTTCGACAAAATTTCCGCTCCACATACGCAATTGCAAGTGTGTAAAAGTATGTAATGCCCAGGTTATCAACCCACTAGAGATCACAATTTTTATCCGTTTGTGATGAAAGTTAAAACAAGTGTTCATGTCCCATGAACGTTTTGATATTTGCGCATATTGGACAGTAACTTCCTGGACTATGGCCCCATATTGTACGAAAATCACATTTTTAGCTTGTGGAAACTCTAGGGGTCACAATTTTTATTCGATTTTGATTAAACTTAAAATTTAAGTTTATATCCCAAAGGTCAGGGTTCCTTTCAAAACATGTGGGTGTATCTTGTATGGTGACCGCTTGTAATGCTTGTGATGAAACATGAATGCTGCCAATCATTTGTGTTGTTCAGTACTTGATGTTTACAAATACTTATTGCTTTTTTAGAATGGACTTGGAAGCCAAACTACAGGAAGTCGAAAGACAGAAGATAGATCAAGAATCATATCGCCATGCGGATCAACAGAAAGTTGAAGATCGTGTCAGAGCTATCAGTAATGAAAGGGAGGCTGCGGAAAAAGAATTATTAGTTTACAAGTAAGTTAAATGTCATCTTTTTGGATTTTTTTTGTGTAAAAAAAGTCAACTTTGAACAAAACTTTGACTGTTGGACAAACCTTTCAAACACCACTCAAACTCCTTATAGAATTACATAAGGATTAATTAGAGCTATGTTAACATATTAATGTCATGTACATGAAACCATTGCCAGAATACTTCAGTGTATATTTGTTAACCCAAACGCAAAGAAATGGTGTATGTATAGAAAAGGGGGTGGGGTGTTATTTAAGAAAGGTTATACAGACTGGCTACAGACATCACCTTCACAATCTGTTCTGTATCCTATTGGAACACATAATAAATTTGACTAGCCAGTAACTACATGCATTTCTTTGACAATGTAATATAAATAACCACAACTAACAACAAGAAATTTGGCTAAGTTCACCAGTATCAGGTGGGATTCTACAGTAAAAAAAAGATTTAACTTATTTTCAGGACAAAAATTCAGCATTTTGAAAACCTTCAAGATCAAATTGAAAGAGAGAGGTCAGAAAATTCAGAACTTAAGAGTAAAGTACATAAACTTGAATCTGAACTCAGTGGTTACTATAGTAACGAACAGGAAACTACAGATCAAAATATTAAATTAAGAAATCAGGTGGAACTTCTGAAAGAGGAACTGAACTTAACTCAGGAACAATTGGTTAAAATACAGAATAATCACGAACGTATACTCTCTCACACTCGAGGTGCTTTAATAGAGGAACGCAATCAGCTTGATGAAAGGCTGAAGGAACTGGAAGGCAGATATTCACATGTGCAATCAAAATTATCAAAAGCTGCTGTCATATACAAAAAGGTAAGTTTGATACTTAAACTTTATTTGATGTTAATTTAAGCCACAGTGTGGTAGAACAAAATTCAGCTTTTAAGAGTCTGAAGGCCACATTAAATCATTGACCTTTTGATATTTACATTGATTAGTTCCTATTGAATTAATGATAAATGCTGTCATTTAATTTTCTAGGTTTACTTACAATTTTGTGCTCAAATCTATGGAAAATATTATTTGCAAATTTTAAGCCCATCACATCCTGAAATACAAGTACTAGGGTGAGAAATGGTCGACGTTTATGAAATATGTTCTAATCAACATGTTCTTTTTTGTATGCTATCATTTTTTCTTTTTCACAGTACAAAACAAGAAGTCATAAAACTACTGAGTCGTTACGAGATAACATACAAATATTAGAGGCTAAAAATGAGGAATTAGATCTAGAAAAACAGGCATTAAAGTAAGAAATCTCTCTTATCATTTCACAGTTTAACAATTTCTTTAGAGATTCAATCAATTCTAAAACTACATTCTTGGTGTAAAAAAATAACATCATTTTGTCAGTGGTGTATATTATGGATGCAGCCGTCATTTTCTTGTTAGTTGATGTAATCTGGAGTGCTAAAACTGTGTATTATCTGACTTCAATTTCATTGATTAAAGAGGTCGTTTATTTTATATTCATCATTGATTGATTTTGTTGGGCCATGTCAAATGTTATAGTACTGGTAAGTCTGATTCATACCAATGGTATTTCGTTTATTTGACCATCATCACCAGTAGAATGATCATCATAAAGTAGGTAGTTAAATTGTCATTTTGTTTCTGTTTTGCCGTTTCCATAAATTAAAAGAAAAGGTGAAGATTAATTTGCCCATATTTTATAGGAATTGTGTACCACATGAAGTTCATAATCAATTAAAGAAACAGTGGAAAGATTTATACAGGCGACATCAGGAGTTCCGTGCAATTCTACTTCCTAATGTAAAACATGTAGCTATTGGTGACAAATCATTTGCTGTTGCAACTCTACCTCAAGATAAGCATAACATGTCGGGAGAATTTGTAAGTTATTTTACAACATTCATAGATATGTTGCCCATTCAAAGTGTTAAAGACATGTACCTATTGCTTGTGAGATGAACAGTAAGCATACATGTAGTTAATTTGATATAGCTCATTGAAATGGTGCAAAAAGAAAAGAATTGAGCTAAATATCTCATAAGCAATTATTTTGAAACTAATGGTAACCTTTTCCCAGGAAATAAAATCTGTATCATTCATTATTTTAGGTTCCATGTTCAATCGATTCCTGCGTTGTTCAGGATGTTCTTGCATGCCTCCTCCTTGTCAGTGTAGATGTTCGGAATCGGAAGGTACCAAAGATACCTTGGCAGTTAGAATTCGATATAAGAGTAGGCAGTAATGATGCTGTCCAGGCAATATTTCCCTCTTTATGAGGTCCATGGAACCACTGTATGGCATAAGCCTGTCTTCATTATCTAAGACCAGAACCCAATTTCAATTCCTATTTTTTTGAAAGGCCTGGGGATGATTTTAGTTTTATTTTATCCAGGATCTAGTACCTGACATTTTTAACTTCATGCCAGACGTCTATTAAATTTATCGACAAAGGGTCTGACAAAATGCCAGATAGGTGTCAGACGAAATGTGGCTGACAAAGCCTGAATTTGTGACTCCATTGTCTGTGACAGATGCATTATTCCCAGGATTGCTTGTCTGCCAATACCTATTTGAATTGGGATGTGAACTTGAAAAAGAATTACTCAGCTCAAGTTTTACTCGTATTGCTCGACAAGTGTAATTGAAAGTAGTGATCAGTTTTCTTTTTCCTTGGTGGACCCAGTCCAAAAGACATGTTGCAACTATTGTATATAATAATATACACTGATGGGAAATTGAGTAAAAAGAAATTTCATATTTTGAATTTTTCTAACACAGAACTTAATTTTATCCTTCATATTTTCAGGAAAGACAACACCAGGAAGATTTACAATTATTAAAGACAAGATTAGATCAGCTTGATAATAATCAAAGACAACAATTAGAAGAATTACATGATATTGCACACAGTACATTACTTAGTAATAGAGATTTAGACGATTCCAGAGAGAAAGTTGACGATGAAAAACTCTCAATGAGTTAGGGATTAAACATTTTGAAAGTCCAGAACTTTTTTTTAATTAAGTGAATACATCTTTGCAGAATTTACAAACAATAAACCTTACTAATATGGGTTTTGTAAGTGTTTTTTTATCTATATTTATGTGCCTTTTAATTTATATCATTTTTTAAGAAGTTTTATCTGTATCTATATATTTTTTTTATTATGCTTTTATGCTGTAAAAATTGGTGCATTCTGATCAATACTATACCCATTGTTGAATATTGAAGGCTTATTTTTCAAACTTATCAGAAAAAGATGTTTAGTCTATAGAGAATAAAGTACAACAGACAGTTTGTATACTTGCTGTGTTATATAAGCCCCATTCCCTTTAGGTGTTGCTACTGAAATACTAATACTTTAGTTTTCCAATTCAATATCTTTCAATATATTATCAGACTTATCAAAAACTGCACAAATTTTCCAGAAAACATTAAGAGAACCTACTAATTGTTTTTGTATCTTATTGCTAATGTCATTCACTTTTATTAATATCATCTCACGGCATATCTGGTATCAATTTTAAATGTGGAATAATGGAATATATTTTTATTCCTAACCTTTTCATTTGAAGAATTGGTGTAAATTGTCAACAAAAATTATTTAATTGGGTGTTTTTCTTTGGAAAGAAGGAAGAGTTTGTGTACATTAATAAAAAAATACATAAGTTATAAAAGCGCCTAAATTAAAGAGGCATTATGGAAAATTAGATGAAGAGCTGACAGTTCTTACTATAATAGTTAAAGAATAGATAATGTAAAGGGAATATGTTGAAAATTTCATAGTCTAACTTCAATTGTCATTTCTACCATTGTTTGATAATAAACAAAGACGCCACTATCCATTTTTACGGTTAATTGGTAACGGCTTGGTAACGGCCGTTGAACCACAGAAAGGATTTAAATCTGTTGAAAATCTAAATTATGCGATGGCATTGAGAGATGATTATGGACTTGATAAGTTAATTAATGTCTAATTAATAATTTATATAACATTTTGGCCATTTATTTCAGATTGATAAGGTAGTCTATACACCTTGTGTGGACAAGGTTTCTAAAAGATGTCTTTTTCTGTATTAATACTATTATTGGAAATTAAATATATTTCAAATGAATTGTTATAGAATGGAACTTTCACATGATTTGTATCTAAACCTTGTATAGCTATATTTAAACAGGCATTATGGCCATTATGCAAGAGCTAATTCTGCCTTTTGCAGGTCTTTCTTTATGTTTTAAATGTTATGTTTAAGCAATTAAATTAGATATTTATTAACATGTCAAGATCATTATAAATTCTTGATGACATCGGATACATTTGATATTAAGTAGAAAAGAATCATTCAGTCATTTTATGATTTAATGTGAAAATGGTGAAGCAAGGCCAAGCATTTAACAACCAGCACGGTGGTTACAATTAATGCCCATATCTTGTCCAACCTTTTAAAGGCTAATATATTTGCTCCAAATAGAGTAATTTGAATGAAATTTTCAGTATGTTCATTTTGCATTGAACTATTATAGTAAGAACAGTCATCTCTTTATCTAATTCTTACATAATATATCTTTAAATATTAAAAATAATTATTTACAAGGCAGTTCTAGGTAGATAATTGGGTTAAATAAGATTGAGAACTTCTAATAATATGATATATATATTTGTTACTGAGAATATAGATAGATGTGCATATATATATATAAAATAGATTAAGTAGTATATTAATAGATAGTATTGTTTATAGTAGATAGTGTATAATTTGTATAAATAAATTATTGAACAGAAAGTCATTTGTTCTTTTCATTCTCTCACTACTTTTGTAAAATGAGCAAATTTCTGAAGATTAAAAATACCTGCATCTGTGTTGTACATGTAATACTAATACCAGTAATGTAAATGATTTGATGGCAATGAGCATTGTAAAAATAAATGCAAAGCATTCGCATGTAGACTAGCTGACATGCAAATGCAACATTGGTTATAAGTGAGCTGCTCCCACAAAACCAGACGGATGGTCATTTTTATAAAAATAGAGCTGGCACCATATTTAAACAGTCCACAGCAATTCTTTTTAAATTTGTTGTATCATCTTGAGTTGAGTATGGCTCATTAATAATAACAAGAAGGCATTCAGTTTGTGCCCTTATGTGAGCAGGTCACATATGATAAATAAAGGGTCTTGTTGTTCAAATAGGCGTACATTCACTATCATATGAAGTTCAGATGCTTTGTATGTTTTAGGAACCTTTGTACCCCTTGTCCAAACAAGGTAACAAAATATAGGGACTTCTGAAATGCACTGAGATCCAGGCAACCCAACAACATGGTGCAAGCACTGACAATCAGGACGCACTGGAAATCAGAAAAAAACTTGAAGTGCTTCACATTATTACCCTGGATAAGACTAATTGCTAGTTTAATTTATCAAAGATAATTATTTTATTATAAACCCATAGATGTAGCTTGTGCAAGGTGTTTTGTTTTGGTCAGTACATGACCATCCATCTTCCTACCCAATTCTAGATGAGAAGACTTCTAAAGGAATATATGGCCAGGTGGGTAATACTTTGCACTGATCAATCAATTTATTACTGTATATCTTTTACATCATCTTCAAACCATTATATTCTACTATGACACTGTAAACTTATGTCAATTTATTTAGAGTAACAATGCATTTTTCACTTAGATGTCGAAGTTCTGTATAAAATCAAAATGGCAACACCAGATGACCTCCCTGGTTGGATTTGATGAAATACAAAAAAAAAGCCTATCAATTCTGTTCATCCACAACAAAATGGTTGCAGGTTTATCACACAGTAAGCATAGATCGATGAAATTTCAATAAATAATGAATGGAACTGAACCAATTATGGACTGATATTCTTATTTGTGATTTATCTTTCACAATATAATAGTTTGCAAGGGATTCATATAGCGCTAAAATGGTGCAACGAGACTTTAATTATTATACAAAGGGAGAGACGAAATGGGTTTAATGTCCACTTGACAGAGACTAGGTCATTTCAGAACCAACATGGTGCAATTTTTTTAATTCACTAGCCCATAGTAGTGGCAACTTTCTTCGATCTGTAATTCCAATAGCAAGATAATATATTCATTAGCCCAATTTTTATATTTTTAAGTGGCTTTACACATAAAAATGATATATCTTAACAGTAATTTATTGTGCATGCTGGCTAATTCTTGGGAATTCTGACATCGTTGCATGTAATTAACCCAGTCTGTCAATTTTAAGACTGGCAATATGATTGTAGATTGCATACTTTGAATAGGCTTTAAGAACACTTTGTGCCTTCTTTAAACCCGTAGCCTATCTCCATTAATATTTTGCAATATTTTACAAGTAAAATCTAAACAATTCAGTCAGTTTGCAAGCTTATTTTCGTCAAGTTGAGTTTTGACCACGGAATGTTGTGATAAACCTTGTGGTTTTACCTATCTTCGGTACCTGTTTTCTTTATATATGATATGGTAAAACTAAACTTTTATTAATCAACAAAAAGATAGTTACTGAAATTAATTAGGCAGAATTATTTACAATTTATTAAAGAGTATTATATAAACCATCCATCACAATCTCATTATTTATTGTTGTCAGTTAATTAACACAAATTAATCATCTTCAAAACACCTGGATTATCGTGTAAATACTAGACAATACGAAAATGCTCAGCTTTTTATTTATTTACAATCTTTAGTACCGCACTTACAACATGTGCATTTGAAATCAGTCTGGATAATACCTTTTCTTTAACGTCCTGTATTTTTTCAACATGTACAGAGCTTCTATTTCTTTGACGACATAGTTTCCTCTTGCTAATAACATCTCTAATTCTTTCTGATCTGTTACATCTTTATGTTTTACAAAAGCGGCTTTTAACTTGGTACGAAAGTAATCATATCCTTTAGGATAATCTTTTCCTAGATGTAACAGAGTTTTATAAAGTTGAATTACTTTTGGTCTCATGTTTTGAGAAGCCATTGTTATAATAAATTCACAATTTAGCACCACCTCCTTTTCTCTGTACGCAGGACTTCTTGGAGTTCAAGTTAATTTCCAAAACCATCAACTTTTCATCTGAAATAAAGAATTAAAAACAAAAACAGTTTAGTTATACAAAATCAAATTTATGACTATTAACATCAATAGCAATTTATTCCCAATTATACTTAAATTAAACACTTAACAATAATGTAACGCAATTGTTTCCTGCATGAGAACACGGGTATAGATTCTGATATTCAATCAAAACATTCAATCGTGTGGGTTTTCTCTTGGTCCTACCATATCCACCACGCTAAGAGCCTTTAGGGCAACAGACTTATTTAAATAAAAGCTGAACCACATATTCATCCTGAAATTAATTAAACAGTGTCCACTGACGAGTTGACATTAAACCCTGTCTCTTTCTGAATCAACCAAAACATGCAATTTCAATGTTAATTAAATTTGAGAATCCAAATGAAACCATGTTAATTTTCATTAAATCTTGACGACTTTCCTTGCAAGTCCTTCTGCATCACTCGAAATTAATGGGAAAGCAAGCTGGAAAATCATGAGCACAAACAAAGGCTATGATCGAGTATGGGAGCTCCTGGTTATAAACCATGAATACCTAATCTCAAAGTAACTAAGTCTCTAACTCAATATCATCCAAAATCTTCAACATTGAAAACACAAATTATTGGTCAATTTAAACCAACATTGATGTTGTGATCTAACCGGGAAAAGATGGGCTTCTGGTACGTATCCAATATTTAAGACAAAATAAACATTTTCTCATTGGTACACGAATTGTGTACCATAATGAGTTTCATACCCAGTTCTAGCAAGAGACTTGAGGAACAAGGCTAAAAACATGGCGTAGGTAGACTGGAATAACCAGGTGCTAGAAATTTGCATTTGATTTAGACTGCTGGCTTATTTCGCCGAACATAACTGATTTGAAACTAGAGTAAAAACAGAATCCATTGAGTTTAAATCAGTTTATAAACATTTATATTACAGTATTATATGCGTTGCGACCCACTTGTGTCAATTTCTAGGTCCCAAATGTTAGCGATTTAGGTCCTTTCAAGAATAATGAGGTCACCTTGAACTGCCTGAAAACTGAATTTTAAATCTGGCACAACAAAACATTTTTAGCAGGTCACGAAGTGATCGACCGCAGGCATTCCAAACTGAACCATAAGAAATCTTTCTCATGAAGAACTCTGATGTTAATAAATCTTTTTCATGAAGAACTCTCATGTGAATGATAACATGAGAAAGTGATTCAACAAGGCCTTCTTTTTTAATAGGCCTAATAATAATATGAAGAATAATTAGGCCTAATGATGGAAAATGGAATGAATTTCTATATCTCTAGGTACCGGTATTATAATTGATATAATAACTCTGGGTCTTTAAATGCACACAAGTGATGCCTCTTTAAAACGTATATTGCACATTGAAGTTATCACATCTGCGCGTTCATAATCATAGGCCTATTTCATTTTTATATAAAACTACATAGTCTTCAGAAACGGGAATAATTATACTGTGCTTTGTACTAGAATAATGCCCTCCAGTCAAATCACTGAAAAACAACAGCTGATCACATTATGTAAAACAAAGCTAACTAACCTCATTGGTGTGTTCGAAAGAGCAACCACACAATCATTTTGTGTTATCTTTCTGTGTGACAACTGTCACAATCATGGAATTCCCTACTATTGTCTATTTCTTGATTGGACAGTTTGGGGGAAGCCCTTTAACTACGCGCCGAAGAATATAGAATTACTTCTAAATAACAAGTATTATTTGACCCCTATGTACGCATCATTTTATATTTCAATTACACTTCAAGAACAAAGTGCTATTTGAAAGGAAATATTTACAATTCTCGAAAAAAAACCCAGATAAATATACTATTTTTCTTATGTATTTATACACTTCCGGTGTAGTTCGGCCAGCAGTGACATCCGGTTCTTCGTTGGTAGAAAACAAGAGAGAGAACTTTGCGACATAAACTAGACGTAAGTCATTTCGGGACAAACACATGGTTCAATTCTATTTCAATAATTAGCCTGTGCGTAGTTGTCTTTGGCAGTTGGAGGAAAGCGGAGAACTCCGGAAGGTGGACAGTCGACCCACCTGTAATCGGCTGATTGGGACCAGGCCTAGTGGCTAGTTCCTTTAGGAACTGTCTTTAGCGGACAATGTGAATGTCCACTGACAGTTCCTATCCGGCCTTATATAACTGCAATATGAAAATACCGCTCTTCCCCACCAATGTTCAAAGGCTATTTTGAAATCCGTACCTATTATTTTTCACCTTGATTCTACTTTATTCGCCAAAGGAATCATTTCTTGCTGCGCAGCTGACACATATTTGTAATGATTCAACACTCTTTTCAAGTAGAATTCTGCGATTGAAAATAAAGACAAAATACGTTTGAACTGAACAACCATTACGAGACCCAAACATGCGCGGATCGCATGTTTATTTAATCGCTAAATTCTACCTGAACATTGGGTTGAATCATTATAAATTTGTGTCAAATATAGTGAAAAATGATTCCTTTTGGTGGAAAATAAAGAATCGTGGTGAAAAATAGACGGGTAGGCTTCTAAAACAGCCTGAGAACACAGGTGGGGAAGAGCGGCATTATATCGTATTTTCATACTGCAGCTCTATAAGGCCGGATAGGAACTGTCAGTGGACATCGTCCGCTCATAAACAGTTCCAAAAGGAACTAGATTGTGACCAGATTTGTGGCTGATTGGGACAAGATTTTTGGCTGATTCGGACCACGACAAGGACCATTACTTAAATGACGAGAGTATTTAAAATATGTTTGCATATATTTGATAATAAGACAAAAATGACAACATTTCTTAGCAATATACCCAAATACACATGAAACAAAGTAAATTAAATCATACTTGATAGTATAAAACTCAGGTAGCAATATAAGAACCTAATCACACCATTTATTATTAATTAATAACAAGCCCAGTAATCCAATCAACAATCCGATCCAATCACAAAAATTCGCTATTGTGGCTGTCAGTGAGATCTGAGTAATTTTCATGTAGTAATATAGTACATTTTCCACGATGCTACCTACCTGATTACTTGTGTTAAAATTGATTCTATAAATCTATTATGTTTATTTCCTGAACAAGGTAGGATAAATACTTTGATTGTTTTTATGTGGTCTGGTCCAAATCAGCCTAGTGGTGGTCTGAATAAGCCTGGAATGTGGTCCCAATCAGCTTGGTTTCACTTATTGTCACGTACATTAAGTACAAGCACAAGGAATCGAAACTACGTCACTTGACACAATATGGTATATTATATGGACATAAAAAAAGGAAAACTGTATAGACGTGTTGTGTGTAGGTAGGCAGAACTCGGTTTTTGGTAGCATCCAAAGACAAAATGCTAGCTGTTCAAGTGTAATTGTACCTCTATTCTTTGTGATTGTTTTTTCATGTTTCATAATAAATTATTCCAATAAATACAAAAGTTATGTCGTCTAAAATTTATACTTTTCTTCATGCACTGATCTGAAGTCAGTGACATGAATTCTTTCAGTTTATTATTGATCATGCCCAGTAAATTAAAATTTTGTAGGCCCCTATCATCACAAAGGCATCTGTCACATGGCATGGCATGACTATCAGGAATTTAGCAACCAAATGCATCTACTAAAAGTTCTTTATATTTATTCCCGAGTATCCCAAACAAGAGTTTTTGGGTTTTTTTAAAGACAAAATGTTTAGTCTATTTATCCAGTAAATCAATGACCAAGACAAAACCAACAAGTTTGGACAGACGACCCTATTACTTGTCACACACAAACGGGGAATCTAGATCCTGCCACTTGATTTCAATGACAGGTGTTATGTGTTGGAGCGTCGACCACCTTACCCCATAAAGAAAAGCAATACTGATTATATCATTAATACCTTTATTTATCAAGTTTTAGTATGAATGAAGTAAAATTGCAACAAACCAAGAAATAAACAAAGATCCATTTGGTTAAATCATACACACCCTGTCAAACCGCATTCAACCAGTCAGATCAAACATTAAATTTAGCAGGATTTAGTAGTTCATTCAGTGAAAATAATTCAGGAGTCCTTGACTTAAGCTGCCTTTGTAAATTATATAACAGTATTTCTTATTTAGATTGAAAGGAGAATTAAGCTTTAGAGGCTGAAACAAATACTATGAACAAGAAACCCTAAAAGGTAACACAGATGGTATGTCAATAATATATGCGCAATCTATCTGTAAACTAGATGTTTCTATTTAAATGCACAATATCTATAAACTAGATGTTTCTACTATATACAATTAAACAAATGTATTCACATCGAAAAGAAACCTCTTACATTATGCATGTATATCAATCACATCAACACCCATAATATAGATTTCTAACCAAATACTCATTGTTTTATAGAGGTGTATATGTACATTCTTCTGGAATATTGTTCAACTAATGGCACTTGAAATATCCCACCTTATTCATTAATTTTAAAAACTACATTGAATTATAGAACTAAAATAATTACTTTTACTGCACCTTATATCCAAGGTTCTTGTATGATGGTCAAAATAAATTTTGAATTCACTTGCACTTAAAGGACAATATTGGTGCCAGTCATTATCACATATGTGATAGAACTGATTAAACACTTTCCAAATATACTATTAACACAGAGATCATCGCTACCATAGAGGAGTAATAAAGGATTCATGATTCGGAAGTGACGAACGCCAAAGGAAAACACGAGTTATCTCTCTATGTGAATGACTGAAGTGACGAGTGATGACAGATAAACGGCCGAATTTCTGCTCACTAATAATTCCTTCGAAGACAAAAAGTTGTTATATGGGACCGCAAGAGCATATCTGACGATTCAATAAAGTAATTAAGTGTCATAAGATAAGAGAGCACGGGAAAAATAGAAATACTCCGTACAGCCCCTTGTTTTTTAGGGGAGACCGGGGCACATTGAACACTGTATAGCGTTGGGTTGTATAGTATTATTTATAAAGGATATATCCATGGTGTTTCAATGTGCCCCGGTCTCCCCTACCTTATAAAAACATGGTAATGCACGAACTTTTTTCTGTTTTTCTTTCGTGTTCTCTTGTGGCAGTCAATTCTTTTTATGAATTGTAAGATATTCTCTCACAGTGTCACACAGGAACTTTAGGTCTTCGAGGGAATTATTAGTGAGCAGATATTCGCCCATGTATCTGTTATCACTAGTCACTTCAGTTAGTTATATAGAGGAATAACTCGTGTTTTCCTTTGGCGTTCGTCATTTCCGATTCATGAATACTTTATTACTCCTCTATAGTAGCGATGATCTCTGTGGTAATATTATATTTGGAAAGTGTTTAATCAGTTCTATCACATATGTGATAATGACTGGCACCAATATTGTCCTTTAACACTTGTGAGATATTTTGCTGATAATTTTCTTTCTCCTACACACCTAATGAATCATATCCCACCAGTCTAAAACTATAGAACTTACCACAACTATACCCAAAACAAATCAAACTGGAGCTCTCAACATAAAACTATCATATTCCTTGAATGTAAATAAGATTATTTTGGATAGGGTTATAGACTGATAAATCATTCGCATAACTCGGTCGACTCTGGCTCCCAACAGAAACGGAATAAGAGGTTTTGAGTTTGGGCAGATGGTCAGTCAGATGGGATGAATCACTTTTGTTTTTACATTAATCAATGTATACTTACTAAGGGCACCAACTAAATGCATATGCAATCAGTATGAAACAACTGTTAATAGCCCTTTAATTTCAAAACATGCAACAGCGAGAACTATGCAATAGTTCCATTTCTCAACATATGGCTATACATGTATAAATATGGAATGGGGCATGAGATTCAATTTGAATTAGTATCGAACACTGAATCTTTTAACATAAAAGACAATAACTTTAAAATTGCCAATACTAAATATGTTTAGTAATGCCCAGGACTGATGGAATTATCAACAAACACAGACAAATTTGATGACATGATACTTGTAGCTCATTGAGTGACTGAATGTAGTTGGTAGTTGTAAATGGTACTTGGTAGTTGTAAATGGTACCGATGACATTACTCACAATATATATAAAGTAAGTGTACAATGATAGAAACTAAAACTAAACCATCAGATGGTTGGCTAGTTTGTGGTATTATACAAAAGATATATAATATAGTGCATTTTTAAAACATGGATATGATGATATAAATCAACACTTTCACCAACATGCTAACAATTTTCACTAAAGTTAGTGATAATGCAGACAATGCTCATTATTTAACTTAGTCAAGGGATTGATGTAAAACTCTCACACAATTAGAATTAAAGTTATTGTGTTCCAAAGTCCTGACCCCACTCAAATTGCTTATCTCTGCTTAAAATCTAAACAGCAATGCTCAGCATCGAACTTAGTAAAGGTACTAATGTATCTGTATCCCATGTTTCAAAGTTTCGCCATGGACCGTATATAGGTCCATGGTTTCGCACACGTAATTTGCAATTCTCTGCTCAGCCCACACTGCAAATGATCATCATTGATCTCAGTTAAGACATTCCCCTAACGAATATCTCTATCCGTGTGTGGTGGTGAAACACACAGACAAAGCCATTTTCACAGTTCACTGCTTTCATTTAATGGTGAGGGACAAAATTAATGATTGTGTTATAAACAAACACCAAAATAACAGGAAGCTGGCGAAACAACAAGACATGTTGGATGTTATGAAGTTGCCATTTCAAACCAGTGTTTTTGATGTTAAACATCAATAGTCAACTAAATTGGGAATATCTTCATGACATATTGATAGATCCCAACTAGTCTGATAAAACTATGTCACTAGGAATTGTGAACAAACTAATATGTACCTAGGGATGATCATAACATGCTTCCGTTTTATATATTTACATAGAGTATAAAAATCAGTCATCTGTAAAAGTCATTATTATTGCGTTTTTTAGTAAATGTACATCATCTATAAGAATCCTCCTGTACAACCAGATATCACTTTTACTTACATACCTATATAATCACATCCTTATTACATTTAAAACACATCAATTATAATCATTGCATTGAATGGTTTAATACATAAAAATATATTTGGCTTAAATAAAAGTTTGTGTTAATCTCTTATATTCTATACGAGTTAGTTTGTCATACATTGTATACCTTACTTTAAAACAAAACAAACAAAAGTAACTGCAGAGCCATATTGGGAAAAAAGATTGGACTAGTTATATAAGCCATCTGGAAAATCCCATTTAATAACTGAATTAAAACGACGGAAAGACAGGTAAAACGGACAACCCAACTCCTGAATACAATGAGGTACCAAATCACATATTATCAACTGTTTGTCAGCTTGCATGCTCTTCTGCTACTCTTCTTATAAGTTCTTTAAGTTGTTCACGTTTTTTTGACACGGCTGTGGTGGTAACCACTTGAGATAAAGAGACGTCGTTGATACATTCACAAAATTCTCGGCATAAATGTTCAGCTATTGAGATGACATAAATTCCACAATCATAACCTGAAAAAAAGTGAGGATCGTGGCTAAAAATATTTATACCAGAAACATCTAAAAACTAACATTAACCGTACATAATCATGTAGTTTTGATAATGCAATGTTTCCATTCACGTTTGTTTGTGGACACTTTATATGTCACAATTTCTGTGATGTTTCGTTTCAGAGTATGCCCGCTCAGGAGAAACCTTTGTGAATGTGATAGAGGCTACGGTATGAATTTGGTGCGAAACATTAGGTTCATGTTAAGACAAACACCATTGATATTCAGCAAGCTGTCAACAGTCTGTTCTGGAGTTATCCCCCTTTGTCAAAAACCTTTGTTTTTAATGAGAGGATGAGCCCTGCCTATTTCCCCAGTTTTTGAACATATCTTGCATGGCAATTGATTGTTTTATATTCAATTTAAAAAGAAACAAGCCAACCTTAAGGCTGATGTCCCCTGCCGAAATCCCAAAATAAATAGATGATACATATTGATTAATTGCATATTTATCTTCTTCAAAAGTATTGAACATTCAACTAATGAACATCAACATCAAGTTTAAACATTGTATTAATTCAAAGCAGAGTTGTTATGTTCCAAAGCTTTCACCAATATAACTGCTTATTGCTACTTAGCCTAAGCAGAAAATGCTCAATAATGAATTTAGTCAAGGTATTGAGGGTATTGATGTAACAACACCATACATCAAGTGTAGTGTCCCAAAGCATCAACCAATTAAACTGCTTATCTCTGCTTATGCTAAGCAGAAAATGCTCATCTTTGAAATTCTTCAGGGCATTCACCAAACAAACAACTACACCAAGTTTTAACATTCTAGCTCAATCAGAATTAGAGTTATTGTGTCCGAAAAGGGGGTATACAAAAACAAATTGCTTCTGACGTTCTATCGACATGTATTTTTAACCCTTTAGCACCTTGTACATATTGACAACCCCAAGTTCCATGAAAAACGATAGGTTGCCAGGCAACGAAACATAAACCGTTATTTCAAGGCCTGGGGATAGTGTCTGTATTTTAAGTTGTTTAATGGTCTCGCGCTAAAGACATTGTGTAATATATTGAAACAACACTCGGCTAATGCCTCGTGCAGTATCAATATGTTACTTAATGTCTCGCTCTCGACCATTAAACCATACATGATGCATCTTTAAAAAGTATACAATCTTATATATTTTTTTCCCTGGCTTATAAAAAATTTATCTTAATATTACATAATGCATCTTTAAAAAGCAAATATATTTTTTCTGGCAGCTTATAAAACACTTACAATTTTGTTGTTGTGGAGAATCCATTTCAATAAATTTCATTCTACCTCTGGGTGCTAAAAACAAAACATAGCAATAAACTGTCATTCCATACAAGACACTGAGATTTCTGGAATATAAATCCTAAGAAATTCTGGCTGTTATTTTTAACCAATCAAGTTACCCCAACATCTACACAATGTTATACCGGCAGTATACAAACTCTTCTTAAAAGCTTTGGGCTCAAATGGAATGGGAAAATTCTCTTTACAAATATTTACTAAAATATGCACTGACAATTAAATTATAAAATTTAAACTCTCCTAACCCTAATCTCAAAATCTTTCATGTCTTAGGTTAGAATAGATGCAATAGTTTAATAGATGTTATTGTTACTCTGCACTGAAACGAGTAATATCAATTGAAATACCTACTACATGTATGTCAGTTTATAATATACATTATCTGTTTGACTTAAAACAGTGGGACTGATGTCTAGTCTTAATCCCAAAATAAATAGATGACGCTCATTTATTACCAATACATTTATCTTTTTATAAAGCATTGACTAATCTGGTCCAATCAACTTATCACTATGCTAAAACATGCATTATGCAAGAGCTAAATCTGCCAATTACAAGTCTTTCTTTAGGCCTGAAATGTTATCTAATTTATCAATTAGACATTAATTAACTTATCCAGACCCTAATAACCCGCTTCGTTCTCAGCTCATAGTGGATCAATTTGACTGAAATTTTCAGCAAATTACCTTTACACTATCTAGCTTTTAACTATTATAGTGAGAACTGACAACTCTTTATCTTATCTCACATAATGTATCTTTAACTTATGAAGAAAATGTTCATATAATTATCATCAAACTTAGTCAAGAAGAAGGAAGTGGAAAAATGAAATTATCCACCTGAGCAGAAAATGCTCAAGTTTTTGAAGTCTACAGTTTCACCACTCTCGTTTAATTCGACTATAACTTTCTTTGAAAGTTGGGGGACAAAAAAAAAGTCTTCACTTACCATGTACAAATGGTTGTAATCTATATGCTAACTTTTTGGCTATATGTTCATTTGCGTGATTGGCTGAATCAAAATGATGAAATTCTTGTTTACTGCGTATATACACTAATAAGCTCCTAAAATATATGTCAGAAATTACTTTTACAAAAAACAACATAGCTGCGTCAGGCCTATTCACTGAACATATAAAATTTGAAACTTCAAAATCATAGTTCATACCTTTTGAATACCGTAATATTATCGGTTACAGTAAAAACATAAATTTAAAGTATATCTTATGAAAGAAATCTAGGCATATATATACTATATATAGAGAGAGAGAAATGGGGTTTAATGTCCACTTAACACAAACTAGTACATTTCGGTACTAATATATGGTTCAATTTTATGTCAATAATTCACATGGGCATAGGGGTCTTTAGCAGTGGGAAGAAACCGGACGTGTCAGAGAAAATTCACGAGATTAGAGAGTCGACCCTATTCTTTATCACCTACAACCGAGGAATCGAAACGACGTCATTTGACTCAATGACAGATCTTATGATACAACGTGCACACGCTAACCATTTGGCTACCCTACTACCCTCTAAGCATAAAGACCTTACACAACAAAAATTTATTGCATAAAAAACACAGGGTTGCCATCATGCAAGATCACCCACATTTTGCAAAAGACAGAGAGAGAGCAAGCTAATAAAAAAGATAGGTTACCAGGCAACGAAAAATACGCCCACAGCAGCTAAGTCGTTCAAGCAGTCAACAAGCGTTATTATCAAAAAATCATAAGACATTGTTTGGCTTTCAGTTCTGCCTCATACTAACGTTTAATATACCAAACAATTAATATCATAGATTTAGCTGTTCAGGTTTTCAAAATTCATTGAAAATCAAGACCTTAAACTCTGTTTATCAATTTAAAGTCAATCGGATGATAACTTTGGTCTCTAGAGCATCAACAAGATTTTTCAACGTGATCAAGGGCCATAACTCTGGAAGAATTTTTCAGAAATCATTGAAAATCAATGCACTTCTCCATCTCAAGACCTTTAACACTGTGTATAAATTTAAAGTCAATCGGATATTAACTTTACCCTCTAGATCGTCCACAAGATATTTCAAAGTAATCAAGGGCCATAACTCTAACAGTAATTATCGTCCAAGAAGTTAGGAACCAATATGCACAAATATCGAAAGGAACACAGATCTTTGGGTTAAAAAATCAAAATAGGATAAAAACTGTGACCTCTACAGTGTTCACAAGTGAAATATGGGCATATAACAAGGGTATGTGCACATATGAATGATAAATTGTACAGCAAAAAAATATATTTAAGAAATATTTCAATAAGTCTACAATTTTGTTAATTAATTATTCTTATTATCTTTATAAGGTTTGTTGATACAAAATTTGTCTAAATAGACCTTATCGTAATCCATATTTTCAGACATTTGCAGACAAAATAACATGGATAAGCTTACTCACCAATGCGTACCTCCTACATTATTTGAGTCTTCATTGTCATTGACAGCTAAAAACACAAACTGTTTTAATGGAAGGTTCAATGATTCTAGAATAACTGTTAATTCTTCAACTAAAACAAATGAAAATAAATCTTAATAAAGAGCAGTCTGAGCTATATAATTGAACGTCATGTATTAAATTTTATCTACAAATTATTGTTTGTAGGGTCAAATTTGTGTCATGATATTTCCAATATTAGATGTAATAAATCTTGACGAAACCTTTTAGTAATTTTGAAACTCGTAAATTTCAAGATGATGTTATCAGATTTAAAGAAAAAAGACAACGGAGTCTTTCATGACCTTTGAAATCAAATTTTATCATATTATTGCACATATTTATTCAACTGAGTGCAGATTTTGAAACTTTTATTCCTCTATTATCTAGATGAGATCCAGGCCATTTTTTATTGGTAGCCCTTTTACTTACTGTAGTAGAGCTTTACGAACAGGGGTGGGTGGATGGCTGAATTTTTTCCTGTGCGCGCTGTACCTTAAGGTCTGTCATTGAGTGATTTGGATTACGTGGTTGTACGTGACAAGGAGTAGGGTTGCCTGTCCATCCTCGTGGATTTTCTCCGGCTCCTCCAGTTTCCTCCCATAGTTTGTTTGTCTTAAGTGGACATTAAAACCCATTTCCCTCTCTCTCTCGCTTGATCAACAGTAGAAGGTGTTATGAACAATTTAAACCATGGATGATGGCAAACAAACTTAAACTCAATGACAAAACTGAAGCTTTACTTTGTGATCTTTGCACTATAAACCATGTGACTGTTGGCCCATTTTCTATTCCAATTTCAAACAGCACAAGAATCTTGAGCTTTGAAGGTTACTAGCAAATTCAATATCGAAGCCCAAATCAACTATAAGTATGCTATCTCATCCAACGTAACATTCGATGTATCAAGAGGTATCTTAGTGCTGACTCTACCAAGATACTTTTGCTATCCGCATGACCCATTAGATCTATTCAGAATAGATTATTCAATAATTTACTTGATAAGAGAATACTTGTCGGTACGTCGTGCAATTGATACATGTATGTGTAGAAACCAGTGATTGTTTTCCATATAAATTGTGTTGTTTTTTTTTAGTCCGTAGAGTGTTCCTAAGAAATTGAAAGTCACGGAAGGACAGACAGGGGCAACATTATACAACAACATTTCCATTTGGCCTGACATATAAAACATTACCTGGTGCTAACTTGATGAACTGTGTAACCGACGGGCTAATAAGAGATAATTTATCTGCTGAATGGTTGAACTGTTCTCTTTCATAATATCTGAAGCGAAAAAATATACAATTACTATACATAAAAAAAAAGGTGAAGTAAGTTTATTATAGTTTTTATTACTATCTATGAAGACCTTGACAATGACATCTGTCAACCATCGGCAAGAGTATATCATATAGCAGCCTGTAAAAGCCACTACTGATACAATATGGGTTAGCAGACCAAACTCTCATCTGGTACTCATGATGTAGACTAGTAAGAGAAACTTGCTTTGTTATTCTAACCTATTTAGTTTTTATCAGACATAATATTCGAAGATGAGAAGCATTCAGATACAATTAATGATTGTTGGTGTTCCCATCTTTCGGCATGTACAAGATCTTTAAATATATCTGTTGTGCATGAAGCATCATATTTTTCTTTTTAGAACCCCTGCAACTATTTGTTATTTAATTTTGATTTGGAAATACACTAAAATATAACTAACAATGCACATTGTACTTTGAACTTTAATTTCAGTTTTCACAGTTGGTATCAAGGGCAAAACTATTTCTGGATCAATTAATATCTATTTTTTGATCTGAAAACAGAGAGATAGAGACACAAACCAGATCATTTTGGGACTAACATATGATTCAATAATTCACTTGCACGTGGGGTTTTTAGCAGAGGGAGGAAACCAGAGGACCTGGAGAAAACGCACAAAGTTGGACAGGCGACCCAACTCCTTGTCACGTACTACCAGAGAATCGAAACCACACCAGTCGATTCAATGACAGATGTTATAATATAATGCGGCAATGCGCACATGCTAACCGTTTGGCTACCCAACTCCCTTCCAGACATATACTATATAGAAAAAAAGACATCAAGGATTCCTTACTTTTTTGAATAAAAAAACAAAAATTACAGTACATATAGAAAAAAATTAGAATTCAATATAGGTCCATTTAAATCAATATTTATATCTAGCAGTGGAAGATAAAGGGTCTTAATATTCAATATTTAAGACATAATGAACATTTTATAAAAAACACATATGAATCATGTATGTTTTCGGGTGCTATTTGTAATGAAGACAGAAAAACATATCCTACAAGAGTCAAAACAATGTGGAACTTAGTAATGGCTGGTTCACAAACGTCAACAACAATATATAACAATAATAGAAAGTGTAGAATGGACGTGGCATGAGTATACGATTGTCGTTCAATTCCGACTGTATTCATACATTTCACCAAACATGACTGATTAGAAATTCCATTTAGTATTTTCTAAGAACGGTTGCCAGGCAACGAAACATTCCCTGAACGAACCATACGGCCACAACAGCTAAATCGTCCGGGCAGTCAACAAGATTTGTCGCAGTAATTATTGGAAATTGCTGAAAATCAATAGGATTCTTTGCCTCATGACCTTAAACACTGTGTACAAATTCAAAGTCAATCGGATATTAACTTTAGCCTCTAGCGCGTCCACAAGCAATTGTGGACGCCGGACGGACCAACAGACGGACGACAATATACAACCAAATTTCAATGTAGGCGTATAAAAATTTTGAATTTAAATCACACTTGCCGAATTTCACTGAATGTTACCTAGGTTCAATTTTCGCGCAAAAATGATACAGAACCCCTAAGAAAAATTGGCCTGTCCTGTCTGTGTGTACTGTGTAGGCCTATGGCATGGTCAACTTGACAACCAAGTTCTTCTTAGCCCACTACAGCAAGTTATAACTTTCATTTAGGCCTATTTCTGTTGGGGTTTTTTTTTTAAAAAAAAGCTTTATGATTTTCTTGAAGAAAGTGATATAATTCTTCTTTCTGTTAGTTGTTTGTTGTTGTTGTTTGTCTAGACCAAATAATAATAGTAAGAATAGACGTCTTCAACTAGGTCTACATGTGTATTAGCAATTCTTGAAGTTCTTCTTAGTAGTTTAGCAGTTCATTATTGACACTAGTATAATCTAAAGGAGTATTTTTACAGCAATAAAAGTAAGTGAACTGCAAATTATGGGATAATAATGACCGTTTCGATGTCAGGCTTAAATGAACCGTACGGTACTTAAATTGTCCCCGAGTGACAAGAGAAGATTGTGAACCAACCCTGGGTAAACTACGGTAATCGACCACACTCACACTGTCGAGCCGAGGTCAAAAACCTGAATTTTTCCACTGCTCGTATGTTGCTTGTTCTTCTTGAAAATCGTGTCATATCTTGTGGCAAGCAGGTCTTACTTACTCAAAACAAAACCCAATCAGTTTATCATTTAGCCAGTTAGGTCCATCTAATATTTCAAGATCTGAAGCTCGCAATAAACTGTCGTTGAAGTTTAACACGATCGCATCTTCGTTCGCCATAGTTGAGCAGAACAACCATCTTGTGTCGTCATTTCCTGAATTTGCCACACCCCCATCGTAACACATGGTAAAAACAATAACATTGGATTCACATGTCAAAAGGTTTGGAATAGGTGGTTATTTGTTTATATTGTTATTACCTAATATTGGAAACAACATTAAAGAAGTTAACATTTAATTTATTATTATTTACAGTAGAAGAGCCCACACACCCTTAGATATTGATTTATAATGTGTATAATTACTATTACGCGACAATTAATAGTTTTTGAGATGAGTAATCCTGAACCATTGTTTACTTTTACCCAAGCGGGTGATGCAATATTATGTCTTCCAAGAACAGTAAGGACAGCTTATTTATATCCCATAAATAAGTAGCTGTTTCTTTATTTCTCGTTTAAAATTGTTTAAATGTCTAAGCCATCTATAGCATCTGGGTGACAAAATTATTTAAAGAATAAAGATAATAATTTATATCGATATTCGATAGCACTTAACGCCAAAATGTAATTTTTAATTTTTCAATCGTAACATATCTGTGTCAAAATGCCCCTCAAAATGCAATTTCCAAGCTAGTCTTAACCAAATCTACCATTATCAAATTTAAGTCATATCACAATAATTTATATCAATATATTATGATGATATACTGTTGTTTATGCCAAGTTGTCATTTTTAATTTAAAATCTTGACATTTTTTGTCAAAATTTTCCTCTCGAAATGCTATTTCCATTTTGCATTTTGAGCGGCATTAAAATTTTTGAAACATAAACATTACGGTTTTAAATTATAATGGCCAATTTGGTATAAAGAACAGTATATTATCAAATATGGATATAAATCATAATTATATGTGTTGAAATAATGGGGGATTTGCGTAAATTGTGCTACCATGAACTGAAATGGCGTTTAATGTCCTACGGAAATAATAAATATACTATGCACAATGTCTCACTACAGGATATGTCCCAGATTTGATTCCAGATTTGACTGAGAAAGTCCCTTTGGATTTTCAATGCTGATTTATTGATGGTAGGCTGGCAAGGAACAGCAGAGTATAGCCATTCAAATTAGACAGAATGTAGGAGGCCTGCACATACAATAATCTGTTAGATTTTAGGTATCTGTGTGAAGAAAATAAACAATAAAAGAGAAATGAATTATAGATATAACTTTAATTAAATGGATAAAGATGAACACCTTCTGTTAGAGATAGTTTTAACACAAAAACACTCATTATTTTATGTTAATAAACAATTTATTGTAACGGAAGAAGATAAAACACAATCATTCATTGCAACTAAAGATAACAATAACCAAATTATTTTAGATGTTTTGAATTTATCATCTAATGAATATTTGCATAGATAACAGTAACAATAATTCTATAAAGGGAATATATTTTTACAGTATAAATTAAATAATCATCTTTCTACTCAACATCATTTACACTATGTTCTAAATATAGCCAGGTCAAAAGAAGTCTAAATGCCAATACTTCTGTAATTCCACGGAAAATTTGCTTGATTTAAGCACAATCCTATTTGAAGATTCAATATATTCTTTTAAAATATACTGCATACCCATGGATATTTGAAAGATTGGAAATGTTAAAACAATTTACAAGTTTCCTTACACACCAATGGAAGCAAGTATTTTACCCTGAATTAAAAGTTGTGATCAAACTAATCAGGTCATGTCCGGAAAATACCGTACAGATCGTTAGTGGAGTTTAGTGTAGAAGGCTCTGTATATGGATTTGTTGTCTATATTGTATCCATAAACCAGCGACAAAGTTTTCCAGGCTAGATACATGATATGGAACTCTTTGCACATCCAAATTTACATAGGAGCATGTATTTACAACAAGCTTTGAAAGTCAAAACATAAAAGAAGGAAAAGCTCTGAATTTTAACAGGTACTTCTAACTGAAAATCCCACCACGGTTCTGTTCTATGAACTGCTAATATAATAAGACTTCAAAGTAAAAAATATCAGTGGAGAAAACCAAAAATATATTCTTTTATTGAAAATATTAAATTTCAATAACATTCTCGGTAAATTTGAAAAGATAGGATGTCAGACAATGAAAACTATGGCTATGTCATCTGAGCTGACCTCTCGAGAAACCACAAGATTTTTTAGCTTAATTCATGGCCAAAGACTTCTTCGTCTCGTGACTTGTAATAAGTGGCAGTAAATCAAATGAAGACTTCAGCTGCTAGACTAAAGTGTAACCCCCCCTAAAGAGTCCGCATGGAATTTTGGACAGACGGACCAATACAATCACATTTCAATATAAAAATAAAATGTATGCATATAAAAATAAATTTCACTGATTAAAAACTCTAATAAATTACACATTCAAATGATATTGTAACCTAAGATTATGCTTTTAATTTGTTATATATTTTTCTACAGATTATAATAGATGCCATAACATTCTTAATTCCCATTCTCTATGAAGGAAACAGACAACTTTGAGCAATACAATGGCAAAATTGCTTTATTTTTATTACTTGATTAATGTTCAAAAGTATAATACATATATTTGGGTAAATACAACTTCAAATTTTTTCATGAATATCAAACAGCACCTATGTAGAACATTTTTGGATTAAGTACGCTATTAAAATTAATACTTATTAAACATCATTTAATACAAATAAATTGTATGAAAAAATGCATTTGCTAAAAGATTATACAGTTTTAAAATGCACCCAAAAGGAGAATCAAAAACCAACACAGTCCTGAGTCACAATATGCATAAAACCAAGATTGCCATTTTGGCAACCATAATAATTTCATTGGAAGAGTTATTAATGCTGAATTGAAATGAGGACAAACTACAGTATCTGACAATATATATAACGGCTTGTATTAGAGCTGGTACAATATGGTGTCTAGATATTTTGTTACAAGATACAATACAAATTCAACAAGACATACTTCCAAGATATAAATAAAAAATTATATCATAACGTCATGTTTTATTATGAATAACCACAGAAAAAACAATATCGCACACTTACTTTTTACTCCATGAAATCCTCAGGAGTCAGATAAACTAACACTAAGGATTTCACATGGCTAAGTGACAAGCTATTTGTACTTTATATTATCTGATGCCATTTTTTATTGCCTCAAAAAAAGAAAAGCATGAGGTAGTATAAACATAAAAATGAATTTGGTATTGTTCTTGTATCAAATGATGAGCATTACTTCTAGATATGCCCTGTATTGCCAGCTTGGTGTATCATGATATCCCTAAAAGTACAGTCTACCTATGCTACCTATGTTCAATGTATATCTCTTGAAGGATGTTTTGATTTCATAAAATAGACTGGTCATGTTCATCCAGTCCATGCCAAAGTCTTAAAGTACACATTTTAATATTATTTAATCAGAATTAAAAGCCATTTAAATGTAAATTACCTACATAATGACGCCATGCTTCCTCACATACAGTCAATTCCTTTTTCTACTTAACAGAGTCAATGTAAGCCATACTAGATAAAACAACATTTACTTTCTATTTCATTTTTCAATTGATTAACAGATTTTTAAGTGATCAATCAAATAGCACACAAATGGAAGACCTATAATGAGAACACTAAATATGTTTACATAAAAGTGTCTGAGTGATTTGGCTTGATTGAGAAGAAATTGGAAAAACTGGTAGTTCTAACAAACTAGTTGTCCCCCAATTGATGGCTAACTAGCTCCTAGGGATTTATGATTTTAGTATTATTCAGGTATACTGACTATTTCATAACTTTTGGCATTTGATTTTCCTATTGAAACCTACACGTGAAAAAATATAATGAATTTGTCAGATCTATCTGCACTAAGACCTTATTATAATACACAGAATCATATTATACTATTATTTATAGTGAAATCATATATACCAATAATATTAAATAAATATTGAAGCTGCATTAAAGTTTAAATTGAATAATAATGGAATTCTCAGAATATTATATTTTATTATTTACATCTACATAATATATATACATGTACATCTTAAAAGATTAAAAAAAACAACAAAAATAAACATTAGAAACAATAATATCAACATATGAACATTTTCTAAATACAAATAATAAACAAAATCTTCAGTTTGAGTTTCTATCAACAGCCAGCATCTAGTTAATGTGCATCAACTTTCTATGGGGAAAATGACATCATGGCACCTTTACTTTAACTATGTGGCCATTTAAATGCCATTGTACAGTTCTTACAACTTAAAATTCTGCATGCACTGTGAGAGTCAGTTAATAGTAAGAAGACCTAAAAATGATATTCTTTTTACAAATTTCCAGAAATTTATTCCCTATTATGGTTGTGACCAAATCTGTCATCAAAATGGTTCATCCTGACATCTTCAATTCTTTTAAAATATTTATTCCCAAAAAGAAAATATCTAAAGACTTGACAGATTTTCAAACATGTATTTAGAAGTAGTAATATATGCTGATATTATGAAAGACTTTGATTAACAAAGAGGCATCAATGGCTATCAAGAATTAATTTTACTGTCAAAGGCCTCAAGACCAACAGCAAGATCCATCTGTTCTAAATACTCGCTTTTCATTGGCAGAAAATAACGACTTTGTGTTGGTATGCTATCACACTGAAAATAAAGAATTGTTACAGTAAATGATTATAAATTTGTAGGTCTTGTTTTCATTACAAGTTCTTCCATTAAGGCATGAGCACATTGGGAATCATTGTTGGTCATTTGTTTCTCTTATTTGACTATTTAGTTACATAACAAAGTGAAAAAGGGATGGGGTGCCCAAGTTTAGATTTGTTGATGATTCTATGATGATGTAGTAATACAGTGCATTTCAAAATAGTGCCTGAGGGGTTAATATATTTTATTTAGGTCTGAGTTAGTATGAAATAGTTTAATTATACGACAGTCAAGATTTGAAGTGGAAGGCCCCTGCTATGTGTCTCTGTTTTGGGGAACGAGGTGAGGTAGGCCTGACATCCCTCGGTTATGTCTTTGTTGTTGACTAAGCAGCTCCTTTCACAAGATCGGTTCTTTGTGACCACGGTAATCCTGTCAGAGAGCGAGAGAGAAATGGGGTTTAACGTCCACTCGACTCAAACTAGGTCATTTCGGGACTAACATATATAATAATAATAATATCTTTATTTTCAAAGGTGAAAAATTAGGCTTAAAGCCTGTTTACAATTTTGCCCTTTATAACAAAGAAATGAAAAAGACAGTAGTAGAACAAGACACTTAACAAATACTCACAAACAAAGCATTCTAATATATGATAATATGATAAGCTTCAAAACTAAAAGTAATATGATGGGAGAGAATTCCAAAGGACTGTGCCTCTATATACTGTCGACCCTACTCCTCGCCACATACAACCAGGGATCTGAAACCACGCCAGTTGACTCAATGGCAGGCCGTATGATACAGCGCGCACGCTAACCATTCAGCCATCCAACCCCGGTAACCCTGTCAGAGTTTAGAAATAGTATAAATAAAAGCTTGCCACGTCTGCCTGAAGAGTTGGATATGACTGAAAATTGTCACTAATACCTAGACTAACAAGGTTTTAATTGCAATTCTTATCTCTTATATTTTTTGATAAGTATTTTATATATTAACTCACATTACTTCTGTTGGTTCTCACATCTACAACTGGTGATGATTCTAAGCTGTTTTCATTCCAAGCATTTCTCTTTCTAAATCTACGATCTACTGGTAATATATGTCCTTCAGTTGAAAATACATATCTACTAGATTCCTTATTTACATGATTATCTTTATCAAATAACTGAAATTATAATATAGAAATAAGTTTAGCATGCAGAATTTTCAGCATGTAGTGTCTGTAAACATCTATTCATTTAATTTTTAGTTTAAAGGTATATCAAATGTATGTTAGATTTAGATAAAGAGTTGGGCGTTCTTGTTATAAATAGTTCAAAAACCGATAATGAAAAATGAATATATTGAAAATTTCATCCAATTACTTCATGCTGTGTGAAGTTATGACTGTTTGGAGCTATAACCTTGGTTGTTTATTTTATCATTAAATTTTTAAATCTCAGGGATATTTAAATCCAATTAAATCTTAGCCATCCGATTATGTTAACAGTTGATTATAGGCTTGTTGTAATAAATAATAATTCGGATAACATTTGAAACAAAAAGGAAGACCTGCAATTGGCAGAATTAGCTCTTACATAATGTATCTTGAAACATATTTCATTCTATTGCACAATATAAAAGAATTAGATAAAAGTTCTAGTAACTTAAAAATGTCTACTGTATACCAGAAGTTCATAAAATTCCTTATTATTGTTCTAATTTTAGTGAAATATAATATTTGCACGATTTTCAAGATACTATGGTGGAAAATATAATTTCTTGGGTTATCCTATATTAGACTGCACAAATACACAACACTATGTGAACTGATCTGACTGATTTGCAACAGAGACCACATGGAACACTACCTGGAAAACATGCAACAAAACTGAATGAGGTGCTAGAGAAAGTCAAGATAAAAATTCTTACCAAATATAAATATTTACAGGTTTCTGACAAAAAGAAACTTTCCATTCTATCTTCTAATTCTCTAGTAAACACATCATGAACTGTTGCATAACCACACCTATAGGAAAATGATCAAAATACAAAATTTTATTCCTTTATTATACAGGACTTGTTGTATTTACCGTATAAAAGAATGATTCTGTTCAACGGAACTCTATTGGTTTAGAAGAATGCCCTTCTCTTTGCAGCAAACCACAGTGGCTCAGTGAGTATGGTGCTGGATTACTAAGCAGGAGTGTTGGCTGAGAAAATTCTTCAAGGTTTTCCACCTTGGTTTCCCCTTGAATTTGAAGGAGTTTATGGTGAAACATTGCTTCAGGGATAAAATTTATTTTATAGCCCAACACTGCATGGCATATAAGCCTCTTTTATTTACCTAGTTAATGTAGAAAAATAATTAAACCCCCTTTCATTTCACAGTCCATGTATCAGTCAGACTGACTGATATGCTTAAGAGTTGGTGATGTGTAAAAAAGTGGTATGTTCTGCCTTGTTGATTTATAAAAAGCATAAAAATGAAGTTCATCTTCAACATAATCAGAAAATTTTAATAAATTATGGAAATTCTTTCTGTAGTTTTGTGAATCGTTTTAACATGAAAAAAACCCAAACAACCCTGATTTACTGGTAATTAAAAATAATATTCATTATTCCAAGAAATGCTAATGGTCACTCAACTTGTGAAAATGGGTGTAGCGATTTTCTCAATTCCTGATTATATTAGGTCCTGAAAGCTTATTCTCAACTTCAAACATGGAAAGACGATTTTCTCTGGCAACTCCCCATATATGGTAATAAATATCTTAATTCATATCTACTTACTCTGTTCGTGTGTGTTCATTAAGGCTGTTGATGATATCCCTGCCAACATGAAAATAAAATGGGTTTTTTGTTGCCTGATAAAGGAAGTACGTGGATTCTACAAATTCAGGTCGTAAAGGATAAAATTTAATATCTGGCGCTTTTAACTGCCAGTTATAGCGTTCCGGTATAGCACCATATTTTCTCCATATAGAATAATATAAAGCATGACAACAAATAGCTTCGTCTATATCCCCATTTAATACCTGAAAAAAAAATAGGTTGCCAGGCAACGAAACATACGCCCACACAGCAGCCAAATCGTCCGGGCAGTCAACAAGAGTTGCTGCATTTTAAGTAATCATCAGAAAATTATAATTCAAACTCACCCATAACTACGGCGTAACTGTGATATAATCAAACGTTTTTTTAAATCACATAATAATTGTGACCTCCAGAGGGACCACAAGCTAAAAAGGGTGATTTTCGTACAATCCGGGGCCATGATTCAGGAAGTTACGATCCGATAAGGGCAAATATGCAATGGAACCAAGATCATTAGGTTATAAACATGTATTTCAAGTTTCATCAAAATCAGTTCAAAAGTGTGACCTCTATAGGGTCCACAACCTTGATATAACATATTTTCACACTATTCGCGTACAAACGGCGACCATTTTGTCCGTCAATTTTCGTCCGATTTTCACGAAATTCGAACTCAACCTTCATAACCATTGGACGGTGATATAATCAAATGTTTTTTTTAAATCGGATAACAATTTTGACCTCCAGAGGGACCACAAGCTAAAAAGGGCGATTTTTCGGACAATCAGGGGCCATAATTCAATAAGTTACGATCCGATGGGCGCAAACATCGAAAGGAACCAAGATCTTTGGGTTATAAACATACATGTCAAGTTTCATCAAAATCGGTTCAAAATTGTGACCTCTGTAAGGTCCACAACCTTGATATAACATATTTTCACACTATTCGCGTACAAACGGCGGCCATTTTGTCCGTCAATTTTCGTCCGATTTTCACGAAATTCGAACTCAACCTTCATAACCATTAGACGGTGATATAATCAAACGTTTTTTTAAATCGGATAGCAATTTTGACCTCCAGAGGGACCACAAGCTAAAAAGGGCGATTTTTCAGACAATCAGGGGCCATAATTCAGGAAGTTAAGATTCAATTGGCGCAAATATCGAAAGGAACCAAGATCTTTGGGTTATAAACATGTATTTCATGTTTCATCCAAATCGGTTCAAAATTGTGACCTCTATAAGGTCCACAACCTTGATATAACATATTTTCACAACATTCGCGTACAAACGGCGGCCATTTTGTCCATCAATTTTGGTCTGATTTTCACGAAATTCGAACTCAACCTTCATAACCATGGAACGGTGATATAATCAAACGTTTTTTTAAATCGGATAACAATTTTGACCTCCAGAGGGACCACAAGCTAAAAAGGGCAATTTTTCGGACAATCAGGGGCCATAATTCAATAAGTTACGATCCGATGGGCGCAAATATCGAAAGGAACCAAGATCTTTCGGTTATAAACATACATGTCAAGTTTCATCAAAATCGGTTTAAAATTGTGACCTCTATAAGGTCCACAACCTTGATATAACATATTTTCACACTATTCGCGTACAAACGGCGGCCATTTTGTCCGTCAATTTTGGTCCGATTTTCACGAAATTCGAACTCAACCTTCATAACCACTGGACGGTGACATAATCAAACGTTTTTTTAAATCGGATAACAATTTTGACCTCCAGAGGGACGACAAGCTAAAAAGGGCAATTTTTCAGACAATCAGGGGCCATAATTCAGGAAGTTATGATCCGATTGGCGCAAATATCGAAAGGAACCAAGATCTTTGGGTTATAAACATGCATTTCAAGTTTCATCCAAATCAGTTTAAAATTGTGACCTCTACACTGTTCACAAGCTAAAAAACGTGATTTTTCGTACGATCAGGGGCCATAACCCATGAAGTTACGGTCCGATACATGCCAATATCGAAAGGAACCGAGACCTTAGGGTGATAAACCTATATTTTAAGTTTCATTGAAATCGGATAAAAATTGTGACCTGTAGACTGTTCACAAACAATTGTGGACGGACGGACGGACGGACGGACGTCCGAACAGGGGCGACGACAATATACGTCCACATGAAAATGTGGGCGTATAAAAACAACCCTAGAAATTATATATACTACTTGCTACAGAATGTGTAATCCAATGCAACAAGCCTCAATAGATATCCTCAACAATAAATGATTGTAATTGTGGAAGAAAACTAGTGCAAAATGAGTGGCAGTGTGAAGATTTTCAAGTCGGGGATACCTGGAAGGGAAAGTGGAAGGACAGGGGGAGAGAGAAAAATAACCTATTTGGATTATGACCTGGATAAGAACACAAACAACAGAATGAAATGTATCTTGGGCATGGATACTGCTTGACAGGTACATACAATAATTTTTTTTATGTAAACCGGATCATTGGGAGGGGTAAGAGGACTGAAATTTTGTATTACGACTACGTACGGCACAAAATGCATCGACCAATTAATCCCAGTTTTATACTTTTTGAATAATTTTCCTGCAAACGAAGAATGTTTAACGCAAACGACCAACATTTGTTTAAAAGAATCTGACATTGACCCAAACATCACATGGTAACAACATGGCAACATCAACCATTTCTGTACCACATGATTGTAGCGAAATACTGATTCAATGTCAGTATAAATTGTTTCGCTCTTTGTTGAAATTAAATGCAAACAAGACTAACACGAACATTTATTGGTCAAACAATGTTTTTCAAATGAAACAAGTGTGATCTCGCGACCATTGATCGGCCAACAAACGTTTGTGTTGAAATCTTAGGCACATCAGCCAACTTTTGACAAAGTTTGCGACGGGCATCACATGCTATTATTTAAAGTGCACATAAAATGGCCCTGAAAACTTTTTTATGTTTGCAGTTCATGGTTATTTTATCCACTTTACGGCAAATTCACATCAATCCGACTAAAATCAATTCAGCTATCTTCACTTCACGCCGGGTGTATATAGGTAATTAAGGAATAAACATTCCGAATATGCATTCGGTCACTGTGACGTCACTTGTGTCTGAGGGGTTTAAGAGTGTTTTCGATATTGGCAAAGTCGTTTTTTACAGGATACGACTTTGAGTGAAGATAGCTGAATTAATTTTAGTCGGATTGATGTGAACTTGCCGTAAAGTGGATACAATATAGGGCAATTTTGTGCACTTTAATGTTTTACTGTAAACCCTATTAGCATCAAGGATTAAATTTCTCACTTTATGCTACTCATTGAAAACATTTCGAAGATGGATTAACACATATATTAGTCCATTTAAACATTGCCTGCAATATTTATTGGACAACACTCATTCCCGATTAACTTTAGTTATGACGATCAAGGTTAGGCCCAATATTAAATTCCTAAATTCTCAGTTCAGTGTGGATCAATTTGACTGAAATTTTTTTAGCAAATTCCATTTACATTATCTAATTTTTAAGTATATACTGAGAACTGCCAGTTCTTTTTTTAATCTCTCATAAAGTATCTTTAAATTATCACAAAGTTATTGATCTACCTGAACACCGGACCATGCTGCCTGTAATGAATCTATCCAGGTATTAATTGTCTCCCCTGTTTTCATATTTACATTCACATAAATAGGTGGATTTCCAGATCCATCATTACACTTAAACCGTCTGAAAATAAATCCATCTTTACAAACAAATTTTAATGTATAATGCCAACTTTACTATGTCAATTTCAAGAATACAGCATACCAGAACAGATTTGTTTGGTTATATACCTATCCCACCCTAACCCTGCTGTACTGACTAATGATCCATGACCAAAATTATGTCCGGTTAACTCCATTCATTACAGGGTAACAAATCAATCGGGAATAACAAGAGTTGTAAATATGTTTATGCAAATGTGTACAATGACAATCACTGCTACATTATGTCACGAAAGACGAAATTCATTATGAGCAATTAGCTAGCGAATAGCAGAATATCACAGAAAATTTTATTTCGTGAAAAACAAGACTTTCCAAAAATATTGAAATTGTGAACTATATCATGTTGAAACTCTTGGATCACCATGCACTCGATCAATGTTTACACAATCTTTTAATATGGAATGAACACATAAATGGCTAACTACCCAGGTGGTCCTGGGATTGATCCTGATGTTTCTTGTCACTGGTTTAAGGCATGGGGCCTGGCATGGAAAAGCATCCAATTATTCGAATGGGTCAAAAAACAAGATCCCGTGTATACCATTGCCGGCATGGTAATGATCCCCTGACAGTTGGAAATTGAAATATGAGTAGCAATACTGCCATGGCAATATATTTTTCAAAGCACATTACATTCTGTATGCCAGAATCCCTTCTTTAGTCTTTAAATATACTCTGTCTTTCTGCTGATAAAAAGCTTTATTGTCATATACTAATTAATTTTGATCTATACACACATATTTATACCTGATTTATGGTATATTTAAAATAACTTACCCCCTTCTCATATGATATTTTATAGTTTCATAAGTTTCGTTGAACATTTTTAAATCTTCCTCCTCTCCAAACAGTATATATGACTAAAACAGATAATGGACAAGATATATGATTTACTGTTGATGGTACTTTATGGTAACAAAGTTAATATTTTCCCCAAGTAATTAGTACATTCTTCCCATCACAACAAATTCCCCAGCAAACTGGCATTATCAGACCAAAGTAAGAAAACCAATAAGAAAAACAAATTGACTAAAAGCATTATGTGCGCTTTCCATTACATCATTTCAGCATTAAATTGAATTAAAAAGTTAAAATACACCAACACAGCAACTTTGTCTCAACTTTAGCTAATCCGAAAGAAAAAACATGGGTGTTGAGCAAATTTGATATTTTAGGGATAACTCTGGAACTGAGGTTAACAGATAAATTAAAAACAATAGTTCATATCGTGCTCACAAGGTTTTTCAGAAAAAAAGGGCATAACTCTGATATGAAAGGTCATAGATTGTTGAGTATCAAATATCAATAAGGTTTGTCATCTTATGACCATGATGCTTCACACCAAATTTGAAAAGAATCCATCAAAATCATAATACACCCACACGGAAATGTGGGCGTATATAAAAATTAATAGAGTTTCTGCAGGTCTCAAGCAATTTATTCTATCATATCCAGAGTAGATATTGTATATCATGATTTAGGAATAAAATAACAAGTAAAGCATATAAAAATTATATGCATAATGCCCATTTAGCCAGCATAACTACCTACTTCCTGCTGATGAGACAAGCTAAGCTGGACTGTTATTAGTTACCAAAACTACTTTATAACTCAATCAGTAAATAATATGGTCAGGGGAAAATGTATAATAAGGAAATCTCTTCATTATACTATAAACCAAAAAAATTAGTACCTTTAATAAATATTCATAGAATGAGTCTAAGCCAGCTCCAAGTCCACTCATTATACCAGTCCATTCACCACTCTGTATGTCTATTACATTACCTATTAATAACATTAGTTCAAATCAATGAGTTTAATAGAATACAAAATTATTTTTGAATGCCCTATGATGATCTATGAATGTTGACTGGGGTGTAATTAAAAAGAAAATCAGATCTCATCGAAAAATTTAAGTACATTTTTAACAATAAATTCAATGAGTGTTAGTATATCTTTATTTTGTAATGTTTACACAATTCTTATATTCTGAATTTACCAAAAAGGCCTGTAACATTAGACCTGTATTTCCACAAAGCTTTTACAACTCTACGAGCCTTTGATTCATAGACTGGATCATCAAGCAACCTGGACAACACACCAAACTCAAGACTCAATGTTCCCGCACCAGCAGTGCAAGTTTCGTTGATACAATTTGTTGGTACACCATCTTGTAAATTTACCTGTAAGATAATTTGCTAACTTTACATTAACTATGTCGCATAAAATCCCATGAATAATGCATCGCAATTACAAAGAAATACTTGGTGCCATAATTTCTAGCACAATCACCAACCATGCCATTCTCCACAGAAGTCTCACTATCCAGTATTTACTCTGCTGTCAGCTTGCGCACTACATCGTTTTAATCTGGAGGTCATCAGTCACATGATTAACTACATGATGAAAATAGCGTCTGTCAGAAAAGTTCCTGGCTTTATTAAAACTTTTGACGATATTGTAGGCATTTCATTTGTCTTACCCGTCACCAAGGTAAACAGATCCATGTGTATATATTCTAAAATTAGCACAATGACATGTGCAGTTCGCATTTACAACCCTTTAACACCGTAATCTTTCATGAAAGATTTCCATGTGAATTTGTGAATAATTTAATATTTTACAATAAACATGACCCCATTTCTATTTTATTAAAGTAATAGAAATAAATCCTGAACCGTGGTTGAACCATTGATGAAATATAATTATTACCCTTGGATATGGTATTCCTGTAGCTGTACCATCAAATGCCGGTAATAACCTTGCTGCCAAATCATGTGCTAAATGAAGAAGTTCATTATTATAATGTGTAGGTCGCATTTCACCAAATGGTTTTGTCTTGTCTTCAATTATAAGATGTGCTGATAACAATGATCCTAAAATTCTAGAAAATATAAAAAAACATTTTACTGTGTTGATTGTTACAACCTGTTGAATCATAAAAAAGCATTTATCTAAAATTTTCTCTATGAATAACATGCAGATACATGTACCATACCCATATCTATAAACCAGTAGGCTGATATATTTTCTAATTAATTCAAGAGGCACAGGTACCATGAGAGTTTCATAAGAAGAAACAGAATGTCATATGAACTCTAAGTACTCAAATTAAAGCTTGGCCAAATTCATGAAAAGGAGTACTTCATCAATCTGACCCCGAAAGATAAAGTTGTTTGAACGATCACACTGCAATACTAGTAAGAGATAGCCTTTTGATGATCCATAGACCAACAGAAAATAGATAATCACTTAAAACCAATGCTGAAATTTATCTTGCTCTCTATTTTAAAGGATATTGGCTTGTCCAGAAATACTGAACAGCTAACATATATGAATCATCCATTTTTGTTTTGTGAGTTTACTGATATTATGCTGTATATCAACACCTGCTCTGTAGACTTACAGTCAATAATAAGCAACCTATAAAATGTGTAATGATATTAGACTTTTTCATAATACATGTAGGTTAAAATTTTGAGACCAACCCTAATTGGGGGCTACAAAAACATTGCCCTCTCTGTAAAAGATTAAGTACCTGATTGTGGCTTCAAAAACTTGAACTGTGTTTGATTTATCGAAATCTACATATTCTATCACTAATCCCACTGCCTTCTGGAATTCAGAACTATTTCCCATAATCTGAAAAAAATAAATTTGTTAATAAGTACCCGACAAGACATTTATATACTTGACCAACATAAAGGAGTTATAAAGTTGTAAGTTTATAACATTCTCTGTCTTATCTTGTTTTAAATAAACTGTTCAAAGATGTCTTTTGTCTCAATATCTTTGTTAGAATGATGCCACCGGGTTTTACATCCTATTCATCTGCACCAATTTGACTGGTTATGCAGCTTGAATGAGAAAACTTTTATCCTGACAAATGTGCATTGGCCTGCTTACAGTTCAATTTCCAAAGGTCACTATGTGTGTACTGCAAATGGTACAAATACACAAAACTACTGGACATTGTTAGAAGGAAATATGGTAATTTATATTCCTTATTCATCCACTCTCAAAAGTACATATAACATAATAAATTTATAGTGTACACATGCAACAGTATACTTACTGCTAAAGTATCTAATGAATCTACCAAAGTTAAAACATAATCGCCAAGTACATCATTAATGTTGATATTTTCTCTGAAACATGAATATAATGAAAAATTCATCTCATTGTTGTCATGTAAATCATACATTCAATGAATCTCTCAGTAAAATATCTATTTTTAATTTTACATATAACATACATACTTGTCAACTATTCGGACTAGGTTTTTTTTTGTTTTATGTTGTTTTTTGTTTCATTTAATATTGACGATTGTTGAGACCGCTAATAAAAAATTAACACTGCTTGTTCTATTTTGTTTTGTCTGCAATCATTGAACTTAACAATAAATATTGTGTAAATTTTGTAATAATTCATTGCTTTTATCTTATAAACTGTTAAAAAGTAAACTAACTTGATTGTTTTTATAATTGTGAAAGCCTAAATGTCTTTTGCGTGAGTCGAAATAATAGAATAAAACACACAGCTGCCATTATCGATGATTGACAACTCATGTTTTTCCTCATCCACCAAAGAACCACAAGCTTGTTGAGAAATGTGTGTCAACGAGCAGCTTACGGTTTATCGTTAAAAGTTTCTAAAGACGTTTAAATACGCGAAATTTCAACTGGCTGGTGTCATGGCGGCTTGCGTAATAGGTCATTACAAGAAACATCGCTATGCAAATGTAGAGTGCATTACCACAAAGAAAAACTGTTCGGTAACTATTATAGTGGTCCAGTCTTCACTATTTGTGATAGAATTACTTATTCCAATACAAACTGTAATGATATGTGTTGACAATTGTACGTTTGAACCTATTTGAACTTGCGGAAGGAGTCTTAGACTGTATCAATTGTAACCTTAAACACACAGTTTAAAGTTGGGTTCCCGGATACAAACTGGGTGATGTGATGATATATTAGAATTAAAAACATATTCAAACTAATTATTTGATCATAATTTTGCTTCAAATCGATCTCAAAACATTGTAATTGATGAGAATAGCCTGCTATAAAAACCTATCGAAAGAGACCATGTTTGCGTCAGGCGATTACCCCTCGCCGTAACCAATGGCAACGGTGGCAGACGACAGGGGAGAATGCATTGCATACACAAGACGATGTTGTCTGTAAGCGCTGACTATTTACTACAAATATCGAATCCTAATTAAATTCTCGGATTATCCACTGCCCGCGTCTTTTTCCATGATTTTTACCCCAGAAATTGTTGTATGTCTAACTCTTCATAAAGTTTTTCAACATGTACACAAATCACTCAAGTTCGCGTGCAGCCTTCAACGCCAAGCGTGCAGGTACCCTTATTCGTCGGGTTGACTATTAAGGGAACCCCTTACATTTTTGTCCTGTTTACGCTCCATGAGTGTTTTTCAGGGAATCCAGTATTTTTCTAGTAAGATTGGGTATCTCTTCTTTCCATATATACCAAAATTGTCATACTTTTATAGGCAATAACCACCCGATAAATACTTATCTGGGAACCCAACTTTAACGTTACAAGTAACTAGTTATTTGATAAAATCGCTTTTAGATTATAAATTGATTTGACAGTTGTGTTCAACCTTTGCTTTGAAATTATTCATGTGTCCGAAAGACACCTGCTCAAGTCAGTAACGTTGAGGCCATATGTTTTTTAGTCCGAAATGATATAAGTCCGAAGTGAGCGGGATTGAAAGAAATGACATGGAATCATAATTATTATGTTACCATTTATAACAATGTTATTGAGACATTTGTTTTGTTTGAATTACATTAAATAAAAAATGCCAGTAAATGTAAAGGTCTATGAACATTTTAATCTAATTATATGTATTATTCAACCTACGGGTTGTCATAATCTGGGCCTCGTCCATTGCAATCAATGGGGTTAAGTTCGTCTTCAGGAAAGGCATATTTCATGTAATTGTCATAGCCAAACTGAAACATTTCCCTCGACATTTCAAGCATCTGTAGCCTTTCACGTTCAGAAAACTGGCCATATTTACTGTCATAAGGGTCCCAAGAACCCTTAAACAGATATAACCTTCCAACGGTTGGCACCCAACACAATATAACTAAAAACAGACGTCTGTACATATCACACTCAATCCATGGCCAGTCAACTTGTAAACAGTGCCCTGCCACAACCGGAAGTTACAAAATCCGCCAATTTATAGTGCTTCTCATGTTTAGTAACTTTCTAACTTTCATTCCTATATATTTTGAATCTCAGCCTCCTTTCTAGTCGGAATTGTTGTAATCTGAAATTTCTGAAAAAAAACATAAACTTATTTATAATAACATAAAAAATAGTGTAGTGATACACCAATAATAAAAAAGGGTATTCCCCATTGACGTCATAAATTGCGTCATCGTATTCCCCGTTTACAACCAATCACATTAAAGGACGTGGATCAACCGTATCACTTTCTTTCAAGGGAAACAATTTCTCATTTTGGACGCGAACCATGAGGATGCAGACCACCATTAATTTCCCCATTGACTTCAATGTTAATTCTGGACTCTTTACCTACCTCCAACTTTTCCCCAAATTTTCGTTGGGCTGAATTCTTTCCACCACAGACAGGAACAAATGTCCATGTCTTTGCACCGAAATTTGCATAAGGTTGACCACAAAAATTTTGAGATACACAAACTTGAATAAGCATACTAAAAACATGTAGCCTATCTCGTAGCCGTACATATCACCGTAGCCAACCTGATAACGCCGTTATCCTTCCGCCTCAAAATCATATTTACAGAAAATATTAATTCAAACCCTCTTCGTCCATCCTAGACCAAAAAATACAGGATCAAAAAAAAAAAAGAAAAAGAAATGGTGACCCTTTAAAGTTATGTACTTTTTTGTATACGGGGTTGCATCTCCGGTCTATGGGACTTTTGTTTTAGAATTGAAGATTCTTTCTTAATTTTGTCAAAATGTGAATTTTGCAAAAAGATTTAAAGAGTTTCAAACAAGCCTCATCAAAAATATTCAAAATATTGGAATATTTTTCAAAAAATGACTTTCTTTTACCTTTTTTTTTTTAACAAAATGGCCCATTTTTTAACACTTTGTATGTCACAAAATGCTAATATTTCCCTATTTCTTGGAAACTCTGAGGTGAAAGGCGTTTATTTCTAGAAACCTTGGCCAGTAAACAAGAAGACAAACTGCAAATTGGTTGTATTGAGGGTAACCGTAAAGAACTATAACGAAACTTATAAGCCCACTCCCTGAAAATGTTGCTGTGGTAACAAATCCAACTTGTGTCCACATAAGTCATACTGCTGATGGAATCTGCCTCCATGAAATTTTTCCCGTTGAGATTAAAGGAGCTAAATCATTTTGGGACCTAGAAATTGACCATAATAGGTCGCAACGCATATAATAATGTAATATGATTGTATGTAAACTGATTTACGTCAATTGTTTCCGTTTTGACTCTAATTTCAAACCAGTTATGTCCAGCGAAATACGACACGAGTCTCAACCGAATGACAAGCTCTAGCGTCTGGTTATTCCAGTCTATAGCAGTAGTCGGCCTATACTCTTTTATTTTATGATCAGTAGTGGAATACCGCGTTTTGTCAGTGAAATAAAAGTGTTGTTGTTGTTTTACCTAAAATGATTGTAAAATCATAAAATAAATAGAACATTTGTCGTTTTGTCGTGAATAACATATTTTATTTCATCTCTAAGCAAGAAAACGTTTATATTTTCACTCATGCTACGCATTCGTGAAAATATAAGTTTTCTTGCTTCTCGGTGAAATAAAATATGTTATTCACTCTAAAACGACAAATATCCTCTATATTTTGAATTCCAACTGCTAAGGAGTCTTTTACGTGCATGTGTGCACAGGACCTCAGTTTTTTTGTACCACCCGAACGACTATACGCTGTCCCTTATCAAGCCCCCGATCCTGCACGGCGGACAAGGAGGATCACGCCGGAAAATCGCGATGAAATTTCTCGGCCAACGCAGGGATCAAAAGGGGACCTCCAGGTAAGTTAGCCAATTTTACGTCTTGCTCACTGAGGCGGAAGGCAAACAGACACCTACGAAAATATAGTCACAGCTTTTGACCTCACGTAGAAAATAATGGGGATTAATAAAACCGTCTTCCAAAATGTTATTAGATTTATTTATTGTGACATTTTGGAGTCTTTGAAAGCAAGGGAATAGCATTAGATCATATTTATTCTCAGAAACGTAACATATTTTTTCTATATATTCTCCCATTTAAATCTCGGTATACTTCTTGAACATGAATCAACAAACGAGGTGTGAAATGTGGCCTTTGGCCACGATTTCAGTGATGAACAGACATGATTGTGATCTATATTGTAGTTATCTCCCCTTAAACATAACCTCTCGATTGTCAGTTCCGAACGTCCCAGATTGACAGAATTGCAATCGAGTGACGCGGAATTTAATCCTGTCACAGTTCTCTCAGTCCCCACTATGGAAGTGGTGTGGTAGAATCGTGACGTAATTAAACACAACGAATATGTTTCGCGTGTGTGGATGGTTGAGATATTTATTTATCTAATCGACGTTCGTATAGCCCGAAGTACCCCTTTTCACTCGATTGTCACTATTTTGGGGATTGAGAGAATTCAATCCCAGAACAATCAATCGAGTACCCCCAAAGTGTATTTTGTGTCACTTGAACTACTGACACCTGCTGATACAACGTGGTGGACATGTGGGGAAAAATGAAATGAAATGAAATGGGGTTTAACGTCCTACTGTTTTGCTCCTAAACTAGGCTAACGAGATGGGCATGCGCCATAGTCACACGGCAGCATGCTAGAAGGGAAATTTTGCCCGAGCAGCGGCACCACGGCCTACTCTTATATCGAATTCCAACTGCCAAGGGATCTTTTACATGCACGCCAATTTGTACACGGGACCTTGGTTTTTCGTCCCACCCGAACGACTAAACATAACTGTCCTTGTCATGCCCCCCCCCCCCGTCCTGCCTCACTGACAAGGGAAAATCACGCCGGAAAATCTGGATGAACTTTCTCGGCCAATTCAGGGATCGAACACCCGACCTCCAGGCACGGGCGGATTGGGGCCGGGAACCGGCCCGGGCTTCCGTGTCGGAGCGGCCCTTTTACTGACCGCGGGGCCCGGAAATGGGGGGGGGGACTTTCCCCCCTGGAAATTTTTGAAAATTGAACCCCAAATATGCGATGTGGTGCCATATCTGATTATAATCTCTGTCAAATTTCATCAATCGATTAATTTAGGCCAAAACCCCGACCTGCAAGTAATTTACAACCATCAACCTGTGAAATTATCATATCGTCATATTATTAATTAACGTATTATCATTGTATCGTCAAGAGTCAAGAGAACTTTACTGGTTAAAAAATGGGACTAGTTGAGAAAATTTTGACCATTTGATTAACCAGTTGAGAATATTGGATAAGTAGGAGTATTGTTATTGAAAAATGTTTCATTTTTGTTGCCGGGAGCGCTTGTTGATTCCCCCTGTAGTGAAAGGCCACGAGACACACTGGCACAGAGTGACGAAAGTTAAATTCATAAAAGCTGCTTTTTGAATTTTGGATTCTGGCGTATCCCCACAAACAGGGTGCAGGTGACTTAATAACTAGTAAATCTGCTGGCGACAGTGTCGTGTGAATCCGATGAAATTTTCGGATGAAATTCGGAATCCCCATTGCAGGATTCCGAATTCTGGCCCACACCCAGCACACCCGGCCCAGAAAGTCTATTATACCAGCCCATTCCAGACTTCAGTGATGACCTCGCGGCCCGTTAAAGACACCGGTCACATACAGCATGATCATTATCGGTCCGTGGCCGGTCCAATACCCCCTCCCCATGTATTGTTCAGCAGAAAAAGGTTTTTTTATACGAATTGGACAAAGTTATTTTTTTCATTTTTTGTCCGACCGGCCCTTAGGGCCCAATCTGCCCCTGCCTCCAGGCTAGCGAGTCAGCGTCTTATCCTCTTAGCCATGTGGAGAAATGAAATGAAATGAAATGGGATTTAACGTCCTACTCTTCTGCACCTGACCTGGGCTAATGGAAGACGGGCATATGCCATACAGTGTGCGATGAGGGAAATTTTGCCCGGGCAGCGGCAATTCCAACTGCCAAGGGATCTTTTACGTGCACGCCAATGTGTAAGTAAACAGTAAACGGGACCTCGGTTTTTCGTACCACCCGAACGACTAGGCAGCTGTCCTTGTCAGGCCCTCCTTCTGCATCACTGACAACGGGAAACCACGCCGGAAAATCGAGATGAACTTTCTCGGCCAATGCAGGGGTCGAACACCCGACCTCCAGGCTAGCGAGCCAGCGCTTTGCCCACTTAGCCACCGTGATTCCCGCCGTGTGGAGAAGGGGAAGAAGAGCCAATAACTGTATATAACCTAAGCATTCTTACAACACGGATCTGGTTCGCATTAGATAACTTACCCAAATTAGTAGGCTATATGTACTTATATTATAGGAACCAAAGTGGGTTTCCAGTGAAGATATCTTGGATCCCGATGAGGCTAAAATTTGAACATCCGAAACAAAAGTTGGGCCTAAGTGGTAAGTTTTCGCTCCCGGTGATGTCAATTTTGACCACTTGGAAACAAGGCCTGTATACCATTCACATATTAACTATGACAAAACTGTGAGGAATAAATTGAATGAACAATATTGAAATTGGGATATATCATACATAATCATCTTAGAAGATATCATTCAATATGGAGGTTTATACTAGCTAGATTATATCCATTTCTAATCGTTTTTCTGTGTTTGACAGTCACTAGTTTGTTTACATGTAACGAGACCGCGTCATTTTAAAGTGTTGTGCTTTCGGGTAATAAAAATGCGATGACAATCACATTATTATGCAAATTCAGAGAGGGTAATAATACCCCTGTCATTAAAATAGTGTCGGACATACAGCTCTGGAATTCGAATCATTAAGTTAAACAATACATTTCTGACTCAACTGGTCCCCAAAATTCTAGGAAATGAGCCCCATTTCTTAATCTACGAAGTTTTATTTTATAGCCTCCACATATCTCAAACTCTAGAAAGTAGCCATTTCTTATGCCGCCGAATTTCGTTATTCTATTCAATGCTATTATTTCCCTTTTTTGAGAAAAAATGTTAAACTTTCCTTCAAATTAGGCTTACGTTTTTTACGTATTCTGTGGTGTATTTAGCATTAGGGATACATGTACAATGTTTTATTCCATTTCATACTGTATTTTATGTGAGCGAGCGTCGGAACTGTTATAACAAGTGAAATCGCCCTATTAATTATAAGTTGTTAATTTTATCTCTTTTTGCCATGAACCGCGTGCCCCCCTATACCGCGGGGCCCTGGGCCTGGGCCCTTCAGGCCCATGCCTAAGCTGGGTCATGGCTGAAGTGTAGGACGGAGGGCCTGTCATAGATAGCTGTTTAGTCGTTCGAATTGTACGAAAAACCGAGGTCGCGGGTACACATTGGCGTGCACGTGAAAGATCGCTTGGCAGTTGGAATTCGATATAAGTGTAGACTATTAGCTCAGTCGGAGCAGAACAGTAGGACGTTAATCCACATTTGATTGATTGGATATTTTGACAGAGATTGATGATGATCATAATATTCTACTTAGAGAAAGCATAGGTGAACAATTTGTTTTGACGAGACTTTGGAACACAATAACTCAGCTTCTAATGGAGGTAAATCTTCATGGTGGATACCTGAACTGTGTTGTATCTTGGATGGAGACAATAGGCTAAGCATAGATATGCAATTTGATTTTTCTTTGCGTTGGAAAACAATAACCGTGCTGATAATTTGGGAACAGTCTCAGAATCATGAAATTTGGAATTCCATTTCCCTTAAACGTCTGTAGTGAAATACAAGAAATTATTCTGCCAATCATTGTAATGATGTGGTATCTGTAAACGACATAAAGTGGGCGACAATGACGTATATAATTATAAATAGATGCCAATAATATTCGGAACAACGAGTATTGTATAAATTTCATTGTAAAGAGATCTATTTATATGTTTCATTAATGTACTGGAACGAACTTTCTTCTTTCCTTTTTAAACACATCCGTACTAATAATATAGCCTACAGTATCTATCAATCTCGTGTTACTTAATTTAACAAAAATATAAAAGGTCGAAATAGAAGACAGACGTCATAAGCTGAACGGCCATATCTTGAAATGTAGTATGGCGTATATGTCATTGAACAAAGATCGTGCCCTTAGCGGAAATTAATTTAGGCTCCAAGCAAATATTCGCAATAAATTACTGACTCGGGATGTCTAATTGGCGTATGCCTTCTTTCTGGCTATTCTATATAAATGATCATTTCAGTTTTGACGTAAAGAATTATTGACTTAAAATAAACGCTGCAATGTATATTGGTATGCCGTATTTTCTAGCTATTCTTCATGACATACATTATTTCAGATTTGAGGTAAAAATAACTCTTGTTTAGTGGTAGAATGAGAGTAAAACTAGAAGGCCATAAAGATTTTGCCGGGGCATATTCATGACCTAAAGGACAACATCTTACGAAACATACAGCCAACATGGGGTATGAGGTTCACCATTGAAATCTTGAGATGCATAAACCTGAAATAGCATAGTAACTACCCATCTTACATTTCAACGTTATCATCCTCTTATTCCTCATCAACGACAACATCGTGAATTATTATCAAAGTCTGACTATGTAAATCCAAACACTGGGTGGGTGGATGGGGCAGGGTGCGTGTGTGTATGAGATTAAAGCTAATTGTGATCTCTGTAGGGACAATGTCTCTATTCATTTACTTATTTTCTATGGCAAAAAGAGAGCCGCGGTTGACCAGATTCTGGCTAGCGAAACTGGAGGTCTCCAACTAGAAATGGTTCCACTACTGATGGCTTCCGTCTTACAAACAGTTTAAGGTTACAAGTATAGTGACTAGTCTCCGGTCACCTCTGGGTGTTGGCCAAGTAAGATTCTCATGATTTGTCTATGGTGGAGGGTGGAGGGCAAAGATATTGTCTAGTCGTTCGAATGGTACGAACAATTGATATCCCGTGTACACTGACGTGCCTCTAAAAGAACCCATGGCATTTGGATTTTGAAATAAGAGTAGGTCGTAGCGCTGCTGTCCGCCCCCCCTCCCATTGCGTACTGTAAGCCGTAAGCCCGTCTCCATTAGCGCGGTCAGTGTAGAAAAGTAGAACGCTAAACATTTTAAGGATAAAAAAAACCCCACAAAACTCTTAAAAACATGTAATCCCACATCAAGAACTGCATCTAAGAAGAAGCGAGGTGTGTGTGTGTGTGCGTGGGTGTGTGTGTGTGTGTGTTGGGGTCAGTAGCACCATATACTTCAAAAAATCAAACTTACCGTCGGGGAACTGAAGTTTGATTCCAATTCTACAGCCCTTTTCCTGGAGTGACGACGCCATATTATGATTTAGACATTCTACCTCAATCGACGACTCTCGTAATCCTTTGATGGTGAACCCCATTTTTTTTTTTTTTTTTTTTTTTGAAAAATGTGAAACTTTTTTGTATGTTTTGGAATAAGCCAGATCAGATAACGTCTTTATGCACTTTACAAATTTTTGCGCTCCAAAAGGAGTACAAATTGGTAAAACCCAAGATGACCGACATTCGCCCAATCAATGTTCTAGATCATTCTATAATGGTTGGGTTCAAGACCCTAGCCCTATTATGTATTATGAACATATGAATGTAATAGCAAAATGTCAAATCGGCCCATTAAAAGAAGTATTACGTACATGTACTAACCATTTAAGCCTGTGGCATTATTCTCTATAAATCTATATTGAGGTTATGGGAACATAGTTACACTTTGGGTCTTTAGAGCACAACAATTACACCTGGCATTACAATGACGCAGTATGCACAGTTTATAATGTACTATTATGTCATGTCTGTTTGACGTTGTCATTTTATAGCGATTGCAAACTGTCCCGGAAATATCATGATAGTTCATGAACACAGTTCCTTTGGGTACCTATAGAGGAAGATGCTTCTTGCGTAGCATGGGTATTCTCAACTATAAGACTACAGAAAGACATGAGTAATAGTACGCCTCTATTGCACGTAATTATATATAAAGTAGTTTTGTACATATGTTTGAATTTTGCACCAACAGTATCAGAAGATATGACCCAGTGTCCTACCAAATCAATGTGATGGAATGCGAACCTACCGCTTCAGTGGGTACCTTTAAGACACAGGGCCCCCACCAATCTGTTTCACAGAGAATTACTTATAATATCTCTGTCACAGATGACTGTCTTCAACAAGTGCAATGACATCACACAGCGTTAGTCATTGGATCAATGGCGCGTGCGTTGTTTACAAAACACGTAACTTCGGGCAAAATGATGCCTTTTACCCATTTTAATAGCCATTTACACTAAATAGGAAATATTTTTTAACTACAAATACTCATAAAGTCGCGTCGATGTTATCCTTATCAGTGATTGTAGCGGCCTAGCGAATATTCACTGCTGATCAGTGTGGGCCCCCACAAGCCTATGTGGCGCTCCGGGGCAAAAGTTTCAGTGACACCCTTGCATACTGTAACTGCTTTTAAAACCCAAGTTTGTGTAATTATAACACTTTATCTAAATACTTTTTTATTAACTCAACTTATATGTAAACGTTTTATATTTATTTTTCCTTCATTCCTCCTTTTGATACAAAACATCGTATTTCTACCCTATTTGGTGAAATTTGACTGGTTTAAAGATGCTTAGGGGAATCGATGGCCGGTGACTTGTTTAACCCAGCCTCTAAGGAGGCACGTCCGTCCCTTTCAGCACATAAAGCATCAGCCACATGTATCGGTATTGAACTTTAGCCGTTCCTATAGATTCGACGGATGCATAATAGTACATCTGCTGCAAACTACAACGTTGTATAGAACAGCAAACTGATATTGACGCTTGTTTCAGCAAAAGTTATATCAGGGACCAGTTTTAATCACTGAATATATCTTCAAATGAAATATTGACCCCCCCCCCCGAAACAAAAAACAGTAGTTTATGACAAAGCGAAAACTGTGTAAAGGGGCAGTTAACATCACCGGGTTATCTCATGACCAAATTTGCTATTGTATGACGTTTAAAAATTGTGACTTTAAGGTACTCCGATTTTACTAAACATTTCGGATGGCATTCAGTACTCCCAGCTCTATCAGACACCACCCAAAAACCTTCCTTGCAATTGTTTGGGGGTTGACCGCCCTTTTGTATTAATTAATTGATGTATTTTTTTTTTTTTTTAAAAATATCCCTTACAATTACCCTCAAAATTCTTTACGTTCAGAACGAGATTCAGTACACCAAACACTACCAGAAACCAACCAAAAAACCTTGTCTTGCAATTTGATCCCATTTTTGCCATAAAGTCACTGGTTAATATAGAATATTACTTAGCTTCTGATATGTTTGATGACCCGACCAGGTGGGGGGGGGGACTTCCACACACCGAATGGTATAATTTAATCAGTTTTGTTGGATCTATGGGCACCTCTTTAGCTACGGATAAGACAGTTGGGTCATCAACATTGATTATGTTACTTGGTTTAGAAATAGGCCCAATATCGTGGCAATAACAATACCGCAGGCTATCACATGCGTTATTAAAACATTTTCTATAATAAATAACTCATATTAGCCTTCATGGGACATTTATTCGGGGCGATAAACGTACCGCAGGCTATCACATGAGTTATTAAAACATTGTCTATAAAAAATAGATAACTCATAGAAGCCTTCTTGGGACATTTATTCGTTGCAATGAGCGGCATTAGGATATATAACCTTGAATTGATTTCTCGAGTAATTGAAATGATCACTTAAATCTGTATACTGATAGCGCGGGAAATTCTGGCCAATGCTCATGATTTCAATAGCAATAATGCGTGACAATCCAAGAGATAGAACTATGACAGATAACTTTCTTGTTAATAACCATAGTGCTCGATGTTTATTATTTGTTTGAATCTAAATAATAGAAAAGTTATTATTCAAACCGAAAACAATGAAATTAAATGATCACAGAAATTCCATTCTGGTCAGCGAAAAAGACTCAGAATATTAGAAAGACAGACTATAATCCGGAATCATCTCCAAATTTAAGAATTTGCAATTCCCTGAGAAAAAATGGAACAAAAAACGTTTCTAACACTCTCAGGATATTACACAGCTGAAAGAGTCATATCAATTACATAAATCACACATGGGACTTTATTTATACTTACGTTCACCTAGTGGCCTACATGTATTAAATTAAGTCGCTTGCGATATTGAATTTAAAATGAAATATTGATCAGGCAATAAAGTGACGTTCACTGAATGCTGCTGGTTTCCAGTGATCTGTGACCAACGGCAAGCCACTTTCGTCCCCCCAAAAGGTTATATTACGCCATTTAGTGACTGCACGGTACAGGACACGGTTACCATTTTGGGAAGGTTGCAATGCTAATTTTGTTGTACATTTGAAGATAAACATCTGGACTGGCGATTCTCCAGGTAGCATCTTTAAAATATTAACTCATCAGTCATGGCGCATATAGAGTATGATTCATTTGCCGTCTTTATTATGCAAGTGAATACCTTTCCATGACTAAAGATGGAGAGACATGACTTTAAAGGGCCAATCCCGATAAGATTTTGGAGAATAAAACTGCATTATTTTGTGTTAAAATCCCTTAAAATCCGCTACCTTAGGACCGGGCAACTAACTCAATGTATGTGATACGTTTTCAAACAACTTAAACCCGCCAGTCTTCATCTGCAAAAGATGACCGGTGTCCTAAGCTGTATTATGAGGTGTCTGGATGGAACCGAGCTTTTATTTTATAAAAATAATGTGTAGGTGAAATTAACCTTTCGTTATCCAGCACAACACATGGGCTATTCATTGTATAGACCCCTAGGAACATGATTTGATTATTAGGTCACCCAATGAAAAAATTGACCTGAAATCGTAAAAGGGTTACGTGTCCCGATAAGCAGTTTTGGTGTTCACGTCCAAACGACTCAGTATTTTCAGTTGAAATTTTGAGACAAGATAAATACACCATTCCTCTATATTTTGGCGTTTAAATTTCATACCTACTCGGACTTTTATTTTTGAAACCATGTTCAAATCGGGATTGTCCCTTTAAGAGCTCTGACCTCCATTCTACTAAGTGATCTGGTACACGCGACTGCTTAATAGTGATCACTTGCAAAATATATTAATCGCTAGAAAAAAGCAACAAAAGCGTTTTGAAGCATTTACAAAGAAAAGATTGACTGAAATTTTCAATATGGACCCTTTTCATTATCTATTTTTAACTACTATCGCGAGAACTGTTCTTTATCGAATTCGTACATAATGTCATTGTATCTTAAACTTAACAAGACCTCCTTAATGCTCTAATTTTTTTTCTAACAAAAATATTACATATTATGTATAACAAAGGGCAGGAGAAGCCAGCTTTTAATCTGATGTAAAACGACGAAATAAAAGTGGCCGATTTTTTTGAACTGGATGTATTATTCATTTTATCTAAATTAATTATTTTTTTAACTCTTTGTATAATTATTTTTTAACTTGATGTATTATTAGGCTTTTTTATTAACTGGATGCATTTTTCCCCAAATGTAATAATGTATTTTATATTATTTTATTTTTTCTAATGTATTAATCTACTGGAAACATCAAAGTACTTGTATTTTATGTACTTTTTAAAATCTATGCTGGCTAGAAACCAGAAAGCCACGTGAATCCATCAAGTAATTTTTAAAGATTTTTAAATCTGTTTACATTAAATAACTCTGGGACAACATTTCTGTTCATTGCAGAGTAGGGGTAGGGTCTATATTAAAGTTCTGTTGACGGATGACTCTTGTAGCAGAGGGAGACGGCTGATTCCGGTGTTGTTTTCACCCCCTGATTTCCAAGTAAATTTCCAAAATGTGATGCACTCGGGACAAAACTTGATAGGTCGATCATCATTATCTCTATTGTGTCTTATACAACCGTTTGAAGTATGGACCGAACTATTCACGACAAAACAAATTGACGAGTTCCCCATAAGTGGAGTAAAGGAAGGGCTTGACAATGACTAACAAGTCGTTCGGGGCGAAAAATCGTAAAAGACCCCTTGATAGTTTGAATTCGAAATAACACAAGGCCGTACACAAACTTACAGTCATGGCACACTGTGCATACTCCGCGCAGCGTTTCGTTTGATTATAGGTAATCTCACTACACACTGCTATTATGAGTGGATATTGTTGTGTTAAATTTTGATTGGTCAGTAGTCCGACTACCAACCAATCACTACCTACCATACAAACGCTTTACATTTAAAACGAGTGCCAGTATTGGACCAAATATGTTTACATAACGTTACGTCATGGCTCACGCTTTTATTATGCCTAATTAACCCGTGCATAGGAGAATACTGCAGTAAAACTAATTGTGTGACAAACGAGGCTATCAAGTCGAATGAAATGTAAACAATACTGTTTGGAAACGAACATACTTTCACCGTTTTAATACCTTAAATCACTGTCCAAAGTTTTAGGGAAGACTCAGATTAAACGAAGGACTGTCATGTTGCTGTACATAGTGATAGCTTTCATTGAACGGGGAGAATAGACACACTCCCGCAAAAGTTCAAGAATCAGAAGTCAATCCAGCAATGGCCAGAGAGAGATTTCTCGGGCCATTGCTTCAGGAATATGCACACTGTGTGGCGTACCATAGCACATTGTATGTCGTATAACCGTCTTTATCAGCTCCACCGGTGTAGAAAAGTAGGACGTTAAACCCCATAACATTGCAGTTCTTTATTCACCTTCAAACTGTTTCCTGTTGATGTGTTGTCAGATTTGTCGTACATGTACTGAACATATGTTACAAAAACGATGGGAATTGATCACTCATTAAGGCTCTCCATGAATTAATTAGTGATTATAAACTGAATGTTTTTGTTAATGGTGATTGTCATTATGAAATATTTTCTTTCATATGAGTCCCAGAAAAACGTAACTAGGCGGATTTACTCACACTCTCAAGACTTATTTGTACGGTCTGCTTTTGTCATTTTCTCTCCAATTAATATTTTCTGAATGCTTTTGAAAATCTAATCCCAGGTGCATATAGAAATCTGTGCCTTTTCATTTCTTTATACCAGGGGAGTCTATTGCTTTTAAAAATTCCCGACGTCTTTGTATTTGTTATTTTTTTCTTTAAAAAAAAAAAATGGGTCGTTAAAGAGACATTTTCCTTGAAGTGTGTCACTCTTATTAAAAATTTTAGTGATGCAGAAGGAGGACAGCTGTCTAGTAGTTCCCGTGTACACATTGGCGTGCACGTAACAGATCCCTTGGCAGTTGGAACTCGATATAAGAGTAGGCCGTAGCGCCGCTGCCCAGGCAAAATGTCCCTCATAATACACTGTATGGCGTATTCCCGTCTTCCATTAGCCCAGGTCAGGTGCAGAAGAGTAGGACGTTAAACCCAATTTCATTTCATTTCTTATTAAAATAAAGTTAAAACCCAATTTGAAAGGTTGCCTTGCTTGATTTGATATTGATATTTGTCGCTGTGAAATGACTACATCGACAATCCAATCTTTTGTGAACTGTTGTTTTCAGTGTTTTATGACGCTTTGTAAAATGTTAATCCGGTCTTCTTGAAATTGATATACGTTGAGTTCCAGCTTATGTGATCATAAAAAGATTTTTGGATCTCAACAATTACCTTTAATTACTGTCGAATCTTGAATAATCTACTTGCCAAGAGACCCGTGTCCATGTTCTGACTCTTGTGTTAATCACGCATACTTTACTATTATACGCAATACTGGTAATCATTTTAAAATATCTAAAAGTATCTAATTCAATCCCGGATTTTATTGTAGAGATAATATCATTTAGGTTAATAGGGCATCGTTTATATGAAAAAGTATCAAAGGGGTATGGAATTGTACGATTTCAGCCATATTTTGATTAAATGAGATAACACTTTTGTTAAGAATAAAAGTCGGTTATTATATTTAAAACATGTCACGTAGTCCTACATTTAAGGATTACGCACTCTGTGGACTATTTTTCTTTGATTTTTCGGCTAGACTAGTGCTAAGAACAGACCCAATATCACCACTTTATAACATGTAGTTCGTCTATTTATAGCTATTCTAAATTTTCCCTTTCCCCATTTCATTTCATTTCCTTTCCCCTCTTCGTTGACGTTTTGGTCTGAAAAATCAGTGTTTGAACTTACATTTACGTTACAAGCTTTGATGTTATTGATGGGTTGGGATGGCCTAGTGGTCTAGAGTGCCGCGCTTAGACCTCTAGCTGGCCGGTCACCTCTGGCTTGCGGCTGTGGTTTCGAGCCCTGGTGTGAGCGAATGTGGCATGGAGATAGGGGCGCCTTCTCAACCTCGTGGGTTTCCTCCGGGCACTCCGGTTTCCTCCCACTGCTAAAGACCCCTACGCGCAAGCGAATTATTGAAATAAAATTAAACCATATGTTAGTCCCGAAATGACCTAGTTGTGTCGAGTGGACGTTAAACCCCATTTCTCTCTCTCTCTCTCGCTTTGATGTGGAAGGTACGCGTGGTAAAGCGTCAGGATTTTGAGATGACAGGTACGGGGTAAAGGTTCGGGGTTTTGAGGTGGAGGGTACACGAGGTTAAGGGTCAGGATCTGGCGTAGAATACAATTGGTGATTCCAATCCAATATTTTCATTAAATTTTCAAGTAGTTATCTACAGACTGACTTCCCTTATGGCGATTCGTCGAAAAACCCAAAAAGATCGTGGAGAATCGTGAGTAGCAATTACAAAAAGTTTACGAAAGGGCAATCGGGGTGAAAATATGACGATTGTTGGGAAGACTTTATCATTTAGAATTTAAAAAAAATGAAACTATGGCGTTTAATAAATACCACAACAAATAGTGATATGCATATAGCGCAAGTATAGAAACAAGGTGTAGTTTATTGCTAAAAGAAACCAAGAATGAAAATTGAATGAAAATTGATAAATGGTTGAGTTTACCATGGCCGGGACACCACTCTCACATACAATAGGTTTTCTGTTAATACTGCTAAGGTTGCATTATATCGATGTATCTTCCGATTCTGAAATCATGGTCGGATATGTGGAAATGTTGTTTTAAATTCTGAGAACACATTGTACCACTTCTACATCTCATTTATATTTGTAGCGTGTATTATAGATAGTTCCGAGTGCTTTTGCGTTAAACGTGTACACAGCATGGGTATATTTGTGCAACTGTTCACGTGTGTAACTATGTACCGTTATTATAATAATATACTGTTTCGCGTTCAAAGGGCGATAAACAGAATCTCTGAAGTGGACATGGTGTACAATGTAAACAAAAATTTAATTTAACTTTCTTTTGACACATACCCTATGAATTAAATTGCTTTTAGAAAAACTGTACACAAAGATCATCGTCGTGTTATAAAAGGGGCATCGCTTTTATTTATTTATTTTTTTTTTTTTAGAAAACATCTATTTGCTTTTTATAAATTATATCTTTATCTCAGCCACCATTAACTTATAAAAAACACATTTCTTTCCACAAATTGGTGCGATGAAACCAATAACAAATCTATGGTGATAACTAGGCTAATAACTGTACAGTTATATAATGCAATTTATTGTTTCTATATGGCGTGGTATAATCGATGCACAATGTATAAGAAAACAGCTGCTTGGTAAAGCCTGCACCTGGGTAGGAGGCCCTCTAGATCTTGAGACCCTAGGTAAACCCGGCGCTGCTTGATAGTGCGATATCTCATTCTTAATAGAAAAAAAAATAACTAATTGCATAAATTAAACATATTACAAAATAAGTAGGTATTTAAAACAATATTGGGGGGGTTTTTAGAGGTGCTCTTAAAGGAGCTAAACCTCTAACTCATTATTTTCCTTAAAAATCGTAATTAAAGATTTGATATTGGTCAAAGTAATGTTGATAGCGTTATCTTGCTTTGAAATATGGTATCCTAATATCCAATATTTAAGGCGCCATTTGTAGTAAACAAAGAAAACATATCCTACAACAAGATGTAAAAGTAATTAGTAATAGTAATGGTTGATTCATAAACGACAAAATAATTACAAAAAGTGTAAAATGGACTAACGGGAGTATACGACTGTCGTTCAATTTGGACTATTCACGTGTTTCACCGAACATAATTGATTATAAATGACAGTAATAAATGATTGTATATGCATTCCTCTTTATTAATATGCGCTTTTTAAACCCATTTTCACCTATTTTATGGTTCCGAAGAATAGAGCCACCCGCTTGTAATTACATCTGATCAGAGGCCTGCTATAAACTCCGACCGGGTTAGACAGGTCAAACTATGGTCATTTAGGGAGTTGGAAGGGCAGTGCCAGAAAGATTTGGTTCGGTGGCACATGCTAAAATTGATTTGGCGTATCTCTGAGCCATGACATAACATACACGGACAATGAACATTGTTAGCGAGTACTTGTTTAACAGTATAATATAAAATTATCTTATTGTTTGGTAGATTGAAATCTTTATTCGGCGAGCACATGTATAACAGTTTAATTTCAACTCTGTTTAGTTGATAGATTAATCAGTATTCAGGGCTGTGTTGTGCCGAAGTACGGTTCTGTTTTGTGGAGGAGGTGTTTGCTGTGGAGGGGGTGATGCTTTATGGATGACAAACCTAATTTTATAGAGGACGTGGTTGTTTTATGAATCACTGAGCACGTTGATGCGGTATACTTTAGGTTGCATGATATTCAGATATGTTGACTTGTATTCTGCTAACCCAATGTCATTTTGTATCCATAGAAGAGGACAACGAAATCATCGGTTCCAGTTTCTGCCTAAACCCGCAGGAAAGTGCTCCAAATCCCATCTACGGCGTTGTAATTTTCCAAATTTTCCAGTGGACGATCCTGACCCCCAACTCCCACCCCGCCCAGTCCTTGCATGAATGGCCACACCGATTCTCCGACAAGCTATAACTGTCCGTCCGTCCGTCCACAATTTGTTTGTGGGCACTCTACATGTCACAATTTCGTATCCGATTTTGACCAAAAGAGCTCAGTTCCTTTCGATCTTGGTATGTATCGGATCGACTTCTCTACACTGAAAAAAAACTTGTGTTGAAACAACACAAACTTGTGTTGTTTTCAACACAAGTAGGGTGTTACTATTTAACAACACAAACTTGTGTTGAAACAACACAAACTTGTGTTAAATGCTGAAACAACACAAGACTTGTGTTAAAATTTGTCAAACAACACAAACTTGTGTTGAAACTTGTGTGAAAATCTACACAATACTTGTGTTGAAAGTTCTGAAACTTGTGTTGAAAGTTCTGAAACTTGTGTTGAAAGTTCTGAAACTTGTGTCGAAACTTGTGTTGAAATTTCTGAAACTTGTGTTGAAATTTCTGAACTTGTGTGGTTTCATATACAAACTTGTGTATAACCATCAACAAAAACTTGTGTTGTATTTCCCCCAATTTATATCCAGTATAGCAACCTTTCCCATGCAGCATCCCTCCTTTTGCTCTGTTTAACCTGCAAAGTTTGATAAATGAGGTAACAATAATTTTTTTTGTTAAATTATTATTTATTCATAAAATGATATTTGGAATGTAAACAGAAAAATAATATTAATAAAATTGTGTTAAATAGTGACCCCCCCCCCATCACAAACTATAAAATAGCTATTTAAATTTTTCTTTACCCATCAACAAGTACTAAGCATATAAAGACAGTATCCCTACCCCATACCCCCAAAATATATAATTCAAATATATTTAAATTTAATAAGATATATACCAACACTAATAAGATAAATTATCCACTAATTTGAATTATTTTCAAAAAGTGAAAAGTGTTATAAGTCGAATTACAAGTGATTAGTGAGTAATCTAGAAATAACTAACATACACAGAAAATTAACAAAAGAAAAGTGACCTATTTTACAGGAGTAATAAAATGGAAAACAAACCCCAAACAAAATGAATATTTTGTACATATAAGGAGCAAAGCATCAAGATTGCAGGATTGAAATATAAAAATATCAGAGACAATGGTAAATATTGAATAATATGTACAAAATATTTATATACAATTACAAATCATAAGCAATGGGAAGCCACGGTGAGTATAAGGCGTTGGCCGAGAAATTTCAACTGGAGTTCCAAGCATAGTTCCTCCATGTCAGTAGTGTAGGACGTGGGAAGGGACAATATATAGTTGTTTGGATATGACAAAAAACCTCGATCTAATGTACACATTGCCGTGCATTTTAAAGAAGAGATAGAAATGAGGTTAAGCGTCCACTTGACACAAACTGGGTCAAATGGGTACAAGCCTGGATCAAAGCCACTTCGACTGTGTTCACTTTAAACTACCCTTGACAATTGACATATTTGACTCAATGCCAGACCTCCTGTTCCAATGTGTGCCTGTTAACCATTCGACCCCCTGAGTTCCCTTTAATGAACCCTTGACAGTTGAAATATTTGATATAAGGGTAGACTGTAAGGCAGAATCACCCTAATAACACAGAAAAGTGGGATATTAAACCTTATTTCGTTTCATAAGCAAGGAAAAGTCACCTTAATGTAGGTCATGATTTTGTGTAATTCTGGGTATAGCTGATCTACATTTGGTTTCTAGATAATGTCTATTAAATACTTTTATGATTTCCAACTAAATTATATGTGATTTATATGTCACTTTATTTTCTATATTATACAGAAATTAATAAGAGGATTAAAATCTAATTGTATTTTCGAAGAATACTTAACATTAAAAACAAAAAAAAAAAACATTTAAAAATTGGGTCAAATGCATTCTTTTCCAGAATTATAAAATAAATTGATGCTTGGTTTCTCTTGTTTTTATCATTCATTAAATTCTCCTCCGAGGGTGCTTCAGCCTAAAAAATAAAAAGCGGGAAATAAGAATACTTTCTATATGGTTCATAATGTTTAAATAAACAATTTGGGGGGTTGGGAATTTGGGATGGCCTAGTGGTCTAGAGTACCACGCTTCGACCTCTAGCTGGCCGGTCACCTCTGGCTTGCTGCTGTGGTTTCGAGCCCTGGTGTGAGCGTATGTGGCATGGAGATAGGGGCGCCTTCTCAACCTCGTGGGTTTCCTCCGGGCACCCCGGTTTCCTCCCACTGCTAAAGACCCCTACGCACAAGCAAATTATTGAAATAAAATTAAAACCATATGTTAGTCCCAAAATGACCTAGTTTGTGTTGAGTGGACGTTAAACCCCATTTCTCTCTCTCTCTCTTAAATAAACAATTTATTTTGCCGCATCGAGACTTAGTTTCTATTTTTTTTCAACTTTGCGTAACTCTCCTTATGTCTTGTCCAGTTACAGGCCCAGGCAAAATATAATGCTAAAATGAAATGGGTTAGAGTCAGAGAAAGAGAGAAATGGGGTTTAACATCCACTTGACACAAACTAGGTCATTTTGGGACCAACATACGGTTTAATTTTATTTCAATAATTCGCTTGAGCTGATGGGTCATTAGGAGTGAGGAGCAACCGGAGGACCCGCAGCTTTATGATACAACGCGCATGTCCTAGCCATCCGGCCATCCAACCGGCAATTCACCCCCACCCCCTTAGAAGTCACAAAAAGGCCTTGAGATTTTGGGCTGAAATTTTGCACGGTACCGCGACCCTAAGGCATACTCTTGTCTCAAATTCCAATTGCCAGAGGATCTTTTACATGCATGCCAATGTGTACACAGGACCATGTTTTGTTGTTCAATCTGAACAACTAGACGAATGTCCTTGTCAGGCCCTCCATCCTGAATTTTCTATGTCAACATTGGGAGCAAACCTGCAGCCTTAAAATATGCGGGCCAGTGTCTTACCCACCTCGACCCTCCACAAATGAGACAGTCATATGTGCACATACATGTACATGTATGTGTATACTTTTACTATACTAAATTGAATTTTATATTTCAAAATAATAAACTGAAATGGAGGCTAATGTCACCTCCGCTCCAACCGGGCTATATTGTGCCAAACACATTTAATGGTTAGATTTCAAATTACCATAACAACAATCTTTTGTATTAGAATTGAACACTCACCCTCCAAAAACCTCAGTTTTTCAGCTCTTTCTTCTCCCATATTTGTTTTTTTTTCTCTTATTTTATTATATGATGTTTATTTACTATGGCATCTAATAATATGGAAACTGAAAAATATGAATATGTGACACGTAATTAACTGTTAAGATATCTTACCATATACAAACTGTGTGATATGAAATTAGAACTAAAAATATATACGGTATCCAAAACCATTTGAATCCTGAAGATTTTACATAAGCCGTGAAAATCTATTTTAATAACCCTTGTTTGTCATTTGACTGGACTAGTACTGTCACAGTAATTAGACGATAGCCATCTGGCTGAGTGAGTAAGGTGTGGGTTGCTATTCTGGAGGTGGTGGGTTTGCTCTCAGTTTTTCCTGAGAAAGTGCATTTGGATCGGTGGGAAAAAAACTCTGCAGTCCCATTGGCGTGCATGTAACTTGATAGCATGGTATGGTCTTATATTTTTGTTCTGGGTATGCCCCATTGTTGGTTTTTAGAAAATACAGACTTTTCTAGTAAAGCTGTGGACACACCAGAATGATGTGTTCAAATAATTTGCCCAATGACCTACTTTGTGTTGAGTGGACGTTAAACCCATTTTCTCTCTCTCTCTTAAATAAACAATTTATTTTGCCACATCGAGACTTAGTTTCTATTTTGTTTCAACTTTGCGTAACACTCCTTATGTCTTGTCCAGTTACAGGCCCAGGCAAAATATAATGCTAAAATGAAATGGGTTAGAGTCAGAGAAAGAGAGAAATGGGGTTTAACATCCACTTGACACAATCTAGGTCATTTTGGGACCAACATACGGTTTCATTTTATTTCAATAATTCGCTTGAGCTGAGGGGTCATTAGGAGTGAGGAGCAACCAGAGGACCCGCAGCTTTATGATACAGCGTGCATGTCCTAACCATCCAGCCATTCAAATGGCAATTCACCCCCACCCCCTTAGAAGTCACAAAAAGGCCTCGAGATTTTGGGCTGAAATTTTGCACGGTACCGCGACCCTAAGGCATACTCTTGTATCAAATTCCAATTGCCAGAGGATCTTTTACATGCATGCCAATGTGTAAACAGGACTATGTTTTGTTGTTCAATCTGAACAACTAGACGAATGCCCTTGTCAGGCCCTCCATCCTGAATTTCTATGTCAACATTGGAAGCAAACCTGCAGCCTTAATATATACGGGACAGTGTCTTACCCACCTCGACTCTCCACTAATGAGACAGTCATATGTGCACAAACATGTATGTGTATACTTTTACTATACTAAATTGAATTTTATATTTCAAAATAATAAACTGAAATGGAGGCTAATGTCACCTCCACTCCAACCGGGCTATATTGTGCCAAACACATTTAATGGTTAGATTTCAAATTACCACAACAACAATCTTTTCTATTAGAATTGAACACTCACCCTCCAAAAACCTCATTTTTTCAGCTTTCTTCTGCCATATTTTTTTTTCTTTCTTATTTTATTATATGATGTTTTATTTGCTATGGCATCTAATAATATGGAAACTGAAAAATATGAATATGTGACATGTAATTAACTGTTTAAGATATCTTACCATATACAAACTGTGTGATATGAAATTGAAACTAAAAATATCTACGGTATCAAAAACCATTTGAATCCTGAAGATTTTACATAAACTGTGAAAATCTATTTTATTTTTAATAACCCTTGTTTGTCATTTGACTGGACTGTCACAGTAATTAGACGATAGCCATGTGGCTGAGTGAGTAAGGTGCGGGTTGCTATTCTGGAGGTGGTGGGTTTGCTCTCAGTTTTTCCTGAGAAAGTGCATTTGGATCGGTGGAAAAAAAACCCTGCAGTCCCATTGGCGTGCATGTAACCCGATAGCATGGTATGGCCTTATATTTTTGTTCTGGGTATGCCCCATTGTTGGTTTTTAGAAAATACAGACTTTTCTAGTAAAGCTGTGGACACACCAGAATGATGTGTTCAAATAATTTGCCCAATTCAATTGGCGCATAATTGCAGCCGAATGAGTGGATACTCCAGGCCTAGTGGTCTAGAGTGCCGAGCTTCGACCTTTAGCTGACTGGTCACCTCTGGCTTTCGGCTGTGGTATCGAGTCCTGGTGTGAGCGCATGTGGCATGGAGATAGGGGGAACTTCTCAACCTCGTGGGTTTCCTCCGGGCACTCCGGTTTCCTCCCACTGCTAAAGGCCCCTACGCGCAAGCGAATTATTGAAATAAAATTAAACCATATGTTAGTCCCGAAAAGACCTAGTTTGTGTTGAGTGGACATTAAAACCCATTTCTCTCTCTCGTCAGATTCACCACTCAGTTACATTACCTTTTACGTCACATGATTTAACATTTGTCTTCAAAAAATTCATGTGACTTCTTGATATGAATGTGTGCTTGTTGGCTAATGAATTCTAAAACCAGACGAATGCTTCAACAAAGCAGACACACCAATCAAATATAGTTCAGCCAAATATATCAAACCTGTGTTATTTGGGCGAATGTCAGTGTACACACTACGTGAATTTTAGCGCCGATTGATTCAGCAGAATCCTTCTGCTAGTGTGTCCAACGCTGCCGATTTACGTTTATACTTACATGTATGCAAATATCATATTTGAAATAGACCATTCTCTTATGTGATTCATTGCTTGAATGTGACTAGGAATAAGGTTGCCTGACCAGCCTTGTGTGTTTACTCCAGAAACGCTGGTTTCCTCCCTTTGCTGAATACCCCTACGTGCAAGCAAATCTTTCAACTAAAATTGAACCATATTTTAGTCTCAAAATTACCTGGTGCCAGTAAGTTTAAAGGATTTATTCAACAAACACTAACAACACTTCCAAAGTTTATGCCGAATTAATATAAACACAACATACACAATGGTCAGTGCCCATTGGCGGAAATGGAAGACCTGTCCTACTTGATTCTAGGATATATATCATGCATGGGCCTACTTGATTCGACCAATTTAAGACAAGGACATGTATACCGCACAGTTCTGTTAAGTGAATTTAAAACCTGATTTCCCCTCTCTCATGACGATATTACTACTGATAGTGATATTATTAAAAAAAATATATTAAAAGAAATTGTTACCAGTTTTTCTTTGTGGAGTAGGCCTATATGCTAACATCAATGACTGTAAAAAAAACAAACGAAATTATAGAGAAACTTGAGACGACAGGTGTTAGTTTCTGAATCAGTACGTCTAATATATTACACATTGATTGATATAAAAATAAAAGGCTGATTTGTTTGTTTGTTTTTTTTTCTTTTACACAGATAAGATTACATTTCAATTAAACTATTACAAAAGTTAGTCTCTAGCTATAGTCCATGCCTGATATACACGTATTTCTCATTTTTCCCGAAACAAAGATGGCTGCCGGACGAGTATAAATACTATAAAATGAAGAGAGATTCTTACCTGCTTGTCCCAGTTGGTGTTGTTTTTAGCAATTACAAGTATTTGAACAACGCGGTGTATCGCCGAATAATATTAATTAAAGGAGCTAAATCGCTAATATTTGAGACCTAGAAATTGCCACAAATGGGTCGCAACGCATATAAAAATGTTATATGAACGTATACAAACTGATTTACATTCAGTCGTTTTCGTTTGTACTCTCATTTCAAATTAGTTATTTTCGGCGAAATACGCCAGAAGTTTCAATCGAGTGGCTATTTCGAGTGTCTGGTTATTCCAGTCTACATACGCCGTTTGATTTGGTGCAATGTTTCTAGCCTCGTTCCTCGAGTCTCTCGCTAGAACTGGGGCTGAAACGCATTATGGTACACGATTCGTGTACCAATGGTAAAATATTTATTTTGTTTTAAATATTGGATATCAAAAGCCCATCTTTTCCTGGTAAAATGACAACATCAATGTTGATTTAAATTGACAAATAATTCGTGTTTCGAATGCCGAAGATTTTGGACGATATTGAGTTAGAGACTTAGCTACTTTAAGCACGTTTTCAGAAAAGTTAAGACAAATTCGTTGGACTGCTGAATTACCGGGACGCTTTAGAAACAATCAAAGAATTTTCGTGTCCGCCATTATGAAACACACACTTCCGGTTTAATTGTTCCGAGTTAGTCTCTAACACCCAGAAAAATATTCTACGAATAACGTACGTTGAAGATTACGAGGTTCTAGAACAAGTCTTGGTCTGACTTGTTTGTTTTAAATTATTAGTAATATACATATAAACAATAAATCGATGCTAAATTAAATATACGGTTTTATTTTTTTTTTAAATTTTACGAACCTGTGGTCTTGCATTCTATGTGATAATTATATTTTTAAAAATATCACTCTCGGTTGACACTACTACGAAACATGGCGTCCCACAGTTAAATGTCTAACTGAATGTCGCTGATAAAATATCATATAGAGTATAGATAACTTGGAGAACCATTGTATCAATAAATCAATTATGAGACAAATCTGGAAGATTAATTAAATTTGATTGGTTACTGTTTAGTTAACCAATATACAGTCCAATTTCAATTACATCAACCAATTACATTACTAAGAGTTTTACTCATTGTTTTCCAATGCACATTGAATCAATTTTGACAAACACAAGGGTGCTGAAAATCACATGTACACTATATATTCCTTTGATATACCAGTTTATTGGATCAATAAAAAAAAAACAACCAGACATTTCATCTTTACAGACAACTTAACACCAATTAACATTCAAGTCTGCCTGGCAATTGTCTGGTTAATTAGTGCTCACACTCTTCCAGTGAAGAACAGCATGTCATTTTCGGATTTTGAATGAAGCCTTTTATTTTATTACTTTTCTTAAACTTGTGAACTCCCGAATTCTGACTTTGTAAACAAAAAAAAAACAAAAAAAAAATCGTTGGTTGACGGTATACTAGGCCTACACAATACTTGTGTTACTGATATGAACACACACAAGATTTTTACAAATCTACACAAGTTTGTGTTAATGCAATGCAAAACAACACAAACTTGTGTAGATTAGATTTAACACAAGTACTTGTGTTGAGATCCAACGCAAGTTTTTTTTCAGTGTAGCATTCGGGATTGGCTTTTCCGGGAAACCTCCTATATGATACATTCATTTGTCTATGATATCACCCAAGGTTGAAGCGGACGTAAAGCCTGGGTAAACTGAATTATAGAAGTAAGAAAGTAAAAACACTAAAGTTTGTATGGTTTTTTTTTGATTAGACTCATGAAAACAATCACCCGTCATTGCCGCCTGTTATAGCGGTGGATAATGAGCTAGTTTGTGATCGCTATTATTACTTTAAGAAACGCAATGATATGAAATGAAATGGAGTTTAACGTCCTACTGTTCTGCTCCTATACTGGGCTAATGAAGACGGACACAAGCCATACAGTGTGCTATGAGGGAAAATTTGCCTGCAAAGGGATCTTTAACGTGCATGCCAATATGTACACGGAACCTTTAACCCAGCAAATAGGAATAAAACAGCCTATACAAATCACAATGTCATCGTAATATAGAAATAAAAAATTCCCTAGATAACATTTATAAGAAACGCCAAATTAAAAATACTGTAATACGAGAATGTGGTAAAACCAAACAAAGCTACTTCGGCCTCACATATATTTAAAACAGGATGTGTTATCGTATGTCAAATTCTGAATAATATTTCATAGAAACTTCATTTAAAGCTTAATAAAGGTAAACTTGATTGATGATATAGGTAATTTATTTTTCAGTATAGATTTTTTTGTCATAAAATTAACGGACTTGTGCAAACTTTTATGTAGTTTGGCTCACTCTGTCATTGTTAATATGACATAATTTATATTGATAAATGCATTTTACTTATACAGTGCATTCTAATTTATCAATATTTCTTAAAAAAAAACTATCCGATGTTAAATACAATAATAAATGACTCTTGTGTTTTCTTTGGTATTTCGTGTGGGTTTTTTTTTTCAATAGCTCGCTATGAAACGAAAGATTTCGCCTGGACTGTAATTAGTATACTGCTGCGCTTGTTGGGCGTATGGAGTAACCTATTCCTGTCAGTACAGTGGCTAAGTGAGAGGTTTTGAGTCTTTGCGCCCCTCGCAAATGGCAACAATCACGCAGTTTCAATGCGGTTTTCAATATAATAATCACAATCATAAAGCTTAATCAGTATCAAACATATTCCGTGGGTCAGATATGCAACAAATAGTATCTCGTACCGCATGAAAAATCATGGATCTCCAGGCCCGAGACAGAAATGGGTTGTGATATATGTTGAACTTGCAACGTCCAATCTGAATTACAATTTCTGAAGTGAATACGTAGCAGCCCTCGTGCACGTGCATGATCTATCCATTTTATCAAAATACTCCCCCCTCTCCCATGCTAAACTCTAATTCCAGACAATCCGAATTCGATTAATATTAAGTTTGTCAGTTTTGAGAATAACTTTACAAAATCAATTTGGTTTAAGTTTTCAGTTTATTAAAAAAAATTAACTATGCCGTTCAGAATGACATCTTTTGACTTGGCGACATTTATATCACCGACAATAGCACCGTCGGCAAGAAAAATTTTTTATTGTCAATAATTTAAACTTTCTTTTATAAAATTTGAATTGGAATTTTCATATGCTGCGCTCAGTCGATTCTGAATTCGGATTTATTTTTCCAAAGGTCTATAATTTTTGGTTGGCGAATCTAGCCAGGTCTGTCAATCAGCCGACGAACTGACAGTAGACAGGGTAGAGCGACACTCGGCAAACCTCGGAAGATTTCGGACAATCTAAACTCGGCTGTATGATGAATTCCGCCATATTGGAACTACTTTAAAGGTCCCGGATGAAACATGGCTGCGCCCATTCCAAACACAAGTTGGCGACCTATTTGGCTAGCGACCTATTCGACCGATCCAGCTGTAAGATAATGACGAAATTACACTTCTATTCTGAGCTGAAGAAATGGATAAAAAATAATATACTCTACTTTCATTTGATAGACATAACGTTGGATTTTATTGGTTGATAAACAGAGACTGTTGTCTTTACTCTAAATAGGTTTCCAACGAACAGGTTGCAGCTCGATCGGTCGAATAGGTCGCTAGCCGAATAGGTTCCCAATTTGTGTAATAGCTTCAAGTTTTCCTGTTAAAGTAAACCGGTAGCCGCATCGCAAATGTATGGGCGTAGGTACATATCACTTACTGTCATACTAGATGTAGTTTACGGAATCTGTCGAGATTAGCCGAGTGGGTAGAGCGACTAATTTCAAACCAAGAGAAAGTTACTGAAATATAGCACTGAAAAATAGCTGGATCTGATTGAACTACTGGGCGACCACGACTCGGCTCAGCGTTACCTTTCCCTCCTATTGTATAATTTGAAAATAAGGCCTTTTCTCCCACCTGGGTTCTAAAGCTATTTTGTTACTTGACCTATTTTTCACCGTGATTCTTCTTTGATTTTACATACTAAACAAAGTAAAAAAAAACTTTCATGGTTTGTGGTGTATATATTTCTATTATAGTTATACTGTTGAAGTTTTGGTCTTGTTTTTGTAGTAGTCCCGAAATGACCTGGTTGTGTTGAGTGGACGTTAAACCCCATTTCTCTCTCTCTCTCTCTTGTTTTTGTAGGAACTAGGATTTCGTTTTATTCTTTCGTGGAATTTATTCTTTGTGTCCCGACTTTAAAATATTTATGACTTATTTTTTTCTAGAAGTTTCTGTTGTAAATTTCACTTTGAGGTTGATTATCAGGTGCTACACGAATGCTTGGTATATGACTTGTTTTGTGAAGCTAAGTGTTTAGATTGGATGATTCTATATTATGATTTTATGAAATAAGTTATAGACTTTATCCAAAGATGGAAGTCATTCATTGAGTTAACTGCGGACATCATCGAAATTGTGTATCAGAGGGGATGCTCGATTCACAGTCCAGAACGTCCCGAATTGACAGAATTGCAATCGAGTGACACGGAATTGAGTCCTGCCACAATTCTGCCAGTCCCGACAGCTGAGGTGGTGTGAGTGGAATCGTGACGTATTTTAAGTAACAAATATGTTTTAGCTGCCATGATTGGTTGAGATAATTTTTATGCTGTCGGCACATGCGTTGTACTCCGAAATTCTCCTTTTCACTCGATTGACGCTATTTTTGGAATTGAGAGAATATAATTCCGGAACGTTCAATCGAGTACGCCCATTGAAATGTATTATTACAGTTTAGTATGGGATGTATTTTTATATGCGGTTTGTGGACTTTCTACAGGTCACAATTCTTATCCGATTTTGACGAAACTTGAAATATAGGTTTATCCCCATAAGATCTCGACTGCTTTCGATATTTGCATATATAGGATCGAAACTTCATGGATTATGGCCCCTGATTGTACGAAAAATCATGTTTTTAGCTCGTGGACCCTATAAAGGTCATAATTTTGAACCGATTTTGATGAAACTTGACATGTATGTTTATAACCCAAAGATCTTGGTTCCTTTCGATATTTGCGCCCATCGGAACGTAAATTCCTGAATTATGGCCCATGATTATCCGAAAAATCGCCCTTTTTAGCTTGTGGTCCCCCTGGAGGTCAAAATTATTATCCGATTTAAAAAAAAACCCGTTTGATTATATCACCGTTACATGGTAATGAAGGTTGAGTTCGAATTTCGTGAAAATCAGACCAAAATTGACAGACAATATGGCCGCCATTTGTACGCGAATAGTGTGAAAATATGTTATATCAAGGTTGTGGACCCTATGAGGTCACAATTATGATCCGATTTTGATGAAACTTGAAATATATGTTTATAAGCCAAAGATCTTGGTTCCTTTCGATATTCAGGCACATCGGATGGTAACTTCCTGAATTATGGCCTCTGATTGTACGAAAAATCGCCTTTATTATCTTGTGGTCCATCTGGAGGTCACATTTATTACCCGATTTAAAAAAAAAAACGTTTGATAATATCACCGTTACACCGTAATGAATGTTCGGTTCGAATTTCATGAACATCGGACCAAAATTGCTGAACAAAATGGCCACCACTTTTATGCGAATGGTGTAAAAATATGGTATATCAAGGTTGTGGACCCTGTAGAGGTCACAATTTTAAATGTAAGTTTATAACCCAAAGATCGCGGTTCCTTTCGATATTCGAGCACATTGGACTGGATTATGGCCCCTGATTGTACGAAAAATCATGTTTTTTACCTTGTGGACCCTATGGAGGTCACAATTTTATTCCGAATTAAAAAAACTGCTTGACTATATCCCCGTTACACATTAATGATAGTTGAGTTTGAATTTTTTGAAAATCGATAATTGAGCAGCTAAATCCATAATAATAAATGTTTCGTATACTCTTGTTGTCTGTCCGGACAATTTAGCTACCGTGGGCGTATGTTTCGTTGCCTGGCAACCTATTTTTGTTTTATCAGGTCATGTTGTTTTTGTTCCTGATGCTTATTATGTTGTTCATGTGATCGATGTCATTTTTACTTTCTTGTTGCAACATTAACAAATAACCGCGTTCGCGGGATTATAATTATAGGTTATGTTGGGGGTTGGTGATATTTCTGCAAACTTTTAAAACCATCTTAATTTTTTATGTCTCCTTGCCCTATCCCGGACCCTTAAAGCAGCGAGTCTAAATTTACTTTAGGCGCCGCATATAGCTGCGATATTATATCATTCTGAGCGAATTTATGGGTGTTTGAAATTTTGACCAGAAATAGCGTAAATAGTCTCGATCGTCAAGTATCATCGTTACGATATTAAACAAGGTCTCGATTTTTAATTTTAACGTAAAACTATTAATATTATATAACGCGAATGTCATAATCCACACAATATCTCAACCATCTTTTGGCAAAGTAAGATGATTATATCATACTTGACACTTTTTGTATAATACTTTTTAAAAGTATAATTAACTTGCTGTTAAAACGGCAACCTTATACGAAAGTATCTATGAAAAAGAAAATATATTAATTCCCAGTGTTATTTATTGCTTGTTATCTTATATTTATTTTTAAACCCACGTAGATATAGGTGTATATATTTTTTTCTATTTATCAGAAACCATATTTTATGATTACATCCTGGACCAGATGATGAGTATTTCTTGGCAACAGATAACGTTTTCAGTTTTATTTAGCTACTTATAAATTGATGCAGTATCCACTAACCTACATATTTTCTTTCTGATCTATATATTACTTAGTTGATAATAAACATGTTGTGTGTTGTATTAAAACACATTACAGTTTGCTTGACATATTATTGGATATTGGCAATCTCGGGTAACATATTGCGGGTAAAATACAAATTACTCACTTGATTTGTTGTTTATTTTTGGCAATGTATATAATATAGTTTGTCTTGTCGCCAGGTTTGTTTTTGCGTATAGTGCCATTCTCCTGCACTTACTATTAAATTAAATTCACAAAAAGATTTAGAGAATTCCGAATTTTAATAGTTCAAAATTTTAAGTATTAAAATTGATATTATTCTCATGTAATTCTTCGATAGTTAGAGTTGAACATTCAACTCCTTGTATTTATAGCCACCGTCAAAAGTGTAAGCATGTGATTGCATGGGGCTAAAAAGTCATTGTGGGTAACTTGATCGAGTATACGCACATTTTAGAGCACCTTCTTGTCATTGTTCGTCTAGCAGCGGCGGGTCCAGTTTTCAAAATGTGGTGGCAGGAGTGAGGTTGCTCATGGAAGTCAATATTTGCGTGAAATGCATTTTTAGCAAAGACTATGTTAAAATTCGCTAATGGTAAAGCATATTATGATAAGTGTAAAGCTATAAAGTGTTTTACGTCCAGAAGAAGCTAAAGTCGTTTGGATGTTACAAGAAAACGCTCACCCGTATTCGCGATAACGAAACAAGTCTCTTTGCACCTGGAATTCGTTGGCATTGGATATGTTAAAGTGGCATTGGGTAAGACTAGATAAAGAGCTGACCGTTCGCAATATAATTTTGTTACAATAGATTATGAAAAGGGGATATGTTGGCATTTTCAATCCAATTACTTCACTCTGAGCCAGGCTATCGGCGATTCAATTATTATCTATCCTCAATTGTCATTACTACCTTTGTTACGATAATAAAACAAGTCTTCGGTAACCGTATCAACCTCAAAACCTATTTAAGTCTACTTAATATCGCGGCCATCCGATGGCATGGAGGGTTGATTATAGTCTTGGTTAGTTAATGTTTTATAGTTTATATTATCCTATAATAGATTTAGCTCTTGCATAATGCCTGTTAAATTTATCATTTACTTTCGAAATTCAGATTTTGCTGTGACATGCTCTGATATTACGCAACTGCTACTGTTAACATTTTTTTAAAAAAATCTCTTTCAAATACTCTCCAAACCAAAAATACAAAAAATTAGTTTTATACGATCCTTAACATGCTATTTTCACACCTTTGCTTATGACAGAACGAAGATAAAGATAACACCGCGGGCTAAAAGGAAATCGTGGTTTAACTATTAAAGTTTTATGTAAGCAAATAGAAAAAAAAATGAATTAATACTATTTAACCCCACTGTACTTAGAATTACTTAGAAAAATACTTTTTAATTTTAAAATTACTTTTATATAAGTCGAGCCATATAATATATATATATATATATATATATAAATATATATATAAAGATGATCGCCAAGGGACTGAATTGAAAATGCAGTTAATATTAATCAATAAAAAAGTTATCCTTATCTTTGATCACATTTCTTTTGGGAAACGTGACATTTAAAACATAAACATGTATATATCACCTTGGAATGGTATCTGGCACAAATAGAATTAAAGATACATTAGTTAAGAGTTTAATAGAGAGTTGGCCATTCTTGCTATAATAATTCAAAAATACATGTAGATGAAAAAAAAGAAGTAAACATTGAAACTTTAAGCCAAATTACTTCATTCGCTGCCAAAAATGGGAAACCGTTCTAATCTAGTTAATATCGCGAGTATCCGATGCCATCGAGAGTTGATTACGGTCTTGTTTTGTTAATAAATGTTTAATTAGTAGTTTAAATAACATTTCAGACCTAAAGAAAGACCTGCAATATACAAATTTAGTTTTTGCATAATGTATGTTTAAACTTTTGATTTGAATTCAAAGAAGGAAAGACGTTGGCGGAAGGAGTTCTTTGACATGGCCAATTGATGTTTATGACGAAAAGTTAACCGATTGCATTTAAGTAGGGCTGTGTTATTTAAATTTGACTTAAGTCGTCTTGCTATATGAAACAGCCACCCGCTAATCACCCATGTTTCAATTTAAACTGTTTTGACTACAAAGTGTGGTTTAACATTTACTAATTTTAATAGTTTATTTACTATAAAAATAGACACTTTTTGTAAACCTGGTCTTGTTGTGTTTGTTCGATTTAGTATTCATTCACAACGTGGCAAGATTGCTTTTATATACACAACGTGAATTCCAAAGGATCGAACGCACCCAAAATCAATCTTCAGAATTGTCAATCTGGTTCGATTTGGGGACCGTCACAAAGAATTAAGAAACCCGAGGGGACAAATAACGCACTGTTTTTGAAATATTTTGATTTTTGAAACATTTGGTTGGTTGTTTAATCAAGCTCAACACGCGCCTATCTTACACGTGCTAATGGAGTGACCACTTGAATAAATGGATCGAAAATAGCTTCTGATTTTAGTTGGATAAATATCAAATTATATTCGCATGTTTCTGAGGGAGTAGATATTTTTAATTTTTGAAGCGTGTGATATCTCACACATTAATTTATCTGTTACGATTTTAGAGATCAGGTGTTTTTCTTATAACAAACGGTACTGGATACTGACCTTCAAGTAGTAGTCATGAATAATTATAACAGCACCCCCTCACTCTAAAGCGTGATCATGATTATAACACGTTGTTTACAACCTACTATCATGCATGGAATCAATGACCAACATAACACGGAAACCTGCTTCTAATTAATTGGACAAGATACTGGACACTGACTCCAATAACATCTTACACTTAATCGATGTTAGTATTAACTGATATTTATAAGAAAGCTGAATCTCCAAATGATGGTGATGAGAAAGGCCATTAACACCATATTTTAACGAGCTTAATCTAGTAATGACCTAAGAATATTTGAGGAATTTTTATAAAACAAATATTATCAGCCCAGTGATAAACGAATGAAAAATATGAAAAGCTCTGTGTTTTATACCATTATACGTCCATTTAACCAACTTAAATAAATGATTCACTATTAACTTAGAACTAAGCGAATGGATTTCTGCTTAGCCTCGGTCATCATTACTAAAGTCGGTAAGACAAAACCAGTAGCCTCGGTTATCCATTTTTAGTGGTAAATCACGATAGAGAATAATTCAGCAAATCGAACTACAATCCAACAAAAATCTCCTGCTAGCCTCGACCGATTGTGTGTGGTCTGAGGGTTACATCTCACTGTGCCCACTTTTGATTAATCCAATTAAGGTCTAATTAGGATTAGTGTATTAAGCGGATTAGGATTAGGTGTTATAGGTAATTAGATGGAAAAAAACAAATATTGAAAGTGACTAAATATTCAGTCTTATAATTGGTGAGATGAACTCACTGTAATCGTTAAAGTGATGAATTTTATTCAAAAAATGACACTTGAATATAATATGAATTATGTTCAGTAAGCCTACACATTACACGGTCTTTATAAGGACACACAGAAGTCAGTCTGTCATATTTCATCATGGCAAACGTGCAAGTAAACATCCAGTACATCCCCAATGCTCAAGGTGGAGAAAACTTAGTCCATGAAGAATACAAATTCCGAGTGAAGAATAGGAAGGCAGAACGAGTATACTGGAGATGTTGTATAAAAGGTTGTCCAGCAACCTTGAACACCCACCAAGGCTTTATTACCAAATATTCCAGAAACCACAACCATGTTGCTAACCCACACAAGGTGGCAGTCGACAAATTTCTTGTTGCCATGAAAACCAAGGTGCAAGAGGAAACCAAACCAGTCTGTGCCATCTATCAAGAAGAAGTATCAGGTATGTATTTATCCCTAATGTTGTGTGTCGTTGATTTAAATGATTCAACGTTAAAGCATACTGAACATGTTCTTCCGTAACAAACCAATCGAGTGTCTGGTCGAGTATTAATGATATAATAATATGTATAATAAATATTTTCTTTTTGTTTGTTTACAGCCCTTCGATCTGACCGTGACTCAGGTGAGATGATCAGAGAGATTCCAACATTCTATAGTTGCTGTGCTTCCCTGTATAGAGCCCGAGCAAAGATCCTCCCAGCACTTCCTCAGACCCGCAACGATATCCAGCTTCCAGATTCTTACACCAAGACCACATCCGGAGACGACTTCCTTCTCCACGCAGCAGCCGACAACAGGTTTCTAGTGTTTTCCACACAAGAAAATCTTTACCATCTCGCCAATGCAGACACTATATACTGTGATGGAACATTTAGCATGAGTCCTACCTTATTCACCCAGATCTACACTATACATGCTTTTGTACACAATAAAATGTTCCCTTTGGTGTATGCACTATTACCCGATAAGAAGGAGGCAACATATGTTGAGTTCCTCAGATGTGTTAGAGACAAAACATTGGCACTTGTCAATGTTAATCTTAACCCAGGCCATGTGTTTACAGATTTCGAAGTTAGTATGCGAAATGCTGTGAGAACTGTGTTGCCGAGGTCAGAACTAAAAGGTTGTTTTTTTCACTTTGGTCAGTGTATTTGGCGCAATGCGCAGAAATATGGACTACAAGCAGATTTTTCTCGGGTGCCAGAAATCAATAAAATCGCCAAGCAAGCAGCAGCATTACCATTAATTCCAATACAGCAGGTTGAAGATGTATGGCTGCATGCCCTTGATGCCAGAGTGTTGCAATTTGCAGATTACGTAACTGAGTTCTGGGTGGAGGGGCAGCATGGCAGAATGATGTGGAACCATTTCCACACTGAAGGTCCACGCACAACGAACCATGTTGAAGGATGGCATTCCAAGATAACATCCATTATTGCCACCCCTCACCCAAATGTTTTTAAGTTGGTGGCTTTTTTTAAGAATGAACAAGCTTACTCCGAAGTAACCATTCTCCAGTTAGGTGCCAACGGAAAATTACGGCCTAAGAGAAGAAAGTACAGGCAACTAGAAACCCGACTCCAAACTCTGAAAACAGATCTTCAGAACGGTATAAAGACTGTATTCGAGTATGCCGATGGTGTAGCCCGTTTAACTACATTGTAAATTTTCATTGTTTATCTTGTTTTTGTGTGATGTATGATATATCCATGTATGTTAGACTTTTATTACATATTTTATATATATAACATCGAAAATTGTTATATTTTCATTAAATTATAAAGTGCTAATGTGATGTATGATATATCCATGTATGTTATATTTTTATTACATATTTTATATATAAAACATCGAAAATTGTTATGTTTTCATTAAATTATAAAGTGCTAATGTGATGTATGATATATCCATGTATGTTACATTTTTATTAAATATTTTATATATAAAACATCGAAAATTGTTATATATATAAAATTATAAAGTGCTAATGTGATGTATGATATATCCATGTATGTTATATTTTTATTAAATATATATAAAACATCGAAAAATAAAAAAAAAATTACATAAAATATTTGGGTTTTTTTCCATCTAATTACCTAGCTATAACACCTAATCTTAATCCGCTTAATACACTAATCCTAATTAGACCTTAATTGGATTAATCAAAAGTGGGCACAGTGAGGACACACCGGTCTGAGTAGGTTAATTAATGTCTAATTAATAGTTTTTATAACACTTCTGGCCTAAAGAAAGACCTACAATAGGTAGATTTTGCTCTTGCATAATGCATGTTTAATTTAATTATACTCGGCCCTATTTTAAAGGATATGATAGTGAAGTAATTATGACAAATCTCTTTGAAACGCAAACAAAATATCAACACCAATTAAATGAAATGGGTTTAGCGTTCCACTGTTATGCAACAGCCGGGATAATATAGAAAGCATTGTTCCATTCAGTGTGACATGTGGCAAATTCGAAATTCCAGGGATTCGTTTAAGTGCATACCAACATGTACATGCGACCTCATCTTTTCATATCATACCAACGACTAGATACTGTTTGTTACCAGGCCTTCCGCAATGACAAGGACAAACGATTCTGTCAACCACAGAAAAACAGATAATCCGGAGGTTGGACAGGTGACCTTAATCCTTGTCACGGACAAGTTAATAATCGAAACAACGCCACTTGACTCAACTCGACCACCCAAACCACTTGGTTAAATCAAAAAGTGTAGCCATTTATTCCTAATAGCTATGTGTCGTTTAGCCTTTAGATCTGTTTATTTTTGTTCGTTAAACACAATTTAGTCCTCAGATCTGTTAATCTAATCGAAAATATTTGGAACAGTTTCAATTTATAGTTAGAAAACGTCAAGTAGGTATAAATGCCAGATGACTAATCCACCAGGAGGTCCCGGGTTCGATCTTGATGTTCCGCTGTATTTTCGTTTGGGATGTGTTTAATTATTTTGTATTTTTTAAAAAAGCTGTGGTTGTCATAATACATTTGTACAGAAACACTTGGGTGCATTGTTATCCTTTTTGATCTGGCTCGCGAGTCTGGAGGTAGGGTGTTCGATCCCTGCATTGGCCGTGAGAGTTCATCCATATTATTCGGCGTGGTTTCGAAAGTTGTGAATGCAACTCTGTGATTGTATAGAGTTCCGCATCACCTTCTGTCTCGAGCCAAGTATAACACAGCAATAAAAACGATTCGTTCATTACGTCAACGACGGGTCGACCTCGCCCGCCGGTCAGTCTCGGAGGTGCGACGAAATGTTTATAGTGGTATCTAGCTTCTACAGCTACCAAATCATAGCAGTCGTAAAGTCGTATCTGGACAGTTTCCGACCAAGGATGGTCTTTCGCCAGCCTACACTGTTTAATAATGGTATCCCAAACCTCCATTGTCCGTACCTCTACGACCTGATCACGATTGGGATGTCGTGGATTGATTGCCGTTGGAAACAATTAATTTTCCAGTCAAATGTGGACTCATGCGAACGAAGCCTTTTAGGCTTAGACTGTTCACTAGAACCGTCAATGCTACGATCATCAGCACTGAGGCTCCGTCTTTTGTCCGTATACTGCCTACGGCAAACTTCATGCACAAAACAGGTTGACTGTGCTCTTTCTAATCTGGGCTGATCGCCTCTCTCTTCACAAAAACGTCTGAGCGTGGACATCCCTTTTTTGTATATTTTTGTCGCGATTTGCTCCTCAAATCCAATCTCACATATAACACATACATCTCCAGGTACTTCGTTGTCATGTGTTTCACCATAGTTATCCACTTCTTTATCTATATGGAGCCATGGGCGTGAAAGAAACCCTTAATTATAGACGTTCGTGTCGACAATTTCACGAAATTCAGTAAACTTTCACTTTCACTTCCGGGTTTGCTGAGGTTGGATACCGGACAAAAAGTACACGGGTAGCTAGGATAATGAGGTTAAGACAATATGAGTGCACAAATGGGAGCATACGGCACGTATTAAAATGTAGTATAATATCTTTGATCATCAGATCAATATCATGAGACATGCAGAACCTACATTTCGCTGCATTTGTGCTGATTCGGAGTTAGGGCTCATATTGACCATCATATTGAATTTTCATTTGATAACGTCATATGATTATGGATTATGTCATCCCCAAATATCATTCTCTGATCGTTATGTAAATTGTGTGTAAGATTTTACCACGATAATTCGTCAGAAAATGTGAAAAGTCGAACCCTACTCAAATTACCCCTTTTTTCATGTGGTCATCGGGGCCCATTTTTCAACCAGCCACAAAAAATTTTCCCCAATTTTTCTGGAATACTACGCACCATACTAGTTCAGAATATGTAACAAACATTAATTCAAGAACTGGGAATCCACTCGTTCCACTATTAGGCTACTTGTCACTGATGCAGGACGGAGGGCCTGACAAGGACAGCTGTCTAGTCGTTCGGATGGGACAAAAAACCGAGGTCCTGTGTACACATTGGCGTGCACGTAAAAGATCCATTGGCAGTTGGTTTTCGATATAAGAGTATGTCGTAGCGCCCCCGTCTTCATTAGCCCCAGTTATGATCAGAACAGTAGGACATTAAACCCAATTTCATTTTATTTCATCCATTATGATACACAGTTGTACATGGATGATTTGGTTAACTTGACCACCATAACTTTGTTTAACTAAATAATAAGGATATGTCTTCTAAGGTTACAAAATGCATGCTTTTTAACCTTATTTACCAGAATGGATTACTTTCACGACCGAGTTGACGAATCGTGCATAATAGAAAAAGAAATTCTACAATAAGCTTTGAAAAGATATATATAATAAATCAATTAACGCGTAAACAAATATGTTCACCATGTCACGGTATCACGGCATTCATCCAATGCAGTCGAATGTCGTAACACCCTGACACTCAGTCGACAATTATTAAATACAATATTGTATACTGTTACCCGCAAGCACTTTCGAGAAATATATTCAACTTCAATATCAAGTTTAATATCTTTTAATAATAAAAGAAGAACACAGCATTACAAATACCTAAAATAAACAACACTAATTTGTACTCTGGAGCGGTTCAGAGAACACAACGGGTAACGGAGTAGAGGTAAGCGGTGCCACTATAGTCACCCAGATTTCAAGAAAGAACAAATTCCTTCCTACCTATTCTTCCATAGAATGGCTACAGTCAAGTAACAACAACTCCAAATTTATCAAACAAAATAAATTGTGGTAAAATATCTTAATATGAAATGGACAACTACAAAGATTTAAAAATAAGAACCCATAACAAATTATACATCGATGAAAAGCTCATAACCTTACCCTAATTTTGATTTACAAATTATAAACGAATATACAAAACTATAAGCATGCCGATGAAAAACACTGTGTTACAAAAGCGTAGTTAAAATTCTATTAATCACTTAATATTGCTTTATCATAAAGGCAGCATATAAATCTAAGTAAATATCATACACACATTAAAATAAACCCCGATTGGAATCAGAATAATACATAATTAGGCTGTGAATATGTTTAATTTAAGAATAACACATTAAAACATTATTAAAACGTAAGGAAAACGTTATGACAGTACCAAATGTGGAACGAGACTCGGAGATGGGCCAATTAAAGAAAAAATATAAGGAAAATGGTAATTTTGGTCACACTACCCACGACTCCGAGAACAGATCGTCCTCGATCGCAAACAAAATCGAAAAGATTATACAAAATATCAAACAATAATCATTTACATAATGTTACAATATAATTATACCTTTAAATAAACGATCAATAATCAAGTCACTGGTTGATACAGTTCTTCAACAAATACACAGTCTGAAAATAAAACACTTCTTTTCTCCATATCCGAAACGCGCACTATCTCCAGGAATTATTACAAATTACACCCAAACACATGCCTTGGTTTCACACTTTATAACACATTTCATCGTTCGGCACGCAAATCTTTTAAAATGTCATCACGGAGTTTCAGTTCTTCTGCAGCACTTATCGGTGGTGGTGGAGTTGATCCCTTCGGATAAAAGATAGTTGTATAATGGGTCTTGAACCCGGTACGTCTACTACTGCTGTCATAGGTAGCCACTTTGTGAGCCCAAACTACAATGAAAATCTCTAATTTCACTGGTATTTGGTATGAGATGAATCAGATTTACACTTCTGGTATCACTGAAGGGTTCGTCAAAACCATGACACAGACTGCAGTGCTTCCTCGATAACGAATCTGCATTTACATGAAGCTTTCCTGGTCGGTGAATGATATCAAAATTATAGTCAGCAATTACTTCCAACTACCTGGCTAACTGACCAGAAGGATTCTTGAAATTCATAATCCATCTTAAACTAGAAAGGTCCGTTCGGAGAGTAAATTTCTGTCCATATAAATATGGTTTAAAATGCTGCAAGAATAATACAGCGGCCAGAAGTTCTTTGCGTGTAGTACAATAATTCCTCTGGGAAGAATTCAGCGATTTACTGGCGAATGAAATTACCCTTTCACATCCATGATCGTCGATCTGGCTCAACACACCTCCAAGACCAGTATCACTGGTGTCAGTATCTAATATATATTCCCTCTCTGGATCGGGATGGGCAAGTATAGGAGCAGACGTAAGTCGGTGTTTCAAATTATTAAAAGCCTGCTCGCATTCATTTGACCATACAAACTCCTTCTTCTTATCGGTTAAGCGATATAAAGGTTCTGCTATACCTGAAAAATTCTGGACGAACCGGCGGTAGTATCCACATAACCCCAAAAAGCTGCGAACCTCCGTCACGCATTTAGGAGTCGTCCAATCCGCTACCGCACTTGTCTTTACAGGGTCAGTCTGCAATCCTTTAGCAGTGTAGCAGTGGGAAAACCGGAGTGCCCGGAGGAAACCCACAAGGTTGAGAAGGCGCCCCTATCTCCATGCCACATACGCTCACACCACTGATCGAAACCACAGCCGCAAGCCAGAGGTGACCGGCCAGCTAGAGGTCGAAGCGCGACACTCTAGACCACTAGACCATCCCCCCCCCCAAATAAATCAAAACAAGTTCGCCAATGAAGACCATTCAATATATGTTCCATTAGTCTCTCAAATGTCGCTGAACTATTTGACAGGCCCATAGGCATGACTTTAAATTGAAATGACCTAAAAGGAGTCGAAAACGCTGTCTTTGGTCGATCATGGGGATCTACCCCTACCTGCCAAAATCTTGCTTGGGCATCCAAACAACTAAACCATTTAGAACCCGCCAGACTATCCAGCGAATCGTCTATCCTAGGAATAGGATAAGCGTCCTTCAGAGTTACGTCATTGACTTTTCTGTAGTCAACGCAGAAACGCATGGATCCGTCCTTTTAGGGACAAGGACTATCGGCGAAGACCAAGGCCCGCAAGCTTCTTCTATGAGGTCCTTCCTAGACATATCTAAAGGTGCTTCCTGGTTTCTTCCCGTGATGAGAAAGGTATTCTTCTCATAGGTTGTCTAATTGGCCTGGATGTGCCTGTATCAATACTGTGCTGAAAAATTGTTGTCATACCCAGGTCATCATCGGATACGGCAAATGCCCCAAGATTCTTCGTTAGCATTTCAAATGCTTGCTCAAACTCCTCAGGGCTCAAATCTTCTTTACATTTATCCAAAAGTTTCATCACTCGTTCTCTTCCCAATTCTCCGCTATCTTCATTCTTCTCTTCCTTGTCATACACGTGTGCAACAGGCTCCACCAATCCTATCGTCATATTCTTCATCAATACTTTTTCCTCAGAACACTCTAAGATAAACATCAGCCTCTAAAGATGGGCGAACCAATGTTCTCCCAACCAAAGGCTGTTCCACAGAGGTGCTCTTAAGTCCTTCGACTAAACCTTCTACTGGTAATGTAATAGCTTTCCCGAGATCCACTTTAGCTTGTATAATTTCTTCCTTTCCAGGTAGAGTAATATGTTCCTGTGTTGTCTGCACTCGAAACACTCCTATACCACCTTTTACATTGCAAGAGATGACATCACCACCATAATTAAAACATCTCTTGTTTTGCCAAGTCAATAATGATTCCCTTTTCCAACAAGAAATCTAAACCTAAAACAACATCTGTAGACATTTCGACTACCACGCATTTGATTTGGAAATGCTTTCTACCAAAATCAACAGTAAAGATAGCCTTTCCTCTTACGTTCATTGGCGAGCCATCAGCTTGACGTAATCTATGTCCTGCGTCTACTAGGTGTGGCTTATTGTTCATTTTATCATAGAAATCTGTAGAAACCATGGACAAACTTGCACCTGTATCTATAAGCATTTCTATAGCAACTCCCTCCACAGTACTCGGCAAGTAAAGACCACTAACTTTAGGAGTCACCATGCCAACTGTTCGATCATTTTCTATATCACGTGATCTCTCACACTGACGACCATGGTCTACATCACGTGTCCTTTCAAACTGGCGATCACTTGGTGCTTGATATGCTCCTGACGACCGATTAGGACACGACGAAGCGTAATGACCTTTGTCCAAAGACAACCAACAAGTGATGGAGGACACCGAAGGACGAGGCTTAGCAGTCCGCAGTCCCTCATTCAATCTAATCCTCTCCTCCAATTGCTTAATAATATCAGCCAGAGACTTAATTTCCTTCCGAAGGTCTTGAATCTTAGAAGATGAATCATCTTTCTTGTCCGGTAGTTTTGTTCTATTATGTTCCTTTTTAGGAACAGATTTATTAGATGCTACGTGGTAGACGGAATTATCTACATTTTGATTACTATTTCTACTCTTATCAGTCTTCTCGATAGCTTCAAGGGACACTGCATGATGTAAGGCTGTATTTAAATCTGTAGGTTTGCTTTGATTGACCAACATTTTCATTTGAACGCTACCTAAATTCTCCACAAAATGGTCAAGAGCCAGAACTTCTCTCATATCTGATGTGGCTTGTGGATAAGCCAGATTGACTAGTTGTTTGACTGACTGGGCAAATTCAGGCAAGCTTTCAGACGGTTTCTTCACTCTTGATCTAAGTTCCACTTTATGTATTTGCGTTAACTGCGGGGGCGCGAATCTTTGTTGGAGCGCTTCAACCAAAGCTCCAAAATCAGTCAATACTTCTGGATTAAGGGTCCCCAGTAATTCCTGTGCCTGGCAAAGTAGACTAACGGCAAGAAATTCAGCTTTCTCAAGGCATGTCCATCCATTTATACGAACAGCGACATTAAACTGAATCAAATAATCTCCTAGTCTAGTTTTCCCATCATACTTATTAGGCATCGCTATAGGTTTCACAGATCTATTTTGATGTAGTTGTTCTCGTTCAGGTACTGCTGAAACAGAAGAATGCCGGGGTAAACGTTGTCCATTATTGTTATGTAAAACAGTCCCACCACACGGCTGTTGTGCAGTTCCTATTATACTTTGAACATCTAAATCAGGTCTTGGATTTGGCGTCGAGTGGCATAATCCACTATGAGAAGTTGGCGTAGGAAATCGTAAACCTGGTGTAGACACTGGCAACTGTTGTTGATTTGGCGTATACAAAAAACTGTGGCGCTGCCTTGGATTCGAAAGTGGTATCGATGGCGTCACAATAATATTGTTAGAAGGATCAGCCAAATTTCTGTCACGGTTTCCTGTCCTATCCCTTCTTTCAGTCAATATCTGATTTTCCTTCTGTCGAATCAAATGTTCAAAATACTTGATGTCATGATCAAAGGTCATTTGAAGTTCTTCAACTGCTGATTTTATTTCGTCTAAACTCGAAGATAAATTTCTTCTATGCTGACGAGGAAACATGATAAACCTTCGTGTTTTCAGAAAACAGGTAAATTATCAGTATATTCTAGTTCTGTGCGGAAATCAAAAACTCTCTCTCGAAAATCTCTTGAATATTCCACTTCTATCTTGAATATCCAAGTTCTATCTTGAAAATCAAAAATCTCTCTCGAAAATCCAAGTTCTCTCTTGAAAATCCTACTCCAGCCACCAAAAATTTAAATATATATAATTCTCTAATAGTGTTACCCGCAAGCACTTTCGAGAAATATATTCAAACTTCAATATCAAGTTTAATATCTTTTAATAATAAAAGAAGAACACAGCATTACAAATACCTAAAATAAACAACACTAATTTGTACTCTGGAGCGGTTCAGATAACACAACGGGTAACGGAGTGGAGGTAAGCGGTGCCACTATAGTCACCCAGATTTCAAGAAAGAACAAAGTCCTTCCTACCTATTCTTTCATAAAATGGCTACAGTCAAGAACCACAAATCCAAATTTCTCACTTCTACCTACCGAATAATATTGATTCGAGAAACAAAATAAATTGTGGTAAAATATCTTAATATGAAATGGACAACTACAAAGATTTAAAAATAAGAACCCAAACCTCCCATAACAAATTATACATCGATGAAAAGCTCATAACCTTACCCTAATTTTGATTTACAAATTATAAACGAATATACAAAACTATAAGCATGCCGATGAAAAACACTGTGTTACAAATGCGTAGTTAAAATTCTATTAATCACTTAATATTGCTTTATCATAAAGGCACCATATAAATCTAAGTAAATATCATACACACATTAAAATAAACCCAGATTGGAATCAGAATAATACATAATTAGGCTGTGAATATGTTTAATTTAAGAATAACACATTAAAACAATATTAAAACGTAAGGAAAACGTTATGACAGTACCAAATGTGGAACGAGACTCGGAGATGGGCCAATTAAAGAAAATATATAAGGAAAATGGTAATTTTGGTCACAATACGTCTTAATCTCAATTCGGATTATACAGTTTAGCGGGGAGTACTTTCATGGGTAAGATAATTCGGTTATTAAATAACGATATACATTTTGTAAAACTGGTGAGTAAAACACAATAGAACAATAATATTCCATTCAAAAAATAACATAAAATGGTTTTCATTCTTACATCTTTCAATATCCAGTGTTCCTTTCCATCAGCCCCCCCCCACTCACCCCCCCCCCCCCACACACACACACACTCAAAGCCTACTTCCACCAATTTCTACAATCAAAGAACAAAAACGATCTCAATACTTTGTTTAATATTTATTACTTACATGTTACATTGTTGGGAAGGTAATGTTGAAGTACACGCAAAGCGCTGAATGTTAACTGACCACGATTTTTGTAATGCCCAATAACATGTTTAATTCTTGGACGCGCCCATTCCTTCATTAGAAATAACCAAGTTCAACGCAGGGGATGAAATCTAGACAAAATGTAATTAGCTTAATACAACTGACTTATGCTTGAAACGCAATTACTTTATTTCTGATAGTGTGTATTTCGATAAAACTGGAAATATGATTTTATTATGGACGTATCTGCCCGTGTGGTCATTTCAGAAGGGCCTTGGTTCGAATGACTCCGATCCTTTAAGTAACTTGTATTCCATATAATTGTGCCATGTGTTATCCTCATGCCACTTAAACAACTTGTTCCACAGAAAGCTTATAAAATTTGGTACCAGATGGTGCCATTAACTGGGGTTCGTTGAAAAAGTGACTTAAATCATTCCTCCCCTGTGCTCTTCAAATGCCACTGATACTGGCCGATTCTTCAGTTACATAGAATGGCTTTGATCAACTTAGAACAATTCATACTGTCAGTCTAATACCCATTACCATATTTTTAATATTGGCCTTTTGCAACTTAACTGCCTGTGAAACAGATAAACGTACATAAAATATATCTGATGTTGTTTGTTGTTTTCGATATTGTTCTGTTTATTTATTTATTTATTGAGGTATGTGTGTACAATATACAATATTATGATAATATAGTCTGTACTTTGGCTGTGGGGGAAAACGGTCAGCTAGAAAAAAAGAGATCAATATATGCTGACTCAGCGTCTTAAAGCCTTGAACTTGCTTTCTTGTATACTTAAAGTGACATATTGGTAAAACCCACCCTCAATAACAATACGAGCACTTCATGTATTTATTGGACATGTAAATAAAAACCAAAAATAAACAACCACGAAATGCGTATTACAACCGAGAACACTACTGCAAACACATTTCTTAGTCTTCATGAATTTTACACGAAGAGAAAAAAAACTTTTTCATTTTAATTCAATGGAGGGGAAAGCAATTAGGACATAAAGAGAATTTTTAAAAAACTATTTTTTTCTTCTGTAATTTACAATTTAATAACAATTTCATTCCGTTGCACTAATATTATTTTTACACTAACCCTTGGTAATATGTCTCTTTAACACTGGTAATAAACCGGCGTGGATTAGCTGGTATAACCAAATAGCATTTAATCAATATTACAACAGTTCAAGGTTGGTTCGTCACTATAGTTTAATAGACGGGCTGTGAAAGTTATTATTTAGTAAGATAGACAATAGATCATTCTGATTGTAAACACGCATGTTTATTATACATAATGTATATATCGAATTGTGGTGTCCATTTAGTGCAGAACAACAATGTGTTTGAAGGAGGCCAGTCTTTGACTCAATATCATCCATAATCTTCGACATTGCAACACGACTTGTTGGTCAATTTAAATCTACATTGATGTTGTTATCTTATCGTGAAAAAATGGGCTTCTAATATCCAATCTTTAAGACAAAACGAAAATTTTGAAATTGGCCCACGAAACGCGTGCCAGATTTCTTTCGAGTGTCATTTGTAATGAGGCGATTCGATGAACGAAGGTAAACATACCCCACAAAAAATAGTACCTGTTATACTTAAATAACCCGACGCCAAAGATTCCCATTCAATTTGGACTCTTAACTGATTAGAAATTACAAGATATTTTGAGCTGGATTCTGCGCAACTGAAAAGACAAATGTTTCTAATTCCGTGGAAAGGTAGTATTGACCGCTCCCACCGCCACTGCAAATCATATTGCTTATGGCTGTATATTATATGAACCAGGAACCCCCGATTAGTGACTTTGTCGGTGTCATGTTGGAATTTTCGTTTCGTTTCGATTTAATGGACTGTGGTCCAATAGTTAGGTAAAATGCAGTCCTAAAGGCACAGATTAACAGAATGTGGAAATACCCGATGGGCCTAGTTTTGTACGGGTTGACTAGGTATCCCGGTTGGCATCGGTACCCAGTTATTCTCGGCACCCTGTGACACCGATTCGCGATTTATGTCGTCAAGCGAGCTGGTTGAGTGAGAAACTTGTCCCGACGGAAATATGGTCAATTATCCATACCGTCTCCCCCCAACCAGAAATACTTCCCGCTGCCATCCTACCCTATCAATTATTTTCTGACCAATACCTCTTGAGTTCCCGCTACATAATAATTTCCAAACTCATCTAAAAAGGTCACATTGTTAAGCTTTTTTGGGGAAATGGTTCTCCATTATTTTTTTCTACTAAATATATATATACATGTATAAATATGTTTTGGCACCACACCGCTGAGCCACGTTGGGGCCGGACCTCAGCATCTACCGCTGTTGCCCTCCCCCATGATCCGTCACTGTTCCTCTGGCGTAATCAAAAAATACATTTTAATTATTAACAGCCTTACAACTCGTGTAATTAATTAACTTACGTTTCATTGTTTACAGTATGAAATTAAAGAGTGTCAGTTGCAGACAATAAAACTATGAACATTACATTTGTATGTTTGTAAATAAACCTGTTTGTGTGACCAATCCGTTACATCAAACAGGTTGATGGATTAACTATTACTGTTTGGCATGTTGAGCTTTTGATCTGTTATCGGTACTTGTAATAAAGTGATTAACATATGAAATGAAAACATTAATAAAGATGATAATAATTTATCACCCGAGCATGAAATCTATACGGTTGATATCCCATTTTGGTTTTTGAATTGGTGAATGCTCGTTCCAGACTGACTTCGCCCGAATTTGACACCGGGTCACAATCACCTGGTTAAAAGCGACAATAAAAGGGTTTTCGTGGCTTACGCCACCAGAAGCCCCTACGACCACTCTGCCTGAGACCTCGTCTGCTTATGTGGCTGCCAAAGGTTTGTCGCTATCCTGGCATCCTCCCCCCTCCAATCTTATTTCATTCGGCGGATTTTGCTTCTTAATTTTAAAGAAGCGAAACAAAAAGAAAAGCATGCTGTTCATCTGTACTCCAAGGACGATCCAACCTGTGGTTACTGACATGATGGAGTATTACTCTCAAAATTATTCTTTATCTAACTAATAGTTACTCATATAGTCAATTGACCCGGAAACATGCTATTAAGAGAAACGATGGACGTCTTAAAAGCCCGAATGTGCCATTTGAATAAACTAGGCCAACCAGTCTTCTCTGCTACCAATAAAAGAGTTCGGCGGCTTGTTACGCTCGAGCAGAGTAGATCGATGAAAATACAACTTATCATAACTTTGTCAATACTGAACGAAATTGAACCATATTCGGACTTCTGTAGTTGGCATGGGATTCAAACAGCGCAAAATGACGCCCGGGTCTTTAAGTATCTTCAGAATTTGTTCATGTTGTGTATTTTGAAGTTATTAAAGGGTATTATAATGAGACAAACGGATTTTACATCCTGGTAGTATAATCTTATCGGCGAATCAAAAGACAAATTGTAACTATTTTGAATCCTTCAATACAGATTTATGTTTTGAACCTATCTAATGCGGCGCAACTGATCTTTTCAACAGTGTTCGCTTCATACGTTTTTGAAGCCATTAGCCAAAGCTTATTGGATTACGAAATAACATGGTGTCCTGTTCCTCGTCAAATTTCTTCATCAAGACTGGAAATTGTAAACTAAAACTGTAAATGTTAAATGTTAGAGAACTGAATATATTTCGCAACAACTGCCTACTTCGTAGTTTAACCTTCTTATTTTAGTGATGAGATATATGTTCCTAGTCCAGTGGTCGTTAATTATACTCATTCCTCGGAGACAATACGATTGAATTATACCTGAACTATATGTAGCCTTGGAACTTTGTAAATGTCGCATATAATTGGAATGTGATATATGGACGTAGTTGGACTGTATTTTTTCATTTACACGAATATCTGAAATTGTAAACGGCTGTCTATTCATGTTTAAATTTCCATTCTAAAAGGCTGTTTCATCTTTAAAGATACCTACCCCGAGAGCTTAATTATTCATTTGATCGACCCATTGAAGGTATTCTTATCATCGATATTTGTAACGGATTTGGCGTTGACTTCTTACCGGTATCAAACTGAAGTGTTCACTTCTAACACATTTCTGTGAACACTTAGGCAAAGTCTTCATTTTAAAACCTCTTCCAAAAACAACTCTTTTCAAGAGTTATAAAAACTCCATCGAGGTGCTAATTTCACGTGTGTACGATATCAGTTTCACTCTTGGTGAAAGTCGAGGTAAAACTCCAGGAACGAACGAACGCTAATTCAATTGACACTACCAAAAGGTAGCCTCATTGCAAGCGTAGGACATTAAAACTTCCATTTCTTTTTTAGAGTGTTTCCTTATTTCACAACACGACGCAGAAAGTCCGGAACACGCTAGTCTTGAAATTTTCACATAAATCTCACTGATTTGATTATCATATTTATTTAAAATTGGTGTAAGTAAATATCAAAGATGAATAAGGTTACAGTCTGGCATTTATATTAATGAACGATCTCGACAACTTTATTAATCTTAACAATCAAACATTTTTGACATAATCAATATCCAAGGAAAACATCTCAGCATATATGACATGGAAAAGTGTAAAAATACTGAAATGATTTCGAAAAGGTGTAATTAAAGTATGAGAAATTGTGCTTGACAGCAACGAAATCCAACTGTTGTGGGACCACGTCAAGGATACAAAAAGAGTGGTAACACTCACTAGTGAAGCACTATTGTCCTGGTCACAGACTCCGAAAATAAATGAAATGAAATTAAACGAAATGGACGTCCTACTGGACTAATGAAGACGGACATAGCCATAAAGTGTGCTATGAATGAAAGTTTGCCTGGGTAGCGACACTATGGTTTACTCTTATATCCAATTCCAACTACCAAGGGATCTTTTACGTGCACTCTAATGCATACTCGTGGCCATGATTTCCATACCATCAGAACGAGTAGACAACTCCCCTTGTCCGGCCCTCCGTCCTGACAAGGTGGAACCACGCCAGAAAATCGGCCAATGCGGGGATCGGTCAATGCGGGGATCGAAAAGCCGACCTCCAGGCTAGCGAGCTAGTGTCTTAGCCACTGTAGTTCCCGATTCCAAAAATAGGATACAGGATTACGGCGTTGACTGGTCATCTCGTTTATGCGTATGTTTTGACTCCACGTTGTGTTTTTCAGTAATAACTCTGGATTCCAGTATTATTTAAAACTATTTTGTAAAGCAATACAAATACATAAAGGAAGGAAAGACACTGGCTAACTTTTCTGATCGCGTGCTAACTAAAATAAATGAGTTTTCTGCAATGACTTGAACTACTTTAAAGAAAAATCTGAGTTCTACGCAGACCTACCGTATGAAACGCTAAATGAGGTCTCTAAGAACTCCGAATAACTTCTTCTTATCTAAAGACATTAGCTATAGTAAATATTACAAAGTCAACCCATTTCTTGATAAAGAGTATCTAACTTTAAAGTCTAAGTATCATTATCCCATAATACAAATAATAATTGACCCCACGCAGTCTATGATTCCTTCATTCTGAAATGATGTCTGTGAAGATTTATGTACGCTTAGCTTAGCTTTTCACATTTCAATCTTCAATGTTGTTGATTGACCATATGTCTGCAGGTGCGAGATGGGGAATCTTAAATTCGCAGATTCAGAGATTTCTTATCATTCGAAACCACAAATGGGTTTTTTCTAATGAACAGCTCCTTGTGTGCCACATTTACCGCTGTCTTTCGCGTAATGCAATACCATAATAATATACTCATATAATATTTATATAATCAATCAAATACAGTCTGCTTATTGCTTGGTCTGTGCGAAGGTCGACCCATTACAATGGTCGTCAAAGGCGAAGTTATTGTCATTTCGCCAAATAAACGCCAAACCTGACCTCGCCAACACGTCCACACAATTTTACACGAGGCAAGCTAATAAAGAATCATAAAAAAATGCAATGCACGGTGTTTCATTTTCAAGATTATGGACTCGTCCAATGTAACCTAAATTGAAATACGAAATTGAACATGTGCAGGATTGTAGGCAGTATAAATAATACACGTTTATTTCCAATGATATAGTTCGCATTCAAATGTCACATGGTTTTGAAGCAGAGTATATTTTATTATCAGGAATATGGCTATCTTGTTTCGTTAGAAATTAGTATTTGGTTAGATGTAAAGTTAATTCGGTTATCTTGTGGATATAGCTGTCAAATCGTTAATCAGTGACATGTTCCACAACTTCATTCGCGACACTTGCATTAATCTAATCCATTGATGCGTCATGACCCATATCTATACCTGTTTAAGCAATACAAGTCTACCTATAGCCACCGCGCATATTATTAATACTTATAATATTAGTTCGACTTTATTTTCATTCCGTTTTAAATTCATTGTTCCACAGTGAGGGTTGTGTCATTTGCTCGGTGCAGGTGGGATTACTGGGATTTACCGTCCAGATCCAGTCGAAATTAGTGTGCCGTTGGTACACCTAAACCTACGTTTGAGAAGAAATGTTATTACGTCCTATATTTATTAAGAAGATTGCCCTACTTCATTATTTAAATCTCAATTACGGAACGAACTTGTCAAACGACATATTATACATTCTGAACATCGCTTGCCAGTGTTTGTATTAAAGAGCCGACATTTCTAACCACAGGTTCGGTCCCTTTGTCCACAGACTGAGTTCAAGTATGATCTTTGATGAAATTTACCATAAGGCTGCGTGAGTCGCTTTATCGAGGGAGGTTCCAATTCAAAAATGAACAAAACCGAAACGAAATTAAATAAAACAAAACGATTTACGTATTAGTATTATACGTAAGGGCCGACAATAGAACCCGTGTACATATTGTTGTTTACCCATTAAATAACCAATGACAGTAAATAGTTAATTTGTTTTTAGTTGAAAATTTGTCCGTCTATATTATTGTATCTTTATTTCGACAATTTGCGTGTGAAGAGAATGTACACAATTATCCTCAGCAACACCGTTCACGTATCCATAGTAAATCATTGGCATGTCTTAGTTTAAAACATCACAAAAAACCCAAATTCTGAGATAACCAAGGCCCGGAATTATTGTGAATGAAGATTTTACGCAGAATTTCCCCTAATTATTCATTTTTTTTATAAACATTTATATGTATTCAAATTTATCGGAAATTACTCAAAGAATGGTCAATTAAACATTGCATTATTTTCTACTGTCCGGTTTTATTCAAATAATAAAAAAAATAAAAATTATTTTCTACTGTCCGGTTTTATTCAAATAATAAAAAAATTAAAAATTGAAACTAGGTCCCAGACCGAGTCCCTTTAAGTTTAAAAAGAGACGTATACAATCACAAAATTCTCTTTACGTATTATACTGACGCGATAAGAGGTACACATAGACATATTTCAACTCAAAACGTCAAATATTTACCGAGAACATATCAAGAAAACTGAAGACGATACCCGTGACGTGCTTATTCATCTACCAATACAAACATTTACATCATGTACATCTACGTTATACAACCATTACATGGATAGACCATATAATTATAGCTCCTGATATAAAATACAGGTATATAATTTCTTAGAAATAATAAGAATGGAATCTTAATAGTGGGTCATACTTTTAACAATGCTGGAGTTCAGACACTATATAAAATTCACAATTACATTTTCCTTATAACTTTAATCCCCATGAATAGAAAATTTACATTTTTTTTTTTTTTTTGCTGATATTTTTGACACTTATTCAACACTATTATAATGTTGGAATTCAGACACTATATAAAAACGCATAATAACGTATACTTATCAATGTATAACCTTATCCACGTGAATAAAAGGCTATCTGAGAAAACCTTTCATGGGTGCATAGGTATAACGAAATTAAATCATATCTCAATAAAACATTTATATCATACGTTTATATAATACATTATTTGACACTTATATAATACACTATTACAAATCAATAATTAATTCATATTTCGAAGCCTCCAAATCGAACCCGTTAGTGCATTAACTATTTTCACAAACGGTGAAATAGTAATTTTAAAAGCTTTATCATCAGACGAATTCTGAAGTGCATAAAAGACACCATATAAATTATTAAACACTTTATTATAGACATATTGTAGTTAAAATGGGATATCAAAGAACATACTTGGTAAATAAAAATGTTATTCAGATGAAATTGCATATAATTTAAATTGCTTTGGATTGTCTACCCATTGAAAGGATCACTGGGTAAATTCCCATTTTAATAAATGCATTGGTTTAGTTTTGAAAGTAGAAATACAATTGGTCATTTATTTCATAACAACGGTGCTTATTGGTTCATTGTATTCGAGGAGTTCAGAACGATAGGACAAGTGAAAATTTTCTATTCTAGTGAGTATAAGACCGCGGTGATACGCACGGCAGATTTTGTTCGAGAAATTTGTCAAGTCAACGGCCCAAGTTTTGGAGCTTTTGAAGTTTATGAGTTTAACATTGAGCCATCCACCTATATGTGGAATAACAAACTTTATTTACAATTGTTCCTAGTGACACATGTAGAGGCTTAACAGAATTGGTCCTAATGCTGACCCCTTTGGAACTCCGTTGTTTAGTTCGGTACTTTTAAAGTTTTCATTACCAGTAATAATATAAATATTGTTCTTAATTTTTAAGGTTTGATCAAAAGCTGATTCAACAATACCAAATTATGAATTCAATCTGTTGTGTCAAACGTAGCAGATATATCTAGAAGCACCAAAAGAACACACTCACTTTTATCCAAAAAGAGTAAAATGGCATTTAATTTATACTGTATGTATTTCATAAAGCGAAGATTTGTTAGCTATACTATTTGAACTCCCTAACTGGGAAGCAGATGTGCCTGAATAACACATCTGTATTTTAATTGGTTCTTCCTCATTTGTAAAGCGTAATGCTGCCAACTTTGTTTGTATAATAGACATGGTTAATTAAGTCTTTTAACTTATTTTTTAAATTTATAATAGCAAGACGTTATAGATATTAGCTTCTGGCGCATTGGTACTAACATGACTATTATGGCTTATATTTAGCACAGATGATTATAAAAACAAGCACTAAACTTTATAATTAATGCCCACTTCAAAACGTTTCTGATCAACTGTTGATGAAGTAAGACATTTACACCCAATATTCCGCTAGAAATACTCCGCAGGGGCATCTGTCGTTTAACTAAATGAGTTTAAACGAGAGCAGTTTTAGATAAAAGGTAATTTGCGAAATGTAATTAACATGTAGTTATAAATAGTGTGTATAATATGATATAACTGCTTGAAACGATAATGACTTTTTCCCGTAACAACAACCTTTTACACGTAAAATTCATCTTTGACAGTTGGAATTTAAAGAAAACTGTAGGCCTTTAAGCTGTCAGGGTGAATTTTCTTTCATGAAACATTAAACGGGGTGGGGCAGAAATGGTGGACGTTAAACCAATTTCATTTTTATGTGTGTTCTTTGTTTGCAACGTTTCTGCATTAACGGGTTGTCAGATAAGCAGCCAGTAGATCATTTCTTAATTGATTAGATTTTGTTGGCTCGGTTTGGGGCGGTTAAAAATGCATAAACCGAATTGTATGAGAATATTATCTTTCACTGCTAAAGACTCCCAAGCGCAAGGGAATTATTCAAAATAAAATAGTACATTATGTGTTTACCGAAATGACCTAGTTTGTGTCGAGCGAAATTTGTCAATTAATAATCCTCGTACACCGCATTTGGTATCGAGACTTTAATTATGGAATAATCTGTGTGTAAGTTATTTGATTGAACTCTTATCAGACCTGGTATTTTAAAAGTTGTCTGTAAGCCTTGTTATTATGATATTAATAGCCATGGTCATTGTATAATATCAAACACTAATAGTGCTAAATGAGTATAATTAATTCTAATGGCGGCAATATGATACTTCCGTCGTTATTTTTAGACTATAATTGCGCTCTGTACCGGATTTATACAACTGATTGTTGATTTCAACCAGTGGTTCTCAACCTTTTTGTCGACGGCACACCTTAACGCCACACCTGGCTAAATGTTTATGAAAAATATTTGACTTTTGCAGACTAAAAACATGACATACAACCGTGGACACAGACAGAACTAGAGCATCGCTAACGCTGCAATATAGGTCCACTTTACTGCTTTGGTTGATATGGTACTTTTTTTAAAATGAGAATGAAATATGAAATGACTGCAATATGACAAGAGGCAAAGAGGGCTAGGCGTTTGTTTTGCCAATTTTACACACAAAATATTAACAAAAAGTGGGTGTGACACTGCCCCAGGGGGATATGGAACAATATAAATAGGTACCACCCTGTTATTGAAATGATTGATATGCTGAATTTGAACAAAATCTGTGAATTATTGCAACCTGTAGAATATTTACCGATAAAAACTAACGAAAAAGTGGGTGTGGTACGGCTCACCTTGGGGTCTGTAGACAAAAAACCGATAACTGGGCGTGGCTCTTTCCCTTGGGGTTCAGGGCATTCATCGAAACCAATACATACCAAGTTGGTCCATTCACAATTACTGCCCGTAAACGATAAACACAAAAATTGGACATGGCTCTATCGCTGGAGGTCGGGCCATGCAGTTATTGTCCTTGGGTTATACCGAATACATATCCCAAGTTCAATGACGATCCATTAAGAATAGTGGCCTGTAGGCAACACATAGAAAACATGTGGGTCGTGCATGCATCAAAAACAAAAGAGATCATCCTTAGGGTATAAGGAATAAGTATGTAAAGTTGCAAGATGATCACTTAAGAATTGTGGCCTGTAGGCGACACATAGACATACATACACATACAGACACATTTCGTGTTTTTTCACATTTTCTTAGTGTGCCATTCAAAATTTTGCGACACACTTAGGAAGATCACGAGACACACCTATGTGCCGCGGCACACTGGTTAAGTATCACTGATTTAAACAATACCGTATAAAGGATACAATATAAATCATTTTTTGCCTTTGTATAATCAATTACTGATAAAAGTTATCACCCATGTGCTGATTACCAAATAATATGCTTATCGTGTGCAATAGTTAGCAGTCCTCCCAACTTTTATTGGGGGTCGATACAAGTAATAGAGCGGCAGTTTCCATTTATAACTATACATAAGCCAATTATTGAAATCGCTCTCTTTCCATGACCCGATCTGAAGCTGCAAATCTTCGCACTAATTCACGATTTAATGAACACCGTTGGATTAAGTAGAATAGTGAAATTAGGGGGGGGGGGGCTACGATAAGACGAGCTCGGCATCTAAACACTAAACTACATAGGGGATATATACATCAAAGTAGCAGGCTAGTGGAGTAAGGGAAGGTCACGGTAAGACGGGCTCGGCATCTAAACACTAATCCACTACAAAGACACCAAACCTGCAAAGTGGGATAAGTGGAGTAAGGGGAGGCCACGATAAGACGGGCCTGGCACCGAAACACTAAACCCCAAAAGATGACTTCTACCAATCCAGAGACGAGACGCATATATGTCTGCATAAATGCTGTCTCTACAGATCAACTACCAAACAATATGTGTTTTATTAAATAAAAGGAAGAACTTCTCACTAAACCTACTCCATGGCTCAAGGCCGCAAATGGAAAAAATTGCAAAATCATATTCTAAAAACAGGAAGAAGCCTCAGCTCTCCTATGTCTTGTCTGCGATATCACTTCTGTGGAAGCGGACGTTAAAACACCAGGTAGTAGTAGTAGAAATCGCTCTCTACAAGTAAACAACGCTTAAGATCATACGGCTTGAAATCAACAATATATAGCCCTTTACTTCGGAGTACACAAACACTTCTGTAAACCAACAATAAAAGATGTAAATTTTCACTGATTTTGCTAATTATAGACTAGAAATAAAATACCCCTTGGATGCAGCTGGCAGCATTTAATTGCCCTAATTTTTAATATTAATTGCCCTTTAAATATACATTATGCAAGCGCTATAAATCTGTCCTTTGTAGGTGAAATGTTATGTAAATTATTATTTGATATTTATTAACATGACAAGACCATAATCAACTCTCGATGCCATTGGATATCTCCGATATTAAGTAGATTGCAACGGTTCGTCCATATTTTGATTTAATCTAAAAATTGTGAAGCGAGGCTTAGCTTCGAACAACCAGTATGGTGCTTACAATTAATGCAAACATTTTATCAAACCTTCAAAGGCTAATATGCTTGCAATAGAGTAATATATTTATTTTACACTATCTATTTTTGAACTATTATAGCAAAAATGGCTAGCTCTATTTATATAATGTATCTTTAAGTATAAGTGGCTAGATTATGAAAGGACAATTATGGCTATTGCAAACCATACATGTATATAAGACTGTTGCCACTATTTGTCGTGTATTTTGTACACTACGTGTATTTTGTCCAATGGTTTGGATTGTTCCTAGTTGGTTTTAATTTTTTTTTACAACTGTATCCGTATTCAACAGTATTGGCAATTCCCGGAGAATCGTACAGCAAGACCGAGTCTAGTCCAATACTAGAAATATACAACATAAACCAAATGACATTTAACAGACGCAAGTAAGGAGGTCTGAGTTGCTGCTGAAGTATGGGGTTTATATGAGCGTCATCCCCGGAGTGCTGCCCAGATGTTAATGACAAAAAATATACCATAGCTATTACAAACGCCCCAATGACATTTGGAAGCCGTAATTGCTCAGTGGGTATTGCGCTGGCTAACTAATAGACCAAGAGCCAGTGACGAAAAAACTGCCTCATAAGTAATAGAAGGTTTGACCATATTAATTGGCAGCTATTGATAGGGCAAATTCAAAACACCCAGTCTTACGAGGTTTCAGTGGGGCATTTGGCTGAGAGGGGCAGCTAAAAAGGGTCAAAAAGGGCTAAAATTTGCCTCATAAGTAATAGGATCAGAATTATTTCTAAAATGTTGCTATACAATGTATGAATATAAAAAATATAAATCTGACCGGAAAAAGTGGGGCCATGCCCTTTTCTGGCAGCCTTAAAAAGTGCCTACGGGGGCCAAAATTTGCCTCATAAGTAATATAGTTGAAATTGGTGCCAAATGTTAGCTATGTGCGAGCCGATTCTAAAAATATCAAATCTGACTGGTTTCAGTGGGGCACATCCCTAATCTGACCACTTGAAATCTGCCCGATCTGCCACGCCCACAAAAAAGGTCAAAATTTGCATCATAAGTAATATGATCAGAAATAGTTTTGAAATGTTGTGGTGCTATATCTGAATCTTAAAATGCAAAATCTGACCAGAAAAAATGGGGCCATGCCCCTCTCTGACTACCCTAAAAAGTGTGGACGGGGGCCCAAAAATGCCTCATAAGTAATAAGATTGAAATTGGTGCCAAATGTTAGCTACTTATGAGACGGTTCTAAAAATATAAAATCTGATTGGTTTCATTGGGGCAAACCCCTAATCTGACCACTTAAAATGTGCCTAATCTGCCACGCCCACAAAAGGGGTCAAATATTGCCTCATAAGTAATATGACTGAAACTGGTGCCAAATGTTAGCGGTGTATTAGTCGATTCTAAAAATATCAAATCTGATGGGTTTCTGTGGGGCAAACTCCTAATCTGACCACTTAATTGTCAGTACCCACCACACCAGAAATGTGAATACACATTTTGTTATCACTTAAAAATTAAATCTACAAACTGAAATATGATTCAAATGTGTGCCAAATGTCTGTGAGTATGTTCTGTTTGGTTTATAAATCTTTCAGATGTTTCTATATCCTGTCTAATTCACACTTGTTAAATGATATAATCCAAATATGCGACAAACAAACTTCTCTATTGTAGGCGTACATTCGTCATTTATATTTTGGTGGCATCCAAAGTTGGAAAATTATTCTTGCCCTAAGGACCTTTTGTTATCACTTCCAAGTTAAATCTACAAGTTGTTTGACACATCACTATTAATTTGCAGTTTTCAACAACCTAGTAGAAATTCAATACAACACTACTGGCCTCCAAGTTATATGATTCTCCATTAAAGGAGCCAAGTCTTGGAATTCAATACCAGCCCAGTTTTCGATGTTGCAAACATGACTTAATGGTCAATTTAAATCAACATCGGTGTTGTTATCTTACCTTGTTATCTTATCTATTATTCCTAGTGGCTGTGCAGATGGCAAGCTTGTGGATGTTATTTGGATAATATCACATGCACTAGAAACTACTGATACACAAATGTGGGTTGAATCGAATTCACTTGTGGTAAAAGATAACTTTCCTCAATAACAAATATGCTATCTTCCTAAAATCAATCAATCGCCAACCTCCCTCAATTTTGTTTTGGAAACAATGCAGAGATCCCAACAGATTGGTGAAGAGGGTGGTCAAGAATACATGATAGTGACACATGACTTGGCTATTACAAAGATGGCATAATTATACAATTCAGGCTGCAGAAAGTCCTCTATTTGACAACCTCTTCATAATGCTAGGACCTTTCCACATATTAATGGCATATTTCAAAGCTGTCAGGAAGCATATTGGAGAACGACCATTCGTAATTGAAGGATAATAGCTGATGGTTCATGTACTTGGTTTTTAACAGGTATCCACTATAATCGATGTAAACGCATCCACCCTTTGCAAGCTTTATCTTTGGAGGTATTACATTTCAGACGGTTTTGTCAACCAACTTTTTCAACAGCTACAATGTTTCCAAAGAACTGAATAAAATAATTGATTATGCACACAAGACATTGGCCGGTGAACATGGGAAAACAGTCAAATATTGGTACACATATGTGAAAATAATTCGAGTATTCACCTTTTTTCACGAGGTATTCATGTTGGGGACAGCTTATATACATACTGCCTCTTTGAAATGTCAAGTCTATTCTTTAATTTATATCAGCCAAACTATGCCATATGGATATTCTGGTTTCATGACAATATGATGAAAACAGATGAAACACATCCTGGAATATCTGACGAATTCCCATAGCCATACATAGAATAGACAGTTAATGCACATGCTGCTAATCATTTGTCGGGTATTAGTATCATCATAGAAATTCCATAGCAGCTAGACAGAGATGGTCCATGTCTCGTTATATGAGGGCAACTATAGTTGGACATGTGTTTGAACATTTAGTCATTTCCAGACCAGAAGATGTAACTTCTGAATTGAGACAAGCTAATATTCAGAAGAACACAGCACATCACATTACTGAAAGAATTGTAAACATGTCTAATCCATTCAAAAATAATGCGGAACATTAATTAACATTAATCAGCAGATTTCCTTTTATTTAAAGGTTTAAGAAAATGGTTACATATCTCATGACAAATTTATTTCAGAAGTTATTGCAGACCCCTGCTGGTTTGATAAACCCATAAAACGGTTAAAACCAACCTAAAAGAAACATACAAAACGGCAACATCGTAGGCTACAGTTGAAAATGGAGAAAGATATGATGACGATTACCAGATTTTATCGGATCACACAATGTTTTTTCTTAATCTACACGGAGACCTCCCAGTAACATTTGGTGCAATTGCTTGTTATATTTTGGTTAAAATATTTAGTGTGTCGAGTCAAGAGATTAATGCCGCATTTGACAGAAATGAAAAACTATCGATAAAGGACATAGAGAAAGAAGACCCGCTGGTTCCTTAGATCGAGACCAAGAATACACCATTTCAGGTCCACACATGAGACTACCATCAAAGTTTACATCAGCATTAAACATTGACAAGTTCAAAAAATCTCTTCTACAGTACACGGTTAACAATTGAATGTGTACTGAATATCTGCCAGTTATTAGATCTAAGACATTGTATGTAACTTATTACGTTTTACAAATGTAAATGGGTCTCTTCAGTGTTACTACAAAAATTGTACATTGACTTGTATGCACGAAGAAGCAATTTCAAGAATGCTTTTTCATATAGCTGCGACAAACCTGTCCATACATAATATTGTCCATTCCATAGCTACAGATGTTTTGATCATTTTACTTGGAAATTCCTTGTGTCGGAAATGTGTGGATGGAGGTTGGAGAGAGCAATGGGGCTTAACGCCCATTCGACACAAACTAGGTCATTTCGGGACTAACATATTCAATAATTCGCTTGCGCATAGGGGTCTTCAGCAGTGAGAGGAAACCGGAGTGCCCGGAGGAAACCCACGAGGTTGAGAAGGCGTCCCTATCTCCATGCCACATACGCTCACACCAGGGATCGAGACCACAGTCGCAAGCCAGAGGTGACAGGCCAGCTAGAGGTCCAAGCGCGGCACTCTAGACCACTAGGCCACCCCCCACCCCCCCCGGATGGAGGTTGGAATACAGTCACAAAAAAATTGAGATATATGCAGACAATTATTTCCATCATTATGCATTGCTTTGCCAGCTTTTCACAGATTCACTGACTACACTGCTGCGTTCACAATGGGAAAGTTTTGTCCAATAAAGGTCCTTAGGGCAAGAATAATTTTCCAACTTTGGATGCCACCAAGATATGAATGACGAATATATGCCTACAATAGAAAAGTTTGTTTGTCGCATATTTGGATTATATCATTTAACAAGTGTAAATTAGACAAGATATAGAAACTTCTGAAAGATTTATAAACCCAACAGAACCTACTCACAGACATTTTGCACACATCTGAATCATATTTCAGTTTGTAGATTTCATTTTTAAGTGATAACAAAATGTGTATTCACATTGCTGGTGTGGTGGGTGGTGACAATTAAGTGGTCAGATTAGGAGTTTGCCCCACAGAAACCCATCAGATTTGATACACCGCTAACATTTGGCACCAGTTTCAGTCATATTACTTATGAGGCAATATTTGACCCCTTTTGTGGGCGTGGCAGATTAGGCACATTTAAGTGGTCAGATTAGGGGTTTGCCCCAATGAAACCAGTCAGATTTTATATTTTTAGAACCGTCTCATAAGTAGCTAACATTTGGCACCAATTTCAATCTTATTACTTATGAGGCATTTTTGGGCCCCCGTCAACACTTTTTAGGGCAGTCAGAAAGGGGCTTGGCCCCATTATTTCTGGTCAGATTTTGCATTTTAAGATTCAGATATAGCACCACAACATTTCAAAACTATTTCTGATCATATTACTTATGATGCAAATTTTGACCTTTTTGTGGGCGTGGCAGATCGGGCAGATTTCAAGTGGTCAGATTAGGGATGTGCCCCACTGAAACCAGTCAGATTTGATATTTTTAGAATCGGCTCGCACATAGCTAACATTTGGCACCAATTTCAACTATATTACTTATGAGGCAAATTTTGGCCCTCGTAGGCACTTTTTAAGGCTGTCAGAAAAGGGCATGGCCCCACTTTTTCCGGTCAGATTTATATTTTTTATATTCATACATTGTATAGCAATATTTTAGAAATAATTCTGATCCTATTACTTATGAGGCAAATTTTAGTCCTTTTTGGCCCTTTTTATCTGCCCCTACAAGCCAAATGCCCCACTGAAACCTCGTAAGACTGGGTGTTTTGAATTTGCCATATCAATAGCTGCCAATTAATATGGTCAAACCTTCTATTACTTATGAGGCAGTTTTTTCGTCACTGGCTCTTGGACTATAACAGGAAGGTCCTGGGTTCCAATGTGGTGTTGGCCGAGAAAGTTCCTCAGGAATATCCGGCGTGGGACGAAAAACCGAGGTATCGTGTAAGAACAGGTCAGAGCAAACTCTCTCGCATAGCACACCACAAACTCCATGTCATATTCATGGAAAGTGGATATAATATCATAAAAGTTATATCTGCATTGTAAGTAAGTTATTTTTTTTCAGAAAATACAAAAAATGCAAAACATCGCAAATCTATCCTGATGTATTACAAATACTAATGAATCCAATTGCTTGATAATTAATCCAAATTTCTGTGAACATTGCTTTGAATTAAAGGTATTTTATGTATTGACAGTGCTAATGAAGACGGACATATGTCATATATTGTGCTGTGGGGGAATTATATATAATTATGTCAATGATTTCTTTGGGCCTATCCGAACGCCGAGAGAAAAACACGATAGAAATACAAGAAGAAACTGTCTTCACCGACAGCGGGATAGAAGCCCGGACCTCTAGGTTAACGTGATAGCGACAGACTCACTGAACCACCTGATACCTATATTTGTTAAGACTACCATTATTATAAAGAACAAGACATTGTAAAGACAAGAGTATCTAAACGTGCAGAGGTGGATCCAGCGAGGGGCGCCCCCCCCCCCCCCCCTAATTTTCGCCAGTGCCCATTTTTACTGCTGAAAGTGCCTTTTTTCAGACCCAAATATGTCCTCTCCGAACATTTACTTAGACGAAAATATCAGCCAAATATAGCTCTTGGAATGTCTACAGATGCCCCATCACCGCAGTAAGTGCCCTCATTTTGCGGCGCCCCCCGTTTTCAAAATTTCTAGATCCGCCCCTGAAGTGCATATCTTAGCCACACGTCCTTGGAAGTCGAATATATTTTCTATGTAGGGTACCATTTGCCATAAACGCATCAATAGGCACAATTACGCATTTCAGATTTGCCATTATCAAGCTACAGTTTAACAAACAATTATAAGTGTAAAAATGTAAATGTCAGACTAGCATGTTGTGCATAGCGTGTTAGATCGTCACGTGTTTATAGTAACAGAAAGCATTCATTTAGAACGTCGTGTTTCTGGATACAACGGGAGAGTCTACGTTAAGCCAGCACAAAGAAAACGTCTTTGACAACATGAAAGTTGCCGTACACGTCGCCGAAAAAGGCACCACTTATTTTTCGGCGACCCATTCGTCGTTCTGTCTTAATGGTACTCTCGCCTCGGAAGTTGAAAGTTACATGTTCAAGGGTTGCTTTCAAATTTTACTTCATGTTAGAAAATCAGAATGGGGAGATTTTGGATGAGTTTGAGCTTTCGAACGTGATAAATGAACATTTTCAGTGACAATAGGGTAAATTGAAATGTATTGTGTTACAAACACTTATACTTTCAAAACCGGAAAACAGCCATTGCTTAACGTTAATTCCATCTCGGATTGTATCTACACGACGATCTAAATGGACGCTTTCAGCCACCGTAGGCATTTGATGTGCTTGTGGTTTTCAATTAATGCGGTGGCTCATTGATATAGACGTTGGCTTTCTATTAGGGGGGGGGGAGTTGGAATTTTATGTAAAAAGAGGCCGCTATCCGGGCAAAATTTCCCTCATAGCACACTTGTAGGACTTTAATCCTCATTTCAAATGGATGACCGCGAGGGCCCAATCGACTGACGACCCAGAGACCCTCCCCATAACCGCTGTAGATTAAATTTAATTCCCATGTCTGTGGGTTTGGATACAAACTGGAACCGATGATTTCGCTGCCCAATTCAGACCAATAATCAAGGTCGACCTGTGATGATCTGTTTATTTTTTAAAGAAAATAAGATGTGGTATAAAATGACATGATACAATAGTTGTTAATTGACACAGATCATATATCCCGCATTTAAAATATAGGGCTCATTGTTTAATATTAAAAGCAACATTGACATCTATTATTTTCTTTCTTTTTTAGAGTAATGAAATATATATTATGACATTTTATCTATATTCAATATATAAACCAATTTTAGAAATCTATATTACTTAAATGACACGACATTTGTTTGCTCTTTTAAAACGATATTTTTAGATCGGTTAATGTCGGTTGAAATTTGATCCCATTTAATCGTGCTTTACAATTTATGCATATTTAACCGACATAGGCGAGACTTGGTTCTCTCTATATATATACACATATATAAGCCAGCCCATCGCAAATATCTCAGCGTATACGTACAAACCACAAAAGTCGAAATAAAAAAGTCGGTTGAAGACCGCCTCACCCCAAATTATGACCTTACACTCAAGGTCACCTATAAGCAAATATAAACTTTGTGCAGCAGCTAAATAAATAAGGAAAATGATAAAGTGAACGATCTCACACGAAATTATTTATTCAGTCGTAAACCCACAACCTATAGGCTTTAGTGAAATCTGTTGTTATCTTTTAACTGTCCCCTGACCGTTATTAATATAAATACTTTTAAAATAAATTGAAATGAGATTTGGCGTCCTACTTTAATAATTGCTGGAAGCAACCGTTTAACTTAGATATTTTATACCATACCGACTTTTTAAAAATAAATAATATACTTTGTGACCTTATCCGATAAAATGAGATTTGTTATATTATGTACTATTAAACTCTAAAGCAGTCTTAATTGAATGCAAAGGTTCAATTTATTTAATTGTTAAGGTTGCCGTCTATTAATGAAGGAACACAACCTTATCCTTTGCCTTGAGAAATTGGGCTACAACTATCGCATTACTGAATGGTCGAATGACCGCGACAAAACATTAGGCCAATAGTTTCATAGCACGTCTGGTCTGAAAAGTTTTGCCACGGCACCAATTGGATAAAACTAATTTACCAGGGACAGTTTACTCCACCGGTTGGAGCGGCAGAAAGATATATCTCACTTTCACCGACACACATTACAAAGATATTCTGTTCAACAAACAATACGTTTAATTCTAAAAACGCGACAACGACTGGTAAAACGGGTGCTGTATTGCACTTGGTTTCAATCATCAGGAATTTCGATCCCTGAAATAAAAGCCCTCATTGATAAATCTCTTACTAAGAAAATCTTATATGAATAAAAATTTAAACCATTTGCTTATAAAAGTAACACTATTGAAATTATACAAAGTTCAAGAATACCTAGCGTCGCAAAGAAGTTTAAATTCATTATCTACACGTATTAATTCTCCGGGTTATTACTTTGGAATGGAAACTTGTTCTTCAAAGGAAAATATTGTCATTGACATTTACTGTATTGGATATTATTGAAATGAAAGAGCATTCCATAGACAATGAAGTTATGTTATATTTGCTCAGTCTTGGTTTCTGGTTCAGCAAAAGGTAGGTCACCGACTTCTTAATTGATGTAAAATATGTTTCGGTACAGGTAACCCCTGTGACCTATCAAATTAAACAAAGGGGTGAAGAACAATCTCTTAGAAACTACAACTAAAGGCATCACAGATTTTTAAGTACTTATTATGTAGCTAAGATTGGATGATGTTTACATATATTGAAAATGCGCTAGCAAAACGTAAATCAATAAAAAAAAACACACGTGCGTTTAAACAGTCGCACATTACGCTTTTACTTCGAGGGTGACGAATGAAATTTAAACAATCACTCATACATTCTGCAATAATACAGCAACCCAATTTGTAACTGTGGGAGAAAAACTCGAACTAATATAAAGTTTGACTGTGGCCGCCATAAATACAAAACTTAATCTTACATTATGCAGGAGCTAAATCTGCCTATTTCTGGTCTTTCATTAGGCCTGAAATGTTATATAAATTATTGATAAGACATTTATTAACTTATCCAGACCATTATCAAATATCAATGTCAACGCTAGCCTGCAAAATTTAATCATGAATTGGATAATCGAGACTATGTTTTTATTGTACCGACTTTAGTAATGGTGATCGAGGCTAAGTCGAAAATTTGAATCGCTAAAATCTCGGTTCAGAGGGGATCAATTTGACTGAAATTTTCAGCAAATTCCCTTTACATTATCTTGTGTTTAAGTTTTTAATTGAGAACTGCCAACTATTTATCTAATCTCCTATGGTGTATCTTTAAGATTCATAGAATCTCCACTAAATATCTTCGAATTCAATGAAGGGCATTCAACCACCCAATGTACCCTGTCTGTTTTTAAAAAAAACTATCAGATAAAAACATATTTTAGGACCGGGATCAGAATATTTATCGATCTGTTCCAATAAGAAAAATTATGCCGGTATAACAAAATTAACTCAGCTGATAAATTTATTTATATCTTGTCTTACCGGTTTTTTCTGGCAGGCGTTCAGCTGATAACCTTGTGAAGAACTTGAGCAGTTCATGTTTCAAACCCGAATAAAAAATGTTTTAAAAAAGGTTGAAGTTATTTTTAAATAAATCTTGGTTTGTTCAATAGTTTTAAAGCAAAGTAGCAACGTTTCATCAAGAAAGTTGTTTTAAAATTTTTGATGAGCATTCAATTATTTGTTCCATAATACCTATTTTTTTATTATAAGTATAAACCATCTAAAATGGTCTATTGATACATTATTTACACATTATAGCATATTTTATTTATTACATAGCAAGTTAAACTGTACCCCATTATCATATAATTACCATAAAAGGTGGACAAAAAAAAATAATTTAATGCAACATATGGTATTTATAAATATTAATAATGAAGTTGCTGGCCACCATGAATCATGCAGGAGTGTAAATAAGGAACCACCTGTGCATGATATATGTAGACATCTATCAGCTAAGTCTTAACCGCATTGTTTCGGCTCAGCTGATAAACGCAATCAGCTGTTTGAAGCCTGTTTCAGGCGGTGTAAACAATTTTTACACGCTTGGCAGAATTCCAATATGCCAGTAAAATAACAACTATATATAAATATATATATATTCATATATCCATATCAAGGTTATAATAAATTTTAAAGGTCTCACAAGAATATCAAATTCAAGAATAAATGAAGATGATGCAAAAAAGACATCTCAGATTATTTTCACCTAGCGAATATTGAATATTCAACCGTGCGATAATATTGTCACCTTGATAAAGATTCAGGGGCGTTATCCACGGACATTTTATCTAAAATATACGTGTAAGGATGCAGATTTTTCGTTGGTTGAGTTAAAATCCAAGCGCAAAATTTTAGTTTTTAACCAATTAAAGAGCTGCATTCTTTAAAAATCTATCCTAAATCTTAGTTATGAAGGCCACTGCAATCTAAAAGGTATACGACTACATTATCACATATATATTATTTTAGTATTATTAAATCTGTCGCCAGCCATACCGACAATACCCGAACCCAAACTAAATAACCCTAAACACAATTACCGCAAACAATTTGCGAATATGAATCGGTCTCAGGTCGCTCCGAACACCTTCCAATGTGTAAGTATTCTAAATCATTCATTCAAAGTGACCCAATAAAAATAGCCCACTGCATTAATATTTGTAAGAAATGCTTACAATTTACTGATATTTTCAAGAAATTGCGAGAAACGAATTTTGATTTTTGTTGCCTTGCAACTATTTGGATCGCCTCATGGGATTAAAAAAAGCATAGTAAAGTTGTTTCATTAATTAATGCTGTATCAAAGTATACATTATTTAAAATAGTTCAATTTCAAATGTTTGAATTTTAATTGATGTTGGCATTATAAAATCAAATTACTTTTTTAAAAACACCCCAACCTTTATATCGTTTTAAAATGTTACCCGGAGCCCCATTATATTCATTTAATCATTTACCATAATTTTGACGACTTAAGGTAGTTCAGAGGATCTTGTTTACAGACTGAAAAACGGTATTTTTGATATATACGGCAGAGCTTTTTGTCAAAATCTTAGTCAAAAAAACGAGTTCATTTACAAATTTAATATTAGCCAAAATTTGTTTTCGCTCGATGGCACCAAAACACACGAATGTAAGAACTTCGCAAGCTTTGCACATGAAACTTGAACACTCAATCAGTTAAGTGGTGCCACATTTGGACGACGACCAACGCAACAACGCTATCGCTCAGTTACCAGAAAGATGTAGCCAGGCTGCTGAATGTTTCCCCAGAGTACCATTCCTCGCCTTTGCGACAGGTACCGACAGCGAAGTTCAACACATGACCGCCCAAGCTCAGGCCAAACAAGACTGACCCCCACCTGCCCTGGATCGTCTTATCCGGTTACGTCATTTACGGAAACGGTTCACAATAGCGACCTCTATTGCAGCAGACAATCGGTAAACGCCAACGCGAAACTGGATTACGAGCCAGACGTCCCGTTGGAGCTGCTGTTTTGAATTACACCAACGCCGTCAAATCAGACTTCAATGGGTTGGGACACATAAGGTATGGCTACAGCAACGCTGGAGAACTATTACTTGGTTAAGCGACGAGTCGTGGTTCTTGTTGCAAAAAGTTGATGGTAGAACGAGGGAATAGCGACGACGAAGATTACGCGTTTCTTTTTTTTTTTTTGAAAAGTATTATGATTGTTGCAACGGTACTTAAAAATCTCGATTATCTTAACGTAAATCTTAAATTAAATACTAATCTACTTAGAATCAAAGACAATCGCTGGTTTAGACACTTAAAAAAATTGTAAAGCAACACTTATATGAGAAAAGTGTCACGGCCGTGTGCTTTATCCTTTATCGTGAAACGGTGGGATTGGATGGGCATACAAAGCGCGAAATACTTTGTATCAATAAAAAAGAATCACAATGTGATCCTATCATAATAAACACCCTCCTGCAAAAATTCTTGGATCCACCCCTGAGTTGAAGCCAGAAAAAAAGACCCGCAATAGAAATATTTAGCTGTTACATAATGCATCTTTATGAACAATCAAACCTTATATTGTAAATATATATTTAGCCACTGTACTTATACTGTATTTTAAAAAACTTTCTGTGCGGTTTATAACGTCTAAACAACCATAATAATGCTCCCATGGTCGTGTTTCAAGGTTGTATTGTAATCAGACATAATAGACTGACTGGGGTCTTTATGAACCGTTGACCTTTATACACCAAAATATATCGGTTAAACCATTATACTGTACTAATATAAAATATAATGCAACTTTCTAGGCTACTATAAACAATATTTATTCAATATAAGAAATTGATTGTCCCGTGTGAGCTATAACTTAGAAGTAAAATCTAGTGGTCTAAAAACATATAAACATACCATGCAGCGTATTGTTAACCGACAATTATCGATACTATAGTTTGGAATTTCCGAGACATTGGACATTCTGCACACAGAGATCCACCTACTTCATACTTCGAAAATGAATCCCTGTCCTGAACGGCCGCCATATTCAAAAAAATAGTACATGTATATTGTTTTGTAATGTGATGCTACCCCGTTTGCATCTCGCATACGCACAAAGACGAAATAAACCAATTCTATCCCATTAAATGGTAGCAGAATGAATACTTCTCAAAATTCTCTAAGTATATTTATTGTTTTCGACTAAAATCGTCGATTTACGACTTAAAATGTCGGTCAAATAGCTTTGTGATTGTTCTCAAGCGGAGCTTACTAGCCTAAGTTTAGTATAATGGGTATTGGATTGATGGTTATTCGAATGTCTTATGGAGAGATTGCTACGGGAGCACTAATCTGGAGTTAGATTTCGGAAGCCGTATTTTCGAAGCTATATAAACTCATGGCAATCCATTAGTATTTTAGAGGTGTAAATTCTCTCTTCGGATATAACAGACTTCGAATGATTGTTGAATTCTTTAATATACCGGAACATAAATATACAGATATCGTCATACAGTACTGACAGGCCAGTTACTGCACTTAGTAAGGGATCCTAACTAGTGACTGCCTTCAATGTACAATTTTTGTGATATTTAAGGCAAATCAGACAATAGGATAAAAGAAAAATTGATAAATGTTGTAATTAAAACTGACATGTCGATATATGAACAATGCATAAAAGATTAAACAATAATATAAATCAACAAAAACAATAGATTGGATTAACGTCGTTACCAATGACGGCTTGACAAGTGATGACAGGTTAACGACTTACTAGCCAGTTGACTTTAAAGTGGTTAATTTAAGAAACATTAAATATATTAGCCATTGGCAGATTATCACACCATTATAATTTCCTCTGTTTTAGAAAAGACGCGTCCCTGCGTCTTAATCAACGATACGAAAGAAATGATAAATTATTTGTTGAATGATGAAAAACACAATAATATTAAATATTGAATTCGTAAAGTTAAATAATCGAGCAAGAGAGAAACAATTTGAGCTGAACACAAATACTGACTGTAGCCATGATTATCACACTATTATAATTTCCTCTGTTTTAGAAAAGACATGTGCCTGCGTCTTAATAAATGATACGAACGAAATGATACTTTCCTTTGTTGAATCTTTGAATCATGTAAATAAAAAGATGACATTAAATATTGAGTTCGTTGCATTGGAAGTCCCATTCAAGGATAAAAAAAACCAGACAAACGGGAAGGAACTGTAATGCGAAAAGCAAAAACTAATAGTACTGTCTACAGGCATTATGCTTAGATCTCCATTTCCAGGTAGATTCCCATTGATAAGTATTAGAGCTTTCGACGGGCACAGTTCTCAGATTAAAATCTCTACAGTGTTGTCTTACAATTTTTGCACATTCCCAGAATGTCCCTCGGTCGGTTTGTATTAGGTATTCATGTTCATCATTGCCCACATATCGCTGTCGTAGAATGTTTTCAATTCGAGCAAAGGGTGTAGGTTCCACTGGACAGTTACGGTTGTGTCTAGTTCTCTTGTACTCCTCTATCACCGCAACGAAAGGGTTGTCGCGTTTCAACTGTGGCAACCCTAAAATGTCCATATCTTCGCAGTACCTGTCATCGTTCATTGAAGCTTCTGTTTGAAAAATCGGTCCTTTGGTAACAGCTACTGTTTGGGCTGTCTTGTTAAAAACACGCACTGCTGTTGTCTGGCATAACTTTGACTTCGACGATTTCTTTGTGGGGATATCAGGAAGAGGGTGCTCTTTAGGCAGTTTTTCCTCTGTAAGTGTCATGGTACTTACGTTTGGTTGTTGAGTCTGTTGTTTTTCTTTGTAACTCTGACTTCTGTACCAATCTCGCTTGAGTTTACTGGCTGATTTTCTCTTTTGTGGCACCGACGAATAGAAGCCACTCCATGTTAGCACAACGCTAAAATTATTTCCTCTGCTTTCTATTCTCCATTGGTTGGCCTCTGTTTCAATGTCCATGATTTTAAAAATCTCAGCCAATTTTTCAGGGATTAAAACCTGTTCCATTGTGAAGTTGTCGTTTGGGGGTGGCGTGGTATACTCGCTATGACTTGTAGAGAGGTTGGGGTCTTGCCACACAAAACTTCTCCGCCAACTTTAGAGGTGTAAATTCTCTCTTCGGATATAACAGACTTCGAATGATTGTTGAATTCTTTAATATACCGGAACATAAATATACAGATATCGTCATACAGTACTGACAGGCCAGTTACTGCACTTAGTAAGGGATCCTAACTAGTGACTGCCTTCAATGTACAATTTTTGTGATATTTAAGGCAAATCAGACAATAGGATAAAAGAAAAATTGATAAATGTTGTAATTAAAACTGACATGTCGATATATGAACAATGCATAAAAGATTAAACAATAATATAAATCAACAAAAACAATAGATTGGATTAACGTCGTTACCAATGACGGCTTGACAAGTGATGACAGGTTAACGACTTACTAGCCAGTTGACTTTAAAGTGGTTAATTTAAGAAACATTAAATATATTAGCCATTGGCAGATTATCACACCATTATAGTATCCAAATCCGGTATTATTTATTTTTAGAAGCTTTCGTCTTATATCCAGTTTCATATCAAACAAGTACTTATGTTGTTAAATATCAATTATTGGTATCAAGACATTATCTTTTCTGATATCTTTTCTAACAATACCACTTTCTGTGCTAACCTTTTTTCCGATTGCTTGTAAAACGTACCATTATTACGAATGTAAGACGAAATGGTCTTCAAAAGAGATCGAGACATTCGAATTCTAACGCGCCCTTCTAATCACTTCTTTTTAAGGTTAATCACTTCTTTTTAAGGTTAAGGATATTTCCTCTGAATCATTTTAAAGATAATAATTTATAAACAATCGTCGTATACGGAGATCATTAAATCATTGGTTTTAAACCAAACTTCAAATTGTGTGATACATTTAGGACTATAAGCACTGACAATATTATGGTGTTCCCATAGCTTTGTATTGAAAAGTAAATCGTAATATGAATTTATTATGAAGGCTAAGTTTACAATGTTTATTCCAATTTGACGAAACTTACAATGTATGTTTATAACCCACGGTTCTTGTTTCCTTTAGATATTCCCACAGGCACTTGAAGGGATTAAAATAAAACTTCTTACTACTGCTTGACTATATATATATAATATCATTCAAGGTATTGCAGACGACATCTTTGTTGTGACTTTTTATGATATATTGTCTGCTTTCATCTCGCAATACTCACTAGTTCTAACACTTCATGTCATTTTTATTGCCAACGAGACTTTATTTGATCATTATTCACATTCAGATGTAATTAAATTGGTCCTTTCACAGCGTTATTAATAACAAATCAAACTTAAAAAGCTATCACTAGTCGATATTCAACTTGGCGAGCCCGGAAGTAACGCGAAATAAGGTCAAAAGAAGTCTGTATCACCCAGTCCCTTTATAAACCTAGCATTACTCGATATGTGCATAGGAACTGGGTGATCAAGTCTCGCGTGATAGAACTTACGAAGCGAGGCCGCGGTTCAGCGAGACTTGATCACCCAGTTCCTATGCACATATCGAGTAATGATAGGTTTATAAAGGGACTGGGTGATACAGACTTCTTTTGACCTTATTTCGCGTTACTTCCGGGCTCGCCAAGTTGAATATCGACTAGTGATAGCTTTTTAAGTTTGATTTGTTATTAATAACGCTGTGAAAGGACCAATTTAATTACATCTGAATGTGAATAATGATCAAATAAAGTCTCGTTGGCAATAAAAATGACATGAAGTGTTAGAACTAGTGAGTATTGCGAGATGACAGCAGACAATATATCATAAAATGTCACAACAAAGATGTCGTCTGTAATACCTTGAATGATATTATATATATATAGTCAAGCAGTAGTAAGAAGTTTTATTTTAATCCCTTCAAGTGCCTGTGGATATTCCCACCCGAATCCATAATCTCGGAAAAACAAATGTGGTTTGCAAGAATAGATCTTTGATGATAACAAAACATATAAAGTTTATCATGATTTTGAAAATAATTTCACGGGTGCGTCTCTTCACTATCTTTAAATGATCGCTGATTACCACCCTTTCTTCCATGGTTGGTTTCTTGAACGTGCCAAATAGGTTATAGATATTTTAGGAATTAGACCGAGCTTATATTTAGAATATAAACATTTTGAATTTTAATGGAGAGTTATTGAAAATCAGGAGACAACATGCATTACATATTGAAATCTACTGAAGGAGAAGATGACATATATAGGTCAAAAACGTGATTACCAAAATGGGGTACCAAAATTATACGGTGATCTGCTCCTAAATACAGATCTTAAAAACTGTGATCTGATCACTGCAAACTTGTGCATGATTTATGACCTTCCCTTCGGCTTTCCAGCGAGCGTGAAGGTTTGATTTTGTCCTGAAAACATTATGATTTTTGACCAGAATACCCTATTTGACAGACATCTTTAAATAACGAAAAATATAGTAGTAATGGCGATGATCAGTGGTCATTTGAAAATAATCGTTGGTCATTGGTGAAAAGGCGCTGCTTTCAGTGCCGGATTAACCTTGTGGGGGCCCGGGACTTACCAACTGTGTGGGGCCCCCATTGTTGTTTGTTCAAATTGTTCGTACTAACCGTGGATCGTACTAGTATGTACTTCGTCCCCTTGAGTGTCTGGGGTGTTTTCCTCCAGGATTTTTGTTTTTAAAATTAGGATTTATTTCAGTGCATCTGAGACCATTTAGGCAGCGATTTCATTGACTTTTAGAATTTGTTGACAATTTGAGTATTTTAAACAGACTCTTTCTCTTATGATGTTTTCATTTACTTTATTTTAGTGAAATTATTTTAGGTGACACAGAATTGGGGGGGGGACAATCATAAATTTTGACCAAAAACAACAATTTCCAGTTATACCGGAAGTTGTCATTTATTTTTTTTCACTGCATCGCATCTCTTCTAATTGAAAATTGCTGACCCACAGGGTTATCGTGTTTTTCATTCTTCCGTGCTCCTCTCGCGGACGCGTTGATAATCAAAAGTCTGACATCGGGGTCAAACTCCGCTCGTATGGCCTCTGACGGGACCTTCCATTACGGTCAGATCTTAATGTAGTAGCGGCCATCGAAAGTATAAAAAAAACGAAACGAATTTAAATCGGTATTTTAATCAGACTGACACAGACACGCGATACCAACACGTAAAGGAATAGATTTGTTTACAGCAGTTGAAATCTTATTTTTAGTTGAAAATCCACCGGCAGACTAAAGAAAAGCAACCTTGCTAGCCTAATAGAAGAACAAAAAGTAAATTAGAAATTTTTGGACTAAGACGTGAAATGGTCATAGCATAATCAATAGGCGAAAAGCGGGAACAACATTGACGTGACAAGGAGTAGGGTCGCCTGTCCAATCTCGTGGGTTTGACATTGAACGAAACTTGAACTTTTGCAACTCGCTAGACATTTCGGTTAAAGCGCACGACTTGATATTCGCAATGATATCTTCCATCGAGGAATCTTATAGGTCCCCAGCTGGGTCAGTAACCAATTGAAATTAGTGACGAAAAAAGTACAGTATTGCGGAGTTAAAGATTGTATCAAGAACATCTAGGGGCGGGTTGTTCCAAATTCTGTTATTTCAACAACCCGTTAAACTCCACCGGATCGTTAGAGTATTTTCCTGCATAAATCTGTAGGAAAAATTATAGGATTTGGACTATAGAAACTGTAGACTATTTGGGACCGTTATTTCCCACAGGCCCCCAAAAGTTTGTAGAACAGTATAGAATACCATCCTATATAATTCTATATCGAAAACTAAAGTAGTATTCTTGAGGGTTTTTTTGCTAAGGGTGTACATCGGCTGACATCCGTCAATTGCCTGTGTTAAACCGATAAAGGGTCCCAAGACCTTCGTAAAATGACAGCAAGTTAAGGACATGTTACAGTTAACAGCAACAAACGTTCTCTCCGTTAAAGATAACGATCTGTTTTCGCCATGTTAACGAGTCCGTATAAACGGAGTTGACCTAAATCTTACATAATTTATTTATATCTTTTTCTACCACTAGGATATTCCGGGTTCGAATCATTGTGTCGTGGCTTAGCGCTGTTCTTTGGCCTTGACATTTTCTCAAGGAGAGTGGAAAATACATAGAAGTGTTCAATAGTGACAAGCTTTCATTCGATTCCGGCACGGAACCAAATCGTTGAACGAGCCATCCCGTGAAACCGGAATATATATAGAAAAACCATCGTGATTTTTAAAATAAAATAATTAGGGTATAAGTTTCCTCGAAAGTTAAAATTCGAAGAAAGGGAACGACCCCACCCCCATCCTCCGGAACCTATCGTACACGTGATCTTAGAAAATATCCTGTCAAAATGTACCTACAGATTCTAGTGGTTTCATAATGCAGGATATTATATAGACAGTAGAATTTTATTATATATATAAATAGTTATTTACTGTCATTATACTTATATACACCAGACATTAACAATTACTATATTTCAAACACTGTAAAAAAAAAGGGGGGGGGGGTGATTGAATTTCACACTCATGAAACTAAATAAATCACCAGAGAGGCCCGATTACGTATAAAAATAATATCATTTGGAGTAAGAGTAATACAAAACAACGCACTCCCCCACCCCACAATCCACTGTTTATAACCATCTGAAGTAAAATGTTGAGTTAAGATGAAGTATTGAGAAATCAGTCGCAAGAGAACCGAAAGAGCGGATTCGGTCTAAACAAATTCATGCCAGAAATATACTTCAATCATGGCTAAATGTTTCAAAAACATACAACCTTTACGTTGGTCTCTAATTAAGCTTATAGATTGAATTTAGATCTCAGATGTTCTGCGAACACAATTGTTCAGTGTTTTGCAGTGAATTCAATGGTTGCTTTTGCGTCCAAGTACTTGGTCTACATCTGATTTTAAAATGTCAATCGAATTAATATGTCTGCGTTTAATAGATTTAAATGGGTTATTATTTCTATTTTTGACAGACGATGATATTTAGAGACAAGTGGTTGTTCAAATATCGTATTGTGTCAGTGACTTGATCTGGTTTATTATACGGACCCATCCATAATGAGTTACCGACTGAGTTATCTAACGGAAATTCGCCGGTAGCTTTATTAGGTAAACTAACTGGACTCCCGTCCATAGAAATAAAATGGTGTCTATCGTCCAACTTTTCTGCTCCGAGTGGACTAATGAAAACGGACATAAGCCATATGTTATGAAGGAAATACTAGTTATCTTACGAAACTGTACTAATTTGGTTGTTTTTTAAAGACGGTATCGGGAGAGCAAAAACGAAATCTTCTGTGGAATTTTCAAAAATTACTGCCACGTATTATAATGCGACAACCTAAAAAAGGGGGATGGAAAATAACATGAAACGAAAATTTATTTTCAAGACATAAAAAGTAAGCAAAAGAAGTGACAATATAGAAACTCAATTGTAGGATGTCTGTATTATTATTACTTTAATGAATAAGGGAAGTAAAAAACATGGAAAGAACAGGATTCGAAACCGTCACATCCGGAAAACAATGCAAAGCCGAAAATTATCCAGTATTAAACAATTGTGTAACCTTGAAACAATTTTGAGCCAATTAGTCCATTTATTTGTTTTATCCACACCATAGGTCATTATTTTCCCGGTTACATTAAATGTAGACGGCTATATTACGTTTCTATCTTTAGCACAAAAACGACATTAAACCTAATGACCGATTTCCCAAGAGAATTAGTCATAATAGCCTAAATCGTTAGTACGACTTTGATGCACCGACAAATTATTCTCAGAAATAAATAATTTTTTTGTGTAAAAATAATTGAGGAAATTCACACTTTGCGTATTCGGACGAATTTCTGCAAGTTTGAAGACGAGTATTTTTGTTCGTTCGTTACTGGAGTTCAAAGTCCACTTCGCCCGGAGGTGATATCGTAGACAAAGTATTTTTGTAGGCGAAATGGCTTGATATAGTTGAATATTGGTGACTTAAAGGTTGGCGCAGGACGCTGGAAATTTTAGATATTTTATCAATGTTTTCTTGATATTCTGGGGATCACGGTGGTCAAATGGGTAAGACGCTAACTCGCTAGCCTGGTGATCGGGTATTCGATCCCTGCGTTAAACCCCATTTTATTTCATTTCATTTCTTGATAGTGTGTGCTAAATCTCGTGTTTTACTGCTTACCACTGTATACCGACATCAACCAGGACCAGACATCGGACCCGACTGGTTGGGGAATTGTACTGCAAGGAAATAAATTGCAACCAGGAAAATTTGTTCAGTGCTAAAATGACGGGAAGGCCTATGAGAAACATTTATCGGAATTCTACAATTATCTTCATTGCTTTTCAGGAAGACAATTGTAACGGAGAGTACGTGGCCAAATGTGTGCCCAGACAATACGAGACTTCCCCATACTATCTTACAGATAAATTAACAAAGCTTTACACGACAAAGCATAATTATGACCCACGCAACAATGCTGATATCCGCATTCCTTTTTGTAAATTCACATTACATGTATATCAAAAGTCATTTATCCCTAAAACTGTACAAGACTGTAATAACTTACTCTAAATTAAATAGTACCAACAATGACAATGGTAGCGCCCAGTTTTTTTTCAAACCGGTAACAGAAAAGAAAATATTATGCATACTAGAATGTGTTACCACTGTAATTCGTTACATTCAAATCTCCATAAAATTAAATTGATTAATAGCCCTCAGTGTAATTGTGGATATCCAAATGAAAACGCAAACCATTTTCTTTTACAGATATCACAGACGAGGCTGATATCTGGAAGCTTATAAAGGTGAAAACGTTTTTTGAGTTAACGAGTCTCTACATACAGCAGGACTTACTGCTCTGGCCAAACTACTTTCCCTATCTTTTGCCTCGCATTCCCTATCTTTATATTCTCATTTCAAGGACTGGTCCCTGTCAGCTTCAGTGGATTCATTTCCGGCAGATTTGAATCAGTAGTATACGTGCATCTTCTGTCAGTGGTTCTTATGCTGCTGCAAAATCTATGCACTCATCGGGGGAATGTTGATTTACACTCTAATGGACCTGCTCGGAATCGACGGACGCTCAGAGAATGGTAACGGCAGTGCGTTGGTCGGAACCTTTCCTCAAACAATTGAGGAAAATGTCCGCTCATCAGCGCCGTGTTTGGTGAAATCATTGAAGGACTAAATCGGGAACTTTCACAAATGGACTACTTCCGCGATGAGAACAAGGACTCCTGTAAATTGAACATATAAAAGCTGCAATTGACACCCTTGACGAATCTTGATTGTTAGTCTGAATTCTCGAAATTGAGTAGCAGAGTAAGCATTACAATGAAATTACTCATAACTCACTCGGATAAGACGGATTATTTGTCAGCGAAAATTTCCTCAGCAAGACAATCACAGAACGCAAAACTATGCGGAAATGAGCGAGACAGCAGAAAAAGTAGCAGAAGTAAAGAAATTGGAATACGATTCATTGCAAAGGTTAAGGCGACAAATTTTGAGACGTCTCAAGAGTCTAATAAAGTGCCAGAATCACGGAGGTCCTGTAACACCGTCTACAAGAGACTGGATAGTTCAACTGAATGAAAATCAGCTTTTATCAGAAATTTCTTTTCTCAAACTGATCGTGGCTCGGGACATAAGACAGAAACGGAGAGTGAAGCTGGGTAATGGAAATGATCAATTCAAGACATTTCACCTAAACGAACTGGGACAGTCTATGAAGATGGCCGTCAAACCAGAAGCTAAACTTGTTAATGAACTAATTTTTGGAATTCTATGTACAAATTAAAGGAGTTGAATTCATGTGCCAAATTGATGTGCCACACACAAAATAATGTTCTTTTCGTAAAGGTCATGGGCCATTTGCTGTATGTGATACATCGGTACTTTCAAATATCAGTATTTATCGAGATATTAGTGGTTTTATTATGAAAAATGGTATTTTGGCGGCCATTTGAAAATTGGATCTGCACCAACCGAAGACTTCATTTCCGGCCATACGCTGTCAATGTTCGCCTTGTTAGAGTACTTTCGCCTATGAAAATGATGTATTCGTGGAGTTAAATAAAGAATGGATATGTCAAATGTGAGTTTGTAAAGTTATACTCAATCTGATCTTGTTCAAACTTCTCAAGGTCGTGAATTATGTGCTCTACCAGTATTTTGGTAATGGTATCGTTGTGTAAAATGGGCCGCCTGGTGGCAATTTTGAAAAATGGATCCGAGCCAACTGAAAAATCAATTTTCGGCTAAAATATACACTTTACTTATTCGATTTGTTTGAATGCTTCGAGCCGTTAAAATACTAGTCTGGTCTTCAAAAGTCTTCTTAAAAATATCTGTTGTCGCATCCCGTGTACAATTAGACCCGCTTGACGAAAGACACGGAGTTTGTTCACTGACATTTTCCTACATCGACGATTTTTGTCTAAAACACGAAATCTGCTTCAAGAATGATCCTATCCTTTTAATCTCCGTCATCGATGCTCTAGAGAGTTGATTAAAGGCTTGCCATGTGAATAAATGTATAAATAATAGTTTAAATAACATTTGAAGCCAAAATAAATACCAGCAATAGGTATATTTAGCTCTTGCATAATGCATCTTTAAGTGTCATAATGAGCCACACGATAAAAATAGAGGTGGAATCAAAATGCCGATTGTGTAGTCAATCATCTTTATGTATTGGCTTATAAACTCAAAATTTTCTACGCCATCAATGTTACCGAGTTTATGCAAGAAAGATCAACATTAAATAGGCCTTTTTATTGAAAATGAAAGACCAAGATCTATACATTCTGATAGGTTGTACAAACATTTCTATAATTCAGGTAGCAGCTGTCAAACGATATGCATATGTTGCGCTCTTACGTATTTTTTAAATTGCAGGCATATATACGCACAACGCAAATGTACTGAAAATAACGCCCATGCCATAAGTTCTACAATAAATCCCATCAACCATAGACGTATATATATCCCAGTGGGTCATCTACGAAAAATATTTCTTTTATTATAGGGCTGTAAGGTATTTGAACTTTAATGAAAAGCTTTAACCTACGCAATCCAAAAATAAAAACTGCTTACATCATTTCACTAGGTCAGTAGGTAACTTTTTTACCTTTGTTAAATTTTAACGACATGTGACAATACTGGTCCTATTCAATACATTTATATCTATGTCAAAATTCTTGATGTATTTTTGTCTTCTAGTTTCTGCTATCAAAGTTATAATCGATTTATTTTTAAAATATCATATGATCGAGATTTAAAGTCCAGGCGCGTCATTTCAGCGCTATAGATTCACCTACAAACTACAATATCTTGAAAACTGAATCTCTAAACGTAATATCAGCACAAAATGGTCCCTTTCCGATCAGTAGATGCACGTACAAAGATTTGTGTAATTGAAATTTCATCAATCCATGCTGATCGCTTTGCAATAAGCCTGTTGTCATTTTGTTGTCGGCGAAATTTTTTTGATAAAGCCTTTTTAAAAATATAACCAAAAAGGGCTTATTGCAAATGGAATGCTTTATCTTAAATTAAGCTTTAAATATCTAAGCCAGCCGAAGACCTGGACAGAATTACTTTAGGTGAAAATGGAAATATGTATGATTTCTTCAAATACAGCTTGTTTTTTTTTTTAAAAAAAATAAAGATGCACTACCGAATTAAAAGCTCCCTTTAAAACTGTGATTCATTTAAATAAGTAGACGTGCAAGTATAAAAATGATATAAATAAGATAAAACGCAGAAAAGCGTTAACATGCCCGAGACTAAGGTGTTAAAGATGAGTTCTTGAGATTAAGATCCATTTTGCACATGACATTTTGAAATATAAAAACAAATCTGGGGACATTTTTGCCGGTAAAAAATATTATACATGTGCAACCGTGCGATATCACCCCGTTGGAAGGGGCTTTAGATAGATGTACATGCACACAGAAATGGAGCAATTTGTATAAATGTTATTTTTCTTTATTCAAGCGTTTTACACAAACCCATTATTGTTTTCGTCATTCTATAGCTCACTTTACCAACAAAATGTTGACACGAACACAAAACAAAGAAGAATTGTTCAGAATATACGTTTTAGTAATAAAAGCAGTCAAGCAAGGTTCACCATTATGGCCAATGTTATTTGTTATCGATGCAAATGTTCAGAATGAAACGTAAAGGTCAAAACTATTTCAAGGTTATCGTTATGTGCTAATTATAGCCGTGTGTTATTTTTATGAATGAACGAAACATTATCTATAATTCGTTACTCCCAGATTAAGATAACCAAATGAATGTGACATATCATATTTCAAAATCTATTAATTCTATTGTTTATAATTAGCATCACGGAACAACGGCAAATGAAATCAAATCTTTCTTCTATCAATTAAAAATAATGCAATTAACTTATATTTGATACCCCGTTTCAATTAAAAGCTAAAACAGGATATGCATCTTACATAAGATTAAAATTATTAAGATTAGCACAAGTTTTAAAGGTTTGAGCAACGACGAACAATAATCTTAATATTCAATTTCTCCAACATTTAGGCTAAAAAATATATGTCAATGTTCTCTATGATTAAATAGACTACGATCGATTATTACACAGGTTTTCTCGATTATTATTCAAGATGTGACATAATAACCTTACACTGCCACAAATTTTATAAATATAAGTGTAGGATCAAAATATTGCAACAGATTCATTCATATAATGTTATTATTGGTTTTAAAAATATTAACATGTAAAAATTATATATCTTTCGATAATTAGTTCGATATATTATATTGAAATATAATTCTCTATTAGTCTCATATAATACACTTTGTTTACTTGTCCGAGTTCTAGATAGCTATATTATATATTTTCTGAATGACGTCGCTGCGATATTATTATGGTGATGATTGTTATCGGTAGAGAATTAACCCATATATGATATAAATAGGTGTACCGGTATAAAAGTGTATGGGATAAAAATCACTATAGGCTATCATAATTATTCAAAATTTAAAACACTCATTTTAATAGGTAAATTGGCCATATGTAAGATGGAAATTATTAAGAAACGACAACCAAGTCTTTTACCATTGTAATGCAGGAATGGTTATCAGAAATTAATTCTGACTAATTGCTATGCATTGAGTAACAGTACACGATGCACACGGAGATTATAGTTTTATGCGTACAGAAAAAATATACATAAACAATGTTATTTTTCTTATTACTAATCAATACTAAAATTCACGCCTAGGGTAGCTTATATACACGTGGTTCACGTCTCGCTATAAATACACAGATATCTAGAAATGTCCGCTGTACATAGCCAGTTGTAGCCGGCAGACGTGGGAGCCAGCAAAGAAAAACGCGCGACAACATCAAGCTTTTCTTCTTATGCAGTCATGGTAATTCGGTTAGTTCTCGATAACAGATTGATTAACTGCTCATGGAAGAAAAATAAGAAAGCGAACTCGTTCAGGAATTTTTGTATGACGTTTCTTGTTTACTTGAACACGTGTCCGGTCACTGCATTTAAATTTTAATTTAATCCTTTCCAAAGCATAAGATTAAATTGAGTTTCCATGTATGCATCTAGAACTTGTTATTTTGATCCTTTCCAAAGCATAAGATAAAATTGGGTTTCATGAATGCATCTAACATTTGCTGTCCCTTTAATCAATTTAATTTCATATAAGAACAAATGTTTTAGACTGCGCTCTTCCAGCGCAACCTGCCACGTGAACTTAAAAAATGGCATTGGCGTGGTCTAACAGCCACAAATGCATTCTTATAACACGTTCAAATAAAACTTCAGCGTTAAATCAACAGGAACAAGCGTTAAAATACGAAACAAGGAAGGAATATGAATGGGTCCGGTAACTGTATTGCGCAAAATAAATGAAAAAGTACAAAGTGCTTTTGTGCTGAATCGTTAACTGGTCTGCTACATGATTCGTAAATGATTCAATTTGTTACAAGGCCATTTTGTCTTCAGCGCATAGTGTGTTTCAAGTTTGACCGAGTTTAAGCATCGTGTAAAAAAAAGATTCACCGCAAATGCATTTTGGTTGAGTTAAACGTGTTTAATATAAAGAAATGATTGTCTATAAAAGAAGCAGAAGTTCCCGCCCCTGAGAACGAATTGGGCCAAAGAAGTGATCATGAAATCACTGCATGGACGTGGACGTAATGGCCAAGATGTTCCTTCATCCCAAACAGCTGTTTCTACCCAGTTCAGAAAACTCAGTTAATTTATCCATAACTCGATTTCTGGCAACATTCATTATAAGATATAGGGGAGTCAATGCATCAGGTTAACGGTAAGATTGTTTGTGAACGAATTAAATTAAGCTATGACAAGCCGGCCTGGCTTATATATAACACAGGACATGGCGTGTGGCAAGCTTTGGTTGACGGCTCGCGGTCGAGTTTGTATTCTATACTCTAAAACCTTATTGTGATCAACAAGTTTGTATAACCAACTTCCCCCATTTACAATAATGGGTTAGTCGATCACTAAACCCTTATAAAAGAGGTGCCGGCAAGCTTATTCTCCACTCTGACAATCGAAGGGTCCTTGAAGGTAAGAAAGCTCTTGCTTACTGGATTTGACTAATATATTTTCAATATACCGGCAATATCGTATTTTATTAGATTAAGTTTTTAACTTTTCTTTAAAAGTTTAATTGATTTCTAAAATATTTTGCTATATATTATTAAGGTGAGTTTAAAGCTACATGTTATTTTTTATACTTTTTTTTACAGCTTTTTAAAGTCATCTTATAGCTTCCATTTGTTACTACCAACTCGTAGCCTAAGAAATAAAGATGTCTGAAATCCAAGGAATTTTGCAGTCAAATGGGGCTTTCAAGTCGGAGATGATGGAGGCTTTTCTCTGCAACAGGTTAAATGCAACAACTTTAACCAGTGTTGACAGCGAAGGCAATCTGATGACACCGCCATCCCCGACTACGACAATCCCGTCTACAACACAGTCGGTCAATACTAATAACCAGACTATTGACAATAGACCGCAATTCCAGAACGACAACTTCAACAAAACGACCGCTACGGCATCCGACAACAACAACAGAAACGGCAATGGTAATGGTAATACACAGAGTGCTGCTGCATCTAATGTAACAGATCCTAATGCCAACACAGAAAGTGACGCGTTGTTACTGGAGGTGCAAAAACCAATCTCCTCAGAAGAGAGACAACTAATTAAAAACGTCACAGAAGCTATTGTGTCAAATCATTTGGAAACATGTTTAAATACATACCAAAATGTAGCTGATGCTGAGAGAAAAATAGATGCTAACATGGCAGCAGGCAATATGGTAAGTTATAATTACCTACATTATTTCTAATTATGTTATGTATCAGTCAGCGGTGAAGTATTTTATCTACAAGTATAAGATCAATTAGTAGAAACTGTATCAGAAAGTTGGTTGAGAAAATAAGTAAGCGTTTCTCGTCATTTTTAATAAAAAAAATAACAACCAATAAAACAAAAAGAAAATAGATGGCAATGTCAGGCAGGTAAAGATCTGTCTCGGGAGCTTCCGAATGCGAGAAATGTCGGTTAATCTTTGTGGTACGTTTATTGTAGCAGTTCTGCAATAAATGTCCGATACCATCTATTAATTTACATGAATTACCATAATACGTCAAATTTTCACAGCCACCATCAGATAGGGTGTGTTACAATTGCTACATGTGTAGCAGTTATACTTCAACCAGACAATGTTTATATGTAGGGCGTTTTATACTTCTCTTTAAATAAATATATTTAGGATGTATTTTTACCTGTATAGAAACATAATTGAAAGTTAAACTTATTGCGTTTCTTTCCTTTCAGCCGGATATGTCAAAAATGGCAGGAAATGCCTCCTCTGTTTGGCAGAAATTTGTCTCCCAAATGGTTCCCGAAATCACGAAAGCTGTGAAATTCTGCAACAGGTTACCAGGTACTAAATCTTATTAATTAAAAATGTTAATTTATTTGAGTGGCAATATTTGAAATATATTTCGTCTACCAGATTCCTAATTACTTTTTAGAAGTGAATTGTATTTAAAACAGATATATGGCGTTTAAAAAAACCCTATAAGTGAACCGTTCTTATAAATTTATATCGTTTAATTTCAGGATTTTCACAAATTAAACCAGAAGACAAAATGGTTTTAATTAAACAAGCATCATTTGAAATTTTAGTCACACGATTCTGCATGTTAATCAACACAGAAACTGGAGATATGATAGATCCCTCACTTTCAATCAAATTTCCCAGGTAAGTTCAACGTGCAAAGTTCAAAGAAGTCATGTAGATGACCTGGTCAACTTGTTTTGTTTTTTTTTTGTATCAAAAACGCATAATAATTGACATGCAATGTACCATGCCTGTCTGACCTTTGTGCATTTATAATCTAAACATGTGACACATTAATGCAATAAAATAACCCCAACAACTTGAATGTCGAGTAGAAGCCATTAAATGAGCAGTGGTTAGAGAGACAAGATAAAGCTATTCATAAAGACTTATTCTTTATGAATAACTGACATTTATTTATTATTTACAAATAAACAACACATCTATTGTTATTTAGATAAATAAACAATTTGTTTCTTGTTTTAGACAGGCACTTCAGTCCATGCCAATGGGTCAGTTATTAATGGAGTTTTATAAAATAGCAGAGAAATTTAATCCACTAGCTTTAACAGACGGTGAAATTGGTCTCTTTACATCCATTCTAGTCATGTCACCTGGTAAGTGGCCATTTTAAAAAGATGTAAATCTTTGAACAAATTACGCGTATTAAAGTTTAAAATAGTCTTTGCTGAAAATAACGTGCTAACCAATAAATTTACTTAGTGTCTTTATTATACTCGAAAAAAAGAATAATTGTCCATATTAAATGGAATATATGCTAACCAATAAATTTACTTAGTAAGTGTTTTTATTATACTCGAAAAACTGAATAATTGTCCATATTAAATGGAATATATAGTAATTGACTTTAGTAATTATGGTTAATACAGTCACTACTAATTACTAATTCTCTTTATTAAATGGAATGCACAGCAAACATTATTTAAATCTTGAAATACAGTATACCTTAAAAACCATTATTCCAATAGTAATGTTTTTTCCCTTTAATTTTAGATAGAGCAGGTTCCCAGAGTAAAGCTGATGTTGAAAAGATTCAAGGTTTATTTAAACAAGCAATTTATTTACAATTAAAAGAAAATCACACAGGTATGCAAGTTTCTTTTTCATTTTAATCTTCAAAAAGTAATTATTTTGGCATAAAATCCTTCCATATCCTATGAAAATGTCGATGTTATAAGAAAACAAATTTGTTTTTGATTTATCTTTTATTTACTTATTTACAATAGAAACATTTTTTTTCTTTTTCAGATGCTGATAGTATCTATACAAAGCTGATGGCCACAATACCAATTTTCCGAGATATAAATGAAAAACATACGCAAGCTCTGAGTAAAATGAAAATGGCAGCCCCAGAAGAATTTAGTGATTCGTTTTCATCTTTACATCAAGAAATGTATTCCCAGTGAAAACTTTAATCAAAACATTTTTCAAACTGACCAATATCAGATAGTTTACAAACTTTTTTTTATCTAAAATCCTCATTTTCATCCTCAATGACAATTTGATTCAGAACAAAGACATTTAATGAGAATGGATGGGGTAGTGCAATGAAGTTGGTCAATAGGTTCAGTGAGAAATGAACTGTTATTATTTGGTAGCTCAAATCATTCATCAGAACAATAGTAACTTTTAATGATTTATCAGTATTGTTGTTCAAATTACTCATATGTTCAAAACAAATGAACTCATAGTCATTACATTTTATTGTTTACAAAGGCGTTGCCAGGGAAATTTTGACATGTTTTTACATATTTGTATGTTTGTGATTATTATTATTGTTGTTATTATTATTATTATTATTATTATCACAAAATCATCCCCATTCAAATAAGTTATTACAATTGTTAGTTAGTTTATCAGAAAGAGCAGTGAATTCGAAAGATTTTATTTAAGAGACTAAAAGAATCATCACTCTTCTAAAGATGACAAGCCATCTAACTTAACTTTCTATTGTATATCTCACTTTATATTTTTTAATAATACTTGTTGTGTAATTACTATGGATCACAATTGTTGTCCCATTAATGTATATAATGTATAAATCCGGTTTTATTTATCATTATTAGGCAATGTTTTCATTTTACCCTTTATTATGCACTTTTTAGCATATAATTGAGCTCTACGTTAGTCATTCAACATAAAGTAGGATGAGTTCTTATATCATAAACATAAACTCTAATTTATTCGTTTAACTTAATCATGAATTAAAATATTAATAAATTATGTTTAAATTATTGGGATCAAATTCGTATGGAGACCAATTTAATCTTAACAAATGTATTTAAGTTTGTTAACAGTTTATTTAATATCATGCAATAGTAATATGTAATTCAACTGACTTTCAGGATGAATATATTTCATGGTTATTTATTCTAGTAATATTGAATCTCAACTCATTGTGGTACTGTTATTGTAATGTTAATATCTATTAGAATTTCTATTCTAGGATTATTGGTTTAGTATTGTCTATTTTAATACATTAAATCTGTTAAAAATTGAAAAAATAAAAAACTTTACCAAAATTTTGGAAGATGATCTGTATTTTTTTTATTCTTGATCCGTATAGCTTGAAGTTCGTTACAGACGATATGTATCAACAACAATGATTGTTCCCGCCCAGACAAATTCTTCCTTCCCATGATCACAGGTATCTTAATGTAGTTATTTGACTTGGCAGTTGAACCACCGCGTGGATGAAATGGGGTTTATTGTTCTTATTCTTTTCTGCAACTATGGGGATAAAGAAGACGGGCATACACCATATACAGTGTGCGATTAGAGATGTGTCCGGAAAGCACTTTAACTAGCCACGAGACCTCGGGTTTTCGTTCCATCCGTGTCAAATTTGAGTGCACTAGAAAAGGATGAAGCCATAAATGGTCCACTGGCACTGTCATAGTGTTTGTTTATTTGTAGCTGAGATAATGATCAGTCTGGAGACAATCCAGTCAGCAAGTTAATTGAGCGTTGCTGTCTATAAACATGAGACAGCTGACCAGCCATACTCAACATAATATATTGGTTGAAATTGAAATTCGTGCTCCCTCTCTGCAACATCGATCTGTCAAATGTTCAAATAGTGATTTAGTATATTAGATGTTGGGGGAGGTTATGCTGTGGACAAGCCTGGAAATAAGGCACCTGTCACTGACAATGTCAGGCACAGATTCAGGCGTTGTCAGGCACAAAACCTCTGGTGCCTGTCATTTTGTCTGGCACTGATTTCTCTTTTTAATGATAATATTAATACATGTCCCGCACTATGTTGAAAATGACAGGTACTATTTCATTAGTGCCTGACATTTTGTCAGGTACACCTAAAACCGTTATTTCCAGGCCTGGCTGTGGAAAATTTACATTAGGGACTCACCTATCGACCCTCCGTGTCTCGACATATATATCTGAACGTTTTTAGGGATGCTCCTCTAGCTATGGGAAGATAATTCGATGGCAGATACACGGAATAAAAAAAATGTTGAGTAGATGGTTGAGGTCAGAGTCTGTATTGAACTCATGGGACTACAAGTAAATTTTCTGTCGAGTGTCTAGACAAGACAAGAATTGGCAGCATTTTTTTAAAAAAAAATATATTAAAGCTATAATATTACCAAAAAACCTTGAAATAGGTCGAAAACAATTTTTCCACTAACAGCTGCCAAGTTGATCATATGTCAGGCGGGAATTTTGAGAGATTGCCATACTTAGATTGAAGCAAGAGTACAACCAACACTTAGATAGCAACAGACGGGCTTTTGTGCTGATGTGACCTCGTCCTTGACAAATATATAAAATTAGAGGCCAGGATGGCTTAATCTGTAGCCGGTAGACCACAATCACGTAATCGTCAATGGGTGGCCTTATTCTGGAACCGATAGACTGATAAAAATTTGTATGTGAGAAAATGATGGCAGGAGCCAGCATATATGAGACATCCATGGGACGAAGTGATAAGATATCCCCACCCCTGCACCAGTCAGGAGTCGAAAACTTCTAATTTGACACTTTGCAAACAAATTAATAATTAAGTTCTACCCGAGTAAGATATTTTACAAATTTGGTTGAAATGTATAAAGCAGTTTCAGTGAAGATATAATAGATATATGGAAATTTTCAAATCATATCAACAAGCATAATATAATAAACACTGTCAAACCAGTATACATGTACCTACAAAATTTGGTTGATTGCTGTTCAAGAGAAGAAGAGAAGAATTTTCCCCCTTAAGGCAAATCCTATTGCGCACCATCCAAGCACTTAGCCAAGTTGGTTGAAATCCGTCAAGAGAAGAAGTAAAGATAGGTTGCCAGGCAACGAAACATACGCCCACATCAGCTAAATCGCCCGAGGGGTCGACGTAGGTTGCTGCATATTTATTCTTCTACAGGTAATTCGAGGCCTTTACAAGACAGTTCCCTACAGATCAGATTGAAATTTTGATGGTTCGCAGGTTCTACAAACTGAAACAAGGGCCTCAACTCTGGAAGTAGTTTCCAGAAATTGCTGAAATTTGACAGGCCTTTTCGTTTTACTAATCGAGCCTTGAATTAACAAGGTTGAATAAAGTGAAACAAGGGCTATAACTCTAGAAGTAATTATTTAAATTGTTGAAATTCAATAGACTTTGTGGTTTCACCAATCTAAATGATGCATACAAATTTCATACAGATCAGATGATAAATTTTGGCGTTTGAGCGGTTAAAAGGATTCTTCGTTCAATAAAGTGAAACAGGGGCCAAAACTCTGGATGTAATAATCAGAAATTGCTAAAATTCATTGGGCCTCCTCGTTTCACTAATTTAAATAATACATATAAATTTCACAAAGATCGGATGATGACTTTTGGCTTTAGAGCATTCACAAGGTTCAATAAAGTGAAACAAGGGCCAATACTCTAGATGTAATATTAGGAAATGGCTGAAATTCAATATGATTCTTCGTTTTATTAATTTAAATCATGCCTATACATTTCAAAAAGATCGGATGATAGCTTTTGGCGTTAGAGCTTTCACAAGGTCCAACTAAGTGAAACAAGGGCCATAACTCTATGCGTAATGAACTTAAAAAGACTTCTTCATCTCACTAATATCAACGGCGTCAATTTGAAAATAATCAGATCATAACTTTTGGTGTTAGAGAGCTCACTAGAAATTGTGGACGGCGTCCATATTTCCATGTGGGCGTATACAAATTGAAACTTATGCCATAGTTCACTCAATGACAATAATTAAGCTTTATTTCATGAATCCGAACAGCATTAGCAAACAGCAGCAAGTCGAATCAGCCCGGTTCCTAGACTGTGGTAGATAAACTAATCAGAGAGAACATTTTTTCTCTTAAACTGTGTGCCGTCTTGATGGGCTCGTGCACGGAACAATTTTAAAGTAATTTTAATAATGACTAATTAAAGCTGCAGTAGATTTTCTCTGACCAACTTGAATCTTATATGTTTGGATAAGTGAGACGAGCATATATTGCCACGATTTCCTACAATGTATTCAAAAGTTGTTACCTTTGATCAGATGATAGAAATGAAATGGAATTTGGTTAAACGACCTACGTTTGTTAACTGATCTAATGAAAACGGGTATGCACTATGCAACTTACAAGACATCCTTTACGGTCAGTAAGGGGAGTCTTTTGAATACAAATAATTCAACTATCGGCAATGCCGATGAGGCGTCTAACCGTAAGTTGAACCACACCCAAGAATGGATGGAAACTCCTAATAGCTTCTTTTGCAATGCATTTACATGTAAATGGCATTGGTATAATGACTACGTGGATTAGCTATCAATGTGATCAACAGTAAATCATAAATATTGCACACTAAGATCTATTTATTCAATATCTCCTTTGAAAAGTTAACGAATTTCCCATTCGGCCTGTCAAATGCCCCAGGGCAATCAAACCGTCTTGTGAATAATGACAAGATCTAAGTTTTATAAAGACATTTTTATTGATGCATTATTTGTACAGTAATGGCAGGCTTACCCAAATACAGCAAAGTAGTATGCCACAAAAATACCATACTTTCTTACATTAAATCATTATGGAGAAGCAAAAACGTATTTGTCACTTCATTATATTAGTAGGTCTAATAATACACAGAAAAAAGAGAGATGAATATATACAACAAATAATAGCAATATGAACTATTACATATGTTTGTATTTAAACACGTTGTTAGTGGGTAACAGTAAGCTACCTAATAGGTAATTTAAGTTGGAAACCGTAACTAAGGGTCTCTGTTATATATGAACAAATAAAATATGTATATCTCGTATATTGTTAAATTATGCATTCACTGAAAATATAGGTGTAATCACTGTACACTATACATATCCGTGTAAAATATGGGTACATGTATATATTATTCAATTCAATTCAATTCAATGAGTTACAATATCACAAAGGGTATTAGTGAAAATTCTATTAAAGTACCTGGAAGTCGCTCTGGGTGTATTTAGTAAATCCATTATGTTAGTTGGCCCAGCTGTCTGTTTGGATTGTAACATATTTAGATACTTTATATTTTAACCACATAATAAAAACATTGAACACATATCTGCGTAATATAGATCACAGAACGAATACAGAAGGCATTCTTAATATAAGCTTAGCTAAATATCATTTGTTCAATCCTTGATATTGGATCAGGTCGCAGTATTCTTGCCCTGGTTATCTCCCTTGAATCAATGGAATACATTTCAACATTATTGACCCCACCATCAAAACCGTGCAACTGTTTTCTTTTCTTAATATTGTCAACTCTGGAGACCTGAGCAATATATTTTTTGTTCAACTTAAGAATTACACAAATTTGTAACTCAATATGTTCCAACATATTATTTGGATATTTTTATTCAGTGTCAAAACGAAATCAGTATTACTTTCAAGTTTAACCCTGGCAACAGGTGATTTAAATTCGAGTAAAACTTTTGTTGAACAAAAAAACCCTGCTCTATGATCTGTTAATAAAGCACTTAATGCATCTCATTTAAAAAGTACTAATGTTCAACTAATGTAAAATACAGACAGCAGTTTGAATAATGTGCTAATCAATATAAACAATAATCATAATACAATTATGACATAGATTATAAACCTGATAATAGACAGCAGTTGATAATTAGTCTCTCCGTCATTTATTAGACATGAACTACTAGGCTTCCAATTCAAACTTTTGACTGTCGGACAGTATTGATAAAGCCCATATTTTTGTAAATTAATTCAAATATTATGTAGGTCCTCCATGCCAATAACATTCCTACCCCATCTATCTTGCTCCTTAAAGAGCTCTTATAATAAAATTTGTAGTTTGGTTAAAAGTTGTAAAGCAAATAAAGAGCTGAATGTGATAGATCGTTTTCACACAGACTATATGTTGGACAATATAATCCAGAAAGCAAACTTAAAACCAGATATACATACATAATTATCCACTAATTCTCACACTTATCCATTTTGAACTAAATCTTAAGTGCTAGAAATGATAACACTAGGCATGTAGCTGATTATTAGACAACCTACATGTAGTGATATAAGGCTATACCCTATCCAAACGTAAGTAAAGGATTAATCTGATTGTAAGTACTATGACACACTTTTCCAAACAATATCATTAGTTTTTTTCCAACATGCCAAGAACCAAGTTTACTTTAACATTATTGTATCTTAAATTTCATTTTCAAAAAGCCACTTAAATGACGAAAACAGAGGTTAAAGGTTTCCAATCATAGCTAAAGCAAACTCATCTTGTATACCAGGTTTTTAGCAAGCTCTTGTAGCTAACAGGACTACTGATAAATAATCTTAACATTAAGTTATATACTCCCCACAATTTCCATAAGTAGACGTTATTGTTTATTGTTATACAATAGTATGGTAGCAGCCTAAGGATTAGATTGACCACAAAGCATCCCTATTTTAATTCATCTTATAACACAGCCAATCTATTCATTCAATCATTCGATAAGACAAAGTTTTAGGCAACTATAGCTAATAATAAGCCAGCAATAAAACAAATCTGTTATGATAAAATGATTATATAAATGTTAATACAATTAGTTTTTAGAAAAGCCATTTATATATCTCCCTGAACATTATGTTATATTAATACACATTATGCTTCAACATAATATTTCAACATAAAATACTTAGCAAATATAACACATTTATGATTTCATTTCAATGTTAAGAGTGTATACAAACTGAAGAGTGCAGTAATGGCAAGCTTGAACTGTGTGTCTAAACAAAAGACGCTTTACTTCCAAATTTTTTCCTTTAATTTGGCAAATACATTGAGCATGATGTTACATAAAAATACGTACATGTATCTATATGCAAGATACATTAGTAAAATACAATTAATGAAACAATATAATTTTTGTTTCCGACATATAGTTTATTAATGTAATTGTTTAAAGATTCAACAATACTAATCTAATCTACAGATAAAATAGTAACAACAACAATGGTCAACTCCAGTAATCTACAACAGATATATAACATAGATAATCAAACTATTTCAATATTGAAACTTTAATAGATTATTCCAATAAAATCTTTCTAACAATGCAGCACTTCCTCAACTTTCTACAATTCATTTTCCCTGAAATCATAAATCTTCTTCAACTAGTGTGCACAATCAGAAGGAATCGAAATTTTAAAAAAATGTTAGGAAAATTGATTCAAAAGTTTCATAAACCACTGTTTCAATGTTAACTTTAAATATCTTAAGATATCAATTTCATGTGGGGATTCTACCTACATCTATCAAAAGAATAAAATAAAACTAATATGACACTAGCAGAAGAAGAAAAAAAACTATTATGCAAAATCATTTTCAACAAATTCTGCAGATTTAGATAAACAATCAAAATCTGTCAAGGATCACCAGTCAAGTTACAGTTAAAAAAATCTGAATTTAGATGGAAATTCTCCTTAGTCTAAAATGGACAATTGTGCCTAGTTTAAAAATTTTCATCAAAGTTTTTTCAGTATTCATTCACAAGTTATAAATATCAATATGCACCTGGGAAAAACCTGCCTGGAATTTTGATACAAAATACTTATATTCCAAATGAACAAAGAGAGTAATAATAATAATTACATTATTTCAAAAGAAATGAATGACATGGGGTTTAACATCCTACTATTCTGCTTCTAACCTGGGTTAATGAAAACGGGCATACACCATACAGTGTGCTATGACGGAAATTTTGCCCTACGTCCTGCATTCCTGACAAGGGGGAAACACACCAGATTATTTCAAAAGGGTTGAAGGTGAACTATATATAGTCACTATTCCCTCAAAACCTGGTCATTGAAACAACAAAATAATTATTTAGTGCAAGCCAACTTCAATAGTATATACTATACTAAGTTTCAATATAGAAAAGGTTTGAGTTTGGCCTCCATGCAAAATCATTTATTTAGCTAAGCTATACTTTTTTGAAGTCTGATTTAAATATCAAGCTTAGGAGCAGTTTTAACATAAATACCTTACTTTTAATTTTAATGTCAAATACCTTAAAACTTAAAAATGGCACAACTTAAAAATATCAAATTTAAAGTGTTGATTTATTTTTCAATGTGGCTCTTCTCTCTCTACATTTAAAATTTAAGGTCCATTGATGGTGCCAACTTTCATGTTAAAAACTTCAAGCAAAAAAATCAAGTAAAAAATTTAAAGAGACTAACTTCTGTTGTTTACCGAATTTAACCCTTTATTTTGACCTAAATCAAAGACATTATGCTCCTCTAAATAATGATATTTACAAACAATCTTCTAGTATTAAAAATAGAAATTTGAAAAGGGTTAGAGTACAACTAAGGTTGTGTCTAAATTAAAAGCCTTCTAACAATAATTAGCACATGATGATGCAGGTATTATATATATATATATATATTATCTATAACGATTATTAATAACAATAGCTACAATTATCAACAAAGCTATTTACAAAAACTCTAAACAAATATACATAGTAATACAAGCAGCTTACAACACAATGCATCATTTTTCTTTTTCTATGTTTAGTTTTAGTTTAAAGGGACAATCCCGAATTGAACAGACGCTCAAAAATAAAAGTCTAACAATGTATGCAAATTAAACGCCAAAATATAGAAGAATGGTGTATTTACCTTGTCTCAAAATTTCAAATCAAAATATTGAGTCGTTTGGGTGTGAACGCCAAAACTGCTTATCCGGACACGTAACCCTTTTAAGATTTCGGGTCAATTTTTTCGTTGGATGACCTTATAACCGATTACGGTTACTTGAGAGGGCTATACGGTGAATGACCCATGTGCTGTACGTGATAAAGAAAAGTAAATTTCAACTATGCATTATTTTTACATTATTTTTATAAAAAAAAATGTTTGGTTTTATCCCGATACCGCAAAATACACCTTGGGGCACCGGTCTCAAATTCAAGATGACAACTGACGGGTTTAAGTCGTTTGAAAACGTATAATAAATACTGAGTTAGTTGCTTGGCCCTTGCCTAGAAGATTTTAAGGGATTTTAACACAAAATTAGGCAGTTTTTTCCCAAAACAAATATCGGGATTAGCCCTTTAAGACAGATTAATTATGTTTTCTACATTAGATTATTTACCATGAGAACTGCATAAACCCTTAATTTTTGAATTTTCTTAGTTTTGTTTGTTTTCAGCTGAGTCAAGTTATATGCGGATATAAGTATACGGACATACACTGTTTAAGTCAACGATACAGCTATTATCCGTAAAAATAAACTCATCTAGGAAGTTCATTACGACAATCTTTTATTCACACAAGACTCAGTTTCTGTTAGAAAATTCAAGTTATTAATACCAGACGTTAAAATAAAATACTAAGTAGATATGTTTCCATTCAAATGACGTGAACAGTGAACACATAATATATAAACGTATTGGAAATTATCATTGAGCAGAAATGATGCCCAGTATTTTTGCACAAAAGTTCTGTAAAAAGTGGAGATTAACTTCAAATAATATCTACACCAATTTTCTTCCATACCATTAAGCATCAGTACCTTTGACTGTGTACGGTCTTAAACTCTTTATATCTTTATTCTGGCTTTAACCTATGTCTCTGAAAATATTTTTTTTTTTAGCTAGGTATGTTGACATACATGTATCACATCCTTTAATTACAATTCTATTTCTACCAAGGTGCTAGAGCAAGTATTTTTGGATTGTGTAGGTTTAAAACTTTATATTTAACCTTAAACTGATCTGATGGGTTTTAAGTTAATGCAACTCTGATCTTTAATGCATGGTGTGTAAGCTAATCCCATACCTTATCTATTTTTAATTCAGATTAAAAAACAAGATTATTTTCATAAGTGCTTAATTCACATTTCAATTCAACTGGTTATGTGTGAGCAGATAAGTAAGGGAGATAACTCGTCCATCACAATAATTTTAAATTGGTTGTAAGAAACCTTACAGAAATTCTGTATTGGGGAAATACCAAGAATTTGTTTCTAAAATGTAGTTAAATGAGCAACAACCACACATCAAAGCACTTACAATATTTATATACATTTGTAGAAAAACTAAATTCAGAATGATGTTTATCTTAAAGCTTCAAATATTTGTCTAAAATATTAATAAGGAGATAAACACGGACTGTTTAGAATTTAGAGGACTATATTGTTCATTTGATACCGCTTACAAGAATAGAGGCCAATTGGTAGCGATTGAGTGCCTCTAATAAGAAATTCTAGAGGAATCAAATGAGCAATTACAGTCCTCTAAATCTAAACAGGGGGTTTATGGATATTGTAGCCCAAAATATTAACATTTATCCAGGAATTCTGTTTTTTGACCAATGAAAACCTTCTGAGGTAAGGAGATAACACCCTGCCCTTGTTCGATTTGGCTCCCTTTTTTATATACTTGTTTTTCAAGTGTGTGTTTCAATGAGCCAACGATTGATTTTTATGAAGATTTCCTAGCAAAACGTTTTGAAGTGGGACTTTTTGCCACTGCAAAGGAATTTCCATTTTGGGCTACAATGTATTATGAATAGGTAATAGAACAAAAATATGAGTAGCTATAGAATAAACCATTTGCTTAAATTAACCATTGAAAGCCGAACAGTTGACAAATTGTGCATGTAGAATCTTTGCTGTAATTAATGTAAATTTCATGCGGCACGTTGTAAGAGACCAATCTATCAGGCACAACGGTAAATATGATATAGTTGTGCATTCAATATTAAAAATTATGAAGAAATTAAATAAACAAGTCTCAAAAATGTAATTACCAATAGTAATGTTAAAATACTTTAAGTATTTTAATAGAATAAAAGAACAAAACACGTAACAATTAATTAATGAATACAATTTGTTTCATTCATTGACTTTTGACTACATACAGTATGTAACAAAATTCATTTCTCAATGTTTTTGTTTAAAATCATAACAACTTACTTCATTGACCATAAATGTAGCTTGAACATAAATTGATTAAAATGCAATCCAATTATTATATTCCAGTATGTTACACAAAAAATAAAAATAAAAAGCCAACTTCTCTCTGAATCGCCTCAATTTTCAAAGTACGTAAATCAGTAAATTTAATATCTTCTGTGTCTTTTATATTTGTTGCCCTATAGTAGATATTCTCATCTTGATGCATCTCATAATAGAAGTAACATGTTCAAACATATGGTTGAGAAGCACAGCCAAGCCAGAACCAAACTCAAATTCAGAAAGTTTTGAGAGAAATTCTGCACACAGATAAAGCTATTTTCAATACATCCATGTCTTCAGCCCTGATCACATGAAATGTCCGTCATAGTCTCCACCACTAACGTACGTTTCTAATATTCCATTAAAAAATAACGATTAAAATATGTTATATATAGTATAATCAACACTGAAATATCCACACAAATCTTCTTTCAACAAATATTCTCTCTTAGTAACAATAATTCTCAATTCACTGAGAAGTCTTACATAGACGTTTCGAACACTTCTTTGTGCAAGGGCTCAAATTCTTTTTCAAAAGCATCAGGAGCATTCATCTTGATATTATTCAGGGCCGTCGAGTGTTGATTGTTTATTTTTTGAAACATCGGTATCATGGTCAGAAGTTTCATAAACATATGATCGGTATCTGGAATAATAATTGTATTAAATGAATAGGAGCAGTTTAAAATATATACTTTCATGCGAACACATATTCGGGTGTTCAAATTCTAAACTTGCATGGAGAACAACCAGCAGACCAGTGGTCTTAGAAATTTACATCTACTGTGGAAGTCCACTTTTTTTTTTGAGGCTGCAGTGGCTCAGGGATAATGACATTGCCTTGCTAACCTGGATGTGATGTCATGTTTTCGGTCACAGTATTATCAAAGAAAGGCAGGGATATAGAAATGGGGTCTGCCCCCATTTCGTTTCCGAAGCATATCTCATTAACTGTTCCAGATATCTTTTTGAAACTTTGTACACACACACATCAACCTATAGATGTGCTTTTTATGAATTTGTCATTACCCCAGTTGGAGCAGAACAGTATGACTTTAAACCCCATTTCATTTAATTTCCATTTGTCTTGCATGTGTACAACATGAAGGTGGGATTGCAACCCGTAAGTACATGTACTTCAAATGATATTAAGAGTCATTCCACGAGAAAACCATGCAATATCATGCAGATGTTCGAAGGTGGGGGTCGGCCGTTTAAGTTCATATTCACAGGGTTTGGTTGACCCGTCTAACCTACTCCCCAGCCAAAATCACTGATTTCAGAAATCAATCGTTTTCGAGATACAGGCCTTTTACGTTTTTCGGCTGTTTTTTGCCATTTTCTGGCCAAATTTTAGGTATTTTCGTCGCACTACTACCGCTGTTACATGACCCTGGAGAACTAGGTCTGGGTTGTTCATGATAGTCGGGGTCTTGCACTACCACATTATCATGGTCATCCGGTTCAAGTTCATTTAGATGCTTGAAATGTACCCCATCTTCAGATCGTGATAACTCCACTGGAGCAGGGTTTGCGATAAACAATTTATTTGCAGCTTGACCAGCTCTAACCACATAAAAAATAAATTCGTTGTCAGCTAACTTGCAACAGTATGAAAATTCGTGTCGAAAGTTAGCAAAAACTTCAGTTTTGATTGGGATACATCGGCGGATTATGTAGGTACCCTATCGCCTATATTGTTATTCAGAGGGTCAATATATCAACTCCACCTCCCCTTCAACCGGCTTTGCCAAAATATTCACTCCCCGTATGATTTGGGTATTAAGTCTGCAAATCCAAGATGGCGTTTCCCCGAGAATATGGATTTTGGCAAATTTTCGATCGAAGCGTCAAAATTATGAAAAACAGTCGAGTTAGAGCAGACAAAAATAGGTGAACCTCGATATTTTCCATATTCTTAATTCCTGTATGGTACAAAATAACGTGTCTTCGTTTATTCGACAGCAAATGAATGCAGGATTTCCCAAATAAGAATAGTTTTGCGATGTCAAAACATTGTTTTCTTCATTATAAAATGTTTAAAAAATATTCAAAATCCGCCCCTAATAAAAAATAGGAGTACCTTGCTATTTTTGTGCATCTACATTCTCGTGTCCTGGTATCCGTCCACATTTTCGTGTGGACGTGTATTGTCGTCACCCCTGTCCGTCCATCCGTCCACATTTTGTTTATGGACACTCTTCGGGTCACATTTTTTATCCACTTCCGCCTATATTTAAAATAATTATAGGTTTATCTCCGTAATATCTCCGTTCCTTTCAATATTGGCATGTATCGGATCGTAAATTCATAGACTATAGCCCCTGATTTTACGAAAAATCATGTTTTTAGTTTGTGGACTATGGAGTTCCCAATTTTTGATGAAACTTAAAAGGATGGTTTATAACTCAAAGAGCTCGGCTCCGTCCGATATTAACTTCCTGGATTATGGCCCATGATTGTACAAAAAATGGTGTTTTTAGTTTGTAGTCCGTCTAGAGGTCACAATTTGCATTCGATTTTTAAAAAAAAAACGTTTTGATCTATCCCCGTTACACGCTAATGATTGCGGAGTTCGAATTTCGTGAAAATCGAACCGAACTTGCCAGACAAAATGGCCGCGTCTCGTACGCAAAAGTGTAAAAGTATGTTATTTCAAGATTGTGAACACTCTAAAGAACATAAATTTTATGAGATTTTGATGAATCTTCAAAAGTATGTTTGTATCCCAAATGTTACGGAATTAGAGAGTTCAAGTTAGTCAATACGCTGACCTATCACTGACCGTTCTTATAGTATAAAATCTATCAATGACAGCTGATTCATTGTGTAGTTCTTTATATGATATATTTAATATCAATAATATATGTGTATGCATGCTTTAATTAACTTTATACGACATCTAAGTTTAGTATAAATTAGCTGTGATTGGTGAGACAAATGAGTGGAGCTTGGAAGCTCACCATAGAAGGGTCTCTCTGTCTCGAGAAGAAGGAGAGCAAAGACAAACAGGAACAGAGCAGAGAGACGCACAGGCAGGCGTATGGACTCACCTGAGTTCAACAGCTGCCTTGGCAGAGAGGCGGAATGGTATACTTAATATAATTATGCACGTCCTGATGCGTTCCTGTATATAGTTTAAGCACATGTATTGCTGTTGTGGTTATGTGGATGTGTTGTATTCTGTTCCGATGTAAATAAACCATATATTTATGAAACTGGTCTCTGTAATCACTAAGATAGTGTTACACAAAGATCTTGGTTTCTTTCGATATCGCAATGTAACTTCCTGGATTATGACATTGAATGTACGTAAAATCATGTTTTTAGCTTGTAGCTCCTTTTTATTCGACTTTGATGAAACTTTTATATATTCTTTTATATCACAAAGTTTATTCCTTTTGATATTGTCGCATGTCGGATTGTAACAAACTGGATGATGGCCCCTGATGGTACAAAAAATCGCTTTTTATATAGCTTGTTCTCTTTCCATCTCTTGCAAAATGTGGGCTATCTTGTATGGCAACCGCTTATTCATATTTAATTCCGGTATTCAAATTTATGTCAGTAATATTCTTACAAGGACAGTTGTCTAGTCGTTCGGATGGGACGACAAACCGAGTCCCGTGTACACATTGGCATGGGCGTAAACGATCCCTTGACAGTTGGAATTCGATATAAGATTAGGTCGTAGTGTCGCTGTCCGAGCAAAATTTCCTCATAGCACACTGTATGGTGTATATGCCCATCTTCATTAGCCCAGTTCGTAACAGAACAGTAGGACGTTAATTCCATTTCATTTCATTTTTTTTTTTTGTAACATTCCTATAAAATTACATGTTTTAATAATACGATAGAATGAAAGCTTGTCGATCCGTGTTGCTTCAATCAAATTCAGGCCAGTAATATTTCTCAAAAATTTATTCGCTTATACGGTATGAAAAAAAGCTTCTGAAATAAGAATTGCTTGTGGTGATGTCAAATCATTTTCGTAAAATGTTTTTTTAAAATTACATTGATAGTTAAATTACTTGTAAGGTAGATTTAGCAGTTAAACAAGGTAGGTGTATAAACGGGAAAATACGATAAATACGCTGATCAACTAATTATCTAACCAATCCAGCTTAATATTAGGTTGCGTGGTAGTTATACACTCAATACACATTAATTTTGAAATTCTAAATATTATTCACTATATCTTGATGTCCAATTGGTGAATATTGATGTTCAATTGGTCATATTCCTGGCCTGACATTTGGAAAATATCGTAGGACATGTCCGGAAAGTACGGGCGAAATCCAAACACTTAAGAAACCAAAATATGACGCGAAAAATGACGAATTTCGTAACTTTCGACACAAATTTTCATACTGTTGTAGTTAAGTTGACAACGATTTTATCTTTTATGTTGTTAGAACAGGTCAAGCTGCAAATAAAACGATTTACATTTTGATCGCAAACTCTGCTCCAGTGGAGTTATCGCAATTTTAAAAAAGGGTATAATTCAGGTATCTCTAGACACGTATCTTGTGTAGTCTCCTGTTACCTATTGAAAATGAACTTGAACCGGATGATCATGATAATGTGGTAGTGCAAGACCCCGACTATCATGAATAACCCAAACCTCGTTCTCCAGGCTCATGTAACAGCGGTAGTAGTTCGACGAAAATACCTAAAATTTGGCTTGAAAATGACAAAAACAACCGAAAAACGTAAAAGGCCTGTATCTCGAAAACGGTTGATTTCTGAAATCAGTGATTTTGGCTGGGGAGTAGACTTGAAGGGTCGACCAAACCCTGTAGATATGAACGCAATCGGCCGACCCCCACCTTCGAACCTTTTGCATGGTTTTCTCGTGGACTGTCTCTTATGTCTTTTGCAACATTTTTTCTGTTAGTTTTGACAGGTTTCCCAAATAATGATGCATTGGGGATGATACATGTAAAAACTGTCTTTAATACTAAGTATTGTCTCATACCTGAATGATTTCTCCTCATCATCAAATACAATGCCTGCTGGAATAAACTCTGAATCTTTTTAACAGCTCGTTTATTTTTCAAATTTTGGCGTTCTGAAAATAAATTTAAATTAATTCTTATCAGTGAAATATAGAAAAAGATAGGTTGCAAGGCAACAAAACATGAGCCCACAGCAGCTAAATCGTCAGGGCAGTCAACAAGAGTTTTTTCGGTAATGAAACATTTAAAATACACTAAAATCTCATTAAGAGTAACAACTCTTTAAGCAATCATCAGAAGATCATTAGAATTTGTTTGGTTTTTATAAAGTTCTGCCCCATGCTAAGGCGGACCTTAAAAATATCTCTGTTTCGCCTAATAGTCTGCCAGATTTAGATTATTTCCTGGAAAAAAGTCTCATCGAAGCAAACTTGGTCTCAAATGAAAGGTGGGGTACGTAGGTACTCCAGAAAAAAATGACCCATCATGATCGCTTGGGGAAAATTTTTGGGGCTGGGTGAAAGGTCAAAGTTGACCAATCAGAAAATAGCAGTCAATATCTCAAAAACTATCAATGTTAGACCCTATAAATTTATTGTTAACATCATGTACATAATTTCTACTATGCTAGATGAGTGGACAGCGATGGACACATGCACATGGTCTAGGGTCGTTTGAATTCATCAATGTAATATTCTCCACATCTATACTTAATTTGGTAGACACAGCCTTTCAGGAATGTAGGGTTTGTGAGCTTTGACTTTCCATTAGCATTTACTAACTCTTTAGTTGATGCGTATTTGTGGAATTTGTTTTGTATTTCTGCTTATGTTTTAATAGTTATTTCCCTTTACTATGGCTATGGTTTGATGCGTTTGATTCATTGTTGAAACTGGTTAATTAAGACGAAAGCATCATAGGTGTCGCTTCTCACGAAATGGTTGCAGACGAAAGCATGTCCATCCCTACGAAATGATTCTGCCTCTGTCTGTGGAGCGTCCTTTTAAACATAACGACGATATTTTCAATATCCGTTTTCGAGAAAAATGAAGGCATAACCCGAACGATGGTTTAAAACGTGTTTAAGGAAATTCACACTTCAAGTTAGGAGCAAATCGTGTGCAAGTCGTGCATCACTAAAATTTAAAATCCCGATGTCATTCAATATTGATTTGTTTACACCTTAGGCCGCGGTTAATTAATTGTTTGTTTCTCATGACCCGCCCGCATGTCCGTTTTGATCCGTAATAATCACGCACTTCCTTAATTATTTGGTCAAATTTAGTGAGGTCAAAAATTTGTCCTGTAAAACTGTATTTGTTAGCCTTTGAATATGAACAATGATTAGACGAATTAAAATCCACTATTTATTGATGAAAATGACACCGGAGGTGATAAGTATAAAATAAAGTAGGCTAGAATGTGAATAAATAGTAAATACAGAGTCCGTACGTAAAACAAGAAGTGAGTCAAGCCGTATAATATCTGCCATCCAAACCAAGGAATGGGAGCTGCAACATTCACCAAAGCCCACATAAACTCTGTGAGGCACTTTTGTAATAAAATTCACGGAAAGATTTAATGTCTTTAAATTCATGCTAAATTATTTTATTTACTCGAGCAACGGTCTCAAATTTGTCGCCACGAGATAGCCTCGATCATGAGGTACGGACTGATTGACACCGCTTCACGGCACTATAAATGTATTTAAACGGTCTCAAAATGACACAAAGATACAAATAAATGTAAACAGTTTGACTTTCACCCCGTTTACATTACAAATTTTAAGCGTGCCAGGTACCGTTCCTGGTACGGCACCGTTAATTTTTTTGTAGTGTAAACGGGTCAAACACAAGCGTGCCGTACTGAGTACCGTGCCAATCTGGCCCACTGAAGTGAGGTGGTCTCGGAACCGTGCCAAGAACGGCCCACTTCAAATTTTCGTAGTGTAACGCTAACCGGTCTGATCATGGATTACTGCACATGCGCTAAATGAACCTTGACCTTATTTCCCCGCGAACATTGACAGTTCTGTCATCAGTTCTGTCAAAATGGCTAATACAAGCTTTGAGTAATACAAGCTATTTATAAACGACATGATTATTCGCTTTCGCCGCCTCTGGTAGCATGATATCATTGAATAACTGGAAAAGACTGCTAACTCATTTAAAATAGGCATCAAGTCGGTTAAAAATTGACCATTCTTTCTTGATTTTTTTCGAACTCTCAATAACAGACAAAACAAAAAAAAAAAGCAAAAAAAGAAAGGGCCAAACATATCAAAATCTACCGCCATACTTGTTTTCATCTGGGTAACTTGCATAAGGACTGAAATTAACTTTTCAGTGAAGAGTTCCACATTTGGCGTGCTGGGCACGGTTCCGAGACGGGTAATGTAAACGGGGACATTTCTTGAAATTTATCGCGGCCTGGCACCGTGCCAAGTGTAAACGGGGCTTATGATAGACACAATAATAAAACTATTTATATTATCGTGATGCCATATGTGCCGATGGGTTAAAAGTTGAAGACAATTAACATACGGCACGGGCCATTGCATTGACAATGCCCTTGTTACTATCTAAACTATCTTCCATCACAACTAGAGAAACGACCACGTGTTTAGTAAATTTTTTGACAGACTTATTTTGTATTTAAATATCCAAGGGTATGCTCTTAATTATCTATGTCAGAAAAAATCACCAACCAGTTTGAAACCGATCATTTCGTAACCTGTCAAAGTAGGGAAAGATAAAGAAATGAAATGCCAAGAATGAATGAATTAAACTTAGAAGCATATCACTAATATCAAACTTATTTATTATGATTATGATCAAGTCTTCCGTTGTTTGGATATTGTGCAACAGATATTTATACATATTTTTTAAATTATTAAATATGAATAAATCAGTAGGCCCCTATACCCTCAAGGACCAAGAAAATGAAATTAGTTAATGCTGAAATAGATACAGCATTTAACTAAAAAAAAAAATAAATTTCATCTCAATAATTAATAATTACATCATGTAGCATGTATATTTCACAAACTCAGGTCATGAGAAACTGACAATTAATTAACCGCGGCCTTATAAGTAAGTTACCCATTTTCTGTATGGGCTTCCCTGACTTAAAAAAAAAAATTGAAAAAAAAAAACCTGACCTACCGACCCGGGTTTGGTGAAACAAAGATATTTTTAAGGTCAGCCTAACGTTTAGTATACGAAATATTTAATATCATGGATTTTCAGTTATCAAAATTCATTGAAAATAAATATACTTGTTCATCTCAAGTGATCAAGGGAGATAACTTTGGCAGTAATTATCGGAAATCGCTGAAAATCAATAGGCTTCTTCTTGTCATGACCTTAAACACTGTGTATCAATTTAAAGTCATTTGGATATTTTTCATTTTGGCCTCCAGATCGTCTACAATATTTTTCAAAGTGATCAAGAGGGAGATAACTTTGGCAGTAATTATCGGAAATCGCCGAAAATCAATATGCTTCGTCTCATGACCTTAAACACTGTGTAGCAATTTAAAGTCATTTGGATATTAACTTTGGCCTCTAGACCGTCTACAAGATTTTAAAAAGTCATCAAGGGCCACAACTCTGGCAGTAATATGCTGAAAATCATTAGACTTCTTTGTCTCATGACCTTAAACACTGTGTATAAATGAGTGCGATTGTATAATGGATCTAATATTAAAAGAGTGAGAAAAGAGTGTGAGAAAAGAGTGAGAATGTATAAGGGGAAACTTACCGGGACAAATAATTAGTAAAGACGTAAACAAACCAATTTCCCCATCTGTTAACTTTAAGGGATTAAACTGTTCTGACACATTGAAAAACTCATCAAAAAGAAATCCCATTGGCATTTCTGCAACAACAGCCCTGAAATAAGAGTTAACATAACATGCAATTTAAGGCAGCTGCAGACATGTCTGATTTTATCACATTGAATCAAATTTGTGTCTTACCGTTAATGTGTTGAAATAAATCATAGATGTATTATAGTACAAGTCATAGATCAGGAACCAGGCATACATACTTAGCTCATTGTAGACATCTGCTGTGTTCATCTCTTAAGATACATCATGGTATATAATATTCTACTGACACAAACTATGTCATTTTTGGACTAACATAAGGTTCAATTTTATTTCAATAATTTGCTTGTCACATACAACAGGCAAATCGAAACCATGCCAGTTGACTCAATGACAGACCGTATGATAGAATGCACATGTCTTCCCCCCTTCCTCATCGTTATAGAAAGTATAATCTTATACACCCAGAACACATTCCAGGAGGTATAATCTTATTAGACTAAGGGCTTACCTAGAACACCTTACAGAAAGTATAATTTTATCAGTCTACTGACTTACCAAGAACACCTTAAGGAAAGTATAACCTTTTTAGTCAAAGAACTTACCTAGAATACCTTACAGAAAGTATAATCTTATTAGACTAAGGACTTACATAAAATATAATATAATCTTATTAGTGTACGGACTTACCTACATGTAGAACACCTTCCAGAAAGTATAATCTTATTAGACTAAGGCTTACCTAAAATACCTTGAGGAAAGTATAATCTTTTTAGTCAAAAAGCTACCTAGAACACCTTATATAAAATATAATATTATTAGACTAAGACTTACCTAGAGCACCTTACAGAAAGTGTTGGATCAATCATCTCGTTAGTTTCAGGACTTACTAACATGGAAAACCGTGCAAGCAGAACCTCAAATGATCCCTGTTTAATCAGTTTAATCTGATCCTCTTGATCTATTTCTAAAAATCCTGAAAAGCATGAAAAATAATTTTAATTTTTACTGTCTTACTTTTAAGTCAAAATAAGAGTATTGGTGAGCTACTGCTCACAGTGGTGGGACTGGCTCCAGAACTAACCACTTCATACCAATAGAGGTCTATGCAAATATTTTGTAAAATTCAAGCTTTAGACCCTGTTGTGAAAAACCACTGTACGATTTTTAGTTTAGCTTTTATGGTTACCATGGTTATCAGTGGGTTTCAAAATGACTGCCATATCATTGTCATAAATGGAATATTGGATATTTTCTTGCCATTAAAAAATTCAAGATTTGCAGGAATAAAACTACATGCATTATTAGCATGATATATATATAGGCCTACTATTCAAAAAAAGTAGGGGATATTTGATTTTGGGGGCATAATACTAAAATATGCAAATGACTACGAAAAAAGTCACTATAGAACCTAACAGAAGAAACATTTCCAGTTACATGTGACGCCCAAACGCACCAATAGCTACCGCATGGAATGCAGGTGATGCTTGGGATCATCATGGGGGTCCAACCCAAGATTTGCACGACTTTGACTTTGAATGTTACAATCATTGTGGCATTGAATTCCAGGGTGGAAACATCAGTTAAATTGTTTTAGTGACCAGAAAACAAATTTTGATATGCGTCGGCTTACCCAAAATGAAAGGTTACCTGCCCTTGGCATGCTACAGATCGGCACAACACAGGCGGTTGTGGCGCGGACGATGAATGTTTCTCAGTCTGTCATAAGCAGGCTATGGTTCAAATACCGTGATACACAATCTGTACAGGACAGACCACGCTCAGGTCGACCAAGGGCGACAACTCAAGCCCAGGATCGATTTATCCGTACCTTGGCCTTGAGAAATCGTGTCATCACAGCAAATCAGATCAGCGCTCGTCTTCAAACAGACACTGGTGTGAGAGTGAGTGGCCAGACGATTCGGAATCGACTGCTTAGGGGTCACCTTCGCGCCCGACGTCCTCGCGTGATCCCTTGTTTGAGAGATCATCACATTCAGGCAAGACGTCGTTGGTGTAGGGATCGTCAACACTGGGATAATCGACGCTGGAGCAATGTGATGTTTTCAGATGAGTCAAGGTTCACTGTTGATTTTTTGGACAGACGTAGGAGGGTGTGGCGTCGTCGATATGAGCGCTTCCAAGATGTCAGCGTCATCAGACATGATCGATTTGGGGGTGGTTCTGTTATGGTGTGGGGAGGCATCACTGTTGCTGGAAGAACGGCTTTACATGTTGTTGCAGGGCGTGTTACAGGCCAGTACTACCGGGACAACATCTTGGCAGTCCATGTTGTGCCGTTCGCACGACGTCATGGGCGCCGTTTCATCTTCCAGGATGACAACGCAAGATGTCACAGGGCCAGGATCGTTACAGGTTACCTCCAACAACAGAACATCACCACATTACCTTGGCCAGCATTGAGTCCCGACCTCTCCCCCATCGAGCATGTCTGGGACATGCTTGGACAGAGGTTACGTCAATGTCAACAACGTCCTGCCAATGTCCAAGAACTTGCTGCTGCGTTGCAACAGGAATGGGACAATCTGGACCAAAATGACCTTAGACGTCTCATTAGGAGTATGCCACGTCGGATCAATGCTTGTTTGGCAAACAGAGGAGGATTTACCCGTTACTGACTTTGTTGTGATGCTGTGGTAACTTTGCTGTTTGACCCCGGGTATCATTTTACCCTTATAATGGTCAGTCTGTGCCTTACTTAGTCTAACGATCATTTGGAATAAATCGATGAATGTGAACTTCATTTCATTTTGTCATTTGTTTCTTCGTCAGTTTCATTAGGTGACTTTAATAACACTTAAAAATCCAATATCCCCTACTTTTTTTGAATAGTATATATCTCGTAAGAATAATATAGGTTTTTGGGGGAAAGTCACTAAACTGTGATAATAATGGGTTTTTTCTAAAAAAAAATCATAAAATTAAAACGAGCAGGATTGAAATATAAAAATATAAAAATCATCAGTAACAAGTTTTAATTAGCAATAAAATAAGTTAAAAATAAAATAAATATTTGGAAAATAACAATATATACCCAAATATTCACATTTGTCCAAATCATATGTCTATATTGGCAGCGATCAATGCACTATAAACCTCAGAATGCCTCGTTCGGCATTTCTGTCCAAAGGAGGTAAAAAAAATGCCTCGTTGTCTGCAGTTCCAACACGAGGTTTTTTAAATTGCCCTTCTTTTGGAACGAGGTATTTTGTTCAGAACGAGGCTTGGTAAAATGCCTCGTTTACTAAACGTGGTTTTTTCAAGATAGTTATTAGCGGTATATCGGCCAATTTGTAAAAATTAAAATTTATGTTATTTAATACGAAAATAAAACCAGTTTAAACTATATTATTATCAGAGAAATTGACAAGACAAGAATACACGCCATCGGTGGAGGTGTAAAACTATTGCAGACACATAACTACCTTGATTGATTTATTGCCCCAATCAGTATAGGTGTTAAGAAACAACTGTGGTGTTGTGACATTTTATTGGGGGCAATCAATTAATCAAGGTATAGCTGTGTGTCTGCAATTGTTTTTACACCTCCACTGATGGCGTGTATTCTTGTCTTGTCAATTTCTCTGATAATAATATAGTTTGAACTGGTTTTATTTTCGTATTAAATAACATAAATTTTAATTTTTACAAATTGGCCGATATACCGCTAATAACTATCTTGAAAAAACCACGTTTAGTAAACGAGGCATTTTACCAAGCCTCGTTCTGAACAAAATACCTCGTTCCCCAAAAAAGGGCAATTTAAAAAACCTCGTTTCGGAACTGCAGACGAGGCATTTTCTTTACCTCGTTTGGACAGAAATGCCGAACGAGGCATTCTGAGGTTTATAGTGATGTGTTGCTGAGGTGAGTGCGTGCACGACTGTATAAAAACAGATAAATAATTTCCTCCTCTTTTGTGTCCTCACTTATAATAGGCTGAAGTCAATACCCCAATCCATAATAGAAGTAACATCACCAGCATCGGAAATCATGGCTAATTTCATCCGAAGTCTTATTGTTGTGAACGACGCTCTTATTCGGCTGTACTGACTATTGATGGTTCTTTCATCAATTGAAGAACTACCCTCGTAATAAAAGCTTATGTTACACATCATCTAAGGTTAAAACCATGCTTTTACAAGGGAGTAAACCAGGTTTGACAAGATTACCTCAGGAGGGTAAGTCAAAATAAAGAGGGAGAAATGGGGTTCAACATCCACTCGACACAAACTAGGTCATTTCAAGACTAACATATGTTTTAATTCTATTTCAATAATTCACTTGCGCATAGGGTCTTTAACAGTGGGAGAAAAATCGAGGACACAGAGAAAACCCATGAAGTTGGACAGGCGACCCTATTCCTTGTCACATGCAAAATAAAGTATTGGTGAGCTATTGTTCACAGTGGTGGGACTAGCTCTAAACGACTGAATTTTTGTTTCAAATATTAGGTTACCAGTAGTGGAACTATGAGTATTTTTAAACTTATTTTAGCTTTGATTTTGGCTTGACACAAACACAAAATCAGTCTTTATTATAATGGAAGGTAACAGAACATGCATGACCCGAACTAGCTTCTATTACGTTACAAGGTCATTGGACAAGTGGGATAACTCTGGAATGGAATGCTGCAGACTGCTGAAAATGAATAGGGATTATAAAAAATAAAGTGGAACCAACCTGGTAGTTTTTTACAGAACTTGACAACATTTGTTAACTCTGGTACCATCTGCTTAAGGAATTTACTCCATATAAATGAGGGTTCGGAACAATGTTGTGCAAATTCAGGCTAAAAAAGATAGGTTGCCAGGCAATGAGACATACACACTGGAACATTTCAAACCAATTGGATACTAACTTTAGCAAAAAGAAGGTTCACAAGATTTCAAACCATGAACATGGCCATTAAATACAGTTTTTATCTGATTCCTCATTTCATGAACATAAACACTAAGTATAAGTTTCAAATCAATTAGATGGCAGTCAATGGGTTTCTTTTTCTCATAAGAGACAGAGAGGAGAGAGAGAGAGAAAGAAATGAGGTTTAATGTCCACTTGACACACACTAGGCCATTTCGAGACTAAGTAACATATTGTTCAATTTTATTTCAATAATTCGAATGGGCATAGGGGTCTTCGGACATGGGAGGTAACCTGAGAACCTGGAGAAACCCACTACACCTTATGATCCAACCCACATGCGTTCATCATTCAGCCACCCAAACCCCTTTGTCTCATGAACTAAATTTATCAGTCTCATGAACTTAAATTATACTGTGTATAACTTTCAAAAGATTTTCAAATCAATCAAGGGCCATAACTCAGTAATTATCAATCAAATGATTACTCTAGCCTCAAAAGTGTCAAAAACCAATAATTGTGGATGATGGCTATAGGTGCAATAACAATCCACTACCCCATCATTACAAAAAGAAATATAGCTACTTACATCAGAGATCAACATTTGATTTATTTTGTTATCAGCTTCTTCAACAGATTGGTGTGAGTTTATACAGGTTAACATGTGTGCTGAAATCACAGAATCTGTTACCTGCTCTATTAGATGACGTCTGGTAGCTGATGGCAACAATTTGACTTCCTTTAGCGCTCTTTCTATATAATCATTATTTATTACACCCAATTGCTGTTGGCAACACGACGGTGATGAGACGGGTTCCGATTTAATTGATACTGATTCCATATTTAGAAATTCATTAAAGCATGCATCCAGATTCAATCCATCAGGTAGTGGAGAATTCACATTTGAGTCTATCTGATTAGAGCCAACTGAATCCATAGGAGATGTCATGGATGGACTACCATCAAGTGACGGAACATTGAACAATCCCAGATTGTCCATAAAATTCATGCTGTTACCAAGCAGTAAATTGGGGTCCTGAGAAGGAGACTGGCTTTTGGAACTAGCTGGACTACTGAGACTTGAATAGCCAGACTCAACTGTAGTGACAGGCATATTAGGCGATGCGAATTGGGTGGGAGGCTGTTGTTGTTGTTGTGGTGGTTGATGTTGTTGTTGTTGTTGTTGAGATGTTGGTGCTGTAGAATTCTCAGATGTTGAGGGCTGTTTAGCATGATCACGAAAACTTGCCTGAGCTGCAGATAAAAAGGCCTCCATAAGTTCTGCTTTAAAGGTACCATTAGCTTGAAGGAGTTTTTGTAATTCGGCCATACGGAGGCGATACATTTCAGCAGGTGAAGGATATGGTGCGATTGGAAGATTACCATGGGATTTACCATGTTCACCACTAACATCTTTCAAACGCTTTGGTCGTCTGCCTAATCTTGAGGCTGCAAATATACAAAATTTAAAATCTATTACTTATTTGACAAATAACTGTGTTTAATCATTCGATGCTTTACCTAAGCCTCCCCTCATTAAACAAGGGTCATAATTCTAGAAGAAATGAACGGCAATGATTGAAATTTAAAGACCTCGCTCTTTCATCTCACAAATATTAAAATAGGTTGCCAGGCAATGAAACAGACGCCCACAGTAGCTAAATCGTCAGAGTAGTCAACAAGGGTTGTCACAAATTTATTCCTTTAAAAGTAATTCTGGGCCTTTACAAGACAGTTCCGATTAAAATTTTTGTTGTTTGATGGTTCACAAGATTCTACAAACTGAAACAAGGGCCTCAACTCTGGATGTAGTTTACAGAACTTGTTTAAATTTGACAGACACTCTTGTTTTAAAGATACGTTATGTAAGATTTAGATAAAGAACTAACCATCCTTGCTATAATAGTTCGAAAGTAGATAGTGTAAAATGAATAATTTGAAAATTTCATTCAAATTAGTCTATTACAAGCGAAGATATTAGCCTTTGAAGGTTTGACAGACGCGTGCAATAATTTCAACCACGGTACTGGTTGATCAAAGCTACGCCACAGTCCACTATATTTGATTAAATCGAAGGATCGCTGAACCATTACAATCTGTTTAATATCGGAGAAATCTGATGCCATCGAGAGATGATTAAGGCCTGGATCAGTTAATTAATGTCTAATTAATACTTTAGAAGACATTTCAGGCCTAAAGAAAAACCTGCAATAGGCAGATTTCGCTCTTGCATAATGCATGTTTAATAATTTAAATAATGCATATAAATTTCATACAGATCAGATGATCATTTTTGTCATTCAAATGTTCACAAGGTTCACAAAGTAAATTAAGGGCCAGAACACAAGAAATAATTGACAGAAATTATTGCAATTTGCAAATTGCTGAAATCCAATAGGCTTCGTGGTTTCATTTAAATAATGCATATAAATTTCACAAAGATCGGATGATTTCTGTTTGAGCATTCACTAGGTTCAATAAAGTGAAACGAGCAATAATTCTAGACATAATAATTGGAAATGGCTGAATTTCAATAGGATTCTTCCTTTTACGACATGCAACTTAAATGGCACATATAAATTTCATGCAACAAAGTGAAACAGGGGGGGGGGGAGGCCATATCTCTATCTCTTTACTAATTTAAAGGACGCATATACATTTCATACAGATTGGCAGATAACTTTTGATGTTGGAACGTTCCCATAACTCTAGAAATAATTGACAGAAATTGCTGAAATTCAGTAGGCTTCTTCGTTTCACTAATTTAAATCATGCATTATAAATTTCACAAAGATCAGGTGCTGACTTGGCATTAGAGCATTCACAAGGTTCAATAATGTGAAACAAGGGCCATAACTCTAGACATAATAAACAGAAATTATTGAAATTAAATAGGATTCTTCATCTCACTAGTGTAAACCACATATACATTATAAAATAATTGGATGATAATTTTTGGAAAACTGAACTAGAGTATATACAGGTCACAATTCTATGGAATACAATTACTGCTTATTACTTGATAATGACTGAAGAAGCCTAGTCGAAACGTCGCTCAGTAATAAGCAGTAATTGTATTCCATAGAAATGTGACCTGTGTAACTGTTGGAGTTCGAGTGTTCGCAAGATATTGTGGGCGACAAACGGAGTGACAGACTCGAGATGAAATAAACCGAAATTATTGAAATTAAATAAGCTTCTTCATCGTACAAATGTAAATCATATAAATTTTAAAGCTATCGGATCATAACTTTTGGAGTTAAAGTGTTCTCAAGAAATTGTGGACAACAGAAAATGGGTAGACGGGTGACGGCAATATACATCTGCATTTCCATGTGGCCGCATAAAAATGTACACATAAAAGTATTTGTTAAAATGTTCATAAGAAATTTGGGACAACAGAAGGGCAGGGGTGACAACAATATACAACCACATAAATACTTTGTTTCCTGTGTGCATGTGAGAGACAGGATTTAAATCGATTATCAACAATCGCTTCTGCAAACAAATATCAAGCATAAAGCCTATAGTCAAATTGTTCACTCTGAACCAAGAAATTATTAGCGGCTCAATTCAAGGCTTGTCTCGCTCTCGATCATCATTCCTACCGTTGGGACTAATAAACAAAATGTCAATTAACCATTTTTACGTTAAATTATCCATTATAAAACTTATTCAAATATACTAACTATCCCAGGCTAATGATGGCATACAGATTATGGTCTTGATAAGTTAATTAAGGCCAAAAGAAAGACCAGCAATGGGCAGATTGAGCTCAATATTCATCTACATTAAGCCAAATATATAAGCAATATAAAAAGCTTGTTATATTCCAGATATTACTTATATAGGCTATATATTAAATATCAATTATATAGGTCACAACAACATTCAAGGTCTAATGCATAGGGTGAAAACTCCAGCTGAACATCTTAAGACCTTGAATGTCTAAGGTTGGATTGGTTACCACTATCTAACCAGCTGTTTGATTGGGCAATATTTGCAATCAGCTGTTTGGTTAAACTAAATATAGAACAGTATCTCTTTATCCACAATGAAAAACAAGCTGACTTGACATTTAAATAAACATGTAGCACATAGTGTTATACTACACCAAGCTAGAGAATTCTAATTATGTTTTGGGCCTCTTGACATTGTATCGTTTTTCAATTGATAATTGCAATCTGTAGGAATCCAGATCAAAGCAGACAGTCTGAAAAGTGCTGCAGAATTTGTTTGCATTAATTTAGGAATTCAATTAATTGCAGTCAACCCATTAAATTTATTGTTTTAATTTAAACTATTGTAGTGTATATTGTAGCCTGTATGGTACATATTCATCCATTAGATCCATATGTGTATCAATAATTTGATTATGACTTAAATATTGAAAAAAAAACAATTTGACAGGTTGGCCAGGGTAAGTAGAAATGTACTGTGTCTGTCATCATTGTTCAAATCATTTATACATGAAATTTTAATCATAACAACCATATGTCAATAATATTGTCATTCCTCATCAAAATTAACAACTCGCTAATTTGTAAACTGATCACTTTATTGGAAAAATGCAGCAATATTAGCTAACAACTCGCTAATTTGTAAACTGTATATTACTTTATTGGAAAATGCAGCAATATTAGCTGTTGCATTTTCAAATTTCTCTTATACTTGTACAAAGACAAAATAGAACCCCAACATGGTTTAAATCTTGCAAGTAATCAGAAATGATAAAATGACAACAAACAGTATGCTCTGCCACATTGTTCTGCACAAAACAACAAAACACAAGTCAACAGCAGGTGAGCCATCAGAAGTTCATTGATGTGACTTTCGGTAAATAAGAAGCAAATTCTTGATACTGAATAACATCTGTCTTTTAGTCATACGTATGCTATGCTTTTACAATATATAAATAAATGCGTAGAAAAGCTGATTTGATTGCAATATATCCCTGGATTATGTTCTGATCATGCTTATTATAGAACACAATAAAATATGGACACACTGTACTAATTTGGTTTTTATAAGCAAATCTGCAACCTCGCCTCCATCAATATTTCACTATCATAATTCTAATTTAACCTAATGTGTGGCCAAAACGATTTGCGAACACTTCCAACAGGGTAATCATTATTTTACTACCAAGTATAATAACAACAGAAATATATTTCCAAATCTTTTGGGACCAACCTATGTCTAACCATACTTCTTACAATAACAAAACAACACGATTTATTGACTGATGTCATAATCTCCATACATCAAGTTTTATTTCATAATCCCTGACCAAAACATGACAACAATTTCAATCATTTGGATGCCAAGATACCACATGAACACTGATCAACCGGCAAACAAATTCAACCCCAAATTCACAGATTTTATTTATCAATTTTCGAAGACAGAGAGGCTTTTCCACCACTCTTCATTGAATACCAAGTGTTTGGTTCTTTTAAGCTTACGCTGTGTTCACTGGAATCATTTACTTGCTTTGTTTTGTATCATTCAAGCGACTTAGATTTAGATGGTGTTCTCTAGTACAAGACACTCCTCTCTGTACCATCGACAGTGATGCTTAGAGCAACTAATGTTCAATTGTCAGTCAGAGTACATTAATAGTGTGGATTATTGTTGTAATTGTTCTGAAATTGCTCAAATGATGAATGTTATTTGTTTTCTGCATGTACTTGTTTGTAAATATTGAAAAGATTCTGACATTTACAGAAACCAAAGTAAGTCATCACTGTATCACAATATAAAGATGCACAATAATTGTATGGTTAATTGGTACGAAAGCTTGTTGAATCTTCCACCGACATTCAGAGCACCTGTTATGTTGATTGAATGGCTAGCGATTGTGAGAACAGTGAGAGACCTAAATGTACAAGTGGCTCTGCATTAAAAGGGAGAAAAAGATGTAGGCAAAAGATAATCCAAGAATTTACTTTGGCTTTGATATTTGTGGTAAATGAACAGAGAGTAACAACAAGTACAATCTGTGATTAAAATGTTTTAAAAGAAATTTTAAGCAAACTTTTGATAAGTAAATTAGTTTTAATATGTATGTAAGTCAAAACATATTAACAAATCTCATAGGACATGTTAAGTGAAATGTATCAATATTGGTATATTGTAACATGCCTAGTAGGAACTCAGTTTTTTTGTTAAAAAAAAGACACATTGGATTTTCTGGTAATTTCCATGATATCAAACCCCCAACCCAACATTGGTGTCAAAGGCAGCCATTATGCATAAAAAATTTTCCTTAAAGCATTTTGATTGGTCAATAACTGTTAAGTTTATTCAGACACTTCCCCATAAAGTCTTCCACAATGTCACTGTCCCTGAGGAACGTTTGTATAAAATTATTGATGTATTATGTCGTGAAACCAGGAAATGTCTGCACAGGATTGATCAAAACAGAAAGTAACAGATATGAGGAAGTCTATTTTGTTAATCCACTTCAAATGCGTGTAAGAAATTCAATTTAGATATTTAAGGCTTGGTGAATGTTAAAACCGTTATTTTGTAAGATATAACTGTACCAGTTGTGAAACATGCCCTTGTTCTGCTCCTAAACTGTGCTAATGAAGACGGGTGCCCATTATTGACACATTATTGATAGGGTAAATAATCTGACTGAAAAAAAACCCCATAAGAAATCGTTTTTCCCATGATATTCAAATAAATCTGTTATGACTGCATTTACTAGAATCTGTGATTAAAATGGCAACCAGCCCTTAAAGATACATTAGTTAATGATTTTATAAAAAAAAAGAAGATGTTAAAAATTTCAGTCAAATTATACTGTGTTCTGAGCGGAATTGTCTATGTAAGAATTTTGGACCAGAAAAGGCCATCAATTGTGTCTTCACCGTCAATGAGAATTGGCGATCATTTGATTGACAAACGATAACTCCCCCAACATATTCTCGATTATCAAAGAACATGTTCAATGGCTATGGTAGACTCGCTTGGCAGGCTTTTCATCATCAGTTTCCGGTGACAACAGCGAGTAAAAGGGAATGTTAGCTTGGTCTGCCATTTATTGATTTAATTTTAAATGGAAGAGTGCTAATAAAAATGTACTTAATGATGTTGTTCGTTGGCAGAAGTACACCAATATATCTTAGATCAAACTAAAACGATGTGGGTTTTAATGATTTGGCAAGTTTTGTCACCATCACTTTTGGGAAAAGGGGGAATTAACAATAATTTTGGAAATTAAAAATATTGATATTGGTTACTTGATAGTACATTTTGAGACATCAGATCTCTAGTAGGGTTCATACAGGTAATAACCTTTGTGCACTTCTCTGTTCAACGCTTAAAGTCAGTTATATAAAGCTATCACTATCATACAATCAACTGTCGTACTAGAAAATGTAGTGCATGTGTCTGCATTAATGTAGGTTAAATGTAGATCTATTCTACGAACCTGGGGTAATTTAACAAGATATTATATTACCCATATTCTTTAAGGATAAATGTCGGTATAGAACACATGTATGGTAGTCTATTGTACATCTTACAGACCAGATATAAAAGCAATAAAAGTAATAGATTATGGAACCATATTCTTATACGCAAGTTAATATAATGAAGGGAGATACATGTACAAATAATATCCCTATTTTTCTTTTAAATTATTTGATATTATTTACTTTTCTGCACCAACTGGGCTTATAAAGACAGGCATGCTACACCCTACTATTATGTTTTTAATTCCAACTGCCGAGGGTTGTTTACAAGCAGATAATTGTTTTTTATATACCTTCAGGATGACACAATGCCTTTTCTTTAACTAATAAATGACATAACAAAATAAAGGATCATACAAAGGGAGCCAAAACACTTGAAAGAAGTTGCTTTGGACTTGTTGCCTTTCAATAGGCTTCATCATCTTGTGTCATTAGTCTGAACAGGCTTCTTCATCTTGAGTCAATGTCTACAGATCTCAAACAGACAAGGTAATTTACCAAAAAAGCAATACGTCGGCTCGGTGACAAACGCTCGTAACTACATTTGACCTACTTTTCAGGAGGCACAAAAAACGTATCTGTCAAAAGTATTTTATCACAGAGAAGTCTTTGATGGGACTGTTTGTAGTAAATCAAGAACACGTAGCAGTTAATTTTTATGGGAAAGTGTTCTTTACATAATCATAACGTAAATTACACTTACGACAATTTGATTCCCAAAAGTTAACATATATGGGTACTTACGACATTTCAACCCACAAAAGTTGCCAAACGTTATATTAAAAAAGAAAATGAATGAAATGAAATGGGATTTAACGTACCGCTGTTCTGCCCCGTCTGGGCTAATGAAGACAGGCATGCACCATACAATTTGCTTTGAGGGAAATTTTTTACCTGAACAGCGGTGCCTAGACCTACTCTTATGTCAAATTACAACGGTCACGGTGTTCTTAACGTGTGCGTCAATGTGTACACCGGACCTCGACTTTTGGTACTACCCGAATGACGTTGCGTTGTACGTTGTCGGGAACAATTTGGAAATATTAACACACGAAACATTTCTAAATACTGGCCAAGCAAAAATTTCGGCTCTCCCGATTGGCGCCTACGGCGCTTTTTGCCCATTGTGGAAAAATCGACTCCCTCAATGGGCGCCAAAGGACGCAATACCAGACCAACGACTCGATATTATTATCGGCGCCACAAAAAGCCGAGTGGCATTGGTTGGGCGCCCACAACGAGAGTGGCGCCCTTCTAGTGTCACTTGGGGGTGGGTGGATGGCCGAATCCCCGGTTGTACGTGTCCAACCTTGTGGGTTTTCTCCGGGTACTCCGGTTCCCCCACACTGCTAAAGACTCCTACGCACAAGCGAATTGTTGAATAAAATGAAACCATATGTTAGTCCCGAAATGACTTCTCTCTTTCTCTCCAGTGTCACTTGGTTTTATGGGCGCCTCGCCAATCATGTTGTTATATATGAGGCGCCCCCGTTTCGGGCGCTCAATTCATTCATTGGCGCGTAACCAATCTCACTAGCATTATATTATGCACGCCCATGATCTCAGCATTATGGGCGCCCATGCGTGATAATCTTCAAAATTCAATAGGCATGATTTGTGGGTTATCTCATCACAGCGGGGTGTCTATAATATAATGCTAATGCGATTAGTTAAACGCCCACAAAAGAATTGGGCGCCCAATTAGCCCATAGTAGGACGTTAAACGCCATTTCATTTCATTTCAGATCCCATTGTTCGATCAATAGTCTAATGAAAAGACATCGGGGTTTTAAATCGCAGAAACAAAACATCGTAACTTCACTGTGTCTTTTTTCGACCTTTATTTTCAAAATGTCGTAACTTTACATTTGGCAAAAAAATGACAAATTAAAACGTTTAGCACAGTTAAAACACCATCAATTTGTATTTTCATCAACATATTATAGAATCAGGACGCATTTTCACGATTTGGGAAAAATATTTTAATCTTTATAGAGTAAACTATTGGTGAATTTTACCCATCGTGCAGAACACGTAGATTACGGTAAACTGCTATGACTTCAATGTGATTTTGATAATTATAAATGCAAAACATCTTTGCTTTAAATTCAACTTCTAAAATAGACAAAACTTACTGAAATTCTCTTTTAAAGTGGAACACGGCTTTACGTTCGCACACTCTTGTCAGATACACTATTTTGGAAGAATTTTTTTTAGCCAATCACGGTACGACTTTTTGGCACATGACCATATAACCATTTCTAATTGGCTTTATGGTATGAGAGTTTGTCAGAAGATGGGCCAAGACATTGAAATTCCCTCCATATAAAAAAGTTGTTTTGCATAAAAGTTGAAAATCACTAGGTGTCTTCATCTCAAGAATAAACAAGGTACAAGTATATAAACTTGTTGTTACACTGTCTGTGCATCTACAGACAGAGTAACAACAACAATAAATGATCACATTCCAATGGGGTAGTATCAAAACCTTTTGAATTTTTATTTTCCAATAAAACCGTGAATATTATCATTTCAATATGGGCCCACTACCTTTGTATTACATGCTTCTACACAACTTGCGCACTAAGAGCAGCCATTTTGTCGTGCAGTTTCATTTAGATTTTCTCGATATTCGAATTCAACCTTCATTATGGTGGAGTGCTGTTGTGTAGTATCAAAACCTTTTGAATTTTTATTTTCGGGCATTTCCAATAAAACCGTGAATATTATCATTTCAATATGAATAGATTATGAAGGGCCCACTACCTTTGTATTACATACTTCTACACAACTTGCGCACTAAGAGCGGCCATTTTGTCGTGCAGTTTCATTTAGATTTTCCCGATATTCGAATTCAATCTTCGTTATGGTGGAATGCTGTTGTGTTTAAATGTTTTTTAAAATCGGATAAAAATTGTGACCTCGATAGGAACCACAAGGTAAAAACATGATTTTTAGTACAATCAGTGGCCATAATTCAGGAAGTTATGGTCTGATATGCTCGAACATCGTAAGGAACCGAGATCTGTAGGTAATAAACATATATTTCAAGCTAAAACCAATTAAATCTTATAAAGATAGGCTGGCACTGCCAGGCAGGATACGCCCACATTTTCGAGAGATGGATAGAGAACAAGCAATACCGAAAGTGATTTTTCCTATGTGCAAATATCGAAATGAATTAAGATCTTTGGGTTATAAAGGTTCATTTCAGTAGGCTTCAAATTCGACTGGGGATCATGTTGCTAAGTGGGTAAGATGCTGGCTCGGTAGCCTTGAGGTTAGGTGTTTGATCCCTGCATTGGGTGACAAAGTTCATCTAGATTTTCTGGCGTGGTTTCCCCTTGTTAATGATGAAGGATGGATGATGGCCTGACAAGAACAGCTGTCAATTTTGGTCTGATTTTCACGAAATTCGACCTCAACCTTCATTACGATGTAACTGTGATATAATCAAACGTTTTTTTAAATGGGATAATAATTCTGACCCCAGAGGGCCCAAAAGCTAAAAAAAAGGGTCATTTTTCGTACAATCAGGGGCCATTAATTCAGGAAGTTACAATCCGATATGCACAAATATCGAAAGGAACCAAGATCTTTGGGTTATAAACATGCATGTCAAGTTTCATCAAAATCGGTTCAAAATTGTGACCTGTATAGGGTCCACAACCTTAATATAACATATTTTCACACTAATCGCGTACAAACGGCGGCCATTTTGTCTGTCAATTTTGGTCCGATTTTCACAAAATTTTACCTCAATCTTCATTACCATGTAACGGTGATATAATCAAACGTTTTTTTAAATCGGATAATAATTTTGACCTCCAGTGGGACCACAAGCTAAAAAGGGTGATTTTTCGTACAATCAGGGGTCATAATTCAGGAAGTTACGAATCAATGAGCGCAAATATCGAAAGGAACCAAGATCTTCGGGTTATAAACATGCATGTCAAGTTTCATCAAAATCAGTTCAAAATTGTGACCTCTATAGGGTCCACAACCTTGATATAACATATTTTCACACTATTCGCGTACAAACGGCGGCCATTTTGTCCGTCAATTTTGGTTTAATTTTCACGAAATTCGAACAGAGCCTTCATTACCATGTAACAGTGATATAATCAAACGGTTTTTTAAATCGGATAATAATTTTGACCTCCAGGGAGAGACCACAAGCTAAAAAGGGCAATTTTTCGGACAATCAGGGGCCATAATTCAGGAAGTTACTATCCGATGGGTGCAAATATCGAAAGGAACCAAGATCTTTGGGTTATAAACATACATGTCAAGTTTCATCAAAATCGGTTCAAAATTGTGACCTCTATAGGGTCCACAACCTTGATATAACATATTTTCACACTATTCGCGTACAAACGGCGGCCATTTTGTTTGTCAATTTTGGTCCGATTTTCACGAAATTTGAACTCAACCTTCATTACCATGTAAAGGTGATATAATCGAACGTTTTTTTAAATCGGATAATAATTTTGACCTCCAGAGGGACCACAAGCTAAAAAGGGCGATTTTTCGGACAATCAGGGGCCATAATTCAGGAAGTTACGATCCGATGGCCGCAAATATCGAAAGGAACCAAGATTTTGGGGTTATAAACATGCATGTCAAGTTTCATCACAATCGGTTCAAAATTGTGACCTCTATAGGGTCCACAAGCTAAAAACATGATATTTCGTACAATCAGGGGCCATAATCCATGAAGTTCCGATCCGATACATGCCAATATCGAAAGGAACCGAGATCTTATGGGGATAAACCTATATTTCAAGTTGCGTCAAAATCAGATAAGAATTGTGACCTGTAGAGAGTCCACAAACAAATTGTGGACGGACGGACGGACGTCCGGACGGACAGGGGCGACGACATAATACGTCCACATGAAAATGTGGGCGTATAAAAATTGTAACTTCTACAGTGTTCATAAGCTAAAAACGTGATTTTTAGTACAATCAGGGCCCATAATCCATGAAGTTACAGTCCGATACATACTAATATCAAAAGGAACCACGATCTTATGGTGATAAACCTGTTTTTCAAATTTCATTGAAATCTGATAAAAATTGTGACCTGTACATGTAGCATGTTCACAAACAATTGTGGACGGACAGATAGTCGCAATATCAATATACGTTCACATGAAAATGTTGGCGTATAAAAACCTACTACTATAGAGTCATTAGACATCGTATAGCGGAAAGATAGGTTGCCAGGCAACGAAACATACGCCCACAGCAGCTAAATCGTCCGGGTAGTCAACAAGGGTTGTCGTATATTTTTACTTTTTTTGGTAATGAAACATTTGTAATACACTCAAAATGAGTAACAACTCATTATGTAATTATCTGAAAATCATTAGAATTTGTTTGCTTTTTTATAAAGTTTTGCCCCACGCTAACAATTAGTATAGGAAACATTTAACATCATGGATTTAGCTGTTCAGTTATCAAAATTCATTGAAAATCAAAAAAATGTTCGTTTCAACACCTTAAACTCGGTGTATCAATCTGAAGTCAATCGGGTGATAAGTTTGGCATCTATAGTGTCACAAGGTTTTTTGAAGTGATTAAGGGAAATAACTCTGGAAGTAATTATTTGAAATCGCTGAAAATCAGTAGGCTTCTTCGTCTCATGACCTTAAACAGTGTGTGTAAATTTAAAGTCAATCGGATATTAACTTTGGCCTCTAGAGGCTCCACAGGATTTTTTGATGTGATCAAGGGCTATAACTCTGGCAATAATTATCAGAGATTGTTGAAAATCAATAGGCTTCTTCGTCTCATGACCTTAAACAGTGTGTATAAATTTAAAGTCAATCAGATATTAACTTTAAAGCATCCACAGGATTTTTTGAAGTGATCATGGGCCACAACTCTGGCACTAATTATCAGAAATCGCTGAAAATCAACAGGCTTCTTCGTCTCATAACCTAAAACACTGTGTATAAATTTGAAGTCAATCGGATATCAACTTTGGCCTCTAGAGCATCCACAAGATTTTTTTGAAGTGATCAAGGGACATAACTCTGGCACTAATTATCGGAAATCGTGGAAAATCAATAGGATTCTTCGTTTTATGACCTTAAACACTGTGTATGAATTAAAAGTCAATGGGATATTAACTTTGGCCTCTAGATCGTTCACAAGATTTTTTTGAAGTGATCAAGGGCCATAACTCTGGCACTAATTATCGGAAATCGCTGAAAATCAATAGGATTCTTCATCATATGACCTTAAACACTGTGTATAAATTTAAAGTCAATCGGATATTAACTTTGGCTTTTAGAGCGTCCACAAGATTTTTTGAAGTGATCAAGGGCCATAACTCTGGCACTAATTATCAGAAATCGCTGAAAACCAATACCCGTTTTTGTCTTATGACCTTAAACAATGTGTATAAATTTAAAGTCAATCGGATATTAACTTTGGCTTTTAGAGCGTCCACAAGATTTTTTGAAGTGATCAAGGGCCATAACTCTGGCACTAATTATCAGAAATCGCTGAAAACCAATACCCGTTTTTGTCTTATGACCTTAAACAATGTGTATAAATTTAAAGTCAATCGGATATTAACTTTGGCTTTTAGAGCGTCCACAAGATTTTTTGAAGTGATCAAGAGCCATAACTCTGGCACTTATTATCGAAAATCGCTGAAAATCAATAGGCTTCTTCGTCTTATGACCTTATAAACACTGTGTATAAATTTAAAGCCAATCGGATATTAACTTTGGCCTCTAGAGCGTCCACAGATTTTTTGAAGTGATCAAGGGCCATAACTCTGGTAGTTATTATTGGAAATCGCTGAAAAACAATAGGCTTCTTCGTCTCATGACCTTAAACACTGTGTATAAATTTAAAGTCAATCGGATATTAACTTTAGCCTCTAGAGCGACGACAACTAATTGTGGACGCTGGACCGCTGGACGGACGGTCGTATAAAAAGCTACCCGAATCCACTTCAATTCAAGATTTTTGGTCAAAGGTTTGGGATCTTTGCTTTATTGACTCTACATAGTCTAAAATATATGCTGCGTGCCTATGATGAAATAGTTATCTATAAGATAATACCGACAGTTCCTATAATATAATGTTTTGCTTTACTCAACATGAGAATCTGAAGCTATCAAGTTGCTAAGAATTATGTAATGAGTAACCTAAATAGTATTTTGTCTTTGACAAGTGGATAACTACAATCATTATCTACAGAAGTTTATTGTCCTAAAGATTTACTTATACTTATGTTGTATTGTAGATATGTTGGTATCACACTATACCAAATCCAATCTTACTTTTCATTGGTCACAAATAGGTCAGACTTATTTCCATTGGTTGGAAAGACACATGTAATTAATGATTTTCCCACGAAACAGATGAGAGTTCATGAACCTGACAAGCCTACATGCATAGTTTGGAGATTTGATGACAATAAATAGGCTAAATGTAATTTCCAGTTGCATATACAGCTATTTATTGGACATGAGGTCAAACTTCACAATTTTTTGTAGAAAAGATTGTGCATGTATCATTGGTACATGTAAATGGGTGCTTATGTTCTCCAATTCATAGACATGGCTGTAACATAATAATTATCATTTATGAGTGTTTTCTGATGAATAAGAATTCCCTCCACATATTCATGTTTGAATAAAGATAGGTTGCCAGGCAAATTAAAGCAGTCCACAAAGTTTGTAAAATATTATATTTTCTATATATGTGATAGAAACAATTATAAATTGATCAGAAGTAAGAACCCACATCAAGTATTTATAATTTATATGCAATTATTATCCAAATTTTATCGGCTTCTACATGTAGTTCTTCCTAGTGTTAAAGTTCTCTTAGACAAAACATGTACTGGTGTATCAATTTGTTAAGAATCTAGAACATCACATGACCTAAAAAAAATGTTTCAAATCAATCTGATGTCAAGGGATTGCATTTTCAGGATCCATAGATGAGGGTGACAACACAAAATGAACACATTTCAATGCAGGCTTTAAATTTAGGGTGGTAGATGTACAGGATTCATGTTTTAACTTCACTGGTGCCTTTAAGTATTTTTATTGAAAGGTTTAGAAGTAATTGGGTTGCAAACATACTCCTGAGGCAATGGTCACAAGCATTACCAGCTCATCAACCAGAACCATATCAGTCATGCAAGAAATATGTTTCAAAGTTTTTTGATGATAAATCTTGATCACCATAATATCCTACCCTTTACCACAATAATATTTTAGATATATATATATATATATATAGGAATTGTAATAACACAGGTATTATTATATAATTTACTTAACAGCTAACGCCAAAATTTATAAGACGTAATTTTAACAATTCAATATAAACAATAATAGTTATGATAAATGAATAATTTTATCAGTTTGAAATAAACAATTTAGATCAGCCTGTGGTGATATAATGAAGGTCACTCTTATACTTGTTGTTATTGAGATCAAGTTGCAAACTGATAATAACAATAGCTTTATTTATAAACATTTCATTTGTACTGTCTATATTTATATTCCACAGTTTTTTATTGCAAATCCTTTCAACCAATCCTACGAATTATTTCATTATTCCAAAATATTTTCTGAAATGATGTCATTTTTTTTATAAAATACAGGATACATGATTTCACTATGAGCTATTTCATTGGTTTAAAACTAGGTGAGTGAACCTTGAACTTAGTGTTTGTTTTAATACATATACATCTAGAAAAGTTGACATGATTGCACTGTTAGAATATTGAAACCGTTAACAACATTTTGAGTTAAGTCGACACAAACACAACTTTCATTTCAATAGATACAAATAATTAATAATTTCAATTCCCTTTTCCTTGCCAAATTTTTTAATAATGATGAAGCATATTAACATGGATAAAATATGACACTTTCAATTACTCTGGCCAGCAGAGACCATGTGGATTCCCAATGTTGGACTATAACATATTTCTAAATATTTTGATGACCCTTAAACATACATTATGCAAGCGCTAAATCTGCTTATTACATTTATTTCTTTTGGCCTGAAATGATATCTAAATTATCAATTAGACGTTAATTAACTTATCCGTACCATAATCAACTCTCAACGGCATCGGTGGCCTGCTATATTGAGTGGATTTTGGCAGGATTTACTGCATAACTTCCCTTCACGATAAAATCAATAAATGGATAATCGAGACTATGCTTTTTTATTTTTATCGTACTGACTTTAGTAATGATGATCGAGGCTAGGCGGAAATTTCAATTACTTAATTTTCGGTTCACAGTGGATCAATTTGACTAAAATTTTCAGCAAAGTGCATTTAGATTATCTAGTTTTTAACTATTATAGTGAGAACTGCCAATTATCTAATCTCCCACAATGTATCTTTAACTCTGTTTCGGGTATCCTCAAAATTAGTAATGTATTGGCCTGTCCAGGAATTTACTGGTATGAATTCCTTCACTTTTCTCTAATTCTTTTTTCAGGTAAACAGGGTAATCAATATTCACATGTAGCAACTGTTAAAGGCTGATTAATGACAACAGATTATTCTGACTTCATTGCCACTTTAAACTCATACAGTAACAACAAATGTACAAAAATCAAGCTGACACAGCCACCTACATGTTATTAAAATAACTTGGATCCTACCACCACATAAACATCAGCCATTGATCAAAGCAATATTAAAAGCCTATATATATAGTCCATAGTAAACAGTGTTTTAATTCATTAATTTTTTTATATATTTAGAAAAGATCTATACCCCATAAATCAAAGCCCATTCCTTCTTCACAAAATGTCGATCTATGACATATTTTTTCGTCACTTCCCATTTCATATAAATTTAATGTCTGTGATATATTTTTCTGAATTGGAAGAATTTGTCATATCTGGATGAATCAACAGTTTTACTTGAACATCTACAATTTGCTGACCTTTGGAAAGAATAACTGTATATTTTACATTTATTTGATTTAGGTGTCAATTAAAGTGTTAATTATGATAAATCTTAAAATGGCATTATATGAGATTAGATGGAAGTTCTCACTATAATAGTTAAAATCTATATAAAGGATATTTACTGAAAATATCAGTCAAACTGATCCATTCTGAACTGAGATTTTAGCTTTTGAATTTTAGGCCTAGCCTTAATCATCATTACTAAAGTCGATTTGATAAAAAAACCCATTGCATCCATTATCCATTTTTGGATCAAAACATCATACAATGAGTGCTGAGCAGCAAATCAGATTCAATATCGCAGTAAATATTGCAGCCTACGGATGACATCGATTTAAAGTCAATCGGATATTAACTTTAGCCTCCAGAGTGTTCACAAGAAATTGTGGACAATGGACGGATGTATGGACGGGGGCGACAGCATTATACATGTACATCCACATTTCAGTGTGGGTGTATAAAAAAACAATTTCAAGTCAAGTTCGAGGATTGGCATGTTTGTACTTATTATTTGCCAAGTTCAAGGTTTGTTCAGTGTCAAGGTTGCTGAAACTTTCTGCTTTTTGGATATGATTATGTTTTGACCCACTTCACATCTTTCTTATTTAATTTTTGTTCTTCCGTTATGCTAGTAAGGTTGCTTGTCTTTGGTCTTCTGTGAGTTTTTAAACTAAAATAAGCTTTCAACAACTGGAAACAAATCTATTCTTTTATGTGTTTGTATCGCATGCTTGTGATAAAGGGAGATTGAGTACCTAAAAGGTTGGGAATTTCAGACTACTTTAGCAACAGCTAGATGTTGTAAAACTAGCAGTGGTTGTTTTAAGAACACGCGAGACAGAGCTACAATTCTATATATTTTGGTTTTTGAATAATTGATATTAATTCAGCCAAAATGTTGAAGTTAGTTAAATTCCTGTGTCTAAAAACACTATGAAATGGTCAAACGCTACTATTCTAATTCTCCATGTCTTATTAAGATGAATTGACTATGATTTAATGAAACAAGTGTTAACTGATATATATAATGGTTAATAAAATACCATGGTATAGAAGGTTATTCATTCTAATCATTATTGGTTGGTCATGTGTGAATAACTGATTGGAATAAATACAGTCATTACCTATATCATGATTACCTATAATAAACACAACTACCATATATATGAAATTGATAAATATATTGGTTACCAATACATATGTACATATTACTCTGAAGTTGGTAACAACAAGTGGTTGCCATGCAGTCAGAGAGCAGTCAGACTGACTGAATGTTCAGCGCTATAGAAGATAGGTTGCCAGGCAACGAAACATACGCCCACAGCAGCTAAATCGTCTGGGCAGTCAACAAGGGTTGTCGCATATTTTTACTTTTTGTAATACACTAAAATCTGATTAAAATTTGTTTGCTTTTAATAAAGTTTTGTCCAACGCTAACAATTGGTATGCGAAACATTTAATATCATGGATTTAGCTGTTCAGTTATCAAAATTCATTGAAAATCAAAATACTTGTTCATTTCAACACCTTAAACTTTGTGTATCAATCTGAAATCAATCGGATGATAAGTTTGGCCTCTATAGCGTCACAAGATTTTTTGAAGTGATCTGGCACTCATTATTTGAAATCGCTGAAAATCAATAGGATTCTTCGTATCATGACCGTATACACTGTGTATAAATTCAAAGTCAATTGGATATTAACTTTGGCCTCTAGAGCATCCACAGGATTTTTTGAAGTGATCAAGGGGCACAACTCTGGCAGTAATTTTTGGAAATCGTTGAAAATCAATAGACGTCTTCGTCTCAGGAATGTGAACACTGTGTATAAATTTAAAGTCAATCGCATATTAACTTTGGCCTCTAGAGCATCCACAAGATTTTTTTATGTGATCAAGGGCCATAACTCTGGCATTAATTATCGGAAATCGCTGAAAATCAATAGGATTCTTTGTCTCATGACCTTAAACACTGTGTATAAATCTAAAGTCAATCGGATATTAACTTTGGCCTCTAAAGCGTCCACAAGATTTTTTGAAGTGATCAAGGGCCATAACTCGGGTAGTTATTATGGGAAATCGCTGAAAAACAATAGGCTTCTTCGTCTCATGACTGTAAACACTGTGTATAAATTTAAAGTCAATCGGATATTAACTTTGGCCTCTAAAGCGTCCACAAGATTTTTTGAAGTGATGAAGGGTCATAACTCTGGTAGTTATTATGGGAAATCGCTGAAAAACAATAGGCTTCTTCGTCTCATGACTGTCAACACTGTGTATAAATTTAAAGTCAATCGGATATTAACTTTGGCCTCTAGAGCGTCCACAAGCAATTGTGGACGCCGGACCGCCGGACAGGGGCGACGACGATATACGACCACATTGAAATGTGGTCGTATAAAAACGATTATTATTATTATTATTATTCAAGATACACCCACATTTTGCAAGAGATAAAGAAGGAGCAAAAATTAGGTTGCCTGGCAACAAAACATATGCCCACAACAGCTAAGTCATCCGGGCATTCAACAAGTGTTATCGCACATTCTTGTTTTACAGTAATGAGAACATTTACAACACATGAAAATCTGATTACGAGCAATAAGCCATGAAGTAATCATCAGAATTTGTTTTGATTGTTTGTCTCATGAGTTTGTCTCATGACCTTAAACAATTCCCTTAACTCAATATATGTGATCGATTATCAAAATGATCAGAAATCTTAAAAGGGTTACGTGTCCGGATAAGCAGTTTTGATGTTCACATCCAAACAACTCAATATTTAGAGCTGGAATTTTGAGACAAGGTCAATACACCATTCTTCTATATTTTGGCAATTAAATTAAATATGTTTTTAGACTTTCATTTTTAAGACTCTTTTCATTTTGGGATAGTCCCATTAAACAATAGGTTGCAGGTAATGAAATATACAAAAGTTGTCGAATTTACAAGACACTCAAAACATTAAGGTCATCAAGTTCAAACCTACTCTAGTCAAGATGTCTGACACAGAATGGTTTAATGTCTTGTCAAGACAATACTTCGGTAATTTTGAGACAAATGACTAAATAAGCAGGCTTGAAAAAGCCAGAAAACTCTTCTTGGAACATCCAAAGATTTCAAAAGGGGTATTCTAGTCAAGGGCTAATGCTCTGACCACTCCAATGCCACAGCCCCATGATGTCTGACCTAAAAATTCTGAAACAATAATTGTATACATACATATATCATGAAATGAAGGGCTCTTTTTCAAAACATAAATTTGTACTCACCTTCTCTGGACATGCCCACTTCAAAACATTTTTTCAATCGACAATACTGGCAGCTATTTCTCGTGAACGGAGTAATTTCACATTTTTCTTCATTTGCACATTTATGTGTCATTCCTTGAGTTATACATCTTCTAAAGAATCCCTGAAAATTATAAAGATTTATTCATTATTACATGAAATAGCACTTTGCATTTAAGTGATATTTTAATTATATTTGTAAAATGAGTTCATTTGCTGCTATGCCCAGCGACGTATTGGATATTGTGTTCATATTATCGGAAACTTTCCTCCCTGGTCTCTTTGATGGCTACTGTATGTGATGGTTGATGACCTGGGAAGGGTCATAAAGACAAGGCCTTTTTTGATCTGTCAAAGCCCAAAGATTCATTGATTTGTTTTTTTACTGTGGAGTGGTTATTTGAAACCTAGGAGGCAAATTATCCTAGAATTATACTAATACTAGTTATTTGTCACCAGATTTAAACAAGGGCATTTTCAGCCTGGGAGCCAAGATAAGAAAAAACACATTTTATAATTTTATGTTCATAGAATCATAAACTTAAAAATTCTGTATACTAGGGTTAGGGTTAGGTTTAGCTCTAATAAGCAAATACTTCAGACAATAATAGATACTTTTGGAATGCTGTATAAATTATTTTATTTTTTGGAAAAATGCATAAACCTTTAAATCATAAGACATATGGAAATAGATTTCACCAATAATAAACACACTTTTATGGATATACTACTTCTGAATTTATTAAAAAGCTACGATTCGATACACAATCGTTATCAAGCAAATAATGCTTGATAACGATATCTGTATGGGTATCCAAACGTAGCATGTTAATAAATTCAGAAGTAGTATATATCCATAAACGGGTCTTTAACTCATTAACTCTGAATATTTTGAAGACTTGTGATATTGAATTTGCCACAGATATAAATCATCATTTCTGATAATATTTAACAATCCATAAAAGTCATTAAAATGTAAAGCTTGCCAATTATATAACTTTTTTGAGAAAACCAGATAACAACTTGTCAATAGGCTTGCTAGAAATGACAATGCTATTCTGGAAATACACTAACATCTATTTATGGAATATCATTCTGGAAAGCTTTCTACATTATTGTGAATGGCTAACAAACTGTTCTGACTTTTTGATATATCTGTGTTGTGTTCGCGTGTACTGTTATATATTTTTTGTCAGTTTTACTGCACTGTTACAAATAAGGTAATAATCTGATTAAAAACACAGATCCTATCATTTTGTTTCGTTTTCTATAGTTCAAAATTTTGATTTATTTGTCTTTACTACACTAGGATCTCTAATAGTTATTTTACTTGTCTTTACTAGTACTACACTAGGATCTGCAATAGTTGTAACATGTATATAACCTATGTTCTGATTAATGTGAGGGATTGGCCAATAAAACGGTCTGTTACAGTGAGATCTTGCCGTACTGAGTTCGGACCTGTGGTTAAACCACTAGAAACGTCAATGCTGATTCATTAATAAATGTCTGATGTCATAGGGTCAAAAGCTGTGTGTATATGAATCCAGACGCGACCTTCCACTACAACATGTCAGATCTTCATGATGTCTAAAGGAGCCACAAGCTAAAAACATGATTTTTCGTACAATCAGGGGCTATAAATTATATAGCCAGTCACTGATTGTAGTATAATCCAGGAACTTACGGCTCGACGCGCAAATATTGAAAAGAACCAAGATCTTTTTTTTTGTTATAATCATCCATTTCCAAATCAGATAAAAATTGTGACTTTTAAAGTGTCCACAACCTTGGTAATATATACTTTTACACTATTTGCGTACTAATTTCATAATGTAATAAATGTGAGACAATGTGACCTTGGGTGTGCACAGAGACATGTCATGTTGTGATTACCCAAAGGCATTTCAAAATTAATACATGTACATGTACATCACAGTAATGTTTCTTATTTCATGAACAACTCAACAGTGAGGCTGATGTCTCAATCACAAAATAAAACGAATGCATATTTAATCAATTGCACATTATCTTGTAAAGCATCAAGCAATCAAACTTATCAAATGCTCTATATAAGTTAAAGGTTTTGATTTATTGAAATTAACTCTCACCCAGTTGGACCATTCAGACTGCTTATCTCTGCTAATATTTGTCTCTAAACACTTTGGAGATAAACCTACCAAGGCATCAACCAAACAAATGGCTTATCTCTGCTTAGCCTTAAGGCATGGCATATTTGTCTCTAAATATTCAAGATAAACCTACCAAATCGCCCTCTATTGATCCACTACCACATGATACGTGTTTTATTAAATAAAGGGAAGTACTTCCCACAAAACCAATACATGTCCTACGGTTAAAAAGGTAAAGATTGTGAAATATATTCTAAAATACATGGAGAAGCTTCGACTCTACAGTTCTTGCCTGTGATATCACTATAGTGGAAGCAGACTATAGTAGACGTTAAAGAAACTGGACATTTCCATTAACAAATCATGATGTCACACTGAACATCATTTATACAGTGGACTCTGTCAAATCCGACATCGTACGGGATCGTGACAATATGTCGGAAGTCACAGAGTGTCGGAATACCCAGTTTTGTCAAAACTGCAAATACAGTAGAACTTGTATTAAGCAAGCACCCAAGGGAAATTCAAAAATGCTTGCTTAATGGAGGTGCTCTTTGACTAGAGGTATCCAATATTGCCCCAACCCCTACCACAAAAAACAAAGATATAGATTGCATATATTTTTTTTTTGTAGTATAACAATACATGTACTTTTTATCTAGTTGTGAATTCAAAGTAGTCGCGTATACGTGTTTGTTTAGTAATACTAATACTTGGTCTCTGCCCCCCCCCCCCCCCCAATATTTCTTTTACTTTCATCATAGCGTCTAAAAGCGTTTCAAAATGCCGTGAATTTGAGAATTGCCCACCCCAACTATTTTAGCGATTACGCGACCACTTAATAAAATCTCAGTGCTTTTTGTGCTGACATAAATTAATTACGCTTGGGTGCATTGGGAGCGAACATCAATACTTGCATCGATAATTTGACCGTCGCTGAATCTTGCGCCGAATGAAAATTCTTTACTCAAATCTCGAACATAACTTCTGTAAACTTGTCATTTTGTACCAACCTTCGATACTACTGTCTACCATTGTGATGCATTCGATAATATTTATCCATTTTTGTGAAGCAAATCGATGAATTAATTTTATTTTATCAAAAAGCACATGAACAAAAAATCCATCGCTGATTTTATCACCGATTTACAGGGGGTGTAACTCTGTATGTAATATTATAGGGGGCGCTAAAACGTCTGTTTAACAACAGAGTTGCAATGGAAAAGAGATACTAGATGATCGTAACAAAACTCGGTACTTTCATTTTATTCAATCATTGAATCAGTATCAAATAATGTTCCGTTAAGTGTGAAAACAATTATCAGGTTAGTCATTTAATAAAACAAAAGATTAATTAACAGATAATCCCGGGTTGATTGTTATTTTTACATTTCTTTTTACCTGATTAGTGGGGGTCCAGTTAATTAACTACTACTCACGGGATTAGCGGGAGTGTTACAAAGAAAGAACGACAAGATGGTATTATTCAACAATGGCCGTTGAATGGGCGATGTTTTGAGGAGTGACCGTTGAAACAATAGAATTTTTACAGGGGGAATTAATCGTGGTGCCCGTTGCACGCGTTGAACAGGTGCGTGTTTAGTAGAGGTTAAATTACTTAAAAATCGCTCGGGGGGATTTTTTGGTGCTCGTTGAAGCAAGTGTTCGCTGATTAGGAGTGCACGCCCGAGCAAGTTCTACTGTATTGTAACTTCGAAAACCGGAAGTATTATTATAATGAGTTGATTCGAATCACCAGAACGTTATTCCCTTTAAACTATTCTGTACATTCAAAATTTTTCTAACATTAATTTTTATTTCATTCAACATGCGTAGGCATTTTGAATAGGTCAGGTCTGACGTTAATTTATCCTCTTCGTCGTCTTCAGTTGATCGCAATTAAAACGATGGAAAGTCTTAGAACTAGTGAGTATTGTGAGATAATAACAGACGATATATCGTAAACCAGTCATAACAAAGATGTCGTCTGTATTACCTTGTATCTATACATGTAGTCGAGCAGTAGTAAGAAGTTTTATTTTAATCCCTTCAAGTGCCTGTGATTTGGCTATACAAGTTAATATAAATATAGGTTGCCACAAAATGAAACAAATGTCCACAACAGCTAAGTCGTCCCAGGAGTCAACAATGGTTGTCACATATTTTTTTTTTGTCAGAAATGAAAACATTTACAGCACAATAAAATCTGATTACGAGTTTGTAACCCATTTGGCTACTAGTTCTGACCTATTCCAACATTTAGCATACAAAACATTTAATATCAATTGCCATAATCATTGGAAATTGTTGTAAATCAAAAGGATACTTTGTCTCATGACCGTAAACACTGTAAATAATGCTTATGAATTTCATATAGATCTGACGATAACTTTTGTCATTCAAACATTCACATGGTTCACAAAGAAAAACAAGGGCTGTAACTCGAGAAATAATTGACGAAAATTGCTGAAATTCAATAGACCTAGCTTTCACAAATTTAAGACGCATATAAATTTCATACCTATCAGATGATACATGTAACTTTCATCAATCGAGCATTAACATAATAACAAGGTAAAACAAGGGCCGTAACGCTCGTATCTCTAGAAGTAATCATTGTAAAGGGCTGAAATTCAACAGGCTTCATGGCTTCACTAATCTAAATGATGCATATCAATTTCATACAGATCGGATGATAACTTTCAGCATTCACAAGGTTCAATAGGCTTTGTGGTCTCACTAATCTAAATGATGCATATAAATTTCATACAGATCGAATGATAACTTTTGGCGTTCACAAGGTTCAACAAGTCAAACAAGAGCCACAACTCCAGACGTGGGCGTATAACAATGGATAATCAAGACTTTGTTTATTACTGTAACAATGGTAGTAATGACGATCGAGGCTTGTCTAAAATTTTATCGCTAATATCTTGGTTTAGACTTAGAGTGAAGCAATTCTTAGCATATTCCGTTTACGTTATCTATTTTTTTCACCATTATTTCACTAACAGCTCTTTAATTATCTAATCTAACCTAATGCAAACTTAAGGTTCCGTCAATTCATTATGACGAACATAAAATATGGCATGCTTGTTACTTTTCAATTGTGGATAATCTTTGGACTTTATATGATGTCAAATGTTGGCTGCGATGACAACATTTCCTGGTTCATAGTACTTACCGGGGTAAATTGGGTTTAACATCCATTTAACACTAATCGATTCAGAAATAGATATGGTATAATTTTATTTCAATAATTCTGGATAAAAGACATGAGGTTAGACAGGTTTGTAACCTGTGTTATTGACATTCATAAATTATATAACTCAAATAATTATATTGCTAAACCTGCCCTTGCGTTTCTTGTCCGAAAAGAAAACCAAATATAACAATGAATACCCAGGATTGGATTAGCCAATTGTATTAAATGATACATTGTATGATAACAACCCCTTCAAAGAAAATATATGAAATGTCAGTAAAATACAACAACCAAAATAAAACAAAACCTAATTGGTGTTTTCTTAACTTAATTATTATAATTCACCGTATTGAAGAAATCCATACAGATTGACATCACATTTCATATAATTACACATTTATATCATGACTAGTGGCAATTATATTCCTGACAATAGTGTAAAGAGTTCAATAATAATACAGGATGACAAGGAAATAACACCATCAAATCAAATATTGTCAGGCATGCATGATTTTTTTGTCAGCTTATGATGTAACAATTATCTTGCTGTACATGACCAATGTTGTTTTGAACTATGTTTCAATCTTATTGATTTTCCAGTTAACTGCCAGTGGTGTGCAATACATAATAATATGCCCTGTGATAAAGCACTTAATCCACCACATGTGCTACATTATAGATTTGAAATTTATCCCATTTCCTTTTTTTTTTTTTGGCTTGATTACATACAATAGCTTTTTTTAAAATACAATTAAATGTTTCTATAATTCTTTTCTATTTGATTACATAGTTACGCTACAATAGTTTTTTTTAAATACAATTACACCTTTCTATTCTTTTCTATTTGCAGTTTACAGAAACCATGATCTCTGAAAGAAAATTCTATTTGGGCCATGTTTTAAAAATAAAGAAAACTTGGATGTCGACCAAATTTGATAAGGAATGCCTGAATGACATTTCAACCAGAATCCAGAAAGTTATGGTCTGAAATCCACAAATATCAAAAGGAACAGAGATCATTAATATATAATTTAAGTTTCAACGAAATTGGATAAAAAATGTGAACTCTTAGAGGGTTCCACAGCCTTAAGATTACATACTTTTACACAATTTGCGTACAAGGGTCCATTTTCAGTCAGACAGTTTAGTTTTGATTTTCCCAAAATTTGAATTCAACCATTTTTAGGGTTTAATTGTGATACGTGTATATTCAAACCTTTTTTTCTAAACTTGAAAAATTCACGTAAACCGACATCTCCTGGTGTGAGTGGATCAACACAATGTCAATGACAAATTTTAATGTAAACGGATAACCATAGCCTAGTGATTTGGTCAATAAACATAATTCATGCAGGCCTGACAATACCCCTTTAGATAAATCACAACCAACTGTATACTGACGTTATAAGTGACAGAAAATTGAAGTCAAAAAGTAAACACACAACAAAAATAACTAACTAAAATAAAATAATACGCACATTTTTAGTGGAAAAACTGGTAAGAAATATCCTTGCCTTAGTGGCTATAACTGTCTAAGTAGAAACATAGTTTACTTACTGACATGCTCCCTTTGTAAAAAACAATACGTAGGGGAAAGCAAACGTGCCTTTTCAAAACGAATTAAGGAACACTATGCAGATATTAGACACAACAGACCAAAGCCGGTCGCTCTACATTTCAATTTAGACGGTCATTCGTGTAGGAATGTCATGATTAAAATTATAGAGCTTTTTAAGACTGATCCAGATAATGGCAAAAACGATGCCTGAAGAAAAGCAAATGAATTCAAATGGATTCATACTTTAAGAACTTTCACACCGGATGGCATTAACAATAAGATGTAGTCCCGAAGGGTCCCCCACTTTATTGTTTACTCTTTTTCCCCACTGACCCTTCCGCACTACTTTCTTCAAATTTCGTTAGCTATTTCTCTAGTGTGCACCCTATTTATTTTTTGAAACTCCTATTTTCGACTCCGCTCAAAATACCTGGCATTTTGCCATTCAATTAGCCTTAGAGATCTCCGTGAGGGTCACAATAGGGACGTTCACTTCTATTCCTACTTTCGAAAATGAAGCACATCTGTGGAATTTGTCTTTCCCCTCAGTGTGAGGAAAGTTGTTCAAATAACAACATCACAAACAAGGATGAAGTTATTACGGACAATGTCTCCGAAACCACGGAGGAAAAATATGACAGATCGCCTTGTCCGATACCATTCCCAACAATGAGTAACTGGGAGGCTTTTTGCGAAGGAGTCGATCCTTGTCTCGAATTAGAGGCCTGGCCAGTTTTTCGCACAATGAATCGCGATGATTTGGCTGAATCCACTATCAGTAAAGAAGACTGGGTTTTCTTACAACGTTTCAATCGAGAAACACAAAAACAACTCCGTGAGCTCCTTGTCGAATTCAAAAAAGATTTTCCTAGAGCCACTTTCGAAAGTATGCGAGATAGTAGCATAATCCTAAGCCTAACTAAAGGCAGGGACTGAAAACAGGAACGAGTTTCCAAACATTTTAGCTGTGGGACCCCCACAGCGAAAACTAACACAAAATTAGTACATACACACCCTTAAACCTAAAAAGGTTATTGAATAGCCCTCGCTAGTTTAGAAAAATTTAAACTTTTATGTTTTAAAGGGGTTAGGAGCTTTGAGTCAATGCAAATATGCATATCCATTACGGCATCTTTAAGCCGGCAATCTTTGCACATTTTTCGGAATAATCGACTCCGGTGCCAAAGATTGACTCCGGTCCACCTGTGACGTCACATGTGCTCCGGTGCCCACCAAGCCTATATATAGAGGGCCACCGCACATTCTCATTTCAAGCCTGACGAGTTCAAACACGAACGAAACTAGTAGCTGAGAGAAATCTTCACCTCCGAGGATCAAACCGGAGCAAAACCAGAAATCGTTAGTTCTGCCATCAGCAATAATACCGGAGTACAAAATACTCCGTAACTTAAGCAGCAAAATCAGCCGCCTGGGAGTCCAAATCGACTACCACCAGGCGTGCTTAGAGAAACAGATAACTTTTTATCTTAAAAGAAGCTACCCACACAAAGTAGTGTCGGATAATAAAAACAGGGCAAAATCTCTAGCCAGAAAAGACCTGTTAAGCCCGACTACGGCTACTCCACTGAAAAAAATAGGTTGCCAGGCAACGAAACATACGCCCACACAGCAGCCAAATCATCCGGGCATTCAACAAGAGTTGTTGCATTTTAAGTAATCATCAGAAAATCACCCATAACTACGGTGTAACTGTGATATAATCAAACGTTTTTTTAAATCAGATAATAATTGTGACCTCCAGAGGGACCACAAGCTAAAAAGGGTGATTTTTCGTACAATCAGGGGCCATGATTCAGGAATTTACGATCCGATATGGGCAAATATGCAATGGAACCAAGATCATTAGGTTATAAACATGTATTTCAAGTTTCATCAAAATCAGTTCAAAATTGTGACCTCTATAGGGTCCACAACCTTGATATAACATATTCTTACACAATTCGCGTACAGACGGCGGCCATTTTATCCGTCAACTCTGGTCCGATTTTCACAAAATTAAAATTCTCTCTTCATTACCATGAAACCGTGATATAATCAAATGTTTTTTTAAATCGGATAATAATTTTGACCTCCAGAGGGACCACAAGCTAACAAAAGCAATTTTTCGGACAATCAGGGGACATAATTCAGGAAGTTATGATTCGATGGGCGCAAATATCGAAAGGAACCAAGATCTTTGAGTTATAAACATGCATGTCATGTTTCATCAAAATCGGTTCAAAATTGTGACCTCTATAAGGTCCACAACTTTGATATAACATATTTTCACACCATTCGCGTACAAACGGCGGCCATTTTGTCCGTCAATTTTGGTCCGATTTTCACGAACTTCAAACTCAACCTTCATAACCATGGAACGGTGATATAATCAAACGTTTTTTTTAAATCGGATAACAATTTTGACCTCCAGAGGAACCACAAGCTAAAAAGGGCGATTTTTCGGACAATCAGGGGCCATAATTCAGGAAGTTACGATCCGATGGGCGCAAATATCGAAAGGAACCAAGATCTTTGGGTTATAAACATACATGTCAATTTTAATCAAAATCGGTTTAAAATTGTGACCTCTATAAGGTCCACAACCTTGATATAACATATTTTCAGACCATTCGCGTACAAACGGCGGCCATTTTGTCCGTCAATTTTGGTCCGATTTTCACGAAATTCGAACTCAACCTTCATAACCATGGAATGGTGATATAATCAAACGTTTTTTTAAATCGGATAACAATTTTGACCTCCAGAGGGACCACAAGCTAAAAAGGGCGATTTTTCGGACAATCAGGGGCCATAATTCAAGAAGTTACGATCCGATGGGCGCAAATATCGAAAGGAACCAAGATCTTTGAGTTATAAACATACATGTCAAGTTTCATCAAAATCGGTTCAAAATTGTGACCTCTATAAGGTCCACAACCTTGATATAACATATTTTCACACCATTCGCGTACAAACGGCAGCCATTTTGTCTTTCAATTTCGGTCCGATTTTCAGGAAATTCCAACTCAACCTTCATAACCCTGGAACGGTGATATAATCAAACGTTTTTTTAAATCGGATAACAATTTTGACCTCCAGAGGGACCACAAGCTAAAAAGGGCGATTTTTCGGACAATCAGGGGCCATAATTCAGGAAGTTACGATCTGATGCGCGCAAATATCGAAAGGAACCAAGATCTTTGGGTTATAAACATACATGTCAAGTTTCATCAAAATCGGTTCAAAATTGTGACCTCTATAAGGTCCACAACCTTGATATAACATATTTTCACAACATTCGCGTCCAAAGGCGGCCATTTTGTCCGTCAATTTTGGTCCGATTTTCACGAAATTCGAACTCAACCTTCATAACCATGGGACGGTGATATAATCAAACGTTTTTTTAAATCGGATAACAATTTTGACCTCCAGAGGGACCACAAGCTAAAATGGGCGATTTTTCGGAGAATCAGGGGCCATAATTAAGGAAGTTACGATCCGATTGGCGCAAATATCGAAAGGAACCAAGATCTTTGGGTTATAAACATGCATTTCAAGTTTCATCCAAATCGGTTCAAAATTGTGACCTCTACACTGTTCACAAGCTAAAAAAACGTGATTTTTCGTACAATCAGGGGCCATAACCCATGAAGTTACGGTCCGATACATGCCAATATCGAAAGGAACCGAGATCTTAGGGTGATAAACCTATATTTTAAGTTTCATTGAAATCGGATAAAAATTGTGACCTGTAGACTGTTCACAAACAATTGTGGACGGACGGACGGACCAACAGGGGCGACGACAATATACGTCCACATGAAAATGTGGGCGTATAAAAAGGAAGTCACTCGTTTTTACCACAGATTATAACCCTACAGCTGTTCAAGTTAGCATGCTCTTAAAAGAGAAATGGTATTTTTTAACCGGATCGGATATGTGCCGTCCTATCTCAAACACAAAACCAATCACGGCTTTTAGGAGAAATCCTAATTTAAAAGACACGCTGATGAAAGCGAGACTTATTTATCCACCACGGAATCCGCAAACTAGCGGAACCACGGTTCAAAACCTATTCGAAACATGTATCAAGAAAGACTGTGATATCTGCAACAAATTAGACCAAAATACGCACTTTTTTAGTGAAAAAACTGGTAAGAAATATCCTTGCCGTAGCGGCTATAACTGTCTAAGTAGAAACATAGTTTACTTACTGACATGCTCCCTTTGTAAAAAAACAATACGTAGGGGAAAGCAAACGTGCCTTTTCAAAACGAATTAAGGAACACTATGCAGATATTAGACACAATAGACCAAAGCCGGTCGCTCTACATTTCAATTTAGACGGTCATTCGTGTAGGAATGTCATGATTAAAATTATAGAGCTTTTCAAGACCGATCCAGATAATGGCAAAAACGATGCCTGAAAAAATGAATTCAAATGTATTCATACTTTAAGAACTTTCGCACCGGATGGCATTAAGGATAAGATGTAGTCCCGAAGGGTCCCCCACTTTATTGTTTACTCTAAAATAAAATAATCAATCGGTCATTTCACAGTCAAAGACCTTCGCCTGTTTTCTGTGGTTATTTTTGTAAAATACATTTTATCATGGTTACAGCAAATTTTTTGTTTTCACGCACACGCATAACATGTCTATGTTTATTTACACCATCACAATTGTCCACGCTTGTCAGTGGTGCACAACGGATAGCCTGGCAAAGAATTGGGTTTACTGGACTGGGTAAATCCCTGATAGTTGAAAAATTATAATAAGAGTATGCCATTGATCATCTGTTGGGGCAAAATATTTCTCACAGCAAACTATGTATATGGTGCATGGCAGATTGGTGCAGAAAAGTAAAGATATTAAACTCCCATTCATTTAATTTAATCACATCACAGTTCATGATCAATAAACACAGGTTGACTAAGCTGGTAGACCTGCTCCTAGCTTATTGTATAAACTATGCAAATTAACATTTAATGTATAAAATTATGGAATAGTTTCTGCTGATTTTGCCAGTTAAAATTTAACACAAATGGTTGAGTTCAGGGAAGAGAGTCATTGACAGTACCGCCTACAATATGTCATCTTGATGGAGTATCAAATGCATGTTGTTTTGAATGGAGAATGTTAAAAGGTAATCACCCCCATAAATAAATGTATATCATTGACATCCTGGCTATAAAGTGAGAGAAACTAGTGAAAATCATGATGTATCATTAGTTTTTAGAAGGAAGAAAACATGTGAAAATAAATTCACTGTAATACTCTTCCTCATCATTCAAACAAAATTTCCCAGCAATACAGTGTCTTGCATCAACTCAGACATCTTTCAATAAGAGTATATTGTTCAGATTTGAAATGATCAATAGACATCACGTTTGGTTTTTGTGGAGAAATGGATTGACTAATAATTTGAAGAAAAATATGGTAGTTTCTGATTCTGTACATTATTGTTAGAGCAATTGCAATTCCTAAATTCTAAGGGACGTTTTTCTGCATAATTAATAAAGTTATATAATGTCAAAATTCTGTACCCCTCTCCCCCCCCAAAAAAAAAATCCAAAGAATTTTCAAATAATTTAAGAGATAATTTGCTCATTCAGAATGGACCAAGATTAATAAATGTCTGATATCATTTGTTGACTTCAGCAATCAGTTACTAAAGTTGTCCAACTGTTTGAGGATTTATTGAGATAGTTTTTAAAAGTATTTAATGTTTTTTAAGTGTCATCTTTCTTGACATACACGGTACACTAGCCAATAATGCTATCAATCTGATTAAAATACAAATCTATATTTAGTTTTGTTTCCATTACTTTTGATAGTCTCGACTTCATGTACATAAAGATCTGGTTGTAATGGGAGGTTGTGCAAGGGGTCATAAGAACAGCTTTTGACCCTATGATGTCAGACATTTGATTAACCAATAAGCACAGAAGTTTCAAGTGGGCATTTTTTAATACAACTGTTACTTTGCGCAAGAACTTGCCAAAACGGACAATTTCATTGGCTATTCTGTCACATGAACCAGACCCTTATGTAGTGAATGCAAGTAAAACAAAATTTTGAACTATAAAAAACAAAATGCAATAGGGTCTCCGGTCTGTGTTTAAACCAGATTGGGTCTTAAGATTAAGCACCTCATTTACATTTGTATAGTACTCACCTTACATCCCTCACATGAATCTACTCCATAGTGAAAACCTGATGATTCATCACCACATACTTTACAATGTGGCGATTTACTGTTACTTCCTGGTTTACCTATACTGGGTGTGGCAGTTGCCCCAGCCACGGGGGCTGATGACAGTAACGTTATATCGTTCATCTACATCTATAGCTTAATACTAGTTAAAACTGAAAATACACAAAAAATATTTATCAGTACAAATACACATTGTTAAGTAACAAAAATACAAACCACACATCAGCAGCTTTGTTGTTTACACCGAAAAAAGCAAAGTGATCAAGATATATTCATAATTCTTTTACACATACTTGAATGAGAATTCATATACTGCCTTGCCATTTTCAATTTGGCATTGCCAAAAGTAGAAGGATGGAGTTGCCTATACCTCAAATTGTCTGGCACCAGCCCTAGCTTATCATTCATGGACAATATTGGGATTAAATTTAACTAAGACTCAATGAAAATATTCAATAACCTTATTGTACCGGGTAAAATAATTGTTTCCCAGGATTATGCTATTTCTCTGCAACTGGCATTCTCATATTTTTTACCATCCCTGATATGACACTAACATGATCAAAATTTTCTTGAGAATACAAAATGGTGCTGAAAAGTGACAAATGAAACCTCGTTCAAATTGAGGATTAATCACATAAAGGAATCATTGAATTCTCAGTGAAATCCTGCTATTTATCAGAAGTAGACTACCCCTTGCCCCATAATCCTAATGGGAATAATAAAATTGGAGACAGGAATACAAATAAAAAGGTTTCAGTGAAACAATTGACACAAAACCACTTTGAGGATCGACCATAACCTTACGGTCACAGTCCTAGCCCACAAATAACACCTTCTGTGTCATTTTTATCCCTATGGCCATTGCTAATTTGCTACTGTTTATGCTGAATTGCTTCAAGCCTGTAAATAATTTGTGCTAATGGCGGTACTTGTCCTCTGATTAAGTATCAAGTACTAAAATATTAAGCATACTTTTATTGCAAATCTCATGTGTCTGTGAGTTTTGGTAGAATTTAATACATCATGAAGGAGAATCTATAAATCTATAGTCATCCATCTCAGAGAGCATAAACAAAGCTATTTATAAAACCTTTCTACTCCCACATTATTGCAGACGACACAAGCAGATGACACAGGCAGACGTCATAAAGATATTTATAAATGACAAGCAAAGTACATGGGATCAGATATCCTGGTAAATTGATTTATAGTTATGGTAAGAAAAATAAATGCTACAAGGCAAATGTTTGATGCAACCTTGTCTGTGAATAAATTAGAAATTGGAAAGTGTGATATTGTACTTGTAAGCTATGATTATGAACTATGAATTCATATGAATTAGACATTAAGACATGAATTCAAAACAAATTAGCTGAGAGATGAGAAGAAAAAAAACAGGGCTTAGCATCTTCAGGGTCATTTATAGCCTACCTATCTGGTGATTTTCATTTCTATGATTATTTCTCACTGTGAAATTTGCCAATATGCTTTCTTCATTATTTCCTCAGGTGTAAATATCTATTATTTGTAAAATCATGTAGAAAGCACAATTTACCTACAGGTAAATCTTTACATATTTACAATCTATCTATGTATACATGCAGTCTGTCTACTCTGTAGACTCAAAATGTAAGAATCAAAGTGAAATAACCTTATATGTTTAAAACCATAGACTATCATTAAATGAACTTTCATTTTCAAAAAATCTGGTCCAAAATTATTCAAATCAATCAATTCTTACGTACATCAGGCATTATGTACAAGCTAAATTTGCCTATTGCAGGTTTATCTTTATGCTTCAATGTTATATAAATTATCAATTAGACAACTCAGCCTTGATGTTATCGAATACTCTATGTCTTTAATAGATTTTAATATGGTTTGCTGGTGATGATTTAAAATTTAAGGTAAAAACGGATAATCGAAACTTTGTTCATTATCGTAAGAATGGTAGCAATAACAATCGAGACTATGCTGTAATTGCATCGGCAATAACTCGGCTCAGAGTGACGTAATTTGACTGAAATTTTCAATATATTCCCTTTTTATTATCTATGTTTTAATTATTACAGCGCGTATTGTCAGTTTTTTATTCAATCTTACATAATGCCTCTTTAAGTTATGGCTAATTAAACTATAGTGGTAATCCGTTTACCTAAAATACATACTGAACATTTACAAAATTTTTAATTTTGAGATGTGTATACATGTACATGTAAAAATTCTGGCTTGTTATTCCTTTATTGGTTTACAACTGCAATCATGTAGAAATCTCCATTCTAAAATGATGACTAGAAATTTGTTTACATAAATTCATCAACTCACATTTTATTTTTAGATCTTAGCTAACCACCCTTTCTTAACTTAAAAAATTGAAGACCTTGAACAAAGTACTCTTCAGTTTATCAGAAGATCACATAATGGCTTCGAACTTCGACCTATAAAAACACTCCTTATCCCACCTCTGCATTATTGAGACAGGTTCATTGAACTCCCTCAGCTGATCTGTGTACATGTACATGTAATAAATCTAAGTGTTGTCATCAGTTTGAAATCAATTATCTGTACTTCGTTAATCTGAATGTCTAGATCAATATGTCTACAATTGCACATGTATGTGGATAATTGTGATGATAACAAGAAGATGCTATAAACACGAAAAGTGATTTTATTACAAACTGTCAATTAAACATGCATTATGCAAGAGCTAAATCTGCTTACAAGTCTTTCTTGAGGCCTGAAATTTTATCTACATGTAAATTATTAATAATTAGACACTAATTAACTCATCCAGACCATAACGAACGCTCGATGTCAACGCTAGCTTTCAATATTGACTGGATCACAATCCTATTTGCTCATTGATAATTAAATCGAAAAATGGATACTCGAGACTAGGCTTTTTATCCTATCGACTTTAGTATTGATGATCGAGGCTAGGTTTAAAATTTATGTTCTTTGAAGCTAGGCGGAAATTTCAGTCCCATTAATCGTGGTTCATAGTGTATCAATTTGACTGAAATTTTCCGTAAATTACCTTTACACTATTTAGTTTTTAACTATTATAGTGAAAACTTTCAACTCTTTATCTAATCTCCCATAATGTATCTTTAAATTAATAAAAATAACACAAAGGGATCGAAACACAGAAGGGAAATTGATTAAATAAAATTTTAGTTTTTGTAAAATAAATAAGACAGGTTGAAACGTAAACATCTCAACAGGTTATGTAGTTCTATACAAATCGTAACAAAAGTGTGCATTATAAAATGAAATGAAAATGAAATAGGGTTTAAGGTCCTTTTCTGCTCTGACTGGGCTAATGAAGACAGGGTGTGTATTATGAATGATGTCATTAGATTATGTTTTAAGAGCTTGGTGTCTTGCATGCTTGAGAGAAATGTGGTTGAATATCAGTCACACATGGGAGTAACATACAATATATTTTTACTGTAATACGTTCTATAGAAATGGAAGGAAACCATATAAAACCCAAGAAGTTAGACAAAAAACCTTACTCCTTGTCAGAAACATGGGATGGAACGTATCCCTGTCTTGCATAGATATTAGCTTTAATACATGTATGTTGCTATTCTGTCAATTTGTTAGACATTACTGTAACGCTAGGTTCCCACTATCACGATTTGCGCTACGATTGAAAATATGGTTTTAATCGGGGAGTGATCGTGGTGATCCAATCAAGTCTTATATATTGTAGCAATCGTGTCGATCATATCGAGAAGTATCCCATCGTATCAGAACCACAGTGACTTAAAGATCAAAATATAAAGTATTTAAGACACTGAAAGAGATGAAATATAAACATGCAACATAGTAGCCTCCTTTTGGATGCAGGATTCAAACATGTAATATTAGCAATAAAAATTTGGTTCTAAACTGACAGCATCAATATGTTCATAGAATTTACTCTATTGATAATTGTTTCCCCTTGTTAGTGATACAGAACGCAGGGCTTGACAAGGGCACTTGTCTTGTTTTTCGGATGATATCAAAAACCAAGGTCCTGTGTACATGTATATATGTGTGCACAAAAGATCCCTTGTCAGTAGGAATTCGATATAAGAGTAGGCCATATGTGCCCATCTTCATTACCCTGTCAGAACAGAACAGTAGGACATTAAACCCCATTTAATTTCATTTTCACATTTTTGCACCATTTAAAGTAGAAATATGATCAAAAATCTAAAAGGGGATATACCTGTAAACCACTGGGTTTAAAACATTTCTCACTTCAGGATTTTAGATGTCAGATCACGCAAAAAAACCCAAGTATATACTTTTTCCAAAAGTAGACTCAGTTGGTCGGTATTATTAAATACGAATACAAATTAATTCTGTGAAAACAGGAAGAATGTTGAACAAGGAAATCATAGCAGTTACTAGTGAATTACCCTACAAGTACCCAGACACAAGATAATATTACATTTAATCAAACATCATTAAAAACCTAGATGGAATGTTGAGAAAGAATAACGGTTTAGGACAAAATCTAATTTTTCACAGCCTAGTTTTGGTTTTAAACATATCAAGACGACAGTGTTTTTGAAATGAGAATTCCTCAGGTCAAAGTGAAGTAATTTGTCAGACCTTAAACAGTGTGTATAAATCTTAAGTCAAAAGGACATTAACTTTAGCTGCTACATTGTCCACAATATATTTCAAAGTGATCAAGGGCCATAAAGCATAACTGTCAGTAATTATTAGAAATTGTTGAAATTCAATAGGCATATAAAAATTAAGGGATTTGGAAATGAATATTTGTTTTACAGGGTTACTTGATAATCGTATGATGATCACTTCCTTCAACACACCAGATGATAATGCCAAGTGTGATAATCCTAGCTTTGAGAAAGTTTGCATTTCTTCGAAATTTTTTAAACAAAACTTCATACATGTACATGTATATATATATAGAACTGTGTTAAAGGTTTTAAGAGTTAACCACCTTCATTCACTAATATACGGTACATCTGGCACTGCTCCTCAGAACAGATGAAAAAACGAAATTGGAATGTAATTTATGTATATATGTCTACAAATATTGTGGAAATATTGATATAAACTTAAGCTAGTAAGGTTTAAAAAGTCTTAAGGGCAACAGCTGGACAATTTCTTTCTTTTTTTCAAGTCACATTTGTAAATTTGATTTACCTATAAAAATGCATAGTGAAACAAGGGCCATAACTCTAGATGTAATAAACGGAAATTATTGAAATTAAATGGGCTTCTTTATCTCACTAACGTAAACACAATATATCAATTTTAAGACAATCTGATGATCACTTTTGACGTTAGAGTGTTCACAAGTAATTGTGAACGGCGGACGGACGGAAACGACCACAATATACATCCACATTTCCATGTGGGCTATAAAAATGCGTCTATTTGTTCCTTTCGAGTTTGGAAATTATATAAATCATCTTGTCATAACACTGGCAATATTTATCAGAAATCTTTGAAAATCAATAGACTTCTTAATCTGATAATCTAAACACTGTGTATAAATTTGAAATCAATCGGATATTAACTTTAGCCTCTAGAGCATCCACAAGCAATTGTAGATACCGGACCACTGGACGGCCCGGGGCGATAACAATATACAACAACATTTCAATGTGGGCTTATAAAAAAAGGTAATTTTCTCCTGAAGGGTGATGATTACTGCCTGGCATTAATATTTTTCTGGGCACATCCCTAATGTAGTGTAGATTTACCAATAGAATAATGAACTGTTCAACCCTTACAATCAAGTATGTATCCCAGTCGGAGCAGAACAGAAGGGCATTAAACCCGATTTCATTTCTTTTCTTTTCATACGTACATGTAGGTACAGTATCTATTTCCATAAATCTTTTTGTGAAGTACAGTGTACTCTAAAATTTAAAGGATGTCAAGGATGTACATGTAAAAACAAAGCAATGAAAAGCATTTTACACAGATAGAAATCAGGGTTCTGTATGTTCTATACAAACCACAGAGTAAATAATTATCATTTGATCTCCATGATCGTTATTTTGGATATTATAACTACTTGTGAAAACATCATCAGTAGGACAACATAACGATATTAACCTCCAATGTCCTCCATGCTAAATAATTAACATGGCTATTATCTTTCATGCCTTCATTAGAATCATAAATCAGAACAATGTGGGTAAATGCTTGTGGAATTTCAGTTTCATTGTGGAAAAATCAGAAAAACATTTCGGCAGACTCCACCAACTGCATGTTGAAGAAAAAACAAACAATTTTAGGATCAATTCAATGGGACCTGTGTTTGTCGTAAACTGCAGTCACCTGTACCTGTACATGTACATATCAAAATGACAACTAGAGGTATATGAAGAGGACTTATCAGTTTTGAAGAAAAAGGTGTTTTTGCTGTTAATGTTAATCTCCCTTCATTTGTATACCCCTCGGTTGTTAGGTGTAACAACCCGATAGTGGTCTAAATCTAGTATGTGTATATAATACTGTCAACCAAAAGGGATTCAAAATGAAATAAGGCCAGTCTTCTAGTTCTTATGAAGAAATATTCAAGAAATATTCAAAATTTTAACTAGTAATTAATTCAAACCATGAGCTATCCGTTCTAAGATAGGTTGCCAGGCAACAAAACAAATGCCCAGGGCCGTCAACATATCTTTTCGTTTGTCGTGGTAATTACTGGTAATGTCGATTAAACATTTACTAGACACTAAAATCTGATTAAGAGTAACAATTTATTACGGTTAAGTAGTCAGAATTTGTTTGGCTTTTAGTTCTGTCCCATGTTAACGTCAAGTATACAAAACATTTAACATCATGGAGTTAGCTGTTCAAGTAATCAAAAATCGCTGAAAATCAATACCCTATACATGTACTTGTTCATCTCAAGACCTTGAACTCTGTGTATCAGTATCACTTTAATGTCAATTGAATAATAACTCTGTCCTGTAGAGCCATACACAAGATATTTTGAAGTAATCAAGGGCCATAACTCTGGTAGTAATTATTGGAAATCTTTTAAAATCTATAGGCAATTTTAAACACAGTGCATAAACTTAAAATCAATTGAATGATAAAATTGGCTTCTAGAGCATCCAAAAGATTTTTCAAAGTGGTCAAGCAGTAATTCTTGTAGAATGTAGATTCTTGAAAATCAATAGGATTCTCAATCTTCTCATTAGACACTGTGTATAAATTCAAATCAATCGGTTATTAACTTTAGGCTGCACTTCAGAGCGTCAACAATATATTCTCAAATGATACTAAAGGGCCATAACTTTGGCAGAAATTATTGGAAATCATTGCAAATAATTAGACTTCTTCGACCTTAAAACTGTGGAAAAAGTCAATTGGATATGTTATCTTTAAGAGCTAAGGTTGCAGCGATAACCCGGGGATGGCGATATATCGCGATTATTAGGTCAGACGATAAAATTATCGTCTGACATCTCAAATATCGCCTTATCGGATAATTTTTAAAAATTAAGTCATAATTCACGTAAAATCTGTTAAAAATACTTGAAAAATGGAGAAGAAATCAAACTTCAAGTTCAACAAGTGCCGACAAACGAGATCTTTTCCATTGCACAACAGACGTCAGTTTTTAACGCCAGGGGTCGACTGTCACTAGTTCACCTCATGTTTCAAGTAGGCTGTATTTCACTGAATAATAGTTTATTAGTAATCATAATTTTCCAGGTGTGTGGGAAACAGCATCCACAATATTTATAATTATGACAGACTAGGAATGATGTACGCGACAATATACGTTGCCATAGTAAGTAAGTTTTGGTTTATCTTTGATTACCCAGTCCGTTGAAAATTACATTGACAACGTACATTTCCTTTATTCTTTTAATAACATTGCTTCTGAGACATCACAGATCGAAAATGCCTATGTTCCCGGTGATAGTTCAATACCGCAGGTGCTAACAACGCAAAAGAACACATCTTCTTTGCTGTGGGAATATTTCAGTTTGAAAAACACAAATGACAAGGACGTGGCGACGTGTAAAGTGTGTTAGAAGGAAATTTAAACGTCCGGTGGAAATACGTCAAACCAACACTACATTTAATTATATGGAATTATGCAGAAGAAACAGCTGTTTTTGTCTGATCATCCACCTGCAACATCACATTATGTACATGTAGGCAGGTCATAGTTTTTACCCTATTTGACAATATTTGTGACTGGCTCATTGATTGGTTCACACAGTGTCATTAGATACTGGACATGAAACAAACGAAAAAAAAAAACAAACTATGATTCATTATGATTCCAACCTTGATATGTATTTTTGTCTTTACTCATATACATGTACACATTATTTCATCTTTAATAATAATGTCATGTGTCCCTAATCTGTCTTTAAACTATTACAATTATTTTGTATTCAATGTAGGTCAACAGATAAGTTGATTTGTTGAGTAAGTCAAAGTACATGTAACTATGAGCATGACAGGACCAAAAATTTTTTTTATCTTTGTTATCAGCACTATGTAGTACTGGCACATGTTTTAAGAATAGTTTAGTAATCAATTATTTAAAACAAGGGAATACATATAGGCCTACATAGACAGTTGTCCTCTGCCAAAAATAAACACATGACACCCATTATAATCACCTACACATTTATCTTTAGATTTTTAAAGGGACAATAACATTCTTGCTGGCTTGGAAGCTCCAGAAAATAAATAATACCTTTATTCTAAGTACTAGATGTTTAATTGTCCTACCTGTTGTGTAAATTATCCATTACAACCTATTTTACTTGTCCAGAGGGTTCGAAAATATTTTAAAATCCAAGTCACATTTGAAAAGGTTTACGTTAGACTTTTCAAATCAATTGGTTGAATTTTTCCAATTTTTTAAAATATGTGTGTTAAGATGAAATTTATATCATCAATTAATTGAAATATTGTAAAATAATACGATTTGTTGACCAGAATGAAGATTGGGACATATTATTCAGTTACAACAAGAGTGTTATTGGGGCTTTAAAGCATCAAACTATTGATCCGAAAACTTTAATATATACATGTATAACTTAATGAAGATCTTGATTAGAAACAGATTTAATTGTGTACCAAGGTTATTTGTGCAAACTGAAAATTCTCATCATCATGCTCAGTCAGGACATTCACCTAATGAACATCTGCACCAAGTCTGAATATTCATTCTCAATTCAAAGCAGAACTTTTGTGTCTTAAAAAGTGTGACAAGCAGACGGACAGACATCTTTGTTCTATTAGTCCCTCGCTTTCTTTGAATGTGGACAAAAATTTCTACCACCTTAAGCACTGTACGTATATATAGTCAATCGGATATTAACTTTAGCCTTCAGAGCATCCACAATTGTGACTGACGGAGCGATGGATGGACAGAGGCAACAACAATATACATGTACGACCACATTTGAACGTGGGCATATAAAAATGGATTTTAACGAAACTTTGTTTATTATCACAACAACGTTAGTACCGTACTGACAATCGACGATAAGATATAATTGTATCGCGGATATCTAGATTCAAAGTAAAGAAATTTTAGTGGAATTTTCAACATGTTCTCTTTTCATTATCTATATTTGAACTATTATAGCTCTTTACCTAACCTTAGCTAATGTTGTTTTAAGGAACCATAAGACAATTATCACATTATGTCGATACGATAGACTACCAAAAACATTTCAGAAGGGTACATGTGGCTTATTAATTCCAGCATACCGTATTTATACACATGTATTTTTTCCCCCTCAATTTAGATAAAAAAAACTCATTACCATATGAATGTAGTTCTATCATTAACAACTAGGAATTTATTAGTTAAAAGTCATTGAACTTTCCTACTTCCTACAAAATTAACTTATTCATTTAGGAAAAAGTACAACAAATTCATGACACGAGATCTGTGCTGTACAAGGATATTTAATGAATAAACTTCTAGGAAAAGGATAGAGAGTTGACCTTTTCAGTATATATATATTTACATCATTCATACAATACAACTGTATCTACATGCACATGTACTGGTAGATACAGGATACAACGTTGGTAGTATACATGTACATGTATGTTACCATACATGTACATGTGCCTCATATTTGGTGCTTGATTATTCAACTTCTGATCAGTGAATCTTTATTTGATATTTAAATTTGAAATGAAAGTATTTCTACAGAGACAAGATGACACAAGGAACAAAACCATAAAACCATTTTTTAAAATTTTCATATACATGTACATGTAATAACCATTTTTACGACAAGTACAGTCCAGTTATCAGTTTGTATGACACCATACATGTACTGTACATGTACATGACAAAATCCTTTTTTTTCAATTTAATCTTCATTCAAAAAATAGATTAAGAAGATTACCCGGTAATAAACACGACAAAATCTTGTTTTTCAATCTAATCTTCATTTCATAAATAGATATTCAGATTCTTTGTACATACAGTTGTATAATCTTAGATAAAATTATTCTGACTTAAAATCAATAAATGTATTGATCAAAGGAGCTAAATCACTAATATTTTGGACCTAGAAATTGACATATGGGTTGCAACACATATGTAATATGAATTTATATATAAAATAAGCTTATTTTCATTCAATCATTCTGTTTTTACTCTAATTTCAAATCAGTTATGCTCGGTGAAATATGCTAGAAGTGTCAATCGAATGTCAATCTCTGACATCTGGTTATTCCAGTCTACACCGATAGAATTTATGGGGAAGCTCCCCAGATAAGAATATGAGTCACCGTTTGAATGACTTGTGGAACACGTCTAACCTTAGAATCCCTTGTTACATATGGCGCCAAAACGCATTGTACCAATGCTAAAATTTGAAATGTTTATTTTGTCTTAAATAATAAATATTGGATATGAGGAGCACATCTTTTCCAGATAAGATCACAACATCAATGTTGATTTGAATTGACAAATAATCTGTGTTTTCAATGTCAAATACTTTGGCTGGTAATGAGTTAAAAGACTTATCTACGGTACATGTACTTTAATAAACATGATCAAAACCATTGTTTTCAATTAACTTTCCCCTTTACTCTCCTTCACCCAAACACACCCATATTTGTAACAGTTCTCATGTACTGGTACATGTATGCTTTAAAATGTTCCGATTTGAAATCAATAAATGTATTTAAAATGTTTATATTAAATTACTAGTACAAGCCCTAATAACTATTTGGATAGTAAATTTGTTTAATCTCTTCTACATGTATCAACTGTCAATAACAAAGTCTGTGGCGCACTCCTTAACAGTTCAATGACCTACAGTGAATGTTGGGTATTTAATAACCACAGCATATTTGTTTGACCCAAACTGACCTTCGTCCCTGAAGACTTCTAATAATAAAGACGTACGTCAGTAAGATCTACTGGTTGGTTTACATCACTGACCAGTTACTGACCAGCACCCACCTGAATTCAATCAATATACAACGCTAAGTAATTACGATATCACTACATATAAATAAATCTTCACATGACTGCATGACAAACAAACACACTAACTCCGATACCACATCGATATCATGGCTATTATTATTAATAATGCATCGGTTGACTATAATCCATTCTAAGCCCAATAAGCTCACATGGATTGATTCAAATGGCCATATAATTTAATATATATAATAACCTTTTTATATATATTTATATATATATATATATCAAGTATACATGTTATGTATAAGCCGGTTTTACCATCATCACCACTTCACAATAAAAATATAAGAAACATTGTAGTTTGACCTCACACTAGGTAAGACTGATGTAGATAGGCTGACCGCCAAGTGACCCTTGGCTATTCATAACTACTGGTTGCACACCAAATGGACTTGGCTGGATATCAAATACAGTAGTGTATATAAGGATATCAAGAAAAATTCACTAACACTTTTGTAATTTTGTAACATTGTAGAGCTATTTTAATTTTCATTAAGGCTTCTGTTCATCAAATGGCACTTTTCGTACATGTATCTAATTTTTCACAACTTCAGACACACTCAAATAGATTATGAAAACACTTATTAGATTAAGAAAATAAAATCAAAACATAAACCACTTGTGGATGACCCAGCGCTGCACAGGTAGAAAGTAGTATAACTTTGAAACCAGAAGTCCAACGCCACATGGCCTGTGTTACTCCCCAGTCCGAGCTAACACTTTAGACCAAAGTACAGACTTTGACAGCCCCAGTGTAACGGCCAACCCTGAACAGACAAATAACATTCAAAAATATTTGTATAATATTATAGATCGATCCCTGCTTAGATTCAATCAGAAAATCATAACAAAGCTTATCCATGCTGCTAGATGTAGCTTATTTTAACCATCCTGTTTATATCGTCTACCCAGGATGCCAAATGTTGACAAACGTTCAATTTATATTATTCTTTGTTGTAACAGAACTGAACTGATAATGATATTCCTTTTTTCAACTTTCACACTATTATAGTTTACATTACAATGGATTAAAAATTCCTCAAATCAAGATCAGAAAACTTCAATTAGTGTGTAGAAGGGTTAGGAAGAGATTACATTAAAATAAAATCTATGTTTATAAAAGAATCAGTGAACATGTCCATTATTATTTATTAACTGACCTAACTAGGATAACAGCTGGACTGAAACATACCTGGCTTACAGTTACAATTAAATATCATAAAGTGCTATATACATTATTAATTTGGTGTACGAATGATTGATATTGTAGCCTGACATATTATTTAATAAATTCATACCTATATTACAAATGAACGAAATGGGGTTTAATGTCCTACATGTACTTTTGTGCACCTAGATAGTGGGCTAATGAAGGCAGTACACTGTTTTTTGTCCCATCCAAATGACTAAATACTGACCTTGCCAGACCTTTCATCCTGCATCAATGACAAAAAGGGCTGCAATGATTCATCGATGAATCACGATATTTTAAAAATCCACAATGCACGCTACAATCAATGTCCGTATCACGATTGGTTATCCAAATAAAAATTTCACAAAAGTCGACTAATATTCCTTTAAATACCTAAATATGTACATGAGTAAAATAACTTTTTTTTACTTTCAGCATGTTTTAAGGCATTTTCGACACTTGAAATGGCTTATTAGTTGACTGAGAAAACACCACATTTGAAGTAAACCATAAAAGAAGGCTTATTTTTATAAATTTATTTCCTATCACAATATTAATCGTATCGTAGACTATGAATGGTGATGCCCATCAAATCGTGGCCTGGAGTATTGTTGCAGCCTTAAGAGGGAATGACACCTTAAAACTCCTCAGAACTTTCACAGCCAACACAGGGATCAAACCATACACATCTAGGGCTGTACAATATTGCAAAAAGGGATGATATCGATATTGGCATTTTTTCAACGATATACATGTGTATAGGATATTAACCTACCCAAGGTTGATATGATAAGAGAACACGCGGGCGCAGCCCAAGTGTTCTCTATCATATCAATCCGAGGGAGAGTATGTTTATATCTGACATATACAACGGGTTCACCTTTAAATTTAATGGGCTCTTCTCAAAAAGGCAACGGTGATTGGATAATTGCTCGACAGTTTCCGCCAAAAGCGAAAATTACCGAAGCTGTCACGTGCAGATGTTTATTTATACGTCGCCATTTTGAAGAAAGCAAAAACAAAAGGGCTAGTAAAACGAAGCCAGACGAATAATCAATCCATTTTAGTCACCATAATGACGATAGAATTGGTGTGAATGCAAATATGATGAGGATCTATCCAAACTTGGGGTGTGTGGAGAAATAATGTGGGCGGAAAGAAAATTCTGAAAGATATCTTAGACGGAGTATGGATAACCGATTTAAATATGCCGATAAGTACGCCGTCTATTTCGTTACTGAATGCTACAAACTGTACTATAACAATGGGGTTTTTTTTATTGTCAAAAGAATAAAATTTTATTTCTGTGTTCTTTGTATTATTTCGATCATCTACGTCATCAGCGGTTGATATGAGCCGAATATATCGACCTGGGATGACATCATCAGCGGTTGATATGATATATCAACCTGTCATGACGCCATCAGCGGTTGATATGAACCGAATATCAACCTATGATGACGTCATGAGAGGTTGTTATGAGATATAACTGCTATGAACATCAAAGAAAAAAACTACACCCAGTTGTATATAGTTAAATTTCGCACTATTTAATAATAATGCAAAGTTTTCCATAATTGAATTAAATACAACCGCTGATGTTTAAAAAGCATCTGCTTTTGACCTTGTGTAAGAAAAATCTCACTTATCACTTGCAGCGGAAAAATAAGTACATGTACATGTAGATGCGGTCTTCAAGTCTTGTATTGTAAGTTCAAACAGTTTAACAAATACTAAATGATCCGGACTATCTTCCATTCAAGCATTCGATTGGCTGCGGTCCGAACAGTGACAGTAATCTATTTATAGATTGTTTTATTCTTGCTTTCAGAAATTAAGTTTTGTAGAATTTTCTAAAAATATTCGTTTTATAAAAATATGACAACCTATTATAGCCTGGTAATTAGCTGCAGTAGTGGGAAATTCTCAGTGAGCAACGATGGCTCCCACCTATATTATCAGCTATACCAGTTGAAATTAGTATATTCAAGCAAATTAATGAAATCAAATTGAACAATTACTGTATGTTAGTCCCAAAATGACCTACTTTGAGTTGAGTGGACATTGAAACCCCATTTCTCTCTCTCTCTAGCATTCTTATGGCTATTTTGTAAAATTGCTTAGCTCTGCTAAGCTTTAGTTCGAAATGTTAATCATTGATGAAATCAGTCAAGACATTCATAAACAGCTACATCAAGATTAAATATCCTACCTCAATTAAAAGCAAAGTTGTTATGTTCCAACATCTTGACCAACCAAACTGCTTATAGCTCCTTATATAGCATAAGCAGAAAATTCTCACCATTGTACTTAGTCAAGGTAATGATATAATAAATCTACATGTATATTCAGAGTTTCATTGCTTTCACTTCATTGTAACCAAGATTACCTTGTCCCAAAGCATCGCCCAATGAAATTGCTTATCTCCGCTAAGTTTAGCTCAAAATGTTAATCATTGAAATCAGTCAAGACATTCTCCTCATGAACATCTACATCAAGTTCAAACATTCTACCTCAATTAAAAGCAGAGTTGTTATATTCTGATGTCTCAACTAATCAAATTGCTTATAGGATCGCTCTTTAGCCTAATCAGAAAATTCTCACCATCAAACATAGTCAAGGTAATGATATAATGAATCTATATCAGAGTTTCATCACTCTCACTTTATTGTAACCAAAGTTATCGTAGCTGAAAAGCATCAACCAATCAGATTGCTTATCTCTGCCTACCCTAAGCAGAAAACAATCAAATTGCTTATCTCTACTTGTCCTAAGCTGAAAATTCTCATCTTCGTACTCCATCAAGGCATTTTAATTGAGTTAGAATGTTCACACTTGGCGTAGGTGTTTATTAAGTTAAAACTTTATTAAGTTAAAACTTAATAAACACCTACGCCAAGTGTGAACATTCTAACTCAATTAGAATGAGAGTTATTTTATTTCAAAGTCTTGTCCAATCAAATTAAATTGCTTACGCTGAGCAGACAATGCTCATTATCAAACTTAGTCAAAGGCACTGAGGTAAAGAAAATATACACCAAGTTTCATCACTCTCACAATTAGAACGAAAGTTATCATGTCCCAAAGCATCAACAAACCTATTTGCTTATCTCTGCTAACCCTAAGCAGAAAATTCTAGTCAGTCCTTTCTACTCCTAGTGCAAACATTTAATATTCGAAATATAAATGTACCGGACTCAAATGATAACTATAATTACCACTACCAGAAAATGTTGAAAATCGCTAAGTTTGAAAATAAACATTGCATCTTTGGATGATCACTGAGCCCTTAGAGCATCCACAAATAACAACACATACAACCACAGCAGCTAAGTTGTCCAGATAGTCAGTAGGAGAACGTTTACAACACATGAAAATCTTATTACAAGTAACAACCCAATAAGAAATTATCAGAATTCTTTTTGATTGTAGTTTTTCATGACCTTGAACAATTTATATCATTAAAGATACATTATGGGAGATTAGGAACTACATGTAGATAATGTAAAGACAATTTGCTGAAAATTTCAGTCAAATTGATCCACTATGAACCGAGAACTAAGCAAATGAAATTTCCGCTTAGCCTTATCATCATTACTAAAGTCGGTAAGACAAAACTAGCAGTCTTGATCATCCATCTAATGGTTAAATCAAGAAGGAATATTTTGCAGCAAATCGAACTATAATCCAACAAATATCACAAGCTAACCTTGACATAATTAATAGTTTTTATAACATTTCAGGCTTATAGAAAGACCTAATAATAGGCAGATTTTGCTCTTACATAATGTATGTACATGTATTACTTAAGGAACAACGAGATCAAGGACAAGGACCATAAATCACTAAGATCCTTTGTCACATGAACTTACAAGACAGTGTATAAATTTAAAGTCAATCAGATATTAACTTTGCTTTTGAACACTAGACGGACGCATGGGAGCAACAACAACACACGACCACATTCTGAGATTATGGTAATTATAATGTAGGAAATCGTTAAAAACTCAATACACTCATTCGTCTCATCACTTAAATTTTAAGTCAATCGGATGGCAACTATCGCCCCTTGAACATTTTAATGATTTTGAATAAAAAGAACTACATATATGTACATGATGGATGTTTCAAATTGACCCAAGTATTCCAGTAACCAGACATTGAACGCCAATTCCGTGACAGGCTTATATAATTTGTAACAAGATTTTAACATCAACATCTGACTATAGTAGTTCGATAGAAAAAATCTGAAATTAAAACTCCCACACAATAGATGTACATGTTATGTTACCTCCCTAGAGCACCATACTGCTTGTTCTGTTCGTTCATCATGCAGTACTATTATTAACACCTTCATTTGGAAAATTGTGAAAGGAAACGCCTACAGAAAATAAAATTTAATCAATAATAAGTGTTTGCTTCATGTCATTTACAGTGATCTCTGACAGTATTTTTCTTGTACGTGTACATATAAATGTTTTCCTTATTATTAAACTATCACTACTATCTGGCTATTTTCATTTTAAGATGACTATAAATGGACAATATTCCAGCATACAGATACATTTATCACAGTTCATGTCCAATGAAAAGTAAGCTTACTCTTGACAAAAAAACCAAAATATTTACCCACAAATTATTCATATCAAATTCTATTCAAACAGATTAGAATTATACTAATAAAAACTATCGATAGATTTTATGTCTCTCATCGGTTTGATGAACATTGTATGTACTCCCTACATGTATCTTCACGATAACAAACATATATTTATTGGTTGGTAAGGCCTTAAAGAATGAATGAGAGAGAGAGAAATTGGGATCTAACGTTAGTCATTTCGGGATTAACATATGGTTTGATTTTATTTTATTTCATTTCAATAATTTGCCTGCGCGTAAGCCGTAAGGGTCTTTAGCAGTGAGAGAAAAATGGAAGACTAAAAGAAAACACTCAAGGTTGGACAGGCAACCCTACTCCTTGTCACGTACAACCAGGGAATCGAAACCAAGCCAGTTGACTCAATGAGAGACCTTTATGATGCAGTGCACGCACGCTAGCCATTCGGCCACCCTACTGTCTAACAATAACATCCTTCTGTTCTGCTCCTGACTGGGATAATGAAGACGGATGACTGCAAGATCTAAATCAGCATATTTCATATCTTTCTTTTAAGCCTCAAATGTTATAGGCCTTACTCATTAATTTGGCTGTACAAAAATCAAAGTCTGCATCCTCTCGCAGATAAGACATTTTGGATTGTAAATAAAAAGACAGATTGACAGCAAAAATGATGCCATCGTTGCGAATAATAATTTAATATTTGATTATCCAGTGTCATTTGTGCTTCCCATGGTTACAAACTTGATCATTGGGTGTAAGTTTTCCTTTCCTCAGAACCAGAATTTTTCTTTGTGTGGTCTTAGATATTATATATATTCACATAACATGCTAGACCATCTAGAAATCATAATTTTGCTGTATTTAATAGTTTGAAGTTTTTATTCAAGTGTCGTTTTTTCATGTCAGTTTCAATCTAACCATGCAATCTTTCTGTGAGTATTGGGTACAAACAAAACAAGCTCAGAAATTTCTGCATCCTATTTGTGTATGGAATAAACAGGATGCCCCAAATACATGTACCGGTACATGGAACAAAACTCTGCACTTATTGGAATTAACTTTGGTGTTTATTTGACGAAAATGAAACTGTAATATCTTTTCTCTTAAAAAATCAACAAGATACAATGTAGAAGGCTGATGATTTTCAATATTTAAATTACATTGACATGTAAGATTTAGATGATGAGCTGACAGTTCTCGCTATTAGTTTAATAATCGATAATGAAAAAGTACATACATGTGGGCTACATGTATATGTATATTGAAAATTTCAGTTAAATATTTTCATTCTAGGTTATCTAGCTTGTCATGAATGAATGGAATTGGGTTAAACATCCTACTGTTATGCTCCAACTGGGCTAATGAAGACGTGCATACACCATATAGCAAGGGGCTAGAGGGAAATTGTGCCCTGCGGCACTATGGCTTACTCTTATATCCAATTCCAACTGCCAAGGGATGTTATATCTGCAGGCCAATGTCAACACTGGACCATGGTTTCCGTACCCTTAGAACCACCAGACAGGCCCTTTGTCCTGCAACACTGACAAAGGGAAACCATGTCAGAAAATCCTGATGAACTTTTTCAGCCAATGCAGGGATCAAACAACCGACTTCTTGGCAAGCGAGACAGAGCCTTACCCACTTACCCATTATGCCTCCCCAATTAAACACAACCAATCAAAGGACGCACTAGTTTTTACTGCTTAATTCAAATTGTGAGGTCTTTGGTCGAGGGAAGAGATCATTTATGTATTTTGTCTGTTTACTTGAAGCCTTATTAGAAGTAGTAACAGGTTCTGGTATTAGGCAGAGTGTACTTACTTTACTCTTGAAACAAATTAAACCCTACGTCAAAAGTACTTATCACCATAAAAATATTGACAAACCGAATATACATCAATTCTTCTGGATGATATTTAACACACATGCATGTAGCTGTTAATTACACGATATCCTATTGTTAAATGATGAATAAATGCTGTCATTATAGCACTTTGTTTACATGTATATCATGTAACTTCTTGTTCACTTTCATAACCGCAACAATAGAATTACCCGGTAGCATTATCCCTGCGTCTGTTCAATTTCTATGCATCTTGACAAAGGAAAAGTTTGATTTTTAAAGTAATCATTGATTTTCAGAAAATATCACAATATGTGTTTCCACTTTCCAGAGACATAACCCAGCTCTATCAACATAATGTACATGTAATATGTACATGATATCATGCCAGGGAATCCTGGAAAGTCTCTGCCTATATGTTGAATATTCTAAATGCCTGACGTTTTTTGGGTGTAGATCATTTGGAACTAAGGAAGGGAGGTAACAAAGAAGCAAGTGTGCAAAACCCATCTGTATAGATGTTCTAAACCCTTATTCCGCAGAGGTGAACATGTTTCACTCAACAATATATTTGTCCAGCAAATCCATTCACAATAAATGTAATACATCGCCATCAATTGGTTTAAAATCTTGTACGGAAACAACAAATCAATAAATTTATCGATATTGTAAATGAAATGATTCTAAATTATTCATTACATGTATATCTAGCATTAAATTCTGTTTGTTGTGGAGAACATCGAAATATGTTCTGTCTCAAGACAAGGATGATAACTTTAATTAAAATTTGTTAGTCATGTGTAAGAGTAGTTATATCAGATTTTCTAGTAAAAGTAAGCATACCCTGCATTGTGTACAACTACAACATGTCAGTTGCAACACTTACAGATAACAGCAGAATGAAGAAATAAAAAGTTCAATCAGTAGTTTATGTATAACGATAATAGTTATTGTGTCTCAAAAGGTCTGACACCCAGAGACTGACACTGAACAGGCCCAATTAACAGTCTCCAGCTTTCTTTACAAGTTGGGACACAATAAGGTATGAATTCATACATAGCTGTAAGTAATGCATGTAGATGTGAGGCAAATCCCTTCTGTCAATGTCACTATGGAATTTTATGACAACTGTAATGTACTTAGGAATTTCATCTGCAGTACTATGTATATCCTTAATTAGTAACATCTGTTCCTGTCCCCAAAACTTTCAACATGAAATTATTATTTTCAATATCTTATTTGAAAATCTTGATAAATATTAAGTTGGTTAAATCACATCTCTCTACTAAACACATTTAAACGCATAGACATATTTAGGTCAATAATGGGGCATGGCATACATTGTATAACGCTGCTTTCACGGCAACGCACAAAACATGGAGCATATTTATAAATAGGTCACGCTGGGGTTAGAAATATGCTTGACATATTTACCGTTAGATGTGTGGTGTAACGTCTATATTATCTGACAGAAGTAACATTGTAATATACTTTATCTCGTATATTATCAATACTAACTCTGTAATCACTAGTTCAACTTTGTCACTCCTTGTATCAAACAAGTGACGTAGAAATCGCTTCGTTGAAATGCACCAATATGATAAACAACTCGCGTGCATTGCGGGCACTGGTTGCAAACCATGACCCGTTGTCAGTCCTCTAAGTGCCCTACACTCTGATTTTTAGATGATATGACATCTGCAAATATGACATTAATATTTGAAACAGCTGTCATACAGATTAAGCAAAAAAATCATGCAAGAATGGAGGTTGAAGCGGATAAGAAAAAACTAATATCTCTCTACACGGGCTGCTCGCCTCAGCTTTAAAAATAACATATTGCAGACGATGTAGAAACCTTCATCCCTCGTCCATACCAATATTTACGATCATTTTCTTGTGCCGCCGTTTTCTAGATAGTACTATAGTTGTTGACAAATACATGTTCGACATTATTATTATATAATTTTGCACAAATTGTAAGAATTCTTACCTGAAACACAAGAGTTTGAGCCTCCGGGTATATGTGCTGCTACTGCTAACCTTCCGGTTAGGTCATGGTCACATGACAAATTTCATACTGGATTGATCACGTCACAAGCATGTGCACGCGTCGTGGCTGAAATTCATTTTTGATATTTTAACAAATATAGGTGGAAATAACAGATTATATATAAATAGAGTTAATGCTGTCTAATGTATGGGCACCGCTGTATAAATTAAAATCAAATTGTGTCTTTTCTTCTATGCATAAATATGAAAAAAATAATGTACTCTCGGTTGTCATAAAGCGAATCATCTCGGATTATTGCGCTGTATCAAATGAAAGCTAAAGGGAAGCAACTACGTTTAAATAAATTGGATGCAGACCACCATTAATTTCCCCATTGACTTCAATGTTAATTCTGGCCTCTTTGCCCGCCTCCAACTTTCCCCAAATTTTAGTTGGGCCGAATGCTTTTCACTACAGACAGAGGAACAAATGGTTATGTCTTTGCGTTAAAATTTGTAGTAGGTCGACCACCAACATTTTGAGATACACAAACTTGAAGAAGCCTAACTAAAAACATGTAACTATATAATTGCCGTACATATCACCGTAGCCATCCTGATAACCCCGTTATTCTTTCGCTTCAAAATCATGAATATTTACCAAAACCTGGCAGAAAATTTCAATTTAAACCCTCTTCTTCCATTCTAGACCAAAAAATCAATAAAAGTGTGCATGCAAAAGGGGATTAAACCCTCTTCTTCCATTCTAGACCAAAAAATCAATAAAAGTGAGCATGCAAAAGGGGAGAAAAGAGACAGAATTGCTATAAATAGACGAACTACAATTTGTAATGGTGAAATTTAATGTGGCCTGCCTCCAAATAAACTATTTTATAGAAGCATTAAGATGCAGACGGAATAAAATCACTATCATTGGATAATTACGAGCCATCTAAAGTATGACTATATATAGACTATATATAATTTCATAATCTATATATACATGTATATTGTATGCAGGGGCGGATTGGGCCGGTCGGATAATCGCTCGAAGGGCCGGTCGGACAAAAAATGAAAAAAAATTTTTTTTGTCCAATTCGTCCAAAAAAACAACCTTTTTCCGCTGAGAGGGGGGTATTGGACCGACCATGGAGCCATGATGATCATATTGTATGTGGCCGGCTGGTATAATAGACTTTCTGGACCGGGTGTGCTGGGTGTGGGTCAGAATTCGGAATCCTGCAATGGGGATACGAAATTCAACCAAAAATTTCATCGGATTCACCCGATTAATTATTAAGTCACCTGCACCCCGTTTGTGGGGATACGCCAGAATCCAAAATGGGCTGGTATAATAGACTTTCTGGACCGGGTGTGCTGGGTGTGGGTCAGAAATCGGAATCCTGCAATGGGGATACGAAATACAACCGAAAATTTCATCGGATTCAACCGATTAATTATTAAGTCACCTGCACCCTGTTTGTGGGGACACGCCAGAATCCAAAATTAAAAAGCAGCTTTTATGATTTTCATTTTCGTCACTCTGTACCAATGTGTTTCGTGGCCTTCCATCACAGGAGGAATCAACTAGCGCTCCTGGCAACAAAAATGGGACATTTTTCCATGAAAATATTCCTGCTGATTCAATATTTCTAACTGGTTAATCCAATGGTCAAAATTTTCTCAACTAGTCCCATTTTTCAACCAGTTAAATTCTCTTCGCTCTTGCGACGATACAATGATAATACGTTAATTAATAATATGACGATATGATAATTTCACAGGTTGATGGTTGTAAATTACTTGCAGGTCGTGGTTTTGGACTAATTTAATCGATTTATGAAATATATTATTTGACAGAGATTATAATCAGATATTGCACCAAATCGAATATTTGGGGTTCATTTTTCAAATTGTCCACGGGGAGAGCCCCCGCCCCCCCACCCCCCACACACACCGGGCTCCTCGGTCAGTAAAAGGGGCCGTTCCGACACGGGAGCCCAGGCCAATCCGCCCCTGATTGTATGTGAAATTAGATATAACCTATAAGTATGTAACAACTTACAAAAGATGGCGTTAGCACGGACGATATGGATTTTTCAGGTGCGTCCTACAGTTTCGAACACATAATATGCTATTATAGGCTCAAAATGATTAGCAGTGAATATTCGCTTTTGCATACCTTCTGTGAAACAAATTGATATGTCTTTCTTTAAATATGGCATATGAGCGATTACCTTTGGCTGCAATTTGTAAGCGAATTTTAATTTTCCATTCATCTGGGCGCAACAGCAACAGATTTAGAGATCTGCCCCGGCCGGTGACCATTTACCAAAATTTAATATAAAACAAGTTTAATTATCGACAACAATATACAAAGATTTGCTGTCGCTTTGAAACCCTACACGAGTCTATGTAAGCGACAGCGAGCAATTTCAAGAATTTTTAAACCCTTGCAAAATACGGCATGATGAACCTCATCCTCCACCCTGTGTGTCTAGAGATTAGAGATGGTACTGCGTGTTCATATTGGAAGATGCAGATGTATACCACGTCGGTATTCACTAAGCAAAACTGTCATTTAATTCTTCAAAAACAACGATTGATTATTGTTATTTTTTTTACATTTCTACCACACCTAGCTATATATCCTATAGTTGACACGGGTATTCATCTTAGATAAATAGCTGACCGTTCTTGGTAAAATAGTTCATATAAATAGATAATGCAAAATGGATATAGTGAAAATTTTATTCAAATTACTTCATTTTGAGCGAAGTTGCCTCTGTTTGAAGGGTTCTTTTATAAGATGTGACATAGATTGTTTATTATCGCAACAGTGGAACAGGTTATTCGAGACTCGTTATCGCTTGGTCAATTCTAATGACGACCATGTTTTAATTCCGTTTAAGTATCTCCATCCGATGATCTTGAGAGTTGATTATAATAAGATTGATTATAATTACTTTATTCCGTGCAAATGATCTCTGTTTGAAGTGTTTTCTTCATAACATGTGACACGATGTGTGACATGCATTGTTTATTATCGTAACAGCAACAGTGTTTTAATCTGTGCGTTTAAATCTCCACTGTCCGATAGTCTTGGGAGTTTATTATATACTATTCAAAAAAAGTAGCGGATATTTGATTTTGGGGGCATAATACTAAAATATGCAAATGACTACGAAAAAAGTCACTATAGAACCAAACAGAAGAAACATTTCCAGTTACATGTGACGCCCAAACGCACCAATAGCTACCGCATGGAATGCAGGTGATGCTTGGGATCATCATGGGGGTCCAACCCAAGATTTGCACGACTCTGACTTTGAATGTACAGTCATTGTGGTATTGAATTCCTGGGTGGAAACATCAGTTTAATTGTTTTAGTGACCAGAAAACAAATTTTGATATGCGTCGGCTTACCCAAAATGAAAGGTTACGTGCCCTTGGCATGCTACAGATCGGCACAACACAGGCGGTTGTGGCGCGGACGATGAATGTTTCTCAGTCTGTCATAAGCAGGCTATGGTCCAGATACCGTGATACACAATCTGTACAGGACAGACCACGCTCAGGTCGACCAAGGGCGACAACTCAAACCCAGGATCGATTTATCCGTACCTTGGCCTTGAGAAATCGTGTCATCACAGCAAATCAGATCAGCGCTCATCTTCAAACAGACACTGGTGTGAGAGTGAGTGGCCAGACGATTCGGAATCGACTGCATAGGGGTCACCTTCGCGCCCGACGTCCTCGCGTGATCCCTTGTTTGAGAGATCATCACATTCAGGCAAGACGTCGTTGGTGTAGGGATCGTCAACACTGGGATAATCGACGATGGAGCAATGTGATGTTTTCAGATGAGTCAAGGTTCACTGTTGATTTTTTGGACAGACGTAGGAGGGTGTGGCGTCGTCGAAACGAGCGCTTCCAAGACGTTAACGTCATCAGACATGATCGATCTGGGGGTGGTTCTGTTATGGTGTGTGGAGGCATCACTGTTGCTGGAAGAACGGCCTTACATGTTGTTGCAGGGCGTGTTACAGGCCAGTACTACCGGGGCAACATCTTGGCAGTCCATGTTGTGCCGTTCGCACGACGTCATGGCCGCCGTTTCATCTTCCAGGATGACAACGCAAGATGTCACAGGGCCAGGATCGTTACAGGTTACCTCCAACAACAGAACATCACCACATTACCTTGGCCAGCACTGAGTCCCGACCTCTCCCCCATCGAGCATGTCTGGGACATGCTTGGACAGAGGTTACGTCAACGTCAACAACGTCCTGCCAATGTCCAAGAACTTGCTGCTGCGTTGCAACAGGAATGGGACAATCTGGACCAAAATGACCTTAGACTTCTCATTAGGAGTATGCCACGTCGGATCAATGTTTGTTTGGCAAACAGAGGAGGATTTACCCGTTACTGACTTTGTTGTGATACTGTGGTAACTTTGCTGTTTGACCCCGGGTATCATTTTACCCTTATAATGGTCAGCCTGTGCCTTACTTAGTCTAACGATCATTTGGAATAAATCGATGAATGTGAACTTCATTTCATTTTGTCATTTGTTTCTTCGCCAGTTTCATCATTAGGTGACTTTAATAACACTTAAAAATCAAATATCCCCTACTTTTTTTGAATAGTATAATATGCTTGTCAGGTGAATATGTGTCTATAGAATAACAGTTTAAAGAACTTTTGGAGCCAAAATAAAGACATGCAATAGACAGTTTAGCTCTTACAGAACGTATCTTTAATAAATTTTGACAGTTAATGAAACTAAATCTACCTCTAAAAACAATCACATCTATGTATCTCAATGTTTTGAGCAACATTCTCGTAGCTACCTACAATATTGAATCTTTAAAAGAAGTATCAGCCCAAAATGGCCCACTTCCGTTGAGTGTGAACAAAGATAATATTAATATGATAAATTGAATTTATTTGTGAATATTTAGCATCCTCTATAGACGATATGATGGGATGTGGGTCAAACCAGCCAAGTAACCATCTCAAAAATTCTTGGATGGGTCTATTTTTATACGTCCACAGTATTGCCGTCGCCCCTGTCAAGTGATGATCCTGAAACATTATATACTTATTCCTTTTAGCCTCAATCTAATTAAAATACAGATCTATATTTCGTTTCGTTTTTTTGCACTATAAAAACGAAACGAAATAGAATCTGTGTTTTAATCAGATTGTTATACCCTATTGTTTTCGGTGCCTGCCCAACCCCCAAGAGCAGAGCTACGCCCATTTCTTTTATGTGTTTGTCTGTCGTCTACAGGCCGCATTTCTTGACATATACTCTCTTGAAACTTTGCTTACTTATTCTTTGTACCCTAAGGGACATCCCTATCGTTTGTGGCGCATGCCCCCCCCCCCCCACGCAGTGGCAGAGTCACGCCCATTTTCTTTTTGTGTGAGTCGCCTACAGGCTACTATTCTTAATCGATCGTCTTGGAACATTTTCATATGAATTCCTTATACCCCAAGGATGATCCTTATTGGTTTTGGTGCATGCCCGACCCCCAGTGACAGTGTCAGGCTCATTTCTTGTATTCATTTGATTGTCATCTACAGACCGCATTTCTTAACGTATGAAATTGAAACTTTGCATAGTACCCTATCCCTATTGTTTGTGGTGAATGCCCAACTCACGAGGGCAGAGACGCGCCCATTTTCATTTTGTGTGCCTGCCACGTGTGTCACTTACAGCCCGGAATTATTAATCGATCGTCTTTTTTATACACTAAGGCTTACCTCTATTACTATTTTTGGTCCAAGCCCGACACCCTGGGACAAAGCAACGCCTAATGTTTGTATGTCTTGTGTTTGGCCTATACAGCCTGCAATTCTTAACAGATTCTTTTGCATACCGATTCCTTATACCCTAAGAATGCCCCCCATTGTTTTTGGTGATTGCCCAACCCACAGGGACAGAGCCACACCCATTATTTCTTTGTGTCTCTGGGCGTTGCCTATGCCGGTATATTAAAAATTCTAACATGCTATCGTCCAATTTCTTACTTCTATTCATGTAATTTCTAACGTCCATTCATGTAATTTCTAACTTCCATTCATGTAATTTCTAAATTAAGACAATGTATAATTCAACTTCTTTATTTGTACAGGGTAAATTTCAATTCTGTTCCAACTTGTTTCTATTATTTAAACGAAAAATGTCTTCCTAATAGATGCTTTACCAAACGTAACTCACGTGACGAAATTTATGACGTAGCTGGCTTTTTTTTTTCGCACGTATCCAGTGAATGCAAACATAACTGATGCTTTACATGTTTAGCATCAACATCAACGATGTTAATGAGTCGTCTTTGAACTTGGGATATGTATTCATTATTTATAGTCTAAGGACGGCAGCTGCATGTATCGACCCCAAGTACAGGGCCACGCTTTGTGGTTATCGTTTACAGACCGCATTTCTGAATGTATCAACTTGGTACTTTTCACATGTATTCCTTATAGCCTAGGGCGCCAACAATGTATTGATTTTGGTATATGCCCGAGGGGTAGAGCAACGCCCAATTTTTGTCTTTAGCGCCCGAAGGCCACAATTTTGAATGGATTGCCTTGGAACTTGGTACACATATTCCTTATACAATAGTAAGGACGACAACTACTGACATTAAGTACAAGACTCCGCCTCAGCCCTACCTTTTCGGCGGTGCCACACCCACTTTTTGCTGATGTTTTGTCTGTGAATGATATTCTGGTTGCAATTATTAACATTTTTGTCCAGCGTGAAAAAATTGAAAAGTTATGGAAAAAGTTTAATTCGATCATAAATTTTGACCAAACCTTATCTCCAGTGGTTATAATATTTGGGAAATTAAAACCATTTAGTATGCAAAATAACATACCCTTGTTAATCATAAAAAAGTACATTTATAGAAATAAACTATTAAACCAAACAGTATCCCTAGACGGTATCATAAGAGAAATAAGATACTACTTAATACTCGAAAAACACAAATACAAAATGAATTTGAATTATAGTTGGGTACGAGACCTAAAATCCGTGACCAATTTGCGGGGAAGTTGTTCTGAAGGTTGTTTCTATATGAAAAAAACCTGCTGAAGCGATTAAGCTTGGGTGCCTCTCTCTAAAATGCTGGCGGAATCCGCTAGAGGGCCAAATTCAAAATGGCGGAAAATTTTCGCGGGAAAGTATAAAATTATTTAATACAGGCTTCTGAGATGGCTTTTCCTATGTTTTAATGGTCTCTGAATCAAAATATCGTAATCAAAAATTCATCTGGTCACTAGTTTGGCCAATATGGCCGAAAAATCAAAGATGGCCGCCATTTTTGGCCTGGAAAATAGTTTTGTCAACTATACCCAAGTTGAATGTTTTCGGGGTCGCGGTATTCAATTTTGATACGTTTGTGTCGATATAGGCCACCAGCAGTAAGAGTGAAAGAAATGAAGTTACTCATCAGAATCACCCGATTCGAAAGAAAGATCCAGTTCGGATTGTTCAGATTCAGATTGTTCACCCTTAGTTGAAGTTTCGTCGGAGTCTTCATCACTATCACTTCCATGAACAAGTAGGCCATTTAAACTTACTGGTAATGCTGGATTCTCATATCTTATTGGCACACACTGTCCGGATTGGAGCAGTTTCCATCCATTACCAATGGGAGAGTGTGTGATCTTAGTCTTCGAGTAATTAAGCATTAAATATGCCTGATAATTAGCTCTGGTGAGTTTAAGTTGGTAAGACTCCTCATCGGGTGGTAGACGGCGAAAGTTTTTCCGTTTCATGCTGGACCATTTCTTGGCTCTCGCTTCTGTCAATGTCACGCTTTTTTGGTCATTATAAACACAAGTCAGGGTATATGTTGTCATTTTCTTGATCAGTGTTTGTGTAACAGGAATCTTAATGCCAAGTTCTTTCAAGTCTGTCAACAAAGGCGATTTCACCGTTGCGTTGAATATGGTTTTCTTTGATCGTCCAAAAAATCCAGTCACCGTGTCTGCTCCAGAATGCACGTGGAATTGAACTATTACCTCAGCTATTGGCTTAGGAAACAGTTGTTTGCAGTCTATAACTTGATCCATTCGCTTAATACCTAGATTTCCATCCTCTTTCATGGACACATAAGAAGACAAGACAAAGACATCTGTATCTTTGGCGTCTATCACTACAGTCTGGGACCATTGCAGTTTTCTGATCTGTACATAAATATAAAACATAATAGTGTCAGCTTCGTATTGGTAGCACTCAGATCATAACACCAGCTGACAGATCATAACACCTTTTCTGCATAGAATAAATGAAACGTATGCTGTTGTGTGTCTTTGCATAATCCCTGAAGGAGTCCTTCAGCAATGCCTGAATACGTATTTTATTGGAATCACTGCGAAGTGCAGCATCAAATTCATTTTTGCTAGGGAAATCTTCTCCCAGGCGCACAACTATATTTTTTGATCCAGATAAAAACTTCCCGGAGCGCAACAGATGCTCGGAATCTTTGATGCAGCACTCTATATCGTATGGATCGTTGACCAAAATTACTGTGCCTGCACGTGGATGACGAGATATGACAACGTCAATAACATTCTTCGCATAATCTTCCCACTTGTATTTTTCCCCGTCATCCTTCTCACGGTCTTCCGTCGTTGGAGCAGCTAGTCTCCATAACATACCTGTATCAATAATTACAATATACCCTGTCTCAACCTGCAGACGCACAAACTTCATGCATTCCACCAGCTTAGACTTCTGTGTTTTCACCATTGTGCCATTTTGATTAAAAATTGACAGACATTCTTCTGTGACCCGATATTTCATAATTTCGCGTAACTCGACTTTTCGTGATTCATTTGTCATAAGACTAACAACATTTGCCATTGCAGTTTTCTCCATATGAGCGATTCGCTTCTGTTCTGCGGATAGGTCTTTATTTGTTTCTACAGGTGGCTTCTTGAAACTACACCGCTTGTTCTGGTGGACTGTGGCGTAGAATGAAACTTTATCAGAAAACATGCGATCGCTGAAAAAGTCATCAACCAGCTTTTGGCCATGCTTATGAGCGGTTTTGAAATCCTCCTGCAATGTAGTTGTCGCTAACATGCCAGATTGTAAACTACGAAGGGTCGAATTGTCGCATGCGAATGGATTACACTCAAATTCAGTCATGCAGGCTGAGATATCTTGTACTCCCTGTTCTTCCCTTCTGCGAACAGCCGTGGCGTTCTCTCTATGTTCATCCGTTCCTCTTCTGAGGTTGAGGGATTTATGTAAAGAAGATCTTGCTCGTACGACATAATTTGTAGTTAATGTATGTATCAGCAACATTTTCTCATTTTTCAGTATCTTAAGCCATCCGGACTTCAGTTTGGATCCCTTATTCATGGTCATTTCGATCCAAAGATCTAACGGAAGTAAGGAATATGGCTTTCCTGTCATGGACTGTGAGAAGATTTCTGGCATGAAGGAAATAACACTTTTCGGCAAAGTTTTCATGCTCAGCCAAAATTCTTGCAGCCATCGACCATACTTATCTTGGTCATACACTTTTAACCACGGCAACATAAGACGAGTTGACTCGAGATATTCGTCCCACTTAGCTAGCCGTAATGCGTTCACATTCATATACAAAATTTCTACCATTTCCATGAAGGTTAGCCAGTAATTCGTCATGGCATTCTCATCCGTTGTCAAGTCATCGAAAACTTTGTCGACAAAGGCAGCGAATCTATCGCTCTGTTCAATTTCATTCCACAAGCTAGTGAGGTCTTCGGGAGACTCTTCAGCTTCACGCAAAAGTTCTACTTTTGTGACTAGTTCTGTGTGCACCTGCTTTCCATTGTGGTAAGCTTTTTTGACTATTGTTCTCATTAAAGATTCATACATCTGACCGAAGCAGCGCAATCCCCTTTTATAATGTTTCCCTTTCAGAGCCTTTTCCACAGATTTGTCAGCGATTACTCCTGCTGATACAAGGATGTCTTCCAGGCCTGACCCAGAAAACCGTTTAAGTATACAAGCCATGAAGGAACATTGCGTGTGGAAAGGTCCAAGAAATGGCTGAATGGTATCAAATTTTTCTTTGTTTTCATTTTCCAGCTCTACTATTAGTGCGTATACTGGTTGATCACCAGTCAACAATACAAATGGCATTCGCTTCTTCTCAGCAACATTTACAACTCGAGTCATCACTTCGTGAACAGTGGACTTATTGGGAGGTCTTGGTAGAGTGCAGTAGTAATACGGTTTGCTCTTAGTACATACACTTCGTATTTTAGCCTGATATCCTCTGTACGAGGCGACCGTTTGATCTGAAGCAGACACACACTCTGTACTGCTATCGAGCCGAACTATGGTATGCAGCATCATCCGTTTCCTTTGTTGGTCTGTGTTTGGCTTTTCCGTGTTAATCTCTTCTCTAATCGGTGGGAGTCCCCGCTTCACAGTTTTGTAAGGCTGAATTTCATTTTGACGGGAGCTGAGCTGTTGTATCTCCTGCGGAGTAACCATCTTCAAAGGCTGTTGTTCTGACAATGGCCGTACGGATACTAGATGCAGCTTCTGTACGAACATCAGATTGGTTCTGTGGGATGTACATGCACCCGTAACGGTATCATCATTGAAGTCATCATTATCCGTAATCGCACAACCGGGATAATCCTCTGCAATTTCACTCAAGACCCCATCATTTTCATTACTATGAGCCCATGCGGCATACAATTGCAGGAGATCTTGGTAGCTAACTCCAACCCCACTTTTTTTCAGCACATCCACTACCTCGCGGCTTCTTGTTAAACCATGTATGGTGACCGACATATTTATCTTACTAGCAGTCTTTGTGCGATTAACATAGGACAACAAGAATGATGATAGTGCTGCCACCTCGGAACTTACGTCGTCGAATTTATCTCCGACTTTTGCTGCAGGCGTTCGCAGCCAAACTAACAATTTCGTTAGCGCAGGGCACAACTCTTCTACGACTTCAAGCTCATCAATTCGTGGCGGCCAAGTTACATTCTTATCAAAGTTTGCACACTCTGATGACAAGCGACGGGCGACAACATTTATTTAATAACTGGTCAGTATCTATCCCCCATCCATACAGGGCTGCCTCTATAAATGTTCCACCTTGTGAGGCATCATACACAATGCCGCTCTGATTCTTGTGAACTCGATTCGTGAAAATACCTATTTTTGCACCAAATTCGGTCTTCAAGAGTTCTTTTATTGTTGAGGATTTTGTTGCTAAACAGTCATATCCAAAATTCTTATGAATCTCGATATAGTCCCCGAGCAGACCTTGTAATGACCTGGGCTCATTATTCTCAAACACTGCTGTATGCACGTGCTTGAAAAACAATTGTCGAACTTCTTGACGACGCATGTCACTCAAGTGTGCTTCATCATCATCCACGTATATGGGTCTAATGTACTTTTTCCAACACTTTTCATGATATCTTATCTCTGCGGCAAAGGGATCTGGAGTTGCAGCGATCAAAGCTATGATTCTGTCGCGCATAACTTGGTCAGTCAAATGTGGAGTGTGTAACTTAAACTTCTGCCAGGCATTGTTTTGTTCAATCAGACGCAGTGGATTTTGTTTTCGATGTTTCAAGTCTTCAGGATTCATGCACCAAACACATAGGGACTTTTCATGGATACTTCCTAGACTTGACCTTAAAGGTCGTGTTTCTATTGTATTAGGTTCTTCTACCTCACGAATAGTCGGTAGAGTAATTAAGGATGCACTTCTAGCTCTTGTTTTTCGAGCAATTGCTCTACCCAATTTATCATTGCTACTGATGGTAAATCGACAATCTTTATGGAAAAAAAATTCCTACTGGTCCCTCATCCCATTTTACAGACTCAAAAACCGTTCCAAAGGTGTCCAGTCCTTGCCATTTGAGGGCATATTCCTTCAACTGCCGCCAAGAATCTAATGGATATGCACTCCTATCATCATCACATGCCTTATCACAGAGAATACATACGTCAGGGTTGATAGCAGCAGCGGGTCTCTTTAATCCACCGGGCTTTATAATAGGGGTCGACATCACTATTAGAATTATTTTAGAATCACAAACTAATAAACAATATGCCTGATATGCGCCTGACAAAAGAATGAGGTGAATATATCGGGACCCTTCAGCGTGGAGCAAAGAATGACGCCTGGGGAATTGCAAGCAAATAGAAGCAATACGGTGCAAGTTTTAATCAATTTAAAAAGCAGCTATGAAATTGCATTCTCTAGCTGTGGGTCATATGATGGGAACACCTTGACAGTAGCTCTCAATTTATACCTTTCACTCCAAATAAATGAGAGCGAGTGGAAACTGAATTCCTGAAAACATAGAATTTGACTCCAAACTTGAGCGTAGTTGCAAAAAAACTAAAATCTTGAATTTTTTGGCAATACTAGCCAAACTAGTGATCGGATGAATTTTTAATTATGATATTTCGATTCAGAGACCCTTAAAACATAGGAATAGCCATCTCAGAAGCCTATATTAAATAATTTTATATTTTCCCGCGAAATATTTCCGCCATTTTGAATTTGGCCCTCTAGCGGATTCCGCCAGCATTTTAGAGAGAGGCACCCAAGCTTAATCGCTTCGGCAGGTTTTTTACATGTAGAAACCACCTTCAAAACAACTTCCCCGAAAATTGGTCACGGATTTTAGGTCTCGTACCCAACTATTATGAAATATATACATAGACAAATGCGGTGATTATGAAGCTTTGTTTGCTGAATGATGCTATTAGATGACCCAGACCAGTTATCTCGTGGGAGGATCAAGGGTGAAGATGATCATTTATAAGTATTTCTTAATTTAGTTTTTTTTTATTATTTGTTTCCCCATTTAAGGAATACCCGGTTGTGTTATGGCTACGACATGTACATTGTTTAGTATGAAATACACTGTATATGTAATCGAAAAAATTGAATGTCACAGACCCATCTATCTTATTTCTGCTTTTAAGTGCTGACTACAGGTCCCCATTCCTGGCAGCACTCCTTGTAAAGAATAGTTCTCTCATAGATGGTGATCAGCGAGTTCAATAGATTCCAATCTGATTAGGGGGATCACGTGGCTAAGTGGGTAAGGCGCTGACTCGCTAGCCTGGAGTTCGGGTGTTCGATCCCTGCATTGGCAGACAGTTCATCTAGATTTTCCGGCGTGGTTTCCCCTTGTCAGTGATGCAGAACGGAGGGCCCGACAAGGACAGCTGTCTAGTCGTTCGGATGGAACGAAAAACCGAGGCGCCGTGAACACATTGGAGTGCACGTAAAAGATCCCTTGGCAGTTGGAATTCGATATAAGAGTAGGCGGTAGCGCCGCTGCCCGGGCAAAATGTCCCTCACATCACACTGTATGGCGTATGCCCGTCTTCCATTAGCCCAGGTTAGGAGCAGAAGAGTAGGACGTTAAATCTCATTTCATTTCATTTCCAATCTGATTAAAATACAAACCTATATTTTTATTATACTTTCGATGGCCTGCATCTCAACCCAACTTCAACTGTTCCAAATTTCAATGTTAAGAATAGTTCTCTCCCTTTAATCATGATAGGAAATTTCTGATAACGATGTCCTTGAATGAAGTAAATATACGAATTGAAGTCAAGTAATGCATGCACAACTGTAATGCACCGCCACGTATCACGTATACGTATACTTCTGTGGAAAATTGTGCCTGGCTTCGTCAATAATCACGGCTATGTATACGTAGGGTTCCCCGTCCTGGACCACTGACAAGAGAAAAACCACTCGGGGAAACATTTGCATCGAATCCCATATCTCCTGGTTACTCGGTCCGCGCCTTAGCCTACTCACTGGAGCTCGAAATGAAGATACATCAACTGGGAGGGAAATACTGCGGCATGTAACAAATCCCAAACAAAAACATCGAAATTTCAATTAATTCCCTTTAATTGGGATAGCACGTCGGATGGTGAAGCACATTAGGGATGGTTAGTCTAACGGGCTAAATCTATTTGCTAAGGCCAGCTCAATTTTCGTCAAGGTCGCTGAGGTGTAAATAGGTTAGCCCACGTGATTGTTTGCGAGATTGTGTGTTAGGCTTAGAGTAAGATTTAGGGCTAGGTGCTGGGTTAGGTTTAAGAATTTGGGGGAGAGGTCAAGTCTCCACATAAGCATTGACCTAGGATGATGAAAATTTGGTTAGGTGCAGGGTTAGGGTTAGGGTTGAGAAAAGCGCTAGCCCTGTTAACATCTCGTGACCTTTGACCAAATTTGAAGGTGGACTTATCAAATAGGCTTAACTAACTAACCTAGCGTCCATTCGACACTCGTTCACACTAATGCTAATCCAGACAGTGTAAAGGCCCGGTCCCAGTGGCAGATGGACACAAAACGTATGCAAAAAGGACACAGTGCACGAGCAAACTTTCGGGGGTGGCTCCATCCGTTTTCATCCGCTCCAGAAATTGACGAAAATTTGCGAAAACAGAACGGAAAAGAACGAATGTGGGAAGTATGTAGCGGGGATGTTAAATGGATGTTCATCGGAAGCCTAGCGGATGAAAGCGGATGGAAGTGAATGACAGCTCAGACATCCTTCAATATACCAGATACATCCCAGATACAAACGCTTTGTCCATTTTGAAAACTTTATGTACGAGATGCATACGCTTACATCCTTTCTATTTCCGTGCTACTAACGATGTATAGACGTTCCATGTACCTTATCTTTCCTCCCTCTTTCCGTTTTCAGCTGGAGCGGATGTGAGTTGCGAGGATGCCGAGAGGATACAGTGGACGTTTAACGGATGATAACGGACATGGAACTTTTGTTGCAGAAAGTTCATCCGTTATAAAAGTTTTGTGCAGCTCAAAACTTTTTGCGCGGATGAAATCAAAGTGAACGGATGCTCGATGGATAGAGCGTATGAAACACGTATGCAATGAGTACACAACGGATGCATGGCGTTTTCAAACGGACGGCACGTTTTTTTCCCGTTTACATCCTCTTTGCATCCGTAAGTGCAGTGGGACCGGGCCTTTAGATCGGCAACTCCCCCGATGAAATAGATTATTTGGATTGAAATTCAAATAAAGCTACTACAGACATACATGTAGGTTACTACAAGCTTTTCTCATTTACGACTTTTGCTGATATGTTAGTGGCCTGTTTTGTACATTTGATGATTTGTCTAGTTCTGTAATAGATTGCTCCAAAGATGACGAATTGAATAACGAAAAGATTCGGGATACAAGTTCAGAAGTATATTTCCACGCACATGTATATAAATCGTGGGGCATATTGAAACAGTTTAGCTCTGTACTGCTTAACATTCTCAGGTTAATTGTATATTTATACTATATTTACGGTATATCAATAAATAGTAATGGTACCCGGTTCAAAGCACCCGATTATTTTACCTATTGATGCTTAGTCTTGAGTTTCACCAAGGCATTTAGAAATTACAGATTCACGACACCACTGGAAATTCAAAAATGAATTACCACGCGTAAGGATGGCAGTGGTTCCATAACTAATTTTGAACTACCGGCGCCTTGACAACCGAGAAGAGGTCAAACTCCCTGTCACTTGAAGGTTTTGCAAAGCACAGTGAAATTCAGAAACTGTAATGCGGACACAACTTTAATCAGGTGATATCAACATTTTTTTGTTTTTACCACTAGGCAAAGAAGTCGGAAATATGCCATGCAATGTGGTAAGTGGAAAATTTGGCCTGGGCAGCGACGTTTTTCCACTTCTCTTCACTGAATTCCAACCCCGACCGCTTTGTTTTAGTGAGTGACCCTCGCCATGGCTCCCCGAGTTATTATTATAATAATATGTATATTTTCTCTGTAGTTTGGCACTATAATTTCCGCCTATTGTACGGTATAATCGAGATTGTGATTGCTCACTTCCTGCACGAAAGTTTCTTCATGGAATGGGAAAGAGTTACTAAAGGTACGTCGATTATCCAGTCACTAAGGATATGCCCACGTTGAATATAATGCTTTGCGAAGGTAGGGTCGGTTGTAATAAAGAAGAAAATACCTTGTTTTTGGTGTGATATTACTACAATACAGGTGTATATACCAACAGGAAAGAGTTTAAATTTTGGCTTTGATTGAAGTAGGGTTGGGGCAATAATGACTTTTTTCGAAATTTTTAAAACAAAGGGTGTTTTCTATGGCCAAATAGACTGAAAAAAACGAATCTGGAATATTTTTTGTCGAAAAATCACTTTTTACGTTGGTGCACGGCCATTTTTTAAAATGGCCGCCAAAATGTGGCAAAAATGACAATTTTCTTAGAAATTCATATATATTTGGTAGGCAATCGCCTTGTAATATATCATTTCGTATGTTTTAGGGGCTGGAGAGTTCAAATTTAGTGAAAAACTTTAGATCTGATAATCCAATATGGCGGAATCTAAGATGGCGGCCATTTTCTTCCAAAATGGCGATCAGTATACAAAAATTTGGTAGGCAATCGCCATGTAATATATGATTTCATATGTTTTAGGGGTCGGAGAGTTCAAATTTAGTGATAAAATTTAGATCTGATAATCCAATATGGCAGAATCCAAGATGGCGGCCATATTCTTCCAAAATGGCGATCAATATACAAAAATTTGAATTAGATTTGGAGATATATCAATACAATATACAGCGTATCAGTGTATTAATATGTCAAATCTAATGTTTTCTTGGCCACCGAGTTCAAATCGTGAGACGGAATTTATTTTCAAGCATCTGCAGCAGAGGAAATCCAAGTTGGCGGCCACTACTTCCTAAAATTGATGCCTTAAAATGAACTTTGCATTCAGTGGACGAAATGACAGCCAGTATTTTCCAGAATGGCGGCTGTAAACACGATTCTCCAAACAAAGATAACAGGGAGAAATACTATATAACCTCCAATTCTCAACAAATCAAAATTTAAATTGTGTGGTTAAACACATTGTTGTAGGTTGTCTGCTAATCGACATTGTCTAGGCACTACTATGGATACAGGCGACAAGAAATTCTAACTAATGTTATAATATAATCGTGGTGATTGGGATGCACCTTGGGCAAAACAAACATCACGCCCCTTTGAGATGCACTGCGATCTATCACGATCTGTGATGCTCTATCGGGTACCATTTCTCGCTACATGACACGAATGAATCACGAACACATATGAATATTCATGCTTTCAATAAAACAATAACGATCTTTACTGAAAATGAAAAGGAGTATATCGTTGAGAAATATGGTCAAGATTCAAAGGATGTCACCCTACAAGATTCAAAGGATGTCACCCAGACGGAGGGTCTCCAGACTGAACACTGCTGTGGACGCTGGGTACTCAGCAAGGGATCGATACGTGTCTCCAATGGCAAGGTATTTCAGTGTCACTGCCACATTCAGTCCAGGTGAGAAGGATTGCTTCTGGAACGCTTTGGTGTTAATCATGTGTAGTTTTGGAACGCTATTTGATCCCCCGGGCTCAATTGGTTGTCTAAGATTTTAGAACTCCCCCCCCCCCAATCCCTGTGAGCTATGGTCGTACCCAGAATTGCCTGACTGCAAATCTCCTCCCCGTTTCTTGTTGAGGTTGTTGCTGGCGTGACTGTTGCTCATCTTCTTCTTTTTTGGCGATACTGTAAGCATATATTATATAAATACTGCAAATGTCACGTCATCATCATCCTCAACTCCCTTCATCATCAATGGCTGTGAGTTCGGGAAACAATGAAGCCCATGGTCAGACGCGCTTTTCATATACCCCATCAGGGTCGAATCGTACCTCAAATCGTAACCACGTCCCCATCATTCTCAACTGTCATCATCAATGGTTGTGGGTTGTTCATATACCCGTCAGGATCCAATCGTACTTCAAATAGTGGTCACTCCCGATTCCCATCGTGAACGACATATCCTAACACAACAGAGCGCATCGGTTTTTGATGATCGTATCGGAACATACCAGATCCAGCACACCGTAGCCGCATGCAACTATGTGTTTAACCACACGATTTAAATTTTGACTTGTTGGGAATTGGAGGTTATATAGTATTTTTTTCCTGCTAGCTTTGTTTGGAGAATCATGTTTACAGCCGCCATTCTGGAAAATACTGGCTGTCATTTCGTCCACTGAATGCAAAGTTCATTTTAAGGCATCAATTTTAGGGAGTAATGGCCGCCATCTTGGATTTCCTCTACAGCAGATGCTTGGCCGCCATCTTGGATTTCCTCTACAGCAGATGCTCGAAAATAAATTCCTCTCACGATTTGAACTCAGTGACCAAGAAAACATTAGATTAGACATATTATTACACTGATACGCTGTATATTGTATTGATATATCTCCAAATCTAATTCAAATTTTTGTATATTGATCGCCATTTTGGAAGAATATGGCCGCCATCTTGGATTCTGACATATTGGATTATCAGATCTAAATTTTATCACTAAATTTGAACCCTCCGACCCCTAAAACATATGAAATCATATATTACATGGCGATTGCCTACCAAATTTTTGTATATTGATCGCCATTTTGGAAGAAAATGGCCGCCATCTTGGATTCCGCCATATTGGATTATCAGATCTAAAGTTTTTCACTAAATTTGAACTCTCCAGCCCTAAAACATACGAAATGATATATTACAAGGCGATTGCCTACCAAATATATATGAATTTCTAAGAAAATCGTCATTTTTGACCCATTTTGGCGGCCATTTTAGAAAATGGCCGTGCACCAACGTAAAAAGTGATTTTTCGACAAAAAATATTCCAGATTCGTTTTTTTCAGTCTATTTGGCCATAGAAAACACCCTTTGTTTTAAAAATTTCGAAAAAAGTCATTATTGCCCCAACCCTAATTGAAGCAGACATTTTTATTTTTAAAAACCGAAGTGAAGCGTGGGTTAAGACTTTAAGAGCGTTTAGTCTATCTAACCTAATTTTTATTATCATTTTCGAGATCCAGAGAAATACAACATTATATGGCCTATTGTATGGGAACAAAACAAGCTGAATACATCTCCGACATGGTCATTACAAATTTAATAAAAGGCTGATACAACCCGGCTACATAAAGTAGTGCCCACCCCTTCAATCGTGTACATCGAAGTTTAACCTGACATAGCTCGGGAAAGCATAATGCTCATTGATTTTAAGTTAACAAAGGGTAATAATTCAATAATTCCACGATAATCTATACATCAGTGTATCAACCTTTAATCAAATATTCCACTCAAGTGTGAATAAATATGTTTTGCTTTTGTAATTTATAACTGCATGTAATTCGTGATTATAATTATAGACAATTATATGTCTGTAAATAATTTATTACGGGAAATGGATTTATATAACCTCTGACTTGTTTTCAGATCCCATAATTAAATATTGTATCTTTATAATGTGTAAATATTGATTGAATAACTATTGTTCGAAAAAAAAAAATTCTAATATAAGACAATATCAGACCCAGATAGCCGAAGATGTTACAGGTTTCGTGTACCCATTGTTTATATTACACTCAGGTTAATGTGTGTCTATCATTGTAGCAATGTTATAAATTGTTTATAAATGGTGGGTAGACATACACAACATGTGATATACAAACTCTTCTTTATATCATTCAATAAAAGGAGAAGTCCGATGTAACTGACTCTTCTCCTAGCTTTTGTCAGGTAGGAAGTAAGTTGGAAGAGGCCTTGTTTTTCGCCATTGTTTTGAAAATTTATACATGGATTCTACCCCTTGCATACCTCACAATCAATCTTATTTAAACGCAGATGCTAGATCGAAGACGGTCCTACGCATTTTAGCACACATGACGTCATGCATAGATTGTGGGTTAAGGTTAGTGTAAGGGCTAGGACCTGTAGATTTCGTCAAAGTCTCGAGATGTAAACTGGGCTAGCCCTTACCTTAACCCTGGGCCACGCCTAACCCTTACCCTAACCCACAATCCACATATGACGTCATAATATGCGTAAGACCTTCTGCGAGTTAGCGTTCTCCTTTCATGTAGTGTAGGTCATCGAACATATAAGAAAAACGAAACGAAATATAGATCTATATTTTAATCAGATTGACTTCACAATATACGCTGTTCGAAAGTTGTATTATTTGCAGTTATTCTACCATTTATTTATCAAAAGATTTATGAAACTAAAACTATAAATCAATCACGTGTTCAAATTTTAAAACATTTTTCATTATCAATTTGTGATATTGTTTTGGATGTAACTTCCCCCGTGCAAGTATATAATTAAAGCGTGCAACTTTATATTTTTTTCCGATGTCATACAATGGGGAACAGGCTCAAAATATTGTAAAGATAAGATTGTTTTTCTACGAAGAGTTACTGGTGTAAAATATATATCTTATACCAACATGACACATCATTATAACATTTTCCAGACTGTAATTACAATAAACTATACAGTTATTATCGATACATTTATGAAAAGCAGCGCGTAATACAGATAAGCCTTTTTTAAAAAAAGGTGTTAAGGAAGCTTATTATGAACAAACATTAATAATAATGGTCTAATGAGATAGTGTGTATTTACAACATAATGTTAGGAAGGGATAATTCTTCCTAGAAAATATGTTTATTTTGAATGTGATTTGGTTTCCTAATTTAAAGGGACCTCACCATCTTTTTATCAAAGATACTGGTTTGTCACTCTAGTTTCTAATTAACAAAACCGATTCCGGTTTGATATCTATTCATTTGAGATATGCAGAGATAGCCTAGGATATGGTTTCTTTTCCCCATCCATACAAGGCCAATGACCAAAATAACTCTTAAATTTGCTATGTTGCCTTATAGGCTATCACCAGTCATCATGATCTCACGAAACCTTAGTTTATCTTAAACATTGAGGAGGCGTTATGGGTACCAGACTATTGGAAAGTTTATTTTTATTATCCGTGGTAAAGACGGTTTCACATACAGCTGAAAAACAGAAGCGATGTCCGATAATCTTGGAGACTAAAGGCCAAGGACGCATAATGTCAATACTGTTTTGCATGAAAGGCAAATTGACTCTTCAGATTAGTGCAAATATTCACATAATTATCCTTCAACTAAATAACTATGATAAAAGGACTAATTGAAAGAACATCATAAGTGATTTCCAATATCATCCAGTGGACAACCGTAGCTTAATGAAGCGTGAAACTGACCGGAAATAGCCACTTGTCACCGGAAGCCTGAATATAATTTTCGGTCTAGAAGCTAAAAGTAAACGAAATTAAATGACAAAATGGTAAATTATATTGGCCGGGTCTACCTACCTAACAGTCAGTCACAAACAATAATTATAGTACGATTCATACAATTATATTTAACAAAAGCTAATGATAGTTCTCATTATCAGTACAATAGATTTTGATTGTCAAGTTCCGGCCACATTAACATACTATTTCTATTAGCTTTGAAAATATACATCCGAAGACGACAAGATCATTCCACAATTCTAAGTTAGATGTTAACTTAAAAAATAGAACTACAAAACTAAATTATAATCCCTTCAATTTATCGTACTGTATGGAAAAGGAATTGAGCACAACGTCATCGCAGCCATATTTGATGCCAAGGAGCAGACATGCCAAGTTTCATGGCGGTCGTACTTGAATTAGTGGAGCTTTGCTGGTTTTTTCTAAGATGGTTCCCGCGCGAAGAACAACAATATGAGTAGCGTTTTGGGGCTAGTTCCTGGTCTAAAAGTTTTAAAAACCTTCGTTCATAAAATATAACTGCAGGCATTCCACCCCATCCAAATAACTATGCGGCCTCCCTCTGTCAGTTGTGCAGGGCGGAAGATCTGACAGGGCCAGGTGTCTAGTCGTTCGGATGGTATAACAATCCGAGGTCCCGTGTACACATTGGCGTGCACGTAAAAGATCCCTTGGCAGATGGAATGGGATATAAGTATAGGCCGTAGCGCCGCTGTCCAGCAAAATCCCCCCATCCCACACTGTATGGCGTTTACGCTTCATTAGCCCAATTGGAGCAGAATAATAGTATGGTAAACCTCATTCATTTCATATCTATCCCAGCTGTCTAGTCGTTCAGATGGGACGAAAAACCGAGGTCCCGTGTACAAACGGGCGTGCACGGATAAGATCCCTAGTAGGAATTCGATACAAGAGTACGCCATAGAGCCGCTGTCCGGATAAAATTTCCCCTCATAGCACACTGTACCACGTATACCCGTCTTCATTAGTCCAGTACGGAGCAGATCAGTAGGGCGTTAAACCCCATTTCATTCCATTTCTATCAAAATAAAAAAATGTAATATATACACATCGTAACTAAACATGTATTATTTCTTAATCTAATTATCATAACTAACTGTTTAAAATATGAATATTTTTCAAAGATCACGGAAATCGATTTTAAGCTAATGGGTGTAAAACAGGCATTTGGTCAGAGGGCATCGGGTCATTCGTGAGATCAATAAACGTTGGAGAAATCAAAATATAGAAACAATGAACGACATGATATTACTAATTTTAAAATATAAATATAATGTGAATATAAGAAAATATATTATCCATACCCATTTAATCTGAAATGTTGGAAAACCATAGTATATTATAAGTATTTATCAATGTTTCCGTGGAGGAAAAAGGAAAGAAAAAATGTACACAAATATGAAACATAATACATAACTAAAAACCCCACACTGGTACATGTTATATATCAATTTCACATACTATAAATAATCATGCTGAGATCAGATAACCGGGGAAAAAACACGCTAAATAAGTTATGTGTTCTGTATTAAACCGTGCACCTTCTCACCAGTCACTGTAATTTGAACAAGTGTAACAGGTTAATTGAGTAAAAGGCAATTAATAACCCTGATAATTATTTTTTGAAATTCCAACCCCAGACGTTAATAAACTGAACTTATAGATTGTTTGAAGTCCCCGCCGTTTAAACCCAAATTTGCTAATGCCAACAACGTCCAAATAAATGTGTCAAAATTGATTTGAAATGTTATTAAAGCATATTATTATCTGTGGAAAGACATCAACTAGTGATTAATTTGAATACATGATTTCGATGGAACTGGGTATAAAATTGACCTAATTGTCGTCTCCGACTACATCTCGGTCTTCGACCGTGGTAAACTGAAGGAACTTTTCTGCGGTTAGAGACTGGTAGATGTGGTCTTGTCGAGTATTAAGAACCTCGATTGTTATTGTTTTATCACAAATTACCAAACTTATTTCTCCTTTGCTTTAAATTTTAATCTCCCCATCCGCTTTGTCTCTTCTGCAAATTGTCGTTGGCATGGGTGCATCGTGGCAGGGTCTTTATCAAAAACAAGTGTGAAATGGAATAAACACCGTTTCAAGGCCCTACTTTTCTGCACCCGTGGATTCGTGTTTCTTCCTTAAGGATACAGACATTTTAGAGAATACAAACATACTAAACGTTGTGAAACATGATATATTTATACATAACTTTCTTAATATGTAAAAAAAACACTATATCAGAAAATGTTGTTTTAGACTAGAAATTTGATATAAATGAAAATGTTTTCAGAAAAAAACCAGAAATAAACAGTTTCGTTTGCTTTCAAATCAAACCGCATCTTGTAAGTTTAACCTTGACAGAAATTTAAATCGAGTTATAATTAGAAATAAAATATCAAACTAAAACAGTCCTACTCGTTCTCATTTTACTGCGAGTATAACCTTGACAGACATTTAAATCGAGTTCTATCTAATTAGAAATAAAATATCAAACTAAAATAGTCTTACTCGTTCTCATTTTACTGTGAACAGCATTTTGATTTAGTAAACAGCCAGATATATTTATTTTGATATGTGATGGACCAGACATAATGCTTATGTACGTCTTAAAGCGGTTATTACATATTTTAAATTTATATTTTTAAAATATATTTTAAAAAAAGCCTTAAAATAGATGGTAACTATAAACAGTCCTACTTTGGTAAAGAAAAATCCTATTAATCCTATAATTCACTATTGCCTACTTCAAATTCAAACGTTTGAAGATAGCTATTGCATACGGGGGGGGGGGGGGTAGAAAAACAAGGGAGGTAACTGTGTTATTTCCGGTGTTAGTGATTTATAAGAGTGGAAAATAATGCTTATGATCGTATAATAGTGTGTTGACAACCTATTGAGCAAAAGACAAAGAAATAATTATGTTTTGACTTTCTTAGAAAATATGAAATTATCGCTTTAACTATAAAACTTGGAGTATTAAAACAACATCTTCACGAAGATTGACCTAGGTTAATCATTATTACCTTTAAAGTCATGGGGGTTGGGATGGCCTACTGGTCTAGTGTGCCGAGCTTCTAGCCGAGCTTTCACTGTGAACAGCATTTTGATTTAGTAAACAGCCAGATATATTTATTTTGATATGTGATGGACCAGACATAATGCTTATGTACGTCTTAAAGCGGTTATTACATATTTTAAATTTATATTTTTAAAATATATTTTAAAAAAAGCCTTAAAATAGATGGTAACTATAAACAGTCCTACTTTGGTAAAGAAAAATCCTATTAATCCTATAATTCACTATTGCCTACTTCAAATTCAAACGTTTGAAGATAGCTATTGCATACGGGGGGGGGGGGGTAGAAAAACAAGGGAGGTAACTGTGTTATTTCCGGTGTTAGTGATTTATAAGAGTGGAAAATAATGCTTATGATCGTATAATAGTGTGTTGACAACCTATTGAGCAAAAGACAAAGAAATAATTATGTTTTGACTTTCTTAGAAAATATGAAATTATCGCTTTAACTATAAAACTTGGAGTATTAAAACAACATCTTCACGAAGATTGACCTAGGTTAATCATTATTACCTTTAAAGTCATGGGGGTTGGGATGGCCTACTGGTCTAGTGTGCCGAGCTTCTAGCTGGCCAGTCACCTCTGGCTTGCGGCTGTGGTTTCGATCCCTGGTATGGGCGTATGTGGCATGGAGATAGGGGCGCCTTCTCAACCTCGTGGGTTTCCTCCGGGCACTCCGGTTTCCTTCCACTGCTAAAGACCCCTACGCGCAAGCGAATAATGGAAATAAAATTGGAACCATGTTAGTCCCAAAATGACCTAGTTTGTGTCGAGTGGAAGTTAAACTCCATTTCTCTCTCTCTCTCTTTAAAGTCATTTTAATCAATATGAATCACTAATTGCAAACTAAAATAGTGTGAAAGGTTAATCGCTGATAAGAATAGCAGTCCAAACCAAAATTTAATGGTTCTAATTTCGTTCAGAATTTACAAAGATCCGCCAATCTTTGCTGATTGCTATGCAATAAGCTCGCTGCCATTTTGTTTTCCACGAAAATTAATGATAGTCCTGTTTTGAATCGGGTTAAATCCGAGCCGAGATATTATCTAGAATTGTTATTTTGATATTTTTTATATAATCAGATCGTCAACCAGAGTACGTATCACAGTGGATTAAGCCGTGGAAACATAAAAGACAAAATGTCAATGGCGCATCGCCACTTTAAGCAAGCATTACTGTATGAAACAAAATAGTTCATGAAATAACATTTAATTGTGTTTGATTCTAATACTTCATATTTACCCGTTATAGTTTCACACTATCTGCGACCACTTAGGATATAATATCCCTTTTCTGGTCGCAATAGAACTCCTCACCCTGTCTATCTTATTTCTGTATTTTTTTTTAAAATCATGCTTCAAAAAATTGTTTCTGCTTTCGAAAATCAATATCAATTCTTGAAAACATTCGTAATGATGATCAAGGCTAGCCTAAAATTCAAAAGGTTATATTTCTGTTCAGAGTGAAGCAATTTTAAAAACTATTTTAGCGAGAACTGTCAACGTTTTATCTAATCTCGCATAATGCCCTTCAAAATTGATTTTAACTTTTGATTCACGACGATATCTTCATAAAATAATTACAATGTTTGAATCATTCACACATATTTTGTTTATTTACTGTAAGTAATAAATTTGATTACAATAATATTTCTAAAGTATTAGTTTTAATTTTTAAATTCATAGATACATACTCTTTCAAATCTCTGGGTTTTCCAGGGAATTGACAGAATCCAACAGTATTGTCGCCCGAAGCAGTCTAAAGCGTCATATTGATTTTTTTTTTAACCTAAACCTTTAATTGGATCAGTTTTATGTCACTTGGACAAATTTAACGCCTTCCCTTTAATTATACTGCTTTGGCTAGAGCAAGAAAGTAGACGGAACCGGAATATAATGAACTAAATATGTCTGCAGTTTGCAGTTAAATACAGTCCATCGTCACAATTGTCCCGGAATGACGCAATGGAGTTTGCGAATGACGTTAATCAAGCTCTCTTTGATAAGATTGTCTTCCAGGACAATCCCACGCAATACGCCAGTATGTGTGATGATAGTATGGTAGACGCACAGTATATCAAACTGAACCGGTTTAGGTTCTGAACCGTTATCAAACTTCTATATTATTGATTGATTCTCCGAGCGAAATTCCAAAAGCTGTAATCAAGCACATTCTTACATTATTGTAGATTTTCTATTTCTTGAAGGAAAGCTGAAAGGGAAATGAAAGTCACTAGCTTCTAGGCTACCGTTGAGGTGTTTCCGTTTCGAACACACTTCAATCCATTATAAAAACCGTTACTTCAATCTTCGGAAAAATATAATTTAACTTGAGATTTTTGCCGAACCTACAATTTCCGGAGTCATTTCTTTTACTCACTCCGCTTACCTTAGAATAGAAAGATTTTAAAGAATAAAACTTGTCATTTGTGTCTTTGTAAATTGCCCGAACAGAGAAGGGCGAGAAAATCCGGTCATAATCGTAGATGTAATTATGAGACGGACTAACTCTGATTCAAGTCTTTTCATGCTGAGAAGATTGCGCCAGAAGACAAAGCACACATAAATATATGACGTAAAGAACATTTTATTTATTTGATGCCAACTGATTGATAAAAGAGGAAATTTTCCAGTCTATTTATATTGATGAGTTTTGTGACCTCATTCGAACTTCTTTGTTTTACTAGGTAACAAAAATACAGGACATATATTTGACTGATTAATTTTTCAATTCGATTTATTAAAGATATAGTTTACAAAAATAAGTCGGTCATCCATAGCACACGGTCAAATTTAATTTCGTGTGGAATAATACTAGTTTCAAATTTTAGTTCATCATCTCATCATCCGAAGAAAAACGATTTAAATACCTTTATCTATGATGCCTACAATTATTTGGAATTTATGTGGGATTATGAGATGGGTTATACTGCATTTAACACTGCACATTATGGTATGACATATTACCCATATTAGTGGATGTGACAATTTTCTGCAATTAAAACTAATATTATGTACTTTTTCATTAATAGAGGGGATATCTTATAGGGCTTCATTATCGCCGGGGGGTTGGGATGGCCTAGTGGTCTAGAGTGCCGCGCTTGGACCTCTAGCTGGCCGGTCACCTCTGGCTTGCGGCTGTGGTTTCGAGCCCTGGTATGAGCGTATGTGGCATGGAGATGGGGGCGCCTTCTCAACCTCGTGGGTTTCCTCCGGGCACTCCGGTTTCCTCCCACGGCTAAAGACCCCTATTGAAATAAAATTGAAATCATATGTTAGTCCCGAAATGACCTGGTTGTGTTGAGTGGACGTTAAACCCCATTTCTCTCTCTCTCTTTCATTATCGCCGTTGTTTCACAAAAGTACAATTATAGATATCCGCAAAAACTGACTTTTAAAAACTTTCCAAGTTTGTGCAAGCCCGTCAAACACCCAGAAGCTCGGTACACTCCACTGTAGACTAGGTTTTATTTCAATCTACAGAATAAATATATAGGTCGCAAATGCGTATAAAACATGAATACCAAGTTTACAGTTTAATTTAAAAATCGATACAGAGTGATTAAAACACTGAGATAAATTCGATAATAAGCTGGTAACCTTTTAAGTCAAGTATATTTTCTATTCAGATGTCATAACCTAAATCACGTGATTTATAATTAAACTAACCCAATTACAGAGGGCATACATTAACATTGTTGTTCAATCGATTAGCTACCTAGATTAGCTAGATAGATATTTTACATGCAAAATATGCATGAGACAGTTAAGACTTCTTCTGGATAATGAAGGTTTTACGCCCGCTTCAATCTTGGGTGATACCGCAGATAAAAGACGAGATATGGTTAAGGATTTATTATGATAATCATATATATTGTTTTTAAGGGCTTGAGTGGACCTAAACTAGTAACGGTTGTCATGCAAGATACGCCCACATTTTGCAAGTGCTGGTCAGAAACGAAGCTACAAAAAATGATTTTTGTAAAATCAAGGCCTATAACAAGAAATTTAAGGTTGGATACGCGCAAATTTTGAAAGGATTTGGGATATACTCATATATTTTAAGCTTCATCAAAATCGGATATAATTGTGTCCTCTAGGGGGTCAACTAGTTTTGCATATTTTTACCATTTTGCCCTGCAATTTCGATCCTATTTTCATGAAATTCAACCACCATAAGGGTGTAACCGCAAAAGGCGGAACTCTAAACGATCCATAGGCTAAATAAAACCCATGATTTTTCGTACAATCAGGGGCCATAATCCATGAAGTTAGGGTCTAATATGCGCGTATAACAACAGAAACCGAGATTATTGGGTTGTACGCATTTATGTTTCATCAAAATCAGATAAAAATTGTGATCTCTAGAGGAACCAAACGCTAAAGAAGGCGATATTTCGTACAATCAAGGGTCACAATCCAGAATCTGTTGGAGTTAAAGTTCGTTAAAATCGGATAAAGGGCTATGACAATATAATATGTCCACATGAATATGTGGGCGTACAAAAATGACAAAAACCGGCCATCCCATATCTGGCATATATTCGCTTCAATTTACGATTTGTGCAAACGTTTTAGTGTTTTAACACTCGAACAACAATTACATCGACTCGTCATTAAACCTACGACGAGTTTATCCAGAAGTAAAGAATCATAGCAGATAATTAACATTTATTAACAATAGAATTCTATTCACCATTCATTTATTCGACCATTTAATAAATAATTAGTTTCAATTGAACAATTTTTACGAGAAACATGACAACTTTTGAATAAAAACTAATCATTCATTCAATCACGGACATTTTGTCTATTTTTAATCTCCCGGATTTCTCAACCTAGTTATTCACCAGTCTCCCGTAAATTGAAATCTGTCATGAAATGTCGACACATTCACTTAGATTTTAATAATAAGGAAGAAATGTTTCAGGTCAAAGTCCTATAATGTTGTGGCCTTTACATTTTACCCTCGCTGACCTACACCTCATCACGGAATATATTGAACGAATGGATCACCGGTCATCTATTTAGTGCGGGATTACCGTTTATCGTGTTAACTAAAGCTGCCATAATTTGCAATAAACTTTTAGTGATTGCAAGAGAGATTTCCACCATCTGGCTATTTGCACGTTTCTATTTCTGCTGATTGTAAAGTATGCTTGAATTTCGTGAAAAATCTTCCACAACGCCCCAAAATAACACAGGCCAAGGTGGATATTGATCACGTTCTCGAAACGGAGAAGTGGTTGAATCGGGCAAGAAGTTCTGATAATCCCATTTGATATGATTTGAAGAGGTCTGTTGCAGTCCAACACCAGTTGCTTTAACTGCGTGAAAATAACTGGAATATCGGGAGATAGAAATAGCAAACAAAGAAGAGCGTTGCTAGTCGTGCTTTAGGCTTCGCTATTGCTTTCATGGAAATTGTCTCTCGAAGATCACGACTGTTACATTAGCCAAAGACCTGCAAACAAAAAAGGGAAGAATCGAAGAGTAATCCAAAGCGAACAAGAAGTGAACCGACACGAATTGCTTTCAAGGCGATGAAAATACCAACAGTTACGCAAGAGAACCGACAAATGCTATATCCCTATATTTAGTTTCACCTTTTTTTTGGACCTGGCATCACCATGCTGAAAAGTATCTACATCTGTTATCGTTTAAATTAAAATAAACGATTGTGTGAGCAAATATCCGCTCGATTGGTGAACAGAATTGGACAAACTGCACCTGATGGGTATTCTTTGACATATATCAATCTGAATTACTCTATTTCCACCATCAAGACTCAGGATCACTTTGAAATAAAATAATAATTTAACTATTACTGGTTTGTTATGTCAACCCCGCGGTAATATCAATTCCAGCGATTATAATTTCACTTGAAGTAATGCTCACGAGTAATGCCAGTTCGTGATCACTGCTTGAGGAATATGGTGGGACTACTATGTTACATGTACAATGGAAATGGACTTCTGCACAAAATGGAGGCAAAAAGAACAATGAAATATTAGCAGAATTAGGGAGCATACCTATTTTGGGCCACCAATAAAATTTGCACTGTTAGACACGCTCAATAACTGACATAATCAATTATAATATTGTTTGATGGGTAATTCACTCACCCCCCCCCCCCCCCTGCCAAAAAAAAAAATCGTCTGTGCACCCAAACACAATTAATTTCAGTATGTTGTGGTGCAGCTCCACACTCCCGCCCATCCGAACCCTCTCCTTTTGGCAATTTTATATACCCCAATGTATTAAGCATTATTTTCATTGTTCGTAGTAAAACAGGGTGCTCATGTTGATAATCTAGTAGATTTTATAACTTACATATTTTGGGTTCTAATACATGTAGGTACGGCATGTCCCAATTTAAGTGTATGCAAAACTTGAAAAGATTCCACCAAAGCCATCGGCAAGATATATATCTTAATATTTATGTTTTAGTGGTTTTATGGACTTGAAAGTACCATAATCTTATGTATAGGATTAATTTCCCCAACAATATATTATTCAAAATTAATTGCATTTATTTTCTTGTTGCAAGTGATAAGGTCTCTTTAAATTGTTAGATATTCTACATTTACATGTAGATGTCTTTTCTTAGCTGACGTATCTAATATCCAGCCCATATTATAAGAAATGAGAATAAATAGACGTCTGTCTAACGAAACCTATATAATAATCCCCAACTGAAATCTTATAAATAACGAGATTTTTTAAAATCTTCTCTGCGGGCCGATGTGATAGTGCGTCAACCAATGCCTTATTAACAACAATTGAACAAGCTTAGAAATCTTGTAAATGAACTCCTAGCAAGACATCAAACCCTAATTGATGTTCGACGAAAGAATCGCCAATATTAGCTAATTGGAGCAGGCGAAAAAAGCTCCCATATTGAGCTCACGCAGTTTTGATTATTTGATCTTTACAGAAATTGAAAATCTGGATTTCCTATGACCAATAAACTATCAATTCTGATGTCGCACGGTCTCCTCAATATTTTTTTTTTAGATTTTAGATGTGGCTTTCATCAGTCCTGATGACAACCATGAATTATATAAAAGAACGGTTTGTTAATCATCATAATGATGTACAGGATGTCTTGACATAAATAACCTTTAATTGATGTCCATCTTGTTTAGGTTATGCGAGACAAGATGCTATTACCCTCCATAAACAGACAAAAAATTAGGTAAATTACAGCGTAAAATATGACTGCAGGTTGCTTCATTAGAAATAAGCTTCGTTGAATTGGATTTCGTTTTAATGGCATTGTATATCTCGCCATTGTAATTTATTTGTTATCATCTCCAACAAGAACATCGATATCTATAAACAATATTCATTAAAATATAATTGTTTAAATCTGTCTAGAAGAACTGGTATACTTTCTTCAACTTAATATCATTTAATCTTACTTCCTTGTGTTTTCCAGACAAAAAGGATATATTTCATTTAGAGTACAACACGACAACATACATAGTTTATTCGTCAAATATATTAGATTGTTTATCAAGAAATTTAGATACAAAAACATAACATAGGTAAAACCTTGGGATACTTTGATGTTTATGTCCAAGCTAACCCTGTGAAATTATATCTAAGGTAAGTGGTTTCAACCAATCAATGCTTTATTTTGATGCCACGTGAACGTATTCGTCAATTAAAATTGACGCATTTGAATTAAAATCAACACCTAATAAGTAAATTGTGCCTCAAAGGAGCTAAAATGGTGTAAGGAATAAACATGAACCACTGTTGGACAGTGGTACAGTGACTCAAAATAAGTTTGAAATGTAGGGGTGGTTAACTGCTTCTAGGAATGGAGAGAAAGATAGTAACAAGTATTATTAATATAAAATTTTTGTTTAATCAAGGATTTTTCCGGTTCTGTTATTACAGAATTTAAAGAATACTGTCAGATATTAAAGACTTGATACGCGATGCAGTTTGAGGCAAAAGCTGATGTTGTCAATGCTCCAAATATAACGCTTCCCATAGCAAACCCACCCTACCCCCTCCCTAAAAAAGTAGATGTGCATGCACCAGGTAGAAAATCTGGTAAATCAGACTCTTATAAAGATTTTGTCGATTTGTTTTGAAAGCGTTAATATCGTGTAAACATATTTACAGGGTAAGAAGACAGACATATTTATTTTAGCTGTACCGTAGAGGCTGAAATCTATATTAAAATATACCAAAGTTGCCCAATTCGGCAGTTTCCGTCTAAATTCTAACTTACAACTAACACGAGTAATAAGACCCTTCACATTATTGAAAATGCCTACCATTTTGGAAGATAAAAATGAATAACAAAATGTACGTTAATCAAATTTGTTTCGACTTTTTTTTTCAACATGCGGCAAACTTAAACCGGTATGTATACACCGCATGGTTATTTTGGTACAGAAGAACACAAATATGTGTTTGAAATTAAACTCTTGAAAAGATTTAGGAATATCCTTACTAAAAAAATGAGTTATCTCTTTGGAAGCACAGCTGGTGGCGCCACTGAAGCGGAAATGAGTTATCGATGTTGACAGATTCGAGATTTTTTGTTGCACATCATCTTATAACTTAATGATCGATGGATAGCCAGTTAGAATGCCGCTCTCGGTCTCAATAATCAGAGAAATCATTTTTGAATGACCTTAAAATATCGCTTGTTTGTAAATAGTATTATTCTAATCATTTGCCATAAGAGGGCACCCTATAAAATAGATTATTTGTACTCCTTTCACCAACCTTTAAAATTAGTAATTCAAACCACTGGTTCTGGCATCTGCAGCATTTCAAAAACAAATGTCTCCATATGCAAAGTTTAAAAGTTACAGGCCTCGCCATTGCAATACATTATAACAGATGCATTTACAAAGATTTAACATTGAATTCACGTCCCGGGCTGGTTTGGGCGTTTGCTCTGTCGAACGTTTCGTATTTTGTCTATAACGGACTTATATCTTCTGCAAGTAAAAGTTGGCTTTCAGATATTCCTTAGTCAAATCTATCGTATGTATAATCTCGGAACTATTACTTACTAAAATACCACCATTCAATCTCAAAGCATTTTAAGATATGGCCCCTCGTTCATTATTTGTTCATCTATTCGAACCTCTAAACGTATTTATACCTGATTGTAAAATATTTGTAATGACCAGGATGAGTATAATTATATGCACTCAAATTATAGACGCCAACAATAAATTACTCAAGATGATCATTACACTAGTAGACAGCCACCAACTGTCCCCGACGTTGTTACCTTTGTGCATGCATTAACCTTACCTTACTATCAGGTAGCACCAGCGCTCGCTCATTCATCATCTTGCAAGTGTGATATATAATGGCGGCTTCCTTAATTGTCAAAAAGCTTTTTCTGGAGAATTTTGAAATATGTAAACAAATATTTGGGGGGTGGGGGGTATATATGTGGGTATGCCTTATGTATGTAGGATCGGGGTATCCTCGAAAATATTTTAATAATGGGGTGTGTCTGTAATTAGGCTAGGGTTTGATCAGTCACTTTTGCGCCTGACACTCAGGGTGGGTGCACCGAGTTAAACGTAGTCGCGGAAGTAGTCAAACATCGCCAAGAACCTAGAAACGGGTGTATTAATGTATTACGGCTCGTGCATACGTCTCACGTGTGCAAACAAATCGTCAAAGAGGTGTTCAAAATCAAACATAAATATTATGAATTCTACTCGTTCCTTTAGGAACAATCTCTGATCGGTCGCTGATCGTTAATCGTTCCTATCGGTACCTACATGTATACACACTGATCAGCAGTAAAAGGCATCATTATTTTCCGAAGCAGTTACGTGTTATGTAAACAATGCACGAGCCAATGACTGACGCCGCGTGAAGTCAATGCACGTGTTGAAGACAGTCATCTGTGACAGAGATAATTCGTAAGTAATTCTCTGTGAAACAGATTGACATGGATATAGTTGCTATATGAAAATACCACCCTTCCCTACTTCTGTTCTAAGGCTATTTTGGTGTGCCTACCTTCTGGTTTTCACCATGATTCGTTATTTTTCGCCAAAAGAATTCAATTATCTGACAAAAATTTGTAATAAATCAACACAATTTTAAAGCAGACTTGCGACTAAAAAAGACGGTCAAACGTATTCTGTGTATGTTTTTTAATCGTAAAATTCTACTTGAAATTATTGTTTAACTATTATGAATTTGTGTCAGATGTGGCGAGGAATGATTCCTTTTGGCAAACAAAAAAGAATCACGGTGAACAATAGTCGGCAAGGATTCCAGAGTTGGGGAAGCGCGGTATTTTCATTTTGCAGCTACGTATATCGGATACGAATGGTCAGCAGGCTGTGTCCTAATAGGAAATAGAATTCTACCGATGTTTTACCAGTATGAGGCCAGTAATATAGTGACGTAAGCATTGGAAAATCACTTGTGTTGAAAGTAAAACACTATCATCAGTATTCTGTGAAAAGACACAGTTCTGTCCAACATTTGATCATAACAGTATTTATCGGAAAATTATACCCGCAGTCCCTTCTAAACAATACCGTTTTTTTCTGAAAACAACGTTCTAATGACGTAGTTTAAACCGGTTCTAGCATGTGACATGTCATTTTTTATTGACATTTCTCTTGTCATCAAACTAAAAGAAAGAGGATATTAAAGGAAGGCTTATAAACTGTCGCCTTGGTGTGGAAATGCGACTGTTTTTTCTAAGCACAAAAACTAGTCATTGGATTTGGACAGAACATTGATTGACCATTCAATCACAATAATCATAAACAGTCGATATTTCTCAAAACAAACTCGATAGTCAGTAGATATGAAGTACCCTATAATTTGAATCATTATCGATTAGAATGTTTTAAAATTTGGAGCAGCTACTTACGACTCGTTTTAGCCAAAGACGATGACGAATCGTATTGCTTTGCCACGATTTCCGACTTTAAGTTTCGGAGTTATGCCTCTTTTGAAACCAGGCCATGTTAGCTTACCTGTAGAGTCTTTTGAACGGGTGGCTAAATTCTGCACCTTTTCATCGCGGATAGTAACCCCTGTTATACCGTACGTAATAATTTGTCATTGAAATCTTTTTGAATTAACTATGTTATAACGAAACAGTACTATTGTCAGAAATGGCCATTTCTGCTGGTCTATATTTGTTTCCTGGCAACCAATTTGCTCTCTTTACAAAATGCCATTTTATGAAACATGCCAAAATACTGCTATAATATGCCGCCATTTGTTTCTCCAAATTTAAGGTATAATCAATTTCTTAAAAAATCCACTCTTCTATTTTTAACGTGCCAATGATAACTGTAAAGGGTCATTAAAGTTATTTATGTTAGAGTAATTTATTATGTTTTTGTTTTCTGTTAGATTTAATCATTGCAATAACGACACTATTGCTTGTAATCAACTGATAGTTTTTTCCGCCATACATTTTCTTTAAAATACAGTTTGTTTAACAGAAACCGTAGATTGGAGATTAAGTGTAGAACAAAATTATGAGGAATTGAAGGGTGTAAATTATTAGTTGTTCAATGCACCGATAATTTTATGTTTTGATGTATCCCGGAGGATTTGTCATACTTCCTTGTTATTTTTACAAGTTACACGTGACTTGCCTCAGAACCAAGCTTGAAAACCTCGATGGTCTACATGGTAATACTAGATTTGTATTTATGAGACCATAGCCTTAATCACACTTTCATTACAAAATATATTTCTATTTATATATATTTTCCTCTCCCCACAAAGTGATTTTATGGAGTAGCATCCATTTAAATATTTTATACTATATTTTATTACTTGTCAGGGTTGCGTGAGGTAAAAGTGCTTTCGTGGAAAACTCCTGACGGACACCAAACGGAATCATTATGGCTGATTACGTGTAATAAAGATATTAAATGAATCGACGCTTTTAAGACGTCTACTCGTGATTATATTAGCTCGAATTGAAACAATTTTTGTATTAAGTTTTATATCAATTACAGAGTAACTATAGACATTTTTTCTAACTTGTCATTTCGGACGGGATGTTTTATCTATATATATAGCATCAATTTCATTCTGATCTGAACGAGTCACGCCTTTTATCTTAGAAAATAGTCATTGACTTAATGGACCTATCTTTTTAATTGTTCTACTTATGAAACCTTTCAGACGGTATAATGTTCGAAAGTAAGACTTGAAATGAAGTTGACACTCCAGAATTTATTTTTATGTCTGGTTTGGAAAAGAAAGCAAATGAAGATAACGGAAAGACTTTCATGACGATACGAAACCCAATTTATAGAATAAAGTACTGAATTGAAAAATTTCCAACGGAACAAGGTTACTTTGTTTCACATGAAATGAAAATATTAAAATATGCACATGCATACAGGACATTCTATTCTTTTTTTTTGGACTAAGCACTGGTCCCATTGATAGTTGATAAACCTATGAATAGGCGTTTATGGTCAAATAACTTCAACCCCACTCTCTTTTTGAACTGGGTCCAAAGTGTTACTCATTTTGTTGTTGTTCTTCGGGAGTGACGCCTAGGTATCCGCCAATTCGCGAAATCTTGAATGCTTATCCCTTTGACAATTGTGCGTAAATTTTGCTAAAAGTGTCTCATTTGCAAGGTGGCTGCAAACTAGGTCATTTCGGGAATAACATATTATTTTAAGAATTCGCTTGCGCGAACGGGTCTTTAGCAGTGCAATGAAATCGGAGGACCAGGGAACCCCAGGAGGTTGGGACAGTCGACCCTACTCCTTGTCACGTACAATCGGGAATTCGAAAGCACGCCAGTTGACTCAATGACAGACCTTATGATACAACGCACACGCGCTAACCATTTGATCACCTCTCCCAGCTATATCCATAGCATGCAGTGTCTGTATGATCGATATGTATGCCCTTGTAATTTGCATGTCAAACTATTGAGTTTATAAATTTTGTGATTTCAAAATATTCACGATATTTCGTAACCGCTTGTCAAATGTTTTGATAGGGTACCGTCATCTGGATATCTTTGATAAAGGTTAATATATATTCATATCTCATAACACTAATAATGCTGTGTGTTTAATATCTTCTGCCTTAAGCTTCATAGAATAATGAACATCTAGGAAAAGATATATTAACTCTAAATATTACAAATTGTAAAATATATATATGGAAAAAATAAAATATAATCTGAACATAATACTTTACACGGTCGTACAAAGATTAACAACTCGAGAGACTGATTGTACACAATGTAGCCTATGATAAACTTGAATCTTGTGAATTCCGGATATTAATTAAATTATGTATAATATATTATATATCGCTTTATATAGGATTAGAGTCAGAAATGAATTGACGGATGAAAAACTAACTATTTGTCTAAAATTATTAGTATGATATATTGTTCAGGTAATTTTTATTCAAAGTTATTTATACCTAATGTTTGTCAATAACCCAGTCCTTTATATATATACAATATATTGTTTTTGTAATAGAAAGGGCTGCAATATAGAGTAAATCTGTCTTGATCAAGGTATTTGTTGTGGATCCTATGCGTTATTTAAAGAAGTCGCTCACCAATTTGTTTTATTATAGACGACAATAGCGTAGAACAATTTTTTTCCCTTTCAATTTGATGATTGGAAAAACCTCTGGATTTAGCCGCAAATGAAAAAAAGATATCAAAATGTAATGAATTAAAACTCTATTTCTAAAGTAGGTTGCGAGCATTGTGTTAGCCAGGTAATTCATTTTATTGAAAGTAGATCAATGGCAGAGAATATTCTGTTTGTGTGTATCTCTTAAATGTTTAACAATCTATACGAATATTATTGACTATGTTTTCCCTTTCTCTCAGTCCCGGTCGGCAGTTAAACATGCGCACGCGCTTTGGAAAGTCATAGCAGGCGTGATTGCGGAACCAGTTTTCTGATCAATCAGTCATGTTAAACGAGTTTCATGTATTTAATACTTGACAACAATGATGAACCAAAGATGCAGGAACTTAAAGTATGATACCGAATGAATTAATGATTACACAGGTTCGCAACATATGAACAGACATGAGTTTACAACAAAAAGAAAACGTGTAAGTTATATATTTTTTAATGTATGCGTTTTTAATATACTTATTATATATGTTTCCATTAGGGACCAACCCTCGTGTCAAGCCCACGATTGTTAGTCGATTGTGGTTAAAACACATGTTACTAGCAAAAACTGGAATTGAATGGGAGCAATTAGACAGATATTACAATCGATAGAATACAATGCCGAGCGCGCGTGATATTATACTGGTTATAGTTCATGTAATTTGAAATCAACACTAAATTAAGAGCTATAGATGATCCAATTTCTCATGGCATTCTGCCAAGTAATTACATGTATATGCATACATTCAAAGCATAAACCTACCTGTTTGAATTTTCACGACCCCAAAGTTGTTTAGGTGACTGTTGGCACACAGAGGACGATTAGTCTATGTTGGTGATCATAAATGATCGTCTCGAAATATTGATCATTTACTGCTTTAAAACGAATTTTTCAGGCATTTCTACGACTTACATTTCGAACGTTGTGCGCAAAACAAAAACAAAAACAAAACTATAGCCATCGCATGACGTCGACGCATTTAAAAATAGTTATGGTAGATGCTCGAAAATAATATTTGGAATTTTTAATGTATGAATTGGATTGTCCGAGTCAGAATTTTATTTAAATTCTAAAAAAAAATCCAAATCTTTGAATAAAAAGGTAAGCGACTAGGTTTACTCTTTCTGGCATTCTCCCGGTCAACACAATACCAAAATATCTATCAAGCTGCCACCGTTTACAGGTGCGAAATAATAGTAATATAAGAAAAGGTCAAGTATCTAGTAACCCAATAAATCGAATAGGTCAAATTCCGGAATATGCGAGCAAAGTCGTATACAGTTTCTCACATTTTAAACAATTTCAACCCAAATAACAAATTGTTTTTGCAACATGTGGGAAACGATAGATTTGTAACGACACAGCTACAAGTCTAATCTGAAGATACTGGTCAGTCGTTGGACTCTGGAATAAAATAACTTTGACTGACATTTATTAATAATATTCTACCGTATATTTTGAAGTGATCGGAAAATAATGATGCATTTTCGAATATTGTATTCAAATTTGGATACTTTAAATATCACAGGAACCTAACGGTGGACGAATAATAATAATAATACATTTAATTTAAAGATCATTTGAAATTTATGTGATGTACTGCCCATCGACGCTTCAAGGATGTCTGTAAATGCCCCGAACCGTAGGCAATGAGCTTCACAGAGAGAGAGAGAGAGAAATGGGGTTTAACGTCCACTCAACACAACCAGGTCATTTCGGGACTAACATACGGTTTTTAAAAATTTTATTTCAATAGTTCGCTTGCGCGTAGGGGTCTTTAGCCGTGGGAGGAAACCGGAGTTCCCGGAGGAAACCCACGAGGTTGAGAAGGCGCCCCTATCTCCATGCCACATACGCTCACACCAGGGCTCGAAACCACAGCCGCAAGCCAGAGGTGACCGGTCAGCTAGAGGTCGAAGCGCGGCACTCTAGACCACTAGGCCATCCCAACCCCCCGCTTCACAGAGAAAAATGGATTTCCAAGGTAAGGTCAATCTGATCTGTAAATACCTGGGAGGGTAGTTCAGTGAAGACAGGGTTAATGAAGCCCTAAAGATTTAGGTTAATCAACTATCATTATAACCATAAACCCGATACAGCTTCGAGTAACAAAGTCTTTGAATAACGTTTAGGGCAGAGTCAGATAACGCCTCAGGTATTCAAGTCTTTCATGCATTATAAATGACCTAGCGGAGAGAGGTTCCATAGAAGCCATTTCAAACCACAACCAATTGGTACGAAGGAACGGTTATACATTTCAAAACACTAGGTCTTGAAGTTAATGCACCATTGTAGTTCTGAAATTTAGCTATGGCAATTATTTTGTTTATCTTCTGTTTATAAAGCTTTATCTGCTTCACAAAGATATTTTAGTTTTTGATATTTATAATTCTAAAGCCCGTACATTATGAACGAGTTTGAAGTGTTAACAATTATATCTTTTTTCCCTCAAAAACTGAATAAAATCAAACACAAGTTCTGATGTTTTTGAGGAAGTGCCAAGAGCGACGAGGCTTGTGTTAATATTTTATTGATACTACTTGAAAGGAAAAAATGTTTTTGATCTTAATAAATACAGATCAATCATGAATTATACTATAGATCACTATATTTTAGTTTCAACATACACGTCCTATTGGTGTTTTGGACCAGTATGTTTAACGGCGCGGTGCTCGTAAGTCGGCGTTTACACCAATTCTAAAGAGGATTAGCAATTCGATTGAGCATTTGACCTAGGCTCGACTTGACATACGTTCAACCCTATGGCCATAGCATATGTTAACATTAACTGACTAATTTCAATAATATTTTGTTCAATGTGTTCATTATTGATTTAAACTGCATATCTGGCTATAATTCTGGTATCATCAACATTTTTTCATGAACTCTACTTGCATGTCCTTTATGCATGCAATATATAACATAATATTATGAATACAGACTTTATCATATTTTTTTAGATTGTCATGAAGGTTTCGGCGATTTTTATTATCACACCTGTGTGACATCTGTTATATTAAAAGTGTATTCTATTTAAATCACGAACACCACAACACGATAAATTTTATAGCAGTATTCACATGGATCAGAAATGTGTTAGCGATGTAGGATTGAAACTTTGTCAATAGATTATTATTATTACACATTTCTATAGCGCACAACTGTTACATAAATGTGTCCATATGCCGTTTACAAAGATATATTATTGAGCAAGACAATAATACAATTACATAACAAAATATGTCTTTAGTTTAGCAATAGATCTTTTATCATATCACGTGTCTGACTTTTATCAAGTATTTTCCCAGTTGTTAGGAATTGTTTGTGTTAAAAGTGGTCAGGATATTCTGCTTGGTGACTTTCATGTTCATTTTGACTGCCTAGAAGTGAAGTGGGTTTATTTTCTATTCATAATCTCCCTCAACTTGTTGAAAGCTCTACACATTAAGTAGGCATTTTCTTGATTGGCTTGTATCCCGTTCTTTTGAGAAACGTGGTAGATAATCAGATGTCCGATCGTTTCTAAATATTTTCATCTTTTGATTTTGAAAAACCCGTTGAAGCACCCCAACTTGTCACCCAAAGGAATACATGTGTTATATTTTAGTAAAGATCTGACTGGATACAAACTCCAGAAAAATCACTCCCAAAGACTTGGATCAACTTACAGATCTATTCTTTACAACACTGACCAACTTAGATCGCCATTGTATTCTGATACCATAATCCTAGCTTTAAAATTTGCGAAGGAAAGCAGAGAAACATTGGCAAATATCTTATATAGAGATCAGAATCTATCGACAAATCTATATCAGCTGCAAAAAATGATGTTAATGATCTCCGTAGCTTTCAAAGGCCGAATATTTAAAGAAAAGATTGAGCCAAACATTGGCAATTCTAAAGCCTTTTACTCTTTTATGTTTTCTAAAATGTGCAAGCGTCATGAGAGTCCTTCGCCAACAAATTCATTAGCTTTTTCCATAACAAGATTGTCATAATTCATCAGCAGTCGATCAATCAACACGATGGGTTTAACAATCATTGTTATTCCGGTACAGTAATGGGACGTTTTACACCTTTCATGGAGGAAGAAATTCAGAAACTTGTGCAATTCTCAAAGTCAACAACATGCGAGCTTGGTCCAATTCCTGCTAGCGTATTTCTGATATATCTGGACATTCTACTGCCAACAATCACCAGCATCAATGAAGCTTTGTGACTGGTACTCTTCAAATCAGCTGTGGTAAAAACTTTACTTAAGAAACCACACCTCAATCCAAATATTATTAAAAATTACATTCTGCCGTGTTTATTTAAGATTCTGGAAAAAACAATTAAACACAGGAAAATGGATCATCTTGTTTGTGAATTTCAGCCTAAAACAAAGTCGGAAAGAGGCTTATTTTAATACTGATGTTACTGGATCTTTCCGCAGCTGTCGACCCGAAACTACTCCTCCGCTTCAGAAGAACTCTTGTATTAATGGTGCTATTTTCTTTGGAATGGTGTAGATCTTATCTGTCATCTGGCCATCAATCTGTTATGTCAACTTAAACAAATTAGGTCGTGTTCCTCTAGTGTATGGTATTCCTCAAGGTTCTGTTTTAGGACCGGTTATATTTACAATGTATACAAAGCAGCTTGGAGATATTCTAAATCAAAATTTAGATTCGTTTACTCGTGGATCAGATAAAACAGAAGTGGTAACAAAAAAAACTATAAACAAATTAGATTAAAACCGAGATGAATTTAAATCCCTTAATTGAATATAAATGTAGATAAAATGGAAGCTATCCTTTCCAGCATCCAAACTCGATTATCGGACCTCTAATACTTAAAATTCGATATGGGAGATGTGGAATTTTTGCCAACAAATGTGAAAATATTTTGTATTCTATTATGTGTACTATTGGGGGAGAGTGTACCGATCATACCACAAGCATTTTGTTAGAGAAATTAACACCAGCAGTGACACAATTTTAAATGCAAAAGAACATTACTAATGGTTTTGCTTTATCGACTCAAATGAGATGTAGTATTAGTTGCAAGATATCATGGTTAAAGTAAATTTAAAGATGCATTTGACATTTAGAGAATATGGGCAAAGATTACCAATTCTATCTCAATTGACCATGTCTTTAAAAGTCTGATGATCAGTCAAGCAACAGGTCCCGTGTTCACATGTGTGTGCACGTAAAAGAATCGTTGACAAGTGTCATTTGATATGAGAATAGGCTTCATGTGAAAATGAAATAAGGTACAGAAGCAAAGTCATTGCGTGGTCTAATTACTGACCGATTGATGCGACTTCTGTCTTTTATGTATTTCCCCCAATTGATTGCCACATCGTACAAAGTTAATGTAATGGTATTTACAGTTCTTAATTTTCAGGACATAGTATGGTGAATGTGCATCTGTACACGAGCTTTCAAGGCTATTTACCTTTTGAATACTCAAAACCAAGCACAGTTTGCCCGTATAATAATTGTTATCTTTCATCGGATATTGTTTTTAATAAAAATATATTAATTAATTAGAAAGCAGGTGGCTCCCACCAACAAATATTTGTATTAATATGTTTTATTGTTTTGCGACACCGTATTACTTAACGCACCTGATCTTTGTCCACGAACATAGTCATAGACATTAATCTAAATTACCAGTAAATTAGTTTTCAGTAATATATGGAAAGAGACCCATTTGTTATTTTTGATGAATATGTTAGAACTTATTTCTTCCTATTGACATTTATGAAGTAATTACATGTATGTATTAATAATATAATCGGACCAGCTCAAGCACCGAACAACTTTATTTTACAATTAATGAAAGTAATATCCATACAGAAGTTAATTTAAGCATTTCAATTGGTGCATGAGAAATTGTCTATGTTTAGTGAGCTTACATATGATAACATCCCCAATGAGGTAAAGAACATATATTTTAATAATAATACACTCAAGTATGAGCGTTCCATGGATCAGAAACCGTGCATTACCGTCGTCATCTTGGAATCGTGACTTTTTCAAAAATCAGCCAATTAATGCACAATTGTCAAAGGAACATGTCGAAAGAGCCTGTATTGGTGGGGTCTTAAACTTTTCGAGAACAAGAGCAATAAGATAGGTAGTTTTTGGTGTTTAGTGCCATGTCTAATAAGTATTCATGTTTTTCATAAGTATGGACCGTTTCTTTCCATCCTAGGCCTCAAATGGATTTAATTTAGTACATGACAAATTTATTACAAAGAGACGGTCAACTTTAAGAAACTTAATAGGACAAACGCATCATCAGCGATTTCTTTTCGAATTTCGACAGACAAATGCACAGAAAATTATGCAAGGTAGGCATGTTTTCAACAGTTTGTAGATCGATTCAGTCTCCGAATGATTCGGATTCTTATTCCTTGGGTTAAGTAGAGACTGAAAACATACGATTTTAAGAATCAAGTTCATCTGTTTTTTAATATAAGACACGATCTACTTCAACAGAAGGGGATCACGTGGCTTAGTGGGTAAGACGCTGGCTTACCCAGGAGGTCGGGTGTTCGATCCCTGCATTGACCGGGAAAGTTCATCCAAATTTTCCGGCGTGGTTTTCCCTTGTCAGTGATGCAGGATGGAGGGCCTGACAAGCACAACTGTCTAGTCGTTTGGATGGGACGAAGAACCGAGGTCCCGTGTACACATTGGCGTGCAAGTAAAAGATCCTTGGCAGTTGGAATTCAATTTTGGACTATCATTACCAAATTGATGAATAAATTCAACCATGATTTTTAGATAGCCTGCTCCTAACCTTTGGGCTAATGGAGACGGACATATTATGTAAGATTTGGTAGTTAAAAGTAGGCCGTAGCGCCGCTGCCTGGCAAAATTTCCCTCATAGCACACTGCATGGCGTATGCTCGTCTTCATTAGCCCAGGTTAGGAGCAGAACAGTAGGACGTTAAACCCCATTTCATTTCATTTCACTTCAACAGAACCCAAGACGCGTTGTGTAAGATTCAGATAAAGAGCTGACCATTCTTGCTACAAAGTTCAAATATAGTAATTCAAATCATTTTATTTGGAAAATTTCATACTTAGTCTCGATTAACCTTTGTATCGTTAAGCTTATATACTATTCAAAAAAAGTAGGGGATATTTGATTTTTAAGTGTTATTAAAGTCACCTAATGAAACTGACGAAGAAACAAATGACAAAATGAAATGAAGTTCACATTCATCGATTTATTCCAAATGATCGTTACACTAAGTAAGGCACAGACTGACCATTATAAGGGTAAAATGATACCCGGGGTCAAACAGCAAAGTTACCACAGCATCACAACAAAGTCAGTAACGGGTAAATCCTCCTCTGTTTGCCAAACAAGCATTGATCCGACGTGGCATACTCCTAATGAGACGTCTAAGGTCATTTTGGTCCAGATTGTCCCATTCCTGTTGCAACGCAGCAGCAAGTTCTTGGACATTGACAGGACGTTGTTGACGTTGACGTTGACGTAACCTCTGTCCAAGCATGTCCCAGACATGCTCGATGGGGGAGAGGTCGGGACTCAGTGCTGGCCAAGGTAATGTGGTGATGTTCTGTTGTTGGAGGTAACCTGTAACGATCCTGGCCCTGTGACATCTTGCGTTGTCATCCTGGAAGATGAAACGGCGGCCATGACGTCGTGCGAACGGCACAACATGGACTGCCAAGATGTTGTCCCGGTAGTACTGGCCTGTAACACGCCCTGCAACAACATGTAAAGCCGTTCTTCTAGCAACAGTGATGCCTCCCCACACCATAACAGAACCACCCCCAAATCGATCATGTCTGATGACGTTAACGTCTTGGTGGAAGCGCTCGTTTCGACGACGCCACACCCTCCTACGTCTGTCCAAAAAATCAACAGTGAACCTTGACTCATCTGAAAACATCACATTGCTCCAACGTCGATTATCCCAGTGTTGACGATCCCTACACCAACGACGTCTTGCCTGAATGTGATGATCTCTCAAACAAGGGATCACGCGAGGACGTCGGGCGCGAAGTTGACCCCTATGCAGTCGATTCCGAATCGTCTGGCCACTCACTCTCACACCAGTGTCTGTTTGAAGACGAGCGCTGATCTGATTTGCTGTGATGACACGATTTCTCAAGGCCAAGGTACGGATAAATCGATCCTGGGCTTGGTCGACCTGAGCGTGGTCTGTCCTGTACAGATTGTGTATCACGGTATCTGGACCATAGCCTGCTTATGACAGACTAAGAAACATTCATCGTCCGCGCCACAACCGCCTGTGTTGTGCCAATCTGTAGCATGCCAAGGGCACGTAACCTTTCATTTTGGGAAAGCCGACGCATATCAAAATTTGTTTTCTGGTCACTAAAACAATTAAACTGATGTTTCCACCCTGGAATTCAATGCCACAATGACTATAACATTCAAAGTCAGAGTCGTGCAAATCTTGGGTTGAACCCCCATGATGATCCCAAGCATCACCTGCATTCCATGCGGTAGCTATTGGTGCGTTTGGGCGTCGCATGTAACTGGAAATGTTTCTTCTGTTAGGTTCTATAGTGACTTTTTTCGTAGTCATTTGCATATTTTAGTATTATGCCCCCAAAATCAAATATCCCCTACTTGTTTTGAATAGTATATATTGTGTGGCTGTTCTAAATATCTAATTCTAATCCATACAATCACGTTGTTTATAGGCTTGTCATGAACACAAATTGCCAGAACACGACCTGTAATAGGCAGCTCTTACATAATATCATTTGCAAATATACTCATTTATGTCATGTTTTATTTAATTTTGGCAATTTACAACTGGCATTGCCAGATGATATATGACTACGTGAAAGTTTTAGACATTTATATGATTTATAAAATTCCTATCCATTATCACGGAATATTTTGTAGAAAATGCAAAATCTGAAATCAATTTGAAGCTTGCAACAGGGAAAAAACAATATCATAATGATGCACACTGTTTTTTCAATCGCTATTATTTACATTGGTCTAGACAGCTGGTCTGTACTAATTGTTAATTTCTACACAAAATAATACATTACTATGAAATACCAAGGGAAGTTAATAGACATGGCTTTCAAGATGCATTATGTAAGAGATAAATATGTCTATTGTATTCCTTTATGTTGGCTTCAAATGTTACGTTATACATCCAGATTTTCCGGCTTGGTTTCCCCCCTTGTAAGTGATGCAGAACGGAGGGCCTGTCAAGTCGTTCGGATAGGACGACAAATCGAGGTCCCGTGTACACAATGACGTACACGTAAAAGATCCCTTGGCAGTTTGAATTCGATTTAAGTGTAGGCCGTAGCGCCGCTGCCCGGGCAAAATTTCCCTGAAAGCCCACTGTATGCCCGTCTTCATTAGCCCAGGTTAGGAGCAGAACAGTGGAACTTTAAACCCCACTTCATTTCATTTAGACATGTATTCACATGACAAGCCTATAACAAACCTGAAAAGATAATCACGACTGCATGCCGTTTGATCGTCTTCAATATCCCGGTTCGGGCATAAGTGTAGGATGTTAAACCCCATGTCAATTCCTTTCCATTGACGGTGTTTATATTTTGGCATAACCTATAGGCAACTGGCTTTCAGTCAGCTGCAGAAATAAATAAACTAAACCGGTGTCAGCTTCTAAGTAATGTAATCCGTATGTGATAAAAATAGATAATTGTCCAAGGTGTTTTGATTTTTATAGTACCGATAGATAATGAAACGATCAAATCCTATAGATTCCCTTCAGGATGCTATCCAAACACGTAATTATCAAATCTAATGGATAAAATCAACATTTACTAATGGTTTTAGGACATGTCGACATTATAGAATTTAATAACAACATATTGGTTACCATTTTTATGGCCGTTTTCGCAACCTTTACATAGATCGCACACCTTATTGTTTATATTTTTTTAAAACAAGGTATTTCCGTTATTACTTGTATCAGATTTTATACGCTTATTCCATAAGACCTTGTTAAATTTAAGGTATATTTCTTCACAATTTGAAATACTGTATGTTTTTAGTTACGTGCACCTTAACGTATACACGGAAAAAGAAATGGGGTTTTACGCCCACTTAACACAAGCTAGATCATTTCTGGACTAACATATGGTTCAATTTTATTTCAATAGTTTGCTTGCACGTAGGGGTCTTTAGAAGTGGGAGGAAACCGTTTAAAACCCACGAGACGGACAGGCAAGGCAGAACCAAGATAAGCTTTCTAGACCAACACCGGGATCGAACACGGGGGCATCCTCGGTATCCCCTGTGGTCTCATTCCGCTTTGCTTCACTTTACCCTGGATTCATCCATGGGGTATTCACATATTCAAATTATCTTCCCTTGATCGCAGCTCGAGTCCGCGAACGTACAATCTACAAACCGGTCTTAACAAAATGTTATGCCGAGATCAACCTGGCACACTATAAGAGTCAGCACATTATAAGGATTTTACCACACGATGAATGTGCCATGTTGATCTCGGCCAATAATATGGCGCCTTGTTCGCTCAATTATGAGAGAAAGCTTTCAAGAAATTTAATATGAAAGGTGTGCCATTCACACAAAAAGATGCCCTAAATATTTGTTTGATGGGAAGGTATTATTTCTATGTCAGTTTTTATGTATTTAACTTTTTTATTGGTCGATGAAACTGACAAAAACATCAAGGGCAGATAATTTTAATACTTGTCTACCACATGGATGAACCCAGGTAGGTAGTGGAATGGAACGGAATGAAACCACTTGGGATACCGAGGATGATACAGGTCCCCTAGGCTAGCGAGCCAAGGTGTTATTTACAGAGTCACCGCTGCCGCCTTCTCCCTAAGGAAAAAACTACTTAATTATGGTTATTCAAAATTTGCTTGAAATCATTCCTGGTGAAATAATCCAATGTAGATATAAGAGTGTACCTACTTATAGGTAACGTCAACAAATGAAAGAACAAAAAAAAAAGGTTGCTTTGACCACAGCGTTATAAGAGAAACTATACACAGTCTTCACATTAACATTTAGATTGATATGCTGGGACGTACAGAGAGCCTTGGTCTGTTGTTAACATTTGACAAAAACTTCCATTGCCCATGCGTAATCGAGAGTTTGTTTCTTTTATGTGGTTTATTATCCAGAAAATTTCGCCAAGTCAAAGATTTAGACCCCTTCACTAAATACATCCCATAATTCATGCATTATTATAAACAAACATAATTCGTAACGACAAATGAGGATTTATTTTTAAAATAGGGATTTGATCCATAGAGAGAGAAATTTTACAGTAAGAAAATAAGAGTGTTGAATATCGAACTGACAATGCAAATGGATTTTCTCAAATGGCAAATTGCCACAGATCACTAATGATTGCCCTATCCATTGACTTTAATGTTAATTCTCGGCTCTTGGGTCGGCTCTAACTTTTCCCAAATTTTCGTTGGGTAGAACGCTTTCTGCCACAGATGGAGCAAAATGTGGCAAACTCTTGCCCAAAAGCATGTATGAGGTTCATCGTGAAAAACTTGAGATACACAAGCTGGAAGTAGACACAAATTAAAGATGCAATTTTAGACCCTACATTTCAAAGTAACCCACCCCACAACTCTTCTATCCTTCCACCTCAAAATCATGAATATTCACCAAAACCTTTCATTCTAGACTAAATCACCAAAGAGTCAACAAAATTCCCATGCAAACGGGGGAAAAGGGAAAGGGAGAGAAAGACTAAAATTAATTTTCGCCCATGTTCCGTGTGTGACGGCGTAGAAATATTTAGTGAGCTGTGTCCAATATTATTCACAAATGTGATAACCCATCCAAACTAATATTCGTAGAGACTAGGACAAAATGTAAACATACTAACGAACAACAGGCGTATGTATTTGTCTGAAAGCAACTTCTCACATTTCCAGTTTAGACTAATCGCTTACACATATACAAAACTTGAATTGTTTAAAAAAGGCTGCGAAAGTTTCGAAGGGTTAGGTATGGGTGTGATCTCTTTCCATTATAGTATTTCCTGATGACAAAGTTCGTGCTAAGAGCAATTATCTAGAGATAAACTTTTAAAAGACAGAATTATGCAGTGGGTTTTATTTAAACCTATGTGATTTCAAACGTGTGAAATTTTTTACGAGATGAAAACACTCTTGGATACAGAAATAGGGTGCAGTATGATGGCTACTTGTTTGCTTCAACATATCAAACGACGTTCAGAAGCATCGGTTGCTTGGTAAGAAAGGCCGGGAATGTTCCTCGGGGTTTTCGGAATGGTTTCCCTTATCAATGGTGCTGAACAGATAGGACGAAAAACCAAGATCTCATGTACACATTTTGTGTTCACTTAAAGAACACTTCTCAATTGATAGGCCCCTGCACCACTGTCCGTCAAATATTGCCCTTTAACATGGCTTCACTGTCCGTCAAATATTGCCCTTTAACATGGCTTATGTCTGTCTTTAATAACCCAGTCGGGTCATTAAACCATATTTCATTTCATTTCCAAACGTCGTGACCCACATCAATATAAGGTGTTTTAACATCCATAGCCCTGGTGTGAGCGTATGTGGCATGCAGATAGGGGCGCCTTCTCAACCTCGTGGGTTTCCTCCGGGCACTCCGGTTTCCTCCCACTGCTAAAGACCTCTACGTGCAAATGAATTATTGAAATAAAATTAAAAACCATATGTTAGTCCCGAAATGACCTATTTGTGTCGAGTGGACGTTAAATCCCAGTTCTCTCTCTCCATAGCTTCAATAGCTGGGTCGGGTCTGAAAAGTCGGACATTAAACCTATGTCCAATACAAAGTGTTTTAACCTTCTTGGCACATGTTAATTATTCTCACCTGTTGTAAGAAAACGGCTGTATATACCCAACATATAAACACGTGCGTGAGACTGTTATCTTTCTCAGACGAATTTGAGGAAAATTACCTTCTGCCGTCCAAGCATTAGCTGGGATGTAAATTGTTTCCGGATGCCTGTGACCACTGTTCAATTTCAACAACATCTACGAATATCAAAATAATTTTTATGGACAAAGAAAAGTTCAAATATTGGTTTAATATCCAATATGTCTTGGACAAAATAACAATCAATAGAACTGGGTTCAATAATTCGACCGTGTCTGTTTGTTGGCAGACCACATAATAGAAAGGGCCTTACCAAATATGGTATGAGGTATCTGTGACAAATGTTGTTTGATAATGGTATCCCGGGACAATTTCAATTTTAATTTAAATCTAAAATCAATATATTATCAATTGTGTGTGTATTATTACTGGTGGAGTAGATATTATATAACACATGAACTTATTGATACATTTCTTATAACTTATAAAGAAATTCAACGCAGATATTTAAAGTCCCAGTGCGTCATTTAATCGTTATATGAATCACTTGCAAACTGTAATATTGTGAAAGATGAATCTTTAATATGAATATCAGTCCAAAACTTCTGCTCGATCTATGTACATTCTTGATAAAACAGTTCAGAAATAGACGATAAAAAAGAAAATATTGAAAATTTCAATCAAATTACTTTATTCTGAACGGAATTATTACTGTTGGAAGTTTGGACTAGAAATTGTTTTTGTCAATGAACATCAAAACCTTCAAAATAAAACTTACTCCGCGATTGCTACCCAAAAGGCGACGAATGGGAATTATGTAACAAATCGAATCGGTCTATAGTAGGCCTATTTCAAACCCGATTGCGAAATCTAGCGTTGGTATTTTCATTTTGTTGTCGTAATTAAAAATGGTAAATAATCAATCCCGGGTCCATATTAGCGTGGATTAAGACACAGGAAATTTGCGTAAAATGCATCGTTACTTTAAGTATATGTTAAAAGATATACACGGCTTCATAGAGTTTGTGTTGCTTCTAAAAATCGATAACAAAACTATAGTAATAATTACGTGGATTATTTGAAAATGGTTGAATATCTTCTAAATGCATAAACAATTGGTCGCGCCAGGTTTTTCTTTATTTTTCAAAACAACAAGCTTCTATTATACTTTCCCTCCCATCCATAGATCACCGCGTACTGAACTCTATGCCTTGATTAAGATTTCTATGACATACCAACGCACGTATAGACTAATATAATATGTACGAAGATCAACAGTGAGTTTTAAAATTTAAAATTTAATGAAAAATACTCCAGCCATCATGGACTGGCTGCCAAAATGTCTTTTAAAATCGATGAATGTTGCCGAGAATGTGCGTGGCGCGGCTTTAAGAAGAAATAGAAGTTGATCAATTATTTAGCATTGATGGTTCCGATGGTGAACAAACTTCTTCAACAGGTAGACAATCAATACGGTATTAGATGGAACTAATTAATTACATAACAACACTGATTATCTTGTAATTCCATATCAATTTTATTAAACCTATCTACACAACTCCAAGAAGATCATCAGATGAAAAGACTAAACCGATAAACGCAACCCAAATTGAGCTGGTGGTTAAGGGCGCGGAAATAACACGATAAAGGTTACCAGCGTTTTAACTGAAGAAAGGACGATCATTTTAACGATGCTGTAAAGAAAAGGCGAACAACTTGTCTTACATAGATATGTTATAAGATAGTATATATATTGATCATGCTATCTGAAAATGGCATGTTTGATGAACTTATATTCTTTGCCGAGATATTAGATACGAAATAAAACGATCTTTTAGTCCATACGATCTCCACACATGTTCTTTACACAGGTTGCCCCATTGATTCATTTACTTCGATTTTTCGGAGCCGCGATGGCTCAGTGAGTAATACACTGGTTTGCTCAGCAGCATGTCTGTTTGTATTTCCCAAGGCTGAGAGCACGATTAGGTGCGATCTGTCTCGCTTTGTTGCGTTCCAATACGATCCTAAGCAATGATCACGATTCACAATCATTGTGATCTACACGATTGCTACGACTGACCTCAAGATCTTATAAGACTTGATACGATCACCATGATCTCAATCGTAGTGCGAACGTGATAGTAGGAATCTAGCATTTATTAATACCCCCTCAGACCGGGGTGGCATCCTTACTGCGCTGCTACGGCGGCGGAGAATGGTCTCAGAGTGCGTCAAGGTCGTCATAAGCCTGCAAAAACGAGGTGGAAACGCCAGATATCGTGCTTTGGTCTCTATGGTCGCCATTGATCGGCGAGTCGAGGTGTTTGTTTTGAGCATGTTCAAAACAAACAAGAAGGTTCTGCGATCTGACTTGGAAAGCTGTGGTGACCTTACTGCGGTGCTGAGACCGAACAGCGCCAGGAAATGCACAAGGTCGCCGGCAAGCGTGAACACAACGCGGAAAAATGTCCCCAAATTACAAACTTAAAAAAGTGGCGTTCTTACTGCGACCTGTGCGATTATACCGCGTTCTCACGGCGGGCTCGTCACGATCTCTCCCCGCTTATTGCGATTCTATTGAGATCTATAAGCTTGGCAACGGCGGTCATCACAAACCCGTGGCGCTCTAACCACACGTCTTCTACGTGTATCTGGACTGCACGTGTGTTTCCACAAAGGTGATCACGGCGACTATATAAGCTAGTTAGAATTTTTTTTCGAAATTTCAAGACGACCTTTGAATCGCCCTTTTCAAAACAAGTCGTAATGAAAAGCATGGTCGCCATAAGCGAGCAATACAAGCTTGGTAACCGCGCCATGGTCGTATTAAGAACTCCATAAACGTAGTAGGAACCTCATAACGTCGCCATAAGCGTAGTGGTAGCCTCATATGGTCGTGGAATCACCGTAACATCGCCATGACAACGCCATAAGGACTCAAAGGGCTTGGTGGGGTCGCGGCCGATACGCAAGGTTACAAATTTCGCAGCGCCTTTGCCACGTGTGTACTGCGTTCATAGAGATGTTACCAGGCTTGTCTCGCGACCTTGGCGACCCACCGCGTTCTCTCAGCTTTCCAGGTCATATGGCAGAACCTTGGTGTTTGTTTTGAACATACTAAAAGCAAACGCCTTGACTCAGCGATCATTGGCGACCATGGAGACCACAACACGATATCGGGCGTTTCCACCACGCTTATGGTGATCTTGGCGCGCTCTGAGTTTGTTGTCGTCTTAGCAGCGCAGTAAGAACCTTCGCGACCCCATCACGTTCTCGCAGCTTTCGATTTCATATGGCAGAACCTTGGCGTTTGTTTTGAACATGCTCAAAGCACACGCCGTGGCTCGGCGTTCACAACGCTTTTGCCACGCTTATGGTGATCTTGACGTGCCTTGAGACCATTTGTTGTCGCCGTAGAAGCACAGTAAGGACGCCAACTAGGTCTGACGGGGGTATTATTTTTGGGGACATTTTCTCGCGTTGTGCTCACGTTTGCTGACGACCTTATGCCTTTTCTGGTCGACGTACGGTCGTAGCAGTCCAGTAAAGACGCCACCCCATCTGACGAAGGCCTAAGATACGCAACACAATGATTTTTAGACCATACACATAATTCGATCGAAATATTGGTGCTATGCACAAAAAAGTATGCTCTTAATTTGCAAAAAAACATTTCCATGTTTCCATATCAGATGCATTTCCATCTATATATGTAGGGTATGATGTTTGCTTCATAATTGATTGTTATTTGGGCAAACTGTAGATGGAAGTTTTGCGAGAAATCGTATTATTGGAGACTACGATTACTAGGAATTATAGCTTCAGTTTGATCTGCTATACATGTTAAATTAGTTTACTATAGATAAAAAGACGAGATATGTTCTCAATCTAAACGTGAATTATGTCTCTACTAATTTAATTTACATTGATCTTAATATTTAGTCAGTTAATTAGGATTCAATGAACACGTAATATCTGGCCAGACATGTATACTCCAATCTCTTAACGTTGAGCCCTGCGTTATTGATCATAAACGCCTCGTATGGTAAGCATCGATATATCATAGAAAATACCAACCCATGTCGAACTTCGATAACTCGTAACATCTGTTTATATCTCATAATAATAAGTCTTATAGATCTAAAAGTGATGTTTAGGAAGTCGTAATTTATCGCCACTCAACTGTCGCATCATCAGCATCATAGTGATCTATATGCCATTTTTATGGCATTATTAGCTAAACTCTTTTATAATATTAATTAATGCCGCGGTCACTGTCAATATGTCCTAGCAAGTAATGAATGTGACAATGTAATAATGGAATAATTGACGTGGAAGCTAAAGAAATATGATTTTCGCTACGGTTTTCATTGGATTGTTAAGGCTAAAAAGTTCTGTATTGAATAAGGAACATGCTTGGACATGGAACTTTAAATAAAACGGATGGTAAATAATCGATCATTAGCGCTACCGTTAAAAAATTAATAATTTAGCATCAATTAATTTTGCTCGGGTTTTACAGTTTAAGAATCTTACATAACATGTATGGATTTTTAACACCCACGTTTTTGTCGAAGTTCATCCATTAGAAGGTTCAAGTTACCACAAAAAGGTGTTGAGCGTTTTTGCTCAAAATAATATATGGATCTCAAATCCGTGCTATGCAGGTGTCTGAGCCCGTAGTAGATATATAACGTATTTCAATAAATTCCCTGCTAACTCTATTATGGCCTTCAAAAATAGAGACGCCAGTATTGACATGCTCTCTTTAAGTGCCATCTAAAGGAAGAACTTATTGCTAGATCCAAGTTAGATTTTTACACGCTAGTTTTTTAAGTGCTGCAAATAATGCTAAAGATGCTTGAACATAAATGGGGAAAAATTGATTAGCTATTCAAGTGTTTGAGTTTCCACATTTTAAAGTTGTGCATTATATGGGTCGCCATGACAGTCGAGCACGAAAATAACCCAAGGCTGCTTTTCCATTAAAAACCATGTTGGATTGGATGGTTGGAATAGAACAGTATATAGAATAGAATAGATTGAAGATTGTATGGTTAAGTAACGACAATTAAGCTCTTAGTTACATAGAATAGTTTTTTTTTCTATCTTTAAATAGAAGGCGTTAAGCGTTCGAACAATTAACGATTTAACCTACGATTATTAGTGCAACTACTGCTATGTAAATACGTATTCCACAATACGCGTGTCTATATTTGAAAATATGAGTTAAATGCCTAGAACGAGCACTATACATTCCAATTCCATTTAGAACTATATCAGTTGTTCATCAATAAAAAATATATATTTCAAAGGAAAATCATATGCGTAACTCATTGTCAGTCATCATCAATAATATGAGCGCGCTAAAGCAAGCATATTACAAGATTGCGAATGAGGGATTTGTCTACTGAAATACGAGATCAAACTTGATTGGTAGTAGCTGTAATAGTAAGTGAAGGAGGACTACACCACGCACAAACAATTATCCAAGACAAACCTACGGACAAGACAGAATATACAACACCAAACGCAGATCTCAGATCAAGTGAATGGATCCGGGGACTAACCTTAATCGTCCACCGCGTGGTACAGCCAGTTGTGTAGTGATAAATAAGGGAAGAAACCCAAGAAAAGGGTGAATATTTCCCACAACTTTGACTCATACATAGTAGGGTATTTGCTACATGTAATATGCATGTAGGCACATTGAATCATTTTCCTTAAATGAAGTGAAAAACTAAGTAAATTTTAACCATATTGTTTAAAATAGTAATGACCGTGAATAGAATGCACTATAAAGTAACATCTGGTTCGTTATAACTACAAAGGGACGGGTATTTTACAACTTCAAAACCAAGAACAGGTGCAGCTATTTTGCCAGAATTTCGTTGATTTAATAGTGGGTGTTGACCACTAAAGTGCGAATTTAGAATGCCCGGAGAGAGTAGAGTGGATCAATTCAGAATCGTCGGAACGATCCCAGGTCAACAAAAACTCATGGGATATATAGGAATTTGCCACTTCGCTGACACGCTTTCAGAAAATATTGGTTTATATACGATTTGGTTTACATCGGTGAATAAAAACGGTGCAGTGAATCACCCTTGATACGAGTGGGAATTTCGTACGCCTTGTTCTGTTTGTTTTTATCATATCTTGACTAATCTCTTCAATCCGACATACTATTACCCAGTCTGTGACGTCATACATAATTGCCAAATAAAATGTAGGTAAACAAAGCCAGCCAACGAAATATCGTCTACCATGCTTCAGTTAACTTGATTGCAAAGAAATAAAACTGCAGTGATCGGTGACATGCGATTTCAAACAAATTGATATGTTGAGTAATTGGGCATCGGAATTGGAAATACCACGAAGATTATACAACGATGTTTATCCAACGGAAAGGAGATAAGAGTGGTTAACGGATATTATAGAACTATTTACTTTGACTACCTCCCTCTCTTGGTAATAGACTATATTTATTTTCTGAGCTGTAATCATAAGTAATTGTAATATGTGGGTTAGACAGAGACATGTTTGTTGAACAAAGAATAAGATTATTTACGGCGGTTCAATACATGACGTAAACTATGAATGACTCTCTCCAATGTCATTGGCCCAAAACAAACATTACAAAGTCATTTCCGGTAAAGTCGCGCGGTAAATGAAGGCTTCCTTTATTATTTGTTTAGTATGCTTGAGAAGATCTTCGGCAATTAAAGTCACATTTAATTCAGTGCTGGATGAAAAAAGTAAACTGTGGAAAATAAAGATCTAACATCACAGACAGAGCCCTAGCGCCATATTTGTTTCTTCCCCAGCTCTTATTATTTCGGTTACTAGTAAGAGCGAATAAACATTGACATTCCTATTCGCTCTTCATAAAATCTTCCGGTCGGCAACTTCATACTTCATTTCATCTGTTCACCACAAGGTCTCCCTTTGTTACTCTGCCTTGGAGGTTTACACAAGACAGTCGTGTTTTTAACGAGATCGATGAAGGCATCCAAATCGAACATTGTCTATCTAGTAGTGTTCCGCAACGTGTAATATTCGAAGACCCAGGAGATTGAAACAAAATTGAAAACTTGTTGAAAAATGACATTAAATGAGCAATGTCGTGAAAAATCGATGAAATTCTCCAGAATTATTAGTCATGTCCAAATAATTGATATTTTCTAACCCTTGAAAATAATTGGCTGCAATTGTTGTTTTTTTCATATTTCTGTTATCCTTCCCCAAATACTATCTGAATCATAACCATTCCATTAAAACATAGGATCAAGTGCCAAGTGCTTCGTATTATGTTATTCTCGATATTGCTGCCGGCAACACACAAATGATTTCAGAATGCCCAGAAAAACACCATCGTGAGTTTTCATAACGGTCATGTGGCTTGTCATACTAGAGAACATTATAGTTTAGACATTAAATAGGGCGTTTCTACGTTTTAGAACAAAATGATACCATCTTTAAATTTTTGGGAAAGTCCACACAACAAACACACTGTCCGTGACAAATGATCCCTCGGTTTCTGAAATCTAAGTAAAGTAAACTGCCCTCAGGTATTTCGCTCCTCTTTCAAAAACACTCAAGTGTCATTCCATGAGAAAACCATGCAAAATCATGCAGAATCGGGAAGGTGGGGGGTCGGCAGATCGAGTTCATCCTGGGGGGATTTTATGGACTCTTCGAGACTACTTCACAGCCAGAAGAACCGATCTCAAAATTTAACCGTTATTGAGATACAGCCTCGGGCTGATTTTTGGCTAATTTTGCCCTTTTTCAGGTCAATTTTGGTCAATTTCCAGTCACTTATTCTGGTGAGTCTATGGTTTGGATGAAATTAGTGGTGGTTGGTGATGTTAGTGGGGGTCTTCCTGTGCCCCAATATACAGACCTTAAGGTCACATCTATTCTCTGGGAGTAATGGTCAGCAAAATGGTAACATATGGCGAATAAAGTAGAAAATATACACCTTCGAAAATTAGCCCTATTTTCTATGATGCGGGGGTAGGTCAAAATATCGAAATGGTTTTATGCACAGCTTGACCCCCTCTATTGATATAAGAAATAAAATCTCTGTCACCTCGTTTCATTCAATGCGAAATCATATGTCAAAGTTGGTGAATTTTCCCTATTGTAATCTCTGATTCTCTATGAAATGGTCAACTACTTTCATACATGGTAAGTCAGCTTTCTCCAATTCTTTGCCAAATCATTCGCCCATGCTCGCTGGTAGCAGCAGTAACCCGGCTCGAGCAAAACTGGTCTATTTGATGAAGCTTGGTATCCAATGCAAGATGGCCGCGCCCGGGACCGCAGAAAATTGAGGTTTTTCTTCATTTTGGCCATTGAATGTGGCACATATCCCACACATGAGAACTAAAATGACTTCATCCAATTGAAAGACTGTACTAAAAACATTTAAGTCCACTCTTTAGCACATTACGTAGCAATAAGTGATGTGAGAACCGAATTGGAACTGATTTCTTGACGTATAGTGGAAATTTTGACCTTAATGTGCTGCCTCTTGCTACCGCTTGGATTTCAAACGCAATATTCCCAAAGGACGTAAACATCCCCTGTATGGTACCACACCTAAGGGAAATATATAGACAAACCGTGCTGTGTCACTTAGAATCAGCTAAGTTTAATAAAATACTATTGAAAAAAGAAAGGAATAAAATTGTGTCTTTGAAATATCAATAAAAACCTTCTATGTGTGCTTGACCACAACTAATTTAGCAGAAAAGAGTTGTGCGGTATATACACAATTGGCCGAAAAGAGTTGTGCGGTGAACCTCTAGTTGACTGGGTAAAGTCATGGGCTTTAGAAGTCCTCAAACATGCTGCCTTGAGTCTGATATAGCTGTAATACCTTTACTGAAGGTGTTGTTAGTTTTAGATATTTTTTTCTTCTATTCTAGGTACATACCGGAAATGTGATGCTGTCCATAATGAGGAATGGACCGTGAAAAAAAAACAGGCTAGTTCTTCAAATAAATAATATGGCATGGGGTCCAAAATTAAACTTCATCATATAATCATTTTCAGAGCCCAAAATGGATCTTGTCAGACCTTGTAAAACTACATGTGTACATGAAGGGGAGTCAAAATGTTGTATCAAGCATATTTTGCAAAATTCACTTTTTTGCTTAGTCAGAATGAGATTTTTCTTGCGCATCTTTTCATCTGGTTGTCGTATTTCTAAGCCAATAAAAAGAGGGTTTATAGATATTGTTTCAAAATGTTGTATATGGGGTGTTCCAAAAAAAGAAATTATTAAGAGCGAAAATGTTGTATTTTCTTGAAAAAAATCAACTTTGTGTCTCACTTAAGTAATACAATCAAATGAAATATAGCCAGTAGTGTTTTATGATTAAATACTTATTATTGAAATTATTGTTTGAAGCAGGTAAAGGTGAATATTTTCCGGAGATACGTCTTTGCTGTATAGAATTGCAAATAACGAGCTTTCACTCATTATTTCTGTACTAGATGTTGAGCTTGATATGTGCAGGTAGTTACATACCGTTTAAATGGCTACACATGCATTTTGTCAATAAATATTCGAGAAAAGCTTCAGAAATATGACCTTTTACATACAACATTTTGATTCTTATGCGTGTCCTGTGCTTGTTTAGGCTCTCCCGGACGATTTCCCAAAATCCAGATACGACCTTTTGACTCCCCACCCACGATATTTCTATCAGGGGCCACCTCTCAAAATATCAACCTCAATGTATATTTGCCATTGAAAATTTTCTTGTATCTATAGTCACCGAATGATGGACTGGCCGGTAACAGGGACCAGACTAGTTGATCAGTTGGACACTTGATTTGTAAAGAAAATTTTGATCCATGCAAATACTTAGAAAATAAATTTAGTAATTTATTTTATATGGAATAAGTTTAGAAAATTGTTTTATGTGGTTTGAAATTACTGTTGGAACTGATGACATCCCTCCCACTTTTGGCAGTTCTATGTACTAGTAGCTGTTACAGGAAATGGTGGCGGTGTTTCAATACTGCTACCCATAGCTGCAGATGATGTAGTAGCAGTAGATTGATAATAGGTGTTAGAGGCACTACCTGTAGCTGCAGATGATGTAGCAGTTGGATGGATGTCATCAGTTCCCACAGTAATATCAAACCACGTGAAATAATTTAGTTTTAAAAGGCCTGTCAAGATCCATTTTGGGCTATGGAAATGATCACATGATGAAGTTGAATTTTTGACCCTATACCATATTATTTATTTGAAGAACTAACCTGACTCTTTTTACAGCTCATTTTCTCATTATTGACATTGTAACATTTCCAGCATATACCTAGAACAGAAGAAAAAAGTTCTAAAATTAACAAACTAGCCTCCAGTAAAGGTATTACAGCTATATCAGACTCAATGCAGCTAGTTTGAGGACTTCTGAAGTCCATCGCTTAAGTCAGTCAATTATTGTCGATTACACATACAAGATTTGATTTTTTTTATCGATATTTCACTTACCCCATGCAATAGGAATAAACAGATTCTAAGTGACACATCAAGGTCTTTGTATGGATTCCCCTTATGGAATATTCCGTTTGTAACCGAGGCGGTAGCGATGGGCAGCACATGTTACCTTTCCATCTAAACTCGACGAATCAAGATAAGAAAAATACACTTCGTCAAGAAATCAGCTCCCATTCGGTTGTCACATCATATAATGCTATGTAATGTGCTAAAGGGTGGACCTTAATGTGATGTTCTTATATTAGTACACTCTTAGTACACAGCACAGTCTTTGTATGGATTTCCCATAGGTGTGGTACCATGCAGGAAATATTTACGTCCTTTTGCATTTGAGATCCAGGCGGTAGCGACTGGATCAAAATTTCAACTTCGTCAAGAAATCAGTTCATTTTCGGATCTCACATCTCTTATTGCTATGTAATGAGGTGGACCTTAATGTTTTAAGTACAGTCTTTCAATTGTATGAAGTCATGTTAGTTCTCGTATGTTGGGATATGTGCCACATTCAATGGCCAAAAATGAAGAAAAACCTCAATTTTCTGCGGTCCCGGGCGCGGCCATCTCGGATTGGATACCAAGCTTCATCAAAGTGACCAGTTTTGCTCGAACAGGGTTACTGCTGCTACCAGCGAGCATGGGCGAATGATTTAGCGAAGAATTGGAGAAAGCTGGCTTACCCTGTATGAAAGAAGTTGGTCATTTCATAGAGAATCGGAGATTTATAATATGGGAAATTCACCAACTTTGACTCATGATTTCGCATTGAATGAACCGAGGTGACAGAGATTTTATTTCTTATATCGATAGAGGGGGTCGAGTTGTGCATAAAACCATTTCGATATTTTGACCTACCCCCGCATCATAGAAAATAGGGTTAATCTTCGAAGGTGTATATTTTCTATTTTGTTTGCCATATGTTACAATTTTGCTGACCATTACTCCCAGAGAATAGATGCGATCATAAGGTCTTTACATTGGGGCACAGGAAGACCCCCACTAACATCACCAACCACCACTATTTTCATCCAAATCCTAGACTCGCCATAATAGGTGGCTGAAAATTGACCAAAAATGACGTGAAAAAGAGCAAAAATGTCCAAAAATCAATCTGAGGCTATATCTCAATAACGGTTAAATTTTGAGATCGGTTCTTCTGGCTGTTAAGTAGTCTTGAGGAGTCCATAAAATCCTCCCGAGATGAACTTGATCTGCCGACCCCCACCTTCTGCATGGTTTTCTCGTGGAATGACTCTTAACACTAATTCTCATTTATCCGAACAGTTTTATATAATATGTATTTGCTTTGAACATGAAACTAAACACCGATATAAAATATAGACATCTAGGATGGCCAACTAATGTGTAAATACAAAATGTGTTTTCGAACAGACATCGGTCCATGTATAGATTAACAAACTAATCCACGATTTGCCTTTTAGAAAGTAATTTGAAATCAATGGAGAAATCGATGCCCAACATATGCCGCTACTAACAATAGCTATCATTAGTCAGGTGTTATGCACGTGGCGGTTTATGTTTCCCATTTCGGACACACATTGACAATTTTCCTTCAATAATTTATTTAACTTGTGCTTAATTGACAAGTTAAGACACGGAACGTGCATGTCATATTCCATTTGTGTTTTTTTTAAAAAAAAAACCCTGTAATTGCAGTCAGAACACTTTCTGGTAAAAGTAAGTATACCTGAAAATCTTAGATCCATTACATCATTAGATTCCTTTAAATCCAGATTTCGTAGCACTAGGAGAAAGACTATAATATGTGAATTTAGCTTTGTTATATACGCTTTATTTATTAACTTACCTGTAATTGTTTGAAGCTGGATTCAAATGTATATGCAGCCTCGTGACTATTTCATTAAATAAAGGATTTATATGGTGCACGGTTAATACATTGGAACTTTCTAATTTTGATACTGTGGCAGATACTGTTTTTTTTAAACGTATTATAATTTTTTATAGTTTTTATACTGTAAATTATTACATACTATTTTGGCCACGAATACATCTGTGGGCGTCTGCCACATTTGGGCTTTGAAATATACTTATCGCAGTAAAGGTGTTATTAAAGGCCAAATTAATTTTCATAAAATCGCCCTAATCACCTTTGAGAAAATTGTACAATGCCATAAAATTTAAATAAAGAATAACAAATGGATATGTTGAATTTCTCATGTATAAGAAAAAACACACATACATATTAATTATGAGCCCGCCTCGATCCCCAAATACATGCTTTCATCTACCCCAAATCCGTATGATACTTTTTTGTTCATTTGACAATGAAGTCCAAATTCTAGGGAACCGCATGTTTTGAGATCAATTTTAGATCCAGTTCTATCAACCACCTTGTATATTCAAAACAGTTACCAGTTGGTGTTTGTTTTAGATATTAAGCTAACACATTCCCCTCAAAGTTATCCACCTTCATACATACAGGTGACGTTTGACGTTGCCCAGTTGTGTGTATGGGTCTACTAACTGAACACGTTCTGATATTTTGGCTGTATGAAGGATTTTCAAGAATAGAAATATCTTTTAACTGCTGCAATGATTGCCGCTGCAGTGATTGCTATTTTCTGCTTGTATTGAGTTTCACAGTAAAAATTCTTCCTTCAGATCTTAGATTTAATTTGTACCTTGTTGGTTAGCCTATCAATCAAGTCAAAAAGGACTTGTCTTTTATTCGTAGCGTAACCCAGAAGAAAGCTTACAATTAAATCAACTTGAATGTAGGAAAATAATACTATACAATGTCTGACACAAGCTTTATCTAACGACCAATAGATACTTTCATTTCCGGATATTGAGCGATAAATATGCTCTTTGTTTCTCTTTGCAAACTTTGCCGGAAATTTGCCGAGCGTCATTCCAGCGGTTAATAAGGAATATTTAGAAAGAGATTGAATACTTAGTTTCCTGACCAAACTGTTTCTATGCCCAACCGCTTCCTCGGATTAATGGGAAAAGTATACCTTTTAATAACCGAACTTTGCTGTAGACTCACGTAAACAGAACAGGGGATGGAGCCAAAATATAACTAATTTGATGCCCCGGTGCTGCAATCCAATTTCACGACATTAACGAATTGCGGGCAACGGTCGGGGTCTGAAGCTTCAGGCGACATTACATTTAGTTGACCAGCACAAACGTAGTAGACAGATAAATTGGTACGGAAACCCTGCGAGAAATATCCAATTCAGAGGGAATTAAGATATATCAAGCTAATTTTATGGAAATTGACGAGATGAATTCACATTCATATCACACCGAACATTTGAAGGCTATCATTTTTATTAATGAATTGTTAGTTAAGAGTGATAGAATGACGACAGAACGTTGATGGGTCTGTAGCAAAGGAGAGTTCTCATCCTGACCTTAGCGTATTGATTGTTGCATACCGTGCTGTATGAACTCAGTTTTCACAAGATCATCTCGTCATGATTTGATTTCATTGTCTGTCATTTTATTTTTAGAAAGCCTCTTATGGAATATGTTTACTTACTTATAATGAGATCGTATCAACTTTCATGGCTACGATCAGAGGATTGCAGCATGGATTCAGGTCAGGGATATCTGGTCTAATTATTCCGAATGCGATGTTAGGTCCAAAACCAGTTCTAACCGGGGTGTTGGATGGTCGAATGGTTAGCACGTGCGTGCTGTATCATAAAGCCTGTCCGAACCCCTGGGGTATTCCCCGATTCCTGTCGTTTCATCCCACTGCTAAAGACCATTACGCCCAAGCGAATTATTGGAATAAAATTAAACCATATGTTAGTCCCGAAATAACATCGTTTGTGTCGAGTGGACGTTACACACCATCTCTCTCTCTCTCTCCCGAGTTTAGCATTCCTATGTGAAGATATAAACACAATTCTTTATGAGAATTTCTCACACATCACCGAATTAAATACCATACACAATAAAGAAATGTAGTCAGATTTTGGCGGAATGGGTGGAATCGGGTTTGGTGGCGCGGTGAACAATTCACATCTGCAAAGACTGGTTAATTTGTTTTGACGTCAAGGCACATTAAGCCAACGGAACCAGTTCTGACCAATGACCGGAAGAAAACGAACAGATCAAATTAGCACACAAATGAGGAGCATAATTGTTCAAAATCAAATCTCAACATCTAGTAATAACATCTTTATTATCCTGTGCCAAACGAATTTAGGGATGGATATTGAAATGGGCTCGGTTTGCCTGTACGTCTCAATTTGTTCCTGGAACATGTCCAATAAACTGTTCAAGATATTTTTATGAAACTTCATTCACACATGAACCTATTATAGTAGTTGAGAATAATATTATTAATTACACACTTCTAGGAGTTCGTTGAAACACTTTTGATTTAGTTTTTTGGTATACAAAGGTACGGGATATCGATGATTGAGTCTTCATGTTTATATCCTCTTCCAATTGCATATCCTGAAATGCATGATGCCTTCTGTTCATGTATTTATAGAAAAAAAGTTTCATATTGCAATAGTTATCGTATAATCTTTTAAATATGACCCAGACATTATAAGTACATTCATAAGCAGTAATTTTTCGAGCATTGTTTGGAAGAGCTTGACCTTTTGTGCGATATTTGGAGTGAAAATATGTAGGCTATGCTTTTAATAACATCTAATTATGACATGTTTAAAGTTAAAGTACATTCTATTTATGTGCAATGACCTTTTGAATACATTTTGTTTGCAAATGGATGTGTGGATATCCCAATAGTACAACAAGGCCGTGAGTAGATGTGGACTAGGGGCATACTGCATACTAATTTATAATAAAGTTAAGACATTTAGACGTCTGGTCAACACATAATATTTCCTTGTCCTTTTAAAACATCTTTCTGTTGTAGGATCCCCTGCAAATGTATACATTTACCGCCATTATTGTCGCCTACTTGCTGCAAGCAATTCTAAACTGTATATACTTATTCATTATACCCTAAGGATTGTCTCTATTGTTTTTGGTTTGTTGTATATAGACCGCTTTGGATACTTTTTCCTTACACCCTAAGGGATATGCCTATTGCTTTATGGTGCATGCCCAATCCAGGGGAATGTGTCACTTTTAGGTCGCAATTCTTTTTACTTTGTGCGCCTGTATGTTGCCTACAGGCCACAATTCTAAATGGATCAGCTTGGAACTTGAGATATGTATTCTTTATAGCCCAAGGACGGCAACTACTCATTTTAGTGCATGTCTCGAAACCAGGGACAGAGCCCCGCCCAGTTTTTGTGTTTAGCGCCTGAAGACCACAATGCGGAGTGGATTATGGGGGGTTGGGATGGCCTAGTGGTCTAGAGTGCCGCGCTTCGACCTCCAGCTGGCCGGTCACCTCTAGCTTGCGGCTTTGGTTTCGATGCCTGGTGTGAGCGTATGTGGCATGGAGATAGGGGCGCCTTCTCAACCTCGTGAGTTTCCTCCGGATTCCTCCCACTGCTAAAGACCCCTACGCGCAAGCGAATTATTCAAATAAAATTGAAACCATCTGTTAGTCCCAAAATGACCTAGTTTGTGTCGAGTGGACGTTAAACCCCATTTCTCCCTCTCTCTCTCGCGGAGTGGATTATCTGATAACTTTTTATATTTATTCCTTTTACCCTAAGGACGGCAACTATTGATTGGATCTTGGAATTTTGCATATTTTTATTCCTTATAACGTAAAAACAGCAACTATTTACTTTGGTGCATACTCCGACCCCTGGGTCGGTGTCACATCCACATTTTTGTAAATAATCATTCTGTAAATTTGGCCAAGCCTTCTTTGCCCTTGTCATATTACAGTCCTTTCATTTTTCATTCTCAAACAATCAAAGCAGGAATTTGGACGTATATTGTAGCGTTAGCGATGCTGTTGTTCATTTTTGCTGTGTCATTTCAGTTCACTTGACAACCCAGAAGATCTTTTTTTCCTATTTTATCTGTATTACCATGAAGTATAAAGACATTATCACAAACTCAAAGTTGTTTTAGCAACCACAATATCAACCACAGCAAATGTGTCAAATGTGGTTCTTACAATGACGTGATTTTCTGTAAAGAGAAACTGCGAAGCTCCAGCAGGTGTATTCCGCTAAGAAAACTCCGTTGCACTAAATGCAAGGATAATGGACTATTGGTGTCAGTAATGACTACTATATTTAGATTTGTCTCTATCGTACGCTGATAGAATACAATTTGTAATTTTTTGAAGTGTCATTATTGCACGATGTCATCTCTACCAAACAAAATCTCTCGTATGAAAATTGATCTTTTCCGTCCTCTCTTTCCCCAGTGTGATATCGGGTTTAAATTACTTGAACATAAGAGTTCAATAGTTTAGTGTATTATTTTGTAACGCATATTGGTCTATTATACGTGAGGCAATTTAACCCGCCATCTTGCTCGTATGTCTTTGATTGTGTCTTTGGCCTGCATGGGAACCATTATCACTGAAAACACTCTTTCTCTAAGGGAAGAATGAAAAGGTCAGATGATGCTGCAGGGGCATCTGATTAAGTCGATATATGTGGTTAATGAGAGAGAGATCGAGAAAGAAGAACAAATTGAGAATCATGTGTCTACTGGAGTCATGATCCTGCGCCTTGAGGGTATATGTTTAGTGATCACAAGAAAATCTACCATCTCACAACATCAACTATTGACGTCCTTATTCACGCTTAGCGGAAGTCAAGAATGACGTCATAACCGGTAACCTTTTGAACTATATTTTCTACAGAAGGTAATTGCTATGTATGATCTTCAAAATTACTTCTGCTTTTTATTCACTCGAAGTTACCAAGCGAATAATTTGGAATAATAATAATAATATCCCTTGATTTCATCCAATATTTTCTTGAAAATCTTTATAAGTACCATTACTAAATATTGCACGGTTGAATGAGTCACTTTGAAACTGCCAATTATCCATGATGAAATACTATACTATACGAAAGATCAGAAAAAAGATGCCAATATTGATGATTTATTTGGAGAGGTTCGTGACAAAGTTTTTAAAAGAACACATATAATTCATGGAAAGATGACAACCCAAAAAATATTGATTGGTCTTTGAACTATAAAATAAAGGATGTTGCTCATATAATTGGGATATTAGAACTGACTAAAGAGTAGCACTAGAAACACATACTTCTCACACTAAGATGGCATTTCGAAGTCAAAATTTGAGTTGAACGTGTAGGAGGGGTGTCATCTACATGAATATCGACTATTTAACAAGCATGAACCACGGTCGCTTAGTGTGAAAGACACTAACCCACTAAACCAGGATATCTGAATTTCGATCCCGTTGTTGGCAAACCGAGAAATTTCTCCGAGATTTTCCAATGTTGTTTCCAATTGGTAGCGGTGCAGGGCGAAGTATGGAAGCGTATAGGGGTCAATAGCGCGATAGATACCGCAATATTAAGTTGATAATAAGTCAACATACTGTGATTTTTCTGACGATTTTATCTCTGAAAAGGCAATTTTTGCCGAGGAAACTGAATAACTAGCTAATTTGCATGTCGTCAATTCGTTTTAGATGCACACGTCGACATAGCGCATGGCAATATTTTGCGAATATGTCGACATATACTACGGCGAAATGGAATATGTCACCAAAGCTTCAGAATAGCAATATCTTACCTCAAACGTACACACTTAAAACGAAAAAGGGACATACAACATAGCGTGTTGACTCAATTACCTCGGCAAAAATTGACTTTTCAGGGATAAAATCATCAGAATAATCACAATATGTTGACATAATACCAACTTAATATTGCGTTATCTATTGCGCTATTGACCCCTATACGCTTCCATAGCGAAGGGCCTGACAAGGCACAGCGTCTAGTCTTTCGATTGGAACGAAAAACCGAGTTTTGGTGTGCGTGTAAACAAAACTCTGTCAGCAAACAGTATAGCGTATGCCGTATTCATTAGCCCAGATTGGCACAGAAAAGAATAACGTTTGACCCCTCTTTATTCATTCATTTATGTTGAACAAATGCATATTTCGGTATTTGAGGTGCCTCTCTTTAAATTCTCTTTAATAAGAGGGATCTCGTTGCAAACTTTGGATTTTTTTGTCACTGTCTAAGTCAAGATTAGGTCACCAGTGAAGATATTTGATTTGATTACTCCAGTGAGTTACGATCACAGGGTTATGATTACCTTAAAGTCTCGTGGGATTTTCTGCCTATCCAAAATCTGGTCGTCTCGCGCTAACATTCCCCGCTTACACGCTACGAACCAGCTATGTTTATAAACTAAATTAGTTTATGCTTTGATATAGCTGTCGTTTTCATAAATTACCTTATTCGATCTACCTTTAATGAAAAACATCGCAAGGCTGTGAGATATCGAATTCCGCTGGGACCAACGTCTCACAAACTGGAGCGAGAAGATATCGGCGAAGTAATGGGATATGCCAACAAATATTAACTGTGGAATAATGAAGAGCAATTGTAATACGATGGTAGTTTATAAAAAGTATACTTCACTGACGATTCTTTGAATATTAAAGTATGACGGTAATTAAACATTGATATTCAGTATATTTTATTCTCAGTTAAAAAGATATATGTAGACAGTATCGATTATTTTTTAAAGAAAGATTATGCAAGATTTGGATAAAAAGTTTACCGTTAATGCTACAATAATTCAAAAATGGTTTGTTGAAATGAATATTTATAGAAAATTCAGTCAAATTACTTTATTCTTGGCGAAGTTATGAAGTAAATATTCCCGATTTCAAATACCATTGCTACAATATAAAACTACGCCTCGATTACCCATTTTAACGTTCAATTACTTACTATCTTGTCCATCCAATTGTCAATGAGCTTGTCGCAAAAATAAATGTATAGATAATAATTTATACATGTATATCATTTGAAGCCTTAACAGGCTTTACATATATAAAGATATTCTTAACAGTCGATCTTTCAAGAAGTTCGAATTAGTGAGGAGTCGCGGCGACTCAGTTGGCTTGTCTACCTGGAAGTCCCGTGATCGATCCTGGTGTCGGTCAAAAAGAATGTCGTTTTTCTTTTCGCCATGGTTCCCCGTTGTCAGTGGTGTAGGACTGAGGGTTGCAAAGAACAATGTATCATCCTTAGAATGGGACACAAAACCGAGATACCGTGTACACATTGACAGTTGGAATTTGAAATGTCTCTCGCAGTACATAGAGTAGAAAGGAAAGCCTTTTGGGCGGAATATTTGCATGGTTTCGAAAAACTTTAACCTGATGTACAAGAAGACAAACAAATTCCATTGCCCAAAGTTATGGGAAATATTTCAACATGGAATCTGCGTTCGCCTGTATCCAAAAACATGATTCAACTTATTGACAAACATGAGATGGGTTACATATTTGTCAACATCCTATATCTGGGATGTGGTCAGAACAAGACAGTACCACCCATAACCTCTAAAATCATTAGATATGTTTCTTTTCTATATCTAATGTATATGTTTTATTTGGTTTTCCAAATTAAATGTTAAATGATCATTTTGAGTACATTTTAGCATGGAGTATGAACAACTAGACAATGGTCGAAAAATGCATTTGACTATCAATCGCTCCGAAGCTGTATGGGCGGTTCAGCCACGTTCATAAGCATCCTTACGTATTTTCATTTTTTTTCGGCGGTATGCGACATGAGCGACTGTACTCCAGGTTCAGAATTTGTTCGTATGCATAATAATTTAGGATGACAGTGTGTACACAAGGATACCCATTGTAAGTACGGTGTGTTGGCTGTAGTATATAATAGCATACAGCCTCTGTATTGCATCGCTAAGCTATGTAAGTTATCGACTGAATAAGCATTTTAAAATTCAAACCAGGAACGACAAAGATTTTGGAGTACCTTATACAGTGGTCGTAATGAAATTTAAGACATTTGTAGGGTCTGTTGGATGTTTTTTCGAAATGTAAACCATTCCCTAGAATTGTTATCGTCTTGCTCCTTTTTCCTGTGTACACATTATGTTTTACTTTTTTTTAACTACACTTCATAATATTGTAATTACTTTATATAATAAATAAAACTCGAAGCTGCGGACTCATCAATTTTGTTGGGGTAGGGGTGCTACGCTCGGTTTTACTTTTATGTTCTCAATTTTCTAGTTTTGCGTAGAGATTATTTTGTTTTACGATCTGGATTGCACTAGTTTTACAGTATGCTTAGAGATTCCTTGGGCAATATGAGATCAAAAAGGGCTTTAATTAAAAATATTCTTACGTCATTTTACCAAATTCCTTGTTCCACGACTAATATATATTTACTGCTATCCTGATAGACGGGACTAATAGACTAGACTAATATAGTCTCTCCAATGTCTATTTGTTGAAGCGTGTAGCAGGAAACCAAGTGACGGTCAGTTCATTAGATAGGCTAGTAGGATTGACGCTAAGACTTTGTCTGGAACTCATATAGCTGGTTCTTTTGATGTCCACAGATTACTTGACCACTGGTCATATTTAATTATTAAAGATGGCCAAATTGACCAGATCAACATCTCAGGGGATTCGCACGGCGTGAGAAGTAAGAATAACAGGCACTTCCCTGATTCGGCGTGACCTAATAACTGTAATGTACTACAGATAGTTGAAGTTTAGCAGGGATCCATAACATAAAGCAACGTTAATATACCAAATAATGATTTACTCACTCCATCGATCAACCTATTCCGATAATATTGAAAACAGGCCCTGAAAAAAAAATCAAAAGTGAATAAATTCTGTTAGAACCATTATAACATAATATAATAATTTGTTGTGTGGTTTGTTTTTTTTTACAAAAATAGTATTAGATATATTTGTTCTTTCAAGATATTTCTTTGACGTAGATTTCAATCTATTTTTTAAAAAAAAAATATAAGATTAGTCAACAAAAATACACACCACCCATCCGAGTTTTGATTGGCTAAGAAATATCTAGCTTTACTGTATTTATGGTAATTCGAATCCCTTAAATATCTTTCTGAAGTAAAATACCAAAATGATATGTTAGCTTGAAATTAGTTAATTAGACCGCAAAAATTAAATAAGTTGATTGTTACAAGCGCCAACAAATTATACTTCAGCGCATGTACTACTGGGGTGGGGGGGACTAGAGTGCCGCGCTTCGACCTCTAGCTGGCCGGTCACCTCTGGCTTGCGGCTGTGGTTTCGATCCCTGGTGTGAGCGTATGTGGCATGGATAGAGGGGCGCCTTCTCAACCTCGTGGGTTTCCTCCGGGCACTCCGGTTTCCACTGCTAAAGATCCCTACGCGCAAGCGAAATATTGAAATAAAATTAAACCATATGTTAGTCCCGAAATGACCTAGTTTGTGTCGAGTGGACGTTTAACCCCATTTCTCTCTCTCTCTCTCTCTCTCTCTCTCTATGTACTACTGACGCGACAACCATCATGTCATTATAGTGTCTTACCTGATAGCGGCGTCTTAAGAATAATTATGTTGATTGTGAATCCCTATCCTCCACTTTGAAGCATCATGAATGACATACGCTCGGCGTCACCTGATCGCTGGCAAGGGTCACGTTGTACGGGTTTGAATCTCAGTGTGGACTGACCAGAATCCTTGCTCCCTAGGTTCAGTGCCTGAAAATGCGAAAATGAACGGAGATCATCTAAAATCGAAAGAATAGTAGGGCAACATCCTATAACCTGGGTCAAAGTCTCCTATTCTATTGTGTTGACCATATGTTTTAAGAATCGCGACCATAAAAGGAAGCCATGATGGCTCAATGTGGAAAATGGTGATTCGATATCCCAGAGGCCCCACATTCCATCCCTTTTTTGACCGTGAAAGTTCATCGGGATTTTTCAGCGCGGTTCCCCTTTGTCAGTAATAGAAGTAGTTCGAATGTTACGTAACAGAGATATTGAGGGTTGAAATTTTATATAAGAGTTGGCCATAGTGGCACTGCATAGTCAGCGCAGAACAGTAAGACGTTAAACACCATTTTATTTCGCGACAGTAAAAGCAGTTTATCGTTATATTTCTCTTATTCACTTTCCTTTTTCAAATTTGCTTGGAGAGTTTCTTCATTTTTTTACTTACAAATTGAATGAATTGTTTCTCAACCTCGTGGGTTTCCTCCCACTGCTAAAGACCCTACACGCATGCGAATTGTTGAAATAGAATTGAAACCATATGTTAGTCCCAAAGTGACCTAGTTTGTGTCGAGTGGACGTTAAATCCCATTTCTATCTCTTTCAGTAAGGTACTAAATTTAATATACCTACGAGCCCAACCAATCAGGATTTCAAATCGTAGGTTTGGAAATTTATCCCCTTTTCATACGGGGGTGGGTGGGGTTGGGTAGTCTAACGCATGCGCTTTAGATTAGGTCTGCTACTGAGTAAAGTGGAGTGGTTTCAATCCTGAGTTCCGTTCGTGACAAGGAGTATGGTCGCCTGACCAAATTTATAGTTTTTCTCCCGATACTCTGGTTTTCTCCCACCACTATAACCCCAACCTACAAGCGAATTATTGAAATATTGTATCATGTTAGTCCCAAAATGACATAGTGTCGATTTGTTGATGGGCTCCATCTTTCTTTCTCCCCTTTTTCAAGATTTATGAACCAACTGACTTGTTATCACTTGAAAAATAAGTGAAGCCTGTGTCACTGTAGAGCCCAGTGGACGCTTAAGCACCTGGATCGATTCACTGTTTATTACGTGCAGTGGGTGACGTCAAAAGCAATATTAACGTAACCTTTTTTTGACTTAATGAAAACTTGTGCAGCATATTTTAATTTTAGACCTCCAAAAATGTGTTCAACAAAAAGGGATATAACTTCAACATTGCTCGGATTTGTCCTGCCCGATTTCACGTGCTTTGCATAAATCTTGTAAGACTTTGAAGGCTAAATAATCTTATTAGGCGTAAAAAATATTAGGTAGCACTCTATATCTTACATTTACTTTTTACTTCGATGAAGAGTTAACCCCAACGGGATAATATCACTGTCCTATGAGGGCCCATGTTAAAACAGGGAAATCGCCTAATAACTGAAACCATTGAAATACTCACGTGACATTTTGTTTATGTAATTAAAAACCAACAGAATGTTATAGATGTGTTTGTAAACTTACGATCAACAATTAAATTTTGAAAAAGATTGTTTTATAAGTGCTTGTCTCATCATAATCATATAATTATCTACTTATAATGTACTCAATTTGTAAATAAAACAAACTTATTAAAGAAAATGACAACGGATTTCAACTTTAAATTATGACATGTTTTTATCATGTGTTATCTTTTTCCTAACGTGGGTATCAAAACGGCACCAGGTTAACTCTTTTACCGTCTCCACTTAGCACTGACCTCATACAATGGTCATGTCTTCTAGATGTCTCGTTCTGAAAATGAAATACTGTGAAGATGGGCATATACCAGGCGACCTACTCTTATTTCCAATTCCAACCACCAAGGGTTCTTTTCAGCTTACGCCAATTGGTATACGGGATGTCGGTTTTTGTCCCATCCAAACGACTAACCGTCCAGTGGCGCGGTTCTTCCGCACTTACCATATACGTAAATCCGATGATTAACTCTATACATATGTAAATAAGATAATGACACGTAAACATATTAAGTAGAATGTAGAAGAATGATTCGCAATATTAATATTAGTTATTAAATTATACAGATCTTTGAGAGACATAAATCAATTAGCGATACATGTAAAGCGGTAGCTGTTAAAGAAATGAATTACTTTGTGGAATATCAGGTACCGGTATGTATGGTCCAAAGCAAATCAATAGTGCAAAGCGACACCACAATTTCCACGTTGCCAATAATCTTACTTTCTCTCACTATACGCACTGGGCTACTGGAGACTGCTACATACGCTTACACATGTAGCTTACATTGGTATTATTAGCAAGACAAAACCTCTGCTACTGTACGATTGGGATTTAGAACTCGGCACTTAAGGCAATGTTGTCCACTAAGTTAAGACCTTTTCATAATTAACAGGGTCTAAGTGTAAACTTCACACACACATACACCCGGCGACTGGTTTCCATTTGCAATCGACAGCCATTTACTTATGAGTTTTGAGTTGAGTTATTGCTGTGGTCCGAGTTGTTCCTTTGTTTGTGTTCATTTCTGGGATTTCTTCCTTAACAACGAATGGAGTTTTCGGTGTAATACATACAGGAATATGAAGGTAAATTATATTTTTTAAAAAAATAATATGTTCTTTATATGTGTGTACATGTATATGCAAAACACAAGATTTCAAAACGTTTTACGAAAATAGCTTCCTTTGATATGACATTTTTAACTATTAACAGTTAAGATCTTGCACTATACAGGGTATGTATGAATGGGGGGGATCAGTGATCATTTTATATGCATGTTGAATAATATCTACATCGTTTTAAAGGTTAGATTAGGTGTCTCTGAAATAGACAGTTGGGAGATTTGTGGACTAATTGTAGGCAATGATTTGGTTATTGGCGTAAAATACTTTAAATAGTAGTGCGAGAAAGCGTTCTTACAATTAATTCTACTCCTGGTTCATACTGTCATAGCCCAATAGGAGTACCCCCACCCCACCGCCTGCTGACCCCTCCCGGCGTAACTATTATGCTGTTTGTCTCAATGAAATGTGTTGATATTTACATATACAAAAGAGTAACCTGATTAAATTGTGAAAAAACGCTTAATCAGTACTAATAGCCGAGCGCCTGCACGAGTTCGTTTAGGTCATGTCAAACGGATGTTTTAATGCTTAGCTAATGAAGTAAAAATCTAAAGCTAACCTTTTGCATGTAAATTTATTTCAATATTTTATTTTGAATTTTAAATCTCATATGGTTTTCATTTGTAGCTTATTAGCCTTTTTTTTACTGAAAAGATGAAAAGAAACAGTATTTTAGTAGTAATTAATAAACAACAAAATAATGCTGTATTTGTAAAACTTTAGCTAATTCCAACACAGGTACATGCATAATTTTTAATTATAAGCAGTAAACGTAAAAATAACCGCGTCTAATTGGCCTACATACACAAGAGGGTTCATTTACTTCTAGAATTTTCCGTAACAAATGCATAATACCGATATTAATTTTCACATTGCACACTTTGATATGTGTCACCAATGTTAATTACTCATTGCTAATAAACGGTTGTGAAATTTTTCGTTGATGAAAGTCGAAGCAATGTAAACTGCTCAAGTGACATTTAACGGTAATAATACGGGGGAAAGCTTACATATAATTTTTATCATAGTAAAGCGTGGAGTTACAAAATCGATATATATTTAATGATTAATAAGCTTAAAAAATAGAGGTGATAAAAATAAACTTCGTGTGCAGTTCAATAAATCAGCAGAACACAGATGATCGTGTGTTTTTTACAAGTGCAAATCGTTGCTATAGCATGATGAGTTAGTCTGAAATATTACAAACGTTCGAATTCATTAATATGAATGAGTAATAAGATATCACAGATATTACAGGAAGTAAAATAAACAGAACATGTTAATATATACATGTATATCTTATCATTTGGGGATATTTTTTGTGAACGTTGTCTGATATAAAACGCTCTTAGATATAAACATGAAATTTAATGATTTACACGGAATTATTTTATCATCTAAACAGCTAATTGACACTACATCATGCTGTTTAAAGATGAAGGCATATACACTTAACAAAGGAAACGAACGTTTTTCTTAAAGAGTGTTGCAACTTGATCCTACAATTTAAGTAGCCGGCTTTATTGTAGACACCTTACTATTATAAACACTTACTCTACGGTTACAATTTAATCATTCGGGATCACTTTAATTTCAAATGAAGATTTTTTAAATGCTAGTTTGTTGATTTATGTGGTTTTAATAAAAACAATTACCCGTGTAATTGGCTGAAGTCTTGACTCGATATGGCGAGTTTCTTATAAAATATTATATTTCTAAAGAAACACAGTCCTAGACCTAAATACATATCTTACACACCACAGTGAGAGGAAGCACTATCGTGAGAATAATATTCAAAGTTGTCTTAAGTTACAAAAACATACTTGTAAACAAGACCTAGAAATTTGAAGGTTGGATTCCTAGGTAGCTGGGGCGTAAAATACATTAAAACTTATTCCCATGAATTATCAACTAAAAGAACCCGAGATAAATTCTGATATTATTGATACTTTAAGCATTTTGCCATATAGATGTAAAAATTATGTAAACATTATTTTATCCACAGACAAATGGTAAAGCAAACAGTATCCTACGTAAAAATATCGCGGGAATAATTTTTGAAAAGACATGAAGCCCAAAATAACAGAATAAATTTAGTACCAAATAGTAATGAAATAGCCTGTTTATGTGATTTAAGTCATTCTGGAATGATTGCGCTGGGTTTTGAACCATAGCCCATTGTTTACGTTTAATGAGTGACCTGATATACGCCACAACCAAAAAAGCCAATAATATAAACATGATTATCCAGACACTACTGAAGTTTTGAAATTAGTAATCCATAAAACATAAAACTGACCTTTTGTATTCGAAATTTTATCACAGAGCTTTAGATGCTTGAGTGATCATTTCACAGAGACCAAACTAGTGTTTTTCATTCCCGTTAGGAATGTGCATAAGATGATAATATGTGTGTATGTATGTAAGTATTATGTATATATAACCAAGGTAAACGCACATACGATTCATCTTTTTTAAAAAAAAATTTGTTTTTTTGAAATGGTAACTCATCGCTCATCCTTATCTCTCGACTCAAAGACATTACAGGATTGTCAATAAACATCATGTGAACCTTGTAACTGAGAAAATATTATGGTTTCTCATAACAAATTTGAACACGTGTCACTACCATGGCAAATTTACTTCCTTCTTTAGAAAAACTGAGCAAGACCAATATTATTGATAACAGGAGATGATATGCCATAATTATCAAGTTTGCATTTTAATTATTCAAGATCTTTATATATAGACACCTGCATATGTACAACTACGTTGCAGTGATAGGGACATAATCAAAACGTATCATACCGGTAAGGCGACATTTATCGCCACATCTTTCGGGTTAGAATATGCTCCAACAATGTTTCATCAATCAGCATTATGGCTTAAATGTTAGATTACTACGCACTTAGGCGTAAAGTAGTTCGATAGGCCCACAGTTTGTCTGTTTTATATACAATAGTCATTTACTTTTCTAAAATTTAGTAGCCATTCCGACCAATATTCCAATGGGATTTATTCGAATGAGCCAATGTCTGTGCCTATGGTGTGACAATATTTAACATAGTCTTTGATTTCTTATGGATTTTTCTTCGCCGTTCGACTTTATCCATGTGTTCTCCTGTTCCCCGTACCAAATCTTCTCACGGAATTAAAGTATTTTCAATCGAGAAATCTGTTTCCCATAACTCCTCGACCTTTTCTAAGCTCCTATAGTCCAAGTTTATCCAGACTTAATATAGTTTCCAGCGGGTCAATTAAACGATGAGGATAGTGGAAGAATTAAGTCGGTTAAATTTAATATATTAATACATGTCTGGGATGTCTTACGCTATATATTCCTTAAGGACGGACAAGCCATTGTATTGTTGAAATCAGTGATTAGTTTATAATCATACTATCCTGTACTATTAAGGTAAATAACAGTTATATTCATATTCTTTTCGTATGCAATATTAGTATTTCCTCAACTAATATGACGTGTTTCCTACAGAAAGCCGAGAATCTAGAGCATTTCATGTCGCTTCTCAATTTTGGATACTTTTGTGCTAGTTACATGTATATACTTTCTTTTTTATTTCTATGCATATATGTTCTCTTATCACATTTCTGAAAAAAAAAGCAGCGTTATCATGTCGGGGTTTAAATTTGATTAATGTTCTACTTCCTATGACCCGTGACATATCACTCTGCTTAAAAATGTTATCGTTTATATTCATTAGTAACTGAAGCTACGGTATAAAAATAAAAGATGTTTAGCTTTAGACCAATATCTGTAATGGAATTATATGCCTTTATATGAGATGGTAATTAGTAATAACTCGTGTATACATGTATTTTTTCCATACTATCCAGTGCATGCGGTCTTTCCATTTTGATTTATGATTTGCTGAGTGTAGGTGTATGGGTACGATGTCCATTTAGTGAGGTATTAATCGCTAAAGACATCAATCGACTTCTATCTTAAGATTCTGAATAGGAACTCGCTGGTATGCCCTTATCATAAGCTAACCAGATATTAAAATCACAAATTCTAGGACTAACTGTTACACTTAACACTGACCAGGTTGTTAATTACGCATAGTTAGTTAAAGGATGCATTCATATATATTTATAAGTAAGGGCGGTGGGTCCGTTCATACTTTCTTTGCTTATTATGTGTAGAAAGACCGAAAGTCTCAGCAACATATTAATAGATATAAAGTTGATGTTTATATGCAATTTGGCTAGACTTTGCCTATTGGCCTACTTGTAAATATTTCAGCAGATACATAACCTTAATGTCTTAAATTTTAATTGTAATGAATAACAGTTGTTTTAAATATGTAGTAATAGCTTTAAAATGTGTTTCCATCAATTTCTGTGTTAAGCTGACATCTGGAATTTAATTGAGTTGATATCTAGAGTCAAATGTGAACTGATATCTAAAGTAAATATAGCCGATATGTTGGGACAGATAACTCTAATAAGATTTAAGTTGATACCTTGAATCAGATCTGGATTTGATATTGCAAATGGAATATGATCATCTGAATTTTTTCTAGAGCTTGCCTATCGTCAGGCGCGTGTGTACGATACAGGACAAACATTAGACTAATTCTTATTTCTGAATTTTTTCTAGAGCTTGCCTATCGTCAGGCGCTTGTGTACGATACAGGACAAACATTAGACTAATTCTTATTTCTAATATTTAATGTGGTCTTTGCCCCATTAGTTTTGTCAAAGATATTTTTAGATATTTTCATTGACATTGTGTTCCATTCATTAACTATAGTTGGGATAGGTATTTTGCACAGAACAGAGTATGCTCTCTGTTTGCATGAAGACCTCATACTACTTAACTAAATGGATGTTACTATTCAGATAATTTGGTATTATTATTATGTGTTTCGTTTTATGGACTTCTTGTTATCAGTATTATTATTATTTTTAAAACGCTATATTTGTATATAGTGCCAATCTTCCAACGCAGAGCAAAGTTCAAGAACATAATTTGAAACAAAATGAAATTTAAATGTACATGACAGTCAAAATGATGAAATAACATTCATACAGAATATTTCTTAAAACTGTAAGAAATATAACATCTTTTTGATTAAAAGCCTATTCATAAAAAGTCTTTTACCGATTTTTGAATATTGTAATAGACTTTTCTGATCTTATGGAATGAGGGAGCTTATTTATAGCTAAAATGATAGACTGAGCAATAGGTATACAGTCAGATATTTTGCTCGAGTTTTTGAAAAGCAAATTAGCAGACATCCATTTTTTATGCAAATTATGTCTTTTTGGTATTAAAATCATTTGTCATAGATGGTTTAAAAGCAATATAACTTTGTGTATCATCTGCATACATTTCATATTCTAAATCATGGCCCCGAAAGTGCATAATGTAAATAGAATAGGTCCAAGAACGGAACCCTGAGGTACTCTGTATAACATGTCACTGTTATTAGAAAGTATATTATTAATTGGCGCTCTTTGTTGTCGAACAATTAAAAAACTTGTTATAAGTTTTAATGCTTAGCCATCTATGCCAAGATCTACATTTAAATGACTAATAAGAACAATTGTAAGAGTGATCAACTGTATTAAATGCAGCTGATAAGTCTAACAAAACAAAATTTTTCAAAGATAGTCAAAACATAATTGTTTTTACGTCTTTTGCTCAATAGGTTGTCAACTCACTATTATACGATCATGGGTATCATTCTCTTACTTAAAAATCATCACATCGGAAATAACAACACAATTACCTACATTGTTTTTCTTTTCACCCCGTTTGAATTTGAAGTTGCAAATGACATATTTGCCAATTTCTCAACTGGCAATAGGATTATTCTTTAACAAGGTAGGACTGTATAAATACCATCTATTTTAAGGCTTTATTTTAATACATTTTAAAAATGTAACTTAAAAATGGGACGTTCTCACTTTAATTGCGCGATGAACACACCAGTGCTCAATCATAGGGATATGATTTGTTTGGAAAAAAGACGAATTAACTTTTGTATAGAGGATATTTCTTACTGTGAAAATCCTTTCTCTTTTCAATCCTTTCTCGTTTCAATCCTATAGCACTAAAAATAACAGGAAGTACGGCCAGAACGTGACTATCAATTCTGAAATGTTTTAACATATTGGATTTACTCCGCGTGCATTGTTATATTCCGGCTACCCAGTTGACATATCTAATCGGATTAAAAAGGATACATTATATATGTACACTGATGTTCATTATATTTAAGGTTGTATTCGAAGATTTTTCTTAATAATCGGATTAATCTTTTCATCAACTGACTATTGATTTTTTATTGTCGTTTAACTTAAATAGACTTTTTTCAACTTTGGGCACCAGTAAAGTTTAAAGCGATGGTCCTTACAGGTGGCTAATAATAACTTTTATATTTCAACGTCTTTCAAAACTAATGCCAGATAGGCTTATATTGATAGTTATTGCTTGTCAACCACGCAAATGTCTACTATTCGGCTGTGGTCTACGGGTATTGTCTCGCCGGTTCCGTGACTTTGATTTTAATACTGGGTGGGCGTACACCTTACGTACTTTCCTGCTTGACTTTACATGCTTATCAAACACAGTCATATAAAAGTGTCTATACAAAGGATGCAATTTGTTAATGACTACATGGATAATTACCGGCTAATGATCAGATCACTCTAATACCCAAATATATTTTAATCAAATTATTATCAACAAAGATGCTCGGCATTGTAAACGTTGGTCGCTGAGTTGGTAATATCTAGAATATTGCATTTTTATTACCTCCCACCCTACCAGGTATTGTCATTACCAGCGGTCTTTTAAATCCTTCCTTGCGCACCAAGTAAGTTGCTAAAATGTCTGTATCTCATCTATGACTCTGTAGATACATATATGTCTTAAATTCTGCATACAATCCGATCTGAATATTGCCAGTGTTCACGTCAAATCGAAAATGATTTCCTTACCAAAATTCCATGTCTCTTTAATGTTCTCTGGGACCGATCCGCTCACGTTTAAATAATTTTTTATTGATAATAACCGTTCTACTTACTATCAGCCATTTTTTTTATTTGTTAAGAAATCGACGTCTAAGGTATGTTGTTGTTTTCAACGAAGAACAAAGGGTACGGCGTCTGTCTTGAGAACAATACTTGTATGTAGAAGTGAATCGGGAACACTCTAATCCGCCAATAGCTCACAATTAACCAGACTTCTTTGATGTCCATCTGCTTTCACAGTTTAACAGATTTTGGTTTAGCGGCATGACTCAACAAATAAATTGGTTTAACATTGTGAATGTTGTCGCCTCCCCACCACAATACCAACAGTTTTGATGTACTCTGTTTGGGGGAGCCACGGGATAAGGGTTTTGAAGTCGGTGTTGGCCGAGAAAGTACCTCGAGCGTGGTTTGCAGACGGAGGGCTCGACAAAGAGCAAAATATAATCATAGGTCGTAGCGCCATTGTCTGAACCCAATTACCCACGTATTTCGGTTGGTGTAGAACAGTAGGACGTTAAACCCCAAATTTATTTCATTTCTACTCGTCTGGGGTAATTTTAAAAGTATAATGTCGTGTTCTACAAGTTTTTGATAAAACAGGCATTTTGATAAATCTTCATTTTGTCTGTTAAATCCAGATCACTGTATTAGGAATTAAACGTTATTTTGGAGGAAATGTACTCACGTTGGAACCCTTTCTTTACGCGCATTTATACTTTTATAATTAGTAATCACTTCGTCATAAAATTTAACCCTGTTTCTTACGATAAGCCGTCCAACTTCTGTAGTTAAGAGACGTCATCGTGACAGATTAATCGAATAATTTTAGTTATTTTTGTATATTTGAAGAACTGTTACTACGATTTGTCTAGACGAACAGCATACGAAGAAAAAAAGTCATTATAAAGCTAGCATTGGGTAATTTTCTATACATGTTCGTGTTATAGTTGTAGTTAAATCGTTTACGTCTATTGCCTGACAGTCTGTGTCATAAAATTTGGTGACCACACGAAAAGGTTAACTGACACCTTCCTTTTACTTGAAAAGGTTTGAAGGAATCATCCTGTACACGAATAACTACTAAATGAGAACCTTCCCTACGAAAGGGATAAATATGAACTGAGCTGTAACGCACTACTAAGCAGATATTTCACATATATATCAACATGAAACCAAACTTATTTAATGTAATGTCTTATGTTGTTATGTAATTAAGCACATCCGAGTATAAAGGAAAACCATCATGGCGAATAGACTGGCTTGTACGAAACGGATAATAAAATTATTATTACTGAAGATGACATATGAAACTTGTCGATGTCTGTCAACAATTAGACACGAAAGCTAGGCGATCGACATTTTTGTTCCTACATTGACGATTTTAGCCAAGAACGCTAAGTACTGCTCCGAACATTTTGTGGAAACATTTATTCCTCTATCATTTTCGTGTTTAATGGAATTGAAAATGTATTATTAGTCTTGGTGTGTGACATTGTAAAACTGATTAGTACCAAATACTGCACTTATTATTCAATATGGCGGCCATTCGGGACAGAGATCAATAGTCTTTGGACAAATATGTTTTGTACTAAAGGGGTTTTTGATTGTGTATGGTCTGAAACTCTAATAACCTTTAAAGAGTCAACATGCTATGGTGCCAGTGAAAAGCTTCATTATTTAAATTGAAGATGAAAATGAAATTAAAAGTGTTATTTAGATGGTGACTTAGAAGATTAAACGAAAAAAAGGAAGATTAGATAATCTCTCAACGCGGATACAAATTTAATATATTTGAAACCATTACAGATGTCTAAAGATTCCCGCGTGAAATCGATAGAAACTAATTTAAACTTCAAATTGCTATAACTTAAGTTAGGTTTGATCGATTTAGATACATTTTAGACTAAGATGTTTTTTAATAAAAGTGATTTTGATTGTGTATACTTCTAAACTCTATATTTAAGTTTTATTATGTTGTAGTTTTAAAGAGGGTTTATGACAGAATACCAGTCAAATGCCTACACTGAAATTCTAACCCATTGTGTCAATTATGAGAAAATTTTAAGTCCCTACTAAATTTAGGATGTGGTAATGCAGGGGCGGATCCAGGAATTTTTGCAGGAGGGGGTTTGCCAGGTTTCTGTTACGGAAATCTGCCATCATCGTCTCTAAATTACATAGGCATACATACAAATTGAGCTTTTTAAACAGAGAAATCATTTTTAAAATGATGTAGGATCACTTTGTGATGTAATTTCATTGATGCAAGGCATTATTTTTTTTTATGTAGCTGAGCAGGGGGGGGGGGGGAGGTGTCATATACGGCAACTGTTTAAATTATAACTACAAATTATGTTACGGGAAACGGTAAAATTGCACCCCATTAGTCGGTACAATTTTTTTTTTTGTTTCACTGGAAAATGGCGACATTTATACCGTTTATGTTTTATTACCATTTTGAAAGCAACCAATATTTTAGGTGTGTCATATACCCTCTTTAAACCCACAATATAGATTAAATATAAAATTCATTGTATCACCTTCATCAGACGGCATAATGATTAGATGAGGCGAGACGTAAAATGACGTAGTTACAACTTACATTATAAAGCGAAACTTAAGCCGTTAAAGAGGAAAGAACTACAATCGCCTAAACGGGAAAACGACGGTGCTTGATGATAAAAATGCATTTTATTAAAACAAATAACTTTTCTGTTTAGAAAATAATTATATATGCTATATATCCAATTAAACTTCCGTTATGAATATAAATCTGAACTTTTTATGTGACCTTCCTCTTAAATTGACATTATTATCATCAACAAGAACTTATTACACAACATAAACAAAACATGCTTTCCAACATAACAAAGTTAACATAACATTTAACATCTAACATTTGAATTATTTTTTTTTATTAATTATATGATTGCTCCATCAATATCTGCACTGGATGTTCCCTCGGGAAGTCATCAAAGCCTAACATAACGGTAATAGAACGAGTTTTATTTAATCACAATTGACCAATCATAAATAAGAGACATCGTGCATATATTTATAGCGATAGTCAATATGTATATTTGCATTATAGTACAATAGCAAATTTGTTTTCCTATAAATCGTTAATTAGTAATTCACTATATTATTGGCCGACATTTCCTTCTGAGATGGTGGATGATATTACAAGTACAGAGAAGTCTATTATCACTAACGATCTTTTGTTAATATGCAATGCAAATTTCATGTCTGAAGTTAGGGAGAGAAAAGTTTGATTAATTGATTGGAAAAGTAATCTATGTGATAATTAGTGAGCAAATTGGAAACATGCCGTGAACAAGGCATGCTACTCCCCTCTTCAAATAAATCATCTATCGATCTAGTCTTCTTTAATCAAATTATTAACTGCAAGATAACGTTCATTGCAATTTAAGAGGACTATTTTTAACGATTCTTCTTTCAATGGCTGTCGGCACTTAATCTACAATTAAGGTGTACAATTATAGTAGCTTTCGCTTTAGTTTGCAGACAAAACCGACATTATTTCACCATCTTTGATAGATTGTTTGGAAACTTCGCGGTGATTTGATAGAGTTGACTTTTGTATTAGATGTCTAACGATTGACATCACATTCATATTAAGTGAGTTTCGTGTTGACAGTAATTTATACTAGTTTATTGAAAAATAAAATGTCTCTACGGTTATTTTATAATTTAGAAAAGGACAATAATTTTACTGTCATTTTTCTTAAGACAAGAAAAATAGCGTAACTAACTAGGTCGTCTGATTCTTATCATATAAGAAAGAGGGGTTTAAATTTATCTCGGCCGGTTGATAATAATTTAAGTTTGGATTTGACCTGAGTTGAATATGTTTTCACAAATGGAGTATACACAATCTGAGATTGATCGGCCGATTCATTGTTGAGGTATAAACATGTCAACTTTGAATTTACGAGGCATTTAGATTGTAATGGCTTTAAATTGAAATCATTTGTATTTACGCATTAATTTGAACGTCCTTGCAAATCATATATAGAGTGACCACAACTCCTAAAAACCACTCGGACATAGACCAGTAGGTTAATTAGTTAGTGACTTGATCACCCTTTCCAGTAGACAACCATACCATTTAATGTTCAGGCTCTAGAAATTTTGTTTGCCATACCAAGATAATGCAATCGAAGATGTGATTTTCTTCGTGAAAAAAATACATACAATATTATTCACTCACTACAATAAAATCCTCTTCACAGTGGTGCAGGACGGAGGGTCTGACGTACACATGAAAGAAACCTTGGCAGTGGAATTCGATATAAGAGTAGGCCATGGTGTCGCTGCCCGGGCGGGCACAATTTCCCTCATAGCATTTTGTATGGCGTATGCAAGTCTGCATTGGCCCAGTTTGAGCATAACATTAGGACGTTAAACCCCATTTCATTTCATTATCAAGACCTGCATACACAAGCTAACCTACCTTGGTCCTACATATTCAGATACCACAATTTCATTTTCGTGGTATAGAAAATATAATAAATCCCCGACTTTAAAATTTAATTTTCCATCATAACGTCAAAAGAACAGAAAATAGACGGAAAATGTGAAATTCCATGCATACTTCATAAAATAACTATGTTAGGATCTCGGGAAGATTTTTGTGTATTATTTAGTTGAGAAGTTTTTGTTTTATTTACCAAGAACAATTGATCTATTGTTTGATCTTTGTTTTCTTTTTTATTTATTTGTGGTCCACTCTATGTTTAATCTGCGTCTGGCATTCTTGTCTATTCACTGGAAAGATTAATGAGATTTTCTTTTCTTAAGACGAAATAAGACAATCTTATAACAAAAAAGTCTAGAGTAACGTAAACAGTATAAAAAAAAATCTGACGAGTGTTGTATTTGTGAGACTAGTTTTAAGATCTACGGCGTAGGGGTCCCAGAAATCCAGATCACTGCAATATAACATTGCACGATGTATTGTAATCAGACAACAATGATTGCTCCCAATATTTTTTATGACACAAAATGGAGTCTTTATGGCAGACAGACATACACTCTCCCCTTTACTTTATAGCAATCTTATTTTTATGTCGAAGCCATACAAAATATTTTAGCAGATTTTCATGCGGATAGACACGTTATGGCCATCTTGGAATAATATCCGTGATCAGCTAAGTGTATTGATGTATCATTATTCATTTGTGTATCGACTGGGTGGTTAAGATGTCTTTGCTCATATTATCTGAAAGCTCATCACTCGAATAAGACACTTATGAAGCCGGAGAAAATAAAAGCAGCACATCGTATAGTCTCTTTTATCGGATCCAGGAAGCGAAGTTGGCTGAAAGGAAGTTCTTCCCTTTCTGATCATTCATTACATACATTTTTTAAAAAAAAATATCCTAATCATGTACACCTTATCTCGAGACTGAAGTTTGGTTTCTGTTTTGTGAAATTACATGACCTTGCTGCCTTTCAAATGTGTGCATTCATAATTTCCGGAGACAAAAAAAGGCTTAAAGCCCCAATAACACTCTTGTTGTAACTAAATAATATGTCCCAATCTTCATTCTGGTCAACAAATTGTATTATTTTACAATATTCCAATTAATTGATGATATAAATTTCATCTTGACACACCTAATTTAAAAAATTGGAAAAATTCAACTAATTGATTTGAAAAGTCTAACGTAAACCTTTTCAAATGTGACTTTGATTTAAAATATTTTCGAGCCCTCTGGACAAGTAAAATAGGTCGTAATGGATAATTTACACAACAGGTAGGACACTTAAACATCTAGTACTTAGAATAAGGCTATTATTTATTTTCTGGGGCTGCCAAGCCAGCAAGAGTGTTATTGTCCCTTTAAGTAATGACCCACATTAATTCATGTCAAAATTGCATTTCAATTTAAAAAGATATACGGATTGTTAGAGTTCATGTCATGTCTTTTCACCAATGAAAATATGATACAATTCCAATCAAGGACCGTCTTCATTATCTCGGCCAGGACGTTAAACCCCATTTCATTTTCCAACCAATATTTCATTTTCCTACCAATTTTTAAATGCATTTTTGACATGAATTTAATGTGGGTGATTACTTAAGCCTTGTACTATGTTACGTTTCATAACCCAAAATTGTTATTCCCGAATTATGGCATCACAATTCCAAGACCTCGTATTCGGCTCCTGGCTCATATAGTACCATCATACTTGTACAGTTTTGGCCAGTTTTGGGTCGCTGTTGGCAAAACAACGGTGTAGTCGATGATTAGTAAGACTTAAAACTAAATACGCGAGTGCAATAATATATGCAGACTGTGGGATAGTCATGTGATAAATATCATGAATGAAGCTGTATATGGTAAAGACAATGTTAAAATTCTAAACTACAACTACATATTTATCTTAATTATGAAATCGTTTGTATGCGATAATTAAAGAAGACAATAATTCGGGTTTATTTATTTACGATACAAGTTTACGTCCCTAAGAATAAGCAATGACGGTGTATAATCGATTTTGTTTCCAGCCTCGTATCTCAAATCGAGATCCAGATCGACACTTTATTTTGACCTAAATAAATTAAGAAGACTTCTGCTCGTTTAAGGAAGTTAAAAGAGATTATATTTAGGATTTAACAAAGCTTTCCACCATTGTTTTATCTCCTTGATCGTCTTATGTTTTGAACATTAAATTTCAATCTCCGCAGCGAAGTCTTTCATTTCCGTCATCTTTGATGTGCAAAGAGCTTTGATGACGTAAGTGATTGATCCACAGCAAGCCATTTCTCTTTTAATGCGGATTTGCGTGTTCGAAGACATTTTGGAGGATTTCCTATAAGTATTTAATTTTTATTGATTGGCTATGAACATCCAATAAATAATTTTCACTAATAAAATTTTAAAAGATTGATAAAGGAATAAGAGGCAATTTTTTTTGTTATTCTAAAATTTATTTGACTGTTATACATCATGTCAAGCTTATTCTTCCCCTCAAACTGTAAAAATTGTTGTAGCTTGTAATATCATACATAGAACAAATCAGACTAATAAGTCGCCTTAATCCACAACGTTTAACATATTGCTTAAGTATAGAAGCCCATCTTAAGGTCCCAGCATGTCTGAATAAAATTAGAGTAGTGAAATCTCAATAATATCCATAATCTTCAGCATTAAAAACACGAATCAAATTTTAATAATGACATTTTTCAATCCAAATAGGTTGCTACAATGAACAATTTAAAAGCGACGTCGTCAATTTCTTACGCTCTCAACCGCCATTTGAAATGGTGCGCCTTGATGAACGTCAACATGGAAGTGAAATGGCGTTTAACGTTCACTCGATACAAACCAGTTCATTTCGGGTCTAACACATATCATTAATTCGCTTGCGTGTTGGGGTCTTTAGCAGTGGGAGGTAACTGGAGAAAACCCAGGAGGTTCAACAGACGACCATACTCCTTGTTACGCACAGCCGGGGAATCAAAATCACACCAGTTGACTCAATGACAGTTCTTACCATACAGCACCCAGGTGCTAACCATTCGGCCATCCAAACCCCTATGTTTGATCAGGCGCGACATAATACTCAATATTATTATTATCATCAAATATCGTTTCGATGGCAATACTAAAACAAAATAAAAATGAAATGCCATTTGACCGATTAAAGCAGTACACGCCGTAGCCATTCATAGAATTTGTGCCAAGTAATCATTAGGGGGTCAGAAACGATTAGTGATCATAAAGAACAATTTCTATAGGGACTGAAATATTTTATATGTATTACAATAACAGGGCTATGAATTATTAACGTTTACTGCCTAAAGGTGTATCGGAGTACTAGATCTAGATCACATTACAAGCAAAGCAATCAGGTCTTCACAGCTTCTTACAAAGACGAGCACTACTATCATACAATATATGATATCAATTTGAATAATTGTACGTCTTTTTCAAGTGAGTAATATCGTTGGGGTTATACATTAGTTTGCGGTTCCAGAAGCCATCCATAAATCAAATTGCGAGAGTAATACATCAAAATGATTTTCTCGTGACAAGGAAAGGCTTCAATGAAATAAAGATATACCAAAATTCATTTCAGGCCGCCAAACAAGCGTTTGCTTTATGTCTTGCGAGAGGTTACATATGTTAGATCAAATTAAGCCTGTACCACTCTGTGTTAACACAAAACCCCTTATAACCCGTCATAGATGATCACTGGCAGAATTTAATAAGTGACCGAACGGAAGAATTCCTGCTCACTGGTCGGTTGCCTCCAGACTTCCATCCCTATTTCATCTATTTTATATTAATCGATGGTCACTGACCATGTAGTAGTATTAACTGTAGTAATATTTAACAATCTACTATGTCTCTTCTAGCTAGTTCTTCTCTCTCTTGTTTCAGAATTGATCGCAGAATGCTGCAGAAGAATATCGGCAAATTACTACTCGGTTCCATTGAGCCACTCAAAACAGTGATTAAAGCAGCAATGGTTTGAAACATGCCAGGGCTTTCCGTGGGGTAAATCTGATAAATGATGTGTATTGGGAGAATGGGAGTACCACAGTTAGACATGGTAAACGGCAGCTTTTGCGGAGTTATCAACAATCTTTATAAAGTTATCTTGGTGTTGTTAACCATCATGTTTCAGAGCACCAGTTCCTTTAATAACAGAACCGCAAAACCCATCGCCTCCGCCTTCCTTGCCGGAGATATCATTCTTGGAGGTTTGTTTCCCGTTCATCACAAAGGTATTGGTGAACAACCATGTGGAGAAATAAATACTGACCGTGGGATCGAACGCCTCGAAGCCATGCTTTTTACAATTGATGAAATCAACCGAGATCCCAGCATATTACCAGGAATACATCTCGGTGCATCTCTTTACGATACGTGTGCTAGAGGAACGTATGCGTTAGAACAATCTCTTGAGTTCATCAGAGCCTCATTTTACTCTCTCGATACCTCAGAATTTGTATGTTCGGACGGATCACAAGCTAAAGCCAAGTTATCTCCAACTAAAGTGACCGGAGTCGTCGGGGGATCATACAGTACGGTTTCTATGCAGGTGGCCAATTTATTAAGGTTATTTAAACTTCCGCAAGTGAGTTATGCTTCTACCAGTGCTTCGCTTAGTGATAAGACGCGTTACGACTATTTCTTGCGTACAGTGCCTCCGGATACATTACAAGCTAAAGCGTTAGTTGATATCGTTCAAGAATTTAATTGGACTTACGTGTCGACAGTCTCGTCTGAGGGCGAGTATGGGTCGTCCGGTATAGATTACTTCCAGCAAGAAGCCAGAGCTAAAAATATCTGCATAGCTGCAAATGTTAAAATTCCGGCCAAATCAACTAATGCTACTTTTGATAGAACTATACGCGATTTATTAGAAAAGCCAGAAGCGAAAGTTGTGATCGTGTTCGTTAGAATTGAGGATGCGAAAGGTCTACTTGATGCCGCAACACGGTTCAATCTTACAGGTCAACATGTGTGGGTCGCCAGTGACGCATGGGGTCGACAAGACGCTCCAGTGAAAGACAATCAACTGGCAGCACAAGGCGCAATAACTTTAGAACTACAATCAACGCCAATCAAAACATTCGAAAGTTATTTTCAGAACTTAAACCCTCGTGGGAATAAACGTAACCCCTGGTTTCGCGAGTATTGGGAGGCCATTAATAAATGTAGCTGGAAAGAGAACAAGTACACTTCAACTTCCAGGAATATTCGATATTGCACGGGGGCTGAAAAACTTACTAGAAAAATCACCCAACAAGAAGGCAAAGTGCAATTTATTTATGACGCGGTATATGCGTTAGCTATAGCCTTGGATACAATGCAGAAAACTTTATGCCCGAACACGACCCGACTGTGTCGCGCCATGGAACGAATTGATGGAGAACGACTCCTGAAGGACTTTCTGTTGAATGTCTCTTTTAATGGTAAGTGCCTGATTGAATTGTACTAGTTAATGCCCATGCGCAATGGCTTTATATCTTGCCTGTAAATATCAATTAATGGTAATGAAGTCACTCTGATTAAAATTGATAATAGGCTTTAAGCAAATACGTTAGATAGATGTCACAATACATTAGTCAACTAACCACACGATACCATCGTTTGTTAGAATTTTAGAACATTAATCAGAAAATTCCTCAACATGATATATGCTATCGCAAATTAACTTCAAAGTGAACATCGCATTAATAATTTAGCAAAAATATTAATCGCAAAGCTTTAATGGGCAGGGTCGTTTTACTTAATATTAAATAATGTGCCAGTTAAGAAGCAACTGGAAGCTTAACTTCCCGGTCAGGCTCTCCGCCCTGCATCACTAAAAAGGAAAAACTACACTAGGAAAACCCGAGGAATTTTTTCAGACGGGACCCGGGACAGCCTAACTCACTGAATCACCGTGACCCCCTTCTCCGTTAAATTTATAGCCCGAGCGATGATCCCGTTGCGGGTCTGTCATGTTATGCCTTTAAATCTATATAATCAACCCCAATTGATTGTCAAACATTCTGTAAGACACCCTTACAAAAGTAGCACATAGTAACAGTTTCTGATTACGGTGATATCTGGTTTCAATATTAATTAATATTGATAGTATATTAAGAGTAACCTGATACATACCATTCGTCACATGATACTAAAAATGAAATTTAATACTTATAGGGGATTTCTAACTGAATGTTATTGTAAGTATCGATTTTTAATTGACTTGAAAACAGAATTGTGAATAAACGGTTGGTGTACATGCAAGTCCTGACACTAATAAGACGAATGAAAACACTTGAAATCTACCTTTTTTAAAAATCTAGAGTTCTATGTTCTATACATTATGGGAACTGTTTAGACCGTAAGAAATCATAGGATCTGGAAGTCCAATCTGAAAATATTTCGGGTGTCATAACCGTGTCTTTTGCGTTAACACGTTTCTTTTATATTTGTGTTAGCATTTTTATTATTAATATAAATTGTAAGTACTTTTCATTTGACATATTGTAGTACTTTGCCGGAGTTCAAAAGATAAAAAGTACCTTGAGATCAGTGAAACACATGGACACATTGGTGCAGGACTTCCATAACATAACCGTAATGCAGATCTATGAATAGGAACTAACATTTTAGATATTAAAGTGCAGAATGACTTGAACACGAATACGGAATTGAACTGATGTATTATATTATAATCTGTGAATACTGAATACTGCATGCCCGTCCTAATTATGAAAGTTGAATTTTATTTCAATTCGGATTAAACTTGGTGGCATAAACCTACATCTAACTACATAATATTATACTGCTTTATCAATTTTCTAATTTAGCCCCCTGTAATTGGTTTAAAACAATACTTTGATTATTTGACTACATGAAAAGTGTCGGTTCAGGTCAACTGGGCAAAAACGTTTAACGGTGTTGAAAAATGTAAACAAGATAAAACAGAAACCAAAGTATGGTCTTATTTTAATCAAACCGAAACTGTGCCTTAGACTACACGGAAATAAATGAAATTTTTCCTTGAACTTGTCTGAGTGAAAGTGACAGGGAAGACATTTACCATTAAATATACGAGAAAGCGTATTCTCATAAACCCAAATCCGTATCTGAAAGTTCTTATCGGTATAGCGATTTGTTACCACTCGCCACGCAAATATACTATCATTTATTGAATAGGTAATCTGCTTCTGTTCAAATATTCATCAACTATGTAATGACGTCACTCGTATAGAGAAATTATGCTACGAGATTCAGATATCTTTGATCTTGTGTTATGCTGCCTTCGAAAATATCGTATTTACAGAAATACAAGTTTTCGACTTAAAATGGCACTTTCATCACGTGACAATATCATTTTACTTTAAAAAAAACTGTAAAGTTTGACCCTTGACTTAACAAGTTAGTAATATGCACCAAACACTATTTCCAAGTCCAATGTTTCGATCGAACGCAGTCTAATATACGAATGTCACCGGTATAAATATAGATGTATTCAGAATCCTTTCACGACTAAATTAAAGTTTTCTTCCATTAGTTCAGCAGGTCGACGGCTGTTAGCATTAACTATGATTAAAATACACTTCAGAACAGACGGATCAAGAACCTTTTACCCGACATTCAAAGAAATGCAAAAACAAGATATTTAATAATTGAAGATATGAAATGTCAATGTTTGGCCTTTCCACAAGACCACGAACATTATTAATACAGGAGGTTCCCTTACTGATGGTCGACGATCGTCGCCATATAGATGCCAAAACACATTCGTTTATTATATCCATGGAGCAAAGGCGGTATTTGCCGACACTGAACAACATGGTCCAATATATCATATGCGTTAGAAACTCTTCAACTTCCGATATAAGTACATATACACTATATAATTCCCAGACGTACCCTGACTTATGTCAGACACAGCTATAAACAAAAATCACCCAAACAATGTATTGTTTATAATTAAAGCTATAAGCAAAAGTACCACCTGAGGTTTAAGTAGTGATTAAGATTTGATAAATGGTCTGCCACTTTCCGATTTATTTTTGTTTTCTTGAACGAAAACAAATCTCATCACTTAGGTATTAGTATGGGCAATGTGTTTTTCGACAGGTAAAATTAAGTATACTGATCACTTGTTCCATACTTTCCAAAATGTTTGAAAATGTTAATGCAGCCAACTGTATTGATTAAGAATTGGACATGACGTCATCACCTCCATCTCGGCTAGGGACATATTATCGTATTACAAATCCCATTGGTCAAACCTTAGAAAGTGTGTAGCGCTAGGGACCCTGGTCCTGCATGATCTACACATTTGTAATAGAAATTTGGTTTCATATCGAATTAAACCCCTTACAACCGTTCGTTGAAAGATTTTACACGAATTAAAATTTAATATTGGTCCATTTCAATCAATATTGGTGTTGAAAATATGACATCCTAATATCAACCTTTAATTTGCAATGAACATGTTAAAACCAGTACACGAGTCGTGTATTTTACGGTATCGGGTATCATGTTTACAAAGAAAAGCATATCGTAAGTCATAAGTAATGGCTGATTTTCAAACGATAAAATCATTATAAAAAACGACTGCGGTACTATTTGGAATATTCACGTATTGAATATAAATCCCTTTATAAGTTGAGCGTAGTTAATGGATCACTGCGGTTATAATACGGCCGATTTCCTGTTTTATTAACCAATGTGGAAGCGGACGTAAAACCCGACGAACGAAAGAACGATGATATTCCGCCTAATCTTACGTGGTATTCACAATGGATCACTTCACTAACCACATAATGGCTGTTTCACAGACCGACAGCAATTTGTTTGAAAAAACTGGGCACACACATTATGGCTGGCTCACAGCCCGACAGCAATTTGCATAAACTGGGCCCACACATAGACATACACGAATCTGAGGATTTATGTTCACTTAACCGGAATTCTGAAACACATAAGGTACATTTCACTTTTATAAAAGAATTTGAAAATCTGCCAACTTTTTATTATAAATGTATTTATTCCAACTATACAAAATTAACAGTGAAGTTTACGGTAATTACAGCAAATATATTTCTACATTCCGTCACGTGATCAATTGGCGTATAAAAACAGCGAAGATTATGACTCGAAATTAAATGTTATTCTTAGCACACACGCTGATTATGCATTGATTTTTGAAAAATCATTACAGTACAAAGTCGATAGAGAACAGATCTTGCATAGGACTTCCGACACACTACTAGTTTCATCTTTAAAAACATTGAGGAGTAATCAGCGCAAAGTTGACAATCAGCGCACCAGTTTGATATGCGCGGACGGGGTAGATTCTGCGCTTTTAGAACCATTTTCTTGTATTTTACTGTTCCAAAAAATAGAGCCACACACCCTTTAATTAAACACTAGTGATTATTCACCAAACATTTTATATTACGGTAACTAAAGGAAAGACATCACATAGCCCATTTCGCAATGTACTTGACAGTTCTAGTTACATCATAATTATCAAATATTAATTAAACTCTTTAGCGAATAGTAATCATTTTTTGCTTTTAATAAACTTCTATTAAAACATCTATGTTTAGAAAGTAACATGTATTATCCATTATATAATGGTATATTCAATGATACAACTAATTGATTTGCTTGTAATCAATTAGATACTATTTGATCAGTGAGCATTGATAATGTATTCCTTTTACTATCGCATGTAACCCAATTTATATTTTCTGCCTAATTTCGGCTCACAGCGAGCTATTTTATTTTTGTAATTTTAAAGAAATGGTCAATGTGTTTTCGCTATCATTTTCTGGCATCATGTTCTATCAGGAATTTCCAGACCATTCCTTTCAATGATGTCTCTTGGCCGAGATCTATTTTTTAATCAATTCATTTTGTTAAAAATGGAATCCATGTTCCCTTTGTCTTGTTCTTAGCATATCAATAAATGGAATGCTTTTAGGAAATTGGATTACCAGGAACTATCTTTAACAGTTTTAGCCTTGAACCTGTCCGCATTTTAACACTTATAGTTGTCGGGGTGTACTGGCAATACGGTCAAATCTAAGATGTTTCTATAGGCTGGAACAGATATTAAAGAATACATAGGCCCATTGTGGCAAAAACTTACAGATATCCATAATTTGCAAACCCACATTTCCCTTTAAGTAAGTAGCGTGGAATGCTGATAAAATGTAATAATAACAATAATTGATGTGAGAACATTATTGGTTTTAAACTCGTGTTTGGCTCTACATAACGAGCCGCAAGTGATAAGTTTTTAACCCACATATACGCTTCAACGATCGGCGCCATACATGCCTTTACATCCGTCAGTATTAACCCTCTAGAGAATGCCAAACCATTGTTCGTTTATATCGCGGTCAATAACACTTTAAACATTTCAATTGTTACAGTGTTATAATGTAACGTATTTACACTAGAGAGGTAACATGGTTTACTGCTAGCAAGCCTGGGTTTTCCACTGCACCAAACTAAACAAGATTCCTTCTGACAATCAATAGCCTTTCATTACATTTAACTCACAAAAAAGGTTTTCCTTGTTTTTCTACTTTGGCTATAATGACATGAAAAATAGAATTGGTTACTCTGCACTTATTGTTTTTTCCCTTTCACTAGGTCGCCACAAAGATTGAAGTGTTCCCCGCTTTGTTTATGTTGGAGCGGATTAATAATAGCAGCTATATATATCACACGGAACCCTTTTGATCCATCGGTTGAATACCAGTTTAATTCCACACTATTCAAATAAAAGTTTATTTCAATATCATTCCCCTATTGAATGTTTATTTTTTCCACAGAGTGGTACTGTTTATAGATCTTTTTCCCATTTCTTCTGTATTGTATGGTTCCATTCATGCTTCCATCTACTCATTGGACTCATTGCTGCTTCCTACTACTCACCCGAGTTCAGTTATGCGTTCTACTCATGATCTAAATTCAGCAATGTTTCCTAATCATGATGTCGGTTCAGTTATGTTTCCTACTCAATGATCTGAGTTCAATTGCTGCTTCCTACTACTCACCCGAGTTCAGTTATGCGTTCTACTCATGATCTAAATTCAGCAATGTTTCCTAATCATGATGTCGGTTCAGTTATGTTTCCTACTCAATGATCTGAGTTCAATTATGCTTGTTACTCATCATGACCTTAATTCATTTATGCCCTCTACTCATGATCTGAATTAAATTATTCTCCCTTCTCATACTCATAACTTGAATACAGTTGTGCATCATACTAATGATTTATGAAAGAGAGAGAGAGAAATGGGGTTTAACGTCCACTCGACACAAACTAGGTCATTTCAGGACTACCATTTGGTTTTATTTGCGCGTAGGGGTCGTTAGCAGTGGGTGGAAACGGGAGGACCCGGAAAACCCCAACGAAATTGGACATGCGACCCTACTCCTTAACGATTTATGTATCCTGCACATAATATGAGTACAGTTATACACACTACTCGCGATCTCAGTTTAGAAATGCATCCTACTCATGCTTTGAGCTCGAGGGTCATATCCAGTTATGCATCCTACATGGATTTGAGCTCGTGATCATAATGGATCCTACTACTAATCTGTGTTCAGTTATGCGTCCTGTTCATGATCTGAATTCAGTTATACCCTGCCCTCATGATCTAGGTTCAGTAATGCTTCCTACTCATGATCTGAGTTCCGTTATGCTCCCTACCCGCGATCCGAGTTCTGTTAAACCGCCTACTTATGACATGAATTCGTTTACGCCTCCTACTCATGATACGGGTTCAATCTGAATACAATTATGCTTCATACTCATAAGTTCATTTCAAATGGTCTTGTCATAACGTTATTATTTTGATTTTGATAATGCTATATATACTATTCAAAAAAAGTAGGGGATATTTGATTTTTAAGTGTTATTAAAGTCACCTAATGAAACTGACGAAGAAACAAATGACAAAATGAAATGAAGTTCACATTCATCGATTTATTCCAAATGATCGTTAGACTAAGTAAGGCACAGACTGACCATTATAAGGGTAAAATGATACCCGGGGTCAAACAGCAAAGTTACCACAGCATCACAACAAAGTCAGTAACGGGTAAATCCTCCTCTGTTTGCCAAACAAGCATTGATCCGACGTGGCATACTCCTAATGAGCCGTCTAAGGTCATTTTGGTCCAGATTGTCCCATTCCTGTTGCAACGCAGCAGCACGTTCTTGGACATTGGCAGGACGTTGTTGACGTTGACGTAACCTCTGTCCAAGCATGTCCCAGACATGCTCGATGGGGGAGAGGTCGGGACTCAGTGCTGGCCAAGGTAATGTGGTGATGTTCTGTTGTTGGAGGTAACCTGTAACGATCCTGGCCATGTGACATCTTGCGTTGTCATCCTGGAAGATGAAACGGCGGCCATGACGTCGTGCGAACGGCACAACATGGACTGCCAAGATGTTGTCCCGGTAGTACTGGCCCGTAACACGCCCTGCAACAACATGTAAAGCCGTTCTTCCAGCAACAGTGATGCCTCCCCACACCATAACAGAACCACCCCCAAATCGATCATGTCTGATGACGTTAACGTCTTGGAAGCGCTCGTTTCGACGACGCCACACCCTCTTACGTCTGTCCAAACAATCAACAGTGAACCTTGACTCATCTGAAAACATCACATTGCTCCAGCGTCGATTATCCCAGTGTTGACGATCCCTACACCAACGACGTCTTGCCTGAATGCGATGATCTCTCAAACAAGGGATCACGCGAGGACGTCGGGCGCGAAGGTGACCCCTACGCAGTCGATTCCGAATCGTCTGGCCACTCACTCTCACACCAGTGTCTATTTGAAGACGAGCGCTGATCTGATTTGCTGTGATGACACGATTTCTCAAGGCCAAGGTACGGATAAATCGATCCTGAGCTTGAGTTGTCGCCCTTGGTCGACCTGAGTGTGGTCTGTCCTGTACAGATTGTGTATCACGGTATCTGGACCATAGCCTGCTTATGACAGACTGAGAAACATTCATCGTCCGCGCCACAAAGGCCTGTGTTGTGCCGATCTGTAGCATGCCAAGGGCACGTAACCTTTCATTTTGGGTAAGTCGACGCATATCAAAATTTGTTTTCTGGTCACTAAAACAATTAAACTGATGTTTCCACCCTGGAATTCAATGCCACAATGACTGTAACATTCAAAGTCAGAGTCGTGCAAATCTTGGGTTGTACCCCCATGATGATCCCAAGCATCACCTGCATTCCATGCGGTAGCTATTGGTGCGTTTGGGCGTCACATGTAACTGGAAATGTTTCTTCTGTTAGGTTCTATAGTGACCTTTTTCGTAGTCATTTGCATATTTTAGTATTATGCCCCCAAAATCAAATATCCCCTACTTTTTTTGAATAGTATATATAATTTTAAATAGAAGATACCTAAAATGACCACGAACGTTTTCAGTCAGATATTTTCCTGATAAATCAGTTTGAACAAATATATGTTTAGGCGTGTGCTATGGTTTCTGTGCTCGAATGATATAACTGAAATATGAGAACTCATCTTACACTCTGGTAAATTATTAATATCTCTTTTTATTCTTTAGAAATACCCTATATACTATATATACAATATTTTCAAAATGAAATAAATATCAAACACCTTATACCACTTCTCATTTGATGAGTTCACATTGCTAATAATTTAAAGGGACTATCCCGATTTGAACAGAGGCTCAAAAATAAATATCTGAGTACGTATGAAATTTAAGCGCCAAAATATAGAGGAATGGTGTATCTGCCTTGTCTCAAAATTTCAGCTCCAAATGTTAAGTCGTTTGGACGTTGTGAACGTCAAAACTGCTAATCCGGACTCGTAACCCTTTTAAGATTTCAGGTCTATTTTTTCGTTGGGTGACCTGATAATTGATTCCCGTTCCTTTATAGGTAAATGCAATGAATGACCTGTATGGTGTACTTGATAACGAAAGGTAAATTTTACGTACACATTATTTTTATAAAATAAAAGTCTGGTTTTATCCAGACACTGCATAATACAGCTTGAGACACCGGACTCCATTTCCAGATGATGACTGGCGAGTTTAAGTTGTTTGTAAACGTATCACACATTTTAAGGAATTTTAACACAAAAATAAACAGTTTTATCCTCAAAAATATTATCGGGAGTGGCCCTTTAAGTTGTTTGGAAACTTGGTGAATTAGAGGATTTTAAGGAATTTTAACACAAAAATAAACAGTTTTATCCTCAAAAATATTATCGGGAGTGGCCCTTTAAGTTGTTTGGAAACCTGGTGCAGAAAAACCTACAAACAACTTAACATAGTCTGCATGGATTTCTAGAATATTACGAATGTGTATATAATTTCTGAAATAATTCGACAAATATAATGTAATCCGGTCACTAATAACGGAGAAGTTATAATCCTCAATATCACCAATGGAATTAATCTGAAGTTGCCATTGTTCATAAAGTATATATCAGACAATCAATATAACTACACTGTTAAAAAAGGGGCGCTACTAAAAATCCATAAACCGTGTAACATTTGTGCCACAGTTTGCGTTTTTATTCTCAATTTTAAGTTGTATGTATCATGTGCATTTCTAGATTTTTATAAGAAAGGTTTCTGACTACTGCACGTAAGTTAAATTTGAATCAATCTGATGTAGAACTTGATTTAATTTAAAACCTGGCAGACATTATTGAGCTGTTGTAGACTCAATGTATGATTGCTCAGCGTAATGTATGTCATTTGGTTCGGGTCATCGCGTATTACCATGTATACTTGTAGTTGATTTCAGCTAATTTCAGGTCTTTGATGTTGCAAGTCGTTTAGTTTGCAGCCGTGCGTTTATCACATTTTACTGTGGATTGAGTGCAATAATCTGTAACCAACTCTTACTTGTAGTGTAAAGGTTACATTCCTCCTCTGACATGTATACTCGGAGTATGTTATAAAAAAACACATACTTAAGTATAAAAAAACACATACTTAAGTGCAATACGTAATTTAAACTTGTGTAAACTTTTGAAACCTGCGGTTAGGTGCAATGACGAAGTTTCGAATGTGGTGTAACAGTAATTGAATGTCAAAAGTAAAGCCACATCCAGTCGATCACATATTTCTTCAAAACATGATCATACATCCACAAAATTTTCAAACAAATCATTCAAATTTATCATCATTATTTGGATAAATTAATGAGCGAGATTCTGGATGGGGCTTTACACTACAAAAAGTCACAAGTCATTTGACGCTCGGGCACGTGTAAACTGTGTTATTATTTGTGAATGTGTCCGAGCTAAATTTGACTGTGTATGAGTTAAATTTTACCGATTACGAGTTAAATTTTTCACCTGATTTATCATTAATTACTGTGTATGATTTGAATTTAACTTTATAATTGTAATACTGTTTATAGGTCGTATCATTGATTAGCTTCTAACGTATTGTGGGATTTATTGGTATCTTCAATATACAAACATACTTTTGTGGCGTTTAATTTGTTTGTTGCGATCTCGACTTCTGGAGTTGAACGTTCTCTCGACACAACTAACTTTTCGATGCAATTTTATTTAATTAAGATGCTTGTGCGTAGGGGTCATTATAGGTTGAACAGACGACCCCACTACTTGTCGCGCTCAAACTTTAAATCGAAACCACACCACGTGACTAAATGACCGAATTTATGACCTAATGCACACGCGCAAGGTCCTTCAACCACCAGCCTCTAGGGATATTGCATATAGCTTTTTTATAAAAAAAAAACGATCACAATATTTAAGATCCTTAATGGACCTTCATCATAATCATTAGCATCGTCATCATCGTATGTATCATCTTCATCATATAGATAATTTTTTTTATAATAAACGGTTAGTGTTGTTCCAATATGACATTGTCGAATTACATTACAGATGAATAATCTCCAAATAACTGGTGTGAATCGAGACATCCAATGATTATGTGGATTAAAGTACCATATGGGGTCCCTTGGGATAGAGATATCTACGGAACCTTTGGAGATAGTATTTAGTTTAGTTCATAATGTTATAAAGATACCATCAGTCACATACCCAGCAAATCAATTGATGTATATTGATAGGTAAACATTGTATATTATTACTGGAGGCAGACATTGCTCGTGATAAGAAGATCGAGCTACATGTATTAGTAGAGAGGGCGATACCATCTTCTACTATGAGATTATTATAGGGCTATAACAAACCTATAATTCTTTAACAACAAACTCCTCTTTTGCTGCACTTTACTAGACTCTGCGTCATAATGCCCTGGATTTCATCACTGGATTTATACAAACAGTGTACGAATCAAAACGTACTAGAAAATCATAAGGGTGTCAAAATACATATATAATTAGTTAATATTGTCTCGTGATGCGGCACATTATTTTGAATATACAAAAAAAAAGAGAACCGATGGCCAGTTTAAGAAAACCTTAAACAAAAAACATGTGATTATAGAGCAGTAACAGACATATAATTCTGTTACAATAAAATAAAACCATGTACGAACAATCCACACCATTAGTCAAAATTCGAAGTCCAACCAATTTCTCTTTAGCTGCACTTTAAACAGCTAGCCTCTACGTCTTAATGCCCTGGAAAACTGCGGATTTCACTGGATTATACAAACAATGTGCGAGTAAATAATTAAGGGTGGCAAAGAAACATATTATAATTATTTCAGATCGTCATGTGATCTGACATGAAGTCAGTTATGTGGGCATGATAATCGCTCGAGTGTTTTCTAAATTAGAGCATTGTTGTCTGTAGTAACTACTTTTGTCCAGGGCTATTGACTAAACACAGCGCCAAAGATGATTTCTTTCAAAATCGATTGATTGAATCGTCAAGAAGATTTTGTTGTATTTTACTTTTTGTTTGGGATGCTGTGGTTCTTTATCGGATGCGTACCTAGTTACCTTGTTGTCGTCCTCCAATTAAGCCATCTACTCACATTAACTTCCCTAATGGGTTGTTTTCGCTTAATTACACAACGGTAATCAGTTGATCAATTAGTGGCCAAACAACACAACTAAACGACCGAGATTCTTATTAACGTACAAATGCGACTGCACATTATAAGATTTTACCTATAACAACATTCTTAGTAATCTATGTTTGAAGTATTTAGATTTAACGATTATATTGTTCTAAAAGATACCTTCAGATAAAACTGTTCAAAAGTTAACAACTAATATATGTCAATACAATATATGTTCTCTTTCCTGCAGCCATGGAGACGACTTTCTTTTACGCGGAAACATCTTGATTTTACTCATATTTCTTTGTCATTAGAGTGAATTGACACAAAGAAATTTACACAAGTCTAATGGTTTTATTTTTTACATTTATAAATGGATTTTATCCATGGTCTTTGCAGAAAGAACATGTATGGAACATGGTTTAGATACCAGCTTAAAGATAATAATTTGCCATTATGTATGTCCTCAAAATCCCGGTAACATAGTTTTTTTTCTCTTTCCTGGTCTACAATAGAAATAACCTTATTGTAAAGTCTATGATAGTTAATTGCGTTCAGTTGTTTTTCAAAGATATGATGAATTGAAAATTTGTGAACATTGCAGCGATATATATTATAGATATTGGCAAACAAGGCCAGTGTTACCCATTTCGCTGATGGGCATATTTCAACCCAACTAAATCAAAGCAGGGGGATTATCTACAGTCCGATTTTGTTTTCTGTATTAGATGTTAAATAATCCATTTTAGCGTGTGTCAGTGTCTTTAAGATAATAATAATTTACTCATTTATAAGGCGCCCAAAATCCAGCTAAAACCTGCTCGATGGCACGATAGATACAGAAGAAATTGTTCGTTTCGTGACTAAAACAATGTTCTAAGACGTAAATTGGACTTGTATTATGGTTAATTTCTGGGACTTTCTGAAATCAGTTCATTATATAGAATATCGCCAGCTGCTGAGCAGACGATGTGTTCGTAATATCGGCCATTAAACGTCTGCAAAGTGTTATATAAAATCCAGTATGAATATAGTGTTAATTGAGCAGGAACAAGCGTCGGTAATCACCCCCATTATATCACATCTGACATAGTTGTTATCAATATCATATGGCAGTTTCATGCAGATATATCATCATCGTGATTAAACGCCTGCAAGTATAGTAGAATGTCGAAAGTCAAACGTCAAAAGTAGACACTAGACGCTCGGTATATGAAATTATAATTCTGGCTATATGAAGCTAAAAAGTTGGACGCTTTTCAAGTTAAATGCTGAAAGTTACTGATTTCCGTTTTACTTATGATTTTCTACTTTCTACTCCAGTACTTAATTTTAGCCGGATAACCTTCCATATTCGGTAAAGCAGCAAAAGCCCCGATAGGTATATTAACGATAATAATATAGGATAATAGGTTTGATTTTGTCACATACAAGTATATAGTTCGTGTACAACTCCCACCTATATTAGAAGCAGATTGTGAGTAGATAATTCTTTCACAAATGAGAGGTTTCAAATGTTTGCAAGGCACGTCCGTTTTGAATTGATGTAAAACCCCCATCGTTCGAAATTTAGCATCACATTAACTTATTTCAGAAAATGTATCGTCTAGAATACCTAATAAAAAAGCAGGTAAAATTCATGGTCAAAATACAAGGAGGAATTCTGTTAAATCGAGCAACTATTAGGTTTGTCACATGAGAATTGTCCTTAATTGGCTCAACACTTCCAATCAGTGTCCAAGCCCGTTACCCGTTGCAGTTACCACACTACACCCCACTCCACCAAAAAGAACTGGTGTTAATTGGGCACATTGTTTAAAACACGAAGTTAGAATTTTTAGCTCACCATGGCTTTAGAAATTTACTTATGACTGCTGTTGATGACGCTTTTAAGTGATTTTAAGCTCGAGAGAATCGGTTATGTTTATTAGTGGCGATTAGTATACACTTGACTTCCAAACAGTTCTAATTCTTCCCTTACAATGACATATTGTGTCCTTTATTGTATGCAAGCCACGTCCGTTTCCTGCTTTTTCTAATATTACGACATGCGATCACCTTTCTTTTATGGTCCACTCTGTATACAATTTATTGTTAACCTTTATTAAGGATGCCAGGGAAAATTGACGGTGATTTTCTTTAGACAATCAGTCCGTTGCCACATTCATTAGGAAACATTAATACGACGAACGAGGAAAAATTGTTAATGGTGTGTCAACCACTGCGGCGCAAATCTTGGTAAACTAGAATTCAATACGCCCCAGGAGAAATCATTGTGAACAATGATTAAATGTGAAATAGTCTAGAGAGACAAGCTAGATCATTGGACAAAATAACAAATCTCGGTAATTATCGTAAATTTCCGGCCTTTCTCGTAAATATGGAAATTTTAGATTTCTAATAAGACACAAAACTATCACGATAAGTACATCTAAGACATCCCTTTGCAGCAGTTTCCTTACGCGCGGAAAGTGTAAAAATCCTTTTCATTGTACATTCTTCAGTGATTCTAAATTTAGTTCGGTCATCTCTTCGGGATCAATACCCTATCGATCAAGATTAAAAAGAAATTGGTGGGTCTCTAGAAGACGATGATCTTACGGGCAGTGAACGGTGATAGCGCTTAAAGTCTTCCTCTTAAACTTCTTTCATGAATATTGACTCACGTGTGAAAATTGAGCGTGAAATCTTCTAGAAATTTTAGGCATGGAAGTGGAATAATACATGTATGACCCACAGATGGATTTACAATCAAGAGAAGTGGCAACTGGTTTTTGTAGCAATTTGTAACATTAAGCGCATTGCAATTTAAACTTCTAAAATGGATGAACATTTTGATGACCAAAATTTAAAAAAAACACTTTTTTCATTTGAAGATCCCATAAAGTCACTCTGATCGCATTATAGGCCATTTATATTGTAGTACACCCCTTCATAATATATTATAGCCCTTTGTAATGTATTTTACAAGTTTATAATATATTATAGTCCTCCATATTACATATTTAGCCCTTTATAATATACCACAGCCCTTTTCAATCGATTATTCAAATCTTGATTTCAAACACTAAACTATCTTTAGCGCTGATTTATTGGTCTTTATTTTCTTAGAACAAACAAACTACATTTCAGACTATATGAACTACGTTGTAATCCAATTTCGTTGCAAATCATTCTAGTTTGCTCAGATTGGATAATAATCCATCACGATATCAACTATGTAGCACACTGCCCTATATATTACAGTTAATAATTTGGAATTGTATGATAACCAACCAGCTTTGTCCACATTTATCAGAAGCAATAGTAACTGTTGAATTGGTACCCTATCTGTCGATAATTATTCTTTGTATCAAGTTTCTTGTTACAAACGTGGTTCCAATTTTACAACATGGGTTTAGTTATTTACATGGATTGCTGGAATACTTTTAGATGTTTCCGATAACCAATTCAAATCATTGTTAATTGATTGATTATCGCGTGTAATTTCTTGACACTAAATGTTACCACCTGAGTTTAATCATTTAGGTTTATGGAATAAGTTTTATATTGACCTCGGGACTAATGCCCAATATTTGAAGATTATTAATTTTAAGGCTTTTCTTGATGCACCTAAGTTCATAGCTAACTTATTTTTTGATTAGGACAATTCTGAAAAACCGGTACAAATCTTGACAATGGATTGTCCAATACACGGGCGTCACTCTCTTGTCACATTATTCGATGATTATTCCCCTTATGGATGTGTTATGGCTAAAGGAAAAGAAACAGGGCATTTGTGACATATTATCACACTGAACCAACATTACAATACAATTATTTTGCGCCCACAAATCCACTGGATACTATACATCTAACACCGGTATAATTATCACAACGTATAATTAAGTTCCCTACAAATTACCATTATTTCGAGTGTACTTTTCTCTTGAGAGCGAGAGATAACCCAGCATTCATATTCCAATTGTCTTATACTGAATCATTAAATCTGTACACTGTTTCACTTAATAAAGCTATGAACACGTCTTAGTGGGGTATAAAAGATACGTTAAGACAAACAACCAATTATTATTTGACGGCGATATTACTTCGTCGGAAGCGGACGTTAAATAAAACTATTTGACCCAAAGCAGAAAAAAAACTCAAATATATTGTATGGAACCATACGAGATAAAACGTTTTTTTTTTTACAAAACACGGCACATAGTCCAAAATATTTTTTCACCGGCTTCGGTGGCATTTAGTAATTGCACTGGAAATACACGACATAGTCTATGGAATCAATTAATGTATATTAATGAGCGATATTTCAGCTAGTATATATCCAGCAAAAAGCAGTCTAGTGGAAACGTCGCTTAGTAATAGACCATAATTGTATGCCACAGAAATGTGTTCTGTGTATGTACATATTATTTTTTTTAAAAATAATATGACTAAATAAACGTTGACAACGCAGTTTTCGTAAAATGAAATAGAAGCTGAACAACTCGGTCATACATAATTCTTTGAAGAACAAATATGGACGAGAGCTAATGCAAGTAGATTAGCCGTTGTTCGCAGTGTGCTTTCACATGAAATATACCCCGTTTATAGCAAATTATGGTTCCGTAAACCAATTTATCGCCTGATGTGGCATTTTATATTGGAAGCCTCCTGGGGTGAATGTATTTGAGAGATAGTGGAAGCAGTAGGTCGAATACATGCTATTTTGTAGGGAATTCGATTATATTGACGTGTAAATAGACAGGGAACCGCTTATTGCAACTTCAGTCATTGTTGGAGTACGTTCAAATAGAATATAGGATGTATCTAAGAGAAACATGGTGAGCATATTAATACTGTTAATAGTATATAATATGACGTATTTCAACAACTGCTGCAACTAAACAATTATTAGTTTATCGTGCCTCCTATTACTAAGAATCCATTTATAGTATTTCAACATTTCTTTTGATCTAAAAATAGTTGAACCAAACCTAATTTCTCAGTAGTGTTAATATATAATATATTTTATTATGTTTTCATAGTGACCCCGGTGTTAATTTATCATAGGGCATGTATTTTTTGTTATGTCAACCATGGAATACCCATTACGACCACTCCAATTTCTGACAATTATTCTTAGGCTTATTGCCCTTAACCAGGCCATATAATCATGTCAAATCGCCGATGAAATAACACAGTATAAATATTTGATGTCTAACAAAATGTACCTAAAGAATCAAAATGCGGCCCCTGTGAACTCCCCGGACGAATTGGCTCCTCTGAGCGTATGTTTAATAACCCGCAGTTGTATTTTATAGTATATATAACCTTTCTGATAACCCTAACATGTCATATGATACAATAATCATTATATTACTTGTGGCGCCAAGCAAATTATCTATTTTATTTATTATTTCATTCACAAGTCATTAAATATTACTTAAGACTATCGTCTGCTCTGCTTTTAATTTGGATTGGGGTGTTTGGTTATTTATTGGTCTCAAATCACCATATCAGTAGGTTATTCGTTATTTATTATCACCTGATAAGTGTGATATCTATTTATATTTAGCCATATTTCTTGGATTATCGCGATAATTTATTTATGTCACTCTAGTGAATTGTCTCTCAAAGTTTATCGCAACTTTCTTTTTTGTCATTGCCACGTTTGTGTTGCTGTACATCTCTGTAGGGTTGGGTGTTAAAAGCTTAGAAGTATGATACTGTGTGAATGAGTATGGTGCGACGTCGAGAAAGTAAATCTGATAAGCAGTATACAATCACACTTCATACCCTCTCAGACTCCATAAGTACGGTTTAGACAATTCCAAGCGTAAAATCGATGGGACCACTGAAAGGAATTGTAACAGCTTCTTATGTAAAAATAAAAATAGTAAGGGTTTTAGAAGTGACAGTTACATTGCAAACAGTATGTCGCTATCGATTTTTTAGTGTGGTCCTGTAAAAAGCTTAAAGTGAATGAGGGGTTTTTTTCTTTGTACTAAACAAAATCAGGGTATAAATAAGTCTATTTAATTTGGTTTATTCCAAGTACGAAAAATAAACATGTCGAGTAGATATTTCCATAGCAGAAAGAGTGACAGTCCTAAAGTGGGTTTTCATTTAGAGCAACAACATATCAACGAAACTTCAATATCAACATAAAGCAAATTTGCTTCCATGTATAAAGGAAATGGCACGAACATAACAGAACCTTTAAATGTTAAAATTCCATTGAAATTCCAAAAGGTACGTAGGACACGTTAGTATACGAAAATATTATCATATGCCTGTTTCAATATGAACCGTGTTTCTTTTGAGTATATTTCGGTAACTTTTGATTTTCTTGTGGACGTTTCCTTAATCAAAAACGGCGATTATGCATTAAGTTGTATTTATCTTCCAGCGAATAGTATTGATGCTATACTTTATCATCCTGGTCGTTATCGACTCACCCATTGACATTATCAATTATCATATAATCCTCTTGGATTATCTTAGCCGTCACCGTAGATTACGGTATTTATCACTTCTATGATTTATCATGATCGACTTAGTGGATCATGCAAATCGTCAAATATAGTACATTATTAGTCTGCCCAATACTGTAAACTGGACTGCCAAGGCCTGGTGACAACGCATCTTTAATACAGAGAGCAAGTACGGTTCGGCTATTTATACCACTGAGAAATTGGAAGTACGTACCGTCTGCACTCACTAATGGCATATCTGTGTAACTTTTAGTGGAATCGCCGGTCTTGCTACAAAATCTGTTCAACAAAAGAAATTATGAAATGGACGCGCTTTAAAATTTTGTTAAAATGTCCCTATGTCGTATGGTGTCAAAATTTTATGTAGAACACATCAAACTGCGATATACCACTTTAACCTACCATGGCATCATGTCGTATGATGGTATAGCTATATTTGCAACAGCTAACGGCTGATGATAAACCAAGAAACTCGTGTGATGAAATAAGAAAAATGACTGGAGGCAAGTCATCTATATATATATACACATAATACTGGTAATAATATCCCTAAACTAGAACCAATACGATATTGACTTAATCAACGTCACTATGACACATTCACAAAAACTTCCCTAAGGTCAATAAGCTGTTAATCTCTTTCTATGGTCTTTCTGGACGCATCCACTCAGTTTAAACCTTTCTCCGTCAGCGTCGTTTAAATGTTCAAGGATGCAGACGCCATGATATAAAATGATGTATTAAAGTGATCTTGTCTTCGTTATCATGACAGTTTGGACAAAAGCTCTTGTCACGCAGTAAAATTAACTTTCCTAAATCGGAGTTGAATGTTATCAGTGCCCATACTTTTTTCTAAGATCGATATGAACTTTTTTCTTCCCCAATTCGTTTTTATCATCGCGGATTCAAGAATCGATTCATTTGAGATCAGCTCAAATCAGACGGAGTGAAATATTCGTGAGAATACTTATATATGAAGCTTTCTGATTTCTTTGTTTCGGATTTAATGTAACGTGCAAAGATCTCGGTCTTCTAGATAAAAAAGAGAAACCCATTTTAAAAACGCCTGCTCTGTGTACGTGTATAGGATATTACTACGGAAGGGTGGTAAAACACCATGCATAAACAAATTGCAAGTGCAAGAGATCGGGACCGCGAATAACTTAAACAAAACATTGGCAACGGGGCAAAGGGTCGTAGATGGTAATCAATGCCAGTCTCGGTCAGCCAGAACCTCACAGTCGTCATGAATCCTGACAACGAATTAGGATTAATAAAAATAGATTTTTCTGAAATGGCAATTCTTAAATTAATTCCATGGGTTTCGACATCTTGTTTCAGGGAATCACGGTGGCTAAGTGGGTAAGGCGCTGGCTCGCTAGCCTGGAGTTCGGGTGTTCGATCCCTGTATTGGCCGAGAAAGTTCATCTCGATCTTTCGGCTTGGTTTTCCCTTGTCAGTGATGCAGAAGGAGGGCCTGACAAAGACAACTGCCTAGTCGTTCGGATAGGACGAAAAACCGAGGTCCCGTGTACACATTGGCGTGCAGGTAAAAGATCCCATGGCAGTTGGAATTCGATATACGAGTAGGCCGTAGCGCCGCTGCCCGGGCAAAATTTCCCTCATAGCACACTGCATGGTGTATGCCCGTCTTCCATTAGCCCAGGTCACGTGCAGAAAAATAGGACGTTAAATTCCATTTCGTTTCATTTCATTTCACGTCTTGTTTCAGGGCTAGTTACCCCCCTTAGATTAGCCGATGACCTAGGTATTCTCAAATGTTGACAACCCACCCGGACTAATATTTATAGAATATTTGTCTAAATGGTAGAGACTACTATAATAATTGATGTTCGTACCTCATATATAAAATTCTGAGAAATAGAAAATTTCAATTTTGACTAGGTCAAAACATTATATGCCATATTTTCTTTGTGACAAATTTGTCATTAACCCCGTTTCCGTATTTTGGATTATGTTCCTTGAAAGATGTATGCATGACTATAATTCCGTTTCTAGACATGCCGGTGGGTGTTATTTCCTCAGAAAAAACATTAGGTAATTGAAAATAAACTATTTATATTTCAATTCACTTCAAAAGCTTTTCCAGGTAAAAAAAAGTATTTATTGATTTTTTATAAAAAAAAAAAATACGTGACATGATTAAAAGACTTATATCATCAAAAACTTGACATTTAGGATTAGACAGTACATTGGGAGGTGAATGAGAACTTCGCTGAAGTAATAACGCATTTAATATTTGCAACACTTTTTCACGTTTGAATAACGCAAGCCATTAAAATGCCAGACACTGAATTATGTTTAGTTTATGTTTTGTTATTTCACATATTGGTTTTATGTCTACAGTGTCATTTCAATACCGGCCATTAAGGAATAAATACCCTTTATTAAAACTGCTGTATTTTCTACTATTCAAAACTTAAAAATACTATTTATCATCTACAGAAAGGAGCCACTCGTATAAATATCACTATTTAAGACCATGCATCACTGCTGATTTTGTTTGCAAATTTAGTAGTGATTAATGTCGACATTTTTATGTGTACACATTAATATGGGTAGCTTGTACAACATATAGATAACATTATATGACTACTTTACATGGATACTGACTCATTGTTTTGGCAGCGATACCATCCCATGTTAGGAAATATATTGTTCGTTACCTATTGTATATGTAATATTTGTGAATAGTACCTCAATCTAAGCCAAAAGTCCATCTCTCTGTGAACCGTTAGTACCCAAAGAGAACTCTATTCTCTTGTAAGTTTTAACTATTGGGCACACGTTCAAAGATGACATATTATTATTTCATCGTGAATTCATATTGTATTACTAAGAGTTACATAATGGACGAGTTTAGAATTCCGTTTGTCGATCTCATATAATTTAATTAGTAGTTTTTGTCACTTTGATTGTTTCACTATCTTTTGCTCACATACAATCATGCTTTTAAAATTCAATGTAATAACAATTACAAGAGTAATATTGACTAGGAACTGAATATAAATTCTTGGAACTCCTTCAATCGATGTACAATATCGTTAGAACAAGCATTGCAGGAACAAATGTAATAGCATAGACGCAGACCATCACAATAAAAACGATCCCTGAACAAAAATAAAGACAAACAACCGTTTGAATATATTCAACATACAAATGACAAGCTGGGTAAAGCGAAACAGTCGACGATCATATTAAGAACTGCAGAATTTAAGTGTCTAGTAATATCAGAAAAAAACGAGTAGAACAACAAGTAGTATTGATGTTTAAGAACATAGAATTATTTATTCCGTATAATTACTGCCAACTTATCAAGTCAAGTCAATTCTTCTTATATTGAATTACAGCAAGAAGATACATTTCAGATACATGACTAGAACGAGAATGACATACAAAAACAAATACAAAGTGATCTATAAAGCTTGACAACCAACCAGCGTAAACACTCTGAGTGATTCGAGCAATTGCATACCTAAATAAAACAGGTTTCATTTCTTGAAACTTTACGTCGTCTGTTTATTTTGACGTCGTACTTTTATGATTCTGATATCTGTTACGTCTGTAAATTGGATTATGTTGCTCATCTTGAATATGGTTATATTTGTAAACTGGGCAGTAATGGCTCAATGTTTAAAGCTGTATTGGTTATGTCGTGTAAATTCGGATTATGTGACCTGTCGTTCATCTCGAATATGGTCACATTTTTCTTAAATGTCTGGAGAGCCGCGATGGCTCAGTGAGTAAGACACTGACTCGTTAACGAAAAGACCTCCGGTTCGATCCCATCGTTAGCCATAAAGCTCCTTGAGATTTTCCAGCGTTGTTTACTCTTGTCTGTGGTACAGGAATGAAAGAATCTGAAGACATGGGTTATTGTTTACAGTTGCTTACCGTGTTAGATACATACAGTATTCATGCTATTATATCACTGTTCTTCTAATTTCAGACGGTTATGGTGCCCAGGTGCAGTTTGATAAACACGGTGATGCTCTTGGTAGATATACAATCATGAACTACCAACGAAACAGAACCAGTCGCCGTTACGAGTACCAAGAGATAGGAAGATGGTCAAAGAATTTGGATCTGGATTTGGATAAAATCATTTGGGCTGGTGGTACCGACAAGATTCCTAATTCCCGTTGTAGTGAACCGTGCAAAGAAGGGGAGATTAAAAATATGCGTCAAGGAGATCCATGTTGCTGGATCTGTACAAAATGTCAGCCTTGGGAATATGTCAAAGATGAGAAAACCTGCGAGTCGTGCGGTATGGGCGGTTGGCCGTACGCAAATAAATCTGGATGCTATAGGCTTGTGATAGAACATATGACCTGGACGAGCATCTACGCTATTGTCCCAATGTGTTTAGCCGCCGTAGGAATCATGTGTACAAATTTTGTTATATTATTGTTTATTATGTATAATAATACCCCGGTTGTGATGGCCTCAGGCCGAGAACTTAGTTACATGTTGTTGTGTGGATGCCTCATTTGCTACCTTATGACTTTTGTGCTGTTAGCCATGCCGTCTATCATTATATGTGCTTTACAACGATTCGGTGTAGGATTCGGATTTTCCATTATCTATTCAGCACTTTTAACTAAAACGAATCGAATATCTCGGATTTTTGAAAGTGCTAGACGGTCTGCGAAACGCCCGCCGTTTATAAGCCCTAAGTCACAGATTCTGTTAGCGCTCATTCTTATATCCATTCAAATTCTGTTTACAGCCGTTTGGTTGTTAATTGAAACACCGGGAACAAGACACCACATCCCAGATGAAAGAAAACCACTCATCATTTTAAAATGCAAAAGCGATGATATCTCATTTTTAGTTTCTTTAGTGTATAATATGTTACTCATTATAATATGTACAGTTTATGCTGTGAAGACAAGGAAAATTCCAGAAAACTTTAATGAATCTAAATTCATAGGCTTTGCTATGTATACAACGTGCATAATATGGTTAGCGTTCGTGCCAATCTATTTTGGAACGTTGAATTCTTTTAAGGTGGGTACTTTCTATTCCATTCTGTTATAAAACCTTATTGTTGCAATTTTTAAAGCTTGTCTTCAAAATGTTGGATTTAACTCCCAGGTTGGAGGGAGATCCAACTAAGACCCATTTATTTGAGTTTCCGATAAATGATTGCGAGTAAAATCGGTGAGGTCATGCAGTAACATTTGCCATTTTGAAATTTTTATCACATGCAAAGACACTTCTGCCAAAATGTTGCGGAAATATTACTATAGCTTAAATTTTACTTTGTGATTCTAGGATTTTTCTGAATATGGTATAGTTCAAAGCTAACTACATTTATCCTTATTATGTTTACTTGGATAAATAACCTGTTACATTAGGGTTCATCTGTTTAGGTACAACATGTACACAGTTTAGTCAAATGGCGGGACTTATTCCAGAAAATTAAGTTTTTTTAACAAAGCACCTTTGAAAGCTTAGATTTTAGAGCTCGGCCAAAGAAAAACTATGCCCCAGGTTTTTAAAAAGTCAGTTAAAGTGATTAGTTGTATTTGTACAAAGATTTAGATGTATCCGCATGGTTAGCTTAATAATGAAGGGCGATATACCCGAATTGTTTTCACATGAATTACGTATATCACCGACTACCATCAACACTGCCTTGATTAAATGGGGCAGTCATGGATATAAAGTAACAACCTATTACTCTTCCACAGACCGCATTATTTGTTTTATAGTGTTACAAAGCATGCAGAAAATACATTTCGATGTCTAGATAGGTTTCATCTCCCCTCATGCTGAAACTCGGAATATGGACATTTCCAACCCATCTTGTCTTTGTGTTAGCCATTAATAAAAGCAATGACGTTCAAACAAAATGGCATATTGTTTTAGATTCAATTCAATACGTATATTCTGATAAAACTTTTATCTATCGTATAAAAATCGATTTATTACGTCCAAACAAATCCGCTAGATATTAAAATTTCTTTACACAAATAAATAACCCTGTTTTCGAAAATAATAAGTAAAAATGAATGTCTGTAATTTTGCGATTATGTAGAACCTGTTTACATATTAGATTAAATTCTACCGAAAGATAATAATTAATAATCATTATGGAGATGCGCTTTAGATTGTACTTCTTACTGCACAGTCTGCAAAAGAAGGTACTACAAAAATTTGTCCGTTGACTCGTCAAATTACGTGTTAACATAGTAGAATGTAAACATAAGTATACCTCGCTTCGTGCATCGATGGTATTTATTGCTAGAAAATAATCTCTATATATTACATTAATTTTGACACTACGATCGTGTCTTACTTTATTATTCAAAAAACGGGGATGGTGAGGGTGCAACGTCCCCTGGACTGTCGATTCACGACTAACACATAGTATAATTTTTGTCAATAGCTTTTCAATATAAATCGTAATCAGTATAACATACTTGATTTAAATACTGAATCATGCTCATGAATACCATTAAGGTAAACGAATAGTTCGGTCACACTGTTCCGTTTCAAAGATTGGTAGCATGTGATGTAGTACATTCAACCGAGTTTATGTTATTTAAACTCTTTGTGTTAAGGTCAAACTTAAACTATTAGATTTATTTGGTTTCGTTTAGTATATTTGCAACAAAACAGTTTTCTTTCGGTCGTAACCATTTTGGTGTTACTCGCATTCCCCCAAACGGAAAATGAGAAGATTAGGTTGGAATCTGACATAATTATCACTCAGAGGGCTAATCCGTTACATTAGAGAATTCAGAATCCCAAATTTACCTTCTACCTAGAAGCAATGGGTAGCTAAGGGACCATCTACAAATCACGCAGTGTTGTAGAAGAGAAGACCCGATTAAAAAGTATAATTATAAAGCAGTAATGTTTTTAAGGCATGATTATACAAGACTAAACCTAAACTCATTCGTCTTCTCTGTCTCTGGGCTCATCCTTTTTCCTCTCTCTTCGCGCATATCGATTCTGGTGTTTCCAAATTCCACAAACAATTTTCAACTTGACTGTTCCAATCGATAAAGAAAGCTGAAAGGTGTGCAAATAAAGAAATATAAAAAATGGGTTGGCTGGCACTGGAGGCTCCACTTCCTTCCAAAACAACAACTACGTGTCTTGTGAAGACTAAAAACGTGGCATAAACCTATAGAAGCGTTTGAACGAGATGAATAAACCTGTCTGTCAGCAATTAAGATGACCGAATTTCGTATAAATAAATATTTTTATTAACATGATATTATTATTTTACATAGTAGGGTTAACTTGACATGACTGCTTTATATAGCGGTGAAAGTCGCAGTGGCTCAGTGATAAACATGCTGGCTTATTAGCCTGGGGTCCTGTGTTAGAATCGGTGTTTGCCGGTAAAGTTCATCGAATGTCCCGGGGCAGTTCCCCTTGTTAGTCATGCAAAACGGATTAATCGCTTGGATTTGACGAAAATCCGAGGTAACGTGAGCGCGTTGGAGTACATGTAAACTAATCCTTGACAGTTGAAATTTACATTGAATGGCTTCATTATCCCGGGTAGTGCAGAAAAGTTGGAAGTTAAAACCAATTCCATTCATTTCATCAATGCTAATCAACAACAGTTAATGTCCACTTCACTAATTACTATAACAAGATCGCATAATGTATGAAATGACGTAGCTCAAGGTTATGACGCCCAATTTATTCATGAGCTGACCCACCTCATCCACTACTCCCCTTCCTGCCCCCTCCACCACCACAACAAACACAATGCCCCACCCCATCATCCCCACGCCCCATCGCAAAAACGATCAACAACCCCCGTCAAGCCCAAAGAATAAGATATTCAGTAGCCTGCATGGAATACGAAGCCACGAAACTGAAAGAGTATTTTTAAAAAAAAAAATCTGATAGATCGTGACGTCTATCGACAACATATGAGTTTTGTCGACAACGTATCGAGCGTTAAATCTGAAGAGTTTTGTGACAGGCTGCAATAATGTGTACATGATGTGAAAAAAAAACTCCCATTGAAAATAGTGCAATATAATTTATGAAGTTCAAGAAAATAATCTCGGTATTGACAAGGAAATTGTACGACCCGTGGATGTCATTTTTTTTAGATCTTTACAAAAGTCTGAGATAAGCTCTAAAGTCGTCAATCAATAAAACTCATTATCAACAACTGACTGTAAAGCATGTGGAAGTTTTCGTCTTAAAATTTGAACAGATTGGATTATTTATTTTAAGTACAATTGCTTGAGAAGGTCACTGAAACTAAAATAAAATCGTTATGAATTGTTCTTTAACACGTCTGGGAATAGAACAAGCAGACGTTTCATTAATATTGAATTACGAACAGAGCCTACCTGTTACTGTTAGACCAAGCTTTTCAATAATTTGATCAGCAGCAATCGCTAACTCTTTCTGTCCCCGAAGAAAACATTTTCCCATGATTAAATACAGAAAAAAGATTAATGAAAGTTTATACAGGCATATTTCTGGACAGTTTGTCACCACCAAGAACTGTCCATTGGTCACAATTGTCTTTTCCACATTCCAGGGGTCGTGGTTATCTTTCCATTCCTTCAAATTAATATGCATTGTTTACAGAAATGACGGGGATACACCGATTGATATTCAATTAGGTCTGCCCTGTTTCTCTATTTAACTTACCATACAAGTGTTATTTGGAACTATTAGAGATATGGACCTTGATATGGTTAATAAACGGAAGTAGTATAATTTTTGATTATGCCGTAGACGAGGACGCCAAGGCTGTTGATGGATGTATGCTTTCTTGCCTTTCAACCCGTGTCTCAATATATTTATTGTTTTTCATTTCAGATTCAAATCACTACGCTATGCGTCTCCATATCATTGAGTGCGTCTGTTGCCTTGCTTTGTCTTTTTTTCCCCAAAGTGTACGTCATTGTCTTCCAGCCGCAGAAAAATGTGAGAAAGCTAACCATGAATTCGGCTAGTTATAAACTGGCACAAACAGGTTCAACTGGAACATCTAATAATTATGGTAAATATATTTTAATTCAGGGGTATTCCTAATTGTTTATAAACCAAATTATTCCATCATTCTTTGTCACGTGTTTCTAATTATAGGTTTATATTCAACACAAACATCGTTCATCTAAATAAAGCTCTATACCAAAGAAAGGTGCTAGTGTTAATGCTGTAATTATGTAAGGCCAGCATTTGATAAGCCACTTCTTTGAGGAATCCCAAGTTGATTAAATCTGTACTGTATACTAAATATTATGGGTATAAATCATTCAAATTTGTAAGCAACTATACAGATAAGAGTATATTTTTGGTGAAAGTGTTGATGATTACTTTATCTCATCGACTAAACAATATGTCTCATTGGTATACACTGATGCATGATTTAAACACTCTTAATGGCCCTCTTAATATAAACTGTCATTGTCAAAGAAACTCGTATTTATAAAATATAGTTGTGCTTTGGGTTTATCAAATGATATCCCTAAGACGATGAAGGAAATGAAAAGTCAAAAATATTAATAACCAGGGGTCACGGGTTCATCAATTGATATCCAAATAAGATGAAAGAAATGAAAAAATATGCTGTGATGTTTCACGGTATTCTAGTTTAGTAAGTTTTCACTATGCATTGTCTTATTTTGAATTTGTGTCAGTGAGACTGTTATGCGTCCATTTGCATTAACCAGTTCCTAGAGCGGGTGTGATTAAAAATCCTTATCTATAAGAATCGACTCGTTTGAACCCGTTTGGCGAAGATTATTTGTTGTGTTGTCTTTCAAGATCATAAAGTGGTGCGTCGTGTTGTATTTTAGACACAATCTAAATTCTACCAAGCAGTAAAATTGGGGTACAAAAGAGTTTATTGGGGTACACCAAGTAAGAATCTGCCCATCGTACCCCTTTGGAGTCCTTTTACCTATGTTTATGCACTGCAATGAATCACAGAAAAATGCAAACCAATGCGTTTGTGGTCGTTTGCTATTTTATGACATATTTGTATTTGATGAATATGAATTCAAAGAGTGGTCAATAGGACGTGGATCGGAGGTTGAAGCGCTGAACGGTAATTGGGTTGATTCTTCTTCGTCATACTCTCATCTGATTAAAAGTTTCGTATCAGCAAGAGGTTGCCGAAGGCTAGGAAAACATAAAAGTCCTTAATAGGTGATTTGGTAGGATATTGTAGAACTCAGATGTGTAACGCATATTTAAGGAAATTGGGTTAGGGAATGAAAATAAACTCATTTCGATGGACTGCCGACATAAATAATGTTTTAATTTTCTTAAAAATATACATTTCTGGCGAGTGATTTTAGCTTCCTGAGCATGACGACTGGGACTAATTTGTACTGAAAAGAACTTACCAAACGGGGAGGGTGTAAAGACTAGTTGTTAAGCATACGCAAGGTATATACTCAGGGCGGAGGGATTTTCGTGGCATGATATGGTGCCCCCTCCCTTCCGTCATTTGAAACGAGTAACAGTTGTTTTGTGAAGGATATGCATACACTGCCAAAACCCGTTTGAATTTGTGATTAAGATCTAGCTTTGGTTTGTTTATGCATACAAAGCCGAAATTTAGCTTTTATAAGTTTGGTATGTCAATTCGGAAAGTATTACTGATAAAATTATGTTATACATTTTTTAGATTTGGATTAAATTAGATACCTAAGCTATTACGTATTGACATATAGACGCCTGTGTATGCTCAAAACTAAAGAATAAATGTAATTTTACGAGAATTTGTTCTATTTCTAACAACCGACAGTGGTGCCTAATGAAGACTATTAGGTAACGAAACATAAACGTCTTATTAAAAAGTGGGGTGACATGGGTCTATTATCAACGTCCCTTTTTATGGGAGATATATGACGGCTATCAGTATGCATAATGTAAAATGAAGACATACATATCAATCAAAAAGGAAACTATTCTGACATCGATCATTACTAGAGACGACATATAAATTTTATACGTTTTAGCAAGTCTATTATATCACAAAAAACTAGTAATATTGTTGATTTACATGATTGTGTTCCCCGAAGGGTATATAAAACATAATTGTCATTGGTTGTTATATGTTTTATTGTATGACAGGCATGAGAAAGCTATTTTAGTATTGTTTATTGTCTGGTGAATACTGGTTATTTACGGAAAATGCAAATTGTACACCATATTGTAACTTTGATTTTAGACATTTATTACAAATCAAAGTCGTGATTCGGAACACGGGATCGATATGAAATTTATTTTAGATTTTATTGCAAATGTTAAAGTCGGGCATTCGTTAACGATATCCTCATATAAATTATAGGTTAGCGTTCTTGGTGCTATATAAATCTATAGCTTATGTGTTATTATGGCTGATCTCGTGCACGAGTTTGGGGTATGCGTTACCATTTCAAATTGGATCGATATGATATTTATTTTAATTTCTGGCATAGTACACTATATGGCGCATGTCCATCATTGTAGAAAAATAGGTCATTAAGCCCCTTTCAATTTCAATATAAATTGTCAAACTCCATCATTTGTTAACGATATCCATTTCTATTGTTGATGTGCACGGTGTAAGGTGTGCGTGCGTAGCTAACAATTTATAATATACTAATAAATTACTTAATCAGGTGTTAGTTTCTTTTCGTTAAATTTCTTATATTGTAGTCCAAAAGTAGAAACCAGGAAAAAAATGCAATCAAATACCTATTAGATTATATTCAAATAAGCACCAAAAGAAACAAATAAATTATTGCTAGTTATATCCAGTATACCCTTTTCCATAGAAACAACCAAACACATCCAGACATAGCAACGAAATGAAATGTCATCGGGTTTAACGTCCTACCTTTCTGCTCAGATAGGGTTAATGAAGATGGGCCCAGACATAGCAAAACAATGTAGACAACCAATCACAATCGAACAATGCCTAAGTTATTACAGTTTATGTGTCTAATAAAACCAAACGGATATGCATAGAATAATAGTTAAACCATCGTCAGGTCTGGCTCTAATCGATATAGTCTTGCGTATGGGCAGTTAGTTTCCGCCTAGATAGTCATAAGGTCTAATGATGGCCAGGCATTGTGATCTGTCTGTCATTTCTGCTCATAAACTTCTTGACAGACAGACATGAATAATTAAAGGTTACTATTAATGTGGACAGCATGTCCACTATCAATACAAGCTTAATATTGAAGATGTCCACCGACAATCAATACTGCTTAAATACACCGTACATCTTGGAATAAACATTGGAAAGGTTGCCCATAATAACACCTGTTTATTTATGTCCGTACATACATACCTCTCCGTTTATTTTTCTTCACAGTTCAATTTGTGTTTGTGCCATTTACATACAAGTCCAAGACATTAGCCCTGCTTGTGAGATTTAGCTTATAATCTCTTCTTAAGTTACTTGGAATAATCCTGCATATTTAATGATCTCGTGTCCAATGTCCTTATTCATGCGACAACGAACAAAGATATTTGATCAATTAAGGGATTTGACCAGTAGTGTAACATACTACCCCAAAATTGAATTTCTGGCTACGTGAGTAGTTCATTTTGCATATAGAATCATCCTTGACATTTTTCTTATCGCAAAAAAATCAATCTTCCTGGGAGTCTCTTTTTTTCTAGAAAAAAGGCCACACGGAAGTAATCGATTTATCTTTAAGAATAGAGGAGAAAGCAGTGGGGAAATTTAATTCATTGACTTTAATTTGAGGATCAGGATGTTTTTATTCCAAATCTAAAATGGAGAGTAAAACAACAGAGCAGAGTCTATTTGGTCTTAATCGTTTTGCTAGTTGCATTAAGTAATCAATTGTTCAAGATGACAGGCAACTATTCAGAGCTGTTTCCTGTTAGCCATCGATCCGTATTCTTCATCACGAATATTAAAAGTTTAACCCTGGCCGTAAAGCAAGCCATGAAACGTTCTCTTTATGGCGATACAAATTTCCAAGCAATAAAACTTTTCGCATTAGTGATGACTCTCTAAATACATTTGAATAACAGATCTGTGCTCACAAAAGGCCAATAAAGAGACAAGCAACGCCATAGTCATGTACACTAAAATCAAAAATCTGATTGGTTTATTATCCGCTTGTCAAATGTCAAGAGAGAATTAAAAGACGACATGGTTAAGACACGACTTTATTAACCCACAAACAGTTTGAGTTGTGGGCCAGGGAAAACTAACATGGACCGGCTATTAGCGCTTATGCTTGGTTGCGCGTCTTTCAAGATATCAGTATAAGATATTAATTAAGTGAACTCGATCCGGTTTTTTTCATTTCATGAAAATCAATGAAACAATCGTATGTGGTAGCTTCGAATGCAATTTTGGCAAAGATACACAAATGTAACTGGCTACGGTGATCAAATGGTCATTCAGAATTTCCAGATAATGAAAAAAATCTGACATAATCGTGTTTCATTTTTTTATGCCTAACTACATTAACCACCAGACAAATTTTTTTGAGGTCACGTGAATTTATTCGCCAATGTAAGGGCCTACATTGATATACAGTGCGGCGTTGTGCGCTGCATTACAGGCATTTTATATACGAATGATTCAAATATAACGGATTCAAATATAATTTAGAAAAGTAGTGCTGATTACAAAATTGTGTATGAAACGAAACGCAATTGTAATCTAATTTTAAGTCGACTGGCTTTAGAGATGTTATCTAAATAATTCCAACGCATTGTTCGATTTACGATTGATCGAACTGTTAGATGTGAACATCATATATGTTTGATTTCCCCTCCATGTTTATTTTTTATACCGGTAATGTGTCGCTTCACAACACAACCGAATGGTAAAATAACACATAATTTCAACACCTATATTTTACATTGTTGACATAATCTTAATCGAAGAACAATTATTCCCTTCGTTAAGACATGTTTAATTTGTTTAACCCTTATCTCTTTTCAGCACCATCATCGGAACACATTAGATTAAATGTTCAGCAACGATTTGGCGCCGGAACGACTACAGAAACGGAGACAGACCGAGATAGTCTGGCATCATTATAAGTAGGACAGATAGATAGTGTTTAAATAATCTCCTATTTAAGAAGATAGATAACTGTGGTTAGTTAGTGATCTGATGCCTGTAGGGACCAAGGGACGTAGCAATACTAACTATATCGAGTGGGCTTGTGCTCAGGAAACAAGATATAAGTCTTTACCGAGGTTGAGGTTAACCTTTATTTACCACCGATTGGTTGTTGGAGGATCGGAAGAGGCAATTGATATGCTAGTAGAATTAAGTTAGGTTCATTAGGAAGAATCGACACTGTGTTAATTAGTGCTGAGATTTGATCAAATGATGCGCCAAATGGCAGCAGTTATCAGATAGAGACAGATGAGCCACCAATAGCAACGCTTATTTACGGGACTTGATGTAGAGTGTTCTGTGGACGAACACGTTATTTTACAGCTTACACAAATTATAACAAGGCGAATCAATATTTTATGTTTAAAATGTGATTAAACTATAAAACCAGCTTGCTTATCGGATAACACCTTTAAACGCTTAAAGTAAAGGGCGAATGCCTTTTACCATATTTCAAAGTATCACATACTTGCACTCAGCTAAAAAGACTTTATCAATAATGTTAAATTTTATCCATACCGATTAACATGTCGGTTAACGAATTCAATTACATTTTTCGATAAATCAAAATATATAAATCATCGAAATTAATCGTTTTTCAGGCAATTATTTAACAAAAAAATCCCGTAACATATAACAGATTGGGGTTTACTTATGTAGCGAGAACAATAATATAGTAGATGTAGAATTGAAATGCTGTATTTTTTATACTTATTTTGAAATTGTATGAGACAGATGACCTAGAGTTACAACTTAATTGTTGTAATCGATCTTACAATAATTGAAATCTATGTTAGTTTAATTTCATCGTAAGGTAGCTTAGCCGCAGATGTCGATTAGGAGCGAATAAGTGTCTTCAAAGAATTATTGATTGGCTAAGAAGAGTGGTCTCCATATTTGTTTTTGCGCTTCTTTGAAAAATGTTACTGACAATAATGCTTAATCATTCCAATTAACACTAATAAAGTGACATCACAAACTTAATAAAGAACCAAGAACATAGAACTTGCTATTTCGAAAACCTAAACAAAGATTGATATACACTTCAATTGGTTTTAAAGCAATTTTCTGATCAGAAAATTCCAAATAAAAAATAACACCCCAAAATTATAGTAAATGGTGGATATAAAATTAGTAGGAAACAAACAAACCAAATTATGTAATAATAACTCGAAAATAAATATATTCCATACATGTGTAGAAATCTAAAGAACGCCATCGTTCATTAAAGGAATGAATAGATGGAATAAGGGTTAAAGGTGATTAATCGCTACATCTTTGGCACAAAAGGACGCAAAGCATATGATATGAATGTATATAATGTTATGGATGTATGTAAACTAATATACATTCAATCTGGTTATTCCAATCTACACCGGTAGTATTCTCCTTCACATGGGATATGTTTAGCCTCGTTCACCGAGTCCCTTCATAAACTGGCACTCAAAAGCATCATGTCACGCGATTCGTTTGCTAATGTTAAAATGTTCATTTTGCCTGAAATTTTGGATATCGGAAGTCCCCCATTTCACGGCGAGACAACAACACCAATGTCGATTTAAATTGACTAATAAGTTGTGTTTGCAGTGTCAAAGATACTGAGTTAGCGAGTTGGCTAACGATGATGGTCATACATTAAAGACTAATCAGTTGATTGTAACCAAGAACACATTGAATAATTGGAGCGACTTATCATTCGTCAATGAATATATAAACGTTCTCATTTTACCACCTACAACTAGAATGGCACTGACATTACCATGGAAAATACATGGTTTACAATTATTACATACCTTGTAAGGTTTGTGACGGTATTTGACAATGTCGCGTGGTGTTGTGCAGCCAGGACACTGTAAGAGATATTGAATGGATTTCAATATTAATTGTTTTAATTATGTATGGAACAATCACAAATTTTGTGGTGGTCGCAATATAATCAGTGAAAGGTATTTTACCAAACCAAGTAACCAACACCAAGACCATTTTATATTCCTTATGCCAATATCAAAAAAGTGAAATAATATAAATCGAAAAATAAACACCAAGGGAATATTGGATTGTATATAATGCATAGTGTTCACGAAAGAGATTTTCACGTGAAATTATTTCTGGTGACCCTTCCGTTCATCATGAAATGACCCACACGTGGACTTTTAACGAGTTACAAAACTGCTTAAAGATGTTTAAAATTATGCGATATCCATATTATACAATATCCATGTATTGTCACCATTGCGAGATAAATGTACATTCTATAAATACACGCGATTGTCAAATGTTCTACGTCATAACAATGTGTGCATTATGGTGCTACGTGGTTCGATTAAATCGATTTGCTCTGTAAATGCTATATCATGTATAATTCTTGTAATTGTAAATAAAGGTATTCCCCACTGTTTTGTGAAATTCCATATTACTTCCTTTTAAGCACGTTTAATGAGGCATCCTGTAGATTTATAGAATAAATGCATGCGATGTCATTTTCTAGGAAATAACTGGAAACGGTTTTTGTTGTCTCATGCACAGTAATTATATACATGCATTCTGTGGTGAAATGCCTGGTGCAAAGGTTCTACGTATAACGCAGCGGTGGCGTTTGAACATACTGTGCGTGTACGAGTCAGAATATTATGTTATCTAAAAGTACAATGAACCAATTATTATTTAAGTGGGCCTTTCTCATAGATAAAACACTACGTCGCCAAGCATGACGTTGCGTGCATGCAATTTGATGATCCAGGTTGAAAAAGAATCATTAAAAATTTTGTAATCTGTGGTGTAGCGGGATATGCTTTCTAAAGTACATGGAACCAATTATTATTAAATTGGGGTTTTCACAATACTTCGTCAAACATGACGTGGAATGCATGAATCTGACAATCCATCTTGAGAAAGAAGCATTTTGTAACCTGGTGTGTTCCATTTACAAACCTATACTGTAGCGGAACATATTATGTAATTGGGCCTTTCACATAGGTAAGACACTACTTCGTCAAGCATGACGCTGCATTCATTAATCTGATAATCCACCAGGAGAAAGAATTATTTTGTAATCTGTCCTGTTTTATTTATAAAGCCACGCCGTATTAATTAATTGGACCAGTGTGTCCAGTGCCATTCGACCGAATTTCTGTTCGTCCGACTGATTCACCCGAATCAACCATGTTTGATATATTCGGATAATGTGTCCGGTTTTTAGAATGCATTAGCCAATCAACGCTAATGTCGAGAAGTCACATGAATGTTTTAAGACATGTGACGTGAAACGTGATGCAATCAACTAGTGAACTGGACGCAGAATATGCCTAATGTGCCCACTCATTCGGCCACATGAATTCGCCTGAAAGATTCAGCAAAGTATCCCCCGCTTAAGAATGTATTATAGAGATTTCACAATCTATTCACCACTTCGTTTGTAATTTTAACACATTCGCTTCAGATCCTGTTCAGATAGGGTGAGTAGTGGACAGATTATGGTATCAAGAACAACTTTGTGCTGCTAATCCATATTAGAAGATGGTGGTTCAAATTAAGGGCGTAATCTCAATTTTTGGGCAAGTAATCGCTCAGGGCTCTGGTAACCTGGTAGTATATATTATGTTACAACCCGTATCATTACGACCATACTGTCTACATTTTAAAGATGTTTCGGTGTGTGTAACGTGGATACTTACTTCTCTGCTCTGGCGTAAACTAATTAATGGGTTTAAAGGAGTTCCAATCTTATGGTATATTGTCAGACGTTCAATTGACTTTCTGACTCAACTTTCAAACGCCTTGATTAATCTGTGACCCCGAAACCAGACGATATCTCAAATCACCAGAAACCCACTATCGGATGTATACGGTGTCCAAATATTGATTCACATAAAAGATTTTGTAACAATGTACGATACAGAAAAAAAAATAATTCAAAGTCGTTTCTAAATATAGATCCTTTTTTCTAATATATTTTCTAGGAGAAATTAAGGGATCAACAGAAACGGCTATTGTCCAGCCTATATATCGTACAAATCATTTCTAGAATAATATATATAATTTTCAGTTTGAAAAAGCCATGTATTTAAAGAATCGGTCAAATATCATTACAATAGTCCTTATTCACTATCATACACAATTAAATAGTCCCTACACTTACTTACACACATAAAATAGTCCCTATATATTAACATAATTAAAATAGTCCCTACACTTATATTACACAATCAAAATAGTCCCTATATACTATATTATATAACTGAATAGCCCATACACTTGTTTTGTAGCCCTTAGACCTATCTTACACAAAAACAAATAGCCCTTACACTCATAATCATTACAATATTAAAATAGCCCCATTCACTTGTCGTACATCCATGAAATATAATTCATTGCAAATTAAATGAAATGGGGGTTAACACACCATCGGGGTAATGAAGACGGACCTACGCCAGGCGGTGAGCTAGGAGGGAAATTTTGCTCGGACAGCGGTGCTCCAGCCTACTCTTTTTTCGAATTCTAACTGTCAAGGGTTAGTGGACTCTAACCTGTGCACATGGCCTTAGGTGTTCCATACTACCAGAACGACTAAACGGTCATCCTTGTCAAACTTCCTATCCATTCACTACCGAGAAGGGGAAACCGTGTGGGAATTGATCCGTAGGCTTTCATGTTAACAAGCCAGTGCCTTACGCACTGAGCCTGTCTGACTCAGATTTTATGAAATAAAGATAACTTTCTTGATAGTTTGGATATTTCTCAAACGATAATAGCATAGTATTAATCGAATATATATTTTGAATCAATATGCTAAATTAACAACAATGACATTAGAATATTGTTTGTTTCTGTAGATTGATTTCAAGCTAGTATATCAAATACTTATAATAATATTCTGAAACTTCTCCCACGTACATATGTCACTCTCCCACGTACATATGTCATCATTGACATAAGCGTTTTATGTTCGGAATTCCTTAATAATATTGAACAGCAGCTTTCATAGTAAAATAATACATATTTAGAACTTCTCAGATACACACTGACTATCCGGTATGATTACGATCTATAATATTGGTTATATTTCTGGCATTTGCTCTTTGATCTCCTTTAAGCACCATCAAGAATAAAATTAGACATAAAAAATTGGGTAGCATTCCATTGGGCAATTCTTTTTATTTGTTTCGCCTCATTACACCATCTTTTGAAGTCGTGCTATGAGAATATTTCGTAATACCCGACCTCCATATTTCCAAAAGAAAACTATCCAAAGCGTCTTTAGTTTAACGACAACAGTTTTCTCATATTTGTTTTACCCCGTTATTGCCAATAATCCACTGTCGTTCATTTTCTCGAATAAATAGTTTTTTTCAAACTACGGGATTAAAGAAAAGTTAATGGTTCAGAAGGATTGTGCAATTGCATGTGTTTAAATTTTTAGTTGCTAACGCGCAATGATAAGTTTATTAAATGACAACCCTTGTTCCTCTTGACAGTAAGGTCAAACAAACCAGTTCATACCTGTGCGTTGGAAAGGTTTTTGTTTTAAGCTGGCTGAATGGATTGGTTTAATATAACGTATTACTTCTTGTGGAAATTTACCTGTTTAAGAGGTATATAAATGTATTTATCAGAACAGTTAAGCTGGTTTCACTTACATACACTAGCTGGTTTCTATCCAATGAAAGTTTCGCGAATAGCGCCTGTGCTTCTATAAAGGTTCACCAGTGCATATTTCTCAGTTAATTTTACAGACACAGAACTAAAAGCAAAAATTAAACATGGTAACTAATTTGCTAAATGTTGATCTATAAAAGCTCACCAGTGCTTATTTCTCAGTTAATTTTACGGACACAGAACTAAAAGCAAGAATTAAACATGGTAACAAATGTATTTGCTAAATGTTGGTCGGTTAGTGTATGTATAATATCTCTACTGTTGCGACTGGGTTTGGCTCAGGGACACGTAATTCTCCCCCCCCCCCCCCCAAAGTTTGCTGCTGGTTTATTATTGGTTTTAGTTCTTAACCACTGTAGTAAAGAGCAGACAATCAAAAAGTATATACAATGTTGTTTAACATAATATATACATGTATATACCTAAAGTAGAAATGTGGGCACTGACTGTGGAACAGTTCTAGAATTGGTTCTCACTTCAAATATCCAATTTATCGCTTGCAAGATAGCAGTTTAAAAAGTTTTGAAAAGAAACGTGGTTTGAAGAAGAAAATTCATTATTTTAAAAACAATGAGATTGCGAAACCAATAACTTAACATTGAAGTGAATATACGTTTAAAAAGTCAGTTGTTCACGGAAATGATTTAATAAGCGATTGAAATGGATTGAAATTTCCACTTCAGTTCATTCTTTCACCAAAAATCAAATTGGATATAAAATGTAGGACACAATATGAATAATTCAACACGTTTTCTTTCCTGGTTAACATTCTTTAAAAAGTAGACATCAGAATAAGAGATAGTTAATAATTAAACAGTGTCGTGTTAATATAGTTAATGTAGTACTACATGTACAAACGCCACAGTGTAAAACAGTTCACAAATTATCAACAACAACAAGATGTTGTCATTTCAGACTCTAATGAATCAATGTGGTGCCAGAGAACTACAAAAATTTGATTGTGGTCCACTTTGCTGATTAAAATAAATTTAGACTTTCTCAAATTCTAGACACCGAAATACATACTGAACTTTCAGTGTAGTAATAAAGGAATGGAATGGTGTGTAACGTCCATACGCACATACGCCACGTGTGCCATCAAGAAACTTTGGCCTGGACAACAATTGCATTTCAACTGTCAACGCCACCTCGTTTATGCCCCATTCGAAAGATTCGACGCGGTTCCTTGACAGATTCTGATAGTACATGTACTTCTAGCAAATCACGAAAATGTTGCCCGATGCCAAATCTCAATCCTCTCCATTTAGAGTATTACGGCAGCTTAAGGTTAGATTGCTAAATTAGATATTATCTAAATAACATATGATAACTGTTTATATTTATGAATCACAATTTTAATAGAAACCAAGTAAATTCATTATAATACACTAACTCGGCAGGTTACAATATCTTTTTTCATTGTGAATCACAAAACGTTGTCGATTTTTCTTCAATTAATAATTACAATTTTAACATACATTTTTTCTCTACACTGATTTAGGTCACAATTCATCTCTTAACTTTCAATCAAGTTGATTGTTCTTGAGTAACAAAAGGTTTTAGAAATTTGTCTGGGAACATGTTAGAAAGTTGTAAGATTTAAATGAAAGGAAATGTCTGGAAATGTGAGGAGTAGTAAAACTCTCACTGAGACAGAATCACTGAAGACCCACGTTATATGAATCTCATTAGCCTGTGTTGTCTCATGATTGATTTTTTACAGCTAGATATAGGAAGGGAAAAAAATACTATTTTTATTTCTAAAAATAGAATCATCCGGATACTTTCTTCACGGGTAAAATTCGATAAAAATTGATACTAATTTATTCGTCGACCCACGTACCCTTGGAAAGTCTTATTAAAAGTCTTATTAAAACAATATCTTGATCGTTTTGGGTCGGAGTCTGGGAGCCGCGGTGGCTCAATGAGTAAGACTAGTTAGGTAACCAGAGGGTCTGGGGTTCCATCCCGACTGTTGGTGATTATATGGCCTGTCATTTGGGTGTAGTGGCACTCCTTCCTGACAAGCTGCAGGATTTGGGTTTACCCCAGGCTCGGGGTTTCCTATTGTTGCTTAAGACGGCAACAATTATTGAACTAAAAACATACCACATATTAGTGGCTCTCTCTCTCTCATACCACATATTAGTCTCTCTCTCTCTCTTCTTTTGTTTGTAGATTTCCCTTTTTTCGCATATGTAGATGATTTTCATCTTTGGAATTTAGAGAATAAAAACTAAAGCGAACTTTGATATTGCTTAGAAAGAAGATTTTAATCAACTTTACAACAAGCTCATTTTTGATTTTGAAAATGTTCCAGAAAATAACATTTTATGTTCTGGGTTTTACCGTGATAGAAACTGGACAAGTACAAGATGAAATGATTGACAAACAAATGCAATAACTTGCAAGTTATTAACAACTGAAATAATTCCTGACTGTTGCTTACTATTGATACCAGCCGTCAATCCCTTAATGACCAAGAACGGTGCCAACGTTTTTAATATCGTTTTCGTACACGGCGAAGTGACCTTTTAGGACAACTGGCAGCATCTGGCGTTCAATATCCAAATAAAACTAAAAGATGTTAGCCGATAAATATCTACCTTCGGGGCAGATGAAGAACATAATATATAAACCCCTACTGTGACAACAAACACCAAGAAAGAAAATATAGCAAATATCGATAAGATATTGAAAGAAACCTTGAGATATAACCAAGAACAATTAGAACAAGAGGATAAAGATATATGTTGCTCGTGATAAAATAATGCTTTAATATAAACAGTTCGATAAAATAAACACACAATGTTTTAAGAAATAATAACAAAATATGTCAATATTAGCTGTATGTATACAAGATTTTGTAGTGGTTCCTAATAGACAAAGTATGGTGATTATATTCATTATGTTAAAGCATTACCCCCCACCCCCCGCGATGATCTGAACATGTTTTCGAGGCTGTTGTGACCATTAAGCTAGTTTACGCTGACGTGGTGACGGGTATTTTGCCTCTACAACAACTGGATCATCTGCTCGGTTCCTAAACTTTGCTGTATCATATATTTGTTATTTGTCAAGGATAAAAATTAACCAAAGTTTCGTATTACCTACGAAAGTCGAGGACCACGGATCACTAACACCCTTCTTGGCAAAATTTAATTCTGAATTAAACAACATAAGGGAAGGCTATTAACCACTTTTTACCGTTTTTATATTATTCAAGTACCCTTATCTATTTTAATAAATCTACACTTTGATGATTTTATGAATTATGGCATTAATAATTTAATTAATATATAGGTCCGAAGTCAAACCTTATCAAAACAATCGGGAAACTGCAGCAAACGAGAAAGGCTGGCATAAACAAGATTTGTTATTGGCATGTACATGTTGGGTATTAAGGTTACTTTGTGTGATTGCTGGTTGCCTATAAATCGACAATGGAATCATATTAAAGGTTTACGTGATTCCAGCGACCTATTCATATTAATTAAAGCCAGCTAAATCAACGGGGCAACTCATCTCAACCCATTTTACAACATGAATCAGTTAGTGGTCAGCCAACATTCTTATTTACGACAAGTTGATAACATTATTTATAGCATATTATCGATATGGCGCTTTGACCATGATCCGATCGAGAAATTGAACATAAGCACAGGGAATGGCAGAACGAAGACAGACAGTCTCATGAAATGGTTTGCTACACTCATTGGACTTTTGTTATTGGCCCCAACGAGTATTCCATTCTCCTTCAACCCTATCTTATTTACGGGATGATTGCTCCCAGTGTTTGGTGTCCAATTTGGCCAGCTCTTTTGCTCACTGGTCTGTGTATATTGGCGAAAATTCTATTTCAGCTTGTTATTACGTTCTCGGTGGTGATAGAAAGCAGATTTATAAACATACTTCTCCTTATTTTAAAGCTATTTTGGTCTATAATAAGAGGGGATACACTTCATTCAATCTGATCTTATGCACGTTGTATTTCCATACAAACAAATATCTAATGCTATTGAAACGCAATATAAAGCTTTAATACTCCCGATAAAGATTGTTGTCAATGTGTGTCGATGATTATTTGGTAATAACGCATTGTTTAAATTAAAGGGCACTTTATGAACATACAGTAAAATACCTATATAAAGATTAATCACTCTATTTATATATACCTGGTTAATATATAAAACTTCCAAAAAATACCGTAATCCATCTAGCATAAAACAAATAAGTAAGTGATTTAATGATACAAAATGTAAACTGTAACTAATATCTAAGCGAAGTGATTAGTAAATAAAATTAAAGTTGAACAAATCCGTAAAGAATTCCTTTATCCTGCAGAACCTAACATTATATATTTTTATACTCTTTATTTAGTGCTTCATACATGCATATACACCAATCAAGTAAGGAACGTTAATTTGGCACCGGAATCTATCCACAGTTAGTTATGTTACTTGTCTTACACGAAACTAATAATGGTGAGGGTTACTGCACACTTACAGATTCTGAAACCGGCCTGAAAGGTCCAATAGAAAATTAGTGTTTTCGGAACTGTTAAGCAATCGAATTTCGAAAGATATCAATTATTACAGCAATTGCTTCCTGTTGCATCGACCCGGAAATAAATACAGGTTCCAAACTTCAAGAGATTCTGCCTCCAGCGAAAAATATTTCATCATAGTGTTTATCATTTTTGTCAACTAAGTTTCATAATTTAGGCATAAGCTGGTGCACTAAATAAGAAGGCAAACATTAGCCGAATAGTGAACATGGTGAATACCTGGTGAATGGCTGGTATCACTAACTTCGCTTTAGATCTTATTAGTTTTGATTGCGTTGCAATGGGTCTACTATATTTCCTTAATAGCTGATATCTCACAATATAATAAAAATACCATAGTGTGACATAGTGTTTCATAGCAGTAAAATTTTAAATCTTGGACCTGGAATGTTTAAAAGCTTATGTTTAATTCTGTCTTCCAAGCAGTAAAATGGTCATCCGAATGAAGCGGCGAAATCCGAGACAACGCGTGGTCCATTGTGCCGGAATAAAAACAGCATGATCCAAGAAGTGACATTCGTTTGTCAGTTATTTGAAGACGACAAATGTTGGATGTATTAAAACGGCGTACCTGTGATCCTAATAACACGTACTCGGTAACGATTGAATTATTATCAATAAAATTATTTAGACAGTGCCTAAAGACAAGGAGGGGTTAGAGGTACACAATAAGAATTAAGATAAAGAGATGACCGTTCATGATATACTAGTTCAAGAATGGACAGCAAAAATGAGTATTTTGAAATTTTCAGACAAACTACTTTATTATGAACGAAGGCATGAGGGTTTAAAGTTTTGATAAAGTGGTGCCATTTGTCTAATACTGTTGTAACGATAATAAAGGAATTCTCGATTATTAATGTATATGTCAAATTACTATATTACGCCTGTATTCTAATCTATACAATATCACGGCTATCTGTGCCTAGTTAATATATCATTTGAAGCCAGAAGAGACAAACTAGGCAGATTTAGCTCTTTCATAATTTATCTTTAAATAGTAGTAGTTAAAATGGAACTCAATGAGGGCAGGTTGTTAAAATGACAATCCACAGAACAATTGGTAATAAAGTAAGCTGTTTTTAGAAAGTTAAGTACAAAAGACAAAGAACTTTATTCAGGGATTTATGCTAGCGCATCGTGTGATATTCGAGTCTATATTTTCAGACATGCATTGTACCAAATAATAATCTTTGCATGAAATGTACACACTGTCTGAAGAGGCCAGGGTAGTAAAGGTTTGTTTTCCTCATTATAGTCATTGTGATGCACTGAGGCTAGTTTTGGCAGGAATTGTATCATAAACGAGGTATGTTCACCCTTGTGGGAGAGGTTATATCTGTCAAAAATTGAAGAATGCTAACAACCAAAACGCACACAAAACAATAGTGTCTACTAACGCCTCGATTGGAACACACATCAAACGGAATTCCATTCAAGGGTATTATTTTACAATTCAGCGTCGTGATAGCAATAACGTCTCTTCAAAAGGTCACTGCTATGTCTATAAAGTCTGGGAAAATCAGTCGGGCGCATTATACAGTCAAATTATCCCTTCTTCAAGTATATAGATCGCCGATAATGAACACTTTCTGATCTTAGTTCATTATCGAACTGTGAGAGACGATTAACGGTTAAAGGCAACAGTGAAGCTCACGAATCCGATTTCTCCCCATCGATTAGAAACAGTAAACGCCGAATTTCGACAATGTTGTCGAAAAGTCTCCGATTCCCAAGACCCAAACAAACACACTGTACTATACGGCGATCGATCAGACCATTGTCCACATTCGAGGCGATCGGTTTCCCCTACGATAACAAGGAGTTTTCAAATCCTGATTACCGTTCTTGATAAAGGTCAAGCCAGCCGCTCAGCCTCCAACAGATATGTTCCAATCGATGCTGCCCCCCATTATTAGGTGTCAAATTAGACACGGAATGGGCGAGAATTCGTGTAGACACAACACATGGCATTGCCTAACATAATATTTAAAATGTACACCAGTAGAAAAGATGAACTAAATTCATCATTTGGATTTCATTAAAACGATTTGATCAACAAACTTGGTTACATCCTGATTTGCCCGCCTTCAATCTGTATTTGTGTTGGTATCCCTTTTAACAAAACAAATTGCCTTCGGTAAAGAGAAAACATTGGATTTCCGATATATCAAAACCAGGTTTCATCTAATGATATCACAAGTTCTGGCTATTTTCGTTTTTACTTGTCTGTGTATGAAGTAACAAATTATGTCTGTGATTAATGGGCCGGAATTTACTTGCTTTTTTTAAATGAACGTGTTCCGTCGTCCTGACCGTTTTGATTGGGGAAATCGCTTTCTTACCCGAAGCTCCTTTTAGAAACACTTCACGTCTCATACCTTCTATTAAACACACCGTAAGACACCATTTAGATCTCATTTATCCCCCCTGTTTAAGATCACGATTTATCGATATTCGCTTTCATCACATCTCTTGCAATATAAGCTATTCATTTATAATTTACCTATATATAATAATTACGTACCAGGAAGTATGTCGGGTGGCACAGAAAACACAAGTATACCATTTAAAGTGGAATAATTCAAATTGTCTGTACCAATATACCAATATCCATTAACATTTCCCATCTTCCATTAGCCCAGGTTAGGTGCAGAAGAGTAGGACGTTAAACCCCATTTCATTTCATTCCTATTAACATTCCACATGAAATACCATATGGATTTCACCCCTAATTTCAGGTCAAGCGCTCAAATTGTGCTTACAAACGTTTGTCTTAGTTTTGTCAGAGTGAAAATTCACAAAATAATCACCCCAGTTTACAGAAACAAAGGGTCAATATACCCTCGTCTTGCCCGTAGACGCGGTAGCTAAGAGCTTTTTGCACCCAAAAATGTAAGAAGGTTATGGTGTTTCCGGGATAATTTAGAGACAAAAACGGCCATTCACTTATCAAGACTAAGTCAATGTAAGTTGACTCGAAATGTTACATGCATCGGCTTGAACATGGATTATTACCCGATTTCTGCAGAGCTGACGCAGTCCAGTGAACTGCACCCGATGGATTACATTATCTGGTGTGTCGCGGAAAAGGTTTGCGGAAAAGACGCTTAGCTCTACGAGTAAGAAATATTGACCAAGTTTTTTATGTAAACTTCTTTTTAAAACTGTTACTATGTTAATACTATTCGAGGGTGGAACTGATATTTGGACGGACGTTGTCAAACATCCATATGGAACAACATGTGAAATATTAATGATATAGCCCTGGTATAATACGTTTTAACTATTCCACTTTAAATTCTGTTCTCGTTATTCTAGACCACCCGATATGGGAATGACTGTCGGCATTATTCGTATCATGCTTTCAATACTTGAAGGTTGTCAATACATCATCTGCTTTAGACATGACATAATCTGTATGGAGTATGAATTTATTATACACGAGGCCGGCATCTTTCCATATTACCTTACCTGTAGAGAACTACTAATTCCAATGAAAGACTTCAGAATTTACGTATGTTAGAGAGCATGAGTTTATGAAAGAACAAAATCATTAGGTCTTATTTGGACCAGGGGGTGGCCGCCAAGCACTGCTCATCTTCTTGCTGCAGGTCTTGGGGTCGATCGATGCCTTTGGCAACAAACCCACGGTTCCGCCATTTAAGTAAAAATATTGACATGAAATTTGTTCCTCGATTTTGATATCACATTTTCAAGATGGCCGCGAAGACGCCTAACTCGGTCCCTGGTCCACAGTTCGCTTGTACTTATTGGGTCAGCAAATGAAAAATATTAAGGCAGATGTGTGTCTGTTTGTTAAAGAACCAATGAATCATCCTATAATTACTGCGAATATCCATCCCGTCAAAATTATTAGATAATAATATAAGATTACTCGTAATCACAGATAATAATATATATTTTCTTCCAGATTATATTAAGGATTGTCAAATGCTAACACCACTCTTGTCACTATAAATATGTATACATTCCTGCTTACCAAAGACTATAAAAGCAATTATGTTAAACATTCTGTAGACAAGTTATGTTTTAGTTACATTATGTTCATATGTGTTGTTAAAGTTATTAGATTATTACATGTGTTCAATGTTCGTCCCGGTGATAATTATAGCCACGGTGACTCAGTAAATGGAATTCCCCAGGGTAGTTTCACCGGACAAGGGCCAGTTTTTAATGGCTCAGTCAATGGAACGAAATTTGGGGGTTCCTTGTACACCTTGGTGTTCACGTAAATGAACCCCAGCAGTTGGAATTCAATTGCTGTTTATGTCCCCCCACCCCCTCGAATCCTCAATAGGTTTGATCTCGGTTTGATTCCGTTTATCTTGTCAAGACCTCCACGTTCAATTCGTCATAAACCCAGATCAAGGCCGCTCATATTCCTCGATGTCTAGCTGTGATAATCAAGTTTCAAAGTTCGCGGTTCTTTCAATATCAAGGTTGTTGAAACTTTTCCGCTATGATCAACTTCACATCTTAGTCCAAACCTTACTTATTTTTGATCTCCCATAATGCTGATAGGGTTGCATTGGTCTGGTTTTCCGTGAGTTTTTCAAAGACTGTAAACGAATCTATTCTATTTGTTTGTATCACAAGTCTGTAATAAAGGGGGATAACGTAAATAAATTTCAGACTACTCTGGCAACGGCTAGTTTTTGTAAAACTCGCAGTCTTGGCATCCACAAAAGCACACCGTATTTCCTATGTCTGTATTTAAAGCCCCAATAACACTCTTGTTGTAATTGAATAATATGTCCCAATCTTTATTCTGGTCAACAAATTGTATTATTTTACGATATTCAAATAAATTGATTATACAAATTTCATCGTAACACACCTAATTTAAAAAATTGGAAAAATTCAACTACATGATTGAAAAGGTTAACGTAAACCTTTTCAAATGTGACTTGGATTTTAAAATATTTTCGAACCCTCTGGAAAAGCAAAATATGATGTAATGGATAATTTACACAACAGGTAGGACACATAAACATTTGGTACTTAGAATAAGACTATTATTTATTTTTTAGAGCTGCCAACCCAGCAAGAGTGTTATTGTCCCTTTAATAGCCCGGTTGATGCAAAAAAAGTAGGACGTTAACCCCAATTTCATTCATTAATTATAAAAAGGGAAATTTACATTCAGTATTATTCCTATATGTTTGTACAGATTAGCTCTTTATATAATATTTGCGCTATATAAACAACCAGGAAATGTCCAGAGATTGGGAAGGCGTTATGAAAGATGAAATTTACATTGACAATGGAGAATAGTTAACAAGCTACTCCTATGAAGGACATTTATTGTGTAAATTTGACATATTTCCTAACCTAGTCTTTAAAATGTCAAATGAATTCTAACAGCATGAAATAAGTCTAGACTAGAATTTTGTTTTATTTGAGATGTCGAAATTGAACGTTGATTATTATAAGCAATAGAATTAGATAGTAGACCCATACTATTTTTGTTAAGGTTAATCTGAGCAAGAACATAATTGCTTATGAAAATACGTTTTGTTACACATACATTTGGAGGGGCCGGGTGTTTTTTTGAGATCAGAAATAGGTTAATAATAGATTATTTTAGATCAGGAATAAATTAATGTTGTCGAAATTAAAAATCAGTTATTATGAGCAATGGCATTTAAGCCACCTCACAGAAAATCTCATGGCATAGACGCATACTATTTTGTTTTAGATTCCTTCTATGTGAGAACATTAAACCCACATTAATCAAGAACAAAATCTGCCTATTGCAGGTCTTTGTTTAGGCCTGAAGTGTTATCTAAATTAATAATTAGACATTGATTAACTTATCCAGATCATAATCAACCCTCGGTGTCATCGCTAGCCTGAAAATTTTACTAGATTGGAACCCGGTTTGCTGCTCAAGCTTATAATATTTTGCACCGGGGATAGGTTATATTTTAAACCAGTAGTAAGTTATTATATATGACCACTTCAAGAACCGATCGCGTAAATCAGTAAATGAATGGGTTATGATAATACTATCCTACTCTTTCGTAAACTATTCATAACTGCTTCGTAGCTTGTCCAGATTTTCTACGATCTTTTTGATTTTTATGCCGGATCGCCACGAATTTCGATGCGCCACTTTTCGTAGCATGGAGGCGGTAAAACTCCAACTTATGCTAGATTGGCATCTTTTTTTACGTCTGTCGTTTTTAGGAAGCACTTGTCTGTGATATCCTCGGTGAACGCGGGTGTTAAACCCTACATACGAACGAACGATGCGTGAATAGTTCACAATGTAGCCATTAGCACGCTTTAAGTTTCACCATAAAGGTAGAAGAATTATAGCCCCTCCCCGAATTAGTTCAGGGCAAAATCGTCTCCTTCAAGCGGTTCATAGCCCTGTATGTTAGTATTGTATGATAGATTTGGTCGGATTTGGCTGACGTATTCCACTGTGATCTGCGCAGTTTCCGGGCAAACGACTTCCAAGGACGTAAAACCCAACCCAACAACTTTTTTACCTGGGGCTACATGGCTGCCATTTGACATTTTGGGCTGCCAAAATAGGAGAAAATGATAATCCCGTGGATTCAGCTGCCCATCTGGTGTAAAGCAGCATTTCTATGCAATTAGATGATTGTCACTCCTGTCATCCACGATTCCTCAAAACGCCCAGCGTATTTTTAGGATTTTATTTTCATACTCGCTGGCATATTTAAATTAGTTGGCAGAATTACTTTCCCTGTCACTGAAATCAATCTTATAAACGCACTAAAGGCCGCATACACATCGCAGTGTTCCGTTTGATTAGAACTAATCCCACTACTCAATGCTGGAAAGAGGGAAAATTCTTGTTCTAAATTATGAGTGGTCAATTGTCCGATTAACTACCAATTGCAAACTGCGTTATAAAGGCATTTCCACTAACACAGAGCGTCAAATTGGACCAAATTAAATATGTTTACATAAAGTTACTTCATGGCTCACGATTTTATTATGCCCAATAACCAGTGCATGGCAGAATATTGCATTAAAACTAATTGCGTGACAAACGAGACTATCAATATTGACATAATGTAAACAATACTGTATGGAGACGACAGACTTTCAACGTTTTTAATACCTTAAATCACTGTCCAAAGTTTTAGGGAAGAACCCAGATTAAACGAAGGGCTGTCATGTTGCTGTACTGAAGTGATATATTTGATTGAACTCGAAGAATAGACACACTACCTCAAAAGTTGAATTGTCAGAAGCCAATCCAGCAATGGCCAGAGGGGGATTTCTTGGGTCAATGCTTCAGGAATATGTAAAGGCCGATGACTTTTAGATTTGCTATTGTCAATTATCGTATATTAGCGTTACGCTTCAATTGCCCGTGAGCAATGTATCCAATTGATTTTGTGCGTAGTTATTGCCCCTGATCCGAAAAGATGTTTTTGAAAATGCTGCTGTTAGGTCGTATATTGCATACAAACACCGGCACAATAGAAATAGATCTCTCTATGGTACCACTTTTTGCACAATTTGGCATTGATGTAACCACATCAAAGGCAGACAATTTGATGAATATCAAAATAATTAATGGGCGTTATTTTATTTCTGTATATATTTATCATACATAATTTGTTTGTACTTCATCTATTAATAATATATATATATAAACTGAAAATTAATTGTCTAACGGGAAATTAAAATAATTTTATATTGTAAGATGGAATTATTAATATTCACATTACTCACTATTATATTATAAATATTATTAAATGATCTAAGTCTGTGTATTTTTATCGATATTATATCCTATATACATTTGTTTATCTTGATTTTTATTAATATTATTCGCTTTTTCTAAAGGTTATTTTGTGGTGTTGGTGATATTTATCTAAGGATATTATAGATTCATGTCATAATAGATTGCGCTATTTTAAATTATTATTTTTTTATGTAGACTATTCGGTTCATTTGGTTTAATAATAAAGCTGCAAATCAGGATGTGTTAATTCCATGTGGAATTGTTAGCTCGCTGTGTATTATTTTATTGTAATCTAAATACTGAAACCAATGGTCCTGATATATAAAGGGAGACAATTACCAAAATACCGTGTTCTCGATTCCGTTGATTACTGTGTTAAATCATGTCAGTCAAATCATATCATTTGGACAAGGATATTTATGTGACCGGTACGGGAGAAGTATGCTGCCGACTAGATTGTGATATTCTTCTTTATTTAGAGCAATCTCAAAAGGTATATGAGTTTCGAGATTAATTGGGAGTTGATGGCGTCGGGAAGGCCATTGCCCCGCCCCACACCAACAATTTTTATAATCTTGCTTTATTTTTTGCATTTTCAAAAGCTGGGATAACCACTGAGAACTGCGTTTTTATCTTTTTCTCAAAATTAAGGTCTCCCACTATCTCTGCAAAGATTACCGGTCTACAGGTGATACCGATAGTAATACAGCCATTTTGTAATATTTTAAAGCCCCAGTTGTTGCACACCACTATCGTCTGTACACGTGACTTCTAGATCCAGCTTGTTGATCCCTCGTGCGTCTTTGCTTGTTCCATGATGAATTAAAACCTTTAAAGATATTTAATACCGTATAGAAGTATTTTTAAGAGTGGTCTGATTCATAAGGTACAAAAGACAGTTACCTCCCTTTATTGAATTTTACAATGACTTGATGTGACGTTGGTATTATTTCATTATTGTAGCCCTTATGACTTCGACCAATTCGGAAAAAACATAGAGCATCATAAAACTAGACTTGTAATGCAGTCAATTTTGGCACGCAAGAAAGTTGTAGTAATAGCACGTTGATAAAATAAAAGAATTAGCTATGCCAAATTCAAAGCTCCTGAAAGTAAAGATTTATAGAATTCAACGACATCGAGAAAAACTGAAATCTGGATGAGGTTTTGATGTATTATCACGAGACGATGTAACGCATTATAACCAGAGGACAACAGAAACAACGAACATTTCCGGTTTCGCAACTGGTCAAATACAGAGAGGTCATTAGATGTTGTTTATTTCCAGTCTACTTTTTTACTTTTATTTATTTAACATCTTTTCCACAATACTTTAAAGTGTTTTTATTCCATTGATCTGAACCGAATTTGTATTGAGAGAATGAACCCCTCTCTCTCTCCCTCTCGTATATTTATAGCATTCGTTTGAATTTTGCAAGTGCAGTACTAGTTCAGCCACTAACCTTCCGTGTCGCTATATTCAACAGTGGATATTTAAGCGAGGCTCCCACCAGGCCACTAATCTACTTTAGATCAATCAAGGCGTCGTTAACAACCTGCTATCACGAGAAAATACTGGAGACGCCAATTAGATAGATCTATTTCAATTAAAGAAACCCAATGGAAATCTAACCGATACATCAGTGGTTAGTGAATAAATATGCGTGTGGGGATATTCGACCAAAGGAATGAAAGTAAATGCGGTTGAACTTCGTACCGTTATTAAGCAATGATACCGAAGGTTATATACACATAGGTTACATTAAACAAATTAACAAAGAACAGAAATCATTCTGTAACATGTATGATTGTATCATTGCTTGATAACGGTGTGAGTACGTTGCAGTTAATAAACCTACTATAGTGAATATTATCCAAAAAGCTGTTTGTTATTACAGAGTGTTTAAGTATAATATTTTTTAATGCATTTTGACTCAATGAATCACTGTCAACAAGAAGATGCATCGAATATTATAAATACAATAGGACATAAACGTTGTGCTTTTAAAATATAACAAGGCAATATCATTTTTTTAAAAAATCTAATTTTCTTTTTACCCACCACTGCACTCCATTAAATACCAGCAAAGCTCGTCTCTGCTTTTTGCTAGATCATTCTGACCTGTATGAATCATAATGTGGGGTATTGCTTTAGTTTCATTTTCAATCCGCGTTAGACCATCCAAGCTACATTTTGGCCTTATCGTTGCACGTGTAATTTTAAATAATCACAAATTACGACTTTTTTTTTTGCGATTGGCGATTTCGCTTTACAGGCGAATACAAAATTTTGGATCATCAAACCGTTATTAAGTACCACTATGGACCAGGAACTGGGTATTACGCCATCGCAACTATTTTGGAATTGAGATGTCATAACAAAAAGTCCATCAATCGACGGACGGGTAATTGTCCAAGAAATAATTCATACCCATCGTACATGAATTAGAGGAAACTCGTGCCTTTTTGCGAAGAAAGTCTCTCCCGAAAGAACAAGAAGAAGATAATTAGTGGTTGTGGAAGCCGTACTGGTCTGGTCCAAGAATTGTTTTGTTACAGTTATTGACGAAAGCATCAAGAGTGGAATTACAATCGCGAGATGTTTACATTTTTAATTCGGCTCGTCGTATTTCCAGATATATTTCAAATGACGATATAGGACTTTCTTAATTTGTCAACTAAATGCTAAGTAGAGAAAGGAATTCAAAAGATCGAAAACAACTAAAATCGACCCTTTGCTTGACTCCACTATATCAGTTCATTGTAACTGAAAAACATTTATCTCAGCATGGATTGGTTTATCTCAAATGTTGCATACGATCTAATTTGAACATTTGCCCTCGCAATTGAACTGGCGTTGGAAAAATATATGATGTCTCCATGGCATTCTCTGTAGAACCCAGTTTCAAGAGCACCCTCCATGCGAGTGATAATGATTTTATATATTATACAGACGTCATCCATCATTTTATATATTCGAGTTTAAATAAATTATTTTACAAAATGTTACAGGGACAACAGAATGATAACATCTTAAAACCTATTAGTTTATCTGACACTTGGGGGGATCGTATCTTATTCTTAGTGATCCATCAAATTTCAATTATTATTGCATAGATATTCAATAACGATTGATAATATACAAGTTTACATGTCAATAATCGGGGATTCTAAAAAAAAACTCATATTCAGATGGTTGTATTCTACAAATCATTTTTTAGTTGTAACATTCCTGCAAAACAAACACCGCGTTAAGTAACAACACCCCCGCACCCCAAAGATCGAAAGACTCTTAAAGGACAATATTGGTGCCAGTCATTATCACATATGTGATAGAACTGATTAAACACTTTCCAAAAATATTATTAACACAGAGATCATCGCTACCATAGAGGAGTAATAAAGAATTCATGAATCGGAAGTGACGAACGCCAAAGGAAAACACGAGTTATCTCTCTATGTGAATGACTGAAGTGACGACTGATGACAGATAAACGGCCGAATTTCTGCTCACTAATAATTCCTTCGAAGACAAAAAGCTGTTATATGGGACCGCAAGAGCTGACGATTCAATAAAGTAATTAAGTGTCATAAGATAAGAGAACACGGGAAAAATAGAAATACTCCGTACAGCCTCTTGTTTTTATTCATTCTACAGGGGAGACCGGGGCACATTGAACACTGTATAGTGTTGGGTTGTATAGTATTATTTATAAAGGATATATCCATGGTGGTTCAATGTGCCCCGGTCTCCCCTACCTTATAAAAACATGCTAATGCACGAGCGTTTTTCTGTTTTTCTTTCGCGTTCTCTTATGTAGTGACAGCCAATTCTTTTTATGAATTGTAAGATATTCTCTCACAGTGTCACACAGCAACTTTAGGTCTTCGAGGGAATTATTAGTGAGCAGATATTCGCCCATGTACCTGTAATCACTAGTCACTTCAGTTAGCTATATAGAGGAATAACTCGTGTTTTCCTTTGGCATTCGTCACTTCCGATTTCATGAATCCTTTATTACTCCTCTATGGTAGCGATGATCTCTGTGTTAATATTATATTTGGAAAGTGTTTAATCAGTTCTATCGCATATGTGATAATGACTGGCACCAATATTGTCCTTTAAGTTAGACTGGGATATGTTTTATTGTACAAGCATAATATAAGTTTGCTGTTGAGCCAAATATTAAATACATATCACATTCTGTGTCATTTCTATGGAATCTCAATACCACACTTTAATCAAGTAAGACAAAAAGTAGTAAATTAAGAAAGGGACACTTCATGGAAATACCCAAAAGTAGTATATTATAAAGCGACATTTCATCGAAATATTCTTCTCTTGTGGACTGTCTAATGATTTGTTTAGAAATTGACCTCGTTACCCTAGGATTATCCCGTCTCAATCCTCATATTTACAGAATCGCGGATTATCTGCAGCCTTTTCATTTTGAAAATACTGGGGTCTTTTTTCAATTACTCCTTCTATTAATGTGAGTCTCATAGGATCCAATGGGTAGAGCGCTTCATTTATAATAATATTCCGGTCTTGGCTGATACGTTCCTCAAAAATTATCAGTCTGATTTGGCATTGTCAGTGGTGCTGGGCGAAGGACTTGGTAATGACATGTGTGTAGTCGGGTGGGCAAATGATATAACATTGGCAGTACGTTCAAGATCCCCCTAAAGTTGAAAATTGAAATAGTGCATACTCACCTTCATCAGATAGAATGGTACAAAAAAGTACGACGTTAAACCCGATTCGATATCTTCTGTTTGCAAAGAAATGGGTAGGTCGGTCATTGACCTAATCTGGTTTTTAAAATTGGTGAGCAATATTATTGCACAGGACGATATTGATGAAATACGTCAGGTCAATGACGGTTAAAGATACTTGAACACTTCATTAATCACTTTTAAGGCATTGTACCTATATCTTTATCAGACATCCCAAAATAAATTCCTAAAATGGAGTCAAACAGAATGTAAATAAAGGGGAACCTCGTATCGTGGAGCCTTTATTCTCGTGTTATCTTATTTCAAATCATAGCAGCTTTGCTATTAACTGCGTGTGGGTAAGTGAAAATAAACTGCCAGTTTTTGAACGCCATCCAACAGAAGCGGAGGATATTTTTGGTGAGGCGCGCGATAACACCATAGTGAAAGAGGAGTGGAAGAATATAAAGGGGGGTCAATTAATGGTCTTATTGATCTTTCTCGTCTGGTCAGCGTGGATCAATCGTTTCTTTTATTCGTCGGGCCCAGGTTAATTTGGGTCTCTGATATTCATTCTAGATTATTTTGTAAATAACCTTTCGCTTAATATCTCCTTGATCTTACCCGTGTCAAGTCAGCGACAAATCGGAGTAATTCATTTTAGACTTGATGTGAAGGTAAAGAACCCTTAATTATAGAAGGTTTTGTTTCATTTTCCTCTATTATTAAAACTCGGTATCTTCTTTTCTCTCGTTATATCGATCATTTTTATACTGAAGGAACACGTGCCGTGACCTGTGTGAAGGAAAAGCGATACTTCATGTTATTAAAGATCAGCCCTGACGCTACACTAATTTAAACCAAAAGAATTTAGGGCCTGCTCTGACTGAAATAAGGCCTATCATGCAAAATATAAAGGGGCATAACTCTCTGTTATAGTTGTAAATTGTTTGGCAGACTGCTTTCTGAATCAAGTTTGATCTTAAAAAATAACAAAATTCAGAGCCTGAGTTTAAAACAAACCCAAAATAATTTCAGGGCCTGAGATTAAAGAAAGAGGCCAACATTGCATAATCAAAAGGGGAATAACTCTGGCTATGTAATTGGATCTATTGTGACAGACTGTTTGAAGAATTAAGTTTAGAATTCAATATTAACCGTGGGCATTGGGGTGTCACTTTAAGAGTTACTCTCGGGATACATTCTATCGATTCTATATATTTTGGATAACTGACAACTGATGAATTTGTTATCACCCAATAATACATTATACAGTAATAACTTTCATATTGTGCTGAGAGATATCTTCTTACATGAAAAATAAAATCCATATCAAAGAATTATACCTATTCATTTGTGCGCGTAAGAAAGGGTTGGTGATAAATAGAATCGGTTACTTGTCTTTTTTGATAATAATTGTGGGGCAACCAAAGGTTCCACCCAGCGGCTTAATGTCAAATAAAATACAAAATAGGTTATCTGATACAATTACAACTTTTTATAATTCCAGAAAAATAATATGGGATTCTTTATCTAATTAGAATTCACACGGAATTGTAGCTAGTGTGATTGTCTTTTATAGCACGAGACAATTTTATGATTCTGGTTGAGGTGGTTAAAGCTATTAATACAGAACAAATCGCACAAAGAATTCTATGAAAATTACTTTAATGAACTTAAATTAGAAGTTGAGTGTATTTTACGCCGGAAGTAGCACATATAAAACATGAGTTTCAGCAACAATAGGCACTGATTTCATACCATAATTGAATTAAACTTCTTCCGTCCAAATTTAGCCAGAAGCTGAAACAAAAACCTAAGCAGTTCTTATCTTTGCGTCTCAATAAATGTAAAAATTGATAGTAGTTTATTACTCTTTGCTATTGCCAAGACTCACAAAGTGTATCACAATCCGATGAGATAGCCGTGGACCGGACAATCGTGACTATATCATACGATTTACATTTATCTTTATTTTCTACGTAGGAACCACGTTAATAAGACGTTGGCTCGTTAACCTGGAGCTCTGGTGTTCGATCGCTGCGTTGGCCGAGGACGTTCATCAGGGTTTTACGGTGTGGCAAGGGACAATGTATAATCGTTCGGATTTATACTCAGAATATAAAGGGAGAAAATACACACTTACAATATTTTAGCCCCGAAATTAACGATAATAAAGATCAATTCTGGTTCACAATGACATCCAGAAACCACGACAACAGTTCCCAAGACTTAAAATATAGTCTAGAGGGCAACTGTCGCAACATGACGGATGGACACACTCGAGTCAGTATTGTTACTAGAAAACCAATCCGAAAATAGATCAGCCTCAGTGCTAAATTAGTTCTCCTTATATATTCCTCGAATCGAAATAATCAGAAATAAAAAGGATATGAGGTAAATCATGGGCACTCAAACTTATTTTATTATTTTTTTTAATGTGTTAACTGTTGACGTTAAAGTATATTATTCGTCAATCAAAAAGATTTATTTTAAAAAGGTGGTTGCCAAAAAAAAGATTTGAATATAGAAATACACATTTGTTTAAATGAATTCTCCCTATCACATCTTAATTGTGGTATAACAGAAAAGCCAGTGTCAGATGTAATGACCGATTTTGGAATCTTTTGTTTTAAGCAAAATTTGCAAACAATGTCTAAAGGGAGGGTGTTCGTGAGATGGACGAGTAAAGCAAAAATATATAATATTCTGGCTGCGATGTTTATGGACAGGAACGAGGTTTTTTTTAAAAAAAAAGATAACGACATGAAATGTTTAGAAGTTAAAGTCAACTTTACATGGTCATAAGTTTTGTTAGGTCTGGCCAAGTTTAATCATTTCGGGTCGATATACATACTGCAGTATGATCTTAGATGAGACTACATTTCAAAGTCAGCATCTATCGTTTATTCTGAAATGTTGGATCTTTTAAGACCACCTAATTAACTCTTTCAGCTGTCTTTCCAGTATAACACATTGACTCTCGGGTGACTCTCCCTTTATTACTAAAACCAGTTTTATAATCTTCAGTAGTCATATTGTGGAATCAAAGATCTATTGAATGTAGAATGACGAGTGTCTACTTCTTGGATATACAAATATACATAAACTGAGTAACCCAAATTGATTTATATACCCTGACCAGTAGACCATCTAATAACCTGTTAACCCTTTTCATTGTAAGCGATCTAAATATAAGTCAAAAGTGGGTATTGTTTGGCTACTAAATAAAATGGCGATCAATGGTTAGAGGGTCGAGCATGTCAGATGTAAGAAGGCATCCTGATTGATATTAAACACTGGGGACCGACATAGGCTGCCATCTACAAGTAATTCTCCAGTCACCATTGAACCGAAAATGCCAAACCACACGATAAATTAGATTTACCGGACGTAAATCGCTGGCCTGGAAAAAAAGGATATATCAGCGAGGTGTTATTGTCTATTGTATACGGAATGACTTATGGGAAGACGTTACTATGAATGTTTCTGTTCTGAAATTTACTTCAAAGGAACGATGGGCTCTGGACAGTCATTTATACCGTTATCGATTGCGGCGTTTTTAAGAGACTCACTTTATATATTGAATTAAATATTTACCATCAATTCAAAAAAGCCTGTCTAAAACGAATCCCCAATCCACAGTGATGGGTTGAGTCATATTATGAATCGTAACATTTTTGAGATCGGGTTATTTTCATTATTGTTAATGTAAAAATGTTGCGGTCAATATTAATTGTGCCCTTAAAAAATACCCAGTGCTGTCTAGCTTCTTAAAGCGAAGTCATCTGATCTGCAAATGTATGGTTATTTCAAGATGCCCCACTTGGTCCAAGTTTAGGTGATTAAAAACTTATCGTATCTGCACATCGAATATCTTGATTAAATTGATCCCAACTTTTAGCCAAAATACGAATCGCAAATAATCTAGAGCTTATTTGAATACTGTTCGAAGAAATTTCCCAACATGCATTTACCTTAAGTTATAAATTTAATACCCTTTTGAATTGCAGTCTTTATATAGTTAAGATTCCTTATTATAGGGACACTCATTTCACAGGGGTGCGTGCTATTAAAAGTTGGTCTAAGTATTAAAAGTGTCATCTGTAATGACTTAAAAGGGAAAACCCAAAAGACAATGTGGAAGTAATTAAAAATAACTGATTCACAAACAACATGCAGAACGGATTAAGCTGGCGCAAATAACTTCCGTTCAATTTGGATAGTTCACGTATTTCACCGATACAATTGATTAGAAATTATAATAAAAAAAGTGGATATGAATCACTTTTAAGTATGAACTGATATTACATCAATGTCTGCTTTTAGAACCATTGCCGTCTATTTTAATATTCCAACAAATAGCGAAAGGCGCTCTTTAAAGGGCAGCTGACGTAAAGTTGAATGTTGTAGCTGGATACACTAGGGCCTTCATTTCCACTTCCGTTGCAAAAACAAGATTTGCTTAATTGTACAGGAAAGTTAAATAAATTGCTTCAGAATCTGTTTTGGTACCAAAGAGAGGTAAAATTTAAACCTCCATCTCGTGTTTCCAGTTTTGTCTACTTACTTCTCTAATCATAATCCAATAAAACCACAAAACTTACAATTGGCAAACCATTATCTACACCTAGTCGACCCTAATCATAGAAGATGATATTACAAGGATATAACCCATCTAGGCAGGGGTTTGCTTAAGCCTTCCGCATAATGCCGTTAAGGTTGTTATACAGTCGATCGAAATTGTATACATATAAAGGTTTACATCATTATTTTTAGAAATGGTTTCGCGGTTTGACTTGGTACCCGCTTTGGCTCGGTTTCTTGTGTGCGTGAAACCACATCATTTTCGTATCTATTCAGTTTCCAGATTTCGTTGATTAAACAGGAACGCTTTCAACAATCTAGCTGTTTATTATACGTGTGAACCTTTGATTATGAGTTTAATTCATATTTATTTACCAATTTCCATGTTTGCTATTATTATTATATCTACGTCGGCTTTTTTAATAATTCATGTATAAATAAACTGAATAGATCGTCACTAGACCAACCATCGTACACCCTCCACCCCACCATATCTAAAATCAGTTGTGATTTACATCCAGTGATTGGAAGGGGGTGGTCCTTTTTGTTCTAAGGAATCTCATGAAAGGTTTTCATAAAAGTTTGATCTTCGAAGATAATAGTTGACTATTATTTTGGAAATGTAATGAGCAATTTTCAATTTTAATCGCGGGTAAAACGCTATGAACTGATTTCTAGACTGAACTTCGGAACTCCAAAATGTAATTAGGCATTTCAAATTTTAACGAGGAAAATAGAGTGAGCAAACTTACAGCAATATTTTGGCAGGGTTTTTATCCCCGTCTTTGACCAATACAGTAATAGACAATTTGTATTTTTATTATATATGTTTATTGTCAAATTTCATTAAAATCATAATTATATAATTTTGTACCTTGTCATTTATTAAAAGATATCTTGATAAATGGCCATTTTCAATTCATGCGCTGTGTTGTTATAATATAATATGTGCTATGATCAAACTGAGCAAGATACTGTGTTGGCATAAAAACATTTAACTGCTGTGGAAATACATCCCTTACGCACGCTTTTTGTATTTTTAAATGGTTTACAATTAATGAATAGCCCCCCATACCGCGACTACACCGGGACCTGGCGTGCATTGAATAAACGATATAAAATATGTGGGCGGAAACATTTTAATTCATAATGTACAAATAGTTGTTAATAATTTTTAAGTTAATTTCATCTTGGTTATTTTCTAGTATACCAATTAAATTACCCTTTCTTAATTGTAAATATACTGTTATATTTGTAAGTTGACTTGGTAATTGGAGAAGAGTAGATTTAATTACAGCCATGCCTGTGTTTAATTTTAGAAAATGTATATAAAACAAGTGTATACATGCATGTGTATACACTGTACCTGTGCTTCTAATTTTATATTTTTCTATTCTGTACTTTTACTATTTATAATATAAAAAGGAAACGGCCCAAGATGCATTAGCTATTTTTTGAGCTGCAAAATATTAAAGCCATTATTTGATATAATATATATATTAGATAGACCTTTGTCATATTTACTGTTTGGGGGTAGGGGAGCAAACTGTGCAGTCCAGTTATTTGCATGTGCCCTTTTTTGGTCTTCATGGTCTGTAAAATTACGTAGGCCTATTGTATTTCAAAATGCGAATTTATATAATACACACATAAGCTTTATGGCTATGTCCATAATCCCCTTGTCAGTGATGCTGGACGGAGGGCCTGACAAGGAAAGCTGTCAAGTCGTTCGGCAGGGACGGTAATCCGAGGTCCCGTGTACGCATTGGCGTGCACCGATGTCCCGTGTGCACTCTGGCCGTTGGAATTCGATATAAGTGTAAGCCGTAGCGCCACTGCCCGGGCAAGATTTTCTTCATAGCACACTATGTCCGTTTTCCTAGCCCAGGTTAGGAGCAGAACAGTAGGACGTTAAACCCCATTTCATTTCATTTTCTGTATTACATTTTATTTTACCTGATAAACCACAACAATAATTATGTCGTTCACATTATATTCTGATGTATGGTCTTAAACACCATTCTTGCAATATGGCTTGTTAGTACTGTAAGTAAACAAATCAATAAATAAGGATAGAAAAAGAAATAAAAAAAATGAGTTGCGAAGGGGGGAGAAGAGAATGCAAAGAAACATTATAGTCTTAAATGTAAGTAAAGTCTTTTTATGTGTTTTGCCTTCTTAATATCTATTAAGCCAATTTGTTTCCGCATTTTACTCGTCAATTCATTTCTCGACGTTTTCTCCACGAGGTAAAAAAGTTTAATTAAAAATATAACAACTGGGTAAGCTTATTTATTTTACATTCCAGCCTTGGTTGCTATATGCGTAAAGGAACCATCGACGCTTGGCTATATGAAAGATTGGCTATAGCGTAGGAACCATAAACTCTTAGATATGGAGCATAACACATCGACGCTTGGTTTTTAGGAAACATCAACGTTTGTCTACAGCGTAAGAAACACCGACGTTTGGATATAGCTTAAGAAACAACTCCCACGTACCCACAATTTCAGTGTTATATTATTTTCTTCAACTGTTATACATTTAATTCATAATGACTTTCATGAAATTCAGAATATGAAAACTAGTATGTTTCTTTTCTTCGTCCGAACATTATTTATCGATGTTCACCTTGCTGTCGTTTTGACTAAAATAAAAATAAGACTTGTTTGCGATATCACATTCGAACAACAGCAACTTATACTTATCCTAAACAAATCTTATCCAATTTGCATCTATCTGAATTTCCGTGATACTTTTCGAAAAAAAATATAAACTTCCAGTTCCCATTATTACGGTGTTGACCACCAATTCCATGAAGCAAAAGCGCTTGGATAGCCATCTCTATATGAAAATGAAATATCATTTGAAACGTGGGATAAATCCATAAACATTAAACTGTCGACTTCGAGTCCTTAAAATACACGTGAAATACTAATAAATTTTCTCTTTTAATCGGCTGGACTGTATATACCCTTTCTTTGAACGAACTCCCTGTATGATTTATAGCAAATTACTGTATATTCACATATTATGTAACATTTAACTCTGACATTCAACTGAACTGACACGCCTGAATCAAGGTTTTATGGGAAATATGAACGGATTTCCTGACAAGAACAGTAATTGTACAATAACGGGTTACTATATATAGAAATCGCTTTGCATGTACATAATAAACAATGCAGGGCTATAGAGATTAATAAACGATAACCTATATATGCGACATTTATCAAATGAATAGATCGTTTACAGGTGCATTGTGAAGAGGCATAATGAGTTATAAACGCGTCTGTTGTCAGAAACAAGCTGTAGCATAATGTTTCACAATACATTTATATATAAGATACCATAAATGCAATAAGAGTTAGCGTGTAAAGACGTATAATCCGGGTTGTTACGTTTTACAGACTAATGTAACCGATTACACTTTCATCATATAAGAAGTTATTCCATTAATATATACACACTTGTAATGGCTCAAAAAAGGTTTGTTAATTTTATATTTTATATGTACTGGTGGTTTTGTATTAGTGTAGATAGTTCCTGTCGCTTTGCTAATAAGAAACTAAGTATGGAAATGGAAACATGTTTAACGTAATCTGAATACTTGGATGAGCGGTTTTGAGGAAAACTTTATCAGATTCTGAAAGCAGACATATAGGATTAAGAACTCAATATGTCACAGTTTCGCTGTCTAGTGCTAAAGAGACATGTTAATGTAATGTCCTTGTTCTAGCGACATGGTTGAAAGTTACATTTTAATTACGGTATTGTTTTGCTGAGTGGTCCAACGCATAGTTCTTGATTCTTAAGGGCATGTTATTGGTCCGATCCCGAGTGTGTACATGAAAGGTAGTTCTTTGCTTCCCCTGCATCTCGGAACTACTACGCCCAAATTATTTAGGCCTATTCTAGCGCAGATGTTTGGAAAAAACTTGCCCCATAACACACGGTATGGTTTATGATTGTCTTAATAAACCTGGTTGTTGCAGAAAAGTGGGACTCGAAACGCCGTTTCATTTCTCACTCTAATAAATGACTGGGCGCTTTCTGGAACGAAATGACACCCCCACCCCAACTTGACAGTCGACCATGTAAGCATACACCCCTTTTTGATAATATACTTAAGTTTTGGTAATACCCCCCCCCCTCTTGATTTTAGGGATTCCCAGATAACATTGTGAAATCACATTTAAAAAAATGGAAATACCAATTGGAATTAGGTATTAGTCTTAAAATCCCACTTTCTTATTATTTCTAACTTCATGTTTATAACAACTTCCTAACCATAATGCTATAAATAAATCGTCAAGTGTAAAGAAATCCATTATAGAAAAGCTTTTGTTATTGTTACTTGCCCAACCTGTTAGCTATTCAATATAACCTAGAGCAGCGGCGGGTCAGGGCTTGGGCCACGTGACAAAATGGCGCCCCTCTATTTTTGTATACTGATGTGTAATACCTTACTGCATAGTGCAAGTAGTATGGACGATGTCACACCTGGAAGTGGTATAGGTGCCGAAACGGTTAATGACAGAGACGAGGTCAAGTTCAATTTGACCTAACTAACGGTTTGTATATATAAACTGATTTTGAAAACTTTATATAAATATAGACGCTTTGAATGTTATTTTCATGTTCTAGTATGCAGCAAATGTCTTGTTTTTGAATTTGTTGAAATGAAATAAGTGGCCCCACCTGCCTGTAAGATTGATTAGCAAGAATATAATTACCGTTACATAAACAATTCATACGTGTTTATTCTCTACTAAGCTTGCAAGCAAACCATTAGGATATACATACAAAAAGTACATGTGTATATATATATATATATATCTATCGAATAACGGTTTATATAACGAGCTACATACCATTTAGATATACGGTGTAAGACACATGTATATGCCATAGTACATATTGTGTATGTAAGTGTTTTCTGAGTATACTTATAATTACAGGTAAGTAAAATACACCAGATTACTTATATAATGGTTTGGGTGTAGATTTTTATGCCTAGATTTCATATGATAATAACAAGTACATTTAGGGTATGATATTGCTATAGCTAATAACAGTGATTCCTGTGTCATATTATAAGCTTACTACTTTGCATTATAATAACCGTCATATGCATATGACTGAGGGGAGGGGGGCATGTAGGGACTAACGTATATAAATCTTTATTCAATAGTTTGCTTGCGCGTCGGGGTCTTTAAATGTAGAAGAAAAAACCCACAGGCATATGAATTTACTCCAGAGTTAGGCATATGAATTTACTCCTTGTCATGTACAAGCCTGGGTTTGAAACCCTAGCAATGAACCCAATGACAGACCTCATGAACTAAAACCCACCACTAGCACTCAAAAGAGAATAGAGTAATAAACAATAGATAAAACTATATTATTTGATATCTATATATTAGAAATAATGCTACAATATTATATGTAAATCGTTATACGCCTACTACAAACTATTAAAACCATAATATATACAAGGTTTGCGTTACAGGTAGTTTACGCTTCATGCTCTAGTTGTCATGGTATGGTATCTACAACAAAATAATATTAAGTTTATGAATAGTTTCATATTTGTTAATATGGTACATGTCATCGTTGTTAAGGAAACAATTAGACCAGGAGCCCAGAGGGTCGAACCTAGACGAACGAGGTACCAATGTCTGACCATATAGGCATCTACATACTAACCTGGGATGCACAGAAGTGGGCGTCTGCCGGGGCCCAGTCCATGGGTGTGACCCTGGTGACCCCTATAATGACCCCAAAAATGGGTTAAACTCATACATTCGAGGTACTGGTCAAAACCAATTTTATATGAAAGAATACACTCTACTGAGTACGAAATTGCCCATAACAGACGATTAGACCCCTGGGGTGACATAGACTGACACCCCAAAGCCGAAGGGAGTGGGGTGGGGCAAAATAGAGTTTGCTCATACGTTCGAAGTACCAGTCAAGACCAATTTTAAATGGATGGGTACATCTCACTGAGTGCGAAATTGCTCATAACAGGCGATTTTGGCCTTGGGACTGCCCAAACTGACACTCTAAATATGACCCCCGTCCTCCCTGGGCGGCTTACAAAAAGGGTTATATTCATACATTCGAGTTATTAGTAGAAACTAATGTTAAATGAAAGACTATATGCCGCTGATTACGGAATTATCCATAACAGACGATTGGACCCATGGAATGACCCAAATTGACGCCCAAAGACGATGGGGCCATAAATTCGCGGTACCGGTCAAAACCAACTCTAAATGAAAGAGTACATCTCACTAGGTACGAAGTTGCCCATAACAGACGCTTGTGGCCCTTGGACGGCCCAAACTGACACCCTAAATATGGACCGCAGAGCCGAAGGGTCAAAAATAGGTTATACTCATATATTCGAAGTACCAGTCAAACCAATTTTAAATGGAAGACTACATCTCACTGAGTTCGAAATTGTCCATAACAGTTGGTTTCGGCCCTGGGGGCCAAGCTGACACCATAATATCGACCCCGAGGCTCGAGAAAAAGTTATATTCACACATTCGAGGTATCAGTTCAATTTAATTTTAAATGAAAGTGTGCATCTCGCTGATAACGAAATGACCCATAAAAGATGATGGTTCAAACTGACAAAATGCATAAAATGGTATTGTGAGGCCAGATTGAAACAGACTTTTGCCACCAACAAGTACAATCATAGACATAAGAACTGTACATAGCTGAAATGGACAAAACTGGCTATAGGGCAGCTATCAAATACCTGCCACTGAAAGGACTAACCCTAACACAAAAGTAACAAGTCAGCCCTCATTTTCTTAGTTAAGATGACACCATTTCAGCTATGTGAAATTTTTTAGGGGGGGGGGGATAAAAAATGAAAAAAAAATCGTCCTGGCCGGCATCCAGGCCTTGCAGCATCGTTGGCAATAGTGTAGAAAAGTTTATGGAACCATCGGCTTTGTACAATTTTTTCAAAAAATGGCCTAGAACATTTCATGCAGTCCTTGGCAAATCAAAGTGGAGGAGGGGGGCAAAACTTGTCAGTATATTTTTTTTCAAACCTCGGGGGCAAAATTTAGGATGTCAGTTAGGACCATCTCAGAGCCAGAATCATCTTCATACAAGGTACTAAGCGACGTTTCGACGAGGATACTCTCGTCGTTATCAAGCCAACGATGCAGATATGTTCGTTCGTTCCTTGGGTTTTACATCTACTTCCATCTAGAAAGGGGGGGGGGGGTCACGATTTGTTAGAATAACTTTTTTAAAGCCTAGGGATGTACAATTTAGGGTGTCAGTTTAGACCAAAATCGTCTATATACATGTACAAGGTACTAAACGATGTTTCCACAAGAATACTCTCGACGTTATCAAGCAAATGATACAGATTTGTTCGCTCGTTCCTGGGGTTTTACGTCCACTCCCACCTAGGGTGATAACACAGACAATGCAAATATATAAATAGTACACAAATATACAAAGAACATGCAACACAAACACAACAATGAAATACAATAAAATCGCAAGACCTTCGATTAGGGGGCCATTTATAACTGAACCATCACAGCGGAAAATCTTTGATGCATTAAAAGGCAGTGGGCTGGCAACCTATTGATTTATCAAGATCAATGTATTTAACACTATTAAAGGGAAACCATTTAACCTGGACCATATATAACAGATAATTTAAAAACAATGTGGGGGTATAAATCTGTTATGAGTCATTTTGTACTCAGTGGGGTCTATACTTTCATTTAAAATTAGTTTCAACTGGTACCTCGTTTGTATGAATATAACCATTTTTAAGCCCCAAGGGTCATAACTATGGCGTCAGTTTGGGCCGTTTCAGGGTCACAAGCGTCTGTTATGGACAATTCCGTACTCAGTCACATGTAATCTTCTGTTATGGACAATTCCGTACTCAGCGGGATATATTCTTTCATTTAGAATTAGTTTGAACTGGTACCGTGAATGTATGAGTATAACCCTTTTTTAAACTCAGGGGGTCATGTTTTGGGTGTCAGTTTGGTTGGGCAGTCCCAGGGCTGAAATCTTCTGTTATGAGCAATTTCGTACTCAGAGAGAATTGAAATAACACACTTTTATGGAAAAACAATTACTATGGTTTAATTGGATGGTCCACACTGATGTTTGTATATATATATTCATATTTTTCTCATTCTTTATGTATTTGTGTATAATGCTTGATAACGACTTGTGAAATCTTGTTGAAACGTCGCAGTGAAATAAACCATAGTAATTGTTTTTCCATAAAAGTGTGTTATTTGATTATGTTCCAATTACTAAATGCCATTCAAAGAATATATCAGAGAGAATTGGTTTTGAGCGGTACCACAGATTCTATGAGTATACCCTATTTTGCCCCCCCCCTCCCCAACCACCCCTTTTCGGCTTTGGTGTGTTGGTCTGGGCCATCCCAAGGGTCCAATCGTCTGTTATGGGTAATTTTGTACTCAGTGGGATATACTCTTCCATTTGAAATTAGTTTCAACTGGTAACTCGAATGTATACGAATATGACCCTTTTTTTAAGCCCCTGGGATGGGGTGTCACTTTGGGAAGTCCCAGGGCTGAAATCTTCTGTTATGAGCAATTGTGTACTCAGTGAGATGTACTCTTTCATTTTAAATTGGTTTTGACCGATAGCTCGAATGTATGAGCAAACCCTATTTTTGCCCCACCCCACCCCCTTCGGCTTTGGGGTGTCAGTCTGGGCCACCCCAGGGGTCTGATCGTCTGTTACGGGTAATTTCGTACTCAGTGGGATATATCCTTCCATTTGTAATTGGTTTCAACTGGTACCTCGAATGTATGAATATAATTTTTTTTTCAAGCCCTCTGGGATCCATATTTGGGGTGTCAGTTTGGGCCATCCCAGGGCCAAAATCATCTGTTATGGGCCATTTCGTACTCAGTAGGATGTATTCTTTCGTTTAAAATTGGTTTTGACCGGTACCTCGAATGTATGAGTTTAACCCATTTTGGGGGTCATTATAGGGGTCACCAGGGTCACACCCATGGACTGGGCCCCGGCAGACGCCCACTTCTGTGCATCCCAGGTTAGTATGTAGATGTCTATATGGTCAGATATTGGTACCTTATTCGTCTAGGTTCGACCCTCTGGGCTCCCGGTCTAAATGTAAGCATTGGTGTGGATTATGTTTGATAGAATATTAAAAGCTACAGAATAAGCTTATGTTAATGTCACAGTAATTACATATAATATCAAACAAACAAAATAGGTAAAACGACACTGTTCATCATCTCAGGTTAATTTAACCCACGCAAACATCTGTAACTTCAATCTGGCCGTTGTTTTCTCTCTTTATCAATTTACCGTCCACTCGAAACAAACTAGGTCATTTCGGGACTAACAAATAGTCCAACTATAATTGCGCTGGCGAGAAGGGGCCTTTGCTGTGAAGGAAATCGTTTGACCAGGACAGGTGATCTTACCCCTTCTCCCGCGGAAGGGGTGCGGGTGTGGTCTAATGGAAATGGAAGCCTTGTAGATCCAGGCCTGTTATACGTTCAAAGTTACGTGGGGTTGCTAGTGGTCTAGAATGTCGCTCTTGAGCTCTGGGAGGTTGCATAGCCGAATGGTTAGCACGTGCGCATTGTATCATAGGGTCTATCATTGAGTCAACTGGCGTGGTTTCGATACCCCAACCACGTAGGTTTTCTCCGGATCCCCCGGTTTCATCTCACTGCTAAAGACTACTACGCGGAAGCGAATTATTGCAATAAAACTAAACCATACGTTGGTCCCGAAATGACCTGGTTTGTGTCGGGAAGACGTTAACCCCCATCTCTCTCTCTCTCTCTCTCTGTTCGAGCTCTAACTTGTCAGTCACCTCTGGCTTGCAGTCGTGGTTTCGATCCCTGGTGTGATCGTATGTGGCTTCTTAACCTCGTGGGTTTACCAAGAGTACTTCGGTTTAATCCCACAGAAAAGACCCCGGCGTGTACGTAAAGAATAATTAAAAATAAGACAACTTGTCTGCGATATCATCATCGGTGGAAGCGGACATTAAACACTAATAGCACAGGAAGAACAAAGTTATTTATTTGGATGTGTTTATAGAAATTAAGTAATGATATTTAACACGAATCCTGCAAATTATTCTACAATTATATTTTCATGTCATTTTGACACAGAATAAGGATATTTTTATTCGATTTCTCGAAAAATATTGACGATCATACGTTTTTAAGTTCTAACGATAAATTTAATACCACAGCTTTTCAAAATAAATGGCATACACCTTAAGTTATGAGTCATATCCGTGTGTGAATAAGTAGATTAAATTTAAAAGAAAAAGTATTACAGTAATATGATATAAGATACACCAATGTAACAGCAAGATTATTCGTACATCGTTAGTAGAAACACTTAGATTAAAGATAAACAGAGAATAGCCGATTCATAACTATGACTTATGAATTCAGTTTTAAATAATGTGAAATTGGGTTTAACGTCCTACATTTCGACACAGACAGGGCTAATGAAAACAGGGAAAATGCCAACGGTGGGACCGACATAAAGTACTAGATAAAGTGTAAAGTGAACGCGAAACCTCTCGGTTAGTGAACTAGTGACATACTCGCCACAGTCGCTTGTAAAATACACCAAAATATATAATTTTTTGGTTTTGAATGCGCATTGAGAATGCTTATGGGTGGATTTGGCGCCAATGAAATGGACATTTATTATTATGGAGACATGACAACAGGTCTTACTCCTCAAATCGTTATATATATTGTACATCAAACTGATGTCAAAAGGTGCCCTTTAAAATCACGTGGATGATTATTATAAACAGTTCTTTACTTTTATCTTTAGATTTAAATGTCGAAAATTAAGCCAATTTCTATGGTGTTGTCAATCTGTAATGCGTCGTCTTTTATGATGAGATTACACGTTGACATATTAGATTCATTGTGGAACCTTATATTGTGGCCAACGGATCAGTAAAAAATTGCTTTGTAATGTTAGTTTGTATGACCCGGTATTTTATTTTATTTTAAATTAAGGAAGAGAAAGAAAGATTACGCATAACTGAACGGATTTGAGCTTTTCCCTTCCCTGTTATCAAACCTGTCTACGGTTTATTCTATTACATTAAGTATTGTTCGAATAATCATTTACATCTATACCCGAAGCATTGACTGGGATGTAATTCAGTGTTTCCAATTATATCGTTGTTAGAAGGTATTAAGATATGATGATCCTGGAGGGAGGATCTATTTATACATTTTGGCCGATTACATTACATCATTATGTGATACTTGCATGGTTTAGATTAAATGCATGGTGTGTGTATTTCTTTGTGGTTATGTGGTTATATTAAATATAAACACACAAAAAAAGATAGAACAATTTATAAAGGAAATAAGTACCAAGCTCTGTCTATCAACTTGAATCTAAATTCTTATGTTACAATCTGTAAGGTTGGTGTAACGTATAATATTTGGAAGTGTGGAAACTGTTATTCAATTTGTCATGTTGGTTTATGCCTCACGAGAGAAACAATACAATGGTTTGAATTTTATTGTGAGAGTTGGTAAGCCAGATATATAAAATGGAGGAGATATTATACGTTCGTTTCCGTGTAAGTAGTTCTGATCATTCATAAACAATAGTAATATAAATACAGGGTCCAGTGTTATAAAATATTTTCCTCCTCGAATCTTTTATTCGGAGAATTTTACTTCATGATAGACTTTGCGGCTCACAACAATGACTCTACCTGACCTATTACGACACCTATTACATTTGTTTTAAAATAATTAGTTTACAAAATGTGGGTCTTGGGGTGGGGTAATATTGTATTTCAAAAAGTGTGGGTCATAGAATGATTTTGTATTTTACAAAGTGTAGATCTTAAAGATATGTATTATGTAAGATTTGCATAAAGAGTTGTTCTTACTATAGTAGTTCCAAAATAGATAATGCTTTGCCATTTTTAAATTAAATCAGCTTTCTAATCTACTTAAAATCTGGGCCACACGCTGACCCAGTGTGTTGATTGATAAATAATAGTTTATATAACATTTAAAGAAAACATAAAGAACTACAATATGCAGATTAGCTTTTACATAATGCAAATTTAAAATAAAATTGTATTTTGTAAAGTGTGGGTCTTAAAATAATATTGTATTCTACAAATTGTAGGTCTTACAATAATATCGTATGTTGCAAAGTTGTGTATTTTATTAAATGGTAGTATGTTTCACAAAGTTGTACCGTGTCTAAAGTAATAACATATATTTTGCAAAGTTGTACAGTTTTTTTTTAAATAATACTGTATGCTACCAAGTTGTAAAGTTCTTAAAATAATATCATATTTTACAAAGTTTGACTGTTCTTAAACATAGTTTTATGGGCCTTTGCCTGTTATCTTTAACTGATCCCAAATTAAAGGACAATATTGGTGCCAGTCATTATCACATATGTGATAGAACTGATTAAACACTTTCCAAAAATATTATTTACACAGAGATCATCGCTACCATAGAGGAGTAATAAAGAATTCATGAATCGGAAGTGACGAACGCCAAAGGAAAACACGAGTTATCTCTCTATGTGAATGACTGAAGTGACGAGTGATGACAGATAAACAGCCGAATTACTGCTAACTAATAATTCCTTCGAAGACAAAAAGCTATTATATGGGACCGCAAGAGGATATCTGACGATTCAATAAAGTAATTAAGTGTCATAAGATAAGAGAACACGGGAAAAATAGAAATACTCCGTACAGCCCCTTGTTTTTATTCATTCTATAGGGGAGACCGGGGCACATCCTACCTTATAAAAACATGGTAATGCACGAACTTTTTTCTGTTTTTCTTTCGCGTTCTCTTATGTAGTGACAGCCAATTCTTTTTATGAATTGTAAGATATTCTCTCACAGGGTCACACAGCAACTTTAGGTCTTCGAGGGAATTATTAGTGAGCAGATATTCGCCCATGAATCACTAGTCACTTCAGTTAGCTATATAGAGGAATAACTCGTGTTTTCCTTTGGCGTTCGTCACTTCCGATTTCATGAATCCTTTATTACTCCTCTATGGTAGCGATGATCTCTGTGTGAATATTATATTTGGAAAGTGTTTAATCAGTTCTATCACATATGCGATAATGACTGGCACCAATATTGTCCTTTAAGATTAGTGTGTACTATTTATAAACAGAAAGACTACAATTGTTCGTGTTGTAATTCAAATAATCATTGCAACAACAAAGTGCTAGCTATACAAACTGTCCAAACTTCTTCATATATTTCTGAAGTTGGGTCTTGATATCAAATGTCAACGCGAGAAAATAAAAGGAATGGAAAAATATTGTATATACCATTGTATACATACTGGAAAATTACATTTAATACCGGTACATATTGCCTATTTCCATACCTTGTCAGTGTTAAGAAATGGGGGTTAGAAATAGATTGGTAATAATTAGAAATTGCTCTGTGCCACGTTGTTATATGGTATATCTCTGTGTAACACAAACAATAAGATTAGATTTATATAAATAATAGCACAGGTAAGTTGGTATATTATGGTTTACCGTAAACAAGGCCAGCAGTCTATTTAACCTATGTTTTGTAATCGTTTGTCTCTAGTATTACGATTCTATTAATTTTATGATTTATTTTATACAGAGTATACGTTCAGGTTTAATAGACATGTATTGAAACATTCATCAATCTACGTTGTCCGTGACAATTATTATATTACATAAGTGCACTCACATCTATTCAGCGCCGGATTTACCTTATAGGCTTGGCAAGTTAAAAAGGGCTTCAAGATATGAGAAAAGTGTTAAAGCGTATAATGTTCACTGAATCACTGTTATAAGCTTTTCATAAGCACACTTTAGTCTTTTAAGACTAAAGTGTGCATATCCGTTATGCTTGGCTTTGCTCAAAATTATATTAAAAACACAACTTCATTTTCTTCTAGTCATGGGGGTTTTGGATTGGCAGCCACCTCATGTGACTGAAATAGACTTGGGCCTCTCTTCATCTAAATAAGGCACTTTTGTATTAAACCACTGTACTGCTGGCTATTGGTCACTAGTTTATCTAGCTGCGCACCAGTTGCAGCGTCTGAAATCCAGGTCCAAACTATCATTCCATTTATCGGCTCTGCAGAACACTGTTTAATTAAGTATGTCGTACAGCTAATACATGTTAGTATATATTTCGTTGTTATTATTTATTATTAAAGCATTGGGTACGTTAAACATACATTATGCAAGAGCTAAATCTGCCTATTGCAGGTCTTTCTTTAGGCCTGACATATCATCTGAATTATTCATTATACATTAACTAACTTATCCAGTCCATAATTAACTCTCGATTTCAAGGCTAGCCTTGACTAGGGTCCGATTTACTGCTTAAAAGACAATATTGGTGCCAGTCATTATCACATATGTGATAGAGCTTGTTAAACACATTCAAAATATATTTTTAACAGAGAGATCAATGCTACGATAGTTGAGTAATACATGTTTCCCGAATCGGAAGTGACGAACGACAAAGGAAAACACGAGTCACCGCTTCTATAACTGACTAAAGCGACGAGTGATAACAGATACACGGCCGAATATCTGCTCACTAATAATTCCTTCGAAAACCAAAAGTTGTTATATGGGACTGTAAGAGGATATCTGACAATTCAATAAAGTAATTGAATGTCATTAGATAAAAAAAACACGAGAAAAATAGAAATAGTCCGTACATTCCCTTGTTTATATTCATTCTATACCTTATAAAAACATGGTAATGCACGGACTTTTTCTGTTTTTCTTTCGTGTTTTCTTATCTAGTGACAGTCAATTCTTTTTATGAATTGTCAGATATCCTCTCACAGTCTCACACAACAACTTTTGGTCTTCGAAGGAATTATTAGTGAGCAGATATTCGGTCGTGTATCTGTTTTCACTCGTCGCTTCAGTCAGTTAAATAGACCGGTGACTCGTGTTTTCCTTTGGCGTTCGTCACTTCCGATTCTGTAAACATGTATTACTCAGCTATCGTAGCATGGATCTCTCTGTTAAAAGTATATTTGGAATGTGTTTAACCAGCTCTATCATATATGTGATAATGACTGGCACCAATATTGTCCTTTAACTTTCATCCATGGTTTAATCATGAAATGAAGCGAGATTTTAATAACGATGATCGAGATTAGGATCCGTCTGCTGCTCAACTTTGATAATTTAATCATGAAATAATCGAGACTTTAATAATGATGATCGAGGCTAGGCCGAAAATTAAATCGTTGAAATCAATTTGACTGAAATTTTCAGCAAATTCTCTTTACATTATCTAGCTTTTAATTATTATAGTGAGACATGTGAGCCCTTTATCTAATCTCCCATAATGTATCTTTAAACACATATTATGGAAGAGTTAAATTTGCCTACTGCCTTTCTTTAGGCCTGAAATGTTATATAAATTATTAATTAGACATTTATTAACAAAACAAGACCATAATCAACTCGCGATGGCATCGGATACTCGAGATTTTAACTAGATAAAAACGGTTCGCCATTTAAAAATTTAATTTAAAAATGGGAAAGCGGGGCTAAGTCAAGAATATACCAAGACCCCGATAACCACTATGCACACATCTAGTCAAAACTGAAAACAGTGATAATTTGGCTCAGAATGAAGTAATTTGAATGAAATTTTCAATATTTTCTTTTTTTATTATCTATTTTTGAATTTTTATAGTAAGAATGACCAACTAGTTTTTAAACATTTAACTAATGTAACTTTAATTATGAGTTTTATTCCATCTATAATAAGCACAACATGAATCGAATGCAGCATTACTGTCAGATTCTGTAATTGAGCAGACCTTTTGGGCAGTCGTAAAACACTCCCTAGTTTAAAATAGTTTGTTTGGATGTATCTATTTCATACTACTTACCATTTAGTTTCATTAGATCTAGTTAATTAAGTTAAAGTCAACCATGACGTCAGTTCTTTATTTCAAACTTTTCTAATTAAAATGTCTAATCTAATTGCCAAAAGGAGGACTCTTAAACCAGCCATTAATTATAGTGTTTGGTTTGTGTGCACCTTTACACATTCTTTTGGTCGGTTGTTTCAAGAACTATCTCTTAGAGTGATTTATATCACTTATAAACCTGTAACGGTAAATCTCTTTGATCTTTGGGGTAAATTCTATGCTCGGAATAACTTGCGATCTTAAAGTCGGGGGCGGCTTTGAATATATATTGGGGAATTTGGGGTTATTCTTCTGAGGTTTTTCTTTTAACCCGTACCGGGTTTTTCTTTCACTGCAGGTTTTTATTTCCCTTAAAGAAAACATGGAATAGGGTTTTTCTTTTGGGAATTCTGAGATATACACTCGATCAATATAGCCGGTAAAATTTGAGTTTTTAACAATCTGTTGACGTGCTCGCCAAAATAACACTTCCGTGTATGACATTAAAGGTACCCTACTTTCAATTAGAAATTAAACGGGGGTTTAACTTCTTACTAGCGCTGTTCTGTCCTACAGTGTGGGGGAGATGGGGTTTAACGCCCAATCGACACAAACCAGGTCATTTCGGGACTTACACGTCGTTCAATTTAATTTCAATAATTCCCTTGCGCGTAGGGTCTTAGGACGTTGGAGGAAACCGGAGAAAACCGACGAGGTTTGACAGGCGATCCCAAGTCCTGTCACGTACATCTGGGGAATCGAAACCAACAAGGGGAAATAAACAACACAAATTATATGCTTTATTTCAAATTTATATTGAAGGTTATAGTATTTCTTGCATTTTTGACTTCCAGGGGTTGGTCAAGTTTCACTTGAAGTCGGTCGTCGAGTGAGGCGTTCTGCGGCGAGTCGTCGAATATGCATCTTTGTGGTTGATCGTTTATTTAGGCCGACAAGTCGACTATTTTGGCCGATAACGGTTGGTCGGCTAGTTTCTTTACTTCCCCATACAAATAATTAGAAACATCGGATCTGTATATTTGAGGTTCATTTGTAAATACGAATGGCTTCACTTTTATGACCTATAAAAAATGGACATAAAAACATTTATACGAGTATTTCAATATTCTATTACACATACTTTCAAAATAAGAATAAAGCTATTAACAGGGGGGGGGGGGCGCTGTGAAGAGTACGATTTCGATACTACGATCTCCTGAATTCGAGCCAGGGGGGTTGGGATGGTCTAGTGGTCTAGAGTGCCGCGCTTCGACATCTAGCTGGCCGGTCACCTCTGGCATGCGGCTGTGGTTTCGAGCCCTGGCGTGAGCGTATGTGGCATGGAGATAGGGGCGCCCTTTCAACCTCGTGGGTTTCCTCCGGGCACTCCGGTTTCCTCCCACTGCTAAAGACCCCTACGCGCAAGCGAATTATTGAAATAAAATTAAAACCATGTTAGTCCCGAAATGACCTAGTTTGTGTTGAGTGGACGTTTGTGTTGAGTGGACGTTAAACCCCATCTCTCCAGTGTTGCCACGCTGGCTCTCTGTTTCCACCCTACGGCTGTGTCGTTTTTAACCTACAAAAACCTACGCTTGGATTCTACCATTAACCTCTATACCATGTGAAATTAAGGTTAAACTGGAAACAGAACAAGCAGGCTCACAAGAAACGACTGATGGGGGCTGTGAAACTGAAATCAGCTAGGCTAAACTAGATGATATAAACTTTTCTAGGAAGCTTACGCTTTCAGTTTCGCGTGAAGCCTCGTTTTAGCATGTGTTCACTTTCATTTTCGATGCAAGGCCTCGGCCGAATCCATTTTTCGTCACAGATTCCTCCCACAAGCTTAGCCTACTTTTCACAAATTATCTGGCAACACAACCTTACCACCCAGATCGTAATGTCTCATTGGCCGTTGCTCTTTAAAATGATGCCAAATTATTTTACGATTTTGTTTGATTACATGAATAATATACGTCAACTTTAGTTTTCTCACCATTATTTTATGTTGTGCCCAATGCTGTGAAAAAATCCCTACGACAACCTACGGTTTGATGGTTTTACCCGTAGGTTTAACCTACAACCTACGAAATGGATTTTTACCCTACCGTAGGGTAAAAAGCCTACGCGTGGCAACACCCTCTCTCTCTCTCTCTCTTCTCTCTCTCTCTCTCTCTCTCTCTGAATTCGAGCCCGGGTCCTCTAGCACTATAGGCAACAATCGAACTTATGATTGAAGTCACCACAGCCCCTGAGTAAACCCGACTGGATTATCTTTCATATGATATGATACAGCTTGTGCTCACATAAATTAATGTTTGTATTACAAGTAAATATTTTATATACATGTATATAAATAAATTAAAAATAATTTACCTGTTTGTTCACATATCTGCTGTTTGTCTACTCCTACTTGCCAACTTGGTAAAGTCTCGTGAACAATGTCCACGCCAGCCAAACTAATGAAAAGGTCGACCGTGATTTGCTCGTGCAACTTTGAACCAATCAACAACTTGTTTCTTGATCTATATTCAACATCAGTCACTGCAGACGATATGACACAGGGAATATTCTATATATTTAGATTTATTATTGGTGTTATTATTGCCCTTCTACGCTTAACAAAATGTTTATTACAAAACAAAAAATATATTTATACCGCCAACATATTTACACCAATAAAATATTGGTGCGGAAGTATAACCGAACATATGTATTTTAATTTCCCACATCATACTCGTATTTTACTTATATTTTCATTTTACGTGTAAACATAAACGGTTTATAAGCAAGATAAAGTCCTCGACTTCGGTTATGCTGGGGAAGAAAGACTTCAGAAAAAAACCCTCAAAAGAAAAACCTCGGCCTATCGGCCTCGGTTTTTCTTTTTCTCGGGTTGTTTTCTTCAGTCTTTCTTTCCCCAGCATAACCTCAGTCTCGTGCTTTATCCTACACAGAATAACCCTGTTTGCCAATTTAAAGGGGAGGGACTCCCAAAAAGTTGATTTTAGAATTTCCATGAACAAGGCGCCTGGTGATAAAAGTAACGCTTCATGACCTGTATTTAGGAACACCAGAGATAATCCAAACAAAATGCCTAATTATCTCGAAATATCTCGTACGGTTGTATTGTGACTTTTGATTTTACACGAATGAAAATATACAATTTCATTAAAATACAAATACTGCAAATTTTTACTCTATGATGTTAGTCATTCGATTAACCAATCAGCGTATGTGTTCTAAGTGGTTATTGGCTGCGAATGTCTACCCACAAATATTTCTTTATTGCATGTCGTAGCAATTTGCCTAATTAACTGATTTTTATCAAAGAAGTAATGATACTAATTTTAGATCAACCAAATTTGATGAATTTCATTTCTTGTAATTTCAGGAGTAAGATGGTGATTCGGATGGTGCTTATTGGAGAGTCCGGTACCGGAAAGAGTTACACGGCTAATTCCATATTGGGGAAGAGTTTGCTTCGAGTGAGTAGTAAAGGCGTGCCTACGACCAAATCCTGTACAGTTGGAGAAACTGACCGATTTGGAACTAAATTCAAAATTGTCGATACTCCGGGCTTTCTCGGTGGGGATTTGGATACTAAGAATCATATGAAAAAGATAGTTGAGTTAACTCATCCGGGACCCCAAGTATTTCTTTTTACTTTTAGCTGTGGCTCGCTTTTCTGTGAAAATGACTTGGGTGTGATAAATTTGTACAAAGAATATTTTGGTGATGATATCTATAACCATGGTGTAGTTTTATTCACACAGAAAAATTCAAAGTTTTGCAAAGGAACGCCTGCTTCTTACATACGATCCTCTCCAAAAGCATTACGGGAGCTTGTTGAGTTCTGTGGCAATCGCGTAGCACAGATCGACAATGCCTATCCTGCTGAAATAGACGTTGATGTTAGAAATCTCATCAGTATTGTGGTGGATCTTGTTAACGAAAGAGATCTACGTCATTTGACTTTAGATTCGGTCAATAACAATCACAGTGACGGAGTTAACTCCTTAAATGTAAATGTTGGGACATCCCAAACAACTCATTCTGGATCTGTTACATCCAAAAATAGTGATTCCAATAAAGACATTTCCACTCCACATGTTAAGGGAGCAAACAGTTCTTCAAAAAATCCTTGCCTAATGTACAACTGTTCGGACGAACTTGTAAAGCAACAAATGAAGTTGCTCGGAGATGAAATGTCAAAAATGTCCTCGCTGGAGAAAAAACTGAAAAAAGAAAAAGATCTCCAGAAATCATCGTCCAGCATAAGTAGTGATGTAGTGTGGTGTAAAATGGTGGATGATGGCATATCACTGATTACACAATTTAATCAGTGTATTAAAGATATATTCCAGGATGATGCATCTGCCCTTCTACCAGATGAAAATGCTAGCTGATCGAAGCATTGACATAAATTCCAAAACTTTGTCGATGTTAACGTGCCAATCAAACTGTGTTTCGTTCGTTTGCGTCATTAATCTTGGTTATTGACTGTCGTAGTACACAAGTAGTTATTGTTTGTAATGTTCATGCTTAGTGAAGTTATTGTTAAATTGTGAGATTTTAATTCAAAATGCGTCTGAAGAAAACCAGTATGTATTGTTAACTTGGCCTCCAAGTAGTCATTAAGTGCAATGGCCGTGAATTTTATAACCGTATATACATGTATTGCCTTACACAATCCTGTCTTGAAATGTTATTTTTGGAGCGGTATAGTTTTACTACCAGTATTCATAAAGTGTATTTTACTAGGCTTCCCATTAAACTGATTGAAACTGAGAACTTTGATTTATTTGTTATCTTGGTATTAAGGAAAAGGGACCATCTACCATGTAAAGTTGGACACAATTTTTTTTTTCTAAAAAAAACAGGAGGTAATTATACTGGGAAATGTTAAAAATTATGTTTAAAAATTTGAAATTTTAGTATACGTTATATTATGTGAAAAAGAATAAAATTCTAAATATATTCATATGGTAATTTTGTCTTACCTGTACATGAATAGTTATCTTACCTGTACATGAATAGTTATCTCCCCTTTTACCTGGCATAACAGTGCAAATTATGAATTGTGTCGCTGTTGAACCCAAGTTTTAATTACTCTTTTTGAGTATTTACATGCAAATGTTTGTACACGTATATTCATGCCGTGTCCGTATATAAATAATGCACAAAAACTCGTATATATACGTGAAACATATTTTGTAGTCTATGAAACAACAGATTAAAGATAGCTATATAATTACACTCAAAAAACATAACAGCAACAATTGTCGATGAATTAATTTCCCGGCCAAATAAAAAGTAATACCTGACAATTACAAAAACGTGGACCCAATGGGGATAAATTGCACAAATTACTATTGTAGATAGTGGGTTTAAAGCGTGACATGGATTCTATTTTAACAGGTATAACCGCCTATTAATATAAAAAAAATAATTGGCACCTAGAAAATAATAAAATGTATGTATCTTAAACAAATAAAGTTAAAATATATTCTTCATCACATAAGCCAGCTCATTCGTTATGGTAGATTGAGACTTTATGGTCGGGTGTGTTTAATTCTTCAGTAACAACTGTTCTTGCATTAAAATGCAACATATTTCAGATCCATGTGAATAGCCCGCCTTCGATTCCTGCATTAGCCGAGAAAAAATTCATTGGTATTTTCCAACGTGGTTTCCCCTTGTCAGTGGTACAGGACGGGAAGGCCTAACAAGGACAGCTGTTAAGTCGGTCGGAGGATACGAAAAATCATGGTCCCATGTACACATTGTAAAAGATCCCTTGGCAGTTGGAATTCGATATAAGAATAGGCTATAGTGCCGCTGTCCCGGCAAAATTTGTCTCATAGCACACTGTATGACCTATGCCCGTCTCCAAAATTCCCTCATAGCCCTGTATGGGAGCAGAACAGCAAGACGTTAAACCCCATTTCCTTTCATTTCCAATCAATGGACATGTTCTTTTACAAGCAATATATAACTTGATGTACAATTAATTCTTTTTACCTGGTGGTAAGTGATCTGTTATTTTAAAAACAAAGTTTTATTGTTACATGGTGTTTACGTTGTTAAGCACAGACGATGAATATAACAAGCGAGTTCGCGTGTTTTTTAACCGTTTAATTGTTGTGGGGTTATTTGTAATCAACAATGTCAGACCACTTAAAATAGAGTTTTTTTTAGATCCTGATAAACACCTTTTTTTTAGATCCCGGTAAATGTTTTCATCTCTGATGGATTTTACCGTAATGGCTAGCTATTACAGAGTTAATAGTTCCATTATATGATTAAATTATATTACCTCAAGGTAAGTAAGGTCATGTATTCGTTTCCAATGAACAGAAAAAGTAGTAGTTTCATCGCATGCAATCACCATAAAAAAAATACCGCCATCATTCAGTCTCTTTTTGTTGAAGAAAAAAGGAAAACAGAGATTAGCAGGTATCATGCCTGGGGAATCAAAAAAGGATACCGCCAAAAATATTAAAACGAGTGCATTGATTCGATATTTACCTGTATATTGTAACAGTAATTCAATAAAAATCGAATAACCGACGACTAATAGGATTCTTTCTGTCTAATGCGTTCAAAAGACACGTCGTAACATTAACAATGTATCAGAAAACTCGAAGTGAGTGAAAAGGTGAGAACTGGGGGTTAGCGACGTGTGATGATTCTAGAATTCAATTTCAGTCATTAACGCACACACACACAGTCCTTATGCAATGGCGGACCAGCGAACCCACACACGATCTATATTGAGATTTTCGTTCTTTGGGGTTCTAAACGGAGTCTCTAAAATGGATAGAAAATAAACTAAAACACGATTTTCGTACAATTAGGGGCCAAAATCAGCCAAAAATTGTGACCTCCAGAAAGTGGAATACAGATTGTGACCTCTAGAGGACTCACAAGCTAACAACAAGATATTTCCTAATATCAGGGGCCATAATCCAGAAAGTTACGGTCTCATCTGTGAAAATATTGAAAGGAAATAAAATGATGTTTAACGTCCTACTGTTCTGCCTAGAATGTGCTATGAGGGAAATTTTGCCCGGACAGCGGCACTATGACTTGCTCTTATATCGAATTCAAACTGTCAAGGGATCTTTTACGTGCACGCCAATGTGTACAATGGACCTAAGTCTTTCGTTCCATCCGAACAACTAGACATATGTCCTTGTTAGACCACGCCCTGCTCCACTGACAAAGGGGAACCACGTCGGAAAATCTGGATGAACTTTCTCGGCAAGTGATGGGATCGAACACCCTACCTCCAGCCTAGCGAGCCAGTGTCTTCTTACTCACTTAGCCACCGTGACCTCCCCCACCACACCTCCAAAAATATTTAAGGCTTTTAATCATACATTTCAAGTTTCATCAAAATTGGATAAAAAGTGACTTCTAGAATGTCCTGCAGTTTCGGTTAGATTTTTAAGAAATTCGAACTCAACCTCCATTGATGTGTAACAGCGATATATTTTACTTTTATTAAAATTGAATACAAATTGTTACTTCAAGCGGGTGCACAGAGAATCAGGGGTCATAACCACGGAACTTACAATCCGATATGCGGTCTGTGTGATTTAAAGATAAATTTAAAGGTTCATCAAAATCGGATCAGCGTTGTGGACCATCTGAAGGCAATATTCTTACACTATTTGCGTACGAGGGGCGGCCATTTTGTTCGGCAGTTATGGTCTAATTTTCAAGAAATTCAAACTCAAGCGACATTAGCGTGTAACGGTGATATATTCAAATGTTTTTTTTTTAAATCGTATAAAATTGTGTACTCTACAGGGACTACAATCGAAAAACGCGATTTTTCGAACACAATCAAGGGCCATGATTCTGAGAGTTACGATTGGATATGTGCAAATACCGAAAGGGACCAAGATCTCTGGGTTATAAACATACTTGTGGAGGTCCATCAAAAGCGGACCTAAATTGTGACCTCTAGAGGGTCTACAAACAACCTTAATATACCATTTGTTTACACTATTTGCGAACGAGGGGCGACGTTCCGACGTTCATGAAATTTGAACTCATCCGTGATATATTCAAACGATTGTTTAAATCGGATACTAATTGTGTCCTTTAGAGGCACCACAAGCTAAAACGCGATTTTTCGAAATTTCAAGGACCTTAATATTCAGGAAGTTACGATCCGATATGCGCGAATATCGACAGTAACCAACACACCCACCTCAAGTGTGCCCACAAGCTAAAACGTACAGTCAGGAGCCATAATCCATGAAGTTATGGTCCAATACATGCCAATATTGAAAAGAGCCGAGATCGTTGGGACTAGAGATAGGCCTATATGTCAAGTGTCGTTAAAATCGAACAAAGATTGTTATCTATAGAGTCCACAAACAATTGTGGACGGATCTCCGGACTGGTAGGGGCAACGGCATAATACGCTCACAGGAACATATGGGGTGTAGAAAGGGTAGAACGAAATAATAGAACTTAAACATCTTGACCGACAGTGTCTTATCTATGAAGAAACAATTCTACCAAGAAAAAAGCCCCGAGCGAATAGCACTCATAACGTGACCAAGAAGTTCCCATTGGGAATGAAACTGGATGTCCGCGTCTTCTCAAATGGTTTTGGAGTGACGCAATTATGGTGATGTAGAATTGTATTTTACCTGGTTGGTGGTCTACTTATACGAAATCAATAAGATGATTAAATCCAACTGCAAAAACTGCAGATTTTCAAACCTTGATCAATAATCGCCCACCACAACAAGGTCCGGTGTTCGATCCGTATCTCCCAGCGTGTTTCCTTCTAGTCAGCGGCGCAGGAAAGATAGCCTGGCAAGGAACCGTGTCTGGTAGTTCTGATAGGACAAAAACCCAAGATTCCGTTTACACGTTGACATGTACAGCCCCCTCCCCCCATTTCATTCATAGCACATTCTTACTTTCTAAAATAGTGAATATATACTGTGATGTGTATTAGTCATACAAATATCAGCAATTTGAAAGAGAATTGAATTGTATAGGCCCTTATCTAATATCATAATGCAACAAATACTATAGTAACCCACTTGTTGACTTTAGAATAAACATTCTCCATAGCTACATGAGGATTATTGATTTGAAACAAGAAACGTGAAATTTTACGATGTAACTTGTTGTATGCATCAACTACACATTGATCGCAGAAGAGATTTATTAGTATTCGACATTTGTTTTTCATATAATTAACTTCCAGCATGACAGAATGAAGATGCTAAACTACGGTAATGATTGTTTACAACACAAGAAAGCAGGTTGTTGGCAAAAAGACATCCATTTTGAATTTGTTTATAGGCCTTAGTGTGCGTGTTTAAGTCTCGCAAAATTTTAATTTATAGCGCATATTAAACACCTGTCTAATTTAATAAAGATTACCAAACTGCTTGAAAGAGTGAAATACCCACAAACGATGATAGAATCAATAGGTTTGACACAATTATGAGAATATACAAAAATACATGTTAAACAAAAATCATGTGGATCGAACCCGTCTTAAGTTCAACTGTGCTTCCATTTCTTGTTTGATGTTGTTAGTGATGGTAGCTACTGTGATCTGGTTAGGTTTAACAAGCTTTCGACCCTTAAACCACACTTTAAGTCATAATATAAATATGCTAGATGACCTAAAGATATATTAATAGTAAAGCTATATACCAACAACTCCTGGTAATTTGAAGTTTACATAAAATGTTACTGGTTTGCATCCGTTTAAACCGAGTCCATGGCTAAACTAACCTATAACTTTTGTTTATATCGTCTTAAATTTTTATTTGTTTAACTAGTATGTCCACGGTCTGTTTGTGAGCGAAACTAATAGCTTCTTGTGGGGTTTTCCTATGTTTGGTTTAAACGAGCTGAGTACTTTCAACTGTTACTGATACTCCTATAACAATTTTATATCTCGTTCTCTAATTAATTACGAGGTAATTGACTAGTTGTTAAAACCGCAATTTGAGACAGCAACTCTCGTTCAGACCAGTAAGGCTTTTACTGACATCGAGCTGTTGAAGTTTCATAGAAATACAATTTTAACAGACATCGAACTATTGTCGCTAATTGATCAAGGACGGTAACTTCAAATAAACTAATGCGTGTTGATTTCGATATTGTTCTTCTTGATTAGCTTAATAACGCAGAGCTGTAGAGCGTTTACAGGGTTTCGGTGGCAGGGCCAGTAATCCGGCGAAAGATCTCCGTTCGGCTCAGAGCTTGCCCTCCTCGGTGCCATTGGAACACATCTCCAGCTATAATAAATACACCATCTTAAGGATTTACCTGGGAGCATCCATAAGGTGACAGAGACTGAAAAACATTGTTGTGTGGTATTTTGATGAGTGTTAACAAGAATTGTGGACAGACAGGTGGTCCAGTAGTCGTGGTGACAATATACTGATAAGTTTAATGTGGGAGTATTATAAGGAATGGTAGCATTGTGAAAGTCCACGGCTCCTCGTTTAACAGTTATTTTCGAATATAAGGGATACAAAAACTAGAAAAATCGACACCTAAAATACTACTTGGGCATTTAACCGTGCATAACAAACAAAGCATGGAAAGTTATTTCACATGGAGCCAAATCAACAGCATGTCAACAAAATTTTAGATTAGATGGAAAAATCCATAAATCTTTACTTTTTTGTATAGAGAATGGTTCTTGCTGTTTCTTATCAATGATGCTCTAGTCTATTGCAGGGAGTGTAGTCCCTTTCATCAAACATGGTGATGAGGATGTCTCATCTAGACCAAATAATAGCTTGCCTATAGATTAACTAGTTTAGGCAGTAATAAGAGAGTGGCTAGTCGATTGAAATTGCCTGTTTGTTCGCTTTACCTCCATTTGATAGCATGTCAAAATGTTGCCCGAAAACGCCAGAGAAAATTGATGGATTGAAATGAACAAAGTCCAGAAAAGTCGAAGTTTCTGGGTCAGCCTATGATTATGTTCGTCACAGAAGGGTGTCTGATTCTAGTTGATAAGCTTGTTTTAGTTGACATTATCATTTCATCGTAATTTGGACATGTCAGATTGGTTTCAAAACTTCAAGTTATGTACATGATGTATTACGATATAGCAACGCCTACATCACGTTTATGGGTCAGACTAGGTGTCATCAATGGCCTACTGCGAAACATACAGGTTGAAGCACTGGGGATTAAACGATCAACAGATTAAACGCCAATTATAAAATCCCCTTTTTTATTCACAGACAGATCAGAGCAATATGCTATTGTGCATGTAATGGAAATGACTATAGGTTAAATAATCTTATGAAATCAATCCTGATACAAAATCCCACTAAAACACCGACTTGGGCAATAACTCATACACGTATACATAACGAAAAACAATCGGAACTTTTATAATCACCGCTTATTGCTTTAAATTTTAATTTTTAAACGTATACATCGTCCATAAGCCCTTTATAGCATCGTTGCAATGTCCCAACCCCCGTGTTGCCAGAAAGGAGAACTTCAAGAAATTTAATCCCTATCATTTTCACAAGGTTATATACACTGCATTTGAAAATTAATGGGATTAATATAAAAATTCTCACATTCCTAAATTTGGAATAGACTGCCACACAAAATAGGCCAAATTTGATACTTCGACGAATGGAGAGGGGGATAACAATGGAATTGAAAATCGCAGAATTATGAATACTAAACGAGGTTTTTCCTCCCATCAACTCAATTTGTAAACAATCTGTTAAAAACAATCGCGTTCGCGGGTTTTTCGGCAACTTCGGTAAAAAAAGTCGGAGAAATATTGAATACCGATGAATTCGTATTTTATGACCACAATGCTTCACACCAAATTTGAAAACGATCCACCAAAAGGAATAGCTTCTATCGCGTTCACAATTTAACTGCTGACGGACGGACTATATACGCCCAAACTACGTACGGAGTACGTTGTGGAAATATTTTGTTCAAATTAGCGAAGGACTGCATAAAACACCTAACAGTATCAAACAGGCCCCCGATTGCTTTATAATGACACCCGTGAATCTCCCTGGACACGTTATTCTCATATTCCTGAAGCAATGGCCCGAGAAATCTCTCTCTGACCATTGCTGGAATAGCGTCTGTTTCTTGAACTTTTGCGGGAGTGTGTCTATTCTCCCCGTTCAATGAAAGCTATCACTTATGTACAGCAACATGACAGTCCTTCGTTTAATCTGAGTCTTCCCTAAAACTTTGGAAAGTGATTTAAGGTATTAAAAACGGTGAAAGTATGTTCGTTTCCAAAGAGTATTGTTTACATTTCATTCGACTTGATAGCCTCGTTTGTCACACAATTAGTTTTACTGCAGTATTCTCCTATGCACGGGTTAATTAGGCATAATAAAAGCGTGAGCCATGACGTAACGTTATGTAAACATATTTGGTCCAATACTGGCACTCGTTTTAAATGTAAAGCTTTTGTATGGTAGGTAGTGATTGGTTGGTAATCGGACTACTGACAAATCAAAATTTAAAACAATATCCACTCATAATAGCAGTGTGTAGTGAGATTACCTGTAATCAAACGAAACGCTGCGCGGAGTATGGTTATTCTTCATGCAGTTAACAATAGCTTCGTTTGATTTACAAAATGCCTCATTCCACCAAGAGATTTTAATTTCATTCATCAGGGTAATTTATTACTAAGGACAAAAAGCAAAGATAAGACATTGTCGAACGCATCTCGGAATTTAGAATCGATATACATGTTGTCTCATTTTTAATCTTTAGGTCGTATTTGTCCGCGTATTTAAGACCCAGCCATTTAATATAACAAATCACCTCGCCTATAGCATTTTGTCTACTTCCATCAAATGGTTTTGGGCATAACAACTAAAATATCCTCAAGTGAATTCCAATCTGGAAAAAGCCACGTTATTCGAACAGTACCGCATAAACCCGAAGATTACTAAGAAACCTAAAATGCAAATAGCTACAAAAAGAACAAGTACGCGGGCAGACCTAATAAATTTCAAAGGTACCTATTAAGAGAAGTAAAAGTATATAGAAAAACAGGCTCGAACAATCACCAAAAGAGTCTTCGTTTTTAATCCTTGACAAGATATAAAATTAAATGTTCAAATTATTATCCTTTTTTTTTAAAAAAAAAAGCAATACCGGAAAATAATATATTTCTACAAAGTGAACGTATAATTTCTTTAAGTCCAAAACCAGCCTGAATAATCTACACTGATAAAGGAAGATTCTGTAATAATCCGTTATTTGACATCACTCTGGTGATAATATTGAGTTGTCAACATTATAACACCACCATATCCTGCTTTATCACTGGAATCAATAAAAGTTACTACACAAGCAAATGACACGGGCAGGTTTCCAATACCAAATATCATATCGTATTCTCCATTAGAAACTGAATCATGCTGAACTGAACTCATCTCGTGATTTCCTTTTTTTTTCTTTATCTTTTGGTATAAAGTGTGATTGCTATGATAAATGCTACTAGTTGCAGTAGTTTCTGAGACCCCCTTATCACCACAGATGGCTTTTGCTTACATGTACATGACATTATATTCTTCAATATAGACTCGTTTTTAACCGCTAAAGAATATTGTCATGTTTATAACAATAGAAACATGAACAAAATGGGAGCCAGGGGTCAAAGGAGATTGGTACAGTGGTCAATGTCATTGTCTTTCATCATTTCATCAGTGTAGATTAGTCAACCTTATTTACAAGTCGATATAATCGGCTTAGTTTCCCTTTATCGCAGTTCGAAGACATGGGAAGAACAAACAAATTAACAGTAGAACTGAATTTAAAATCCCTGTAAATCTCCGCATATTGTCTCTATCGCGGAATCTTAAATTTACTTCTTGATTTTATAGTAAGCCTTTAACGTGTCGCGGGAACGATGTGACTGAACAAATGGAAAATACTGATTGCGGTAACACATGAATACTCTCAGTCTGAAAGGATTGCTGATTTAACGATGGGACTATTTCTAGAAAACTAGAAACAAGATACCAAATGGAGTTTGAAAACTTAATCCATTAATGTGATGCTATGTTCTTAACTCAAGATTTTATCGCATTAATACCTGCTTGGGCGATTTCAAGATAATCCCTTTGCATGGATTGTAATAATAACGCTCTCTAACTATATATGTATATATTCGGTGTTATGGCTTTGTCGAAGAGCACAGCAGAAGTATATCCTCTAGGACTTCTAATCCTGATTTAACCATATCACACGTAATCGGTAGCAACAATGGGGGGAATGAGGCCTAATAATAATCGTCGCACTTGCTTAATTTTATTAGCAACCACCACGACTCAGAGGTGATAATTCAATATAAATAAGTACGGAACTCAAGTGAAATGTGGGTTTGTATGATCAGAGGAATAGTTTATCTGTTTGCCGTGCTCAGACAAAGTTTGGTCAATTAAAGACAACAACAGAATTCAGACGGATTCTTTATGCATCGTCGTATAGTGTATACTGGTGCGTTACTTTGGTTAAAGGCACGTCTATGATTATCTGTCGACAACCTATAATCTGTTATGGGCACACACTATGTCGATTTTTTTTTACCGGACTTAAATCGTCCATATTTAATGGATAATAACTCTCACGTGGCATGAAACACAAATATTGATTAATATATCTAATGTTTTAAACTGGAGATGATATTTCATCGACATAATTTGTCAACTAAGATTTATCAGTTCAACTGCCGCACACTTAATATTATTCTTTGGGTATACCAAACGGCGTTGTAATCCGACCTTTAGGGACAATTATTATTGTCAAGGGGATATTTATCCAGACAAAGCTGCTGTCACTTTGAAGAAACATTTATGGAGATTCGCGTGAAAGAGTATTGCGTGGACCGATGCTGAAAATAAAATACGGTCTAACGTCCTACTTTTCAGCACTAACAGGGCTAATACAGGTTGTCTGGTGACTGTGAGGCGATGCTTATAGTTGTTTGATTATGACGCCGAGTCATATTGGGATGCATATAACTTAATCCTAGATATCTGGAAATGCTCCAGTTCAGATCCAATTCTTACGCTAATGTATAGCATCAAACTTAAATACATTACAATCAGTGCTTTTCCTAAATACATCTAATGTAACAAATCTACTAAATATTATGTTTGTACAGATTTATTTACTTGTAAAATTAATAGTACATATAATATATGATGACTGGGATTCTTATTTTATAGCTAAGTAATGTAAGATAGTATACTCTTCCAAGATGTGATATAGTATGTACATTACACAAAAGTCATCAAAACAAATACCAATTGAAATTGATCACAATCGTATAGCATACACTATTTTGTCCACCCAATCTGCGTACATACTGGAAATAGGATCAACGACATATTAAAATAACTTACCTGAGATAATGAAAACCGGTAATATGAAGACTTTCAAATAAAATTCTTAGCGGTCTTAATGAGTTTTTGGCAAAATTTTAATGTTTATTAGTGTGATTTCATAGCCTTCTGGAGATAAAGAGAGCTGACTGAAAAGTTATGTCGGAAAAGGGTTGATCAACTGGGTTTTAAAAAAATTTTGCCACCAATAAGTACAATCATTACACGGATCATAGACAGAAGAGCAACATCTGTAGTGGTATCATTGTCTTCGTACCAGACTATCTTGTGAACCTACACATTGAAATCACCAGAGTTGCAGCTGAAAGGACTAACCCCAACACAAATACATGTCGACATGGCTCCTTCCTTTTCCACAGTAAAGAAGTGGGCTGCGGAATTTAAGCGTGGCAGGGAGAGCCCTGGCGACGACCCGCGGCCTGTAATGTCATCAAAAGAAACCATTCAAGAAAAGATTACCAAGGTGCATCGCATGGTGATGGTTGATCGACGATTGAACACTCAACATATTGCCAGTTTTGTGGGCATCTCTTGTAATTTGGGTATTAGCGGAACTCGGGAATAAATATAACTTTATTTCAACCCAAAGCCGGTCTCCAGACGCAGGTCGATCGCCGCATAGCTCACCGCGAGTGGCGTGCACCACGTCAAAAAGCTTGAGAGAGCGACTCGATCGACGCTCAGGTCGTTTCATATCTTAATATTCTCTCGCTTTCTTAAAATTCACAAGCCCATTATGTTAGTCTTTCTACATACATTTCTACGTATATCCTCTATTCTGTTTAATTCCTGTTTGGACCTCTTAACTTCCGATAGAAGGCGTTTTTCCCTTTCAGAGAGCGGTCTTAGACTTTTATCCATGACTGTAAAAGGCTACGATAATGGTGATCCAGTTCTGAAGTGACTATCCAGATATAACAGTGACTGCCACCACATCCCTGGATATGACAAACTGTTGTCAAGCGTTCATCTTCGTGCAAGTTGACTCGTTAAAGCGGCATGGTTAATTATAGCAAATACAATAAATATACATAGCAGAGTTCAATGTTGACATTATTTTGACTTTAAAATTTATTTTATGACCAACATAAAAAAAGTCCCAGCGAGTGTGACATGCAAGAAGGATTAAGCCACTATGAATAGGAAAAATAATCTAATTTTTTGTTGCCCACTGTGAAGTAATCTAAATTATTTACACCCACTGTCTTATTAAATGAAATAATAGACACCGGTGTGTAGTATTGTACATGACGCTGTATAGTCTCTTGACAGTGATCTATCGTTTTAGTTTTTGCCTTTTAAATCATTTCCAAGAAAATCCAGATGTAATAAAGTAGTTGTCTATGTAAGTGAATGATTGTTTCTTAGCTCCTAAAAATGTTATGTGATCTTTATTCCAATTTTGTATTTGGACACAAATTGTGTAGAAATGATAAATCGCGGTTCTTGTATAAGAACTATTCTTGCAGATCAGGAGGAGGGCCGGTCTTTTTCACTAGACAAATGGCGAATAATAGTTTGATTTATTCATGTTGCCTTGGTTCTTAAATTGAAAATGTGTGGCAGTTATACACATTTGCAGTGTTAATCGAGGGTTAAACGTCATGGTTTTCTGGACACATTTGCCAGAGAATGAATGAATGAACTGTATGGATGAAATTGGTATAACGTAACAATTATCTGCACAAATGGGGCTAACGCAGACTGACATACACCATAAAGTGTGCTAAGAGGGGAATGTTGTGCGGACAGCAACTAAATTCCAACTGTCAATCGTTCATGTACGCGGAACCTCGGGTGTTCGTCCCACCGAAGGAGTAGACGCTGTTCCATGTCAGAGTCTCCGTCCATTTGAAGGACAATCAATTTCATGAGCTAATTTAAGCACCAAAATCAGAACTATCCAGATCTAGTCAGATACAGACTCCCTGAAGAAGGCAAGATGTGGACTCGATGTGAGGTATTTGCGCATGTCTCCAGGTTACTATCCAGATCTAGTCAGAAACAAACCCCCTGAAGAAGGCAAGATGTGGACTCGATGTGAGGTCGGGATTAAGTTTGTGTAATGATCCTGGTTGTTGGTGGCTTAATCGAAAAATTATAGGTTTGAGTAAATTATCTCACAAATACTCAAAGTGGCTTTAGTTATTTTTGTGTGAATTTAATTGCAGTAGTCTGACCATATCATTGCACAAAATATGATATTCAGTCGGTGAAAATTTAATACTCATTTGCCAATTCCAAAAGGGTGAAACAGCAATGGCAAGTTGTTCCAATTAGCGTTGCTTGGGTTAACGTCGAACTATCGTTTCTTTATTATTTATAGCAGATTAATTAGTTGTAGGCCATTGTGTTTGTATTCCCCCCAGAGTATCATTAGTGGTTAGTTAACACCTGTGCATCTTGTACATATTGATGCATATTTTAGACGAGTAACTGTATAAATGTTTATTTTAGTGGATTTAGGAAAAATAATACCATACAGTACCAGAAGGCTAATATACATTTAATTTAAATTATGGTAATTTAAAGAATTAAATCGAAACAATATGATGTTCGTGAATGGAAATTAGAAAGTACCGTGAACTTTAGATGATCTTACCTTACATTAGGACTGATCTCACCACCGTTTCTTTGCATATTTTAATTGTGTCTGTTCTACATAAATAAGATCTAACAGTATTAGTAATTCAAATTATTGTAAACAACAAATGTAGTTTTGACAATAGTGGCGTCGATATTAACGGTGCTTAAATTTTTCTAGACTTGGGCATATGTAGAAGAAGTTTGAACACTGAGAATTATCTGCTCTTATTATGGATCTCGGCCAGGGCCGTATGTAGGATTTTAAAAGTGCCCAAGTTACTGAGCGCGAGGACTGCCGCAATCAAAGTCGCACCACCGCTAAATAGGGCCCTGATCTCGGCCCTGACTGGCAATTTTACTGTACTATTTTATTATGCGGTCCCCCGTTTTTACATCTTTCATATACTCAAAGACTATAGCATGTTCAGTGGATTAAATACTTCTCAACATTCTCAAAGTAACACTTAGTGTTTTTGACTAAAGTCGCCGATGAATATAAAAATGTCGTCCAACTAGCTTAATTTCTGTTTGTTCTTGCGATATAGAAGCTTACTTTTGTATTTTAATTTAGACTAAAACTTATTAAACCAAAATAATTCTTGGGTAGAACGTGTTTACGTGCGTTTGTAATTTTCCTTGTAGATATCGTTATGTTACACCCCCTTTAATCCGCAATACATTTATGTTCTTGTGGCAGGAAGGTCATAATGGGCAAATTTCAAATCGTTTTATTCAATTTGTCATTCTGTAAAGTTCACAAATATTTGAGCATTAATCAGTCTATCTTTGCTGTGTTAGTAATTGGCCACGAAACAATAGATATCCGGTCATTATTTCAAAGTAACCTATTATTTTTATTTTTCTTTCATTAAGTCTTTCTATGTATCAACCTAATAATATTATTTAGGAATGACTGCATTGTGAAGAACACATTATGCTTGGTGTAAGTCGGTGTCTAGAAGCCTGGACGTCTTGATTAGTCAACTCGGGGTAGAAAAGTAGGACGTTAAACCCATTTAATTTCATTTCAAATTATTCTTTTGGGCTTAAGAATATAAAATTTGTTCTTATGTGTAAATATTTTGATATAATTGTCTGGGGAGAGGGGTTTTACATAGGCTATCTGTATTCCAATCCCATTCAGAAATCCTGAATAAAAATATTGTTTAAAGAAAAATGTAAAATACCAAACTGTATACAATAAACATCCGTAGTTGAAGAAGTCAACATCTTTAACTGTTGTGGTATTATTTTCCATCATGTCTTGCTCGGAGACCTATAGTCCCATCGTGGGAAGAAGATCTGCTTTAGTTTAACGCAACGCATGAAAGATAATCAATTAAATATACAATCTGGTTTAGAATATCGGTTGACACATTCGTGGCTTCAGTTCTAAATTAGGCATCAGAGGTCGGGGGGTATCAAAAATTATATATAAGTTTAGGACATAAGACAATGTATGTGATTCTCCTAAAATGACCAACGCTACAAAAAAAAGTCATAATGCGTCTTGATGAACGTGATTCGACTAAATGAAATGAAATGGAATGGAATTTAACGTTTTACTTTTCTGTTCCGACTGGGCTTATGAAGACAGACATACACCATATAGTGCGCTATGAGGGAAATTGGCCGCGGCACTATGGCCTACTCTTGTATCGAATTCCAACTGCCAAGGGATTCGATCAGTTAGATTTATTAAAAGACACTTTGGCTAAAAGCCACAGATCGGCAATGTTTCTTTATCGAGACTATCCACTTTGAAGTTTAATCGCCATCACAAAATGTATTCATATCCAGTTGATTATGGTCTGGATTAATTAATATTAAAACATCTAATTAATAAATTAGATAACATTTCAGGCCTAAGGGAAGACCTTTACGAGGCATTTAAAATAATAATACGCATTCTCGTATTATGAGCACATGACATATCTTCGTTCCGTTGACAATTTCCAGGTAGTTCTAATTTTTTTATTTTTTTTATTTTTTCCTTTTTTTTTTGCGTTCGTCATATTCGCCTTTTTAGAAGAATCACAGCCACTGGACATAACGCAATGGTCGAAACTTAATGATCCTCAAAGACTATCAGACAGGGTTGATCTTGGCTTTCAGGTAGCTGTCATGCAGATATTTTATCTGCCAAAAATTATGATAAAACCAAAGATTGACCATCCACTTTTTAATACAGGGCATAATATTTATTTTGACAGAATGTGGCTCTAAAATGGAATCTAAATAATGTGTGTTATTTTGTTACAAGTCAACATTGGAATTCGCATCTGCAATTCCCTGCAAATAAATTTCGCAAACGCTGTATTTAACACTTGGTTAATAATAAATAATTCATAGTAATTTCATACTGTGCCATTTCTGGCTCTATGGTTTATCAATTGAGTATCATTCATAAGTTCTTTTGTTCAACCACTACACTTCTACCGGTCCGACATAAATAAAAAAAAAATTGCTCTGTGTCGAATGAGAATACCAAACCCAATCACAAGACCACAGCGGAGTTTGAAGACATTATCTGCTATAATAATATCTAATATAAAAACAACAAAAGTCTATGAGGGGCTCTTCACCGAGTCCGCTGATTTGAAAATTATACCAATGTAAATCATACTGATCGCATTTCTTACTTCACAAATTCTGAAAGCAAAATATTCGCGATATGTATAATGTTCTTGTGAGTATCTTCTGGAGAAGCTGAAAATCTGGATATAATTCTTGAAAGCATGATAGAGGTCACAGACTTCACAATTTTTTCTCAAACTTTCAGGAAGATTATATTATAAGGCTAGGATCATGTTTCGTTTCGGCAAAACGTGATTAATATTTTTAGAGTTATGCCCCCTTTTGGCCGAATATTGTCTAGTACAGGATATGATAGAGGTCGCAGTGTTCATGAAATTTTTTATGAAATATTCAGGACAGTTGCTTTATGACTACACAAGAGTGTCTACATCTTTTCGGAATAATGACTAAGACTAGTAATTGCTTCCCCTGATCTCATGATAGGTTGTAGTTTTTCTATTTAAAGCAATTCTCCCTTTCTCTCTTCCGCACCATCTTTTGCATGACAATTTCGTTTTGACTCTTTGGTCTAAAATTGACGACAGGATTTTGAGTTCACATTTTCTGACATGTTTGGGTGGATATTTATGATTTTGATGCGGAAGGATTGGTAAGTAGTAATCGGACATAATTAGGGAAACAGTAACGTCTATTAAATGACACTACAGCCTATATTCCCTTGATCAGGTCCACATAATTGTGACATGCTGGACTCTTTGAGGCTATACAGATTAAAACGATCGGAATATTAAACTAATGTTATGTCATGGGTTGGAGGCAGACAACTATCAATTTCTCAATGACTTTAATGTTAACGCTTATCTCTTTGCTCGACTCCAATCTTTTACAAAATTTAATTGAATTGAACGCTTGCCACTTTTGACAGTCATAACTGGTCATGTCTTTGCTCCAAAGTTTGTGTGAAGTTTCGAGATAAATAAACCTGAAGTAGCACTCTATAAACATATCACCGTAACCAGCCTCTCTTGCTTTAAGCCACATTATTATATATTTACCACGTACGTACTGGTAGATAATGTTAATTCAAACCCTCTTCTTCGAACAAAGAAAAAGTGACTATGCATTAGGAGGAATAAAGAATTGCAATACGGTGGTCTGTGTCCAATTAAATCGATATCTTTAGAGTTATGGTCCTTGGTTTACTTAAAAATGTATGAAGGCTGTCTTCAGGTCTGAGTTTTTCTCCAAATTTCATGAAACTTTTTTTGACAATATAAATATATCCATTTTTATAACACTATCACGTGTCTTTGAATTTGTTGTCTGTATGTCCATACACAGTAAACCGGATTCTATTTGAGAAAGATAGTTTAAACTTGTCCAAATTCATCCGGTGAATGTCTTAACCTAGTTCCAATTTTATGATAAACAGGACTAGATACCAACCAGAACATACCATTTCCATACCCAAATCGGACACAAAACAAGACCGACATCTTGATTAAGGCAATTTCACACGATAAGTTTGTCTACAAATCGCTTCAGCCCATCTGAAAATAAAGATACCATGTATTGAAGTGCTATATTTAAAGCATTGACAGCTCCCATGGTCAGCACTTGTTTGCATAGCACATTGGATTGTTAGAAACAGCTGTAACAATTCTTTAAGCGGAGGTTCTCGGCTGAATATGCCACAATCTAGTCCTATTTAACATAAAGAAAATGTCATTTCCCCTATTTTCCACAGCCCTCTTGAGAGAAATATTGCACCAGCACCCGAACAATAACAAATTACTTACACTACCTTCAGCTAACACTAATTGGAAGTCTACATTATAGCAGGTCTTTTATTATTCTATTTGAATTATGTGTTTTTATTCTGGGAGTGACTATGATTAATGTAAAGTTTGACTCATTCACCTAGTGACGAACTATAATTCAATAAAACACATATACTTATATTGAAGATTGACTAAATAATGGCTAGAGCACGCTAATGATTATATGTCCACAATAAACCTTTTTTCACAGCTTGTCAACGTTAATTATTTGGACTAACATTCGTCTGGGATAATACATTTACATAATGTTTATTTTACAACACGCACATATTATTTGCAGAATTACCATTCCATAACAGTTTATGATAATATTTCTTACTTGACTCTATCGCCGATAATTTGCCTGGTTCTGTGTTGTCGTAGGTTAATGGTTGGTTATACAAGCTGGCTATAGCAGACTTATATCGGGTAAAATAGACTTACCCCTGGTCTATAATAGACTTACCTCTGGTCTAATAATCTCATTTTAAAGCGAGAATTTCATATTTTCTAAGAAAGTCAAAACATAATTATTTCTATGTCTTTTGCTCAATAAGCTGTCAACTTACTTTTATACGGTCATAGGCATTATTCCCTTAACAACGGAAATAATAACACAATTACCTCCCTTGTTTTTCTAACACCACCAAACGAATAGCTATCTTAAAGCATTTGAATTTGAAGTTGAAAATGTTATATTTGCCAATTTCTCATCTGGCAACGGTTAATTTTTGGATTAATAGGAACATTCTTTAACAAGATTGGACTGTTTATAGATGCCATCTATTTTAAGGCCTTATTTTAACACATTTTAAAAGTATAACTTAAAAATATGAAATTGTCGCTTTAATAAAGAAAGTGGTTTAACAAATATATAAACATATGTCATTAGCTGTTTCGTTTCAAATGGACACCTTTTAATTTAGATAATGCAACATTTTAATTGCGATGGACGTTTGTACTTTAAGCCACACCTTCCATTCATAATCCAGTTAAACGGGAGACACGATGAATCAGTGAGTACGAGCTGACTCACGAAACAGAGAGTCCCCTTTTCGGCCATCGCCATAAACTAAAATAGATCGGACGTTTCGGAGTGTGTGCATAACTGTGTGCATGAATTCACTTCTACTGCGAGGGAGCCACCGTGGATCAGTGGGTATGATCATGGCGTACTTACCAGAGGATTTCTGGTTTGATCCCTATGTTGGTCAACCAACTTCAGATCAATCCATTTGGTGTAAAACCAAAGGGAGTTAAACCTTCCATTTCTAGTCACACCCACACTGTGAACTACTTTTGCTGCGTACCAGTAAAAGATATCCCTATGGTCGTCTGTTTCGAGATTAACTAGGTTCTGTACAGCCTATTTAACACGTGGTGTCCCTGAACCTTATTTACAGTGATCTCTGTTGTAGTTATTTATTCCATTAACTGTATATGTATTACATTACAACGTATAAATATTATCAGATGTCGGAAGATGTATAACAAAAGAGACATTTTAAACATACATATATAACAGGGCAATTCATCAGTCAGGGCTGTGACAAGCAATGTACACAACAATTCCACTAATTAAAATAATTCATGCAATTTAAAAAGTTGTGTTACTTGGGTCATCTAGATATATTGCGAAAGTAATGGGTGGTTGTTCCCTATATACAGATTCCACGTATATCTATCTATACGATATAGATAATAACTGGGCAAAAAGATGTTCAATAATACACCTACTTGGCTAATGAAGACAGGCTTACGGTGTACTATAAGGGAAGTTTTCACGGATAACGGCACAACGGTTTGTTTACGCACACGCCAATGTGTACACCTCACCTCAGTTTTTCGTCTAATACTAACGACTTAACACTGTCCCTTGCTAACCTGCATAATGGGTTCGATTTGCAATTTTTATATTAGAAAGACAAGATGACCTGGACACAGTTTTGATTAGGTTCATCTGTATCATGAGTGGTACTGAAACAAACCCATATTTTTGGCAAACGTTTTCAGTCATATTGATATAATATCGTGCCAGTCATATTGATATAATATAACAATGGCTTAAGGGGTTTAAGAGAACCGAAAACGCAAACCAAGCGGCAATACCCCGGGGATGCTCCGCTTTAGTTTAAAAACTCATCTTTTCAAAATCCATTACAAAAATTAAGAAAACCATAGCTCCAATGGTCTGTTGTGTATGTTTTTATGTGCTCTATTTGCATACATTATGGTGGATTTGGTCCTATATAAATAGCAAAATTTATAGTATTTTTTTTGTCGTGGTTTCGATCAGTAGCATGAGCGTATGTGGTTGGGAGATGGGACCGCCTTCTCAACCCGCGGTTTCCACGCACAGGAAATACCACTTACGCATACGACCGTGTCTGCGATATCACCCTCGGAAGCGGACGTTAAACACTTACAGAAGAAGAAGAAATAATTTTTTTTTTTTCAATTGCAACGACATCATAAACGGAATTAAACTCGTCTCTTACACCAAGAGAGGGTCTGGCAAGGGACAACGGATAGTCATTCGGATGGCACGAAAACGTATTCATTAACCCATTCCACAGCAGAACTGTAGCTATGGTAAACCATTGAAATGTCACAATAATATCAATAACAAAACTCTTGAAATATCATTCACATATTTCAGGTTTAATACTTACATAGATTTTTCATTGTAGAAGTTGCATTAACAGTTTGTTGGATTATCATGTTTAATAACAAGTCAAGCCTTTAATGAGTAAAACAGAGTTTTGATGGACCAATAATCACTGCCGGGGTCACATCTAGGAAAATCCATCGCGTGAAAAGCATTGATCGCTAACTAGTGGTTAATGCGCATGTCATCCTTTCTGTTTGCCGTCTGCTCTTACTAGTATAGTCTATGCCTGTTTGGGTTTGTCCACAGTATAGAGCCACGGCAAAGTGTAAATCATGCGTGCCTCTGTCTCCCTAACGTGTGTTTTCTTTTTTCTTTGACAAAAATATGTGAATTACTACGAAAGTATGGTGTTAACTTTTTTACTCGCGTCTCTGCGATCCATCACACTTTTTCTCGTTTGGGCGACTGTGTTTAGTGTCCAATGTGCCGAGGATAAAATTGTCACTAATGGTGATGTAATATTTGGGGGGTTGTTTCCGATGCATGAGAAGGGTCAAAATGGTTTGGATTGTGGTCGTATCAAAAAGGAAAAGGGTATTCAGCGTATGGAAGCTATGTTGTTCGCTGTTGACAAAATAAACAAGGACGTGTCACTGTTCCCCGGTTTACGGGTCGGAGTTCATATTCTCGACACGTGCAGTCACGATACCTATGCTCTAGAACAAAGCATGGACTTTATCAAAGCACAATTAAATATGATAGGCCATGAGGATTATCAATGCAATAACGGCGAAACGCCAATTTCAAGAAAATTACGTCCCGTAGCAGGAGTGATAGGGGCAGCCTCAAGCCCGGTATCAATTATGGTCGCAAATGTCTTACGGTTATTTAAGGTAAGTACATTTGAATTCAAAACTTAATTAAATATTGATTTATTTTACAACAGACATTTTTGTGACAATACTGTAACCATGGCTGCATCTCTTATACTTCGAACCATGGTATAAACTTTATTTTATATGTTGAGAAAATACTTATATACATGTATATAATGTAACGATCTACGAAAAATAGCATGATTAAGTTACCCTGCTACGTAAAAAGGTTTCAAAAAACATAAGGTATTAGCCCATTTGTGTTATTAATAGACACAGATTTACAGATAAAACGCAAAGAAAAATGAACCCAATGAATAATATTGATGCAATAAATGAAAGAATAATTGCAGTGATACAAGGATGCTTAGATGTCAGCTCTTCATCAACACAAGCTATTAGTAATGACATGATGATGATTTTACTGCTTTGTCATGGTTACCTTGTTAGAAATAATATGCTACATGTTGATTATACATTGAATGTAAAATCTGCTAACATTTTGTCATTATCATTATCCATACAGATCGCCATTAAACACTTAGAAAATCCAAAATATGTCATTCAAAGGGAAAAAAAACAATGTAAGACTTACAGAGGCATTATCTAAAACCAAACTTAAACTGAAATTGTAATGTATTAATATGAGCGACGGTCCTCCCAGAGTTTTACCAAATAGCAAAAAACTCCAAAGCGGTCATTTCTATTTAATTCTGAATCAGATGGAATCAGATTTACAGGTGTATCAGCATTTCATCGGTTATAAAATTTACAATTTGTACTTGACACTGTCTAAAGATTTGTATGATTCTAAGAACATGGAACTTGTTAGATAAACATATTGTTGACCCTCCCGACCGTGAGGTTTTTGGACGACCGTACATTTCGAACCTTCGAGAAACAAAACGTGTCCTGGTTTGGATAACGCCGAAAATCCCATAAGTGTGAGGGGGATAGCTCTCAAGATCTTATGTCATAGATTTTCTAATTGCTATATAGCTGTATATATAAAATTCTGATGATCCTCGTGGTGGGCGAATTCGCTAGCTAAAATGGAATTAGTATTGTCTTTCTTAAATTTAATTTATTGGTAATATATAATCTCTATTTATTTTTTTATCAACCAAAAGGTACCCTAAATATACCGAAAACAACTTTTTCCTTCATATAAAATTAGGGAACGAATGATTTCAACTTGGTGGTGGTGTCACAGTTACTTATATAACAAAACAGATAAGTTTGCTTAAAAAGGGCAAGAAGCAGCCTAGACAATGTCCCTGCACTTCGGGGCTGGTTGTTTTCGTCACATTCAGAGTATTTCCTTTCCTCCTCCCCCAAGCATTCAACCATGCTGCTTCCAGTAATGAAAAACTCCAATCTTCCTGTCATGATGACCAGCCAATTAAAACTGATTGGAGATACTTAATAATTACAATTAATCATTTAGGTCACATTAAATATAGATGAATCTTTATCATCTTGGTTTTAAATGAACTCTAAGATAATACTCGCACGATTCGTTCAGAAGAGCTGGCTAATAAACTAGGCGTAAGTTCGATCATAAAGATACCATTCCATTGTCTAGATATGTGGCGTTTTCTACCTGAACATGATACTGTTAAACATTAATTTTAATATTTGATACTCGAGATTTATTAGTCATTTCTCACGTGTCTGAGGTTAATATAAACGAATTGCATTAACATTAATATAAGTCATGTCATAATGTTACAATATTCATTCCTATAGTCTTTGTTCTGGACATGTAACACATCATCATCGTATAAACCTACTGCGGAATTTAATGAGAGGGGTACATATCCATATAACGCAGTCCGTTTAAAAATGGTGTTTAACGTTCTCGCTAAAGACACTGGATAGTTCCTAGTCCAACATAGTATATTTGATAATTCAATAAATAACTTTGCGCAGGGAGACGTGCTTTATTTTGAAAGGTCCCCAGAAAGACTAAGGGTTTGACAGAGTGGAATTCCAATCACTTGAATAGATGTCGACCACCAGACCCCCTCCCACCCCTACTATCTACACACATACCTTTAAAATACAAGACTTTCATTACTGGCATGATTAAAGCTTTTTTTTCAATTCAGGTAGGTTGGGTGGCGGAATGGTTATTTCGTGTGCGTTGTATCATAGGGCCTGTCATTGAGTCAACTGGCGTGGTTTCTATTCCTCGGTTGTACACGACATTGAGTGCGATCGCCTGTCCAGCCTCGTGGGCTTTTTAAGGGTCTGAGCGGATAAGATTATTCCGGAATGATTGTACCTTGTCCCGACCATCTATATTCCCTGTTAATCGCAGTGGATTTGTTTAATCAATATGAAATTCGAACTGGTGCATGGCAAATTAAGCGTTACTCTCTCAACCCCCCCCCCCCATCGCTCTCTCTCTCTCTCTCTCTTGTACCATCTTAATGTCGTTACATTGAAATTCATACATTATAAGGGAGGACAGTTAATTGACTATCATAAGTCCCAAGATATCGGTATTACCAAGAACAGATATTCTGAAAACACCCACCTTCTTATTTAAACGTTAATACATCGTAGAGGGATTACATCACATTATGTCCAGTTTAGTTGATTTTAATGCTTCTCTTCCTACTCAAGAATTCGATCTTTAAGTGACGTAACGATTAACGATATATGAAAGAAAACGTTTGGGGGGGGGGGGGGGTCTTACTTCAGCAGTTGCATTTCACCCACCTTAAATTTCAGATTACATAACACAATGGATATTACTTGTATTTGTATACACCGCCAGACAACCAGAGCCATAGCTAGGAGCTATTTTTATCTATCTGTGCTTATTTTTATTGTTGATGGGAAGAAATATTTGGGAGGAATTGATACCACACAAAGTGGGGATCATAAGGAAAGTCTGAATTGTCTTACAGTACGCAGAGGGGCAGTGACCTGAGTTGACTTGCCGTCGGAGAAGATTTCTCTGAGCTGACACAGGTAGCATCTAAAGAGTGACCCTACCTTGTCGGTCAGTTCTAAATACCAAGGCCACCTGCAGATTCTGTCAAGGCCGCGAGAGGTAAATAAGGTTAGGATACATGCTTGTTGAGCTTGCGGGTTAGTGTTAGCGCCAGCCATGATTATATCTCCTGATCTTGATAAAATATGCAGGTGGTCTTAATATTCAGACCTAACCCTACCTTGCTCCATCCTCATCCCCACTTAAGGCAAACAAAAGTTGATGCATTATACACTAGCACATGGCAAACTATTTTGCCTGTGCTGAGTCGCCGTCGGACAAGATGTCTCTGAGCGGATACAATTATTCCGGAAAGATAGTACCTTGCCCCATCTATATTCCCTGTTAATCGCAGTAGATTTGTTTAATCAATATGAAATTCGAACTGGTGCATGGCAAATAAAGCGTATAAAAGAATTGTAAAGTTAAAGTACTTTATTATGGTTGATCAATATAAAAGAATTTACTTTTATATAATAGCTACAATACAGGACCACTGAGTTCACATAAACTATTATCGATTTTTGTTTAAACTATAATCGATTTTTAGAACTATGATCGATTTTTATTTAAACTGAGATCGATTTTTAATTAAACAAATGTCGATTGCGAGAATATGGCTCAGCTTCACCATAAGGGGAGACAGTGACAAAGTAAGTAACACAATAATGATTCCTAATAATTATAAAATTTGTTGTCAAGCTTACGTACATGAACGACTATAGCAATACATGTCGTCGGACATGGGAAGATGTTTCATGAAATCGTTTACCACATCCGACGTCTGATATATTCTCTGCCACGCATCTTGTAAGCCGGTGATCGGCTAGATTTGTCTCTGGCATAGTTTAATGACATGGAATATCATAAAATCATATATGGATGTTATCTACCGTATATCTTTATCCATTTTTCGTAAAGGTGCCTTAATTTTCGCCATCACCTCATATGACAATCCCGCAAATTCGACGAGTCATTTGTTTTAGTTTCTCTGGAAAGGACTATGCCTATATTTGTTTTAGTTTCTCTGGAAAGAACTATGCCTATATCCCTGGATTTATACAGGGGTCTACTTTTATTATGCTAGCAATTCCTACCATAATTTAACATTATATTTAAAAGTTAAATTACTCATTTTAGCCTTCACTTAACTTACGTCATAACATAGGACTTATACATACACAAGGTCTAAAATTTTAGCTCTTCTTAGCCAAACACATACAGACAAAATAAACACAAATAATCAGTCGAGCAGAAGGGGTCAACCATGACGTACAAATTTCAATCTTTAACTCTACCGTTTTTCCTTTAGATCCGGAGATACCATTAATTCTTTATTTCGTTTCCTTTCCGCTTCTCTAACATTCCTTGTAGACTTAAATTTATTAACCCAATCCCTGTAGGCCCACTTTAAATCAATTAACGCCAATTTGAGAGCTACGGCCATGTCACGGCAACTACATAAAATATGTAAGACTATATATAGCCCGTCGGTCGGATATCTAAAAGGCGGAGCCATCAAATCGTTTACCATACCCGACGTGTGACAAATTCTCCTGCAACACATCTTCTTGTCTTATGATCATCTAGATTGTCTTTGGTGTATATTCTTGCAATTCCTTCGTTCTTCTTACGTTGTGTATTTATTTTCGACAGCAGCTAACTATACGGTTACAGGAACAGCAGTATAACAGTTCGTTTCTACATTTTACATCAAACACCCTGCTACATCATGGCTCCTCTACGAATCAACGGGGTCTAGTGGTCTACACAGTCCAGATGGTCTCTTGAACCTCAACGGTGTCTCCTAAAGAACTCAATGTGTATCTGATCTCTAAAGAATCTACATAAGGTCTACTCTGACGTATCGAGAATTATTCAATTGACCAATTATGTGATTGGTCAATCACACGTAATGACGTAACGGTAATTTTTCCCTCGTGTTTTGAACAATATTCACAAGTTAACCTTAACTGTAGACCTTTTGTCCTGTTATTTTCATAATATTATTTTGACAATGAATAAGACACACGACAGGTGTGTTGTTTTCAAATTAAAGTTCATGTCCGCTGGTGCCTTAATATCCCTCTTGTTTATGTCCAAGCCATAAAATTCTTATATTCGCTAAGCTTTATAATGCATATATAAATCTCACAATATTATTACACGAACAAATTTAGTTCTTTTTAAATGCGTCAGAATTGAATAAATGTAATCCTTGTGACATTTCTTGAAACCAATTTAGGCTCTGATGCATTTGATATTAGGAAAAATTATTTATTAAAGATGCCCCTGTGATTGGATTATAATAGTTATCGTTATTCAAATATGTGTATTTATGTCTCTATGTTGTATTTTTGTCGTTTTTTGTCTACTTATTATGAAAGTAGTGTACATTATTCCCAATGAACGCTAAAAATAATGTTATTTTCCGAAAGTTTTCTAGTAGATAATAATTAATGATTAAAAGATTTATTGAAAGACAAAAACAAAAATTAGTTTAGAAGTTGAATATATCTTCTCATGCTATGACTCTTTGTGCGTTGCACAGTGGCTCAGTGAATAAAGCCCTGGCTCGCTAAGCCGGAGGTTCGGGTATGATCCAGGTGCCGACTGGGGCAATTCTCTGGCAATTTTCAGCGTTCTTTGCCATTGACAATGGTGCAGTACAGGGGGGCTGTGTACGTAAAGGAACCCTTTACAATTGGAATTCATTTTCTGTCCTGGGAAAATATCCTCATATATCATAGCACACTCTGTGTCCGTTTTCATTAGTCAGATAGAAGCAGAAATATTTTTCATGTAGTACTCTTCTGCACTAACTTTTCAATTCTCTTGTATAGTTGTCCTGTATTGTAATTTTATATCTGCCCAAGACGTAATAAGATATAAGGGTGGGTTTTTTTTGTAAATCAGAATGCATTCTTTGATTGACCGCAAAAGTACAATTTTGATTGGGAAAGGAATATCGTTAACCTCGTTTTATGCTTTACACTTTAAAAAACAAAAAGCCAGATCATCATTGGCAACACGATACATATCAATAATCACTTTATCGATATTGTTATCGATTTTTATTAAACGCTTGACTTAGTTTTCTTTTGAAGTAGCGGCGAGTAATTTGATTAAATTACACGGAGAAAAATGTCCATTTAAGCGACAAGTTATGTCACCGTCAAATGAATTTATTAGGCTTGTAACTTTTTAATTAGTTGTGGATAATTTAATGGTTTTATTCTTTTTCTTAATTTTATTTCATTATTTAAAAGCAAAGACATGTTGAATAAAAGACAAAATTGAATAACTGGTAACGGGTGGTGATTGTTTTAATAACATCTCTGGTAGAAATATTCATTTGTATATTATGTCATGTAGACAAAATATTATATCGGTTTGGATTCTGATATTCATGCTAAAACTTATATCTATCTATTTAGCCGTATGTTTTATAGATCATCTCTTACCAATTTTAACACGAGACATTTATATATGTTTAAACCGTTGGACTAGTGGTATTATTGGCCCTGGCGTCATAGTTCTACAAAGCAACGCGTGCCGTGCACGATATGGATATAATTGTTATTTTAAGAACACCTAAACTACTTTTTTTTTAGGAAAACATAGAGAAAACACGCAGCCGCACGGTACACACGGTCGTGCTTGTGGTTGTCTTGCCAACAGCTTTAATCACTGTAAGAAATGGCGAGTATGCTTACCCAATACCTATTTTCATTAAAAATTTAAAAAGTTTGGCCTTTGCTTTGAAGCAAAACTCATTTATAGGATTAATTAAAATAATATGTTCTAAGAATTATCGGACTAAACCTAAGTTTATGGTTTATTTATAATACATTTAGAAATATGTCAATACTATAAATAAGATTGATTAGCAAGACAAAACACACGTAATACTAGACCAATATCAATAAGAACGTTGTCAGAAAATACAAATTGCTAGCCATATGGTATAATGTTATGCATTTATATTACGCCTGTGGTCTGGGTAGGATCACTGTGCATGAATTCCCGGTAGAGACCAATGCATCGTTTTTGCCAAATTGTTTTACGCCGTTTTTATGCTCCATTGCTCCAGATCTGACTACGAAAATATATGTCTGTATTTTCAACCCTTTGTGAAGAAACTTTTAAGTACGTCTGCATCTTTCAACTAAAAAGAACGTTCATTTTATTTTTACTGGGTCTATATTTCAACTTTTTAAAAGGACATTTCATTTACTGGATTTATATTTTTATTAAGACATTTAATGGTTCTATAATATTTCCAACTTTTTTAAAGTAGATTAATAGGTTTATACTTACGCCCTTTTAAAAGATATTTAATGGGTTTATATTTTCAACCCTTTTTAAAAACATCTCATGGGTCTATATTTTCAAGCTTTGTATAAAGACATTTAATGTGTCTATATTTTCAACATTTTTATAGGTCTATATTTTCAACCTTTTTTAAAGGACATTTCATTAAATGGATTTATATTTTCAACTTGTTTTAAAGATATTTAATGGGTCTATATTCCCAACCTTTTTATTATAGACAGTTAATGGCTCTATATTTTTGTTCTTTGAAAGATATTTAATGGGTCTATATTTTCAAGCTTTGTATAAAGACATTTAATGAGTCTATATTTTCAAGTTTTGTATAAAGACATTTAATGGGTCTATATTTTCAACATTTTTATGGCTCTTTATTTTCACACTTTTTTAAAAGACATTTAATGGGTCAATATGTTTAACCTTTTATTGAAGACATTTAACGGGTCTAGCCATTTTAAAAGATAATTTATAGAAGATTAAAATGTATATCTTTTTAGGACAATAATGTCTGACAACCACAATGTTCATTGGATTTGCTTTGTATTAAACATAGAGATTCTCATGTTTTGGAATTTGAACAATTTGAATTGGAATTTAATTTCGATGGTTAATTCCCCTCTACTTAGATTTTCTTCCATATTTAAATTATAATTGAATTAACTAAATACATATATAGTACAGATTTCATATGAGTATAGTTTCGATTTTTTCAAAATATGATCGAAAAGAGTCCTTTAGCATCTTACTATTCGGCACAGAATAGGTTACAGACGATTGCTATACGCCATGCAGTGCGTTACGAGAGAAATTTACCCAAACAGCGACGTTTTCTCCAACTCTTCATCGAATTCAAACTGTCAAGGGATCTTTTAAGTGCACACCAACATTAACGTTCCACCCGCCACAGTCAAGGTAAATACACGTAAGAAAATCCGAACACGGGTAGTGAGCCATCGCCTTACTCATCGAGTCACCGTGGCTTATGTAATGATCCATAACTATTTATGTCTTAGAACCTTTTTACGAGTATTTACGTATTGTATTTACCAAGCTAACGGGATTTTACTATTTATACCTGTTGAATTTTTGTAAATAATTTTGTAAACAAAGCAGAGACAAGCATTGAAGATTATTACGTGACTCTCTTTGTTTTTGAAAACAGATCGAATGAGATAATCGAGTAAAAATAGTTTGCAAATAATATCTGTAGGACACTGTATAGTTTCTATGAAGAATGGTGTATATCTATGATAAATATAGACACCACTTAGCTCCAACCGGTCTTTATCAGATCATAGCAGAAATATAAATATCTAACAGCTATATAACTGATCTTATATAAAGTAATAAAACAATTTTATCCAAACAAAAAAGCATGTGTTGATTTCACGCTACCATCATTAGTTCTCTTATATCATTAGCCGATGCTTGAGCGATAATTCATTCTATCCATGATTGTGTAGATTGCAAAATAAATTAGCACGTTTCACACATTTTCTTTTTTAATTTAGATAATATAACTGATTATCGGATTATTGGCCCTCCTGCGCACTCTTACTTTAAATTTTGATTATTGGATCTAAACGCACCTAGGTTTTAAATTTGACCATAGCTAAAGTAAGAACGCCACATATCGCCAAGCCTCCACAACCGTGTCCATGCTATGTGTGCACTAGAATCCACCCAACGCACACTTACCTGTATTTCACACGACACCGGACAGGTGTTGGTTTACGTTTCACAGATATATATTCCGTATGTTAATAATATCGCTCAGTTATATTTCACATAATTACTGATGATCTACATCAAAACCTAATAACCTTTGTTTTTACTTTTTTGAACTTTTTATATTAAAGGGACATTATCTCAAGATTTGCGATCCAATATACACATCGAAACGTATGCGAAATTAAACAATGTGGTGAGTGGGATCAGCTGTCTCAATGATTTGGGGTCAAGGGCAATTATTACTACTCGCTTTTCCACCAAGAAAAGGTAAAACAAAAACTCCTAATAAACAGCTATGCTAAAGATGCATTATGTAAGAACTAAATAAGCCTATTGCAGGTCTTTATTTTTCTTCAAAAGTAACAGAGACTATCAACTCTCTAGAACATTGGATGGCCGAGATTTAAAGATATAGAAATGGATATTCTAGACTTAGTCTCGATTGTAGAGGACCGTTGCCACGATCAAAAAAAACCCCAAAGGTTGGTGAAACTGGGGCCTGTACTAATTTGTAATGAGTAACCACTTGCAAATTCCGAAATGTTTCGTTATTGCTAAGAATTAGTTATGAATATGACATTAACTATTTCAATTGCTCAATTATAAATTCCATGTTGTCTCTTTAATTGGCGTGTATTGTTATGTTGTTTGAACAGATCAATACGAACATTTATTTAATGACATCATCGACTCTAATGTACTAGTTATGTATTTTGTGTTATCATTAATCATTCATTAATTAAACTGATCGTTATCTGTCCCTCGCTGTCGCCAGGTAGCCGATATATAAGTGTTGAAATACATTATTGTAACATTGTATTTGTCCGGGAAAAGAGAAATTTTGCTTTCAAACAAATAATTGTGTTTTATAAAGGACACACCCACTCTCATTTTGATGTTGTTGTTCTTGGTGTTTAGCATCGGCTTCCGCCGAGGAAAACGAAGTACCAAACGTAAAATTGAGAAGGCGCTCCCTGTCCAGCCACATGCGCTCACACCAGGCATCGGCACAACGTCCTAAAGCCAGAGAGGACATGCCATCTGGGGCTTGACGCTCCACAACACTACAAAATTGTTCGCCTAATCTCCACGAAAATGTAGCCCATTATCTATTTTTTTAGTTGTTTTAATGTATCAAATACATCTATAAAAAGCTATGGGCATTTTTTTCTGTTTCTTGATCAAAGATATTTCTTATAAACAGTGATTGAAAGTTTAGTATATTCTTATCTGAAGTCTGAGAATGTACTAAATTGTAGTAAGTTGTGATAACCATTTTCAAATTCCAAAATTTGGACAAATAAAGTATGAATAAATCATGTGTTATCTTTTTCACACAAGCTATAGCACATTCTATAATCTACATATGGAATATATGTGAACCGTCTGAATTCCCGTGCCTTCAACGTAAAATGGAATGGGGTTTAAAATCCTACTTTTTTGCAGACGGGCATACGCCATGCAGTGTGCCTTGGGACAAATCTAGCCCGGACAACTGCGCTATAGTCTACTCCTATATTGAATTCCAACTATCAAGGGTTCTTTTACGGTCACGCTAATGTGTACACTGCACCTCGTTTTCTGTCCCATCCGAACGACTATACGATAAGTTGTCTACTGTCTGATACTTGGTTCTGCACCACCGACAAGGGGGAACCACGTTGGAAAATCCCGATGAACTTTCGTGGCTAAGAACAGGTTAGAACGCGGGACCCCCAGATTTAACGTGAAACTAGAAACAAGTAAAACATAAATTTGTCAGATGCATTCCATTTGCATGATACAGAGATTTCCTTTGTGCAAAATGAGAGTTCGAGATTTAAGGGAATATCCCAATCTGAACAGAGTTTCAAAAATAAAAGTCTGAGTGGGTATGAAATTTCAGCGCCAAAATATAGAGGATTTACCTTGTCTCAAAATTTCAGCTAAAAAGTTTTAGCTGTGTGGACGTAACCCTTTCAAGATTTCGGGTCCATTTTTGTCTTCGGATGACCTGACTTTAGAGGTCTTTACAATGAATAATCCATGCGCTGTACTTGATAATGAGAGGTAAATTTCACCTGCACATTATTTTTATAAAATAAAAGTCTGGTTTTATCCAGACACCGAATAATATAGCTTGGGTCACCGGTTTCCATTTCCAGACGGGTTTAAGTTGTTTGAAAACCTATCGCATATATTGAGATAGTTGCTCGGCATATATTGAGGTAGTTGATTTTTAGGGCTTTTAACACAAAATTAAGCAGTTTTATTCACCAGAATATTATCGGGATTAGCCCTTTAAGTCCTGCTTCAAGAGACATGTTTCATTCAAGCTACTTTGTATTACGCAACTGCCGTTTTAAAACGTGGTTGCCATTAGAAATAAGAATTAAACTGCTTGCAGAATTTCAACAACTCGTGTCGGATGTACTTCCTGTTTTAAGCTTATCGATTCCGCGAACATAAAGAAAACGTTGACAACTTTGCAAATTCAGTAAAACAAGTTGCGAAACTTATTTCCGCTTGTCACTCTTACCTTTAATCTGAGCTTAGGATATCTGGGATTGTATTATCTACCGTTATCTTCAAAACATATACAATTTATTTATATTACCGACTACAGATATATTATATTTCACATCAAACAGATATCTACAATAACATTTTAACTCGTCAATTATTTAGTACTATTTGTATGTGGCGAAAAGCCGTTTTCTAAATAAAGGCGTTTCCAGATTAAGGTCAGATAAAAGTTCTATGATATAGAACAGGATTGTAGCCATGTCAAACAAATGTCAATTTTAAACCTTTCAAACTCATTCTTAACTAGATTTATCTTGTTTTATTGTTTCTTAATAGAGACCAATAGTGTTTTAATGCCATAAAAGTTAGCTAACCAAATTATTCGACGCACTGAATAACAGTGAATTCAAACACACTGTTGAATTATTTCACCGAAATTTAATTCTATTTACTAATTGGCATGTTAATATATTTGTTTTCAATGGTAAACGTTAAACGTTTGTTTTTGCACGTGACGAGGAAGGAATAAGTCTGTCTGTCCAACCTCGTGGATTTTCTCCTCTCCGGGTCATCCAAAAGCGAGTTATTAAAATAAATGTATGTTAAGCCCAAAATGACTATGTCTCTCTCTCTCCAAAGCCGAGTTATTAAAATAAATTTGAACCAGAATGCATGCTAACCCCAAAATGACTTAGAATATCTCTCTCTCTCTCCTTTGTTTTTCTAGAACACCTGATACCACGTGAATATTAAATTGTATATTAATTGCATATTTACTTTCAAGATTTATGACCTATTTCAATAATTATTCCAAGAAATAAATAAATATATTTATACAATACGCTTTAGAATCGAATTTGATGCGTGTTTGATTTGTATGCCCGGGGTCATTAGATGTGTATTTATTATTGTTGCTTGGATTATGTATTAATAAACATGTTTTATATTTGCAATGATAAGCAAATCTGTTTTATTGATCCATTTACTTTATTTATAAGTTAATTACCCCAACCCATTGTATTATTAATGTAATGAGAAATCTAGTTTGTAACATGAAAACCTTATATTTTTTAATTCCATTTTCATGTTCTGGGTTTTTATCCTTTTTGAATAATGGCTAGCTTCCCCTTTCTTTGTTTAGGATTCCGATTGAACAAGATTGTCAATGTTTGATGCACAAGCTTTACTAGTATGAGTTTAAGTCTCATCCACTTTCACAACAAATGGTAATTAAACTAATATGGAAGTTATTATAGATCTATTTCCGGTGTTTATCAGTACTTATATAGTGTTTTTAATTCATAAATTTTGAAAATTTGAAACCTTGTTCTGGGAAATGAAAACATAATATTCAAACGTTCATTTGTTAAAGTAAAATAAATGAAAACATAACTAACTTTAAAAATGCATTATGTAAGAAAGATTTAGATAAAGCGCAGTCCTTTCTTGTTATAGTAGTTTAAATAGTCAGTCTCAATGGTAAAGTATGATAATAAACGAAGTCTCGATTTTCCATTTTTACGGTTAATGAAAATGTGGCGGACACTGTCTGGTCTAAATAATATCACAGCCATCTGATGGACTAGAGAATCGATTATATCATAATTTATATAGCGTTTAACGTGCAGGTACTGTCTAATCCGCATACTATCAAAGCCATTTAATGGTCTAGAGAATCAATTAAATAATAATTTATTTAACATCAGCCAAAAAGACCTGCAATTGGTAGATTTAACTCTTTAACTTTATTTTCTATAATTTTCACGACACAAAAAGCAAAAATGAGACATTGTATACTTGTGTCACGTATTCGTATGATACATGTCTGAACTTTGGTGCGCTTGATTACTTGCATCTGATACCAAAAACGCTGTGATCTATTCTTGAGAATTAACCATTTTTTTCATACACCAGTTAGGCTCCCTGGAGATAATCCCGCCATAATTATAAATATTATGCAAGAGAATAAAATTCATCATGTATGTTATTCTTGTCTTCTTCAGTTTTGTATTACCGGGAAATCAGACAAAAATAAAAAAGATAACACTAATTGTAGATAGTTCTCTGTTGATCTAAGAGTCTGGAGTCTTTATCGCATGGCTGATATGATTGAAAAGGTCGTACTCTGAAAATATTTTGAAAATAAATTTCAAGACACGTTATCCCATTGACAAAGATGCTGAGTATGTCAGTATATTTCAACATGAATGATATTAGGCTTGACCTTGTGAAAAAAAAAATTATTGAAAACGCTGCATGTAGCCCAATAATTCACTATGCAAGGTTAGTAAAAGGAAAATAATTTCTCAAGTAAAAAGGAATCCTGGCTATAAAAAATGCATTAATTAGATAGCGCTTCCTCTTTCGTTTCTCACGTCATAAATAATAAAAGGGATAAAACTGAAAAGCACTACCATGGGAGTCATCTAGTTAGTTTTGTCAAACATGGAAGTGGCCATAATATCTCATCATTCAAATCCTGTAATACACCAGTAATTGAAAAAAAATAAGAAGAAAAGTCCAAGATAAGTACAGTATTTCATTTTAACAGGGAGAGAGAGGGGGCGGGGGTAACACAAACTAGGGTAATTTGGGACTACCATGTGGTTTAATTTTATTGCAAGGAAACCGGAAGACCCAGAGAAAACTCACGAGGTTCGACAGGCTACCCTACTCCTTGCCACATACAAGTGGGAAGTCAGAACCAAGCCACCCGACTAAACTCGCCGTAACAGACCGTTTCGTTGGCTAATCCCTCACCTCATCCAGAATATAACAACTCTTCCAGATCCTAGTTTAATAACGACAAATAAAACCAAATTTTGAACTGTAAAAAAACGAAACAAATTAGGATCTGTGTTTTAATCAGATTGACGGCCAAAGGGTTTAGCGTGCATGCGTTTAATCATATAAAGAAAGTTATAATGACATTCTGTCGTTGATATATGATTATATTTCTAAAATTCAGAAACACAAGCTTGTAATAGATTCAACATACTACGCCAATTAAAATTAAATAGAGTTACATTATGTACAATTATCACGTCATTTATACGTTCAGTTATTCAATATGGAAACATTATATGGCATAATTATAGCGCTAAAGATTCGGAATTATGTCTGTACCGAAATTCCACAAGAATGCAGACAAAAGCATAAACTTTGAAGCATATATTCTATTCACGTGATCTATTTCACTGTTGTCTGTATTCCTGTTGTTCCATCATTTTCAAATGAATAAAATATTTTTAAACTAATTTATGTGCAACTGCCAAATGAGCATAAATCATTAATCACTTCCAGTAAACATGTTATACAACTTACCCCAATCATCTATATCTATTTGGGTAATCGAGTCGTCCAACTTTAGATCATAAGGTCTTTCATTGAATCAAGTGCCATGGTTTTGATCCTCGTCGGTTTCCTGCCTGTTCCACTAAGTTCACTGCTGTTCCACACCCACACTCCCCGCACAGTTCCAATTCTAAAGGCCTTAAATCAAAATTGTACCAATAAACTCCGAAATGGATAGGAAGAGCACTAACCAATGCTGCCCAAGCACATTTTGTTTTGTTTAGATCCAAATTCAAGTAATTCAATCAAGTGCAATAAACAGTATAATAAAAATGTGTAAGCTTTGTAAATCCTCAATAGGTATTTTTAATCTACTTTCTTTGTGTACAGCCTATACTGCTTTACTATTGTTGAAAAAGTTTAATAACATTGTTTCATTTTTTAATTTTTTTTAAGAATAAAAAAAATATACCAATTCTATTTCTAAGACTATTAAAGAACTGTCTAATTGAATCAATGTCTCCACGAATGAAATTGGGTCGCTCTCGAGCCTGCTAATGTTCTATTGTTTTTTGGTTCAAAGTATTTCTTCGATTTTGAAGCCCTGTTTTAGTGTTTTTAATCTAGTAATCACACCAAAACAAATGTATTATCGAACGCCGTCTAGGTCAAGGCAATTTCGTAAAATAGAAACAGATCCAAAGCAGACGTTAAAATGTAAAGTGTAAAATGGCGTTATAAGACACACATGTAGGAACCGTACAAAAGTTATCGGAAACAGTGTACGTGATTGATAACATGGTATGGAATGGTTATAGTCGTAAAACGCCTTCACATGAAAGATAATTATTGATTTGCTATAATATATAATACTATATGTATGGTATACAAAAATCGGCTTGTATACTTATATGCATATTGGCTGACCCTATAGTGACCAAAAGCATTTCTACGACAAGGTCTCGAGATCGGTTTATGTTTTACTTGTTAAGAGTTCATAGCAAAATACAAAAGCAATAACATTAAGTCATGTGAACTGCTTAAATGCAAAATGGCGTCAATTCAAAGTAGTCATTTAATTCAGGTATGAATATGGTTCGACAACAGTTTATATTATGCAAAGTGGTGCACTGTATATCCTAGATCGTCAGCGATGTCGAATGCAATCTAACTATTCTGACATTGAAAGATAGCTGTACACTGGTCGAACTACTTACTGTATAAGTTAATATCCTGTCCATCAGACGTCCCATTCCCTAAACCCATGTTGCTTCAAATCCGGAAATTCCCCCAAAACATGTTTTTTTTTTATATATATATATTTCCAAAATAACAAATAGATCATCCCATAATTGTAGTTTTAGGATTATGCAATTGACAATAATATATTTCATATCCATTTATTCAGGTAAATATTATCTAACACACAAGTTTAATCCCCCCCCCCCCTCGACATGATTAACTAATTAAGAATATGATGTGTATTATATTGTTAGAAAGGTTATTTATTTTCTATTTTAATTAAAAATTGATGTTTAATAAATCATATGATTATTATTTTTTAAAAAATACATTAAGTTTATAAAATCGAACACTTGTATATATATAGATGGTGAGCTTGTATTTTCTGGAACCATTTTTGCAATTTTCAAATTTTGTCCAAATTATAGTTTTGTCGGAACACCATTTACAAACTGGTAAAAATATTGCGAAAATTGTTAAGCGGTGTGTATGTGTATTAGCATCTACTACAATCACATCTATTTAAATGTTCGTAAAACTTAATGGACAAGAAATTCTGGTCTACAATAATTCTCGGAGCAATGTTTACGACCATTCTCAGTGCTTTGAACTACGATGGTCAATGTTTCTGAATAGTTATTTACCACTGTCTCTGAGACGATCCTTTTCTACGAGCTGAGCTCAGGTGTCTGTTGCTCTTGTTGATGCACTCGCCTTGAGATTTCAATCCGTAATTTTGTCAGGAAACCTTGATTCACGTCCGTTTGAACGAAACATAATGGAGTAATAACGCATTTTGATAAGATAGTAGGTGTACTTAGTGGACCAATGAAAGGAATCGCCCGTAATTGACATCTAATTACCATTTCTTTGGGAATATTACAGTCGACTGATTAGTCAAATAGTTGATTCTAAAATGCGGACAACTCAATATGTTCAGCATCATATTTCATACATGACCATAGACATTGTATATAAAATCTTTATCAGACTTTGAGCTACGCGACTGAATCAGCAGCACCCCCTTTCTTTACTTGACTATAAATTCTATTAAAACCGTTCAAGATATAGCCCCTAGTTCTCTGTCTAGAGTGTTACGTTTTTCACTAAATTACCACAGCAACAATACGTCATACAAGTTATTATTCCATAGCCTAGGGAAGTATTTAACTATTTATAGCATGAATAAGTAAGCTCGTTAAACTACAGAATGTATTATATTACTGACAATAATACATCCTTATATTAAACAAAAATTGGTTAAGGATCACCGCGATCAACCACGTTTGCTGTACACGACTCAAGCTAGGTTATTTCAGGACAAACATATGGTTTAAACATTTTCTAATAGTTATTTCTATGGTTACTAACGTGTGCAATTGGATACTACCCTCTGTCACCTACAAACGAGGGGTCGCAATTCTTATATCTGCAAAATACCTTTTGATGGACGCGCCGAAACCAACCAAACACCTTTATCTGAACCTATATTTAGTGGATTATATCAGTATGACGGCGATATTTTGCGGATTGATAAGACGACCTCTTTTAATATTATCTAAATATTAACGATTAGAGGGTAGACATATTATATTCTTCAGTCAATAGTCTACATCTATATTACCTTACAGTTAAATTAATCATTTATTTTATAATTCATTAATAATGCTCCAATTTAAGATAGTAATTTGAAAAAAAGAAAATGTTGCTTAGACATATCATCTTGACCTCGATGTTCATCAGATGGATGTGGGTTGTCCTTCGGCCGTTGACAGACCATTCTACGACAATAAAGATGGTGGTTTGAAATCAATAGACAGTTACGGAATATCAAGACACTCATAATATTTGGAGTGTATGATTTAAATGTTGTTTGGCTTAATAATATTGTATGCCTTAGTCTGGAATCTTCTGCCTTTACTGATTAAAAATTGAATTTTGAAATACTTATATGTTCAATCTGAGCAGACGCCTGGTTCGTTTAAAACATTTTTTATTATTGCCAGGCTAGGAATGAAAGTGTGGGTGGGACCAGTGTATGGTGGTATTGTAGGAAGATATCTGGTTACTGCGGTTATGTTCAATTTCCTGGCAACTAAATTCCATAGAGAGTCGGGGGAATATTTTAATGCCATATTACGGTCGTTTTCATGCGGAATATAGATTTATTTCTCAGCGCAATGTTATTTCTTCCTGTGTTGGATTTCTTCAATTCAAAGAGATATTGAATTTGCATTTAATGGATAAAAACGAAAGGAAAATATTGAAGTAAAGGGAGTTTCTTTAATTTGGACTGTGTTCATACAAGAGAACTATAAAATGTGTTAGCCATACGAACTCCTCCTAGGATATTTTATTTTGTTATGAAGCGCAATAAGATTCACATTTAATTTGATAAGCTATAAAGCAGTTTGCAGCGTTGAAAAGGTGCCGAATTGCATCGAAATCCACAGCTTGCTTGTCATACATAATACAATCTTAAAATTTATACTTGGGACACATAGCTTCTTAGATAGGCATTTAGTAATTGAACATATTAACACAGGGTACAATTTTATTGATACACAATTACTGAGTTTAATACTAAGCGACGCTTTGACGAAGATACTCTCGTCTTTATCAAGCAAATGATACAGGTGTGTGAATATGCAACAAAATAACAATCAAATACATGGGTCAGAATAACAGAAACTTTTGGCAATATCTTTGTAAAGGAAACACCTTGATCAAACTGCTTTGCTTATTGACAAGAAGCCTACGAAATGGTAGTTATGTTGTAATGTCATAGCCAGATGCGATCAAATTTATTGTAGATGTATTTATTTACGTATGTTTCAAGTTAAATCCAGTCAATGGAAGCGGCACCAGAGTAACAGACATTACAACGCGTCATACATTATTCTAGTGCGCACATGTTCTACACGTGTAGAAAGTGTCTCATTCATAAAGGTCAATGGTGTCAGGGTATATTGTAGTTATTAGATAAGCTACAACCGTTACACCTTTTTGACCTACGGGAAAACGACACCATTTTAAACTACAGGCAAAACAGAAGTCGGTCCGGGCTATGAAAAACAATCTTAGTTAATTGGGACATTAAGAAACTAAATCACTCAACAGAGGACAATTATCATACGGCAAAATAGTGTGCTTCGACCAAGGCTCTGACTTCGGTCTTGTAATAGTGACAAAGATAGGGGTCTAATGTTTACTCAACACAAACTAGATCATTTCGAAACACTTGACACATTTTTATTTGAAAAATTCGCTTGCGCATTGGGTTCTTTAGATGTAGGAGAAACGAGAGGACCCGAAGAAATCCCACGGAGTAAGGCAGGCGACCGTACTCCATTTATCATACAAGTATGGGGTGGGGGATGATTCAATGGCAGACCTTATGATCTAAAGCATACGAGTTAATCTATCCGCACACCGCGTCCAAGGTGTTATAAAAAAAACAACGAATGACACAGCGTATTTTATTATTAGTAGTACATTGTTGCATTTCTAAAAGTAGGTATATAATTGTTTTAATGTTGAATGAAGGTCATTTTCCCTGTTACCGATGATAAAAATTGTCTCGTTATGTGATTTTTATTATAATCGGAAATCAAGTAAAAGGGAGATTAACTCCACGTAAACATTATACACAGGTCAATAATTTTATTTCTATGGTTACACGTGCAACTTAATGGCGTGCTTTCAGGGCTTATAAAGGGGTGCCGTCTGCTAAGGAAAAACGATTTGATAAGGTATGTTGTATACCCTTTAAACTGTAAAGTCCCTATAATATTATTCAGCATCATAATCTGCGCACTTTACAGCTGTAGATCACACCATGCATGTTGTATTTCCTGAAAATGGGGGAAGAGTCTGTGTGTGCAATTCCACTCTTTAATTGTGTTCCAGCGGCCCATAAACTCTTTGCATGTCAAGTGAATAGCTAGATGTCCGAAGACTTTGTATTCCGCTCCTTTGGGGCCATTAAACACCTCCCATGACCAGTATTGCAGACGCTACTTCATTGAAAACGGCTAAAACAGGTAGACAGGTGCAATTTAATACCCCAAGGTTTCATCCCAGTATTCACGTTGAGAAATCGACAATGGGTTGCAACACGCGAACCAACAATTGAAGGTGAAACTTAACTTCAGAAATTCTTATCAGATGTTAGATTGAAAACAATAAGTCGATGATGGCCCAACAAGAAAATCAATGCCTTTAACAGATTAACCCAGTATGTTCCAAATTATCGCCTGATTGTCGCTACTATCTATCTTTATTTCGATCTCTCGTGAGGCAGTTTGTTACACCCCGCTTATTGTGGGGGCGTTCGATAAGGGAGGTCAATCTAGGCACATGTCCATTAATAGCTAAAAGCTAACACAAGATACCCGTACAATGAGCTGTAATCGGATGACTTCTGCGTTACACAATACGAATTTATCAGTACCTAATGATAATTGCGGTCTCAATCTGAAAATGGTTACAACAAACTGCTTATCCTATTAAGAATAGCTTTGCTATATTACATATTTTGAAAATAAAAAAAACTCTCCGTTTACATTATATACTATTCAAAAAAAGTAGGGGATATTTGATTTTTAAGTGTCATTAAAGTCACCTAATGAAACTGACGAAGGAACAAATGACAAAATGAAATGAAGTTCACATTCATCGATTTATTCCAAATGATCGTTAGACTAAGTAAGGCACAGACTGACCATTATAAGGGTAAAATGATACCCGGGGTCAAACAGCAAAGTTACCACAGCATCACAACAAAGTCAGTAACGGGTAAATCCTCCTCTGTTTGCCAAACAAGCATTGATCCGACGTGGCATACTCCTAATGAGACGTCTAAGGTCATTTTGGTCCAGATTGTCCATTCCTGTTGCAACGCAGCAGCAAGTTCTTGGACATTGGCAGGACGTTGTTGACGTTGACGTAACCTCTGTCCAAGCATGTCCCAGACATGCTCGATGGGGGAGAGGTTGGGACTCAGTGCTGGCCAAGGTAATGTGGTGATGTTCTGTTGTTGGAGGTAACCTGTAACGATCCTGGCCCTGTGACATCTTGCGTTGTCATCCTGGAAAATGAAACGGCGGCCATGACGTCGTGCGAACGGCACAACATGGACTGCCAAGATGTTGTCCCGGTAGTACTGGCAAGTAACACGCCCTGCAACAACATGTAAAGCCGTTCTTCCAGCAACAGTGATGCCTCCCCACACCATAACAGAACCACCCCCAAATCGATCATGTCTGATGACGTTAACGTCTTGGAAGCGCTCGTTTCGACGATGCCACACCCTCCTATGTCTGTCCAAACAAAAAAACAGTGAACCTTGACTCATCTGAAAACATCACATTGCTCCAGCGTCGATTATCACAGTGTTGACGATCCCTACACCAACGACGTCTTGCCTGAATGTGATGATCTCTCAAACAAGGGATCACGCGAGGACGTCGGGCGCGAAGGTGACCCCTATGCAGTCGATTCCGAATCGTCTGGCGACTCACTCTCACACCAGTGTCTGTTTGAAGACGAGCGCTGATCTGATTTGCTGTGATAACACGTTTTCTCAAGGCCAAGGTACGGATAAATCGATCCTGGGGTTGAGTTGTCGCCCTTGGTCGACCTGAGCGTGGTCTGTCCTGTACAGATTGTGTATCACGGTATCAGGACCATAGCCTGCTTATGACAGACTGAGAAACATTCATCGTCCGCGCCACAACCGCCTGTGTTGGGCCGATCTGTAGCATGCCAAGGGCACGTAACCTTTCATTTTGGGTAAGCCGACGCATATCAAAATTTGTTTTCTGGTCACTAAAACAATTAAACTGATGTTTCCACCCTGGAATTCAATGCCACAATGACTGTAACATTCAAAGTCAGAGTCGTGCAAATCTTGGGTTGGACCCCCATGATGATCCCAAGCATCACCTGCATTCCATGCGGTAGCTATTGGTTCGTTTGGGCGTCACATGTAACTGGAAATGTTTCTTCTGTTAGGTTCTATAGTGACTTTTTTCGTAGTCATTTGCATATTTTAGTATTATGCCCCCAAAATCAAATATCCCCTACTTTTTTTGAATAGTATATATTATGACAGTGTAGATTACCCTTTCCTTTTAGTATGCATCTCCAGTAGGAACATCCGGAGTGGTCTCTATGCTCAATTGATTTTAATTTCCTTCCTGTTTAACAAAGAGCATTAATAAAGTAGAGACATAATTTAAGGTCAAAAGATATCCGTAACAGTAACTCCTCTCTTTGCTTTACACAATCCATCTATAACATGGAAACGTACTAAGATTCGTTTTACAGACTACATTTACAGCATAAGGGTACATTGTCATGTACCCGTGATACAATGGGGGTCAATCGAGAGAGAGAAATACATGTAAGGTTTAACGACTCAAATTAGGTCATTTCGTGACGTACATAATGGTTCAATTTTATTTCAAAAATTCACTTGTGCGTGGAGGGAATCCGAAGTACCCAGAAACACCACTCGAGTTTGTACATTGTTAAACAATTGATGATTTATCATTGAATACACTCATGAAATCAATTAGCCATATATATTACAGAATGACAGATGCTAGGGATGCGTCATGTCATCTTGACAGGTGATATCGACACCCCTGGTGTTCTTGGTAAAATTCTTTATGTCATTATGTAACCCTAACTTGTTTTATTTAACTGTCTTTGATAAGCTAACTTTAGTGAATGATAAACCTGGTATGATATATTATAGACAGGTGTCTAATGAGCTCCTTTGTCTAGAAGGGTTTTATAAACCCAGAACAGAAACGAATCGACAGTTAGGTCCAGTCAGGGCTAGGAGTCGGAGGCTAGACGGGCGCCTAGAAGGTACCTCATGGGTACTAGGCAGGGCTCCAGGAGATGAGGCGAGACGAGAGCTTGTGGAGTTAGCACACTCCATACAAGTTAGTTCTGGGGTCGTTTACATTACGATGTTTGTACCTAATATCTAAGAAGAAGAATAAAAACTATTGTATGAAGTTTAAACTAGAGTTGTCATCCAAAACCCGACTCAAAGACCAATACTGTCACAACATGCGACCCTACTCATGGTCTTGAACAAACCAGGAAATCAAAACCACGCCAGTTGATTCGATGACAGATCTTACCATCTAAAGTGGACGCGTTAAACCATTCGGCCACTCATCCCTGTGGGCGCCAGTCCAGCTTCCACCTAGGACAATGTTATATCCCAGTCCACGGCTCCCGGTAAGGTTTAAAGTGATACATAGCCGCATTTTATTACCATTGCGGTATTTTTAATTTTAAATCCCAATAGGAAGTTATAAAATTCAGTCATAATGAGTATTACATTTTCTTTTTCGGAGACAAGCATTGAATTGACAACATGTGAGCTCCGTTTACGTCAAGGAACACTACACCCTCACATTTGACTAATCCAGTCCTTTTAATATTGTCTGTCTTCCTGTTATTCCACAATGTATATACTGGAACAAAAGGAATCTATACAACTTAAGATTGTCACGTGTGTTAAGTGGTGATAAGGTACTTCCTATTGTTGCTCCTCTTGTCTTACTTCAGATGACAATAGGCCGACCAACAATTGGTCGCAGACTTATTTAAATTTAACTACCTCTTCACCATTGTTTCAAACTCTATTTCTGACGCCCGAGCGCTTAAATATCAAGCTTATATTCAAGAAGCTATGTCCATAAATACAAACATTTCTTAATTGGTTGTTGGACATAGCTTAAATTATTTCACTGTCTATGAAAATGTTGTAGAGCTCTGCTGTATAATTATTTGTTCTGATGTGTGGGGGGAGGAATGATGAATGAAATGGGGTCTAAAATCTTACTTTTCTGCACCTACCGGTCGTACACCACACAGTGTGTCCGTGCAGGAACAGGATTCTTACTATCAAGTGTCTTTTTAGGTCAACGTTAACATGGACACGGAACCTCGTCCTATCCGACTGACTAAGCAGTCCTTGCCCGGCCCTGCGGCTAACAACAGAGACCTCGACGCCATTCTGACATCCATCGATGCCCCCGGTGTCTAAAAGACACAGTAGAATTACAAAGTTATATAGATATTAATTATTATTGTGTATAGCTTGGAAATAATGCATCTTCATGGTAGTTTAAAGAACGGATATTTAATTGCTTGTAATAACGTTTTAAGGTAAAAACACGGTTAATGTGGAAGTGAAATTGAATGTACTGTACCCAACGAGATAATAAACACGGGATTCATGGGGTCAGATATATAGCATCCATGCCATCCATACTATGCCGTCTTCATTGGCCTTGTCAGAGCAAAACAGTAGGACGTTAGACCTCATTTCATTTCATCATACTATGATGGAAATTTGCCCGGATAGCGGCGTTTCGCTTACTCTCCATCTAGTAACACGTCAATATAGGCTTGTATTCACGCGGCCATTTGCCCGGATAGCGGCGTTTCGCCTACTCTCCATCTAGTCACACGTCAATATAGGTTTGTATTCACGCGGCCATTGAAAACTATATCGAAACCATTACGTAATAATATTTTGACAGAGTCAATATGTGTTACACGATAATTATGTTTAAGCATCATTGCACGCAGATAGATAGTTCTTATAGGAATATTACATAAATTGAACCGAAACTATTTCAGACTCAAAGTAAATGATTCTCTCGAATGACGGATAAGAAAGTTTCCTTTGAAACCCGTCAATCAATGATGCTTGCAGCTGCCATCCGTAGCGAGATGTAAAATACTTAATACCATCAAGTTCTTATGAAAGAGCAATCTTCAATATGGTATTCCCTCTTAGTTTTCGTCTGCTAGGTCGATTATAGAATTGAAGTTTTCGATCTGGGCATTTACTGATGGACCATTACAGCGTACGGCTAAAAAGCGTGGTAATTCGGACATATGTGGGTCTATATGAATTACTCGCATGCCAAATTATTGACGACAACTACGAGATGATTCTCAAAGTTTGCTACAATTTGTACTTTGTTCTCTGGACCGTTTTCTTTGCCCTCTGCACCGTTTTCTTCGCATTCAACAGCAAATTGTTTATACTCCCAATAAATTTCATCGACCGCTTTCGTAGGGATAACGAGCGTTTAAAAATAAATTTTTTATGCGCAAAAAAAAAACGATTTTTATAAAGGTTTAAAGGATTTAAACAGCGATAAAAGACAAAGCGGTTTGTTATTAAAACGCAGCCTTAAAAACGTGGGGTTTTTTATGTTTGTTTAGTGTATGCGAGAACTTTATTTCTACTTTTAGCTATATGGATTCATAGTTCCAATGTGGCTATGAAAGAGAGAGGAATGGGGTTTAACGTCCACCCCACACAAACTTGGTCATTTCGGGACTTTAGCAGTGGGAGGAAAGGGGAGGATCCGGAGAAAACCTACGAAGTTGGACAGGCGACCCTACTCCTTGTCACGTACAACCTCGGATTCGAAACCACGCAAATTGACTCATTGACAGACTTTATGATACAGCGCGCACCTGCTAATCATTCGGCCACCCACTCCCAATATGGCTATGGTGCATGTTTAGGGCTATGTAGCAATATAATAAAACAAACCTCTTTAGTTGATTGCCTAAATTTAGAATATATATATATATATCTTGATGAAAGAAACATTATCCACGATCTCTTATATTCCATTAATATTTTGGTGTATTACGTGTTGACAAACTTTGTCATTAATGTTTTAACCTTCTATTTCATTGATGTTTTAACCTTTTGAATTTGCTGAAACCCGCTCTGACACCCTTTTCTCTATTAATGTTTCAAACTTTTTCATAAATGTTAACCCTTGTGCGAATACAAGTGGTATTTCTGGACCCCATGATCATACCCATAAAGTTTTGGGGGAATTGGTTCATAATTGTTTAGCGAGAATTTTATACACTTCCAGCTACTTAACGTTGGGTATAATGTTGCAAACCAGATAGAGCGGAAACGAGGCAGTGACAACATTCGTCATCTGACAAGAAACTGAAAGTATTACATTATCGGAAAGAAAGGCTATGTTGGTGTAACACGTGATGACAAACTATTGCATCAATGTTTTAATCTTTTTCATATTTGGACGTAACATGTGATCACAAACCATTTCAATAATGTTTTGACCTTTCTATATTGCTGTAAAAAGTAAATACAGTACATTTAAGCTTTTTAATATGGTATACTAAACTACCTCATACACATTTGAAATTTTTTTTAAGTATTGCTGTAACAAAGTCCTCAAAATGAAATGGGGATTAACGTCCTGCTGTTCTGCTCCGACTGGGCAAATTAAGACAGAGTAATCACAATACACATGTAATACTTAATATCGACTAATAAACTATATCATAGACACTAGTACCTCTTTTGTATTTTCTTGTAACCATGCAACTATTTTGATATTTGAGTGAAGGTTTTTATTATGTCTTCGTAACATCTGGTCACAAACCTTATTTTTCAATGATACTTTTATATATCTTATTCTGGGAACTTTTTTGTTCGTTGTCTTACACTTTTGACTATAAAAAATACTTTTATACCTTATCATTATCAACAAATGCAGCAGTTTTCAAACATCATACATTTATCATCTATATCTTTAACTTCTTAATCAAGTGCAAACCTTCGCTTAATTTAAGGGCAATTGGCATAGCTAATATTTTTCATGTCAAGCTGCAGACTAACATCGCTAACATTTTGTTAAATAAAAAGAATGGAATCTACTGACTAAGTTTTTTTTATCAGAATTTTAAAATTAAAAAAAACGTGTAGCAAATGTCATTTATAAGCGATTATTGCTAGTTTTTAAGAACATGAAATATCAGAATATTTAATGTTCTAACAAAACTATGAAATGTTGATTGCTTGTATAAATGATAAAAATTCTTTTTAAATATCCATCCCTATATTTGTTAACTATTTATAGCAAAATGTTAGTTTCTGACAATTCTCCTACTTTAATGTGCAACGACATGCAACAAACCTATAGATTAAAACGACGCCAGTAAGTTAATATTGGATGCCCAATAACGGCTTTGCATACTTACAAAAATTCACGAAGACATAAATTCAATAATTTGAAACAAAAAAACCCCAAAACAATCAAAAGTTTTGTTATAGCCGAGGTTCAACTATGGCCGATCTGAATATTGTGTGTAATGATTTAAGAATTACAAAACCAAAACCTAAAATCTGAGCCATCGTTGATCTGGTGGTAGTAGGATTGAAAACAGTAAATATCAAAAGTTAGAAGAACTAAAGTCGTTCCTTTGGGTCTGTATCCATTAATACAACACTGAGTCGTTTGGACTTGAACGTCAAAACTGCTTATCCGGACACGTAACCCCTTTTAAGAGTCCGGACCAATTTTTTGTTGGTGACTTGATAATCGATACCCGTTCCTTAAGAGGTCTATATACTGAATGGCCCATGTGCTGTACTTGATAAAATTAAGCAGTTATATTCCTAAAAAAGTAATCGGGATTACCCTTTAACTTTCACTTAAATATACGAAACTTCCAGTAAATATCCAATTAACTTTAAGTGACCTATGGGAGGTACCTTAAAGTTAAGTGAGATTATAATGACTTATTTAAACGCTGTTGTAGCAGTCCTGTAACAGCGATTTTAAAAGTTAGCGGATTCAGATCGAAACAAAGACAATGTCGACCAACGTAGCTGGCCTCAAATTATTTTTTCGTCGTCAGCTTTGATATAGTAGTGCTATAATAAAGCATAAGGTTATTACCACATAGATATTCCAGGATATATTTTTTCGATCATTATAAGAATCGCACTTGTTTTGACTGTTGACCATGTTCGACGCCACCTTCACGAGAAATTCAAAATTCCTGCAATAGGCAGTTTTAGCTCTTGCATAATGAATCTTTAACATTTGGTTGTTTCCATTTCTTTGTGAATAATACACGATGTTCAATAGCGTGATATACCTTAAGATGTATGCAGTATGGCGATGACATTTAAATATGATGTCACTGATTATTTACACATACCGTTGCCAAGTGATATCTTTAAATTACTTTTTGAATACTTTTTACGCACATCTACATTTATTTTCTTTCAGTGATCTACTAAATTCGAGTCAGATTGCCTTCTAGACCTAAATTTGGGATTGCACACCAACTAATTGAATTACACTATAGCAATGTGCAGACATTGGGAAGAAGGCCAAAGTGTATATGTTTCACCTTTTGTGGTGGGTCCCGTTCTTATTCCTTGTAAATTTGCTGATCCGGGATAAAAAAAAAATCTTAGATTCACATTGTTTACAATTCTATTCTATTTATAGACCAGAAAAGTGCACTGTTTAGTCGTTTGGGTGGGCCTATAGACCAAGGCCCCGTGTACGCACTGGCATGCACGTTGACAATCAAAATAAGTCGCAACACCACAAAATATCCCCCATAGCACATTGTATTATGTATGCAGGTGCAGAAAAGTAGGACATTAAGCTCGATTTTATTTATTTTCATTCTATTAATATAATTTCTTGTTATGGAAAGGACGTCTGTGGGTATTATATAAAGTTTCATTCTATTAATATAATTTCTTGTTATGGAAAGGACGTCTGTGAGTATTATATAAAGTTGTATCCGGCTGTATCCCGATTTACTTGGTGGTGCAATAAAATATGTTTAAATTAAACCACGCAGCTCATACTGACAGAAGTATGGATTTTATTACATGAGCAATGTGTTCCCGGTCTAGATCATTCATTTATCACAAGATCGGATTCTATGTCCAAGGACAATCTCATTCTCGTTTGCCAGGTTGCGACCCATTTGTGTCAATTTCTAGGTCCCAAATATTTAGCTCCTTTAAAGTTTACGTTCGAATTACTATCTCGCGAAATGTTCAAGTATCTTTAAAGTTAAAGCGAGAATTTCATATTTTTTTAAGTTATATTTTTTAAAATATATTTAAAAAAAGCCTTAAAACAGACGGTATCTATAAACAGTCCTACTTTGTTAAAGAATAATCCTATTAATCCTATAATTAACTATTGCCAGTTGAGAAATTTGCAACAATATTATTTTCAACATCACATTCAAACGTTTGAAGATAGCTATTCCATGGTGGAGATAGAAAAACAAAGGAGGTAATTGTGTTATTATTTCCGGTCTAAGTGTGAGAATGACACCTATGATCGTATAATAGTGAGTTGACAACCTCTTGAGCAAAAGACATACAAATAATTATGTTATGACTTTCTCGCTTTAAAACTTTTATAGTTTATACGTATTGTATGCAATGCCATGTATTGAATAATTATGGGTGACTCGGGTTTGGGATATACCGCTACCCTATTTTCCTATTTAGAGTTAACATTTCGCATCAAATTGTATTATATTATGTTTATTTTAATTCTTAAATTTTATATATTTTTCAAAATGGTCTTCTGATTGTTAAGCAATTTTAATTCTGAGCATATACATTATGTTTCTATATGTGTTTCTGGTCGTTAGTCATTATGGACAGTCTTTGATTTAAGGTGTCGTTTTAATAATATATCCGAGCTAACTTGAAATTGAGCTGTAACTCCCAGAAAACAACACTACAACAGAAATTACAATAATTCTCTCAAAAGAAATTGAATATCAAGATGGTGGTATATTTTGATTGACGGTAACTTCCTGTCACATGTCACGTACAACTATTTCTGTACAACCAACACTTGAACACAGAAGAAAGAAATAATTGAGTGCAAATTCTGTTTTTATCTTGTCTAATAAAAGACGAAATCAATAATAAAACTTGCTCATTGTAACTGGGTGTGTTTTCGGTTATCTCGAGCTATTGAATTACTGTAATCTTATTGGTTACTTTAGCATCATTACACTGTAAAGCCTCTTATTACTGATAAAAATGAGGTTGTAAATTTGTGTATAATCTGCTTGCTTCCATGACGAATGGTCATAATCCAGCTTTGAATTTTCTAAACAAAACCGTATTATCTCCCTATTATACCAATGATGATACTGCTTTTGGAATATGATGGCCGAAATTCTTCTACCGTAACGTGCAATTTATCGATGTATTGTACTAAAAACTTTGTCATCTATTTATAAGCATAGCCAGTGATTCATCAACCAAGTGGGAATAGAGATATCAAATAAAAACTTGGAATTATGAGAATTGTGCGATCGGCGGAATTGTATAAATTTCTTCGTATTATTGTAACCGTTCAGATAAATGGAACATGCTAATAGAGTATTTGTAAGGAAATAACTCTTTTGAATATCTCATTGAAGTATTTTAATAGCGCTACATTACTTTTTTGGTCTGCTTTAAAAATTATTGTTCCCTTCTGAAGTCCCCGCCCACCCAATTCAATTCCGAATGCTTAATATACTTAACATAAGATCTTATGAAATACGAATGTAACATCTAATATATTTTGAAAACCATTGTTCCCTTCTGAAGTCCCCGCCCACCCAATTCAATTCCGAATGCTTAATATACTTAACATAAGATCTTATGAAATACGAATGTAACATCTAATATATTTTGAAAACCAATCAGTGGACCTTAATCAGAGATGTTGACCATTACGCTATCAATGAAATTGTAAGAATATTGCTTCCAAAATACTCGAATACTAACGTTAAAATATTTCCTGATATTCACCTGGTTGTTCTAATTTCAGCACTATCTTTGAGTATTATATTTTGCACCACGTGCATACACGGTCTCCTTCACGCATTAACGCGTTTTATTTGCAGGTGTTTCATTTTTAAGGTCCAGATGTGCCAGTAACATTTGTCGCTAAAATATCCAAATTCCCATAGCTTAATTATTTAATGTTTAAATAAGAAAGTAAACTCAAATTACAAACGCTAAATAACGACCCGGCTTGGATGCACAAAGATTTATATAGCTTAAATGGCGCATCAGGACATCTTAATCGTACAGTGTATAATAATTGATACTAATTAACATAATTTATCGAGTACATGATCGTACTAACATTTTGATTCTTGCTTTACAAAACTACTTCATTAGTAAATTCGGTAAACAATGCTGGCATTCTGTGGTATTCTAAGAGCAAACTGTGTTCTAAATTGAACGTTTTGAAGTACTTGATGCTAAGAATTTAATTAATTGAGTACATTTTCAATTCGTACAAAAACTCTTGACTCTTGCTCTATAAAACTATTTAAATTCCATGGTAAAAACGAAACAAAACGATTTATCCATGTCAACGTTAAACTGAAATATCCTCCGTGTATCTAATGACGCTATTCAGTATTTCCGCTTTTAATTATTTACAAGATTTTCCTTGCGTGATTTATAATAAACTAATTGAACCAGCTAATTGACTGCTAGCTAATTTCAAAACACCGTGAACGCTTTGAAACGACTAATGTAATTGAATGCTTTTCGTGGTTTTGTAGACATAATTAATGTCTGAGTCAAATCTTACTGCCTAATTAGTGTATGTCTGTTCCATGACGTAACGGAATTAACCTTTTTAAGCACCATTTGTAATTAAATCCCATTTGCTATTCGGACATTGGTAAAAGAGAAAATAAAATCGGCAATGGAAATGCCATGGAATTTCAAACATATCCGGATATGTTGTATATTAATTATTGGCTTTATATAGACTATAGAGAATCCAACTTGAAACATCGCTTAGTAATAAAAAATCCCGTAGACTTATATCCTGTGTACTTATTTGTTGATTGATGACCAAGTCAACTGCCTTGCTTATACCCCAACGATCTAGATGTATGCTAATTCAGTCTACTTTGGTTATTTTCATTTTCGAGATCAAATCAAATTGCTTGACTAGAATGAATCCTTAACAAATCGAAACCTAATGTTATAGAAGGCAGCGTGTTGGTGCTATTGTCTTCTTCCGGGATGTTATAGATTAAATTGTATCGATGAAATATGTCATAAGTTACATTCTTCTGTATCAAGTTGATGCTTACTTATTTTAACAAATTAACGAGGGGAACTACTGAATATTTTGTTTATCTATGCCCTATTCTAATTTACTTTATATACTGATGAAGTGAGTAAGGCGCTTATCGAAAAGCCTAGATCCTGTGTACACACTTCACACTTAGGCCGTTGCGTAACTTTCGGGGTAAATGGTTTCCTTATAGCACACTCGTACCAAGCTCCACTAGCCCAGTCGTAGCAAGCCAGTAGGACGTGAATGCCAATTCCTTTACAATTTATCATATCCTGTCTCTAACTCAATATCATCCAAAATTGAAAACACGAATTAATTATCAATTTAAACCAACATTGATGATGTGATGTTACCGGGAAAAGATGGGCTTCTGATATCCAATATTTAAGACAAAATAAACATTTTACCATTGGCACACGAATCGTGTACCATAATGCGTTTCAGCCCAAGCTCTAGCAAGAGACTCGGGGAACGAGACTAGAAACATTGCACCAAATCAAACGGTGTATGCAGACTGGAATAACCAGACGCTAGAAATTTGCATTCGATTTAGACTGACTTTTTCGCCGAACATAACTGATTTGAAATTAAAGTAAAAACGGAAATCATTGAATGTAAATCAGTTTCTATACATTCATATTACTGTATTATATGCGTTGCGACCCACTTGTGTCAATTTCTAGGTCCCAAAAGTTAGCAATTTAGCTCTTTTAAATGGAAATGGAATTTAAAGTCTTAACTTTCTTCTGCATCATCCGAGGTAATGAGGACCGGCATGCTGTGTGGGCGAATCCCCCCCCCCCCACACTGTACTGTATGAATGGTTCTTAACCCACGAGGACAAATCCGACCGATTGGACGCGTTTCCTTTTCAGGCCCTCCAAGGGGAAACTCTGGTCATGTATGAAATACAAGGAACACCAACTGTCGAGAAGTATAAATGTGCAAGCCGAACTTGGTAGACATGCATGTTACAACCCTCCATTGTTCTTCGATTTACTGCATATTCACACTATTGGTGTCATGAAGTCGATATGTTGGACAGTAAATAGTTAGTGGCCTCATATCGAGAGTAAATTGCTCTAGAAACTATCAATATCCAACTCAATTTACAAGTCAACGATTGCGTTCAAATGCTATTGAGAAGTAATCACTTCCTTTATTATTTTTATTATATACAGATTGGTCGCTGTTACCCAATTTCATCCCAAATTTAGATCTATTGCAATTCTGAACATTTGACATTCGGCCCATGTACACGCTAGAAATACGGTCAACTGACACCGAAGTATCATTTGAAATAAATCCAATGGCAATACAGAATAAGATTTGTTTCTTTCCACTAAAGGCTAGTGTGTGGAGAGCTGGCTAGCTCACCTGGAGGTCTTGGGTTTAATACCGATGTGGCCCCGGGGTTTTCCGACCTTGTCCCCACTTGTTGGTGGTGGAAGGCGGGGGCGTTGACGGGCACGTAAAAGAATTAGAATTCAGTTGCTGTCCGGGAAGAATTTCACTCAACCCTCATTAGCCCAGAAGGTACATTTGGACTCTTACTTTACTGAAACGAAAATTTATTCATATAGACCATGCTTCATCATTAATCGAAATAATCCATTATTCATGTCAATATTTAGCTATAGATAACGGGATTCAACCAGAAGTCTGATATTTTATCAAGCTTTAAGTCTCAAGTGGTGTTCTTGTGTATGATGTATGACATACAATGACATATTCTTTCATTTGCACTGGTTTTCACTTCATATTGGACATTCAAGTTAATAGGGTGTTGTTTTTCAAGCTGAATAGCACCTTAATGTTGACTGTCATATACGGCGGTTTGTTTACACGGCGGGTTTTTTTCGAGGCGAGTTAAATGAGATGGACATTATTGTAAGAAAATTCAGGAATAACTACAATGTCTCTTACTTAACCGCTAAATACCATTTTGATGTAAGGCCGTCCGTTTACACAGCGGACTTTGTTGTTGAGTTGATTTAGTTGAGATTGCTGTAAGTCATATAGCATAATCAGAACATGTTTAACATTAAATACCACTTTGATAATAGGCTTTTCCTGTACACGGCGAATTTTTTTTTTTTTTTTTTTTTTGGAGAGGGGGTGGTCGCTCATTTTGTATGATCAGGAATAAGATCCAGTAGGAGCACACAATTATACAATAATTATATCGTTTAAATGATTAACAAAATCTTGCTCTTGGAGGATGTTCTCAGAATTTGTGTTATCACTTTTCGGCATATAACATGATGCATCATCATGTTCTTTTGTCCAATAATTCTGATTGATAACCAATCGGCTATTTTAAGCAGAAAATACAAAAATAAAAAGCGATTTATCTCACAATTTATTCCAAGTTAACCGATTCCATGTTTAAAATATACCATCAATTTATATTCATAATGCCACCTAGACCGCTTTAGAATATGTGCGTATATTATTCATATCGCTAATAACAGATTTAGTCTGTCTGGTGTGGGCGTAATGCATTTTGTGCTTCCTCGTCCGGTCGATTTTAATTATTTTTTTAAAAAAAATCCAAAACATAAAATGTATGTTTTCAAAAGTTCTGTAGAAAGAGTAATCATGAGTATTACACTCGTAGTTTAATAAGACTATCATACATCATAGTTATAGTTTAATAAGACTATCATACATCAAGTCGAAAATGTGTTGAAAAGGCAAATTTCCCCCCTTCCATTCCAAGTAGGTACCACACTTGCTAAATGCCAACCAAATCAATCTACAGAAGTTGAAATCTGTCAAGTGATTCAAAATTAGATTTTTTAAACATAAGAAGTTAACAGATGGTCACGGGTACAATATTGGCTTCCACCCGACAGATTAAAAATAAGCTGATTGTAAAAATGTTTATAAACGCCTTACTTAAACTAACAACATAAGCAAGTACAGTCTTAAGACTGATCAAAGTATCTTGGATGAGTGTCTTGTAATGTTAAAGTTTATTATATTATACTGACGCCACATGTCCAAAGCACAGTTTCCTTGAAAGATGACTGCGGTTTAATGGAGTAAGGATAAACCTAGTTTGTTCTGACGCGTATTTTAAATTTATATAATAGCTTATTACTTCTTCTAGCACGTTATAATGACATATAATAACGTGATAGAATGCAGTATAGTAATGCTTTTTGTAACTATAAAGTAGTATTTGTCTCAGTCAACCTTGAACCAAGATGTATGCCTGACTTTAAATGGTACCTACAATGATGCGTTATTAATAGCTCTGGTAATACTTTTTATTTAACAAAACAAATCTGGTTGGATACATGTGTAAAGAAGTTAATTTCAATTTCTTATTTAAATATTTCATAATTTGAAGCTTATTCCATAAAATCAATCACAAACGGACACCATACATATAAATAGAAATAAAGTCATATTTGTTGTATGAAAGAATTTCAAATTTCCCTGTCCGGATTGGTGACAGAAATAATTTAAAGGTGTCTTGTTAAGATAAATGTCCCATTAGACTAATGTATAAAATAATTCAAAACATCTTTTTAATTTTAGTTTCGAATTTTTTTATATTATATTCCATAAACCTAGCATACTCTTAACCAGCAATAGTGTTTGATTAATACTGGAAAGATTTCGTTATCTGGGAACCAAGTTTTGTGATCTGATAAGTATTACGTCATGAATAGTAGGATATATGTATGATTGAATACAAGAATAGTTCCCTGTACTTATTATTCAAATACAATTCAAATATCGAAAGTGGATCTTCAGTGCCATAGGGTCAGAATTAATATCTGCATATGGGCAATTTTGTATAAGATGTATAATTTTGACATAAATGAATGTTAACACAACAAAACCAATGCGCAATCCGACTTTTGTAGTGTTCATATAAAAACATATAGTGAAAACAGATGACAAGAAGCTGAGAAGAAATAGCCACTGGCGTTTAATGGACATTCATTTTCCATCCGCTAAAATTAGTAGCTACCTAATAACATACATAGTCTATAATTTTAACAGGTTCATTTGCCTAATTTTCCACAACCATAATCTGGCAGAATATCTGACTTTAAGTAACTGTTGTAAACATGACGTGACGTACGACGCTAACGATCGAGTATGTGGCAGGAAACCAGCAACGTTTTTCTCGCTTTGAACACTACAATCACACCACAATGACAATGAAGGAATCGAACGTGGAGTGATCATACTGTTTTTGATTCATGGCGTACTTACACGAATTTCCGCTGTAAGAAAAATTGTTAAATCTCGTTAAAAGTCATATTTTGTTTTATTTACAAACTCGATAGTTACTTTTAAAGTTCGAGTTTTAAAGTTAAAGTAACTAAGTCTTTATCTTAATATCATCCACAGTCTTCGACATTGGGTTTCTGGTATCCATTGTTTAATACCCAATAAACATATTACCATTTGTGCACGGGTAATCTGACATTTTGGGCAAACGCGTGAAGTGAAAGCAAATATCTTTATACTTTATAAGGTGCCCCAAATCTAATCGAACACCAATTTTACTTTTCTTTTAATTGAATACCACGAATTTTTACGGAATGGATTTCGGATTAAAATACTTTGTCTTAACTCATGGGTTAGGATAGCAGAAAAACGCATTTGCCCCAAATTTACCCCAAGAGGGCGAGGCCCCCATACATCGCAACGATTTGTTGTTTGTTTGGGATTCAGGCCAGCCACCTAAAGTAGGGTACATTGGACCTCCTGTCTCTGTGAACTGTAAACGGTTGATTGGAATTCGAGTCAGTCAGCCACCTCAATTAGGCTAATTAGACTACCTTGAAGTTGCTGTATTCATTGGCTGGAATAGCAGAAAAAAGCGTTTGTGGTCGTCTTATTTTCCAAATTTGTGGGGTGGGGTGAAGTGGGAGTCATTAAAAGAAATTTTTTTCTGGATTTCCAGTTCTGCTCCTAACAGTCATCGAGGCCAGGCGCCTATGTCGCCTTCTACGCCCAACGGCCTCTGCTTAAAATCGCCGATCGTCCTTTTCATTTTGCGGACAATATCTAATTTTCTTCACGCTTTAGAGCATACGACCTGTCATTGAGTCAACTACCGTGGGTTCGATTCCGATGCCTGTATGCGACAAGGAGTCGGGTCGCCTTCCAACCTCGGATTTTCCTCCGGTACGCGTAAGCAAAGTATTGAAATAGCTTTGAGTCCCAAAATGACCTTTTTATGTCGAGTGGACGCTAAACCCCTATTCTCTCTCTCTCTCTCTGTTATTAATATAGAATAAACCGTGGTTGTTATAAAAGTATGTCAAATTTCTAGCACTAATCTGCCTAACAAATGTACTTCCGTAATATAAATGTCAGTGCCTGGTACCGCCATACAATAGTTTTAGATTATGTGTGGATTAGATATTTGATTAGGAATAATACAACCATATGTAAATGGTAAAGTAATAATGTCTTTATTCCGTTTTGAGTTTTTTTTTTTTTTGTAGTTTCGTTATTTACATTACCGACTTCCGATCATGGCTTATGACTTTCAACTCTCGCAGTCTATCTTTGTAGCCTATGGACCAAGTAATCAAAGCAGTGACTATGGGACAAAGACAGGTCGCCGATTGCACTGGCTAGATAACAAACATGACAGACCACGTGTTTCTGAAACGTGTCCTTGGACCATACTGGGGTTGAAGGAGTGAAGATTAACAGCAAGAAGAAACTAGACAGAAACGAAAATATAGTAATCTCTAATTTTAAATGCACCTAGGTAAATGATACATGATTTATGTCGGTTGACACTGTAATGTCGAGATTTGTCACGCTGGTGCCATCTGTTTGGGGTTATGGATTTGTTTTGGGATGTCTGAGTTGTCGCACTGCTTCACTTTCTGTTTACGTGAAGACCGTTATTTCAATACAGAAATATAACTGAAATATGTGGAGAAATAGTGTTTGAACTTCGTGTACGCTCGAGAATGCGGACTTGTAGTAATTGCTCATCAAGAAATACGAATGTGTGTTAGTTTTAGTTTTTAATCTAACGATAAGAATTTAATGACACGCTCAACATGCATTTTAAATAGATAGAACTGGTTTTGGAAAAAGTTCGTGATGATCCTGGAATCGGCTTTTAATGCGGTACTGCACTTCAACAAAAATAGACTGATTTAGAGATAAGGCACGTTATCATTAACCACATCCTTGATCTGAATGTTTGAATTATTTGATGAGTGGTAATTACTTTCAGATGATGCATGGATGCACATTCAGTGGTAATCATTACTGCATCTGACCTCTAATGCTCTTCTAATCTTCAAGTCAACGCAATCATTAATTAATCAAGATACAGAATAATGCCTTCGTGTCTTGGTATTTAAAATCAGTTAGGAGTTAACAACTCATGCGGCTCTATTTTTTGTCTTTTCATTCAAAAACCTGTAAAGTAATACTGCATTTAGTTAGATTAGTTTTAAGTGTCGACCATCTTGCTTTCAGATGGATGTTCTGGGGTTCAGAAATAAGACAGAAATTGCATTGATAATTATTTCAAATTACGTATTCTATTATAATATTAAAAACCTGAAGTTGCTAAAAGAAATATATATTGTTAATTGAAAACAACCTACGAAGTAATATGGAGTGGCGCGGGAACTATGTTTTGAGTGGGTTGGTGGACAGCGGCGTGCCTATCTGCTCTTCGCCGAATTCTAATAGGAGAGGAATTCACGAAACTACAGCTTATTATGTTTATTTCGAAGCCCTTCACTATTGTCACACTCATTTCAAAATGGTGACCATCAGTTGCCGGAAATCAAAATTGCGCTCCGAGTGCTTTGTTTTAGACATTCCTTCCAGCATTCTGACCATAAACCTTCCATGTCTATAGATAAAATAACGTAAAGGCCAAAGGGATTTTTTCACGTATCAATGTGATGGCACTGTGTACGCATTAATTAGTACAGAAAAAAAATCAAGGATATCTGACCTACCTTTTTCCGATTTTACGAATACGCAAAATATAAAAGGTTTTGAAAAATGAACTACATTATTTGTCAATTACTAGCACTTTCGCTGGTTTTATTAATGACCAGTAAACGACAAATGATGTAGTTATTTTTCCAAAACCTTTTATATTTTTGTGAGTTGTTTTATAAAATATAGCGGGTACTAATATTATTCTTTGACAGTAAGATATTTAAAAATCTGTTTCTTGAAAGAGTTGAAGTTTGTGGTCTGTGTTATAAAAGATGGCTGAAAATTACATACATTTGAACCTTTTAAACGGAAGCTGTTTTTTTACCAATGTAAGTTTGGGTCGCAGAATGATTAATCTGTTAGTAATGTTGGTGTATGGAGTTTCATAGACAGACAAAAGATCGAACGGATAATCAGGATATTGCTTAGATAAAAGAAAATTGTAGATAAAGTTGGTTACATTTTAAAGTATTTTTTGCTGGGTACAGTTTAGCGGTATGTTCGACATTAAGCATTAGTTTAAAAGACATGGTTTGTCTTCTGTAAAGGCATTCAAGAGATTTGGAGTCACACAAGTCCCAGACTGGAGAACAGTACTCAGTGTGTCTGAATATGAGCATTAACTAAAAGAGTGCGATAGGAGAATGGGTGAGGTAATGAAAAGGTTCTGGGTTTTTTTGGAGATATATTAAATACGATCTTCCCAAGTTAAATTATGATCTTAATAAACGACACCTAGAAGTTTAAAGGATGACATACATTAAATTGTCTCATTTGAAGACCTCTATTAGTCAGAATATAATTCATCATTAACCCTTGCGCGTATATACAAGGGGTATTTTGGACCCCAACGACCATATCCTTAACGTTTGTGAGAAATTGGTTCATAATTGTCTAGCGGGAATTTTATACATTGTCAGCTACTTGATGTCGAGTATAATGCTGCAAATAGAATGGAAGTGAGGCAGTGGCAACATTCATCATTTGATAAGAAACTACGAATGTTACAATTATCGGATACCAGGGGTCTTGTGGACCCCCTTCCCTTTCATTTCAACATTTTGCTGGTTACAGGTGTCTAATCTGTCCCGCAATCGGTGCTAGCTTTGTATTAGGAATCTTTCTTACTAATGATATTATTTTGGTTATTCTAGTAATCTAGATCTGAAAGCAAATCAAGGTACCCTACCAACCCCATCAAAAGACTATTCTACATGGAACATGACAATTACGATATTTTTAGATTTGTATGGTTTCAGAAAAATCGTATAATTCTTATCATCACTGATAATACCTGAAATATTTTGTTTTAACCTGACTGATTATTGTTCAGTCTTGATATGAAGCTGTAGTTTGATCGTATTTGAATAAAATTATTAACCCAAAAATCTATTTATGTCTGGGGTCATAGATTACCCCTAGTAGCCGACAACGTTTTTCTTGCGACGTATACGCACAAGGGTTAATAAATATGAATAAATACACAGCCCACGGTCAAAATAAGTAATGATCGTTACCTGCTAAAACCAATTTAAAAAATGTTTGTCAACGTCATTGAACTAAACATTGGGTAGTCTAGGCGTGTATATACATAGTCCACATATTTATGCCATTGCACCGAACACTGCGTGGCACATTTGATAGTACGAGTAGTAACATTTTGTATACACAGAACATAAGGTACCATATACAGTCATATTTGTTATTTAGGAGTAAAGTACATCACTGCGCGACAAGGTGACACACGTAGTAACAACACATTCGTCTGTTACTTACATAAATTTCTTTGTTGTTTTCGGCTGGTGGGACGTGAAATGGAAAGGGGGAGTTTGGCGGTGGCAAAAATGAACCCGGTTGATATGTTTTGGTGGGGATATCTCAGATTCTGATAGACATGTGGCGGAAAAGAAAGGAAAGGATTACTTTATGTCGATGGCAAGTGCAGTATCTGGTTTATGTCTAACTGGTTATGTAATGGACGTGACGAAACTGATATTCAGTGTCTTTTAAAATTAACACGCCTACTTCATCAAACATGTATTTATTACTCCATAAGTCTTTTTTTTATTAGAAGTCAAAATAAACCGTTATTGACAAAAAAGCATTACCTGTGAATATGTAACATTAAAGCGAACCCACACAGTTACGTTTGTGTTTGGCATTTAAATGCCGTGAGATAATCATAGATACGAAATTATAGAAAACCATTAGAGTCTCTATTTTTTATTATCTTATATATAAGGTTTGTGATGCGATGAGATTGTGTATTAAGTTCTTGGTTTTTTTTTTACTTTCTCTAAGGTTTTCCAAGGGTATTATCCTGCAGGATTACAAATACCATGTCTGTATGAAGAGTTGTTTTATGGGAATTAATTTTTAGAGATGGGTCTAAACTTTAATATATGTATGACACATTAAATAACAAACTTTATTCCTAGCGGTTTTAAACATTGATATACTTATGGTCCGGTATTAACGTTTTTAGGATGTTAGCAATTGGGTGGAGAAGTGTGTTAACAGGGGAGAAAGTGGGGTGGATGTCCGCCCGACACAAACTAGGTTATTTCGAGCCAGCTGAACTTTTAGTGGCAACCTCTACGACTCTGATAAGAAAACCACCTTTTTAAAATTCGTTATGTTGTATGCAACCGCGGCTTTCCGTGTACAAAATACTAGTGGCATCACCGATTTCTCGTCAGTTTGCATTCCAAGAGCGGTTATCGAAGCGCTACTGCCCTGGCAAATTTCTGTTTCTGTTATTGTACATTAACGAAATAAATACAAATCCCCATAATATGGGAGTCAAAAGTAGGCATTGTCAAGCCGATAAAGTCTGTTCGATTGTTGTGGATTTTACAATACAAAAATAATCACCTCCATACAACCAATTGACTATTGCATCGTATTGATATCGAGTGGACGTAAAACACAGGCCGTTAAAAAGGGCAGAGGAAGCAGATCATTGTTGGAAAATATTCCTAGGAAGAATAAAGTGGCACAAAAAAGCTCAAATAGTTTGATTACGACACTGTGGCTCATCTACTTGAAATTGAACAAATCTGTAGTTTGGCACGTTGTGTAAACTATTAGCTTTGCTAACGGAATGGCTGAATGTTTGTCTTCTCGTGTCGTTTCAGCTCATAAATCAGCTTGTCTTTCGCGAAAACAGCGTGACTTGCTGTCAATACTTAGTTTCTTTTAACGTTAGAATCCCTTTTTAAGGAAGGTTTATTATTATCCCCAAACGCTGTAGCCACTTTAGTCAGGACTTCAAGACGTATGTCTACCTCAAGGGAGCGATGGCATGGCAATCAAATCTCAAATACCAACACGTAGTGAATCATTTGGGCCACTTTTTGTATGAAAATAAACAAACAACAATTTAGGTTTGTTTAATCATAGATTAAGATTTTACACTTACTAGATAACTAAAATAGCTCACACAAACAATAGTTTCAATTGAAACCGTTAAAGATATTTTAAGTTCTTGTGTACGGACGTTTTCCTTTGGGAATATATTGTAAATTTATCAATGATTCGCCAAGTAAAGTCTACTGGTTGTCATAGTTATAATGAATGCATCTATATAAAAGTAACGACACGTGGTTAAAGGTGCATTATGTGAGACTTGGATAAAGAGCTGGTCGTTCTTGGAATATTTGTTTAATAAAATGATAATAGATTGAAAATTCAGTCAAATTACATTATTTTCTTCTAAAACGTGTCCGAATTCTCGATTTATAGTCAGACCTTCAATCGGTAGTCACCGTGAGTGCCTCTATATTATCGTTTAACGTTCATGTGGCGGACATTGTCTAATTCACTTGACAGTTAGCCATCCGATGCTCTAGAGAGTTGATTATGGGTTTGTCGTGTGGATAGAAGTCTAAACAATAATTTACATCTTTCATGGCGGGATTGTCTTATCCATTGAATGTCTTATCCATACGATGGTCTCGAGAGTTGATTATAAGCTTGTCACTTGAACACATGTCGAAACAATGTTTGGGGTCAGAAAAAAAGATATACAATAGACAGATTCATCTGTTATGTAATGTCCCTTTAACTTTTCTAGTGAATTGTAGAATAAATAATTTAAAGGGGAAAATGTGACCCATTCAGCAAGTTCCACGTATAACCTATAGAAACATACTGTAACCTCTGTTCCCGATACACAAAGCACGTACTGTCTGGTGTACCACACCGGTCTGTGTCTACTACACTACACGACACAAATTAACTGATAATTCCGAAAGAATAATTTATTGTGACCAATTCCTGTGACGTATATGTGGGTATAAAAACATTTATAACGAAATCTGTACTTATCTGCCAATATAGCAGAGATGACGTTTCAGCAGCTCAATTATCTTACTGAAAAACAAGTTTCGTGACTAGCACATCCAAGACACAATTTATTCGCTTTCTCGTGTCTGTTTTATGTTATTTTAATGATTTAGTGATTTTAAAAATCTAAGAAAAAACATTAATGTGCTATGTTTTATATCTAGAAAATGTTTCAAAATCAATAAAGCACACGCCTCCTAATAAGTATAAATTACAGCTCCCAGCTTAAATAGCAGATAGTTTTCAGGATTATTTAATGTTTCAACAGTAATAAACCTGCGCACAAAACAAACTACATATACATCACAATAAATAAACAAATACCAAATCAAATGAATGAACCGGGGGTCAGTCTCGAGTCTGTAATGATGCAGGCTTCACATAAAATGAAAGAAAAAACGGAACAGAAATAATGCGACCGATTTTGACGGTGGTCGTCTCTTGAATAGCTAGTCTGTCAGCTGACGTCATGAGATCGTGTGTTCGATCCCTGCATTGGCCGAGAAAGTTTATGCGGATTGGACGAAAAAATGAAATGAAATGGGGTTTAACGTCCTACTCTTATGCACCTTGGACGAAAAACCGATGACCCGTGTATACATTGGCGTGCATATAAATGATCTCTTGGCAGTTGGAATTCGACATAGGAGTAGGCCGTAGAGACGCTGCGCGGAAAAGTTTTCCTCATAACACTGTATGGCATGTGGCCGTCTTCATGCCCAGTCGGGGCAGAGCATTAGGACGCCAAACCTCATTCTTTTAATTTCATTTCGGCATGCAATTCTGCATTGGATTATTATTTCTTTTACACACATTTAAAACCCCCACCTTAATTGAATGACTGATTTAAAGATGCATTTTGTAAGACCTAAATCTGCCTATTAATGAGACATTTAATCAACTCTCTGAACCGTCGGATTGCAGAGATTTAAATGGATTAGAACACCCACGAGATTAAAAAATTTAACGATAAAAGGAATAATCAAGACATAGTCTGGTTTATCATGTGCCGTTGATAAGAAAATAAACAGTCTACGCTATATCGTCCAAACCTCATAAGTAATTAGAATGAGATTTTCAATATGGTAATTTTTCACTGTCTATTTTTTAAAACTATATGGCAAGAACGAGCAGCCCTTTATTTAAATCTTACATAATGCATCTTTACTTAAATAATTTGACCATTTTTTGTGTAGATTTTCAAGTCATTTCAGGAAACTGACACCAAGACCATTTTTAAATTTAGTGGTATTGAATATACGAGAATGTCGCGTGTATGTCTAATTGGATTTGCTTTAAGTTTCTCGAACAATAGGATTTTTGAAAATCATGTATTATTTCTCACGGTATGACATTTTCATCTGTCTATAACATACACATTAACAGATGATGACAAAATACTCACTTACAACTATTGCGACATCTCTGATCAAGTAATGTGATTAATATGGGTAGATTAACCCTATAAGCGCCAAAAACCACAAAGTTTTAAGACGTAAGGAATGTGCGCGTGGTGTGTAAAAAATTGTAATTTTCCGGAATGATGAAGATATTCTAATTCTGCCAAATGGGGTGAGGGGTAGTCTGTCTTTTATCTGTAATATTTTTATTCACGCTTATCAAATACTCATATTCAACTAGTAATGAATTAACTCGCTCTATGATTTGCAACCACTCTTAACAAAATTGTCGCCTCAAAACGTCAACCGTAAAATGATTTTAAATACTCTTTATAAAATACCCTTTCAAATATAATAATACGAGTCTAATTCACACCCATTCGCCACAACTCGAGTATGACTAGTGCACTGAACTAATTGACCAATAACGCCAGAGCTCAATCACTAATCGTTCTGAAGTGACCTAAGCAATGATTACTGCGTTCAAATTTTGTAGATTTTAATTAAAATTGTCTTCTTTTTGGAGGATCTCGTAACATACATTGTTGTTGAGAAATATATATACCCAGCAGTTCGAATATTTTTTCCAGTCGATAGTAATATATATATATATATTAGGTTGTGGTTATCAACAAGAAACTAGATCTACAAACATACCATGTTAAAAGGTAAGAAATCTTGGTCATGGAAATTCCTATCTGTCCAATTTATGCGTTTGTCTTTGGAAACCTCTCACATAAATCTGTGTTACGATTTCTAAAATAGGAAAAACGGCAATATGTAATAGAAATCAACGTGCTATCGTTAAATTAAAACCTGTCTGAAAGTCGTCTGGGAGAGGAAAGATGACCAATCGAATTGTTGATGATAGCAAACCGGGTGAGAGACGCGATTGAAGAATTTTCTTATAATGACAGGACTGACTGATATTGGGGATAACGGTAATGTTCTTAGTGGTTTACTGTTACAGGTATAGATTCTTCGTCATCACCGAGAGGAAATTGGTTGTCAGCAAATGGCTATTCATTTGCGCTTTAACTTAAATACTAAATGAAATGTACCCTGGCGATTTTCATCATTAGGCGAGAGATATAAATCTGAAAGGACATTTGTAGAGACCGATCTTAATGGGGCTACCATGTAAGCAAAGTCAACTATAAGAAAGACGAATGAGCATTGTCCACTTATCGGATTGCTTTCTTAAACAAAGATTTTTATTTGCTCGTTAGCTTTCAGCTGTAATTAATTCTTAGGGTAATCCCGTCGTATAGAAGCCACGGATCTTTGACGGCGTGTATATTTTAGTATTAACGAAGAATTATATCTTTCAACAACTTGTAATTAATTTTACATATCATTATATTCCAAATAACCCAATGCTCGCACTATCGGGAATACAAACACCGACCCGACTGTAGGCTAATAAAAACGCCTCTCTAAATATCCTCATGTATATTGATGACCAAGCCTTCTTTTTCCATCTACGAACTTTTAGATATAGTTGCCTGTCAACCTCCCTGCGTGGATAGCCGAACTTCGTTTTTGAATATACGAACTCTTAGATATTGTTTTCTGCTCCCCCACCCCACCCAAAGATAGTTTATAATGTAGGGTAATTTCCCGGTCAAGTTGCATCTTAGTTCCTTTTGGAACTGTCTTTGAAACGAACGATATTCGCCGACAGTTCCTATCCGGCCTTATATAGCTTCAATATGAAAATACGGTAAAATACCGCTATTCCCCACCTCTGCTCTCGTGCTGTTTTAGAACCCTTACCGTCTATTTGTCACCACAATTCTTTATTTTCCACCAAAAGGAATCATTTCTCACTATATTTGACACAAATTTATAATAATTCATCTCAATTTTCAAATAGAATTTAACGATGAAATAAACTAGCGGTTTGCGCATGTCCGGATCTCTTAATGGTTCTTCAGTTTAAACGTATTTGGTGTATGTTTTTAATCGCAGAATTCTGCTTGAAATTAGTGTGGCAAGAAATGATTCCTTTGGCGAATAAAGTAGAATCAGGGTGAAAAATAGTAGGTAAGGATTCAAAAATAGCCTTAGAACAGAGGTGGGGAAGAACGGTATTTTCATACTGCAGCTATATGAGGCCGGATAGGAACTGTCAGTGGGCATTGTCCGCTCAAAGACAGTTCCTAAAGGAACCAGTTACATCTGTGAGTGTATTATGTTTTGAAGTTCACTATAAATTTGTTAAATAAGTTATTCATAACGAGCTGTATGGGTTATTTCCTAAACAAAAAGAATCCATCGAAACAAATCATATAAAAATTATTATTTTATTAAACTTCCAAGTGGTTGTCAAGAATATGCTTTAATACCCTGATTTTGTTGAATCTACATGTACTATCTTTAGCTTGATTGGGCATTAGTTTGGATTTCAGCAGGGTAGAAATTTAATCTTTTAGCCAAAGGCCACATGTAAGTTCATCAGTTCGATAGTATAAAATAGAAAAAATCAACCAACTCGAGGGATGGTATGAGCTATTCTAGCCAAAGGCCACAAGTAATTTCAACAGTTCGATAGTATAAAATCAAAAGAACAACCAAATTGAAGGATTGGGCTATTCTAGAGTACATGTAAGCAAGTCCGCGACACCAACCTCTACCTTCGCATTATATACAAGTCGACAATTTCTTTTGATCCTTGGAGGCTATATAACTCAATATGGTGTGTGTCAGATAGGGGTGACTATTGTTGGTAATTTTCACTATTGCGATAGTATTGCTATTGGGTAAACAGCTATTGCAATACTATTACTATTGGGGATTAAATATTGCGATACTATTGCACTATTGCGATAGTTTGATCTGTTTATTAGTTTAAGTTTAAAACACACTGTCATGTATACATTTATTATAACATTTAATCAAACTAAAAATTTTGAAACACTAGAAAGTTCCAGGTAATGTTAGATAATATAATACAAGTAGACTCCCAATAATATAATGGATGCGCATACAACGGACAATCGCTTATACGGACACAAAAGTTTGGTCTCGGTTTTTGTAATAAAAATTTCTTGTTTTCAAAGTCTTTTTATAACGGACACTCGGTGTAAGAGTCCATTATTATTACGGACTCTCGAATAAGCAGAACAAAATAATGATGTTACTGATTATATTATCGGTGACCGGAATACTTTTCCCAGAAAATAACCATACTGATTTTTAGTGTTGTCACAATTACAATATTCTTGAATCGGGTAATCGCCTTGCCAAAAATCGTATCGGTTGGGCTGTGTAAGACATTACCACATTCTGACTTACCCCTACTGCTTTAACTGCTAATTAAAAATCCAGTACTTGCAATAGATTACAATTCGCTAGTTGATCAACATCTCCCGCCCGTAAATCGGTACGTAATATTTTAACACGGATATCGGCAGTCATATCGACAAAAAAAAAACCCAACAAAAAAACCCGACAGAATTAAGCGACACAAGACGGTGCAGATAAAAACAACATGTGTCTTCTAAAGGTGCGGCAAAAGGGGAGGGGGGCGAATAGAAGAGCCTCCTCGCTGGTATCTCAGGTACACGGTAACGTCACATTCTGATTGTGAATTAAATAATAAAGTAAATTGGGTTTTTTTCTTTATCTTATATAAAATTGTATATTATTAATATTACATTGGTAGTTTAGTAACTTGTAAAAAAGGCATAGCCAACTTTCCTGTCATATTATATGCGGCATGCTTTCAGCACGTCTGTTATTGGCGCACGTGACCATTTTCAGCTTTTTCGCGCCAAAATCAACCATTTTACACATTTCCTAGTAAGCCATGCCTAATATGGTAGACGAAGATTTCCATGTGACATTGAGATCGTGTAACGCTATTTTAGTGATAACGGAGCTTTTTGTTAAAAATACAGAGTAATTATTCGACAAATACAAGTGAATTTGAGCCATGTTACTTTCGCTATTACAAACTATCGAAACTATCGATAGTTTGCTTGACTATCGCAATTTTTATCGATTGTTTCTTTTTACTATCGATACATACTATCGACAGTCAAACTATCGCGATGCATCGATTGTTCGATGTATCGTTACACCCCTAGTGTCAGATCTATGTTAGTCCATAATAAATGTGTTCAAATTTTGCTTTTTGTGGCTCACATGTCAGATAAAACACCCCTGGTTTATGCTGAAAAAGAAAAACTCGTGAAGAAATCCTACGTAAAACAAAGACCTTTCGTTTTGTCCTCGATCTAACTTTTGCATCCGATTCCTTTCTCTCGGTTCCAGTATTACCCCAGAGCCACGCTTCATCTCTTACATAAAAGTGTGTATTAAGTGGCTTCAATTATATTGCCTCTATAATTCATCAATATTTCTTTATTTTATTTTGTCTATGTGAAGAAAATATTTAGTCAATGCTTGTAGGAAGACGTGCGCGCGTGAGAGGGATGAATTTATTTCAGTAACCTGAAGTGCGCCTAATATTGCCAGAAATATAAAAGATCGTTACTATTACTTAGTCAGCGCCTCAGTCAAAGCTGGAACTCGAGAAATCGTGTCTATGAAATGAGATTAGCTAATAAGCATTGTGACTGTTGTCCAAGTGTGAGCTCTAACATTCAATCTAAATCGCAGCGGCACTTCTTACATTTAATTCTTCTGATGTCATCAGGCGCAATGTGGATTAATTCATTTATTTGGCGTTTATTGGTATTTTCACATTGGCGGCACACCGTAGCCGCACCATTGAGACGCTTGCAAGGGTGTTTACAATGAACGAAGAGACGTAGACAACGGTAGTCATTTTTATTGAAATAAATGCTCTCGAGCACGTCTGGTGGTCGATTTACCTTTAATGCTAATACGCATCAACTGTCACTTCCCACTTACCGAAATATGTGAATTTATAAGCTTGTCTTCATGCCCATCTGCTGTCGTGATATTCACAAATCTCTGAAAATCGAAGCAAGCAGACAATATGCACGTTCGTACGTGTACCAGATGAACCCCGTATTCATCAATTGCTCTTAATTGGATTGAATTCATCAGGCAAAGGCATCGCGGTTTTCTTAGATCTGATACGGTATGGTATTGATATACTTTTATAAAACAACGTTTTTAATTAAAACTATTGAATAGATCAAAAGTATTCAAATTCAGGAGTATGATAATAACAATGATTACGTTTCAATTTACTGCAAGCGTTGTGCGATATTACGTAATATATGATGATATAATAAAGTTGGTCTAATCCAGATCTGTATGTGACCAGAATGACGTAAAGAGCAATTGGAATACTTTGTTGTTCTGTTTATATGTGTAAGGTTAGCCCAAGACAAGTTTAAGGGTGTGTTTGTTTGACTGAAGGAAAACTTACTGTATATGAATTCAAGATTTGAGCTTTTCAGCTACTGCTATAATTTGTATGTCTGGTCAAATTAAAAGTACAATTTCTGGTACTTCACTGTAGGGTTATAGTCTAATCTATGAGCCTTAACTTCAATACACCTAAAATGCATGAATTAATGATGTCAAAATAGCTATACCTTTGGCAGCCAATCAAATGTACGAGGAAGTGGGTACTTGTACGGATCTGGAATATCCTGTGTTTGGATTCCGGATTTGAACTAGAAGAGCCGTCGTGATTGTAATTTGTTAGGGGTGGCACCTGAAAATGCTATGAGCGTGCAAGTAAAAGATTTTAGTCGAGTCGACAAATCACACGGCATTAGGAGTAAATAACAAAAAAATATCGACGATTTGATTTGTATCAGATTATGGCAAAAGCCGCCATAAAATATAGTATTGTATCCGTTTGATGGTCATTATTATCATTAAATACTGTATTATAGTATATTAACGTCTAATAGTGGACAGGTCAATGAATATATCGAGTATTTTATCTGCAGATAATGATTAACCCTATAGGATCCATGCATATAAATTAAAGAAATGTATTAAGGTACACACTGATCTATGGATCGCTTAGTGGAAATGAGAATATGAATGTTGGCAGTTACTATTACACAAAAACTCAAGACATTTTCTCACCGAGTGTAGCATTAGAATTATCCTTAACTATCCTAAAAGTTCCAGTTGATTTCTGTAATCGTTCTCATTTTCAAAACCTTCTCGTTTTCACGTTATGTTTAATTTATTGATTTCGAAAAAAGAAAAATTCTTAATATCAAGCTTTTATTTTTTTTTCTCAATTCATGAATAGAACTAATGTGCAGCTTATGTCATTTGCACCTCCTACTTAGAGAAATTTTCACACAATTCGCCCAAACTCACACATTCTCTGGAACATCGATTATTACAAAATAAACTGTTACTAGAACATCCTTAATGATATGCATGTAATTGCGTGTAAACTGAACAGATTAAATGTACAACACTAAACCTATTTTAGCTCACGTTTGAGCTTGTCTAAAAAGAAAATATCGGCATAGTGAGGCATGTATTATCTTTTAGAATATGCGTATAGTAAGACGACAAGTTTAAATGTTAAGCCGATTAAGTATCGGGCTTTTGACCAACGATCGCGGTGTGAAATTGCGATATCCGACTCCACATCAGTCTTTTAGCACGCAAGAAAATCATCTTCTCCGCCATGATGGAAAATAAACCGCTTGGTATTTATTTATACATGTAGATAAGCAGTTGTAGAAACGTTTAACAAGTTATTTTTGTGGTAATTGGCGAAGTTTTGTGAATCGAAACATTATATCAACAAGGATTGCAACACGAGACAGATCCTTATTTATTATTTAAAGAATTAGTAGACAGTCGAATGTATCTGATTATTTAAGATAAGCATACTTCAACAAATCGATACAATAAATATACAAATTAAACTCAATTTCTTAGATAAGAAAAACAAGTTTATGGAAGTTTTCATTTCAAGTCATCCTGACCCTGTTTATATATATTTAGGTTTTTTCTCGTAAGTACAGATGTACAGTATGACCCTAATTATGCTTTTCTGTAATTTCTCTCACATGCAATATGTATAATACTATTTTCTGTATGTTAATGATCGAAATAATAGTTGGGCACACTGAATCGCATAATGCCCGTTTGCATAAGTCCGTTGGTGCAGAAATATTTAAAATCACCTGAAATGTTTCAGTGGGTGTGTCGGTTGAGTTAAAGACAGTCGGTCTATTTTGTTTTTGCAGACTAAAGAGTTAAAAGCAAAACTGGTTACATCACAACACTACCCGAATCTGTTGGCATTTGTTTTGTAGAACCAAATAAGATGTGTTGGCACATCCTTTAGATTGATAGTTTAGGCATTACATGTCAAACTGTTCGTAGTACCGGTCAATATGTATTCTTCGAACAGTACCGACGTAACTACCAAGAATTGCAAATTGCTAAAAATTTTCGTTATACTGTTGTAACCTATAAACTAAGACAGTCTTTAATTAATCTCTAATGTAGTGCATCAAAGCAAAGCAAAGGAAAGAGTTACAATGCAATGTAACCTACATAACTAATTGATTGATCGCGGCTTAATCAAATGTATGATCAGACATTACTTGATTTACTAGAAAATGACTGGATCATGCCAAGTAAATTATTAGCGATCGTTACAAGTGATTTGATATTTCTCTACAGATGCTTTGGTCGGCTTTATTTACTGACACATCTTAGTTCGGTTTCATTTACTGTTACATAAGTCACCCAATTAGATTAAAACACAGATCCTATTTCGTTTCGTTTTTGTAGTTCTAAATGTTTTTAAAAGAAACGATATCTGTATTTTAATGACCGATAAGTCACCTCGCCAATAAAAATAGTCACACGACCCAAGAGGGTATGATAACCTCTCCTGTATAAAGAGGAAGACGAATTAAATTTGATGAATTGTCAAAGAATTGTATTCATAAACAAATGAAATTGAAATTAAAGGGTGTTTCACTCACTCTTCTACACCAATCAGGCGTGTGAAGACGGACATGCGCTACGCAGTGTGTTGTGAGGGCCAATGTCTATTGTCAAATGTACAGGTTAACCTCAATTTTGTGTTCCTCACCGTGCCCTACGTCTTGTACAACTGAAACGGGGATAACAAGAAACTTTTTTCGGTCCACGCCAGGATGGCACCAAGGACCTCCGGTATTTGTATCCAAAGGTTAAACAAGAATAGGTTTCTCATAATTTTATCATTATGCACGCCTGTTTTATACTATAATTATAAGTATTTGGGACCGATATACAACAACGGTCACCGTAGAAAAATTGACCGCTGGATATTAAGTCTACTAAAACAGTACAGAACTTCATAACTTTGCCGAAGAAATTTTCACAGGGCAGATTTTTGTGGATTTTTTTTTACTGCTATATATATTTAAAAGAAAAAAAAAACCCTGTTATTTTTATCAAGATAGCTTCGTCTTCTGAAATCTATGCTCAAACTATCGCTCCACCAAGCTACATAGCGACGGGTGTCGTGGCATTGCAGTGTATGCTTTTTCTACAGTACGCGATACCACTCCTCAATTTGTTGTAGGCTTGTATTTATACCAGGGTCAGCGTTGTTTAGCGATATATGTAAGTGTATTCATTTTCTGTATTAGTCAGTGTTCAAGCTTTAAATAATTCTCCAATTTCACTCCCTGTTGGACAATTAAAATTACACTTAGCAATAATAACACAGTCTAGTTCTCAATATCGAGTAAAGACCGTAGAAGATTTCTATTATATGTGTGGTCTAGACGACCGGAATGTATATATTCCTTCTCTCAACTTAATCCTCTTACCGTTATCGACAACAGTTCATTTTATACGGCAAATTGGAATTCATGTTTATGTAACAAGAACGCAGACTAGCCCGAGATCGTTTCCGGTTGCGATGACCAGGTTCCATTCTATGTGTATTAAACGTTTCCTTATTTTCTCGAGAGAAGAAGCACAGGTACATGGTCAGTTCAAAATGTCTGACATTTTTTTTTATGTCAAAATTAACATAATGGTTGGCGGTGAGGCGGAAGTCAGAAGGACCTTAAGCACATGGATTTCGAGCTTGAACCACCAATGATTATATAATCATCGAAAGCTTTAACATTTGTCTTTCCAGCGACCAACTCCCGACCATACAAAAGACGGCTTATTGGTTCTAGCTCTCCGCAGTTCTTTCCTTGAACTGTATAGCAAAATTAATGTAATATTATTGTTGACGGTAAGGAGGATTCCGAAGGAACCGTATTCATATGGATTCCTGACTTGAACAACCAGACGATGAACACTAGGCCGTACAAAAAAGGACATTATCGCTCCAGCTCTCCCCAGGAAACCAATCACCACATTGTGGTTCTGATTACTGCACAACCGTAAATATGATGTAACAAATGTTGAGCGGGGTAGTTGTTGACTGTGTTATGCACGGGACCGATAAGTAGATCGGTTAACCAGGACTTGGTATAAGTAGTGCAACGTTTTTATTGGTTGTCTACGATAGGGCCTACACACTTAAGAAAATGACGTAATGAGCGAACTTCTCAGGTGTCAATTTAACTTGAGTTCGTTAAAATATTCAATTAAAACACTATTTGTGGATATATTCGGTAAGATGTTTTTAAAAAAAGATGAAAAACAGATTGTCAAAAGTCGAAATCTGTCAATGGAGACATCATAAATAAAATGATCGATGCATTTATCGTGCCAATGGTCGTCACAAAAACAGTTCGATCTCACGCCATTTTTTATATGTCTCAATTATAAAAGGTCACACTCTCTTCGACGATTTGTGGACTCGTTATAGTAATTTTTGTTTACTCATGTCACTAATTAAGATAGGGCAGTACAAGATAAACTTCAATAATATGTGTGGACCAACTTGAGTGCTTTTAACATCTTTTTTTGACGCAACTCGCTCCACAATTGACGTGATTTTTGTTCTTCAACAGCCCATACTCAGTTCCAAATTATCGATTCGGTACTAATAAGGTGCTCAGAATTCCGAAGCAGCGATTCTCTAGAAATACTTTTTGACAGGTGACAGACAGGCAAGGTAAAAAGGTCTCATTTGCCGGGAATAAACTGATTCCTTATATTGACTTTTGCTAAAACTCCAAGTGTTCCTGTAATCGGAAATCTTTAATAAAGCCGTAAGCCAAACGCTGTTCAAGTCCACACTGTGAAGTAACGATGACAACGACAGATTAAAAAAAGAAATTCTTATATTAAAAAAAAAATAGAAGAAAAAAAACAATTACAATAGTTTCAATATTTGGAATTCTGCGAGAGACAACATTCTTCCATGGTCACGAAAACGACTAAATAAAGAAGGTAGCATGGCTAACACGTGATATTAAAATTTCTTTGGGGAACAAATGGTCACATTTAGCTAAAACCACCAGAAAACTGCATGTCTCTATGTTTTATCGCATACCTCTGATAGGGTTCTATAAAAACTGATTTGATGTAAGTACGTTGATTTGTAAAAGTGAGCCATGATTAAAGTTATAAAATCTCAATAACAAGCACCACAGTACAACAAAAAATGACTGGTGCAGTCAAAGTACAGGTATCGGGTGTATATCGTAATATTACTTTAAAAAATAAAAGGAAACTGTCTGTATATATGTATAAACTGTCCATCTGAAAGTGGTCACTGTGTTCGATAAGCTCACCACACACTACTAGGTCACAACTGCATAAACCACGATTTCAGAAACCACAAGCTGTTGAGAAGAAAAACACAGAAAATGTTTGGTATCTACACATGTATGTCAACTCCCAGTGTAAGAAGTGGTATTAGATGTTCAAAATATTGACCCGGCACTGTGTATATTATTTTCCAACTTAGTATGGGTTTCTTGGGAGCGGCGGTCAAATACCTCGCCACACTGTTAAGTAACAAGTAATTTCTAAATTAATAAAAAATAACATCGTGGACAAGAAGTGGCAAATGCTTCCCTCCGTTCGTCCATTTTGTTTTATCGCAAAACTTACGGTTGGAGATGTCCCTTTAAGAGAGTGTGCGTGTCCTGGATAAGAACATTTTGATTTTGTTTCTATTTCTGTATGTTTTTCTCGAGTAATCCTCCCATCATCTAACCTGAAGCGCTGTCAGTTATTTCAACAAGTATATAATTAATTAAATATTTTTTATCGAGAAAAATTGATCGGTGTGTATAGATAATGTCAGGGGGTTGTTTACACATGGATAATCTATCTTCAGAGATCAAATCCATGTCTTTATGTGAATCATAATACAGGCGCGGATTTTATCAGGGGACCACACCGTTCCCAACTCCCACTTATTCTGGTCAGACCTAAATCGAAAGTAAAAGAACCACTCTTTGAATGGCATTCAGCCATTGAATACAGTCAAAATAAACACAATATTGTTGAAACGTAGCCTTAATAGAAATATAGTAGTTGTGATCCATAGAACTGTTGTGTTATTTTTAAAAGAACCACACTGCTTTTCACTGGTTATACTTGTCTACGCTGTAATCCTGGGTGGAAATCCTAAGAACGTATGAACGAACGAATCAGTTAATCAGAAGCACACTGCACTGCTTTGGTTTTTAAAGGACAAGGCAGTGATTTTTTCGATTTGTTTTAAATATTAAGCATAAAGTTCTTTGCGTATCACTACATTTTGACGAACCCATTGGATGTACTAAATATAATTTAAAGGACCATAAATTACGCACCAATCACGTTGGAATTTAAGAGAAAGTGTTCGCAATTTATCAGGCTTCTTTTGCCACATGCTTCGAAACCCAACACGGTTCAGCAATGGACGTTCGACATGGCCCCCATTTAAAACTCCCCAACAGCTTTCTACAGTACGCGGAATTAAGACAGTATAAACCATGAAGAGGTTTTATTTGTTTGCGATTATCTTTTTAGCGAAACTGTCATCGAATAAGTTGAGCCAACAAAATGGCGTCTTAGCGTAATGTACTTTAATCCTTTCGGCCAAAACGGTACTCCGCACATAATAAATGCCTTTAAAATGTTAATCCCAGATTATGGTGACATAAAACTGTCGTATATTACGACCGACTTAATTCAACACATCGAAGACAAAACAAACAAGGGGGGAAATAATTACTTAGACAGTTCTAAAAGAAATTGCTCGAACTAAAAAAAATGGCTGCCCCGTTAAATTTCAAAAAATAACCTATATACAACAAGTAGCAAATCAACCCGAAAAATGATAGTACTAATGACCGTCCGTCAATTTCTGAAACGATTCCTAATTTTGAACTAAACGCTACATTTAGCAATCAAGTCCAGTGCAGGGTTTATCATACTGTAAGTACGTCGTGTTTCCGGATATTAATGAAGGTGTGTACATCATTATCGTACAATTTATCGTCTTCATTAGTCCAGTCGGTGCAGAAAGATAGGTCGTTAAACCCCATTTCAATTCTCAACTACTATAATGTTCATTTTGATTTCTCTCTCAAAAATCAGTATTAATATGATGGACCAGGAACTTGATCCCATTTGCTACATATCTTGATGTTCCTATTGTGATTCTTATTCGCCTTCTGGGAGAAGGCAAGGTTAAACACTTCCTGGTTTCCTGGTCCATAGTCAGATTGTCAATATTTGAGAGGTTTTTTTTAATACACCTAACAGGAAAATTCATTTGTTTAGTTCGTTTTGATTTGATTATGATTAATTGCATCGAAGCATGTAACTTCAAGATTTCTGTTTATAATTACTAACTGCAACATACGTTACATGATTAAGACTTTGTGTAAATGCGAGAATTAACTTTATTTTTGTTCCAGACTTGAAACAATGACATATTAATATACTGTAAGGTAGCTAGATTGGTTTCATGGCGTGGCGCCATGCTAGGTCTTGCAATCCTCATCATTTACGATTGTGCCACGGGCTGGTTAGGTGAGCGCGGAGAACGACAGATACTGTTTTGTTGCTCTTTACTTTATAAATCATTGTCAATAATAAATTAGTTCATACTATATATGTTACAGTCAATGTGTAAAATCAGTCAATCTGTAGATTGACTGGAATTTTTAGTCATTCTGTAGATTGACTGATTCACTCAGTCATTCTGTAGATTGACTAAAAAAATCAGTCAATGTATAGATTGACTGGAAATTTAGGCGGATTTCTAGACAGATTGACTAAAATGAATTATTCTCACTAATGGAATCACATAAGGCTATCAGATTATTTAAAGTCTATCATATGATCTGTTTTGATAATAGATTGGAAGCCAAAGTTTTAACTCTTTCTTAATCCTTAATTTCTTAAGATATCAGGTATGGTTAAACGTGCTGCAGAAGTTGCCTTTCAGTTGATGTCCAGCACCACATGTCCAAACAAGAACTGAAGTCCTCCATGATATGTCAAGCATCCCATTCACAACTGTAACTGAAATCATACCTGATATGTGAATAAAACTATGAACATCTTCATAACTGTTTGTTTTGTTTTAATGTTGTTGACCCATTAGTGAGAATAATTCATTTTAGTCAATCCCATACACAACTGTAACTGAAATCATACCTGATATGTGAATAAAACTATGAACATCTACATAACTGTTTGTTTTGTTTTAATGTTTTTGACCCATTAGTGAGAATAATTCATTTTAGTCAATCTGTCTAGAAATCCGCCTAAATTTCCAGTCAATCTGTACATTGACTGATTTTTTTAGTCAATCTACAGATTGACTGAGTGAATCAGTCAATCTACAGAATGACTAAAAATTCCAGTCAATCTACAGATTGACTGATTTTACACATTGACTGTAACATATATAGCTAAATAATTATAGATCACATTCGTTGATAGATTAGGTTTTAAAAACAATATCTACGACAATATAACATTTGCAACCTTCGTTGTGGGTAAGGAAATTAATATGAGAGGGGGATACCTAGAACAAGCTGCAACAGAAATCAGTTCTTGGAAAACGATTCAGGTATGGTCTTTGGTAGTTCAATGGCAAACGCGGTCATTATCATAAATCCAATATGGCCGTTTTCCTCCAAAACTACAAAGAAAACGAATTGTTGATATACAATTTAACAGTAAGTATGTGTCGAGTGGACGCTAAACCCCACTTCTCTATCTTTATAGATAAACGCCCATGTAGCCAATTAGAACGTTAAACCTCCATTTCCAAATCTTCGTTGGAATTAGCTAGCCATTGAATGACATGTCGCGCCAGGTCCAAGACGATGTTGTTGGTTTTGATTTATCAATGTAATATAATGTAATATCAGAATCAGTAAACAATATTTTTCATCCAATTCAATTATATTTAAAGATATAAATTGCTATAATACATATCATTTTGAACCAAATCAATTGTACATAGAGAGTCGATTCTATAATTAATTATATGAAGTCGAAATCTAAAAGTCAATGATGTATCTATATTCAAATTGTCGTTTTTGGAATCTCCCAATTTCATAAATTTAAATACGTGGATCACCGCTGATAGTAAAGATATTCTGGTGTCCTCGAACACCTTTTTTCTACACATGTAAGATATGGGGAATAATAATATGTCTTAATAGCTGCAGGGAAGATATTGTGGGGCATATCGCGAACCACGAAAGACGACAAAGGCTTCTGTATGTTCTGTATACGTCAATTTCTATGGGCGACTCCTTTAACAACTCAGTCTTAATATATCTATGAAATACAAAGTAAAAACGGCGTCCGTCGATTTATTTATAGAAGTCTTTGAGTTATCTCATGACATTTTTCAGATAAATTCATTTCATACAATTTATTTTCTTTTTATTATCTGCCCTTGTTGTAATTGGCCTGACATTTTCTTAATTTAGAAACGTATCTAACTGGCAGTGTTCTGGCCATTCTCGATACAAGATATATCAGAACCCATGTATTACACGTCAGTCAAACATGGCATCGACACGCCACTCGAATACTTTTTAGGCGTTGATATTAAACACTCCGTCGTTTCTAATTTCCGGACCGAAAAAAAAGTAAATTGTTACAATCGATAGGGGCTTTCAATACTTCCCGATAGTCAAATCAATTGAAATTGATTTAATTTGATTCTAAAGGAAATTCGGTATTTAGATCTACGGTCTGACCACAATCGTAGCAGGAATCTCAATTATTTTGGTTTAGGCACTATTTCGGTATTTTTCTTAGCAATTGACGTTTCCTTATAACAATTCCGAGCTACTATCTAATTAACTTAGCCGTGTCGTAAATCAAGTGAACACATTACTAACTTAATATACCTTTGACTGAGCGAAAGGACCTGCAAGAAAAGCAAACCGTTTTCCAGAAAGCGCGCAAATAGGAATCATGCTTTGCATCTTAATAAAACACTTGTGTCAGCCTTTAGCAACTAAAATATATAGTAGAAAACCAAGTTTGGTATTAATTGGCCATATCGATCGAAAAAGGACATGCTTTAAGTATGGTCCCTGTCGCGATTGTTATAAGACAAGAATATTGAGGAAATAGCCTGAGTCCACAGATAAGACTAATCGGAGGTGGAAAAAAAGGTTTAATAACCAATTATCCTGTCAATGCAACACAAAAAATCACTTCATTAACTCGTTTACGATCAAACGCAAAATATTACTTTCGTCATTATTAAAATTCTCGAGCCTCTGCTGTATCACTACAAACATCTTTACAGAAAGATCTTCTAAGAATATAGCATTCAATATTACTCGGAGGTGATGTTTTCCAAAAGAATATCGTATGACATTCTCACGTTAATATCACCGTTATACAGGTATTGATCGAAATGACATATATAATGTCACTGTACGACTGTTGTCATTGCACGGATCTTCATTTGCCCAGTCGTAGCAGAACTGTAGGACGTTAAACTCCAGGTCATTTCATTTCATGTCACAGATCAACCCAATGGGTGGGGGCGACAATCTCACGGATTGTGTTATTACGAAATGAATACAGGTGAAATATTAGTAATGAATAGTTTTAATCATACCTATATCTAATTTAGTAAGTAGGTAGTCATGTTTTCCATTTAAGGACGAAAACATTATTGTGTATCACATTCTGAACCTTAGAATTTAAACACAAAATGGAAGGGTTTCAACAATATCAAGAAGAAACTATGGTTTTGTTTATACCTGTATACAGTTTCCCCCACCTTTTGGAAGATTGAAAACCTACATTTCTGGTACGCTTTTTATAACTAAAAGCCCTTTATTCATCAATTGTACTCTAAATAAACGATGTTAAAAAGTGTTTGAACATTGAACAGTGGATGTTAAATGCAATTTAACCCCATCCATACCATTAGGAAAGTCGTAATACCGTTTCAAAAGGGCTCATTTGTTTCATGTCAAGGTTTAACCCGACTTCAGGATATGTCTATTGTTGACATAACCGTTCTTAGATAAATATATCTAAAAATCGAAACACATTTTTCCTTTGAAGGTTCTTGGTCATTGGTTGACTGCTGATCAATTGTTATTTTGCAACTGAGTGTACAAAAAATACTCCAGTGCTTTGTTTGGTGTCAAACGTAGTCAATAATTCCATTTCGATCTGACTTCTTATTGTTGCAGGAGATAATTAATCTTGACAGAGATGTGAAACAGATCAAATAATTTGTCCATAATAATATTTTTGTTGCACATCGTGATTATTAACTTCAATATATCGACCGCCGACACCTTTTTGAACTAATAGTGCTACGTGCATTATATAATTTGGAAATACGTTTCAACTATTTTCAACTCGATTTATATATCAGCATTATATTTATTCCTAAATAGAACAGAGACTCGCACATACATTTGTGTGTGTATGTTGGGCGTGGGCATTACATCATAAGGTCTGTAATTAAGTCAACTGACGTGCTTTCGTTACCAAGCTTGTACGTGCAAGGTGTCAGGGTATATGTCCAACCTCGTAGGTTTCCCTAGAATCTCTTTGAGGTAGGGGGGGTAAACGTTATTATGTGGCGTTTATTGCGCATGAGGTATATTTAATATTCTACATCAAAAAGTGGTTCCAGTATCAAAATTGTTGAAATCTGGACAGTTTAAATGAATTTAAGGAACGGTTAACTATTGCCCAAAGTGGTTTTTGACAGAACCTCTTTTATCTCCGGATTGCATTGATATTGCATTAAAAGATTTAAGAACATAACCCCCTCGTCCATTAAATTCAGACGCTATCTAAAGGCCGCTTTAAAATACGGATGACGCAGTAGTTTTAAATGTTTAGACAAGTCATTATTTAACATGTCAATTCTTATCGATTGTATGCAATTTAAACAATTTGTTTGAACTGAATTTATCCGAGTAAAGACTTCTAACCTTGCGAAATTCTACCCAAGGGAGACATTCTCTTTTACCAAGAAAGGCAAGGTTGCTCCCCGAACACTTTAACAAAATGAGAAAAAAAAAATTATTTATGGTTTTCATCACCCAAAGAAAGCGTATCACTCTTAAAGAAGGCAATCTGGACTGTGATTGGAAATAGAAATGGGACCTTTCGATAATTTACAAGACTCGGCTGTTCTAAAGATAAAGAAAAGACAAAGGGGTATCGGACATTTTCATGCTTTCATTCTTCAACTGACGCAATGTCTTCTTTTATAAAGCCATTATTTAATTCGTGGTTAAGCAATTCGCAAAGAGCTTGTTCTCCGGATTTAAATAAAAGCTGCCGTAAACTACCACGTACTGCCTAATCCGTCAGTCTAGGCTGAAATAATAGTGCTCAAAGTTTCTCTGATAATCAGCGCGTTTTCTTACTTGGGTATATAGTATAATTATGTTTCAAAATTTGTAAAAGCTGGGGGGGGGTATACATATTATAATTATGTGTCAAACTTTGCATAAACTGTTTTTTTGTACATTAGCTTACAATAGGACTGACATTTAAAATAATCTGCAGTCACACAAAAACAGCTTAACAGCAATTAGGCTAATTATCCTCCCAATGATTGATTTCCCAACCATTACTGTTACATTAAATAAAGATGATTATAATTGCAATCACTCCGAATTTAACAATAGAAATGATTTGTTCACAAGATCAGAAGTCAGTAGGCCCAGAGCATTCTGATCAATACTTATCTCCTCCCATATCTCATATTAAGCATTTCGGTTAAATATCCGAGATGGTAATGTATTTTTCTGCCATTATTTATCGTTTGATTTAACACTGAAATGGCCGCGGGGTGTGGTATTGTGTGCCCTAACGAAGTCTTGTATCAAAACAGTTTGTATATGTGTACTAAATAATCATTTAACCAATTTTAAGGTAGATTTGGTTAGGGGTTTATTAAATTTTATACTACATGCAAACCACTGATATGCAAAATAATCAGTATACTGGGGAAAAATACTTAATTGCTTTTATATAAAAAAAACATAAAGCATATCGCATGAGACATTTCTGCTATTCCAGCGCAGCAGCCAGTGTGACGGATACCGGTAAATAAATGGATGGATCAGCGTGAGTATGCTACAGCTCCTTTCTAAATAACAATGACCGAGACACTGGCTAACGCTCTGTAATGGTTAATGTATCCCGGGTGAACTACACAGCGCAATATTGCAGCGTGAGTCTATATTGCAAAGTTATCTATATAAATAATTTTCATAATTTCTAAAATATACAAAAGAATAAAAATGTGCATAAGGAGCTCAAATAGATTAGTATCATTTTTTTTATCCATGAGACATTATTGAACCCAAAGCTAACTTTAAATTGTTATACATGTAATGTGAGTTAGAAATGACCGATTATAATAATTGTTTTAACTAAAAACTAAAGGTGTTTTTTTTAAATATTGTACTTCTGATTTTAGATTTTACAACGTTTATTCTGGCATGTTTAGACGTTTTCAATTTTGATACGACAACTAATGGATTCTCAAACATGATTCCCAAAGGATGTTGTAAAATTTAGTTTATTGAGTTTAACACTAAACCTCGACTTGGTTCTGTGTATGGCTCTCGATTTATCATTAATAAAAATAATGCTATTAAGGTAGAAAATGTAGATCTTTCTCTGGCTCTCACTTCATCCACTCTCACAATGAATATATTATATAAAAGAAAGACATCTTTTCCCATATGTATTTTTTCAAGTCAAGACTTGCTGACTTTGATAAATTTTTCAGAATCTGCTTGGGGTATATTGAATAATAAATGAATATAACGACATAAAATCTCTTTTATGTGGCAGTAGGAGTCTGGTAGTCTTGTCAATCATTTTTGTTGTTTAGTTCGGCAATTGGCAATTTGGAAGTTATCGCGTTATTTTATTTTTAAGCGACTGGGTAGACAGATACAAAATCAATTGGGTTTGGTATTCATGAGATTAATTGGAACAAGGTTGAATGTATGCCAGTCTTTTACACAAAACCCGAAATGTACGCGTTTTAAGTTATGTTATTAACGTAGGAAAGGAAAGGGCGGTGAGGCTGGATTTTAGGATGATCAACATTAAACATACATTATGCAAGAGCTAAATCAACATATTGAAAGTCTTTATTTAGGCTTCAGATGTTATAGAAATGATTAATTAGACCTTCATTTAGACAACAAGCACAAAATTAACTCTGTAGACCCACGGATGGCTTGGATTCAGCTCGGATTTAAACAGTCGTCCTTCTATATAATTAAATCAGAAATGGCTGAGCAAGATAACGTTTACTGTTATTCGGTGACGTGCGCTACCGGAAACTGACGATGAAAGGCCTGTCAAGCGAGAGTACTATTACTATTGAGCACGTTACTGGATAATCAAGAATATGTGGGTGGAGTTATCGTCTGTCAATCAAACGATCGACAATTGTCGTTAAGGTGTCGCAGCAATTTGTACCCATTTCTTGTCCAAACTTCCAACACTGATAACTCAGTTCAGAATAACATAATTTGACTGAAATTTTCAATATTTTCTTTTTTTATCATCTGTTTTTGAATTATTATAGCAAGAATGGCAAACTCTTTATTAAACTCTTAACTAATGTATCTTTAATATAAGCAATTCAAAAAAAAGTTTGTGGTGCACCTTTGCACTCTCCACCTTTTGAAACTTGTCTAAACGCCCCTGGCAGTCTATTTACAATAATGGTTTAGCCTTGTGTCTGCACATGCCTAATACACATGTCTTTAGATGCTACTGGCGTGACCCTAACCTTGTGGGTTTTCTCCGGGTCCTCCGGTTTCCTCCCACTGCTAAAGACCCCGACGCGTAAGCGAATTATTGAAATAAATAATTAAACCATTTGTTAGTCCCGAAATGACATAGTTTGTGTCGAGTGGACGTTAAACCCATTTCTCTCTCTCTTTCGCTAATGGCGTGACCAACCACATAAACGGAACGAAATTAATAGCTGAATTTAATTAATTATTTATCAGTATTCTTATTTTGGTGCGTTCTTTTTCATTTGCCACCAATCTTCTTAAGACCTTTTCTACCCATCGTACTACCCCTTCTCTCTCTCGTGACATTTTCTGTACCACTATTACCCGTCTATTCTAGCCTGAATATAACAGTGGGTGATTTTGATCAAGTTGAGCAAGTGCATTGGAGTTAAAACCTGATTAGTTGCGAGAAAGCAATGGGTTAATTATTCAATGAAAAGAGAACCAGTCTTCATTAATTACTTTTCTTCTCCTCATCAAGTTCATCCATGATAAAAGACAAATCGTGTTTGCAAGGGAAACTAATTGTCAGTATCAATGCGTGTTGATAAAACATGCTTCTGCCAACGACATAAATTAACAATTCCCTTCCAAGATAGTCTGCAGATATGGTTGTTCACCCAATGTGGTTTATCTTCTGATTTATCCGATTAATTATGGAGAATCTGTCTGGATTCGGTTAACATGTGTATTCAATAATATATACGAACATGGATGTGAGGGTCAGGTCATGTTGCGTTCTATTTAGGGGACACAAAGGTTATTTATTATTGCTAAAATTCAGACCATCCCCACAGCGCTCCCGATAAGGCTATACTCACTTACCAATCTGTTTCACAGAGAGAATTACTTACGAATTATCTCTGTAACAGATGACTCTCCACAACAAGTGCGTTGACTGCACGTGGCGTCAGTCATTGGCTCAACGGCTCGTGCAATGTTTACATAACACCTAACTGCTTCGGGCAAAATGATGCATTTTACTCATTTTAATACGCATTTACACTAAATGGGAAATATTTTTTAACTACAAATACTTCAAACGTCTTTATTTTTCTTTTACCTCAAAAAAATGTTTGAGAATTTAATTTGTCTGATTAAAAAAGTTAATATGCCCTACTCATTAAGTCTCGTCGATGTCATGCTTATCAGTGATTGTAGCGGCCAAGCGAATATTCACTGCGGGATCAGTTTGCTCACTTACGTGTATCCAGGAGCAATACCTACCTGCTCTTCTATCTTCACTTTAAGCTGGACGGGCCTCCCATTCATGACTGGCTGTTTCTGTAAGTCTCCTGAAATGCTCAGGACACACTTCACTCGGCGTCTTGACGCCTCACTGCTAGACGACAGAGAAGCTTAATATGAATCAGCCCTCAAGGGATCGGGCCAGGGTGGCAAAACAGACCATCCCTACAGCGGTCCCGATAAAGCTATACTCACTAACTTGTACCCAGGAGCAATACCTACCTGCTCTACTATCTTCACCTGAATCTGGACTGGCCTATCATTCATGACTGGCTGTTCCGGTACGTCTCACGGTATACACTTGTCTTTGATATCACACTAGATGAAAGCTGAATTAATGCTTGAATAAACTGAAACGACTAGGATTCTTTAGTCCCTATAATTTCAAGTCAAGTCTCTTTATCAGTGACGATTAATAATATTTAGTTTATCACTATCAACCGTCTTCATTAGCCCAGTCGCGGTAGGACGTTTAACCCCATTTCATTTGTTTTATCATCTTGTTTGCAAATCAGCGTTGACAAAAAGGTTCACTCTAGTGTCGTATTGTAATATCAGAGAAAAACATCGAATTAGCTGACCGTCGTAGGGTTTTAAACAAAAACAAGAGCAGACGCATGTCATTTGTTTACCATTAGAAATAAAACTATCTAAAGTAATGATGCAATCCAGCAGAAAATTTCGACGGAGTTTAATTACTAAATCAAATTCATTCTATGCTGCGTTAGATACCAAAAAGGAACGAGTTCTCACCTTAAACCCAGAAAGAATGTCAAATATCTCATCTCACTTGTGGAGCTAAAGAACGGTTTCGGCCTCATTAGATTCGAGCTACGAGTTATTAGACGTCTTTGGAGAATTGGAAATAAGAAACAGTATGCTAGCATCCCTGACAGATTGTCTTTTATGCTTCATTACCTTCTCTTTTTTCTCTATTATTTGATAAAGTATAAAATGCCTTCTTCAACAACAAGCCTCTCGTCTCAAGAGCGTCATCCCTTTACGTCTTTTTGGAAGTCTTGAAGTAGACTTTACAAAAGCCATTCAACAGTTTAAGACTAATTCATCGAATCAATTCCCGACTAAAATTACAAAGCACGGGGTTCCCTTAATGCTCATTATCATTACACATGGATGTTCATGTCAACATCAAGCTATGGAAGATAGAAATCTTAAGGACATAACCAACTGCCACTAAACCAATGTTAATGTGGCCTTTCCCCCTAATTGCTGTACCCTAAGGTGATGACACTACCGACTCGAATTTGTTAAATTCCACAAATGGTCAAAGTAATTTCTTTAAAGGTACAGTCCCAGATATATGTTAATAAATAATAGTGGTTTAATGATATAAACCTTTATATCAGTGCTCGGGTCGTACTTCGAGGACATAAAAACTGTCAGTGTCCCTTTATAGTCTGCGATATTTCCCTTACTTTCCGGCTATATATTAACGTATGGATAATCATGTCTATATGAATTTAGGATATCGTTTCGATTATCAACCACCCAATACAGTTTGCTGCCTTAACCCGTAAAGCAAATCTAGCAAACATTTCTATACGGCAAATTGATCAATCACGTGTTTTATCAGCAGTTCTTGCAGATGCAAGGTCGTGGAATAGTTGGAAATCCAAATGCAGCGGTTACTCTTGCAAAAATGTGAATTTTTAAAACCTTGTTTTAAACTTTTTGCCACCTCCCCCTGTAAGCTCTGGTATAATTAGGATTGCCAGTAATCTGTTGTGTGTTTATTACGTCTTGAACCTGTCATAACTGGTATTTGATGTACAGACGATAATAATTCCCATCACGAGGCAGTATTCACTTAATTATTGATAGCTTATAATATAATAACACCCCGTTATTAACACGCCTGTCATTGGTGCTTAAATCTTTCAGACGTAGGTCGGGCACATCAATGACATCCTTGCCGTAGAAACAGTCAGGATGGCTAAAACGGTATTAGACATTCGCAGCACGGAACTGTCGTGAATTGAGTCATTCCATAAAGGCTTTTATTGACTATTTGGGGGGCAAACTCAAGCAATTAGCAATGGTTCCTGTCGTAGAATTGTATTCAAGTGGCTCGCAAAAACTGCGTAATGGGATTCAAAGAAATGATTTACGTGTATTATTCACTCTACACGCACACAGACTATCGTCGACCTTTTGGACAACTATGGTGTGAAACGCGCCACATATTCGGAAAGAGCTATCCCGTTTGAAGTAGGATTTTAATTCTGAATGTTAATACAAAAAATATGACTGTTCAACAGAATGCGGCCCTTGACCATAGGTTTTAAGGGTGATTAGTCCGCATTGTAATTACGAGTCGGAAACAAACAACGGCTATTTTCTATTATTTTTTTTTTTAATTTTGAACTTTGACTCGTTATTGAGATAAAAGTGAAATCACATCTAGCGTGTCGAAATAAAAAAGAAGGAAACTTTTCTCTATAGTCTGTCTCTATTACATACTATGTATGATGTTCCGGCTATACACTAAGGAATCTTTGTACAAATTACAAACTGGAAAATATTCGCTAATAAATATCTATTCGACATTTATCGCGCATTTTATATCGCTGATATTTTCCTGAGAGACGCTCGAGGACAAGGCGATCTCGACCTGATGTTTAAACAGGAAGTGATTACAGTCAAGCATAAGTCCACGAGATTCTCTTACTGTCCTTGATTTATATGTTTCAAATTCATTGCTTTCTATTTAACCAGTCCTGAGATATATAGCCTCGATACTTTTTTTTTCAATTGTAGGGCAAATACAACTTCCACAACAAATGGAAGATACATGCGAGAGAGCTTGACTAGCATATTTAACAGAAATAACAAATCACATGTAATAAAACTGGATCTCCTTTGTTCCACGTAATGGTGAAATACGGCGTGTCACCACAGAAGTAAGACATAATCGGTTCGCGAAAAACAAATATGTCACTGCAGCAACGGATTTTTACGAAGACAATCAAAACCCAATTCGTTCACGCGTGTTTTTTGGGAGTTTTTGTCCGGGTTCATTATTTTATTTTGGGGGGGTTCATTGGTTGCAATATTGGCTACAAGAGAGTGTGCGTACTCTTTCTCATAACACCTGATACCATTTCTCATTTATATGAGTTTGTATAGCCGATAAGATATGTTCGTATCTGTACAATAATAATGGTGACTGTTCCCATTAGCTTTGACTGTGGACATCCCATGGTAAAACTATCATCACCTTTCGTTAAAAGGAGCGGTGAATGTCGTTTGCAAGGCAGGATATTCTTTCTCCTTTATAAGCACTTGCCGCCACTTTTAATATAACTAACACGGTTCTTTTGTATTTTTGCACCTCTTAACAGCATGATTTAACCTACGTTAGCTGATATACTTCTAGCACAAAGACATAACCGAGGACTACTTCTACTACCTTTACAATTGATTTGTTTGTTATAAAATTCAATTTTACCTAGACTTCCATATATTTTATTGATACACTACGGTAATATCCGTTCAGGACATAAGCCATTAAGTTCGGCATCCTAGAAAATAAAAATAAGTTTCTAAATTGTGATTAAACGGCTTCTCCACCAACAAAACAAATTAATAAGATACCGCTGTCACTAGAAAACAGATAATATAAGCTATTGTCAACCAGCCCATTACTTAAATAGCAGGCGCTATATACATCACTGGGTTAAAGATATAAATTACCCCAGTAAAGGGTGTTCTGTTACATCAATAAACAGTTAAGCAATTAATTTTCGATTGTATTCGGTGGGCTTTTGATTGTGATAAATTTGTTCCCAAACTGTCCTTTCAAAATCAACAGTGAACACGTTGCATGCTAAAAAGAACGGAACCGATCTGATAAAGCTATTTAAAGCGTACCTGGAGTGTTTCTTCTTGATAACTACGACAAACAAAAGATTTGAGTTCTTGAATCCAGAACGCAGTTAATGCAAACTTAACCACGCCATTGTCAATTTTCAATAATGCTTACTATCCAGAAGACGTTTGTACTAATTATCCTTGTAACATTGATGTTTTGAAAGGTACAAAAGATGTCAATAAGTTGACAAATGTTCAGGCAAAAAGTTAATTAATCTAGAAATATTGCTGATTAAACTCTTTAGTAGTTGCAGAAAGACAGCCAATAAGGTAAAGATGGATTATGGGCAATCTGAATAGCGATATTGAGAATGAGGACACCCTTTCACTGCTACACGATGTATTAAGAGTAATTGGGTGTCTCTCAGTGTGTACTTACGGAGTGCGTTTGGGTAAATATACCTGTAGAATAAAATGAAGACTGTTAAAACGTTTCGAATATTATAATAACGTCATATTAATGCTCTTGGTAGGATTTATGCTTATTGGATCTGACTGTTCTGTCGGTCTCTGAAATAGTTTATTCTTTGCAAAAATGATTTCCGGTAAGTTTTAGTGTTAATAATCAACTTTAATTGCAGACCTTATAACAGTTCCGTAAATGAGTGCTGTGCTCTACATTTTTGGAAATACAAATTGATCCATGAATCTAATAATAAATACATTTAGCATAATAAGTTGAGCTGATCTATTTTTGACTGATATAAACTGTGATATTGCTTTCTATGAAGACCCAAGAATAACCATTACATCTTCATTTATAGTCGATGACACGGGATCAGTTGCCTATATTAGTACACGAAGATCTAATTATTCAAGGTGTACTTTCTTGATTAAGCTTTTAATATCTGTTTGATAGACTGGAATGATTAATAGCTTTACCCCTGACATTTGCAGACCACGGACACCGCTAGGCACTCGTATACTTCCAATATGCTTAGTTCCTCTAAGGAAATCGCGCTTTTGCTTGAAACCAAATCAAACAATGTAATGGCGGTATTTGACGAAGCGTTACACGACATCACCCGTCAATCCATTATTGACGTATTTCGGACAAAATTACCTTCTTTCTGTTGGCCAATCGATATGATAGATGGAAAATATGAGAAACTGCTACGAAGAGGAAATTCACAACCTGTTGGAAACATGAGCATCCGGACTATCGGAATTCGAAGCCTTTCTATAGCATATCTGGCAGGCGAGAAACAGCGTCGTGGTCCATCATTTGCTTTTTTGCTAAGACGGATAAGTCAACACTGTTGACGTACTTCTTGTCTGGAGAGCCACTTTCTTCAATATTTAAACTGGCAATCCCACAAAACCATAGAGTTGTGTTAACAGAATAGAAAATGGGTCTAAAATAATACGTGGCTCAAGGCTAAGCCGTTCTTTGGTTTTTAATATCCACTCGTCGTTTCGCCTTTGGCAGAATATAAATGGATGTTGTATGAAGCATTTATTACTTTTCAACGAACACCGTCTTTTGTTCACGATTCAGTAGTCATGAATTTGATATCGTCTGAACCTCTGGGGCAAGCCGCTAAATATTGAACATCTTCTGATAAAAAATCATCAATGAACTGCCGATCGAGGCGAAAGCGACAGGTCCAGAATTCAATTAGATTGGGGCGACATGCTGCTATTAAATTGCATCTGCCTCAGTTATTTTGAGCCTACGAAACATGTAAAAGTAATTTACTAATAAGTGTTCTACAGTAAAACAAGTATGTGATCAATAATTAAAGAATTCTTTTAAAGAAATCCACTTTCTATTGGTCCTCGGAACACCATTAGGTAGTGTTTTAGATGTCTCGTAAACAAGGTTACTGGACGTGCAATATAAAGAAGCATGGAAATCAGTTGAATTCTTCAATTTTTCACTTCAATTCAATCCACTTACTCAATATTCTTAGATAATTCTGTAAAGTGTTTACGCTTCGAGATAAAATGCATGAATACCCCAGTCAGTGGCGGTGACATTCGCTAGAATTGACATGTTTTCCATTTAAATTTGTGGTTGCTGTACCATATTTTAGTTGTATGGTCGTAACACTAACATGGAATAAAACTGAGATGAATATTAAACATGACACGATACGCGATAACAGTTAAAAAGAACTGGAATATCATACATTTATTCATTGAATTATGGTTTGTAAATGTACATGTCAACCGGCATTAAAACACGAATTTTGTTAGGCATTTTTTAAATGCGTCGTATGAAATGTAACCGGAAGAACCGGAACTAAATCGAGCTTATGCATCATGTCTAATACATTATCCTTCCATGCCGTGATTGATTGGTGTCAACACCTTAATGATTATCTTTTTCTGTAAATTAAACATATATTTATTTTCTTAATCTCTTTTTATATATATTTTCAGATTCCACAAATAAGTTATTCTTCCACAAGTGACGATTTGAGTGACAAATCGCGATTTGAATACTTCTCCAGAGTTGTTCCCCCTGATACCTATCAGGCCCAAGTAATGGTGGAAATTGCAAAGTCTTTTAAGTGGGATTACGTTAATACTTTAGCAGACGAAGGAAATTACGGAGAAAGGGGAATAGGAAAATTTGAAGAAATTGCAAAACAATCGGGTATGTATAACTCAATAACGAATGATATTAAACAAAAATTGAGTTGATCAATTGATCTCAACAAATAATAAAAAGAAAGTCCCAATGAAAAGTGTCAGATGAGCACATAACAAGTGTCTGTAGCATCATCATGGTGGAATAGATAATGTTGTGTAACATATGGGCTGTATGGTAAAGGATGAAAGAGTTAAAGATATGACCGTGGTTGCCCAGTAAATCAGACGCTTGTTCGCTCAACAGAGGTTTCCTGTGCGCTTCTCTGGATTTTCCGGCGCTGTGTCCCGTTGTGTACTATATTGTCCGACATGCTATCCTTAATAAATAGGGAAGGGGTAATAGCCTTTACAGTTACGGTATGACGTAAACAGTTTAGAAAAAGAACATTGTGGGTTTGTGGGAACGCAATAGGAAACAAGTGGTTGACAGTCAGTACTGATGAAATTGATAATTAATGCTTATTGTGTTATATGGATGTTTTAAGGAAGTATCCGAGGTCTTACCACACATTTCTAGCTACAAGACACATTACTCTTTTTTGGGCAAATTTTTTCCTCAGAATTATATGACACCCACACGTACAATGTCGGGTAATTAAGCTACTCAAAGTATCGTGTTGCCGATACACACTGTAAAAATGAATGGGATAATTGGGATGGATCTTTTGCCCGTACAGCAGTGTTTCAGCCCAGGGATATTTCGCTTTTACTAACGAGTGATATATAGAACCTTGGTGTTTCGTCCTATACTATAAAGGACCGGATGGCCATGTCGATCAGCTCCACGGGTATGGAAGAGAAATTGCTAATTTAATTCCAGGAAGATTAGATAGCATCCCTGTTGGCTACATGCTTATTTGGGTAGATGAAATGTGTACTCGAGATCTATATACGATGCCTTCCCAGATCCTCATTCCTGCACCAGTGACACAGGGGAAACCATCCGGAAAATACCGAGGAAGTTCCTCGGCCAACACCGGAAGCGAACTCCAGACCTCTTGGTTAACAAGCCGGTGTCTTACTCCCTTAATAAATGGACATCTATATGTTAGTCTCAAAACGAATATATATGTTTTCTAGATGTTCATTGTACGTGATATGAAACATAAGACTGCCTAAAGCACATTCTGTTGTAGAGTCTTGCAGACCCATATATAATGACATAAATAATCTGGTCTCAATTAGTTGACAGGATTAGCCAGACACTTCGTTACATAAATAACAGTCGGAAAAGGTGAATGTATGGGGGTTGTCCATTAATTTGCCCAGACTGGAATCTTGCATATGCAGAATATGGTGATCAAGTTAATCAGTAGCCATAATGTGATATATTGTACATGGACATATCTAAAAGTATCGTCTGGGAATAACGATGTCAGATTCTCTGATTTATGAATGATAGACATAACTAGGAAGTGCAGAGCGGGCATCATTAGAATGATATAAGTTCTGTTGATTATGCGAGAGGATCGTTTATTAGCTCTAACGATTTCAAGACTCGATTAAGACTTAATAAAACATAGATTCGGAAATCTTATAAATGTAGTAAGCTTATAATACAAATCGCACGTAGAATTAACAAATTGTATTTATTAAAAAATACTCCTCGACCCTCATCCCCTTTAAATATGTTTTTTAGACAGTAATATTTTAACCAGCTGGGCTGAATAAGCAAACTACATTTAAGATTACAAGTTTTATTTATTTAAAATATAACCCGAGATGGTATTATGTTAACAAGCCGAATAACCAGCACATAAACATCTTCAAGTTTTGATTAGATTCCTATGGTTACAAAACTTCACAAATAGTCTGACGACAAACAATAACGGTAACAATCATGTCTAAAGACATTATCATTTGCAATCATTCGGATCATTGCAATCAGTTTCTTTCCTTAGCCCATGTATAATCTGAACAAGATATTACTTCATGGTTGTCGTATTTAATCTATTTCAGGGGTGTGTGTATCTAGGTCGCTCAAGATACCACGATCAGTAAACGATACAACATTTATAAACTTAATACATGAACTTCTCAAATCAAATAATACGGCCAAGGCTGTCGTGATGTTCGTCAACGAAGATAACTGTTGGAGAATCCTGCAAGCCATGAAAAAGTTAAACAAGACCGGAGAGTTCTCAATTCTTGCTAGTGATAGTTGGGGCGCCAAAGTACACCCCGTCTTGCACCAAGAAGAAGTTGCTGAAGGGGCGGTAACTCTTTTGCCTAAACGTCGAGTAATAACAGGTAAATGGCCATTCTTTAAATGTAGGTCGTAGTTGTTTTGTACACTTAACACTCAATATTTCATACGATGCTTACAGGGTGACACTTAATGGATCATATTCTGGCTGCTTCTTGTCACACTTCTCATCATTACTCGACCATAGGCACTTTAAGGATCATTTATTGGAGGCTTCGTGGTCCCACCCTTTTAATAAACTTATTAAAACTGCGCTATTATAGTCATTCATGTTAATTCTAAGAAAATATTCAGCATGCCATTACATTGAACATTACATAATATCTTATTACCATTTTTTGTTTTCAGATTTTGATAATTATTTTAGAAATTTAACTGTATATAATAATAATCAACGAAATCCCTGGTTTCGTGAATATTGGGAAGACATCTTCAATTGTAGTCTTACTAATCAACCTAAAAGGAGACGGTGTACAGGTAATTTAAATATTTTATTATATCTTTTATTAATTTAATCAGTCATATCAAACTGAATTTCTAACTGATGCGGGTGTCGCGGTGTCTCAGCAAGTCAAGACGCTGGCTAACCAAGAGGATTCAGGTTCTCACCCAATACCGACCGAGAAAGTGCGCATCGGATGGCTGACAAGGTACACTATCTTGTCGTTCGGATGGGACGAAAAAATTGAGGTCCCGTGTACACATTGACCTTCGGGTAAAAGAACAATAATTGGCAGTTGGAGTTGCCCGCAGTGATGCTATACGGGTAAAAACATTCTCATAGCTCACTATTTGGCATAAAAACGCCTGCATAAGCACAGTCGGTACAGAATAGTAGAACAACAAATCCGATTTCATTTCGTTTCCAAATTGATGCCAATATCAGAGGTTTTTGCTAAGAAGGAAATCTATACCTCGACTGATATTTTAACACCTAATTAACAAAACAAGATTAAACTATCGATCTCCCAGCTTTAATTGGATTTAAAAGAGTCGCTGACTTGTGTTACTATAGGCTATACTAGTCATCAGTGGATGTCGAATGTTGTCAAAGTTTAGTTAGTCATATTTTTTTTTTTGAAATCTTGAACGGAATTAAACTATTTTTTAAGATTGATATATACTGTTTAAAAATTCATCTCTAACGTATTGTAGTTAGCAAGGAAATAAACATCACCGTATGACGTTATAGAAATTCTTAAGGGTATTGTGTCGTGGAATTATCAAAGATAGGTTGCCATGCAACAAAAGATATGTCAACAACTGTCTATAAACAGTTATCGCATTGTAATTATTTATTGTGTAAATAACAAAGAAATCACTACCAAGTGTATAAATTTAATGTTCTTTTCGAAACAATTTAAACTAAGCCAGAACTGGCAAAGGACAATAGACTTGAAAACATCAAACTGACCATGTGCTATTTACGTTATATTCTTAATTTTCGCTCATATTTATGTCAACTGATCCGACGTTATTTTACAATCTGCAGAGACATGTATTTGGTGAAATACGATTTTGGCTGTCTAAAGATTTATTGGAATCGATGATAAAACTCAGTATACTTCATTAAATTAATTAATATTGAAAATGATAATACACCTGGTGTAATTGGTAATATAATCTTCTATGCCGACACGGAATGTTGGAGCTTTTTGGACAGTAATATGCTGATGGAATTACATATTAACACCATTGTACAAATTCAGTTATCTTAATAAAAAATAATGTTGGTAAATCCGTCAATGTTTATCATTAGACGACACCAAATATCTTGTTAATCCATTTGTGACACCGTGACTTACTTATTTAAATTCTGTATTATCTGGTCTTAAGTGTTATTAAAGTCACCTAATGAAACTGACGAAGAAACAAATGACAAAATGAAATGAAGTTTACATTCATCGATTTATTCCAAATGATCGTTAGACTAAGTAAGGCACAGACTGACCATTATAAGGGTACAATGATACCCTGGGTCAAACAGCAAAGTTACCACAGCATCACAACAAAGTCAGTAACGGGTAAATCCTCCTCTGTTTGCCAAACAAGCATTGATTCGGCGTGGCATACTCCTAAGGAGACGTCTAAGGTCATTTTGGTCCAGATTGTCCCATTCCTGTTGCAACGCAGCAGCAAGTTCTTGGACATTGGCAGGACGTTGTTGACGTTGACGTAACCTCTGTCCAAGCATGTCCCAGACATGCTCGATGGGGGAGAGGTCGGGACTCAGTGCTGGCCAAGGTAATGTGGTGATGTTCTGTTGTTGGAGGTAACCTGTAACGATCCTGGCCCTGTGACGTCTTGCGTTGTCATCCTGGAAGATGAAACGGCGGCCATGACGTCGTGCGAACGGCACAACATGGACTGCCAAGATGTTGTCCCGGTAGTACTGGCCTGTAACACGTCCTGCAACAACATGTAAAGCCGTTCTTCCAGCAACAGTGATGCCTCCCCACACCATAACAGAACCACCCCCAAATCGATCATGTCTGATGACGTTAACGTCTTGGGAGCGCTCGTTTCGACGACGCCACACCCTCCTCCTACGTCTGTCCAAAAAATCAACAGTGAACCTTGACTCATCTGAAAACATCACATTGCTCCAGCGTCGATTATCCCAGTGTTGTCGATCCCTACACCAACGACGTCTTGCCTGAATGTGATGATCTCTCAAACAAGGGATCACGCGAGGACGTCGGGCACGAAGGTGACCCCTATGCAGTCGATTCCGAATCGTCTGGCCACTCACTCTCACACCAGTGTCTGTTTGAAGACGAGCGCTGATCTGATTTGCTGTGATGACACGATTTCTCAAGGCCAAGGTACGGATAAATCGATCCTGGGCTTGAGTTGTCGACCTGAGCGTGGTCTGTCCTGTACAGATTGTGTATCACGGTATCTGGACCATAGCCTGCTTATGACAGACTGAGAAACATTCATCGTCCACGCCACAACCGCCTGTGTTGTGCCGATCTGTAGCATGCCAAGGGCACGTAACCTTTCATTTTGGGTAAGCCGACGCATATCAAAATTTGTTTTCTGGTCACTAAAACAATTAAACTGATGTTTCCACCCTGGAATTCAATGCCACAATGACTGTAACATTCAAAGTCAGAGTCTTGCAAATCTTGGGTTGGACCCCCATGATGATCCCAAGCATCACCTGCATTCCATGCGGTAGCTATTGGTGCGTTTGGGCGTCACATGTAACTGGAAATGTTTCTTCTGTTAGGTTCTATAGTGACTTTTTTCGTAGTCATTTGCATATTTTAGTATTATGCCCCCCAAATCAAATATCCCCTACTTTTTTTGAATAGTATAGTTAAAGTTCAGACAAATTTCTGAAAGAACAAAATGCAGCTGCCAGACATGTCATTAAAACCAGAAAAATACCCCTGTTTTATTAAATTTATACTGGCTGCCTGTTATATCAAATATCGATTTCTAAATTTATTGCCTATATTTAAATGTCTAACTAATCTAGCTCCCATGTACTTATTTAGACATTTAGAACCATTTACAACACGCTGCACGCTTCGTACTTTTTTTTTAAATTTAAAACGGCAAGAATCTAATGCATAAAAACATTGAAAGTCGTTTCTGAGAAACATCTCCATAAGTAGAAACATTTTTGTAAAAATAATCTGACGCAATCTGGAGTAATCTTTGATGTTTTCAACAAAGATGACGATAATATAACCAATAGAAAGATCTTCACTGTCCTCATTTGTTAAAGCAGCATTAGGTAAGGTTATATAAAGAGCTGATAGTTCTCTCTATAATAGTTAAAATAAGAAATAGTGAAAATGGACTATTTCGAAAATTTCCGTGAAATTATTTAACTCTGAGCCTATTGCAAGATATCGGCGATTTCATTATAGGCTAGTGTCGATGGTCATTAATATCGTTGTTACGATAATAAACAAAGTCTCGATTATCCATTTTATCGGTAACTGCGCCCACAACAAAACGTATTTAAAGCCCCTAAATATAACAGGCTTCCGATGGCATTAAGATTTGAAAATGGTTTTAGCAAGTTAATTAATGTTTAATTGATAATTTATATAACATTTCTGACCCAAAGAAAGACCTTCAGTGGACAGATTTAGCTCCTGCATGTTTTATTAAATAAACTTTCGTGCAACCATACTTATTTACATTATCCTGAATAAAACACACACTGGAAAACCAAAATAGACCAATCGAGGTTTGGAGAAATTTTTTGTTAATTTCGAAGTTATCTGTCTTATTATATCATACAAAAATTGTTTAGGCTTACTGAAAGACTACCAAATTTCGTTAATTACTCGCCGTGCTGGACGCTTGTTTGTTTGTAGATTATTTTAATTACCTTTGCGACAAAATTTATCACATCTGCTGAAATTTATCTTTTTATTTAGACGAAGAAAGCTATTGAAATGTTTAAAAGTATATTTAATTACTTCTAACCTTATTGTCCTTTATGACTCTTTTGAACATGCTAGCGAAGACGATAAGGCTATATAATTTGATAAGATACATGGTTTCAAGGAATATTTTACATTAAAATGCGAATTGAGAAGTACAGCAGAAATTTGTTAAATGGAAGAAGGTGTTTAAATATTAAATAATTAGTATGATATGAAATTACCAATACTTTATTTCTGGGAGAAAATGATATTACTTCTATAATTGAGTTTAAACTGTCAGCAATTTACATGTATGTTTCCACCTTATTAAATCAAGCGTCAAGGATTCACATGGCGTATAAAATGTGAGAATAACTAAAACTAATATTATTATTTCTGCCAGGGTAGACTTGGTTTCACTTTTAGATTTTTGTCAGTGAATATCAGCATCATAAAAGGGTATTTGTTGGACTTTATACCTTGTTCGTTTACGTTTTCCTTATATACGCATATAGCCAATAAAGCATAACTACAATATTGGTAGTATGGATAACTCAACTCAAAACTACCACAAAATTAAACCATCGAGATTATAGGGTTAAGTTGGAATTTGTTTCTGTGATTTTTAAATACAAGAATGGCAAGTTCCGACGATAATATCCCATCTAGTTTCATTCGGCCTCCTTCCCAATTCACGTAAATACTGTTTTTCAAAACACAACACCAACTGAAGGCATTCAATATTTCTGTTCCAAACTACGCTATAATTTGGATAAAAAATATCAACTTGAGAACACTAGAATAACACCTATATAACGTCAAAAGTCCAGTCGGTCAAGTTAGTGCAGTGGGTCTCAACCTTTTTTGGTCAACGGCACTACTTGGAACACGTGAAAAAATAGCGGCACACTGTAAAACATATTAGAAATTTGCAAAACAAAAGCATGGCAAGTCACAGACGGCATACAATCGTAGATGCAGACTAGCCATAGACACATAAAATGTCTCAGACTAAATAAAGAAAAACAGCTAATGACATCCCAGTAGGAATCGCGTGTTTTTTCGCATTTCCTTAGTGTACCGTTCAAAATTTCGCGGCACACTTAGGAAGATCTTACGGCACACAGGTGTGCCGCGGTACACTGGTTGAGAATCACTGGGTTCGTGTATTGAAAACACTATAACCACACCTATATAACGTCAAAACTCCAGCCGGTGCAGAAAAGTTTCAATTTTATTTCATTTGAAATGACCTAATGTGTTGTTAATAAACACTACCGTTCGACTTATAAGTAAAAGAATATCAAGCAATTATATTTCTTTGGCATTTCACATCCCTCAGTTTTTTTTTAAGTTTTTTTTTACTGTTTTACTTTGTGGGGTTTGAATTTGGATAATGAAAGAAAGTTGATATAACATCCATCACCGAAGACATTTTAAATTGAATAAAATTAATGCTGTACTGCTTTTCGTCATTTGTAATGTCATGAAAAACATTTTATTTCATCAATCAATCTGTCAATGTTTGATCTTGTTATTGGTCGTCTTATTTCACATCGCTCAAAGATCGCTTTGACAAATAATAGGTTAAATGCTAAAAATGTTCAATTTCTGAAGTAGTGGTCACGAGCTTTATCCGTTCATTAACCAATGTCACTCGGGCATCGTACCTCTGTAGACTTAAAATTAGGCTAAACATTGATGGATCGCTGTGATGTATTGAAATAAAAGGTGCAATGCTAAAGATATGAATGTTTGTATTATCCATTTCTTGAAGCAATGGTTTTGAGATTTTATGAGTTCATTAACCATTGTTACTCTTAAGCTGGTGTTTGATAACGCAGATAAAGACATTCTGTAGGAACCTGTTTCATGCACATTGTTACGACTTGATAAATCGCTTTGACATTTCAATTATCATGGTCACTGTAATTTTGTTTTTGTGTCATAAAGCATGCTAAAAGAGAGTGATTGTCGTTTCTTTTTTTCAGGATCAGAGAGTCTCTGGAGTTCTGAAGTGAATTATAAACAAGAGGGTCTGGTACAGTTTGTTATTGACTCTGTGTATGCTCTAGCTCAAGGTGTACATGATATGTTAGCTTACGACTGTCCAGGGACACACCGAAACTTTTCTCGGTGCCTTAAAAACAGACCCTTGGCAGGAGAAGAATTGTTACGATTTATTCGCAATGTCAATATCAATGGTAAAAAACATTTTTATAGTTTATATTAGAAATGAATGTTGTTCTCTTTTTTTCTTTTTTTTCGCGCCAAGTTTGATTGGCATCCAGTTCTTTCTCTCTCTTTATATACCTCCAAGTATGGATAGCCATGGTCCGCATAGTCACATTATTACCCTTCTCTTACCATATCTAACTACGATCGTGGTTAGTTCCTGAACGATGACAAGACATTAATGAATTTATTTGATATGGGCAGTTTATGATGCATTATTTGAGAGATATCTGCTATTGCGGTCTTTTTATGTATTTCTTATGGTGTTATTATAAACTATTATTTAGATATTTATTCGCATGACAAACCCACACCCAACTGTCTGAAAGGGGATTCGGCAATTTATGTCTTATCTTCGTTTAACTGCCGAATGAAATTAATTAGGTTATGTCCTTCAAAACTTTAAACATTCACATCTTCGCTTAGAATACAATAATTTGACTGAAATTAAATATGTAAATCTCTAATAATGCATTCAAAGGGATGTCGTGAATATTTGGACATTATAGTAAAGAAAAATAGTGTTAATACTGACTAACAACCAAACCCACCAAATCACATAGTTTATGAAGCATAGTTAAGTAAAAAAAAGTCCTCATCCCCTACATTTGCATTTAAATATACATAATGTAGACACAATCGTATGGAAATCATTTCTTAATATCTCAGACACATTTATTTTATATGGAAAACGACTTCCTAGTACTTCGGTATTAAAGCAGATGTTTTCCATATAAATGTGTTTTGTGTTAATATGAATTGCTTGTAATCCTAAAGCAAGTTACTTTCTGCATACCATATCAGGATAGTATCTGCCATGGACTGTCCATAGGCTTTCATGTCCAATACATAAATGGGACAATGATTTATTTATTTCATTAATGTTTGAACTTCCTGTAAAGCCTTGATCCATATTTAATCAGTGTAAATGACAACTGCAAATTCAATATCTTATTTCTTTTTTTAATCTCTGATGGGGTCTGTTGAGTGTTGGACACACATGGACGAAAGTTTTCTGAATGTTGTAATCAGGCTCCTCGAAGATTAAACGACCTTGGTAACCAAATCTAGTAGGACTAATTATATAGACTTTTCGTAAATAATTCATTGATTCCATGCAACTTGAAATGATTAGCACAATATATGGATATCCCCAGAGCCTACATTCTTTATTTAACAGATGGGACTGAATCTATTTTCTTCGGAGTGCGCACAGAGTTCAAGAAGATGATCGGTTGTAATTAAAAGAATATGTATTTACATGTTCCAATAGATTTGTGTCGATCCATCTGACCTACATATGTCGTGACTTGAGTGATCGCCGGAGTAAACTCATCTCTTTTTATTGTCGAGGTTTTATTTCTGTGGAACACTTGTTGCCAATGTAAACTTGACGTGACATATGTAAACAATACGTCTAGAAAGGCGCCGGTTCATCGTATTAATAGTATTGGTAATTCTTAGTTCTAACCTACTTGATACACAATGGAACCGATTCCTCTTATTTATGTAGACTGTAGAATCAATTAAAATTCCAGCTTCTTAAATAACGTAAATGAAACACCGTGTATATTTATGATCGTATATAATGGTAGTACTAGAATGTATATGTGACACTTACATGTAGATGGAAATAATAGAGTAACATGTACAATCGATACTGTTTCATTATTTAATACAATTTAATTTTGCTCGTTTTTTGTTTTTGCGAACCATGAGGAAATCGGTACTAAAATTTTGACTGTGCAGTTTCCCGTTAACGGTATAATTATTATTATATCACAAACTGGGCTCATTCGGGCTCCTAAATTTCTAAAATAAACTGCAAATCTAAAGTACACGTTACTTCTATTAAACATGCATTATGCAAGAGCTAAATCAACATATTGAAAGTCTTTATTTAGGCTTCAGATGTTATAGAAATGATTAATTAGACCGTCATTTAGACAACAAGCACAAAATTAACTCTGTAAACCCACGGTTGGCTTGGATACAGCTCGGATTTAAACAGTCGCCCTTCTATATAATTAAATCAGAAATGGCTGACCAAGATAACATTTACTGTTATTCGGTGACGTGCGCTACCGAAAACTGACGACGAAAAAAGGCCTGTCAAGCGAGATTACTATTACTATTGAGCACGTTACTGGATAATCAAGAATATGTGGGTGGAGCTATCGTCTGTCAATCAAACGATCGACAATTGTCGTTAAGGTGTCGCAGCAATTTGTACCCATTTCTTGTCCAAACTTCCAACACTGATAACTCCGTTCAGAATAAAATAATTTGACTGAAATTTTCAATATCTTCTTTTTTTATCATCTGTTTTTGAATTATTATAGCAAGAATGGCCAACTCTTTATTAAACTCTTCTAATGTATCTTTAAGTTAACCCCGACATAATTATTCTTGAATTATCTGTTAACAAAAACTCAGATACGAACAGCTTTTGTGTGACATACTGACTTTCTTTCGCACCTTTAAAAGTACCAAACTGATTATCGAATAAACTGTTTGTATAAAATAAGAAGATTCGACCAAAACCGTTTTAGTATATCTGTTATATGGAAGTGAGCCACTAGGTTACATTATACACCCCGTGAACGTTATTGTGTACACATCTTCTAATAGAAATATGTATGGTAACAAAAATTATAATGATATTTCAGTTAATAACCCGTCTTTCCAACATATATCTGCTCGTGAACCCTATTCAAGAGGACCCTTACTCGGGTTAGGTCAATGTTTGTCATGGATGGGTCAAAATGTCTTCTGATATAGCAAAATAATTTCAAAGTCTCCTATTTTAATGGGGGTTGTAGTCGAGTGTTAAGGGAACTACATTATCGTCTACAATGTCCCGCTCCGTGCAGAACTAGGGAGTTTCGATCACGATCCCGGATCCAACTTGTAAAGTCTCACCTCAGTCGCTCGAATGAAACCCAACGTCCTTTCTTGCACACGTTGCCCTGTCCATTACAAAATACGCGTACTTGTCCTACGAAATAGGCCGAATATTCACTGTCCGAACAAGATTTCCACACTAGCATAGCATTGCACGTGTAACTCGACGAAAAACAAAAATCACACATTAGCCTGTAAATTACGAGACGTCCCATTCCATTTAATTTACATGAAAATTCAAAGGTGAATCGAAAAGCCGTTTAAAAAATATACGTTGAATATTTTTGTTTTAAAAAGTTAAGAATTCCAGAATTCAGTTATATTCAAAGAAAACGATGGTAATTTCACAATGGGGTCCAACATCTGCTTCAAAACAAGATGATATCGGAGACAAGAAAAGCAATTCATATATTTACAATCAGTTCATTATTGTTTTTTCTATTGATGATCAGTAATCAGTCCGCCCTAAACAAATGGCATATAATATTTCTCATTTGTTATTGGTCAAGCAAACAGATCAATCACATTATTAGACAGATGAGAATAAATAAATTCTAAACTGCGGTAATATTACATTTCCTGACAGACTCATTTATAATCATTTCTTCCTAATCTCAGGATTCTCATATCAGACGATATATATCTTAATATGAATACATGATGTATTTTTCTATGTATGTGGTGTGTTGATTTTTTGTCGTTCCGGTTATGGTTCGATATATATCATTTTCCGAAGAATAATACGCCTGATTCGTTATAAATTGCCTGTCGTCTGCGAGATTATACTTTTGAAAATACAATAATGTTTGTTTAGATCGAAGAGTTTCGCTGGCAACAAAATCATGTAGTGATGTATAGTACGGGATGTTGATGTGGTCTCTTTCATTAGGTCGGAATGACGATGTCCAGGGAAAATTCTTCTTCCGGTAGAACACTTAACCACGTTAGTCTCAAAATGACCAAAGTATTGTACTGAAGAGACAGACGTTGTTCCATTTGGATATGAAGAAATCATCAAGATGACAAAAGGGGAATAACTCTCTTTTTCAGGTTCAAACGGTGACCCAGTGGTTTTTGATGCAAATGGTGACGGTATAAGAAATTATGATGTATTCCAGTTCCAAAGATTACCCAGTGGTATTTATGAATATGTTAGAATTGGAGAAGGAATTTTTACAGGAAATTTTAGGTGAGACTATGAATGAAAAATATTTTTAATATGTCTGAAATCAATTAGTCGTTGGCAGACCAAACATCTAACAATAAACCAATGTATTTATTAGCCCCCTTTGTAGGTTCCCAAACAGTATTAGTTATCGTATCATTTGCACATTATGTAATTACTTGTTGAGTATTATCCTTATTATTTCCAAATCCATAGCATTCAGTATTATTTTCCCATACATTATCTTACGCATAGGCGTACGAGGATGAACTTGTTTGGGGGGGGGGAGCAGCATATTTTTCCGACAAATATATTTCTTTAGAGTCGGCGAGCGGCAAAGCCGTTCGCCCGCGAGCGCTGGAGGCCTTAAGCGTGCGACAGTGGGTCTGGGGAGGGGGGTCTCCCCTAGAAAATTTTGAAAACCAGACGGCCGTAGACGCGATTTCCAGGCATTTCGAATACTTTCTACTAATTTGGAGTGGGTAGTAAATTATGTCACTTGCAGCATAAAAACTGGTAAAAAGTCATCAATTGAACTTGAAATTGATTAAAGTTGGGTTCCCAGATAAGTATTTATCGGGTGGTTATTGCCTATAAAAGTGTGACAATTTTGGTATATATGGAAAGAAGAGATACCCAATCTTACTAGAAAAATACTGGATTCCCTGAAAAACACTCATGGAGCGTAAACAGGACAAAAATGTAAGGGGTTCCCTTAATAGTCAACCCGACGAATAAGGGTACCTGCACGCTTGGCGTTGAAGGCTGCACGCGAACTTGAGTGATTTGTGTACATGTTGAAAAACTTTATGAAGAGTTAGACATACAACAATTTCTGGTGTAAAAATCACGGAAAAAGACGCGGGCAGTGGATAATCCGAGAATTTAATTAGGATTCGATATTTGTAGTTAATAGTCAGCGCTTACAGACAACATCGTCTTGTGTATGCAATGCATTCTCCCCTGTCGTCTGCCAACGTTGCCATTGGTTACGGCGAGGGGTAATCGCCTGACGCAAACATGGTCTCTTTCGATAGATTTTTATAGCAGGCTATTCTCGTCAATTACAATGTTTTGAGAACGATTTGAAACAAAATTATGATAAAATAATTAGTTTGAATATGTTTTTAATTCTAATATATCATCAAATCACCCAGTTTGTATCCGGGAACCCAACTTTAAGAGAAACTAATCAAATTTAATAACAATTTAGTAAAATTGGATTCAAATATTACATAATGTAATAAAAAGCTTATTTAATGATATTTAACATCTACATCATAGTGGTTTTGGAACTTTTTCCTGGAGAGATTTATAAGTGAAATAAGCGTTGTTGAGCACATTCTTTGTATAACTCTTGCCAGTGGCACTTTACATTCACATATGAATATTTATTTCCAAAGAAAAGGGCTCAATATCGAATTATTTACGGCCTATTGAGCCATCGTGCATGTATATTATATGTGACTACAAGGTACAATATATTACAAACTTATCAATTATTATCAAAGAAAATTTTCAGCTGCTCCCTTCTATCACTGGGCTCGTCCGGTGCATGGAGTTGGATGCCAGTATACAGGAACACAGTACTCAAGAACTGCTTTCTTTCCGCTTCCATATTATTAAAAATATTCAAAACCCAACAGACGGCGCGACGCTTCCCGACAAACTGAGCATTCATTCCCGACAAGACCATAGCTTTACCCGACAAGGCCATACCCCTACCCCCACCCTATTTTCAAAAACTCCTCGGCTAATGACCGATCTCAAAATTCTGAGCTCTTTTCAGATTTCTATTTTTTTTTCATGAAAATATTGGGGGGGGGGGGGCCCCCCTCCGCCCCCCGCCTCGTACGCCTATGATCTTACGAACAAATACCCTCATGAGCTGTTATGTAAAGTTTACTAGAGACGACCTGTTTACCAGATTTTTAACCTGCGCAGTTCAAAGATTAGTTGTAATTATATTGTTTGTATTTTCAGTCTTACTTTAAACGAAACGGCTCTGAACTGGAATAAAATTCCACGATCTATCTGCAGTGATCCCTGCACATTCGGACAAGCCAAAAAACAAAATGGTGGCTGCTGCTGGATGTGCGTTCCATGTCAAGAAAACGAATATCTCCAGGATGAAAACACGTGTGTACCTTGTCCTATTGATGCTCGACCAAACGTGAACAAAACAGAGTGCCAAAAGTTGCCAGAGTTCCATTTGGAACCATCTAGTCTCTGGTTTATCCTGCCTGTTGCATTTTCCGGTTTTGGGATTTTGTGTACAGGCGCCGTTTTGGTGATCTTCATTCATTACAACAAAACACCGGTGATCATGGCGTGCGGACGTGAATTGTGTTACCTGCTACTTCTGGGAATATTCCTTTCTTATGGAACATCTTTTGTGATGCTGGCTAAGCCTTCTGTTATAATGTGCGCCCTGCGTCGTTTGGGGTTGGGTGTATCTTTGTGTTTTATTTACGCCGCTCTGCTGACAAAGACCAATCGTATCTACAGGATATTTAACAGCGGTATCAAAGCGATGGTAAAAAGACCAGGATACACGAGTCCTAAATCTCAGATATTAATCTGTATCTGCATTGTATCAGTGCAAGTTATTGGGGGCTTAACATGGTTAGGCTTTGAAAAACCCTCGACTGTGAAAATTTATGAACAAAACGATTACATTGTGCTGAAATGCAAATCTAGTCAAATAGCTACAATAATGTCACTTTCGTACAATATATTTTTAATTGTTTTATGCACCGTTTATGCTTTCAAGACAAGGAAAATTCCACAAAATTTCAACGAAGCGAAATATATCGCCTTCACTATGTACAGTACATGTATTGTGTGGCTTGCTTTTATTACTATTTATTTCGGAGCTAATCACGACTTTAAGGTGAGTACAGATATGATTCAAACAACCCCATGTTCCTGTTGTAAATGCAATAATTCTGGACGACTGGATCAGGAACTGGGCTCCATAACGGGGTTACATATCGATTTTGTTGGGTTGGGTGGTGGCAAAATGAGACTGAATGATGTGCACTGGCCCGTAATACGAGTGACGCAACCACGAGTCCAATCTGTTTCACAGAGAATTACTTACGAATTAACTCTGTCACAGATGACTGTCCACAACACGTGCATTGAATTCACGTGGCGTCAGTCATTGGCTCAACGGCTCGTGCATTGTTTACATAACACCTAACTGCTTCGGGCCAAATGATGCCTTTTAATCATTTTAATACCCATTTACACTAAATAGGAAATATTTTTTAACTACAAATACTTCAAACGTCTTTATTTATTTTTTTTATACTTCTAAAAAATGTTTGAGAATTTAATTTGTCGGAGTAAAAAAGTTAATATGCCGAACTCATTAAGTCTCGTCGATGTCATGCTTATCAGTGATTGTAGCGGCCAAGCGAATATTCACTGCGGGATCAGTTTGCCACGAGTCGAGCACCGCGGTTGCGAGCTTTCTTGAGGTGGGCCTTGAAAAACCATATCATTGACTTAAAGGAAGATTTTGCAGAATTTTGATGGTCAGAAAACACTTTTAATATGAGTAAAATTGATTACAACGCATGGGAATGCGTGGTATTTATTAAGAATTTTGTAGGACCATACAATACTGTGCATATGTGACAACTTATGAAAGTGATAATTATCACTTTTAGGTTCCATAAGTTCAGAAGTATGTAATGTATACATTATTTGCTAATATTGAATATTATCTGCAAATGACCTACTTGACCTTTATAATATCGCCTAATTTGATCGTAACGTCTTAAAACCTCCACACATGGAAACTGTTTGAGCCCTTGGTGTGTATTGTGATATCCAATCATACGTATACAAAGATATATTGTTTGTTTACTTCATTAATTCATTAGTCGCCCGTGCATAATTCGTAAATCAACTGAATATACACCAAAATTTTATTCTTAAATTAATTTTGAAAAGTCTCATGTTTGAACAGTAATAAAAGTAAGTTCTATTATGTTTTCCATTTCAGATCGAGATCATCTCCTTGTGTATGTGTGTTAGTATTAGTGCGACGACAGCACTGTTTTGTCTTTTTGCTCCAAAGGTGTATATAGTATTATTACAACCCCACAAAAATGTCCGCCAAGCGGCGTCCACGTCGATTCAAAGTGCCAATAACAAAAACAATAGCCGATCATACGGGGTGACGTTAGCGTTACCTCTTCCGTCGGGGATCATTGTGCAAAATGGAACAGTCCACAAAGAAGTGGTGCAAACGGACAATGCTGTATTCTCAGACAGTATGGAGGATACGTCCTCTTGTGATGAAGGCGTTGCAATGCAAGTACCCACAGTAAATGATATTAATTCATCATAAATTGATGATGTCTTCCTCGTCAGCGTTTTATGTGTACTAGTTATATATGTATATAGCAGATGAATGAATAGTGAAAAGTGAGAATGAAGCGGGTATATAATAACATTGATAAAAGATATTTGTACGGTTATGGTTGTATTAATAAGCAAATAAAATCTATCATAATATTTGTCACGTCTTGGATTCAACGGTATACTATCGGGCGGAATTAGGAAAGGGGATACTAATTGAACCTCGGTTGGGGGAGGTATACATGAATGAGTAGTTGTGGCAATACGAACCCTAACCTTTTTAGAAGACTGAACTTGGATTCAATTTACCTTTTACCCTTCTTAGAGGGGTTAGGGTTAGTATTTCCCAAAATACTCATTCCTATAAAGCGACCAATTCCATCACCTCCCCACTTCCCTACAATTAACATTCAGCAATCAGGAATGGTGGTTTGTGCTGCTACGACATCACAGTAAACGGACTCATGCCCAAAAGTTACCGACATTGAAATTATAATGCGCGTCTTATTAGTAACGTGTATATCAACCAAGTGTTAACACTAACTATGGCGGTATATTAGATTCAAAATTCGTTAATGTCTAATTTGTAACTATCATTCGTAATTTCTAAATTAAGACAATAAATAATCCAGCTTTTCAATTAATTTTGTTCAGAGTAAATTTTCAATCTATTTCATCTTATTTCTATTATTAAGACGAAAATGTCTTCTTCGTTGAGGCTTTACAGTATTTTGAAAACTCTATTACGTTCGATGTTGTTTCCAATTTGAAGACTCCGCCTCAACCCGAGGAGAATCGGTTCATTTGTCTAAACATAATGAGAGCCACGATGGCCAAATGGGTAAGACCCTGGCCAAGAAAGTTCATATGGATTTTCCGACGAGGTTTACCCGTGGTGCAAGAAGGAGGACCTGACAAGGACAGTTGTCTTTCGGGTGGTACCAAAAAACGAGGTCCCGTGAATACATTGGCGTACACGTAAAAGACCTCTTAGCAGTTGGAATTCGATTTAAGATTAGGCCATAGTGCCGCAAAATTTTTCTCAAAGCACACTGTATGCCCGTCTCCATTAGCCCAGTATAGGAGCAGAACAGAAGGAATTAAACTTCATTTTATTCATTTATAAACGTAATGGACCACATTGAGAACACAGTGGCGACACTAGACGACATCATAATGATGGTGCAAGGCAGAATTGTAAAATTTTAAATTTGTTCGACATTCACGCTGAACATGTAAAGCGTCTCACGACAAAGACATTTTTGTCTTAATAACAGAAATGAGATAAAATAGAATTGAAATTTACACTGAACAAATAAAGAAAATAGACGAGAGCACGGCATTAACAAATGTAGAATTTCGAACCGATTATACCGCCATGACCAACTAACAATCAATGTAATGCATCATTCTAAATGTACAACAATGACAATAAGATTCAACAGAAAGGCTCTACTAAATTTAGATAGTTTGTGAAATCTAAGAAGTTTGCCAGTCATTGATGAACTATTTTCATTACATATTACAGAATGAAACACAGGAGTGTAAATTTCAAGAATGGCACATGATCTGATATACTGTAGTAATGATTAGATATGGGTCATGGATACGCCAAGATGCATGTCTTCAATCTATTTAATGGAATCTACTATCTAAAAATCGTCATATATGAACTGTCAATGAATCAAATTACTTGGTTTTGATTCCTGTGTGTTACAAGGAGTGAGGTTGCCTGTCCAATCCAGTGGATTTTCTCCGGGATCCCCGGCTTCCACCCACAGCTAAAGACGGAAATGCTAACAAACAAAATGTCGTGTAAGAGACGGAAAATGACAGACAGGAACTGTTATACAATTTGTGGGGGTTTATTTGGCCTAGTGGTCTTAGAGTGCCGTGCTTCGAGCTCTATCTGTCCAGTCACCTCTGGTGTCTGTCGCGGTTAGGATGACTGATGTGCGACTTGGTGATAGTGACACCTTCGCAACCTCGGGGATGTTCTGTGCCAGCTATCACTCTGGTTGGGTACGTACATTATCGGGGGGGGGGGATGGCCTAGTGGTCTAGAGTGCCGCGCTTCGACCTCTAGCTGGCCGGTCACCTCTGGCTTGCGGCTGTGGTTTCGAGCCCTGGTGCGAGCGTATGTGGCATGGAGATGGGGGCGCCTTCTCAACCTCGTGGGTTTCCTCCGGGCACTCCGGTTTCCTCCCACTGCTAAAGACCCCTACGCGCAAGCGAATTATTGAAATAAAACTGAAACCATATGTTAGTCCAGAAATGACCTAGTTTGTGTCGAGTGGACGTTAAACCCCATTTCTCTCTCTCTCTCTCACGTACATTATCAAACCTCACGAACAACCAACGAGATAAGGGAAGTAATTACAAGTCTGGTCCCACTTGGAGGCAGACCACCAATATTTCTGGTATCTTTGCCCGGGTCCAAATTTTCCCAAAATTTTTGTTGGTTGGGTTGAATGCTTTTCACTACAGAGAAACAAATGGTAATGTCTTTGTTTCAGCATTTGAATAAAGTTGACCATTAAAATTTTGAGATACATAAACTTGAAGAAGCATATTAAAATCGTGTAACTATTCGCCGTATACATATCACTGTAACTATCCTGATAAGCCGGATAGCCTTCCGCTTCTTAATCATGAATATTTACCAAAACCTGACAGAAAATGTTAATTCAAACCCACTTCGTCCATTCTAGACCAAAATATCAACAGAATTGGGTATGCAAAAAGGGTAGAAAAGAGAACACGAGAGAATTGCATTAAATAGTCGAATTACAACTTGTGGGTACCAAGATGGGGGAATTTAATGGTGGTCTGCCTCCCATTGAATGTAGATAGCCATTAAATTTCTCATTGACTTCACTGTTAATTCCAGTCTCTATTTTCCACATTTTCGTTGGGGTGAATGTTTTTCACTGCAGACAGAGTAACATGAAGATTTTGTATGATGGTGACCAATGAAAATTTCAGGTACATACTATAAAAACATGTAACTATCCACCGTACATATCACCATAACCAATGGTTTCCTTCCATTCCTTAAACACAAGTCATGAGTGTTTAACAGACGTTAATTCAAAATCTTTTCTTACATTCTAGACAACAAAAATGGCTATGCAAAAGTGGACAAAAGGGAGTGAAAGAGAATTGCTACAACTGGACGAACTATAAATTGTGGTAATCTTCTTTCATGTATTCAATTCTTAATTCCAACTATATTTCTTTTAAATTGTAGCATATATTTTCCAGTGAAAGCACAGGGGTTTGTCACCTTGACTTTCATGTGAATAAATATGTTAAATCTGCGGAGTACTTAGTGGAATGGGAATCTAAAATAATACCGTAGAGACCAATAAAGAACTCGGTTGTTTCCCTTTAACTATAACGGCAATGAAAATTAAGAGAAAACAGACACACGAATATGTATTTTAATTTAAAATACATATGTGACGTCATCCTTTGCTTATTTAAAAAAAGCGTACCTTACTTATACTAGTTGAAATATTGGACCGGCGTGATGTTCATTGTGTCGGTATTTTAAGTTGTTTAATGGTCTCATGCAAGACATTGCGTAATATATAGATATATAGCAAACTGTTAAATTAGATTTCTTTTGGGTACGTGCAAATTAAGGGAGATCCCTGTTTTGTCAGCATTGAGAATGTATTGTTATGTACATGTATATATTGACTTGTCTTATGTTTTAGATTTTATCATTGCTTGATAACGACTAGAGAAGCCTAGTCGAAACGTCGCTCAGTAATAAGCAGTAATTGTATTCCATAGAATTGTGACCTGTATAGATATATAGCACTTGTGCAATATCAATATATATATTACTTAATGTCTCGCACTCTACCATTAAACTAAACATATTTGGGCCTAGACTCAACAAGACGGTCACGGATTTCAGGATAGAAACTTACGCAATGTCTTAAGCCCGAGACCATTGTACAATTTAAAATAATGACACTTGCGCGTGCTTTGTATGAAATGCATCACCGGGTCAAAAATTTCACCTAGTATAAATAATGTACGCTTGGCACATTACCAGTGCCATTATTTGAAATAATGGTAAGCAAACATCAAAGGATGACGTCACACCTGTATTATAAAGGCAAATCTTAGTGCAAGCACCTCTTTAATGGACTAATCTACCATTGAATTTAAGATGTTGTACATCTTTATATTCTTTTAAAAATAAAACTCAAAACATATTTATGTGAAAGGGCGCACTATCAACATGCTGTAATAATAGTAACAAATATGTTCATAAGGTAAAAGTCTTGACTAATTCAGATTATCATATCGTATACATGCTGACAAAGGTTGAATTTTAATATAAGGGTCTTTACTAGTGAAAGCCATGGCATAATATGGAATTTTATTTTATGAAGACATTTGAAATATAACACGGCAACTCGTGCGTTTTTAGGACTGCACACAAAATCAAAAGTGGCAAGTTAAATTTTGATAGGTTTGTACAGTACGACATTATACGCATGGAAGTATATAAATATTTATATATTTCTTTGACCACATACTAGACTTGTAATACAACACGCCAATTATATCAGATCAATTTTATGTCTAGTTCCACAGACCACGTATGTGTTCAAAATAACCACAGATTAGATATCCAACAGGCAATGACGTCATAGTGGACTTATAAGTTGCTTGTGTATTAAATAGGAACAATTCTTGTTGCTCATGTATTTCATTATTTTTACACATTGGACTGTCTGTCTGAGCGTGACCAACAACCAGATCACGTAATAACCAATCATTCCGGATTTCCGTCGGTCGGAGTCTACTTCGCATTTACGTGTATGTGGGTGTGAGTTGGGGTGGCAATGTCTGATGTAGTTGATCGTAATTATTAACTTATCACTAGATCTATATGGAATAAATACCCAGGTCTATTTTGATTTTTCCACGGTATATGTAAATATGAATGTACTTGTGTCTAGTAGATCGCCTGTATTCAATGTATTATTTGCCGGAATGGGTATATTATGTGGGTGTGAGACAGGGCGGCAAGTCTAAAGTAGTTGATCGTTACCATCATATCTATATCATATATAAACATTGGTACATGTACATAAATATCCATTTACTTTGATTTGTGCCATTGATGGCGAATGTAAATATTTATGTACTAGTGGAGCTTTTATACATGTATTCCAAATATTATTTACTTGAATGTGTATACTGTAGATATATATTTCAAAAACATGTTATGTTCAACGGTTCAGCGGTACTATTGCGCAAAGGGTATTATCAATAGTTATAAAAATGGGATGAAATACAATGGGATTTAACACCCTACCGATCTGCCCCGACTGGGAACTATACCCAGACTGTAATATATATATATATCTATATAGAGAGAAATAGGGTTAAAACGTTAACTCGACACAACCTGGGTCATTTTGGGACTAATCTATTGTTCAATTTAATTTCAATAATTCGTTTGCGCGTAGGGGTCTTTTGTGGGAGGAAAACGTAGTACCCTGAGAAAACCCACGAGGTTTGAAGGCAATCCTACACCTTGTCACGCACAACCGGAGAAGCGAAACCACGCCAAGTGACTCAGTGACATATCTTATGATACAGCGCCCATGCACTAACCATTCGCCCCCCCCCCACAACCGACTATAATAGCAGCCCATGTATACATGCTTCCATCTCAGAGTCAGATGTGAGCTTATTGGGAAAAAAACCTGTTTACTAGCGAACATTGGAAGCTTAGAATCAATCCTGTTATCTAAAGTAAGTTATTTGAGGATCTGTGCGCGTATCCGTTCAAACCTATATTCAGCCTGTCATAAATCCCTGTAGTACAACCAAATATATTTGAAGCTTAGATTCATATTGCCAAATAGATTGAACTTCTACTGTATTACGTTCACAGCCAATCTTTTTACACCTGGTTGATTATCCAATCTCTGTCAACAGAGTACGGTTCAAATGTATGTTAGTACATCGGATTGAAAAGACTACTCAAAGGCGCTAATCATAAGACAAATATACAGCCCAATATCTTTTCCGAACAAATGGATGATTTAGTCGATGCTCGGCATGCTTTCCTACAAAAACCAAATAAAGGTTTTGTACTAATAATAACCAACTGTGGTAACTATAAAGAACCCAAATTTTATACACATAATAACCAACACTATGTTAACTAAAAGAAATCTACTGGACTGGTTCGGCAATTTAAATATACATTTATTAAGAATTTAATGAAGAGTTGGCCATTCTTGCTATAATAATTCAAAAATAGTTGATAAAAAAGAAAATACATGTATTGAACATTTCTGTCAAATAACTCTATTCTGAACGGAGTTGTTATTGCTGAAAGTTTGGAAGAAATTGGCATCAACTGTGTCTGCACCGTCTACGAGAATTGTCAATCGTATGATTGACAGCCGATAACTCCACCTACATATTCTCGATTATCAAGTAACATTCTCAATGGCAATGGTACCGGGCCCTTTAGCACGGGGGGGGGGGGCTTAAACGTGAGCCTGGTCAGCCATTAATTGATTTAATTTTTAATGACGACTGTTTAAATCCAAGCTGTATCCAAGTCTTCCGAGGGTCTACAGGGTAGATTTTGAGTTTTTCATGTAAATAAAGGTTTAATGAAAAATTTATAAAACATCTGAAGCCTAAATAAAGACCTACAATAGGCAGATTTAGCCCTTGCCTAATGTATGTATAATCGTATAGACCATCCTACAATAAAAACGTTTTATCACAGCTTGAGGAAGAACAAAAAGAATACTTTGTATCCAATTTAGAATATCGCCACCCAATGTGGTTATATAGAAACTGTTTGATATGATAATAGCTGCTACAAAGAACACGGTTCTATTCTGAGAAAAAGGATGAAGCGTGCTAGACAGAACATAATAGAACAATTTCTTAACTGAGATATATTAGTTGAACACGTTCACAGTACTTGTGAGGATTACCACGACATATTAAACATTTACTATTGGGTCGAAATTTATCCTACTACTGATACAACAATGCGAATAAATCAGAGAATATCCAAGATGAGATTTGTGCTCACTTCAAGTATGCCAAACCATAGCATATGCTTCCAGAACAAGATACAAACAGAGTGTAACAATAGAACAATAGAGCGAAAAGCAGATGTCGGCTTAATGTGTTACTGCAACTATGTCTACGGCAAAGAAATTTATGCTAAAACCAGCCACTGGAATTTATTCCCAAAGAATCGATTGCAACTGCACCAATATGACTTCATAGGTGTTCTATGAATTTTTCAAATTTCCGTTCATGGAAAACTACAAATGGTAACACAACTGTATGAAAAATACATTGTGGGTGTAGCAGCAACATTAGATCGAATCTGAGACGCAACATCCGTTGATTCAACATTTGAACCTGTCTAAAGCAGAAAAAAATCACTGATGCCACATTCTATGCCAGAAAGTATCTAACGAAATCATAGTTTTCATCGGCTATGGTTACTTAGCTGTGGGTGACGTATATTTTAAATATCCCTGAAATGGGATGTCGACAAGATGAGGCATGGCGGCCTTATCAAACATATAAGAGCCTTACCACACTATGAGCAACAGTTTCGTTCAAACTCTAAAGCGTACCCCCAAGAAAACTAATCTTAGAGACATAGGCTATACTGGAACATAGAAATTCTTTGAGCATAAATACCAGAACGGGTCTTCCGATAGCTTCATAATATCTGTAATAGAAAGTTGCCAAATCTCGCGATGAAACCAACAATTAAACCAGTTTTAAATTCAAAGACTTTAAATTTTAGTTCAATTAACATTTCTTTAGATCGATATTTAATACGGTTATTTAACATCTGCTTCCTTTTCTCCATTTCTTAAATTAAACATTACATCATCTGCATTGTTGTCATGTGACATACGTCTAGATGACCAATCAATTAGCTCAAATATTTAAGGCCACTTGCTTCTAAAGTATATTTCACCATGGCCCACAGAGTATGATTGCAGCTGAATTTCTTAAAATCTTTGTACTATAATTTTAAAAAGTACTGAACAATGAATCAAAGATCACATTAACAAATGAGAACCACCATGAGCAGAATCTCCGGAAATTAAAAGTCTACACCAACGGTTCATTTAGCATTCCACGCGCCGTCCTAAGTCAGATGACTATAACGGGTTGTCCAGAAACATAGGGTACAGTATTTAAAGTGGAATAATGCAGAAAGCAGTGCACAAACTACACTCAAAATTGCCCGTCCGGTGTTAAAATAGTGTTAACATTGTAGTAATTTTTAAAATAATGTACATGTGTATGTCAAAACCCCACTTTACATAAAGTAGAAGTGCCTTATGCGCTTTTCCGCACCGAAACCTAATGTCATAATTATTTTAAGCTTGTTTCTGCGTCCTTCCTAAACCCTTTGCGAGAGACTGTTCGAGATGACATAATTCATTGGATCAAGGTCCTGGGACTGGTTCGGCCACTGGTCTTTTTATATACTGGGATAGCCTCGTTGTAGGTTTTATGGATTATTACCACTCTATCTGAACAACTATTATGTGTTCCAACACATCAAGTCATGCAAGAAGACTTCTTTATAAATTGCTTTGAGACAGACAGATCTATATGGACACTTGCAATTAGTAATATTACTTCCTCGGTTAAAAAGGAAATGAAATGAAATGGGGTTTAACGTCTCACTGTTCTGCTCCTAAATTGGGCTAATGAAAACAGGGTTAAAAAGGATGATACCAGAACATAAACAAGAACTATTCAACCAGTTTTGATTATTTTAATTAAGAATTTGCCGTAATGCAAGCTGTTTCATGCTATAATGTCAAATGTAAGACACTTGCGTGTAATGGATGAGAATTGTTACCCCAGTGGTGAGCTAATGCCTCGTGGCTACGAAGATTCCTGTAAATACAAGTGTGTTAAGCAGAATGAATGAAATCATTTTTGACAAGATAGAATGGTAAAAGAGTGACGTAATCCATTTACCTTATCTGTTTTAGGAACTATGTTTTACGAATATATCAATCCGGAATCTCTTAAGAGTTATGAATGAATTTACGTGATCAGCATAAGTCAATATTTATTTCGACGTGCCACACTGGAGAGTCGTTTAGTGGACAGCTAGGCACCCAAGGACCATTATTTGATGATGAATTATAACAACAATCATCCAAATAATAACATTATATTTTGTTACAAACCATGAGCTGAACTACCATGAGCTAGAAGACCCTACACTGCATTTCTTCCTTAAACGTAATCGTCTCGCTAATGATAATTGTAAAAAAAAACAAGAATGTAATAATCAATGGAGAGTGTGGTCTAATGGACGATAGCCCGCCTCTTTTTAGCAAGCCGGATAACCGCCTATAAAATTTTGCAATGTAAATCTTTTCATTTTTGTGCTCATTTGAATCAACCTGTCCATCAAGTCATACGTAATATATTGGACGATACAAATTGTAATAAACAACACTCTAAGAGCAGATACAAAAATTATATTAAGAAAAAAGCATACTTCTGTTAACGTTTGCAGTGCTCTTGAACCATTTCATGTCATACCAATATATAAAATAATGACTTGGAGTCACAGCATGGTTACAGATAATAAAATTTTATTCTATTTGAATGCACTATTTTTAGAATTGAACATAATGGTTGTTTCTTAAGTTTCTCTGGTTGGTCTGTTGTAAATAACTTTCGCATGAAAGTAAGCATGAAAAGCAATTGGCCTGCTTAACTATCTCTATCCCACAGAGCACTCGGGTTCTTTTTTTTAATCACAATAAAGGGTTGGATGTATCTGGGATTCCATTTTTAATATACACCTGGCGATAGTTGTTTCTTTGATGTGCATAGCAGTGTCATATCTGCCATTAACCTGTCATGGCGTCATCACAGGTTGATATATCAACCTATCATGACGTCAGCTCAGGTTGATATTATTCTGTTCATATCAATCGCTGATGACGTTGATGATTTAAATAATACAAAGAGCACTCAAATGAATTTGAATTTTTAATCTTTAACAATTAAATTTTTTATGGTACAGTTTGTAGAATTCAAAACCGAAATAGACGGCGTACATTTCGGCATATTTAGATCGGGTATCAATGTCTTAGATATCTTTCAGAATTTTCTCTTCATCCATATTTCGAATGTTTCTTCACACACTCCAAGACTTGAAAGTGTTTATAGCCCAAGTGTTCTTTTGTAAAGAACTTTTGGTTACAATCCACTTTACCCAGTCGATCAACTCCTTCTCTATACCGAAAACCTTCACGGATCACTGTCAAAATTATCGGAAGAGAATGCCAAAGTTTTAGCAACCAGTAGATCTTCGCAGGAATTCGCATTCTCATCTATTCCACGGTCAATATGCTGGCTTAAAAGAATTGATTATTCGTCTGATAAGGTATAATTATCCATTTTGTTTTTGGCTTTCAATTCAGAAGAACCTAAAATTATTCCAAAATGGCGACAGTATAAACAATGCATTCACGTGATTATTTCGTTCATTCGTTTCTGGAGTTTAACGTCCACTTCAAGCAAGGGTGATGTAGTTGACAAAAGTGATTAATTCGGTAATTTTCGTATAGCTGAAACTATCGAAATAAATGAAATGAAATGGCGTTTTACCTCCTATTCTTCTGCTCCTAACCTGGGCTAATGGAAGACGGGTCCATTAGATTTATGGGTAATAAAAACTATTACGCTGTATATAGATATACCTTTTCTCCCTCGGATTGATACGATAGAGAACACTAATTGGGTGTTGTCCACGTGCGTGTTCTCTGTCACATCACCTTGGGTATATTAATATCCTATACATATAACGCGCATGTTTCCATGTCTGTCGATTAACATTGTCATTTATAATAAATGGCAGCAAGAAAGCCTTGTGAATCTTGGGAGAGATGTTCATATCTGCATTCAGCATGGGTTTACCCGCGTAAAAATCTGGCTCTCAATACGGTTTCCGCGTCCATGTGGGAATAAACCCATTGCAGATATTACTGTTGTCAGCATTCATGTTTAGCACATCGAAAACAGGTAGCAAATCGAAAACAGCTTGGGTATGTGCGCTGGATCAAATTGTCGAAAATTAGCCCATAGTTAGTGTTCGTGAATACGCAATTGACGAGATTATATTTTTTCATAGACACTGTGATAACTGAGTTAAAGATATACACATTTACTGCCCTAAAGGTATACCCTCTGAAAAGTAAATACACATTTATTGAACTATGTACCTGAAAAATTAAATGCACAAATAATTCTTCAAAGATGCGAAGCGTAGAATTACTATTGTTGCTGGTGCCCGTCTCTCATATACAACGACAATTGTGCAATATTATTAATTATTCTTTAAATTGGAAAAGTATTAGGATCGTGCACAGTATAGATAATTCAAAAAGAATATACATGTTTTTAACGCATAACACGCCCACAACACCCAATGTTATTTAATTATTGAACAGTAAACATACAAATCAATATGCGAATATTAATTTCCATATATACCTCCCACTTGAAAATTTAATTAATTTTAAACAACGTTTTATTAAAAGCCTACTATGATTGAGCAATAGCCTATACACACTAAAAGTTAATTTCATACCATAGTGAATTATATGACGGGTATATTACGGTGAAGTCAATAACGACAGAATTCATACATTTTTACCTATATACATGTCGTGTGAAAATGCATTGCGATGAACAAGGGGTTAAAATCGGTTATTAAATTGATTAAATGTGTCAATTTCCTTGATAGTTATTACGATTCATGTTCGGCTCCTTCTAAAACAACCTCATGACGCCCAGTGGGTTTTCATAAAGTTCTGGCCATGAAAGACTGAGAAATAAAGTCATATGTCAAGAAAATGAAATGATGTGGGCAATTCTAGCATTGGGTAGTTTCAGAAAGGTTTTGATTTCTTTTTCAAATTACTTGAATAATTTGTTTCGATCCCTGGTGTGACTGTATGTGGCATGGAGATGGGGGCGCCTTCTCAACCTCGTGGGATTCCCCCGGGCACTCCAGTTTCCTCCCACTGCTAAAGACCCCTACGCGCAAGCGAATTATTGAAATCAAATTGAAACCATATGTTAGTCCCAAAATGACCTAGTTTGTGTCGAGTGGACGTTAAACCCCATTTCCTAAAGCAATGGCTTCTGATACTTGGGCTTCTTCCTGTCCAATCAAATCTATGACCGCCCGTCGTTTAATCTGGGGTCTTCCTTAAAACTTTGGACAGCGATTTAATGTATTAAAAACGGTGAAAGTATTGTTTGTCTCCAAACAGTGTTGTTTACACTGTAGCCTCGTTTATCACACAATTATTTTTTCTGCAATATTCTGCTATGTACTGGTTAATTGTGCCTTGTAAATTTCGTGTGTCATGACGTAAGCTTATGTAAACATATTTTGAGCTCTGTTTAAAACCGAATGCTATTAGTACGTAGTTAGCAATTGGTTGTTAATGTGACTATTGAACAGTCCTAATTTGGAACAGAAATTTTTCATTTATAGCAGTGTTAAGTGGGATTGGGTCCAATCAAACGAAACACTGAGATGGTTATGGTATCCATAGACTATTTTGTTTTAAACTGGCGATTTTCAAACAAATAGGGCTGGTTCCATGGACGAAATTGGTATAATTTAAATGGAGCTATATTGTGAAATATAGCATCAAAGATAATCCGGTAGGGGTGTTGCCAACACTAGTTTGCAAGATTGCTTTTCAGTTCAGCGTTGGACACCCAAACAGTGGATGAGGTCGTTTTAACCACTGACCTGGACACTTCTTGAATCATATGTATCCATTAAAAATCAAAGTTCAGGATGTTGGAAAACGCAAAGACTATTTTGTCAATACTTATTACAGTACCATGGTTATACCTAATCAATGGAATGACTAAATGGGCTGATTTTAGTAATACTTAAAAATTGTACATGAAAATCAACTCTACATTATCTTTGAATACTGAATAAAACGAATATAGTTTTCTTTGTCGACACTTTACTAAAAGCACCATTGTTTGCCGCGAGTTTCAAATATCACATTGCCTTTTGAGTGGTATAACAGTTAACTTTTACGATAATTGACATTAAAATAAGTAAGTAGCCTATCATAAACGTTATTTAGGTATTCCTGGTGTAGCTCGAAAATACTTATCTTAAGATTCCATGCGTTCACTCGGGCGAGGGGTCATGAAACATCTCTGGTCTCCAGTGTTTCCACAAGCCTAAACTTAGCGTTAGCGAAAGGCTAATCCACTGTTTTTCAGCTCATCTTACTAACAGAGTGACGTGTCTTTCATAATGCTATGTGGAAAAGATTGCACCACACAAAAGCAAAAATAAGTTTTGAAGGAGTTTGTTTTGAATTAAATTACTAATTTGGCTGTCGCTATTGGAATGAAAATTTTTGACTTAAACCTCCGATATAAAGCCTATACAGGTGCCCGTTTGTACTGACTATTACTGTCTACCTTTAAAAATCGACAATATTTATCCATTTTTGATTTGTGAAGGAAATCTATGAATTATTTATTTATCAAAAAAGCACAATATTTCTATCAAGTTAGTTGAAACACATATACGTAACATGACAGTCATGCGGTGAATACGGCAGTGTTTGAGTGGGATGAGGTCTAATATAATCAAACAAAAACTGCGAAGAGTTTGTGGTTTGTTCAGCCTGTGTTAGTACTGCTTTGAGGGTTTTAAAATCTCAAACTGAACTCATTTGTAAGAAATTACTGGAATCGTAACGAAAGTGACACAAAAACAATCACCACATTTTCTCTGGAGACTCTCTGGAGACAGTTATAAAGTTTTAAAAAGTATATCGGTAAGAAGTCTATGGACTACCATGGCCGTCAAAACAACAAAGTTTTTACACAAACCAAATTAATGACAAACGGTCAGTGATTTTTAAATGGATAAACAAACCAGGATGATTTTAAGTTCAGTTGATGGAACAATGAAGCAAGACTCAAATGATAATTAATCCAATGATTAGAAAGAACTGTGTTACCCAATCGTCAGTATTTCATTGAAGACATTAACACTGTCGACCAAAAACTAAACGTCCATCAAACGGATACTTCATTGACCAAAGTTCAAAATGGCAGTCTCATACACCAAACATCAAAACCGTGTCGAAGAGACCTAAATGTCTTGGGCATCCGATCAACCAAAGTTACTATAACCAATGTAAACACTATCTAGAAAATATCCCATCGGGGCAAACATTTTCCGCTAGAGCACCCGGCAAGAGTATACCCGTTTTTATTGGTACGGGTGGTGCAGAAATGTCGGTTATGAAACCCCACTTTACATTATTTCAAATTAGTCTTGAATGCCACCCAACTACGATATAGTCATTATGTACTGTTTGTGGTTCAATCCTAGATCGTTTGTCTTTAAAGAAAGTTTGTATCGGGTTATAGTTTATATGGCGCTATATACCGTACTTTTAGTCTCGAACATTTGTAGCTATTGCCTTTAGTTTGGTTTGTTAAAAGCAACTTTGTATTTTTGGGAGAAAAAGTAATCCAAACTATCGTTCTTTGCCTACTGAAACTTACTTTTGTTACTAATAGCAGCCGTATGGCTGATGTCAATAAGGATTTAGTATTTAATGACATCTTAGAATGTTTTTATATATCTTAATTTATTATCACTTTTATTTCGGCATATTTTATTCATGAATGTTTTGACGCGGTGTTGGACTTTTACATCTAGCATTTAACAACCCCATAAGGGGCAACATACTTAACAAGCTTGACCCTTATCTGGACAGTTTTTCCCGGGGTTTCGAATAAATATGAAATAGTTATATTAGGTGAAATAAACCTGTGGCGTCTATATAGCTAATTTAATAGTCACAAATTTAATGTTCTACAGTCTATGGATTTTATTATTTCTAAAGAAGGAGATAAAGAGCATTACATGTGAAATCTCTATTGAACTAGTCTAGCATTAAATGTGCCGTCAGTGGTTTTCAGATTATTGGTATTTTAAATGTCAACGTATGTAATTTAAAGATATATTTATTTCCTTGGCAGCCTTGGTCCTAAATACATCCATCGATACTAAAATATATTTAAAATGGCTTAGTCTTTTTGATTTGGATTTTATGTGTTGATTAGTGTTCTGGTATGACAATCTGCCTTCGTTGAATATTAGCCAGTGTTGAGCTTTTGTGTTTGTGTGCTACAGTCAAAACAATAAAACCACCATTTAAATTAAAATTAGAAAGTCCACTTAATCTTTTGAAACAAATATTTAATCATATCCACCTTAGAAATGGTTTACATGGTATAAAAAAACTTATATTAAACTAATTTGAAGGCGAAGTAGCCAACCAACAAGCGTATTGAGAACGTGCCCTTATTCTGCCTGGGGATGTGACGCAACCCTTGGGTTATTTGTCACTAGTTCTCACAATGTTACCTAATAATAAGAAGAGATTGTTAAAGAGCTAATCCCAATAATTTTTTGAAGAATATAACTGCTTAATTTTGTGTTAAAATCCCTTAAAATTCCCTACAAAAGGGCCGAGCAACTTACTCGGTATTTGTGATACGTTTTCAAAAACTTAATCACGTCAGTCATCTTCTGAAAATTGATACTTGTGCCCTGTGCTGTATTACGTAAAACCAGGCTTTCTTTTAAATAAAAATAATGTGTAGGTGAATATACCTTTCGCTATCAAGTACAGCACATGGGCCATTCACTGTACAGACCTCTAAAGGTACGGGAATCGATTATCAGGTCACCAACGAAAAAATTAACCCCAAATCTTAAAAAGGTTACGTGTCCGGATAAGCAGTTTTGACGTTCACGTCCAAACGACTCAATATTTTGAGCTGAAATTTTGAGAAACGATCACTTCACCATTCTCCTACATTTTGGCGTTTAAATTTCATATGTACTCAGACTTTTATTTTTGAGACTCTGTTCAAATCGGGACTGTCCCTTTAACACATAATGTCTTTAATTTCTCAAGAGATAATAATGATTATAATACAAAATATACTAATATGCAATTATGAAAGTGTGTAATTATGAAATATGCAATTATAAAAATATGAAATATGCAATTATGAAAATAACAGTAATTGCATAATAATTGAATTACACAATATATATAAATATGACGTCATGTGTCAGTAATAACTAATAATGAAAATACTAATTCTAGAACGCTGATGCGTGATAATTAAAAAGTTTGAGATGCTTTCTCATTATTAACGATGGTTATGACGTAACCATATTACTCGAGATCTGAACATGAACTCGTAAGTTATTTGTTCCTCACATTCGATATGAACACGAAAGGTTATTTTATCGAATGTGAAAGATCGCTAATACTTCATACAACCTAATATGAGTATCTAGTTTATACGTTACAATTTAAAAAAAAATATATTTGAAATATCTAGACATTAAACCAACATAATATTTATTATAGTTGGACATAATTAACAATATAAATTTACACGGAAGGTATATCAGCGTACTATATACAGCTGATGAATATAATGAAAATGAAATATATTGAACATAGAATGACTTACCTAATAATAAGAATAGATGTTAGTGTACAACAATTATATGTTTGTTGCACACTATGACAGTATTTTCGTATTCGCCTAATGTTTTTGAGATGATAATAACTTACAAATGGTGTTGATATAATTCTCCAGATACAAGTTAGAATCAAATACATGTATTAAACAGATGTTTCTTGATGAATTTGACAGCTAGGTCAAGCTGCCTCCTGTACGAATAGTGAGATCACGGGTTATCTGCGCTGAATTTTAGAAAATTGTTCCTCGTCTAAGTCTAATTTTATTTTTGTGTCGAGTGGACGTTAAACCCCATTTCCCTCTCTCTCTCTCTAATTGTATTTTTAATTGAATTACGTCAAAGTATAAGTGAATTTATAGTCCGTGTTTTCTGATTGTATGGTTGCAACGCTTGGTATACAGACTACAAAAATGACACCAGAACCACACCTTGGTGGACTCCTGAAGCTGAAAGTGTGTGTGTGTGGGGGGGGGGGTATCATTGTCCACTATAAGAAATAATATGAGCAAAACTACACCCACGATTGTCTAAACGCGTACTGATACCGTTGTGAACTTGTCGAAAATTTTGCAGACTCCCGTACATTTTGCTGGGCAAGGGAATAATACGCGACCATTTAGCTGTTAAAAGATGCCCTGTAAAATTTAATGAGAACTGAAAAACTTTCAACAAGGCGTGAATAGGCGTGTTCCTGAACGTCAGAGTGAGTGTAATGAGACCTACGTTCAGAGGGGCAATGTCTCTAGATTTCCATCCAGGTTAGCTTTTGTAAACAAAGGAAACAGACAAAAGTACACCTCTTCTGATCAACAAATTACATTTAAACGCGTGCGCAAACAGTATTGTATATATGGTACAGATGGACATTCTTGCTGGCAATAATCAGGTTTGTCATACCGACTAGAAAATATACTAATCACATCCGCTGCGCTCTTTAATATTCAGTTACTTAAATAATGGAGGTAATTTTACCGAATACATCTTTCCAAGATCTCATTTCTTCAGATCTTTTTTCTCTAAAGGATAAATCAAAAGACACAGAAACATAAATTGCACATCGAGTTTGTTCTTTATACCACATCATTTTAAATACATCAAACGAGAATGTTATAAAACATTGGTGATATATTATTTAACATTGTGTAAATCATTGTAAATGATCATGTATGAAATAATGTTAATCAAGGATTGCATGTCCCCAAAAAAAGATATCATGAAAGTTGCTTATTTTAAGTGAATGTTGCAATGGTTTAACTTTGACTGTTTGTGGTTAGTTGTAAAGTCCTGTTTTTTATTGTTGTTTTTTATTCTTTTTTCCGCTTTTGGGGGACGGGTGGGAGGTATGCCTCAAACATAACTAATTTATAGTAAAAGAACATTTAATAGAATGGACCGTCTTATCACTAGTCGAAGTAACACGATGGGCATAATCGAATCAACGCGATTGGTCTAAATTGTACACTTTATTTTATCCTGAGAGTTCCAACCCCTGTAAATAAGTTCTAGACGCCAGACTTCCACCGAAGGGGGTATCGCGGGCAATTGTTTCCTAAGAAACTTGGAGAGAGAGAGAGAGAAATGGGGTTTAACGTCCACTCAACACAAACTAAGTCATCTCAGGACCAACATATGGTTTAATTTTTTATTTCAATAATTCGCTTGCGCGTAGGGCTCTTTAGCAGTACAACCGGGAATTCGAAACCACGCCAGGTGACTCAATGACAGGCTTCATGATACAGCACACACCTGCTAACCATTCGGTCATCCAACTCCTGGGGACCCAGTAAATATCCTCGCCCTAATTCGTTTGTATTTAGATTTAAAAGGTATATCTGATTGTTGTGTAGTAATTGGTAATCATGTTACATTCTTCATTAAAGTCAGTACATTACGCCTGAAATTATCGGTATTTGAGCTGCAATGCAATTTTGATATTTATATTGTACGTTATCCTGTTTTATTTTCAATAAAAGTTATAAAACGGAGTACATAGGTTGCTAATTCTATTATTACACCTGAGCTTACATGTGGGATCTATATCACCTGTAATGCAATTTGGATTTGATTGTTGATATTTTAAAAGTTTTTCCTTGATTTATTAGTTTATGACATGATATGTTAGCGTGTGCGAGCAAAATGTATGATAATTGTATTGACCACGGAAATTCGACAAAAAGGCTCAAATTTCTTAAAATGTTCACATTAAATTAAACGTTAAATTTTGTATATTATGGAAAGCTATTTTCCTTTAAAATATATTTTACCAGGTAGCTTGGATACTTAATTAATTAGTGAATGTCTTCATTTTCAATAAATTCATATAGCCAATTAATGCAGCTACAATAGTGACTAATCCCATGTTCACGCCCTAAACACTAATAGTGAAGAGTTATCTTTGAGTCAAACGGTAATCACAGAGCCAACTTGATACCATATCAAGAACACAGGCCATAGACGTTATGTTTTGAGAAACATAACCAACCCCCGGCGGAAGCAAACGATGCTTTACGCGTAATCGGAACAAATGCTTAGCAATTAATGTGCAATTTTTCAACTTATTATTTTTTTTATATAAATATAAAGCAATATCGCAACTTGCTTGATTTTGTGATAAATACTCATTTGATCATAAGACACCAAACCATTGTTAGAATACCTACTTGTTTTGTGGCATGTGTGTGTTGTTTAGATTTCGTTATCAAGCATAATTAAATCCGGTTTAAACGTCGTAGGTAATTGTTATCCATAAACTTAAAACATCTACAATGACACCTATGACTATGAGCTTCCATATTATGACGAATCAAGTTATTCGGATTATTTTATTTAATTTATAAACATCCGTACTGCATCATAATCCCAATGTGTGTTAAAATTTTACTTGAATGAAAAACGTTATTAAATTGTTTTTCACGGGAACGTTAAATTAAACCACATTCCAGATACACCAGGGTGGTAAAATTTAAATGTTCTTTAATTTCGTATGAAATATTAAAATAAATTTGATACTTATTATGACAGCGCACTACATGTTTAAAACTCCGCATATTACGTTTCTGTTTAAGGCACGAGTGACATGATTTTCCAAACATTAATTTAAGATCAAAAGCTTTATAAACAGGTCGGATGATTAAGCCTATATTAGTCACATGATTCGTGTCATTCATCATGTTCCCCTTGTCAGTGATGCAGGACGGAGGGTCTGTCAAGAGCAGCTATGTAGTCGTTCGGATGGGACGAAAAACCGACGTCACGTATACACATTGGAGTGCACATAAAAGATCCCCTGGCAGTTGGAATTCGATATAAGAGTAGGCCATAGCGCCGCTGCCCGGACAAAATTTCCCTCATAGCACACTGTATGGCGTATGCCCGTCTTCATTAGCCCAGTTTAGGAACAGAACTGTAGGACGTTGAACCCCATTTCATTTCGTGTCATTTTGTTTGTGTTGCAGTGGGATTTCAGTCAGATTCAACTTTTTTTTTTTTTAAGAACTGGGGGGGGGGGGGGGGCTTGTTCTCGCTGTATTGATACACTCATAACGTTGATAATTTTAAGTGCCACGATACAACCAAATCCTTGATCTTTATTAGAGTTGTTTACAATGAAATGATCCATTATGTCAGTGAACACGCTTATCCGTCATAAGTATAAAAATTATGACGAAATTTGGTAAAAAAAAAAGAAAAAAAAAAGGAGTATTACAGTGCCTAATAGTCATTTAAATTGTTTTATAGCAACTCATGAATATAAATTTTATATCTCTAAAAGGTTTCCACCTCCATTCGATACATCATTTTTACAAGTACCATACGTCATGCGCGATCTCGGGTTGTGACGTGACTACACCAACCACACATTTCCTGTAATAATAATTGGGCAAATTGATGAAACGTTTTGTAAACACACGTACTCGGAAATAAGCTGAATATTACACATTAGTGATTTGCTCACTTAAGCCTTAAACAGAACAATGGAACGACCATGGGTTTTTTTCTTCTGTAAAAATAAGAATCGATCGTGAACTGCAGTATTTGCAATCAGAGATCCATCTATTTAAATTTGTTAGATCAACATCATTGTCTTAAAAGGTATACTTTACTAGTAGTATTCATTCATTTTTATCTTCACCAAAGGTTATATACAATAACAAATATTTAAATAACTTATTATGGCGTGCTACCTGTGGTGGACAACCACCTTATACCCAACAGTTTGACTTGAGGAAGATTCTCAGCTAAGTGAGTCCGCATGCCGGAATAATGATCAGTGCTATTATAATAATACTAAGTCAAAAATACAGCTCAACTTTAAGGAACTTTAATGGGGTGAGATCTCTCAAATAATAATCATTTGTCATCTCACCCGTTCCTCGCATTTTGGAACCCTAATTAATGTATAAATATGCCAAATAATTAACTTGTGGGTTTAGAATTCGTCGGTTTATTGCACTTAAAAGAATAATATCCCGGCCTAGATATGAAAATAAATCACCCCTATTATTTAGATCTCAGTTACACGCGCAAAACGTTTTTCAAATCTATCATGAAGCCCTGAATCACTACTTAAGAGTTGTCAAAACGACCAGAAATGATTTTACACGGTTCCTTTGTTGCTATTTAACTTATGATTTATCACAGGAAGCATGTCGCCATCCTCTGTTAGGTTGATAAAAAGACATCTGATAACCTTGTCAAAACAATAGCAGACATTATTTGAGAAAATACACTTAAATGAATGAACACCCACGAATTGACATTAGAATAAATTGACATTAAATGCGCCTGGATGTGATGGATTGTTCAAATAGTGTCTCCCATTAAAAAAATGTAACGCCTCATACGGAACAAGACCCTCTTTTGAATATGCAACGTTTAAACTGATCAGTTGTGCAAACTTCATGCTGGTCAAAATCATATTTTTTGAAACGCTAACTATCGATAGGATTTGACCTCTCATGAGCCCAATGTTTTTGTGAATCACAGAACACAGAATTTCGAAAGGGTTCGTCCTCTTATAACCCCTATGCCTCACGCCAAACTTGAAAAAGAATCCATTAAATTAGCCTATATGGCGTTTGTGCGTTTTGGAGTAACTCGCTGGACCTTAGTATACTTCATGACCTGAAAGCTTCACTCTACATTTGAACAGATTCTACAAATAAATAACCTATATCGCATTCACAAGGTTTTCGGTGTAGGAAGTCGCGTACTCGAATGTCGATCGGGTTCACTCCCACTTGACCCCAATGCTTGTCACCAAATCTGAAAAGAATCGAATTTAAACTATAGCCTCGCCATGGAAGCTGTGGTACGCTGAATATCGACAGGGGCCCATCATCCCATGACCACAATACTTCCCACCAAATTTGAAAGAGATTCTTCAATAATAATCCCCAGACTTTTTTAATATTCGGGTTCAGATCTTACCACACCTACTTCCCAATATGTGCATTCATAGACCGTATATAGATGGACAGGCAACAAGTCCCTTTAGTTGGGTTCTCGTCCGATCGCACGAGACACAACGAGATCTCAATGTCAACGGTAAACCAAGCGAAGTGATTCTTGACATTGCGGGATTTTACACAGATTAATCCTCCTTAGAATTTACTATAATATTATAGTTACTCAGTAATTTCCATACCCATAAGTATTTCTATCTGGTAGTGACGAATTTCTCCCGTTTAGAACTTTGAAATTTCCAAATAATAAATTCAATATTTTTGTAGTTTTTGTAAGCATTTTGGTTTTGCTTAATAATCCAAATTTCCGTATGTATGAAGGAATTTAAAATTATGAAAATAAACTTCGGGTATAATAATGTCCAGAATGATGATTAATTGTGCAGAAGTAAACATTAAAAGAGAGTTTTAGTAGGTTTGTTTTTTCAACGAAAATTCGACATGGGTTTTTTTCGGATTTAAGACGATGTTTTGATAAATTTACAAACCAATTACCAATAGTCTATTTATGTATGGGTTGGAAAAGTGAGTAGCAAGATTAATAAAAGTATTATGAATTGATTTCTGTTTCTTTGCTTTTAAACTTAATACTGGTAATTGCGCGAGGGGAGGTAATTTTATTTTAGTCATGATTGTCAGGTCTGAATTTTGCCGCGGCGCATAATTCTAAAGGCTTTGTGGACGTTGCCTGTCCATCTATACACGGTCCATGGTTCATTAAAGGGCATTATCGGTGTCAGTCATTATTACATATGTAAGTATAACTGCTTAAAAGCATTATCCAGTAATAATATCCGCATATAAATTGTATCAAATTTCATCGAAGTATCAGATAAATTCTGGGTATCTTTTTATCTTAGTTATTTCAGATAGATAACTGGTGCTGTGATTGTATTGAGTCTTTTTTTTTGGGGGGGGGGGAGGGTCCTTTTTTACTTTCTAGTCCCTAAAGACAGTCGCACATCATACCATTACCGCCACATTTAAGTTCCGTTAGATGACATAATGCTTCGCTGCGCACATTAGCTATGGCATGGTAGTCAGTGTAATGAATATAGCTATTTTTGGAAAAGAAGAACTAGCAATCCGACTCCGGGAACGTATTTTGTACAGCTTCAGTAACACATCTAACCACTGAAGCAGCACTGAACCCAATCGAATTATATCGCACTTAGAAAAACGCTTCTGCTACCGCCACAATACCGAATTTTCTGATTACATGCCGTAAATTGTAACGTCAAATATTAATTCTTTAACATAAGTAATTACTGGTCCTGTAGTTTAAATCAATCAAGTGTACTTTTCAATTTAATCATTATGTATTTTGGTATACTACTTTCAGACATGGTCCCGGAATTATATAAATCTTAACGTATATGTTCCAGCTGGAACTGTAGGACATGTGTAATAAGATCAGGATAAGAAATTGACGTTCATCTTAACATTAAACCGTGTCAGGCAACATAAAACGGCAGTTTCTATTAATCAGCTCATGCAGTAACTCTAAGAATCTAATGGGGCTGGGCTGAACAGGGAATTTCACTCCCTTTGTCATAATAAAACAACATGTTAAATCAGTAGGTCCAGCTGACAGATGTTTGGCACTATCAGTGAGGATAGAAAAAAAACTGGGGAAAAACAATCCGCTTGCGTTATGTCGAAAAGTCAAATGCTCGCAGTAAACACCAGATACCTGGACCCGTGGATTATTTACATATTAAAAACTGTTCGTCCTATAAGTTCCATACGGTTTAAAGTCCTATAATACGGTTCACATCGTCGTTCGTTGGTTGCTGGAGTTTATCGTCCACTTCCACCGGGGGTGATATCGATTAACAGTTAAAAGCATTCCATTAGGGTTTTTCTTGCACGTGACTCCCCCTCGGATAAACGTTACCTGAAAAGAGAAAAGACGAACAAGCAGCAACACAGAACAAAACAATTAAACAGATTAAACCATTTATAGAAGACAAAATGCGTGGCATAAATCTTCAATTCTCAGTCTTGTGATTAAGCTACAGATTTTGCCAGATGGGTGATTGACCTCAGCGTTTACAACCAGGTCGTTATTTAATTTGAATCTAAAAGTATTGGCTCTGGCCAACTTAGTTTTCCTTTCAGATTTAATCTTAGTTTTAACAATGCTGTTAAATTCATGAGCACTCGTTGTCGGGGCTTTTAATTGATCAAAATGTGCATATATGTGACAATCACACTTAAAGCGGGAATTTCATATTATCTAAGAAAGTCAAAACATAATTATTTGTCTTTGTCTTTTGCTCAAAAGGTTGTCAACTCACTATTATACGATCATGGGCATTATTTTACAGGCATTAAAATGACTGACACAGAAAATAATAACACAATTACCCCCCCCCCCTGTTTTCCCATTCCCCTCCATGGAATGGCGATCTTCAAACGTTTGAATTTGAAGTTGAAAGTGATATTTTAGCCAATTTCTCAACTGGCAAAAGTGAATTATAGGATTATTCTTTAACACGGTAGGACTGTTTAAAGATAGAATCTATTTTAGGGCTTTATTTTAATACATTTTAAAAATGTAACTTAAAAATATGAAATTGGAACTTTAAGAATTAAAACATTAAATCAACATCATACATTGGAATGAAATGAAATAGGGTTTAACGTCCTACTCTTCTGCAATTAACCTGGGCTATTGGAAGACGTGCATATAATAAACATAATCCCAAAGTATGCCGTATACAGCCCACCCTAGAACCGACTCAAGCCAGTATATACAATAAATATTTCGTTTATTTCCTTCCTAACCATTATTTCCAACGTTGCACATTTATGCCGACCTGGGTTCCATAAATTATATGTGTCGATTCTGTACGCCACACACTGCAGTTAACCCACAACATAATAACCAGTTATATGGAATATAATCACCGTTTGTTTTACATATAGAGTGGCGTTTAGATAAGTTTTCTTTTACCTTTTTCAAGCATACATAAATGAGTTAACATCAACGCGATTTCGTCGGTGTGTTGAATGCTCTCAGATTTTCGGGTATCACCGTCCCCACCCAGTAAGTACTATTGGCCACATATCTTATTTAGTCTTTGCTCGTTTTCCGTCTAATTTGAAGTGTCATGTTCGATAATATACGGGAGCTGAAACTAACAAAGAGTCTCAAAAACAAAAGTCCGAGTACGTATGAAATTTAAACTCAAAAAAATAGATGAATGGTGTATTTAAACTGTCTCAAAATTTCAGCTCAAGATATTGAGTTTTTAGGACGTGAGCATCAAAACTGTTTATCCGGACACGTAACCCTTTAGGATTTCTGGTCAATTTGTTCCTTTTGTGACCTGAAAATCGATTCCTGATCCTTTAGAGGTTCATAAAGTGAATGACCCATATGCTGTACTTGATAACGAATGGTAAATTTCACCTACACATTATTTTTATAAAATAAGTCTGGTTTTATTCAATCATCGCTTAATACACCTTGGGACACCGGTCACCATTTCCAGATGAAGACTGACGGGTTTAATTGTTTGAAAACATGTCACATAAATTGAGTTCATTGCTCCGACCTAAGGTAGGAGATTTTAAACGGATTTGGCCCTTTAAATTAAAATGAAAATAAAAACTATTATTAATTTGTTTTAGAAACTTAGATATATACAGAACGACTTAATATTGAAATTTATATAAAACTTTAGATATATGTTTGAGTGGTGCTTAAATTGTCCAGATCCGTTTACGTGCCAAACATCTATTTCATGGGGAACCCAATTAAAGAGTGAAATCAAGATTAAGTTTGTTGAAATTTGAAATTATGACTGCTACCTTTGTTGTAAAAGGTTTTATTTCATCTATTTCTGGGGGTTGGGATGGCCTAGTGGTCTAGAGTGCCGCGCTTCGACCTCTAGCTGGCCGGTCACCTCTGGCTTGCGGCTGTGGTTTCGATCCCTGGTGTGAGCGTATGTGGCATGGAGATAGGGGCGCCTTCTCAACCTCGTGGGTTCCTCCCACTGCTAAAGACCCCTACGCGCAAGCGAATTATTGAAATAAAATCGAAACCATATGTTAGTCCCAAAATGACCTAGTTTGTGTCGAATGGACGTTAAACCCGATTTCTCTCTCTCTTTCATCTATTTCTATTCTCACATTTCTCAGTAGTAGCCCTGTACTTGAGTACTAGATTAGCGGTCGGGGCAAAAATAAACCCCAGCACCGTGAAGAGGCATATTTCGACAGTGTGAACTTCTAGAATCTTCTAAAACTCATGATGAAATCAAGTCAGGAATGTGCAGGAACAGCTTTTGTGTAAGACTATGGTCTTTAAGACCATATTGTGTCTTTGGAAAATTATTAAATTCTCTGTCTATAAAATTAAAATCCCACGTACTTAGTAAACGTGAAATATAAGCTATACATAAAAAGTCAGTGATGTTTTGGTAAAATCATAACCTGTGACAAAAGTGTCCATCACGTTCTTCCTGTTATTGGACCTGTGGTTAGTAGACATAATATGGTGTCATCACCTGCTTTATTTGTGTGAAATTTAGGAGGTTATTACGCATTTGGAATGGAAATTAACGTCAAGGCTAAATCTTGGACGTGCAGGGATGGGGGTATAAATTCGAGTGTAGACCAAGCCCCATTAGAAACTCACCCAGATATTCAAGCAGCCATTATCTGTTGAGAACAAGGGACCTGTGCAGTCATTCAGCTTGGCAATAAAGTTCTTATACTTTAAATACTGTGGTATTATTTTACGATCACAAGAACACAACAAAGAAGAAGTCCTATAGTACTACAGTGTTGATTTGGTGCCGTGAATTCCAGGGGCAGATAGAATTAGCCAAATTTTTATTTTTTGTGAGTATCTCTTTTCGATTTTTCACTAGTTTCTATCTGTAATAATGGCTGAAGAATTTTATAGAAATTTAGGTGCCCAGTTGATAGGTTTGTCTTCCTCAATATCCACAAATTCGGTAGCTAATATAATTGAACCGTATAAGGGGGATCCAAAACAATTTAAGGAATGGATCAAAAATATTGAAAAATACTGTGTTCTCGCCTCAGTACCTGAAGACCGGGTAAAGTTAGTCGCTTTTCAATCAAGTAGGGGGGTCGTAAGTCATTTTATACAAAGAAAAATGATGGCAAATGCCAATTTGACGTGGGATGCTTTAAAACAAGATTTGATTAACACTTTTTCGGAAATTACCGACACACAACAGGCATTGGCAATTCTAGCAAAAATCAGACAAAAACCTGAGGAAAACGTGCAAAACTTTAGCCGATGAAGCATTTCCAGGTTATGCCGGACAGGGAGAATTTGATAGGCAACTAATTAATTTGTTTGTCGACGGACTTCAGCTCGAAAATATCAAAACAAAAATTTTACGAGACGACCCGCAGACTTTCGTCGCAGCAGTAGATTTGGCCAGTCAAGAACAAAATATTAGGAAAAGGTTTGCGTTAAGATTAGGCGGACAACACACACGCGTAGATACAAATAGCGAACATGAACCCATGGATGTCGATTATGTAAGAAACCGCACGTGTGGAATATGTTTTCGTCGGGGTCATGTCAGCCGCGAATGCAGACAAAAGCGAAGTGTAAACGAGGTTAAGACGAGTTTTCAAGGAAATACGACTTGTTGGTTTTGTGGCGTAGAAGGGCATTTTAAACGCGACTGTAGGAAATTTGAAGACTATCTTAAATCAAATCCAAGATTTCAACGACGGGGTACATCAAGTAAGCCTAAAACTCCACATAAACGGGGAAACTAAGGTACTCTTTTCGGGGGGCTTACGGGAAGAGTAGATATAAAAAGCCCTTTTCTGGTATAAATGTTTCGGGTTGTTCAAGTTCATGTTTGATTAAAATAGAAAAGCGAAATTTTCGATCATTAGTTGACACTGGGGCTCAAGTATCTTTAATTAGTAAGCAGGTATATGATTCTTTAAAATATAAACCAAAGTTGGACAAAAGCAAAATTATATTACAGTCAGTAAATGGACTTGAACTTAAATTGGTAGGTTCTGCAAATTTGGAATTTCAAATTAAGGGTAAAAAGTTAAGACACGTATTTCATGTTGTTTCCAATATCAATAGAAACGTAATTTTAGGTCGGGATTTTCTCGTTTCTCACGGTTGTAGGCTTTTCTTTGATTTAGGATGTATGAAAATTGGAAAAATGTATGTTTCCTTGGATAATGACGCAGAAATATCTTCTGTTCTGCGAATAGCAAACGATGTAATTTTAAAACCCCAGACAAGGTACATCATTCATGCGAAATTGAAGAGACATAGTTACGGCAGTGAACAGGATGTTTTCATGGTTGAACAAGCAGCTAAAGGGTTTGTGAGTAGCGAACCGGGACTTATGGTCAGCAATTCTTTGTTCAGCATGGAACGTGCGAAAACTTTTGGTAAAAGAATCCCAGTCTTTATTGTAAACGGTACCAACAAAACGTTTCGATTAAAAAGCGGATGTGTTATTGGGCGTGCTGTCGATGCGTTTGACAGTACGATAGCGTCTGTGGATCAGGTTTTACGGGGTGCTTCGCAGTGTACTGATACAAATTTAAATGAAAAATTTTCTAAGATCAAGGTGCCAGATACCGAACGCGTTAAGTTATTTAATCTTTTGAGGAAAAATCATGATTTATTTGCGATAAGTGACTCATAGTTAGGGCATACAGATACGGTAAAAATGACTATTGATACAGGTAACCATTTCCCCATTAAACAGCGGGCATATCGTACTCCATTAACGTCTATACCCATTGTTAATGAGGCTATCGATGACATGTTACGTAATATCATAAAAGAAAGTAACAGTCCTTGGTCATTTCCTATTGTCTTAGTAGACAAGAAAGATGGAACAAAACGATTTTGCGTTGACTTTCGGAAGCTTAATAAAATCACTAAGACCGTCAGTTGGCCCCTACCCCTCATTGAGGACATGTCAGGGCGCTTAGATAAATCAGAATACTTCACAACTCTTGATATGAAATCCGGGTATTGGCAAGTTTTGGTCGATGAAAAAGATAAGGAAAAAACAGCGTTTGTATGCCATAGAGGGTTGTTTGAATTCAATGTTATGCCATTTGGAATTAATAATTGTCCAAGTATTTTTTCGCATTGAATGGCACGCGTTCTTAAAGGACTTGAAGATTATGCAATATCATATATCGATGATATACTAATTTATTCTCGTTCAAAGCGAGAACATTATGAACATATTAAGCTTGTATTTGATCGTTTGCGACAACATGGGTTGAAATTAAAACCCTCTAAATGTAATTTTTTTCAACAAGAAACTAAATATTTGGGTTTTGTCATCACTCCCGAAGGAATTAAAACAGATCAGGATGAGGTTTGTGCTATTAAGGGTATGGATCAACTTCGTACGGTAAAAGAAGTTAGGAGTTTTATGGGAATGTGTAGTTATTATAGACGCTTTATTCCTAATTTTTCTAACATTGCTGAACCTTTAATCAAATTAACGAAAAAATATGCAAAATTTAAATGGACATCTAAATGTCAAACTGCTTTTGAATTTTTAAAAGAGAGTTTAACGACATTGCCGTTATTAGCTTACTCAGATCCTAATTTACCGTATATACTTTATACTGATGCAAGCGATACATCTATAGGCGCAGCGTTAGTGCAGGTGCACGAGGATGGAAACGGGGGGAAAAGTCGAACGCCCAATTTACTTTTTGTCACACAAGTTGTCAAAGTCTCAGGTGAAGTGGAGTGTTGGAGTGTCCGCATTCATAATCATGTAAATGAATGCGTGTTATGCCAATCGAGGTCTTTAACTAAACAAATTCCAAATGCAGTTCTATGATATACCACCTTATGCTTTTGCGAAGATAGGGTTAGACTTATCGGGGCCGTGTCCCACAACTCTTTCGGGGAACAAATATATAATTAGTTTTCAAATAACACACTATTTATGGATAACAATTACTATGGTTTATTTCACTGCGACGTTTCAACAAGATTTCACAAGTCGTTATCAAGCATATAACACAAATAAATAAAATGAAAATAATCTGGTTATATATATACACTAACAAAAAGAGCTAAAAATATTTGTGACCCTGAACTACTCCCCAACGAAGTCCAACATCTTACAGACGTCTTCACTAAACATAACGGGTATCCACTAAAGATGGTTAAAAAGATTATTAATTCCACAATATCCGACCTGCCAAAACCAGATAAAGAAAAACCTGATAAAGGCCCCATACGAGTGTTTATACCTTTCCACGGGAACATCTCCCACCAAATTAAAAGATTATTAAAACAAGAAGCACATATAGAAACCACATATCTCAAAGGCAAGACAACCAAAGAATTAATAAAAGCAAATGGAAAGATAACCTCCAACAAATCCATCTCCCCAAAAGGGTGTGTTTACCAGGTCACTTGCAGCTGTGGGGATTTTTACATTGGAGAATCGAAAAGACCCCTGGACATCAGAATCAAAGAACACATGTCAAAAACCACCAACAACCAATCTGCCATTGCCGAACACCTTATTGAAAACCCGCGCCACCGAGTGAACTGGACAAACGTCAAAAAGTTAGCTGTTAACTGCCATAACAAACGGAACCGAAGAACCCACGAAGCAATTAATATACGCAGGCATGAACCAAAACTCAACAGGGACCCAGGAATTTACATTCCAAGAGCGTATGATCGCATCATTAAAGTGTAGCTTTCATCGTCTCCGAACTACATTTAAAACAATTATTCTTTAATGTTAATATTTTGAGCGTTTTCAATTTGACACATTTCCTTAAATGAAATTATTTATAAAATTACTTTTACTGCATTTTGTTTTACTGTTAGAATTTATTCGTCATGGCTTCAGTTCACACCTACAATAACTGCTCCTTCATTCTTTATTATCACTTTCATCTATAACTAATTACTGTATATATATTTATTCATTATGTTTTTACTGTCAGGGCTGAGCGCTCGTGTCTCATTATACCTCTTAATAATTGTTTGATCCTTTGTTCCTGTACTCATATATACTAATTACAGTTTATAACCATCTGTGTACATTTGTTTATTCAACGGCTTGGGACAGTTGCTCATGCTTGCTGACTTTGCATCCCATTGGGGGGTTCATGCTGCTGTAGTGTATATATATAACCAGATTATTTTCATTTTATTTATTTGTGTTATATGCTTGATAACGACTTGTGAAATCTTGTTGAAACGTCGCAGTGAAATAAACCATAGTAATTGTTATCCATAAATAGTGTGTTATTTGATTATGTTCCAATTACTAAATGCCATTCAAAGAACATATAATTAGTTTTATTTGTCATTTTTCGGGTTATGCGGAGGCCTTTGCAGTAAAAAGTAAATCTGCCGAGAATGTCGACCACTTACTTATAGAGGAAATTTTCCCTCGTTATGGGGCGCCATTAGAATTGGTTACAGACAACGGTAGCGAGAACGTAAATAGGATAATGAAGAAAACACTTCAAGAATTAAATATTAAACATGTCCTTACGTCGTTTTACCACCCACAATCAAACTCGCGTGTTGAGCGCATGCACCGCACGATGCACGACATATTATCTAAAAAGATCGCAGAAAGTTATAACACTTGGGATTTATACTTAAATCAAACTTTGGCCGCTATTCGATTTAATGTCAATGAATCCACAAAATTTTCTCCTTTTTATTTGTTGTATAATCGCGATCCTGTATTGCCATTGGACAACATTTTGAAACCTCGAAGGAAATATTTGGGAACCGATCCTCACGAAATAGCGTTGCAAAATCAGCATAAGGCTTTTCTTTTGGTTCACAAGAGGTTAAGGAAAACGCAGCGTAAAAACGCTGAATATGTCAATAGAAATGCAACTGACACCCTTTTTAAGGTGGGTGACCCAGTGTATTATAAAAACCATCTTCGAAAACATAAATTACAAGAAAGATGGACGCCATATTATCGAATAATCGAACAAACGTCGCCGGTCTCCTTTATAATACATAATCAATTAACAGGCCGAACTACAAAGTCGAATGCACAAGATCTGCATTAAGCGAAACTTGATAATTGGCAAATTCCGGAAAAACAATCCGATAAGGAAAAGTTGCTACGAAAGGCACAATATGTTGAAGATCCCTCGAGTTCCGATTCTAGCTCCGAAAACGAAACCAGTGAGCCCGATGATAATGTACCATTGGCACAACTGGCAACACGATTTAGGCGGGAAAGATCGGAAAGCGCGTTGGGCGGGGAAGATGTTCCATTAATGGAATTATCCAAGCGTCTGCAGGCTCGTGATGATCAAGATACTGAAAAGGTTATGGACACGAATAGCTTGTCATCAAGTGGTAGTGACACCTCTGATGATGAACGCAACCTAGATGCGGATGTCCTTGAATGCGATATCAAGAGCGATGGTAAATTAAAACCTGAAAAATCGCCGAACAAAAAGACGAAACAACTGTTAAAACTGATTGCCAGTATGCTATAATATTTGATTTTTTTACGTTAATGATTAATTAACTGAGGCGATTTTTAGTTAGGAATGCCAAAAAACAGTTGTGTTGTTCCAAAAACGGTTGGGTTACTAAAATTCGTAGACTTACTAGACTCACGATTTCCCTTGATTGAAATGTTACTCCTATGTGTGGACTGTAATTTTGTTTCATAAAACTTAAAAATCATTCGGACAAAAGCTTTAGACACTCTTTAGGAAATCTCTACACATAGCTATCTTAATAAATTACCACCGAAATTAGAACATTTAAGAGAAATTTCCATGGAAAGTTTAATTTATGAGTTACATAATTTGAGGCATTTAGAGAAAGACAAACCCTGGTATTTATGGTATTATATCTTAATAATTGTTGGTTCAGCACTTGTAATTCTCATTGGCTGTATCTGTTGCTATAAATGCAACCCAAAATTTAAAAAAATTCGTAAGTCATTATTCTAGAATGAAACAATGTGGAAATCGTCCTGAGATCAGTACAAGAGAAGAAATGACTCTATCAAGAAACAGCGAGTTAACAACTAATGGGAATGAATTAGCAACCATCTCGCCACCGACCACTGTTGCTCAAAAAACGTCAGTACTTGGTACACCTACTTCGTCATCAATAACTACGACTATTTCTGCCGCTACTGGTAAGAGGATTCCAAAGGAAAGGAAATTAGTGGAGAAATTATCTCCCGACTTTATTCTGCCCGATATAAAGGAAATTTTCCATGTGACTTCATAAGAAGTGTTGTGTTAAACAGTCATTCACGGAATGTGTGTATTTCATACAACTTTTGTTTTATGGGTGAATAACCCACTAATCAGTAACTGTTTGTGCGTATGTCGACAGCTTTTATATAGTATAACTATTGCGCTTATATAATATGTCCATATTATACTTGTATCTATATCAACATATATATATCCAGAGTGTTTCAGTTCCAGTACACATTGTTCGGTAGCTGTGTTGTCTATCAAACTGTCATTAACAATTAAACACGGTGTAACTTTTCACCTTTCGTGGTAACCAGAAGTCAAATATGTGACCCTACACGTGTAGACTGAGTGTATATTATCAAACAAAGTATGGAGGTCAACTTCATTAGGTCACATATTGTAGAATGACATGTGTTGTAGCAGAACTTAATTTCATACCATTATCTATTTGGAAAGGAATGATGGTTTGTTTCTGGAATGTGAATTGGACTTAAAGGATGCCAACCGATGAACGTTTAACAACAGTTTTGTGTCGTGCTTTACTATACGTGTGTAGTAGTGTGAATTGTTAGCGCGTTTAGGACACTTCAAGAATCACAAACTTTTTGAATTTGACTTAGTTTTTTTTAAAGTGAAATTTTATCATATGCATATGGAAATATTTTATGTTTCTTTGCCAGGCTTCCTTGTTCTCTAGTCTCCCCCTATTCCCCATACGACCTATAGTTTTTATTACATGTTTTTACTATGGTAACAACATGTCTTTAGCGAGGGAAGGTATGTAAGACTATGGTCTTTAAGACCATATTGTGTCTTTGGAAAATTATTAAATTCTCTGTCTATAAAATTAAAATCCCACGTACTTAGTAAACGTGAAATATAAGCTATACATAAAAAGTCAGTGATGTTTTGGTAAAATCATAACCTGTGACAAAAGTGTCCATCACGTTCTGCCTGTTATTGGACCTATGGTTAGTAGACATAATATGGTGTCATCACCTGCTTTATTTGTGTGAAATTTAGGAGGTTATTACGCATTTGGAATGGAAATTAACGTCAAGGCTAAATCTTGGACGTGCAGGGATGGGGGTATAAATTCGAGTGTAGACCAAGCCCCATTAGAAACTCACCCAGATATTCAAGCAGCCATTATCTGTTGAGAACAAAGGACCTGTGCAGTCATTCAGCTTGGCAATAAAGTTCTTATACTTTAAATACTGTGGTATTATTTTACGATCACAAGAACACAACAAAGAAGAAGTCCTATAGTACTACATTTGTTCCTGCATAATCCTAGCCATTGGTTATGAATTTATCTACAATCTTTGTGATTTTTAGAAGACCCCCCCCCCTACAATTCAACGCTTCTTTAGCATTGCTTTCCGTGAAATAAAACAAAAACTATCTGCAGTAATAGGTTTTAAACATGAACAAATAACAAAAAGAGTGATTAACAAAACGGCAGTAATGTGCTTACTTCTAATTGCGTATAATGTATATGATAAATTATGAATTTGTAGAGCGCAATTCTTTCCAGTAAACCGCTCGCTAGTCATATCTTGAAGATTGGTGTCTTTAGCTGTGGTTTATAAGTGTTCAATGTTTCAGATCTTTTGATGTCTATGGGAAGTCTGTTCCACAAAACTACACTGCATTGCAGAAAAGCATATTTTGTTCTTGATTTTGATGAACACATCGTATACTTATTCGTTAACAAGCACACCTAATATAGCGTTCTAATTGATTTTCATTGTGAATGACATCATCTATTTCAGGTCATCCCATAATCAGCAATTAATATTTTAGCCGTAAAACAAAAGTAAAGATTAGCTTAAGACCATAGCGTGATCTAAAAGGAACGGTAAGTTTTGACAAGACAGTTCATTTCCTTTGATACCTTCCTGGATTGCCCTTTTTGGTCCTTCATGTCTTCCAAATAACACAATCGTGTTTTCTGTCTTAATGTGTTAATCTAGTAGCTTCGTTAGGTGAAAAAGGTAAATGACAAAACCTGCTATCTACAAACATTGAAGATTATTTCTGGATCATTTCCCATTACTATAATGTAAAAACTAATGTAAGCAATCGATTGGTTAAACATTTTCCGGGGCCTGCCAACATGGTCTCGTTTTCCTTGTTTATTCCCGTCTTCTTTGATCTTTTACTAATGAAGCTGTATTCATAACATGACGACAGTTAAAGGTTGAGTCTAACAAATGTCGATAAAAGAGAGTACATATTAAATTTAGACGAAAATTGGATAACAGTAATTATATCAGAATGGATTAGGGTTAAAAGATTAGACCCCTTGAAAGTGGATAACTGGTCTATGTGCTCTTGTGGTTACTGGAACTGACTATTTTAACAGTTGCTCCCGGTTTCTCATGTTCTACTTCTCGCGGTCTTGCGACTTATCAAACATCAATTGTTCTGAAAAAGCAAATGATACATTACGTGACTTGCTTAGAGGGGGTCCTGGCTGTCAGTTTACGTTGAAATGAATGAAAGCATATCGTAATTTACAACACTCTTTTGGCATACTAGGCCTACAGCACTCAACATGAAATGGAAGAAGCTAACATTTATGGTATTGTACCCCGACTAAGGGACAGGTCAGGGATTTTTTTACAATGGGTTTGTCCACCTACCTGTTTCTTTGCTACACCTGCTAGCACAAAATAACTCTCCATCTAAAAGTATGTTTGATGGTGATAGATGCCTACCTAATCAAGACTGGTGAAAAGTGTTCAACATTTCCCCTGATGATCTGTCTAAGTCATATCAGTTTGACTCAACGATGCTTCGGAACATGATAACTCTGAATATAGTGAAGGAACCTGGTGTATATCTTCATTATAATGCCTTAAATTGATCATCATGGGTAATGGAAATTTTCAGGTTAAGCTGAAAATTTCCAAGCAATATGATTGTTTGGTGCTACGAAAAAAGATGAAGCAGTAATTTCTGGGAGCGGAGGCATCTGTTTATAGTCCATCCCTTTAATCTATGTTAATCTTGTACGTCGTTTGATCAGTCACTTAGATTATGTTGACATATATTTAAAGGGTTGATTATTATAGGGCGACATTATAAAAGAGTGATTATAGAGCAACAGAGACAACCGGCGTTTAATGATAAGTAAAGAAAATGTCTTTTAAAATCAGTCTTAAGCGGTTCATTCCAAATAATTCTTACTCTTATGTTGTTTTTTTTAAACCGATATACAATGATGTAGAACTGGGTAATAGTTACAACTTGCGTGAGTGTTACCTACAATTATAGTCAGTCATATTCTTCCTGTTTGCTTTATGTATACGGTCTTCTATCTTAATCCTGCTTTTTTATCTGCCATCTTTTCACTTAAAAGAGTGTCAGCTCTTTTGGTCGGTATTTGTTCGGCCTGATAAAATGGTGTGTGTTTTACAATCCGCATTTACTTATGCTAAAACAAATTCTGTTGGGGACGATGTTAAGACTACAGAGCTTCTGAAGATATCTGCGATAAGAAATTAACAGGTTGACCCCAGTTTAATGTCCGTGCCTAGACTAAAGGGTATCTGAAGATGTTGCCGATATCTGCGAATAAAAATTAACCATGTAAACAGCCGTGTCACCATAAATTCTGCAGTTTGGTCGGTTGGCAGTAAAACTGGGTTTACAATTTCATGGAATATATTGTTTTCGCACATCGGTATCTTACATAAAAACATAATAGTTGAGAGAGAAATGGGGTTTAACGTCCACTCGACACGAACTAGGTCATTTCGGGACTAACACTTTTTTTTAAGAAAAAATTATTTCAATAAATCGCTTGCTCTTAAAGACCGGAGGTCGGAGAAAACCCACGATGTTGAACAGGCGACCCTTTCCCTTGTCACGTACAACCGCGGATTTGAAACCACGCTAGTTTGAACATTCTAGCTCAATTTGAAGGAGAGTTATTGTGTCCCAAAAAGTGTTGGGGACAGACGGGCGAGCCAATTTTAATAGTCCCCTGCATTCTTCAAAGGGCGGGGGACAATAACGTCGACGTAGGTTCATCTCCTACGATATTGACGACTTGGTCACGCCCCCCCCCCTCCAAACTTTTTTTTCAAATATTCTCTCATTTTCAAGGGACTACTTTCAGACTCATTGTTTGGAGTACCATCATAAACATCATTTGAATTAAAATGTTTCGGGTCTGTATGGAAAATTGTAAATAGTGCATCACAATATCATTGAAACTGCTTTAATTTTTCAGCAATTTTTGTTATATTAAATACATATTGTTATCATTTGTATTACTTCTTAATTCACCCCTTGAAGCTTGGTTTCGTAAAATAATTTGTTATAATTTGTATTCGGTATTCATTCACACTAATAGTCTACTATATGAATGTGGAAATGTCAAGCTGTATGATTGATTGGTAAATATGATTGTGTTTCAAACGGTACTCCATAAAAATAAATTTGCCCCTCAATAATTATGTCTAAGTAACAAATACTATATCAAACCCCCAAAATGATTATTGTTCTAACATAAATGAATAATAATCTATCCAAAATTTAGAAACAGGCCTTGACAACGGCGGCCATGAAAGCTTAGATTGTGATAGTTCTGTTTTCAACAATTTACAGAACGGCCCAAATGAATTATGTTTATATTATAAGCTGTGACTGTTCTTGCTAATGACGCGCAGTAGTCTACAATATTACAATTTACCACCTGATGTGATAGTACAAGTCAAAAAGTATTTTTTGCATTTTTATTTACCTTTCTGTGTCCAATTACCGCTCAACGGAAGTGTTGCTCGCAATAACGAGTTCATGCATAACTTATTTTTTAAATATTATCAAATCCCGTAAATGACACCTCATTTGTATTTTGATATGAATTAATCGTATTTCGCAGCTGTTTATTTCTTAAGTGAATACGACATGTATGGTGATGTAAATGAAACCTTTTCGTATCGATACAATGTTCCGCAAAGCGTTGTGAGTATAACGATTATTCGTAGCACTCGTGTAAAGAAATGAAGGGTCATTTTCAAGATTGAAAAAGAAAATGACAAATCCCAACCCTGTGGTAGCAAGGCCGTGGAAATATCACACTACATGGAAATAGTAAAGCAACTCGAAATTCTAAGACTTGACTACTGTACTACATAGATCAGAGTATAATAGCTACCGTTTTGTCTGTAGGTGTAAGCGCAATTGGGCCAGAAATTGATGAAGCTGAAATTTTCGCGCGAGTGTGCGAATTAAAGGGGTATTGACAGTGAAATGGTGTATTGTAAGTATCGAAGTGCCACTGTACTGTGTTTGGAAAAGAAATCTTCAGCCTTGTTGGCGTCGAGACTAGAATGCAACAAGATGGTGTCACTTTACATTGCCCTAAATACGGTTCGTATCTCACTGGAGTAGGGTGTTCATTTATCTCACTGAACTAAGATGTTCATTTATCGCCGATGTGTTGTTGGATATAGTGTTTAGTCGATATCTATTAATATTATTCTTCTTTCATTAATGTTTGTAAATAAGCATATACAGTCGGAAATGCCTCCATATTTCATTAAAAGCATGTACTCTTTTACCTCTTTATTATATTTCAGAATAAAGGTCGTGTAAATAAAAGAATTAGCGCCTGCAGCAAACAACAGTCGAGTACAACAATGATAACAAAATAGTCTGGGTTAAATACAACCATTTTGTCTGTATATCAATCTGCTCTTTATTAACCCATTGTTATTATTACTTATTGAACTAGCAAACTTATTGACTAAAACGCCTTATTATCATAGGTTGTTTTGATTTTTTTCTTCATCCCTCCAGAAGATAACAAATCCCTTCAGGGCATTTTTCAGAAATCTTCTAGTATGCTTAATAACAATGAATAAAATAACAATATAGCTCGGCTGATAATTAATATTTATCACCTGTCGGTCAAGGTGAATTACAGCCAATAAACAAATTATAAAAAATAATGCACAACAATGTAAGTGTACTGGACAAAGTACGATAAATAGTAGGTGTGTTGTGACCACACGACACATAAACAAACCTCATGCAAAACACACACCATATATGGAGCCAAGGAATTGTGGAAATTGAATTATTAAACATGCATTATGCAAAAGCTAAATTTTCCTATTACTGGTCGTTCTTTAGCCCTTAACTTATCCAGACAATAATGAACCCTCGATGTCAACGCTTGCCTTCGATATTGACTGGATTATAATCCTATATGCTGCTCAAAGCTAATTGATAATTAAACAAAAAATGGATAATCGAAACCATCCTTCTTTTGTATTGACTTCATCAATGATGGTCGAGGCGGAGATTTCAAACGCTTAAAGGGACAATAACACTCTTGCTGACTTGGCAGCTCCAGAAAATAAATAATAGCCTTATTCTAAGGACTAGATGTTTATGTGTCCTAAGTGTTGTGTAAATTATCCATTACATCCTATTTTACTTGTCCAGAGGGTTCGAGAATATTTTAAAATCCAAGTCACATTTGGAAAGGTTTACGTTAGGATTTTCAAATCATTTAGTTGAAATTTGTATCATCAATTAATTGGAATACACTGTATTGTAAAATATTGGGACATATTATTCAGTTACAACAATAGTGGTATTGAGCCTTTAAATCTCGGTTCATAGTGGATCAATTTGACTGAAATTTTCAGCAAATTACGTTTTACATTACCTAGTTCTAACTATTAAAGTGAGAACTGCCAAATTGCCATAATGTATCTTTAAATAGTGAATATTACGATTGTTGAAATCGTGCTTTAATAAGAAAAACTAACATGATAGTCAAATTTGCCCTAACGTAAATAAACATACCAATCGTAATACTGTTCTACCGTAGAACCGCGCGACGAATCCAACATATGTGATAGCTTTTTTAAACTTAAACCCGTCTCTCTTCATCTGGAAATGGAGACCGGTGACCCAAGCTGTATTATGCGGTGTCTGGATAAAACCAGACTTTTTTCATAAGAATAATGTATAACCCTCTAATGGAACGGGAATCGATTATCAGGTCACCCAACGAAAAAATTGACCTGAAATGTTAAAAGGGGGAACGTGTCCGGATAAGCAGTTTTGACGTTCACGCCCAAACGACTCAATATTTTGAGACAATGCCCCTATCTTTTGGTGCTTAAATTTAGTACTTCCTCGGCCTTTTAATTTTTGAGACCCTGTTCAATTCGGCATGGTCCCTTTGAAGTCTAGTCTCTATCGAATTAACACGTTGAATGCTGACCTCAAATATTTGGAGCATCCCACATACCAACCTTCATCCTTTGGCATAGTACTTCGGCATTGCATAAGTGGTGTTTATAACGTATATACTGGGGTTCATTCTTCATTTCTGTAGGTAAAAAAACTTTATTCAAATATGATCGTAGTTGGCACGACAATAAAACAGTTTATATGACTCTGTCAACTACAAGTCGTGCCTGGCGCTAGTGAAAAATGGTTCTTTGATCTTTGCCAACTACGAGTCATCGGCTGGCATTGGCGAACAATGCTACAATCGTATTTGCCAAATACGATTCGTAGTCTGGCATCCACAAATGAAATCTCATTCAATTTGCCAACGACATTTTGAATCGTGCACTTTCGCTTGTTTTAGTTATCTCCCATAGTACCTCATGATACCAAATGTAGCTAACGGTAGATGGTGTCCATTGTCAATGGCAGGGGAAAAGTTTACAGCCAGTCAGATTGTGAATTTACGGAAGCAAACAGCTTCACAAGACATGCTGGTTGGACAATGATAATAGAAGCTATGCTGCCTCGGTCATGAAGTCTGTTGCTGATCCCATTCTTGAACGTACAGATAGACAGCTGACTGTTGTGAAATCTGAAGCTGGCAATTACAATTCAAAAGCACGTGTCTACAGCATCTATTACCTGTGGTTCGAGTGTGAATGAAAGTACGGATGATGACGACGATCTTGGTGTTACAACAATTTCTTCAGATGAGCTTTGTACGGCAAGTACTGGCAACGATGAAGTGATGATTCCAGCTCATGGTTGGGCTCAACAAGTGAAGTTCGCACCAGGGGTGGTGGTGTAAAACGAGCGCGTGATGCTACTACTTCAATACGAAGACACGGCGCTCTACGTTGGCGGAGTGTAGTACGTACGCGTGGTGAAAGGCATGTTCCTGCAAATCCTATAGGCGGAACAGTCGTTATACGACCACTAATACCAGCAAAAACTTCCTCCTCAGACCCTGTTGCCAATTGAACAGAAAATGTATGGAGATTATGCTTTGAATGAAGTCTCGGCTCTTACAGTTCTGCTGCAGGATGGTGCTACAAGTAATTATTTTGACTTGTTGGTGACAAGATCTCATTGAAACATTAGTAACCGACATCAATCGTTACGCTATTGCAGAAATAAATAAGCAACGTCTTGACATTTATGTAAATAAAATGAAACTGCTAATTGCTCTGCTTTTTCAAATGGGCCCGAATTCTAAACCAACTATTGAGCGCTTTTGGAGTACGAATCCTCATTACTACACACCATTGTTTGGCAAAGTAATGGGTCGTTACCGCTTCCATTACTCCCACGTTTCTGGAACTTGGCGGAAAATTCCAATGTTGGTAATGACCGTTTGTTCAAGATACGTCCTCTTTTGCGTCATTTTGTGTTGGATGAAATCTCCAACCCTGCCTTGAGAGGAAATTGAGCATTGGTGAGTGTATTGTTTTGGCAATACATTAAGAACAAGAAGCATAAGTATAGTATGAAGCTATGCGAGTCCATTTGAATACTGTTATACAGTGACGAAAAGCTCCCAGATGACGACGGCCTCGGACAAAGTGCGCAGATTGTGTTGAAACTACTAGTGGGGTTCTTGGATAAGGGTTGTGTAGTCTTTACAGACAATTTCAACTTATTCAAGAGACTTCCCACAAAGTGGACTTAAATGCGTGTAACCTTCCGCTTTGACCGCAGAGAAAACCCCAAAGACTTCGTTACGAAAAGCTGAAGAAAGGGGAAATGACTTGGAAACGAACTGATACTGTAACTATCTGCAAATGGTGGGAAAAACGAAAGGTCCAATGATCGATGTTGAAAACTGGAATAACAAAATTTCTCAAAAGCCTTACATTGTTAGTGACTATAATGTTGTCATGTCCGGAATCGACCATTAAGACCAGATGCTGTCATATTATTCGTCACTACTCAAGACCATCCGCTGATACAAGAAACTTAATCTTCACGTGGGGGGTTGGATTGCCGAATGTTTAGCACGTGCGTCCTGTATCATAAAGCCTGTCATTGAATCAACTGGCGTGGTTTCGAATCCCTGGATGTACGTGACAAGGAGTAGGGTCGCCTGTCCAACCTCGTGGGTTTTCTCAGCGGCCTCCGGTTTCCTCCCACTGCTAAAGACCCCTACGCGCAAGCGAATTATTGAAATAAAATTAAACCATGTTAGTCCCGAAATGACTTAGTTTGTCGAGTGGACGTTAGGTCCCATTTCTCTCTATCTCTCTCTCATCTTCACGTTCTTAGTATGTGTTTTTAATGAATGCTCATTGTCTCTACAATAAAGTCCACACAGAACCCATGAGGCTCTTGGAATTTCGGGAAAACATTATAAAATATCTGCTTGGAGAAGACATCATGACAAAACTGGAGGGCATTGATAGGGTTTCTACAGTTCCCATTGAGCCGGCGAACATACACTACCGTGCCTGTCTTCTGCTCACGGAGAAAACAACCCACAAAGCCCTGTCGTATCTGTACAAGGGCAGGCATCGGGGACGGGATACTGTTGCAACGTTTGCGAAGATAAACCGGCACTTTGTGTCGACAACTGCTTCATGGCGTTCCATCGTTTCTAGAAAATGTACTAAAGAATAAAAGTTATACTACAATTGTTGTTCTTTTATGAATATTAGGCCCTACTGTGCTACCAGGAATGATATAGCATTAATTTGTAAGCGGCCGTGGCAATAAAGGTGACACAGAAAATTGATGACTTCACTTCACTTCGAGATAATTCGTAACCTGCATTTAACAAGGGGACGAGCCAATTGTTGACGGAACGACGAACACGGGTAACGTTATAATAGAAATGACATTTCGTTGCCCAAAATCGACACTCTGTTTTTAATTGCCCGCCATTCAAATTCGTAAATTGTACAAAATGCTCTGATCCATTTTGCATGTGCACATAACTTGCAAATGGTTGCATAGTAAAACTTTATGGGAAGCAAATCGCAAACTCAATATTATCTTCGACCATTACTAACACGAATTATACGTCCATTATAATCAATTCTATCCCACTGTAAAAACATATGGACTCCTGATATCAAATATTTAAGATACAATGAGCAATTTTAAAATCAGTGGATGACATGGTATACTCTGTGTTCTCGGACGCCGTTTGTAATGAGTGTGATCTTTTTATTGAAAACATATATAAACTATAACTTCATATATCACTGTGCTGGCTCGATAAAAAATGGTATAATATATCGAGCATATTATTTTACATAATAGAAAAAATAATCAGGAATTGTAGATGTAAACACATTTTCCATCAATTTTATTTTCTAAAAAATACACAATTTATCAGTCATCAAAAAATATTCTGCAGGGACAATGAAATATGTCTTAACTTATTTTTAAAATTTATAATTATCTTGACAATTATTTATCTGCGAAGTCTTTTGTTAAAAATAGGTTGCCAGGCAACGAAACATACGCCCACACAGCAGCCAAATCGTCCGGGCAGTCAACAAGAGTTGTTGCATTTTAAGTAATCATCAGAAAATCATAATTCAAACATAGCCATAACTACGGTGTAACTGTGATATAATCAAACGTTTTTTTAAATCAGATAATAATTGTGACCTCCAGAGGGACCACAAGCTAAAAAGGGTGATTTTTCGTACAATCAGGGGCCATGATTCAGGAAGTTACGATCCGATATGGGCAAATATGCAATGGAACCAAGATCATTAGGTTATAAATATGTATTTCAAGTTTCATCAAAATCAGTTCAAAATTGTGACCTTGATAGGGTCCACAACCTTGATATAACATATTCTTACACAATTCGCGTACAGACGGCGGCCATTTTATCCGTCAACTCTGGTCCGATTTTCACAAAATTAAAATTCTCTCTTCATTACCATGAAACCGTGATATGATCAAACGGTTTTTTAAATCGGATAATAATTTTGACCTCCAGAGGGACCACAAGCTAACAAAAGCGATTTTTCGGACAATCAGGGGACATAATTCAGGATGTTATGATTCGATGCGCGCAAATATCGAAAGGAACCAAGATCTTTGGGTTATAAACATGCATGTCACGTTTCATCAAAATCGGTTCAAAATTATTGTGACCTCTATAAGGTCCACAACCTTGATATAACATATTTTCACACCATTCGCGTACAAACGGCGGCCATTTTGTCTGTCAATTTTGGTCCGATTTTCACAAACTTCGAACTCAATCTTCATAACCATGGAACGGTGATATAATCAAACGTTTTTTTAAATCAGATAACAATTTTGACCTCCAGAGGAACCACAAGCTAAAAAGGGCGATTTTTCGGACAATAAGGGGCCATAATTCAGGAAGTTACGATCCGATTGGCGCAAATATCGACAGGAACCAAGATCTTTGGGTTATAAACATACATGTCAATTTTAATCAAAATCGGTTCAAAATTGTGACCTCTATAAGGTCCACAACCTTGATATAACATATTTTCACACAATTCGCGTACAAACGGCCGCCATTTTGTTCGTCAATTTTGGTCCAATTTTCACGAAATTCGAACTCAACCTTCATAACCATGGAATGGTGATATAATCAAATGTTTTTTTAAATCGGATAACAATTTTGACCTCCAGGGGGACCACAAGCTAAAAAGGGCGATTTTTCGGACAATCAGGGGCCATAATTCAGGAAGTTACGATCCGATGGGCGCAAATATCGACAGGAACCAAGATCTTTGAGTTATAAACATACATGTCAAGTTTCATCAAAATCGGTTCAAAATTGTGACCTCTATAAGGTCCACAACCTTGATATAACATATTTTCACACCATTCGCGTACAAACGGCGGCCATTTTGTCTTTCAATTTTGGTCCGATTTTCACGAAATTCGATCTCAACTTTCATAACCATGGAACGGTGATATAATCAAAGGTTTTTTTAAATCGGATAACAATTTTGACCTCCAGAGGGACCACAAGCTAAAAAGGGCGATTTTTCGGACAATAAGGGGCCATAATTCAGGAAGTTAAGATCCGATGCGCGCAAATATCGTCAGGAACCAAGATCTTTGGGTTATAAACATACATGTCAAGTTTCATCAAAATCGGTTCAAAATTGTGACCTCTATAAGGTCCACAACCTTGATATAACATATTTTCACACCATTCGCGTACAAACGGCGGCCATTTTGTCCGTCAATTATGTCCGATTTTCACGAAATTCGAACTCAACCTTCATAACCATGGGACGGTGACATAATCAAACGGTTTTTTAAATCGGATAACAATTTTGACCTCCAGAGGGACCACAAGCTAAAAAGGGCGATTTTTCGGAGAATCAGGGGCCATAATTAAGGAAGTTACGATCCGATTGGCGCAAATATCGAAAGGAACCAAGATCTTTGGGTTATAAACATGCATTTCAAGTTTCATCCAAATCGGTTCAAAATTGTGACCTCTACACTGTTCACAAGCTAAAAAACGTGATTTTTCGTACAATCAGGGCCATAACCCATGAAGTTACGGTCCGATACATGCCAATATCGAAAGGAACCGAGATCTTAGGGTGATAAACCTATATTTTAAGTTTAATTGAAATCGGATAAAAATTGTGACCTGTAGACTGTTCACAAACAATTGTGGACGGACGGACTGACGGACGAACAGGGGCGACGACAATATACGTCCACATGAAAATGTGGGCGTATAAAAACACCACGGGTACATGAGAACAGAAACGCTCTTATGGTGACTTCACACTTTTTAATTTTCTGGGGCTTTTTACTTCATATTTTTCAAAGTTTTAATATTTACTATATAATATTTGGAATTTGCATTGCTAAAAAGGTTTCCAATATAATTTCCAATTGCGATACTTGTCACTTATTCTTTTAAACAACATATTCATTCTCATTACAATTAGCATTCAACGAAATATAAATGAAATGCAATGGGGTTTAGCGTCCTACTCCAATAGGGCTAATGAAGATATGAAACCAATTATAAAGAGGAACTTGATCAAATTCTCACGTGTTCCGGGAATAAATTAGTTTTCAGTTTCAAATGTGCGTTTCTCGTATTTTTCATTCGGCCTTCCATTTCGTAATACCGGTTCATTCGGATCAGTTGACAGACTAAAATGTCCCCCTATAATTATTACCACTTCCGTCATTTCTAATGAACGTGTTCAAAATGTCGACGAAATTAAAAAATAAATCGTGAGTGATTTGTGACCAATAAACTTACTTAGCATTTTTGTTTTGAACTTGAAATATCTGTTCATATGGTCAGGAATATATATCGAAAGGAATTGAGTATGGAGCCGAATCGTTGCCATATTAAGAGAAAATATCATAGTTAAAATTGACAAATTATCATGGTCAAAATGGTAAAAATGGCAATTTGCGTGATTTTTCACTTGTAGATATTACATAACACAAAATCACAATATTAGTATCAAAACAAAAATTGTTCGCCAAAAATTAACAACATAAAAATCTACTTGTGTTTTTTTCATTTTCTACTTTTCGCATTTGCAAATTCACTGTGACTTTTTCATCTTTGCATTTTCAACTATAAGAATTTCACCATTGTATTTTCAACCACTAATATTTCTTCAATCTAACTGACCATATAAGGAAAGGGGCGTGTTTACGAGTTCGGCCGAAGTTAACGTCATAGGACGTCAATATTTAGCGTCTGGGTTAAAATTAATGCCCCATTGGGTTATTCGTGCCTATTAGTGTTAAGATTATCCGATTTGAAAAAATCAAATAAATAGCTTGTCATGTCAGACAAACGGTGTTAAAATTGTTTCTGGGCATTGAGACTAACATAACATTTAAAGACTGCCAGGAGAGTGGTGGCACTGGCACACATAATTCAAATTTCAATATCGGTTTCAGCCTACAAATTTACCTTATAAGTTTATGGTACCCATCAATATGCCATAATGAATTAGGAGCTCTAACGCTGTATCTTCTCCTTCTTATAGGTTTCATGGTAAGTCTTCGATAAAGTAAGCCTTCTAGATCTCCCCTTCTCATGGCATCTCTGACCCTTTCCTCTTGCAAGGTAAATCCCTGAGCTGACAAATGGCCCTTTACACTTCTATATCCCTGATCAGGAAATCTTGATATAATAGCAGTAACTAAATTATCTAGCTCATCATCACTTAAAGTACTGTACTTTCGTGAAATGGATATATTGCATTCTTTGAGACGTCTACAAACGGTGCGTTTGGAAACGCTGAATAAATTTGCAATTTCGGCTAATTTAAAATTGTTATCAACTAAATATTGTAACTGTTCTTGTGGAATAAATAACTTTGGCGGACCAACAATTCCTGACGAAACATGATACTCTCTGTCGTGTCCTTGTTGTCTTGTTTGCAAATTTATTGCATCGTCTAATAACTGTAGAGCTTTTCTTAATTAATTAAGACAATCAGACACCTCTTCGGTAGTGACACTTATTTCAGATATAATGCCAGCAATACGCTCACATTCATGGCGATGTTCAGTTAAAGATTCGTCGGGTCTGTTAAGATATATCTCATTAAACAAAAAGTTGTCTGACATGACAAGCTATTTATTTGATTTTTTCACATCGGATAATCTTCACACTAAGAGGCACGAATAACCCAATGGGGCATTAATTTTAGCCCAGACGCTAAATATTGACGTCCTATGACGTTAACTTCGGCCGAACTCGTAAACACGCCCCTTTCCTTATATGGTCAGTTAGATTGAAGAAATATTAGTGGTTGAAAATACAATGGTGAAATTCTTATAGTTGAAAATGCAAAGATGAAAAAGTCACAGTGAATTTGCAAATGCGAAAAGTAGAAAGTGAAAAAAACACAAGTAGATTTTTATGTTGTTAATTTTTGGCGAACAATTTTTGTTTTGATACTAATATTGTGTTATGTAATATCTACAATTTTGTGTTATGTAATATCTACAAGTGAAAAATCACGCAAATTGCCATTTTTACCATTTTGACCATGATAATTTGTCAATTTTAACTATGATATTTTCTCTTAATATGGCAACGATTCGGCTCCATAATTGAGTGGCTGATTTTTAAAGCAAGGGTTTTATTCACGATTTGACAGCAAGAAGACACGTTAAGAAATGCGACCTGTAGACGACAAACACACAATATCAAGAAATGGGTGTGGCTCTGCCCCTATGGATCGGACATGCACCAAAAACAATAGGGGCCATCCTTAGGGTATATGGAATAAGCATACAAAGTCTGAAGAAAATCAAGTAAGAATTGCGCCCTGTAGGCGACACACATAAAGAAAATTGGCTTGGTTGTGCCCCTGGTGTGGGCATGCACCCCGCATAATAGGGATGTTTCTTAGAGTACAATGAATAAGTAAGCAAAGTTTCAAGATGACACGTTAAGAAATGCAGTCTGTAGACAACAAACAAATACAAGAAATGGGCGTGGCTCTGCCCCTGGGAGTCGGGAATCCACAAAAAACACCAGGGGTCATACACAAAAGAAAATGGGCGTGGTTCTGCCCCTGGGGATCGGGCATGCTCCCCAAACGATAGGGATGTTCCTTAGAGTACACAGAATAAGTATGCAAGGTTTCAAGATGATACGTAAGAAATGCGGCCTGTAGACGACGAACAAACAAATACAAGAAATGGGCGTGGCTTTGTCCCTTGGGGGGACATGAACCAAAAATAATAGGGATCATCCTTAAGGTAAAATGAATAAGTTTTAAAAATTTGAAGAAAATCCAGTAAGAAATGCGCGCTGTAGGCGACCCAGAATTGCGCGCTGTAGGCGACACACAGACAGGGGCGACGGTATAAAACTAGAAAACATCAACACATCTCCCCTATATTGCAATCTTTACATTGGCTCCCAATTCAGCAAAGAATTAAGTTCAAGTTACTACTTTTGGTCTTCAAAGCGTTAAACGGACAAGCTCCATCTTATATAAAAAGTCTTGTAGAACCATTAGACCAGAGGGAGAAGGGGGGTATTATCCGAAATGTGGGCAAAAAGCGGGAGTTGACTTTTCTAGAAGCATTTTTCCTCAGGAATCCGAAAATGATGGGTGATCAGTCAGGTGAGGGAGCGTTAAGGAGTTATCGAGGTCAAAAGGTCAACAGAGGTTAAAGGAGGCTGGCTTATGAATTTAGTCACTTCTGATGCTGTCTGTTGCAGATGACTTCTTGGAGCGCAGCTGAATCATTGAATAAGTGACGAATGATAATTTGTGAAACCAATTAATCAAATTATGACGTAATTGAAAAGGTCAAAAGGTTACCGAGGTCAAATTAGCAAGAAATAAGGATGCACTGAGATTAGGGGCAAAACTAATGTTATTTTCCATATGCAATACAATTCTGCATGGTCTGGCGAAGTAATTTCATCCAAAATTAACGATTATGTTAAACGAGTGATATGTCACATCATAAGTATATAATCTATAAGTATATAATTGCGACCATTTTCACAAACTGGAAGTATTATTCGTTACCACTTCCGGGTAACCGATTGTGGATTGTGATGGACATTACTCGATATTCACGTCCATGCGTGCACATGACTCCTCATCCGATTCATTATCGTCATCAACGTCATTAGTATCGACATTAACTTTGTCGACAACGTGGGGGATTTCTCCATCGTCATGAATCAACATTTCGGGGAGAAACTCTCGTTCCAACCATGTAGTGTTGGTGACTCCAGTGCAAGCCTTGGCGAAGACGCACATCGCCAAATCCTCACCACATTGTTGGCTCGACAACAATGGAGCTTGGGGGACTTTGCACGGGGTGGAAGCAAGGTCAGGTCTACTGTGCGTCCTTTCTTATAATTTGCCCAGAAAATATTGTATCGAGTCTGATCTACATTCGTAAGGCGAGGCTGGCCGTAGAAAACGCAAACAATTTTACTCAAGGCATTGAACGTGCGTTCCCCCAAAAAAGGTTCAACTCCTAAAGTTGCGAACGTAGCCAGAGCCTCTTCGTCTATTTTCACTTTGTTGCACAATGAGTCCTTCGGTTTTGGACATACTTTTCATATAACGCACCAAGCTGTTCACTAGTGAGTTCCATGTCACCTTCAATTCCCCACTAGTCAGTGAGTTCGTCCGATAGGTAGGACAGGAGGAACAAGCCATGCAGAGCCCCGGCTACACGCTCGTGAACGTCCAAGCGTTGTTGTAATGCTTCCCGGTAAGAATCCCACCAAGTGAACATAACCCAGGCGGGTATAGCGAATTCCGGTACAATCCGGGGGATTCTTACCGGGAAGCATTACAACTACGCTTGGTCGGTTCACGAGCGTGTAGTCGAGGCTCTGCATGGCTTGTTCCTCATGTCCTACCTATCGGACGAACTCACTGACTTGTGGGGAAGAATTGAAGGCGACATGGAACTCAGCTAGTTGCGTTATATGAAAAGTATGTCCAAAACCTTAGGACTCAAAGGAACCTTAGGTATGACAGTCCAGTATTGTCCTTCTTCCACAAAGGAAAAATACCATTGTGGAACAAAGTGAAAATAGACGAAGAGGCTCTGGCTACGTTCGCAACTTTAGGAGTTGAGCGGTTTTTTTGGGGGGAGGGGGGGGGGAGAACGCACGTTCAATGCCTTGAGTAAAATTGTTTGCGTTTTCTACGGCCAGCCTCGCCTTACGAATGTAGATCAGACTCGATACAATATTTTCTGGGCAAATTATAAGAAAGGACGCACAGTAGACCTGACCTTGCTTCCACCCCGTGCAAAGTCCCTCAAACTCCATTGTTGTCGAGCCAACAATGTGGTGAGGATTTGGCGATGTGCGTCTTCGCCATGGCTTGCACTGGAGTCACCAACACTACATGGTTGGAACGAGAGTTTCTCCCCGAAATGTTGATTCAAGACGATGGAGGAATCCCCCACGTTACTAATGACGTTGATGACGATAATGAATCGGATGAGGAGTCATGTGCACGCATGGACGTGAATATCGAGTAATGTCCATCACAATCCACAATCGGTTACCCGGAAGTGGTAACGAATAATACTTCCAGTTTGCGAAAATGTTCGCGATTATATACTTATAGATTATATACTTATTGTGTGACATATCACTCGTTTAACATAATCGTTAATTTTGGATGAAATTACTTCGCCAGACCATGCAGAATTGTACTGCATATTGAAAATAACATTAGTTTTGCCCCTAATCTCAGTGCATCCTTATTTCTTGCTAATTTGACCTCGGTAACCTTTTGACCTTTTCAATTACATCATAATTTGATTAATGGGTTTCACAAATTATCCTTCGTCACTTATTCAATCATTCAGCTGCGTTTCAACAAAAAATCTGCAACAGACAGCATCAGAAGTGGCTAAATTCATAAGCCAGCCTCCTTTGACCTTGGTGACCTTTTGACCTCGATAACTCCTTAACGCTCCCTCACCTAACTGATCACCCATCATTTTCGGATTCCTGGGCAAAAATGGTTCTAGAAAAGTCAACTCCCGCTTTTTGCCCACCTTTCGGATAATACTCCCCCTTCTCCCTCTGGTCTACATATACTACCAGTAGAAATCTCCGCTCTCAGAAATCGCCAGCCATTAACTTACAACTTGGAAAACGAGCCTTTTCTTATGCTGGTCCTTTTCTATGGAATAGACTACCACAGTCAATGAAACAACTACCGTCTGTGGGCCATTTTAAATCTCATCTGTAAATAATCAGTGAATATAAAAACCAACAGCGCCTTAGAAACTGATTTCTTCAGTATTAACGCGCGCGCTTTATAAATGACGATATTATTATTAGGGTTTCACACTGCGTAGCTTGTGTGAAACACTATTGTTTTTGTTAAAATTCTTCTTATTATTATTCTTATTTTTTTTTCTAATTTGCTTTTATCTCAAGAACTACTTGTCGGATCGATGCAATGTCTTGAGTTTTACCGCGAAAGTGGGTGTGACTTAGAGATTAGAGCTATTTCCGGCATTCTGCCACAATGCGAAATGTCCGAAATCACCGAAGTTGTCGTTTTTTGAAATATTGCCGTAATATTAACAACAATTGTTGGATTTTATCGTTCGATAGTTTTTGACATAGCCAGAGACATGGCACATAGCTACGGGTCTTTAGAGTTTTAAATTTCGCCGAATCTTCGGAAAAATAAGGCGCCAAATTTTGACAAAAAACTTTTTTATTAATGAATATTTTTTAATGACATTTTACGAAGGGTTAAAGGGTCGTCTGATTTGGGCAAAAATGTGAACATTTTTTTTCTGGATGATTTTCCTTGGTCGCTATTGGCTAATTCAGTTTATCGGTTCTATATAAATTATTTATTGTCCGATTTGTATAAAACAAAGTTTATATGCTCCATGGTCCAAAATGTCATTTTTTTGGTTACCGGCAAAGTTTCCTGTCGGCACCGTTAGTGACGTAAATTTAGCAAAAACTACAATTTTAACAGTTCGGTACCACTTTTTGAAAGCAAAAATTATTTTTTTCAAATCTAATATGACTGAAAAGATGTGCCATATAAAGGCGCACAAAACATCGCGCTCAGTTTTTTTAATTTCGATTTCGTTTTCGGGCAATTTGGATTAAAGGGTGAAAAAAGGGGTCAAAATAAGCTATTTACAACCCATCCAGCGTCTTCATATTAAAAAATATATCTCCGTAACATTCATAATCTCGTACCAATAACCCATACGAAGAGAATGTATGTGAAAATTAATTTGTAATATGCGCAGTTGCCGAGAAAAAGTCAGTTTTGCATGAGTCACTTTTCACGTTATTATGTGATTTTCAATTTTCTTTCACCATTGGATGCCTAATGCCATAGTGGACAAGGTCAAACCATTCTACCTCATACGTTTCCACCGGAAATGACGTCATTTGCTCAAAACTTAATTTTTAGCATTAAAAAACAATATTTTATTCAAATGGGTTGTACCTGTTCTTTTTTTTCAAATTATGATATTTGATTCTATTCATCAAATAGAATGAACCCATGCGATCATACAGATATCACAAAACGGTTTCTAACTTGTACGGTTGCAGAGAAATGGACGATTTTCCACAAGTCACTTTTCGAGGATTTTGGTCTATAAAAGTGTCAGTTATTATTCGATTTTCATAAAATTTTCACCATATGATATCTGACGTCATTTATGATTTCATAGAACTAATTTAGCATTTTCAGTATCACCGGAAGTAATTATATTTTGGCAAAAACTGTATTTTTAGCCTTCAAAACAGATATTTTTTTTCAAATGAGTCTGATTTGTAATATATTTAAAATTATGATATTTAGTTCGCATCAACTAATAGAATGAACCCATGCGATCATTCAGATACCACAAAATGGTTTCTAACTTGTACGGTTGCAGGGAAATAGCCGATTTTCTACAAGTCATTTTTCAAGTTTTTTGGTCAATAAAAGTGGCAATTATTTTTCGATTTACATAAAATTTTCACCATGTTCACCATGTGATTATTATTTCTGATTTCATGAAACTAATTGAACATTTTTATTATCACCGGAAGTACTGTAATTTTATCAGGATCAATTACATGTTACAAATGTATAAAATGAATGATATTGCTGGATTTTTGTTGATTCTGTTTCCCTTTTATTTGATGTGTGCAATGTTTATGTGGAAATCTGTTTATCGGTGCCATTGGTTCAGGGGCAACATGTGAGCGAAAGTGACATAAGTTTAAAGTTAACGTGGCACCAGTGAAACCCGTCATTCCTGCATGCAGGTCTAGTTATTATTATTATTATAATACATCCACATAATGAATGTGAACGTATAAAAAAAACATTATGAAAAATCACTTAGGTGCACCATGAGGGCGTTTTTACAGCATCAATATTTAGGACAATATCAGCTAATAACACCAACAGTGTCTTCGTGGTATACCCCAAGAGTTTATAATACCCAAGAAGGTCAAACATTATGAAAAATCACTTAGGTGCACCATAAGGGCGTTTATACACCTTCAATATTTAGGACAATGTCAGCTAATAACACCAACAATGTCTTCATGGTATACCCCAAGAGTTTATAATAATTTATGTTATCCCTGATGTCGTAGCGGGAAAAATGGTTTGGGTATCCGTTTGTTGGAATCTTTATTAAATCTGTTCAATAACCCGAGTTTCTTTAATGAAAAATGGGGTGGTATGAATAATTTTCCTAACTAAAGATCTTTTGATGATCATATTATGTTAAAGACTATCAGTTGTATTGGCGGCAAGTTTGTCATTTAAATGGGATTCTCGACAGGTTGGTTTGGCTAAGGGACCAAGCTATATCGTTAACAAATTCATACCGCGGTTGATTTAAATTAATGATACATGGAATTATTGGGCTGTCATATATAATGTCCTCGTGGTTCCCTTGGGATTAAAAGATATCCATATTATGATGATTATCAGGAAATTGTCTACAGACAGAATAGGTTTTATCATTATCTGTGCTAATTAGGCCACTCAGAATTCAGGAATTTCGAATTGAAGAAAATATGGAAACAAATCACATATCATGTATTAATTAAAGACAGGATATAAATTTCACAAGACGTCTGTAGCCAACAACTAGAAATAACAAACGAAGTTATGCCAAAGAGTGGGTTAGCTTGTAATACGATCTTGTGACTTTTGATAAATCATAGCTGTGGGGTTTTAAATGTGTCGTTCTAGTAAATTAAACTATATTATCTTGGTCCAATAACATGCCTCTATTATGTCTACCGTGTTGTTTTGTTGTGGCCATAGTTTTAAACCTACATTATTGACATGCATGACAATAGTTTATGCCATATATCTTGCTACCCCTTGGACAGCCTTTCTTTTGAATATAAAAATTCCCATCATAGTAAAACACATTATTTGACATTATGATATCAATAGATTTTACAATACAATATTTAGTGATCCTCTCGGGTATTTCGTCAGGATATTAAAAAGCAGCCCAGGAAGTAATTGATAAACTGCATAGACCACTTGGCGAGCTACATGAAAATATTTGCTTTACTATTGAAAAGAGTAACGTGTTACAGTTATAATGTCAAATATTGGCGAATTAAAAACTGCCATATATTACAGATACACCAATACTTCAATTCATGTTACCCTCCACAGATAAAAAGAAATGTGCCCATTAATCTGGCAAAAAGGGTCTGCCCTATTGTATATAATCCAGAAAATAGTTGGTTAGATTAAATGAACTAAAACAATTTTTACTTAAAGATACATTATTTAAGAGTTTGATAAAGAGTTGACCATTCTTGTCGATCGTTTGATTGTCAGACGATAACTCCACTCACATATTCTCGATTATCAAGTAATATTCTCAATTGCCATGGTACCCTCGAAGATGGTAATAGCACGTACCACTAAGTTTTTCTCGCGTGATGAAAGCTGATTGTTGGTTTCACAGATTACCACACATGAATTTCGTCTTGTAATTATTTAGTTTGAGCTTACTCCCGTTCATCCACGAGCAGAATGTTACCTCGTCAATTTCATTTTGATAAGCGTTACTGATAAATTGGGTGCAAACATCACCATGACGCCAAGGCATTTTGTGTATAAGACTAACAGCACAGACCCGAGTACGGACCCCTCAAGCACAGAACAATCAAGTTTAACAGGCTTTGATTCAGAATTGTTTATGAGAATCTTTTGATTCTATTTTAACAGATATGATTTCCAACGCAATGCCGTTCCAGATATATGGAAATATTGACGTAATCTATTAACAAGAATCTGGTGGTCCACCGTATCAAATGCTACAGACAGATCCAAGATGATTACGGATGCATGACTACCACCAACAACTATCCGTGCAGGAGATCATTAAAATTTAACACCCAAGCTATAGTTGTTTCAGTACTGTGATGAGATCGGTACCCTGATTGGAATATATCCAATAAGATATTATTGTTGACAAAGATCTGCACTCGAATGTTAACAGCTTTTTCAATTTATTTAGAGAGAAAGGGCAATGGTATTAGACATTCACAAAACAATCCGTATATGATTTTTGGGACAGAGCGAATTAATCTCTCCCATACACCACCAAAATAAGATCCTTACGGAGGATTAAACTTCTGCTGTAACATTTCTTGACAAATTCACCTTCAGATCCTACTAGATTTGAACCATTATCACTGATAGGCTCTCTGCGTGCTATAAATCCTCTATTTAATAAGCAATCTTTTTATCCAGATTTATATATGAATGTATCAACGGTGCCAACATCGTATGTGGACGGGATTATGACTTTTGGCATTATTGCGACTAAAACACTGGACCGAGCATCACAGACTTGACTTGCATAAAACCAGCTGTATTGGGGAACACAGTCTATGTAGCTGATTTAAAATATCTAGGGTGTGGGTGTACGGTGTTGGCCCTTGTTTACATTGTTCTTCAACATTTTCTATGCTGATCTGGGCCCCGAATATTAAGACTTAAAGTAGCTAGGTCTGTAACTCAATATCATCCAAAATCTTCAACATTGAAAACACGAATTATTTGTCAATTTAAATCAACATTGATGCTGTGATCTTACCGGAAAAAGATGGGCTTCTGATATCCAATATTTTATCATTCGTGTACCATAATCCGTTTCAGGCCCAGTTCTAGCAAGACACTCGGGGACGAAGCTAGAAACATTGCACCAAATCACACGGCGTATGTAGACTGGAATAACCAGAGACTAGAAAATTGCATTCGATTAAGACTGCTGGCTTATTTCGCCGAACATAACTGATTTGAAATTAGAGTAAAAACGGAAACCATTGAATGTAAATCAGTTTATATACATTCATATTACAGTATTATATGCGTTGCGACCCACTTGTGTCAATTTCTAGGTCCCAAATGCTAGCGATCAAGCTCATTTAAATATTACGTAACAAATTACATTAAACTTAACTGGACAATCGGGTATCTGTTACAAAATATTGGTTTTGTACAAATTTCGCACATAAAAATATGTGGAACGAAATAAGAATTTGCGCCTTACAATACATTAAATGATATAAGCAAGCTGTCTGCCCTCTATAGGCGTCTTCAGATATTAATAATACACACCAATAATTAAAATTTTGCCATACATATACACATTTGTAGAATAATACATTTCCATGGCAATTGATAGTATATAATATCAGGTAACATACAACAAAAGGATATAAAGTATATAATACATAATATGACATTAATCTTCATAGTCTACTTAATGTAATCTGACAATAGAACAATACAAGAGTAATGAGGTGAAATAAATGTCCATAGATCAATGTAATCTGGCTACAAACTTAACCTTTCATAAGGATTTATATCAATCTTATTATCTAATAAACCGATAATAATAATGAATTAAAGGGTTAATCCACTTATATAGCTTCGAAGTAAAATGTATAAAACATACATTAAAATTTATTTAAATATTATTAGAAAATTAAAGGAGCTAAACCGCTTATATTTGGGACCTAGAAATGAACAACATAACGCTAACGCTACAATATACGTCCACATTCCTGCTTTGATTGATATGGTACTTTGTCAAGAAGGCTAGGCGTTTGGTTTGTTTAGCGTTGAGGGTCGTGCCTCAACATCAATAGTTGCCGTCCTTAGAGTATAAGGAATAAGTATACCAAGATAATCCATTCAGAATTGTGCCTTCCTAACGCTAAAGGCAAAAAGTGGGCGTGGCCCTGCCCCTGGGGGTCGGGACATTCATCAAAATCAATAGTGGACGCCCTCAGGCTATAAGGAATACAAAATTGGGCGTGTCTTGCCTGTGGGAGTCGGGACATGCAGTTGACGTCCTTAGGCTATAAGGAATACATATCCCAAGTTTAAAGACGATCCATTAAGAATCGTGGCCTGTAGACAACACACACAGACACGGAGTAAAAATGGGCATGGCTCTGCCCCTGGGGGTTAGGAAATCTCCAAAAACAATAGGGGTCATCTTTAGGGTATAAGGAATAGGTATGTAAAGTTTTAAAAGGATCTGTTAAGAATTGCATCCTGTAGGCAAACACAAGACACAAAAGCATTGGGCATGGCTCAGTCCCCGGGGGTCCGGCATGCACCAAAAATAATAGTGGTCAGCCTTAGGGTATAAGGAATAAGTATAAAAAAAAGTTTTCAAGACGATTGATTTAGAATTGTGGCCTGTAGGTGACACACAGACAAACAAAAAGAAAATGGGCGTACCAAGAATAAGTATTCAAAGTTTCAAGATGATACATTAAGAAATGCAGCCTGTAGACGACAGACAAATACAAGAAATGGGTGTTGCTGTCCCACGGGGGTCGGGCATGCACCCAAAACAAAAGGGATCATCCTTAGGGTATAAGGAATAAGTATTTTAAGTTTCAAGATGACCGATTAAGAATTGTGGCCTGTAGGCCACACACAAAAAGAAAATGGGCGTGGCTCTGCCCCTGGGGGTTGGGCATGCACCCCAAATGATAGGAATGTTCCTTAGTGTACCAAGAATGAGCATTCAAAGTTTCAAGATGATACGTTAAGAAATGTGGCTTGTAGACGACAAACAAATAAATACAAGGAATGGGCGTGGCTCTGCCATTGGGGGTCGGACATGCACCAAAAAATAATAAGGATCATCCTTAGGGTGTAAAGAGTAAGTATACAAAGTTTTAAGAAAATCCAGTTAGAATTGTGGCCTGTAGGCGACACACAGACACACAAAAAGAAAATGGGCGTGGCTCTGCCCCTGGGGGTTGGGCATGCACCCCAAACGATAGGGATCATCCTTAGAGTATAAAGAGTAATTATACAAAGTTTGAAGAAAATCCAGTAAGAATTGCGCCCTGTAGGCGACACAAAGACACACGAAAAGAAAATGGGCGTGGCTCTGTCCCTGGGGGTTGGGCATGTACCCCAAACGATATGGATGTTCCTTAGGGTACAAAGAATGAGCATTCAAAGTTTCAAGATTATAAGTTAAGAAATGTGGCCTGTAGACGACAAACAAACAAATACTAGAAATGGGCGTGGCTCTGCCCCTGGGGGTCGGGCATGCACTAAAAACAATAGGGATCTTCCTTGGGGTATAAGGAATAAGTATACCAAGTTTGAAGAAAATCCAGTAAGAATTGCGCCCTGTAGGCGACACAAAGACACACGAAAAGAAAATGGGCGTGGCTCTGCCCCTGGGGGTCGGGCATGCACCCCAAACGATAGGAATGTTCCTTAGGGTACAAAGAATGTGTATGCAAAGTTTCAAGATTATAAGTTAAGAAATGTGGCCTGTAGACGACAAACAAACAAATACTAGAAATGGGCGTGGCTCTGCCCGTGGGGGTCGGGAATGCACCAAAAACAATAGGGATCTTCCTTGGTGTATAAGGAATAAGTATACCAAGTTTGAAGAAAATCCATGAAGAATTGCGCCCTGTAGGCGAACCACAGACACACACACACACACACACACACACACACACACACAGACAGGGGCGACGGCATATAATAATATAATATGAATCTATATAAACTGATTTTCATTCAATCGTGTCTATGTTCGGCGAAATAAGTCAAAAATTTCAGTCGAATGACAATCTCTAGCGTCTGGTTATCCCGGTCTTCTCCAATAACATTTATTGCGCATGCTCTTCAGATAAAAAAAATATGACGTCACCGATTGACATGACTTGTGGAATATGTCTAGCCTCGTTTTTCGAGTCTCTTGTTACAAATAAAGTTGAAGCGCATTATGGTACACGATCCGTGTACCAATGGTTAAATGTTTATTTTGTTTTAGATATTGGATATCAGAAGCCCATCTTTTCCCGGTAAGAACACAACACCAACGTTGAATTAAATTGACAATTAATTCCCAATTTCAATGTCGAAGACTTGAGATGATACTGACTTAGCTACTTTAACACGACTGGGGTGGGGGCAAATTAAGTCTGGTAAGAACTGGTCAATAAAATGTGATTACATGTTACGCCTTTTGGTTATATTGTCAGTTTTGACTTCATAAAAAGATAAAATACTAAAATTAATTTAATAATTGAATTTTTAGCACACGTTATTAAATGTTCAGAAACTTCAAACTAGGATTAGTTAGTATAAATATATCTATTCCTTATGAATAGATTATGTTATCACAGTAGATGAACTGTGGGTAATCTAAATCTCCTAATCGGAGTTATTTCCCTTCACTAATCTTCTTGACCCGGCACATTTCAAGAAGCTTTCGTCACCTCAACACAAGCAGTTCATCGCTAAAAAGCACGATAAGGTTTGTATTCTATATTTTGTCATGTTAATATTTTATTTACTATTTGCTAAGGATATTGCTTTTTAGTAATCAATTATGTTACATTGGGTCCAATGCTTGTAATTGTCGATGTTGACCGATTTAAATCAAATGCTCCAAATCATTTTTCAATGAAGTCGGAATTTTAACGAAGTCGAACAATTTGTCGTTCATTTTTTAACACGCGTTTCTACATTTTCAATTAAAAACGCTAAACTAACTTTCTTTTTCTCAATTTTATCATTCAATGTATTTTTTTTTTTTTTTTTTTTTTCTATGCTGAGTTTGATTCGTTGAAAGTTTCATTATGGAGCATAGCAAGGTAAGAAAAAGGTCAGCCACCGTCTATGACCGGCCACAGGAACGATCAACAAATAACGTCAGATCAAATACTGTCGCATCTGTAGAGAGGGACACTACAATCGAACAATATTCCGATTCTTCGGATGACCAGATGGAGAGTTCACAGGGTAATATAAATGTTTGCTATATGGAGGCCTCTATAGTGAGACGGATACAGAAGGCGAAACCCAATTTGAGCATAGCCAACCTCTTTTGTTAGACTCTATCCATGACTCGACGGGATCGAATGTGTCTCCCAAGACTAGAATCGGATTTCGAAGGGTGACTACATTGACTTTTCAAAAATTATTATATCTCATGACCGCCGGTCTTCAAAAAATGACACTGGAAACAGTTGTTCCAACAGGGATAATCAACGTGGTAGAGCAACACCGCTCTAAAGGTACCCAGAATTGGCATCGGAGATACTTGGCTATAATAATGATTAATAATGATCCTTCAAGGAAACCCCGAAGATACTCTTTTATAATGGTTCGCCATGATTTGCACCGGAGACTTGGTGCTATAATAATAATGATTGATAATGGTCCTTTAGAAATACTGAAGATACCGGTTTTAATGGTTCTCCATAATGTACACTGGAGAGATTTGTTCTATAATGATATTGATTGATAATGACCTTCAGAGATACCCTTAAGATGATTTTAATAATGGTTATCCATAATTTGCACTGAAGATGACTGCAATGGTTCTCCATAATTTGCACTGGAGACATTGTGTTATAATGATAAAGATAATGGTTCTCCATAATGTTCAGTGGAGACATTGAGCGATAATAATAGTAATGAATGATATTCCTTCAGAAATACTGAAGATAATTAATGGTTCTCCACAATGTGCAGTGGAGACATTGAGCGATAATGATAATGATCCTTCAGAAATACTGAGGATGACCGTTTAATGGTTCTCCATAATGTGCACTGGAGATATGGGCTGATAATGATAATGATGATTGATAATGACCCTTCAGAGATACCCTGAAGATGACTCTTTTGAAATGGTTCTCCATAATTTGCACGGGAGACATTGTGCTATAATGATAATCTTTCAGAAATACTGAAGATGACTGTACCATCCATTTTCTAAATAAATATTCCAATCGGAGGGCGAGCCGCTTTCAACCGGACATAAATCGTGTCTAGCAATCGATCAGTTTATATACAATCATATTACATTATTATATGGATTGCGACCCATTTGGGTCCATTTCTAGGTCCCAAATATTAGGGATATAACAACGGAAATAACTTTGTCATTAATCAGCCTCAAATAATACGTCTCGAAAACGTCCTAAAATGAAAATGTGGATGGTTTCAGATAAGGTAATAAGCTTTTAATAGACAACATATGTTTCTATAATGTGGAAAGATTGGATATGATTTGAGTTCAGTGGATTGCTAACAATATTGCTACTTTAAATTATTGAACATTTTAAGAAAGATATGAAGTAAAAATATTACCATAGCAAACCTTAATCGCCCACTTTTGTTCAACATTATAGCAAGCTTCTATCTACAAGTAGGTTAAACAAACCATTGAAGTATTCGATTCAATCTATTTCAATTTTACTTAAACTTGGTAAGCTGAAGTATTCCATTCAAGCTAATTTCCAAACTAAAAGTAGATGTTATTTTCCTAACCCGCACTTTTGTAGACCTTGAGGTTGACATCGTAAAATCTGTTATCCGTGTACCAACAAACAAAACTCGAATTAGAATTCACGATGATCTTAAACGAGACCTGCTGATTTGGCTTGGGTTTTTAATAGATTTCAATGGCCGGGTATCCATAATTAATCTGCCAAAGCAGTGAAGTCTTGCAGTTCTTCACTGACAATGCGGGGGGATACGACTTTGGTTTCGGGGCGTATTTTGCCGGACATCGGGCATATTTTCATTGGCCACTCTGTTGGAAGAATAGTGCGATTATGTCTGATATAACGTTTTTAGAGTTAGTTCCAATTTTTATTGCTATTTCTGTATGGGGGTAAAGTTCACGTTTCCTTGATAAGTTTTCAATGTAAAACACTTGGTTGTGTTGATGTCACTAAAAATTATTTAGTTACTAGGGTTCTGGAAGGGATGAAAAAGTTTAGAAACCCCATAGATACGAGACTTACAATTTCTATTTTATAGAAAATTCATTATATCCTGCCGTTAGTTTGTGCTAATATCCATGAGGCAGACCTTTTCCGAGCAGCATACACATTAGCGTTCTTCGGGTTTTTCCGGGTCGGAGAACATTCTCGAAAGAAAATGACGTACAGTCCATTGTTTTCATTATAGATGTTTCGATTGACAAATCAAATAACTTGCTGTGGGTAAACATCCGAAAATCTAAAACTGACCAATTTGTTATAGGTACCACGATTACAATACCTGATATCAATTCTACTATTTGCCCGGTACAAAATATGGGCAACTTTTTGTCTTTGCGTGGTCACTCACAGGGTCCGTTATTGTATCATTTTGTCGGCAGGTGTTTGACCTGTTATCAATTTACAGCGATATTGGTAAAATCTTTGAAATTACTGGGTATAGGATGCAAAACATTTACATAGGGATGACATTCATATATCCGGCTACATTTATCAATGCCTCGAAAATCTGTTAAATTGGCCCTTCGCTATTTCAGGCTGTAATCCAGTGACCTTGTGGTGTGTCGGCTCTTCAATTATAAGAGACGATTTCTGTAGTACAAAGGGGTGTCCAGGAGGCCCAAATTTATTATAGTTCATTGTGTGGGAAATGATATTGGGATCTCTCCATTATTTGATATTGGCGAATACTGTCTCATTTACTGATATTCATAAAGCATATGTATCCTTCAGTTATATTGATATAGTCTCAAATTCTTCCCCGTCGCAAATGGCGAAATTCTGAAAATCATGTTGCTGTGGAACGATGTAGACGAATAAACAACTACGCCGCTAAGTAAACCCTGGACGGGGGTAGATATATACAGTACCCCGATATCACCGGAAAAATGACACCTTGTTCAAAGCCAATGGTGTTCACCTTTTAGGTTTGGGGAACTCTATTTTCCTGAACACAATTCAAGGCGCGTTGGAATATGGTAAATACCTATCCATATACTATGACAAAAAGCTAACAATGATAACAAAAGTCAAATACACACAGAAATTGAATGCCTTTAAAGTTTTTATTTATTTATATTGGTTCTCCAGAATTGGCATCGGAGATACTTGGCTATAATAATGATTAATAATGATCCTTCAAGGATACCCCGAAGATACTCTTTTATAATGGTTCGCCATGATTTGCACCGGAGACTTGGTGCTATAATAATAATGATTGATAATGGTCCTTTAGAAATACTGAAGATACCGGTTTTAATGGTTCTCCATAATGTACACTGGAGAGATTTGTTCTATAATGATATTGATTGATAATGACCTCCAGAGATACCCTTAAGATGATTTTAATAATGGTTATCCATAATTTGCACTGAAGATGACTGTAATGGTTCTCCATAATTTGCACTGGAGACATTGTGCTATAATGATAAAGATAATGGTTGATATTCCTTCAGAAATACTGAAGATGACTGTTTAATGGTTCTCCATAATGTTCAGTGGAGACATTGGGCGATAATAATAATAATGAATGATATTCCTTCAGAAATACCGAAGATAATTAATGGTTCTCCACAATGTGCAGTGGAGACATTGAGCGATAATGATAATGATCCTTCAGAAATACTGAGGATGACCGTTTAATGGTTCTCCATAATGTGCACTGGAGATATGGGCTGATAATGATAATGATGATTGATAATGACCCTTCAGAGATACCCTGAAGATGACTCTTTTGAAATGGTTCTCCATAATTTGCACGGGAGACATTGTGCTATAATGATAATCTTTCAGAAATACTGAAGATGACTGTTTAATGGTTCTCCATAATTGGTAATGGAGACATTGAATGATAATGATATTCCTTCAGAAATACGGAAGATGACTGTTTAATTGTTCTCCATTATGTGCAGTGGAGACATTGAGCGATAATGATAATGATTGATAATGATCGTTCAGAAATACTGAAGATGACTGTAATGGTTCTCCATAAAGTGCAATGGAGACATTGAGCGATAATGATAATGATCCTTCTGAGATACTGGGGATGACTGTTGAATGGTTCTCCATAATGTGCACCGGAGATATGGTCTAATAATAATAATGTTCCGTTGGAAACCCTGAAGATGAATGCTTATAATAAATGTTGTCTTATAATGGTTCTCCATAATGTATACTGAAGGCATTGAGCGATGTACTAGGTTGGGATTTTGTTGATAATGGTTAGGCGGTTGGTCATGGCAGCAGTTGCGTTGTTTGTGTGCTGCCGCCTTGGTATGGCGGTGAACAGGTTGGGATTGGTCCTCCCAGACCTTGTTCATTGGCAATTGCGCACACAAAACTTTTGAATTAATACAGTTTCGATTCCTGTTTTTCAGGTTCAAATAATTAGCTTCTGTTTCCCAGAGTTAATTATATTTTAAATCACTCAAAATTAATTATTTGAACTAATAATTCGCTGCATTTGCCATCAGTGTACGGCAATGCAAAATTTTAAATTGTTGAATAATGTAGCCGTGACCATAAACTGCCAATACTATCCGTATTAAAAGTATAAAAAACTTTAATGACTTGTGTTAAATCTTTCTGGTGATAAATGGTTTTGTTTAGGTCTCAAAATTCATATTTTGCGTGCATATAATAATAATATGTTCTTGTTGTATATAATATTATGTCTGCATTGGCCGAGATACTTCATCCAGATTTTCTGGCGTGGTTTCCCATTGTCAGTGATGCATGACGGATGGCCTGATAGGGACAGCTGCCTAGTCGATCAGATGGGATGGAAATCCGATGTCCCGTGTACACATTGGCGTGCACGTAAAAGCCCCCTTGGCAGTTGGAATTCGATATAAGAGTAGGCCGTAGCGCCGCTGCCCGGGGTTAATTTCCCTCATAGCACACTTTAAGGCGAATGCCCATCTTCGTTAGCCCAGGTTAGGAGCAGAACAGTAGGGCGTTAAACCCCATTTCATTTCGTTCATTATGTACATAATTTCAAATTATGATTTCTGAAGAGGAGTTAACATAGGTCTAGCCCGTTCCCAATTTGGAATAAAACTATGTTTATACAAAATAAGATAATACTGTTATCTTTCTATTGATTTATTTCAATTTTGCAGTGGGTTCATATCTATAACAGACCTTTCCTTGTCAGCCACCTCTTGCAATACTTTAGGCGCTGTGGACAAAAGGAGCTCCCTTGTCGGTTTTTGTTGGTGATTAGCAGGGCCCGGAAATTTGGTAATTGGTTACATCAAGCTAGTGGCGCAACCACGACCTGTTCCTGTTGAGAGAACATATTCCAAATCTCCAAAACGTCGGTACATGTTAGATCCATCTATTCCATCATCACCATCGCATTCATCAAAACACTCCAATACGAAGATAACACCATCTCAAGCTATTATTTTTTTCTAGACATAACAAATATTAAATTTTACACTCCAGACCCAGGCTTTTGTACTTAAGAATTCAGGCGTCATCATTTGGATCGCTATATTGCAGACGGTCCAACATGGCCATCACTTTGAAGATGCCCGATGACCGACAATTTCCCAAACAACTCTCTATAAATACTAATTTCTGCGTGTAAACGAAGATACTGTGGGTGATGTAGCCTATAGATAATGCAGATATGCCTGGTAATATTGATCTTTTCTCTATCATTGAAAAATCAAATCGTTTCAAATGAATGTAATATGTAATTATCCACCATTCCGTGTTCACTCACAATCTAATAATATTGTCAGAATACATGAGTATGAGCGTACGTTATGTAATATAAGGAGAGGGGTCAACATATAGGCTGTGTCTGTTTTCAAACACAAGTTCAGTTTTCTGAATAAAACAACTTCTCTTTACTTTAGTTGTTCGGTCGATCATAGTATTGTTCTCATGGGGATTGCGAATGTATAATATCACAAACCATATCCTACCGAGATATCAAACTTTGAAAGCTCCTGATGGTTTCGTAAGGAAAAAACCAGTATGACAGATTCATCATTATAATGATGGATTTAAGACTTTATCGAATTGTTATGTCTAGTTTGATTTATAGACGCTCCAAATGTATTTAATTTTTATACGACCACATTTTTATGTGGGTGTATATTGTCATCGCCCATGTCCGTGAGGACGTTTGATCGTTCGTTCGTCCACAATTTGTTTGTGGACAGTCTATAGCTGACAATTTCACCCAAATGACGAAACTTAAAATATAGGGTTATCTCCCAAAGATCTCGGTTTCGTTCGACTTTGGCATGCATACGCAAATACTGTAAAAGTAGGGTTGGGTAAATAATAGCTTAATTGCAGTTATCCAATAATGACTTGTGGTTTCTATGGCCATTTTGGACACTGAACACGAATCCGTCGAAATTTTTGACCTAGGATGACCTTTGACCCTGGATAATTCAATTTTTTCAAAATGGCGGCCAAATTTCACGTTTTGGGTCAAATATATCATAAACATACCTTCAAACACCTCTATATATAGGTTTTAGAGGTAGGAAAGAATGATAAACAACATTTCCGAACAGAATCCGTCGGAATTTTTAACCTAAGATGACTTTTGACACTGGAAAATTCAATTTTATTCAAAATGGCGGCCAAATTTCATGTTTTGGCTAGAATATACTGTCTAATACCTCCATATATAGGTTTAAGAGGCAGGAAATCATGAAAAACAACATTTCAGAACAGTTGAGAAGTATCTAAGCTTTCAAATTGTCAAAAGCTACGAAAAATCATGAGAAGAGCGTCATTTTGTAGCAAAATTTGACAGTTATATTTAATATCAATACTTTCCAGATTCATTAACTCTCCATGTAGGTTATAGAGGTAGGAAAGCACGAAAAACAACATTTCAGAACAGTTGTGAAGCTTCTGATCTTTCAAATATCAAAACTACGAAAAACCATGAGAAAAAATGGTATTTTGCAGCAAAGTTGACATTTTTTTTAAACAATACTTTCCAGATTCATATGCTTGACATAGTAAACAAAATTTCACCCGATAGTTCAGTTTACATCACCAAATACTCCTCTCAGAAGTTAATCATTGTAAATAGCAATGTCACTTTCTGGCCATAAAGAATTCTTTATAGAGTTCCGTAATTCTACCAAGTTGAATTTCTTCATTTTGAAAAGACGTGTTTCGTGGTCTTTCACACGTGGCTGTTGTCTAATACCAGATACAGTTGAAAGCCTCAGCCCTCTGGTAGTCAAATTCCCGTCAACAAGTTAAAGACTGTCAGCTGTTTGTGGTCCACCATGCTCTTTGCACTAATCGATCGTTTGAAGTAATCGTGTCTTGAATTGCGTCTTTTTTTATTTTGCTACATCAATTTCAGAGTAGCCCTAATGTGTATCTCCAGTTGTCCTGCTGCCACTGGAGCATCTGACTTATGGGCCCACTTCCACCTCTCTTGCCGCGCCTCTTCACTCAAGGACTAGAAAGCCGAATTGTGGCTACTCTTAAATTGTCTAAAAAGTTAGTCTTAGCGAAAAAGTTAGTCTTAGCGAAAAAGTATAAATTCAGGAAATCAACTACCCGGGGCTAACAACTGCATTTGATATTAGACAACAGCGACATATGAAAGACCACGAAACACGTCTTTTCAAAATGAAGAAACTCAAATTGGTAGAATTACGAAACTCTATAAAGAATTTTTCATGGCCAGAAAGTGACATTGCTATTTTACAATGATTAACTTCTGAGAGGAGTATTTGGTGATGTAAACTGAACTATTGGGTGAAATTTTGTTTACTATGTCAAGCATATGAATCTGGAAAGTATTGTTTAAAAAAAATGTCAACTTTGCTACAAAATGACATTTTTTCTCATGATTTTTCGTAGTTTTGATATATTTTGAAAGATCAGAAGCTTCACAACTGTTCTGAAATGTTGTTTTTCGTGCTTTCCTACCTCTATAACCTACATAGAGAGTTAATGAATCTGGAAAGTATTAATATTAAATATAACTGTCAAATTTTGCTACAAAATGATGCTCTTCTCATGATTTTTCGTAGCTTTTGACAATTTGAAAGCTTAGATACTTCTCAACTGTTCTGAAATGTTGTTTTTCATGATTTCCTGCCTCTTAAACCTATATATGGAGGTATTAGACAGTATATTCGACCAAAAACATGAAATTTGGCCGCCATTTTGAAAAAAAATTGAATTATCCAGGGTCAAAGGTCATCCTAGGTAAAAAATTCTGACGGATTCTTTTCTGAAATGTTTACAACACTATCGTGTGCTTATATATAGAGAGAGAAATAGGGTTTAACGTCCACTCGACACAAACTAAGTCATTTCGGGACTAACATATGGTTTCAATTTTTATTTCAATAATTCGCTTGCGCGTAGGGGTCTTTAGCAGTGGGAGGAAACCGGAGTGCCCGGAGGAAACCCACGAGGTTGAGAAGGCGCCCCTATCTCCATGCCACATACGCTCACACCAGGGATCGAAACCACAGCCGCAAGCCAGAGGTGACCGGCCAGCTAGAGGTCGAAGCGCGGCACTCTAGACCACGAAACACGTCTTTTCAAAATGAAGAAACTCAAATTGGTAGAATTACGAAACTCTATAAAGAATTTTTCATGGCCAGAAAGTGGCATTGCTATTTACAATGATTAACTTCTGAGAGGAGTATTTGGTGATGTAAACTGAACTATTGGGTGAAATTTTGTTTACTATGTCAAGCATATGAATTTGGAAAGTATTGTTTAAAAAAAATGTCAACTTTGCTGCAAAATGACATTTTTTCTCATGATTTTTCGTAGTTTTGATATATTTTGAAAGATCAGAAGCTTCACAACTGTTCTGAAATGTTGTTTTTCGTGCTTTCCTACCTCTATAACCTACAGAGAGAGTTAATGAATCTGGAAAGTATTAATATTAAATATAACTGTCAAATTTTGCTACAAAATGATGCTCTTCTCATGATTTTTCGTAGCTTTTGACAATTTGAAAGCTTAGATACTTCTCAACTGTTCTGAAATGTTGTTTTTCATGATTTCCTGCCTCTTAAACCTATATATGGAGGTATTAGACAGTATATTCGACCAAAAACATGAAATTTGGCCGCCATTTTGAAAAAAAATTGAATTATCCAGGGTCAAAGGTCATCCTAGGTAAAAAATTCTGACGGATTCTTTTCTGAAATGTTGTTTTTCATTCTTTCCTACCTCTAAAACCTATATATAGAGGTGTTTGACAGTATGTTTGTGATATATTTGACCCAAAACGTGAAATTTGGCCGCCATTTTGAAAAAATTGAATTATCCAGGGTCAAAGGTCATCCTAGGTCAAAAATTTCGACGGATTCGTATTCAGTGTCCAAAATGGCCATAGAAACCACAAGTCATGGAAAAAAGTTCATATTTACCCAACCCTAGTAAAAGTATGTAATACCAAGGTTCTTGATACCAAAGTTTTATTCGTTTTTGATGAAACTTAAAATATATCTTTATATTTCTAATATCCCTGATATTCTGGCATTTCAGGCCATAACTTCCCGGGTTGTATCTTGCCTGGCAACCACGCGTTTGACTGACGGACATAATGGCCGCTCTATGTATTGACGGTTCTGGGCACTCTGAGAGATCACACTTTTGGTCCGATTTTGATAAATCTTTTTTAAAAATCTATTTTTATTACAAAGGTCGCACTGTCCTTCGACATTCGCGTATATCGGACCGTAACATCCTGGATTATGGGCCCTGATTGTACGAAAAAGTCGCAATTTTATCCTCTTGTGGCCACAATTTGTATCCAATTTTAAAAATCGTTGAAGTATATCACGGTTACACCATTGCGATGGTCACATCCATTAGAAACACACACAAACACATGTTAATTTATGATTTAAAATTCTCCTTCTTTGTTTGTTATTTAGAAATACCTGTACCTACCAAAAGCTCGAATATGACTATACAACTGTGGGAAATTTGTCGGATTTAGCACATATAATGTCTCCCGGGATATAATTTAATTCCTTTGGAATCGTAATAATTACGGGAGCCGTAAATTATGAGACCATTACATATCTGGTTATCACCAACCACCTGCATCAAATAATACTATGTGGGTAAGCTTTTCAAAGTTTAATTTACAGAGAAGGCAATTCAATTGTTCGTCGAAATAGAACCACGCCCGTACGATTTCCATTAGTTAGCCCATGGGTCGTATCTAGATGAACAAGGCAACGGGTCCCTTTGGTCGGATTCTCCTCCGCTTGCGCAAGACAGAGAGAAAGAGAGAGAAATGGGGTTTAACGTCCACTCGACACAAACTAGGTCATTTTGGGACTAACATATGGTTTCGATTTTATTTCAATAATTCGCTTGCGCGTAGGGGTCTTTAGCAGTAGGAGGAAACCGGAGTGCCCGGAGGAAACCCACGAGGTTGAGAAGGCGCCCCTATCTCCATGTCACATACGCTCACACCAGGGATCGAAACCACAGCCGCAAGCCCCAGGTGACCGGTCAGCTAGAGGTTGAAGCGCGGCACTCTAGACCACTAGGCCATCCCAACACCCCTTGTTCTATCCCAACCCCCCGCATGCGCGAGACACAACGACATCTCATTGCCAACGGTAAACCAAGCCAAGTGATTCTTGACACTGCAGGATTTTATACAGATTAATTTCTTGAACCCCTACTTCCAAATGCAGCTTCTGAATGTTTGTGAAAGGATCGATTTCAATATTTCCGTAGTTTTTGTAAGCATTTTGGTTTTGCTTAACAATCCAAATTCAGGTATGTATGAAGGATTTTAAAATTATGAAAATAAAGTTCAGGTATAATAATGTCCGGAATGATAGTTAATTGTGCTGAAGTAATAATTAAAAGAGCGTTTTAGTTGGTTTGTTTTTATTGAAAGCTCGACATGTTTTTGTTTTTGCTTGTATTTTTGTGTTGTTTTGTTTTTTGGGGGTTTTTTGTTTGTTTTTTTGTTGTTTCTTTTATTTTTTTTTTATTTTTTTTTTTTTTTTTGGGGGGGGGGGTCGGATTCACATGGGCGTGTCCGAAGTAAACACAGACGATGTTTTGAAACATCTACATCCCAATCACCAATAGTCTGTGTATGGATTGAAAAAAAAGAGTTGCAAGATTAATTAAAATAATATGAATTGATTTCGGTTTCTTTGTTTTTGCCACGGTACAAAATTCTAAAGGCTTCGTGGACGTTGCTTGTCCATCTACACACGGTCTGGGGTTAGCCCGGTAAGCTCTGCGTTTTAAAAAGAAAAGTATAAACTGCATAGACTAGGTTTCCTCGAAAGAGTATCTGACCCTCTTAGGCTTTTCTCCACTCGAAAAAAGAACTGAAGAAATTTTGACTGTGAGTATAACGTAAGGGACGTTTTGTCCCAGTGATTTGCTGTTATGGCAAAACTAACTGATACCTTCCCACTGTTCTGCCCGGACTGGGAAGCAATAAGCCTTTAACAGCAAATAATTATATATACGGGTCGGGGCAATTAATCCAAAATAACATGGGGGGGGGGGGGTCACAAGGCCTTCATACACACATCTATAATGACGCCAAACTGAAAGTTAATCAACCATTTGAGGGTTGATAAATCAACTTTCACAATATTGTTGATTGTAAGAGGTTCCTCAATGACTTTCACCGGACTACAGTCGATAACACGATGTTGCAACAATTACACGATAATATAGTACCTTTGATAGTTTTGTTATCTTAATTTAATGTTACAAAATCAGTTCGAACAAATTTTAATCTGCATTAGGCTGTGACCTGATTCAATAAAATAAGGGTGGGTCGTGTTAAAAGAAGGCACTATCTTTACAAATAAATGTGTTGTGCTGTATAAATGGAAGCCTTATGCGTTAGTTTTATAATGTCATCTAATATCATTTTACACAATTTCCGTCTTTCCAATTTTGATTTGTATAATGTGATTTGTCACTATTAGATGCTTAATCTCCTTTTCCACCACTCTTAATTGGCTTTGTCTACATCGCTAAACATATTACATTGCTTCAATATCTGTATTTCATTTGAAATTCCACTTGAAACGACATCAAATTTAGATATATTGCTATATCAGTAAGAAGTGATCTGAACCTTATGGCGGATGGGTTGTCTGTCTGTGTATGTGTATGCGGGAATATAGTCGCCATTGTGCGTGACTAGATATAGGGATCCCACTAGCTTCATGGGGATTTCTCCAGTTTCCCACACTTTGCACACCAATATGTACGAGAAATACAAATCTTTTAGTCCTGTCTAGTTGTGTCGAGGGTATTTTTCACGACCTTAACAGACAAATAATATAAATATCTTTTAACTCCGGCCTTCTTATTCAACGCACACGTGTTAATCATTGTGCCAACCACCCACCCCCACCCTCGGGTTAGATGAATTTCTAGAAATGATGGTTTTGCGCTATTTGGTATTTGAAGATTTGTATTTGGAAATTTGTTGTTCGAGCTTTGTTTGTGTCTGATGAAATGTAGATGGAGGTTAGTTTTACAAATCTGATATGAAGTATATGTCTAATTTTTTAAAATTGTAATAAATATATACATTTTTAAGATACAAATGTTAATTCTAATGCTCAAATGTCGAAATACGACAACAAATGAAGAAAAGGGAATTAAGGACTATGAATTAAACACTGAATAAAGAATTAAGCTTCCTTAGCTTGTTTCGCCCGAACACTCACTCTCTTCCTCAAATTGCTATTAAACAACAATTCTAATGTAAACTCCTCTCAGAATTTAAATAGATTCATGATCATGTGGTCGTTATTTGGAATTTTAGTGTTTTCGATGGAACCCCCATTAAATGGATTACAGGCTAACATGGATTTACAACATAATTTCACTATTATGGTAGCCGTAAAATACCCTTTGATGTCCTATAATGCCATCGAGGTTGTAACCGAATGATTGTAGCGATTACCAAAAGCGACACGCACCTTTTTATGTAAGACATAACTTACCTGTACGAACTTTAACGAAGCCCAAATCACTGTAAGCTGGCAGGAGACCCTCCAATCTGGGGAGCAAAATCCGAAACAAAAGATTACTGCTTATTAGTAAAGAGGTATATACTACAAGAAAGGCTGATGTGAGGCTGATGTCCCGCGCCGAAATCCCAACATAAATAGATGACACATATTAATTTATCGCACTTTTATTTATTTATTTTTTCAAAATTATCGAGCAATCAAACTATACACTAAGTTACATTACCCTCTATCAGATAGAATGAAGATTATCTTGCCCCAAAGCATCCTCCAATGAAATTCATAAGCGTACCTTCGGCTCGAAATGTTAATCATTGAACTCAGTCAAAACATCTACCTAATGAACATCTACATCAAGTTTAAACATTAAAAGCAGAGTTTTGACCAATAAACTGCTTATAGCTCCTTAATCTAAGGAGAAAATTCTCACCATCGAACTTAGTCAAGGTAATGATATAATGAATCTATATTCTGAGTTTCATCGCTCTCGCTTCATTAGAACAAAAGTTATCTTGTCCTAAAGAATCAACCAATCAGATTGCTTATTTCTGCTTACCGTAAGCAGACAATGTTCATCATTGAACTCCATCAATTAGAAGGAGGGCTACTGTGCTCCATAGTCTCGACCAATAATATCGCTTATTGCTCTGCTGACCCTCAGCGGAAAATATTCATCATCAAACCCCGTCAAGGTATCGATGTATTAAAGTTTAAAGCTATACACCAAGTGTCCTCGCTCTCATTAATTAGAACTATAAAGAAAGTTATTAAATTGCGTATCTCTGCGTACCCTTACCTGCTCATCTTCGAACTCCCTCAAGGCATTGACCAAATCAGCACCTACATCAAGTTTGATCATTCTAGCTTAAGTGGAGGGAGAGTTATTATGTTCTGGACCAGTCAAATTGCATATAGCCCTACTTACACTGTGCACAAAATACTCATTATCGAACTTGGTCAAGGTATTGATGTAATGAGACTATACACAATTTTCACCACTCTCACTTAATTAGAAATGCAATGGGGTTTAACGCTCTACTGTTCTACAGATGTGGTAACATCTAAATGTATTAACCTTAGTCATCCGACCGTTCCTCTCCGTCTTTCTTAATCTGTAATATGAACATACCACTCTACAGTAACACTATACTCAAGTAAAGTTTTGTGATTCATAGTTATAAACAAAAATCAGGAACTGAAGGGCACGTAGCGTTGCGTATCAATAGGTCCCGTACTCTAATGCCCTATTTACTTCACACAAAATGTGAAAGAGGTACTTTAAAAACTGTAGCCTCTATCTTTAACAATTAAGTCGCAGAATGCATCTGCTTAAAGTTGTTGCCTTGTTGCTTTACCAAGGTTTTCGAAAGAGAGGGATAACTCAGGAACGAACGGTCGCGGAGTGCTGAAAATTGGTAGGGTGGTACACTCTTGACCCCAATGCTTCACGTAAAAATGAAGAAAAAAACGACCAGTTTAAAACCGTAGTCTCTATTGTTGACAGGCCGACAGACGGGCATGGGCGACGACATAATATTTCTACACCTAAAAACATATTGTATCGATCGGTATTAAGTTTCTTGATGTTAACCATGTACACGACATCTTCCCAATTCCATTCCATTCCATCAACCATCACTTCAGTGCGGAATGAAGATTCACATCATTTTGGTTAATTTATTCTTGGCATAAATCAAACAGAAATCCTCTTTGTTAGGGTGACAATCTTGCATAAATTATGTAAAATCATATATGAACTTAATTCGCCTGTCATCGATTTTTCGGACAATATATTTTACATCTGCTTAATCCATGCTCAAATTTTCTCTTTTATTATTTGACACTTAAAGTGAAGAGATATCTCGTTTTGGAGCCAATCGAAGAAAATAAGAGGCCCATCAACCAAACTCTCATAGGCATATTTATGTTGTGAAATTCGTCACGTCTTTGGAAAAACTGAATGGAATTGAACCATCTTTAGACTAACATTCCCTTTGGAGGTTCCACTTTCACGATAAAAATCGTTCGAAATCCCCCAATTGACGATCAACGTCTTTAAACAAGCTCGATTTAAATCACGAGAAGATGCATGTTAACTTATCACCAGTGTATAATCACGGTAAGTCGCTATCAATCAAGGCTGTTCTTATTCCATTTTCTCCATTTGCTAAAAATCTTGGCGTATTAATTGGTGAGCCGTGAAAATTGTATTAATGTGTTTCACTTTAAAAGACTTAGTCTAACACCGTAACACTCAATAAATTTAATTCAGCTTCAATTATATAGTTATGATTTGGAATGGTACGATTCACAGCACGAAGTATAAACAACAGCAATTGTTCTGACTTGTTAGATTTGTTTCCCGTGCACTATTCCAAAATCACAGAATGTGGTAATTTTAATTCATTGTTAATGTTTAAATCATTGTAAATTTGAATTAAAATGACCAATTGTTTAAATATTACAGACTACACGCCTCACATAAGCATGTTAATGATTCCGCTAATGGTTACATCGTTATAGGAAATAATACTGTTAGTTATCAAGACAATTTCAGAAGACCTATCCCTTTTCCGTCACATTGCGTGCATCAATTTGCTAAAGGTGATGACCAGGAGACAGCATTCGTCTAATTTGGCTCCCTAATTTGTTTCGCTACGTAAGCTACCGTGCAGCAGCGATCGCCGTTAAACACAAGTCGGAAAAGCCTGAATGAAATGGAAGTGTTAATTGACGTTGTCCTATAATGTCAACTTTTCCTCACGACAAATACTTTAATCTAGTCACATTTAGATACATCGTGAACGTGCAGGGGAGATATGTTCTTGTCTCCAGTAATGGAACAAATCTTTTAATGTTACATTTCGAATGACATCGACCAAAGTGTGTCTTTTCTTCCCCTGTCTTGACAAAGTCCATCCGTTTAATTTACTTGAGCTCCACTAATGCACGTTATGTATTTACCGTCGATCATTGACAAATATTCACGCCAGATTCACGCTAGTTTCGGGGATATAAAAGTTGATTTTATTTACATATTAATTTATATCTGTGCACGGATTAACCTAAATTTACGCGGGTTTCATCTGATAAATGATTGCTTATGGACGTATTTTCACACAACACTTACCTGGTTAAATTGCATATCTGTCTTTACAAAGCAGGACTAAGAGTAAAATGTTCGTTCCGATAATCCTGACACCTTTCCCTGGTTTCAAGAACAGGAATTGAGTATCTCAGCGGAAAGAGATTGTGTGTATTACAATTTAACGTATATTTTCCAGCGGTAACGATGTAGACAAAGGAATGCTACGTGGGCGTTCAGCCACATTTCATAGCTCTTTTATAGCACAAAATATTAAAATCTAATACATAACCTTTTAGATTTACGTCTGGGGAAACCACAGGGATTTCCACAAATTGCATAACGAATCAACGACATAATACCTATAGTATAGCTCTTTGTTTCTTTCGCTTTCAGCTTCACAAATTTTGTTGACGGCATCTATTCCAGCGTCATCTGTACACGTTGGTTTCATTACCACTTATTTCGATGAACATTATTATTTGATATTATCTTAAATATAATTCCTTAATGGCCTTTGAGTAACTGGTGTGTATTCAAACATGTACGTCATTTTATTGTATATCATTCAATTGTACATTCGATATCCTTAGACTGAATTTTTGTATCATATTCAGTATCGGAATCCCCCCTCTCTGTCTGTCTGTCTCTCTCTCTCTCTCTCTCTCTCTCTCTCTCTCTCTTGTTTTATTCGAGGGCTTACGAAACAAACGCGCGCATTTGTTTAAAATCCGATCCACTTTCAATACTGTCATTTAAATGTCAATGGTCATTATACATGTATGCGCGTAATCTTGTTTTGCGGGAAGTTAATTCCATAAAATAGGACGCAATCATTATGAATTTATATCTGAAAAGATATTTTATTATATAAGAATAATAGGTTAATCTTATATTTCCTCAGTGGTATATACCAGTTTCTTATCCATACAAAGAAAGGTAATAAATTATTTTCTTTTTAATGAGCGTCTAGACACGTTGATGTATAAGCATGTGATACTAATTCCACATGAGTAAAATAAATTCATTATTGGTTTACCAATATGTTTCCTACAACTTTACTTTACTACACTAAAGCGTGACAAAGGGTAAAAACCAATTGTCAGTAATATTGCCTGCAGGCACGCCGTCCGGCAGAGCGCAGACAATGAACCGCATCAGCACCGATGAACCCCACGTAGTACTTTAGTAGCAGCAGTACCGGAAGCTAGCAGCACGTAGTCCAGCATTGTGTGTTGTCAGATGATGTGCCAATCTTGTGGATTTTTTTCTGCTAGAAACGATCGACCTGTCTAGTACTAATTTGTACTAACACGTCCTCGGTATGCAGTTGGCCTAGCGCATTCTACAGAATGTAACAAATTGATAGGTAAACCGAACGTAATTGTCACAATTGTCAGTCTAAATCTATCTGAACATCTGAGACACGCTACCTGCGGAGAAGTATCTCAGACACATTCAGTAGCCATTATATTCATATCACGTGATCTACACATCACAGGTCATGGGGTCAACAAACAAAATGTCATCATCACATTCCACAACAAGTTACATTGTTTCCTTTGCAGCCATTAGGACTACATAATCCGTACAGCCCCAACATGTTCTCGCTTCTTCCAATGATTTTACACAAAAATAACGTCTAAAACTCATCTTGCACTATTTTGTGCGTCGGTCGTGTCTATTTCAGATAAACACAATCAATTGTTTCTATCGTGGGGATTGACTAATAGTTCATTTATTTCAGTTCTAAACAAATATTTTAAACTTTAACGTAAATTTTATAAAATAGCCAAGTTCTGGCTAGGATTAATAAATAATAAAAATCGTTTTCTATAGTGCTGAACAAAATGGTCATTCACTGTATACGTGCGAAAAAAAAAGCCAGCCACCAATTAGTGTTCGTACGTTAGTTACGTACGAGTCTAAATATGACTGTCATTCACATCAGATAACATCCTATTTATAGGGGTTTAATATTTCACAGATATATAGAGAATATCTTATGCTTAATATTTGTGGTCGAATATTGTTCAAGCTGTCGGTTTTGATTGAACATTTTTGACCCTATTACAACTTTCTAAAAGTCACATTTATGCCAAATGTCTGGGCCATAAAGTCGCTATTTTCAACATACCCATTCTGTCGAATTAAATTTTTTGCTATTTTTTTTAGATAACCTGTATCTTACCATTTATCCATTACTTCGGACTCGTCAACCATTTTTTATACGGGATCCGAAGTGGCTCGATGTGTGAGCCGGCGAGCTAAACGGGAGATCTGGATTTTCCCGCCGTGGTTCCCCCTTTTCAGTGGTGCAGGACGGATGGCCTGGCAAGAGAAAACGTATTGAGTAATTAGTTAGTTATGAAGAACGTATGAGCCAGTATTTTATTGCTAGCGTTAGGACCAGATATACCACAAAGACAAATCCTATCGAAATTATCATTTCGCCGCATGGTGGACGTAATAAGCAGTTACATCACAAGGTGTAGGATCGCCTGTCCAACCTCGTGGGTTTACTCCGGGTTTTCTGGTTTCCTCCAACTGCCAAAGACCCCTACGCACTAGCGAATTATTGAAATAAAATTAAAACCATGTTAGTCCCGAAATGACCAAGTTTGTGTCAAGAGGACGTTAAACCCCATTTCTCTTCCTCTCTCCGATGGGACGAAACCCCTAGATACCTTGTACACGTAAAAGGAACATTGACAGCTTGAATTCGATACAAGAGTAGGCTAGGCCGTAGCGCTGCTGTCTGGGCAAAATTTTACTCATTGCACACCGTGTGGCGCCAACCCGTCTTCAATATTCCGGCCAGAGCAGACAAGTAGGACGTTCAACCCTATTTCATTTCATTTTCCTCCTTTACACGCTTTGGCGAAATTGAACATCCACAGTGTATTGCGGGTCACCGGAAATAGGACACCGTCTCTCTCGTCTATGATCAAAATCATGAAATACTATGCACGTGATACCGGACAGACACTGTTCGCAAGTTTTAGAATACAAGGGGACAGGTCGGAGGGGCGTGATTTAAGGAAGAGATCTGTCGAATTTAAAATTTCCGGATAGCAATATTTGAGGGGATATAAAGACTGTAGTATATTGTTCATCGCGTAAAGTCCCGATTTACATTGTTGCATCACGCGCATGTGTACATGTATTGTCATTAACTACAAGTCTGCTTTGATCATGCAGTTGGAATAAAGCCGCCATCATTGAAACACCATGTGTTGGTCTTAGTCTGTATTATGGGGTATAATCAGGACCAGATATATCACATTTGGCGACGAGGATGGGATAAAATGAATCGAAGACAAGTATGGTACCTAAGTATATTTTAAGAATATTTTGGATTGTCATAGCCATGGCAGAGATTGGTAAAATTTCGGAGTTCGACGAAGTGAAGGAGTCATTCGTTTGTTATGAAGAACGTATGAGCCAGTATTTTATTATCATTTCACCGCATGGTGGATGTAATAAGCAGTTATATCACAGCGAATTCGAGTTATAGATTAAAATACAATTTGACAACTAACTATTTAGTGTTGAATCTTGTCTTCCAAATTGCAGGTAAAAGTAGGTATCGCAATCATTTTCAGCACATAAATGGTGACAGTAACTATTTTTAAGTTAGTGATCTTTTGGTGCACCAAGAAAATAACTCCTATTCCACAGTTAACATGGCAACAAGTACACACCTGCCACCACCACCACTACATTGGTTTGCTTGAATACAATTTTAAAGTTACCTCCGATTTGTATCTTGAGCTCACATCTGCCAACACGTATGTATAAGCCAATCCGCTGTTGATACAAATATATTAGGTATTAGCCGCAGTGCTCATTATAAGCTGATGTATGTCAAACCCCAGGGATAGGACAAAAAATTGTCTTTCTCACCAACCTATTGTCTTGTAACTATATACGAGACTGGTGAAAAGATCCAAGCCTACCTGTGAAAGACCTGCGGACTACAGTACAAAGTCGATGGATTCGAAATATTTTTAAACCTAGTTACCGTTCCGAGGCTTGGATGGCGGTCAGCAGTGCCGGACTGGGCCCACCTGTCCGTGACTGGTGGGCCTAAGCACATTAAAAAAGGTCGGCCTAAGCCTATAAAGAGAAAGGAGAGGGGAGAGGAAAGAAAAGAAAAACAGGACAGGAGGAAGAAAGGATAGGAAGCTTTGGCCTGAAATGCTTGGAAAATGGGTTTGTGGTTGTCAATTTTCAAAACTTTCCCGGGGACGAACCCCAGACCCCCTCGGGTCGTATGGACCTTGGTCAATTACCTGACAGGTGGGCCTTCGTCCGACCAGTCCGGCACTGCCGGCCAGGAAGAATTTTTTTTAAGCCACCCTAAAAAAACGTCGTTGACAGCTGACATGACGTTTTCATTAACAGGGAAAAGATGACCAGCGCGTTCCTTTTTCATTTTTGGAAACTAATCTGGACAAAATAGTATATCAGTATTTTCTTCAAAACGGCGCAGATTGTCACAGAACGTCTAGAACCTGGCACGTTTCTGATCCGCAGTCAAGAGCTTTTGCACACATCTTGCCGAAATGTTGGCGATAATATTGTGATCAGCCCTCTCATGAGATATATCCATGGCAATATGTCGAGTGGTCAACCATATACAACCGTGTAATATTTCTTGAATCGTGGCCGTTGATGGCCTCTGAGAATACCGGTAATCATGAAGGGGCAACATCCCCTAAAGTAGAGACGATGTTGACATATATCTGTATCGGGGTTAGTCCTTTCAGTTGAAGGTATTTGATGACTGCCCTATAGCCAGTTTTGTTTATTTCAGGTGATTCCAATGGGTAAGTTCACAAGATGGCCAGGTACGAAAACAATTAAGATTACAGTTGCAGTTCTTATGTCAATGATTCATTTAATGATTGTACTTGCGGATGTCAAAATTTTGCTTCAACCCAATCGGTTTATCCCTTTCAGGCCCAAAACTTGTGTCCGTAACGAGAAGCGGTGGACCAAGGCTACCTAGCCTATGCTACACCCTTGTCTGAGCTAGCCCTATCCACCAAATGGAACAGTCCTAGTGTAGGCGCGAACAGATTGACAAACAGACGAATGACAGTCACAAATATTGGTATAGATTTTGTATTCTGTCCTAGTTTTAGAACAATATATATATTGTATATCTAGTATTTTTAACAATTTCAGACGAGAGAAATAAATAAGCTTTAACGTCCACTCAACAACAGCAATGAGATATGCACTTTATTTAGACCCTAAACACATTACAAAATTCAGATGCGACAAAATGACGGGTCTAGGAGCCCTAAAGACCTACACGGGTCGCTGCAGGGTACCCTATAATAGTGGGACGAAGCTGGTAGTAATGACGCCTAAAACATGAAAAATCAGCACTGTTTACGAAAGACTTGTCTTTCAAGGGACTCGTAATACACGGGGTTATTTTGGGACTAACGTGGTTCATGTTGAGGGGGAAGGGGGTCAGGAGAAAATCCACGGGCTTTTAAGGACGACCTTACTCGGTTCTAACCAGGTAGTCGAAACCACGCTACTTGACTCACAGCAATAAAATATACATAAGAATACGTTGCTGCTAGGGAGTGATATTGGCACTGAAGAGTCTAGAAACATAAGGAAATGAATACTTTTTAAGAACTACTGACATGTATGTATGGTTGCACGTAATACAGTGCACGGGAGTCGGTTAATAATATTCACTGCATAAAAATCAATTTCGGAAATACGCAATACATATAAATTTGATTATAAGAAATATATAATGTCGACTAACATCAAATATACATTATGCTTTATCTAATAAAGCTAACGTACTTTATGTAATAAAGTGAACGTTAAGGATACCATAGGGAGCGCATGTACATGTAATGTCCTTTATATGGGGCATGCATACGTGTGCGTTATATTTGCACAATATTGGCATTAATTATAAAGGACTGACGAATTGCTGCTCACTAATAATTCCTCCTTTGAATTCAAAAAAAGAAATATACGGACTATTTCGAATTTTCTCGTATCTAGTGACATTCAATTACTTTTTTGAATTTTACAGATATCCTCTCACAGCCTCACACAAAAGTTATTAGTGAGAAGAAATTTATCCGTGTATTTGTTATCACTCCTCAATTTTATCAATTATACAGAAGGATAACTCGAGTTTTCCTTTTGCGTTCATTACTTCCGTTTCTTGAAATCTTCAAAACGCATCGATCGCTGAAAGATCGCTGTGTTGAAATTATACTTAGAACGTGTTTAACCAGTTCTATCACATATGTAATAATGACTGACTCCAATATTTTCCTTTCAAAATGTACCAACATAGGATTTACCTAGAAGAAAAGAATTCTTTTTAAGAACTGACATTTACTAAGAATGCTGGTATGTATCTTAACGGCGCCAACCCTTATCGCCAGTGTTAAACATACATTATGCAAGAGCTAAATCTGATTATTGCAAGTCTGTATTTAGGCTTCAGATGTCATAGCAATTATAAATTGTATCTTTATTTACACAACAAGCACAGAATCAACTCTGCAGGCTTGGATTTAAACAGGATTTCATTGATTGATTTAATTTTTAAATACCGTCGTAAGCGGAGATTAACCGTTACGTTGACGTCATACTCCCGGAAATGTTAGATCGAGGCTAAATGATAGAGTGTACGAAGCGAGGCCGCTGTTGGGAGATGCCTTAACAAATGACATCTAAACTAAACACATGGATAATACAAAAGCATACGAACCCACAAATAAAATATCATCCAAAGGAGAAGACAAGCGACTATTCTGATTAGTATTTAAACTGACTGATGTCTGACGATAACGGTACCGGTAATTAGGTCAACACACCGTCGGTAGTATACCCTCTTTTGTCACTTGCGTTTACAGTAAAATTATGGAAATTGATAACCATCGCAGCTATCATCACCCCAGCTGAATTACAGCCCCATCGGATCGTCTGCTTTGGGAGTCGCGTAGGCCTACTTAAAGTACAAGAATACACGCAGGCAACGCAAGAAGTCGACTATAATTATTTACAATATTGCCTCATTGATTTGGTCGATTCCTTTCAAACTTTAAAATTCTGTTGCCGACTGTCTCTTCTTATCTATATATTAAAAGTCTTAATTCTAATTTGTAGTAAAATTGAACTGCTGTTCCGTCTCAAACCGAATAGGGTAACAGTACCACAACCATTGAAAACATTATGTAGGTGGCGTTAACGCCTGTCAATCAAACGATCGGCCATACTCGAAAAACGGTGAAGATGGCGTTAACTACTATTTCTAGTTAAAAATTACAGTGGTGATAACTATATATGTTCATAATAAAGTAATTTCACTGAATTTTGTAATACAGTCGTCTTTCATCATCTAATTTTGAACTGTTATACTCCTTTAAAAAAATCTACCATAATGTATACTACTCAAAAGAAGTTAAGGGTCAAACCTTTTTTTCTACCAGGTAATTGTCTATGCACATATCTGATATATATAACATTATTGGCGGAAATCGTGTCAAAATTGGTTCACGATATCCTGACGACAAAACCTGTGTACAAGGCATATGTCACTTTCAAACAAAACGATTTTGACAGTCTCTTAGAAACCATAAACTGAAGCTCAAAACAAGGCTCCACAAAACAGTTTGCATCACCCAAACGCAGTAGGATACGACTTTTTGGAGTTGATTATGTCCTTGCACGTGCACTATGCATTTTCCATGAACTGCTCTCAGTTGAAATTTCAACATGGTCAGACGTCAGCTGAGTGAACTTGACAGAGGAAGAGCCTTTGCGTGGCTCCAACAGGGTTTTACACGGAGGAATGTGGCACAGAGGATCGGTTGTAGCCAGAGTGTTATTGGGAGACTATGGCAGCGTTTCCAGGCAACCAATTCAATTCAGAATCGCCCACGGTCTGGAAGGTCAAGATCAACGTCGCAACGTCAAGACCGGCATGTCATTCAAATGGCCTTCCGTCAGCATGCCTCATCGACAGCATGCCTCATCGTTGTGTTGACTGCTTACGAGCACGTGGTGGTTTCATTCGTTATTAACAAAGTTATCGAATTTGAGTCAGTTTTGTTGGACCTCATTATGCTCAAAATGGCGAATTTTCATCAGATCCTCAGAATATTTGTGTATAAAAAGTGCATATGCTTTGCATAACAGACTCAACATTGAGACATATTGAACTCATTCTGACCAAAAGTGTGCTTAAAAGTTTTGATTTACATGTAATGTTCCCTGTGTCTAATAAAATGTCAAACAAAAAAAATTGGTTGACCCTTAACTTCTTTTGAGTAGTATATCTTAAGTAACTCCTAATCCTCTTCATTCCTTTATAAACTTAGTCTAACCCTATGATTTTAGGAAAGCGCAATTAATTTTGCGAATCTGACTAAATAAAAGTTGGATAAGGGATCTTGATAATAACTACATATTTCAATAATTATACAACTATTTATTATCGTAAATGTTCATGAACTTTGCAGGAAAGGGCATTTCGGGGAGGTATGATAGGCAATGTATACGTATGTATGACTAAACACCGGAACGTGACATCTGTATTATAGCATAACGCACACGTATTAAAGAATTCGACCATCTGACTCTCAAAAAAATTGTAGAAGAATTACTCTGAGTTAAAAATATCAAGCACTTTTATTTCTTTATCTATGTACATAAAAGCATAAATTAGCTTTCTTTCCATATAGGGCGCCTTTAACTTTTTTAATAAGTATTTACAAATTACGATTTGATTTATTTTTATTTAGTTCTGCTTTATTTTAACATCAGTACTTTACCGCAAAAGAAATAAATTAATGTCTAATATAATTGACAATTTGTCATGCATTCCTTCCGAAAAAGCAAATATGGCGAATTGATGTATGTGTCGTAGGAGTTTTCCTCTGTAAATTAGAGTCTTTTATTTCAGAAAGAAACCGACTCATCTTACCAGCTCGTTAATATCTAGTGATGAAATTGTCTAAAAAGAGATGTACATTTATAATGTTACATACGGTTTTTTGTCTAACTAGAATGTCGCAATTTGGAACCCCGAAGACACTAAATATAGACATTTTATATATACATGTGAATAAGTAAAAAAATAATAGAATGACGTCAATGTGAACCTCGACTTCAAATGCATTTCCTTCAAAAAAGTTTCTTTTGGAAAAGTCAAGTCCAGAGAATATAATATAATATTTTAATTCATTCGTGTAATTAGAATTGCTTCAAAATATTCCAAATTATTCCTGAATTGAATGATATACTACTTACAGAAGTTAGTATCGATTATAGTCCTAATAATGGACACGGTACTGGATCTTGGATTTCTATACTGGAGGGTGGGGTCGATCCCCAGTTTGTACGTGACAAAGAATATCGTCTGCTCTCAAAACTTATGGGCTTTCTCTGGGCCCCACTGCTGTCAAAAGATGATGTATCTCTACGCCGTAATGTAATCAGGTTCAGTACAATTAAATCTCATTCTCGTCTTTTTTTATATTAAACAATATCAACACTCGGCAAAGCCTCGTTTGTTTGTTTTGTGTTTTTTTTAATTTGGGGTGGGGGTACCTTTTTATTTCATTGGTTTTTTTGTGGGTTTTTTTTTTTGGGGGGGGGGTACTTTATTGACATTTTTTATATCAAAAAAGACGAGTAGTAGATTCCCTATATAACGATCAATGATTTTTCTTCAATTAGTAATGGATGTACTGGTGTGCAATATAAATAAGCCCGGGCAGTGTCGTCATCATTTTTCGTGTTCATCCACGATAAAATTGTAAAAAGTTAGATCTGGAATTGATTGAGTGAATGACATGAAACCTGCAGCTCCAACCTGTCTATTTTGCGCGATTTGGGGACACGCCAGCTCCAACCGGTTATATTATATCAAGCACCACCTGCATTTAACATAGGGAATTTGAAGAATAAAGTTGTGTCAATTTATTGTTTAGATATGATATAAAGAAACGGTGTTACTTATGAGGTCAGTGTGAATGGTATCAAATCGGGGCAAACACATTATAATAAATTTTCATTTCCGTAATTGGCTCTAGAGAAACCAGGGAAAGCCCCAATGCGGTTTAATGGGTCTGGTAATGTGCGCTGCAACTGCCCCAAATAATATCAGGTCGAAACATGGCAATGCTAATAATAACCCTCATACTTCAACAGCCCATCAAAAACAGACTGTAATCAAAATGGTCAAATCTTTACATATGATTACTTTACAAATTCTTCATGTTTAAGTTTGCTGGACTTGGTGTTTGGTTTCCCTAACTGTGTTGTGTACAGCTGTTCTGCACGGTTAAAATCGCCATTTGATTCATATGTCTTTCCAGTCACACTTTTGTAACACAATAACTTAGCTTCTAATCGGGAGTTTTTCAGCGTGGGATTTCAACATTGTTTAGTCTATTAAATGGTACGAATCTCCAGGTACCGTCTACATATCGGCGTTGATGGGAACGTTGCTGTCCAGACAAAATTCTCATCAAAGCGTATTGGATGATGTATACACGCCGTCACTAGCCTAGACCGTGTGGTCTGGATAATACGGAAAATAATTATGGTATAATCTAGTTCGCAAAATAAAGTTCAACAAAACAATTGTACTGTGGATTAAAACATTTTGTATAGAGCAACTCTGCTTGGCAAAATATCATCTAGTTGGCATCATAAAGTGTCCGAAATCTAATATCTAATATACACTAATATTACTTCTCTTTTAATTGAATACCGCGAATATGTACCTAATTGACTATGGGTTAAAATATTTTGTCTGGAGCCACTCTACTTCGCGATATTTTCCGGGTATTGATTATGATTTGTTGATTCAGCTCCAACAGTCTGATTGGATGATTGGAATTCGGGTCGGCATAGAGTGGGATTTCGGTTGCAAAACCATTAAACACTTTTGATTCACGGGCTGCAATAATGGAAAAACGAATCTAAACGATTGATTAGTAGTTTGAAATTCAGATCAGCTACTTAGTTAAAGCTATTGAACCACGTTTAAGTTGCTGAATTCACGGACTGGAAAACGAGATTTGTATATTCCGAGATTTCGGGAATTGTTTCTGCCATTTCTTTCCTGCCCCCTAACATCCATCGGGTCCATACGCCGATAATCGGCTCGATAATGAGTATTTTATCTTGGGGCTAACTTGATATAAGCCATTTCACTTTTAATCTCGTCGTCAGATACATGTTTTCCGATTACGTAGTATCGTCGGTTTTCCCAGGTTTGGATTCCCAGAAATCTACGCGGCCTGCAGGCCGGAGTCAAACCATGAAACTATTCAATCGTTGTTAAACTTAATCGTCGGGATTTCGATTTGACAGTTTTTATGTCTTTTTGCAACAATTTTCGAAGTGTGTGGGTTCTGTTATGCAACATCTCTTTCGACGTTCCAAAGTAATGTGCGGTGCTAAGACCACCTAAAGATAAGTTTTAAATGTTCCTACTATCAATTAGGACAGGTTTTGCTTTAGTTTTTATATTTTACGCTGATATTGTATTGCTTTAAATCTTCCTAGTTCAAAAAGGGAAAATTTCACCCTTTGACCTCTATGGCCACTAAGACTAAAGGTGAATTTAGCAAGTTTTCATTTTTATTGAAAGAGTGATTACTTTCGATATTTTCAGCTTATTTTCAATATACAAGAATAACTGTGCACACTTTCAGTGCACTGAGCTTCCGGTCTATAACTTGTAACTGAAGTAGACTTTTGTAAGTTGAATCTGCTGACTAAGTCCGTGTGTGATTTAAACAATTTCTGCTTATTCTTTATAACCAAATAAATCTGCTACTGATAGAGGCGGAGTGATAAAACTTGGTGTATAGTTTCATTCTATTAATACCATCACTAATATAAGTTCGATAATGAGCGTTTCTGATTAGGTTAAGCAGATTGAAAAAGAATTTGATTGTTACATCCGTTATAAAAGAAAGTAATAAATGGATGTCGTCTTTTTAGTAAGACGATTTCATCGGTTTCGTTTACGGCTTTTTTTCTTTCTAATTGTTTTAGTATAATCCATGTCTACCTAATCGCCCAATAAATAATGTTTATATGTGGAAAACAACATGTATCTGGTTCCGAACGTAAAAAAAAACGTTCGACAATCCCTATTTGCAGACTGCAGTTGGAACAGAACCTCGTATAATGTAATGGATTCTTATGTCTGACCGTTTTCCATACTATCATCAGATGACAATCATGGTGCCAACAGAAAAATCAGGGCTGCCACTAACCTCGTCTGTAGCGAAACCAAAGGGTCATCGACGTGCATTTGCACGTAATTTATGGAAGCCTGTGCACAACTATGGAGATTCTCTTGCTACAATAATAGTTCCTGCTTCAAGTGAGGGAAATAGATTGACAGAACGAAATAGGGTTTAACGACGTACTTTACTGTATCAACTGGGATAATGAAAACAGGCATACTCTACACCGTATGCTGGTGGGTGGGTGGGTGGGGGGGATTTGCCCAGGTAGCGCACTGAGATTTACTCCTATTTTGAATTCCAGCTGCCAAAGGTTCTTTTACGTGCATTCGAATATGGACACGGGACCCAAGGTTTTTGTCCAACCCGAACGACTAAACGTTGTCTTGCACCACTGACAAGAAAATCCCGATGAAATTTCTCGTCTTAGACCCACGGAGTCGATTTGCATTTGATCGCCGCTTGAGTAAAGCTCAACGCCTGGAAAACTGAGAATTTGTAAGAGTCTGATATTTTTTTTAACGCTGCTGACGTAATTAGTATAAAATGTCAACGTTTCTGTTGCCGATAATTTTTGCAAGAGGTAACATTTTGTTTTAATTTAGTTGTTATTGTGAAATATCTCATGCCGCCGTACGATCTGTGTCATCGAATTGGTCACAGCACAAAGCTGTAGACCATCAAGACCTCAACATTACGGACGGAATGGCGGTTCTAAGTAGTAAAAATAATACTTCAATGCCTCAACATTACGGACGGAATGAAATATGGTTCTAAATATTCTATACTGCAAACCTCTATAATTTCATTTTATATCGTTTTACTTCTTGTAACCTTTCTGGGAAAATAGTTTGAATTGTATATACATGCTATACTATCTTGTTGTAATAACTATAATTGTCGTGCCCTATTTAATCGATATAAACCATAGAGAACACAAATAATGTTATTGTACATGTATTTATGTGTGCTGGCTTTCGTGCATTTAATTTATTTTCTTGTCAAACGAATGATAAGTTACGCACATTAAGTATTGTATATGTAAGTAATTTTGTAAGACATCAAAGTGACTTTTCTCGACAAATAACTATTTAATGCCCTGAAGATAAAGTTCAAACTGGTTCTGTGATCACGTATTGTATCCAGTGTCCATATCAGCAACCTTCACGAGTTAATAATTCAATTCGAGTATATCACTGGTAACAACGCACCATGAGGCATTATCATTTATGCGGAATCTCTTTTTTGTAAAAACTAATTACAGCTATGCCGCTTGCAGTCGTTATGATGGATTCATCAGTACAGCCTTTTTGGGGCACGTGGGTTCATTATTAGCATACTTTCTTACATGAACAATATGGAAACTACAACAATCAAGCATGATGATGGCCAGAAGAGAAATCGCTTGAAGGAATTGATGCTACTAAGGTACCTGTTCAGTCCTAATACTATTTTAGTAGTTTGATATTTGTAACCTGCACGAGCAGCCACTCCGAATTTGTTTTGTTATTTGGGGGTTTTTTTTGGATTAGTCATTAATCGAAATCAAGAGACGCATATCGAATTTTGGTGGAAGAATTGCTTATGTCCAACAATATTGACAATTGAGCTCCTGGGGCCTATTTCACGAAATTTTAACTAAGATAAGATCCCAATTTTATTAATTTGATTGGATAATATTAGATTGATTTTAGTGCTTAGCCAATCAAAATTGAAGTATCTACTAAAATTGGATTTTATCTTAAGTTAAAATTTCGTGAAACAGGGCCCTGGTTAGTGGGCTTGTCAGCGGAAATCTATTCCAGACATAAGTATGTATAAAATTCAAATCTGCCCAATTATGTGAAATGGAGGTTTTCTGTCTTGGTTGATAGGCGTTTAGAGTTTAGGCCCCATAGAAGCCATGGCCATTGGTCGAAATTTCACCAAACAACTATCTGGAATAGAAATCATGACGTGGCATACCACCTCGCGGTTGGCGATCCTTTTCATGATGAGTGCGGTTACAGTGCTTCGTGTGACGATACCAATGGATCATATTCAAATGGCCAAATGATGGTTGACAGTTTGTAATAATTAACTTTAATTCATTTATTGTGGGCTTAATATGTAATTGTGTCTGATTGTATGTTTCATGGTCATTATATATACCATCGAATTATGCTCGAGGGAAAATCTCTTAATGCATTTTCGATAATTTTAAAATTATAACAATATTTGTAATATTATATTATGATAAATTAAAGTAATTTTCTTTTTAAAAGGTAAAATGCCTCTTTAGACTATTGAACTGTGAACTAATGTGTCGCTAAGTAATGGCCAAGTTTCAGTGTTTTAAAAGCATAACTCAGTCTTTGTCGATTAAATGCAGACGATAAAACGTGATGTGGCATTCGGTTGTCTGTTTATAAAAACTTTCTTTGGCAAAACTTCTTTATATAAATATCTAGGCTAAATGGGCGTGTTTTACTGAAACGATTTGGGTGAATTTTATAATAAATGAGTAGAAACACTGTTTGGTTTCCCAAAACATTTGCCCGTGACAAATTATATGCATTAAATGCGATAGGAAATATCTATCTCGATGGACAAATCTTCTAAAAAGACTTCTGGTTTATCTTTATTCCTCCTAAACCATATCTCGGTGGCAAATTACATGCATTAAAAACAATATTAAATTTATATCTCGATGTACAGATCTTCGAGAAAGACTGTGGGGTTACCCTCCCTTAGTAACGAATTGCATGCATTTGAAAATACAAAATAAAACATATATCTAAAGAAATTAATATTAAGAGTCGGGCTTAAGATTTACTTACACCAAAATGTGTTCAGTCTATAATGAAGTGTACAATTAGGTGATCATGAAACAGGTACAAAATGTCTGAATGCTATACTGATAAATTACAAATATTACTCGATAATTGGAATTCATAATTATAAAAATATTTGCTACGTACTGTCATGCCGGAAGTGATCTTTTAAAGCTTAACTTTAGTATATTTCTAATTAGTGTATATTGTGCAGTTTGCGTGAACTGGGTGTCATAGATTTCCATTCTTTTATATTTAACTAATTGTAGAAACGAATTAAATCTAAAATCCCAGCTTAAAATATGGATTAGTTGTTTCAGGCCCTATAGCTTGATAGAATCTTTACACGTTCATTACTCACGCATTACCAAACAAAAATGGAAATTTTAAATTGAAGTTGCTAGGAAGATTTCTGTGTGGCATAAAATAAATAAATATTTCCGGCAGTTCGATTCTTGTTTGCATTGATGGTTATGTATTTAAGAGAAGATTTGACCTAAGAGCATTTTTTACAGTTAACGACGCGTTCTACGCCTTAAAAATGTCTGCATGATGATGGGGGGGGGGCTAAGTTATTAACGATGTAAAGGTGTTAAGCCTACATTTGCAATGTTGCGGTAGTCGTAAGGCTATAACATGTCAGAAAAATACGAAATTCCACTTTCAATTTGAACGCCCCTGCTATAATAAGTACCAATTTTTGATTTTTTGGCAGACTAGAAATACAATGAAATTGTATTTTATGGCACGCCAGCGCAAATCAGACAATACCGCGTTAAAATATTTTCCCACAAAAGTATTTATCGCATGGTTATTTCCAATAGACGCATGGTAATTTTGGTATATATGGAAGTTGAGACACCCATTCTTTCTAGAAAAATGCTAGAGTCTTTGAAAAACATCCATGGAGAGGGTCACTATTTGGCAGGCTGACGATTGAGGCTCTCTGCTAGAGTGACGTCAAAGGTTGCATGCGAAGATCTCTCGGCGTTAGGGAGTGCTTGGTGTATATTGTGATAAACTTGAAGGTGACCGGGATATAAAGAAAAGTGAGAGACTTAAAAGTACAACAGTTTCTGAGACAGAAAAAACACGAGAAAAGACTTGAACAGTAGATAATGCGAGAATTTAATAAGGTTTCGATATTTATGAAAACATGACAGCATCGTCTTTTATATGCAATGAATTTACCTCCGTTGTCAGGTACCATGATCATAGAAATATTTATATATTTCTATGACCGCGATAGCCAAACCACGAAACTCAAACTTGGCATCTTTTACTTTTTTTTATATAGATTAGGGTATTTCCTCGCGAATACAGTGTTGTTTTGAGAAGGATTTGAAGGATAATTTTGATAAATTAATTTGGTTGAGTATATTTTTAGTCCAAACATATCAAGAAATCAACCGTTTGTAGACCAGAAGATATCTTAATACTACGAAACAGGCTAAACATAATGACAATAATATATAAATATAAATAAAACCCAATATCACAATCACAAATAAAGAGAATATTAAACATGTCCCAGATGTCTTTTTATACATATATTTAAAACGTTAAACCATCAATTGAAATAATTGATCGTAAGAGGATTTCGGTCTTCAAAATGTTGAGTGAATCAATGTGAGCATTTCATACAAGTCTTATACAAAAAATATACGAAGCGGACTTACTTAATGAAATAAAAATAATTTTTGAAGAGAAAATCGTTTTGCAAATGAAAGCGAAAGTCGTTGGTATTGTTTGATCGCTCTATAGCTCATCTGGGGCGCGATTGCATGGAGCTTCCCCATACTGCAGTGAAGTTTGTAAATGTAATAGGTGATCCAGTTAACTTTAAATTAATCTTTTGGTTGCATATAAAATGGTTGATGCTGGATTTAAAATCTTTTGCTGGGTCTACGTTCTCTTTTCATGTAACTTTTGTCTTGGGAAAGTCGTCCACAACAAGAAAACTTCTATATGACAAAGAATGCATAATTTAAACTTATCGGTGGTGAAAAGTTTTATAGGAACAGTTGATTTGTAAATAAAGTCCAGCTATACGGATTTTTATTCCACACGGGGTTTTTTTTCTATCCGCAATGATGATACCAAACGTGAGTAAGAAGGACCTCGGTTCAACTTGATTAAACGTGTTTACCCATTGTTCTTATTACTCCTGTAACTAATTTAATTAAATCAACCTATCCATTGTATAGTGTATAAACAACAACAACAAATTTGAAATCTCAAAATGATAAAGAAAATTTAGATATGGGCCAGCTAAAGCGGGTTTGCCTGGAAGAAGGGGGGGGGGGCAATACAGAACAGACTATTACAGACTGACATTTGAAATCAAGTATCACCGTAGCTAAAATCTGACGTGGGACTTTAATTGTATTTATTTGGAAAATCTGTTTATGTGAATTTCCTTTTTTAAAAAAAAAGAAAGCTTGCTTTACAAATTCCTTTGATTTCTTGCGAAAATCGAGTTTTATTTGGTTGGTCTGATGTGCAGTTTCCGTTACTGAATGGCCAAGGTCATTGTGATGAAAGTTTTGTTTGGATAGATTAAGGGGAAGTTGGATTATCATGCCAGCGGTAGAGAATCGGTGATATATCGACACGGGTTTTATCTTCAACTATTGTCATCCCACAAAACTAATCAACATCGACATTTTATTTTTAACACAAATCAAATAGGTCTGAGCGATTGTTGTTTTGAAATGATAACACCCTGCAAATTTCATCAAATTCGGTAAATAATTCTCTCCGGTCGACATGTCGGGCGTTTCAAAGGTACACAATTACCGGTAGACAATAGAATGGTAGAATATTACATTAAAATTTCGCCTTGGCAAAGAAAATATTCTAAATGGTAATTTTTGTCCAAATATCTTTTTTATAATCCGTTCACTTTTTGACTTTGTAACTGGCAAGACTATCGCCGTCAACAAACGACATTCAGGTCAGGGGACAACCACCGTTAGGACCGGTCGCATTATTACTATATTTATCGGTTTTAATGTGAGTTTGTTTTTCATTTTGGGTGAAGGCAGTAGAGGCTGACGGCTGGCCCCCCGAATCAATAAGCTTGATTTGATTGATCCATTCTCCGTAGGAATAATATTGTAATGGGTTTTGTGTGTGTAGGGCGGTCCTCCTTTCTATAAAAAAGGAAATGCCGCTTTGGAGATCTTTGCTCAATTTCAGACAGAGGATCATGTGGCTAAGATTAGTGGGTAAGGCAGTGGCTCGCTAGCCTAGAGGTCGGGTGTTCGATCCCTGCATTGGCCGAGAAGGTTGATCTAGATTTCCCAGCGTGCACTGTAAAAAATTTCCGTTTTTTATGTCGCCAAATTCCGTAGTTTAACACATTTATTCTGTTAATTGATGGATTATTTTGAGAAATTGTGTTAAAAGAGTGAATTATTTCTTCAAATTACGTGTTATATGTAATTCTGTGGAATATCCAGTATTAAACAGGAAACTTCCGTGAAATTTGGGGAGAGAATATTTCATTCCCTTCTATAACGGACTTAATTCTGTTATTTTACGGAATAAACGGTGGAATGACAGGAAAGTTACGTGAAATTCAGGAATAAAATGTTTCATTCCATTATATAACGGACTATTTCTGTTTTCAAATGCAACGATAAGAAATCATATAGATATATAATAATTCCTAATAAGTATCATTTTACAGTATTCATTTCAATTTATTAACCATAATATGAAGGATCATATTGTATAGAGTTTGGTATATTAATAGTCATGTATATCTAATTTCCATTATTTATAAGATCTATAAAGTGTTTTCTCATTCATCATACGGTAATCAGATTGTAAGTATTTTCATAAATGTGTAAATACAATTTTCAACGCTCAGCGAGACTGGGTTGTATTGTCTTGTAACCAAGCACGCTTAAATCTGGATAATTTAACCGATTGGCCAGTGTAAGCCGGTTTGTCTATGGCAGAGTTAACATATCTGCAATTTGATAATACCGCAAACTTACATCTGAAAGCCTCAAACCGGTCCTAACACTGACCAATATAAGTTGATAGATACGGCCTTTTCTCCATGAGGGTATTCTAGTAAATATTAGCGGAGAGAGGTTACATAAATATATCGCTAGCACTTCGGCGGAAACGGACGTTAAATAAAGTTATTTCGCACATTCTATGAAATATTGATTTGAAAATGGAATTCACGTTAACTGAGGGAATTTCTGTAAATTACAGGAAAAACAAATACGGATAAAATTTTCCTGGTAATTTTTGTTTCCGGAATTTTTTCCGTTTTTTCACGGATATTTTTGTTAAAGTGTGGTTTCTCCTTGTCAGTGATGCAGTACGGAGGGCCTGACAGGGACAGCTGTCGTTCGGATAGAAGGAAAAACCGAGGTCCCGTGTACACAGTGGCGTGCACGTAAAAGATGCCAAGGGAGTTGGAATTCGATTTAAGAGTGGGCTTAGCGCCGCTGCCCGGGCAAAATATCCCTCATAGCACGCTGTATGGCGTATGCCCGTCTTCCATTAGTCCAGGTTAGATGCAGAAGAGTAGGACGTTAAACCCTATTTCATTTTGTTTTCATTTCAATTTCAGACAAATCTCTCCACGTCTCCACTTTATGGACGCGTTAGCTTTAACTTTACGGGGCACAATTTACTTGTTTTCAATGAATTAAACAATAACTCCTGAAAATACCTACTCTGAATAGGCAAGTGGGTGTATATTTTACAAGATTTTACAACTTCGAAAGGGCTGTAATCAATAAATGTACGGATGGTCGATACCCAACGTTCTACTCTTCTGTTGAACCAAGACTGTAATATATCATGCTGCTTTGTCCTGTCAGCGGAGTTTCCGCCTATTATTCGAATTCCAACTGGCAATGGTATTTTACGTTCTTGGCAGACTGACACTGGACCTATGTCTTACAACAATGACAATTGGAAGGGGGCTTTGAAAAATCCGAGGAAGCCATCATATGACCACTCCGATAAGAGATCAGAGAAAGAGAGAGAAATGGGGTTTAACGTTCACTCGACACAAACTAGGTCATTTCGGGACTAACATACGGTTTAATTTTATTTCAACAATTGGCTTGTGCGTAGGGGTCTTTAGCAGTGGGGGGAAACCAGAGTGCCCGGAGGAAACCGAGTGGTTTGAGAAGGCGCCCCTATCTCCATGCCACATACGCTCACACCAGGGATCCAAACCGCAAGCCAGAGGTGACCGGCCAGCTATAGGTCGAAGCGCGGCACTCTAGACCACTAGCCCCCCCCCCCCCCTCCGATAAGAGATCAGGCGCTCAGTGAAGGAAAATCATGCGGGGTGTCTTGATAGACACTGGGATCAATCACAGGACCTAATCTGGTATGTGAGCTTTTTTTTTAGATTATTTTTCATTGAAGTGATAAATACACTCTGTTGAAGTATGTCAAAAGTGATAAAACAGCATATAATCTCTCGGTTGAAGTTATAAAACACCATATAAGCACTCGGTTGAAGTGTGCAAGAAGTATAAAAAAAAAAAATTCAATAGGCACTAGATTAAAGTGTTCAAAATCATTAGTTAGAAATGTCAATGAAGTGAACACATCATGGAAGCCTAATTTGCATATATGATTAAGACTTCAACCGTACTTTTCTATCATTTCTGCCTTCTTTGATTTATTGAAAATTTGAAGTGTCATCCTGTTCGGGGCCTAATTTGTATCTGGCTCCAACCACAGTTCCGTATATCATTTCTACCTTCTTTATTTCAATGAAAATTTGAAGTGTCATCCACACCTTATATGGGTGGTGTCATTTCTATATAGCCCAGTCAGAGCCTAATTTGCATATTTGTATATGGCTTCAACCGCACTTCCCTATATCATTTCTGCCTTCTTTTTTTCATTGAAAATTCGAAGTGTCATCCACACTTTATATGGGTGGTGTCATCAATTATAGCCCAGTCGGAGCAGTAGGACGTTAAAGACAATTTCATTTGCCCAAGGGAACTTATATTAACTGTTATTCCTATCTTCTTTACATGTTGACCTTGGGGTTGACTTTGTTCTATGTTAAAGTAAGAGAAGAGAAATGGGGTTTAACGTCCACTCGACACAAACTAGGCCATTTTGAGACTAACATATGGTTTCAATTTTATTTCAATAATTCGCTTGCGCGTAGGGGTCTTTAGCAGCGGGAGGAAACCAGAGTGCCCGGAGGAAACCCACAAGGTTGAGAAGGCGCCCCTATCTCCATGCCACATACGCTCAAACCAGGGATCGAAACCACAGCCGCAAGCCAGAGGTGACCGGCCAGCTAGAGGTCGAAGCGCGGCACTCTAGACCACTAGGCCATCCCAACCCCCCTTGTTCTATGTTAAAGGACGTTGGTAATGACTATGTCTGCACGTCCACCCTAGAGATATTTAAAAAAAATCACATGTTGTCGCATTTAATATATAAAGAGGGTAAGTATTTGTTTTTCTTTTCTTAATCCAAAGGTTTTGTTTTATTAATCCAACACTCCCTTGACGTCAGCTTATAAACAGATCGACTTTTTATCTTTTTTCGATTAACTGAATAATTAAAGAAATGCCAAGTAATGGACTACAGGTATTACATGCTAATATGATCGCCCACATACTACTGTAATTATGACAACTTATATCAGATAAAGGCGGGAAAAGTCATGATTCAGTAGCACCTACATAACATCTCTCAAAATGGCTATTTTTGAAATAGGAGATTTTATACAAAATATTAAGATTAATACATAATATGGATTATGCTATGGATTTTAATTGTACTGTTTTCTTGTACTTGGTAAATATAAGAAGCATATTTAGTTTATAACTTCGTAACACAAACATAGATCATTATTCTAATTTTAATTAACTAAATGTAACCAAGACGTGACAACAAGTATTGTCGTCTTGTAATTAAATATGTTTATCAATAAACGATATATTCCTAAAAATGAAAGGAAAATTACTAGAGAAAATCTACGTGTTATCTAATAAAAAAAATTGTTACAAGGAATTCTTACATTTCCAAGACATTTTTGCGAGGTAAACGAAAGTATAACGAAAAGTCTTATTTTTAAGATATGGAGCTTAATGTGCAATATTAATTAATAAATATATGATCTTGGCAATTGAATGAGAAATAATATCTGTTCTTCTAGAAATTTCAGTATAGACTGGCTCTTGCAAATTTGAGAGTTGTGTTGGATTTTGTCTTCAGAAGACGAAACGATTTGAGAGAATACCGGATGTATATACATGTATGACTGAGTCGGCTGCCACTCAGAAGCTCACTCATAATTTAGTGGGTACTTTGGCCTCCTGTCAAAAACAAATGAATTTACCATTAAAACCTACATAGGCCAAGATCAGATGATATTAAGTTTAGGTCAGCCAATGCTTCCTTGCTCAGGGCCCCCATTTGCATTAATCCGTCGCTGATCTTAAACAATAGCCACCGGAAGTCATACGCCAAGTTGTTTAAGTACCGGAGTACAAGAAAAATTGACGACAAAATTAGGCATCGAGTAAATATTCACAAGGTAGTCCCAATTGGGTTGCCACAATCTGGGTTTTTTTCCAATATGAGTTCTATGTGAATCTGAAACATGTAACCGATAACATACACCTACCAAACAATTTTTAAATCATCAATCCAAGCTTATGAAAATCCTCACTCTCCTTAAAACCCGCCCTGTACTAAAGAAATAGTGCCAAGAGTTTATACTTTAAGAATATGTATTAAGCCTCCATAACTGAACTGTATATTCTTTATCCGCTTTTTAAGAAATTGAGAAGCCAAATCTTGTTTCATTCCATTTTAATCCGATTTGAACTCATTTAATGAAATTAGTAATTCACTTGTTTAATTAGATGATTCTAAATTGAATAGCAATTTGAAGTAAATCCGTCAAATATGATTAAACTTTGCGCTGTTAAGCCTATCCTCTATATTATATTTATTCATTCGGTGTCATGATTTCTGACTGATATGATATGTTTTTTCTCACGCTCGTTTTGTTGTCCGCGGGTAAAGTCGATACAGAGACAATACCTTTCACTGTTGGCGGAATTATCAACATTATTTACAGACGAGAAAATAGATAATCCGTAACAAAAGTTAATCCTAGTTTAACGAGCCTTAGATTCGTTAACTGATATTATTGATATTTGAGTTGAACACGGCCATTAATAATGGTTAAGAAACCTAATTTATACAAATGTAAACGATTACGTTAAATTCAGTGCTCTGTGATTGGTACCTGGTGCAGTGGTTGACATTTTAACCAATCCGCCCATCTTAATCTACTCTTCACGCGACGCCACAACTCCAGTTCTGCATCCTACGAGAACACGTGATCTCGAGTTACAGAATGCTAATGTGTATATAAAAGGTGGAATTTAAGAGCAAGAAAAGTAAAGTCGCGATAAGGACGCAGATATCATTACATACTATTTTAATCGCTGACACCAAGGGAACCGTCTGCAGGTACTAACAGTGTCGTATTACAAGACATTCACTGAATAGGGTAAGTTTTGTTATTTATTTGTCTTTTCAGAAGTTCAGGGGGGTGGGGGATTCCTTTCTTTTTTAAACAAAAACTTGCGTTAAATGCAGGATGTAAAAACAAAACAGTCAAGGATATTTTATGGTGTCTAAAGCAAACATTTTATTTTTCAATATTGCTCTGATAATCCAGATCATTTTTATTTTGGTGTATTGTGTTATAAGAATTTTATTTAAATCGGCGTTGTGGAACATACTGTTCTATACCGGTTTCCGATTTTACCGATTTCAACCATTAAATTTCATAGTAATAGTAAAACGATTTTTGTCGAAGTGTTTTCAGTGAAAGCGGACGTTATATAAATCTATTCCACACAACATACATGATTTAAAAAGTTTGTGCTCAACTAAAAACGACGGAATAATTGGAATTTAGAAAATCATGTGATGTATAAGGAACTTTATATTTATGCTGAACACTGTGAACATGTAAATGGGTTTCAACTACACTAACTGCCATTTGGTCTCTAGGCATAAATAACTGTATGTAAATATTCGCGCTATACTTACAGGCTCGGTGCCAGATCGCATACCTTAGGGAAGCATGGTCGTATACTGTTAATTGCAACTAGCGATTTGTATAGCATTAATTAAACATGCCACAACAGTTAAATTTAATAGTACTTCTGATGTTCGATTACAATAAACGGCATCAGTCTTGAATGGTTGTTGTTCTGGGGTCGAATGTGATTCACTTCTAACTATTTAGTGTGTAGGGGGTGCATCTATTTCTCGAAGAGGGATAAATCAGAGGTGACGTTACCAATCGTGACTTTAATATCATTAACAACCACGTGTTATTAACCAATTGTCTAAGGAAATACAGAAAGAGCATCTTGGTAGCAACATCTTATACTTAAGCTAACATGTCCTTCGAACCTATTAAGTTAATTTTTTTGAAGGTGTATATAGGCAGTGAGTACCAACTGAACCAGAACATTTATCTTAGAACGTAAGTCCTGAAATTAAAGCGATTGCATTGTATGCTTGCTGTAAAATATAAATAATGTCATGGCCAGTTAGATTATGTACCACCGGTCTTTGTTAACTTAACACGTAAATGGTTAGTGAAAGACTAGGCACACCATCCAATCCGATATAGATGTCCTGGTGAAATCTACACGATAGGTCCTGTTGACAGTAATACGACCAGACAGTAATGGAATTAACAACCTTGATATTAATAATTTGTCGGAACAGAACAGTAGGACGTTAAACTTCTTTTCATTTCTGTTAATAACATGTTAGTACTAATTAATAACTGATAACTTTCTGTCACAACAGTTTCATTATTATGAAATACGTCTAACAGTATGATGTATATAAACATATCAAAAAAAATATTATAGACCGCAAAGCAAACATTTATAGAAGCTTAGGACTTTCTTGGAATGAACAGTGGATGAGGCAATTCTGACACCAGTAACTTTTTTTACTTATACTGATGAAAAATATCAGACAATCAAATGGCAAGATATGTTTTTCGAACACCTGCCTGAAGATACTTATCCATCTATTCTAGATTTTTCTATTGCGAATTGCTTTATTTCCACAAACAATGCCACACAATTGTTTTTCGAGCGGAAACGTGCTCGATGACATATACCATAGATAACTATAAAATATACAGGGAATCCGGTTCTTCTAACAAATTGCAATTATTAAATGGTAAAAGTCTATGAGGAAAAACAATCTGTAGGTCATATTCAAGAAATATAATCTATCTAAAATGATTAAATAGTTTCTTTTGTCGCTTTAAGAATAATATGTCTTTTAAAAAATCGTTTAAGAGGCCTGAAAAGAACGGAGGTTTAATATCGAATTTATTCTAATCAAATCATGGTTCGGCTCTCAAAAGATCAGTCTTAGAGATGTGGAGGCTCAGGTTCCAAACAAAACATTTCCCTTGCTTGTATTTATGCAAGACATGTTTAGTAAAGTTCAATGAATTAACAAATACCAAATCCATGTATGCTATTAAGATCCGTTAGTTTTATTTCTATGCTTCTTGTTTTCAAGTATCACAGATTTATTTCTGATGTTTATGTTTTAGAACAACCCGTTCTATCAAATAATTTAACCCGACTCCTTTAACCAAGGAGGAATGAGAACACACCCAAGGACGTGCGTATCAACAACTAACTGCCACTTATTTCTGTATTATCATTTATATATCCGAGTCTCGTTTTTGATCCAATGCCATAAATTAAATTTTGCATTTGGTTTGGGCCGCACAACCCGCAATTTGATGAAACAGTTCCGTAATCAAAAGCTACGTAAATACTTGTAAACCGAGAGTCATAACTCATGTCTGTCGTCATTTTGGGTACGTCGCTAGCTCACTAACCCGACGGTACCTGGTTTAATATTGAAAGAAAGACCCTGGAATTTTTCCAGCCGGACAAGGAATAGTCCATAGTGGTTCGGGCAGGATTTTGTTCCGTGCACGTAAAAGAACCATTCACAGTCTTCATTTTCCCACTTGGTAATTTCAGTTTTGATTTTACGGAACGTCAGTAATAAGCAGAATACTGTGACCAGATTCAGTCCATAGTTGTTCGGGCAGGATTTTGTTCCGTGCACGTAAAGAAACCCTTCACAGTCTTCATTTTCCCACTTGGTAAGAAAAGTAGGACGTAGGATTTCAATTCGTTTGATTTTACGGAACGTCGGTAATAAGCAGAATGCTGTGACCAGATTCGACTTCTTAATACTAAAGACATAGACACACACAAAAAGAATTCTGCTTGGTATGTTATCAGTAATTAGCAATATTATAAAAACTTAATTGTTCTCTTCAGGATTACTTTTAAAATCTTCAAATTTTACTTTTTAAAATACTAAGTAGCCCTTTAAGTACCTATTGTCCTTGCATGTGTCCACTCGACACAAACTAGGTCATTTCGGGACAAATATATGGTTTAATTTTATTTGAATAATTCGGTTTACGCGTAGGGGTCTTTAGCAGTGGGAGGAAACCGAAGTACCCGATGAAAACCCACGAGATTGGACAAGCGACCCTACTCCTTGCCACGTACAATCGGGGATTTGAAATCACGTCAAGCCGTATGAAACAGCGCGCGCACGCTAACCATTCGGCCATTCAACCCCCGTTAAATGATGAAATAGCTGAATTATAGTATATATACAGATTAGGGCTGTTATACATACGAAAATAAAACGTAAAATATATTTAGAATGTTAATGTATCCTTAGTCAGGGCCTCGACAAAAATATCGTGTACGATATTTTAAAGCTAGTCATATGTTTAATGTGATCTCACGATTTAGAAGATTTTATTGTTCATGCGGCCAACAATGCCTACGCAATTATACACGAGAGAGACCCATTTCAGTAATCATTACTGAACGTATGGTCTCTTTTTAATTGTGTCATTCAAGGAAATAATTCTGGTCATTATTTTGTCTCCATTTCACGTAAATCATAGGCTGCATTATTTCACATGACTTGAAACTACAGAAATTGGTTCCAGGTTAACTCAATTGCGCATCATCCCGTGAAGTTTCTGAAATAGAACTGAAGAAGTAGATTATCACCAAAAGAAAATTCGAAATTTACGAAACGATCAAGTTCGCCTTCGATATATACACCTCTCAGTGAAGATGAGTCCATTTCAACACCCATTTCGTCGATAGGGAAGACAGTAATACGAAATGGGATTAAACGCCGGGTGTGAACCCACGACCACTGGGATAACGAGCCAGCATCTTACCAACTTATCTGCCGTGTCTCCCGTCCTAATACCAGTAGAATACAATATTAAGAAGCATCGGTCAAAAGGATCCCATGCAAGATATATAAATATATTTAAGATAGCTTCATGGCATTAGTACTATATAACATAAGTATTGTTTTCTATATGAATGGTACGTAAGATAACACTTTATAAACATCGTATCATTATTTTTTATATACTCACATTTATTACTATTATAATAACCTTTTATCATGTCCTTAAAGTAGGCTACTACGTAAAGCTGATACCTTTTATAACCCCAGGCGACTATAGAAATATTCACAATATTATTTCAATAATAAACTCGTGACAACTATAGTACTATAATACATTTGAATTCAACGAAAATACTTCGCTCAATTTAAAAAAACAAACATTGTTCTAATCCTAATTCATCCCACGTGGTTTTCACTGAATTGTAGATTAAGAGATAACAGAATTTGACATGGCTGTGACATTCAATGAACTTGGAAGATATCAGAAACAAAAACTGGATGTCAATAACAAATCTATAAATCGGAGTGGCATTGACATTTTTTAGGAAAAAGTTGGTAAAAACCTGCCAAATTGTTAAGCTTTGATCAAATTGAAACTATTCTCAGATTTTGATTAGCTTTTTGATTTCAGAAGTTCGAAATTCATTTTATTTCCGGTATGGACGGACTGCTCTCGAAGGTTTTCGATCCTATTCTTCCAATGCTAATTGATAACAGGAACCTCATAAAGAATGTCTAGTTGTGTGGACGAAATAGAAAAATAACCGTTTACGTACTACATGTATGTGTGGATGTAAAAGATCCCTTGTTATTTGAACTTAGAAGATAAGTAAGAGATGGTTGTTCTGTCGGCAACCCAAAGGTTACCAAGGCCACCGCGTGATTTAACTTCATTAAATCTACGCCATAGTGTTACTATTTTTTCATATTTCCGGACGTACACAGATTGAATACATAACCGTGATACCATTCATTTATATCTATGAAAACACGTAATGGACAAAAAAACACTCCGCCGACCAACCGATCATTTTTTATTCAAACATTAAGAGTAATGGGTTTGTTTCAATGTAACATTAAGAGGTTTTGGTCATTAACCTTAATTTCAATGTAAAACATTTGTCTATCGGTGTCGCTTTACCCTATATAGTGGTCACCAAATATTAATTATACATTTGTTACAAATAAATGATATAAAAATCGATCATATAATCCAAAATTGTGTTGTTTCTGTCATACATATACGTGATAAAGAATGCAAGGAAAGACAGGGAGCAAAAAGCCAATAATTGTGTCCACGGTCGGATAATTTAACAGTTCCTGGTAAATTTATTAATGGTTTACCGTTAAACAAACACGTGCACTGCCAATTTATAGTACGCTAAGCAGTAGAACAAATACATATTTTCATGAAAAAGTAATAGTCACAGAATATTGAACCGTGAACAATACAGTTATTGACACCGACGTTGATCTCGCTATAAATCCATACGCCGTTATTATCTTTGTTTTAACCGATTGATTAAAGCTAATAGATTTGTCAGACTGTGTAGAACTATAAGTCAACCCATTAGCTTTTATATTATTTGGCCACCATTACGCCTCTTAACGAACGGCCGTTTCATGGTCGGAGTTATAGAGAAATTGTATATCAGTTGGTAATTAATATCCCCGTGGTTTTTCTCTCAAGTACTGTGAGCACTTCTATCAAATCAACAGAAAAATCCAGACTTGTCATTAAAGTATCAGGGTACAGTGTTTCATTAAGAAAGCCTGATATTTTATTTTTGACGACATTATACATTTTCAGAGATCCGATCCTGTTGGAGTGGAATAAAAAGAAAACATGTTGGAAACTAATAAAAGTGGTGAAACCAATTAATTTCTTAATCATACGCGGTATAGTAAAGATTGTTATTACTTTGAACAAGACACGATAGCTGTAAAAGAATTTAATATGCGGATGCAAGTCTGAATTTTAAGATTCGTGTTTTTTTATGTTATGCGAGTAAACTAATTGGGTCTAACAATACTTATTGGTTAAGTGATTTGGATTATAAAACAGTTTTAACAGACCACTTTAAACTTTCTTTTATTCTTTTTTTATTTCTAAGGTTTGTTAAGATAGCTTCTTTTTGAGTGACAGTTATTTCTGATTCCAAATGTGGTAGTATTCCAAATATTGTCGTTGTTCAGGTCAAGATGGTCTTTGGGTGCAAGAAGTCGTCTCTAAACGCTATGGATTTGGTTTCTGCTATTAGGCTATGCTATTTAATCGTTCCAAAGGTTTAATATTCATTCATTTTTATACCACTTTTACATTATTCCATTTGCGATGCTTATTTTAAGCCGGTTATTATTTGACTTGACCTTACCAGTAATAGGATCTGATGCATTACCAAAGACAAACGTGTCTACCCACTTCGGAGTATAAACTTTAACATATTTCTTCCTAATCCTTTTGGGCTTCAATAATTTTTGTAAATCCTTAGCTGATTCCACAGATGGTTAAATTCTGGGATAACCATTATTAGATTGTATTTTTAACACAAGGGACCGTCAACATCCTTACTTACCACGGATTTAAAAGCTAACCAAATAGCTTATTTTTCATATTCTAATGTCTGATGTGAGTCCTAATTTAAACTCCGATACTTTTACTGTGTAATTATCGAGTTGATGTCATTTTTCACGTAGACGCACATCTAGAAAAATCTTCCCCCATTACCATTTCATAGCAGCTAATGTATTTCTTTTAAACTCAAGCTTAACATTAACTCTGCCAAGGTATTATGTAGCATTTCAAATGTTGACATTTTCAACACGCTTATATTAATGTTACAGTTCTTTTGTCATAGATGTCAACAAAATGGCGGCCTCCATAGAATAATCTCTGTAATAAACCCCACACCCTCTTTACATTTATTTTAAAGGTAATCCACAACGGTAAAATGATATTTTTTTTTTAAAGAGTCGTTCTTTCACTACCATTCGTTCACCACACTTTTAATTAGGAGTGTCAAAATTCATATAAAAATATCCAAGCTATTGACCGAGTAAATGACCTGAATTTCAGAACATGACTTAAGTGCTTTGCGGCTATAGTTAATGACTTCTGGGACTTTATTTGCGCTAAAACTCCTGGAAATTTTTCATTTTTTTTTATGCTAAATCGTGTAACTACGCATTGTGCTGGTGCCATAATGTCAAATTAGGATGTTATAGGTGACATCAGATTAAACATTGATTTATTTTATCGCCTTTTAAGAATATATATTTTGATGAACAATCTCCTTCACATTCTGTCTTTTATTGACTGGAAGAAGATTTATTCTAAGATATTGTAGGCAGCAAATTTAGAACCCTGAACAAGAATACCACATGGATCACTCGTCAGAACAAATCTGGTATTAATGCATTCATTATGTAAAAACTGAATGGATATTCCAAAGGGGACCATTTATTTATATGGAATATTTTCCCTCGTCGCTTCCCATTAAAATAACCCATTTAAAGATAAACATGAGTATCTTCTTTGGTAGTGCATTGAAATATAAGGTCTTTGGTGCCACCTCATTGTTTTTCGGTTTCAAAAAATAATGTCAATTTGATTAGATTTTATGTGTTGATTTATTTTTTGAGATGGCAATCTATCTATCATACTTTATGAGATAGCAATCTATAGCAATCTAACTATCAAATATTGCGAGATGGCAATCTACCTATCAAATATTGTGAGATTACAATCTATCAAATATTGTGAGATTACAATCTATCAAATTTTGAGATATCAGCGACATGTTTTCAACCATCTTTCAATCAATATTTCAAAATGAAAAATACAACGTGTAGACGTTTGGTTCGTTTAAGACAAATGGTCTTTATCATTACACTTTATCATAAAACCGGGACTCGTTCAGATCATGTGTTTTAATATTCTCAAAACTGTGCCAGAAAATTTCTGCACTAGTTTTAACAGAGAATGTGTGTTTGTTAACATCGCAAGGATCGAGTTAATAAAGGTTGGTTGTGTCGATAATTATTTAATAGCTTTTTAATATTTTAAGATGATTCGGAAATGCTTTTATGTTAAACAGCCACGCATACAAAAAAAGAGGTAATACCCTTGGCGTTCACGCCTCTCTAGGCTTGAGTTACAGATAATATTATTACCGAGTCATTATACTTAACAGATTACAAGCAATGGATTATTTATGAAGGGCATAAAAGCAGAAACGATTGAAAATTACACATTAATATTTTAAAAACAGCTAGTCGCTGATTAACAACTATATGTTATCTCAGATTTTGTAATTAGGCAAATAAAAGGCTAATACTGGATTAAAAGCATTGTGTGCGAAAGATTAAATGAGGATGAATATGATTTTAAAATAGGCCGGTTTATCCTGCTGTAATATGGAAATGCCATTGTCTCCAGCTTCACTTTTCAAACATAATCGTATTAATATTCATTATATATCTATATATTTCATGGATGGGGAGGGGGGGTTATAACATACTTCCCCTTTCATAACTGTATCGTTTTGTAACCATGCGGTTATTCTTATTGTTACGTAATGGTAACAGATTTGTTAGGCAATAATTAGACTTGACTGGTGTGTTTCTGGCTACAAAAGTTATATAAATTATTATTTAGACATTTATTAATATGGCAAGTCCATAATCAACTCTATTGTCTTCCTATGAAGAAAGGACTGATCACCTAGACTTAGTTGATTATCGTCTGCAATTATACTTGAGAATATGAAGTACATGCCAGGAACTATTATTTTGCCAAAACTTCAAACTTTAAAATCTTTGCTCAGAATGAAGTAATTTGACTGTAATTTTCAATATATTTACTTTTCGTTACCAATTTCTGAACTATTATAGTAAGGACGGTCAGCTATTTCGCTAAACTTTATAAGAGTTATTTTTAATGGAGAATGTGTATCTAATGCCTGATGTTCCGGTTGAATTGAAAATGCTAGCTGCATAATACTGTATGTCTTTCCTGTATATTATTTGAACAACAAAATTTTATTATCTTTCTAATTTTATAACCTGTTGGGAGTTAATCTGATTAGTATTCATTCTCTTAATAATAGTATTAAATCTTTAATATAAAATCAGTTGTTTGTGGCTAGAAGCCATCGTGCTAAAAAAAAATCAATTTCTTGGCGTAAGCTGTTTAAAAAATATATTGAAATATTGTCAAAGAGCACGAATCTGCGACAATTACTTCTTAACGAGGACTTATAAAAACAAGCTATAAGATTTAAAAAGTCACGCCAAATAAATCACACGGTTTAAAGATTATTAAAACTTTACTATAACGTCGGACGTTAAACTCCATTTCATGCCATATTTCCCTTGATATTATCAAGATATAATATTTTCGTAGATACCAGATATAGGCGTTGATCCATAACCGTGCTTACAAAGTTAATTTAAAAACGAATATTCTAAACATTGGAAGAAAACATGAAATATATGTAGTATACTCATGTTTCATGTACCTTTGCAAGGTAATGTAAAAACCGTTCTTATTATGTAATTTAGCCCCCGGAATTCAAAACGACCTTCATGGAGAATAGACTTGCTTGTATGTAAAAGTAGAACCTGTTCATATTATGTAATTAAGCACCGGAGTACAGAAAGACCTATTGCGGAAAAGTGAAATCTGATTTTATTATGTCCCCCCGGAGTACAAAAAAAAACTGGCTTCTACAGAAAAGCTAGCACATAATTGCTAGAATTTAAAAGAGAGAAACGGGAGAGGCATGAAATCAATAGAAACCAAATGTAAACTAAATAAAAAGGGCATGAGTTATACGTTACTTATTTAAATACATTTTGGCCTAACATGTGTGTGTGTGTGTATGTGTTAGACACTGGCTCGCTAACCTGGAGGTCGGGTGTTCGATCCTTCCATTGGCCGAGAAAACTCATCCATATTTTCCGGCGTGGTCCCCACCTTGTCAGTGACGCAGAACGGAGGTACTGACAAGGAAAGCTGTATAGCCATTCGGATGGGACGAAAAACCGAGGTCCCGTGTACATATTGACATGCACTTAAAAGATCCCTTGACAGTTGCAAGTAAGCCGTAGTGCCGCTGTCCGGGCAAAATTTCCCTCATGTTATAGCAAATTGTATGGCGTATGCCCGTCTTCATTAGCCCAGTTTGAAGCAGAACACTAGAACGTTAAACCCAATTTTAATTCATTTGCAAACACTGATTTTTTAATATGACATGGAATGCAACTGGATTTAACGTCCTACATTTTTGTAAATATACCGATTCAAGTAATTAACTCAATTTGATTTCCTCAATAGTGACGACGCATAACCATCGATTAAAGCCACTGGGTAAAATATTTACATGTATCTTTTATCAAATACAATATTTACTAAGCACTTTAAAGCATCATCGTGCCTGAAGGCTAGCAATATTAACGTTATAAATCCGTTAACATAACTTTCATTATGTGGTACACTTTTCAGGCCCGGATCCAGGATTTTGTCGAGGGGGGGGGGGCATACATACCGACCATGAACAGAAAATAAAAGCTGGGAATCCCATTGCTGGCTGCAGGTGCTCGTCTGAACAGTGATGACCAGTCTCACTGGGGCTGAGGGGGAGGGGTCACGACCCCCTGCCCCCCCCCCCTCCCCCCCTTGGATCCGCGCCTGCTTAGATTGGACGAGCACTTGCGTTACTGAGCAACTGACATTATGTGGTACACTTTTCAGGCCCGGATCCAGGATTTTGTCGAGGGGGGGGGGGGGGCATACATACCGACCATGAACAGAAAATAAAAGCTGGGAATCCCATTGCTGGCTGCAGGTGCTCGTCTGAACAGTGATGACCAGTCTCACTGGGGCTGAGGGGGAGGGGTCACGACCCCCTGCTCCCTGCCCCCCTCCCCCCCCTTGGATCCGCGCCTGCTTAGATTGGACGAGCACTTGCGTTACTGAGCAACTGATCTCGAAGGCATACGCGTTTTTAGTTTAAAGAGTTTAACAAATGGCCCGATTATGCTTATGGAAACATCTTCAGGGCAGAATAGATAGTGCCACCCACAGATTTAATTCTCTTGTAACACACGCGACAAAAACTGTTGTAGCTGTCAGGCTGTAATTTAGATCATTATAAGAACGTAGAAGCCGTTGAACTCACTGTAAAACACTGCATCGTGACCCATTTCTATTTGTATACTTGAAATTTATTCTTAGAAAAAAAAATCAATAAATATATTTAAACTGAAAAATAATGCTTTGAAATAAACAAATTGCGAACGCAGGAAAACCGCAACATAGGCAATTGCATTACACCCTGCATGATCAAACTTTTAAGCCTAATCAAGCTGGTGAGTGAACTGTAGTTCAACGTCCACTCGACACAAACTAGGTCATTTCGGGATAAACAGTTGGTTCAGTTTCATTTCAATAATTTGCTTGCACGTAGGGATCTTTAGCAGTAAGAGGAAACCGCAGAAGACCCACGAGGTTGAACAGGCGACGCTATTCCTTGTCACGTACAAGTGGGAAATCTAAACAACTCATCTGATTCGATGACAGACCTTCTGGTCCAACGCGCACACTTTAACCATTCGCACCCCCCCCCCGCCCAATACACACACACACAAAGTCCATTTAAACACGTAATGTAGGTTACAATACATTTAAACAGAAACCAGTCATATTAAACATAACACTTCTCTATTCGAGAATTTTATTTAAAAATCAAACGTTTGATTTAAAACTACTTTCTCGTAACACTAACTACTGTATTGATTGATGTTATTTACGTGGGATTAGATGAGAATGTCGTATATGCTAAAATTATGGATATATACAATTACATTGTGTTGAATTATACGTCAGTCTTGAATCTATATGAACATCATTATCAAATTTAAAAAACACCCACCTTCACGTTAACAATTTTTCCAAGAGCTATATTCATCCTGTTGGGTTTTTTTCTCCTTCTTGGAAGCAACTCTCTTTGAAAAAAGCCCAAGGCTCTGACAATTCAAGTTCAATCGACACGAAACTAGCCACCCTGGAACAATTTTGGGCGTTGATTGGGAATTTTTTTATGACGTCACAATTCCAATTGGCGTCGATTGCGTCATGATCGGTTCCTTGCCCATTTGAACTACCATACTTGTTTAGTCATTTAGTATCCAATCTGAGGTTTGAAAATGTAAGATACCTAAAACAAAACATTACAGCAAGGGCAGTAGAAATATGGTCGCCCATTCTGGTTATATACTAGACCTTTACTAGGAGTAACCTACCTTAAGTTCCGTTACATTGCCATAATCAAAATTTGTGTTTTAACGTATATAAGATATATTTTTAGGGTTTCGTATATATCGCATCATTTAGGGATGGCATTCTGTTATTTAGTCAGGGCCGGCGGAAGCAATTCTTGATTCGGGGGGCTTCCATTCTAGGTCCTTAAAGGCGAAGGTCCAGAGGCCGCAATAACCTGCAGAAAAGAGTACTTGCGGCCAAATTATTGGGGGGGGGGGAATAAAGCCCCCCCCCCGACCCCTACTCCGCCGGGCCTGTTAGTTCTCTTATGCGTAAAACTGGCGGAAATTGTAGTGCATGTCTGAAACGTATCCATGTTTGTTAGAGTACATATTCTCTAAACTAAAATACATTGACCAAGTTAGGTATATTAAATATCCAAAGATAATGGCTTCGAATTCTAATACGATTCTACATTTCTTACAATCGACAACCGTTTGATTACAACAGTTTGTAATAATGCATTACACAGGTGATGTAATATTTTAAGGTCGTTCGTGCCAACACTATGACATTGGAATTTAATATGGGTGGCTTGAAGCTGTCTTAATCTCGAAACAGGATTTCCTTTCTCCCTTAAGGCTTCACTTTTATGAGTTCGCTGTGTATCAATTTTGAAAATCAAGTGAAGCTCTGTAAAACGTCTGAGAATGTCATCCATTATTAAGATTCAGTACATACATATTACATTTTCACCATTGATCAATAAGCATAGATATATATAATATACCCATGCTGGTTAAATATATAGTATAAATACCTTATGTAAAGAAAGAAAATGGGTGCGGAACTGGAACGGAAACATCCTCACGGATATTGTGTCGGTGAGACGAAAGAAATCCTTAAAGGCAAGATCAAAAAAGGACAATTATTTTAGCAATAGTAAATAACCTTTAAATCTATTGACTGGCAGTTTTCTTCTACTAGTCCAAATAATCTCAAGACTAAATGACAAATCTACTTTTAAAACGCCGATTACCGTGTTCAGTCCCACCTAGATGTTTCAAAGAGGTGTGGGTGTGCTTCCCCTCAACGCTTCACATTTCTTTATATCTTTATTTTCTTTTCTTTTTCGTAAAAGTGAAACAGGTTAAGCCGTCTCGAAATTATTATTGATCATTTATTTTTTGTGCCTATTCTCTGTTAAGTAACTTCAAACAGAAAGATAATTAGTGACATTCAGCATCCCCCATACAACAAAGCAATTTATCCCCTAATAAAAACTTATTACTGTATTTCATTGCCTCCTGCCTTTCAAAGACAATTAAAATGGGTTTGTCCGTCCGTCGATCTGTGTGTCCTGAATTAGAATGTTCAGACATAGTAAAGCTGCTTATTAGACGAATTCATTCATTGAGTTAGATAGAAGCTGTAACATCAAAATTTTGATTCTTGGTGAGAGTGGTGGAACTTGGTGCATAGTTGCACCATATTAAAACCTGGGCGAAACTCTACCATTAGCCGTTTCTGCTTAGGCTAATTTTGATTGCTCCGTACTGTACCAAAAATAAATTTACAATTAATTGATTAATAATGCATCATCTATTTAATTCGAGGTAGACGGGCGTGGATATCTCTCACTTTTAGCTTGTTTCCTCCTCTCATGGGTAATGCCATTAGTGCAGAATTGTTGTCGCTATAGTTTTATCCAAAAATAGTAATAGTTTTAAATACCGATTAAATCATTGACCGTGGTTGTTGTGGCTACATCATTGTCAGTATTAAAAAGAGATAGTTATTGAACCGAGTCATGCAATGTAAGCATGATAAAAGAGCCTATGGGTTTCGTTGATGGATTCAAAGATATTTTTCCGTATTTCAGAAAGACCTTAAGTGTGGCCGTGATCTATTTACCCAGCAAGCTAGACATTTTCAGCCCCAAACTAACCTTTCCCAATCTGATTAAAACACAGATCCTATTTCGTTTCGTTTTTATAGGTAAAAATACCGTTTTACTTGTCTTTACTACACTAGGGTCAAGAAGAGCTATTATCATTGACGTGTTCTTGCTGATGTGAGGGATTAGCCAATGTTACGGCGAGCTTTTGGCCTTTTGGTGCACGGAACTGTGAGCAAACCACTAGAAACGTCAACGCTGATTGATTAATGAATTTCTGACGTCATAAGACCAAAAGCCACTCGTTTGACCCCTGACCTGAAATCCAACTATAACTTGTCAGGTTGTTTTTTTTGTACGGTAGGCAATCGATAGTATAAAAAACGAAACGAAATGTAGATCTGTATTTTAATCTGGTTGTTACATTTCCAGGAACTAGAGATTTCTCGGTAAAAGCACTGTTTCAATTTTAAACGATACATACGTGAAATAGTTTTACTGTTCTTATCAAATGAAATCCGATGCGCCTCTGTATATCAAGCTATTTTTAAAAATTAAACTCGATGATATTGTCCACATAAATATCAAATAGTAATCCGATTCAAATCCCAAGTCAGTGTTCAGATCATGGGAACTTAATTACGAATAAACTCATCTGTCTTTGTATACAAGGTTGCGTTATGTGGGGAAATATGGGAATCTGAATACTAAGTTTAAATAAGAGTGATTGGGTTACAATTGACTGTTTTAAATGGTCACCCACCAACAGAAGTTGCTTGTGATACAAAGTAGTAGGTTAGATTACAATTTAGTGTAAGTTCAGTAAAATCGACGAAGCTAAGGTGTAGCAATTGAATTAGTAGCAAGCCGAATAATAAAATCAAAATTCGAGCATCATTATTGTCATACTGCTCTTTTGCTCGCGCTTGGCCTTTTCTGGTTTATTTTTTTTTTTTGTTTTTCAATGGGGAGGGTGTATTTTATCTTTTATTTACACGGACTTGGCCTTTCCCGGTTTTGCTTTTCTGTTGTAATTATTACAATTTATATAACGTTGATTGTCTTTGACTAAATTCCAAGATGTACTGAGCTGACTGGTGTATGGCGAGTAGTTCAAGTCGATCAAATCCGACCGTATTATAAAATAATTCATTTTCATCGTAAAATGGAAACTGAGTGGTCAAAAAGACCTGCGGCATACCTTCTACACACAATGGTTCAATAACTTTTCAGCACCCCCTTTAGGCAAATGAGAAATCCAAAGTATGAAACCCGTCGTTTCTGCACCACAAAATATAGGAAAATGTGGTGGTAAGGAATAACAAAATAAGGACCATGGTGGGTGCGTTTAAACTCAGTATACTTAAATAATTTCATGGAAGTTTCATTGACTTTAATTACTAATTAATAACTGGGGTCAATCTCTAAACACGAAGTTATATGAAAAAGGGCCATCGCTATACTTTGGTACTTTTGAGACTAACATATTTTAATGTTTATTCTATGTTTAACGCAAAGTAAGTATAATGGTGTAATTCTCTGATAATCGCTATTGGTATCGTGACACCAAGTTGTGTGGGACAAACCCAGTACTATGGAGATATGTTTTAGTTATGAAGCTATTGTTTTTTTTCTTATTATCTTATCTTTTGTTTTTGAAAATCAATACAATGCCTGTCCATAGTCGAGGAAATCTTACAGACTATTTCAAAAAAGAAATTGATCCATATTTATATCATTTAGTTATTGCAAATCTTTATTAGAATCGGTAGAATTAATGTTTTGAATTTACTTCTGTTTTGACTTTCTTTCAAGAAAACCCTAGAAAATCTTTTCTTTTTTAAAATATCTCGTCATCAAAATACACAACTGACTCGTGGGAAAATGATACGATGTTGTCTTAATTTTGATAAGAATTTGTATCGTTGATACCATGGGCATAATCAAAACACCTTTACCACTAGTTTGCTTGCAAGTTAATCTGATTTAAATACACATCTACATTTCGTTTCGTTTTTCCATACTCTCAATGAACTACACTACACGAAGCTCTGACAAGATATAGTTGGAGTTCACGTCAGGGGTCAAACGGGCGCCTTTTGACACTTTGACGTCAGACATTGATAAATCAATCAGCGTCGGCGTTTGTAGTGGTTTACCCACAGTTCCGTGAATCAAAAGGCCCAGAATTCGCCGTAACAGACCGTTTCATTGGCTAATCTCTCACATCAGCCAGAACACGTCAATGATAACATCTCTTCCAGATCCTCGTGTAGTAAAGACAAGTAAAACGAAATTTGAACTTTAAAAGCGAAAAGAAATATGATTTGTGCTTTAATCAGATTGCTTGCAAGTATTCATATAGCATTGTCGTGTGGGTACGTCATGCTCTGTTTCCATAGAAGCATTGGGCAGAGGACCAGGCATGTATGAGTGACAACATTTGCGTTTCGGGCAAATAAGTTTTTTTAGGGGAGCAATCATGAGATATTCAGGCAATATAGTTCAAATTTCGGCTGACAATTTACACCCCATCCAATAATAGAGGGACGCCTATACATATCCAGGTGAACTGGTATATCAATAAATATAGAAAATGTTAACCAAATATTTACCCACAAAAACGAATATTGTTGGTTTATCATTGATTATCATTTAGAATATAGGAAGTGTTAAAACCATAGAAATATTGCATTTCAATCAAAAATGTACAAAGAAAACAAATTCGAGGCGGTCAGTGCATTACTAATTCGCCATGATAGAATATATAATGGGGGCAACTCAGAGAGTGACATCAGGGTTATTTCTAATTAGTGTTTACTGACAAAGGAACTATACGTGGGGGTGAAAAGAAGGAACTATATTGCAATCCATGCAATATAAAGGACATTAGCAATCCGGCGGCGTTGGGCTTGTAACGTCAGTAAAGTCCATAATAAAATATACATTTATCGTAAAGATTCCATTAAACGCCATTGTTTCATTGGTGTGAAATTAGATTTGAGACTATGCTTTTTGTTTGCAAGATCAAAAATCAATATTTTGCAATCTTGTAAATCCAATAACATCCACCTCTAATCGAATTTATATTGTTAGAACATACACAATATGTCAATATAATGGCAACTAAATACTTCATTTTAAACCAACAAGGAGTCGTAATTCAGAAATTAGACATCAAATAGAAAAACATCCCAGTATTATTCACCAATATTAAATTTTTGAAAAGAATATTTAAAGTGTTAATAAATATGCAATTGGATTTCTATTATTTTAATAAATAAACAAAAATAACACTCGGGATTTTGTAAGATTTTTATTATTGGCTATGCTATTTTTAGGAATATATTTATGAAACGGTACATGTGCCTTTCAAAAATAGAGTTGGATTAGCATTATTTCTTTAAATCTTTCAAATCTTTGTATAAACTAAATCAAGTGTACTTTTAATCCATTGAGAGATCACGGTTGATAACTGGGTAAAACGCTACCGGTTTTCGATCCCTGCATTGGCCGAGAAAGTTCATGCAGATTTTCTGAGTGGTTCCCCCTTGTCAGTGATGCATGACATGGGGGGTGCTCGATTCACAGTTCCGGAATTGAATTCCAAAACTGGTGTCAATCGAGTGAAAAGGAGAATTTCGGAGCACAACGCATGTGTCGACTGTACAATAAATATCTTAACCAATCATGACAGCTGAAACATATTTTTCACCTAGGAATACGCCACGATTCTACTCACTCCACCTCAGCTGTCGGGACTGGCAGAACTGTGACAGGACTGAACTCCGCGTCACTCGATTGTAATTCTGTCGATTCGGGACGTTCTGGACTGTGAATCGAGCATCCCATCTAGTCTGACAAGATGGGACGAAAAACCGAGGTCCCGTGTACACATTAGCGTGCACGTAAAAGATCCCTTGGCCGTTGGAATTCGATATAAGAGTAGGCCGTAGTGCCAATGTCCGTGTAAGATTTCCTTCGTACGACACTGTATTGCGTATGCCCTTTTTTATTAGCCCCGTTCGGAGCAGAACAGCGAGACGTTAAACCCCATTTTATTTCAATTCAATCCACTGGGGAATATGTGTATGATCTTGATATTGTTTTAATGACGATTCTTTGCATCTCTGAAATTGTTCACGATTTATACCTGTTAGTTCAGTCTTTCAATAGTTAGTTCTCTACAGGACAAAGGGCAGAGCTAACATTATTGGTAGAAACCCTGTTGATGATCTGTCATTCTTGATCGGAAACACATCTCAAGGAAAAAGTATCAAATTGCTGTTAAGACCAGGTTGACGGCATAACCTATTTAAGTGATGATACAGATTAGAATGCTTTCACAATTCTATATAGCTACAAACATGCCTGAAGGACAGAGAAAGAAATTATACACACATATAACTCTACAACATGTATTTCTTAAATAATGTGATAATTCGAACTGGTCATGGAAACTTCGTTAATAACCCAGTTGTCTGAAAACAGCTGACGATATGTATCAAGGCGTGTCAGTGCATGAACAATACCTAACCTGTGCGTAAACAAGTATTACCATTGCGTCTCAATGCTTACCAATGCGGCCTATATTGACCTAGCATTGTGTTTTTGTGCGTAACTTATGTGTGTACTATGTGCGGGCATAGCACAGAACCAGGTTTCACACTGAATTACACGCCTTGTCACGACGCATTGAGAGTTTATGTCTTGTCGTCCTGTACGTGATTTCAAGTCGTACACAAACACAGCTATGGTTGTACAACCGTGGGTTAATAGAATTGGTGTTCTCTAGTTAGCGATCGCTCTCGGTCTTACAGTTTTACGATATTCACTCAAATCATAACATATTCATTCCAACAGTTTGAGTTTCGTAACGGATTCAAAGCCCTGAACATAGAGCTGTTGATATTAAATAAACTTACTTGACAGTTTACCTCACGAGGCACATCAAAAATAGAAATTCCATTTGACTTTACTCGAGAGACTGCTGCGCTACCAAATATACACATTAAAATGTAATTATATTGAAATTACAATTCGAGAAGAAAAGTAAACTGAAAGTATTTAAGATTTTATAGATTGGATAAACACGAAGTATATTAGATAGATTGAAATGCAATCTTTCCTTAACGTGTGTCGATCTGTTTGTATTGGTGTTGTTTTTTTGTTGAGGTTTTTTTTTTGTTTTTGTTTTGTTTTTTGTTTTTTGTTTTTTTGGGGGGGGGGTCCTTCAAAACCTCCGGGATTCATCATTTGAAATGACATCAAGCAATGAATAACTGAAACTAGGCTTAATATCCTACTTTTCGGGACTAATGCACATGTTATGGCCTTTTTATATCCATGTTTATCCACGATTGTCCAATGCTTAGTGTGTAGAAATTGGTTATTCTTGTGAGGAGCATCAATGAATCGATAAGATTTATCCTATTTTACACCTATGTCAACATAGATCATTGTACGTCCGGTTAATAAAGGTGGGAGTGTTAATAGACAGCGGTTTCATAAATACAAAACAATATCAAAACGAGTAGAAAGGCACGACAAGGAAGAATCTACTCGGGTAAGGAAGTACTGTACACAACGTTCGGTCATACACGTCCATGTCAAGAGTGAAGCTGTAATCGGAAGTACGTCGGGGACACCAGGTAGCATTAGAAACATTCATTATCCAAGCTTAGTGGATTAAGGGCAGAGCTAACTGGCATTTGGATAACAGCGCTAAACGGCATCCATTTGGGTACATATAACTCTTATGAAGTATATAGCAAGGGCATTAACTAGCAGATTGATACATAATTAGTAAAATCGCGTTTGGCGAATAACCATTGAGAATACATATACCAAAGTTGTACCAGGAACCACAAATGTGGTAACGAATCCCTTGAGAGTCATTAAATTGTAAGTGTCTAACGAATTCCCTTTTATAGCTTACGGTACACGCAAATAAGTCTAGTCGGTTAGCTAACATTCCCCGCCCATATATCAAGGTACAAAAGATTTTTGAAAACATTTTTGAAACCTTGTAAACCATGGAAATTATTAGCGTGATGTTATTTTTGTTTATTTGCCCATTCAAAATCTTAAATAAATTTATTCACCGAATTAATGTTTATGACCTTAATGAAACCTAAATGTTCTACATTTTGGAGCAATTATATAATTACCATGTCATATGTAATGTATTTTGTATTATATTCGTATCAGAACATTGAAGCCACATTTCCATCACTGTACTGTCCTGTTTAAGCATTATAGAATTTGTAGTATCTTTCGATTCTGCCAATTTCAGTACGGTAGTCGTTACTCTTTGTGGTAGATTTGATGCCACCCTAAATTGGGAAATTTCGGAGTTTACAAAACTGTACCGCGGCGTGCAACAACTTGTGAAAGCCTGCGTTTGATTCACGTTTATAAGAATTGTCTTTGATTATCTTGCGGTATTTAAAATAAGTAATACCATCTTAGTAATTATTCCAGGCATGTAATCTTTTCTTTTGTCATGTCAACCTTGCCTATAATCAACATCAATTATAGTTAGGGTATGAGACAAGAACTCCCATTTTGATTAATGACAATATAATTTTATGTCATTTATATTCACAAAAATGCAAACAACCGCTTTCTTTGACTATTTGAATGAATGAATTAGATCTCCAACATACAATGTGGTTAAGAGGGGACGGAGGTGGGGTGGGGGGTACTTTACAATCAATATTATTCTTAAATCTACCAAACAAAAATCTAGTATTGTTTTTTATTTGGAATTTCATATGTATAATTATTTTGGTTCCCAACACTCTAATTATAACACAGATCCCATTTTGTTTCGTCTCTAATAGTTTAAAATTTCGTTTTTCTTGTCTTTACAACATAACAGGCGTTCTACGTGAGGATACAGTCTATTACGGCGAGTTCTTGTCGTGTTCTTCACGGAACTGTGGGTAACCACTAGAAACGTCAAAACTGATTGGTTATTCAATGTTTGACGTTAATGGGTCGAAAACCGACTTACGACCTCTGACGCAACCTTGCAGTACATCCGGTCAGATCTTCTTGTAGTGTGGGCCATGTATTTTAATCAGAGTGTGTTCTAAACTACAATATAAATTGATAGTTATGTGAACGTCACAAATTAATGTATACCCAGTCCTTGCGTAACGCTTCCCACCACGCATGCTGTATACCATTATTGTCCACTGATGTCTTCTGTGAGACAGTGTTGAGAATTGATGAAGCTAATTGTTTGATTTGGGTTGACATTTTGGATTGTGTGTGCCGTATCATCCATGTACTGTTAGCAAACTGAGGCGAGAATTATCGTTAGAGCAAGAGAATAAGACAGAATAGGAGATGACTTTTGGTCGGCGGAACCCCAGAAAATTAATTTAAATCTATCCAATAAACATGTTCTATTGGTTCCACCTTTAATATACAATTTTCTACCATTTGTATATCCAATATTGTATAATGATGCATTGTCTTACTTTATCAATTCCCAATTAACGTGATCCCTCGTGGGATCCATTCCCTGGTAAATTTGAAAAGCTAATAACCGTATTTGGTCGCCTCAGTGCGTTTGATCGCAACTACAATAACAATCTGATATTGCATTAAACGCGCTTTAATAATGTTAAATGCTACATCGCCATCTTCTCTCATTGAAAACTGATTGCTTCAGTTGATTTTTCGTTGTAGTTTTTCTAGAAACAACGTTGGTTTTTTGGTATGAATTGGAAGAAAAAAAATGGCAACGGTTTATGTCAACAAAGGCATATATACACGAATGTTTAAGCCATCCATAAACCGCTTGTGTCTTGTCCGTGTTTTCTTTTAAAACAAGATCTCGTTTCGATTATAGAAGAAAATAATCATACATTTGTCAAGACAGAAACAGTAAACGCCATTGATGTGCATTGTAAATGTCGATACGTATGAAACCTTATCGAAACTCAAACAGGGTTGATTTTGACATTGCTTTCAGCTTCAACTTTTATGTACATCTTATAACAGACATAATGGGTGACGTAAGTTCAATATTAAAATGATATATGACAATATTAGATATATATAGAAAGAGAGGGCACAGTAATGCCAGAACAAAGTTGTTGAATTTATGTTGAGCCAATGTTACATACGAAGATACATTACTAAAATGGATCGTATCGTAACTACTGTCTGTCATGTACTTGTTTGCCTTTTAATCCCTGTTGGATACTTAATACATTTTCAGACTGATAACTAATGAATTTATGGTCAGAATTCAAGATACTTTTCTCGTTTTGTCGCGTAATTTGCCTTACGTGATATTTGATCGTGTAAATCCTATGTAAGCTTAGATTATTTCTGTTCGGGTTCTAGATGTTTAGCCATCTAGGTAATCCCAACTCTCCGATTTAACGGCCAATAATCTATTAGAACCGCTAGATATCCAGGAGAACAATTACAGCGAGTAGGATACGAAGACGGCTCGTCTGTTCGAGGGCTGTAAGTTAAGACATGTTATGATGAGCTGAACCGCCGTGTTGATTTCTCCTATTGCATGATGATAAGTTCAGAAAGAGTATCGAATAGCGTAATCAATGGCTTAATTCGAAAGAAGATAACCCGATCGGATCCGATATTTTGAGGTGTTATTAAGAAAGGAGTGTGATTCCTGATGTAACAGTTTACGTGAACTGGTTGCTGCTTTGGCAGTATAATCGATGGCAGTGGCGTGCCGGATCTCGTTGGTGCCCGGGGTCAATCCCTTAATGGCAGTCCGACAAAATCAAACATATAAGAGAGGAAGACATTTTAGCTTAATGAAAAAACAGGTGAAATACGCTTTTTATACACATTAAATAAAGAAACCGTTACAACAAAGTTAACAGTGGTGATTTAAACCTTCATTTTACTTTCACTCTTTGACTAGATGACTCAAACCCTCACACCACACCCCACCATGACGAGCCCCTTCTGAAAGGGGGACCCGGGATCGTCGCCATCTCTGCACCCCAGTGTCTATAGCATAATATCCATATGCTACAATTTGTTAAATTCGACAACTGATGGGGTTCGAGTATTACGCGTCATCTCGGTGTCGCAATTTACGCGCCATCTCTGTGTTGCAATTTACAAGATAAGATTATTGTAACACAATATGTCTAGGCTAACTGTTATAACAAGTAGAATGAAATTGCCTCCAGGCTTAATATAATATTCTTTAACTAGTATTCATGTTGACAAAAGACACGCCCGCGTGGAGATGTTTTAGATTTGTCGGATGTGAAAACTAATATTATATTTTTCTTGCGATAGCAAACACGGTTCATTATTGTTCTTTTGTTTCAGGCGATTTTCATCATTGTTATTTTTTTGTGGGAATATTTAATGTTCCGTTGTTGCTGGTATACTTGTTTTTTTTAATAATCAAAGTAATCGTACCGACAAGTAGTCGCCATTAATGGTCTTTTCTTTTTTTGTAATGTCTTATATGTCGCCGTGTTATTACATTCACGTTTTAAACGATTATTATGCTTCCAAAAGATTTGATCCGCCACACTGAAACATTTCTGCAATGACTTATGTGAAAGGGGAGTTAACTTTGCCCTATTTTATACAACACCCCTCCCCTACCGAACATATTCTTTAAAACATATAATTGCTTATATTATATGATAGAAACGGTTTAATTATCAGTTATAGTTTCAATACTCACAATAACACACATAGATATTATCTGGATCATTTTTATTATGAAAAAAAGGATGTATCGATACCCTGTATGTTGTTATGGTAGATCCTATGACCCATATTAATGTAAGAGTATTTTGCACTATTGCATTGAAGGTAGTATATCATACTCTGTGTATTTGATAACTTAATTTGAGATCAAAGAATTTAGTATTTTATTGAAAGAGTTGGCATATTTTTATACGGTTGGTAGTGTTTAGGTTGTTTCTTTTTCACAAGTTCAATTTTAACCGAATATAATGGAATCTTGTATGATACTAAGATGATAATTGCGACGCGAGTAAATCTCTCGTCTTTAAGCTGTTCAATAATCCAAGGTTTAATAGAAATGACTGGATAATTGTCTCTACATCAGGACGTTTCTATCCATGCACGATTTCCTTCTGGTCGTGAACTGTAAGCTTTCTATGCATTAAATGTTATGCTTTCAATGATACCGCTTGACTGTAAACTCAAGGAAATGTGATTAGATTATCCGTGGTCCCCATTGGTGTCCCAAGCTGTGATAATGGATTCCAATATATAAGCATCACAGGAATTGTCTCGGCGTTTCATATTCTGCTCTAATTTGATGACAAACATTAATTATCTGGTCTTATCCGAGATTACATTGACCACCACCCGGAATCACAGGCCTTATCCTAGAGTAATTGAAAGTTCAAGCGGAAAAACATACATACAGTATAATACTACAATGAACACAATTTGATAGACTCTTAATTATGTTATTGATCTGTGTAGGGAAATGTAATTATATAATCAAGTTCAAATATACCAGAAAAGCTATGACAATACCATTTAGATATGCTTCTTTGTGAACCAGTTTAGAATCTCTAATTGTTGGTATTGATGTGGTCGTCACCATTGTACCATTCCCTCTGTTCTTAAAAGGTCGTCAAGAAATCGCTATTCTTTTCATAAATATCATGTTTTCACTGATAATGGGTAACATAAATTCAACAAAATGATGCGAGCAAAGTATACCGGACCGTCGACAAATTTTTAAGTGTGTTCACTTCGACAATATTTTATTCCTATTCAATAATTTTATTATATTTTTTTTTAATTTTGATTTACAGTGGAATTTACTTCATTAGACGGAGATAACAAAATAGTTTTTATTTAATGTGAAAAAATATTTGAATCGTAACTAATGGTTTATGGTTTCTTTTCCTTAACTATAAGTAGCATAAATATAACAGATCAGATTGCAAAATGGGAAAAAAAACTATTTTTCAAAAGATTTGTCATTTATCATTTCTTTTTTATAACTTTATAATAGAAATTGTTTGTCGTATAAAATTAGCACAATGTCGTAATCTGTTTTCTTTCTTTAAAGTCGTTGTGCGTAATTTTTTATGAAAACATAAAACTCTGCATGGCTTCCTCCATGCTAAAATGTGCACAAATTAACGATGTAGCATTCAATTAAGAAGTGGTAGATAATATGGTTCCCAATAATATCCCGACTTGGATTGAATCGGTTTAAAAAGCGGCACACTGATAGATTGTAGCTGGTGCTGGCGTTTGATGACATTCCGTTTGTATCACCAGAGACGGGTGCTGTATTTTGTTGACTTTAAATATCATTTTTAAGTCGGGTTCTCCTATTCTTTTCATATTTGGAAAACACAAACCATAGACTAGATAGATATTATATTGCTGCTTTCGGTTCATCAAAACATAGCACCAATATACCGCTTTCCCGTCTATCTGTGTATGTCGTGCATGAGAATCCCCATTGCATATATCATAGCGATGATTGGATTATTGAAGGCTGAACCAAACAATTTCCATTAAACAGTTTTCATTTGAAAATATAATATATCAGCTCCCTTAGTTTGTCGGTGATGTACTTTCAGTCAGTAGCACACATGTAACAAAACGAAGCTTCGCGGACAATGTTTTGAAAAAGCTCACATATGAACGGAAATGAAACTTGGGTTTAATGTCCTACTGTTTTGCTCAGACTGGGCTGATGAAGACGGGCTTATGAGGGAAATTTTGCCCGGGCAACGGATCTTTTACATGCACGCCACTGACAAGGGGAAAACCACGTCGGAAAAATACCGATGAACTTTCTCGGCCAATGCAGGGATCGAATACGTGATCTCCAGCCTAGCGAGCCAGTGTCTTACCCACTTAGCCACCGTGCCCCTCCCCCCCCCCCGCTGATAAATGATACTTGTTGTTTCGAGGCCCTTTGGAATTTTACTGGAACTGGAGGAATAAGCATGCTCTACACCATGCAAAATTCTCTTCAAAACTCATTAACTATTCCTTGACCATTTCTATGAATTTGTTCCATAATGTTGTATATCTTCTAAGTTTCCCTATATACAATTAATTGGCTGTTATCAAGTGTGAAAATAATTAATTTGTGTGGAGAAATGTAATAGATTCTGTAAGTCATGCTTTAAATATATATATGGAAACAGATAAATTATCTATTAGTGGTTTCCTTTACTGTCATAATTGAAACATTACACTCAATCAAATGATGTCGCCTATCATGAGTTGGTTATGAAACATCTTATCCGTTTCAATTTCCGAAATACGAATGAAGCGTTAAGATTGCTGATTCATAAGCTCTGGTGTTTCCAAGACCATTACCACATACCGACCTAAGGGTATGATTGATTATGAAAGGACTTATAATATATAGACATTTTGAAAGCTATTAACTAATTATTGTACTACTTCATTGAAACGTTGTCGTATATTTCCCCAGTCCTTTCTTTTCGCCTTGTATATTGGAGAAGAAATATTTGGAATTTCACCGATGTCTGATAATTTGAAGAACCACCTTCTGGACAGTTCAATACATCATAAATAATTTCAAATAAATGTACTGGCATTTCTTATAATTCGTTTTCCGTCTGCACTAGTCCAGTCGGTGTAGATAAGTAGGACGATAATCCCCATTTAATTTCATTTTGAAATATTTTCATAGACAGTGCCTTTTATATAACTTTGTGGACACCCAGGACGGCAGCGAGGGTTATGTACACTAATGGGCGAATCGACGGATGAAGCTTAGTGAATTTCATGAAATACGAATTAGTCACAGAGTTAAAACCCTTGCTTAATTTACATAATCTTGGAAAGTGACTCTCCCAGTCGTGTTTACTCACCAGACGCACCCTATGGATGGGTATAGTTCTAATAGCTTTTATCGTCGAAGCTGCTCATTTTAAGCAGTTAATGACAATGGTTGCATTCGCAATGCGAATACGGTCTAATGGAACATGTTAATTATGGACAAGGTGACAAAAATGTCCTTGGGTTGCGTGTCAGCCTATCTTTTCTTGAGTGTGGGAACGGGGTATCATCTGTCCACAATCAAATGTATCGGTTATATCAATTTATAATCCAATTAGCTTTTGATTTTCAGCATGGGTTATGTATGGTTATCCCCGTGGAGCTACATCGAAAATAATATCCGCAAGGACAAAATTTCGCCTGCTTGCACGCCACCTTTAATACCTGAAGCAGACGGCATGTAATGAAACTGACTTTATGGCCAGGAATCCATTTCCGTTAAAATGGCGACATAGTGTGTGGCGACACACGCTTGACAATCGTCAATATATCTTCATCATTAGCGTATTTCTCAATAACACGCGGTTTTAAAATCGGCAAGCTTTTAGATAAAAGGAAATGTCAAAGCCTTTACTAACACCGGTTTCAAGTAAAAGCATCCTGTTTGTGAATTTCTATCACCTTCGTTTTAAATACGAAATACCGTGTAATGTAAGCTAAACTGGGAATGACATCGTAAAGCACCACTACTAGATATTTGAAATACATGTGAGCGTTATATCAGTGTTCAAAAACTAGCTAAAGTTGTCAGCTAACGTTGTCGTTGACATTGACCAATTCCAATGATAGATTAACCCTGTTACTGTCACTTTAACAATATCTATTCCTACGTCACTGAGCTGAATAATCGGCTGCATTTTCTGAGGATTATGATATGTATTTGGTTTTAAAGACCAAGTTATATTCAGCATAAAATAATTTGTCATATATCAAAATGGAATTTCGAAACGACAATGATCTCCCGACCTACAATAATAACAGATCCATTTTATTTTGTGGGTTTTTTATTGAAAAGTTGTATCTTTTATTTCCAAAACAACTCTCAGAATAATTGCTAGTATCTGCTTGAAATTCAGGTAAATACATATATACAAATGAACATAGGACTGACTTAATATATAATCTCTTATATTCGGATTTTGATATTTTAATAAATAATTCGACATGAGACCAAAACCCGTGATATCAAACGATATAATTATAAAAATATTATTATTATACCAGTTTATCAAAACTAAATTACTCTTCGAGTAGTATTGTTTGATGTGAATAGCGTATTTGATTCTAACATAACTTGGGGGTTTGTTTAAAAATCGATCAAAAAAATTAGCGAGAAGAGATTGTGGGTTTAAGAAAATATAATTTTCCTTAAAGTCATTTGGAATAAATTAAAAACCAACAGGGGGCCCATTGTTATTCAGCTTCACGGCTTATATTGATTGGCAGAATGTATCTTTTTCTTTCTTTTTAAGACTATTTCTACTGTTTAAAAGGTATTTGTGCAACTACCTGAATTGCACAATCATTGAGTCTTTCCCATTTATCATTGACACAGAAAAAGGTTATAAAATCACAAAATATTTTTATCTTTGCTTGTGCGCTGAAAGACTCGATTGATGATTCTCGTTAACGATTAACCAGTCTGATCGTGATCTCAATCATTGTGTCATGTCTGTCCATAAGAATGGACTTGGCTCATGTCTCAAATAGCAAAATAATAGTTGTGAATTTATCTGTATTGGAAATATTATAAACTGGGGTTACCCTAATTCTGTAGAACTCGACAACTCCCCAGCTCTAATGTGTACAAATGCCAAATATACCCCAGGTAATTTTTTAATAGGTCCATGCTAAGACGAAGAATATATCAATATGGACTATTCGCAAAATCTGTCTTACCAATTTGTCCATATATTAGTCCAAATGGTGTATCTTTAGCTTTAGTGGTGCCAACTTTGGATAATGATCTAGCCCTTTGTATTGTCGTCGCCCCTGTTCGTTGGTTCATGGCACAAGCGTTTCTATCAGATATCCAATTTTTGTTTGAGATATTTTCGTTTTAAATATTCCCAGTCTTATACAACTACACGCGCAAGTTATCACCATTCTGCCATCGCTAGCTTGTAATCAGACTTTGTATCTAGTCATACAAATGAAACCTACTAAATTGTGAGTTGCCGTCCCTTGAAACTTGTTGGGTTGGGGTATATGTTGGCTTACTGTAAGGATAAACATTATCGAAATTCAGAGTCGAGCAAAATTACCTGCAATGGTGGAGTCGAGGTGCAATGATGGAAGAATTAACATGTTCATTTGCGGCTTTCGAGAAAAAAAATATTAAACAAAATTAATGATTGCGTTGTCTGCGATCATAAAATCATATTGTACTCGAATCACAAGTCATGAATAATAAAATTACAAATACTGATTCGTAAAATTAAGTGAACAATGCTACATTACCTGAATGAATTATATACTATTTAATTTATTGATAACGTTATAAAAGTAAAAGCCTCGTTATAAATCTATTTGTCAATTAATTCATAATCCACTTAAGTTATCACGAGTAATGACAAAATGTTATTAACTGTGGGCGAGGGGGTCGTCTATACAACGGTAAAATGTAATACAATACTTAATTTCTTGTTTTATTCTATAGAACAATACGGGACCTGACTGTGTTATTACCAATTGTTAAGCTTCTACTATGATAATGAGTAAGTTGATTAAATTATTGTAAGAAAGGGGATATTAACTACTGTTAATTGTTAAGGCACGAGCCACACCGTTCGGACTGTGTATTGTCCCCGGCTATAGTTTCTCGGTGAATTAATGAAAAATGTTGTAGGTGTTACATTCATTATAGGTAACATAACAGATTTATAAGGCATCTGTGTTACAAGTTAAAATAAGATTTTTGAAATGTGACTCGCCGATTGTTTCATAACCGATAAAGGCGTGGGTCTAATACGGAGTCTTTTGTCCAGTATGTCTGCTTTTCATGTAACATTTATCTGTGCCATTTCATAAAATGTATCGGTCTATGAGACCACAACGACAATTACTAGCCCTCACCCACCCCTACCTTGGTAAATTATTTTATATACTTTATTCTGGTTTACTATAATGTAAGTCATATCAAGTGCTTCAGATTGAGTAAGCATGCAATGCCTTTCTTCGTACAAGACACCCGTAGCAAATATTTTTGTAATGGGTGGACAGCTTGGACCTTAGTTCAGAAACTTTCTTTTTCTATATATCACATCTTTGAACGAAGCAAAATCCTTCCCTTAAGGCAAAATCCATTAAACTGAAAAATGAAAGATGAATAGATTTGTAACATCGTTAAACTGAAAGATCATTCACTATTCGCTGGACAACAGTCAGCCTTCTTGAAATGATGGATCAGCTGACCTAATTGCTGAAGTAGTGACTGTGATATCTTGTATCCAGATCGCTGAAAGATAAATTCTTGTCATTTAACACTCGACTACAAGAATTATATGACGACATGGCTTTACTCTATTCGTGTTACTCATCAACAATCAAATAAGAAATGAAATCATTACAGATTTAAAAAACGGTAAGTCGGTGACCATTTTAAGCGCGTGGGGCATTTTATTCTCAGATATCCATCGGAAATAATGAAGCAACGGTTCCGAAGCCAGATATATCTCCGACATCATTAAAAATAACTCTGAAATCGGTACAACTGTTTAAGAGGGTTGGCCATTGAAAATTGAAAAACAAAATAATATAATCTTCATTGCTGAATGTAGGTTTAAGACAAAAATGAATATTAATCAAAATGGAAGCTCGAAACCTCCCAAATATAATAAAGACCCGTGGTGTTTGCCAATCCTCTAATGACAAGAAAATCGTTGTTTTTGTCACAGGGCACTTAGAATCCCCTAAACCCATTAAAGAGACCAGAGGCGATCAGTGGCTTGGATTTAGGTTGACATATTCTATATTGGGCAAGGGACAGGATATCTTTCACCCACCGGAAGTGACTTTTTTGCAATCTTCTCTTTCTATGTTGGGTTTACAATACACTATAAAAATGTCAGCGTCGTAATTTATATCAATATTACAACTCACAAATCCATACAAATGAAATACGAAATGTTTTATAATATATTGGGCACAGCGACAACATAAAACTTTTAGCACTCCAGGGTGCACATCAAGACCTTTGTAAATATTGACACAGGTTCAGATTTGATGCTGTGTATGCAGTAGATTATGATCAGAGTAATAATGAATGCGATTAGAAACTGTCAGGCTTATCAATTCACATGAAACAAGACCAAAAAACACACACGCAAGAAATCACGTATATAATGAAAGAAACAGTCGTAAAAACAACTGTCGTGTTTTACTTTAGCGGTCGATTTTCTGTATTTTCGCCTCCGCATACAATTCAATGCCACGGTAGGTTTTTGGTGTACATGCTTCGTGTCTGAATTTAGAACCTTTAAATGGTCCAATATATCTTAGATATCGGGATTTGCCATCTCTATTTAAACGGTCACGCACTCGTGGGGGAGATCTGTATAAACTCGCACTCACAAATATTTTCACCAGACCTGTATGCAAAAAAGATATCCGTGCCATATATAATGAATAAGCCATATTTACAGAATTACTCGATCTTAATTAGTAAACAAACTTTTAGAAAGAAAAAAATACAAATGAGTTTTTATAAATAATCACATCACAAAGGAATATTTTTTGAGTCTGAGATCCGACAAATGCTTGCGGAGAAATCCCAGTTTATGAATAAATGGTATTTAGAGAATGACTCGGTCTTAAACAGTACACAAACTTTTGAAAAGAAAAAAAAAGGTTTCTAATAATGACATTAGGATGGAAAATCTTTTTAACAATCTATGGAAGTCGTTTTCAGCAATACTCCAATATGTTATAAATTAACATTTAAAACACATTAAAACAATTTTACCTATATCCTGAAGCACATCAATGATTGAATAGGTCAAATAGGCGCCAACCATGCCACTATTAGCACCAACTTTAGCCCCCAGTGCCCCGTGGTAACATCATAGACGACGTTAATCTGACACTACAGGTTATGATCATCAAATTAAGAATTATAGATACTGAAAATAAGCGACTTTGCTATTTCAAATAGACGTGTCGCAATATCAAATATACCATTTTAGAACCCAATTATTGTGAAAAACGCAGTGAATATACAATACAATACCAATGGCCTGTTAAAGCTATTAGGGATTTACGTTACTAAGGAGCCTCCAGTGGGTTCCTAGAAGATTATGATCAAATTATCGGATAAAAGTAATAAATTATTTAATGAAGTTCTGACACTTTCGTGTATTGGAAAAGAAAAAGGGATAGGCGGACGTCCCTCCATCACAAATGCGTTTACAGACCACCAGTAATTTGCAAATAATATATGTTCCATTCGACCCAACCCTACCCCAAAGTCATAAGCAAACGTCGAGCTGCTTTGCGCATGACTGGCACTGGGGACCCATACTGGATTCTCAATGAGCCACCTCAATATAGAGAGACAGGATGATAATATTCATAAAAGTGAAAGAAGCAAACTTGAATGTCATAGACAGTGGGCCAGAAAAGAGAATTGCAGTTTATATACTTCGATAGATCTCTAATAAATATCCAATTAAATATCATTTTACAAAATGACATCAGAAAGGCTAATGATGTATACCCACATTCATTATATAATATACCAACATTACATTTTTTTATGATTTGGGAAACATAAACGTTTCATCTCATTGGTTTACACGAGAGGGATTAATAAGAACTCTAAGACCATTCTTCTTCTGGCGAACACTTAGCCGTTTAACAAAATGAGATCCATTGACAGATGGATCCCGTAAAAGCTCTTTCCGGCAATATTACATTATTTAATGTTCATTTAATTAAGCAATTTATAATTTGTTAACCAAACATTGCAAATATTCACCACAAAACCGCAAGCCTTCAATCAAAATATATGTTTCAATTAAGAGACCTAACGTAGCTAGCCCTAGAATATAGTTCTGACTAATAAAGATAAATTATGAACCTTGCGTTACTGTGCTCAATGAATAATGTTGTTGCAGGGAACTGATTTTAGCGCCTTGTCACCTTAGCCGTTAAACGTGGAGTTGTTAATATTTCATCGGTCAAATCCCAAAGGTTTATTCATGGCTACTTAACAAAAGTGATGTCATTACTAACGACCCCAACCATGATTATCATCACCAGCTCATTACTGGGGTACCAGACCGACTATGTGACAGAAGCAACTAAAGGAAATGAATAACCAATATGTGTCATGTTCTTCTTATTGCCCATTATTTAGTAGATCTTATTGCCATTTATTTAGTGGACTTCGCTGTGCGGATACAGCTACGGTCAGTTGGTCAGGTACCCTTTCAACCAACAAAACTCACGACCCAAACTGAAACAAAATATTTTATGAAATGGAAATTGTTAAAAGAGAAACAAATACTAACCAAATGTTTACCTACGAGAAAGGTACAAGATCTGAAGTTCGCTCATCTCGTACTGTTTTTGTTAATGAGTCGGGGAGAGTCTTGATCAGGAATAAAATATCTGCAACAATGAGCTATTTTGCGCGGTCTCAAGTGTACTCGAATATGACATCGTGCGATAAAATGTCTAAGTTGAGAAAAGGGATACAGATTTTAGGTTAAAGGTCATCATGGAAGAATCCGATTCCTCCTACTATGGCATTCGGGTGCTTAAATGGAACTTTGTATTCATTTTTGACTATAGTAATAATCACCCACTCCTATTACACTCTGTATAGACATCAAGATAAATTAGCGGAGAACTAATCAAGATTTCCACGACCACATCACTAACAACTATATTGAACGGAAAGCTTAGCTTTGTGGCAAAAATTAAATGACAGTCCATTTTCTATTTATTCAAGGCTACAATATGAATGATTTCACTAATCCGATTTTAAATATTGCCGTGAAATAATGAAACTCGGAAACCAATATTTGATTTCGTAATGACATAGGGGACACCATTTATGTAGAAAAAAGGTCGTGTCTCCACGTGCCAATGATAGAGAAAAAAGCATACTGACAGAGATGAATTCTCCCTTTATTATCCGGACTCAATGCTTGCAGAATAGCCGATTATTAGACTTTTTCGCGCTATTTTTCCTATTGGTGTCACTGAGTGTTTTCGATTAGAGTTTCCAGTATGCTTAAGTGGTTGGATGGAAGCTTATAATTTCCTCGTCAACTACATCCAACACATAATATTGATAGAGTATACGATTTGAAAATGGCATTTATGAGAAGTCCAGACAAGCAGAAAAATCCGTTTTTCAAAGAAAGGCGAGTTCGTGCCTACCTTGTATGAAAAGACCATTGATCAACTTAAAACACGTCAAGTGGATCCTACGCCGAACTGGTCCTTCGGGGTCATTTCGCTTATTCATATATATGTATAAATATATATATTTATGTGTTTCGCTGATTAATAGAAATGTTAGCGTCAATTATGGTTTGGGTTTTATTTCATTTTTGGCATAACATTTGATATCTTGTCTTCGGAAAATTCAATTTCAAAACATAAATCGAATCTTGTCAATTTTAGATGACAATATACTGCGAGATATTTACAATCGGTATTATCATTTGTCTGTTCAAATTTCATTTCATTTACTTCGCTACATGATTCAATTTATGTGCTCACAAAGAACGATAGCTTTACTTCCTGCTCTTAGTTAATCCTTGACAAATCCCACGTCCACCCCACGAACATAAAAAAAAGATATTGTGGCAAAAAACCGCAAAATATGTTTCAATGGTGAAATAAAAGCTACTTTGTGCTAGATAAAAGAAACCTAATGAAATAAATCAAGTGAAATATCGACTAAAAAGGTGGGTTCTATTTTTGAAACCACCTAACGAAAGCTATCTTTTTCCACTAACTCGTTATTTCAATCTAAATGAATTAAGTTTTCTTAAAAACGGGAAAGCCGCGGAATAACAAATACGATTCAGCGTGTAACGTTTGTAACTTTATTAATATCACTTTTCGAAGCAACGACTGGTTTTCTCAAAATATTTTGTCTTTTTTTTTAAATTCAGTTTTTCGATATGCAGTTATTTGCCTTACAAATTATTGAATAACTCATTCATCATCAGTTTGGCGAATATCAGATTTTATATTTTGAATAGACAGTTAATTAAAAGTCTTGAATTAGTCTCGCTTTTATAGATAAATTACGGTTTAATTGAAATTGCCCAATATCATTTGGGGGACTGATATAGGCCTGGATACAAAAGTTGTAATTCAAAATATTTTTTTTTCGGTTTAAGTGATAATGCCTCTGCTAATGTGAAAACGGCGGATTAAACAAATTTACATCGATCAAGTTTATGGTAAATGGAGGGGAAAAATGATAAAACGACGTTAGTTGAAATATTTTATACAAAATACAGATAATCGGGAAATCATTCATGTTGCAATTTAATTTCCTGGGGTTATTTTATTCAAATTCACAGGCATATTTTTCTTTTCTTTTTTTTTTTTGAATGAAATGAAATGAAATGTGGTTTAACGTCCTACTCTCCTGCACCTAACCTGGGCTAATGGAAGACGGGATGCAATGGATAGTACATTTACAATTTCATTAGCCGATTTTCTGTCTGTTTAAAAAATTTTCAAAGTTTCTAAGGAGGTACCACAACATAGGTGGGAAATCAAGGTAGAAATAGCACACGATTGTTACATAATGGCCCCGGTTGTGTACAAGCTAACCGACCCATCGGTATTCGTAGCGTGGCCATTGGACATTGAGTGTAAGCATTTCGATCGACAAAAACTACATGTAGTTAATTTCGGGACTGAGGTGCGTTTGGCAATTAGACTGATTCAGATACCCAACATACTTACAAGAGAATGTGATGCTTTCGTTAATACAGCGGATAATAGTTTATAATAAAATATGTTGTTTAATGCAGCTTGTATAGTCTTGAATATCAGGAGATGACAATGTCCTTTTTGGAATATTTGGCCTACGATAGTAAGTTCGCTGAGAGTTATTAGATCGGTTTGGATTTTTGTAGAATGGAAGCAAGATTACAACTTTTCATCTTTTGTATTACAATACATTCATCATTTCTTGGGAAATCGAAAGAATGGGGGATGACAAAGGAAAACACATTTTAACGGCTTCTTCGTTCGTTAACGTCAAATTACAAGGTATTAATATTACTGTCATTAACAAGGTTTCTATAATAATTCTATAATTGTTAACCTATTTTCTCCTATACATTGTAGACATGGTGAGTTGTTTATAGTCGACGGGCGACACATTATGACATAACAAATGAATCTATTTTTGTGTATTCATTACAACTTAGGCTGTCTGGCTACAGCTAGCTGCGCCTGAGAACAGGGCTAGGAGCCGAGCATGACGTCATATCCGTCATCTTGGAATTGTTACGTCGTATCAAAAATCGACCACTCGTTAAATTGATGCGTAATTGTCAAAAGAACAAGGATATCAAAGTATCCTACTGTCGATCGTACTTGAACTGCCCTATCCCGATACTAATAAACGTCCATCCCGGGAAGAAAAGGAAGCTAGTGCTTGTAGTTTAGAGAAGAGGTGGTGCCCAATTGAATGGAGACATACATTACCGGTATGTGATATGAATGTTAGGGAAAACATCACGACAACAAGTATCCCCACAATATCCAGATTGCATTTTTTATGAAAACTGGCAGACAGTCTAGTCTCTTTCATCATCGGTAATTTGTGGGACATATATGTCATTTTCTTCACTGTGATTAGTTACAGCGATGTGTCTACTCTTTTCACGTTTGCAAGTATAGAGGGATATTTTACGTGTATTGCCAATTTGCACAGGTTTCTTGCACGGGGGTGAAGCGACTCTGCCCACTTTCTTGCAATATTTTTTCTGTCCATGCCTGAAAATGGATGTTTTGCAGTGATCACGTTATACTTTAATTCACAGTAGGGGCCTATGTATTTCGTGTTCCGAGGCAGAGGTGGTTAAGGACAATCAGAATGTCGCGAGCCTGAATTACGACGTCGGCCATAGACATTTCTCCACACCCTGGGTGTCATTTGAAGAGGCTTATAAAAAGGAGGGAAGTGGACATAAACCCACAGGAACGAACCAACTAACGAAAAGAAATTGACAGGCCGTAACAAGATCTCTTCTGAACCAAGTTGTTATTTACTCACGAGACTTAGAAAAAGTTCGACTTTACGAATAGGTTCAAAAGTTATTCTTTTTCCTTTTTTTCAAAATAAACGAAATGATAATAATGGCTGGATCTATTATGTATATGATTCCTTTTTGCATGCACCAAAATATTAACCCATGTCATTCTTCTGGGCATTTGTTTACATATTATATTGCAAAGTTCATTAATAATTTCGCTGAAAAATTACACTAGACGATAGAAGGCGGCGATTTCTTAGAATGTGCCTTTATAATCAGCGCGATACGTGTAGTTATTAATTACAGCATCTAGACTGATAGCGCATGTCTTAATCATATCAATTATTTTTAATTATACACTAGAGTTATACACAATCTGTAACTACAGGTACCAAAGTACACAGCAGTAAGACGATGGCTCTTTCACTAGATCGGGCCTTCCGGTTACCATTGGGGACACGTCTGAATGTCAAAGATGGCACAATCGCTTCACACACGCGTTTCAGTGTCGAAAAATTCAAGGATTTTTGAGAATTTTATGTAGTGTTATTCATATTATTCGAAAGGCGAATTCTTGACAGGTTGACGAATTTCGAAATACCCGTTGTCCAACCATTCAAAGAGCTACGTGTAAATTATGTATTGCCAGTTATTTCGGCTTGTGTCTAAGATCATTACAAATAATATAGAGGTAGATAATGTAATGTATATTTAACTTTATTTAATATCTCCTCTTTAAAACCTATATTAATTGCAATAGTGCAGACTGGCTTTTGGATGTTTGAAACCCCAGATTTTGATGACATCATAAGTTTTTTTTAAGGTAGTTGCAGCCAATAACACGCGTGTGTTAACGTCATAAAATAATAATAATTTAATGGCGTTGGTGGTGTCACCCATAGTTAGGGGCGAGTTAACATCGGATATAGAATAGTATCTAACGAGAATCTAGGCATTTCACTTCAAACCTTATACATCACAAAGATTTACCTCCCATCACCGCGATCACAGATATTTCATTTATAATGAACTGTAAAATCTTTGAGAATGTAATATTAGAACGAGAGATAATGAAAAATATGCCGGAAAGGATAAATTTGGAACGTTAATTTGCAATTTACTGAAATCTGAAATAGATCACAATCTGAAAATGTGCCGGTAGTTAAAAACAAAATAAGAACTAATAATAAAAACTACCATTAAAGCGTCAAACGACCTTACATTAAGCGAAGCACTGGGGATGTGTGTTGTCATTTCACTTTTAAAACGTTCAGTGAATACGCAGTGGAGTTTAAACTAAATATTTGATATTATCGGTGGTTAAAGGGCGTGTAGCTCATAACTCAATATTATTCATAATATTCTTCATTAAAAACACGATTTGGAATTAATATTGGTTTCAATCAATATTGATGCTGTTATCTCGGCGAGAAAATACGGGGAATTTATATCCACAAACGACTGCCATTCAATTTAAACTGCTCAATTGTTTCATCGAACACAGCTGATCAGGAATTACAATAAACATTTATAAAATAGAATGTAAATAAGTATTCATATTACATTAAACATGCATTATGCAAGAGCGAAATCTGCCTAATGCAGATCTTTCTTTAGGCCTGAAATGTTTTCTAAAGTATTAATTAGACATTAATTAACTGATCCAGGCCTTAATCAACTCTCGATTGCATCAGATTTCTCCGATATTAAATAGATTAGAACGGTTCAGCGATACTTTGATTTAATCAAATATGGAGGACCGAGACTTAGCTTCGATCAACCAGTACGATGGTTGAAATTATTGCACACGCCTAGTAAACCTTCAAAGGCTAATATCTTCGCTTGCAATAGAGTAATTTGAATGAAATTACAAATTATTCATTTTACATTATCTACTTTCGAACTATCATAGCAAGAATGGCTAGTTCTTTAACTAAATCTTACATATTGTATCTTTAATGTGTGCTTTTCGATCAATTTTCGTCTTTAATAAGGTTCCAAAGAACAGACAATAATAGTATATGTCCTTCAAAGATGCTTTCAGAAGGATTAATTCATTTTATGAAAATGTATATGTACGTGACATTTTTATAAATTATGGTCTTTAATACAATAACAAAAACGGAGGTTTTTTTTAACCGTGGTCTGTTTTCAATATATATTTCAGTATTGAAGAGAATTAAAATGACACTCTGTTTGCAAGTAAATCGGTGTGTAATAATAATAAATGATATTTTCGCCGCAAACAAAATCAGTAAAAGGTTGAGTTACCAGTTTGTCGCCTTGACTTGAGTTATTGCGACACATTTCATTTCACTAGAGTATCAGATACATTTTAAAGCGGCGATGCGCCAGAAAGGGGATAAACATTTTCATTATTTAATTTTAATAACAATAAGGGCTATAAGTTGGGGGGGGGGGGGATAAATATTAATCTAGGCATTAAATCAAACGGGGCCTATTGGGTGTTCTTTAAGATAGATAGTATAAACCCGTGGCCTTGAAGTTCCTGAATATAAATTATTTGTCCTTGAGGTAACAACTGGCCATTAAAAGAGCGAAATATTACCTCGGATGGAAGCAGCAGAAAGTTATGCGAACCAAACATTAGGCTGCTTTATGTATTACATTACTTTTCATTGATTCCACTTCACTTGCGTTCATATATTAACTATATTTTGGGGATCAAAGTGGGTAAGAATCTGGCTGGCTAGCCTGGAGGTCGGGTGTTGTTCATCCAGATTTTCCGGTGTGGTTCTCCTTTGTCAGTAATGCAGAATGGAGGGCCTGACAAGGACGAAAACCCGAGGTCAAATGCACGCATTGGCATGCACGAAAACGATCCCTTGAGAGTTGCAATTCGATATAAGAGTAGACCATAGTGCCGCTGTCCGGGCAAAATTTCCCCGATAGCACACTGTATGGCATATGCTCGTCTTTATTAGCCCATTTAGCCCATTTCGGAACAGAACAGTAGGACGTTAAACCCCATTTCATTTTTTAATATTTTTTGTACGTTATAGTTTTGGTAGCAACCAAATACAGGTATTAATTTAACAAACGGAAAATCGTCGACTTATGTGCCCTTATGATCAAACATACTCTTAAATAAATAACAAAGTTGCAGTAATTTTATTATTTATGTAATAAGATTATAATATGATTTATTTTCGTAAAAAAACATACATGTATATTACCATTAAGACATTTATTTCAATCTGATCTATAAGTACGGCATGTATTACGCAATATATGTTAACCATTATACATATAAAAGCTTAAAAAACAGTATGCCGAAGCGGCTACCCTGAATCTTGAGTGCCATTCTCTTTCGCGCATGTCCATTAATTGTTACTTATTGCATGACAGTAAACTGCTGTAATATAAACCATGAGTAATATAAACTATAAAGCAATGGTCGGTATTGCACCCGAAGCAGTGTATGAATACATAATACCTCTGTTCACGCCCGTAGCTATCGGGTTGGGGGGGGGGGCAAGAGAAGCAGCTGCCGTCCGTGGAACGAATCGGACAGCCAATTTATGGATGCCTTTACCCAATGGGGATAGAATACGTTACCCCAATGGACTGCTTTGGTGCTCTTTCCATTGGATGCAATACGAAACCAACGACCAACATACCCGTCTTGCCCCCCGCGAGCTACGGGTCTGCTGCTCAGGTAGTTCAGTTGTACACAGTTGTTTAATTTCATAAATATTATTTTGTATTTTTCAGAGAGACGTTAAGAAAGACTGGGTGTTGTGTTATTTAGAAATGAGGTCTATATTTGTCTCTGGTGTTGTTGTTGTTGTTGGAACACTGTTAGCATTAGTTCAAGCTCTTGGTACGTATTCATTGTTTCCTTTTTTTGTTATAATGGATAAAGCACAAATGAAACGAGCGCAGGCAGCTTTCTTACACAATGTTTATTTGTTGCAAGTGCGCATTATAACACGGTATTCGCTGGCTATGTTTAATTGTTGCGTTCGTGCATTATAACATAATATTTGCTGGCACTGATTATCGGCGCATTGTAACACGCTGTTTGCTGGCCATGGTAATGTGTTGCATCCGCGCATTGTAACGTGTAGTTTGCTGGCCATTGTTAGGTGCTGCATCCGCGCATTGTAACACGTTGTTTGCTGGCTATGCTTATGTGTTAAAGTCGCTGATTACAAATCGACATTTGCTGGCAATGCTTTATCGGTTGCACCTACACGTTATATACGACCTTTGGTGGCACGGATATATACTTGTGCCATACCTATAAAACAGCGATGATGTAACTGGCCCGGGTTAGCTCGGGAACTGAATACTAAACACCGGTAATAGCATCCGGTATCCATTGATAGTATTCCGCCGAGTCAACTGTTATATCAATGAGTTCATATTTCACAATTGAAGCTGGAATAGCATAGTCATGTGCATTCACATGGGGTTGCGTGGAGTTGTTATAACTTTAAGAGGATCTGAAGAAGACGTGGGGGAGGGGGGGCACATTATTATTCGTGTAAGAATATACATTGAACTTAATATACTAAAGCTGATGGGATGTGAACTAAGTATGACTAACTAATGTCGGCCAGAATTACGTAAATAGTGGCTCCTTTAGTTGCACATTAAAACTTATACAAGGCGTTTTATCTTCCATTACTCCACAATGTACATCTAAATGGATGGCACATTAAATAAATAAATACTGCAGTGATTAATGTTGCTGTTTCATGTACTCTAGCTAACCCCATTATCGCTACCAATAATTGCGTCATTAATTATTGTGTAGGTCAAAAGCAATTATGTATTAAAAGCATTGTATTCATGGAGTGGTTTTGTTTAATACTGGCATCTTCGCGTTGTTACATTCAAATATATGAAAATAGTCAAATTTAATGTGTTATTTGTTTAAAGGTTCAGCATTTTAATGAACGATTTGTTGGTTTTTACAGGTGCTGAGAAAGTATTAAATCCAGTGCTACCCGTTCGCCCGGTCCCTGCAGCGCATTCTGGTCAAGGAAAGATAGCTCTGAACAGCGGCGCGCGCCCTGCACATCCGTCCATAGATAATAATAAATGGAACTCTCTTCTTCCCGATAGTGAGAATCTCGCAGTGAATACTAAAATCTCTAATTATCCCCAACCCCAACACAGACGATCCTATGAAGCGCCACTTTTCTTAGGCAAACGCAACAGCCAGCATTATAGCGCATTTAATCAGCGATTAAGGAGGTCGGCCAGTTTTGCTGATGGTGATGACAGTGCGGAAGCCTCAAGAGAATTTCAACAACTTTCAAGCAAACGAGGATTTGACGTTCCCAAATTTCTGGGAAAGCGGGGTTACAACATTCCCCAATTCGTTGGAAAGCGCTATGGTATTCCTCAGTTCGTTGGCAAGCGCTATGGTATTCCTCAATTCGTTGGCAAGCGAAAATATGACATACCTCAATTCCTTGGAAAGCGGGGTTTTGCTGCGCCGCAATTTGTTGGACGACGCGCATTCGGGCCACCACAATTCGTAGGTAAAAGGGGTTTCTCTGCACCACAATTTGTTGGAAAGAGGGGTTACAGTGTTCCAGCATTTGTTGGCAAAAGAGACTATGATATTCCTAGTGATAATGAGAAAAGAGGTTTTGATCAACCTATGTTTGTGGGTCGAAGAGCTTATGGCGTTCCCAGTTTTGTTGGTAAACGCGGCATTGATGTTCCTGCATTTATTGGCAAGCGAAAAGAAGAATCATTCAGGGATTTACTAGCTACGCTGCAGGCTTACAGAGAATACAGGCGGCTTATGCAAACCGATAAGCGATTTGAGGCGCCTCTTTTTGTTGGAAAACGAAGCGATTCGACGTCAAGCGCGGAGAGTACCGAGGTCAACGAGCTACAGCGGTAGTGATTACATTTTCAAGTAAAGTGACGCATTTTCTGCACTCGTGCTGTACATACTGACAACCATTTTTTTTTTTTTTTTTTTTTTTTGCAATGGGAATCAAATATTGCTGCACGTGATGTTTTGATTTATGTCGTTGGCATGGTGAATAAGGATAATGCTAATATGAGAAAAGAACTTGGAAATGTTAACTATACCATTTCTTTCCTAAAGAGCGCTAATGTGTGTGCCTTGAACTTTAATGATTAGAATAATAGAGAAAGAAAGACGCTATATTTAAAACTTTGTGTTCACGTTTCACATCGTTCTATTATTTGTTATTTATTTTCTCCTTTAAAATTGTATGTTTTGTGGTGATTTACTGGAGATAAAAATACCATCTTGTTATTATTCGTTTTGCTCTTTTTCATTATCTAGATGATGTACATACCAAGATTTATGTCCCTTTTGATGATCTACACAAAGCTGCAGATAATGCTAAAATGGATGACCCGAATTTACAGTTGTGGGATACGGAGATGACAAAGCCGACAGGTTCTCGATTTTTGAATTTGGACGCTTCAAACGCGTTAGGGTTTCTGGGTCGAGGCCCCAGTCATGTCAGTAAAAGATATTTGGAGTTCGTTGGAAAAAGAAACTTAGATAAGCGTTATGCGGAATTTATCGGCAAGCGCTCCGATCTTGACGATACAGCTGATAAAAGATTCGATAAAACATCCATTTCAGAGTACCTCAGTAAGCGATTACGATTACGACGTCCAGAATTTGTTGGCAAAAGAGCTCAAGCCCAAAAGCGCTATCTGGAATTCATTGGTTAATCGTTGGGTGTGTTGCGTGTTAGTTTTTACTCATATGACGGGCGGATTGTATCAACTGATCTCATTATTCATTTCAATCAAAATAAATCATTGCGCAAAAATAAATATTATTATTTATTTATTTATTTACTTAATGAACAACTTCAATCAAGCTAACGGCTTTTATTATTAATCAATAAAAGCAACTATTGTTAATCTATAAAAAAAATAATAATAATACCAAAAAAACTATTAAAGAATTTTTTTTCTTACAAGTGTGTGATTTTGTTTTGCTGGAAATGAAGGATAAATAAAAGTTCCAATTGCATTGGTTAGTTTTTGTTTATTATTTTATTTCCGGTTGTGTTTAAGAATTAAATAATCAAATTTCAGGGTAGGCATCTTATGACTGACTGGTGCCGAACTAAATGAAATCAAATGTTCCCGTAATCTTACATTTAATTATCAAACAGCTGTTCTGGCCGATACTCATTGACTGGAATTGGGTTGTCTCGTCGACAAGACTTCTGTCATTCTAAATGGAATTTTTACGAGTGCAATATGAATCGGAATATTGTCTGGTCAGCGACCTTTCTGCCGGCTCTTTTTTTCCTTTCCGCCTGCCCTTCTTATAGTGTTCTTTTACTTCTACGTCGATGTGTTTTAAGTCACATCAGATCAACTACGGTTCCTGTCAGCTCCACATGCACCGATCTTAACAAGCATTCTCAGACTTCAAGATTTTCTCAAAATTGTTCACATACGGTGGCTGATTTAGGTACAAAGTCGAGAGCTTTAGATACTAGGTCGAGCGCTTGAGATACTAAGTCGAACCTACAATCCCGAGATAACTGACCAACTATAGCTTGAAACACGACAACCACTCCCAAATCCCATATTACCCAGCCCTTAAGTTGAAAGGTGGTACATATAATGAGAAATACTTAGTGGTGTTGTTGAGCTTAGTATGGAGTGTGTGTGTATATGTGTGTCGTGGGTGGGGGGGGGGCGATCCGTCAATGCAGCTTTGGGTGGTCTGTAAAAACCATCAAAAGAATACTTTGATCTGCCTGCAAGTTTATCATTAAATAATGCACACAACCATAACTATACAGCTTAAAGCATCGGTTGAGACGTGTTCGAGTGTATTGTCTCGAGCACTCGACTTAGTTTCTCAAGCGCTCGACTTAATAATAGCTTGACATAGGATCTCTAGCGCTCGACATATTATTTTTATACATGTCCTAAATCAGCCATTCACAATGTTCTCACACAGCCAACAGTACTCATTTTCATTTGAACAAATGGAAATAAATACTGGTTATGTAAAATTCGTAATAAATTTGGTTAAAATCATGAAGAAGTTTCCAGAAGAAGCCATAACGACTGCCCAATAGGCGACAAAGGAAGTACAATGACCTCACATACCCCGTAAGGCCCCTGTTTCTCAAGTTTATAAAATAGGACACACATAGAACAGTTATATACATCGCAAAATATAAATTTATATTTAATTTAAATAATAAACCCCATTAACAAGATACCTCTACCTGAGCTAAAAACAAAGCACGATGGACATTTTTTGATAGAAACACATCACTAGAATTCAAAACTGGTTCTTGGGCAAATTATCAACATTCAACATGGCCCAGTATATTTTTTTTTTTTTTTTTTTGCACTTTTATCCAAGGTCAGAGTTTCTTTAAAGACGATATATTTGGTGGTGGTAGGGGTAGCTTTTTGACCGCTGTTCTTTAATACGGTAAAAACTTGAAAATGATTTACTTTTACATTAAAGGATAATGGGTAAACTCTGCGTATTTCGGGCCAAAACTTGCAGATATGACGTCTCTATCATTTTGTCATAAGATCACCAATACCAAAGCCGCATGTAGATACAGGTTTGGCCAATACAACAATCATTTGGTAAATAAGGAATTCCATGCTTTATGCAGAGATATCTTAAAAGTTTCCCTACCTGGTCTTGTACGCTTTGCGAACGGAAGCTAAGATTCTGTAACGGTAGGCAGTTCTGGGCGTTCAATCGGTTTTTCCATATTTTTCAAAATCATTATACATATTAATCCCACATGGTTTAATTATTATTTTACTGGAACATCTTGGAATCTTACCTTTAGAAGTGGAAAGACTGTTGCGTTGATAAAAACGATAGCCATGGAGTGCTACAACTCTTTAGTCAACAAACAGTATGTCAAAAATCCGACAGGTGGTGGACTTGAAGCTTTTATTGGTCGAGCAGAAATTTGTCGTGATAGAGTGTATGAAAATTTTTGTCCTCACAAGGACGATATTTTGGTTTATGTTAAATTTCGTTAGTAACTCTTTAGTTTATCGCATATTGTGTCGGCTTCTTTGTATAATTCGAAAACGCACCACTCATTCATTGTTCAAGTTACAGAAGATCTAAGAATTCAAATTTAAAGTTTCAAGATGTCCATAGACCTACCCTGAACCTCCAGAGCACATACATGTAAACAATAATTTTAAAAATAAATCGGAATAAACACAGCTACAACAGTTCAATTAATTATAACAAGTCAACAGTGGGGCTGATGTCACCCCGTCGAAATAAAAAAAAAGATGACATATATTAATTAATTGCACATTTATCTTTCTCAAAAGTATCAAGTAATCAAACTGATATCTATGCTAAGTCTAAACATGGTTAACTACCTGGTAGTGAGTGAAACTACATTGAAGATGGCGGTCATTGGAGGAGTCTGTATCAAGGTCTAGAGGGTCCACAGTGCCAGAATTCATTTTTGCGACCGTTGTCTTTTACATGGTCTGCAAGAAAGACTAGCAGACGGCCCATTACAACATATATAATCGGTGACCGCTGTTACTACAGTAAACAGTAGAACTCGCAATACCTGTTTTTTTTGGACAGACCAAGACAGGACAAATGACGACTGGAGATTAATCTAGTTGTATTTATCAAATCAACATTAAGTCTGGTGTCCCTGAATAGATGACAGTCATTAATTGACTTGTTCCAGCCATACTCCAGAGATACTACAAACCAATCGCACTCAATGTCCGTTTTTCATTGATGATGTAAGGGCCCCATGCAAGCTCAACCAGACCCTGATTTCCACGGATGACTTCCAGAATAAATTTCACAGCCGGATTAATATTTCCATAATGTTCGGAATTAACTAATTTGTCTTAGTTTTATTTATTTATCAAAATGAATTTAGGAAAATTGCAACACGGGCGACGGGAATGTTTTTGCCGGTTAGGATACCCAAGGCCGATACGCTAACCGTCACCACCAACTCTAATGACATTTAATCTATCACCAGTAACTTCCTGGCTTAACGTGTATCTTGAACGTCTTTTCGTTTTTGGGGTTGTCAGTCTACTTTCAATTCTACCCCCTACCCCTCCCCTGATTAGCGAACAGAATCGAATGAAACTTGGCAGGTACCCTTTGTAAGGAATACCAGTGCCTGTTGATGCTTGTTTTTCTTTACTCACGGGTCGTTTAGTTCTTGACTGCAGCTAACTATGTTCAGATCATTAGGACTTAATCATAATCTCTTAACCAAGTGTATGCTATGGCTCACATAGACGCCAAATCGCTTCTACCGGGGACAATAGAACTCAAATTTTGCAAGACGATACATAAATCACCCAAGACATTTCAGCATTTAAAAGGCTACAACAGGCTTCTATAGTTGCTTCGAAATTTATATGAGATTGGTCATGAAAATATTAGATCTAACAGGCCTCGATGTTCAAAATTTGTTCAATGTGATACCGATTAATACAGGATACTCTCGCATTTTGCAAGAAATGGACACTTAATAATCCATGTCCGAGTGCTTCACATCAAATTTGAAAAGAAAACCAGAAAAATTGTATCGCGTTCAGCCGTTTTTCGGAAAAGGAGGCATAACCCCAGAATGAAAGGTCCAAAATCAAATTCGTGCAATATATTTTAATTCTTCACATACAGTATATTACGTTCCATCTAATTTGGACAAAATATAAGGGCTCAAGAGGTAACACAGACATTTTCATTTTGCGTAATAGGCAGGTGCCATAACCTGAGAAGTTGCGGTGAGATGCGAACCCAAATCGAACTCGTCAAGAAGAATTTGATTCTTAAGGGTTAACATATAATTTGTAACGTTTCATCTGAATCGGAAAAAAATGTGACCATTAAAGAATCCACAAACTTTATACAATATTATTTCATTGGTCATAAATGAAAAAGTTGTCATCCACGCGCACCAAAATCAAAACCATCCAAAACATTAACACATTTTATTATTATTTAAAGTTCCATACTCCTTGTCGCGTACAACCGGGGAATCGAAACCACGCCAGTTGTAGACCGGGAGCCCAGAGGGTCGAACCTAGACGAATGAGGTACCAATATCTGACCATATAGACATCTACATACTAACCTGGGATGCACAGAAGTGGGCGTCTGCCGGGGCCCAGTCCATGGGTGTGACCCTGGTGACCCCTATAATGACCCCCAAAATGGGTTAAACTCATACATTCGAGGTACCGGTCAAAACCAATTTTAAACGAAAGAATACATCCTACTGAGTACGAAATGGCCCATAACAGATGATTTTGGCCCTGGGATGGCCCAAACTGACACCCCAAATATGGATCCCAGAGGGCTTGAAAAAAAAATTATATTCATACATTCGAGGTACCAGTTGAAACCAATTACAAATGGAAGGATATATCCCACTGAGTACGAAATTACCCGTAACAGACGATCAGACCCCTGGGGTGGCCCAGACTGACACCCCAAAGCCGAAGGGGGTGGGGTGGGGCAAAAATAGGGTTTGCTCATACATTCGAGCTATCGGTCAAAACCAATTTAAAATGAAAGAGTACATCTCACTGAGTACACAATTGCTCATAACAGAAGATTTCAGCCCTGGGACTTCCCAAAGTGACACCCCATCCCAGGGGCTTAAAAAAAGGGTCATATTCATACATTCGAGTTACCAGTTGAAACTAATTTCAAATGGAAGAGTATATCCCACTGAGTACAAAATTACCCATAACAGACGATTGGACCCTTGGGATGGCCCAGACCAACACACCAAAGCCGAAAAGGGGTGGTTGGGGAGGGGGGGGGGGCAAAATAGGGTATACTCATAGAATCTGTGGTACCGCTCAAAACCAATTCTCTCTGATATATTCTTTGAATGGCATTTAGTAATTGGAACATAATCAAATAACACACTTTTATGGAAAAACAATTACTATGGTTTATTTCACTGCGACGTTTCAACAAGATTTCACAAGTCGTTATCAAGCATTATACACAAATACATAAAGAATGAGAAAAATATGAATATATATATACAAACATCAGTGTGGACCATCCAATTAAACCATAGTAATTGTTTTTCCATAAAAGTGTGTTATTTCAATTCTCTCTGAGTACGAAATTGCTCATAACAGAAGATTTCAGCCCTGGGACTGCCCAACCAAACTGACACCCAAAACATGACCACCTGAGTTTAAAAAAAGGGTTATACTCATACATTCACGGTACCAGTTCAAACTAATTCTAAATGAAAGAATATATCCCGCTGAGTACGGAATTGTCCATAACAGAAGATTACATGTGACTGAGTACGGAATTGTCCATAACAGACGCTTGTGACCCTGAAACGGCCCAAACTGACGCCATAGTTATGACCCTTGGGGCTTAAAAATGGTTATATTCATACAAACGAGGTACCAGTTGAAACTAATTTTAAATGAAAGTATAGACCCCACTGAGTACAAAATGACTCATAACAGATTTATACCCCCACATTGTTTTTAAATTATCTGTTATATATGGTCCAGGTTAAATGGTTTCCCTTTAATAGTGTTAAATACATTGATCTTGATAAATCAATAGGTTGCCAGCCCACTGCCTTTTAATGCATCAAAGATTTTCCGCTGTGATGGTTCAGTTATAAATGGCCCCCTAATCGAAGGTCTTGCGATTTTATTGTATTTCATTGATGTGTTTGTGTTGCATGTTCTTTGTATATTTGTGTACTATTTATATATTTGCATTGTCTGTGTTATCACCCTAGGTGGGAGTGGACGTAAAACCCCAGGAACGAGCGAACAAATCTGTATCATTTGCTTGATAACGTCGAGAGTATTCTTGTGGAAACATCGTTTAGTACCTTGTACATGTATATAGACGATTTTGGTCTAAACTGACACCCTAAATTGTACATCCCTAGGCTTTAAAAAAGTTATTCTAACAAATCGTGACCCCCCCCCCCCCCTTTCTAGATGGAAGTAGATGTAAAACCCAAGGAACGAACGAACATATCTGCATCGTTGGCTAGATAACGACGAGAGTATCCTCGTCGAAACGTCGCTTAGTACCTTGTATGAAGATGATTCTGGCTCTGAGATGGTCCTAACTGACATCCTAAATTTTGCCCCCGAGGTTTGAAAAAAAATATACTGACAAGTTTTGCCCCCCTCCTCCACTTTGATTTGCCAAGGACTGCATGAAATGTTCTAGGCCATTTTTTGAAAAAAATGTACAAAGCCGATGGTTCCATAAACTTTTCTACACTATTGCCAACGATGCTGCAAGGCCTGGATGCCGGCCAGGACGATTTTTTTTTCATTTTTTATCCCCCCCCCCCTAAAAAATTTCACATAGCTGAAATGGTGTCATCTTAACTAAGAAAATGAGGGCTGACTTGTTACTTTTGTGTTAGGGTTAGTCCTTTCAGTGGCAGGTATTTGATAGCTGCCCTATAGCCAGTTTTGTCCATTTCAGCTATGTACAGTTCTTATGTCTATGATTGTACTTGTTGGTGGCAAAAGTCTGTTTCAATCTGGCCTCACAATACCATTTTATGCATTTTGTCAGTTTGAACCATCATCTTTTATGGGTCATTTCGTTATCAGCGAGATGCACACTTTCATTTAAAATTAAATTGAACTGATACCTCGAATGTGTGAATATAACTTTTTCTCGAGCCTCGGGGTCGATATTATGGTGTCAGCTTGGCCCCCAGGGCCGAAACCAACTGTTATGGACAATTTCGAACTCAGTGAGATGTACTCTTCCATTTAAAATTGGTTTGACTGGTACTTCGAATATATGAGTATAACCTATTTTTGACCCTTCGGCTCTGCGGTCCATATTTAGGGTGTCAGTTTGGGCCGTCCAAGGGCCACAAGCGTCTGTTATGGGCAACTTCGTACCTAGTGAGATGTACTCTTTCATTTAGAGTTGGTTTTGACCGGTACCGCGAATTTATGGCCCCATCGTCTTTGGGCGTCAATTTGGGTCATTCCATGGGTCCAATCGTCTGTTATGGATAATTCCGTAATCAGCGGCATATAGTCTTTCATTTAACATTAGTTTCTACTAATAACTCGAATGTATGAATATAACCCTTTTTGTAAGCCGCCCAGGGAGGACGGGGGGTCATATTTAGAGTGTCAGTTTGGGCAGTCCGAAGGCCAAAATCGCCTGTTATGAGCAATTTCGCACTCAGTGAGATGTACCCATCCATTTAAAATTGGTCTTGACTGGTACTTCGAACGTATGAGCAAACTCTATTTTGCCCCACCCCACTCCCTTCGGCTTTGGGGTGTCAGTCTATGTCACCCCAGGGGTCTAATCGTCTGTTATGGGCAATTTCGTACTCAGTAGAGTGTATTCTTTCATATAAAATTGGTTTTGACCAGTACCTCGAATGTATGAGTTTAACCCATTTTTGGGGTCATTATAGGGGTCACCAGGGTCACACCCATGGACTGGGCCCCGGCAGACGCCCACTTCTGTGCATCCCAGGTTAGTATGTAGATGCCTATATGGTCAGACATTGGTACCTCGTTCGTCTAGGTTCGACCCTCTGGGCTCCTGGACTATTGACCCAATGACAGACTTTATAGTATACGTGATACAAAGCGCTCGCGCTAACCATTTGGCCAAAAAAGTTTTGACAAACACCGTTTATTATCGTAGAGTTTGTTACTTGTTAATCGGTCGTATTTCCATCCGATTTCATGTTCGCAATCTGATGATCTGAAGCTAAATAAAACCTGAAATAGACATATTTAGGTCTTACATGATGCATCTGTAATCGAATCAAATTGTCACCAAACACTTTGCGCACCTTTCTTTCGGTTTAGGATCATAGCGATATCAGTCCGATTTAGGTCAACTTTTCTATTTTCCCGAAAACAGACGCTCATGGTGGCAAGAATCATTTCAACGTTATTGCAACTAATAAAATGTTTATTTAAAGAGTATTTTCCTTCAGAAATGGCCTCAGATGCAAGAAATTCGACACTAAACTTTCGCGCAGGAAAATAATTGAAATGGAATTGGACCAGGCTACGTTAGTTCCGAAAAGACGTATACGAGAACGTAGCTAAATGGGGGTTGAGAGATGGTGTTTCTTATCTAAAGAACACCATGTCCATCGCTCTCCCCACACCCTTCTTCTCTTTTGAAAATTAAAATCTGTGATGTGGCGTTGATCAACGATACGCTTTCAATAAATCAGGGGAGGCAACTCTTGAATTTGACGGTTATCAAACGGGCTCAGACCAGCAAAGAATATATAGCCAAGTACCGTGTATTATGTGATTTGGCACATATTATAATGACAATAAATCTAATGGGATTCGTAAATCCGATATTTTGTTCATTAAAGGGAGATAACTCTACATGTACGTGAAGAAAATCTTGTAACTCGTCAAATTTGAGATGTTCTAAAGCAATTATGTGTAGAACCTTTTTGTAATTCATCAAAAAAGCCTCTTTTTTCAGCATTCCAGTCCTAATTTTAACTGACAATATTATTTGACCAAATCCATACACCAGAGTTCATTTACAATCATCGGTACAATTACCGGAATTCACTTTGAAGATATTAGAATTCGCCCGTAAAATCTTCCTATTTACTTATATTTTCCATTAAAGGACAATATTGGTGCCAGTCATTATCACATATGTGATAGAACTGATTAAACACTTTCCAAATATAATATTAACACAGCGATCATCGCTACGATAGAGGAGTAATAAAGGATTCATTAATCGGAAGTGACGAACGCCAAAGGAAAACACGAGTTATCTCTCTATGTGAATGACTGAAGTGACGAGTGATGACAGATAAACGGTCGAATTTCTGCTTAATAATAATTCCTTCGAAGACAAAAAAGTTGTTATATGGGACCGCAAGAGGATATCTGACGATTCAATAAAGTAATTAAGTGTCATGAGATAAGAGAACAGGGGAAAAATAGAAATACTCCGTACAGCCCCTTGTTTTTATTCATTCCATAGGGGAGACCGGGACACATTGAACACTGTATAGTGTTGGGTTGTATAGTATTATTTATAAAGGATATATCCATGGTGGTTCAATGTGCCCCGGTCTCCCCTACCTTATAAAAACATGGTAATGCACGAACTTTTTTCTGTTTTTCTTTCGTGTTCTCTTATGTAGTGGCAGTCAATTCTTTTTATGAATTGTAAGATATTCTCTCACAGTGTCACACAGCAACTTTAGGTCTTCGAGGGAATTATTAGTGAGCAGATATTCGCCCATGTATCCATACTCCGCGCAGCGTTTCGTTTGATTATAGGTAATCTCACTACACACTGCTCTTCTGAGTGGATATTGTTGTGTTAAATTTTGATTAGTCAGTAGTCCGACTACCAACCTATCACTACCTACCATACAAACGCTTTACATTTAAAACGAGTGCCAGTATTGGACCAAATATGTTTACATAACGTTACGTCATGGCTCACGCTTTTATTATGCCTAATTAACCCGTGCATAGGAGAATACTGCAGTAAAACTAATTGTGTGACAAACGAGGCTATCAAGTCGAATGAAATGTAAACAATACTCTTTGGAAACGAACATACTTATACCTTTTTTAATACCTCAAATCACTGTCCAAAGTTTTAGGGAAGACTTAGATTAAACGAAGGACTGTCATGTTGCTGTACTTAAGTGATAGCTTTCATTGAACGGGGAGAATAGACGCACTCCCGCAAAAGTTCAAGAATCAGAAGTCAATCCAGCAATGGTCAGAGAGAGATTTCTCGGGCCATTGCTTCAGGAATATGCCATGTATCTGTTATCACTAGTCACTTCAGTTAGTTATATAAAGCGGTGACTCGTGTTTTCCTTTGGCGTTCGTCACTTCCGATTTGGGAAACCTGTATTACTCAGCTATCGTAGCATTGATCTCTCTGTTAAAAGTATATTTGGAATGTGTTTAACCAGTTCTATCACATATGTAATAATGACTGGCACCAATATTGTCCTTTAATATTAATATTGAATTACTTAAAACATGGACCTTATAATGTATTATAATGTCCATACTTAAATATACATAAAATCACCGGAAATCAAATTGAAAACATATAAACACCAGAATTCACTTTCAAAATATCGGAATTTACTTTAAGATAAATTACTTTAAAACACCGGAATTCACTTACAGAATATCTGAATTCGCAATGTAAAATATTAGTACATGCGAAGTCGTCTTTCAAATAAATACACCTACGGCGCCTTCATCTGGCCTGTGGAGGGATCAAAGTAGTTATTCATTATGTTATAATGTATTATGCATTTAAAATAAATGAGTTTTGTGGGAGGAATCGGGGGGGTTTTGAAGTGAAAAAAGAGATTGCTCATTATTTACGCATTTAAAGGACTAATCCCGATAACTTTTTGAGGAATATAACTGCTTAATTTTGTGTTAAAATCCCTTAAAATCCCCTACTAAAGGGCTAAGCAACTAACTCAGTATTTGTGATACGTTTTCAAACAACTTAAACACGTCAGTCACCTTCTGGAAATTGAGACCGGTGTCCCAAACTGTATAATGCGGTGTCTACATAAAACCAGGCTTTCTTTTAAATAAAAATAATGTGTAGTTGAACATTGCCCTTCGCTATCAAGTTCAGTACATGGGCCATTCACTATATAGACCTCTCAAGGAACCTGAATCGATTATCAGGTCACCAATGAAAAAAATGACCCGAAATCTTAAAAGGGTTACGTGTCCGGATAAGCAGTTTTGATGTTCACGTCCAAACGGCTCAATATTTTGAGCTGAAATTTTAAGACAAGATCAATACACTATTCTCCTATATTTTGGCGTTTAAATTGCATATGTACTCGGACTTTTATTTTCGAGACAGTTCAAATCGGGACTGTCCCTTTAAAGGAAATATTAGTCTATTTTTGTGAAATTTTTATTTGGATAACAAATCGCAATACGGACATTGATCGTGGATTTTTAAAACATCGATCGCAATTCATCATTGCAGAATAAGTAACCAGCAAATTCTGATTGAAATTCAGACCTAAATTTTGTTTTATTATTTCACACTTCCAAAGTCTCCCACTCCGTTCCCAGAATTCTTTGCATAACTCGGCCAATGTTTGATTATACAAAGTATTTCACTAACAAAATTACCCACATAAGAAAGAATGTAGTTTATTGATGGTTAATTTTTATTTCAATACTTTGCTTGTGAATAGGGGAACCAGAGGACCTGGAGAAAGGTTGGACCCTACTCTATGTCACATACAAGCTGGGAATCATAATTACACATGACAGACCTTACGATCTAAAGCAAACTCCTAAGACCATTCGGCCCAAGATAAATGAAATTTGAATTATAAAAATAAATTAAATTGGGTTTGTGTTTAATCAGACTGTTGCTAGAATAAAAGGGGGGTGACCGAACGGTTAGCGTGCGCGCGCTGTATCATACGGCCTGCCACTGAGTCAACTGGCGTGGTTTGGAATCCCCGGTTGTACGTGGCAAGGAGTAGGGTCGCATGTCCAACCTCGTGGGTTTTCTCTGGGTACTCCGGTTTTCCCCCACTCTTAAAGACCCCTACGCGCAAGCGAATTATTGAAATAAAATTAACCCACTATGTTAGTCCCGAAATGACCTAGTTTGTGTCGAGTGGACGTTAAACCCCATTTTTCTCTCTGTCGTTAGAATAAAAACAAAAGTTGTTGAACAGTAGACACGTCAGCCGAATCATTCGGCTAAATTTTATTCGGTCAAATGGGTGGACACACCAGCCGAATGCTTCACCAGATTCACCAGTCGATTGCATCACCTTCCACGTCACATTGAAATAAAATTAAAAACCATATGTTAGTCCCGAAATGACCTAGTTGTGTCGAGTGGACGTTAAACCCCATTTCTCTCTCTCTCTCTCTCTCTCTCTCTCTCTCTCTCTCTCTCTCTCTCCACGTCACATGATTAAAACATGGCGGTATCTATGTCTTCAAACAATCACGTTACCTCTCGATAGGAGTGGCAGTTGGCTAATGAATTCTACATTCGGCCGAATGTTTCGGCGAAGCGGACACACCAGGCGACTATAATTTGGCCGAATATCAAGTATATGATTCTAGTCCGGCAGCCAAACCCCATTTTAAGCCATAACGTGGAAATATAGTCCACTTAATGTTTTTTATGTATTATATATCTTCAATATAAGTGGATTCAGAATCCGCATGATGCCACCCTGGCACCCTTAGGGAAATTTAAATATTCAAGATGGCCGCCGTGGTGCATTTTCTGGTTATTTAATGGGGTAAAATTCATGACAGATTCCCCGTACCATGGATAGAAGGTGGTTTCTGAAGGAATTCGACCAACTGAATCCAGTGAGCTTGGGTACTTCTCCGAAAAGTGACGGCTAATCCCGCTAGAGGGCCAAAATCAAAATGGAGACTCGTTTTGGCGGGAAACTCACAAAGTTCCAAGAGTTCCCTAAAAAAGGTGTGTAATATATTGAAATGTTGGTTTTCGGTGGATTATGTGTCTCCAATATGTGTAGATTCCCGAATGATGCCACCTTGACACCTTTGTAGAAATTCAAGTATTCAAGATGGCCGACATGTGGCACTTTCTGTTTATTTTGTGAGGTAAAATTTGTGCCACCCTCTGTCAGACCTCGGTTTCAAGGTGGTTTCTATAATAATTCGACCCGGTGAATCCAATGAGTTTGGATAATCCCCCAAAGGTGACGGCTAATTCCGCTAGGGGAACAAATTCAAAATGGAGGCTCATTTTGGCGGGAAACCCATAAAATTCTCTAAAAGATTGCGCAAAATCTTGAAATATAGATTTTCAGTGTCAATTACTTCAGATATGAATACAAAATACAAGAGTTGATTATGGCCTGCATAGATTAATAATTGTCTTCAGATAAAATTAGTTCTCAGTCAACTAATAAGCCACTTCAAATGTCGAAAACGCCATTACACTCGCTAAAAGTAAAAAAGTTATTTTGCTCATTGACTTATTTACGCATTTAAAGGAAATGTTAGTCTATTTTTGTGAAATGTTACTTGGATAACAAATCGCGATACGGACATTGATTATATCATGCATCGTGGATTTTTAAAACATCGATCGCAATTCATCATTGCAGCCTTAGTAACCTGCAAATTCTGATTGAAATTCAGACCTCAATTTTGTTTTATTAATTTACACTTCCAAAGTCTCCCCACTCCCTTCCCAGAATTCTTTGCACAACTCGGCGTAGCGGACACACCGGGCGAATATAATATTATAAAAAAAACAAATAAAGACAAGACATTTGAAGTGGTTTTGACTAAATAAATATGAATCACACTATTTGTCACCATTAGGGGGGGGGGCAGCAAAAAATACAACAAAGTCGAAGATGCAGTCTTATGTCTTCTATGTTTATTTAACAGTTCAATGTTATTCATTTGTTTTATTGTTCTAAGTCCACTAATGCATTTTCAGAATAATATACCACAAATGTTTATTTAAATATGTTGCAAGGACCCGGGGCTCTTAAAAGCGCGCGCGAAACCAGGACAAAGCGTGCATTTTGTGATATTAAACCAATGTCGCAAAAGCATTTTTGATTCCAGCAATGGCATCCTGCAGAAAAAATTACAGGAGATGGATTTAAACAGTTGTATGGTGGGTCGTCTCTAGCTGGAGGTTTTCTTTGCAATGTTTGTCTTCGCAAACCAAGATAAAACATGGTAGGTTGGACCAACATATTCAGTTGTTGGAAATTAATAATAAAGTTGGTGTTTCTTCAACCAAACTTTCAGAAAACCCAGGTCATAGTGACATATAATCACAATTCCTTGAAATATATGTTCAGATATCATTGTATACAAGGTCATATTTATGAATATCTGATGGATCTAAAGGACTGTTCACTATCACTTTTCCTTTCATGGCACCACGATAGATATTCTCTACAACATCAATAAAGTGTTGTTTTTTCTTAAATGTTCCAATATATTTTGTGTTGTCTTGACTCCTGAAAAGTAAAAAGCAAAATAAATGAACGAGTTTAAGAGGATCATACAATGAATTTTTTTAAATACCGGATACCTAAAACTATTTGAGCGTACGAAGTATGGACACCAGCGTTTTGATCAGTGTTGCCGGAACTGCGGGGCTATAGGTGAAAATGCTCCCCCCCCCTCAAAAGCATGGGCCAATTGCTCAGCTGCCCTTATTTTTTTGTTGACTGTTCTTTAAAATGTTTTTTGTACACCAGCAATGAGATTGTTTGACAATTCTTTTCGTTTCAACTGACTGCATGTTGCAAAATGCGTTCAACAACTGCATGTTTGCTTCTATTCATAAAAATCATATGGACGAAGTAGATGTTTATAAGGCTGTAATAGAGTTCATTCCTAGATCGCAACAGCACAAAATATACTTCGGTTAAGTATACGTTGCCGTACTATGTCATAAGATTTTATATTTTTGAATATATCCGATGAAATTGTATAAAAATAGGTTGCCAGGCAACGAAACACACGCCCACGACAGCTAAGTCGTCCGGGCAGTCAACAAGGGTTGTCGCATATTTTTTCTTTTATCAGTAAGGGGAACGTTTACAACACATGAAAATCCTATTACGAGTAAAAGCCCCGTAATTAATTATCAGAAATGGTTATAATTGTTTCGATTGTTTGTCTCATGGCCTTCGTCCACAAGATATTTCAAAGTGATCAAGGGCCATAACTCTGGCAGTAATAATTGGAAATCGTTGAAAATGAGTAGAATCCTTCATCTTATGTACAATTTTAAGCCAATCGGAAATAAACTTTAGCCTTTAGAGCATCCACAAAATATTTCAAATTGGTCAAGGGCCATAACTCTTGCAGAAATTATCAGATATTATCATGACCTAAAGCACTGTGTATAAATTTAAAGTCAATCAGATATTAACATTAGCCACTAGAGCATCCACATTTTTCAAAGTTATCAAGGGTCATAAATATGGCAGTAATTATCGGATATATCGCTGAAAATCAATAGGATTCTTCGTCTCATGACCTTAAACACTGTGTATAAATTCAAAGTCAATCAGATATTAACTTTAGCCTCTAAAGCGTCGACAAGATTTTTCAAAGCGATCAAGGGTCATAACTCTGGCAGTTATCATCAGATATCGCTGAAAATCAATAGGCGTCTTCGTCTAATGACCTTAAACACCGTGTATAAATTTAAAGTCAATTTAAAGTTGAGTTTAGTCTCTAGAGCGTTCACAAGATTTTTCAAAGTGATAAAGGGTCTAACTCTGGCAGTAATTATTGGATATTGCTGAAAATCGTTAGGCTTCTTCAACTCATGACCTTAAACACTAATTACTGGTAGCCTTATTTTGATTTCTGAGTGACTAAAAGTCCACCAGTATACTAATGTGAATTGCATCGAATTCATCTGCCAAAGTCGGTGTTTATAAGATTCTGATATAAATCCTTTACTTGAAAGTATACAAGCCAGGTATCAGTCTGTCAGATAATGTAATTGCTGACTAAATTCTTGGAGAAACTGAAGTCTGAAGTTCCGCTTCAAGGTCCTCCCTACTAAGCAAACTAAACATTTTCCTGGTATTATAGGCTTTCCAAAAATGTATAGTTTGCCTAGGCGTAGCGGAATTGTGTTTCTAAGCAACCCAATTAAACATATATCAATCCGATTAAAATACAGGTCTATATTTCATTTCGTTTTTTATACTTTCGATGACCTGTACTACATGAAGATTTGAACGGTTATAGACTATAACTTATAGTTCCTAGTGTGTAACCCATAGTTCCGTGTGCCTCACGCCAAAAACTCGCCGTAACAGACCTTTTCATTAGCTAATCCCTCACTGCACATCATCCAGAATACGGGTTATATAACAACTCTTTCGATCCAAGTGTAGTAAAGACAAGTAAAACTAAATTTGGAAATACAAAAAATGAAACGAAATAGGATGTGTGTTTAAATGAGATTGAACATGTATGTATCTCACCCCCAATCAACTTTCATATGTTGTGCATTAAAGAAGAAAATAGTAGCTGGTATGAGAGTGATATCAAAGTACTGGGTATATACATGAACACTATCTGCATTAACACAGTATATCTCAGCCATATTGCCCAATTCTGTAGAAGCTTTTTCCAGCTGTAAAACAAAAATAAATCTAGTTCAAATAAAAGAGAAACATACACCCTCGAAAGCGAAACATACACCCATGGTAGCTAATTTGTCCAAGTAGTCTACAAAGGTTCTTCATATTTTAATGGGGGCATCTATAAGACACTAAAAAACAGTAACAACCCCTGAAGTAATTATCAGAAATAATTAAAATGTGTTTAACCTATAGAGTGTTGTGTGTTGTCAAGTCCACACTAATTTGAATATTTTCATTGGAAAAGATATTCATTGAATCAAAAGACTTTATCATAGGCACATGACCACAGATCACTAATTATTTCCCCACTGACTCTAATGTTAATTCTCGTCTCTTAGACTGGCTGTAACTTTTTCCCAAATATTCGTTGGGTAGAACGCTTTCTTCCACAGATGGAGCAACATGTGGCAAACTCTTGCCCAAAAGCATGTATGAGGTTCACCATGAAAAACTTGAGATACACATGCTGGAAGTAGAGACAGCTAAACAAGCACTTTTCGGCCCTCCCTTTCAACGTAACCAACCTCACAATTCTTGTATCCATCCGCCACAAAATCATGAATATTCACCAAAACCTGGCAGAAAATGCATTTTCAAACCCTTTCGTTCGATTCTACGCCAAAAATTCAACAAAAATCGCCATTCAAAAGGGGGAAAAGGGAAAGGGAGAGAAAGAATAAAAATAACTTTGGCCCTACATTCGTGACGGCGTAGAAATATTTAATGATGTGTCCTATATAGGGGTGAAACTTCAAGTATCAACAAAAGGCCTTTTTTAAAATGTTTCCCATATGTTCTGGCAACACACCGGTGAAAGAACATCAAAATCAAAGAATAACTGCAAAAATGATGGCCCTTAAAGTATAGATGCTGCTTTATGTACAGCGGTGCATCTCAGGTCCCTGGGCCTTTTGTGCTAAAATTTAAAATCTTTCTTATTAAAGGCAGTATTTGAGTTTTGGGCAAAAATAAGACAAGTTACAAACACATTACACAGAAAACACTCATAATCTGGATTTTTTTTCAAAAATATAATTTTTTACTGCCATGTCATTAGACTGGCCCAGTCTCTTCTATTTATTTTACATTTCGATTTATATAAAAGTATTAATTTTTAGTAAACCAACACTTTCGTTTCCATTTGTATAAAAAATAAAATTTGAGTAAACCAGTAACCAGCACCAGAGACTGGACAATTTGCGAGCTTCACAATAAAATGGGCGTTCCTGTCCTGTTTTACGTTGTTCCTTATTTGGAATGATTGACAGTTGTCAAGCAAGCCCCGAGTCACGTGACACGAATTTATAAATAAAGTCTCGATTATCGCGGCTTCACACACACGCCGTTGTAATTGTGGAATCATGTCCGAATTAGCGGATATTGACGAGGCGATTGCAAATGTTTTACCGGCTCTTGGTTATAAGGATCCAAAGGAGTATCAGAGGTCAATAATGACTGCTTATTTACAAAAGAAAGACGTTTTTTTGTGCGCGCCGTGTGGTTCGGGAAAGTCGCTGACGTTTGAGGCTGCTCCTACACCAGTTTGCCAGTTAGTCGACAGCCATGTTTATTATCATGTGATGTTAGATATGTCGTGATCACGTGCACGACGTCACACGACCTACATAATGCAGATTGACCTACTAGATGAGAATGAAGCTCTATTTGCCCAGTCTCTAGAGATTACGTTTTTTTTTCGTTTTTTTTTTGAGAGGACTGGCCAATTTTTGGTGTGTGGAGAAGACTGGCCACCAGTCTACCATGTCATGAAAAATGTACAAAATTTACATGTAGCATCTTTCAAAAAACCAAGAATTTTCCAATTTTTAGATAGCCAGACTGGCAAGTAATATATTTTTGGAAACCCTGGACAATATGCAAACAGAAAAATCACAAATCATATAGAGGTCTGTACTGAAACATGTCAATGACTGAATCAATCTTATCTTCGGTTGCAGAGCTAACATTACCAAAGGAATCTGTCTAACAGATATGTTTTACCATTCCTGGCTAATGTATGTACATAAAAACTAAAATATGTGCAATAAATATGAATTATGGTTAAAAATAGGCCTTTGGTAATATTAGCTATGGTCTATGACCACCCCTCTCTAAAAGGGTCACAGAATACACAATCAGAGACATCAAAAAAAATCATTATTGCAATTCTTGTGTTGAAGAGGAGGACATCCTTTGCCATATTTAGGATGTGTTTCTGTTGCAATATAGGTACCTAGTTTAAAGTCAAAGACCATCGATTGTTTGTTTTTTGTTGTTCCTGATACACCATTCCACAGCAATACACCAGCTCTAGTAGGAACCAACATTTTGAAGCCAATGCTAAACCAACTGCGCGCTGAGGGTCATAATTATCTGCACCAATCTGATTTACCAGATATTTGGAGTATGACATTCCGATGTATGCTAGTACAAGAGAAAGAATACGAGAACAGTGCAGGAATAGTTAAATGTACAGTGGATTCTTCAATTTATTGTGCTGAGCAGCAACAGATCCATCCGCCTAATTCAAAGATTGACAGCCTGAATATAGCGCTTGCTTTTCCGGCGGTCACCTGATTCGCTGATGCCATCTTCAGTAGAAGTGACACCTACACTTTTAGAGGTGTATCCAAATGAAGAGGGGAAAGAAGTGGTTGTGCAGTTATCCAATCTGTCAAGAAGACCGTCTGTGATGCCTATGCATTACCACGCATAGAGGAGGTGTTGGACAACCTAGTAGGATCGCAGTATTTCTCTGTAGTTGACATGAAGTCCGGTTATCACCACGTCAGTATAGAGGAAGACGATATACCAAAGACGACTTTCACTGTGGGGAGACTTCCTTTTGGGCTTATTAATGCACCGCCTTCTTACCAACGACTGATGCAAAATTGCCTAGGAGATCGGAATTGGAAGACGTGTCATTTTCATAGACGATTTAATCATCTTCAGCAAGACCTATGAAGAACACATCAAGAGGTTATCCCTAGTATTTGGTAATCTAGCAGAACACGGTATCAAGCTGTCACCCTAGAAATGTGAGTTTTTCAAAGAAAAGGTAAGGTATTTACATGTAGGTCACATCGTTTCTGCAGATGGTGTAGACAGACAAGGTAACTTCTTGGCCAACCCCTACGAATACAGATGAACTGAGACGTTTCCTCGGCTTTGTAGGATATTACAGGTCGTTCACTCAGGATTTTCCCAAGACAACAAAACCACTTAACGATTTGGAGGTCCAACTAAAAAGAAGAGGGGGGGAGTGGCTAAGGACAAAGAGAACACTAAATGGAAATGGGCTGAAGAGCAACAACGAACATTTAACCAACTTAAAAGATCTCTTGTGGAACCACCAGTCTTGGCATATGCAGATTTTTCTCAACAATTTATTCGTCACACTGATGCAAGTGGACATGGTTAAGGACTCAGGTGCTGTACCGTACCAAAAGAAGGATGGCTTGGAGAAAGTGATTGCCTATGCCAGTAAGGGTCTATCAAGATCGGAAAAGAATTACCCTACGCATAAGTTCGAGTTTCTTGCATTAAAGTGGGCAGTAACAGAGAAATTTCATCAGTACCTGCTTAATAAAACCTTCCCGGTGTACATAGACAACAACCCTCTGACTTATATTCTAACCACTGCAGCGGTTAGTGGCTTTAAACAACTGCTACTTTACCATTCATTACTGCGCGGGCAAGAAGAATACAGATGCAGATGTCCTGAGCAGAACGACACCAGAAGATTTTGAAGAAATAGACTCTGGTGTTTTTGGTACATTGAAGAACATTGACCTAGAAGATGGATTTATACAGACCATCAGCATGTCTCACAAAGCAACACCAACTGCAACTGCGTGTACAACACGCGGATAAATGGTATCAACGATGAGGAGTCGCCGATAAATGGTTTCGTCGATGAATAGTCGTTACGAACCTGCCTTGCCTAGGTCTAAAATAGGGAATAAGATTATGGGTGTAGTTTTGCTCAGTTAGAGTGTTGGTTATTAGATAAAACATTTTATTTAAAAGATACGTAAAGGTTCATAGCGCCTGGAGTCTGAATCATCAGCGGTTGTGGGATTAACGATCTCATCGTCGTTGGCTGTGCACGAAGACTCATCGGTGGGTTTATTGATGTCATCGTCATTAGCAGTGGAGAGAGAGAGATGGGGTTTAACGTATTTCAATAATTCGCTTGCGCGTATGGGTCTTCAGCAGTGGGGGGAACCCGAGTACCTGGAGAAAACCCACGAGGCTGGGCAGGCGACCCTACTCCGTGCCATATACTACCAGCGATTTCAAACCAAGCCAGTTGACTCAATGGCAGGCCGTATGATACAGCGCGCGCACGCTAACCATTTGGCCACCCAACCTTCCCGTTGGCAGTGGAGGACGAATCATTCGTGATAGCAAAGTTAACAATGTCATAGTTTTTGACAGTTGTTGGCAGTGTATGAAAGAATTGTTGGTGTTTTGAAAGAATAGCGCCTGGTGTCTGGATCATCGGTAGGTTTATTGATGTCACCGTCGTTGGCAGTCGACGAAGAATAATTGGTTGTAGCAAAAGTTAACAATGTCAGAGTTGTTGATAGTTGTTGGCAGTGTTTGAAAGATTATCGTTGGTGTTTTTGAAGGAGTGTCGGTGGCGATGGCAATCCCATGTTTAATGCAGATTTTAATTGGGGAAATTCCATTTAGATACTCCGGAAAAATGAAGGGGGCCTAGCGAGACAGATAATTAAATGATGAGTTTAAAACGGGAGTAGTTTATCAGGTCTATTCCGGTATATGTAGATATTTATTGTAAATACTAGATGTGCGTATTTAAGTTGTGTGGTCACTGAGCAAACTGATCCCGCAGTGAATATTCGCTTGGCAGCTACAATCACTGATAAGCATGACATCGACGAGACTTAATGAGTTCGGCATATTAACTTTTTTACTTCGACAAATTAAATTCTCAAACATTTTTTTAAAGTATAAGAAAAATAAATAAAGACGTTTGAAGTATTTGTAGTTAAAAAATATTTCCTATTTAGTGTAAATGGGTATTAAAATGAGTAAAATGCATCATTTTACCCGAAGCAGTTAGGTGTTATGTAAACATTGCACGAGCCGTTGAGCCAATAACTCACGCCACGTAAAATCAATGCACGTGTTGTGGACAGTCATCTGTTACAGTGATAATTGGTAAGTAATTCTCTCTGAAACAGATTGGTCACTGAGATGTTATGTAGAAAAGTTGAGATTTATTAATTGGCTGTTCCTGGAGTCGAATGTGGAGATGTCAAGGGAGTATCAGCTCTCCAGGTGGACCACCCCTGCAAAACTACGATGAAATCGTTGATATTATTTTTGCACTGTAGAGTTCAAGTGAGGGTGGTGTCTTCTAGGAATCATTCATGTTTCTGGTTGGTTGGAATGTCCTGTTTATAATGTGTGTATTTTTCGTCTGGACAGAACTTTGATTCAGTCAGCTATATACAAAGGGGGGGGGGGGGGTAATAAAATTGGGAGGTGTGTAGTGATTACATAACTAGGCAGGTTTCTAACATTCAGAGAAGGTTTGGCTCTCCCAAACTCTACCGCATCGATTGGACTGCCAAGACTCGACTATCTATATGGATCGCCCAAACTCTTGTATAATCTTGAAGTGCGCATGCTGTTGGCCTATATAAGAGGGTTGATTAGCTGAAGTGGGGTGTGTTTTATTGCAGATTAGAAATGGTCGCATGTCGAGCAGACCAGTTGATTTTATGGGTAATTGTATACTTTCAGGGTATTTACTGTATAGTAACAAATAAATTACTGTTATACTGAACCTTTGAGTGGTTATCTTATTCGTAATTTGACCCCCTACAACAAAATGAATGGCCGAGAATTGCACGTTTACTGGTCTCTACTTCCAGCTTGTGTATCTCAATTTTTTCATGGTATCATACACGCTTTTGGGCAAGAGTTTGTCACACATGTTGCTCCATCTGTGGCAGAAAGCGTTCTACCCAACGAGAATTTGGGAAAAAGTTAGAGCCGGTCGAAGAGACGAAAATTAACATTAAAGTCAACGGAGAAATGTTAAGGGATGTAGCCATTGAAATAAAATTTTTATGCTCCACTCCACGCACCGAGTGCTTGCCATGATTTCTGAAATGGTTAATCTGACAGCAGTTTACTTACTATATTGTCTAATTGCATACACACTGTGTCATTCTCTCGTCCAAATCGTAAAACTAATACGACGTCTTCGGTTGATCTTATAACTTCGTCTACTTCACTCTTACTACGAAGCGTTTTCAAGACGTTGCAGCTCATTCTTGCTTCTTTTGTATGTAGTGGTCTGCGTCCCGACAATAGTCGGGACTACTTTACAGATCCTTGCGCGGAGAGTATTGGTATAGGGACTCAGACTAGTAATTATTTGCCAATTGACATCAATGTTAAATGGCTGTAACATATCACAGACTGTAGCTTTTTGCTCAACATTCCGTTGGTTCCAATCTTTATAGGCACAATGGGGACCACATTTTGCAATCTCCTCATCATAAATTTGAAGGGGGTTGACCGTTTAGATTTTTTGCTACTGGGATTTGAAGTTGACCGGGGTGAAAATCTCACTTCCGACACAATGATTGGCCACAGATCACTAATTATTGCCCCATTGACTTTAATGTTAATTCTCGTCTCTTAGACCGGTTGTAACTTTTTCCCAAATATTCGTTGGGCAAAACGCTTTCTGCCACAGATGGAGCAACATGTGGCAGACTCTTGCCCAAAAGCATGTATGAGGTTCTTCATGAAAAACTTGAGATAGACAAGCTGGAAGTAGAGACAGCTAACCTTGCAATTTTCGGCCCTCCCTTTCAACGTAACCAACCTCACAACTCTTGTATCCTTCCGCCTCAAAATCATGAATATTCACCAAAACCTGGCAGAAAATGTATTTTCAAACCCTTTTCTTCGATTCTACACCAAAAATTCAACAAAAATCGCCATGCAAAAGGGGGAAAAAGGGAAAGGGAGAGAAGGACTAAAAATAACTTTCGCCCTTGTTGGTGACTGCCCATGAATATTTGGTGATCTGTGTCCGATTGCTCTGCAGAAAGACAATTTACACCCCCTATCCCTCCGCTGTAATATACTATTCAAAAAAAGTAGGGGATATTTGATTTTGGGGGCATAATACTAAAATATGCAAATGACTACGAATAAAGTCACTATAGAACCTAAACAGAAGAAACATTTCCAGTTACATGTGACGCCCAAACGCACCAATAGCTACCGCATGGAATGCAGGTGATGCTTGGGTTGGGATCATCATGGGGGTCCAACCCAAGATTTGCACGACTCTGACTTTGAATGTTACAGTCATTGTGGCATTGAATTCCAGGGTGGAAACATCAGTTTAATTGTTTTAGTGACCAGAAAACAAATTTTGATATGCGTCGGCTTACCCAAAATGAAAGGTTACGTGCCCTTGGCATGCTACAGATCGGCACAACACAGGCGGTTGTGGCGCGGACGATGAATGTTTCTGTACAGGACAGACCACGCTCAGGTCGACCAAGGGCGACAACTCAAGCCCAGGATCGATTTATCCGTACCTTGGCCTTGAGAAATCGTGTCATCACAGCAAATCAGATCAGCGCTCGTCTTCAAACAGACACTGGTGTGAGAGTGAGTGGCCAGACGATTCGGAATCGACTGCATAGGGGTCACCTTCGCGCCCGACGTCCTCGCGTGATCCCTTGTTTGAGAGATCATCACATTCAGGCAAGACGTCGTTGGTGTAGGGATCGTCAACACTGGGATAATCGACGCTGGAGCAATGTGATGTTTTCAGATGAGTCAAGGTTCATTGTTGATTTTTTGGACAGACGTAGGAGGGTGTGGCGTCGTCGAAACGAGCGCTTCCAAGACGTTAACGTCATCAGACATGATCGATTTGGGGGTGGTTCTGTTATGGTGTGAGGAGGCATCACTGTTGCTGGAAGAACGGCTTTACATGTTGTTGCAGGGCGTGTTACAGGCCAGTACTACCGGGACAACATCTTGGCAGTCCATGTTGTGCCGTTCGCACGACGTCATGGCCGCCGTTTCATCTTCCAGGATGACAACGCAAGATGTCACAGGGCCAGGATCGTTACAGGTTACCTCCAACAACAGAACATCACCACATTACCTTGGCCAGCACTGAGTCCCGACCTCTCCCCCATCGAGCATGTCTGGGACATGCTTGGACAGAGGTTACGTCAATGTCAACAACGTCCTGCCAATGTCCAAGAACTTGCTGCTGCGTTGCAACAGGAGTGGGACAATCTGGACCAAAATGACCTTAGACGTCTCATTAGGAGTATGCCACGTCGGATCAATGCTTGTTTGGCAAACAGAGGAGGATTTACCCGTTACTGACTTTGTTGTGATGCTGCGGTAACTTTGCTGTTTGACCCCGGGTATCATTTTACCCTTATAATGGTCAGTCTGTGCCTTACTTAGTCTAACGATCATTTGGAATAAATCGATGAATGTGAACTTCATTTCATTTTGTCATTTGTTTCTTTGTCAGTTTCATTAGGTGACTTTAATAACACTTAAAAATCAAATATCCCCTACTTTTTTTGAATAGTATATCATCACAATCACCCAAAACTGCTGTGAAATTGAAAATTTGATGCCTTTTCTCCAATTCTAGACCAAAAAGTCAACCCAAACATGCAGGAAGAGGGGAAAAAAAAATAAGGGAAAAATTGTCTAGTTATAACTCGCCTTAGTCCATAGGCGCAATCTTCACCCCTCGCGCAGATTGCAATCTGCGCTGTCCAATTGCGCAGATTGCAGTCCGCACGCGCAGAATCTGCGCTTATAAAATCGGTTCATCATAGATTGCAGTCCGCACGCGCAGAATCTGCGCTTATAAAATCGGTTCATCATAGAACTGTACTATTATGGGTCCATCATGAAGTAAGGGGAAATAATTACTATAGTCTTAGTCAATAGGTGCAATCTTCAACCCTCGCGCAGATTGCATCTGCGCTGTCGTATTGCGCACGCGCAGAATCTGCGCTTATGAAATCGGTGTACAGATTGCGAACTTTACGCTGATTACCCCTCGGCGGTTTCAGTAGTCTTTAGTAGAACCCCAGTCTTCAAGGGGCCCGACTTATCACAGGAATTCATTTACAAAAATCACCGGTATTCACATAGCCTAATCACACTCACAGGAATTCATCAGAATTCAATTCGAAAACCCCCGATTCCTCCCTCAAAACTCATTTATTTTAAATGTGTAATACATTATAATATATTATAAGGAATAACTAATTTGATCTCTCCACAGCAGACGAAGGCGCTGTAGGTGTATTTATTTGAAAGACTACCGGAATTCATTACAAATATATGCGGTGGCCCGATAATATATGCATCATGAAGATTATGATAACATACGGCGCGCGTCTTATTACCCAAAAAAACAATTTGCGTCAAATTACCCAATAACTCCAAAATAACAGCCAATAACTTAAAAAATGTTGACTGTGGAAACACAAAATAACAATTTAGTTGAATTTAAGAAGCCTCACTGCTTTGTGCCCAAATCGGGGGTTCACGGGGGAAATCGCATTTTGAGGGGCATTTTGACACTAAAAATCTGTGATTGTAAATTAAAAATGACAATTCGGCATAGAGAACGGTATATTATCAAATATCAATATAAGTTATTGTGATATGAGTTGAAATAGTGGTGGATTTGGGTAGATTTGGGTAAATCATGCTACCCCTAAATTGTTATTTTGTGTTTCCACAGTCAACATTTTTGGAGTTATTGGCTGTTATTTTGGAGTTATTGGGTAATTTGACGCAAATTGTTATTTTGGGTAATAAGACCCGCGACCTACATTATCATAATCATGATGCATATATTGCATTGACCTTATAATAAGGTCCGTGTATATAAGAAATGAATTCTGGTAGTCTTTAAAATAAATACACCTACAGCGCCTTCATTTGGCTTGTGCGGTGGGACCAAAATAGTTATTCTTTATATTATAAAATATTATGCATTTAAAAAAAATGACTTTTGTGGGAGGAATCAGGAGTTTTCGAAGTGAATTCCGATGATTATACATGTATGTGAATTCCCGTGATTGTAAATGAATTCCTGTGAATTCCGGTGATTAGTCTACCCGGATTCTCAAAGAGGACACCATAGGCTACAATAGCACTGCAGGCAATTGAACAAAATCCTTAGTCTAAATAGTGTTCCTATCAAGGGGGTCTCGGATCACATATATTTAGGCTTAAATTGTTATGGAAATTGCAAATGGAATAAACGTATTAACGACATTATATAAAAAGCAGCAATTCTGACAGTTGTTTAAGATCCTTTGAATACAGACTGAACCGTAAATATTTACAAACCATCTATACATCTTTCAGTCTACCTCATTGTAATTATTGTGACATCATCTAGGTCCAGGAAAAATGCACTGTTAACGGTTTTATTGCGCTAAAAGAGGAAGACAGTAGACATTTAAGCTCAGATCCAATTATCTCTATCTTACCTCCATGATTTCATCTTGACAAAAAGCACACATATAAATCTCCGTAAAACCAGTCTACCTGAATATGAATGTAAAATAGATATTTTCTATAATCCGTTCATACCTTGGTCAATTACAGAATGATACAAAGCACAGACACAAAAAATTCTATATCTCTAGATATTTTCAACTTAATGGCACACAAGATTCCACGCCACCTAAAATTTTTCCGTTTAGGTCCCGCATAAACCAAATCATTCAATGTAACCTGGATCTCTCTTGCAGCAAACTACCTCCCTCTTGCAGCAATTTAAATGGACATAACTTTTACGCCATATTTCTGACAATTCGTCTGGCAAAGGTGGCCTGTATTTGAAGAAACTGAACATTTTCTACTGAATTGTTCCTTATATTCAGATGCTCGAAATAATACCATAAACAATCAACCATTTACTCATAGATCAAATACTAACATTTTATTGCACAGAATTAACGACACAGAAAGCACACCTTATATTTTTTTTTCTAAATCAGCAGAAGGTTCCAGTGACAATTATTTAACACACTCACTGTAATTATATTTTCACTTGTACATTGTTTGTTAATTTATAAAATGTAAATATTATATGTATCTAATATACGCTATGCCTGTTCCCCAATCCCTATGCAAATCTGAATAAAAATATTGTTTATAACAGGGATCGAACTAAGGACTTCTGGTTGGTGGTTCAGACCCTATTGACTGCGCCACCGCAGTTGGTTGTGTAAAGTGGCTGTCCAGTCAATCTGACAAATTAACAGTTAAAGAACAAACACTGAGCTCGTCTTGGCCAAATGTGTTAAGTGGTGTTAACAGAAAGGTGCACTGTGTCTAGTCATTTGGATGGTACGCTAAATCAATATACACTCGGGTTAATATAGTTGGAGTTTGGAAGCGAGAAGGTGGACTATATAGTTTCTCTTCTATTGGTAAAAACATTATCAACAGCAATGCCTGATGAAGATTCAGTTGCATGTCCTGGGGAGGTTAAGGAGGCCGGACGAGCATAATATCGTTTTTCTGCTACATTCATCAAAATAAAATCGACTAACTTTGCAGAACTGGATGCTTTCTTACCTCCCCCACCCAACACTTCCTTGCTCAAAGTCCTGAACACACCCCTGGCAATTTATGTAAATAAAAGTTTACTGAGCACAACATTTTCTTCAGAAATTATAATGACACAGATTTGTTGAAAACGAAAAAACAATGACACCTTTTATTTCAAACATTTACGATTTTATTGAACAAACAAATATTATTTTCACAGGTTAGTTTAAATTTGTGTTGAAAAAAAAGGAAGAGAAAATTTAAATATTAAAATCGTAAGATGGTTACAAATATTTGTCTCACTAACTGTTCTTTTTTTTTTAAATGTTATACCATTATTGCTCAGCAGATTGAAATGATTGCCATATCAAGTTAGGATTTGTAGGGTGTTGATTTAATTTTTGCCAATTTTTCAAGAATTTTATTAAATTATATTATAATATCAATATTGAATTTTAAACAGTAGATACACTTCATGACATCATTGTATTTTTGGGATGAGGAAAGAAACATAAAATACCTACAGGTATATGATTAACCTACAAATTCTATTTCGTTCCGGTTTTTTTTTATAGAGAGAGGGGTTTTACATAGGATAAGCCTATTCCCAAATCCCATTCAGACATCCAGAATAAAATATTGTTTATAATAAAAAAAAATTATGTTTTACCGGTCTTCGCCTACTTCATCGGACAAGTGAAAAAAAAGGAACGATATATACATGTAGATCTGTATTTTAATCATTTTGATAGAATTGCTACATGTATATGGTTATACCATGAAACTAAAAGAAAAAGAAGCTTATCACATATTATGTTATAAATTCAACTATAATCATAAATATTATATATTAACCATCAATTGATGGATATTCGTAACACTTTGGATTAAATCCACACAATGCAAGGACAGATAAGCGCATTTAATATATTTCATTATGAATCAAACTTTTGAAGTTTGTTGTGCAATTTAAAATACTACCTATATACATTATATGTCCTCCTTTCTAAATGCTATGTACACCATGGCTTGAAGCTATTTATAATATAATTATGGATACAATGAGAAGTACATTTAGATTAAAGAGAGCTTGAATATCCTTAACTTACAGTAATATCCTTACTTAACAGTAACTGCTAGAAGAAAAATCTAAAACAATACTCAAAGAGGTATTACTACTTTGAAGGACTTAGCTGTTGGTAAAATAATAATTATTTATTGATATGATTTGAATATTCATTAAGATTGGGGCTTGTTCAAATTAGATTTTGTTAAGACAAATCTGTCTCAATCACTCAACTATAAATGTTTAACTTTTAATTTATGAGTCGTACAAATTTTAAGTGGTTTGCAATCAGTTTAAGAAAGATATCCAAGTAGGTCAGAGCTTGTTTTCTTGATAAATAGATGAGATCAAGGTTAATTTGAATATCATTCAAAATAGATTACATGTCTTCACTAAGTGAGAACAATGTCTCTTTAAACTTGTGGTCCTGTTTTATTTGTCCTTGATATACATTTTAAAACATAATTTAATTTGGCACAGGATAATACAAATTGCGATCTATATAACTGGGCCATATATTCTATTCAATATCATTTTTCATCTAAAACTTAAGTCAACAACATTTTGCAAATCTATGATTTCAGTGTGAATACAATATATTACATTAAATTACTGCATGATATGAATATTGATACAGGTTCTAATAATAACAGATTTATAATATATATTTCTTTTAATTTAAATATCGGGGTATAAAGCTTCAGAACATATCAGTAGTGTTAGTTAATCAACAGTTAAATCAAATTAGTTGCCAAGTACCGAAAGGTTAATTACTAGTATATATCATGAAGAGTTATTAGTAGTGCTACTCAAACCAAGAAACACAAAGCTGAATTCAATGTGTTTGTATACAGAGGTGGTCTTTTGGTTAGAAAATATAGCTATGCAACTGGCTGACAAAATTATATGACACAATAATGTTTATGGTCACCATTAGAATCAATGAACGATTGATCCCACCAAACTGTCTGGCGATGTGACTTGAAGTATGACCAAAAATAGTTAAACCCGACGCAATTTCTATGGGGTTCAATTTCAGTGATCTTTGTACTCTACTAAAGAAGTGTAATAGTGTGCACCGCCAGGGAATGGATTAGGATCCAATCTGTCTGTTGGTTCCTTAATGTTATGTTCTGACCCAAAAATATGCTGCATTCCAGGTGTCAATTAATGCCAGCTAACCTTTGCAATCATGTCAATATCTTTAGTTCTGCAGTTGGTTACAAAGCTTTGAGACTCACCAAGTCTAAACATTGGCAGTAAATTCCCATCTATAACAGCTTGAAGTTACATTCTTTTATCGCGAAATAACTTTCTTTTTTTTTTAATTTACACTTCAGGAGGGTGGAGGGTGTCAGCTATGTTTTTATTTTATTTCAGTAGTATATATTTTCTTAGGTCATACTTCAATCAAAATATGACAAATATAATTTAAGTTAAATATAACATATTGTAAATACTGCCATTTTTGAAAGCATTGATCCGCCATTATTGATTGAATTAAAAATACAAATATATTAATGATTTAAGTGCCATTTTTTTTCAAAAATAAATAAGCAGTTATAGATTAAGACCTTTTAGGACTGTAGGCACCAGGCAAGCAGGATTCCCCAATATGATTGATTATACCTACCCAGAGGCAATGGAAGGAAGAGAACATTAATTTTATCCGTAACATTTTGCTTCCTGATATGGGAGTTTATGGTTGTTTTAGTTTTAAGCTAAATAAAAAGGTATATGAATTTACATCCTAATTTTAATATATAGTAATAAAATATCAATTATTTTAATGTTATGTTGATCATAAAGTCAATTTAATTCACTCTCCATAAAATTTTTAAATAATTAAAAACCTATGTTAATAGAAATATTTGAAATCCGGAAATCTATTCTTTGAATAGCCATAGTGAATTATATGACTATTGCACAAGTGAACAAAGTGATATTTATATTGTGAATGATGTCATTGTGAATAATTATGACTGTTACTGAATAATTTATGTAATCATAGGGCTTTTATCACAGGCACTTGAAGGGATTAAAATTTTAATTTATTTTAATCCCTTCAAGTGCCTGTGGCTTTTATTTATTTTTTTTCATTCTGTATTCTCATACATCTTCTATAGTGGTTAATTTATCATACAGGTATTATAGTGGTATTGCACAACTCTACCTATCCTAACTACTCAATTATTTTTTTTTAAGAAAAAACTAGAACTATGTACACATATTATCTGATACATTGTCACTATTACCAAATATGTCTGAAATACATGTACGCCCTCCACATTTTGAATATACTACCATGAATTCAGTTCAGATTAATTTGATGCTAATTATGATTGAAAATCAATTTTCTATCCATAATCAAAATCACCTTAGATTTTATATTCTGATCTAATATTATGTAGAGATTAACAGATAATTTTAAAGAAATACTACCCTTAATTAAAGAATGTGTTAGTCACGTCATCAGTTGTGCTCCCAAGCTTAAATATGACTTTTATTTTTAGTAAATCAGTCTAATTAGTGTTTATGTGTCCATTTGATGACATGAATGCAAGTCATTAAAACAGTATCTTATTCAAGATACACAAAAATGTTATTCAGACAAAAGAACAAGAATCTTTTAAAGATATTCAGTAAAACGAAATTAAGACAATAAATAATTTATCTGGACAGTTCAATCATCTTTTAAAGATATAACCATAAATAGAATAGTTTATTTTTTTTAAACATATAACATATAATTAAGATTATAAAATAGTTTATATTTTGAAGATACTCAATACAATTTAATTTAGATAGTTCAATTATCTTTAAAAGATAATGAATAAAATGTAACTTTGGCTGTCGATATTTCATCCATCTTTATAAGATAATGAATTCGAATAAAATGTAATTTAGACAATACATGTATAGTTCAATCATCTTTAATTGATAATAAAATGCAATTACGACTTATTTTTAAAGAAATTCAATAAAATGGAATATATAGTGCAATCATCTTTGAAAGATAATCAATACAATTTACTTCAGACTATAAAATAGTCCATCTTTTTGAAAGATGATAAATATACTACAGATAGTTCAATCATCTTTAAAAGAAAATCAATAAAATGTATTTAGACTATAAATAGTTCAATCATCTTTAAAAGATAATTAATAGACTACAAATAGTTTGATCACCTTTAAAAGATAATCAATAAAATGTAATTTTGACTAAATATAGTTCAATCATCTTTAGAAGATAATCCATAAAATGTAATTTGACTACATTATAGAGTTCAATCATCTTTAAAAGATAATCCGTAGAATAAAATTAGGATTAAAGGGTTATTACTATTAGGACTATACATAGTGTATCTGTTAAAGATACTCAATAAAATGTAATTTTGACTATCAATAGTGCAATCATCTTTAAAAGATAATCATTAAAATGTAATTTAGACTATAAATAGTTCAATCAACTTTAAAAGATAATCATTAAAATGTAATTTAGGGTATAAATAGTTCAATCAACTTTAAAAGATAATCATTAAAATGTAATTTAGGCTATAAATAGTTCAATCATCTGTTAAAGATACTCAATAATATGTAATTTAGACTATAAATAGTTCAATCATCTGTTAAATATACTCAATAAAAGGTAATATAGAGTATAGATAGCTCAATCATCTTAAAAAATACTCAATAAAATGTAATTTAGAATACAGATAGTTCAATCATCTTTAAAATTAAAAGATAAATATAATTAACACCATGGGTATAAATAGTTAATCTTGTAAAAATGAAATGTTATGCAGACTGGAGTTTGAAGAGATTATAGATTATTATTTTATAAATTGTAAATGTGTAAATTACATGCAATAAGTCAATCTTTCATGTAGTCTACAAACTGTTATCAAGACTTTGATTTGGGTCAAAAATAAAATTGTTGATGCATTTGATTTTATTTATTGATTTTGCAGGATGACATCTTAAGACAAAGCCGGTGTTGATTTTGTGTAACATTGTCAACACTTACAATAGTTCCAATTGAAGTCAAATTTGTAACCATTATTAGACATCAGCTTTAAATATAAATTTCATCGTATTTGACTTATCCCTCGTCTAAATAACAAATAAGATCAATCAAATTCAACTCTTTATTTTTTACCAAAATCAGAGAGCTATAGGTTTTTTCAGATAGCCTTTTAAAGATTCTCAACAAAAGGTAATTACCGTAAAATGCTATTTATATCGATCATTTTTAATCATAGTATTGCCAGGCAACAAATATACATGTATGCCAAATACCAGCCGCATGACTGTTAAATTTTCTGGATATTGATAGGGTTCCTATCATAAGTTGAACAAAGTTCAGAAAGTTGCAGTGACAGGAGCGACTTGAATTTTGATGTCGTTTTTCCTTAACTAATATCTCAGCAAGTTTGAAAACAAAATATATAAAAACTTTGGCCTGTAGAGCATTTAAAAGGTTTTTGTGACAGTGTCATTGTTTCTGCAAAAAAACATTTGTGTTAATTTCCATAGCATAATATCTTAGGATAAGTCGAACGATCTCATCAATTTTGATATGTAGAGTGTTTTCAAGAATTGTGGATGGACAGACAGATGTGTTTATCTTTTAAACATATTTAACGACAGAAGGATTTATCCAATACTAACAAATACTAATTCAATACTACCAAATACCACCACACTACCTTATTATTGTGAGAAACTATCACAACTGTTGACTTGCACAAGGATTTGTGGAATAAGCAGAATTTTAACAACAAAATTTTTCAATTACTTTAATATTAATGATTTAATAAAAGTGTAAACGTTTGAAATATCTATTTAATGTCAGTGATGCATAGAACAGCTAAACAAAGAGTAAATGATTTATTTTTCACAAAAATATTGTTATCCAAAAAATTGTACTTCTATCTCATTTTTCTATCTTATTTTATCGAAATGGTTTGATTTTTGACAGCTTTGGGTAAGTTTCAAGTGATAAAGGAGATAATAGGAATAGCGAGACATTGACAATCACATCTGTCCTACATTTTTTTCATGTTTTCCATTAACTCATTTTTTTTTATATAATTGAAGTATTATTTTAGTTTTTTACAATAATTAAATAGTATCATCCTGCCCCATCCTTAATAGGGTGGTTGGGTGGCCGAATGGTTAACCGTTGAGCGTATGATCATAATGTCTTTCACAGACGTGATGACAATATACCCAAACATGAAAAGAGGGGTGTATAAAAAACATTTGTATCTTTTAATGATAACCAACATAACATCCTATTTCTACTGCAGATAGTTTTAGAGATACCCACAAATTATAAAAATATTATTAAATCGCAACAATTATCAGTGATGTTATAATGATTTGTATTATATCTGGTACAATAGTTTAAACCTCATAACTTCTAATCAGACATACATAAAAAGATTTAATTACCTGTTAATATTATGTTTCATACAATTAGTGTTTTTAATAAATTCATAAATTAAAACAATTCAGCAATTTCCCTTGAAAGCAGATTTATATACATGTATCCCAGATACGCAAAAGAACGTGGAAAAAAATATGAAACCGACATCAGATTTAGTGCTTATAAAAAGCTAAGCAGTACATTTATAAATATTACAAAAAAAACAATTTTACACTTGATTGATCAATAATTGCACATTTTAGCACAGCTCATACATTTTATGTTATGAATCAGTGACACATAGAATTTAATTCTCAGGAATAAAACACTATATAAGGTGCAAAAGTTGTGGTCTTAATTACCTATTATATAGAAGACCCAAATATCACACTAAATTAGAAACAGTACATCTACCACGTAGCCTATGAAAATATACAAATGGTTATTAAATATATATATATAAATGAATGCTTTAAGCTTATTTTTAAAAGTATTTTCCCATTACCAATTATGAAAATCAGCGATTATTTTTTTTAAATGCAAGGCCATTAAATCGTTTGTGTAAATTAAATATTTAATATATATATATACACATATGTAAATCATTAATATAGATAAAAGGCTACCAATACAATATATAATTTAATTAATAATCTGAAGCTAGGCTTACATAATATATAGGTTTATAACAAAACAAACAAAAGTTTTCAATGCACATTTATCCCAATATTTACTTATTTCGCAACATTTTAAAAATGTTGCACACAACTCTAATAAAGATTCATTTAAATACACTGAATACTACAACACAACTAATGTTATCAACTAAATTTCATTCTGTCTAAAGCTGTACATTATTATTGACATTAAAATACATCATTCTACTATCTGCAATGCAAAAGTTACTTACTAGTACATTTATTATGCTCTGCCTAGAACAGCTGTATCCATTCAGGAATGTCTTAACCCAACAACTTTCTCTAATTGTCATTCTAAAAAGCTGCTTAAACAACAGAATCTTGATAAATTAATGCACTTTCATCCCCTCAAATCTTTGTAATAAGAATGCTTTTAGAAAGAAGAAATTACCTATGTCAAAAGCGGATTATACCTCACATGCTCTGGCTAAGAACCCTGCGATACTTCTATATGTTTATGCTACACTGGACCTACACAAAGCTCCTACTCCACTGATTATTCTTTATTTTAATTTTGTCGAATTCTAATTGGTCCTACTAAACTATCAGATAAAATACCATTCGGACTTAGGTTTTTAGACTGTAAGCTAGGACCACATAAAAAAACAACAAATAGACTTAGAAATATGGAATGAGTGAAAATCCGGGTCTGACCCCAGGGTCCTGTTCCTCCATAATCCGCCCTGACCTATGTCAATGTTACTACAGTTACACGAAACATTCACTTACTCACATGTACCATAAAAAAAATTATAAATACTTGTATTAGTTTCTGAGATTGTGTTATCAGAATGTGTTATCAGAATTATTTACGTATTAAGTCCAGCGGTGGATATAATTTGACTATGGACATTAGCAGGTTAAGATGATGTGTATTTTATTGGATATTTTAAAAAAACATTTAAACCCAATTAATCCCAAATCCTCTATTGGGGACCTAATTGATTTCATCAATGTTTCTCTTAAATTTTTAGCACTGGACTTCTGCAACTATAACAGTGGACTTAACAATATCAATATCTTGTCTGCGATATCACCCAAGGTGGAAGCAGACATAAAACCCCACGAATGAAAGTATAAGTACCAATGTTTTCGTCTACAGAGAATAATTTAATCCAATGTTATAGTCACCAATAGATGATGTACTTACTATTCAAAAGCAGTGCCAATGTTTTCTTCAACTGAGAACAATTTTGATTTGTGCATCTAATTGAATATTGGATAATACTTTTGTACTCCCTACCCAAAATACTATTTAAATTTAAAAACACTTACAGTAACTTAACAATACAGTGCCAATGTTTCATTCTACTGAAAACATTCTCGATATCTGTGATTTTAATAAAATATTATTCTTAGAGTTTGTTATAAATACAGTTCATAACACTATTGGTACTCCCCTAACCAAAACACTATATTTTTAAAAACACAAAATCACCGGTACATTTACAATGTCCTATATTGGACTTGAAGGCTGTTTCATATGTCTGGTGATTTTTCACACATTTGAATTATATAGTTAGCTGCAATAATTCATGAAAATTTACAGTTCAATATAGCACCAATAAAAATTCATTTTTTTAATTCAAGAGGCGTGAATAGGTGATTCATGTGTAAATTAAATTGGGAAATGACTTTTCGGGGGGAAATGCTTAATAAAAAGGGTAATAAAAAATGTGTTAGACACTGTGTGAAAATGGCTTTGAAAACTTGTCATACGAAGAAAAAAAAAATACTTGTACACACACAACAGCTTTATACATTTTGAATACTGAATCTATCATTTCTGTTTTTAAAGTTATCTCCCTTTAATATTATATAATCCTCTAAATGGTGATACACAACAAGAATGAATATAACAAACATATAAGTTAACAAAAACATTATATATTATAATGTATTATTATACCTATGTAATAACTAATTGTTTTTACCTTTAGATAATAAAACATATGTATAATTAATTACTTACACTATACAATAATAAAAACCAACAAACCAAAACAAAGAAATGAGTCATTTCATTCATTAATTAACAACATTATCTAATTCCCAAGTGGAGAGAAAGGCATTGTATCAAGTAATCTAGAAGGAGCAGTTGGTAAGGTCATATGATTAGAGGCCATAGGATTGACCATCATGTGAGGCAACCGATGTGACAACCTCATAGCCGAATTGTTAATTTCTGCACTGTAGTGCTGATGAGCAGGAGTTAATGTTGAAGGAGAAAGATGACGATTAATGTGGTTAATATGGGCAGGATAAGGATTACTTGATACATTTAGATTTAGAGAAGGATAAGGACTAGGGGAAGTAGGATGATCAATGTGATGTGATGGTAAAGGAGAATACAAATCTCGTGACTGCTGATGCACTAAAGAGCTTTCCCCTAATGAACCCATGGATGTGGGGATAGTGGAGCTGGGGCGACGAGAAATGGACTGATTCGAAAACATTTGTAGACTGGCCGATGCCAGTGGCTCGTGAAGCAGTAGTTCTCTTTGTGCTCTTCTCTCTATCAGATTTAAATCTTCTGCTGTATGATCTGTTGAATTTGAAAAAAGGCTGTTGTGGACTTGGCCATTTTGTTGTCTTTCTGTTAAAGACATATTTTCTCTCACTTGTTGAGCATTATGTGACAATTGTCTCTCTCGCATAACCTGTCTTAGATCTAGATTATGGTCAATACGAGTGATCACACAGTCATTTTGATTACCATTCTCTCGATTACGTAAGGGCACCATAGTCGGCGCGTTGTACATTGAAGGATTCTTTTGTTTCCTTTTTCGTTGACGATTGGCTAGATCTTGAACCTGCTGTTGGTCCAAAGGCTTTATGTGAATATGCATCTGAAAAAAGACAAGAGAGAAATGGAGTTTAATTTTCACTAAATACAAACTTGCATTTCAGTAATTTGCATTCTTGTAGGAGTCTTTGGCAGTTGGAAGGAACCAGGGGACCCAGATAAGCACAACAACCCTATTTCTTGTCATGTACAAGTGTTGGATCGAAACCATGTCAGTTGACTCAAGAACAAACCTCATGATCTAAATTGCATGCTTTAGACCATTTGACTACCCACCCACCCTTTAGTTCTGATTGAGTCATCTTATTTCCCACAAAACAATTTTTATCGATTTCTGAATATCAATAATTTGTCAGATATTCTGTATTTAATTTTGAGAACTTCCATTTTCCAATGCTTTGTGTACAAAAATGTTGCATTAATTCAAATGTAGTTTATATTTCTATGACAAATTCGTAGGTTGTAAACAACGTGGGCATAGTCCCACTTTCATAATACCAGTAACTATGTTTACTTAGTTGACTAATTGCTGTACAGGTGTAATAAAAACAAACACTATCACTGGTAACACAACAGATGAATAAATATATATTTCTACTCTGTTTTCTCACAATTAAAAACAATAAAAGGTGAAAATAACTTTACATTAGATTTAAAGTCACACTTTGGGTATTACTAAATCAAGGGCAATAATACTAAGACTAATTGACAAATTTTATTCAGATTCAATCTATGTTGTGGCATAGTTCTATTTGAAAGTCTCAGTATTTCTTAATTCAGGGCGATAAAACCAAGAATAATTTTAAAAATAGGTTGCCAGACAACAAAACATACGCCCACACAGCAGCTAAATCGTCCGGGCAGTCAACAAGAGTTGTCGCATATTAAGTAATTATCAGAAAATCATTAGAATTTGTTTCGTTTTTATAAAATTCTGCCCCATGCTAACGTTTAGTATACGAAACATTTAATATTATTTCTAAAATTGGATAATAATTGAGAACTCTAAAGGGACCACAAGCTAAAAGATAGGTTGCCAGGTAACGAAACATACGCCCACAGCAGCTAAATCGTCCGGGCAGTCAACAAGGGTTGTCGCATATTTTTACTTTTTTTGGTAATGAAACACTTGTAATACACTAAAATCTGATTAAGAGTAACAACTCATTATGTAATTATCTGAAAATCATTAGAATTGTTTGCTTTTTATAAAAGTTTTTCCCCACGCTAACAATTAGTATAGGAAACATTTAATATCATGGATTTAGCAATTCAGTTATCAATTAAATTCATTGAAAATCAAAATACTTGTTCGTTTCAACACCTTAAACTCCGTGTATCAATCTGAAGTCAATCGGATGATAAGTTTGGCCTCTATAGCATCACAAGGTTTTTTGAAGTGATCAAGGGAGACAACTCTGGAAGTAATTATTTGAAATCGCTGAAAATCAATAGGCTTCTTCGTCTCATGACCTTAAACAGTGTGTGTGTATTTAAAGTCAATCGGGTATTAACTTTGGCCTCTAGAGCGTCCACAGGATTTTTTGATGTGATCAAGGGCCATAACTCTGGCAGTTATTATCAGAAATCGCTGAAAATCAATAGGCTTTTTCGTCTCATGACCTTAAACAATGCGTATAAATTTAAAGTCAATCGGATATTAACTTTTGCCTCTAGAGCATCCACAAGATTTTTTGAAGTAATCAAGGGCCACAACTCTGGCACTAATTATTAGAAATCGCTGAAAATCAATAGGCTTCTTCGTCTCATGACCTTAAACACTGTGTATAAATTTGAAGTCAATCAGATATTAACTTTGGCCGCTAGAGCGTCCACAAGATTTTTTTGAAGTGATCAAGGGCCATAACTCTGGCACTAATTATCGGAAATCGCTGAAAATAATAGGCTTCTTCGTCTTATGACCTTAAACACTGTGTATAAATTTAAGGTCAATCGGATATTAACTTTGGCCTTTAGAGCGTCCACAAGATTTTTTGAAGTGATCAAGGGCCATAACTCTGGCACTAATTATCGGAAATCGCTGAAAATCAATAGGCTTCTTTGCTTATGACCTTAAACACTGTGTATAAATTCAAAGCCAATCAGATATTAACTTTGGCCTTTAGAGCGTCCACAAGATTTTTTGAAGTATCAAGGGCCATAACTCTGGCACTAATTATCGGAATTCGCTGAAAATCAATAGGCTTCTTCGTCTCATGACCTTAAACACTATGTATAAATTTAAAGTCAATCGGATATTAACTTTGGCCTTTAGAGCGTCCACAAGATTTTTTGAAGTATCAAGGGCCATAACTCTGGCACTAATTATCGGAATTCGCTGAAAATCAATAGGCTTCTTCGTCTCATGACCTTAAACACTGTATATAAATTTAAAGCCAATCGGATATTAACTTTGGCCTCTAGAGAGTCCACAAGATTTTTTGAAGTGATCAAGGGCCAAAACTCTGGTAGTTATTATCGGAAATCGCTGAAAAACAATAGGCTTCTTCGTCTCATGACCTTAAACACTGTGTATAAATTTAAAGTCAATCGGATATTAACTTTAGCCTCTAGAGCGTCCACAAGCAATTGTGGACGCCGGACTGACGGACGGGGGCGACGACAAGATATGGCCACATTTCAATGTGGGCGTATAAAAAGTCAATTTTGTGTACAATCAGGGGCTATAATTCAAGAAGTTACAATCCGATATTATCCGTTGAATATCAAAAGGAACCAAGATCTTTTTGTTATAAACATGCATTTCAAGTTTCATCAACATCAGATTAAAATTGTGACCTCTACAGGGTCCACAACCTTGATATACCATATTTTTATACTATTCGTGTACAAGCGGCGGCCATTTTGTCTGTCAGTTTTGGTCCGATTTTCACAAAATTTGAACTCAACATTCATTACATTGTAACGGTGATATAGTCAAACGTTTTTTTTAAATCGAGTAATAATTTTGACTTCCAGAGGGGCCACAATCTAATAAAGGCGATTTTTCGTCTACAATCAGGGGCCATAATTCAGGAAGTTATGATCTGATATGCGCAAATATCGCAAGGAACCAAGATCTTTAGGTTATAAACATGTATTTCAAGTTTCATCAAAATTGATTTAAAATTGTGACCTCTACAGGTTCCACAACCTATATACCATATTTTTACACTTTTCGGGTACAAGCGGCGGCCATTTTGTCCGTCAATTTTGGTCCGATTTTCACAAAATTTGAACTCAATCTTCATTACCATGTAACGGTGATATAATCATACGGTTTTTTAAATCGGATAATAATTTTGACCTCCAGAGGGACCACAAGCTAAAAAGGGCGATTTTTCGGAAAATCAGGGGCCATAGTTCAATAAGTTACCATCCGATGGGTGCAAATATCGAAAGGAACCAAGATCTTTGGGTTATAAACAAACATGTCAAGTTTCATCAAAATCGGTGCAAAATTGTGACCTCTATTGGGTCCACAAGCTAAAAACATGATTTTTCGTACAATCAGGGGCTATAATCCATGAAGTTTCGATCCGATACATGCCAATATCAAAAGCAGCCGAGATCTTATGGGGATAAACCTATATTTGAAGTTTCGTCAAAATCGGGTAAGAATTGTGACATGTAGAGAGTCCACAAACAAATTGTGGACGGACGGACGTCCGGCCGAACAGGGGCGACAACAATATCCGTCCACATGAAAATGTGGGCGTACAAAAATATTGTTTGGATTCAAGCTTATCTTGATTCGTATGTATCTAAATACTCTGATAAATACTTATGGTATGTAATTAATACCACCCCCTGTCAATCTCGCCTCATAAATATTATATGTATTTTTTTCCTCCTAAATCACAGCTTATTTCAACTGAGAAAGCCTGGTATTATTTTATGCCACAGATCCAACAACTTCATTTGATAATTTATACATACACTAGAAATACAAAAGAAAGTATCCACTATTTGTCTGTACTACACACCGCCTCTTTATAAAACGTAATAGATGTAGGTCTGTGTACTTTAAAAGATGATTTATCTAAAGCCACATATCAAGTTTTAAAAAAATCAGATTACAACTACAAGTTGTTTTTGACAATTCTTAAGGGCAATAACTCCATGAATAATGATGATTTGCAAACACTGATATTTCAGTCAAACAAAAGTCAGAAATTTTTTTCTTTTTTATTTCTACATAATTTTAAGACTATATTTTAAAACCTATCAGCTTGGGGAAAAACTTTAAAGAAAGACATGTTGCCAGGCAACAAAACATACAGCAGCTATATGTCATCCGATCGGTTCAAAAAGATTGTCAAACAAGAACACTTTGATATTGATCAAAGTGTTAATTTTGAGTTATCAGTTCACAATGTTGAAATTACGAATAAGCTTATATTTGATCAATTTGCACTTATTACTTTTATTTAAATCCATTTATTCAGATCATCATTGGATTCCTCTCCAATATCAGAAATTGCTTCCATTAAAAATATTCATCAAAAAGCTGTTTATTTCAATGAATATATCCATTTTGTGTAATAAAACACGGTGAAATGGACTGTGCGGTTTAATGAAAAGATACTGGAGGCAAAATGGGCAGACAGAAAATGGTGACGTGTGTTATTGCGGCTTTAAGATCTTTCAGCAGCTTTTGATACTGTAGACCACAAGGTGCTGTTCTCACAACTTGTTGGTGCAGTTTGCTGTTGCACCTTTAACTCTTGAACTATACTTCAATCATTCCCATAGGAACCAATTTCCCCGAACTGAATGATGATAGGACAATATATTTTGGGGGATCAAACAGTATATTTTCATTCTTAGTTTGTAAACATGAAATAATCCTTACAACTAGTTGCAGTCAGTTGCAATCAGTTGCAGTCAGTTGCACATGTTCAACTTTCTGCAACTCGTTGCAATTAGCGGCAACTAGTTGCAGTCGACATGAGCGTTCTTGCAACTGGAGTCAACTCGTTTCCATGGAAATAACATCACATGATAATGTCATGTGACTTTATAAATAAGCAAATGGAAGCGAACGAAGACACCCACTTTTCAAATGTTGATGATGTCGACAATAATATACTAATAGAATTGTAGTAAGACCGACCATGCCGTTGTGTTGCTTCTTTTAAGTTATTCGCCATTTTGTTGATCACGTGATGAATAAATTAACAGTCACGTGTTAAGTGTGATCGCTATCAGTTCCGAGTCGACATAAGCGCTCCGAATTCAGTTGCTCCCAGTTGTCCTCAGTTGCTGATATGATCGACATAAGCACTCTTGCAACTGACTGCAACTAGTTGCTTTGGGTTGCAAAGTCGACATAAGCCCCGCTTAACAATTCAATATACGGTCATTCTTAATTTAGATCCTATATATGGCAACATTGTATCAATCATCTCTCTTAGAAATTTATACCCCTACTGACCTAATTGTATATTAAGGTCCTCGAGTGGACGAGTGGTCATTATCATCATCCCTTTATTAATTGTCTGCTAAACAGCTACACTGAAAACTTATGGTTCACAATCAATTACAGTGCAGACCCATAAATTGTGGAATAACCTTCTATTAAAAAGATTTTGCTGTCAAGTTTTAAATCACAATTTCATTTAGACAAACTTGTGATTTATAGACTTATTTTATGTATCTTCATTTGCACTGGAACTTCTGTTTCATTATTAAGTTTTAAATCACAATTTCTATTAAGACGAACTTTTTATTTATAGAATTATTTTTACAAATGTATTTTTATTTTTGCAAGTTCAATTATTAGAGCTATGATCTGATGTGCACAAAAAAGACCATTCAGTCACCAAACTCCCCAATCGGATGATAACTGCAGGCTTTGATGTAAAACCCTGCTCTAAAATTGTGTTCAAATTCATTCAAGATCTTATTGTTATCAAATTGCATAAATCCACATGATGGGAGTTTGTTAGAATTCCAACAGCAAAGATGTCTGTGCTACCTCTCAAATCAATGTCAAGAATCCCACTAATTTAGTTATAAAAAACAAAATAAGCTTTTATCAGATTTCATAGAGAGCTACGTCCTGCATCACATTCACAAAGTCAAAACACAAATAGTACAAATAAGCAAAATGTGCTGGAAACTTAAATGGTGATAACTCAAGGATTTATGATTAAAAATGTTCAAAATTTTTGATACTGTACCACCATTATGCTCCCTTAAAAACAATATTACCATGATTTAAAGGGATCCTTTGAGAACTTTGTCCTTTACTGCACTTATCAGCTTTAAAGCACATTCAAAATATAAAATCCAAATTTAACAGTGAGTAAGATGCTGGCATGCTTACTTCCGGTGTTTGTCGAGACAGTTTCACATATTTTCCGACATAGTTCATCTTGTAAGGGGTGCAGGACTGAGGGCCTGGCAAGGACATTGATTTGGATGAAAAACTGAGGTCGCGACAACAACTGACATGCATGAAAAGAACCCTTGACAGTTGGAATTTGAAAGAAGAGTAGGCCATAGCCCTCTGTTACTTGGGTAAAATTTCCCTCATAGCACACTGTATGGCATCTGATCATCTTCATTACCCCAGTCTGTGCAGAAAAGCATTATGTTAAACCCCATCTTATTATTAAAACAATAATATCACAACATGTTTCAAAACCTTCCATCAAACACTCTGTCTCTGTCCTTGGAATCTGCCATTGATATATACATGTACTTTATTAACACGAAAAAAAAACTTATTCATTTTTTTAGTTACACTCTACTTGTTAATAACCACGATACATTATACATACATAATTGTATTTAATGATAAAGATAGATTTCTATGCAACTAACATACAAATCACAACTTCAAAGTTTTTACAAGATAATAAAAATTTGAAAAAGATTTGTCGATAAGTTCACCTCTTAGGTGAACAAGATGTTTTTGATGCACAAAGGGATTTGAATAGAGATGCAGGAGCAAATCATTCAATTCAATTATATGCTCAAAAAGCTATGCAAATTTCAAATAAGCTATGATAGACAACACATGTGCCCTATCACATGAAATACAAAGACCATAAATGTAAGCATATTAAAATTAGCATATATACATCAAGGTGACGTCAACCTATTTATAACCTAGGGGTATGAAAAAAACTATTGTATTTTGAAATGCCATAGCATATAAAATGCAACTATAATTGTTAATGGTACAATTTGCCAAAGGCAAAGGTCATAAACTATACCCTTTTGAAGAGTATGACTTCAACAAACCATGTTTTAGTTATCTTATGAGTCATGTGTAATTATTATTATCCATGGCAATTTATACAGCTAGTTCTTTTACACCATCTGATGTCACTTATCATTTATTAGGGAAGATTCCATAGCATATTGTCTATTGTACTCATACTGCGAAAATTTCAATTGACTTGACTATTTTGTTTCTGAGGTGTCTAAAAAATTTATCAATGAAGATAAAGATCAGATAACTTTATCATAAAAGATAGGTTGCAGGCAACGAAACATATGCCCACAGCAGCTAAATCGTCCGAGCAACCAACAAGGGTTATCGCATTTTTACTTTTTTCGGTAATGAAACATTTGTAATACACTAAAAACTGATTAAGAGTAACAATTCATTATGTAATTATCAGAAAATCATTAGAATTTAATTTCTTTTTATAAAGTTTTACCCCACGCTAACAATTAGTATATACATGAAACATTTAATATCATGGATTTAGCTGTTCAGTTATCAAAATTCATTGAAAATCAAAATACTTGTTCGTTTCAACACCTTAAACTCTGTGTATCAATCTGAAGTCAATCGGATGATAAGTTTGGCCTCTATAGCATCACAAGATTTTTTGAAGTTATCAAGGGAGATAACTCTGGCAGTAATTATTTGAAATCTCTGAAAATCAATAGGCTTCTTCGTCTCATGACCTTAAACATTGTGTGTAAATTTAAAGTCGATCGGATATTAACTTTGGCCTCTAGAGCTTCCACAGGATTTTTTGAAGTGATCAAGGGCCATAACTCTGGCAGTAATTATTGAAAATCACTTCTTTTTCTCATGACCTTAGACATTGTGTATAAATTTCAAGTCAATCGGATATTAACTTTGGCCTCTAGAGCGTCCACAAGATTTTTTGAAGTGATCAAGGGCCATAACTCTGGCAGTAATTATCGGAAATCGCTGAATATCAATAGGCTTCTTCGTCTCATGACCTTAAACACTGTGTATAAATTTAAAGTCAATCGGATATTAACTTTGGCCTCTAGAGCGTCCACAGCATTTTTTGAAGTGATCAAGGGCCATAACTCTGGCACTAATTAACAGAAATCGCTGAAAATCAATAGGCTTCTTCGTCTCATGACCTTAAACACTGTGTATAAATTTAAAGTCAATCGGATATTAACTTTGGCCTCTAGAGCGTCCACAAGATTTTTTGAAGTGATCAAGGGCCATAACTCTGGCACTAATTATTGGAAATTGCTGAAAATCAATAGGCTTCTTCGTCTCATGACCTTTAACACTGTGTATAAATTCAAAGTCAATCGAATATTAACTTTGGCCTCTAGAGCGGCCACAAGATTTTTTGAAGTGATCAAGGGCCATAACTCTGGTAGTTATTATCGGAAATCACTGAAAAACAATAGGCTTCTTCGTCTCATGACCTTAAACACTGTGTATAAATTTAAAGTCAATCGGATATTAACTTTAGCCTCTAGAGCGTCCACAAGCAATTGTGGACGCCGGACCAACGGACGGACGGACAGACGGACGGGGTCGACGACAATATACGACCACATTTCAATGTGGGCGTATAAAAATGAGATGTTCTTGAGAGTGAATAAGAAATTGTATTGATAGGCAGTTATCAACATAACACTATGTATGGCTGAATCAAAACAGATCACATGTATAACAGTGAAATGATAAAATCATCATGTGTTACAGTGACATGAACTCATTATTTTCAATGTGGTTTTAATTATGATGCATCATTTTTCCAATCTGAAGTATTATTTTTCTAAACTGCTTTAGAATTCCTAATTCTTTAAAATGCTCTAATAAAAGCACAGACAACAAAAATATCCTCCACTGGATATGTTTAATAATCAATATGAAGACTAAATAGGTTGAGCACACAAAAGATCTGATGATATAATTGTGACCTCTAGATTGTAAGTACGGTTTCACAAATCAATGGCTCTAAATTGTTGTTGTAATTGCTGAAATTCATTCCAAATTTCAAGGCAATTGCCTTTCAATTAGTTAAATAGCTTATTCAAATTATTCAGTTTATAGCTTTTAGTGTTAAAGAAGGTTTCATAAAATCAAGAGAGGGAGAGGAGGAAACCAGGTTTAACGTCCACTAGACATAAACTAGGTCATTTCGGGAGCAACAAATGGTGCAATTTTAGTTCAGTAATATGCTTGTGCGTAGGGGTTTTTAGCAGTGGGAGGAAACCGGAGGATTCGGAGAAAACCCATGAGGTTGGACAGGTGACCCTACTCCTTGTCACGTAAAACCTGGGATTCAAAACCATGCCAATTGACTCAATGACAAGCCTAATGATACAGCCCGCACATGCTAACCATTTGGTCATCCACACCCCTATATGAAAAGAATGGACGAATGTAGGTAGTTAAATATCAAAAAAACTCTTTTTTTATTCTTACTTTTAAAGTATGTGATTTCAAGCTGCTTTCATTTGTATAACATCGATGGCAAATAACACATTTAAACTGTTTAGTTGATGCTTTTTTAACTTGATCATCATGGTTTCGTAAATGATGTTGAAGATTAGATAACTGTGCGAAGGCTCTTTCACATCCTTCTACGTTACATCTGTAAGGTTTTTCTCCTACAAGTAAATAAAAACATTCAATAATGTAGTATATGTATGAAAGTTTGAAGCATATCAGAACCCCAAATTACTTCACCAGCAACTAAGTCATCGTTTTCTGCATTTACAAGCATAAACAACTCTATGCCGTATCTGGGCAAGCTTAAAGCAATAGTTACATTTTTTTTAAAGTCATGTTTAAAACGTGTTAGAAAAGAGCCTTAAAACATAAAATCTATACATAACATAGTCTGACTTAAGAATAATCATATTAATCCAAAATTAACTATTGTATTGTCAGTTGACCAAGTAGCAATATATCAGATTAGATTTAAGTTCACTCAACACAAACCAAGTCATTTTGGGACTAACATATGGTTCAATTTTTATTTCAATAATCGCTTGCACGTAGGGGTCTATAGCAGAGGTAAGAATCTAGATCACACAGAGAAAACCCATGAGGTTAGATAGGCGACCCTACTACATGTACTTGTCACATTCAAGCAGAAAATCGAAACCATACTACTTGACTCAATGACCATCCACTCACCCAAACCCCACACATTGAAAAGTCCAACCAATTTATTTAAAATATCACCTAAAACTTTCTAATTCTTATATTATATACAACAAGATCAGTTTGTAATCAGAACATTCACAATTTTATCCGGGTTATTCTGTATTCCTTGTGAATAATCTTATCATATTTTTTTTCAAATTTGATCGAGAACTCTGTCCTGTTTTGAAAGAAAGATTACCTGGTAACAAGACATGCTGTCAGCCACCTAGTCTCTATCATTCAGACAAATATTAGTTTGGATGGGTTGTCAACACTAGGCCATTAGCTAGAATACCCCTTCTTATATATTATCAAGTACGAAATCTACTTTTTGCAGTCACAGATCGTAATAATGGATCTAAATAGCCCTCAAACAAGATATTGACGCCCATGAAATTACTTTGAGAATTATCATTTGATGTAATTGATTATCCAGTAAAATATCGTTCAATATGGACAATTGGCTCAGAAACTTGGTATCTGGAAGATTAGAAGGTTCTGGGTGTCCGAGACTAACAGCAGCCAATTGCAAGTCATGCAAATGCAATCAATCTACAAAAAGTTTTTATTAGTCAAATAAAAAGCAAAAATCTGTATATCTGGTTGTACAACTTAGGCATAAGCAAGGGTAATAACTCCAGCAGTATTTATCTAAAACTGTCAAATTAGTATATAAAATGCATCAATCGAAGAAAAAACGCCAACATAAATCTAAAGCCCCGGATCCATTCACTTGATTTGATATTTTTCGCAGGTTAATCTTGTAGGTTTTTGTTTTTCGTGTAGTGCGGTCCTCCTGCACTTACTATTAGAAGGCATGTGAGAATTTGAGAGTCCCTAACTCACTATACCAGGACTTTCAGTATTTGATGCTGGTGTTGATTGGCAAGGTTCACTTATTTTTTTTCCAGCCAGGCTTCCACTTGTCAGTAGTGCAGGACAGGGGGCTGGCAAGGAGCAGTGTCTAGTTCTTCAAATTGGAGGAAAAATAGAGAACCTGACAGTAGAAATTTGATGAAGAATAGGCGGAAACAGCGCTATCCAAGCAAAATTTCCATCATACCTATAGTACATGTCATGACATAGGTCCGTCTGTATTAGAACGCCTTCGTGCATTTCTTCCTAGCAAGCCTGGAAATAAGGCACCTGTCACTGACAATGTCAGGCACAGATTCAGGCTTTGTCAGGCACTATACCTCGGGTGCCTGTCATTTTGTCAGGCACTGATTTGTCTTTTTTATTGATATTATTAATACATGTCCGGCACTAAGTTGAAAATGTCAGGTACTATTTCATTAGTGCCTCACATTTTGTCAGGCACATCTAAAACCGTTATTTCCAGGCCTGCTTCCTAGTGATAAATAAATAAATATATACCAACAGACAAAAACAGATAGGGATGAAAACAATATATGACAACATACAATCTGTAATTGGTTTGTGTTAACTGTTTCTACTGATTGCAAGTTTTTAAAATTTCAATGTGAACCTCCAGGCCTTGCAATATCATTGGCAAAATTTGTCTCAAAAGTCAGTTCAATATACAGATTACAGAAAATGTATCAGATGTATCAATTCATTTGCATACTTAAGCTGGGTCAAAAGAACTGAGTGTATTATTTACATCTTATATTATTTGAATCTCCTAAAAAAGTATATTTGTCTACAATCGAAGACGAATATAAATGAATCTACATAAGGTGGAATTGAGCATGAAGAACACTGAACAAGTATGATCAATGTATATCTTATATTTGGATCCTTGCAAAAAAATCTATTAGTCCAGAAACGAGCCAAAATGTAAATGAATCAAGGACACAGAACAGAAGAAACTTAAATCTTTACATCTATTTCTGTGTCTTTTAAACCGATTGCATTAGGACATGTCCAAGCTTAATCAGTGATCTTTTTGGGATTTTTTCCACCAAAATGAATGGCATATGAGTTTTTCACTACAGTGAATATAATTAATACTGATAAAGTATGAGCAAATCGTATCATGTTTATGTAAAAACATGTTTTGACATTAAATCTATATCTCTTATTTCATAACAGCAAAAACTACAAATATGGAATTATTGATAATAAAAATGGGATCAAAAATGGTGTTCTGCTGCTTCAATGATTCAAGGATACCTTAATGTATCAGATTTCCTCCACTTAATCATGTGCCAGAAAATGCAAGAAAAACTGGTGCAGTGAAAAATGCGGAGTTTTATTGATTCGACATCAACTGTAAAAATATACTTGTCTGCCTGAACTATTTTTAATATCGCTAAAGTTAAAACCTTACAATGCTGGCAAACAAAATGTCATTGTGATCTCTCTCTATTTGTAATATTGGCATTTTTCCAACTTGGATTCAGTCACTATAAATGAATTATTGAGTTATTTTTTTTTTTAATATAATGATATATCTGTATCAAAACAGCTACATTATTAGAGACAAAAAAAAACATTTACATATCAAAAGAATACAAATGGTGAAAGTATCTTTATTAAAGTCATCAAAAAAATAAATGTATACATCAAATAATGATGATGTTCATTACCTTTGATAAATTTACTTAGTTCTCGAATGCTACATTTATACCTTTCAATCATATTCATTGAGCATCTAACAGTAGAATGGTTTTACATGGGCTACATTCACATTAAGATTAATTTCTGAAGTTCAGTGACCAATTCACAAGCATATGAATGTAGGTGATTCAGATAATTTGCTTCATAGTGAAAGATAGGTTGGCAGGAAACCTATCTTACACCAACAGCAGCTAAATCGCCAAGGCTGACCACAAGCTTTTTCTTTTGTTAGTAATGGAAGTATTTACAAGGCACTAAAAGGGCAACAACTCTAGAAGGATTATTTGATTCACTAATCTAAGAGAGGGAAATAGGGTTTAACGCCCACTTGACACAAACTAGGTCATTTCGTGACTTAACATATGATTCAATATTATTTCATTAATTCGCTTGTGCTTAGGGGTCTTTAGCTGTGTGAAGAAACCAGAGCCCCTGGGGAAAACCCATGATGTTGGACAGACGCCCCTGTTTGTTGTCACATACAAGCAAGGAACAGAAAGCACCCCACTTGACTCGATGACAAACCTTGTCATGCATTGCCCACATGTTAACCATTCACCCACCAAACCCCCTCACTAATTTAAATAATCCATATGAATTTCATAGAGATCGAATGATAAACAAGTGCAATAACTCACAAACTAAAATAATGTATATAAATTTCATACAAATTGAATAAAAACGTTTGTCATTGTGTTCACAATGTTCTAAAATGTGAACAAACACCATGCTACTAGAAATAAGTAACAGAAATTGTTGAAACTCAATAGACTTTTTTATCTCACAAATTTAAATAATGTAGATAAATTTCATGCACATTCGTTACACCAATTTGCACAATTCATATCAATTCCATACAGATCAAATGAAAAGGTTTGTACTTTGAAAACTTACAACATTCAACATAGCAAAAAAAGATTCACAATGCAAGAAGTAATCAACAAATTTTGCTGAAATTCTTTAGGCTTCTTTTTCGTTTTACTAATCCAATTAATGTACATACATTTTATGCAGATCAGATGACTTCAGTCATTGCTACTTGAGCAATTATAAGGTTCTTAAAAGTGAAACAAGGGCCATAATTCAAGAATTAATAAAAGAATGTTGCTGAAATCCAATTGTGTTTTCGTCTCATTATTGTTCACATCATTTTAAAAAGATCAGACAATAAATCTAATTAAATGTAGTCTGCCTAGTGTTTACAAGAAATCTAGCATTGATTAACAAATTTCATCTCGCTATTTTAACAACATCTTAAATAGATCACTGATAAATATAGTCTGCAGACGATGGGCAGACAATATACAAGTATAGGAAGTAGGATCTGAATCGGTTCAGATAGAAATTTAATGTGAATGCTACCATTTGCTACCATTGATTCATTCACACAATGCTTCTCAAAAAGGATTGACAAAACCTTCATATGGCAGGGCCCTTAAACAGACTGATCCATTTTGTCTGCTAAAAAGATTTCTAATCCTGCCACTGTGTGTTAGTGTATAAACATTTCTCCCAGGCCACAAAATCTTAGAAATTGTCAGAACCAGAGAACAAGTTACCAGTTATATCTTTCGGTTCATTTGCCATAACTTTATGCAGGATATTACATTTTTCATGTATCATAATCAATATGCAATGATTAATATTAACTGCAACAAATTGTAACTGAACAACAAGAGCCTGTTTCCATTCTCAAATTATTTTTTCAATCTCTTGCCAGCTGATGAAATTTCTGACATCACACTAATCATAATTAATAATCATGTCTGATTAATATCAGTTGCTGGGTCAAATACAAGCCAACAGTCAGGCTGATATTCCCTTGCCAACTGTTAGCCTAAGTAGAAAGTGTTCATCATTGAACTCATTTAAGACATTTACATATTAATAATTTCACCTCGATTAGAAGCAGAGTTATTATGGACAGCCAGCCAGATGGACAGCAGCTTCGTTTAGCTAGAAAATGCTCATCATCAAATGCAGTCCCGACATTCAACCAACATACATCTACACATTCGAAGCAGAGAAAAGTGTAATGGACAGACAGACAGACGAAACAATTTTAACTGTCCCTTTTGTCACAAGATTTTTTTAATTTATTTTATTGTAATTTGCTGCTGTTTTTGGATCAGATGAAAAATCTACTTGTTCATAGGATTGAGTAATCATAATTCTCCTACCCCAAATTGCAATAACAGGAATAAAAATTCCCATGGTTGACTCAAAATGACTGATGTATTTAACTAGAAATTAAGCGACATTCCACAAAATTATTGGAATAAATTTCTTTGCCACAGGTGCTATAGTATAACAAAGCAGTTACATGAATAGTTCAGACTACATCGTCGGAGTGAAAAACAAAATTTAAAGCCACTTAATGCATTGCAGCCATTTTGTGTTTGGGTTAATAAATCTGAGATCAATAATGGCGCTGTTTTCCACATTTGTCTCAAACCATTTATACCTGTAGTTTAATCAATGAAAACTTGGTGTAGACAAGTTTAAATGTTTGTCACCCAAGATACCGAAACTAGGTATTTTTTGGGTACCGCTAACTCAAATATGAACTGGTTTAACCAGGAAATTGACTCGGTCTTCTGCAGCTGACATAACCGTGACCGGTTTCTAATCAATAGATTCAGGTAATTTGTTGCACGTAATATAACGGTAAATACAACCTATCTGATTCTTCACCAGAATCTTATTGACAGAATTTTGAGCAAATTCATAATATTTTGGGTTCGTGCCGCCAAGAAAAGATAAGACAATTGTGGAAGTTTTCTGAATTGTCTAAAATTCAATTCTTCATGTCCTCAGTAAACTGATCAATCTTACTAAGTTCTAAAATAATCAACTAAGAACTATATATGTCCTGTATTGAGTTCACAAGATTTCATCACCATGAATGGAAAGATAAATCAAATATTTACAATTGAAAATTTAAACAATCCCACCAAATTTTAAAATTTGAATTATGCATTTTGTCCTGTATCCAGTTCACAAGCTTTTAAAGTAGATATATTCGACAGGGTTTTATCAACAATCCCAATGAGTTTTAACAAATCATTTGTTGAAATTTAATTGCCATGTATCTTGTTCAAAAGCTTTCAAAATGTAAACTTGGCTGTCGGTGAGGCAAGTAATAATGTATATGGCAAATCTATGATGACAAACAATAACTGCAAGCAAGAGTTTTCCGAAGACATATCAGTTATAAAAGACGTCTAATGCATTATCATTATCTAATAATAAGCCATAATCTTCCTATTAACTTATTCTTGTGTCCATAAAACAGGTCAAAATATGCATGGCTGAATAGGTAATTGCACTTTTAGCGTTCACCTGAAAATGATAATGCCTTTTGAAACTATGTTGACTTGAAATGTTAACACCATTCTCTCTTTCTTGATGCAAAGATGCTTTAATTTGGACACCTGAGATGTACTATACAATAAGTAACTACTTACTAAGTATACCACATTACATATTCATCACATTACCAGACATTAAAATGATATTGTACTGTCTGGAAGTACAGGTAAAAAAATCAATATGTCTGCTGATAAAGTACAAATGTTCAAGGTATTTAATGTACCGGTATGTAAGATCTTTCACAACTTAGAGTATATCGATATTTGTGGATCAGAAATTACCAAGGAATAGGGGGAGGAGCATCTTCCAAACAGCTATATTGAACTTCCTTCATGAGACAACTTTGACCACATACTGAACTTGCGCTGTTTGTATGTGTACAGTTAGCTCTGCTCAAGAACAGACACTAACCTAGCTAGTTGAATGACATTATATTTCCTTAATCAACAAATTTAGTTAAATCAGCTAAGTCTTACGGGCTCGATGACAGTTAGAGTGGCAGAACCCGAAATGCCCGAAAAAATTTCGAGTTTACAAACAGCGACGCCAGTCTTCCTCGAGAGGCGAAGGATCGGAGCTTACCATGTATGGAACACTCCCCAACCCCACCCCAAGAACACTTTGGAATATTTGATGGCTGCAAACACGTTTTCCTGCTATTTAAGCCTGTGAATAAAGCAACTTCAAACTGGTCTAAAATAGCCTAATTAAGGTGGCTGACTCGAATTCCAATCAATTGTTTTACAGTCCATGAAGAGGTCCATTAGGAGAAAATTTTGAAAATTTAACCGCCGCAAAGGCGTTTTCCTGCTATTCCAGGTTGTGAACACAGCAACTTGAATGTGGTCAAATATAGCCTACCTGGCTGACCCGAATTCCAAACAACCAATCAATCATTGCGGGGTATGAGGGCCTCACCCTACCGGGGAAAATTTTGAAAATTTAACCACCGCAAATGCGTTCTGTGCTATTCTAGCCCATGTAAGCAACTCCAAAAGTATCCAATGGTTATGTAACCGAAATCCCACTCTGAATTCCAACCATCCAGTCAGACTGTTGCAGCTGCATTCACAAATAATAAACGATGCCCGAAAAAGTAGAATGCATCCAGACAAAATGTTTTAATCTATAGTCAACTCAGTACAAATTAGTGGTATTCAATTAAAAGCAAAACTAGAAATGCTCGAAAAAAATTCATGTTTACAGACAGCAGCGCTGGTTGCGTTTTATTGCTATTCCAGCCCGTAAAATTAGTGTTTTATTAGATTTCAGGCACTTTAATTTGCCAAGTAGATGAAATAAAAATTTTTTTGTTCACTTTACCCATCTGCCCGAAAAGTCAGCTAGCCCGAATGTTAGGGGGCGGCTGCCCCCACCCTCTGCCCCCCTGGCTCGTACGCCTATGATATCATCCAAAATCTTCAACATTGAATACACAAATTATTTGTCAATTTAAATCAACATTGATCTTACTGGGAAAAGATGGGCTTCCGATATCCAATATTTAAGACAAAATAAACATTTTACCATTGGTACAAGAATGGTTTACCATAAAGTGTTTCAGCACCAGTTCTAGCAATAACCAGACGGTAGAAATTTGCATTCGATTGAGACCTATGGCTTATTTCGCCGAAAATAACTGATTTGAAATTAGAGTAAAAACGGAAACCATTGAATGTAAATCAGTTAAGATACATTCATATTACAGAATTTTATGTGTTGTGACCCACTTGTGTCAATTTCTAGGTCCTAAATGTTAGCGATTTAGCTCCTTTAAAAACACTAAGCATTTACTCCAATTCTATTTAATAAATTTGAAAAGGTTCATTCTTGGTGTGTATGACAGATGTTAATTAACAGAGCGTAGAACAACATTACCATACTAACTTTTAGACATGGTAGCCATTCAGTGCTGAGATCTATTCGCAAAGTTGATAGTTCTCTGTGTGCAGAATGCTTTGACCCATGTCTAGACAAGATGAAGGCAAGGGAATTAAATTAGGTGCATGTGTTTCAGTTGTTTATATTGCGTGATCGAGTTCAGGAATATAAATTGATTTCTCAATAATCATTGGTCTATGAGTTCAATAGTTCAAAAATACCTGAACATAATAACATAAAAGGTAACTAAACTAGACATTTACCTAATGAACATCTACATCAAGTTTAAAAATTCTACTTCAATTAAAAGCAGAGCTGTTATGTTCCATAGTCTTGACCAATCAAATTGAGTATCATTGCTTAGCAGAAAATTACTATCACTGTCAAGGTATATATTGAATCTATGCTGTGAGCTTTATCGTTCTCACCCAATAGAACCAAAATTATTGTGTTTCGAAAGTGTCAACCAATCAAATTGCTTATTTCTGCTTAGCCTTGGTGGAAAATGTGCATGATCGAACTTTGTCAAGGCATTCACCTAATAGACACCTTTGCCAAATTTGAAAATTCTACCACAATTAAAAGGAGTGTAATTGTGTTCCAAAGTCTCGACCAATCAGTTTGAAGTTTCTGCATACCCTGAGCAGAAAATTCTCATTATCAACGTTAGTCAAAGTACTCATGTCATAAAACTATACAACAAGTTTCATTACTCTCAGTTAATGCTACTCTTCAAACACCATCAAGGCATTCATCTAATAAACATCCACAGCAAGTTTGAACATTCAAGCTCAATGAAAAGATTTTCTGTGTCCCAGAAACGGATGAACGAACAGGCAGACAGGCATGCAGGCAGGCGAAAAGATTTTAATAATCTGGAAGACTAGGTGGGGGGAGGCATAATTTCCATAGGTGTCAAAATAACTTATAGACAAGATTCAAAACATCTTGACAAAATCCTCCTCTCTTGCACTGCATTTGTAACCATAATTTTAAATATCTGTGTGGTGGTTTCAAAATGTCCAATGTAACAACTTTAGTAACAAGTTGATCAAGTTATAGTACAAACCATCATTTAATATAGCATTATAATATATGTGTACGTGTCATGACAAACTGAGGACATGGACACTGACAGTAACATTATCATGTCACTTACATCTTAATCTGCTGTAATGTCATGTCGTCTGTGTCAATGAAGAAGTGTGTGTATATATATATATAAGATGACATCTCCAGAGATGACATTTCACGATGTTCAGCAAGATGTCTTCTAATTCCTATTAATAATGACATATAATCAAGAACAAAAAAACAGGTAATCGTAATATTACACAGGTTAAAAAGGTACAGGTTACGCCACCCAATTAATATTGCATAGACAGTTGATAAAGAGAACCATTTATCCATAAATATTTATGTAGACATACTGAGTCTCAATTAATATTACACAAATAGTTGTTATAGTGTATTACTGAGACCCAATTAATATTACACAGTCACAGACAGTTATCATTACTGACACTCAATTAATATTACTAGTACACAGACAGCTGTTATAGAGATATCATAACCAAGTCCCAATTAATATTACGCAAATATGTAATTTTTTACTTAGTCCCAATTATATTAGTTATTCCCTGATTATACATTCGTCAATATTGATACCATCAATATCACAATGATGAATATTGATGCTTTCTGTTGGTATGAACAGAAAAATTAGAACATTTTTTAAAGATACGTTCCAGTGTACAAGCTGGGTGATTTGATGATGTACTTTGGCTAAAAACATATTCAAACTTATTAATCTTAACAAATTCTGCTTCAAATCCGTCTCAAAACATGCGAGGGAATACCCCTACTCTAAAAAATCTATTAAAAGAGTTCATGTTTGTGTCATGTGACTTAGCTGACGCACTACCTAGCAAGCGGTGTAAAGTCGGAGGAGAATTCATTGCATACACAAGAAGATGTTTATCATACAATCGAAGCCTGATTAAATTCTCGGATCATCCACTCTCCACATCTTTTTACATGATTTTTATCTAATTCTTCATAAAGTTTATCAATATGTACATCAAGCGCTCAATCGCCACGTGCAACCTTTGACGTCACACAAGCAGACACTCCTAATCGCCAGACTACCGATTTGGGAAACCCTAACATTTTTGTCCTGATTGCGCTTCCTGGGTGTTTCTAACCGATATTTCTACTTTCCATATATACCAAAATTACCATACTTTTATTGGAAATAAGTACCAGATAAATACTTTTCTGGAAAAGGTATCTTTAAAACAATGGTCTGTGTTTAGGTAACAACCTTGGCTTATGATTGTGTCTCCCACAGAACTGTGAGACACTAGTTTTTTGAAAGTCCCAATCTATACACCATATCTTTTGCCATAATATTGTGACTTCAACATCTTTATTCTTTCCAATTTTTTATTATAGAACTTTGTCAAGTTTCATCACTCTCACTCCATTAGATCGAGTTATTGTGCTTCAAATCAAAGACAATTCAAACTACTGGTGTATATAGGATAATTAGGGATTCATTTGGACACTGTGTTGTCACTGACGTCTGATGGGATTAAGGTGTTTTCAATAATTGACAAAGCTCTTTTTATGAGCAGTCTACATTTGCGACTTTTGGTGAAGATGGATGATTTTATTTTAATCAGATTGGTGTAAACTTGTCGTTAAGCGCATAACCACTCGCTGCAAGTACAGAATATTTTTTTTATCATTTTATGTGCTCTTTAACGAAATTATCTTAAAAAAATAATATCAAAACCTCTGAAATAGACATAACTTAAATAAAATAATACAACAAATGCCATACTTTGCAGATGACAGTCTGATTCATTTGGTTGTTTGTATTGAAATATTTTTAAACCAATTGTTTAGATTAATGTAATATATAATTTAATATTGAATTATACACCAGAGAACCAAAACAACAAGCAGATATAACAATGGCAACAGCAATATTCTTAGGACTCATTTGACATAGAATTAAGACAACATATTTATACGTAGCACTAGTTAGCATATACTTTGGTAAAAGATTGGCAGGGAATGGGAGATATTCTACAGCTGGATTTTATACCAAATTTACTAGAGCATAAAGTGGGTTACACACAATTATGCAGCAAGAAAGAGTTGGTGATGATTTGATTATTTCTGGTAGGTTGTTTCACTGTTTAGGTGCAATAACTGAAACGATCTGTATCTGAACGATTTTAGCTTCCACCTTGGGCTACACAACTGATAAAGTCTGTTTGATCGGAGGTTACATGAGGAAACATCTATTTGCATAAGGTCGGATAAGTATTTTGGAGCTAAGCCATTCACACACTGATCAGTCAAGGACAGAATTTTGAAAATGAATCTTTCATTTATTGGCAGCCAATGGAGTGATTTCAGAACAGGAGTTATATGAGAATATTTTAATGATCTACAGTAGTAACAATTCGAGCTGCAGTGTTTTAATATTGGCACTGGATGTTTCAGCTAACAAGCTGTTACAGTAGTCAATCTTTGAGGATACCAGAGAACATACAATTGTGGCAGCTGCTTCGCACCTAATCAAATGACCAATGTTTCTGAGCTGAAAATAGCATTTTCGACAAATTTCATGAATGTGACATTCCATGCTTAGATTGGGCTCTAAGAGGACACCTAAGTTCTTCACAGTGTCCAATGGTGCAATTATTTCATCTCCTACAACCACATCATTTGAACTTGGATTTTTCAGATGAGTATTTGGACCAACAAAGATACCTTCTGTTATACTGTCATCCAATTTCAATCTGTTTCTTGTCATCAAGACTTTAATGTCACAATTTGATGTCAGAAAATTTTTGGGATGGAACAGTTTTTGAAATGGAGTAATTTGTAGTCAGCATAAGAATGTCGTCATCTGCATAAGAATGTCGTCATAGACCATGTTTATCGATTAGTTGTCCTAAATTCTTAGTATACATCACAAAAAGGACAGGTCCTTGGACTAATCCTTATGGAACTCCACCGTATAACTGAATCTTGCCTGATTTCACTTTATCTACTAGAATAGATTGGAGTCTATTAGTAAGGTGTGACTCAAACCAATTCAATATGATACCATCTAGACAAAAGTCATGTTTAGCTTAAGACACCCAAGCAGCCTGTGATGATTGATCGTGTCAAAAGCTGCGGATAAGTCCAAGACATTCGGATATCATTTGTCACTCTTAACAGTCCAGTTTCAGTGCTGTGTCCAACACGATATGCAGATTGGAATTCATCCATAAGATCATGATGAATCAGATGGTCCATAAGTTGAGACTTGACAGCCTTCTCCAGTATCTTTGAAAGAAAAGATTAAGTGGAGACTGGGCGGTAATTTGACAGGTAGGAAACCTCAAGATGAGGATTTAATAATACACGTAATGACTGGGAGAAGCACACTCACATAATCCCAGAGGAATTTAGTTGGAACAGGATCTAATTCACAATTTGTAGGCTAAATTTTTTTTTATTATTTTCTATACTTGATCCTCCATATAAGGTTTAAGAGACAGTGGAGACAGCACGAATTTGTGTGAGAGAGAGAAATGGGGTTTAACCTCCACTCAACACAAACTAGGTCATTTCGGGACTAACTTATGGTTTAATTCTAATTCAATAATTTGCATGCGTGTAGGGGTCTTTAGCAGTGGGAGGAAACCAGAGTACCCAGAGAAAACCCACAAGGTTGGACAGGCAACTCTACTCCTTGCCACGTACAACCGGGGATTTGAAACCATGCCAGTTAAACTCAATGGCAGGCCGTATGATACAGCGCGCGCACGCTAAGCATTCGGCCACACAACCCCCGCCCGAATTTGTGTTGTGATGTATATGTAGTGTCATTCCGTACGGATTTAATCAAGTCATCTCGGATTTTATCAATCCTTCTTTGAAAAAACTTGCAAAGTCATTTGCCAGGTTACAACCATTTTACTTGATTCTACTGAAAACTTTGAGTTTCTAAGTCACGCATATGTAGAGGACAAAAATGGAATGTCTGCATATTTTCACGCATCTCAAAATAGATCTACTGCAATCTCTGAATCCAAATATATTTTTTCTGAAATTGTAATTCTTAAATCAGTTTTATGGGGGTCTGTTACCTCTTTTATTATGGTCTCTAACTGAAAAAGTAGATTTTGTACATGATATCGTAAAAGACCTGATAACCTAGCCAAAGACCTAGTTTTTCTCAAACGTTGACAACTCATTTTGTCTGAATGATAGAGACTAATGTCAAATATGTTTTCTCCTACAATTAATCTGACAATTTGATAGGTTTTCAGAAATAGTTGATAATCCACAGCCAATCATATGTTGATTCCTATGCCTATGATCTCAAACTGCTCACGCATGTCTGACAGAAAGCAGAACCACTCACCATAGTGTTAATTATAAGAAAGTGTTAGTTATTAGAAAGTGTACCATTGATACCTTAGCATATATCATTAACTAGCAACAATAGTTCCTATTCATTATCATACAAGTGTACTGACTTAATTATGGCAATGTGAAATTTGTGGATCTGCAAAAGTAAGTTTCAGTTTCAGTTTCAGTTCCAGTATCTCAAAATGGTTTTGAGGTGACAAATGTATTTTTCAGTGTAATTTGGATATAGTTTCAAATTATTGGTTCTGTATTTAGCATCACATCTGTCAAATAACTCTGTCTACAAATGTCAGAGTACAAACACTTGTATGCGAACTTAATCAATATTATAATTGTGTCACACATACAATAAATTGTAAAAAGCATTTGTTCAAGAATAATAGTTAGTGTTCTTTGTATTCATGTGGGCATGGCAATATAAATTCAAGCAGTCATATTTCACAGAGTAGACTATTTTCAGACACATTTATCAAAACTTAACGGCAAATGAAAAAAATATGACCTTTTTTTCATAAAAAAATGCAATCTTAAAGTAGCTAAGACTCCAACTCAGTATTATACCAAGTCGTCGACATTGAAAACACCAATTATTTATCAATTTAAATCAACATAATTTGGTGTTGTTATCTAACTGGGGAAAGATGGGCTTCTAGTATCCAATATTCAAGACAAAGTAAACATTTTGCCATTAGTACATGGAAGGTGTACCATAATGCGTTTCAGCGGCATTTGTAACAAGTGACTTGAAGAACAAGGCTAAACATCATCGTTTAATATCCCTAAACACCAAAGTACATGAAATTGAGCAATTTGATTGAACATATCAAACACTTTATTCAAAAATGTCAAATTTGTGCTTTTGAAATTCCCTGAACTCACCACTGAAACAACATGGTAATCAATTTGTTGAAATTCATCAATTGTCTTAAGAGAATATGTCTCAATTCTCCTCTTCCCAATGCAACCAACCAACCATCCAGGTTGTATCTTGTAAATACGTCACAATTGCCCCCCACCACCCATGAAGCTACCTACCAAATTCTCTAAAATGACTACTTATGCACTATTAAAAGGACACTGTTGCCATCCACCAATTTTAAATATTATGTCACAAAATTGATTCAAGTATTCAAAATACAATTTTATGGATTCCAAAAGATTCGCAAAAATATAATAAATGAGTGGCAACAGCTACAGACAATTTTCAGCTCACTGATATTTCCTCTGAAGATGAAGAGTTATTAAATGAGATTGTGAGAGGATATCAGTTCAAAACCGACCATTCATAATAAAACCTGATAGTCAGAAAAAGCTAGAAAAATAGAAAACGAAGTCAGGGCATCACCTAGTTTTGATTAAATATCTGTCAATATTTTAATAAATAGTTGTAATTTATTCTGTAGTCCTATAAACAAATTATAATGTTTGTCTCACTCATATAAAACAAGCGGATGCCATGCAAGATATGCCCACATTTTGCAAGAAATAGAAAGAGATAAAGCCTAAAAAAACGAGATTTTTCGTATAATCTGGGGTCATAATCCAGGAACTTTAGATCCAATATGCGCAGGTATCAAATATCTTTTGGATATCAAAATTGGTTACAAATTCTGACCTTACAGGGTCCACATTGATTCCACAAGCTTGGTATTACGTACTTTTACACTACATGACATGCTTACGCAGAGTGGCCATATTGTCATGATTTTCACATTTAAACATTGTTGTAAATAATCCAGGAAGTTACATTCTGATATGCGCAAATAATGAAACGGACCAAGATCATTGGGATGTAAACATAATATTATAAGTTTCATCAAAATCTATTAAATTTTTACACTTTACAAGGTGCGGCCATTTTGTCAAGGAGTTTCGGTCCAATTGATCTCAACCATCATTAGGGTGTAACTGTGAAATATTTAAATGGTTTTTAAAATCGGATGAAAATTATGACTATTAGAGGGATACAAGCTAAAAACATCAGACAGATGGACTGACGGATATGGGTGACAACAATATTATATTCACATGAAAATGTGGGCAATGAAATATATTCCGTAGTCAATTGTTTTATTATGGGAATAAGGAATGAGGAGTTTATGAGTACATATCTTGGCTGTGTATATGAAAATTAAGGAAATTTCAAATATGCATTATTCGGTCACTGTGACATCGCTGACGTTTGAGAGATTAAGAATGCTTTTGATAATTGGCAAAATTGTTTTTTTTTTACGCTCTACATTTGTGACTTTGAGTGAAGATGGCTCAATTAATTTTAATCATAATATTGGTGTGAACTTACCGTAAAATGTATATAGTAACCACTGGCTATAACTAGTACATTTTGGCTATTTTATTTGTAATTTAAATAATCAATCTGAGTACATATTTGGATTGATTAAGCGACCAAGACAAAGTATATTCATATCGATATATATTAAAAATTCACGTCAATTACAATATTACTGTTAAAACAACAACATTCTGCTTCTACACTAAAACTATAAAAACAATATTTTTTTTATCAAATATTGTATTAACATTCATTTTTAATGGAAAACCTATACAGCAATAAGTACATCAGACGCGTTTTAATTAAAGGGACTATCCCGATTATATTAAACACACTCTCAAAAATTGAAGTCCGAGTATGTATGAAATTCAAGCGCTAAAATATAGAGGAATGGTGAATTTACCTTGTCTCAAAATTTCAGCTAAAAATATTGAGTCATTTTGACATGACCTTTTAAAAGATATATGACTTTCCAAATGATATGAGAGATTAAAATCCAGATATGATCTCCAGGAGCTTTATGTCCACTTCCACCAAGGGTAATATCGTCGAAAAATGCTTGCTGCTTTTTGGGTAAGACACAATGTCTTTGCTGGGAAGCGCCCACGGTGAATTTCATACAAAGGAAAAGTTCCAGGTGTTAGAAATGAAAGAATGGCAAGCGTGCGCAGTCTGGCCCACATTGCTATAATAATACGATTTAGGTTTTACTGACAGCAGGGCCCTTATATATTACAGGTCGATTAGATAGAGTTGATTAAATACTGACCAATATTTTAAGAATAGGTTGTGGGACAACAAAACAGCCAAATCGTCCGTGCATTTGAAAAGGGTTGTCTCATATTTATTCTAATGTAGGTATTATTGGAGACATTAACAAGTAAATTTCAGACAGTTCAGATTATAATTTTTACCAAATCGTCAATTTTAAAACAATCAGATGATAAATGTAGCGAGTAGAGTGTTTACCAGAAATTGTGGACAACAGACAGACAGTGATATATGACCACATTTCATGTTTCTGGTTATAAATTAATCTGACCAAATTATAGATAATTCTGATGACCCAGTACTGCCCTTAAAAACATGCTAACAACCTGCCCCACCACCACCAATTATAAGCTTCTCTAGCATTAAAATTGACGCTAGAAGGACTCTTGTTACCTTCGGTTTGTCAATACCCAGGCAATATCTTATTCCACAATCTATGCCATCTCCTGCACAAGAATTGGAAAGTCTTAACCACAGAAACCTCCATAAGATAGCTCTTGTGGCTTACAGTTTGCCACTACCCAGGCAATATATCAATCAAAAATCTATAAATTTATGCTCTACCATCATACAGGCTCTTGTGTCCTATGATTTGCTACTACCCACAACCTATGCCCCCCCCCCCCCCGAAAAAAAATTGGGGGTTGCTTCACCATCGAGACCTCCTTATTGGTTCTAAAAGTTCACAATCTATGCACCTCCTACCCGAAAATTTGAAGGAATTCACCATGGAGAACTTTAGCTATATGGCCCTCATTATTTTCCACCCACCAAAATTGCAAAAAGACATAGAAAAAGGTTCCAATATTTTTTCTACACACTCCATTAAATTTAAACTGATAGTAAATTTACCAATTTGCTAATAAACAAAATACTGTTTTAATGTATCGAAAAAATAGGTTAATAAAATATTTCAAAATAATAACTTTTATTCAATTTCAACCAGCTGCATACAGCAGGCATTAGAAATAGAATAACATAATAATAAAAAAGAAATCTTTCTTGATCATATAGTAGGAAATCTAGTATTAAGTGTTCATAAACAAAGCACTGATTTCCTGTTCTTAATTCTTTTTCTCCATTTTATTCAAATAACTCGTGTTTCTAAGCTAACAATCAGCCGTAATATATTAAATACTTCCCCTCACAGCGTGTGGTGTGGTTATGTCAAAGTATATGCACATAGATATATCTTTACTGTGGTATATTCACAGCTAACTATTCAAATAGCCAAATCCACATTTTTTACCCTACAGCTTAGTGTAGGTCATGCTTGATAAAGCAGATTTGTAAAATCATGTACATGTTAAAGGACTGTGGGAATATCTTAAAATTAATATATAGACAAGTCATAAATCATCTGAATCTATCAATTTGCATATCTCTTAGAAAAAAAGAGAGATTTTTTTTCTACCCTGTATTTGAAATTATATCACATTGAAAATATATGTTATTCATTATTGAAGAAAGTTTATTAATAAGAAAAAGAATAGCAGACTTACCTGTATGTATTCTGACATGTTGTTGAAGATGTGAAAGTTGTTTAAAACATTTATCACAGTATGAGCATTGGTGCCGTCGTAAACCATTATGAACCAAGTCATGCTGACTTAACTGCTGCTTACTCCGGAACGGCTTCAAGCATGTCGGACAATGGTGCATTTTATCCCTGGAGGATGTTGGTAGAAGGCTGTTTTGTTGGGCGCCGTTGTCATTTTGTGGCTGTGACTGTGACGTCGACACTGGAGGGGGTGGCAGTGGTGGTAAAGGTGGAAGATCTTGATCCCCTTCTCCCAACTCCTCCCTGTTGGCAGACATTAACCAATATGTCAAAAATAGTTTAAAATTCTGAAAGTATGGATCCATCCCAGCGAGCATATGTTAAAAGAAGACAGCTATACATAGATTGCTATTCAGTCAGCTAGACCTGCCAATCTGCTGCATAAACTCCCAACAACCTATTTACGTCTTTGAAAAAAATATGCAGACTGAAAAAAAATTGCTTTCAATCATAAACCTCTCTGTTATTAAAAAAAAATCCTTCCTTTCAATAGCCTATTTTTTATTGAACGCAGCTGTTGTGTAATGCAGTATTGAGATTGGACCACTGCTAAATTCATGTTCTAATTAAACCATAATAAAGAATGTTTATTTTCTTTCGGTATCAAAGCCGCTGAGAGAAAAAATAATAAAAAGGGGGCAGACTGACTAGTGTGAAGACTGAAGTGTATTATGCGTTGACCTGCCGAATATCTTATGATAATTTGGCAGCATGTAATTTGAATGCATGTTATGTGGGTCGTGTTATTTTTTAAAACATACCCTACGAACAAGACCAGTCATTCAACTAATAATCTCTATACAGCCGTGTGCAGTTATATACCAGATCAACGAATAAATATAGATATTTTTTTAAGGCTGTCTGAAATTGCATCTGTTTGATATAGTCTGTTTTTTTTATTATCTGTTGCTATGCAACTAACTCTCAAATACTGGATAACAATCAATAAAAAATAAAATTCTTGTCATATGAAGTGATTTGAATGATTTTTCATAATTAAATATTCAAATCTTTGTCATTTTAATTAAAAAAATTGCTTAACTCATGTCTTAAAAAATTTAAAATGAGTTAAAAGTGCTGTAACTGAATAATTGTAAGAATATAACCTGCATGTTTATTCATAAAATACAATAAAGCAACATTCAAGTAACACATTAATTCTGTATGCATGAAAAATTTTACATATATTTTTTTTTGTTAATAAAACGAGGTGTATTGTTCACCATGCAACATAAATTGATTCTTCAAAATGCAACAGAAATATGAATAATCGATCGATTTTATTTATAATATGTACAACATTGTAACATATTCAATAATACTTACCAAGTTTAGTACTTGGTCATGGCATGTAATTTCAAATTTATATATTTCATAAACTTAAATTAGGACTTGGAAAAGATTTTTCATTGATATGACAGTGTTCAAAAATATGTGTATACTGGGGAAGTTAACCCTACGCTTATGGTGTGATATTGCAAAATACTTTTCAATGGATTCCTCAAAAATGAGAGTCTTTAAAACTGTGATGTATAAATAATGATACATATAATAAATCCTTTTGTTTCAAGATTATAAAGATCCTCTTTTGTTTCAGAAAACTGTCCACCCGCACCTTCCATTTTTATAACTAAACGGTAATAATCGAAAAGAGGTATAATTTGTTCACCCTATAGCCATGAATATATCTATTTCAACTCTCAAATGTCAGCCTGACATAACCCATAAAATTTATGACTAAAAAGTGAACGACTCATTCTGAAGCAAGCGAGTGAAGAAAAAAAATTTCGTAAGATTATCGATTTGATAAATCCTTATATTATTTCTATATATATGCAGCTCTTTATTATAAGCATTTGTATAAATAATGACAAACTAAGTATTATATGCTGGTCGTGTTGTTCAGCCCTGAACATAATCAGAGAATGATATTAACCAGTCAGTTCTCTCATCGTGCACTATATGTACTAGGTCAGCTTGCCCTGGTCTTTTTTCATCTTTTTATGAGATAATTTGATATAGTAGGCTTTAACAAACACAGAGTGCACTTAGACAATTGGTGACATTAATAACTGAATAGCCACGATTCCTTATTGAAAGAGGTTTCAAAACGAAACAATCTCTGATCCTAAAATTATAGAAAATAACCAATGATTATATCTTATAGAGGTTAATTTTTGATAAAGTGGCTTGGTTACATGTGGGTGATCAAAAGTAATTTTCTATTTTTAACCACAACTGGGAGAATATCGTCTGCAGCAAAGCATTAGTGAAGATGTACTTTCACAAATTCGGGCAAGAGATGCAAGAATTTAATCTTATTTATGTAACAAAAATGGTATTTTCTTCATATGTGTCAATAGGAGAAAAGAATGCATTGTTGAAATATAATATATTGATGTCTAGCATTTTCTACTCCATTAAAATAATATGAGTAATAAAGCAGACCTATAAATTTAATATCAAAACTTAATATTTATATTAGTCAAAGGTGTTTTTCAGGGTTTTTTCCATTTTATTGTTTTTTTGTCAACAATAAAGTCTGGCAGTTTGGATGCACTGGCAATTTAAGCTGCTGATAGTCATATGAACTTTTATGAAAGCCTAATCCAAGCTAAAATTTTAGCAAATTAGTCACTTGACATTCAATAAATAAATCAACAGCAGATATAATCTCCAGCCTTTGATTCAATTGGATTAAAAAGTGGCCTATCAAAATATTATACCAATCGCTTCATGACAGCCCTGTCTTGTTTATATCACTTAAATGGGGATCAGCAGTTTTCAAGTTTAAAAAATGCTGGTACATCCCTCTCCCACCAATCCCGCACTGCATTTAACAACGCCTACAAACAATGTTTTTTATTTAATTTTTAGTTTGATAACGATGGTCCACCTATTTCTATAATATGACACTGATCACAGCTATTCAAATTAACTCCTCGACAACCCTGTTAAGAGCTAGTCTTTAGTATAATTTAGTTTCACTAAATTTAAATTTATACAGACAAATTGTGACATATAACGTCACTACTTTGGTCTTTAATGATACATTATCACATTCCCACAAAAGTATAATTGCTGAGTTATTTCCAATTTTTGTAATTATGACAAGCGGATCAAAAACGATTCGTGGGGCATAGGGAAGTTTTGTCTGATTAAAATGTATAGAGAGCGATTTGAAGCAAACTTTTGATAAAAAAGAAAATCAACCCATATTTCAAGTTTCATCAGAATCGGATAAAAATTGTTACCTACTGGATGTTCACAATGTTAATAGACCGAGGCGACGACAAGATAAGCCCACATTAATATCTAATATATCGCAACAGAAAAATTTCCTTGAAAATATTTTTTTTTTTTGACCGTTAAAAATATTGTCGTCAGATACTTGTTTTCTGTTCACAGATTAATGTTGGTTTTCCCAGATTGGGATTCCAGGAAATCCACGCAGCCTGAAGGATGGAGTCCAACTCCAACCATGAAACTTTTCAATGGGTTTTCGGACAACTGGCTTCATTATGTATAACAATTGCTGTCAAACTAAATCGGGCAGATTTCGATTTGACAATTTATACGTATTTTTGAAACATGTTTCGAAGAGTTTTCGACGTTCATAAATAAAAGTATGGTGCTAAGACAGCCTTAAGTTAAATTTTAAAAGTTCCTACTATTAATTAGAACAAGTTATGCTGACATTTTACTACTTTAAATCTTCCTTGTGCAAAAAAGGAAAATTCAACCTTTCGAGCTCTGAGATCACCAAGAACAAATGTGAATTTAGCAAGTTTACATTTTTATTGAAAGAGTGATTACTTTCGATCATTTTTAGCAGAATTACATGATACAAACATAAGTTGCCAGGCAACGAAACATACTACCACAGCAGCTAAAGAGTTGTCGCATTTTCTTACTTTTTTCAGTAATGAAACATTTATAATACCCTGAAATCTGAATAAGATTAAAAACTCAAAAAGTAATAATCGTAAAATCATTAGAATTTGTTTGGTTTTTATAATGCTAACGCTAAGTATACGAAACATTTAAAACATGGATTTAGCTGTTCAGTTAACCTCTGAGTATCAATCTGAAGTCAATTGGATGATAAGTTTGGCCTCTAGAGCGTTACAAAAGATTTTTCAAAGTGATCAAGGGAGATAACTCTGGCACTAGTTATCAGAATTGGCTGAAAATCAATAGGCTTCATCGTCTCATGACCTTAAATACTGTGTATAAATTTAAAGTCAATCGGTTATTAACTTTGGCCTCTAGAGCGTCCACAAGATTTTTTGAGGTGATCAAGGGCCATAACTCTGGCAGTAATTATTGGAAATCGCTGAAAATCAAAAGGCATCTTCATCTCATGACCTTAAACACTGTGTATAAATCTAAACTCAATCAGATATTAACTCTGGCCTCTAGAGCGTCCACAAGATCTTCTGAGGTGATCAAGGGCCATAATTCTGGCAGTATATCTGAAATCGCTGAATATCAAAAGGTTTCTTCTTCTCATGACCTTAAACACTGTGTATAAATTTACGGTCAATCGGATATTAACTTTGGCCTCTAGAGCGTCGACAAGTTTTTTTGAAGTGATCTAGGGCCATAATTCTGGCAGTAATTATCGGAAATTGCTGAACATCAATTGATTTCTTCGTCTCATGACCTTAAACACTGCGTATAAATCTAAAGTCAATTGGATATTAACTTTGGCATCTAGAGAGTTCACAAGATTTTTTTAGGTGATCAATGTGGGCGTATAAAAATAGTAGTGCATTCACTTTGACCCTGAATATCTCAAAAACACCCAAACGTCTGACTTCTTACCACTCGGCATCGTATTCTACGCAAAATTTTACAAAAGAAAAGTTGGGTTTGATTTTGTGCCAATTTGATGGACCCTTCAAGCACTGAGCCGTTCGTATAAGATGATTAGTCATCAGCATCCCACAACCTTCAAGTTGTTTGGAAGGCATAAGGAAAAATAACTACTTGGAATGTCACTTGTCAGAAGATTCATACCCTGATGGGCTGATTACAATATCTCGGCAAGGCAGGGTCGCTATTCTCTCATCCCTGTAAGGTTTGTACAACAATCTTTGCCTACCCCAATCAGCTGCTGTATGTTAAACGAGGCTTATACATCACATGCGCTTAGGGACCTTTTGGAGTGGGAGGCAACCAGAGGACTCGTAGAAAACCCATAAGGTTGTCACGTAAAACCGGGGATTCCAAACCACGCCAGTTGACTCAATGACAGGCTTAATGATACAGCGCGCAGATAATAAAATATTCTCCGGACGGAAGGACGGTTATCAGAAAATAAAATAATAGGATGATGAATGCAAATGTGTTATCAAAGTATCTTGAACAGTTTTTGAGATATGCTCTAGAATAATAATTATATACCAAAAACTCAAATGTAGTAAAAATTCAAAAATCATTCAAGAGAGAATTATGTTTCCATGGAAACACAAAAATTATTAAATTCAAAACAATTCTAATTAGCAAAAGGCATAACAATACAGTAATAGGATGAGGGTAGAGTTTTAAAAAGACATTATGACGAATCGATTACGAGAAATGCTCCGATAACAAAACTGTACAAATTTGTTTCCATGAAAACATAAAATGATGAAATCTAGAATATCAGAACTAACCCCAAATAGCTATGCCTTCACTCAGGTACCCAGATCAACTGGCATTGGCAGTTTTGTTGGAGAAGTTTACAGAGATTCTCTTTATATTGAAATAGTACCAGACCATCGTATTTCTTTTGGATCCCTTGACTTGAAATTGCACATGTTGTTTGCCTGTATTGACCTCCCACATCAGTAAAAGTCAGAGTATTGTGCAGGCGGGGATCCAGAGGGGGGGTCCAGGGGTCCGGACACCCCCCCCCCCCCCTGCCCAGGCTTGAATATTTGAAACTTAAATCTATGCGATTAAATTGGCGATTTTTAGACCTGTAATTTTGGAATTTACCTTCCGGAAATACATCAGAATGCACCAAATTGAATCTAATTTACCAAATTTTCTGGGGGAGGGCCCCCAAACCCCCCCTTAATTGGTTGAGCGCAATTAGTTAAGAAATTATCAAAAAATCCTGGATCCGCACCTGATTGTGTCAGATATTGAAGATGATCTTTCCTTATTTTTTACAGCCAAATCCAAAACCAAATTAGTTATACAGGAAATAATTTTAAAAACTGAATTACAGGAAAATAATTAAGCTCTTGAATTTTCATGGTTTCAGTGTAACTCACAAATCAGGTCACATATTAGACTGGCTTCTTACGCCTGAAAAATGTACTGTTGTTGACAGTGTAAATGTTAGTGATATTCAAATAACAGACCATTACCTTATTTCTTCCACATGCAATTTTGATAAACCAAAATTACAAACATAAGCTATAACTATCAGAAAGCTTAAATCCATAGACAGAGGTGAAATTTAGAAACAATCTTAAAACTTCAGATCTTTTATGCAACCCTCCATCTTGATGAACTATATATATGTTGTGCCTTGAACAACACGCTAATCACTGTTCTTGATAAACACGTACCAGTTGAGGCAAAGGTGGTGCTTCTTCATCCTGCCAGATGGTGGTACTCTGAAGATGTAGCAAAGGCAAACCAAGAACGCAGACATGCAGAACACAAATGACCAACAAATGTACAAGGAAGCTAGGTATAAGTCTAAATCAAAGCACTGCGTCAAAAAACTAACCAATGCCTCACGAACACCTAGTCAGTGTTATTCATCTATAGAATGCTTATTACGCAACACCTCAGAAACCGTATTTCCAGATTCAGATAACAACGTGGAGCTTCTACTTCTAACATGTTCTCAGAATATTTCTAGGTATAAGTCTAAATCAAAGCACTGCGTCAAAAAACTAACCAATGCCTCACGAACACCTAGTCAGTGTTATTCATCTATAGAATGCTTATTACGCAACACCTCAGAAACCGTATTTCCAGATTCAGATAACAACGTGGAGCTTCTACTTCTAACATGTTCTCAGAATATTTCTATATTTGATATACTAAGGAAGCAACTATTTCAGTGCAATTCATGAGTAACTGAAACTTTCAGCACTACAACCTTGTGATAATTTTCTAATTTTGGGCTTTATTCTGATGATGAAATTGTAAGGATAATAAATACATTCAAAAAGACAACTTGTCTACTTGATTCCATACCAACCAAACTTTTAACACCTAAATCTTCTTCTGTTGATCATTACAATAATTATTAACACCAGTCTGAAAACAGGTTATTTTCCAGAATTATTTAAACAGGCTGCAGTTAGACCTCTAATCAAAGATTCTCATAAACAGTTCTGAATGAATCAAATCCTGTTAAAACTGGACTGTGGTGTGCCCCAGGGTCCATAGTTGGGCCTGTGTCGTTTGTCTTAACACAACATTCTGCACACTGATCAGCAGTGAATATTCGCTAGGCCGCTACAATCACTGATAAGGATGACATCGATGCGACTTAATTAGTCCCCCATATTAACTTTTTTCTTCCGACAAATTAAATTCTAAAACATTTTTTGTATGTATTAGAAAAACAAGTAAAGACGTTTGAAGTATTTGTAGTTAAAAAGTATTTCCTATTTAGTGTAAATAGGTATTAAAATGCCCGGAGCAGTTACGTGTTACGTAAAGAATGCACGAGCCTTTGAGCCAATGATTGCCGCCATGAGATGTCAATGCACGTGTTGAGGACAGTCATCTGTGACAGAGATAATTCGTATGTATTTCTCTGTTAAACAGATTGAACACTCTGCTCTAGATCTGTAAAATTGTGGATGAACGAGAGTAGTGGCAATATTTGACACCTCTTGACAGTTGAGGCCTGTAAGCGGCTTGTGTGTTCCTTGGTATTCTGGAGTACTGCAACAGTGATTTAATTCGAATTCCCCAAAACCTCTGTGCACAACTTCAAAAAATTCAAAACACACACCGCCATACAATAACAAAAACACAAAAGTACTCTGACATAACTCCCATCTTAAAATTACTACAATGGTTACCCATAGAAGCCCGGATAATTTTCAAGATTCTAACATTAGTTTATATGCGTCAACACGATCTTTCCCCATCTTACATCACATATCTCAGTCAATCATATCAACCAACTCGACCACTTCACTCACAAAATAAGTCTTCATTTTTTGTCCTACAAGCTAAACTGAAATCCCATGGGGATAAAGCCTTCAGTGTCTGGGGACTGTGTTTGCGGAATAACGTACCATTGAAGATACAGAGTTATCAAACATTATAGCTGTGTTCAAATCCAAACTCAAAACTTTTTTGTTTGTTACTTATTAAGGATTAGCTATTATCTTCAATGCGCTTAGAACATACAATATCGATGGAGTGAGCGCAATCATAAATGTACATTTTTATTATTGCTAATTATTAAAATTGTCACCACAATTACTTAACAAAGGGAAGAAACTGTAGAAGTAATCATCAGAAATCCATGAAAATATTTAAGCCACGTCATTTCAATAAGCTAGAAAACAGACCACTTGGCCTTACCCATGTCGTAATCAACATCATTAAAAATTTAAAAACAATCCTTTGAGACAAGCTGAAGATCTCAAGTGGAAACCTATTTGTATTATGTACAAGTCTGTAAAATTAAAACGTATTCATTTCCTAGAGATGGGGTCAGGTGATAAGAAAAGATTGATCAGATGGTAATAAAACATAGATTGCCAGGCAACAAGAACAAGGTCATCAGCATGAGCAGTCCAACAATTAATTTGTCGTGATGGGGTCAGGTGATAATAAAAGATAGATTACTGGGCAACAAGAAGGTAAGTCATCTGAGCAGTCCCAATATTTTTTTTTCTAGAGAAGGGATCAGGTGAAAATAAAAGATAGATTACCAGACAACAAAGATTTTTCATATTGATCAAAGTTAATAACTTTAGCCTGTAGATTGCCCATGAGATTTGTTACAATTCCACCAGTAAGTATTGGAAATTGTTTAAATCAATAGGCTTATTTGCATCATGAACATAAGCACAGATGGATAGATAGGTTGCCAGGCAACAAGACATATGCCAACAGCAGCCAAATTGTCTGGAGTTGACACACATATTTACTTTTGTCGATTAGGAAATATTTATAATTCACTAAAATCTTATAAAGCCTTCAGTGTCTGGGGACTGTGTTTGCGGAATAACGTACCATTGAAGATACAGAGTTATCAAACATTATAGCTGTGTTCAAATCCAAACTCAAAACTTTTTTGTTTGTTACTTATTAAGGATTAGCTATTATCTTCAATGCGCTTAGAACATACAATATCGATGGAGTGAGCGCAATCATAAATGTACATTTTTATTATTGCTAATTATTAAAATTGTCACCACAATTACTTAACAAAGGGAAGAAACTGTAGAAGTAATCATCAGAAATCCATGAAAATATTTAAGCCACGTCATTTCAATAAGCTAGAAAACAGACCACTTGGCCTTACCCATGTCGTAATCAACATCATTAAAAATTTAAAAACAATCCTTTGAGACAAGCTGAAGATCTCAAGTGGAAACCTATTTGTATTATGTACAAGTCTGTAAAATTAAAACGTATTCATTTCCTAGAGATGGGGTCAGGTGATAAGAAAAGATTGATCAGATGGTAATAAAACATAGATTGCCAGGCAACAAGAACAAGGTCATCAGCATGAGCAGTCCAACAATTAATTTGTCGTGATGGGGTCAGGTGATAATAAAAGATAGATTACTGGGCAACAAGAAGGTAAGTCATCTGAGCAGTCCCAATATTTTTTTTTCTAGAGAAGGGATCAGGTGAAAATAAAAGATAGATTACCAGACAACAAAGATTTTTCATATTGATCAAAGTTAATAACTTTAGCCTGTAGATTGCCCATGAGATTTGTTACAATTCCACCAGTAAGTATTGGAAATTGTTTAAATCAATAGGCTTATTTGCATCATGAACATAAGCACAGATGGATAGATAGGTTGCCAGGCAACAAGACATATGCCAACAGCAGCCAAATTGTCTGGAGTTGACACACATATTTACTTTTGTCGATTAGGAAATATTTATAATTCACTAAAATCTTATTAAGAGTAACAACTCATTAAGTAATTATCAGAAAATCATTGGAATTTGTTTGGCAGATGCTAATGTTTAGTCGACAAAACATTTCATATCATGGATTTAGCTGTTCAAGTTATCAGAAATCATTACAAATCAATATACCTGTTCGTCTCAAGACCTTAAACTCTGTGTGTCAATTTAAAGACAATCGAAACAATTATATATGGGTGTAAACATAGTGTATAAATGTAAAAACAATCAGATGAAAACTATGGTCTTTAAAGTATCCACAAGATTTTCAAAGTGATCAAGGGATATAACTCTCGCAGTAATAATTGGAAATCTTTGAAAATCAACAGGATTCTTTGTCTCATTTACAGTTTACGGCAAGTTGACAAAATGACAGACTTTATAATGCAATGCACATGCGCTAACAACTCTGCAATCCATGTGGTTTAACATCCACTCGACACAAATTAGGTAATTTTGGGACTAACATATGGTTTAATTTTATTTCAATAATTCGCTTGTGCTTAGAGGTCTACATCAGTAAGAGGAAACTGGAGGACCCAAAGAAACCCACAAGGTTGGACAGGCGACCCTACTCCTTGTCACATAAGAGAGTCTGCCAGGCACGATACGCCCACATTTTCAAGAGATGATATTATCAAACTTTTTTTAATTGGGGCCACAACCTAAAAAGGCAATTTTTCGTACAATCAGGTGCCATAATTCAGGAAGTTACGATTCGATATGTGCAAATATCGAAAGGAACCAAGATCTTTGGGTAAAATACATGCATGTCAAGTTTCTTCAAAATCGGATTAAAATTGTGACCTATACATGGTCAACAACCTTCATATACCATATTTTTACAATAATTGCGTACAAGCGGCGCCCATTTTGTCCAACAATTTTGGTCCAGTTTTCACGGAATTGGAACTCAACCTTCATTACGGTGTACCGGTGATAAATAAGCAAGATCTTTGAGTTATAAACATGCATTTCAATTTTTCGGATTAAAATTGTGACCTGTACAAGTATGGCGGTATATTAGTGCCAAAATTCTAACATGCTATCGTCTAACTTCTTACTTCTATTCATGTAATTTCCAACCTCCATTCATGTAACTTCTAACTTCCATTCATGTAATTTCTAAATTAAGACAATGTATAATTCAACTTCTTTATTTGTTCAGTGTAAATATCAATTCTATTTCATCTTATTTCTATTATTGGGGCGAAAAATATCTACTTCATTGTGGTATTACATGTTAAGCATGAACGGCAAACAAATTTAGAATTATGATACTTCTACCTGGCAACCATCATTATGATGTCGTTTGGTGTCGCCACCATGTGCTCAGTTTGGTGATTGAGCACCTGATCGGGACCATTCTATTGATACAAACGACTCGCTCTTCATCAGATTGAGTGGCTTGCCTGAGTGTTAAAATTGAAAACAACATCGGGAGAGAGAGAAGGGGACATGGGGTTTAACATCCACTCGACACCAACCAGGTCATTTCGGAATTAACACCGTTCAATTGTATTTCAATAATTCGCTTGTGCGTAGGAGTGTTTAGCAGTGGGAGGAAACTGGAGGACCCGGAGAAAACCCACGAGGTTGGAAACCACGCCAGTTTATTCAATGACAGACCTTATGTTACAGCGTGCACGTGCAAACCATTCGGCCATCCTACCCTCTAAACAACATTGAACGTGATATAAATGTATGGTTTGCAAATACTATTTCGAATACCGTGGCTAAGTGGGTAAGACGCAGGCTCGCTAGGCTGTGGGTCGGGAGTTCGATCCCGGCATGGGTCGAAAAAAGTTCATCCAGATTTTCTGGCGTGGTTCCCCCTTATTAGTGTCTTGTCGTTCCGATGGGATGAAAACCCGAGGTTCCATGTACATGTTGGCGTGCACGTAAAAGATCCCGTGACCGTTAGACTTCGATATAAGTCCAGGTCGTAGATCCGCTCTCTGGGCAATATTTCTCTAAAGCACACTGAGTGGCGTATGTCCGTCTCTATTAGCCCGGTTCGGAACAAAACAGTAGGGCGTTAAACGGGATTTGGAGAATTTTATTTTATTTTTTTTACGGTTGAGCCAATAATTAATATTTATATGCAGTTGGTCTATATGAACACAGGGTATAAATGTTATGAATAGGCCTACACAGATACTGAGTTTAATACTAAGTGACTCCTCTCTCTCGCTCTCTCTCTCTCATCATTCTCATCACGCCTTCCAACCTTCAACCAAACGAAGAATGGGTCGAAGAATGGGTCGTTTATACCAAATAATAGTCCCGATCAGGTGCGCAATCACCCAATTGAGCACGCAGTGGCGACACCAAACGTCTTCATATAAATTCTAAATTCGTTGATGTTGATGCTAAACATGTAAAGCATCTATTAAGAAGACATTTTTCGTTTAAATAATAGAAACAAGTTGGAACAGAATTGAAATTTACACTGAACAAATAAAGAAGTTGGGTTATACATTGTCTTAAATTAGAAATTACATGAATGGAAGTTAGAAGTTACATGAATGGAGGTTAGAAATTACATGAACAGAAGTAAGAAATTAGACGATAGCATGTTAGAATTTTGGCACTAATATACCGCAATATACAAGGTCCACAACCATATTTTTACACTATTCGCAAATGAAGTCTTCAACACAGTGTAACGGTGATATAATCAAACGTTTTTTTTAATCGGGTAATATTTGTGACCTCCAGCTAATAAAGGTAATAAAGGCAATTTTTTGTACGATAGGGGCCATTTTGTACAATAGGGGCCATGATCAAATATTGGAAGCAACCAAAATCTTTAGGTTATAAACATTTATTTCCAGTTTCATCAAAATCGAATGAAAATTGTGACCTCTACAGACTCTACAACCTTGATATACCATATTTTGACACTATTCGCGTACAAGCAGCGGCCATTTTGTACGGCAATTTTGGTCAGATTTTCACGAAATTCAAACTCAACCTTCGTTAGGATGTATCGGTGATATAATTAAACGTTTTTTTAATTGTGACCCCAGGAGGGACCACAATCTAAAAAAAAATTGGAAATTCAGGTGACATAATTCAGGAAGTTACGATCCGATGGGCGCAAATATCGAGAGGAACCAAAATCTTTAGGCTATAAACATGCATGTCAAGTTTCATGAAAATCGGTTTAAAATTATGACCTCTATAGGGTCCGCCAAGCTAAAAGCTTATTTTTTGTACAAACATGGGCCATAATCCATGAATTATCGATCTGATACATGCCAATAACGAAAATAGTCGAAATCTTATGGGGATAAACCTGAATTTCAAGTTTTGTCAAAATCGGATTAGAATTGTAACCTGTAGAGAGTCCACAAACAATTGTGGACGGATGGATGGATGGATTTCCGGACGGAAAGGGGTGACGGCATAATACGGCCACATGAAAACGTGGGCATATAAAAACCGGTGAATGAAAGCCAGGGCAGTTGACTCAATGACAGACCTTATGATGCAATGCACATGCTAACCATTCTGCCATCTAACCCCCTTTAAATTGACGAAAAGAAAGCCACCAGGAGGAGACAGAATGAAAGTTTGTGTTATTTGTTGACTAACTTAAACAGTAACTGATACCAAATAGATAGTGGATGGTAACAATTGAATTGTGGGAAAGGAACCCTGGAATTCGTTTTTCATTGCTGTTTTCAGAAAAATTCCATAAAGTTATGATGTGAGAGAGAGAGAGAAAAGTCATTTCAGGACTAACACATGGTTTTTAATTCTTTTATTTCAATAATTCAGTTGTGCGCAGAGGTCTTTAGCAGTGGGAGGAAACCGGAGGACCCGGAGTAAACCCACGAGGTTGGACAGGCGACCCTACTCCTTGTCACGTACAAACAGGGATTCAAAACACGCTAGTTTACTCAATGACGGGCTTTATGATACAGCACCCATCAAGTTCTGATGTAGACCATAACAAATGTAAACTGAAAATCAGCCTAATTCTGTATTTTACAGTATCAAAAATAACCGAGATCTTGGGGATATAAACATACATTTTACGTTTCATAAATTGGATAAAAGTTGTGACACCTAGAGTGTCCAAAAAGGTGATATTAGACACTTTTACACAATTTGTGTAACTTTTTTAAAAATTGGATAAACATTGACCTCTAGAGGGACCACAAGCTAAAAATATGATTTTTCATACAATCAGCAAATATATTCCAGGAAGTAACAGTCTGTTAAATGCAAATAGTGGCATATACTGAGAGAGGGAGAGAGAAATGGGGTTAAAAGTCCACTCGACACAAACTAGGTCATTTCGGGAGTAACATATGGTTTAATTTTATTTCAATAATTTGCTTGCGCGTAGAGGTCTTTAGCGATGGGAGGAAACAGGACCACCCGGAGAAAACCCATGATGTTGGACAGGCGACCCTAATCCTTGCCACGTACAACCGGAGATTTGAAACCACGCCAGTTGACTCAATGGCCGGCCATATGATACAGCGCGCACACGCTAACCATTCGGCCATCCACCTCCCCCCCCCCCCATATACTGAGATCTTAGATTATAAACATACCTTTCAAGTCTCATAAAAATAAGACAAAAATTGTGACCTATAGAGTACTCACAAACTAAAACATGCTATTTTGCCATAATCCCGGAAGGTGTGGTCCTATATATGCCAATATCGAAAAGAAGAGAGATCTTTGGGATACAACCCAAGTCAAGTTTTGTCAAAATCGGATTAAAACTGTAGCCTGTAGAGTGTCCACAAAGAAATATGAATGGACACACAGACCCACTGACACACGGACTAACAAGGGCGACAACAATATATATATAAAACTTTAAAAGTTACTCTATAAAGTAAAACAATACTAGACTAGAAAGTAGAAAGGTCCGTTATTAATAATACTTCTACTGAATACAGAATTTTTTTTTAATAACTTAGGTAATGATGTACAGCCAGCATATTAACTGAAGCGTGCCGTCAATTCACATCAGCTTGTGCACAGTGATAAGATGTGTAGTTCCTGTGACGTCACGCATCAATCCATAGGATTAAGGCGGTAAATTGAGATGTGCTTCTGTGGTCCTGACACATAACATTCACATATCAAATAATCAGATCTGAAGTGTGTTTATAATAAATACTGGATTCCAGTACATATGATTTTGATATGACAATTTCATGTGCTGTTTATGAACTGAATTGATAGCATAAGCTATGCATGAGAAACAGTCACATGAACAAAAAACACACCTCCCTATCAAGTCCATATAATTTTTATCTTTGTCCATGAACTTTCCTGATAAAAATTGGGTATCAATATTTGGTTCATTACAAAATAATGCACTTAAAACAACTAAAGCCTAGCCTATTACAAATGGTCACAGATAATCTATTATATAAAAAAGTCTGTTTATTTTACATGTACAAAGGAATGACTGAACAGGAATGAAATGTGGTTTAACATCCTTGTGTTCTGCTCCAACTGTTCTGCTACAAATGCTCTGATGGATGACTGAACAGAAAATTTGGTTTTAAGGCAACAGAACATACACCCACTAACAATTTCTTCATCTATAACAAGCATTTTAAGAATATTGCTGAAGCAATACATGTCACCTACTGACCCCTAAGAGGCTGATACTGCCAAGTCATTTCTGTGAATAAATAATTTCGGGATACTGACTTTTCACTCAATTAGTCTGTAACTATCCTTCAGTCAAATACTAGTACCTCAAAGTTTACCAAAATATTTTTGGGGAAAACAATAGTTTCATTCCTTTTCCGTCAACAAAATGCCAGAAAATACAAACTTAATCTGCAACTATATATACAACAGTTTGCCAAATCTTAATCAATACCTCAAAGTTTAATCTAAAATAGCTTCTGGAAAACATTCTCATTGATTAAAGACAACAAAGGGCCATATAGTCAGGTCAAAATACAGTTTAACTTTTACCCCCCCCCCCCAAATTGCTACAAAAGGTTTCTCAGTGACAGTTAGGGGGGCCAGAATCCGAAATGTCCGAAAAAAACTTGGGTAACAGACGGGGACGCAGAACTTCTGCCAGAGCAAAGGAACGGAGCTTATTGTGTAAGGACCCCCCCCCATCCCCCAAAAAGACCCACACCCCTAACCCCCGCAAAGAACATTTTTGAAAATTTCATGGCCTCAACCATGTTTTCCTGCTATTTCAGCCGCTGAATACAGCAACATCAAAGTGGTCTTATAGCCTAGAGCATTCACAAGGTTCAACAAAGTGAAACAAGGGCCAAAACTCCAGGCATAATTAACAGAACATGCTGAAACTCAATAAGCTTCTTTATTTCACTAATTCAAATGATGCATAAACAAGGGTCAAAACTCCAGAAGAAATTAACAGAAATTATTGATATAAAATAGGCTTCTTCATCTCACTAATGTAACCAAGATATCATGTGAACAACAGACAGCCAGATCAACAGACGAGGGCGATGTCACAGTACTGCACTTGAAGGGATTGAAATAAAACTTCTTGCTGCTGGTTGACTATACACTACAATGACAACAAGGTGCATCACCAAAACACAACACCGCATGTTTGTCAGGTGAAAATGAAAAATGTGCCTGGTATTATTTCCAGAGCCTTTGAAGTTATAAAAATAGGTTGCCAGGCAACGACACATTCGCCCACGGTAGCTAAATCGTCCGGGCAGTCAACAAGAGTTGTCGCATATTAAGTAATTATCAGAAAATCATTAGAATTTGTTTGGTTTTTATAAAGTTCTGCCCCATGCTAACGTTTAGTATACGAAACATTTAATATTAAGGATTTAGCTGTTAATTATCGATTTTCAAGAAATTAAAACTCAACCATCATTAATGTGTAACAGGGATATAGTCAAACGTTTTTTTAATTCGGAATAAAATTGTGACCTCCATAGGATCTACAAGGTAAAAAACATGATTTTTCGTACAATCAGGGGCCATAATTCAGGAAGTTATGGTCCAATGTGCCCGAATATCGAAAGGAACCGCGATCTTTGGGTTATAAACTTACATTTCAAATTTCATCAAAATCGGATTAAAATTGTGACCTCTACAGGGTCCACAAACTTGATATACCATATTTTTACACCATTCGCGTAAAAGTGGTGGCCATTTTGTTCAGCAATTTTGGTCCGATGTTCATGAAATTCAAACCGAAGATTCAATACAGTGTAATGGTGATATTATCAAACGTTTTTTTAAATCAGGTAATAATTGTGACCTCCAGGCGGACCACAAGATAATAAAGGCGATTTTTCGTACAATCAGAGGCCATAATTCAGGAAGTTACAAACTGAAATGCGCACATATTGAAAAGAACCAAGATCTTTAGGTTATAAACATGTATTTCAAGTTTCATCAAAATCGAATTAAAATTGTGACCTCTATAGGGTCCACAACCTTGATATACCATATTTTTACACTATTCGCATACAAAAGGTGGCCATTTTGTTTGTCAGTTTTGGTCCGATTTTCACGAAATTCAAACTCGACCCAGATTACCCTGTAATGGTGATATAATAAACCATTTTTATAAATCAGATAATAATTTTGACCTCCAGAGGGACCACAAGCTAAAAAGGACGATTTTTCCGGACAATCTGGGGCCATAATTCAGGAAGTTACGATCTGATAGGCGCAAATATCGAAAGGAACCAAGATCTTTGGCTTATAAGCATACCTTTCAAGTTTCATCAAAATCGGATTATAATTGTGACCTCTATAGGGTCCACAACCTTTATATAACATATTTTCACACTATTCGCATACAAACGGCGGCCATTTTGTCTGTCAATTTTGGTCAGATTTTCATGAAATTCGATGTTGGCTTTCATTACCATGTAACGGTGATATAATCAAACGGTTTTTTAAATCGGATAACAATTTTGACCTCCAGAGGGATCACAAGCTAAAAAGGGAGATTTTTCGGACAATCAGGGGCCATAATTCAGGAAGTTTAGATCCGATGGGCGCAAATATTAAAAGGTACCAAGATCTTTGGGTTACAAACATACATTTCAAGTTTCATCAAAATCGGATCATAACTGTGACCTCTATAGGGTCCACAACCTTTATATAACATATTTTCACACTATTCGCGTACAAACGGCGGCCATTTTGTCTGTCAATTTTGGTCTGATTTTCACGAAATTCGAACTCAACCTTCATTACCATGTAACGGTGATATAATCAAACAGGTTTTTCAAATCGGATAATAATCTTGACCTCCAGAGGGACCACAAGCTAAAAAGGGCAATTTTTCGGACAATCAGGGGCCATTATTCAGGAAGTTACAATCCGATGGCCGCAAATTTCAAAAGAAACCAAGATCTTTGGGTTATAAACACACATCTCAATTTTCATCAAAATTGGTTAAAAATTGTGACGTCTAGAGGGTCCACAAGCTAAAAACATGAAGTTTTGATCCGATACAAGCCAATATCGAAAGCAGTCGAGATCTTATGGGGATAAACCCATATTTCAAGTTTCGTCAAAATCGGATAAGAATTGTGACCTGTAGAGAGTCCACAAACAAATTGTGAATGGACGGACGGACGTCCAGACAGACAGGGGCGACGACAATATACGTCCACATGAAAATGTGGGCGTATAAAAACAGGACACTGCATTCCCCGCACTTCATTTTACGGACTAAAAAGGCTTTTTCAACAATATACTAATTTTTTTATCACTTTATCTGTCTATCCAAGAGATCAATTAAATTTTTCTAAGTATGTTATATACCAATTGTAACCAATGAGAGTATTCAGATGTCATTTTGAGATTCGTAATTCACGGTCAGCTATGAAAGTCAATTTAAGTTTTAGTAACATGCCTCAACCAATCAAATATAAGAGGTTCCTCGACGCAATGTCATTGACCTCATTTTATCTTACTTCCGGTCTGACAAAGTAAAGAATTGCAAAGTTATGGTACTTCAGGTTCGATTTGTAATTAACAACCCTGTAAATGACCAATTTAATTACATAGGAAGCTGTATAATGATCAAATGTAGTCTCGTTGGCAATAAAAATGACAGGAAGTGTTAGAACTAGAGAGTATTGTGAGGTGATAGCAAATGAAAAGTCTTCAACAAGTCAAAACAATATGGCGGGTGATACACTTTGTTGTTATTGTAGTATACATGTAGCCGAGCAGTTTTATTTTAATCCCTTCAAAGTTTCTGTGAAAAATATATTCAAAAATGTTTAAATTTGCCCTTCAAATAAAACTGAATGAACTCCACACTTGCAACATTTATACAAAATAATTGTTTTAGCCTTAATGTAGCGATACATGTACCGGTTTATATGTATGAAATCAGTATGCATCCATAGTATTCCCAATGAACAATCCTGACCTAGTTTCAACATAATTCAGCAAGACCTCTCTCCTATATATGCTGTTGTCCAAAATATGGAATTAATACTTTACATCAATGTATTGTGAATATCGAAAGGATATGCCTTGAGAACAATTCCACAGAATATTGTATCCTGTATGGTGTTCACAGATTACTTGTGATCAGAATGCTGGACTTCAATATATAAATGGAGAATATTTCGAAAGGTGAAGTTATATAATTGTAATGGGTACGTAGAAAATAATCCTGTAAAGTCCTTACGCCGAGTCCCAAGCTGAATAATCCCATCAAGTTTAAATAAATCCAAGAGAATTTGAACATAAATCAATGAACTACTTGGAGTTTTGATAAATTCTATCAAGAACTTTGTTCTTCAGATACCAAAATTCACAAACGTAAATAGTGATATAACTCTGAAATTTGTGATCAGAGAAATTTCAAATTTCGATAGACTTCTTCTTTAAGACCAAATGGACAATCCCTGTAAGTTTGAAAAACAAGCATTTGCCATGCAAGATATAACCACATTTTGCAAGAGATGGACAGAGAACAAGCTAAAATTGGTTACATGTATGAACGGTTTTTAAAATCAAATTGTGACCTCTAGTGGGTCCATAATTTCCATACAATCTGGGACACAGACATCTGGACAAACAGGGGTGCTGGCATAATACGTTGTCATCAAAATGTGAGCATATAAAAATTGTGTACAGTGTTCACAACAAAAGTCAGATGGAAAGACAACACATGTACCTATATTTCCTTTAAATGTGGGCGCATAAAAATAAAAGTGTGCTAGCTATGTGTGGTATTAGCTTAGTCATACTCCTTGCAGTGTTTCGTTTGAATAGTAGACCTAATCCCACTCAAACACTGTCATACTCTGCACAAATTTCTGTCTCATATTATGACTGGTTAACAGTCTGATCAACAACCAATGCATAATAAGTAACAAAATCAATCAGGATTAACCAGAGGTGTTACCGCAAAGTTTCTGGCCTGGTCAGGACCACTAAATATGTATTAGACTCCCATAACCAGTGTATAACAGAATATTGCAGAGAAACTGATTGTGTGATAAATGAGACTATCCAAGACCAAAGTAGCTACAAGGTAAAACATTGGGTAGGCCTTAACAAAAAAAAAAACGACATGTGCTTTTTTGATAAAATAAATAATTCATTGATTTCCTTTACAAAATTGGATAAATACTATCGAATATTTAAAGGTCATCAGTAATAATTGGTACAAATAGACACGTTTACAGAATTTATTTCAGAGAATTGAGCCAAAGTATTTTCGTTCCAATAGCGAGTTTTGGCCAAATTTACCAATCTGAGTATAAATGCATCCAAGGGTAAAGTTTTTCTTAAAATCAGCACTAACAAACACTTTTTTTTATATAAAGAGATCACCTCCGTTAAGTCATAAAAATTCCCTTTATTTTACTCATGAGAGATTTGATTGGACAATGAGAATGGACACCCTCCATCAAAGACTCAAGTTTCCAGTCTCAATACAGCAGTGACTAGAGAGTAAACGGACTTCAAAGCTGAAAGTGTTGGGTTAAAGCCCAGAACATTCTAAGAACCAAAACATCCTACCCTCAATATCTGACTTACATTATTTTATATTTATGATCTTTAAAAGTCAAATTAATAATGGTGAATCAATACATTCATACTGAAAAACATGCGTGGGCATATAAAAACAATAATTTATAATTTGATAGACAATCAAACCTCTTACATTGATTTTGATATATGTGGAGATGAAACATCTATCAATTGGTTAGGTTGATGTAGACGTGATAGAGAATTCAGGTACATAAACATAGCATGGTCACGAATCATTTGGGCAACTGTACACTTCCGTCACCAGTTGCAGATTTCAAAATTTGTTATCTTCCCATTTAGATTACAGCTTCTACCACCACAGAATATAGATACTGAAATTGATGAATAAATCAGTTAGAACATTTACCATATCCACTTACTTAATAAACGCCCACCCTTTTCTTGGTTCACACAATAATCTCAAGTTCATTGAGCATTGCCGGTATTGAATGTTCATAATTTTCAGTCACTGGAGAAGTTATTGTACCTGTGTGCTTCAGAAAGAAATAATGCCATTCATAGTAACACTACCTTCAAATGCTTGATTAAAAGTTGTTCCTGGAAGCCCCCCGCTAGTTGGATGGCTTTTAAAGTTCAATGGCCGGGAAATTATGACATACAAAAAACAGAATGTCGACAAAAATATATCTCAATTACTTATTGTATTTAGTAACACCTATATTGTTAAATTCAATTTATCAAAGTAGTCAGTTTACGTCACATTTTGGAAATACTTGAATAACCCTGCTCAATCCATCATCATCATATTATGTAAATATATCGTTTTTGTACTAAACTCAACATATATACATAAGCTTATATTATTATGTACCTGGTATTTTTAAATCGTTTTAAGAATTAGAAGTAAATGCCAGGATTTTATCAAACAAAATGCTAACTGTGATATAATTCAAATGATTAAAAGCATTTTCTTTAATCTTAAAAATATTCATAAATCTCTTGCATGAAAATCACAGTTGCACAGCTTTTGAGCTACAAGAAAGAAATATTTTTTAGATACAACCAATATCGAAATTGGGAATTAACTTTTGTATCATGATATTGATTTCCAATACACCAGGAAATAAAACTTTGTTATTATGGGACAATACTCAAAATAATTTGTGTGGTTTTAATCGGTACTTTCAAAATACATTTGTATTACATTGAATTCAGAGTGAATGCACCAAGTTTGATTCAAATTTAATTGATTTCAAATAGTTTCTGGACATTTATCATGTTGAAATAAGTATCATTACAAGTGTTTTATCGAGATGTGTTAATCCATATTCTTAGTTCATTAAATGTATAGACAATCCAATTAATCATGTAATATCAATTAAGTCACAATAAACTGAAAAAAATGATCTCTTCCGGTGTAAGTTTCTGATGTAATGCCAAATAATGGTTTACCAGAAAATCATGCATGCAATAACAATAAATCAAAAAATATCTTAAGGCTGCAATAATTTAGACTAAAAGGTTAACATACTTCATATACTGGTTTAATCAAAACTATACATCAAATTTTAATTAGATGGATATCATACTCAGTAAACATAGATATTATTAGCAAAATAACATCAAGTTTTATTTAGATTGATATATCATACACATTAACCCATTTAACCCTGAGCCAATTAAAAGATTATCTTCCCTAACCCTAAGCTCATTGAACCAGCAGGGCTCATCTTCCTAAGCCAATTACAGGATTATTGTTAATCCTAATACCCTCTACAAAATTGCAAATAATTAAAAAAATATTTTTTATACATAAAAATACTCTGTTACAAAAATGTACACATTGTCGTGTTCTTTCCAATGATATAAAATTCAATTTTACAAAGTAGCATGTATATTACTATAAATAATATTGAAAAGCCAGTTCCACTAAAATTATGACTTTTCTCTATCATATTGGAAAAATAATGTGAAAAAGTATCCCTTACGAGTTTTTTTTTAAAAAATAAAACAAAAATATAATCCCTCGTGTTGGCAGCAGTGTTCTAAGTAAGTATAAATATAACTTTAAAAAGAAATATCACCCTAAATAACGGTCATTTCATCGCCCACGGCATTTAATATTTCTGCCTTTCTTTGGATATATATGACGGGAATTGTCGTTTTCTTTGCTTCATTGCGTCGAAAATAAAAATATATATTTGTAATCTTCGACAGTGTAATATTCCCCTATTTAGCTTGTATTAAATCCTAAAAGTTTTGATTCAATTTAGCTTTCCAAAGTCTAGAATTATTAGCCGTATGTTTCCTGTTGTCATCTGTTTGAGCGAGCGAATACAAAATGGCGGCGACACGCTTGATCTCGGCTCGAGTAAACGCATTCTTCGCATCATAACGTCAAAAAAAATAATAAATAGTTGATTTCTTCGACATTATCATATTCCACAATATACCTGGCAGTAAATCATAAAATCTGATTCTATTTCACTCTCAATATCATATAATTATTAGCCGTAAGTGACAGCGTGAAAATATTGGAATAGTGCCAAATTGAATGACACGGTGTGAATTTTCACCTCTGACCTTTTACGTAAATACTGAAAGATCCGGTGTTGAAACATATATTTTTTATTGGATGATTAGCGAATTAAACATTCCTTTTCATCGTGGGTTTTACTTTTATTACCCAATCACCATTAATTAATGACATAGAAACAATAGAAGTAAGTTGATTGATTTCTCGCTTGGGTTCGCTAATGCCGTTGCCAAGTATGAAGGGTCCGCGAGTTGATTCGCTACCGTGACCCACGTGTCGCGAGTTGTTTCGCTACCGTAAAAAATGGGTTAAATAAAGGTCTAAGTCAATAACTGGTTATTAAATGATTTTAGTCCATCAGTCCCAGGTAAGTTATTGCCATCTACAGGTAAGATTACTTTCTATTAATTTCACTGTGCTAAGAGTATGAAGGATAACCTACTTCTATCCAGGACCATTGCACTTAGAATTATTTCTTATGATTGTTTCAATCGTTTGAATTTAGATTTCAGAAGCCAGAGCCAACAGGTCAAATATAACCATAGAACCGAACACAACCAGAACAGACACAAGTTGGTGATTTAAGCATAAAAATAAGTTAAACATGTGAACACTTAAATGAGAAATGGTATCAGATGTTGAAGAAAGAGTAAGCAAACCTTGTACATCTCAACACTACCCATAACTTAATGGAGCAATAGTTCGAAATTATTGTTCTGCAGACAAAGTTACTGCTCAGAAAATAACCCTCAGGCCACATAAAAACAGAGATCATAATACAGAGCAGATTTCTTGAAACAACAACCAGAACTACCCAATGGGTTATAGAAAAATTTGAATAGGGTTCTTTCGTTTACCCAAATATTCTATCCGTCCAAGTTGTTAAATATTCCATAAAGAAATTTGTATGTCCTGTATCGCATTTTAGAGGAGTTTCGCATTTTAGAGGAGTTTCGACATGAAGAGTTAGATGACTCATCAATTTGAGAATGAACAAACCAACAGCTTCCATCCCAAACAAATATAAAACATGGAGCAATAATCATAATGGCTTAATCAAGCGTAAATAATGCTCATTATCAAACTTATTCAAGCTATTGATGTGGTGACACTCTTCAACAAGTTTTATGACAACATATTTATAATCAGAATCAGAGTTATCATGTTCTAGCGCAGTGGTTCTCAACCTTTTTTGGTCAACGGCACACCTTGGAACACATGAAAAAATAGCGGCACACCTGGCTAAATAATATGTAAATAACATTAGAATTTTGCAAAACAAAAGCATGGCAAGTCACAGACGGCATACAATCGTAGACACAGATTAGTCATAGACACATAGAATGTCTCAAACTAAATGAAGAAAAACACAGCTATGAACATCCCAGTAGACACTAGTGAATATTTAATTGGAATTACGTGTTTTTTTGCATTTCCTTAGTGTGCCGTTCAAAATTTCGCGGCACACTAAGGAAGATCTTACGACACACAGGTGTGCCGCGGCACACTGGTTGAGAATCACTGTTTTAAAGCATCAACATTTCAAATTGCTTATCTTTGCTATAGCCAAAGCAGAAAATGTTGGTCATTGAACCCTCTGAACAAGTAATGAACGTCTACATCACATTCTACATCAGTTAGAAGCAGAGGTAGTGTGTACCAAAGTTTCAACCAATTAGATTGCTTAACTTGAACCGATTTGCAATAGACACAAAGCTTCATTTAATTAGAATCAAAGTTTCTTTACCATGTCCCTAAGCATTAACAATCAAAATTGGTTACCTCAACTTACCCTAAGCATCAAATGCTGATCATCGAACTTTTAATTAACATTCTACCTCGATAGGAAACACAGTTATTATATTCCAAAAAGTGTTATGTGGACAGACAGGCGAACAGGCCCATCGTAAAAAATATGAAGGAGTGCAGTGCTCTATGACAAGAGTCAACATGAAACAAATCAGGTACAATTAGATTGAACTTTCTTATGAACTTTTTTCTGTGTAGCATGGCTTCCACAAACATTGATTATTAATTAGTGAATATGATCAAAATATTTTAGGTGTTCCTTTTCGATCGAACAACAAGATCACCATATTTTAAAAATGTCTGTTCAAACATTAAGTCGACAGATAACTTCTGAATTTTAATGTGTTTCAACCTTATGCTCCAGTACTTTTTAAGAGTGTCTCAAAGTCAGAAAAAATTTGTCAAGCTCATAAGAAATTGTGGACCGACAACAGATGGAGGTGACATTAATACTGTGTCCACAACAAATCATTGCAATTATTTGACCAAAGTCTCTTATTCAAGTGGCACATCAAAACACAATCAAAGGACAAAAATAAATAAGTGACGAAAGCACTAGATAAAACATAACAGTACTTTTTAAAAAAAACATAAAACCAGTTGAAAGTAACCTATTGAAATATACATTAGGCCTTACATATATATATTCAGCTTAATATACATTACCCAGACATGCAGACACAATTACATAATATAGCATTGACTAGTTAAAAATATTGGGTCATATTAATACATACAAATCCATATTCAACACATTACATCCATATACTTAACCTCTATAAATAATCAACCATATAACCACATGATTTTCCGGAATACCTTCAAAAACTACACTGCACTGAGCTTTGAATTATCACTCGACTTAGGTTTAAACTATTTTCTAAAAATAAAACCTAAAAAATGTCACATTTTCTTTAAATACATGTACATACATACATGGCCGTACTGCATATAGACCTACATAGATGTACCTGTATATATGTCAAATACATATCAGTTAGGCGATTAGAAAAAAAAGATTGGTTCTGTAATATTATAAATAAACTCTCCTGTAGCCTTCATATATATCTAGACATTGTCTATAACACATAGAAATCTACATATTAATGAACAATTCTGGTGAATGCTGTTGTATATAAGTAATACAGGTTTATTCATTTTATTTGAAAAGCAAATAATATATATGATAAATTTTAAATTTCTTCTACTTCAAAAGGAAAAATGCGTAGGATGTGTATGTATCAACATAATGCATTATTTTTAGTTTTAATATTACATGTATATATAACAGTGATGTATTTTTTTTTTAAAAGCCTCGTCTGGCTTGTTGTGGTTTGAATATAACATTCATAAATGTCAAGATGACATGCCCGCTTTACAGATGTCATAGCCATATAGTTAATGTATATATATATATATATATATATGCCACCACTTAAAACTAGAACATGCTTATATAATAAGCCTCTATATTCTAAAACATGTACACCTTTATACAATCAGAGATCAATTCCTAAATACTAAAACAAAGTGTTAATATTAAGTACCGTAGTTATTTTTAAAAATGAAGTGATTGACCTGGCATTGACTTCTGTTCATGCAGAGCACTCGTGGTGGATGAAAAAAATGTCTATCATAATTTTAGATAAATGTTTAAAAACGAATTATTTTTAAACTAAAAAAGAATAATTAAATAAAAAATTAACATACTTTTTCCAATCAAGGTGCGAACAGATTTGGTTAGGTATCAGGCTAGGCAAATAGCTCAGTTTGGTATATGCTTACGAATGTAATATCCACATAAGCGCGATATTAATTGAATAGGTATAAATTATCTGATCTGTGTTTATGAACTGGTATCAAGCATAGAATCTCAGTATGTAGTATAAACATGTATTTCCCTGTTCAAGTGGGTGACATCAATGCAATGAAACATCCTTAGTTTATTGCTTCAATATATCCAATGTTAACGTAACTAGTTCATCCAAGTTATTTTTTATCCTACATGATTAACAGAGTTGCGTCCCTTTAGCAATAGATATTCTTGGTTTTTAGAAATTTGATGAAAAAGTAGGACTGCTGAATGATTTAAAGGGATACTAGCCTCGTTTCGAATTTTGCTTTTGAAAAAAACTGGTTGGAATAGATCCGAATAGGAGCAAGCTATATTTCATAAGATAGTTCTGGACCTCGTTTCCATACCAACCCCCAAGTTTCATTTCTTTAGATCTCAATTGTTGAAAGGCTCATGCTTCAAATGATATTATGTGTTCTTGAAATGAACCACAGTAGTTCAAAATGTAGCTGGCATACTAAGCTTCGGCTATGTGTCTACAGTTAGTTCTCTCTGAGAACAGACATTATAAGTCCTAAATTTTAGTCGAAAAAAAATATGTATACTTCCAGGATTTTTTTAAGTATTTATTTTGCTCTCAATTAATAAAATTGAAAAAGTTTTTTGGGTCTTAAGTGAAATGCAGTAGAGTCACATTACAAAACAGTATACTAATTTTTGAATATTGCAACCTGGGCAGAGATCCATTCTCAAAGTATGAAGTCGATGGATCTCTCTCTGTGTGGGGCCCTATGTTGGGGCAGAGAAAGTACTTCAGGATTTTCCAGTCTGGTTTTCTGTGGTGAGGAGTAAAAAGGCGTCTAATTGTTCAAATGACAAAAAATAATTGAGGTTTAACTGTGTGCATGTACAAAAAACATGACAGTTGGACCGGAATGAAGACTAAGCGGAAATGCTGCTGACTGGACACAATGTCCCCCCATAAAACTAATCTTATATCTCCACTAACCTGAACAGTAGAAAGTTAATGCCCATTTGTTCTAGAAAGAGTAAAAATACCCTGCCTCAAGCACAGCAACTAACTACAGAATAAAGCAATGGTTTAACCTTTAGAAGCCAAATCTACTGGGCCAAGAGCAATTTTAGGTCATCTGGCTTATCTCACATCAATCAATTTGAAAGACGTTAATCTTTTGTACAATCAGGGGCCATAATAAAGGAAGTTGCAGCCTGTTATGCACAAATATTGAAAGGAACAAGATCTTTGGGATATTAAAATGTTTTGAGTTTCAACAAATTGAATAATCAGCAGTTGCCAGACAAGATACAAGCTATGAAAAAAAACATGATTTTTCCTTCAATCTAGAGCCATAATACCAGAAGTTATGGTCTGAGAAGAGTGAACTTCGACAGGGGCTGAAATCTTGGGATATAAAGATATTTTAAGTTTCATCAAAATCAGACAGAAATTGTGACCTCTAGAGGGTCCACAACCTTTGTATTACATACTTGTACACAATTTGCGCACATGGAACGGCCACATTGTTGGTCAGTTATGGTCAGATTGTTACAAAATTTCCATCTCAATCATCATCAAGGTGTAATGATGATATATCCAAATGGTTTTCAAAATTGGACAATCATTTTAAAATTTTGACGGCTAGAGTGTCCACAACATGATTTTTCGAAAATATGGGACCATAATGTACAAAGTTACGATCCGATACATTGCAATATCAAAAGGAACCAAGATTTTGGGAGATAAACCTATATTTTAAGCTCCCGAAACAAATTGTGGACGGACGGACGTACACACAGGGGCGACTACAATATTCGTCCACCAAAAATGTGGTCATAGATGATATAAATGTTTCTAAACATATATATATATATATATATATATACAGATAAAATACAGATAATTTATTGGTGATTGTCGGTTAACACCCACTGATTGAAGGCCACATTACCCAATGTTAATTCAACGCAAATCGTGTGATGGGACCACTGATTGATGTCATAATTCGGAATATTCAAAACACAGACTACTCAAAACTTGAAGTAATAAGGAAATAAATCGGGACGTGAAGATGATTCAGGATTTCACAGAATACATAGTGTCGGAAGTGACAGAGTCCACTGTATAAATAATTGTGCTGTATGCCTTGCATCATTCCCAAATTGTGTGGTATGCAATTATCCCCAATAAACAGTCTAATGTTGCACTTTTTACCACTGAAATAGTTCTCCCAATGCCCTTTTGTCAAGCAGAACTGCCTTTAGAAAAAAATGTACATTGTGTAATATGCTCCAGTATATCTGTAGCAGGATCCTACTTTTAAGCTGTTTACGTGTACTGTAACCCCATTATGCCATTCTAGCAATCATTTCTGAACGGCTCAATATTTTGATTTCAAAGTTACCATGTAAAAAGACATTTTGGTATTTGAATTACGCACTTAAAGGACATAAAACTCTTTGACATTACAAACACAAATCATTGGTCTATTCTAATCCACATTACATTTTATCTTACCATGAAAATGGGATACTGATCTCAAATACTTAAAACACAATGAATAATTTTTAAATATGTGGGTTTTTTTTACACACTTTCATCTATTTAAGGTTCCAAAGAATACAGATCTAGCTCTATGTCAATGCCCTGTGAAATCTGGTACAACAACTTTAAAGGAGACATTCCTGCCAGGGGCAGAATTGTGCGGGGGCAGTGGATGGTACACCACCCCCGGAAAAAAAATTGTCGGTCGCAAAATAAGTGCAGTTGGTCTCAAAATTATGCTTCAGCAACTAAATGAATTAATGATGTAAACAAACATTCCCAAATGATGTATTTGCGTGAATCGGTGCACCTACATGTGCACGCTACTCACCAAACACTAGTATAAAATAGACTTGTCATGTTTGAAAAAATGTTTTTCACGCTTATTTTGTTCAGTGTATGTTGTCATGTTGGTCTAAGAAATTGTCATATCAAATTTGTAAATTGTATCTTTCTTTAACCTAATTGTATTTTAATATAATTTTAAGATTTTGTTTAAAAAATCAAAAAATTACATTCACATTTCATCAAAAACAAATCTCGAACAACAAATTTTTCTTTAATGTGTGGTAAAAATCTTATATCGGTTTACCAGAGTTTTACCCTATTCAATAAACTACACACATATTATGGCTAACCTCTTTTGATATTCGACTATCTGTCCTTTAATTATCATTGTTATATTCCAGCAAACAAATTTCGACATAGGTCAAAAATATATGATATTGGAGTATGGCTTTCAAGTGACCTTCAAGTAAGTCAATGTCATTCATTACAGATTAATGAAATTGTAAGGAATACGAGTACACTCCAAAGTATAACATAACTTGGAATCTAAAAGTAAGAAAATTATTTTCATTCAAAAAAATTGTCCCTTGAATTTCTTTAGATTCCAAGTTTTGCTCGATGATGACGTCATGACAGGTTGATTCGGTTCATATCAACCACTGATGTTCTAGATGATCAAAATAATACAAAGGACACAGAAATGAATTTTTATTCTTTTGACAATTACAAATTGTTATGGTACAGTTTGTAGCATTCAGCACCGAAATGGACGACGCACTTATCGGAATATTTAAATCAGTTATCCATACTCCTTGTCTAAGATATCCTTCAGAATTTTCTTTACGCTTAAATTATTTTTGGATACAGTCCACTTAAAACAGTCAGTTAAATCTTTCTCTGAACATACCTAAAACCTTCAATCACGGTTCATTGCCAGAATTATTGGAAAAGATGGCCTTTTGACCTGAATTTTCTTCAGGTTTTGGATAGATCGTCATCATATTTGCATTCACATCTATTCCATCATCAATATGTTGCCTAAAAAGGATTAGTTATTTATCTGAATTTGTATTATTATCCATTTTGTTTTTGCTTTCAATTCAATGCTGCCTCTTATCGGGTGTTTAGGTACAATAAAATCTATCTATCTATCCAAAATGGCGACGGATAAACAAAAACATGTAATTTTCGCTATTTGGCGGAAAGTATACATGGAGCAATTATCCAATCACTATTGCTCTTTAAGAAGAGCCCATTAAATTTAAGGATGAAACGGTGTTGTATATGTCAGATATAAACCTACTTTCCCTCGGATTGATATGATAGAGAACACTTGGGCTGCACCGGCGTGTTCTCTTATCATACCAACCTCGGGTAGGTTAATATCCTATATAATCATCTCCATTTAACACTGTTGGCTAGAACTTGTCAGATATTTCTTTTTAACTGACCATGACTCCAGTAAATGAATTAATGATTGTCATTGGATCATTCAAAAAACTTGTCAGATTCCTTTTCAACTGTAATACATATTTTTGTTGTACTCTTGTCTTCGTTAATTTGTCTATTTGTCTGGCTCGAAACTAGAGTTATTGCGTACTGCTGGGTAGAACTTGTGTCATCTAAGTGAAGTCAGTGTATCTTTTCCATATATAGCACTGTTGGATGGTTAGAATTTGTCGGATATTAATTTTCAACTGTAATATACCAGCATCTCAAGTACTGTAAATTCCCTGAAAGTAAAATGTAAATAACATGCCATTACACTTTCATGTATTAAAGGGACAATCTGTCACAAAAAAGATCTAGAGTATTAGTTATAATTTTTATTATCATTATTATATAAACAATTATTTAGAGCATTATCCACCAATGTGCTCTAAGGCACTGCAAGTGAGAACTATATTCAGCATTGCCCAACAGCTATCATTTAATGCACTGTATTGTATTTTAGTTATATTTATTTTATCTGCTCTGATCACCATAGTGGGGTTATCTACATTTCTTATTTTCTTTTTAATAATGGGGATACCATGTAGACTGTGCCTATAATTTAACCATTTATTATATAGCACTTGGTATCTAAATATCGTCTCCCCCGGCTCCTGGAAGCTATTCCGATACATCCCTGTACAGACCAAAACAGCTGTTCCTTAGACCGCCTCAAAATGTTTGAGATACGTGAATAGCTTTCTGTATTATAGGACCATTTACTAGGTCTAAGGAGCCCAATTTAGGACATTTTGAGCGCACTATGAGCTAAAGGGTTAAATAATAATTTTTAGTTGAATTGTTAAAATGTACCATTCCTTCATCCCATCTATTAAATCAGATGTCTTGTCGCTTTCCTTCTCTGAATTTTGTCTATCACCTTCACAAAATGCACCGTGGAAGACGAATGGTTAGTCTGGTAAGTCAGTTTTAGTGCAGGTCAATTCAGTAGACTATGTATCAGATGGTGGTGTGGGTTAGCTTCCTGTTTGTTGAGGGACTGACTCAGTAGAATTCGCCAGCTGTATCTAATTTTTTATTTCTTGAAAAAGTATAAAATACAAACACAACCATTTCATAAGGAAAATCCGAAAGCAACGATACTGACTGTTATTCATTCAAAATTGGCAACAGTATTAAAGATAGGCTGGCACTGCCAGGCAGGATACGCCCACATTTTCGAGAGATGGATAGAGAACAAGCAATACCGAAAGTGATTTTTCCTACATCATTAAGTTAGAATATGATATGTGCAAATATCGAAATGAATTAAGATCTTTGGGTTATAAAGGTGCATTTCAGTAGGCTTCAAATTCGACTGGGAATCATGTTGCTAAGTGGGTAAGATGCTGGCTCGGCAGCCTTGAGGTTGGGTATTTGATCCCTGCATTGGGTGACAAAGTTCATCTAGATTTTCTGGCATGGTTTCCCCTTGTTAGTGATGAAGGATGGATATCCTGACAAGACAGCTGTCAATTTTGGTTCAATTTTCACAAAATTTGAACTCAATCTGCATTACCATGTAACGGTGATATAATCAAACGTTTTTTTAAATCGGATAATAATTTTGACCTCCGAGGGACCACAAGCTAAAAAGGGTGATTTTTCGTACAATCAGGGGCCATAATTCAGGAAGTTACGAACCAATGGGTGCAAATATCGAAAGGAACCAAGATCTTCGGGTTATAAACATGCATGTCAAGTTTCATCAAAATCAGTTCAAAATTGTGACCTCTATAGGGTCCACAACCTTGATATAACATATTTTCACACTGATCGCGTACAAACAGGGGCCGTTTTGTCTGTCCATTTGGGTCCGATTTTCACAAAATTTGAACTCAACCTTCATTACCATGTAACGGTGATATAATCAAACGGTTTTTTAAATCGGATGATAATTTTGACCTCCAGAGCCACCACAAGCTAAAAAGGGCGATTTTTCGGACAATCAGGGGCCATAATTCAGGAAGTTACGATCCGATGGCCGCAAATATAGAAAGGAACCAAGATCTTTAGCTTATAAACATACATGTCAAGTTTCATCACAATCGGTTCAAAATTGTGACCTCTATAGGGTCCACAACCTTGAAATAACATATTTTCACACTATTCGCGTATAAACGGCAGCCATTTTGTATGTCAATTTGGGTCCGATTTTCACGAAATTCGAACTCAACCTTCATTACCATGTAACGGTGATATTATCAAACGTTTTTTTAAATTGGACAATAATTTTGACCTCCAGGGGGACCTCAAGCTAAAAAGGGCGATTTTTCGGACAATCAGGGGCCATAATTCAGGAAGTTATGATCTGATGGGCGCAAATATCAAAAGGAACCAAGATCTTGGGCTTATAAACATGCATGTCAAGTTTCATCAAAATCGGTTCAAAATTGTGACCTCTATAGGGTCCACAACCTTGAAATAACATATTTTCACACTATTCGCGTACAAACGGCGGCCATTTTGTATATCAATTTTGGTCCGATTTTCACGAAATTCGAACTCAACCTTCATTACCATGTAACGGTGATATAATCGAACGGTTTTTTAAATCGGATAATAATTTTGACCTCCAGACGGACCACAAGCTAAAAAGGGCGATTTTTCGGACAATCAGGGGCCATAATTCAGGAAGTTACGATCCGATGGGCGCAAATATCGAAAGGAACCAAGATCTTGGGGTTATAAACATGCATGTCAAGTTTCATCAAAATCGGTTCAAAATTGTGACCTCTATAGGGTCCACAAGCTAAAAACATGATATTTCGTACAATCAGGGGCCATAATCCATGAAGTTTCCATCCGATACATGCCAATATCGAAAGCAGCCGAGATCTTATGGGGATAAACCTATATTTCAAGTTTCGTCAAAATCGGATAAGAATTGTGACCTGTAGAGAGTCCACAAACAAATTGTGGACGGACGGACGGACGGACGGACGTCCGGACGGACAGGGGCGACGACATAATACGTCCACATGAAAATGTGGGCGTATAAAAATCCCCCTGCCCCTCTTCCAAATTAAAAGATAGGTTGCCCATTTAAAGATACATTATGGAAGATTTTTGTAAGGAGTTAGCCATTCTTGCTATAACTGTTCAAAAATAGATGATGAAAGAGGAATATATTGAAACTTTCAGTCAAATTACTTTATTCTGAGCATTGTTATTGCCACTGTAATTTTTGACTAGAAATAGTGGTTAATTCCATCTACACCTTTTCTGAATATGGCTGATGATTTGATTGACGGGTTTTAACTCCACCTACATACCGTTAGCCTATTTGGTTTGCTCAGGGAAATAAAAATATTTTTATTGATATTATTAAGACAGAAGACCTGTCCGTCTGTTTTGGTCATCACACGGTCTCCAGGAATTGTATAATTTGTCATTATCTGTGTTTAGTTTATTGCACTGTAGTTTAGATGTCATTTGTCATGGCCTCGCCCAATGAAATTCTGTTTAAATCCAAGCCCAATCCAAGTCATCCGTGGGTCTACAGAGTTGATTTGGTGCTTGTTGTGTAAATAAAAATCTAATTTATAATTTCTATGACATCTGAAACCTAAATAAAGACTTGCAATAATCAGTTTTAGCTCTTACATAATGTATGTTTAAGCTATTTTGTCAGTAAAAGCCTTGATAAGACACTAAATACTGGTAATGATTAAGAGTAACAACCTCTTGAGTAATTATCAGAAATCGTATTTGGCTTCTTGGTCTGATGACCTTAAATAATCTGTATAAATGTTTAATCGATCGTATAAGGTCTGTTATATAATTAGAGCATACACAAGATTTTTCAAAGTGATCAAGGGCCATAACTGGGTCAGTAATTATCAGAAATTGTTGATAAGCAATAGGAGTCTTCTTCTCATGACCTTAAACACTATGCATCAATCTGGCAATTTGTTTGGCCTCTAGAGCAATTGTGGACGGACAGATCTACAGACAGGGGTGACAACAATATACAACCACATTTCAATGTTGATGTATAAATGACACAAATATAAAAAATGAACATGATTACATTTTAGCATATAAACCTGCTTTCAATCTAAAAATTATATTCCTTGATTTTGGTCCTGCAAGAAAAGATCTAAGTTGGTTATTTTAATTTTTTTTCTCACAGAACTTAGAAAATAAATAATAAAGAAGAAAAAAAACATACCTGCCTATCACTAGGGAGTGGGTATCATTCAGATTTGATGAAAAAATGGAAAGAAACTGAGCTTACCATCTATATCTAGTACACATATTCAGATTGCCATGCAGAAAGTGTTAAATATCAGACGGGAAACCATATTCCTTTAAGATTTCATGTGTCACTTACGTACACATTGAATCTAAACCACACCACTCGACACAATGACAGTGAGACAGACCTTATATTCTAAACAAGCCTGGAAATAAGGCACCTGTCACTGACAATGTCAGGCACAAATTCTGGCTTTGTCAGGCACAAAACCTCTGGTGCCTGTCATTTTTTCCGGCACTGATTTGTCTTTTTTACTGATATTAAACACATGTCCGGCACTATGTTGAAAATGTCAGGTACCATTTCATTAGTGCCTGACATTTTGTCAGGTACATCTAAACCCGTTATTTCCAGGCCTGATTCTAAAGTCCACATTTGACATCACAGTCTTCTCACTCTCTAACATATATTTTAAATTCAGCATTACTTACACAAATATATGTAACTACATGTATGTACAGTGAATTCCTGCTAGTGAAAAATTCAAACACAATATTCAGAAATTAGGGTTTGAAGCATTCAGGTAACTTTTGTCATATTAGCCCCTATTTCTGGGTTACAATTTATGTTATTAAAATATTTTAATAAATATTTAAATTAATTCATAATCTTGTAGGCAAATAAATTCTTATAGAAATATAACCAAGAGTGACGATTGAGCAATAAATCAGTTACATGTAACTTATCAGTTTTGGGATCAAACTGAATTGAATACTGGTAACAAACTGGAACAAAATTTTATTCTAGTAGTATTGTAATATTTTTTTATTTTCAGGGCATGTCAATAAGATGCTGCACACCAAATTCCAGTCGATTAAATCAAAACTTTATCTTCTTTTTTCATTTCATTTACCCTAATGGCGGGTGTTCGATCACTGCATTGGCCAAGAAAGTTCATCCAGATTTTTCGGCGTGGTTTCCCCTATGTCAGTGATGCAGGAGGGAGGCCCTGACAAGGACAGCTGTCTCGTCGTTTGGATGGTATGAAAAACTGAGGTCCTGTGTACTCATTAGCGTGCACGTAAATGATCCCTTGGCAGTTGGAATTCGATAAAAGAGTAGGCCGTAGTGCCGCTGCCCAGGCAAAATTTCCCTCTTAGCACACTGCATCGCGTATGCCCATCTTCATTATCCCAGGTTAGGAGCAGAACAGTAGGACTTTCATTTACCCTAATGGTCTTCTGCAGTGAAAGTGCCCTAACACTAAATATAAATACGGTAACACTTTTGTGGGTCTAATGTAGAATACAATTCTGTTTGAGTATTCCATAAAATTGCAATATCAACAGATTCAGTTTATCCCTCTTTGGGGACATATTTAGAGACATAATAGTAATTATTACTGTAAACTCATGCATAGGTAATCAGTATACATGTAAACTAACTATTCAAAAAAAGTAGGGGATATTTGATTTTGGGGGCATAATACTAAAATATGCAAATGACTACGAAAAAAGTCACTATAGAAGAAACATTTCCAGTTACATGTGACGCACAAACGCACCAATAGCTACCGCATGGAATGCAGGTGATGCTTGGGATCATCATGGGGGTCCAACCCAAGATTTGCACGACTCTGACTTTGAATGTTACAGTCATTGTGGCATTGAATTCCAGGGTGGAAACATCAGTTTAATTGTTTTAGTGACCAGAAAACAAATTTTGATATGCGTCGGCTTACCCAAAATGAAAGGTTACGTGCCCTTGGCATGCTACAGATCGGCACAACACAGGCGGTTGTGGCGCGGACGAGGAATGTTTCTCAGTCTGTCATAAGCAGGCTATGGTCCAGATACCGTGATACACAATCTGTACAGGACCGACCACGCTCAGGTCGACCAAGGGCGACAACTCAAGCCCAGGATCGATTTATCCGTACCTTGGTCTTGAGAAATTGTGTCATCACAGCAAATCAGATCAGCGCTCGTCTTCAAACAGAAACTGGTGTGAGAGTGAGTGGCCAGACGATTCGGAATCGACTGCATTGGGGTCACCTTCGCGCCCGACGTCCTCGCGTGATCCCTTGTTTGAGAGATCATCACATTCAGGCAAGACGTCGTTGGTGTAGGGATCGTCAACACTGGGATAATCGACGCTGGAGCAATGTGATGTTTTCAGATGAGTCAAGGTTCACTGTTGATTTTTTGGACAGACGTAGGAGGGTGTGGCGTCGTCGAAACGAGCGCTTCCAAGACGTTAACGTCATCAGACATGATCGATTTGGGGGTGGTTCTGTTATGGTGTGGGGAGGCATCACTGTTGCTGGAAGAACGGCTTTACATGTTGTTGCAGGGCGTGTTACAGGCCAGTACTACCGGGACAACATCTTGGCAGTCCATGTCGTGCCGTTCGCACGACGTCATGGCCGCCGTTTCATCTTCCAGGATGACAATGCAAGATGTCACAGGGCCAGGATCGTTACAGGTTACCTCCAACAACAGAACAAAACAAATTTTGATATGCGTCGGCTTACCCAAAATGAAAGGTTACGTGCCCTTGGCATGCTACAGATCGGCACAACACAGGCGGTTGTGGCGCGGACGAGGAATGTTTCTCAGTCTGTCATAAGCAGGCTATGGTCCAGATACCGTGATACACAATCTGTACAGGACCGACCACGCTCAGGTCGACCAAGGGCGACAACTCAAGCCCAGGATCGATTTATCCGTACCTTGGTCTTGAGAAATTGTGTCATCACAGCAAATCAGATCAGCGCTCGTCTTCAAACAGAAACTGGTGTGAGAGTGAGTGGCCAGACGATTCGGAATCGACTGCATTGGGGTCACCTTCGCGCCCGACGTCCTCGCGTGATCCCTTGTTTGAGAGATCATCACATTCAGGCAAGACGTCGTTGGTGTAGGGATCGTCAACACTGGGATAATCGACGCTGGAGCAATGTGATGTTTTCAGATGAGTCAAGGTTCACTGTTGATTTTTTGGACAGACGTAGGAGGGTGTGGCGTCGTCGAAACGAGCGCTTCCAAGACGTTAACGTCATCAGACATGATCGATTTGGGGGTGGTTCTGTTATGGTGTGGGGAGGCATCACTGTTGCTGGAAGAACGGCTTTACATGTTGTTGCAGGGCGTGTTACAGGCCAGTACTACCGGGACAACATCTTGGCAGTCCATGTCGTGCCGTTCGCACGACGTCATGGCCGCCGTTTCATCTTCCAGGATGACAATGCAAGATGTCACAGGGCCAGGATCGTTACAGGTTACCTCCAACAACAGAACATCACCACATTACCTTGGCCAGCACTGAGTCCCGACCTCTCCCCCATCGAGCATGTCTGGGACATGCTTGGACAGAGGTTACGTCAACGTCAACGTCAACAACGTCCTGCCAATGTCCAAGAACTTGCTGCTGCGTTGCAACAGGAATGGGACAATCTGGACCAAAATGACCTTAGACGTCTCATTAGGAGTATGCCACGTCGGATCAATGCTTGTTTGGCAAACATAGGAGGATTTACCCGTTACTGACTTTGTTGTGATGCTGTGGTAACTTTGCTGTTTGACCCCGGGTATCATTTTACCCTTATAATGGTCAGTCTGTGCCTTACTTAGTCTAACGATCATTTGGAATAAATCGATGAATGTGAACTTCATTTCATTTTGTCATTTGTTTCTTTCGTCAGTTTCATTAGGTGACTTTAATAACACTTAAAAATCAAATATCCCCTACTTTTTTTGAATAGTATATAATAGATATGAGTATTTAGAATAATATACAGTGTAATGCTTTAGATTTATTTTAAAGTGTATTATATGTATCATAAAATAAATGTTTTTGATATTAATTCTATATGTATGTATATTTTACATGATTTTTATTCTATTGATTGATTTAGACCCGGTTACAATATTCACAAGGAATAATGATGTGAGTGAAAATGAAATTAAATGGGGTTCAACATTCTATTGTTCTACTCTAACTGGGCTAATGAAGACAGGCATATGCCATACAGTGTGCTGTAAAGAAAATTTTGTCTGAACAGTGGCGCTACGGCCTACTGAATTCAAACTGTTGAGGGATCGTTTACTTGCACACCAATGTGTACACACGATCTCTGTTTTTCGTCCCATCCAAACGATTAAATAGCTGTCCTTTTCAGGCCCTGGATCCTTCCAGCACCACTGACAAGGGAAAAACAGGTTAGAAAAGATGTGATTTGACTTGCAATATTAGTAGATTGATTATTGTAGATTTGTATGAGTTTATGCAAACTGTGCTGTTGTTGGTAATCAGTGAACATGCCTACAAATTAAATTTAAGAAGCTTGCATTCTCATCCTGTTCCCATGCGCTTTCACACTCTCGCTCCATCGCCTTGATGTCTCTTTGAGATTATGAAATGGCGGCAACAGGCTTCCACACTTATGTGAAGAATGGTTGCTCATGCACACAGATTGACTCCCGAGGCGACAGAGCGAAATAATTGTATTTTGTCTTATTTTTATTGTCGACTTGTAAATAAGTCGAAGGCCACGAGTCGTCAGAATTGACCCAACAATCGACAAAATGAAGGCGTCGAGTATTAGTTTGTACTGTTGTTGGGTTGATTTGGTCGACTTGTCCACTTCACAACCCAACTCCTCGAAAAAATACTATCATTTTGATTTGTCATGCCGCAACTTATCGCCTTCACAACCCGACAAGTCGAGAATGGCCACTAACAGCCACCATGATAATACATTTTATATTATGTAGACACAATGAGATAACCATACTAGTAACTACTAGAAGTTGTTCTAGTCTAGTTACAGGACATGTCCGATTATTATAAGATTATTTAATGCCCTCGGCGGTACATTTAATACACATCATTATAATTATGGCGCCCATAATAGGCCATAATTATTGTGTTCAGTAACATGTCAACAAGTCATAAATATTTAATAAAAATCATTTAAAACTTACGTATTATGACATCTAATTATATCCATGCTGTAATGTTTATTTTGTTGTAAATTTAGAAAGCATCACACGCCTGTATTTTTTATGAATCAATTAATCTCACGCAAACATTTCAATAGACCTAATAACCAGGTTTGTTTTGACAATCACTTTCCAAGGTTGATGCTATACCGCACCTATCTAAATATAAAAAAGGGGAGGAGCTACCAATAACTAGCTGAGCAGTAATTCTAACGTGTTTGTAGGCGGGGATTAAGAAGCATAACCACGCCTTGACATGATCGGTGAAGGTCGCGTTAGCAGCTCACCTCATCAGCGAATTGATGGCGATACCCAAACCAACCGACAATTGAGATGTACAAGATGTTTAATAGAATTAGGAAGCTGAGAATTCAATGAAAGCGACAGAAGTACACGTGACGACACAATGTATAACACGAAACACCAGGAATTCCAATGCACCAGGTAGGAAGTGTCTTTTGATATCGATATACGGTCGTAGGCCTGTATAGTAAATAAATTATAAATATGTCTTGCCAAATTACGTTAGTACCGGTATTGGTCAGTTGACGAGAATTGAGAAGTTCATCGAGATTTTCCCTTGTCAGTGCTTCTCGATGAAAGGTCTGACAGGGACAACTGTCTATAGTCTTTCGGATGGGAAGGAAAACAATGATCCCGTCAATACATTGACGTGCATGTGTGACGTAAAGGATCCCTTGGCAAAGGGCTCAAGTCAAACTACGATTTCTTGTAGGCCTAGTTCAAAAACCAATATATGTTCAAATGTTGACAATTTTTTCTCAATAATAGGGCATAAACTGGTAATATGCAATGGTATGCTATGCCATTACTCGAAAAGTGGCGTTAAAATTCCATTTTATTTTCACCTTCACCTAATTTGTAATGTTACCAAGAAGGTATCAATTGTGATTTGGCACTATTATTATCGACAGAGGTCATGGCTGATGGGCCAACAGACTTGAGAGTTGATAATGCCGCATGCTTGGCAAGTGAAGCAAAGCTTAAATAGTCTATGTAACAATGCATCTTTATAAAGCTTCATTTATTTGCATTTTAATTTTGTTCTATTTTCATTTTTTCTTCAGGATGATGCTCTGATAGTCTATTAAAAAATCTAATGTCAAAGTAAAAATTGGTATACATGTAAGTGGTTTTATCCTTTGACAACAATTCAGCTTATATACTAAAAATAATAAAGTACCCATCCAGGCGCGGATCCAGAGGGGGGGGGGGGGGGGGTGTCCGGACCCCCCCCCCCCCCCCTGCTCAGACTTGAAAATTTGAAACTTAAATCTATGCGATTTTATTTTTAGACCTGTAATTTTGGAATTTACCTTCCGGAAATACGTCAGAATGCACCAAATTGAATTTAATTTACCAAACCCCCCGTTGATTGGTTGAGCGCAATTAGTTAAGAAATTATCAAACCTACACCCCCCCCCCCTGCAAAAAATCCTGGATCCGCGCCTGCCATCGTTAGTTCCCAGTGTTGACCAAGAAAATTCATCTCGATTTTCCGGCGTGATTTCTCCTTGTTAGTGAGTGGTGCAGAACATAGGGCCTGACAAGGACAACTGCCTAGTTGTTTGGATGGAAAGATTAACAGAGGTCCAGTCTACACATTGACGTGCACGTAAAAGTTCGTTTGCCAGTTGGAATTGGATATAAGTGTAGGCCGTAACGACAATGTCTAGGCAAAATATCCCTCATAGTAGTCAGAGTAGTACAGTAGGATGTTATCCCTCATTTTATTTCTATAATATTATTGGGAGCCCCAAAGTCTCAGTGAGTAAAGCGTGGTTAGCAATAGCCAGACATGGACATCCTGTGTTTGACTCCTGTATTGGCTGAGAAAGTTCATGTGGATTTTCCGTCGTGTAGGACGGAGGTCATGATAGTATAACAATATCGTTTGGTTCGCATAGCAGTAAAAAACGGGTCCGTGTACCCATTGGCATGCACATTTAAAAACGCTTGATTGTTGGAATTCGATGTGAGAGTAGGTCATAGCACCTATGTCCAGGCAAAAAAGAGAGAGAGAGAGAGAGAGAAATGGGGTTTAACGTCCACTCCACACAAACTAGGTCATTTTTGGGACTATCATATGGTTTCATTTTATTTCAATAATTCGCTTGCGCGTAGGGGTCTTTAGCAGTGGGAGGAAACCGGAGTGCCCGGAGGAAACCCACGAGGTTAAGAAGGCGCCCCTATCTCCATGACACATACGCTCACACCAGGACTCGAAACCACAGCCGTAAGCCAGAGGTGACCGGCCAGCTAGAGGTCGAAGCGCGACACTCTAGACCACCAGGCCATCCCAACTCCACGTGTCCAGGCAAAATTTCCCTTGTACCTCATTGCATGGGGTTTGCCTGTTTTCATTAGCTCCATATTGGAATATAAACCCATTTAAGTTTATTTCATGTAGTATATAACATTGACAATGAATAACAATTGTTAACATTTTAGGCGTGCGGTCCTGAGAAAAGAAAAGCAGAAAAGAGGCTTCAGATTTAACATTGTCAGCAATAAGGTAATTTCTTGTTCTTGTAAAACCCTTTTATACTGAGCCAAATATAGTACGAGGTTTGTCCGCCTAGATTTCATTTACAAAGCGTAATCTCATAAACCGTTTAAAGTATCTTTCAGACTGGCTATTTTGGGTTTTTCCTGGGTTTTCCTGATTCTCCTGGTTTCCTTCCGGTGCTAAAGACTCCCAATGTGCAATAAAATTTCATGACATTGTGTTGTAAACCTGCATCTGGAACGGACTCCAATTTGTTGATTCTTTGATGGTAGTAGTGGTAATTTGTAATTTTAGTTAATTTATGTACACTTACACTATGATTAAATTCATTATTAAAGAAGACTATTTACCATTATTCTTTCAGGCACTGGGATTCCAATTAGTTGTATATCTATGTACAAAACTATTAAAAAGAAGATTCAAGAAAAACTCAGTATTTGCAATGCTATATTTACCATATCTCCAGAATTGCAACTTCGTGTTTGTAATCTCGACAATTTATATGCAACATTTTGTTGAAAGAATCCTCAGTATTTGTTGTGGTGAACAAAATAAATATTTGCTGTCGAGAGGCAAATTGTATGTTGACCAAATATGAAAAATAAAGTTATACATCTGCATGTTTTAATCACCCTTTTTGTTATGCCTGTTTTCTTTTACAAATTAAGGTCCCAATGTTTTCTACGGTATGGGGAAATGCTGCATTTCGGCCCAAACTGATGAAAAGAAATGAAATGGGGTTTAACATCCTTGGTTTTTTGCACCTACCTGGCTTATTAAGATAGGTATACATCATGCAGTGTGATATGATTGAAATTTTGACCAGACACCATCCCTGCAAAATCTCTTCTTTATTTCAAATTCCAAGCCCCCCACCCCCTTCTCCTTCCTAACATATTTACAAGAGGGAACAACATCAGAAAAGCATGCCATGATGACCTTTGATAAATACTCTTCTTTATTTCAAATTCCAAGCCCCTCCCCCTCCGCCCTAACCTATTCACAAGGGGGAACAACATCGGAAAAGCATGCCATGATGACCTTTGCAAAATACTCTTCTTCATTTCAAATACCAAGCTCTCCACCCCACCCCGTCCGTCCTAACCTATTCACAAGGGGAAACAACATCGGAGAAGCATGCCATGAATACCTTTGTCAGTCTACATTGAGTAGAACATTGAGCCACCCTGGCCCCTCTAAAGGAAACACCCAATATTTTCTGTAACACAAGAAAGTATAACACTTTTATGATAATTTTATCATAGAAAATCCTTCTGTAAACACCAAGCTGAAAACAAATTCTGCTGTCATGGCTATTGTGACGAAATTCTGCTGTCATGGCTATTGTGACGAAAATATTCTGCTCTGCTGAATAATCTAACCACAATTCCTGCTGTTCGGACTAATCTATATAAAACTCTCCTGTGGTATCTTTTCTGACGAAATTCCTGATATGACGGACAATCTAAAGAAAACCCCTGCTGTTTAAACCAATCTATAGAAAATCCTGCTGTTGGAATCAAGCTTAAAACTGATTTTGCTGTGGTATATGGCTATTGTGGTGAAAGTATTCTGCTGTCATGGCTATTGTGACGAAAATACTCTGCCTTCTTGGATTTTCTAACGGCAATTCCTGTTCTGCTGAATATTCTAACCGCAATTCCTGCTGTTGGGACAAATCTATAGAAAATTCTGCTGTGATGGCTATTTTGACGAGAACTCTGTTTTAGTGGTTATCTGCCGAATAACATTGCTGTGATGGATAATCTTGCGAAATTCCCGATATGATGGATAATCTGAAGAAAAATCCAGCTGTTTAAACCAATCTATAGAAGATATCCAAGCAGAAAACAGTTTCTGCTGTCATGGCTATTCTGATAAAAATATTCTTCTGTAATCGCTATTGTGACGAAAATTCCAGCTCTGTTGAATAATCTAACTACAATTCTTCAATTTAGGACCAATCTATAGAACATTCTGCTCTGATAGCTATTCTGACGAAAAAGTCTGCTGCGCTGGCTATTCTGCCGAATAAACCTGTTGTGATGGATATTCTAACGAAATTCCTTATATGATGGATAATCTAAGGAAAAATCCTGTTGTTTAAACCAATCTATAGAAAATCCTGCTGTTAGAACCAAACTAAAAACAAATTTTGCAGTTATGCTTTTGTGATGAAAATATTCTGCTGTCATGGCTATTGTGACGAAAATATTCTGCTGTCATGGATTTTCTAACGACAATTCCTGCTCTGCTGAATAATCTAACCACAATTCCTGTTTTTTGGACCAATCTATAGAAAATTCTGCTGTGATAGCTATTCTGACGAAAAATTCTGTTTTGGTGGCTATCTGTCGAATAATATTGCTGTGATGAATAATCTAACGAAATTCCTGATATGATGGATAATCTGAAGAACATTCCAGCTGTTTAAACCAATCTATAGAAAATATGCAAGCAGAAAACAACTTCTGCTGTCATGGCTATTGGGGTAAAAATATTCTGCTGTAATCGCTATTCTGACGAAAATTTCAGCTTTGTTGAATAATCTAACCACAATTCTTCCAGTTAGGACCAATCTGAAGAAAATTCTGCTGTGATAGCTATTCTGCCGAATAAGTCTGCTGTGCTGGCTATTCTGCCGAATAAGCCTGTTGTGATAGATATTCTAACGAAATTCCTTGTATGATGGATAATCTAAAGGAAAATCCTGCTGTTTAAACCAATCTATAGAAAATCATGCTGTTTAAACCAATCTATAGAAAATCTTGCTGTTGGAACCAAGCTAAAAACAAATTTAGCTGTATATGGCTGTTGTGATGAAGACATTCTGCTGTCATGGCTATTGTGACGAAAATATTCTGCTGTCATGGATTTTCTAACGACAATTCCTGCTCTGCTGAATAATCTAACCACAATTCCTGTTTTTTGGACCAATCTATAGAAAATTCTGCTGTGATAGTTAATCTGACGAAAAATTCTGTTTTGGTGGATGGATATCTGCCGAATAATATTGCTGTGATGAATAATCTAACGAAATTCCTTATTTGATGGATAATATGAAGAAAAATCCAGCTTTTTAAACCAATCTATAGAAGATATCCAAGCAGAAAACAACTTCTGCTGTCATGGCTATTGTGATAAAAATATTCTGCTGTAATCGCTACTGTGACGAAAATTTCAGCTCTGATGAATAATCTAACCGCAATTCTTTCAGTTAGGACCAGTATATAGACAATTCTGCTGTGATAGCCATCCTGCAGAGTAAGTCTGCCGTGCTGGCTATTCTGTCGAATAAACCTATTGTGATGGATATTCTAACGAAATTCCTTATATTATTATGATGGATAATCTAAGGAAAAATCCTGCTGTTTGAACCAATCTATAGAAAATCCTGCTGTTTAAACCAATCTATAGAAAATCCTGCTGTTAGAACCAAACTAAAAACAAATTTTGCAGTTATGCTTTTGTGATGAAAATATTCTGCTGTCATGGCTATTGTGACGAAAATATTCTGCCTTCGTGGATTTTCGAACGGCAATTCCTGTTCTGCTGAATAATCTAACCACAATTCCTGCTGTTGGGACTAGTCCCCACTTAACAATATGATGTTAATTTTACGTTAAGTTTACGTAAAAATGGTCAGTCAGTTTACCATCATTTTGCTCATCTTTTTAACGATAAATTTACGTCAGGAAATGACGTTAATCTAACGTAAACTTTACGTCATTTTTACGTTATCTTTACGTCATTTTCTGATGTAAATCTAACGTAAAGTTTACGTCATTTTCTGACGTAAATCTAACGTAAATTTTGCGTAAACTTTACGTCACTTACGTTAGATTTACGTCAGAAAATGACGTAAACTTTACGTTAGATTTACGTCAGAAAATGACGTAAATATGACATAAATATGACGTAAAATTTACGCTAAATTTACGTCATTTCCTGACGTTAAATTGTCGTTAAAAGGATGAGCAAAATGATGAAAACCTAACCGACCATTATAACGTAAATCTAACATTAAATAAACATCATTTTCGGATGCAATTCTAACGTCAAATGTATTATTTGCGTTTGTAAACATGACATTCAGTCAACCAATAACCAAATGTTCTTTAACCATAGGAAGGGCTGGATGGTAATGTGATCTAATGAATGCACTTTAGATCATAAGGTCTGTCAGTGATACCTAGTGGACTGGTTTCGATACTAGACGTGAACAGGGAATTTCTCTGGGTCCTCCAATTACTAAAGACTCCTAGTGCAACCAAAGTATTGAGAGAGAGAGAGAAATGGGGTTTAACATCCACTCGACAGAAACCAGGTCATTTCGGGTCTAAAATATGGTTTAATTTTATTTCAATGATTCACTGGCATGTAGGGGTCTCAATAACAGGCCTTATGATACAGCATGCATGTGCTAACCATTCAGCCATCCCCTCCCTCCTCAAATTATTTAACTTGTATTGAATTGCAGGTGAGTCCCATATTCTGTCTATTGTACGTTAAAAACCATTTTTCTCTCTAAGCGGTGCATTATAAGATCAGTCATTGAATCAGGTGGCATGGTTTCGATTGCTGAGTAGATTTTCTCCAGGTCATCCAGTTTTATCCCACTGCTAAAGGCCCCTAAATGACCTAGTGTGAGTCGAGTGGATGTTAAACCCAATTTCTCTCTAAAAGTAATTGTAACCAAACGTAAAAACTACACACTTTACATAATTATATAACAAAATACACTACAAGTATCTATACTTTATTTAAAAGATAAATATATAATGTAATAAAGTACAAAACAGGCATTTAAATTGTCACAGTTTATCCACAGCACCAAATTAGTGACAATTTAGGAAACAGCTCTATGAGAAAAAGATCTGTATAGCACTTTGAAAATGTGGAAATATGGCCACAGTCTGTCGCATATTTGGAAGGAAAACTGTGACATTGACCAAATTTGATAAAAGAAAAACTATAGCCTATCACCTTTGCATAAGGTTTTCAAACTAGCTTTGGAAAGGAAATTTGTGGAATACTGAATATTGAAACACGTCTGAAAAAATGAAATGGGATTTAGCGTCCTACTGTTCTACTTCAAACTGGGCTAATGAAGACGGGCATTATCATATAGTGCGCTACGGGGAAAATTTTGCCCAGGCAACGGCGCTACGGTCTGCTCCAAATGCCAAGCGAATTTTTACGTGCATGCCAATGTGTACACGGGACTTCGGTTTTTCATCCCATCTGAAGGACTAGACAGCCTGTCCTTATAAGTCCCTGCATAACTGACAAGGGGGAAAGCACGCCGGAAAATCTGGATGAACTTTCTCTGCCAATGCAGGGATCTACACCAGACCTCCAGTCTAGCGAGCCAGCATCTTACCCACTCAGCCACCGTGATCTCCGAAATGAAAAAAACTATAAAGCAGTATTCACATGTTTTGCGGTAAGGGGGGGCGGGAGAGATATGTTTTTAATAAAGAAATAAACAAGCTAAGAAATGTCGACAAATACCTTCATCCATATACATGTATAACTCAACGTGGAGTACAAGACGAAGGCTCAATTTCAGTGAAAAGGGATATAGACCTTTGCCCCAATGAATATAGTAATCCTAAACGAGAAAGTTGCGAAAAGCTGAATATTATTTGCTGCAGTAGATTTTCAACTCACTGATACAAATCAGTTTAAGCCAAAGAGCTGTTACATGTATATAAGACTGACAGGATATCTGCTTGAGGCAAACTATTCATAAACAATTGACTGTCACAAGATCAGATGGAAAATATTTTAGGCTTACTGCTTATAAAGTAAAGCTTTTGGCCTACATTCTGGTGTATTTTGTGCTACCATACATAAATATAATATATTGGTTCGGTACATATAATATATTGGTTCGGTACATGATTAAAAAGTCTTTATTTCTTTGACATCTGGACAGTTTCGTAGATGAGTGCTCTGATAAATGTGCTTTCGACCATGAAGACGGTTAATACTGCTCTGATAAATGTGCTTTCGACCATGAAGACGGTTAATACTGTTATTGAGTTCAATGCATGGTTTCAATCTCAAGTTGGTATGATAAGCAGTGATGTCATCTAGCTTCCATATATAAAGCCCTTATCAACCTTCTTACATGTATATCTTCCTCGACATGACTTCCACCAATGATGCTCAAATTTTCCTTACATATATATATAGGATCTCTAAAAATAACAAAAAACAAAAGTAACTTTTATACTCCAAAATAAAAATGAAATTAGGTTTAAGGAATTCCTTTCTCACATTCCGACTAATTTACGCTAAATACATAGATCAGTGATTAATTTTAATTCTTAGATTATCTGGCTTCTTTACTTACTTAAATGTGTAAATACAACTTACAGAAATCAGTTAATTTTACAGTTTGTCGAAAAAATAGAAACAAAATATTATGTTGATTAATCGTAAACTTCTACTTGAAAATAGAATTGGATTGTTAAAAAAAATTCGTCAGATGTTGTGACAAATGATTCCTTTCGAAAAATAATAAAGAATTACGGTGAAAAAATATAAAATAGGGATATAGAAATAGTTTTACAGCAGAAATATATAGCTGTGGTGTGGTCGTGGAAGTTCTTTTCACATCCCTGAATTTGTAAGCTCAGTAATACATCAGCAGTTGGGGATATAAGAAAAAACTTACTTTCAAATCCAATCACTCATTTATCTGGTATATTCAACTTTTCTAGTTCTCTGTTTGTGTAATCCAAGAACTGTATATTGTGCATTTATCATGCAATTTAGGAAAAAAATCCATTCCGCGCGCCATCTTGCATTCCCAGGATACCTAGCTTCCTGGTTCATGCTGTGTTGAGAAAAAATGCGTATAGATATAAAAGAATAAAAAAATTATTTAAATTGTTTAATCAGTGTGGACAGCATACAGAAAACGACAACAAAAATAGACCAGCTAATATTGAAATACGTTAATAGATATTACATTTAATAATTTAGAGTAATTTATCTTGACCTTGACCCCTGACCCAAAATGGCGCCATATACGTATGTTTCTTATGTGACCATCAACTGTTCGTTCGTTCGTTTCTGGAGTTTACAAAATCAACTGTACGCACTTCAATACTTTATATGTAGGCTAAACTATTTTAGGTATATGAATAGTAAAATTGAAGAAATTATTATTTGATTTCGAGGCCTTATTTTAAGCATGTGCATGATATAAATAATACGCCATACGAATGGATGTAGCTATTGTAAATTGTAATTAGTTATTTTGTTGATGTTTAATGAAATAGATCGACAACACTCATTTTATTGAGTTGTATCAAATTCAATAATCCCGATTTTTAAACCAATATTTCGATTGCGAATATATAAGTCTCTACTTTTAAGTTGTTGGAATTTGTTAATTTTTACTTTCTCAGTGTTAAATTTATCTAGGTCAAACTACACCATATTCGTTCGACACCTTTCAAACGTGTGATAGAATCTACTAATAATACTATATAACACTTAATTAAATATATTTTTGTGGTAACAGAGCTAATTATTTCTTATATTTTGAAAAAATAAAATTATCAAGAAAAGGCAAAAACGGCACTCGTCACTGAAAATAAACATATTTTCTCATAGAATGACCCCTATATCAATTAAAGGAAATAAATTATATAGCCCAAATTTGAAAATTACAATAAATAGTTAAATGGTTGGAAGGGTATTTCCTGAAAATTTCATGCCTATGTCTTCAAAGGTTGCTGAGAAATTATCTTCGGTCACCTTTTTGGCTAATTTTTTAAAAAAGTGTATACGGACATTGATCAATTTTGTGCCTTAAAAGTGCAATAACTTTCTTATTTCTTTATCGATTTTCAAAATTTTTTGGGTTTCTTAAATGTGAGAGGAATTGAAAAACTAGTAAATATTCAATTTTAGTCAGATTCAAACATTTAAAAAAAGCTTTTGCATTAATTGCTACATCTTGTTGAACACATTGAGACAGTAAATTTAATATTCAAATAAGCTTCAAGTTGAGAACGTTTATTGCTGAATGTTATTATAACGTACACAGCATATATGCACACGACTTCAGTATTTCGTCAGATCTGAACGCCCGGGCGGTTTTGCACCACTACCGAGATGAAGCCAGCCATGAAAATCACTAAAACCTTGATCGGCCAACACATACCTATGTGAAAGTAACTAAAATTGTTGAGATATACTGATGTGTTTGCTTCTAGCTATGAATGGATTTTTAAAATTAGCTTCACCTAACAAACCATTCAGCACAGGGAGATCCATCTACTTCCTTCCTAGAGAATATATCTCTGCCCTAAATGCCCGCCATACTCCGTTTTACATCTGTCATACACACATTTTCAGTTTTATTAAATGGAAGCAGAATAAATACTCAACAAATAAAATGAAATGAAATGTTATTTTATTGCACATCAGCTCCAACCGGGCTATATTGCGCCAAACATAAGGTGAATTTAACGAGACAAAAAATACTCAAAGTTTTAGACTAAAACCGTTGATTTAGGACTTAAAACGTCCGTCAACTAGCTTAGTGTCTATTCTCAAGCGGGACTGACTAATGAAATGAAGTGGGGTTTAACGTCCTACTGTTCTGCTCCTAAACTGGTCTAATGAAGACAGGCATACGCCATACAGTGTGCTATGAGGAACATTTTGCCCAGGCAACAGGGCTACAGCCTACTCTTATATCAAATTCCAACTACCAAGGGATCTTTTACATGAACGTCAATTGTTCACAGGACCTCGGTTTTTCGTACCATCCAAACAACTACACAGCATTACTGACATGGGGTAACCATGCCAGAAAATCAGTGGGTAAGAGGTTGCAACTGCCAAAGTATCTTATACCTGCACGCCAATTTTTCATGGGACTTCATCCGAACAACTAGACAGCTGTCCATGTCAGGCCCTCCATCCTGCATCACTGACAAGGGGGAACCATGTTCGAAAATCAGTGGGTAAAACATAGGCTCACTAAACTTGCATATTCCTGAAGCAATGGCCCGAGAAATCTCTCTCTGGCCATTGCTGGATTGACTTCTGATTCTTGAACTTTTGCGGGAGTGTGTCTATTCTTCCCGTTCAATGAAAGCTATCACTTAAGTACAGCAACATGACAGTCCTTCGTTTAATCTGAGTCTTACCTAAAACTTTGGACAGTGATTTAAGGTATTAAAAAAGGTGAAAGTATGTTCGTTTCCAAACAGTATTGTTTACATTTCATTCGACTTGATAGCCTCGTTTGTCACACAATTAGTTTTACTGCAGTATTCTCCTATGCACGGGTTAATTAGGCATAATAAAAGCGTGAGCCATGACGTAACGTCATGTAAACATATTTGGTCCAATACTGGCACTCGTTTTAAATGTAAAGCGTTTGTATGGTAGGTAGTGATTGGTTGGTAGTCGGACTACTGACCAATCAAAATTTAACACAACAATATCCACTCATAATAGCAGTGTGTAGTGAGATTACCTATAATCAAACGAAACGCTGCGCGGAGTATGCTAAACTTGAGGTTGGGTGTTCAATCCCTGCATTGGCGGAGATCGTTCATCAGTGATGCAGGACAGAGGGCCTGAAAAGTGACAATGTTTAGTTGTTCGGAATGGATGAAAAACCAAGGTCCTGTGTACACTTTGCCATGCACGTAGGCCGTAGTGCAGCAAGCCGGGCAGTTTTTCCATCATAGCACACTGTATGGTGTACATCCTTTAATTAGCCCAGTGAGAGCAGAACAGTAGGACATTTAACTCCATTTCATTTTATTTCATTTCTTATATCAAATTCCAACTGCCACAGATCTTTTACATGCACATAAATTGTTCACAGGTCCTTGATTTTTTGTACCATCTAAATGTGCTATGACGGAAATTTTGTCCGGGCAGCGGCGCTACAGCCTATTCTTATATCGAAGTCCAACTGACAAGGGATCTTTCACGTGCAGCCCAATGTGTAAACAGGACTTCGGTTTTTCGTAACAATCTGAATGACTAGACAACCGCCCTTGTCAGGCCCTCTGTTCTGCATCACTGACAAGGGGAAACCAGACCGGAAAATCCAAATGAACTTTCTCGGCCAATGCAGGGATCGAACACCCAATCTCCAGACTAGCGTGCCAGCGCCTTACCCACGTGATCCCCCGTCTATAAATAGTCTACATGTTGCAGTTACGAACAGTTTTTGTTCCTTCTCGGTATGATCCACCTTAGGGTTGTACCTATTTATTTTTTGTCGTTTTTTTTGTCAACGGGCTGCAATTCTGAATGGATCATTTTGGAACTTGGTATATTTATTCCTTATGCCGTAAGGATATTAACAACTATCAATTTTGTTGCATGGCTTGACCCCCGGGGCTGGTGCCACACTCACTTTTTTTAGTTGATATTATACAGGTTACAATTATAAACAGATTTTGTTCAATTTGCCCAAAAGAATGTTTAAAATTTAGAATTTGGTATTTTAATTGTTAGTATCCTGACATTTTAAAACTGATATTTGTTTTACGTTAGACAACAAATATTAGGTTTATGTTAGATTCATGTTAGACAACTAATGTTACATTAACGTTAGACAACTAACGTTATATTAACGTTAGACAACTAACGTTATATTAACGTTAGACAACTAACGTTATATTAACGTTAGAAAAATAACGTTATATTAACGTTAGAAAATTAACGTTACATTTACGTCAGAAAACTAACCATAAACTAACGGTTAGAAACCTGACGTAAAATTTATGTTAGATTAACGTTAGAATTATCACCAATAACACATATATAATTATTTTGTCTGAATTCCGACTATTAATCAATTGTAAGAATGTGCACACACTGGTATGGTTATTTAATCAAGAAGAATTCTTACGAAAAAAATTGGTAAGAAAACCGTCATAAAATTTACGTTAGATTTACGTCATTTTCTGACGTAAAAGTAACCATAACCATTATGACGTAAAAGTAACGTCAATTTAACCGTAAAATTTTACCATTATTGGACGCTAACCAAAATCTAACCATAATGACGTAAAAGTAACGTAAATCTAACCATCCATGTTTAGTGGGTCTATAGAAAATTCTGCTGTGATAGCTATTCTGACGAAATATTCTGTTTTAGTGGCTATATGTCGAATAATATTGCTGTGATGAATAATCTAACGAAATTCCTGATATGATGGATAATCTGAAGAACATTCCAGCTGTTTAAACCAATCTATAGAAAATATGCAAGCAGAAAACAACTTCTGCTGTCATGGCTATTGGGGTAAAAATATTCTGCTGTAATCGCTATTCTGACGAAAATTTCAGCTTTGTTGAATAATCTAACCACAATTCTTCCAGTTAGGACCAATCTGTAGAAAATTCTGCTGTGATAGCTATCCTGCAGAATAAGTCTGCTGTGCTGGCTATTCTGCCAAATAAACCTAGTGATGGATATTCTAACGAAATTCCTTGTATGATGGATAATCTAAAGGAAAACCCTGCTGTTTAAACCAATCTATAGAAAATCATGCTGTTTAAACCAATCTATAGAAAATCATGCTGTAGGAACCAAGCTAAAAACAAATTTAGTTGTATATGGCTGTTGTGATGAGGACATTCTGCTGTCATGGCTATTGTGACGAAAATATTCTGCTGTGATGGATTTTCTAACGACAATTCCTGCTCTGCTGAATAATCTAACCACAATTCCTGTTTTTTGGACCAATCTATAGAAAATTCTGCTGTGATAGCTAATCTGACGAAAAATTCTGTTTTGGTGGATATCTGCCGAATAATATTGCTGTGATGAATAATCTAACGAAATTCCTTATTTGATGGATAATCTGAAGAAAAATCCAGCTTTTTAAACCAATCTATAGAAGATATCCAAGCAGAAAACAACTTCTGCTGTCATGGCTATTGTGATAAAAATATTCTGCTGTAATCGCTACTGTGACGAAAATTTCAGCTCTGATGAATAATCTAACCGCAATTCTTCCAGTTAGGACCAGTATATAGAAAATTCTGCTGTGATATCCGTCCTGCAGAGTAAGTCTGCCGTGCTGGCTATTCTGTCGAATAAACCTATTGTGATGGATATTCTAACGAAATTCCTTATATGATGGATAATCTAAAGGAAAATGATGCTGTTTAAAACAATCTATAGAAAAGCGTGCTGTTTATACCAATCTATAGAAAATCTTGCTGTTGGAACCAAGCTAAAAACAAATTTAGCTGTGTATGGCTGTTGTGATGAAAATATTCTGCTGTCATGGCTGTTGTGATGAAAATATTCTACTGTGATGGATATGCTAATGACTATTCCTCCTCTGCTGAATATACTAAATAATCTAATGACAATTCCTGCTGCGGGAACAATCTATAGAAAATTCTGCTGTGATAGCTATTCTGATGAAAAATTCTGTTTTGGTGGCTATTATGCCGAATAATTCTGCTGTTCTGATGATTAATCTAACCACAATTCCTGATACGAATGATAATCTTCGAAAAAATAATGTTGTTGGGTGCAATGTATAGAAAATCCTGCTGAGAACGAATTATTCCTATCGGGACCAATCGATAGAAAATTCAGCTCTGATAGCTATTTTGACCCAAAATTTGTGATAGCTATTGTGCCGAATAATTCTGCTGTGATGGATAATAATCTAAAGAAAGAAATTCCTGATATAATTGATATTCTAAAGAATCTAACGAAAATCCTGATGTGATGGATTTCTAAACCAAAACCCTCTGTTGGGACCAATCTATAGAAAATCGTGTTGTGGGAACTAATCTGAAAACAAATTGTGCTGTGATGGCTATTCCGACGAAAAATTCTGCTGGGCCGAACATTCGCAGTTTCTGTAAGACTCTTATGGGGGCTGTTTTAGTTTTCAACTGTATGTTTTATAGAATAATATTCCATGCAGTATAAAAAAAAACCCGTTTTAAAACGTTTATTTAAAGCCACTTTAACAGACACTGCATACAACTGATATGTCCATAATTTGGTTGTTGTTTTTTTTTGTGTTTTTTTGTGTTTTTTATACGATTACATTGTCACTTTGTAAAGTGCCCCTAAACACGGAATATGAAAGGGGGCACTATAAATATGCTGTAATAATAATAATAAATATGATGTAATAGTAATAAATATGCCGTAATAATTTAGTAATAAATATACTGTAGTAATCTAGAGAAAATCTTATTGTTGAGACTAATCTATTGAACATCCTGCTGTGAGGGCAAATCGGAACCATTATAAATAATTACTGCTTTGAGGGGTGGGGTGGGGCAATCTTTAGAGAATAATAGTGGGGGCATTAATCTTAAGAAAAATTTTGCTGTGAAAGCCAAACTGAACAAAGCACTCTCAGACTTTAGTTTATAATTTACTCAAAATTGTTCGCCTTATTTTAACTAAAATATAGCCCTGTATAAAACCTTGGCTGTTTTAATGTATCAAATAGGCATACATGAATAAGAAACAATGTGCAAAGTTTTGAGTTTGGGGATCAAAGATATTTCTTATAAACAGTAATTGAAAGTTGAGTAAATTATTAACTTAAGCCTGAGAATGCTTAGTGAACTCAAGGCCCGACGTGATGGATAATCTAAAGAAAACTTTGTTGTGGGGGCTAATGCGAATAAAAATTCTGCTGTGACTGGCAATCTATATAAAATCATTGGGACCATAGAAATACTAATATTATTATAACATGCAATATTTAAAAAATCGTGCCGTGGGCGCTAATAAAAAAATCATGTTGTTGGGACCAATGGAGAAAATACTGCTGGGGACATTCTAAATAAAAACAATCCTGCTGTGAAAGCCAATATAACTATGGTGTGTGTGTGTGTGTGTGGATGTGGGGTGGGGGTTATAGAAAAATTAAAACATTGAATGTTTATCTATTTCTTTCGTGACTTTTTGTGCATGTGCGGGGAGGGGGGTTAATGGCATTATGGGCCATTGTCAAAGTTAGGGATATAAATATGGCTATATTATTATTAGTTTATGGTTCTACAATGTACTCTAAATTCGTGGCCTGGAATAGCAGTAGAACAGGTTTTAACATTTATGGGGTCTGTCTCCAGTTGTTAGAATTATTTCCCTTGATATTTCTAAGGTGAAGGCTGACAGCTGTCAATCATTCTGCACTGGTGTGTATGATGCCTGTCACTTTGTGGTAGCTCTGAAATAGTGCTTACCACTTTCCAACTTTCAATTCATTCTTGATAACCAAGTCTTTTGACCCTGCGATCTCAAAAATATGGAATCTCTGTGTTAATTATACGAAACGAAAAATAAAATATATGTAGATTCATTTATGTAATGAACTCAATATTTTATTTATAGCAATAGATACATGAACTGTACCAGATAAAATCGTTCATATTCTGAATAAACAATGACCTGGTGCAGCGGAACGCCGGATACATGGATGGTGGTGTCTTTAAAGGGACAATAACACTCTTGCTGGTTCGGCAGCTCCAGAAAAAAAATAATAGCCTTATTCTAAGTAGGCCTACTAGAGGTTTAAGTGTCCTACCTGTTGTGTAAATTATCCGTTACATCCTATTTTACTTGTCCAGAGGGTTTAAAAATATTTTAAAATCCAAGTCACATTTGAAAAGGTTTACGTAAGGCTTTTCAAATCATTTAGTTGAATTTTTCCAATTTTTCAAATTAGGTGTGTTATATGAAATTTGTATCATCAATTCATTGGAATATTGTAAAATAATACAATTTGTTGACCAGAATAAAGATTGGGACATAATATTATTCAGTTACAACAAGAGTGGTATTGAGCCTTTCACCGAAAAACGGCGCGGAGAACTCTAGATCGGAGACGGTTCTACTGGTACGCATATTTATGACTTCATATGTGGATCGTGGGTTAAGGTAGGGTTTGGCTTGGCCCAGGGTTAGGGCTAGGGCTAGCCCTGATTACATTCCTAAACTTTGACGAAATCTACAGGTCCCTTACTCTAAACCTAACTAACAATCTTTCATCTAGTTACTTAAATTTAATCTTCGATCTAGCGTTCACCGCGAAAAACCCGAATGTCGGAAAATGGAGGATATTCGATACTAGTAGCTTATGGCACACTGATCACCAGTGAATATTCGCTTCTGTGAAACAGATTGAGTTAAAGGATGACATCTTTGTGACTTAATGAGTCCCAATGGCAAATATTTTTTTTTCCTCCGACAAGTTAAATTCTAAACAACAGGGATATATATGCATTCCATGGGACAAAAAAATGTTCAAACACTGATTTCAGCCAGCACCTCGTGCCTTTGTCTACAACCAACAGCCACCCATCTGTCCCCCAACAGACTTATATATCAAGAAATAGATAGATTTTAAAAAAAAAAAACCCTTTAACTCCGCCAACGATGATCCCAAGCCCGTTCAAACAATGATTGACGCCGCGTGATGTGACGGCACGTGTTGAAGACACTAGAATCTTTACAGACCGATATTAAAAGACTTTCGCAATTCTGTATTAATAAACGATTGCAAAATAACACCCAATAATTCCACGTCAAACAGTTGCATATCGGTATATATTAACTGCAACGCATATATATATAACACAAAGTCATCAAATAGCGGCATACCAGTAACTCACTGCAACATATCTGCGATTTTGCAATGAATGCACGAAGTTCAAATAGGGAAAGAAAATAAAATTGTTCTTTGTTTAATATTTTAATCATTAAATATCATTAGATGGGTGCGAAATCAAATAATGCATGTTTATAACCCAACAATCTTGGTTCCTTTCGATAGTCGTGCGTATCGGATCGTAACTTTCTGAATCAGAAAAGAAAAAGCAAGATATAACCAAATAATAGTCTGTACAGGGATTCAAATTAACCGCCAAACATTCTACGCACACGCTACCGTCCTGACGAGGTAACGAGACATTTGGCGGTTGATTTTCAATTCCGCTACAAATGTTTCATATGAAAAGAAAAAGAATAGTAACTTTTATTCCATAAAAAAATGGGTTATTTGAATAAACCACTCGGTTTCTTTCATTCAACTAAATTTAATCAATATTAATTGGGTGCTATTGGATAATTATATGGGCGTTATTTCAGAATTCAATTATAACATTTTGGGGCATTGTCTTTTCCGCGGGTTTATGTTTTACTTGGCGTTGTCCGTCGGTGCACATAACCACGATTTAGACGGCCTGGATCAGACATAAATCTTCTCACAATATATAGGCTTTTTCAGTTGTGGACTTGGAACACCAGCTATGAAAGTCTACGACTTGGCGCTTGAAACGGTCTTCCATAACTAAGTCAACCTATTTTAAGATTTTCCATTCTGTTCGGACTTTAACGACGAGATTGGGGCTCTCGCAGTTGCTGTTGGTCCAGCTACTTTCGCTGGAACGGGTGTCACTGTCGACGCTGCAATTTACTTTTATAAGTCTGCATGGAAATACGATTGTTTAGATATTTTGTTAGGTTGGCGTTAAAGGGAAGCATTTTCAGGATATTCTGAATGAGACGATCCGCGATGATCGAATCTTGTTCGCCGGCAATACCATTTTCATCATAGAGTTCGTTAACAACGAGCTTTCTTTCTGATCTGTTCACTCCAACTTTGTTGCGTAGATAGTCCAAAACATTTTGTTTAATATGGCGAGTACACACAAATGTTGTTGCATCTCTGAAATGGCGTTTCGCATTCCAAGTTCATCGTCCGAACCAATCACAAGGTTTTTTCATTTCTTCCGAAAAAAAGGTTGTATGTGATCGTGTCAGAGTTCCCGTGAAAAAAAATAGGTCCCAAGAAGACAGGGTGTGCCCTGGTGTCCTGTTCCTCACTGCCAAATTTTTAAAAACCGCGACCGTCACGTGCACATCTGAAAGATTAAAAGTTATATCGAATCCTATAATAGCGCCATTATTTTTTTGCACAAAATCTTTGTATAACTTTTATATGTTTATTTGTATAACGGATGGCACTTTCGATTTGGTGCGTGTCACCTGTTGGGCAAATGGATCACTTAGAACAAGATTTTATAATTGGAAGACATTACCAGCAAAATTATGATTAGAGCTCTTGGCAGCACGTTCCCTCTATAATATAGTATACTTATGTTCCGGATCTGCTTAATATCCCTGGTCCGCTGTATTCACTATTTTCGAGGAGATGTTTCTGGTGAACATTAGATGGCATACAAGTTCTTGGCTTCTTCACCCAGTGATTGCAGTGCGATATGTGGTGTTATGGTCTGTCTGGTTGTTTCGTGTTACCATGGGTATTACGACCAGTACAAAACACCGCGCGGTTACTACGTTTGATGTTTGAAGATTGAAGATATCTGTGGAGGAGGAGCGATGGACAATAGTAATATGTGGGTCAAGAGGGGGGTAGATTCGTTTCTTGTCTAACTCTTAATGGGTGCAAAATTGGGTTTGACGTTTATATATATTCAGTGGTCGACGGTTTGAAGTAAGGAAATAAAATATCGGCGACCTTCCTCTGATCGTCTGTCACACGCCGCAGTCGTCCCAAAAAACACTCGGTTGCTCGTTTCGTGGTCTCGTTTTCAGTATTGTTGAGCACGAAGTATTCATTTCTTTTTTTCCAGCTGTTGGAACTTTATCAATGACTGTAGTATCTTTGTCGTTCAATAATTCCATTACGGTAGCTATTCGCAGGAATTTTTGATTCTGGTAAATCACCACATGCCTTGTCAAAGTTAAGTTCCTGTTTTTTGGACTGAAGGTTAGTTTGATGTGGTGATGTGTGGGTTGACGAATTATTATCGCTAGGTAATGGACTTGGTGCCAATGGTGAAGTAATGATGCTAGATAGTGGGCTAGTACTTGGTGCCAATGTTAAGTAATGACGTTAGATAGTGGACTAATACTTGGTTTCAATGCCATGGTGAAGTAATGATCCTAGATAGTGCCAGTGGTGAAATAGTAAAGCTTGATTCTAGCGACGACAGTGGTCTTAAATCCTCGCAAAATGAGGAGTTATTTGTAGATAATGATCTAAATAAGCTTAGGAGACCGAGAAGTACTCTCTGTATAATAAGAAGAATGCATACTGGTGGGTGATCCGGTTGCCTTCAGATTTGGCAATTCATCAACATCCAGTGATGTCGAGATATCGGTTGCTACTGATATGGTTCTCTTTGCATGCGATCCGGTTGCCTTCAGATCTGGTAATCCATCAGAATCCAATGACAAAGAGATATCGGTTGGTACTGAGGTGATACTCGTTGCAGACGACGAACTATTGAAATCAAACGGAGGAATCGTGCTGGTGGAGGTTGCTTTCAGGTTTGGCCATTCATCATCATTCAGAGAAGATTTATTCGGAGAGCTGTACATTTTTGGCTTAAATTTGGTTGGCATTATCGGGTCGCAAGCAGGTTTCAACAATGAAACAAAGTCGTCTGGTAACCATTCTTTTAGACTAGTGCTATATATATAATTCGACCACAACACAACAATCGATGGCTTAGAGCACGGTATTCGTGGTTTACAAATTGCGTTTAAACTGGGATAAACAGCAGTTATATAGGCGTGAATCGGGGTATACTGTTTAAAGGTTTCTGTTGACCACGTTAGTAAGAGCCATCACCGTCCACTGTGAGGCTTCTAGAAGTCGCACACGCGCTGCTTCGGGCTTCTCAAACACCTCAATGGCCACAGATCACTAATTATTGCCCCATTGACTTTAATGTTAATTCTCGTCTCTTAGACCGGTTGTAACTTTTTCCCAAATATTCGTTGGGTAAAACGCTTTCTGCCACAGATGGAGCAACATGTGGCAAACTCTTGCCCAAAAGCATGTATGAGGTTCTTCATGAAAAACTTGAGATAGACAAGCTGGAAGTAGAGACAGCTAACCTTGCAATTTTCGGCCCTCCCCTTCAACGTAACCAACCTCACAACTCTTGTATCCTTCCGCCTCAAAATCATGAATATTCACCAAAACCTGGCAGAAAATGTATTTTCAAACCCTTTTCTTCGATTCTACACCAAAAATTCAACAAAAATCGCCATGCAAAAGGGGGAAAAAGGGAAAGGGAGAGAAGGACTAAAAATAACTTTCGCCCTTGTTTCGTGACGGCCCATGAATATTTGGTGATCTGTGTCCTATATGCTTGTGGGTAGACGTAATTCTGTGTTTAGTCTGTTATCTCCCATTTAGCGTATAGATATGGAACTGAATAGACAATTTCCATCAGTTTGCCATCAAACCATACTGCCTCATCAGCAAGAAGAAGGGTGGTGAGGTGTAGAATGTATAGTTACTTGGACGAGGGCTGGTTCTTGAAATGTGGTCAGGGTTAGATATTCTCTTTTGCAGAAAGGTGTTCAAAGCCGGTAGAAGCAATCTGTAAGGAAAAAAAGTGCCATTCTCACTATACATTCAAAACTGATAAAACAATTAAATGATATGAAATTTAATGACAAAAATGCCTTGAACAATGCCTAGGTAATTTGTCTGTTATCTCCCATTTAGCGTATAGATATGGAACTGAATAGACAATTTCCATCAGTTTGCCATCAAACCATACTGCCTCATCAGCAAGAAGAAGGGTGGTGAGGTGTAGAATGTATAGTTACTTGGACGAGGGCTGGTTCTTGAAATGTGGTCAGGGTTAGATATTCTCTTTTGCAGAAAGGTGTTCAAAGCCGGTAGAAGCAATCTGTAAGGAAAAAAAGTGCCATTCTCACTATACATTCAAAACTGATAAAACAATTAAATGATATGAAATTTAATGACAAAAATGCCTTGAACAATGCCTAGGTAATTTAATATTGTCTTATACAAAATGCTCATATAAACCATATAAACTAAATATCAAAGTTACGATCAGATATGTGCGAATACCGAGAGAAACAAGGATATTTGGGTTATAAACATGACGTATTGCAGTTTCATTAAACTCGGATCAAAATTGTAACCTCTAGAGGGTCCACAGACTTTATATTATATATCATATTTTTACACGATTTGTGTACAAGGGGCCGCCATTTTGTCTGGCAGTTTTGTTCCGATTTTCAAGAAATTCGAACCAAACTCTCGTTACGGTGTAACGATGATATTTTCAAACGGTTTTTGAAATAATTGTGACCTCTAGAGGGAACACGAGTCAAACACGTGATGTTTCGTACACAGGGGCCATAATTCAGAAAGTTACGGTCCAATGTTAGTGAATATCGAAAGGAACCAAATTTTCAGGTTATAAACACACATTTTAAGTTTTATCAAAACCAGATGAAAATTATGACCTTTAGTGTTTCCACAGGTTAAAAACGTGATTTTTCCTACAATCAAGAACCATAACCCATAAAGTTTCGGCCCAATACGTGCCATTTTCGAAAAGAATCGAGATCTTTTGAAGATAAACACCTATATTTCAAGTTTTGTCAAAATCGGCCTTGTTACAGTGTAACGCCACGGTGATATATTCGAACGGTTTCTTAAAACTATTTGTGTACAAGGATCGGCCATTTTGTCCGGCAGTTTTGGTCCGATTTTCACGATATACAAACTCAACCATCATTACAGATTAACGGTGATATTATATTCGAAAGGTTTCTTAAATCTATTTGCGTACAAAGGCGGCCATTTTGTCCGGCTGTTTTAGTCCAATTTTCATGAAATTTAAACTGAACTATACTATCATTAGGGTGTAACTTTGATATTCAAACGTTTTTTTTTTTTCTTTAAATCGGGTAAAAATTGTTAACTCACAACCTAAAAAAACGCGATTGTTCGTGCAATCAGGGACCATAATCCATGAAGTTTCGATCTGATACTTATGCCAATATCGAAACAAAACGAGATCTTTCGGAGATTAGCCTATAATATCAATTTTCGTCAAAATCAGATAAGATTTGTGGTGACGGACATATGGGACGTCATGGGGCGACGACAATATACGTCCATATGAAAATGTGGGCTTATAAAAAGAACTAATCGTTAATTATTAATTAAATATTTATTTATTGATTAAAACTATTATAGGAATATAATTTGAGATGTTTAAAACGTGTAGAACCTATTTGTAATTAAGGCCTCTTTTATTGGCATTTCAGTCCTATTTCTATCTTACATTATTTGACCAAATCCATCCCATTTAAATATGCTAATTATATTTTAAAAATCCGTTTAAAATTTATAGACACAGGTAGATGCAGAAGTGTTGTTAGTACTAACAGATTTTGTAAATTTTGTGATATTGATGAGGGGAAGATGAGTACTATTTTGTATAAATACGTAAAAAAATATAAAGATATTCGCTGTAAATAAAACCATATTATAGGTAATATAACCAGTGGTGGGTAGGCCCACATTTTACAAGAGATCGAATGTCGATAGAGAACCAGCTACGAAAACGTAACTAAAAACGTTGAGATAAACACGGAGAGTTGAGAGATTGGAAGCGGGCCATAATGCAGGAAGTTGTGGTCCGATATGCGGAAACATCAACGGCAACCAAGATCTTGGGTTATAATCAGACATTTAAAAGTTTAATCAAAATCGGATAAAAAATTGTGACTTCCACGCAAGGGGGATAACTTGGGCTAGTGAAGGCGGACCACAATAATAATAATATTATCGCTCGTCGCTCTCCATTTCCCTTCGTGCGCTTTAACCCTTTGTTGACTTGAGAGTCTATAGTCGAAGAAGAAGGTTAGAAATTAGAATTTGCATTTTACAGCAGGTTTCAGTGAATACTGAATCGTGATTTTCAAAGTAAGGGATTACTGAGTTAAGAATTTGTCGCTGAAGATGAATACTAGTATGCTACTTCCATTTTGTACACCACATATTTTCTCATACAGACTTTGTGCCAATATTTACTTCATATTACCCCATCTATGTCAGAAAACTTTTGATCGAAAGATATTTTGAGAAAAGGTATAGGTCGAGTTGTTATCAAAGATCCCTTTTTTATGAACATCTGGTAGTCTGCTTCCAAATAAAACCAGCGATGATTTTTCAAATTGTGGAATATAAAACGAAAACGAATTCGATTGGAGGTCAGCCTATGTTACTCTTCATAAATATTGAAATTGGTATAAACATATTTTGAACATACTTGCACTAAAACTGTAACTTATTTTGTGTCTAGTTGCTACAAAGAATGATAATAATGGTCAAAAATAGGCTACTAATTACAAATTTATTTCGTTTCGGGCGTTTATTTATTTAGTATTAGACAAATTTCTATTTTTAGAAAACGTAAAGGCGGTTTGTTTGAAAAATCTTTCTAAGGTGGTGACGGTAATTAAAATATAAATGCATTACAGTTTCCACTTGTATGTTCAATAAGCATGCCAAAGGGAACAGCTAATCGTTCGGATGGGACGAAAAACCAATCCCATCAAATTCAAGTTCCTTTAGGAACTGTTTCTGCCTGGTCTACCTAAGTACTGATTCTACTAGTTTGTACTATAACTAAGTTTTATCTAGGCCTAGTCTGTAGCTACGATAATCGAGACAGTATCGGTAGCTACTAAAAATATAGTTCTTTTCAGAACTGTCTTTTAGCGAACTTTCGCTGACAGTTCTTATCGGGCCTTCAATAACTGCAGTTACAGTGTAAGTATGAAAATACGGTAAAATATCGCTATTCCCCACTCCTGTTCTCAGGCTGTTTTAGAACCCTTACCGTCTATTTCATTTAGTATTTGTCACCACAATTCTTTATTTTCCACCAAAAGGAACCCTTTCTCACTATATTTGACACAAATTTTTAATAATTCATCTCCATTTTCAAGTAGAATTTAGCGATGAAATAAACATGTGGTTTGTGCATGTCCGGGTCTCGCAATGTCTCTCAGTTTAAACGTATTTGGTGTATGTTTTATAATCGCAGAATTCTACTTGAAAATAGTGTTTAATCTTTATAAATGTGTGCCAGATGTGGCAAGAAATGATTCCTTTGGCGAATAAAGTAGAATCAAGGTGAAAAATAGTAGGTAAGGATTCCAAAATAGCCTTAGAACAGAGGTGGGGAAGAACGGTATTTTCATACTGCAGTAATAGAAGATCGAATAGGAACTGTGTAGCGAATATATCGTTCGCTCGAGGACAGTTCCAAAAGGAACTACTAAAAATAAGTAAAAACATATAGCAACGATTGGGTGCCTTTAGGCCCGGCAAATTTAATTTCATTATTCATGCATGTAGCATCTTAAAAATAAGTCAATTTTTCTACTATTTTAATTTAGGACTGATTAAACATACTCAGCCCAATGTAGTGAAACAACTTTCGTTTATCGTCAGCCTATCTATAGTCAGCAAATTTAATATCCCATGTCTTGATTGATTGTTATTCACGACAAATTAATTATATTTACTGAGTCATTGTGTACAGGTTGTCGTGCATGTCAAAGAAACCTTGACAGTTGGAATTTAAGTACCTTGCATGATAAAAATACCGGTAAAATTTCCTCATACTCATAGCAGTAGCACACTGAATATAATGTAGGCTAAAGCCAGGCTGACACTTGCACGACTTTTGGCCACGATTTTGTCGTGCCCATCAGTGTCCACATTGACACGAACTGGCACGACGAGTTCACGCATAGTTTGCGCGTAATTTGCGCATTGTTTACGCACTTCCTGCATTGGCACGACGAGTTTGCGCAAATCGGACGGTGTCGTGCCGACTCGAGTCGTGCCAATGCGTGCCACGGAATCGTGCAAGTGTCAGCCTGGCTTTAGGCTTTTCTTCATTTTAGCCCATCAGTGTCATGGAAATCGAATAAATAAAACCATTTCATTTCACCTTAAAAAAGAGATTTCTACCATGAAACCCTAGCTATTTGTCTGTCTCCCAACATTGTAGCTCATTTATATTTTATTATTTCAGTTTCAAAATCACTCTCTGCTTGTTAACTGCTTAATAATGAATGCTGAGGAAGAAATTCGGGACCTCAAGGAAAGACTTGAAGAGCAAGATGGAAACTGTAGGCAAGCAGCTGAGATTGGTAAGGCGCTGTTAGAGGAGAATATACAGTTGAAATCAAACATGGATGACATAGTAAAACAGTATTCAAAGAAAGTTGAAGTAAGATCATCTGAATTGATTGGAATTAAAGAAATAAAATGCGAAATTTGTATTAGAATAAAAATTTATTGATATTTGAAAGGAAAAGAAAAATGCATGAATATTCCAAAATTAGATGTTTTGTTTAATTTCATTGATTGGAACATTATCTTATATATATTTCACAATTTCACATACAACATTTATACTACTGAGACTGAAGACACTTGATAAAATTATCAATGCCTTGATGGAGTCACGGCATAATTCTTTTTTTTTTTTTGACGTGGTAGATCTTACGATCCTTAAAATTATAATGACTAAATGTACCGGTTATAGAATAGTACCAGGAGGATGTCGTCTTCAGGACAGTGTAATACGTCATATATTTATCATTTTGTATACGAAAGTCTGACAAATATATTGCAATTACCTAATACCGGTACACTTTTAACCCATGTGTTGTCGGCATATCCATGCTTTACCGTTTACAGTGTTTTTAATTTCAACGATTATAAAATAAAATAGACATAGATGATAGAGCGTGCACGGACTGTTACCTAGTTACTCTGGTTAATGCATTCGTTTGTCAAATACGGTCATAACTCTATGAATACGGTTGACTTGGACCGATTTACACCCCTTGTTTATAATTACTACGATATGTTACGGAGCGTCCGTAATAGCCTCAATCATAGGTAGCGACTGATTGACAAAATAAATAATATTTATTGACCTCAACACTCTATAAACCAAGTTTCAAAAGGAAACAGAATAAGTTGATGTGATGAAATAATATTAAAATAGACAGGACAGTAAAACCGTTTACATTGGCCGTCAAGTGATGCCTTGTGGGGGTCAAAGTAGACGACCTACATACGGGCCACTGTCACACCGGCACTGTACAGCATGGCTATAGAAATGAAAGGATTTAAGGAACACGTGTAGTAAATTCTTTGGAAATATAGCTGACATGTTTAAATATTTATGACAATACTAATCATTTAAAGAATTAAGGCTTGGAGCATTTTTAAATCAACCTGCTTACAACTGGTCAATCAATACCTGATGTCAAAAATACGTCATCTGTCAAACTCCAAAGTACCGGTAAGACTGATGGAGAAATGAAATGGCAAGAATGAAGAATGAATGAATTTAGTTTGTGCTATAAAACTAAAAATTCAGACAAGTGTCACAAAGTTATCCTGTATAAATATTGATCAAATGTGAGTGATAAATTTGTTAATGAAATTTGTTAACGTAGCCGATATTTCAATTTGCGTAACCAGGAAATCGTTTGCATGTTTTTGAGCTCGCGCGACCACACGTTAACTGGTGGGTATCGTTCGCGTCAAATTTTGTGGCGTGAATAAATGAATTTTATTCATCTTGAAAAGTTAAGGAAAGCATTGATTTTGAAATACAAAAAAAAAATGCCGTGGCGCTACGGCATTTGTCCTGCCCGCTCTTCCCGTCGTCTGCTATTTAAGCCTATTGCCAAATTACTTCTATTATGAAAAAGTAGCCGCTAATTAATTTACGGGATTGTTTTAAACAGTTCCTGCGGATACTTTTTCCAGCTCCCGTGCTATGTCTAGGCTCCCAAGTCCTAAAGTGTATGCGTTTATTTATATTATACAAATCTTATCAATGTTGCTCGGCTGTTTGGTCGACCACGCTTTCAGTCTCGCTCTGTGTATCAAGCACTGTGATTGGCTGTCGTCACGGGAAGAACCAACCAAACTTCGCGGCGTTTGTTGACAGTTTAAACCCCCCCAAAAATTTAAAAAAATTATCATCTCATTAGGGTCGCAGCTGAAAAATAGGGTCGGTCGGGTAACCAGAACCACATCATTTTTTTTTTTAGGCCTTGGCAGTTGGAATTTAATATAAGAGTAGGATGTAGCGACGTTGCTCGGGCAAAATATCTCTCATAGCTCAATGTATTGTGTGTGCCGATCTTCATTATCCCATTTTAGGACATTAAACCCCATTTCATTTCATTTTTGTCCCCCGCCTTTCGAAGAAAGTTGGGGGACTATTAAAATGGGTTCGTCCGTCTGTCTGTCCGTCCGTCTGTCCGTCACACTTTTTGGGACACAATAACTCTCTTCCTAATTGAGCTAGAATGTTCAAACTTGGTGTATGTGTTTATTAGGTCAATGCCTTGATGGAGTTCGAAGATGAGCATTTTCCGCTTAGGGTAAGCAGAGATAAGCAATTTGATTGGTTGAAGCTTTGGGACATGATAACTTTAGTTCTAATTAAGTGAGATTGATGAAACTTGGTGTATAGTTTCATTATAGTAATACCTTGACTAAGTTCGATAATGAGCATTTTCTGCTCGGGGTAAGCAGAGCGATACGCAATTTGATTGGTCGAGACTTTGGAACACAATAACTCTCCTTCTAATTGAGTTAAAATGTTCAAACTTGGTGTATATGCTTATTAGGTCAATGCCTTGATGGAGTTCGAAGATGAACATTTTCTGCTTAGGGTAAGCAGAGATAAGCAATTTGATTGGTTGATGCTTTGGGACACGATTACTTTAGTTCTAATTAAGTGAGAGTGATGAAACTTGGTGTATAGTTTCATTATAGTAATACCTTGACTAAGTTCGATAATGAGCATTTTCTGCTCAGGGTAAGCAGAGCGATACGCAATTTGATTGGTCGAGACTTTGGAACACAATAACTCTCCTTCTAATTGAATTAAAATGTTCAAACTTGGTGTATATGCTTATTAGGTCAATGCCTTGATGGAGTTCGAAGATGAGCATTTTCCGCTTAGGGTAAGCAGAGATAAGCAATTTGATTGGTTGATGCTTTGGGACACGATAACTTTAGTTCTAATTAAGTGAGAGTGATGAAACTTGGTGTATAGTTTCATTACAGTAATACCTTGACTAAGTTCGATAATGAGCATTTTCTGCTCAGGGTAAGCAGAGCGATACACAATTTGATTGGTGGAGACTTTGGAACACAATAACTCTCCTTCTAATTGAGTTAAAATGTTCAAACTTGGTGTATATGCTTATTAGGTCAATGCCTTGATGGAGTTCGAAGATGAGCATTTTCCGCTTAGGGTAGGCAGAGATAAGCAATTTGATTGGTTGATGCTTTGGGACACGATAACTTTAGTTCTAATTAAGTGAGAGTGATGAAACTTGCTGTATAGTTTCATTACAGTAATACCTTGACTAAGATCGATAATGAGCATTTTCTGCTCAGGGTAAGCAGAGCGATAAGCAATTTGATTTGCCGAGACTTTGGAACACAATAACTCTCCTTCGAATTGAGTTAAAATGTTCAAAATTGGCGTGTATGCTTATTAGGTACGTCAATGCCTTGATGGAGTTCGAAGATGAGCATTTTCTTCTTACGGTAGGCAGAGATAAGCAATTTTTGGATGACACTTCGTGTTCAGTTTGATTGCTCAATACGTTTGAAAAAAATAAATGTGCGATTAATTAATATGTGTCATCTATTTATTTTGGGATTTCGGCGGGGGACATCAGCCTCACTGTTGGCTTGTAATTTCTGTAACAAATTCTAACGATTTGTGATAATTACTTAAACATGCATTATGCAAGAGCTTTAAATCTGCCTACTGCACATCTTTCTTTATTTTTATGCCTTAAATGTTATCTAAATTATTAATTAGACATTAATTAACTTATCAAGACCATAATCAACTCTCGGTGCCATTGTAAGCCTGCGATATTTAGTGGATTTGAATACGTTTTGTGATAGATGATTTAATGTAAAAATGAATAATCGAGACTCTTTATTATTATACCAACAGTAGTATTAATGACGATATAGGCTAGCTTAAAATTGAGTCTATAATATCTCAGTTCAGAGTAAAGCAATTGTACTTATATTTTCAGCATATTCCCTTTACATTATCTATTTTATAACAATTATAACGAGTACTGTCAGCTAACAAATCTTACCTTATCCCCCTTTCTTTAATTGGTTGTTACTCGTTATCAGATTTTCGTGTATTGTAAATGTTTTCAGTACTGACAAAAGAAAAAAAATGCGACAACACTTATTGCCTTCCTGGACAACTAAGCCTAAGTTTTGTTTCCTGACAACCAATCTTTTACACTTTTTATACATTTTTATTTTTAGACTTTACAACAAGATAATTATTCACTTTCACTCAAAGTAGAAGCTCATGCTAAAGAAAAGCTGTGGTTTGATGAAGAAATGTCCCAGTTAAAGACAGATTTGCAAACACAGAAACAGAGTCTTTTAGAACAGTTTGAAATAGATAAAAATCAGGATTCACTTTACTACAAGAAACAAGTATGTTTTATTTACTCAGAGCATATCTGTCCATAAAAGTTTCCAATTTCCATACTCATTAATCTTCAGATCTAATGTTCCATAAAGTTTTGCTTGAATATGCCTAAAATTGAAACCATGACTATTGACTTCATCCATTGATTAATGGAAGAATTGATTTTGGATCCCAAATTCTGATGAATTTTTCTACTTATTTATCATTTTAAATTTTAGAATGCTTTTTATTGTATCAATTTATTAGATAAGCTTAAATGCATTACCAAGAATACATTTATGGGGTAGTTATTTCCAATAAAAGTACATGTATTTAAATTTTTGGGGTATGGGAAGTAGAGACACCCAGTCTTACCAGAGAAATACTGGATTCCCTGAAGAGCATCCATGGGGAAATAATGTAATGGTATCACAAATATTTATGGTAACTGGACAGGTATTAAAGCTGAATTTATGAGTAATTCATTGCTATTACAGTATTAGAATGTTTTGAATGGGATTAGTTCTAAGCAAACCTTTAAAATATAATAAATACCCAAATTACCTACTTTTTGTTCATGGTGGTAGATTGTAAATTTTATTTATAGATGAATGAATTAAACTTAGATTATGAACAAGCGCAGGCTATTGAAAAACAGTTAAAGGAGAAGATTGAACAATTAGAGGAACTACTTCAACAACAGTTAAACCAAACGCAGATCTCTTCCAAAAGCTTCTACGGTGATGAACTCAACGAGATGCAGCAAGAATTAATGAAACTTCAAGCTGACAATGTAAGATTTTTTTTTTTATGTTGTTTCAGTTTCAGCATTGACACTCCTTCCAATAAATTATCTCAGTGTTTTCTGGATCCAACAATACAGCTTCAAAAAAACTGCAGAACTTTGTTTTTAATTTTTGGACAAATGTATTCACATTAACACTGGTAGTTACCATTGTAAAATTTCAGAGAGTAGTAAAGTATGATGATTAAACTTTATTGATGAAATTTTAGACTAAGATATTTTTAAAATGTTGCATTTTCCATGACTCAACAAAGCTAAAATTTGTACTAGCATTTTGTTCACAGACAATAAAATGCTGGGTTCTTAAAAAAATTTTAACTTTGTTCTTTAAATACATTAAACAAAGGACAGTTCATCACAGAGATTGGTTTTTGCCCGTATATTCCGGACTTGTCTGAGGCCAATTCCAAACGCACAAAATTGTCCGACCGGAAATATGCCCAATCGGACATCAAGACATGGTGAATAATATTCAAAATTCCAAAATTAATATCAGTTTACTGAGTGTATAACAACCTCTCAACCCGATTATCGTTGATAACACGCTGGATTGATTAGGTAATTAAGTGATCAACATATTTATCGTATTATACCACCTAACACCTACCTTGATTAACTAGTTAATCTGCCTTAATTCTTTATCGGACAATTCATTAATCCAATCCTGAACAGAAGTCATTGCTTCTCTTTTGTCGGGATATGTATCAATACAACAACAGTGATTATAAACTTAATCTACGTGATTGACCCATTGTCAAATGTATTTCTATTATAATCTCCTTGATGTCGGGCGACAGCAGGTAGAAATTAGTCGTATATTTCACATATCCTAATCTGCGATATCACTATGGTGGAAGCGAGCGTTAAATAAAGCTATTACACACACATATCTAAAAAAAAAAATTGACCTTTCTGATCGCACGGTTATAGTTTCTGATCGCACGTAGTTATAGCACTCAGCAGGTTAGGAAATCAAAATCTTCACCAATTTTATTGAAACAAACTATTTGTGATTTGGAATAACATATATAGGCATTAAAGAATGCAATAAGACATAAATTTTACTATTTGAATGTGAATAAAGACATTATGCTCCCCACATAAAACATGTGAGTGTGGCCGAACACACCACTAAAATGATTTTGTACTATAAAATGTCCAAATGTATAACAAACACCTTGAAAATCATCTTATTGCACACAGTAGCTATAGCACTAATTGTATTCCAAAGATGAGACCATTATCTCTCATAGATTTTGAGAATATGATTTTCTAAGACCTGATATGGGTAAAAAATTGAGTACGGAAAAAAGCAAGTTAAAAGTTAAAAATTTGATTTACCTATGTAAATGACTAAATATTCAACACTATATAATATAAAGGAGGGACTCAACTTGAAAAATCAACAAATTTTGACTATATTGGGCAATTTTAGCTGATATCAAAATTTGACAGATCAATCTATACAGAGTGTTTTATAAGGTAGTGTCCTGCCTTAAACATACATTATGGGAGAGCAAAAACTGACTTTTGTCGGTCTTCCTTAGAGCCTCAGATGTCATAGAAAATTAGAAATTATAAATTAGATCTTTATTTAAACAACAAGCCCAAAATGAACACTGTAGACCCACGGATGGCTTGGATTGGGCTCGGATTAAAACAGGATTTCGTCGACTGATTTAATCACTATGGCGTCGTGGGTGGGGTTTCTCCGTGACGTTGACGTCATCATACTTCCGGAAATTATTCATAAAAGACAGTGATGACCGAGGCTATACACAAGCTTCACTAGATACCGTTTAAACATTACTTGATGATCGAGACTATGTAGGTGGAGTTAACGCCTGTCATTCAACAATCGGCCATAGTGGGAAAAGGGTGTCGATGATTTTAACCACCATTTCTAGTAAAAAATTATAGTGGTAACAACTTTGTTCAGGATAAAGTTATTTGACTGAAATTTTCAATATATTCTTGTTTCAACATCTATTTTTGAACTTTTATAGCAAGAATGGCTAACTCCTTGTCAAAATCTCCCATAATGTATCTTTAAATAAAGAAATAAGTACAGTAGGCAATGTTGACGAATATGTCGAATGGAGTAGTGCTTGATTTGAGTGTTATTATTTAGCAGATGGTGTCACCACAACGAGCGACGTTTACTGCCAAATGAATATGGGTATAACATTTTTTATCCTCCGTATATAAGCCGAAACGGATCATAAGACGAATGCCGAACTTCCGCTGAAGAATGTATCGAATTAAATGACCCGAAAATACGGTACTTTTCGAGGAATTTGAAACAGTACGGATTGACACTAGTTTGCAGTCGGCTTTCATTCTATTGTATTACGTCATCACATAATGTTTTAGAAATATTATTACTGGCATAAATTTTAATACTGTACAGGAATTAGATATGAAAAATAACTTAGTGCACCTATTGTTTTTATTATGTACGAATTTGAATATTTTGTTGACACGTAATTTTATTGTTTTGTCTAAAAACTACCTTCTTAAAAAAAAAACGATAAGGAGTTCTGTCCCTTTATTTTCGGTAAAAATGTCCGACAAGAAAAATTTTGAAATCCCAACACTGGTTCATCACCATGGAGTAATAGTATAATGTTCCCAGATCACTCAGTATACAATCCCCTGTTGTTTATAGTCAATACAGATTAGCATAGACAGTTCAAATGTGTAAGCAAATGGCAAGGTAGTGACTATTGTTTTAATTGCAGCTTTTTTTTTTATCTGAAAAGAAGGAAAGAACTATAAATGAGTAAGTGATCTGTGTCTTCTGTGTATCATTGGCTATCTTCTGCATATTTTTTCAAGATATATGGCAGAACATAAGTAAAGAATCAACGATTGGATTTTTTTAAAAGCAATAGTAAAACCGATCCCAATATGTTTTAGTAGAGATTTGTTTGATAAGATTTATTTATGATTATTTTGGAACTATTTCCTTGCCAAGGTTTTGCTAATTGTCTCTCTAGTCATAAGTTGTGCCTTATTGAGAGAGAGAAATGAGGGTTAACGTCCACTCACCAGACACAAACTAGGTTATTTCAGGACTAACATATGGTTCAACATGGCTCAATGACAGACTTTATGATCTCAATTCAAGCATGTGCTTTAGAATAATGGTTATACTGTATACATTTCTTGATGAAAGTAATATATTTTTATTGTATTTTCAGACTAATTTAACAGCACAAATGATTGATGTTCACATGGAGTTGAAATGTTCTCAAGAAACCTGTTCTAGTTTAAAAACTAAACTATGTAGTAAAGATGAAGAGATACAGGAAATCCAGTGTCATATGACATCATATTGTAATAATGTAGAGGTAAATAGATATCACTGCTATATTACAACTATAATCTAATATAATATTTTATCGTTAATACATGTATTGAATCGTGATAGATATTCAGGTGATAAATTAAACAAGTGTAAGACAGGAGCCGCAGTGGCTTAATGAATAAGGCACTGATTCACTAACCAGGAGATCTGGGGTTCATTCCTTTAGGAATTTCCAGTATGGTTTCCCCTTTATATCAGTGGTGGAGTACAGAAAGCTCAACAGGGAACAGTGTCTAATTGTTGGGATAGTACCCTAAAAAGTTTTGACTGTATCTGGGATTGCATGTGAAAGAATCCTAGGCAGTTGGAATTTGAGATATTAGTAGGCCATAGTGCCACTGTCCTGGCAAAATTTCCTTCATAGAACACTGCATGGTGTATGCCAATCCTTAATAGCCCTGTTGGTGCAGATAAGTAAAATCATAGGCTCCATTTAATTCCCAGCCAATACTGTAATAATACCTCAATTCTCTCCTTACTTGTACATCTGATTCTGCATCACCATTTGTAGTGATTCAATGTCTTTTGTTGAATAAATATATAACTATACGTGTACAATCAAATGATTAGATTAATTACTCGTGTTGTTTGGAAATATGTCTTATCTCCTCTTTGTTTGTTTTTTGTATAGAAATTGAAAACAGAAAATGCAGATTTATCAGCCCAACTCGAAGCTCTGAGAATGGAAACTAATTCCCACAATAAAAAAGGCAATTCCATATTTTCAGAGGTAAGCATATCAGTTATTTTTGGAATTGTGCAGAGTTGGTATTCAAAGATCCAACATGAACACAGCCCTCTTGATACAATTCCCCACCCTTTTATAGTAAATAAATTCATCAGATTTTCATAGTGACATAGGTAAAGTGATGGTGAGATGTCAAGGACAGTTCCTCTAGGCATATTGACAATGCCCTGGTTTTTGCCTTTGTCCACAAGCATTATTATACCAAGCATGGCAACACTCAAAGCAAGAACTGAGGTAAAGAGAGTTTCTCTTATGATTGACAATTGGCATGTTTCATATACTAGAATGTTAAATAAGTATTTAGCACCTGGTGGACACTGACCTTAAAATGTATTTCTGACAGTTGTTTTATTGTTGAAGAAATTATTGTTGAGTACCATGTTTTTATTTCAGCTTGAAGATAGAAGAGTGGAAGCTGAGAAAAGATTAATATCACTGAGAGTTAAAAATGAAACTTTAAAAGAAAAATTTGAAATCGAAAAGCAGCTACATCAAAAGTTAAAGGTACACAACTATCTGGTGTTATTCTTAGTCCTTCCTTTACAGTTACAATAGAATCTGTCAGAGAGAGAAATGGGTTTAAGCTATGTTATTTTGGGACTAACAATTCATAAATATAGATTTCAATAATTTGGTTGTGCGTAGGATAATTTAGCAGATGAAACCGGGGGAAACCAACAAAGAAAAGTAGGTGACCCTATTTCTTGTATACAAGCCTGGGATCGAAAACACGCCACTTGACTCAATAACAAACCTGATCTAAAGAGCACACTTGGCCACCCAGTATCTGATGTCACTTAATTCCCACTCTTGCTGTTGAGAATTATGGATTTAAAAAACAGAAAATAAAAATTCAAAACATTCTGTCTGCAGAACTGTTTTATTGAATAATTTTTTACATATCATTTGATAGTGAAGAAACGGGCTGCAGAACTGTTTTAATAAATGATACAATGCATATCATTTGATCGTAAAGAAACAAGCTGTTGAACTGTTTTTCGGATCGTATGAGGTTTAGATTATTAATGAATGTTTATATTTTTGTTATGAAATAGATGCAGATGGTAATGTTATTAAAGATGAGTACAGGACGTAGTGATAGTTCTACAGTCACAAGATTACAAACACAATTAACAGAAGCTAGATCAACTATCAAGGAACTTCTAGAAAAACTGGAAAAATTCGAAAACTCAGAGGTATAATATTTTTACTATAATACTGGTTATTAAACGGTCAAAGTTTAGGCCTACTCTTATCGTCATTCTGGGGGTTTCTGTGTTTGTTTTTTTGGGGTGTATCCGCGACTCTGTTAAATTGATCTGGAACAAACTTGCGTAGCATGTCAGACCTATTATCTAGTTGTATAACTGGTATTTTGCCAGGCAACCCATCAATAGATATTTTTCACTTTAATTTTCATTGATTGTTTAAAACAGTAAGATTACAAAATATCTTTATAAAGTAGTGTAACTATTATATATTTAATAGAATATACAGTTACCTAGTATAACAGATATAGAGAATAAAGTAGATGAAGAAGATAAAAAATATGTTCAATATTTAATTACAATGTTAAAAACAAAAGAGTAAGTCTAGATTTTTCTAATCATTTTGATTCATTTATAATCTTGTGCAAGGAGTAAACAACCTTGACTTATTATTTCTGCCCTTAAACAGCAATACCCAGGATTTTCCAGCATCTTTTCCCCTTGCCAGCAGGGGAAAAGAAAAAAGGTCCTGTGTGCACGTTAGGATGTACCTAAAAGTAGTAAAAGAACCTTTCACAGTTGGAATCCAAATGCTGTTTGGGCACAATTTCTGTGCATGGCATGAAGCTAGTTCGTGCATAGGACGTTAAAGCCCATTTCATACATTTAAACATTTGACCAGCAAATATTCCTTGGACTAGAAAAAACTGTTGAAAGATAAAATTGCTCCTGTAACTGTGTTTAGTAACTAGTATTCTTAAATTTTAGGTATATGACCCAATCTAAATTACAACAAACATTGGTTAACTGGATTATGGTTACAATAATTTTGTGACATAAAGTTTTCTTGCTTTACACTATTTTAATTCAGAAATATTGAGATTACGAAATAATTATTTAAAAAGCTGCAATTTCTTATTTTTAAGTTATATTTTTAAAATGTGTTAAAATAAAGCCTTAAGATAGATAGTATCTATAAACAGTCCTACCTTGTTGAAGAAAAATCCTATTAATCCAATAATTCCTTGTTGCCAGTTGAGAAATTGGCAAGTATATCATTCGCAACTTCAAATTTAAACGTTTGAAGATATCTATACCATGGGGGGAATGGAAAAACAAGGGAAGTAATTGTTTTATTATTTCCTGTGTCAATGATTTATTAATATTAGTGTGGGGAATAATGCCTATGATCGTATAATAGTGAGTTGACAACCTATTGAGCAAAAGACATAGAAATAATTATGTTTTGACTTTCTTTGAAAATATGAAATTATCGCTTTACGGAAAATTGAAAATAGTTTAAAGTTGACAATGCATTAGGTCCTGAGACAGATTTCTGAAATTATACTCCATAGATATGGGAGATAGAAGGACCAACAGTCACATTAGAACTACAGAATGTTTTGCTTAAGTCCCTTGACCGAGATTAGATATGGATCTTTTTTGTATATAAACTTCTACATTAAATTTTAGCAATGTAGCATGGAAATTGGTAATCATGTTTGTGAATTCCAATAAATGGTATTTATAAACATGTAGAAACTGGAAATATGATGTTTGTAATAAGCCACATGATCTTTCGACAAAATCTAAACACAAAAATAAAACCCTCCTTCCTGTATCAGATTTTTTGACAGAAATCTTAGAATTAGAATAGATTTTTTTATATGATTTCATATTTAAACCTGTTATTTATAGAGTGGAAGTAAATCGTGTTAATAACGAACATCGCTATAAGAATTTGCAGTTGTTGGATGTTAGTAATAAACTTCTAACACAGGAGAAATCAGTGGTGGAATTACAACAAAAAAATGATGTTTTACGCAGTCAGAATATCAAATTAGCCTTAAAAAATGAGGAATTACAATTAAAATATGAACCAGGTAAGATTTTATCAAGTTTTTCGCCTTCCGGGTTGTATTTATACACTCACATTGATGTCAGTCCACAATATTTGCAGATTGTGCATTGAATCCTAATTATAAAAATCCCTATGTAAATCTATAATTCTTCAATGACAGGCCAATTAGTATTCCTGCAGCATCACATGAATATTGTTCTTACAGAATTAAACATAAATGAAGAGCTAAATCTGCCTATTGCAGGTCTTTCTTTAGGCCTTAAATGTTATCTACATTATTAATTAGACAATTAATTTATCCAGACCATAATGAACCCTCGATGTCATTGCTAATCTGCCATATTTACTGGATTATGATCCCATTTGCACCTAAACTTACATTCGTGAATTGGATAATCGAGACTATGTTTTTATCGTACTAACTTAAGTAATGATGATCGAAGATGGGTTGAAATTTCAATCGCTTAATTATCTCTTGGTTCATACTGGATCAATTTGACTGAAATTTTCAGCATATTGCCTTTACATTTTCTAGTTTTTAACTAATATAGAGAGATAATCGAGACTATGTTTTTATCGTACTAACTTAAGTAATGATGATCGAAGCTGGGTTGAAATTTCAATCGCTTAATTATCTCTTGGTTCATACTGGATCAATTTGACTGAAATTTTCAGCATATTGCCTTTACATTTTCTAGTTTTTAACTAATATAGAGAGAACTGTCAGCTCTTTATCTAATCTCCCATGATGTATCTTTATAAAAGAATTTAATCTAGCTCTGTTTCTTATATTATTTGACCACTTACTACTCATACTGATATCTGTACTATTACACAATCTTTGCTGCCCTTGTATAAATGTGATGGATGTCTTTAACAAGCTTGCAGAAAAGTGGGATGTTAAACCCCATTTCATTTTTTTTAAGTCTTTTGACATCTCATGAACAGGTATTAAGAATGCAGGATTTAAATTGTATTATTTTATTTTTATAGATCAAATACAAGATCAGGACACTAAACAAGTTTTACAAAGACAAAAAGAAAAGATTCCATTAAGTGAAGTCAACACTGATACAGCAGAACCTCAAATAATTGAAAAAAACAATACTAGTATAAGTGACTCTTCTTACTTACAAATCGCTACTAAATTAAATATTCCACGGAAAAAAGTTCCACTATCATTTAGAAAAACTGTCTCAATATCAAATGATGTGGATATTGTGAGTCCAGATGGTAAAGTTGAAAGGTCCGCACTCTCAGATGATAAAGAGGAAACTGTGAAGTTAGTAATTAAAGGAGCTGCGAGACCCAAAAAGGAGCAGAAAGTTAAACAAGTTAAAGTGGAACCAGAAAATATACATGAATGTAAACAACAATAAGACAATATTTTGTTTCAAAAACAAACTTGTTGATTAGATTAGATTTATAATAGACAAACTGCCAAGTTGTTTATTATTTACAGACCCCCCTCCCTCCAAAAAACACATTGGGTCAGGTCAAAAGTAGTGTAGGAGTAAATAGTTGTGATGTAATGTAACACTAATGTAACTATTGCCTTCAAGTAAAGTGTTATGCCAAAATTACCACTCTATTTTTATTCAACTGTCGATAAAATTACAAGGTAGAATCTCCAAACAACATCAGTGTTACACGAAACAGATTGAGACATGGCTTTTGACTAAAATCATCGATGTAGACTTTTGACCTCGATATAGTGTTAACCCCTAGGGGATAGAGGTAGTGTCCTATTGGAACCAATATTTAAAAAAAAGTAGGAAAACTTTCATAAGCTGAGATTAGGAAAAATCTAGAGTGACACTAGTGCTGGATTCACTTCACACAAGTTATTAATAAGCAAGATAATGTTATGAATTTGGTTACGGTCAAAACAGTTGTTTAGGGGTAAAAAAAATAAGTCCAAAAAGTGTTTTAACTGCTTGTCTTAGATGCATTATAGAATTCTCCAGTAATATAATGTACTTAGAGATAGATAGAACAAATTATGGAAAATGACCATAAGTTTCAATTTTAAAATTTATTATATTTTCAAAAGTGTAACCTTTTTTCTAATCCAAACATCATATTAAGGGGTTCAGGTTAATTCTTTTACTGACACAAACTCTGACACTAGTGATTGGTGATGGGAAATCTATATAGCATAGTCTTTTCTTAATGCCCATCATTTACATTTTTAATTGGATTTAAAACTCATTTCATTTTTCGAGGCAAGAGATCCCTTTGTAATTCTGTGTGTAAAATAGACAAAAGTGTGCGTCTAAATATAGGGGAGACAACTGTACATACATGTGCCTCTGGCCATATTATCTCCCCTTAGACCACAACCATACTCCAAAATTATTTATTTACTTTTCTTTATATATCAAATTTACATTGCAGAAATGTATATTTAGATTGTAGATTAGATTTTAATCTACTCTATAGCCATATTATCTCCCTTTGGACCAGACAAGATACTAAGAAAATTATTTATCAAATCAAATCTTTATATGATAATACTAAAAATTTGATTGTATTAGATTATTTACTCCTTGAAGGTTTGGTTTATATTACAATGATTGTGTATACATGTATTTGCTAATCTGGTCTGCTAATCGAATAATGTTATAATGAGATCTTAACGCAAGTTTCAATCGGTAGACAGAAATCAGCATGGGTAGTATTTTGTATGTGATATATATTTGTACAGAAGAAAGTATGATAATCAATTTTTATTTTTGGTGTTTTTTTTTCTCAGTTTTTTTTCTATTGGTATGGTAACAAAAACCTTTTATATCTCATCTATCCCAACTGCAAGTGGGTAAGGCACTGACTCGCTATCCTGGAGATCAGGTGTTCGATCCCTGCATTGGTCGAGAAAGTTCATCCAGGTTTTCCGGTGTGATTTCCCCTTGTCAGTGATGCAGGACGGAGGGCCTGACAAGGACAGCTGTCTAGTCGTTTAGAGGGAATGAAAAAACGAGGTCCCGTGTATACATTGGCGTTCATATAAAAGATCCCTTGACAGTTGGAATTTGATATAAGAGTAGGCCCTAGTGCTGCTTGCCGAGCAAAATTTCCTCATGGCACACTGTATGGTGCATGCCTGTCTTCATTAGCCCAGTTGGGAGCAGAACAGTAGGACGTTAAATTCCATTTCATTTACATGTAATTCTATTCCAACTAGATTTTTTAAATAACATTTATGTTAGGCCAAACCTATTTCTTTTTTAGCTGTCTCTCAGTAAGACATTGGCTTGCTTACCTTGAGGCCCCACATTCAGTCCCTGTGTTGACCGTGAACCTGGCAAGGGACAATCCATATTCATTTGTATGGGATGGAAAACTGAGGTCCTGTGTACCCCGTGGCGTGCACATAAAGAATGCTTGACAGTTTGAAGTTGACAGAAGAGTAGACTGCAGTGCCACATTTGGGCAAAATTTCCCTCATAGCAATACTATAATGTTGTAAAACCCCCATTCTTGTGTGCAATGTTTTCTTAAAATTTCTAAACTGAGTTGTTTTCATCATTAAATTGGAGGCAGAATTTTTAATAGGAATTCCTGAAATGAATAACAGAATTTCAAATCGATGTGGCTTTACAAGTACTATATTCTTGACATTAAGATAGGTTGCCAGGCAACGAAACATACGCCCACAGCAGCTAAATCGTCCGGGCAGTCAACAAGGGTTAATTGGAGGCAGAATTTTTTATAGGAATTCCTGAAATGAATAACAGAATTTCAAATCGATGTGGCTTTACAAGTACATGTACTATATTCTTGACATTAAGATAGGTTGCCAGGCAACGAAACATACGCCCATAGCAGCTAAATCGTCCGGGCAGTCAACGAGGGTTGTCACATATTTTTACTTTTTTCGGTACCGGTAATGAAACATTTGTAATACACAAAAATCTGATTAAGAGTAACAACTCATTATGTAATTATCAGAAAATCAATAGAATTTGATTGCTTTTTATAAAGTTTTGCCCCAAGCTAACAACTAGTATACGAAACATTTAATATCATGGATTTAGCTGTTCAGTTATCAAAATTCATTGAAAATCAAACTACTTGTTCCTTTCAACACCTTAAACTCTGTGTATCAATCTGAAGTCTGGCCTCTATAGTGTCACAAGATTTTTTGAAGTTATCAAGGGCCATAACTCTTGCAATAATTATTTGAAATCGCTGAAAATCAATAGGTCTCTTCATCTCATGACCTTAAATACTGTGTATAAATTTAAAGTCAATCAGATATTAACTTTGGCCTCTAGAGCGTCCAAAAGATTTTTTGAAGTGATCAAGGGCCATAACTCTGGCCCTAATTATCGGAAATAGCTGAAAATCAATAGGCTTCTTCATCTCATGACCTTAAATACTGTGTATAAATTTAAAGTCAATCGGATATTAACTTTGGCCTCTAGAGCGTCCAAAAGATTTTTTTGAAGTGATCAGGGGCCATAACTCTGGCACTAATTATCGGAAATCGCTGAAAATCAATAGGATTCTACGTCTTATGGCCTTTAACACTGTATAAATTTTAAGTCGATCGGATATTAACTTTGGCCTCAAGAGTGTCCACAAGATTATTGGAAGTGGTGATCAAGGGCCATAACTCTGGTAGTTATTATTGGAAATCGCTGAAAAACAATAGGCTTCTTCGTCTCATGGCTTTAAACACTGTGTATAAAGTCAATCGGATATTTACTTTAGCCTCTAGAGCATCCACAAGCAATTGTGGACGCCAGACGGGGGCGACGACAATATACGACCACATTTCAATGTGGGCGTATAAAAATGAGTTAAGTTGTGGACACCCCAGCAAAAAAGTCTGTCTAAAGCAAATGAAGTCTGTCGAAAGCAAATGTAATGGGACTGTGTAACCATTGGAAACGTGGTAAAAATGTGTACTTGGAAAACAGGATTTAGTCATTTGAGCAGTCAGTAAAGATTGATTCGTTTTTATTCTGTAAAAATTCTGTGGTTAAGACCCTGGCTCGCTAGCCTGGAGGTTGTGTGTGGGATCCCTGCATTGGCCAAGAAAGTTCATATTGATTTTCTGTCTGGCGTGGTTTCCTCTCGTCGGAGGGCCTGACAAGGACAGCTGTCTAGTCGTGTGGATGGGATGAAAAATCGAGGTCCTGTGTACACATTAGCGTGTATGTAAAAGATCCCTTGGTAGTTGTAAATCAATGCAAGAGCCGGCGGTAGCACTGCTGCCTGGGCGTATGCCTGTCTTCCATTAGTCCAGATTATGTGCACAAGAGTAGGACGTTAAACCCCATTTCATTTATTCTGTAGTAGGGAATGGAAGCATTTACAAGACTAAATACTGAATTAATTTGACAGACTTGTTCTTTCTCTTGTAGACTACTGATTATCAAAAATTGAAAATCACATTCAGCATGCAAATGATTTTTAGTTGCTATCAAGTGTAATAACTAAGCAAGCAAGGTCATTTCTTGAAAATTAACTCTGCATACATTTAGAGGGAATCAAATGATAGCTTTAGTCTCTTAAAACACAGATGGCGATGAAGACATTTCAATGTGGGCGTATAAAAAATGAATTGGGCTATAAAGTCATGATCCATCATAAATGATAAAACAAAAAAAGTATATATTTTCAGATAACTTTATTTGTATGGTAGAATACAGACTCCATCATAATTAAGAGATTTTTTTACTCACATTTTCCACTCAAGGTATAATATTAATATATATATCATTAATTTAATAGCTTCCAAAACATGACAGCTGATTAGTGTAAAAGTCTTGATTTGGTTAATTCGATTTATTTATTAGTTCTCCAAGACTGTGCTAATGATACCTTAACTAGTTTATGTTATGTGTCAAGTCAACAGTTCATTGAAAATTTTCTTTATGATGAATTTGCCCCAAATCATACCATATCAGATGAATCGAAATCAACAACTACCTAAATCCAAGAGATCTTACTCCTTTTGTATCAAACATCACCAGTATCACATACTAACAGTATATATTAAAAACGTAGAATTATGGTCAGAATTTTTAATTTATTTCATCCTTAATTTTCGTTTTCCTGAGTCTTGAGTTTTTAAAATGTGTTGTAATGCGTACCACTGTAATATTAATTTACCCAAGCTCATGTAATAATAAAATGAAAACAGCAACCTGTCAACAAATCCACTCTAAGGATTATGAAGTTTGCCTGATATTCACATTGTATTTATAACAATTATGACATTTTAAACATCAAAAGCTGTACATTTATAAAAATATCTATGTACATATATTATGTGGATGGATGATATATACAATGAACTATTTACAAATACTATGGCAATCAAATTTCATTTTGTCTTTAAGGACTACAATAAAAAAAAATCTCACTTCTAGTTATAATGTGTAATTACAGACAAAGTTGGTTTTGATGTTTTAATATTCACTGTCAAGTTACTTAAATTGATGATAAATTTGAATACAGAATTATATTTAACAAATTTTTTTTGTTGATGTCATTTATACGAGATTCCAGGGATATGTTTTTTTTTATTTTCTGGTGAAATCCAGGCAATTACAATGTAGGTTATGTTATTCTGAATACCTCGATTTTATTCTACATTCACTGGCACAATTACCATTTTGTTTATCTGCATAAAATTTTAAAGATGTTTTGAAATCTGATCTTCATAGAGTAACCCCTGATCAGTAAAGAAAGATTTAAACCAACTCGAACCCAAAATCCTGTCACATTGCCTTCAATGAACTTATTTAAAAACAAATGATGAATTTCTTACAAAATTAAAAACCCAACGTTCAATCAACAAATCATCTAAATAAACAATCAAAATAATTATAATCAAATCAAGTCCACAGTCAAATATGAAATTACTCTCTGGTACTTATAACATCAGGCTACAAATTAGTAAGATTTTTGAATATGGTTTCACAATGAACTAAGCCCATGAATTTAAAAATTTGTACATGTATAAAATTTTGTTGTTACTTTAATTTATTGTCAACATTCAACAAACTCCAAGTTACTTCAATAAAACATATTTTTAGATTTTGCTAACGGTATTAAAGAATGATTTAAGAAATAAATTTCAGCCTGGTGAAAACCCATCAATTTCATTGATACCACCATAAAAGTATCATGAGCGAAATTTCACAGTACTTTTATGTACCGTACACAATTAGTTTCATAACTTTCAAAACAATAATAACTTTCAAAACAAAAATAATCACAGAACTGTTACATATATCACATTTATAATGCCCAACAATAATATCAATCCCATAAATTCAATTGAGATTTACAAGAAGATTAAATATTTTAACACTCGAAAGGTTACACTTCCTTATCCATACTGTGATAGTGTTTTAACACTTTATATAGATTAAGAAAATTAATGTTAAATTATACAATAAGACCGAAAACATGCTATTTAACAATATGTTTCCGTCATAAAATAAAGATAACTAGGTTTTATCAGGCAATGACGACTAGAGAAACCTAGTTAAAATGTCAATATAATAAAAGCTAAGTAAATGTTATTACATAGTTACATGTATCTTTATTTATTTAATGCTTGTCATTAGTAAATGCCATTTAAACAACAGATTCTAGTCAACAGTATAATAAATCAAAATTATTTAGAAAATTACAGTAACCAACAGACATTATGGGATCTATAAGATGAAATAATCACTTTTACACTACATTAAGTATTAGATACTATTACACAAAAATATACAATCAGAAATATTCACAATTGGCAGATACTGAATCTTTTTTCTGGGCAGACTATTTTTTAAACAGTTTTTCAGATTTATAAATCGATTCTAAGGTCAGTGGTCATCTGATAATAAATACACAACAAATTCGTAAGTAGCCATCATTATAGCACTGTTTGGAATCTGACGAACGAACTGAGTAGCAAGACCACGATAAAGTCCTGAAGCACCTTCCTCTCGAAACACAAGTAAAAATGTTTGCAGGAATGATTTGTATTTATTTCCTTCTTCTCTTAACCTGGTTCTCACAACCTCTGAAAAAAAAAATTCATAGAGTGAGTTATCTGAAGTAGAGTGTAAGCTAAAGAAGAAATCCATTATGTTTAAAATTTGTTTTCTATGAGATATTTGTTCACAAACTAAGAATGGATGTGTTGCTGTAATAACTACACATACCTAGTTGCAAGAGTATTTTAATCATGTGGTTTTCTGTTTAAACGTAAATTCATGACCCATTTTAAATATTGACTTGTTTTAACAAAATGTCACACTGACATTTCTAGCCTTATGCTATCAAGATAAAACGTAGAAATAAACAACATCACATGATCAGTTGTTTATAGGGAACGCACTGGTACAATTCTATTTCAGGTATTCTGTTATTATGCAATTACTACACATATCTTCACAAGTTAATAATAATAGTAACACAATTAGTCAATTACATATATATTTTACAAAAACATTATGAGGTTTGAGAGATTTTCACTTTGAGTGGTGATAGGAATTTGAAATATGCTCGTATCATAGAACATTAATAGCATATATGTACTAAGCCAATATTGTTGCTGCAAAAGATTTCATGCAACAATGTAAACAATTTATTTTATGTAAATTTTTGGCATTATTCTGTAAGCTATTGGAAAATGATCACAGATCATATTTTTAATATATGTTTGTGGTATTTTGAATCATAGAGTTTTGGTGACTCAACAAATGTGAATTTCAAATATTTGGAAACTAAACAAAGATTGTAAAATATCTACTTACCATGAGGATAAGCTATCGTTGTAGCAACAGATTTCGATGTAGCAGCTGCCGCCATACACTTTAAGAAATCTACGCCATCTTTATCATTTTTGTGACTAGCTTCAATTAGTTTTTCTTTAAGATGTTCATAAATCACAAAATGAATAACAGTTTCAGTGATTCCAAAATATGATGCACTTATGCCCTTATAAAACCCCAATAGTCCACTTCGATTATAAACTTGTCGAACACAATCACTACATTTTAAATTTGATTCTCTTCTGTAAAAATAAAGAACAAAACAAATAAGTTGCCAGACAACAAAACATACTCACACAGCCGTTGAAGTCATACGAGCTGTCCACAAGGGTTGTCAGATTTTTATTGTTTTATAAGTAATGAAATCATTTACGGGATCATTATGAAATTTCATTTTGTGAAGCAGGTCTATAAGAGTCTGCGTTAAGTCCTGTTCATTCAGATTATTGACATGGATAAATAAGCAAATAATAAACACATTTAAGCCTGCAAAACAGACAAGAATACAGAACCAATCTAATTAAAATATAGATCTATATTTCGTTTCGTTTTTTATACTTTCGATGGCCTACACTCATGTAGATCTAACACGTTATAGTGGGAGCTCACGTTCTATGACGTCAGGTATCAAGCACGGGACATTTGACCCGATAACGTCAGTCATTCGATTAACCAATTAGGGACCGCCATGCTTTTTAAAATCTACTTTTGTTTTGTTTTGATTTCTATCCGCTGGTGTTAGTATAGACGTCATTGGTTGATAATATCTACCCACAGTTCCACGCATGAAAAGGTCAAACGGTCGATTCGACAGACCATTTGATTGGCTGACCCCTCATTTTAGGCAGAACACGTTTTAAATAACAAGTCCTCCAGATCCAAGAGTAGTGAAGACAAGTAAAAACGAAATTTTGAACTATAAAAAACGAAACGAAATTGGATCTGTGTTTTAATCAGATTGATACAGAACTGAATTAATGTTAAAAATATGTTTACTTACTTCTGATCTAACTGAAGACGAGTTTTGACAAACCATATTGGATTTGTTAATGTCGAAGCTATAAAACCTACAAATAATCAAATTAACTTATACTGAATTGGATAACTTTTACATGGTAAATGAAGAGCTAAAATTTAAGTGAACTCTTTAAACTCAAAATCATTTACTAATACCAGAGCTAATTGGACTCAATACTACTAATAGTAATTCATTTATACTGCTGATTATAGTAAATATATTTTATAAAGCCCCTCTTAATTCAGTAATGGTTTGAAGGTATTGATCTACACATTGTTCAAGTCAACAAGGTTATTTTTAGAAAAAGCTTAGTCCTTGAACTTCTCCAGGGTATAAAAATGTAAACAAACCTGCAGTGATGGCTGAAGCCATATGAATACAGGCAGTATCAGGATTTAATCTCTCATTTAAAAATTGCTTGGTGTTGGCATATGTGAAGAAATAGATAGCTCTGTAAAAAGACAAAATGAAATATTATTTACTTTTGGTAGATATACACATTCCTTCAAATACAAGTATAATTTAACATACATTCTGCACGAGCTAAATCTGCCTATTGCAGGTCTTTCTTAGGGCATGCGTGTTATATAACCTATTAATTAGACATTATTCATTAACATGAAACGACTTTAGTAATGATGATCGAGGTTAAGCGAAAAATTCAAATTTTCAGCATATTCCCTCTAGCTTTAAAGGAGCTAAATTGCTAAAATTTGGGACCTAGAAATTGACACAAGTGATTGCATCGCATATAATACTGTACTATGATTGTATATAAACTTATTTCCATTCAGTGGTTTCCGTTTTTACTTGAATTTCAAATCAGTTATGTTCGGCGAAATTAGCGTCTGGTTATTCCAGTCTACATACGCCATTTGATTTGATACAATGTTTCTAGCCCCGTTCCTCGAGTCTTTTGTAAGAACTGGGGCTGTACCAAAGATAAAATGTTTATTTCGTGTTAAATATTGGATATCAGCCTATCTTTTTCCGGCAAGATCACAGCATCAATATTGATTTAAATTGACAAATAATTTGTGTTTTCAATGTTGAAGATTTTGGATGATATTGAGTTAGAGACTTAGCTACTTTAACTATTATAGTCAGAACTGCCAGCTCTTTATCTAATCTTCCATAACGTATCTTTAATTTCAGCATATCTGTATTATGTATTATTCAACAACTCAATTTGAGATACACAATTCAACACATGGGGTTTAAAGCCAATTTGACATAAACTAGATCATTTCAAGACTAACATATGGTTCAATTTATTTCAATAATTCTTTTGTGCATAGGGGTCTTTAGCAGCGGGAAAAGCTTGAAAAAAAAAACCCAACAAGTTAGACAGGCAACCTTACTCCTAGTCACTTGACTCGATGACAGACCTTATGATCAGTAATATGATATACTCAACTCGACCTATATATTGAGCTATATATTGAGATCCAAATTTGGTGTGGGGACAGTTTATTGAATCTAATAGTAAGTGCAGGCGCAGGGGGATTGCACCACACACAATTTTACACAAAAACAAATATATCGACAAGAAATCGTGCTCAGAGATCACAAACAGAAACAATTCAAAAAGAGTGAATGGATCCGGGGGCTAACTGTAAGCGTCCACTGTGCTGTACAGTCACGGGCCTGTGGTGACAAAGACTTCACTCAAATTTGAAAACAATTGGGAATACAACCCAAAGAAATAATTATATAATGTCAGCATGAGTCATGATCTGTCATATGTTGCAAGAAATACGAATGCAAGCATATTGTATTAATCCCGCTATATAAGAAACCACACCGGTAAATTTATCAGAGAATAGTTCAAAAAACTAAATGCACTAAATCAATAAAGAAGAGAATCAAAGTATATTGAATGCATTTAGGGCACATATTCCAACCGTCACAGAAAGAAACAAAACAGAATACAAGGAAGCAAAGGAATGTAGACCATCTCAGAAGACAGCCGTCTGCTGACTGAATGGCGTGGTGCAAATTAGCCACTACAGCGGTAATGACGTCGCAGCTTAGAAGGTGCAAAGTTTCCCAATAAAAAAGGGCGATAATCCAGATAAAATAATGTTAAAAACTATTAGTTAATATGTCACATGTGTTTTTGTGTCCCAAAGGCCTACATGGCCCTAAGATTTTTTTGTGCATGTGTTATTATGTAGACCAAATGCATTACATGACTTGAGACTAATAAAAATTATTTTCGCCTAAAGGCAATTTTTGTTCGGTCCAAAGGTCTTTCAAAAGATAAGCTTATGTGTGCAAAGGCAATGTACTTTGTTTAAAATATATATGGCAACGATCACAAGTCAAGAGAAAGACGAGAAATATAACTTTATCTTTGATGTGACACATGTATATTGTCACATGTACGACTAATATATATATACTATACGCATTAAAACATGTGTACTCTCTTATCAGTATTTTTAAGTCTGGGTTGGGTTTTTTTTCAGTTTGTGTAGACATGCTGTTTTTGTAGTTACAGAAATATACCAAATACACTGACTATTATTGTCTATCTTGTTTTTTAATCTTTAAATAATATAATATACTTGTACAATAACATGTACTAGTAAAGTATATGTAAGGGCAAGTTACAATTGAATTTAAAGCTGCTGATGGTCATGAATGAATTACAATCCCTTGCTAACTACGATATCATGAAAGCTGAATTTTGGAAAGATTTTCGGTCCAAAACTATTCCATTTTTTACTATTTAAAAATATATTAATACACTGTATAAAAATCCTCCAAATCACCAACATAAACCAAGCCAGTAAAAACTAAGTATTCGCCAAAATCTTTGTAAGTTCCACTGTTTTAATCTGATGGAAGCGTAACCATTGATATTTTGCCTTTGGTTTTGTTTTCTCAAGTAAGATCAATTGCAATGATAGTCATTAGAACTATTTGGAATTCCCACAGATTACAATATGATGAAATTCAAAGTAAAATGGGATTCAACATCTTTTAAGGGGGATATCCGTCCAAAAATGGTTTAATTGCATTCAGTATTTACAATGATATGAACTGAAAATGCAGTCAGAATTAGACAATACCAAAACACCCAGTGTCGCCTGTTTGGTAAAATCTTTTACTATTGACATTTTGATATAATATTTGTTTTTTTATCTTCAATACGTGTACATCAAGATGTTAAATTAAATTACTAGCCTAATAGTTAGTAATAGTAATAATTATATATTGTCAGAAAAATATAGAAAAGACTATTAGCGATTTCATTGTTAAATCTATTTGAATGAATTTTAGCGCTGATTAAATTTAAAAGTTTTGAGAAATTTGATAGTGTCCAAAACTGTCAGCAGCTTTTAGTTTATAAAGCACTGAATTATAACGTGTTATTTTAATGGCTTATTGCCCAATTCCATTAAATTTTTGTTGTAAAATCTCAAACACTTAATTTTGTTTACTAAAGCCAGGTTATCTTTGGGCCGTCAGTTACAGATTTACAGAGAAAATATGTCTCTGGCAAATATAATAAGAATTCATCTTTTTGAACAAGGAAGCCTTTGTTACACTTACATGGCAGCCTTTGCAACAAATTAGCCCTTTTTGCGACTTGTAACTTTCAAGTTTTAAAATCAATTTTAACTACACTGGTCTAGCTACATACCAATTACATGTCATAATTGTATAATTAAGCATTTAAAACTATGGTTCATTTACTGTAACAATAATTGGCAAATAGCCATGTTAAGCTTCATAGATTGGGATTGACCTAATTATATAACAAAAGATCATAATTGTATAATCAAGGCCAACTTAAATCCTGTACATTTCCATGTAAACACTTGGCATAAATTTACATACATGTAGTTATATATATATCTATTTTGTCTTTTAGAACCTTACAATTTTTTTATTCATTAAACTTGTTAACAATTCACGGCCAAATGAAATCAATGAATTAACAAATCATACTATTTAAATATGAAAGGCGTACTAGTTTCAGGACAGCCTACTGCAATTACATACCTAAATGTCTTTAACCTATGCAAATCAACAACACAGGTTTCATAATATTAGTCTAGGTTAACAGACATCTGTCTTTATATAAATGCGGCTTATGGTGTCTGGAGCTTGATAATCTAGACTATTGCATTTCCTGCAACTTGGTACACTAATACAGGCTACACGTTATTCACATCTGTAGCTACACAACCTAGTCACGAGATTTAACTTGAAATACCTATGTCAAGGTCATACATTCTACATTTATGAGCAGGATTGAGTATATCTTGAGCCACTTATTTACTTTAGGTGAACAAAATGAGGACCCTAACCAATACTTTACACAAGCCAGGTCATTTAGGGACTAAAATTGGTATTATCCTGCTCTCAGATCTATACCAACACCCTAACTGATTACCAAAAATTAAGACCTACATGTACACAGGTCATATTGGGACAAACACGTTGTCATCTTGGGATAAATATATTATATACATATTTTAATAATATCTTGCTCCATGTGAAGTTTTGACCCCCTTTTCATGGTTCCCTGTACACCAACAGAAAATCATCTTTTTGTCTATTCAGTAAACAAAGTCTTGTGTATCAAATTTTTATGCGGTAAATAAAGTGTGGATATCATTATTTTAACTCCTTGTAGTGGAACATAATGGGCTAATGTGGATATGAAAGATGTACATATGTACTTTTAAATGTATTGATTTGCTTTTACCCAGTTTTTACCAGATTTTAAACATTTCTGTTTTAGCCTCCGAAAAGTTAACCCTAGTTAGGACTCTTGGGTTTGGGACTAACAAATTTTTATTTGAATAAATTTCTTGCTCTCAGAGGAACTGAATTGCATTACAAACAATGTACACATGGACACCATTATTAGCTACATGACCTTCACCTTATTGACCTGCTCTATTTGGATGATTAGATAAGAAAAAGATAGCTCAACAAGTAGGTGACAGCTAATATAACACTGTCCATTAACATGTTTTTCAAAAGACCACATACATGTACACTGTACCAATAATGCCTACACATGTACTAAACCATACATACATCTACATGCCAAGAATTTTACAGGAGGGGAAATTCTATAACTGAAATTATTTTTACCCGTGTGCTATTTATACTTCGATCACGTGTCTGTCACAAATCATGATGGAGAGTTTTCAAGGTCTACCAATCACAGGCAATCTTACTAGACCTACTGTATAGGCTACATGTACAGCTGCCAAAAATATTCTTAGCTAACTTTTGACAGTCAGTCATGTCATGAACAATAGAGATTCAAGAACCAAAAATAGGTTATATAGTGCACTATGAACTTAAATGAAAGGCAGTAAATAATGAAATAGCCAGGTTGGATTCAGCAAAATCTTTATCCTTTAGTCTTAACTTTTGAAACTAATACAGTCCTTTGATTGAATTCATTAGTTTCACCAGAAATGATTAATGGCATCAAATATTTCTATTATTATTTTTGGTGGTGTATAGAATTACCTAGACACAATTAAATATCAATTGACTATTAACACCTGTGCGTGCATGAAATACCAAACTATGGCTGTCTTATGCAATATGAAAAAAGCTGACATCAGCCAAACAATTAAATCCTGTATAATTTCTAGTATAATTTTTGTATTCATATTTGTATGAATCTGAGAGCTGCTTTTGCCTTTTCACAACCAACTTTAAATACTGGTTACTATATACTAACCTGGACGGAGCAACGCCGACTAGATTAGGTCCCAAACCTTTGAACAATCCCTTAGCTCCCTCTGTTACAAAAATATGCCTGAAAAAAAAATCAAAGTAAAATATCGAATAAAACCTTTTTTTGGGGGGGGTGGGGTGTGTTACAATAAATGTTATAACCATAAATGAATGAAGTAACCAAATTTATTTCTACATACACATACAAAAATCAAGCAATAATAAATCGTTTGTCTCAGATTCAGTTATATCCAGCAGTGTTGTTAATATTTAACAGTTATCAATTGTCATTAATAAATATTGAAAGAAATGACTTAACTACCATATTTGATACTATTTCCCACACTTTTACTATCTTTATTAATGATCTATGGTCATGTGTTATACAATAATCGTCACAGTAACAAAGGAGCATTGACAGTAATCTTGATTATATTGACAAGTAGAGATTTATCTGAAATCCAGAATCATTAATTTTTTTATGTCAAAGTTCCATGTTAAGCAACAGTAAATACTTAAAACACCAACATGTATCTGACCCAAGAACTAATGGACAACTAACTAAACCACAGCATGATAAATAAATTACTGAAGATCTGTGTACGTGATAATCTGTCTGTGTGAAGGTTACCTTTCTGTTGAAATCTTATGCCATCCCAAATACCAACACATACATACATATGTACAATACTACAAACATCAGTAACCATGTTTTTTATTCTATAATGTTTTTTCTATGATGGTATTGTTTACCCCAATTTGAACTTGACCTCAATGGTAAATGTAACTACAGTTCATAAGTGTTATAAGGTGTAGCTCGTTAATACAAAGCCAAAAGAAGCCATTTTAGGCCAAGAACTGAGAAATGTTTGAACCTTGAACTTTTGAACCACTTAACACTATTCATGTTAATTACAGATACATATCATGTCTTCAAAAAAGTTCCATGCATTTTTTCAACACCTGACCTATGATGAGGTTTAATGCAATTGAATAAACACTTCAACTTCTGGATTTTGAATAACAACCTGGAAATTGGTTGCTACGTACTACATAAACTACTTATGGCAGTTTACATTGTAAACATTAAACCATAATTTATTAACTTTTTGTCATGTTGTCTTCTTCGTCATATAACTTGTAAGCCTATTGTTTTTGTAGATCACCCTGACTGCCTCAAGGATTGAACATTAAGACATTCATTTGACACCCCATGGCAATTTATCAAAAATGTACATGTAGACTAGAAATAAAATGTCATGCTAGAGGCATACACTTGTTCTTCCAGTTTTATATTTATGTCAAGTTCTATTTATCAAGAAATTGTAAATTCAGACAAGTCAACAGTTAGGAAGATGTCCCCCAGCCGAAATCCCGAAATAAATAGATGACAAATTAATTAATTGCAGGTGTATCTTTTTCAAAGTATCGAGCAATGAAACTGATTATCAACTATACACTAAGTTTCATCACTCTCTATCAGATAGAATCAAAGTCAAATAGTAAGTGCAGGAGGGCTGCACCACACACAATTCTACACAAAAACAAATATAGACAAGACATCATACTCAGAGACCACAAACATAAACAAATCAAAAAGAGTGAATGGATCCGGGGGCTAGCCGTAAGCTTTAGCGGGAAATGTTAATCATTGAACTCAATCAAGACATTCACCTAATGAACATCAACATCAAGTTTAAACATTCTACCTCAATTAAAAGCAGAGTTGTTATGTTCCAAAGTCTTGACCAATCAAATGGCTTATCACTCCTTAGCAGAAAATTCTCATCTAATAATGCATCTTTACTCAGAGTTTCACAGCTCTCACTTAATTATAACTATAACCAAAGTTATCGTGCCAAAAATCATCAACCAATTAAATTGCTTATCTCTGCTTATCCTTAGCAGAAAATTCTCATCTTCAGGCTCCACCTAATAAACACCTACACCAAGTGTAAACATTGCTTAAAGACCACATAAAATAATAATTTTTAATTGCATATATTGATAGCCAAGGGTTACTACATTCATTTTACGTCAAGTTTACTCCAATCTGATTAAAATTAATTGAGATATTAACGTTTAAACATCAGACAGCCAAAAACGGTTTTCAAATTTTCAATTACAACCTTTATCCGGTTGATTGGCTGGTGACGTCACAGACACTACACATAATCTATACACATTATCTATACAATATAGCACTATCTGTACGATATATCACTGTATACACACCGCCAGTTAACACGTGTGTATTTGTCGGTCCAATTAACATTTGACTGGCGTAATCATTAACTCGTAATTTAACACGTAAGCTACATATCACTATACTATAATAGTCAAAGCATTTTCAAAAGCCGACAAAAGCGATATCACTTATGTGGAAGCAGACGTTAAACACCAAGTAGTAGTAGTAGTAAAACCCGACCTTTCTCGTCTTGAGTTGTAATAGATTATATATTTGTGACTAGAATATTACCGAGTGTATTTCAAGATGCCATATTACCGTTGTGTTATTGAGAGTTGTGGAAATCCCAGCAAGGGAAAGGGGAATAATGTACCGGCGTTTCATAAATTTCCCAACGATGAAATCGTACGGAAAAATTGGAATGCGTTTGTAAACAATTCAAATCCTGATTGGCAACCTACAGTCACAACAGTGATACGCAGTGAACATTTTACGAACGATCGCTTAATTACCTATACACACCCGGCGTGTGTATTTATTAACGCCTGACTGATTCCTTAATCCCCCTAATTAAATAAAACAATTGACTACGGAATAATTTGTTTTGTAATACATTTTAATTCAAGATCCATTTTAAAATTTGTTTCATTATGTACGTCCGTTCTGTTTTCTCACGGCAGCGATTTTAATACAATCTACCATCGTGTGCAGTCCAAACGATTCGAGATACATTTTCGTCAGTATTGTGGTTCTAATTTAGAAGGGTAATTATCATTTTTTGTTACGCCGGCCAGATCAATTTGTAATAATGAATATCAAATACACTTGATCAAATGTGGAGTTCCTGGTGCCGTTTGGTGAGTGATTAAACTGTCAATTTAATTGTAAAATACTTGTATTCTTTACAAAAAAGTTAAATGATGTTAGACATTATAACCTTATCTTATCACAAACGTATATCCATCGAAGGATTTATATTTAGATGTTGTTTAAACACCAATCAACAAATAATACGAGGCTACTTTATTACAAAAACATCGGTGAGCAAAGAAAAAGATAATTACCTAATCAACATTCTAAATTACTTTATGACCCAATCAAATTTAGTCTGATTGATTAATTACAGGTATTAACGACACTACACTTGCGATACACATAGATAGTTAGGTGATCCTGCTCAATCTGTTAATTCTAACGTATATTGAGATATTTCTTCGTATTTCATTTTTACGGTCTATTTCAGAGTAATAAAGTCAAATTCGCAAGCAGAAATAAAGGCGCCGTACGTCGATAACGGATCGTCATTTACAAATCGCGTTTCAATCATGTTTGAAATTTATGATATATTTTGCGTGACCACATCTTTTTACTCCTATACTCTTTTACTCGGGGAAATTCGAACCACAATACTCTTCTGACGAAAATGTATCTCGAATAGATACATAGGAGAGTGTATGACATCGCTGCCGTGTGAAAATGAACGACCGTACATTATGAAACAAATTCTAAATTAGAACGGTGATACTCTTCTGACGAAAATGTATCTCGAATCGTTTGGACTGCACACGATGGTAGATTGTATTAAAATCGCTGCCGTGAGTAAACAGAACGACCGTACATAATGAAACAGGTTCTAACTTCGAACAATAAACTTCTGACGAAAATGTATCTCGAATCGTTTAGACTGTACACGATGGTAGAGTGTATTAAAATCGCTGCCGTGAGAAAACAGAACGACCGTACATTATGAAACAAATTCTAAATTGGATCTTGAATTAAATTGAATTATAAAACAAATTATTCCCTAGTCAATTGTTTTATTTAATTAGGGGGATTAAGGAATCAGTCAGGCGTTAATGAATACACACGCCGGCTGTATATAGGTAATTAAGGAATAAACATTCCGAATATGCATTCGGTCACTGTGACGTCACTGGCGTCTGAGGGGATTAAGAGTGTTTTCAATAATTGGTAAAGTCGTTTTTACGGGAGGTCTATTTTTACGACTTTGAATGAAGATAGCTGATTTAATTTTAGTCGGATTGATGTGAATTTGCCGTAAAGTGGATAAATTAACGATGGACTGCTCACATAGAGAAGTTTTCAGGGCCATTTTATGTGCACTTTAACAATTAACTAGAGTTATTGTGTTCCAAAGTCTCGACAAATCAAATTTCTTATCGCTCTGCTTAGCCTGAGCAGAAAATGTTCATTATCGAGCATAGTCAAGGTATTGAAACTATACACCAAGTTTGATCACTCTCACTTATAATTAATCAATTCTAACTGAAGTTATTGTGTCCCAAAGCATCAACGAAATAAAGTCAATACCCGGTATTTAAATTCTCGCAAATGTATTTGAGTCAAATCATTCTGGATCAGAGTGGAACTGTGGTCAATTTGATAACTTTTACGTTAGATTTGTTTTTTAGGTCACCGGATCTTTTAAATACTTTTGTTTTGCAGGCCAAAGTCCATATTGTCATATTGATAATATAAATTGGAGTTTTATTTGTACTAAATAACTATTGCTCAGAGAACTGAACTTTTGTTTGATATTTCGGTTAGAAAATGTTGCTTTCAGTGAAATGACAGGTTGATAGACAAGTTGATTAAAAACAAAGTGACAGTTGGAAGACAATTTTGACCCTTGTTTTATAAATCATAAAAAATGTTACCGGTAATAAACGCATAAATAAATAGTAACTTCACAATCAACACTTACCTGAGACATAAGATTATACCAAGAGACACCCGTCCCTTACCACCCGAAGAATAATGTTCGACATTGTTCAAAGCGATATTGCCACATGACGATTGACTGGCAGCTGATGATGATAATACCCGTACATCTGTAACAAATGATGGTCCGAAAGTTGCTATTGAGGACTGTAATCGAGTCTTGACAACTTCTAGTGGACAAGTCAATATTGCTCCAACTGTTCCCGCTGTCCTGTAATGTAAGAAAATAATCATAGATTTGATTAAAAATTCTATATTTCACACAGTATACTGTACATGAAAAGACAGACACAAGCACACCCAACCCAACTAGCAGATACTGTATATATCAATCCATAATTAAAGGAGCCAAATCGCTAATATTTTGGACCTAGAAATTGACCCAAATGGATCACAACACATAATAAAGTAATTTGATTGTATATGAACTGATTTACATTCAATTGTTTCTGTTTCAAATCAGTTATGTCCAGCGAAATACGACACGAGTCTCAACCGAATACGAATTTCTAGTGTCTGCTTTCCAGATAAGATTTGACGTCACCATTTGACACAAGTTGTGTGTCTAGCCTCATTCTTTCTGGTCACTTGTTACAAATAACGCTGAAAGACACAATGGTACCGATTCGTGTACATTGCCAATGGTAAAATGTTTATTTTACCGGTAGGCCTACCTTAAATATTGGATGAATATCAGAAGCCTACCTTTTCCCGGTAAGAGCAGACGGACAAAATTGGATAGCATGGAGTGTGATCGTCAATGTGAAAGACTTTGGATGATAATGAGTTAGAGACATAGCTACTTTAAAGACATGTATTTTGACAGTATAGGATAATTGTACCCAGTTGAGTACTTGCTGGTTTTAGCTTTATTCTTGGAATTGAAAACTTGTTTTTATAACCTTTTTTTTTATTATAAAGAATTGCAATGGATAATGGGCTGCATGCATAGTGTTTCTTTTCGTAAATAAGACAGTCATTTGACACTATTTTAATATCATTGTCAATGCATTACACGGTGGTTTAAATAACCTAAAGTTCCATTTACTTGACCTAAACAAGGAATATTTATAATAATGCCAATGTTTATCAAAAAAGGTGAAGGTCAGCCAGGTTCCACAGACTGTAAAATTCATCGACAAATTAAGTTAAGTCAGTGTTAACAAAAACAACGTACTTTATATTGCATTTAATAATGATTAATGACATTTTGAAAAAAAATCAAATTAAAATGCAGTGCACTGAACTTGCATGGAACGGGGGAAAGAAGAATAAATTTGAGTCGAACAGAGTGTGAAAAGTGTATACTGTCACCCTTTGGGCTGATTGATGAAGATAAAAAGAAGGGTTTACAGACTCTGATGATGTGTACAGAATTATCTCACTAGACCTCTTTTATTTATATCTTTTTAAATACAAAATATTGCATAGTACATACCCTCCAGCTAGTAAATGTATTATATGCTCGCGTTCCATGCAGCCATCCGACTTGAATCACCACAGTAATAATAATGTCAGACAAATTTACTCATCACACACGTTCACGTGCCGAACTAGAACGGACCAATCAGGATTCCCACTACTGCATGACCAACGATTTCATTGGCCAAAAATAATACGATAAAAATAACCATTCACGCTTTGTGCACGTGAACGGGTCCTCGTAAATAAAGTGGCCCAGTTAAGACAACGATAAAATAGGTCACAAATTGTAAATGACCTGGAAATGTTCAAAAAGCAGACGGACAAAATTGCATGGAATGGAATGTGACCGCCAACACAATATGCATAGATTTCTTTGTAAACATAAATTAGCTTGATCACTCATTCAATCATTCACTGTGCGTGCATATAGTTATATTATTCTCCCACACCGAAAGCTTGTCTTGTATGATAGGATGTAATTCTCAACAATTTTTTGGCGACGGCACACCTTAATTGGAACACATAAAAAACGGCACGTGTACTGACTAAATCTATATTAAAAATATTTGAAATTTGCAAAATAAAAATTAAAAACATGACATGTCATAGATGATAGACGGCATACGACCGTAGACACTGAATAATATACCGGTAGGCCTACCGTACAGTACAGTTATATGACTCAAACTAAAAAAAGAAAAACACAACACACAGCAAGAACTTATAGCTGGATTCTTTAGCAAGAAATTTTCTTAGTGTGAGTGTGCCCATCTTAGTTTCACAGAGAATTACTTATTGTAGCGGCCAAGCGAATATTCACTGCGGGATCAGTTTGTGAGTGTGCCCGTTCAAAATTACGCGGTACATTAGGAAGATCTCACGGTTGGTACGCACTTTTATAACCTTGATCGCCTTGATCATTGATTTAGTTTATATATGCCATTTAAAACCAATATCATAATAACTGTCAGAGGTGTGTGGTGGCCCCTGTTCAGTTTTTAAGTGTTCACCCTCCAGAAAGTTGTCGGATTGATTTGATTAATCAATGTCTGACGTCATAGGACCAAAGGCCGCTCATTTGGCACCTGACGCGAACCCATCGAAAGTATAATAAATAAATCTGTATTTTAATCAGATTGGTATGAATAGCCAACCATAAACTGTTGATTATGTATGCTAATTGATGTATGGGTTGGCACTCTTTATAAATTTTATACATATTATTAGCTATTATCTACCCTGTCGTACAAACTACTGAATATACAAAAAAACATGTTAATATAGTAGAATTCAACCCGTGGATCATATAATGGGACAATTTTTAAAACATTCTAATGATCGTAATCTTCCACATATGATAGAGCGCAATATTACACAATCATCTGATTAAAATATTGCGCAATGGGGTTTACATGAATGATTTGGATCTATAGTAGTAATTGTAGTAGGCGATCACCCGAATGTAGATGTCTGTTGTTTTGTTGGTGTTTTTTTGTTTTTGTTTTCATTTCTGGCACCCAAAACATGAACATTTAGCCAAAACCTGGAAGAAAATGAAAATTCAAACACCCTTTTCCGATTTTACGACAAGAAGTGTCAACAACAAAATACGCAATATGGGTAAGGGAGAACGAGAGAGTCATAATCTAATTGCTTTATAAGTCCTAATCCTTTTTTGTTTTGGGGTTCCCTCCCTTGAGTTATAAATTTCACTGTAGTGCCGTCGTGTGTTTTCATAGGACGGAAAGTAGGGGTCCCGTGTACACTGGCAGGCACGTAAATTAACCATTGGGGAATTTGAAATAAGAGAGAGAGAGAGAGAGGGAGATGGGGTTTAACGTCCACTCGACACAAACTGGGTCATTTCGGGACTAACACGTGGATTAATTTTATTTCAATAATTCGCTTGCGCGTAGGGGTCTTAAGCAGTGGGAGGAAACTGAAGGACACGGAGTAAATCCACGAGGTTGGCAGGTCCGGACCCCCCCCCCCCTGCTCAGGCTTGAAAATTTTTTATGCGATTTTATTAGCGATTTTTAGACCTGTAATTTTGGAATTTACCTCCCGGAAATACGTCAGAATGCACCAAATTGAATCTAATTTACCAAATTTTTCTGGGGGAGGCCCCCCAAACCAAACTGATCCCGCAGTGAATATTCGCTTGGCCGCTACAATCACTGTTAAGCATGACATCGACGAGGCTTAATAAGTACGGCATATTAACTTTTTTACTCCGACAAATTAAATTCTCATACATTTTTGAGGTAAAAGAAAAATAAGTAAAGACGTTTGAAGTATTTGAAGTTAAAAAATATTTCCTATTGAGTGTAAATGGTATTAAAATGAGTAAAATGCATCATTTTGCCCGAAGCAGTTAGTTGTTAAGTAAACATTGCACGAGCCGTTGAGCCAATGACTGGCGCCCTGTGCAGTCAACGCACATGTTGTGGACACTCATCTGTTACAAAGTTAATTCGTAATTAATTCTCTGTGAAACAGATTGCCCCCAAACCTCCCGTTAATTGGTTGAGCGCCTTCGGCAATTATCAAACCTAGACCCCCCCCCCTGCAAAAAATCCTGGATCCGCGCCTGGTTGGACACCGGGGAAAAAATCACCCCTGTCGCTTCATTATCCGGATGGATCAGAAATGTGGTCCGAGATTTTGTTTCCTGCACTTAATCGGAGTGGTGGCTCAGTGGCTGATGGCGACGCCTGTGAATCTCTAACGTGAGGTTTCCCCATATATACGTTGGCGTGCACGTGAAAGAATCCTTGAAAGATTTGAAATAAGAGGAGGCTGTAGCTCCGCTGACGGTTAAAAATGCCCTCCGTAGTACTCTGTATCAGGCAACTCTCGTCTTTATTAGTACAGTCGGTGCAGGAAAATGTTAAGGCCCCCTGCAGATTTGGTTACATCTCGTGACCTTGACGAAATCTGCAAGTGGCCTTAATATTCAGATCTAACCGATTAAACTAACTTTCGAATCACACAACGGACGACTTTGCGGGATTCTTAAAACGCACCCGTCTATCATGGCGTCTATGTTTTATACCCTTATACCCTGAACAAGTCCGAATATGCACTACACGTCGATTGCCAGGATAGCCCACAAATAATTATAAGTATGAATAAACAATATATATATATATATATATATATATATATATAGAAATTATTGGGTTGTTTTCCCTAGACACAAAACGGTTCATATAACCTAAAACATGCTGATATGGGATGGGCGAAGGTGTGTTTAAATTAAATGAAAGGTCTATACATATAGATAACGTAAAAAATGCTTCTCGGCATCTGCGTTTCGTTTTGTCTGTGATTTGACCTTCAGGTTTTTGTTTTTGGTATAGGCCTAATATACTAGAATCGTAATATCACACTCTGGCTTGGCTGTATACAGATTACATCACTCATGATAGCATGCATACAACATGCGAATAACAGACAGATCAACTAATAACTCCCACGATTGGGATCCAAATCAGGCGAAGTAATATAGTTTCCCTGCAATGTTGACATTTGGAATATATATGAGTGTTATTTCAAAGGCTCCTATTATATCATATTGGTGTGCTCTTTAGCTCAACATTTTTTACGCACATACACCAGAATCACTCATAGTATAAATGCACATAATAGCTAGGGGCGTGCTGGATGGTATAGGCAACTGGGGCCACCTCACTTTCCCCACATCTATTGGTTTAACCTCACTTTCCCAACATTTGATTGTTTTGATAAAGGATTAGGAGGTTAGTAGACCGTGGGTGTAGGACTATAATCCGTTTTAATTAATTAGTACCACTAGTAATTGGTACCACTGGTGTAAACTTCTCACTCTAATAATTGTTACTTGTGAATACTTCCCACTATCAGTAGACTGAGCAAATTTGCGATTAAGAGGAGCTATATATATCAACTGATAAGCTGTGATTAAATATCAGTAGTTTATTTGATTTATTTCAAATTAATTATTACATCAAAATAGCTAACAATGTAAATTTATTAGTAAACTGATTTCTCTAAAAATGCTCAATCTACTGATAGTGGGAAGTGCTCACCAGTAACAATAAATAGAGTGAGAAGCTTACACCAGTGATATTAATTAATTAAAACGGACTATAGGTCTACTAACCTCCTAATCCTTTATCAAAAAATCAAATGTTGGGAAAGTGAGGTTAAACCAGGCAACTGCCCCCTTAAGTGCAAAATACACAAGAAACCGAGAATATTTGATGTGGTGAAGCTCGAATCCGATGAGATTTCCTAACAGGGTATGGATTAAAAACAAACCTCATCTCTAAATCCTCCGTGTTTCAAGATAAGAGGTGGCCCTATTAAATTCCACGTAGCAAAGCCGAACGCGAATCACACTCGCAAAAAGTAAGCAAAATTGGCAAACCAACGATTGATTATTGTTATTTATAACATTTCTGCCACATCCAACTACAATTAAGCAGATAATCATACTCGACGCGGGTACAAATCCCCTCTTTTTAAATCATAGCGATAGTAGATTGATTTTACCAACATTTTAAATTTACGTTATTAACACATAAAAAACAAGGCTAGATTTACTTTATTGTCAATATTTGCTGATAAATGAATGTTGTTTCGGTAGATTGGACTGCGTATGTTTAATAAGTACTAATAGTATAAAATTAACTTATTTTAAAGATGGTACATGCATTGACAAAGAAATTGAGTTTGCTACTTGGAAATAAAGGCATCCAATCGTAGCTAAAAAGCACATCAGTATGTCTCAAAGTTTTTAGCTACGTTCTCGTAGCTAGGTATAGGAGGGTGTGTAGCTATGTACCCTCCCTTCCGAAAATGTATCCTCTCTTCTGAAACAGTGTCGTCACTTCTGAAAAAAAGTGCCCTTGAATCTTGAAAGAAATACCAGGAATGCTTATAGAAATGCCCACGTCAACGTTATCATATTACCATTGCCCGAATGACAATAGTGGCATCTTATCCTTCTGCTTTTCCGTTGTTCAAAACAAATCCAGCTAAACTAGAAACCAATCGCGCTCAATATACGTACATGCACAATCGATCAACCCTCCAGGAAACCAGCCCGAGACCCAGTCCGCCCCTGAAAACAAAGTCAGTTGTAACTGTACTTGTTTATTAGAATAACTTTACCCGCATGGACCAAAGAGTGTCGGAGTGCACAGATTACTACACAGAGAGAAAAAAGTGGGTCAGTTGACTCATTTGTGTGAGTATCCATAAAACGACTCAGTAACGACTCAGTTTTCGTTGACTATCTTGGGACTAACTTGGAACTTACTTGGGACTCAAATAGTGAGTCAAAAGACTCATTTTTGTGACTCACTAAAAAATCCATAAAACGACTCGTTAAGTGAGTCAAGTGACTCGTCAGGTAAAGTGAGTTCTTCGACTACTTTAGTGAGTCTAGTGACTACTTTAGTGAATCTAGTGACTACTTTAGTGAGTCTAGTGACACAAGAGATGAGTAGCACAACTAGTTACAGTGAGTCAAGTGACTAGTAAAGTGAATCAATGCAAATCTATTTGAGTCACATAATTAGCCTTACACAACGAGTCAAATGACTCCACACGGGCTGGAATCCTAATTAATTAAGATTTAATACTTCTTTTTAATGATTATGTGGTTCGCATTGCACAAAGTTGACGAAAAATATATCTGCAAAAACGAATACGAAGATGTTATTTTTTTTCAATTAGATTACACGATTCGTGTATGCTTAGTTTTCCAACAACCTTATGCCTGGTGTATTAACCCCCACATTTGCAGTATATGATTCCGCGTTCGTCTTTGAATTGACGATCTTTTTTGCCGAATAACATAATATAAAGTTATGTTTCAATTAGTGCACCGTTTCTACCGATGTGATCAGCATTATGTCAGCTCAATAAGGAAACAATATTAAAATAAAAACTTAAAAATACATTATGCAAGATTATAAACAGCTGGCAGTTCTAACTATATAATAGTTAAAAACTAAATAATGTAAAGAGAGTTTGCTGAAAATTTCAGTCTCGATTATCTATTTCATGATTAAATCATGAATGAAAGTTGAGCAAAAAATCGGTTCCTAATCCAGTAAATACCACAGGCTAGTGATAAGTTCATTAAAATCCAATTAATAATTTAGATAACATTTCAGGCCTGAAGAAAGGTCTGCAACAAGCAGTTTTAGCTCTTGCATAACGTATGTTTAATTTAAAAATAAAACACTCCATATAAGTTATACATAATTTATTCTATCGTCTAAAAGTAAAAGTGGTTGTCATGCAATATATGGGCACAATTGGCGGGTGGAGAACAACGAAAGTAAGAAAGCGCTTTCACCCATTTGCCTAATGCTTCTCATGAAATTCACTGTAACATCTAAGGGAGATACTTCGGAACGTAACACTAAATATCGATATAGTTCTTACCTCGTGATCCGAATGCTACTCACCAAATATGAAAGAAATCCGTTAAATGTTGTAGCCTCTATCGCGACCCGTTGTTTCAAACCAATTTTGATAACCATAATGTAGATAAAGGAAGAGCCCCGTTCGCGTTCACAAGGTTTTTGGCAAAGAGAGTGTAACTCCTTAACTGAAAGAGAGTATAACTCCCTAACTGAAGGTCTGATGCACACCAAACCCAAAACTCATTTTTTTTTCATATCATATATATTTTAAGTTCCATCTAAATCGGACAGAAAATATAGGTTATCTATTGTGTGTCAAAAGTTTGCGTAAAAGGCATGGGACATAACCAAGAAAGTTGCAGGCCACTATTTCCGTAAAGGCGGGATGGACAATTTGTTGAGAAGTGTCAGTCTGATTTTCGCGCAATTCAAACTCAAGCGCGATTGTTGTGCAATGATTATATTTGAACGTTACTTAATATCAAGTATCACCGTGACCCATATATAATCCACAATATTAAAAAGTCATTCAGTCATTCAGGAAGTTGAAGACCGATCTTTGGCATATAAAGTTACATTTTAAGTTACAACAAATTCTAATGGACGAGCCAGAACATGTCATCCATTAGAATTACATATGTAGTTTCGTCATCCATTCATCCATGATATCCCCTTGATGTAGAATAATGGGAGTTGTTATTTTCTCTGGTCTCTGAAATGATACAAAAACAAACATCCAAGACTTAAAAAATATTTAGGGGAACCACGGTAAGACACGGACTCGCTAGGACCGGACAAATACCCTATAGGTATGGTGTACACGTAAAATGTAAAAGAAAACTTGGTAGTTGGAATTTGAAATAAGTAGATGTTTTCCTCGCAACCCCCCCCCCCCCCTTAACATTGTGGCTTATGCCCGTCTTCATTATCCTAGTCGGTGCGGAAAGGTAGGGTTTTAAAGACCATTTTATTTCATTTCATAAATATTTTATTGTTTTAAGTTGTAGCATATGGCGGGGGAAAGCGGCAAAAACCTAATGCTATGTAGAAATGTCTAATTCAAAACACACATGTAACATAATGCCATACCAAATACCTAAAACGCCTAATGCAAAAAACAAAATACAAGAAACCTCTAATACAAAATACCTCATACGTCTATTGCAAAAGACAAAATACAAGAAACCTCTAATACAAAATACATATGACCTCTTATGCACAATTGATTTTACAATCTGAAACATCTACCATAAGCATTAGATGACATATCTCTCATGCATTACTTACGTTTCTCCACTGAATTATCTTTATTTAGGTCAATGTCAAGGTCACCGAACACAACTTGGCGACCTATTCGGCTAGCGAGCTATTCGACCGATCCAGCTGGCAACCTGTTCGTTGGCAACCTATTAAGACAACAGTCGCCCAAACTCATCTATTTTTAACAACCAATAAAATCCAACGTTACGTCTATCAAATGAAAGTAGAACAATATATTATTTTTATCAATTCCTTTAGCTCAGAATAGAGATGTAATTTCGCATTATCGTACAAAATTTTAGACATCCAACTAAAAAAAATCCGAAAGGTAATTAAATAGGCTTTCTAAGCATTATCAGTAAAAATTGGCACATTCATATTAAAGGGGTGCACTCTCTTCCTAAACATGACCAATTTTTTAAAAATTTTAAAAGGAAAAACTGTTAATATCCCGTGTCAAAATTCGGACCATCGTAAAAAATTCTCATGATCCAATTAAATATATTAAATATTATTAGTAAAAGTTGGCACAATCATATTAAATGGGTGCGCTCTCAACCTGAACATAGCCAATTTTTCAATATTTTAAAGTGAAAGAACGGTAATATTTCGAGTCGAAATTCGGACCATCGTACAAAATTCTTAGCAACCAGCTATATATATTCTGAAAGGTAATTGAATAACCTTTTAAATATTATTAGTAAAAGTTGGCACAGTCATATTAAAGGGGCGCGCTCTCAACCTGAACATAGCCAATTTTTCAATATTTTAAAATGAAAGAACGGTAATATTCCGAGTCGAAATTCGGACCATCGTACAAAATTCTGAGCATCCAGCTATATATCTAATATGATTGTGCCTACTTTTACTAATAATATTTAGAAAGCTTATTGAATTACCATTCAGAAAATATATAGCTGGATGCTCAAAATTTTGTACGATGGTCCGAATTTTGACTCGGAATATTACCGTTCTTTCATTTTAAAATATTGAAAAATTGGCTATGTTCAGGTTGAGAGCGCGCCCCTTTAATATGACTGTGCCAACTTTTACTAATAATATTTAGAAAGCTTTTTCAATTACCTTTCAGAATATATATAGCTGGTTGCTAAGAAATTTGTACGATGGTCCGAATTTCGACTCGAAATATTACCGTTCTTTCACTTTAAAATATTGAAAAATTGGCTATGTTCAGGTTGAGAGCGCGCCCCTTTAATATGACTGTGCCAAGTTTTACTAATAATATTTAAAAGGTTATTCAATTACCTTTCAGAATATATATAGCTGGTTGCTAAGAATTTTGTACGATGGTCCGAATTTCGACTCGAAATATTACCGTTCTTTCACTTTAAAATATTGAAAAATTGGCTATGTTCAGGTTGAGAGCGCGCCCCTTTAATATGATTGTGCCAACTTTTACTAATAATATTTGGAAAGCTTATGCAATTACCTTTTAGAATATATTTAGTTGGATCATCAGAATTTTGTACGATGGTCCGAACTTTGACACGGAATATTACCGTTCTTTCATTTTAAAATATTAAAAAATTGACGATGTTCAGGTTGAGAGCGCGCCCCTTTAATATGATTGTGCCAACTTTTACTAATAATATTTAGAAAGCTTATTCAATTACCTTTCAGAATATATATAGCTGGATGCTCAGAATTTTGTACGATGGTCCGAATTTCGACTCGGAATATTACCGTTGTTTCACTTTAAAATATTGAAAAATTGGCTATGTTCAGGTTGAGAGCGCGCCCCTTTAATATGAGTCTGCCAACTTTTACTATTAATATTTGGAAAGCTTATCCAATTACCTTTCAGAATATATATAGCTGGATGGTCAGAATTTTGTACGATGGTCCAAATTCGGACTTCGAAAAAAATTCCGGTCTATCTTTACATATAGAATATTGAAAAATTGGCTATGTTCAGGTTGAGAGCGCGCCCCTTTAATATGATTGTGCCTACTTTTACTAATAATATTTAGAAAGCTTATTGAATTACCATTCAGAAAATATATAGCTGGATGCTCAGAATTTTGTACGATGGTCCGAATTTCGACTCGGAATATTACCGTTCTTTCATTTTAAAATATTGAAAAATTGGCTATGTTCAGGTTGAGAGCGCGCCCCTTTAATATGACTGTGCCAAGTTTTATTAATAATATTTAAAAGGTTATTCAATTACCTTTCAGAATATATATAGCTGGTTGCTAAGAATTTTGTACGAGGGTCCGAATTTCGACTCGAAATATTACCGTTCTTTCACTTTAAAATATTGAAAAATTGGCTATGTTCAGGTTGAGAGCGCGCCCCTTTAATATGATTGTGCCAACTTTTACTAATAATATTTGGAAAGCTTATTCAATTACCTTTCAGAATATATTTAGTTGGATCATCAGAATTTTGTACGATGGTCCGAATTTTGACACGGGATATTAACAGTTTTTCTCTTTAAAATTTTTAAAAAATTGGTCATGTTTAGGAAGAGAGTGCACCCCTTTAATATGATTGTGCCAATTTTTACTGATAATACTTAGAAAGCCTATTTAATTACCTTTCGGAATATATTTAGTTGGATGTCTAGAATTTTTTACGATAATGCGAAATTACATCTCTATTCTGAGCTAAAGGAATTGATAAAAATAATATATTATTCTACTTTCATTTGATAGACGTAACGTTGGATTTTATTGGTTGTTAAAAATAGATGAGTTTGGGCGACTGTTGTCTTAATTCTGAATAGGTTGCCAACGAACAGGTTGCCAGCTGGATCGGTCGAATAGCTCGCTAGCCGAATAGGTCGCCAAGTTGTGTTCGGTGACCTTGACATTGACCTAAATAAAGATAATTCAGTGGAGAAACGTAAGTAATGCATGAGAGATATGTCATCTAATGCTTGTGGTAGATGTTTCAGATTGTAAAATCAATTGTGCATAAGAGGTTATATGTATTTTGTATTAGAGGTTTCTTGTATTTTGTCTTTTGCAATAGACGTATGAGGTATTTTGTATTAGAGGTTTCTTGTATTTTGTTTTTTGCATTAGGCGTTTTAGGTATTTGGTATGGCATTATGTTACATGTGTGTTTTGAATTAGACATTTCTACATAGCATTAGGTTTTTGCCGCTTTCCCCCGCCATAGTAGCAGGTGTTAAAATGACAACCCAATCCCCCCTCTGTAAAACTTAAAATATTTTCTTGCTTACCACATCTGTTGGACACAGCATTTTTTTTTTTAGGTCCTCTTTAAGCAGAATAGGAAGGGCTGTAATTGCAGAATATCCAGCTCGCCCTGTAAAAACAATCATATTATAAGGGAATTTCGGAAGGCGATTAAAGTGCGATTTAGTGAACCCAATAGCGTATACCTTGTGTTCAGTTAAAATACCTTCAAAAGTTGTAAATTCCTGGCAGCCCATAAATAATATTCATAAGGTTGTTAGACGTGCGAAAAGCCTAATGACTCATCTGTGAACCAATTGGCGACTCGGTTTTGACTCATACGTATAATTATCCGCATAGCCCTTGCCAATGCAATACGGCAATACTCCACCCAGGCCTATCTATATGGTGAAATTTTCAATTCTATTCATATTATGTTGAATATCAGCTTAAGATTTCAATATAAAGCCCTAATTGGATCATAATGAATTCCTACCCAATGCAAAGGGGACCCATCAAGGTCTACACACGTCGATTTCATAAATTTGAATCTGAAATTTTTAATCAAAAACAAAATCAGTGGTCTATTTCACATATGCTACCTAATCTGTGTAATATAGTAAACATAATATTGAGTAAGGCTGTATCCTTAACAAAAACACCAATAATTTACCTTTTCTGTGGCAGATATCGGTAGATGACTTCGATTTTCTTTTAATCAAACAAGCGTCCAGACTTCGTTAAACTGCCGCCATAAAACTTCCACCCACAATTCATTTCACCGGAAGAACTCACTCTTGACTCACCCTTGACTAGGTTGTGACTCACTTACAAAATCTTCATCGCTGATTATCTATTAACGGGGAATTATCCCACAAGTTTTGTTAGAAAAAATACATATGATTCACCTTTTCCATTGTTGATATTTAGAGATGCTATAGATGTTATTTTAGTCCAGGCTTCGCCAAACTGCCGTCATAATACGTGTGACCGAAAGGACTCACACGTAACTCACCCTTGACTAGGCTGTGACTCAATAACGTCAAATTCATCACTGAATATTTAATAACTCAGAGGTGACTAGTTAGTGACTCAGAAGTTTCCCGCAAGTTTCAATAAACCGAGTCATAGCTGACCTATTTGCCCCCAATCTGAGTCAAAATACTCATCTAGCTGAGTATTTTCAAATAACTCACCCAAATGAGTAAGTTTTACGCGTTTTTGACCCACTTTTTTTTCTCTGTGTATTGAAAACGACGCGGGCTAGGCTAATATTTTGAGAGATTCTTTATTTTATTTATGGCCAACATCCAAACCATTTCCACCAGGCGCGGATTAAGAGAGGTGTCAGAATGTTAAAGCTCCCCCCCCCCCTAATTTGTTCTAAAATATAATATATTATGTTAGGGCAAGACGATTTACTGCAATATCAACCGTACTGACATATAAATTGCATGTAGGCCTATGTGTGAGAATGACCAAGGGCCCTTTAGCTTTTCACATGTTCAGATCTTCGGAACTTAATCATAATCCCTCAAAGTGGCAATGTGTGGTATGTCATAGCACAGACGTGGACTACTATATATAGTATGTGCCATAGATTAAAAATTTCCCGCAAAGCCCAGCTTAACCGGAGCGGACCTTGGGCCTGACTAGAATCGTGGGGCCCCAAACGCGACGAAAAATATATTTCATATCCTTTCGAATGGCACGAATCGTAACACACACACTTAAACGGTCTGTAATTCATGATATCTGATCACACAGGGAATATATTCAGTTCCGAATGGCATACAAGCCTAGACGCCTAATCCGATAACAGAGCGGAACTTCACAGACAAGGTTGAGGGATAGCTCAGTCTCCGCCCTCGCGCCGCTTGATCGATTACCGTGAAACTTTCATCTGGAATTTTTTTTTCTCTTTTTGCCATGAACCGCGGGGCCCCCATAAATCGCGGGGCCCTGGGCCGAGGCCCACCAGGCCCATGCCTAAGCTGGGCTTTGATTTCCCGGCTAAACCAGACTTGATTTATGGAGTTTAAATTGCATATGACTTTACTAGAAAAGTCGTGTTAATTTCCGATGTGTTTCAATTCATTTGGGACAGTTGCATCCAGAAAGTAAAAGACGAAAGCAACATACCCTCCAACCGCTGTATATATGGCAAATAAAAGGCGTGTCCCAAGATCCCCGTAACCCGAAATCATTCCAAACAAAAAGGAAAATGTAAAAATTGTCGGGGCGGACAAACTAAACAATCCCACTAATTGACGCCGAAAAGTTCACTTAAATCCCATTTTAAACCTATTTCATTTTTCTTAAACAATGCATTGATTCTGGCTGTTTATTGAAAGATTCTTCAAGTCTCCCACCTGTTAAAAAGCTTTTGTCGTCTTCAAGTTAAATTTACAGTCTGAAAAAGTAGGCTTTTCCATGGGCGCTATTCTGTTACCCGAAAACAAGACAATCGGAAATAGAAAATCAAAAAGGGTTTTGTTATAAAAAAACGTATTTTAAAACAATAACTCCTACAGACGAATTTATCAGATATTATTTAGATAATTACGAACAAAAAAAGAGAGGTAAAAGTCTTCATATCACAATCATAACGGTGAACGTCTTTATGAACACAGATATATAATCAACTAATCATATTATAATCCGCTATGCTGCAAACGGTCCACCACCTCGATTATTGATCGCAGGATAACAGCATTAATTCCTAACTGTCTCACAATGATTCTAAATTAATGATCTAACCATATACAACAATAGTAAATTCACAAATCCAAATTGTATGTGGATTAGTTACGATAAAATTTGCGTGTGCAAATATACATGGCACATATAATTGTTTTTAAAACTCAAGTGTTAAAATGGTTCTAAAAGTGATGCGTTCTCTTCACTTTATTTTTGTGAAATATGGTAATTCATGAATCTCGGCAGTATAATTTGTCAACCATCGACCACCTTGAATATTGACGTTTCGAAGTTTGTCCAACCAGTTACCAGAAGGTAGATAAATGTTCCTGGAAGTCGCCCCCTTGTCAACTACGGGTGCCACGAGAATGTCATTACCCAACAAAAACTGATCATCGATAGTGAACGTGTTGGCGTCTTGTGGCGCAATCCACCATAGAGGTCTAACGATAGGGTTTCCGTTAACAACGGATTCCCGCGCCAAATTCAGAAACGTCGAGATATAAGATTCGTGGAGTTCAACAAAATTTCTTGATATAGTTGTCAGCGTGCTATTATTGTAAATCCACGGTGGAACCGAGAATTGCATTGATGGCATAAACGTATTGACTTGCAGCCATCGTATAAATAACTCGGCATCTGGATAATTCCGAGCTTCTAAACCCGAAGAGTTATCGTAAGCATTCCCACCAATCATATCTGGAAGAACGAAAGGATAGCCGATTATTCCAAACGTGAGTGCGCATGGTATGAGTGTTCGCAAACCATTATCTTGAGTCCAAGAAGAATCACGGTCCAACATTCGAACGAAAATAGGTTGATGCTGCGTTCTTGCTCCAACTCGAACTTCCTGGATTCGTAGATCCTTATCCGCTTCGAAGGCGAGTTCAGCCCATTTTTGTGCATAAACGTCAGGATTTCGATAAGTTGTGTTGACACTATAGACTTTTGGTAACCAATTGACCTCCCCAGCATCAAATTTAAAGGAACTTATGTTGTACATGTCTTTGAGTCTTTGGGTTTTGTTCAAGTACCATTCTACAGCCATCGGATTGGAGACATCGAGAATTCCTGCAAGGTCTCCTCGCCACCAACTTACCAAAGCTGGCTGTTTACTGTCAAGTTGACGCACTAGATATCCATTTTGAGCACCTTCTAGAAATGAGTTCGAATCAAGATTAAAAAAAGGATGAAGCCAGATGGTAACACGAAAGCCTCGATCACCTAATCTCCGAACCATGTCAGCTGCATCGGGGAACTTTGTGGTATTAAAATCCATATCCCCATACTGAAAAGTCCAGTCATCGTCTAATTCAATCTGAGAATGACTAAATCCGTTGGATAATATATCATTAGCAAATTCCTCCAGCTGATTTTGATCAATGTCCTTTTTATACATAGCCCAGGTAGACCATATTGGTGATTTAAACAAATTAGCACCTGGGGTATCTGTGGGGTTTGGTATATACTTCTTTGACATATAATCATGGATTTGTTTAATATTATTTGCATAGCACAAAGAATAGTTTAGAAATGGCAAACTGTTATTGTTATTGATATATGGATATTTTTCATATTTTGCCAAGAGACAAATTTGAGAACTGTTGTTTTCGTTTAAAGATAAATAAAGGGGCACTTCTGGATCTATGTAGAGTCCAACGCCCAGCGATGTCACGAAGTAACGTTCTAAAACACCACCGTACATCTTCGCATAAGAATCTTGGGCGACGTACGCGTCCATTTTCTGCTGGATGCCATTCATAGGCCAGTTTTGATTGAAATCCTGAAATCCTCCGTACCAATAGCCATCCATGTTGAAGCAATCTTTTAGTTCCTGTGAGACAGATGACAAAGCAGTCCAAATAACATTATAGCAACTAATTCCATCTTCTTGTAAAGTTGTCATTTCTAGTTTACGATCGCCAGTCCATGTTACACAGATATTGTTATCGCTGCTGCATGATGTGTAGGACTGGGAATTAGTGATGCCTATCCCGATTCTTCCTTTGGTATACTGACCAACTTTCAGTGTGGGCGTTCCTGTGAAGTCTACGTCTGCATCTCCTAATTTTTGTGGTTTAACAGGATCTGATTCTTTGATAGATTGAACAGACAGGACCCAAGCGGTTATACCTCCAATTAAAGCAATGCCTAGAATCACCAGAACTATTACAATTAGAACTTTCCTTCCGCCTGCCTCAGACATATTTTTGGTATATCTGAAAACAAAAATAAAACATCGGTAATTCTTAGAAACGGAAAAGGTTGTATTGGTTATAGCTTTATGGATGGATAAATGAGGGAATTTAGTTCAGACTCCTTATGGATAACCCCATTCGTCCGGTCAGCCCTGTGTGTATATAATTGATCATTGACGATGAGCAGTATCTTCCTAAAGTTATTAATTACTGATGCCTACCTTGCAGGTGGGTTATGACTTCCAAATTTATTCATTTTAGCTAACGTTCTCTATTACCACCTAAATTAATATGTCTATATTAACTAGTCATACAATACTTAATAAATACGAGCACTGAAATATATATATATAGTCAATGTTTATCGAACAATCTGTTTGCTTTCGAACATGGCGTATCCAAGCAATCTTATCAGATCAACCTTTTAAAGCACGGGTAATTATTTAAGCTTACAGACGGCTATAAAGGGTGTGGTATACGGAAATAATATTAGGAAGTATCACGTTCATAGTTATTTCAAGTTTTTAATCTCCAAAATCTAAAATAAAAATCTATTTTCCAGTATTGATATAGATTTTGTCTGCAATAGATTTGATTGCATCTTGTGGATAGTACCTATTTCAGGTACGACGTCCGAAGATGCGATTTATAGGATTAGGTCGTTCAACGTCTCGTGAATACTTTACTCAGGACATTTTGAGACGAACATATTATAATTTGATTCATATAATTACGTGGACAACATTATTCATATAGTTACATGGGCAACATTATTTATATAGTTACGTGGGCAACATTATTATTATAGTTACATGGGCAACATTATTATGATAGTTACGTGGACAACTTTTTTGAGAGAAACATACAGCAGTTTAATTAATAGTTAAGTGAACAATATATTGAGAGAAACATACAACAGTTTTATTACGTTGGCAACATTTTGAGAGCAGTTTGGTTAATATAATTACCAGGGCAACATTTGGAGAGAAACACACAGCAGTTTTATTAACATAGTTACGTGGGCAACATTTTGAGGGAAACATACAGCAGTTTTATTCATAGTTACGTGGGTCACATTCTGAGATAAACCTATTGGGAATTATATTGATGTAAGTAATTGTGCAATGCTGGAAGGGAATTTGCTAACTGTCAGAGAATCTTTTAAGTCGCATCCAACAACTAGATAACTTTCCTTATTGAGAATCAAGCTTGAAAAATCACGAATATTCTTATTGGCCACGTTGCGATTCGAACCTGGGGCATTTTGGTTATGAGTCCCGTATCTTAAGAACACCAACTACAGGGAACCCGGATTGACAAGGAAGGTATGTAACGCTATAAGTACTGTTATAAAGGAAGAATAAGAAGACCCGAACTACTGTTATTTCACGCTTAGAGTCGAGTCGGAGTAGCCCGAAGCTATAGCGCCGTTATATTCAAATAAAAGTAAAGACGGGAACACGGATGTGGTGCTGCCTTGAAAATTCTCCTGACTCACACTACACACAATAAATAGTTTAAAAAAAAAAGAATACGTATACGACTTAAAACTAAAAAGTCCAACCTGTAAGGCTCAAATTAATTTTTGTTTCCTTTAACTTACCGTGCCATTTTTTTGTTTTTAAAGAAGCCAACGCATAACAGATATGATACTTATTCCATTATTTCTAGAAAATATCAACTCCACAGGTATGAGTTCTGACACTTATTAACTCACATGCATGGCATAAATAATGTTTAATTCTGTTGATATACATATGGGTCCATAATGCTTCGTAATCCTCAAAACATAGATTTATAACAGAATATCGAATACATCGTTAAAATTGTTTTTCTCACAATATTCAACAGACCGCAGTATCAAAATGGCGCTTAGTATCAAAATGGCGTTAAGTCAACTCATGAGACGTGGGCCATTTTATAGCTGTTATTTTTTTAATGTTGTCATGGTTAGGTCGTGTGCATGTTCATAGCATACATTAAGAGTGTCACCTAAGCCATCACCTCGTCCATTAGTTTACACTATCCCCGTAACTTGATCAGCTGAACAGCAACTAGAGCGTTAATCCCATACCATCATTGATTCAATGACATATTAGCGCTTTGTGATATATCGCCATATAGGAAGAACCATTCGCTCTTGTTTGTAGGAATGGTTGTTATGGACGCACCTGATCAATAAAAATATTCCTAATGAAAGAAATAACGACATAACGAGAGTTTTCAAATGCTTCTATATTTAACATGATATAATCTGAATGAGGAGTGTGACACTTTAAAGATAAGATTAATAGCCACGACTAGGATAATGGTTTATAAGAGCCTTTCAACCCGAATTAGCCAATTTTATCCTTTAAACTCTGTACTTCGCTGATGCAAGGGCCACAGTGGCTCAGTAAGTAAGGCGCTGGTTCACTGGTCCGGAGTTCAGTGGTGCAGGAACAGCGTTATAGGTATCTTGTACACCTTGTCCTGTCGATAAAAGAACCCGTTAATTCTAGCGCTATCTGGGAAAATCTCCCTCACTGATGCTCGACTTCATTATCACCCCAAATATAGGACGATAAACCGCATTTCACTTATTCACGGATACATTATTTTAAAATGTTCAAGCCATTAAAGCGCTATTATCAGATATTAAAATGTGGTTATTATACATTAATTATAATCAGTGAGGTTGCGGTTAATGTTGAGAACGTTCAATAATTTTAAAAACCAATAATATATTTTACCCATGTAATTTTTTACAAAACTATATCATATTATTAAATTGGGTTGATCTGATGTGTTCACAATCCCAATACGATTATATTTTGTTTCGAAATATTAATGTACCAATATTTATATTATTTATAAAAAAAACCCTAACCAAGTGCAGTCATTGCTTGCATGCATAGTTAAAGTTGCAATGTCATTTTTTTAAGTTATATTTTTAAAATGTATTAAAATAAAGCCCTAAAATAGATTGAACCTATAAACAGTCCTACCTTGTTAAAGAATAATCCTATTAATCCTATAATTCACTATTGCCAGTTGAGAAATTGGCAAAAATATCATTTTCAACTTCAAATTCAAACGTTTGAAGATGGCCGTCCATGGAGAGGAATGGGAAAACAAGGGAGGTAATTGAGTAACTATTTCCTCAATCAACCTGTGTCACCCATTTTAATGCCCCAAAAATTTTGCCCATGATCGTATCATAGTGAGTTGACAACCTTTTGAGCAAAAGACATAGAAATAATTATGTTTTGACTTTCTTAGAAAATATGAAATTTCCGCTTTAAACCATTATGCTATCGTCATCTACTAAATGATTAAAATACAGATTTCGTTTCGGTTCTTTTTATACTTTCGATGGCCTACACTACATGAAGATCCTACAAGTTATAGTGGGAGTTCATGCCAGGGGTCAAACAAGCGGCTTATGACCCTATTACGTCAGACATTGATTAATCAATCAGCATTGACGTTTCTAGTGGTTTTCCCTCAGTTCCGTGCATTAAAAGGCCAAGAATTCGCCGTAACAGACCATTTTTCATTGGCTAATCCTTCACATCACCCAGAACACGTCAATGGTAACAACTCTTCCAGATCATAGTGTAGTAAAGACAAGTAAAATACATTATTTTGAACTAAAAAAACGAAACGAAATGGGATCTGTGTTTTAATCAGATTGCATTTTTACAAACCTCATAATTTCTCAAATGAAAACTTTTGATTTTTAAACTGGTTTACAGTAGGAGCGCGTGTTTTGGCTATCTGTGACGAAACAGGGACATACAGTCGGCTATATTTCATTATTGGCTTTATTTATTGAAATACATTTTGAAAATGGAATGAGAGGATGAAATGAAGATGGGTATAGTCATTGCTGTGTTGTGTGAGGGAATTTTGTCCGGACAGCCGCATTTTTGTCTACTTTCCTTTTAAACTGTCAAGGGTTATTTCACGTGCACATAATCGTATCCAATCCAATGAAACCGACAATTTTATTTGCTACAACGATGAAAAAAGGAGTGCCGTTTTAACTCAAGATAATGCAACATAACTATTTTGCATCGCAGCATTATATATATTGTTATCTAAGATAATCTATAACATAATCCCCTTTTCAAGTGTGTGCAATGTAATTCAATATGTGGTCCAATTTCCTTACCACGCAAGACCTTGCAAATAATACTGTGATACCTGAAATATATATCTGTGTTTCAACACAAAAGACGGATGACCATAAATCGTTCTACTAGTTAATTCGGTGTGATCGGCCCCGCCCATAGTGGTTGGCTGGTGCAAAAAGGTGTTCAATTTTATGGGCCTAAGCATTAAAAAATACATCGATCCTTGAAGGTTTCGCAGGCGTCGACATTAAATCTAAATCTAAGTAATTATTAAAGAACAATGCGCTCAAAACTGCAAAATTATATCGGTGTCCCTGTCCTGCTCAAACGCTTGGTTCACCCGAATCTTCACATTCGTCTTTTCTGGACAGATAAGAAATTGGGTTTGACAACCGACCATTTATATCTGATATTCGGAATAAACGCCGTATTATCCCCACGAGGGAATTCTCAGAGCACGGATCCGAGTGTACAAAGGTTGTTAATAATCATTCGTTGTTTCTGTGGTACAACACAGTCGTACGAAAATCCACAGAAACTGTTTGGTTTTTTTTACGGAACGAGTCCTGTGTAAACAGATTCTGTTGATAGTTTTACAGCTATCCGCGCCATGTGCTGGTAATGCCACCCGATCATTCGCAGCATTGATTAAGATCAGTGCAGGTATAATATTAACACACCCATCCGAATCTTGTATTTAAAATTCCTTAATTCAGAATACCTGTACTTACTTAAGTTGTTCCACTTTCCTTCATAATTTCCTTGTGAATGACGTTTCTTTATTGTAGCAGATTACATTATTCATATATATAGATCTATTATAATATATACGAAAAACGTTATTCTATACCTCAGATTAATTTTACCTACTAGAAAAGCTTCTGTATATCAATATACAAACACCGAATTGGCTTAGTAACTGGCCTATTTATTAAACTGAATTACTTATTGTGTTGTTTACATGGGTATAAAGAATACGTTCAACATTGGCTCTTCTATACTATATCAATGACAAAATCCACACACGATATGTAAACAATATATTGGCCAATATATTATTGTCTCTTTTATAGCTGTGTATAAATAATCTTACAAACTGTATATTATGATTTTTCTAAGATGTGTAATTTATTGGCATTTATTTAATGACCAGTATTAAAAGACTTATCTGTAGTTAGATATTGCTGTATATTGTTAGACAAAGCACTACCCAATAAGGGGCTTCTGATAATAACGAAATCCGAGCAAGTGGCTTAAAAGAGCTAAATCGCTAACATTTGGGACCTAGAAATTGACAGAAGTGCGTCGCAACGTATATAATACTGTAATATGAATGTATATAAACTGATTTACATTCATTGGTTTCCGTTTTTACTCTAATTTCAAATCAGTTATGTTCCGCGAAATGAGCCGGCAGTCTCAATCGAATGCAAATTTCTAGCGTCTGGCTATTCCAGTCGTACAATGTGTCTAGCCTCATTCCCCAAGTCTCTTGCTAGAGCTGGGGCTGAAACGGACTATGGTACACGATTCGTGTACCAATGGTAAAATGTTTATTTTGTCTTAAATATTGGATATCAGAAGCCCATCTTTTCTCGGTAAGATCCAATCTAATTAAAATTCAGATCTATATTTCGTTTCGGTTTTTATAATTTCGATGGCCTACACTACATGTAGATCTAACAAGTTATAGCGGGAGGTCACGTTCAGCCAGTTCAGATGTCAAGCACGCGACATTTGACCCTATAACCTCAGTCATTCGATTAACCAATCAGAATCGTTGTTGCTTTGTTTTGATTACTATCACTGATAATGCCTACCCACAATTCCGCGCAAAAAAGGTCAAACCCTCGATTCGACAGACAATTTGATTGGCTGACCCCTCATTTCAAGCAGAACACGAGTTAAATAACAAGTCTTTCAGATCCAAATGTAGTAAAGTCAAGTAAAACGAAATTTTGAACTATAAAAACGAAACGAAATAGGATCTGTATTTTAATCAGATTGGGTAAGATCACAGCATCAATGTTTTCAACGTTGAAGATTTTGGATGATATTGAGTTAGAGACTTAGCTATTTTAATATAGTTACTACATACACTTCCCGGCAAGTTCACACCAATCTGATTAGAATTGATTGAGCCATCTACCCTCAAAGTCACAAATGCAGACCTACTGTCAAGAAGACTTTACCAATAATCGAAAACACTCTTAATCCCCTCAAATGCCAGTGACGTCACAGTGGCCAGAGGCATATTTGAAATGATAAGCATACATTATGGAAGAGCTAAATCTGCATATTGCAGGTCTTCTTTTAGGCCTGCAGTGTTCCCTTTATCATTAATTAGACATTAAAACTTATCCGACCACAATCAATTCTCGATGTCAACGCTAGCCTCCGATATTTACTGGATTATGATCACATTTGCTGCTCAGGTTTCATTCATGATTCAGTCATGAAATGGATAATCGAGATCTTTTTTTTATCTTACAGACGTTAGTAATAATGATCGAGGCTAGGCGATAATTCAGTCGCTAAAATCTCAGCTCAAGAGTGGATCAATTTGACTGAAATTCCTTTCGCATTATCTATTTTTCCAACTACATGTATTACTATTACAGTGAGAGCGGCCTGCTCTTTATCTAATCTCCCATAATGTATCTTTAATTACATGTTACGCAGTCGGGCCGGTACCCTCCCATTTTTACTATAGCCTATAACTATGTCTTTAACGTTACAATTGATACAGTCTAAGACTCCTTATGCAAGTTCAAATAAGTTCAAACGCACAATTATTGTCAACACATATCAATACAGCTTGTGTTGGAATAAGCAATTATATCATAAGACTGGACCACAAAAATAGTTACCGAACAGTTTTTCTTTTGCATAGCGATGTTAAATTTCTTGTAATGACGTATTACGCAAGCCGACATGACACCGGCCAGTTGAAATTTCGCGTAGCAGTTGAGTTTCATCAAATCATGCAGAAAGGCTTCACATTTATTTCAATGGGAATTGATATATTACATGTTAAGTTATGTGCGGTACTGTTTTGGGTCAGTTTATGTCTAAATTAAGGGAGCTGTAGGCCAGTAACCTTTGAGCAAAGGAACTGTGTAGGATAAGCCACTTCTGTGAAGACATCAGTAGTGGAGCCATTTCTACTCTGAGAACACCCCCCCCCCCTGCCCGTCGTTGCTCTGAGCTAGTTACGGCACTGGTCTCACAAACCCAAATTAACGTAAATGGCTGACCGGCATACCAATCATCCATCAATGGTTGTACAATCGGAGAAGCGACCGTCGGGAGAAAATTTTAAATGTTTTCATGAATTCAACTGACCTGAATTCCAAATAAGCAATCAATCGTCTTGTTTTCTATCTATGTTAGTTACTTTTTAATTATTTTTTTTCTGTCTATACAAATGGTTTTTTATAATCATTTTTCGTACCGTACATTATTTATCGATTCTTTTTTTTTGAAGGTCTGCCGCGCACCAAAATTAAACTCATTTGAGACCGCGGTACATATGTTAAATTTCATCTGGATTAGACAAATTTTATGGCTGCAAGGGCATCCACAAACTTTGTACATATTTCACATTTTGCGTAAAAGACAAGGGGCATAACTACAGTCTGGCAAAATTCCATTTAAAGCAACTAAGTCTATAACTCGGTGTCATCCAAAGTCTTCGACATTTCGACATTGAAACACGAATTATTAGGGTTTCACACTGCGTAGCTTGTGTGAAACACTATTGTTTTTGTTAAAATTCTTCTTATTATTATTCTTATTATTATTATTTTTTTTTTCCAATTTGCTTATATCTCAGGAACTACTTGTCGGATCGATGCAATGTCTTGAGTTTTACTGCGAAAGTGGGTGTGACTTAGAGATTAAAGCTATTTCCGGCATTCTGCGACAATGCGAAATGTCCGAAATCACCGAAGTTGTCGTTTTTTGAAATATTGCCGTAATATTAACAACAATTGTTGGATTTTATCGTTTGATAGTTTTTGACATAGCCAGAAACATGGCACATAGCTACGGGTCTTTAGATTTTTAAATTTCGCCGAATCTTCGGAAAAATAAGGCGCCAAATTTTGAAAATTTAAATTTTGACAAAAAACTTTTTTATTAATGAATATTTTTTAATGACCTTTTACCAAGGGTTAAAGGGTCGTCTGATTTGGGCGAAAATGTGAACATTTTTTTTCTGGATAATTTTCCTTGGTCGCTATTGGCTAATTCAGTTTATCGGTTCTATATAAATTATTTATTGTTTGATTTGTATAAAACAAAGTTTATATGCTCCATGGTCCACAATGTCATTTTTTTTGTTACCGGCAAAGTTTCCTGTCGGTGACGTAAATTTAGCAAAAACTACAATTTTAACAGTTCGGTACCACTTTTTGAAAGCAAAAATTATTTTTTTCAAATCTAATATGACTGAAAAGATGTGCCATATAAAGGCGCACAAAACATCGCGCTCATTTTTTTTAATTTCGATTTCGTTTTCGGGCAATTTGGATTAAAGGGTGAAAAAAGGTGTCAAAATAAGCTATTTACAACCCATCCAGCGTCTTCATATTAAAAAATATATCTTCGTAACATTCATAATCTCGTAGCAATAACCCATACGAAGAGAATGTATGTGAAAATTAATTTGTAATATGCGCAGTTGCCGAGAAAAAGTCAATTTTGCATGAGTCACTTTTCACTTTATTTTGGCTGTAAAAGAATCAATTATTATGTGATTTTCAATTTTCTTTCACCATTGGATGCCTAATGCCATAGTGGACATGGTCAAACCATTTTACCTCATACGCTGCCACCAGAAATGACGTCATTTGCTCAAAACTTAATTTTTAGCATTAAAAAACAATATTTTATTCAAATGGGTCGTACTTATTATTTTTTTCAAATTATGATATTTGATTCTATTCATCAAATAGAATGAACCCATATGATCATACAGATATCACAAAACGGTTTCTAACTTGTACGGTTGCAGAGAAATGGGCGATTTTCCACAAGTCACTTTTCGAGGATTTTGGTCTAAAAAAGTGTCGGTTATCATTCGATTTTTATAAAATTTTCACCATATGATATCTTATGTCATTTATGATTTCATAGAACTAATTTAACAGTTTCAGTATCACCGGAAGTAATTATATTTTGGCAAAAACTGTATTTTTAGCCTTCAAAACAGATATTTTTTTTCAAATGAGTCTGATTTGTAATAAATTTAAAATCATGATATTTAATTCGCATCAACTAATAGAAAGAACCCATGCGATCATTCAGATACCACAAAATGGTTTCTCACTTGTATGGTTGCAGAGAAATAGACGATTTCCTACAAGTCACTTCCCAAGGTTTGGGGTCTATAAAAGTGGCAATTCCTATTCGATTTACATAAAATTTTCACCATGTGATTTTTACTTCTGATTTTAAGAAACTAATTTAATATTGACTTGAGCAAAAATGAAATTTTTTTTTGTCTCGGTTATTTTCCTTGGCCGCCATTGGCTAATTCAGTTTTTTAGCCCTAGATTAATTATTTATTGTTCGATTTGTATAAAACAAAGTTCATAAGCTCCGTTGTCTCAATCGTCATCTTTTTTTTTACCAACAGTGTTATCTGTCGGCAACGGAAGTGGCGTAAATTTACCAAAAACTACAATTTTGACAGTAAGGTATATTTTTCAAAAGAAAATATTATTTTATTTAAAAACTGATATAACTACAAGTGTGTGCCCTTTAAAAGCGCAAAAAAGTGTGAGCTCAGTTTTTTTAATTTCGGTTTCATTTTCGAGCAAATTGGATTAAGAGGTGAGAAAAGGTGTAAAACTGACCTATTTACAACCCGTTCAGGCTTTTCAGATTTTACAATATTTCTATGTAACTTTTATAAAATTGTAGCTATAATCCATACGAAGAGAATGTATGTGAAATTAGTTTGTAATATAAGCAGTTGCCGAGAAATGGGCAGTTTTGCGTAAGTGACTGTTTTCGTAATTTGCCTGTAAAAAAGTTAATTATTAATGGATATTCACAAAAGTGACACCATTTGATTCACAAAGCAAATCTGCGTCATATCAAGTCGATTACAATTTAAAATTGACACCGGAAGTGACGCATTTGGTCAAAAACTGCATTTTAACTTTTAAAATCAATATTTTTTTTCAACCAATAATTATTTAATACAAAATTAACTTTTGGATTAAATTCACATATTAACAAAACAATTACGGTCATATAGATATCATAAAATTGTTTCCAACTTGTTCGGTTGCCGAGATATAGGCGGTTTTCTAAAAGTCACTTTTGAAGGTTTTTGGCCAATAAAAGTGTCAATTACTTTTTGATTTTCAGAAAATGTTCACCCTTTGATGCCTAATGTCATAGTCGGTGTTATAAAACTAATTTAACGTTTTTGGTATCACAGGAAGTAATATTCTTTTGGCAAAAACTGTATTTTTAGCCTTCAAAACATATATTTTATTCATATGATTCTGCTTTGTAATGTTTTTAAAATTATGATATTTGATTCCAATCAACAAATAGACCGAATCCATACGATCATATAGATACCCAAAAATAGTTTCTAGCTTGTACGGTTGCCGAGAAATATACGATTTTCTACAAGTCACTTTTCAAGGTTTTTGGTTTATAAAAGTGGCAATTATTATTCGATTTACATAAAATTCTCACCATATGATTCGTTATGCCATTTCCGATTTCATAAAACTAATTGAACATTTTCATTATCACCGGAAGTAATGTAATTTTGCCAGCTTCACTTATAAGTAACATATATATAAAATGAATTGATTTTGCTGGATTTGGTTGATTCTGCGTCCATTTTATATGATGTGTGCAATGCTTATGTGTAAACCTGTTTATTGGTTTCTTTGGTACCGGAAGTAACAGATGTTGAAGGGTAACGTGGCACTGAAAGTGACACAAGTTCAAAAGTAACATGGCACCAGTGAAACCCGTCATAGCTGCATGCAGGTCTAGTTTGTCAATTTAAATCAACATTGATGTTGTGATCTTACCAGGAAAAGATGGGGTTTTGATATCCAATATTTATTACAAAATAAACATTTTAACATTATGCACGAATTGTATACCATGACATGTTTCAGGGTCATTTGTAAGAAGGAACTCGAAGAACGGGGCTAGACAAATTCAAATGGCGACGCTATATTCTTATCTGGAGAACATGTGAAATAAATACTCTTGGTGTAGACTGGAATAACCAGAAACTGCCATTCGATTGAGACTTTTGCCGTAAGTGATTGAATGTTCATCGGTTTATATACATTCATAATATTACATTATTATAGGCTATGCAGGTGCGGGTCCAGAGGGGGGGTCCAGGGGGTCCGGACCCCCCCCTGCTCAGACTTGAAAATTTTTTATGCGATTTTATTGGCGATTTGACCTGTAATTTTGGAATTTACCTTCCGGAAATACGTCAGAATGCACCAAATTGAATCTAATTTACCAAATTTTTCTGGGGGAGGGCCCCCAAACCTCCCGTTAATTGGTTGAGCTATGCCCACCGCAATTATCAAACCTAGACCCACCCCTGCAAAAAATCCTGGATCAACGATTTAGCTCCTTTAAAATTAGTGTTCGATTATTGGGGGATTCCACGTCAAGTGTACACAAGGTTCTGACATGACCATCACAGATTTTGATGATTTTTGGTGTGCAAGTTAACCATGACGAAAAAACATGATGTGCAAAATTTTAGCGCTGGGAGCCCCATGGGGCCCCATCAGGGGCATTCCGAAATTTGGGCCTTTTCGGCTGACCTTCAAACTTTGAAAACCCATAACTTCATCCCTAGTAATACTACTTACATGAAATTGGTATCAAATTGTTCAGAAAACATGGATCTTTCTAAAGACCAGGAGCACAAACTCGACAGAACAAAACCCAGGCAGATGTTGTTGACCTTGACCTTGGAACCCACGCCCTCGTAAAGGGGCAGCTTCGATTTGGCCAATTTTTCGTGTGAACATTGCCCCGCCTATGATTAACGAACATACAAAAAATCAAAATGGGATCTCCATGGGAACAGATTTTATGAGCCGGTCAAGTCAGGTGCTACACAGTTATTCAAGTGCACACGACCTTATCACCACGACTTGACGTCGTAACAACAAATTCGTGTGGGGAAAAATGTGGTTCTATTTTCGAGGTGCGGTAAAAATTTGAGGTCTATACACTATTAATGGATCGTCCAGTGACAAGATAGGTTGCCAGGCAACGAAAAATACACCCAGCCAAGTCGTCCTGGCGTCAACAAGGGTTGTCGCATATTTTTACTTTTGTCAGTAAGGAGAAAGTTTACAATGCTTGAAAATCTTATTACTAGTAATAGCCCATTAAGTAATGGTTAGAATTCGTCCACAAGATATTTCAAAGTGATCAAGGACCATAACTCTGGCAGTAATTATGACCTTAAACAATGCGTATAAATTGCATAAAAACATTAGCCTCTAGAGCATCCACAAAATATTTCAAAGGGATCAAGGGCCATAATTCTTGCAGTAATTATCGGATATCACTGAAAATCAATAGTCTTCTTCGTCTAAACACTGTGTATAAATTCAAAATCAATCGGATATTAACATTAGCATCTAGAGCATCCACAAGATTTTTCTAGGCCATTACTCTGGCAGTAGTTATCGAATATCGCTGAAAATCAACAGGTTTCTTCGTCTGATGACCTTAAACACTGTATACATTCAAAGTCAATCGGATATTATCTTTAACCGCTAGAGCATCCACAAGTTTTTTCAAAGTGATTAAGGCCCATAACTCTGGCAGTAATTATCGAATATTGCTGAAAATCAATAGGCTTCTTCATCTATTGATCTTACACACCGTGTATAAATTTAAAGACAATCAGATATTAACTTTGGCCTCTAAAACATCCACAAGATTTTTCAAAGTGATCGAGGGCCATAACTGTGACAATAATTATTGGATATCGCTGAAAATCAATAGGATTCTTTGTCTCATGACCTTAAACACTGTGTATGAATTTAAAGTCAATCGGATATTAACTTTAGCCTCTAGAGTGTCCACAAGAAAGTGTGGACGACGGACGGATAGACAAACGGGCAGACGGACAGGGGCAACGGCAATATATGTCCACATTTCCATGTGGGCGTATAAAAAACAGAGAGTACAAGTTATCATAGTGAAATTAGTGATCAGAAGTCAGCTTGCACAAAACAACCTACAGTGAATTCGAATAAAATCGACGTCTGTTTTAGCGACCAAGATGGACTTCATGTCCATCAAATCTGTTCCCATGGAGATCCCACTTTGATTTTTTGTGTGTTCGTAATATATAGGTGGGGCAATGTTCACACGAAAAATTGACTAAATCGAATCTGCCCCTTTTCATGGGCGTGGTTTCCAAGGTCAAGGTCAACAACATCTGCCTGGATTTTGTTCTGTCGAGTTTGTGCTCCTGGTCATTAGAAAGATCCATCTTTTCTGAACAATTTGGTACCAATTTCATGTACGTAGGATGACTAGGGGCAAAGTTATGGATTTTCAAAGTTTGAAGGTCAGCCGAAAAGGCCAAAATTTTGTAATGTCCTTAAAGGGGCCCCATGGGGCCCCCAGCGCTAAAATTTTGCACATAATGTTTTTTTGTCATGGTTAACTTGCACATCAAAAATCATCAAAATCTGTGATGGTCATGTCAAAATCGCCCAAATTTTGTGTACACTTGACATGGAATGCCCCTATTATAAATTTCACAGATGGGGCGAGAAATTACAGGTACTAAAGGATCTATTGGAGTGGCTAACAGACAAAAATCATATCTAGTTTAGATTGCATTTATGAGTATAGGTAAGGACTAAATGATATAATTAGCCCCCCCCCCAAAAATATCTGTGTTTACGGTTATTTGTCTGCCCCCTCTCTCAAAAAAACAAACAGCTTAATTACCGTACTAAAAATAGGTTCTTGAAAATATTTTGGCCGTGCAAATGTCTACAAATTGCTACAATCTCCTTCAATGTTAGATAATTTATAACCGATTTTCAAAATCTGCATGTGGAGTTTTTGATGGCAGAGAATTTAAAAAAAAAAAATTTAATGGGGCATTAGGTAAGATTAGATAAAGAGCGGTCAGTTCTCGTTATAATAGTTAAAAATAAAGATAATGAAAACAGAATATGCTAAAAATTTCAGTCAAATTGCTTTACTCTCAACAAAGATATTAGTAAGTCAATTTTAGGCTAGCCTTGATCATCATTCCTAATGATGGTACGATAATAAACAAAGTCTTGATTATCCATTTTTACGTTAGATTATCAGTCACAAAATGTATCAAATCCATTAAATATCGCAGGCTTACAATGGCATGGAGAGTTGATTATGGTCTGGATAAGTTAATTAATGCCTAATTAATAATTTAGAAAACATTTCAAGACTACAATATGCAGATTTAGCTTTTGCATAAAGTATGTTTAAGAAATGGATGTTTTAAAAACAGCATTAGTATATGGGTTTCATTATGTCAGTTTTGGCTTAGTATAATATTACCAATTCAATATACACTTGGTAGCAATATTTCTAATACATTTTACTATCTCGCAGATAAAGTTCTCAGGCTTTTTCAGTATGGTTTAGCCCCTTGTTAGTGCTTTCGGGACGGAGGATCTGACAAGGAACAGCGACTGGTCGTTCAGATATGATAAAAACCAGATTGTGTGTAGCCTACACATATAAGGACCATTGTCTGTTAGAATTTTGTGGATAGGCAGAAGATCTGCTTTCATCCAAAATTTCCCCCACAGCATACTTCATGGTGTATTTCCTGCTGGTGCCGAAAAGTAGGATGTTAAACCCCACATCATTTCTGTTTAAAAAATATAAGGATGTTCCCATCTTATTTTTTCCCAATTTACTAGTGGTCGGACCAATATTGATTTTGGCTGTTCAAAATTTCAATGGTAATTACCGGTAATATTTGTTTAATTATATTTATTTAATTTACAGATAAATTATATTTATTTAATCTACAGATAAATTATATATATTTAATCTATGGATATATTATATTTATCTAATATACAGAAACATATACGTCATTCAAACAAGAGTGTGGGTGGCTTTAATCACGCATTGATAAAAAGAAAGGTGGCAATGAAAGTCTAACATGATCAGAATTCACATGCCCACAACATAGAACGAATTTGCTGGAGAATTCAACTCTATAAATGCCCTGCACTGACCCCCTGGGGCCAAGAAACTTTACTAGAACAAATCCGGACAAACATACATGTATCTGCCCAATATAGTTGAAAGCCATCAACCAGTTTACAAAAAGTCCCATATACATATACATTTAAGATGCCTCTGCCCCGGACAAATCTGAATAACCATCACCCAGGCAACATAACTATCAATTTTGTTGTAATCTATAGTCAGAGAGGTTTAGGGAAAACAACTTAATTCGGACCAGGTAACAATTCCGGAGAAGCATCACCCAATTAACATAATTTTGACCAAATCTGGAAGAGGCGAAACCCAACATTATACAAAAGGTTAGTTAGTTTAGTTACGGTGTCTGATAGAGGCTAGCTCTCATCGTTACTGGCGGTTCCTAATGAAACTAATATGAAAATAAGTCTTCTCCACGACCTGGGTTCTAAGGCTGCTTTGGCACGGTATAGAACCTTAGATTCTTGCCGGAGCCACGGTGGCTGATAAAGTTCATTAGGATTTTACATGAGGTTTCCACTTGTCAGTGGTGCAGGGTGAAGAGCATGATAACCCAATTTAACAGTTTGTTCTGTTGTCACATCTATTATAATAGAGGTTCAGCTAATATGATCCAGTCAGTCAATATTCAAATCTTTCAAGAGCAGAAAGTCTCGCAAGATTTCAGGTATGTGTAAGGAATGAATTTTATCATAGATCGGCCGACCAAGGCTTTTTCTTATAACCTTTCTACAGTTTTCTTTGAGGCTTCTAGGTGAACTGAATGCATTTTCTAAAAATTCATAAATAACAGCATTTTTATCACAGTAAGTAATAAAGCGTGCATATTGATAATATGAACAACCACACAATATTAAATATTTAATAAATCGTCCGTTGAGAAAATTGAGAGCAAGAAGAAAAGGGGATGTTGGAACTGCAGGTAATTTAGTTTGGGTGAAAATGGCCAGATCTTTATCACTGCGCATGTGTTTGTCAATATCACAGTTTTCTGATATCAACCATTTAACTGCTTTCCAGTTATACTTCTTTATTGCCATATGTAATGGAGTGTCCCCGTTTAAATCAGTATGATTAATATCACAGTCTGTTTCAGTTAATAACTCAACACACAGACAGGCATTTTGTTTCCCTAAAAAGTTATCATAAGGGTCTAAGGCCCGGTGTAATGCTATTCGTCCGTGACAGTCTTGTAGATTAGCATCACAGTCGGCAGAGAGCAGCATCTCCACACATTGTACGCTACTTTTAAATGCTGCTACCATCAAAGGAGTTTGTCCAAGTTTATCGCGATAGTCTATTTCAACTTGGGGTATACTAAGAAGATATTTTACACATAAGTAACTGGAGTTCTTGGTGGCAACATGTAGAGCTGTTTCTCCACTATTTGAAGCAGCATTCACATTGGCATCTCTACAATGGGCAAATTCCAATATGTCAATATGGTCATGTCTGAAATTTACAAAACATTAAGATAATATTAGGATGGTGATTCCTGACTTTCTCCTGCAGTTTCAATTGCTATTGTAACAGATGTTGGCCAGGGGAAAACCAGCAAGATTGGTCCAATACAAATATTTATTAGTTAAGCTCTAATTAGTAATGAAAATATTAAATATAGCATTTGTAATATAATGTTTTACTACATTTACCTAAAACTGGCTAAAGCAAAAATAGACATATGACATGCCATTAACAAAAATATGATATTAACAAAATCAAAATTTCACTAAGTTTGGCAAAATATTTAGCCATTGCTGGTCAACATAGAGATGTAGGCCTACCATGTATTTTCCATTAAGGAGGATGCTCATAACATACGTGAGATTTATCAAATATACTATAAACAAGTGGGAGAGAGTGATATGGGGTTTAATGTCTCGACACAAACTAGGTCATTTTGGGACTAACATATGTTGTTCTTTTTTAAAATTTTATTTCAATAATTCGCTTGTGCGTAGGGGTCTTTAGCATTGGGTGGAAAAAAGGAGAACCCAGAGAAAACCCACAAAGTTGGACAGGCGACCCTACTCCTTGTCATGTGCAACCCAGGATTCGAAACTACGCCAGTTGGCTCAATGACAGGCTTTATGATACAGCGCGCACATGCTAACCATTCGGCCATCCAACCCCCCCATTCTAGAAACTGGCAAATCATAAATTTTCAAGATGATAAAGTGTTTTAGAAGCTTTGAAGGGCTAAAAGAATTCTTGGGATGAATCAATGTAGACTAGAGACATAATTATAACAAGTTGAATTATAAAAATTCACATACATGTATATATCTCTAAATAATAAATTAGATCAATTCATTATACGAGAACACTTACCTGCAAGCTCGAATAAATATTGTTTCTCCAAATACATAATCTTTTGTTTCAATATCGATCCCATCATCTAAATATTCTTTAAGACGATTGATATGCCCAAGAGCTGAGGCCATAAAGAACAGCTTCTTATTTTCTGATGTCTCTTCATCACTCTCATCTGAGGTATTGGTAACTGCGTCTAAGAATGCATAATCCATATTTGTTTCAACTCTGAAGTCTGATGTGACCTAATAGCTAATTAGATGCTGAAATAAAATGTCCGAAAGTTTGAGAAATTCCTAAAAATATTTATAATTACTATGTACAGTGATGAGATGCAAAAGCAAAGCCAATGAGACTTTCATAAAATATAACTCAGAGCTCCGCCTCCCAACACAGGTTTTATAATCGGAAAAGACATAATTTAACAAATCATAATAGGCCAGATATAGACTATTACATTAACTGCTATAAGCTAAAAGTATGCACATAAATATTAATAAAGAGAGAGGTACATAAAAAATGTCTTACATGTGTGCTTTGTCCAACATTGTCTTGATTATAACTATCTGGAAATTACTGATTTGATCTACATGTGCTTGTTGGCTAATGGTAGTGGCTTAAGTTTCCATAATTCATTCACCTTGCACTAGTATATTATTGTTACATCTCAGTACATGTATAACCACATAGAAACTAAAATGAGAAAAAATAATAATTGAGTTCTGGTCAATATATTTATACTGACCATGTGATACTGAAAAAGATGAAATAAATATTTAAGGTAGTAAAACAAATAACACATTGAGACCTACATGTAATAGGTTATGTTTCCTTTAATCAGCCATTAATGCTCCACATACCTTGGTTACTACACTCTAAAAGATTGTATGACCAGATTGCATAAGTGTATCATTTATGATTTACAATGTATTATGTGTAGTAAGCTACTCATGAGTCACCACTCACCACTAAACATACTTTTAGAATAACACATTATCCATTGGTACACAAACATTCTTAAATTGTTTTGGTCCTTATTTCGATCCACATCTCTAGCGTGATATAAAACAGTCTTAATTCATTGAGATCGGGACTAATTATATCAGTTAGTCATTTATTCTGTTGTTTTCTTGGTAAATATTGACCTGATTATGAATTGGGATACAAAACTTATTGTACCACCTGAAATTGCAATAATATTGTATGATGACTGCAGTGGCATACCGACCACTACTGTATGCCACATCAATAAATTACGATGACCTGTCTCTGATAACACCATGATCTCACATGGAATATCCAGATTTTTAAGCCGACATCTTATTGATAGGTGGCTTCCCAATTAGTTCCTTTAAGTTTAGGTTAGGAACTACTCCCCAATATGGGTTTATTTCCAGACGACTTTTATACACAGTTGCAATGGGATTAAGTACTAAGAGGACAAAACAAAACAGAAAGCCTAACCTAAAGTAAAATTATACAAAATGGGATTTATTTATGAAAAATGGCTTATAATATGGCATATATATCATTATATCAAAATATGACATAATGTTATTATGCGTGACTATAGATTAGGCCATGGACCTTAGGTAGCAATAGATTAGTACTCGTAGTCGTAGCCAGGGCTGGGGTAATGGTAATGAAATGTAAACGACTCGTAGCAGCGACCATACATATTATTACTGGCTGACCCATGGTAAATTATAAACGGATTTCTACGATTATGAACAAACTATTCTACTTTGGTTATTATCAACGTACCTGTGTGTTTGAAAATGAAATGAACTCCGGTTAAATAAAATCCATTGTACAACTAAATATCCCAACGAATAAAAAAGTTCTCTCTTGTAAAATTGAACTCCTCACAAACTTTGACACCGAGAGATAAAAAGATAGGTTGCCAGGCAACGAAACATACACCCACAGCAGCTCAATCGTCCGGGCAGTCATCAAGGGTTGTCACATACATGTATTTTACTTTTTTCGGTAATGAAACATTTGTAATACACTAAAATCGGATTAGAATTTGTTTGTTTTTTTATGAATTTTTGCCCCATGCTAACAATTAGTATATGAAACATTTGATATCATGGATTTAGCTGTTCAGTTATCAAAATTCATTGAAAATCAAAATATTTGTTCGTTTCAGCATCTTGAACTCTGTGTGTATCAATCTGGGGTCAACTGGATGATAAGTTTGAATTCAAGAGGCTTCTTTGTCTCATGTCCTTAAACAATGTGTATGATTTTAAAATCAATCAAATATTAAATTTGCTCTCTAGAGCGTCAACAAGATTTTTTGAAGTGATCAAGGGCCATAACTCTGGCAGTAATTATCACAAATCGATGAAAATCGATAGGCTTCTTTGTCTCATGACCGTTAAAACTGTGTATAAATTTAAGGTCAATCAGATATTGTTAACTTTGGCCTCTAGAGTGTCCACAAGATTTTTTGAAGTGATCAAGGGTCATAACTCTGGCAGTTATTATCGGAAATCGCTGAAAATCAAAAGGCTTCTTCGTCTCATAACCTTATGAAATTTAAAGTCAATCGGATATTAACTTTACCCTTTAGAGCGTCCACAAGATTTTTGAAGTGATCAAGGGTCATAACTCTGGCATTAATTATCGGAAATCGCTGAAAATCAATAGGCTTCTTGATCTTATGACCTTAAACACTGTGTATAAATTAAAGGTCAATCGGATATTAACTTTAGCCTCTAGAGCGTCCACAAGCAATAGTGGACGCTGGACCGGCAGGCCGGACAGGGGCGACGACATACGACCACATTTCAATATTGGTGTATAAAAAAGGAAGCTAATTACGTCATTTATCGGGATAGATCATTTCGTATAAGGGGGTCAAAGCAAAGCTTGTCTATTGTAACTTAGATAGGCTCTTTTACACAATTCAAATTTTGTGTACGAATAAGCTATTGCTCTCAGACCAAGTAATGAGTTTGGGTGTTTACAAACATAAATACGCCTGTAGTCCGATATTTTGTTTCCGCCTTGTATTAATTATTTGGTTAGAGAGTTCGCTGGGATTTTTTCTTTTGAATTACATTTGTTTTACTGGCCTTGAATCTTGCCCTTGAATATTTTTAAGATTTCCGGATGATAAACTTAAGCAGTCCTGCCAGTTAACCTCAGCAATCTGCAGTAGCCGAGGTAAAATCTGATGTATTTTACGTTTGCCGAGGCAAAATTAATAGCTAAGGCCATTGAATGGGTATATAACATTTTTTTTTTTATGTATAAATACCAATAATTAATATCAACAAATCATACCGCGCGTCGGTTTAATTATCTGCAGATAGTTCCATGTCTGTCTATTTCTCTTTGAATATCATTTCCAGTGTGTTCAGAATTTAATAATCGTGAAATTCACAAGGCAAGTGTATCCATATGATGGTATTCTCAGTTGTTACCTATTTTAAAATCCACAGAGAATGGAATTTTTTCGATGACATTTCGTAGATCGCAATCATGCTTCAGCTAATCAAAGCTTTGAATTCTATTACCGTAAAAGGTACCATGCCAAATGAGTCATTGTATGCTACACTGATGGTTAAATTTAGTGCCGCAAAACTTGCACAAGTTTTTCCCACGGTCTGCATAATTAACACACAAAACCAAATAATACATGCAATCTGTGATGCCTCTTCTGACAGGTGATTTTTTGTTTATAAATACATTTCTATAAAGACCATAAACGATGTTTAGACATCCCGAACTGTTCTTATCAAGAATGTTTCGATTACAGTATCTGTCGAATGAACAAAAAAAGTAATTTAATCAGGAATATTAATGATATGAACAGTAGGATTAAATATGGAAATTATTGAGAAACAGTGTTTTTTTTTCACATGAAATATGATCAATTAAGATTATAATGTAAGGCGTGTTTATTCATAAATGTTAGCCACAAAGTTGCCTATAATTGACTGGGATGTTCTACAAAAATATATATAATAATATACAGGGGTGAAATTATGGGGTGAAAAGCAATATTATACTTGTATTTACTAGTATTTGTATAATTGGTATTAATAAAATTTAGTAGACTGACAATCAATAGTTTCAAAATTCATGTCATTGTCTTCAGTTGCTATTTTCTTGCCCAAACCCAAACGATCGGAAAGGCTGTGCACTGTTTAGATTACAACAAATATGTGGTTGTCACAAATTGTCAACGTTTACCCCCTTCAACATATTACGATTGTTTAGCCAATTACGTGATGAAAATACAAGCAAAAACATTGACTTTTCAAGAGAGAACTTTTTATTTTTGTTGGGATATTTAATTGTGCAATGGATTTTATTTAACGGGAGGTGATTTTAAACACATAGGCAAGTTTCAAATAACAATTATTCAGTAGTTTGTTCACATTCACAATCGAAGAAATCCATTTATAATTTACCACGGTTCACACAGCTGACAGGACAATACAATTATAATGTATAAAATTTATGCAATCTCCTGAAATTATCGATTCGAAGTTTCAACGACACCGGTAAGGGCTATGTACGAAAATGCAGTAGCACAAATATGTGTAAATCAGGGAGTAAACATACCATATTACAAATTCCTATATTATTAATCTAAATTTAATATAATAATGCACAATATTACATTTTTTTTAATGGCGAAAATTGGAAAATTGAAGTTGGACGGAACCGGAAACATTGATTTTACATTTACAATAAGATTTAAATATGGACTTGGATTGTCCTCATTATAACCAAGTTTGTTGGGTAAATCGTTTGTAGCATAGATGTTATGGATGTTGATTATAGCGGTAGGGACATTTGTTAGTAGTCGGTTTAACCCATCTGATAAAAAGATTTTTTCTTTATATAGTTGCACTTTTGATAATTTAATTTTAAAAGTGTTCAAACCTCAGTGGCTTCCACTCCATTAGAAAAGATAAACCATTTTAAAAAAGTTCTCTCTTGTAAAATTGAACTCCTCACAAACTTTGACACCGAGAGATAAAAAGATAGGTTGCCAGGCAACGAAACATACACCCACAGCAGCTCAATCGTCCGGGCAGTCATCAAGGGTTGTCACATACATGTATTTTACTTTTTTCGGTAATGAAACATTTGTAATACACTAAAATCGGATTAGAATTTGTTTGTTTTTTTATGAATTTTTGCCCCATGCTAACAATTAGTATATGAAACATTTGATATCATGGATTTAGCTGTTCAGTTATCAAAATTCATTGAAAATCAAAATATTTGTTCGTTTCAGCATCTTGAACTCTGTGTGTATCAATCTGGGGTCAACTGGATGATAAGTTTGAATTCAAGAGGCTTCTTTGTCTCATGTCCTTAAACAATGTGTATAATTTTAAAATCAATCAAATATTAAATTTGCTCTCTAGAGCGTCAACAAGATTTTTTGAAGTGATCAAGGGCCATAACTCTGGCAGTAATTATCACAAATCGATGAAAATCGATAGGCTTCTTTGTCTCATGACCGTTAAAACTGTGTATAAATTTAAGGTCAATCAGATATTGTTAACTTTGGCCTCTAGAGTGTCCACAAGATTTTTTGAAGTGATCAAGGGTCATAACTCTGGCAGTTATTATCGGAAATCGCTGAAAATCAAAAGGCTTCTTCGTCTCATAACCTTATGAAATTTAAAGTCAATCGGATATTAACTTTACCCTTTAGAGCGTCCACAAGATTTTTGAAGTGATCAAGGGTCATAACTCTGGCATTAATTATCGGAAATCGCTGAAAATCAATAGGCTTCTTGATCTTATGACCTTAAACACTGTGTATAAATTAAAGGTCAATCGGATATTAACTTTAGCCTCTAGAGCGTCCACAAGCAATAGTGGACGTTGGACCGGCAGGCCGGACAGGGGCGACGACATACGACCACATTTCAATATTGGTGTATAAAAAAGGAAGCTAATTACGTCATTTATCGGGATAGATCATTTCGTATAAGGGGGTCAAAGCAAAGCTTGTCTATTGTAACTTAGATAGGCTCTTTTACACAATTCAAATTTTGTGTACGAATAAGCTATTGCTCTCAGACCAAGTAATGAGTTTGGGTGTTTACAAACATAAATACGCCTGTAGTCCGATATTTTGTTTCCGCCTTGTATTAATTATTTGGTTAGAGAGTTCGCTGGGATTTTTTCTTTTGAATTACATTTGTTTTACTGGCCTTGAATCTTGCCCTTGAATATTTTTAAGATTTCCGGATGATAAACTTAAGCAGTCCTGCCAGTTAACCTCAGCAATCTGCAGTAGCCGAGGTAAAATCTGATGTATTTTACGTTTGCCGAGGCAAAATTAATAGCTAAGGCCATTGAATGGGTATATAACATTTTTTTTTTTATGTATAAATACCAATAATTAATATCAACAAATCATATCGCGCGTCGGTTTAATTATCTGCAGATAGTTCCATGTCTGTCTATTTCTCTTTGAATATCATTTCCAGTGTGTTCAGAATTTAATAATCGTGAAATTCACAAGGCAAGTGTATCCATATGATGGTATTCTCAGTTGTTACCTATTTTAAAATCCACAGAGAATGGAATTTTTTCGATGACATTTCGTAGATCGCAATCATGCTTCAGCTAATCAAAGCTTTGAATTCTATTACCGTAAAAGGTACCATGCCAAATGAGTCATTGTATGCTACACTGATGGTTAAATTTAGTGCCGCAAAACTTGCACAAGTTTTTCCCACGGTCTGCATAATTAACACACAAAACCAAATAATACATGCAATCTGTGATGCCTCTTCTGACAGGTGATTTTTTGTTTATAAATACATTTCTATAAAGACCATAAACGATGTTTAGACATCCCGAACTGTTCTTATCAAGAATGTTTCGATTACAGTATCTGTCGAATGAACAAAAAAAGTAATTTAATCAGGAATATTAATGATATGAACAGTAGGATTAAATATGGAAATTATTGAGAAACAGTGTTTTTTTTTCACATGAAATATGATCAATTAAGATTATAATGTAAGGCGTGTTTATTCATAAATGTTAGCCACAAAGTTGCCTATAATTGACTGGGATGTTCTACAAAAATATATATAATAATATACAGGGGTGAAATTATGGGGTGAAAAGCAATATTATACTTGTATTTACTAGTATTTGTATAATTGGTATTAATAAAATTTAGTAGACTGACAATCAATAGTTTCAAAATTCATGTCATTGTCTTCAGTTGCTATTTTCTTGCCCAAACCCAAACGATCGGAAAGGCTGTGCACTGTTTAGATTACAACAAATATGTGGTTGTCACAAATTGTCAACGTTTACCCCCTTCAACATATTGCGATTGTTTAGCCAATTACGTGATGAAAATACAAGCAAAAACATTGACTTTTCAAGAGAGAACTTTTTATTTTTGTTGGGATATTTAATTGTGCAATGGATTTTATTTAACGGGAGGTGATTTTAAACACATAGGCAAGTTTCAAATAACAATTATTCAGTAGTTTGTTCACATTCACAATCGAAGAAATCCATTTATAATTTACCACGGTTCACACAGCTGACAGGACAATACAATTATAATGTATAAAATTTATGCAATCTCCTGAAATTATCGATTCGAAGTTTCAACGACACCGGTAAGGGCTATGTACGAAAATGCAGTAGCACAAATATGTGTAAATCAGGGAGTAAACATACCATATTACAAATTCCTATATTATTAATCTAAATTTAATATAATAATGCACAATATTACATTTTTTTTAATGGCGAAAATTGGAAAATTGAAGTTGGACGGAACCGGAAACATTGATTTTACATTTACAATAAGATTTAAATATGGACTTGGATTGTCCTCATTATAACCAAGTTTGTTGGGTAAATCGTTTGTAGCATAGATGTTATGGATGTTGATTATAGCGGTAGGGACATTTGTTAGTAGTCGGTTTAACCCATCTGATAAAAGGATTTTTTCTTTATATAGTTGCACTTTTGATAATTTAATTTTAAAAGTGTTCAAACCTCAGTGGCTTCCACTCCATTAGAAAAGATAAACCATTTTAAAGCCTGGATAGTCACGTGATCATAATGGATGCTCAGCAAAATTGTCGAAACTGACGGACATCTAAATAATTAATTGAAGAGCAAAATATCACTTATGTAATTGCCGATGGTTTATGATATTTGATGTAACCTAAACTTTTTTTTTGTGTGTCTACTCTAAAGTTGCATCCCTGGATGTTAAAGATAACTTCATTTTGTAATTCTAGGGGGATGCGTAGTCGGTCCGGTACCTTCCCTCAGCACTGTTGTCTGAGAACTGCTCGAAAACAAATTTTTAGCTATGGCAGCCTACACTGATTGGCCAAGATGCTACCCGACATTTTTATGTTAAGCCTATACAAGATTGATAATCTTCAAGGAATTGAGAGCATTCAATGTTCGGATTTTTCAATCGATTACTACTGTAATATCATTATTTTCCCGGTACCCTTATTTTCCTTCAAATCATATGATAAATGTTGCTTAAGCTCATGCCTTATGAGCAGGGGTTGAAATGTTTGTAAAATTTTACTTGTCTCAGGTGACAAGTAGAAATATTTTTTACTTGTCACTTGGTCATTTCAAGTTGTCTTCATTGATTTTCGTTTTTTAATTTTAATAAAATAAAAATATAAATAAACTTATTGTAGGCCTATTTCAATTTCATTTGTAAAAGATGCTTACAATCAGAATACGCGTTCAACTTAGCACATTTTGGCGGAAGTAATGAAACAAATGACGACCGTTTTCTCAATCGAGAATCTTCGCCATTCCGACTCGTTCGTTGTCCGCACAGCCGACCCATGCCATGGCATAATATAATTTGAAATAATACAGTATCCAATCAGGCATGCTTGTATATTTTACATTCCAAATGAACCATAGTAAACGGAATTCAACAATCAAAATATTTAATTCTCTTCGGAAAGAATTGTCAGATATATTTTACTTTATTTTTTAAGACAAAACGAAACATCAAATTCAAATGACAGGCATTTTAATGCCGCCGCCTGTTCGCCACGTGGTTGTGATTGGCATTCAAATTTCAATGTAATTAAATTAGACGTCAAGCAAGGACACACATATATATATACAATTAGAATTTTAAGATTTTTTTAACATCATGTACCCCAAAACATTATCGCCAAAATTATATTTTAATCACAACTTCCGTTTTATTACCGCAAATTTGACGACCTCCAGCTGAGCCCTGATTGCCATAGAGTTATGCAATATTGACTGTGATTGGGGGATTTAAAAGGAATAGCCAACGGCATTACGGCTTTCACAGTATCGGTAGTGTTACTATTTTAATGCAAAGAAACGTTTTCCAGACGTATAGGATGAAATTAAAAGGACCATATAAGTTTCAGTCTTGTTAATCAGGGAGAAATTAGCCACCACGCTACAATGGAGACAAACGGACAGCTTGTCGCGTGCTGTTAAATAACGTCTAATTTGTTTTAAAATGAAAGGTTCCCCTCTTCCAATTTTATTGGAATGGATAAATTAGACAGAGACATTATTAGCCTGAATATTTATTGATATTAATCTAGTTGTCGCCGGCGACAAGTAGATATTTTTTCTACTTGTCCATTAAAAATGTTACCTGGATTCGACAAGTAGACAAGCGTTATTTCGACCCCTGCTTATGAGTGGAATATGAACCATGATTTGAGAGCTACGCATCTGTGACGGCTTTTCAGTCAAAAGCAACAAACAAACTGTTGCAGTGGGTTTCGAGATCATTTGTCCAGCATATTAAATGTTAAATTTTTCATATTATATATTATATTTTGTTTAAATAATGGCCTATTTGCAAGTGATCTGCTGTATTAAGTTTGCTTATGCTTTCAAATTGTAATTTTCGGGGTATCTAAGCTAGAATTTGTATTAATGTTAATTATATTTCAGATATGAAATGTGTAGTCAACAGTGAACAACATGTAGAATATCCCTAGAAAAAATCAAGGGTATACATCATTTGTATTACATTTATCTGAAAAGTCGGACACAAATAAATACAAGATGACAACTACACAAGTAATGTACCAGTTTGTTGCTGGCCTTAAAAACCGCAATGAAGAAATTAGGAATAAAACTGTCAATGACTTGCACCTCTTTGTGAGTACAGAATTACGAGAAATGCCAACTGAAGAACACACTTCATTCATGGACAACTTCAACCATCACATTTTTGAGATGGTGTCTAGTAGTGATGTGAATGAGAGGAAGGGAGGAATCTTAGCAATAGGTAAGAAAATGAAATGCCTGTTCTTATAACTGTATTATATTTACAGACAACAGTTCTTCACTGCAACCTATTTACATTATCCCTGTCAGAGCAGAACACTAGGATGTGAAACCTGACATCATTTCTTTACTGCAACAAATTGCAATTTTCACTCAGACAAATGAAATTTTTTCACACTCACAGTCATAGCCAGCTGTGAGCACTGTGACCTTGTAGAGTTCTTAAAGTATTTGACATCAGTTAGACTCGGGTAACTTGTGGGTGTTTTTTTCATTGTAAATTTGATTGTGCCAAGAAGAAATGGTGAGAAATATTTCACATTCGTTAGAGTAAAACTGTCCACCAATCTCTTACCCAGATGTTCAATACACATGCTAATCAGAGTTAGATTTCAAAGTCTAGAACACCACCTCTAATGTTCCATAGATGAAATTATCAGTTCATGACATTTTGTTTCAGCCACTCTTAGTGGAGTTGATGTTGGGAACACATCAACAAGAGTTACTCGTTTTACCAACTACCTTCGCAGTCTTTTACCTTCCAATGATGTCAGTGTAATGGAAATGGCAGCTATGGCAATAGGTAATTTGGCACTGCTATCAGGAACACATGCTGCTGAATATGTAGAGTTTGAAGTGAAGAGAGCTCTAGAATGGTTGACTGTTGAACGCAATGAAATGAAGAGAATGGCTGCGGTAAGTATTGATTTCTTTCTTTTTATAAGATATTTTCAGCTGCTGAGCTCCTATATGCATGACACACGTACCATTAAGAATGACACATTAGTCTGGCATGTGGATGATCTCTCTGATACGGACCACAGTTACCATTCACCATATGACAACAGCACAGTTTTATAAACAGTTGTTGGCAGTATGAAATAATGAATTTATTTGATTTATTGCAGGATTATTATGCAATTTTTTAAATCAGTAATTTGATTTTCTTGGTCATTAGAAATACCATTTTTTAAGATAAATATACCTCTTGCAAGTAATCTGATTATAAGGAACTTGCGTTTAAATTAACAATTTAAAGTCACAAATAAGTGATTGCTCAGATTTTACACAAATAATTGTGAATGAGATCTTTCAGCTGTGGATATATTAAGGTTGCAGCGATAACCCGGGGATGGCGATATATCGCGATAATTAGGTCAGACGATAAAATTATTGTCTGAAATCTCAAATATCGCCTTATCGCGATATACGCGATAATTTTAAAAAATATCGCGATATTGAAATTTTAAGTCATAATTCAGGTAAAATCCGTTCAAAATACTCGAAAAATGGAGAAGAAATCAAACTTCAACAAGTGCCGACGAACGAGATCTTTTCCATATTGTGCACAACAGACATCAGTTTTTAACGCCAAGTTCACCTCATGTATTTTTTAAGTAGGCTATATTTCACTGAAAAATAGTTTATTAGTAATCATAATTTTCCACGCGTAGGCAACAGCATCCACAATATTGAATGATGCACGCGACAATATACGTCGCCATAGTAACGGAAGTGGTGGTTTATCTGGTAATTGGCTGATTGGGACCATGGCTGATTGGGACCTGGCTGATTGGGACCAGATTTGTGGCTGACTGGGACCAGATTTGTGGCTGATTGGGACCAGATTCTTGGCTGACTGGGACCAGATTTATGGCTGATTGGGACCATGACAAGGCTTATTCGGACCATTACTTAAATGTCGCGAGTATTTAAAATATGTTTGCATATTTTTGATAATTAGACAAGTATGGCAATAAATAGTGTTATTAGTCACAAATAATAGTGTAATTAGTGATTGGCGGCTTCAATACAAATGAGCTAAATCACAGAGAATATGCTTCACATTCTTGGCTGATTGGGACCAGATTCTTGGCTGATTGGGACCATGATCAGACCAATGATAAGAGTGTTTTAAATATGTTTGCATGACAATAAATACCACCTAGTATTATCAAATTGTAACCCAATATCAAATAGCCTCATATCGGTATTATTACTGCAATGAATGCAATATTTTGTAATGAATGAAGCTGAAATAATGACAGACAAATATTGTTCTTTGTAAAATATTTTACATGTACTTAGTAAATATCATTTTATTTCGGATTTCCGTTATGCTACTGTATTGCTACTATTAGTTTTCAAATTTTTATGACCTATTGAAATTAGCATAAATTGGTTTAAACAGTATTTCTAACATATAATTATACACAATATATAGGCTATAATGGATTCTGAAACAAGCTATGAAGTTTATAAAATAAAATAAAAATGGTCTGTTTAAATTGCATAAAACGTATAATAATTTACATAAGATTAATAAGATAATCTCTGTTAATATAGTAACTGTGACATAAAAAAAATGGAATATAAACATAAGTAACGCAGGCCTACAGGCACCTACATTAAAAAAAAGCACGTAATTATAGTCACGCTATAGATATAAAACTCCTTTAATTTATATTAAACTTAATTCAATATCAAAACCTAAGTTTCTAGTATTTTTTAATCGTGTGGTCCGAATCAGCCTGGAATGTGGTCCCAATCAGCCAATAATGTGGTCCCAATCAGCTTTGACTTTTGTCCCAATCAGCCATGGTCCCAATCAGCCATGGTCCCAATCAGCTTGGTTTCGTTTATCTTTGATTACCCAGTCCGTTGAAAATTACATTGATAACGTACGGCTTCTTCTGAGGCATCCCAGATCGAAAATGCCGATGTTCCCAGTGATAGTTCAATACCGCAGGTGCCAAAAGATGAAAAAGAACACATCTTCTGTGGTGTGGGAATATTTTAGTTTGATAAACACAAATGACAAGGACGTGGCAATGTGTAAAGTGTGTTAGAAGGAAATTTAAACGTCCAGTGGAAATACGTCAAATCTTTGGCATCAGTTGCGAACTAAGCCAGCTGATTTAGAATAGAATTGCGGTCACGATACCTGCATGAATATTCTTACTCCAGGTTATACTTATATTATTATTAATGCTACTCACATACAATGCTAAATAGCAAACAGATATATATACTTGATACATAATCCATTTATATACCCGTTACACCACACTTAATGACTTATGTAAATTTCACATCAGTAGCCTACCGGTAATCATCATGATAATGAATTTTTGAACCACGATAATTCTAATTATCGCGATAATTTGCTCCAGACGATAATTTATGATATCGCAATAATTTTTTTAAACAATATCGTGATATATCGCGATAATTTTTTTCAGTATCGTTGCAACCTTAGGATATATGTTGTTTTATTTTAAGGTTTTAGTATTAAAAGAATTAGCTGTTAATACACCAACGTTCTTCTTTCAACAAGTTCAACAGTTCTTTGATACTATATTTAATGCTGTGCGAGATTTAAAGGTATGTATTTAGGCCGTGATTAAACTAAATATTCTGCTTCTCAGATACTGTAGTGGCACTTAAAAATTGGCTGTTAAGACTACCGATTTTCCACAATCTACAACCTTTCATTTATGATTCCCCCTACTCCCTTTCTCATAATATAGACTAGCAACTTGTCAGGTTGTGTTGTATATAATCACTATTTTGATACTTTTCCAAAAACAATAATTACAATTTAGTTTACTTGTATGCAACTTTCATCTAAATCTTAAGTGATGTGATGAAAATAGGCTTAATTTAGATGATGTAGTAATGGATCTTCAAAATAGTTATTTTAAGATTTGATTTCTATATTTCAGCCATCAGTACGGGAAGCAGCAGTGTCAGCTCTTCAAGCTGCTTTAGCTGTTACATCACAGAGAGAAACTAAAGAAACACAAAGATCACAATGGTATAAGGTAAGAAAAAAATTGATGCTTTAGATGATTTGATGGAGTTTGAATCCCTTGCCATTCCAACATCCTATTCACATGATATAATCAAGCAATCTATATAAATCTTGAGATACTGTCTGTTGTTGATATTTTGGTTATGTTATCTTAATTAGATATTAAATAATCAATTTGAGTACATTTCAGCCTAGTTTAAGCTATGGTCATCAAGATTTTTTAAGATTCATTGAAATTTAATGTGTTAATGTGGTTCATAGTTTAGAATTTCACCATGTATTACAATTTACAGATGGACAGTATGATTTAATTTTTTTTAAAACAAGTAATCCTTTTCCTGTATTTATAGGACTGCATATGATCTCTAAAGTATAAAAGATTGTGCACAAATTTATTGGCCAAAAATAGTGCCTTAATGGGGCTGTAAAATTGTATCAGCAGTCCCACTTGGGAAGATTAATACACCTGTGGTTTTATTAAGATACTCGTACCAATTGTAAATGATTTTAACAAACCAACGTTAATTTGTCCACACTTGATAGAATCAGTGATGTAATTTATCTATGTTTATTTAAAGCAATGTTATGATGAATCACAGAAAGTAGCAGATGATGCTTTACTGAGAGAAAGAAAAATGACTAAAGATGATTGGATGCATGGATCGTTATTGATTATTAATGAATTATTACGATGCAGTAATGTAGAAGGAGAGGTATGTCTTAACTAGAATGCCTTTTTCTTTAATTAAGGAACCTCAAGAGAAATTGGAACCACAATCTTTGTGCTTTCATAAATTCATTGGAAAACCATTCTGTGATTTTCTTCTCCAGAAGAATGGTAAATGATAATCTTGCATGAGATAATATTAAATCACTGGCCTCATTTGTCACTGTTCAGTTCTAAAATTCAGACTTTGGATTAGCTTTGACATTATAGCTTTGTATATATTTAAATCTTTGAACACCTCATATAGTTGAGCAGGTTTCATTGGTTGTCTGTTAGATATTTATTTGATAATTGTATAATTGTATGACACGTTTTTTATTTTCCAACAGAGATTACGTCTAGAGATGGAAGATATAACAGCTCAACAGAATATACATGAAAAACATGTTAAGGTTAGTTAACCTTATTCTAGTTTTGGCTATTTGACCGTTTCACTGACCTGGAAATATTTATCCACATTAAACATAGCTTGGTAATATTATTTGCTATTTCTCATTTTGAGATACAGTGTAGATGAAGAAACAGCTCTTGGGCCTGTTCCTCGAAATCTTAACTAAAGATAAAGTCACATCCAATCAAATCACTAAGATTTGGATTTTATTTTAGTTAAAATTTTATGAAACATGCCCCTATTCTACATTAAATCTATACATTTTCACACTTTTGTGACTAACATTAGCTATAGTCAAAGAGAAGACTGTTTGGGCTTTGAAAATCATAACTATTTGAGCGATTAGAAAATTATTTTTACCCTAAATTGAGTGAATATGTAATTGTAATTCTATCATTAATATTGTCATAGGAATTCTCAACCAAGTCAAAAACTCATGGAGGTCTTAGCTCTTTTCATCAGATACAACATAAGTCTCGAGCCTTGATGATGATGATGGGAGGAGGCTCGTACAGAATTCTACAGAATACACCACACTTCTTTGAAAGTAAAACCTGTAAAATGTTGATGACTAATAACTTTGACAAGGTATATATTCTAGATTATAAGGCTATACAATGTGCAAGAACTGGACTTAACTATTTGTATTTTTACTGAATGTTAGCATAATTTAATCTGTAACTGCCAGGTCAAGCGGACCTAATTCTAAGAAAATTTTGGGGTTGCAGAATATTATGCCCAAAAAATATGTTATAGTACATGTAAACTGTAAATTTATGTTACTTGAGCATAAATATTGACTGAGGTATGGCCTTTTGGATTTGGGGTGGCCATTTGCATGCTTCAAACCTGTTTTTTTCCATGTTTTCCTAAGATACAAATCAACAATTCAGATAAAAATGATTTTCAATTACAATTACATTTTTTTATTTCAACATGTAGGTGTGCAATTTAGTGTTAAGACATCGAGGTAGCAGAAGTGGTTTTATACAAAATACTATGTTGATGGTATTACCAAGATTAGCTTCCTTTAATCCACAAGTCTTTTCTAGAATGTAAGTAACAAGACTCTTATTTCAGTAATATTTACCGGTCTTAACTAACTGCTGATTGGCACTGAAATATACCTGCTGGAGAAATGAAATGAAATGGGGTTTAACATCCTACTGTTTTTGCTCCTAAACTGGGCTAATGAAGACGAGCATACGCCATACAGTGTGCTATGAGGGAATTTTTGCCCAGGCAGCGGCGATACGGCTTACTCTTATATTGAATTCCAACTGCCAAGGGATCTTTTACATGCACACCTATGTATACACTGAGCCTCGTTTTTTGTCCCATCCAAACTAGTAGACAGCTGTCCTGGTCAGGCCCTCTGTTTTGCATCACTGACAAGGGGGGAAACCGCGCCGGAAAAACTGGATGAACTTTCTCGGCCAATGCAGGGATCAAACACCCGACCTCCAGGCTACTGAGCAAGCGTCTTACCCACTTAGCCACCGTGATCCCCACCTGCTTGAGAACTTACCTGTCATTCAATTTATGTGCCATAAAAGCAGTAATAATATACATAGAAATGTATATAGAAATTGGAATTATGCTGAAAATTGTCACATTTCTGGAAAAATATATGAGTATAAAAAATTGACTGATTGGCTACAATTTTTAGATTGACAATGACAGTCCTATTCCATAAGTAATATTACAGTACCATCTTTTTAATTTGTTAAATCATTCTTGAATATTGGTAAATACTATTTTCCTGGATTTTGTGTCAAATCTTCTCCATACACCACTAGTATTTGACTTAATTGTAATACAGAATTTATAAAATCTCATGGACATAATTCTGCCTTGTATATCTAATTAAAAATGTTAGATTATAGTCACACAGTCATGTTTAAATTTATTTTATTTTTTTTATTTTACCAGATATTTGGTGGATACTATTAACTTTCTATTGTTGATATTGAAAAGAGAGAAAGACAGAACCCATGCATTTCAGGCCATTGGTTTATTGGGTATTGCAGTACAGGAAGAAATATTCCGTTTACTGCCTAGAATTATGGAGGTTATCAGAACTTCTTTACCACCAAAAGATCTATCAGCAAAGTAATGTCTACATTTATATTAGTCATTTTTCAAAGCTCTTTTATTGATGTCTGCAATGTAGATTAATTTCCATTGATTCTAAGAATAATTATTAAAATTTGAAGTCATCTTTAATTGGAGAGGGACACAATAGGTAAGAGGGTTCTGCTAGAAAGTTTAAGAGGTGGAAACTATACTTTAATCAACTGACATCTTATTTTTTGTCTTTCAGAAAACATCGTAACTTCACGGTTGATCCAGCTGTATTTACTTGTATAAGTATGTTAGCTAAAGCTGTGGGACCGAACATGACTCGTGATGTACGAGATCTGTTAGACTCTATGCTAGCTACTGGTCTCAGGTGGGTTGTTTGTATATAAACTTCTTTCCATTAATTTTCAATCTCATTTAACTTAAGTAACACCTGTAGGTTGGATCAAAAAACATTGGTTAGGATCAGACAGGCAAACAGGTAACAGTGCCTTTGATTGCTAGATTGAAAGACGAATGCATTGAAATTAAGCTATGTGGGCAAATTTGTCCACCCTTCGCAATGAATATATAACCATAGTAATATGTTAGTCTCAATATGGCCATGGTAATTGATGAAGTAGATGTTATATATATGCCCCTTTGTTTGCCATTTAAAATCCTGTTATTATCTGTTTTAGTCCAGCTTTAACTGCTGCATTACGTGATTTAGCGATGCAGATACCCCAGTTAAAGAAAGAAATACAGGATGGTTTGTTAAAGAATTTATCATTGATATTAATGGGTAGACCCTTAAAACATCCTGGTGCACCTCGTACACCAACATCAACATTGCCTCCAACAGGTTGGTTCAAGTTAATATCATTTCAGTCTTGATAGTTTACGAATATGCCCATGAAAATGAGAAGAATTTGGAAGACCATGATCTGCATTTATTTTTGTGTTTTCATTTTGTCAAAATATTGTGTGACCAAATGATAATCACAAACATCAGATTTCACAACTAGATGTCTGTTATTCATTATGTTACTAGGCATTCATTTTGTTATTGTCTAAGATTTGTCTGTTTATATTTTTAGCATCTGGTGCTATTCTACCAGAGTCTCATGATGTTACAGGAATAACTCTGGCTTTAAGAACTCTTGGTAGTTTTGATTTTGAAGGTTTGTTATTGTTATACATTTTTAGTTCTTCGATAACAAAATGGGTAGGCAAAGAAATGACTTAACTGTTTGGATATCTGATAATAATGGTGAGGCATTTTAATCAGTGAACAATTCTAGATTAGTAAACTCTTTGTTCTGTTGACGTAAAGGATAGTAATGAATGGCAATAACTGTTTGCCAACTGAAGTGAAGGCATTAAATTGTGCAAATGATGGACACTACATTATTTAGTCCTTTTCCAAACTGTAATTATTATTACTCAAGATTTTAAGCTCATTATTGAAAGATATTTTATTTGCTTGAAATGTATTAATTATTTTCTTCAGGTCATTCTTTAACTCAGTTTGTACGTCATTGTGCAGATCAGTATCTATCAAGTGAACATAAAGAAATTAGAATGGAGGCTGTACAAACATGTGCTAGACTTTTAACACCATTATTAAAGGTATGTATTCTATTTGTTGGCGCTCCCTTTGCTCATATTGTATTAATGTTAAAAAGCCCTGTTAATCATTCTTTGAAATAGTATGCTCCTTTAACAAATGAATTACTGGCCACACAATCCAGGCACAAAGTTTCTATGTTTGTATTTTGTTTTTAGCTATTGTCAACAAATCAAGAACAAGTTAGTATGGCGGCCATGACAACAGTAGCAGATGTATTAAATAAACTTTTGGTGGTTGGGATAACTGATTCAGGTAGGTTCCACATTTAGGTTGATCATCAATACTGTTAAAATTCTACATGACTTAATACTACTCTGATTCAATATGTCATCCAAAATTATCATATTGTTTAATAAATTTAGAATTTAACATCTTAAAAGTTATTAATATATTTACATGTATGATCGTATGCTATTTAAAATGGTATGTTGTTTCTGTGTTTAGATTCAGATATTCGATTGTGTGTACTGGATTCTTTAGATGAAAGATTTGATCCCCACCTGGCTCAAGCTGAGAATTTAAGTGCTTTGTTTGTTGCATTAAATGATGAAGCTTTTGAGATTCGTGAACGAGCTATTTGTATGATTGGTAGATTAAGTTGTAAGAATCCAGCCTATGTGATGCCTTCTCTTAGAAAAGTCTTAATTCAGGTAGGATTTAGAGTTTAGACAATCCATTAAATCACACTTTAAAAATCCAAAATATATTTGAAATTACTGCATTCCATATTCCGATGTGATTACTTAATGTTTGTTTGACGAGAACCTTAAAGCCCCAATAACACTCTTGTTGTAACTGAATAATATGTCTCAATCTTCATTCTGGTCAACAAATCGTATTATTTTACAATATTCCAATTGATTGATGATATAAATTTCATCTTAACACACCTTTTTTAAAAAATTGGAAAAATTCAACCAATTGATTTGAAAAGTCTAACGTAAACCTTTTCAAATGAGACTTGGATTTTAAAATATTTTCGAACCCTCTGGACAAGTAAAATAGGTTGTAATGGATAATTTACACAACAGGTAAGACACTTACACATCTAGTACTTAGAATAAGGGTATTATTTATTTTCTGGAGCTTCCCAGCCAGCAAGAATGTTATTGTCCCTTTAATATCAGTTTTCAGCCAGATTCTATTTGTAAACAAACATTGGTGAAAACGATGGTTGATTGTTTGAATTCTGTTTTTACTTTTGATTATCTGCATGTAGTCAGCCAGTGATTGTTGCATTGAGAATGTGAGCTTACTTTGAATTAGTTGAGCAATGAATGTGTTATATAAAAACTATGCCATTAGTTCGTCATTGCCATGTTTTTGACTAAATCTGGATTTTACGTTAATTTATTATAAGTAATCTATGACTTTATTGATGTGATAACTGATTTAATATGAACTATTATTATTTTATTTAATGACTAATTTAATATTAATGATAATTTTATTGATAATAAAGATTTTTGATATTTTAGATATTAACAGAATTAGAATATAGTGGTATTGGTCGGAATAAAGAGCAAGCTGCCAGATTGTTAGGTCATCTCGTAGCTAATGCTGCTCGTCTCATACGACCTTATATGGAACCTATATTAAAGGTAAGAAAAAATTATTTGCTAATTGACTTATTTTGCTGATAAAAACAAAATTTTTTTATGCAAGAAATATGGATTTGCATCTAATGGAGTTTAGAAAATGATGTTTTTTAAATGGTTTGTTGCAGGTTTTGATACCTAAACTGAAAAATCCAGATCCAAATCCTAATGTAACTATTAGTGTTTTAGCTGCTATAGGTGAACAAGCTCTGGTAAGTTCAAAATGTTTATTTTTTTTAATCAACTAGTTGATATATCTGAATTTCATAAGGTTGCGAAAATCATGGTGTCTCGATTGGTATTGTGCTGGCTCACGGAGCATGATGTGTATATGTTGACGGAGACAGTTCCATACATTTTTTTTGTCTGATTTTCACTTTTCAGTGGTTCTGGACAATGGTTATTGCAAGAAAAAGCGTCTTAATTGTTTGGATAATCTGCAGTCCTGTCAATACCATTCGACCCCCTTTACTGGGTTTATGCCCATCTTTGTTATCCCAGTAGGTGCTTTAAAAGTAGAAGGTTAAAACCCATTTAATCCATATAATTTGATTTGAATAATTGTTAAACCATTAGGCTTTAACAAAGTTGAATTTTTTGTTATTCGCCATAGAAGTTAAGATGACAGATGTAATATATCTATTGAAGTTTAAGGTTATCTGTATTTCCTAGGTCAGTGGTACAGAAATGAGAAAATGGATGGATGAACTGCTACCTATAATTCTAGAAATGTTACAAGATTCTTCCTCTATTGAAAAACGGGAGGTAAAGGTTTAGCTTTATTCATCGAATTGACTATGTATCAGGGCTCTCATTTCAGTTTGATTGACAATAAAATTGACTGACTGGAGAATTGACTATTCAATTTAAATGCCATAGAATTTCAAACAATGAATCACACTGTACAAACCATAGAACTTGTATTAAAATTTGTCATATTCTCTGTAAAAAGTATCTTGCTAATTCAAGGTAATCCCAAAATCAAGATGTAAACCAATAAATCAAGTACAACCGAAATTTAACAGTTAACTTCTCTCTCTCTAGTGCTAAATTGTTTCTCACTCTTTTTTTTTTTAGATATCATTATGGACATTGGGTCAGTTGGTTGAGAGTACAGGCTGTGTTGTGGTACCTTATCAGAAATACCCTACCTTATTAGAAGTATTGCTTCATTTCCTAAAAACGGAACAGACACCAGGAATTAGGCGAGAGGTAAATCTTAAAAAGCATTTGTAGAATAGAGTAGCCATCTTGAGAAAGTATATATTTGAGAATAGATTTATTAAAATCAGATTAAGAATAACTAACAGATCATTTTGTAAGTTTTAATGTATTTGTTGTTTATTTGTTTAGGTTATTAGAGTATTGGGGTTAATAGGAGCATTAGATCCACACAAACATAAGATGAATATTGGTTTAATATCGGAAAGAGAATCAGCTATCAGCAAATCAGATCATAAAAACAGTGGAGATGCCAATCAAAATGGTAATAGTTAAATATATTGTTAATAATCTTTCTAAATCAAATTACTGAAAAGACTATGGATTAAAAAAATTGTTTTCTCAAAATGTGGTCCATTAAAATAGTTTTCAAAAGATATAACACGCTTTTTTATCGACTTGCCAAATTGATTTGAATTTAGTAGAGATGTCATGTGACAACATAGTCGATTTCAAAGTACTTTGGCGACTTAGTTAAATGCTCCGATTAGCTGTAAGCAATTTTTATGGCTGGACACCGTTGAAAAAAACACGTGACCACCCGATCAAATCGCACCCTGAAGTGATTTGACGATTTGATGTAATCGCTTCGGAAATCGGTGTCGATAAATTTGTTGATTAGGGTAACCAATTTGAATTAGATAGACGTTAAAGATGAAAATGTGATTGAATGCAAATCACTTTGGCTAATCAGTGGTCGATAAAAACGCCTAACATCTTATACTCAACGCTGCTATTTGCTTCAATATGGTATATGTCGCTAAATTTTCACATATTGATTTTGATTTAGAGGTTTATTCATTTGTTTTATAAAATGAATCTGAGTTTTATTTTAAAATGTGTATTATGAAAAAAAGGAGAGCAACATGAATCCATGGAACAAAATATATGTTTTTTTCATGTTATTGAGAAACACACAAGGTTTGTCTGAATTTAATGTCTACCTAAATCCTTTTATTTTGAATTTTTGTAGACTTGAATACTAGTGAAATGTTGGCGAGTATGAGTGCTACAGCAACATTAGAGGAATTTTACCCAGCTATAACTATTGCTAATTTGATGAAAATTATACGAGAGCCATCTTTATCACAGCACCACACGATGGTTGTTCAAGCTATAACATTTATATTTAAAACATTACGTATAAAATGTGTACCGTATATACAACAGGTTATACCTGCATATCTTACTGTTATACGTATTACAGAACCAAGTTTCAGAGAGGTAAATTATATCTTGTTATTATATAGACTCGTTAACATATCAAATCAAGAATTTTTTTGTAGAGACATAGACAAAAAGTACATGTGGCACATGATTGGTTGATACTATTAACACTCTCATTCCACAAAGCCTGGAAATAAAAGCCTGATTAGTGTTTCTAAATCTGAAAAATAAATTGTAATATTATAATTTTAGTTATATTTTTTGTGTTTAATTTAACCAGTTTATGATAGTTGAGATTTTTGTGAATTTTGTCTATTTTATGTTTTATCTACTTTGTTTTTATTTCAGTATTTGTTTCAACAGTTGGGAGTTATTATATCAGTTGTTAAACAACATATAAAACATTATCTAGAAGATATATTTGATATAGTCAAGGTGGGTTACACAGGATCAATTATATATTCTATTCTTGTGTTAATTGGGTATATATTTCTGAGTGAACTCACTATGCTAGAGCATGCACATCTTATGAAGGCTTTCTAGCTAGGAGATATTATTGAGAAAGGGATATTTTTTAACTCCAAACTGCAAGTGTAAAATGTCTGTGCCTTTCATCATGCAGAACTATATCACAAACGCCGAGATTTCATAAGAAAGACAGTTACTTTCTTCGTCTAATCCATGTACTGTTGGTCTAATTCATGGCTTTGTTTTTATGGGACGTTGAATATGGAGTGTTTGTACGTGCTAGATTTTAATAATAAGTAACATAATCACTAAGATTGGGTTTTGATGCATGTACAATGTAAGATTTGCTATGTAAATTTATAAGGAATTGTTTTTCTGTAAATCTGTAGTATAAGCTCTTACAGTATTCTACAGATTTTTGAAAATCTTTATTATTTTCAGGAATTTTGGACACCTACTAGTCCTATGCAGAGTACTATAATTCGTCTTATAGAACATATAGTAGAAGCATTGGGTACAGAGTTCCGTGTTTACTTACCGCAAATTATACCACAGATATTACGTGTATTTATGCACGATAATAGCTCTGATAGAGGTGTAACAGCAGAGGTAAACAATTCATTATCATCATCATACAACAGACTTATGTTAATAATGTGGTGGGGGGGGGATATTTAGGTTTTTCGATGAAAACGAAGATATAAAAAATATCCTTAGATTAACATTTGATATATAATATATTGTTGTGTTCATTATCCCTTTATCGGATAATAAACCGTGTGTACCTTCCATGATTATTCAGCACAGTAAATTTCATTTTTAAGTTTCATTTATGAAGGCAAACTGATTAATAAGTTCAATGTATTGTCAGAAAACTATTCAGTATCACACTTTTGTCGTATTGTCATTATGTCCATGTGATTAAAAATGAATTATTATATTTCAGTTATTAAATGCTCTACAGTTATTTGGTGCTAATTTAGATGATTATTTACATTTGTTGCTGCCACCAGTAGTTAAATTATTTGATTCACCAGATATTCCACTCAGTGTTCGCAAGTATGTAAATATAGAATTTCATGTATTTATTTACAAAGGTTTCATTATCTACACAGTGGTCTACAGCATTCTACTGTCAATTTTAGATCAGTCATTGCATTAAAAGATCCTGTGGCAGTTCAAATTTGAAGAGTAGACAAAAAGTTCACTGCCTCTGCGAAATTCTTCTCCACATCAAACAGAAAGCACATAGTTGGCCACCCAAGCCCAAAATGTTTAAGACATTCAGTAAATCTGAATTATTTTCAGGTACATGCAGAACTGCAAAGCAAGAATAGTCATATGTGAATTTGAAACAAAATTTAACCTTAGATTTGATGCATCTTGTGAATATTAGCACTACCATTTATTATTTCAGTACAATTATTTCTTGTAGATTATTGTTATTTATTATTAATGATTTTATTTTCAGACTTGCCCTTGAAACCATTGATAGATTAACAGATAGTTTGGATTTAACAGATTATGCGTCTAAATTAATCCATCCTCTAGCTCGTACAATAGATTCTACACCACAACTACAGAATGCAGCTATGAATACTATGTGTGCTCTGGTTGTACAGCTGGGACATAAGTTTATGATATTTGTACCCATGATGAATAAAGTGCTGGCTAAAAACAAAATCTCACATCAGAAATACACAGTTTTAATGACAAAATTATTACGGGTAGGTTTTCAAGTAACATTATTTCATCTCCAGGATCAGTATTGAAGATCTTTACATTTTTGTAAGTAGGATGTTAGCGCTCATTTCATTTCATATATATTTTTTTATTAACATTGACCCTGTCTGTATATTTGAATAGTGCAGGAGAAAACACTTCAACTATTGGCATTGTCCTCAATTTATTGCCATTATGTAGCCTATTTGATGTTGTTTTCAGTCGAGCTATCTGAGAATACAGGTAGATTATATGAGGTTTTTGTGTCAATCAAGCTATGTAAGAATACAAGTAGATATGAGAATGTTTTGTGTCAGTTGAGCTATGTGAGAATACAGGTAGATTAAATGAGGAGAGTTTGTGCCAGTTAGGCAAGCCGAGAAAAGTGCAAAAGATAATATCTTTGTGATGGACTCCTGTTAGTAATAGTAACCCAATGTTCAGAAAAGAAAACAATTTTAAGATGATATTTACAGTACTCATGGGCTGAGATATAATGAATATTTGTATTCTAGGGAACAACAATAGCAGATGAAGATTTAGATATTCATTCAGCCAAACATCGTAAAAACCGTAGTAAAAATAGTAAATTACCTGAAAGTACTGCCAATGATACAGCTAGTATCAAGAAGATGAGTGTTAAGTTTGATCATTTACAGAAGGTAAGTGAATGCTTGGTGCTTTGTCTTTTATTATTACAATTTTGGTTTCAATTTTACTGTTGGAACGTTTCTGGTATAGTATGGCAGATTCCAATCTAACTAATTAAGAAAAACTAGAATAAGCTGTAAATGAATACAGCACAGACAATCCATGGTTGATTCAATATAAAGATACTCTAATATTGAGGATATTATATTAATTTCTTTTTATGGTCGGAATCTTATTCATGAAATCTCGAACTAAACTATTTGAGAATAATAATTGTTCATTGGCTACGTACTAAAACAATGGCACAAATTTTCGCTCTTTTAAAACTGCGTTCTTAAAATTTTCTAGTTTAAGTCTTTTTGAATGTGGCTCAAACAAATTTTTCTTGGTCTTTATTTAAATGTATGTATGTGTATTTTTATAGGCGCTAGTTGCTGGTAGACGTGTGTCTAAAGAAGATTGGATGGAATGGTTAAGAAAACTGAGTATAGCCTTATTAAAAGAGTCTTCTTCTCCAGCATTAAGATCATGTTGGGCTCTGGCACAAACTTATAATCCTTTAGCTAGGTAACTATGATTGGAGGGTAGAGGGTTCATAAACCTCTAGTGGTATAAGATTCCTCGCTGGGCTGTTACCATTGTGATAGGGTTTGCTTACACTGCTGTAATATGGTCTTCATCCAAAGTCCTTGAATTTCTTCATTTTTTAACATAGAGCAGCAGCTGAAAATAGTGCTTTAATTATACTCTAGATATCTTATTGACAATGTTAAGTTCTGAGGAAAAAACCCTGTAAGAAATTTAAAGTTGTCAATTGATTTGTACAGAGTTACTGACATCCATCATTAACATCATATCAACACTGTAAAGGTCAGAATTTTTGAGATCAAACTTTCTGTGAGGAACTCCTCATTGAAATTCAGAACCTTGAATGTGATTTATTAGTTTTTGATTATTTATTTTTTTTGTTTTGAAATTCAATGTTGCTCTCAATTTTGTGCAAAGTTATGGCCATTATCCTTTAATATTGGAAAGCCACCCTTCAGAATTCTGCTGTTGGTTGCGTAATTTTAGCCTTACAATCACAACTGAAATGGATCATATATTGTGATTATATTTTGAAAATGTAGGATAATACATATAAAATGTATCTTTTTTACAGAGATTTATTTAATGCAGCATTTGTATCATGTTGGACTGAATTAACAGAAATGCAACAAGATGAGTTGATTAAAAGTTTAGAACAAGCTTTAACATCACAAGAAATAACTGAAATAACCCAGACGTTACTAAATCTAGCCGAATTTATGGAACACTGTGATAAGGTAACCTCTCTTTCATATATCAATTATTAGTTAAAAACCAGTGATTATATTCATTTCTGACAATTACTGCCAAGGAGTTTTACCTCTTTATATCATGGAAATGCTCCCATTACCTACAAAAGAATACAAATGTGAGGTCCTTTATGGACTACTTGTACGACTTGGCTGTTTCTTTGCTTAATAATCTATCTTTATTTGTTTTTACCAGGGCCCACTACCATTAGATAGTAGTGTATTAGGTGATAGAGCTATGACCTGCAGAGCTTATGCCAAAGCTTTACATTATAAAGAAGAACAGTTCCATGATAAAGAAGAAAAAACAGAAATATTAGAGGCTCTTATCAGGTAAAATATTAAAGAGTAGTGGTAGTTCCATATAAAACTGTAAATCCATATCAAACTAATTTATTTGTTTTTAGTTGTTGTAAGATTAAATGAGTAATGATATATTTTCAGTATAAACAATAAATTACAACAATCTGAAGCAGCAGCTGGTGTATTAGGATATGCTATGAAACAACCTAATAATGACTTGGTATGTATACATTTATCTGTTCGTAACTTTTAAGATTTTTGATGGTTGTTTGATACACTGCTCTATATTTTTCTCTAAATTATGACATTTTGTTGACTTAGAATTTGACTTTCTGTAAGCTTTAAGATAATGGATTGAAGGTTAGCACTGAATGTCCCATAGTTGAATCCTAGAATAAGACAAAAAGCTATTGAATATTTTTCAGACTTTTTTACATCTCCCCTCCTGCGACAGTTAAAATTTGATGAACAATCGTTGTCCATACAAAATTCTTCTCTCTAGCACTGCACTTAACAAAACTCCATTTCTATTCTTCCCAAATATGTTGATGGAATATTAAAGAGCCTGATTTATTTGTAGAAAGTACGAGAAAATTGGTATGAAAAGTTACATGAATGGGATCGAGCTTTAAAAGCATATGAACAGAAATTAGAACATCAACCAGATGATGTTGGTATATTATTGGGTAGAATGAGATGTCTAGAAGCTCTAGGAGAATGGTATATATAGATTTTATATTTTGAACTTTTAGTCCCGACATGACCAGTTTTGTGTCATGGACGTTAAATCACATTTCTCTTTTCTTAAAATTTTACTTTTTCCCCCACCCAATCTGATTGAAGTCTGAAGCCTATTAAACCATGTTAGATAACATTGATAGGTGGCATTGACTTAATTATATGGTTTATAGACAAAACAGCATTAAACCACCACAGCTCAAAAAATTTGTCAAAACAGTATAAATTGTTCCTAAATGTATGTCTAAAGCTTTGCAAAGTTGCTGATAATTAGATTCAGAAACAATCAAAAACATTAGGTGGTTTTAGCTCATATGGTCTGTCATTCGTTTCGATTCCCTACAATGAGCAGGGTCGTCTCTCTATTAACTATTACTGAAATAAAATTGAACCATATGCTGTTCCCGAAATGACTTGTGTTGTACTGTTATGTTCTAATAAAAGATAAGGAGGTAATTGGCAAAGCATTGAATTGAAAAATTCCTTTTTTAAATGCTATACATTTAGTCATAAATATAACTTTACGATAACCAACACATTTACATTCTTGATGTTTTTCTTTATTGTAACTTTATTATTTGTTATTTTTAGGGGTCAGTTACATACATTAGCCTGTGACAAATGGGCAACGGCTAATGATAAATCTCGAACCAAGATGGCCAGGATGGCGTCAGCCTCTGCTTGGGGTCTAGGTAACAAATTCTTATAGTATTCTTGTAGAATTTACAACAATTTCTAAGTATATATTTCTCATAGCTGCCATTTTAATATATCCGGGTTTTAAAAAAATGTCTAGGATTTTTCCAGCTTTGTTTCCAATAGTTAGAAATGGCACCTGGCGGGTGGACAAGAAAAGTCTCCCTGAAAGTTTGGATGGAAAAAAATCCAAGACACATCTACAAATTAGCATTTGGAACATCAAATGACAGTAGACAAAAATAATTTCACCATGCAATCACAGAAATAGTCTCAAAATGTGTAACATTGGTCAATGTTACATGTTCTATAGTTGAAAGTTAATAATGTTAAGTTGTTAATACATATTACAGGTCATTGGGATAGTATGGAACAATATATGTGTTTAATACCCAGAACAAGTTATGATGGTGCTTTCTACAGAGCTGTTTTTGCTTTACATTCAGATAATTTTATGTTAGCTCAACAGGTATTGCTATTTAACTCACAAATCCTGACGGTTTGGGAGGGATATTATTGATATGGGCTCTCTTTGTCCATCCTTCTGTCCTGATTTTGTTCCTAAATTTCTCAGATTTATGTTTCCCAGGAAAACAATTGTTTTTCGAGAGCATATCTCATAAACTGTTCAGGAAGTCTTTATAGAACTTTGTACAAACATCAACCTATTATAGTAGTATTACTACCATTAATGTTTTTGCACATCCTTATTTAAAAACATTTTTATTGTTGTACACAGTCATAAAACATGTTTGAAAAAATGTGAATCTTTCAAGAGAAGCTAATACATGTACATAAAATCTATGTTGGTAAAATTCAATCAGATCCAGTATTTAATATTTATTTTTATTTTGTGATAGTGTATAGATAAAGCTAGAGATATATTGGATACAGATTTAACAGCTATGGTAGGAGAAAGTTATAATCGAGCATATGGTGTAAGTATTGGAATTATTTATTTCAATATCTTATTTCATAGGGGAGTAAAATAAACACGTCACTGTAAATTTTGGGGTTAGACATTGCACTGTGAATCTCATATGTAACTGATTTGATTGTGGTTGAGATTTCACATCTGACTAACCTCATGGAGTTCATCATTCTCCTGTTTTCGTCTACTGCTGCTGACTCTGGTATACAATTAAATTGTGGAGACAACTAGCATGTTAGTGCCAAATTGATCTGAATTTATTTTTAAAGCAATATTTTATTTCATTTGAAATCGGATTGTGAAATAGGTCAGTGTTATATTCAGATCTTTCATCCTAGGATGTTACGCTAAACTTAACTTGTGAAAAAGAACCATTCTCCCCATTCTACATGTTATAATTCCAATCTGTCTTTTTTACTCAAAAAGGCAGAAGAACTACAGCATAAGGGAGACAACTTATACTTAAACATAAGGAATCAGATCACAATGATATTCAATATACAACTATATGATACCTGACCTATTTTAAGGACTCTCCAGACATTAAATTTTTATTTATTTCTTCCTTTCCTTCCATCCTGTTTATGTCTATATTATAATTTCTATACCACAGGCTATGGTAAATGTACAGATGTTAGCTGAATTAGAAGAAATAATACAATATAAACTGGTACCAGAAAGACGAGAGGCCATTAGATCAAACTGGTGGAATAGATTAAAGGTTAACAAGCCATTCTTTACTATGATGAGAGAAGACCAGTTTTAATGATAGAGTACTACCATATTTGACATGTTCTGTGCATGATCAGCCACTGATCTCTTATCGAACCTAGGGCATTTAGAATGCATTTGATCATTCTGTACAGAATATGTTATTAGTATGAATGTTGAATTCCTGTAATTTTCGAGGTCCTAATTGTTGTGTTTATGACAGGCCTGATGGGTTTTCTTCGGGTCCTCCGGTTTCCTCCCACTGCTAAAGACCCCTACGCGCAAGCGAATTATTGAAATAAGATTGAACCATATGTTAGTCGAGTACAGGTGAAAACCCATTTCTCTCTCTCCTTAATTGTTGAATTTATTTTTACAGGGTTGTCAACAAAATGTAGAAGATTGGCAGAAAATATTACAAGTTAGATCTCTGGTTATAACACCATCAGAAGATCGTATGACCTGGTTAAAGTATGCTAGTCTTTGTCGTAAGAGTGGCCGTCTGGTAAGTCATATAAATAAGTTTAAATGATAAAAAATAAACCATTTTGTTTTTTTGTTGGCAATGGCTTCATGGTCCCAGGTTTGGAAGTAATAAGAATATTGGGCTCTTCCACTTGAATTCCCAACATTTAAAAACAAGCTGTGTATTGAGAAGAACTGTCAGGATCTGGAAAGTGTTGTTAGGTATACATCTTACTGTGGATCCTGACAATTGAAATTGGATTAAAGATTATTTAGGTACAGGGATAAATTCTCCTACATCATAGATTAGGCCACACTATTTATAAGTTGGCTTCCTAGTTCTTTGGAAAAAACAGAAAGTACTGATACTTTGTTACTTTTCTGAAAAGATTTTAATATTGATATTTTAAACAAAACATTGTTCACAAGACTCAGCTGGAAATTTATTCATTAAGAGCCGAAGAGTGAATGATTAAATTAGATTGGCCTATTCCTAACTGTAGGAAAGATCCCAGATGAAGCATCACCAAGATATTAAACCATATTCTATCGTATTTCCGTTACTTATTTGATACAGGATGATGCAGATTGTAAATGCTCTTTATTTAGAAGACTCATATATTTCCTTTGTTTTTATTTAGGCTCTGTCTCACAAAACTCTAGTCAACTTATTGGGAACAGATCCATCTGCTAATACAAATCAACCATTACCAACAACATATCCCCATGTTACATTTGCTTATCTTAAACATATGTGGAAAAATAATCAGAGAGTAAGTTGAAATGATTTATGTAATCATTATGTTTTGGTGCTGGCAATGTTATTATTTTTTATTACAAACTCTTGTGTATTGTTGACAAGGAGTAGGGTCGCCTGTCCAATCTCATGGGTTTTTTCCTGGTCCTCTGGTTTCCTCCTACTGCTAAAGACCCCTACACGCAAGCAAATTATTCAAATAAAATTAAACTATATGTTTGTCCCGAAATGACCTAGTTTGTGTCGAGTGGACGTTAAACCCCATTTCTCTCTCTCCCTCGTGTATTGTTAATCTTATTAAGTTTTCTAGATTAGTTTTTTTCCCACTTGGGTTAACCTGAAACCTCATTTTACTGGAGTCATACTTTTTGTAATATTCAAATAAATTTTAGGAGAAGATTCAAATGAAATAATTAATATATAATCACTGAATAACAAATATTATTATGTGATATTTTGTAATTTGTCCTTTTACAGAATGATGCGTATGAAAAGCTTCAGTTCTTCACTAGAAAATCTCTACAAGCAAAATCATTAAACATAACAGCCAATGAAAGAATCAAATTACAGGCCAAGTAAGTTTATAAGTAATTTAACTAAGAATTCAAAATTTGGGAATTGCAAAAAGTGTTGCCAGGGTTATCTTTTCATCATTTTGACTTTTAAAAGCTTGGCATAGTGACAATTATTATAAGGCTGGTATAGAGGATGTTGCTGTTAAAGAGGCATGGCAGGGTCTGCCAAGACCTTTCACTGTTTTAGCATTATCTTGGCATTTAACTCCATCTTGGTATTGTGCCTCTTTCTTCGTTAATATAATTGAAGAATTTATATGTGTATTTGTTGTAGCGTGATTGAAATATGTACTAATTTTGTTTTGACAGATGTCATCGTCATCTAGGTGATTGGGCTAAAGATTTGATGGGTATTAATGAAGAATCTATTCCTGAGATACAAGATCATTATCATCTAGCTACGCAAAATGATAAAAACTGGTATAAGGTCAGTATTCAACTGTAAACTTCTACTCTTTTCATGTCTCAATTTATCAATGAATTCCAATTAGTATTTATTTTACTTCCAAATGCGGGGATCACGATGGCTAAGTGGGTAAGATGCTGGCTTGCTAGCCTCGAGATCGGGTGTTCGATCCCTGCATTGGCCGAGAAGGGTTATCCAGAATTTCCGGCGTAGTTTCCCCCCTTGTCAGTGATGCAGGACAGAGGGCCTGACAAGGACAGCTGTATAGTCAATTGGATGGGGCAAAAAACAGAGGTCCTGTGTACACATTTGTGTGCATGTAAAAGATCCCTTGGCACTTGGAATTCGATATAAGAGTTTGCCGTAGCATTGCTGCCTGGGCAAAATTTCCCTCATAGCACACTGTCTGGCAATGCCTGTCTCCATTTACATTTTTCTGACAATGTTTAATTTTATTTGCTTGATCTACATTGCTTAATGTACTCAAATTGATTATTGAAAATTTCATTATAAAAACTACATAATAAAATGAAGGGTAGATAATCTACCATCTTGGATTTAATCAGAATAAAAAGGGCCCCATCAAAATATCTTGACAGAGGTTATAGGTGGCACTGACTTGTTTTGAAAATAGCTTGTTTATGTTGTCTGCAGAGAATACCAGGTTTTTAAATTCATATTATTGTCATCTAATTTAATTGTATAGCTTATTCTTTAAATAGCTCAAAATATTTGTGAATTTATTGTTTATTGATATTTCAGGCTTGGCATGCGTGGGCGTTAATGAACTATGAGTGTGTGTTATTTTATAAACAAAAAGAACAAAGTTTAGGTAACTCTGGAACCACACCTATGTCAGCTGATCCAACAGCTTTATCTAGACCTTTAATGGAACTAGTTGTCTCACCTAAACCAGAATCAGTAAGTCATCTGTGTTATTATAGGTATTTATATTCCCTGCTCCTCAACAGCAGTACAAAAAGCAGACTTATGTGGAGGTGGTTTATTTGTAGTGAGAAACTTTCCTTATAATATATTCATGTACTGTTGTTTCTATGATTTGATTTACATTGTCTAATATACAATGTATTATGTATCTTACAGAATACTGCCAAAATTCATAAATATTGTATACCAGCTGTTCATGGTTTCTTTAAATCTATAGCTTTATCTTCACAAAACAGTCTTCAGGATACATTAAGGTAAGTAACATTACATAATTCTTTCCTGTTCTCGGTTCAGTTCCATTACTCTTTCTGGTGTAAATTCTGGTGACTGACTGAAATTTGGTGATTGACTATACTTGTAAGAATTTATAAAATGCTATTTTCAGATTATTAACTCTATGGTTTGATTTTGGTCAGTGGACTGAAGTACATGAAGGTTTAGTTGAAGGAATAAAAACAATACAAATAGATAACTGGTTACAGGTAACTTGATTGCTTCTATTATGTTTTATTCCAAATTATGGCGGTGCTCAATTGTCAGCCTGGATAATACGAATTGATGGTTTTGAAATCAAACTGAAACAGAATCGAGTCCAGCAACAGTTCTGTCCACCACAAAAACTGTTGTAGTGTGAACCGAGTTCTGATGTTATCTATCATTTCACTGTATAGTGATTGGTCAAAATGGGATCCTATATAATTGGTGCATGCCTTGTAACCTGGAATGGGAGTCATTCAGTGAGTAAGATGTTGGCTCTCTAACCGGGAGATTCCATGTTCCATATGTGCTTTGGCCGAGAAAGTTCATCAGGATTTTCCAGTGTTGTGCCTCTTTGTCTGGCAAGGGACAACATATAGCTATTTTTAAGAGATGAAAAACTGAGGTCCTGTGTACACATTGGCATGCACGTATAAGAACCCATGGCAGTTGGAATTTTTGATAGGAGTAGGTCGTAGCGCCAGTTTCCAGGCAAACTGTCCCTCATAGCACACTGTATGGCATATGTCTGGATTCATTAGCCCAGTCGATGCAGAGAAGTAAGATGTTAAACCTATTTTTATTTTATTTCATGTCATTAGAAATTCTTGTGCTTAGTTGTTTAACACTAGTATTGAGAGGTTGATAGAACTCAAATTGTAATATTTAATCAGCTTTCCCACTTGTTCATTGGAGTTTAAAAATTATCTCTATTTTGAGTGAGCTCCCTTTTCAGTTAGCTGAGGAGCAAGCACACACTTTGTGTAAAGGTTGCAATAGAAATGATTGTGTTTTACTTTTGCTTGAATAGATATGTTGAACTGACCCTTTCTTGAAATTTATGTTAAGGACGAATAATGTGAGATGAAAATGTTGAGTATACAGGTATTTATATTGTAGGTAATACCACAGTTAATAGCTAGAATAGATACACCTAGAAACTTAGTAGGACGTTTAATACATCAATTATTGATTGACATCAGTAAAGCTCATCCACAGGTAAATACAATTATATTATCAAAAATCTTGGGATTGAATATGCTGTTATTGGTACATGTATATTTTTATAATGGTTTGTTTTATGTGTATGTTTTATTATCGATATGGTATATGTATATTTTATTAATTGTTTGTTATTATGGTATATGTATATTTTATTAATTGTTTGTTATTATGGTATATGTATATTTTATTAATTATATGTTTTATCGTATATGTATATAGGTTTGTTTTTTTTTATGTTATTATGGTATATTTTCAGGCTTTGATTTATCCATTAACTGTAGCAGCTAAATCAAATGTACCAGCTCGTCAGTCAGCTGCTAATAAAATATTAAAATCTATGAGTGAAAGAAACAGTACTCTAGTACAACAAGCTAACTTAGTAAGTCAAGTTTATAATATTTAAAAAGTGCCTTAGATAAGATTTAACATACCGTAGAAATAGTTTTATCGGGGATGAATTCCAGAATTTGTCAGACTTATCTAGATAAAAAAAGTTGTGATTTTCAAGAAGAAATTTTGAGCATTAATTTAATGTTCTCAACAATGTGTTTACACTCTTGAATAAAGTTTAGATTTTGAACCATATATTAGTGTAGATTCAACTTTTGGGTGGGGTTTAATTTATTTTAGGTTTCAGAAGAACTGATTCGAGTAGCTATATTATGGCATGAACTATGGCATGAAGGTTTAGAAGATGCATCAAGGTTATATTTTGGAGAGAGAAATGTTAAAGGAATGTTTGCTACTTTAGAACCTCTACATGGAATGTTAGATAAAGGTTGCCATACACTTAAAGAAACATCCTTTAATCAGGTAAAACAAAATACAAGATTAAAAGAAAAACATTTACCACACAATGGCAGATAATCCACTCAAACTGGTCTACATATTGGCGTGCACTTAAAAAAAAATGTCACAAATGGACAGAAACCTGGTGACTGGGCAAAATTTTCATACCTCACAGTTGGAATAAAAGTCACCATAATATGTTTGCATCAAAATGGCCGATGTACCGTGTTTACGTAACTGTAAACTCCATTGTATTTCACAATTGTAACAATCATTGGAAAGAATGCCAATAAAGACATAATTAGGTTAGTTAGAGGTTTGCATATGAATATTCAGTGTTAAATCAGTTTTTGATAATAGGTTGTCTCAATGGCTTCACCCATAAAACCCAACAACTCAACAAATATATATGTTACTTGTACATTTTTCAGGCGTATGGTCATGATTTATTACAAGCACAAGAATGGTGTAAGAAATATCAAAGATCGGGAAATGTTAAAGATTTAACTCAGGCGTGGGAATTATATTATCATGTATTTAGACGAATATCAAAACAACTTCCACAGGTAAGTTTATTTGAATGGGACCACAGATGATCTATGATATGTACTATGTAGCATACAAACTGCTATAACAGTCTAATTATGCAAATTCAAGCCAAATATAGGAACTGAACAAAGAATAAGGCAACTATTTCCAACCTTTTTTTTTTAAATACTGGGATGCAGAATGAAGCCTAACAGCAAATCACCGTATATAACTGAGTTAGAATTTGTTTATAATATTTAACTTAAGAGAATATCATAACCAGACCTCAAAAAAAAAATTATCAACATCATTAAATTTTATATCTTGATTTGTTAATAAGCCAAAAATTAGAATGAGTTTTACCATACCAACTTCTGCTTACTCTTTAAAAGTTTGTCCCATCATTAAACAAAATAACACATAAGAACTGTGTTCTATTTTTCCTTACATGTCTATGGAAATTGTATGTTTTATTTCACCAAATTGACACAACTTTTTTGAAAAAATAATAACATCACCAGATGTTGTATATCGCCAAACTATGTAACATTTGGCACAATTTTTCTGAAAACTAATAATGTCACCAGATTTCACATATGTTTAGTTAGTAAGTTGTATATCGCCTATATTACCTAAGATTTCTTGATGTGTCAGACTATTTTAATGAGTAAAACAAATATCATGTGTTAAAAGATGTGTGATCCCTAATATTGATTAACTTTGTATTTTGTCAATATATACTTTGTTATTGTAGTTGACGTCATTAGAACTACAGTATGTCTCACCTAAATTATTACAATGTCAAGATTTAGAGCTAGCAGTTCCTGGAACATATCAACCAAATCAACCAGTGGTCAAAATTAATAGGGTCAAGAGTTCACTACAGGTCATAACTTCAAAACAAAGACCCAGAAAACTCAGTATATATGGTAAGTTTGGTTTGTGATTTCTGGTAAAAGTGCTAATTGTCTGTCTAAGATAATGATAATCTTTATTTTCTTTCATATTCAAATAACGTTATCAGACTCACAGAATTAAAATATATGTAAACGTAGTCCTATATAAACTGTAGTGTCAAGAATCTCTCAGCATAATACTTGTAGATGTTATATGGGCTCATTATTTATGATAAATGGTTGCATCTAGGTTATACGAAAACTAAGATATTTTAAGTATATAACTTCTACATTGGCTGAAATCTAAAATCGTAATACACATTTTAAGTGTTAGCCAATGAAAAGACTGCATTCTAAAAAGGGTTTTGTGAATAAGGTCTCAGTTTAAGGCATGAAATGACAGAGTGAATTGCACAGCTCTTTACATGGAGGTTAAAAATATATAATTGCATTAAATGCCAAAATTAGCTGAAAAATGTATAACAAATTAAACAATGAACTTTATATACTTGTCAGAATGTTTCAGTAATCTTTCAGAGATTAATCTTGATGCTTCCATTACAGGTAGTGATGGTAAAGAATATCAGTTTTTACTGAAAGGTCATGAAGATTTACGTCAAGATGAACGTGTCATGCAGTTGTTCGGACTTGTTAATTCTTTATTACGTAACAATCAAGATACATTCAGACGTAATCTAACGTAAGTAATTTATTTCGCATCCGTGCGGATCATTATGTGGTTAGCATAATGCTAGAGGGACATGTTTGTAAAAATGTATTATATATATGCAGAAATAATCTGCAAAGTTTGAGCTGACTGAAACAAATATCTTCCCCTGATCTAACATTTTCATTGTGTCTGATTATGTTTCAGTTCTGAACTGTGTCATGCATTTTCAGTTTTATAAATTCTAAATGTCCAGATCTAATGAATGACCCATCCCGATAATAAATATTACTCAAATAATTTTGATAAATTTAGACTTATTGCTGAATAAATGTGTGCCACACTTCCACATTTTATTTTATTATATTGAATTATGTTTTACAGAATAACCCGTTTCTCAGCTATTCCTCTATCAACAAATTCTGGTTTAATTGGTTGGGTACCTCACTGTGATACATTACATTCATTAATTAGAGATTATCGAGAAAAGAAAAGAATATTATTAAATATAGAACACAGACTTATGTTACGGGTAAATATTATTATATTTCACACCATTTCGACAATTATAATCAGTTTTTGAGATTGACTTGCCGGTAATTGATTTAATTGTATAAAGCTTGTCCCATCACTAATAAGTATAATGAAATGGAATTTAATATCATACTTCACACTATAACTCAGGTATCATGTAGGTGCGCTGTTATAGCAGGAGTTTCTGTATTAATGTTTAGTTTGAAACCAATGGGTTTCTATTGTCTGGTAGGTTAAAATGATCTGTCTGGATTAGATAATGAGTGTTTGTAACTGTTTAGTTTCCGGAGCAATGTTGAGTGATTGTTTAATAAACTACACAACACAAACTGAACATTAAATACAGAAACTCCTGCTATAACAGGACAATTAAACATTAAATAAAGAAACTACTGCTAAAACAGCACAACTACATGATACCTGAGGTATATATAGTAAAAGTCATTTTGGTATTGACATTTATGGAAATTTCTTTTTATACTATGTCTATAAAGTTGGAGAATTTCCCCAAGACAATGGGGTTTCTCCTTACTCTTCTTAAATTTTCTAGTGTCAAGGATTCTTTAACATTTACACTATTATGTACGTGGGTGGACCGTCTGATCAACTTAGTTAAAACTTTATCATAATCTATTCTAATTGAAATGTATATCAAAGTAATTAAGTTTACAAACCCTTATGACATTCATATTTTAGATGGCACCTGATTATGATCATCTGACATTAATGCAGAAAGTGGAAGTTTTTGAACATGCTCTAGAACATACACAAGGTGATGATTTAGCTAGAATATTATGGAACAAGAGTCCAAGTTCAGAGGTAATTTCATATGTTTGAATAATATATTTTGAAAAACATCTTATGCAGATTTTTTTTTTCAGTAAATAAGTTTTTGGAGAAGCTGAATATATTTCTTCTTCGAAAGTCAATGTGTTTTGTTCTGTGAAAGTCAATGTGTTTTATTCTGTGAAACTCGATGTAATGTTTCAGTAAAACTAGATGTTTTGTTTGTGAAACTGTGATATTGTTATGATTGTATTTATAGGTATGGTTTGACAGAAGAACTAATTACACCAGATCACTAGCTACTATGTCTATGGTTGGTTACGTTTTAGGATTAGGTGATAGGTATGTTCCTTTTTTTTATTTTATTATGCATTAAATACCTCATAAGTGATTTAATCAAAAAAACTCTTCCTTATATCTACTAGTTTTATAGTCTGTGAAATATACCAATTAGACAAAAGTGTTTTTCTAAATCCCATTGGTACACCCCAAGATAATCCCAGTGATAAAACTTGATGCTCTCAAAAAGCCTACTTTTACCAGAAAATGTCTGTCTGGCTTGAAACATTTTGCTGTTAAATCGACTATCAATCAGTTTACATGCCAATTATATCAAAAAAGTCTTTATAGACATTTAATGGTAAAATAAAATTTTCTTTTCTGTAAAATGACAAAGATGGTAACTTCTAAGAATGTTGTATATGTAAGCAATGTTTAAAAATGATATGATCAAATGATATTTATGATGAATTACAGACATCCATCTAATCTGATGTTAGACAGACTCAGTGGAAAAATTATACATATTGATTTTGGTGATTGTTTTGAAGTAGCCATGGTTCGGGAAAAATTTCCTGAGAAAATTCCTTTCCGATTAACAAGAATGTTGATAAATGCTATGGAGGTAGGTCAACACTGATAGTTAAGTAGACATAGCTCTCCAAATCACAGTCCTGGAAGATTCTCCCTCAAACTTTAAAAGTTTTTATAAATTTTCATAAAACTGTTGTCTGACAGAACTTTCTACCAGTATTCAGTAAATAAACCCAGTAATTATTATAATCCTCTATAAACATTTGTATTCCAATGGTGTTGGCTTTTTTCAAGAAACATCTGAAACCCAACATGTTACTTGAGTCATTTTAGTGTAAATATTTATGTTTAATTTGTTTAGTTCTGATAATTGTACTAAATTAAAATGTGTAATAAAAGCCGTCAAGTGTTAAAATTGATAATTAACCACGACTCATATTTCTGACATACTTTATTTTCTGGTTGCCAACTATACAACCGCCAAATCTCACTTCCGCCTCTCGCGTCTCACGAGACCCGTCGGGCAGAAGTGACGTCACACATATAAACAAAGGTAAGAATGAAACACGACAATTATACAGATTAACAATCTCCACTGTTTTATAAAAATAAAAAATAATTTTTTAGAGCATTAATGATGCTTAATAGGTTTTACATACAATAATAAAGATTTGATGTTATTATTTTATAACATGTTCAAGAGACCTTGATCTAAAGTATTATGAAGTTCTATAGAAGATGCTCCCTTTTTTGTAAGGCAATCTGCTAACTGATAGCTTGACCAACTGATTTTACTAATGTTGCCCATTTCAATCATTTCCTTAATACCTGATAACTCCAAACGTAAACGTTTTTCTTGAACACTTTTAGAGGAATATATTGCATCATACAACGATCTATTATCAGTTACACATATAATGGGAATGCTCTCTAATGTGAGTTCCCTGAACAAATTAGACACAAAAATAGCACTATCAATGCCATCAGCCATGGCTAAGGCTTCAGCGGACAGTGTGCTTCGCACAACACGTCTAATTCGTTTCGAGGACCAACATATAGGAGAGAATTTACCATCTTCTCCTTTTAAAAAAATTATATGACCTCCCTGCGTACCCCCATCACTTAAATTGGCCAATGAAGCATCAGAATATACAATTAAAGACAAAGGAGAGTTTAACTTTTGAAACTTAAGGAAATATGTATCACATTTTATTCGCTTGACAATTTTGTTGACATAAATAATATCACTAACCTTTGCATTTTTTAAATTTGAGGCTAAATTACAGACATCAAATAAAACATCAGGTCGACTCTGTCGAGCTATCCACAGAATTTGACCAATTTTGGATCTTAATAAATCCTTTTCTGAATCAAACAATTCAGATTGTTTTTGAGATAAACGTAACCTATCCAATTTTATAGGCAACAAAGATTCAGCGTATTGGTTTTGATTTAAATAAATATTTTGATCATTAGTACTAAGTTCAATACCAAGGTACTTAAATGCTTTGGATTCTTCCCTTCCAACAGATAATTGCTTTCGAACTTCATTAATAATACCATCGAAATTTGGATTACCACACCAAATGAAGTCATCAACATGGCATGCCAGAATTCCGACTAATTCCCCTTGCGTATCATGCCAATAAAACACTGCATGATCCGATTTTGACATTTTGGCACCAAGAGTGCACATAACATTTTTAACTTTATGATACCAGTGTAAGGAAGCATCACTGAGGCCATAAACACACTTTTGTAAATGCCAAACAACACCCTTACGATTAGCTTCACTAGGCGGTCTAAGATAAATGTCACGTTTAATAGCTTGACCCTGCAGAAATGCAGTTTTAATATCCATAGCATGTGGAGACCACCCTTTAATAGACATTATAGTTAGTATTATTCTCAAAGCTTCATTGGAGCACGTGGGTGAATCTTTATGAAGATTATCTGTTATTTCTTCAAAGCCACGTGCTACCAAGCGTGCCTTGGGAATAAAACCATCAACAGTTTCTTTATTTGTAATTATCCACCTAGTGGACAAACACTTTTGTCCAGTATCATTTATTTCTTTATAAACATTATTTTCTTTCCAACTATCAAGTTCTTTATTCTTTGCCTTATCTAATAAAGAGTCGCTTAAAACCATAACACACTCATTATCTACCATGTCACACTCTTGTAAGTTTTTTACTTTCGATAAGTCCACAGCTTTGCTACGCCCAAACTCTGTTTCAGGCACTAAAATCTCTAAATTGAACCAATCTCTGTATTTTCCAGAACATTTTCCTCCTCTGCTTAAAATCCGTGCTTTAATAAATGTATCGTCATTTTCATTAAATGTTACCAACATTCCAGGCTTTATTTGAGGTGTTATTCCACTAGTGTTAGAATTATTAACACTACCTGTATCACTATCACTACAGGTCTGCTCACTATTATTAGTAAGATTATCACTATGTTCACTATTATTATGATGATCAGACGGGGTTGATTCTTCATCATTCTCAGAAGTATTGACATTGTTATTATTAGTCGATATTGAATGATCTTTTTCAACAACATCATCTCTGAACTCATTATTACTGTTAGTTGAATCACTATCTTGAGGTACATGTATGTCTTTCATAAGTCGACTTTTATGAACTCTGACATAGGTACCACCATGTCGGACAAAAATAATCGAATTATCAGCGCCAATAACTGTTCCAGGGCCCTTCCATTTATTACAATCCGGACGTTTATAAAACACCTTATCGCCTGGAGAGTACATTGTATCATTATATGTTCGCAAGTTGTGTTTAATTGCTCTTCGTATTCGGTCAGAACATTCTGACTGTGTAAACGCAGTTCTAGCTTTATGTAAAGATGATAAGTGTTCAACCACAACCTTACTAATAGAGCTACCTTCTAGAGCAGGCAAAGAATCATTAAGAACTGTAGGCAAATTGGGATTATGACCAAATACCAACTGATAGGGACTAAAACCAAAATTATTTATTAAGCAGTTCTTTGCCATTAAGGCCCAACTTAATGCTGTCTCCCAATTGCACTCTTCAGAATCTTTGACTTTCATTAATGTTTCTGTTAATGTCTGATTGTGTCTTTCACAAGTACCATTACTCCAGGGAGCATATGCTGCGGTTAATTTTAATTCAATACTAAAGTTCTCGGCCATGTCCTGAACTTCTTTGTTATTAAATTCACCTCCATTGTCGGAATACAATTTACGGGGTGAACCGAAAACACATATCCAGTTCTGAATAAAGGCTTTGACAAATGTTGTAGCTTGTTTATTATGCAGTATACATCCCGCACTAAAACGGGTAAATTCATCAATAATATGTAAGTACCATAAATGAGGTTCAATTTCATGCAAATCAACTGCCACTGTTTCGTTAAACTCAGTTGCTAATGGTAGCCCAACTGCTGGTTTAACTGGTGCTTTCTTGTGTTGAATACAAATATCACACTTATCTACAATGTTTTGTAATATTTCAAAAGCTTCTTTATCATATAAACCTGACGAAATTAAAAGTTTTTTAAGTCTTGCGCATGAGGCATGCCCAAATTGTCGATGAAGTTTTAATAATATTTTATGCTTATCTACTTTAGACATATTGCTGTCATAAACCATTAAAATATTATCAATGTTTTTGTTAGAACATGCCGTCTCAGAAACACCAAGATCAACACAATAATGTCCACTCGAGGTGTATTCTAAGTTTACAGGAACACCAAACATTGTTGCTGAATCATTTTTTAAGTCAATAATAGCTTCAAGTTCTTTGAGAGAAGACTTACTTAACAACAACGGAATACTGGCATTGACAACTTCTACTTCTATAACACAGCTTTTATTACCCAGAAATGCAGGAATTTTTACCATCTTTATTGAATTTACAGTAGCACCATCCCCAAATCTGAATGTTCGGTCACTTTTAAAAGTTTGAACAACTGATTGTTGTTGGGCATCTAATGTTCGTATATAATCCTCGAACCATGAAATTCCACATACGGTTTTGGTACACGCTGTGTCAATAACAGCAGCATGACTAGCTTCCACAACAAATACATTCACATCTTCATGAGCACACGATTTTTCAAATTTGGACTCATCACCATCAACCATTAAAGTTAGTTCACACCAATCACGGTCGCAGTCTTCAACTAAATTAGCAGATTCTTGCTTATGAGGACAATCTTTTGCCCAATGATATGTGGACTGACAAATAACGCATCTAGATCGTTTTCCAAATCTATTTAAAGGGTTAGTGCCTTTAACAGGTTGATCCGTTGGTAACTGTGAGCTGTTGGGTTCTTTGCGCTTAGGAATATAAGATTGTTTTCTACCATAAGAAGATACTGCATTAATTTCATGCTTTATTATATCGTTAAAAGACTCTTGGTTCATACTTTGTCTGGCACTATTAAGCTTACTACCAAAAATTCTCTTCAACGCAGATTTCATATCATTGAATGTTAACTCACCAGTTGCAGTCAAGGCCATTTGCCGCTCAGTTATTGAAAGAGAGGCATTGTCTAACAACTTAAATGCCAATACAGGATCAGGTAAATTCATCTGATATTTTCTGATCTTTTTTTCTAACGCCTCGAACTGGACAATATATTCATCAATTGTCATATCACTCTGTCGGCGAAACTGTTCAAACGTCATGTATGCGTGATACATTGCATCTTTGATTTCTTCTTTAAAAACGCCGTCTAACTTCGTTAATAATAGTTCAATTCCCCTGTCAGAATTAAGGTCTTCCTTGGGAATTTCAACCGCTGTCTCACGTGCTCTTCCGGTTAATGTCAAACATACTGCCAAAGCTTGCTTCTTTTTGTCTAGATCGGTGACAAGGCGCCAAATCTCCAACTCTGCTTTCCACGAGTCATAATTCGTGTCGGAACTGAAGACAGGTGGATTTTTGTAATTATTACTTGCCATCACAGGTCTATATTGTCATGTCTTCTAATAAAATGTTGTTTCGCTCTGCTACCATGTTAAAATTGATAATTAACCACGACTCATATTTCTGACATACTTTATTTTCTGGTTGCCAACTATACAACCGCCAAATCTCACTTCCGCCTCTCGCGTCTCACGAGACCCGTCGGGCAGAAGTGACGTCACACATATAAACAAAGGTAAGAATGAAACACGACAATTATACAGATTAACATCAAGTTTGCCTAATGAGGAGATTTTACTAGCAAGAGTCCTGTACATTATTAGTGTTATTTATTATTTGAAATAATACAAGAATATGATGGATAAGTAAATAAAATCTGCACCTATTATTCTTAACCATTCCATGTATTGAAACAGGTTTGTGTAGTTTAGTTGTGACTGGTAATATATTACAATATGAAATTCAGTGATATTTGAATTAAGGTATTTTCTGTTATTTCTATAGGTAACTGGTATAGAAGGTAATTATCAGATGACATGTCAAAGTGTAATGGAAGTATTACGTGAACATAAAGATAGTTTAATGGCGGTATTAGAAGCTTTTGTTTATGATCCATTACTTAACTGGAGACTTGTTGATGGTAAGATAGTTAAATATAAGTTATTTAAATGTCCTAGTTAAATTGTTCATGTGGATGCAAATATGTAGAAATTAAATCGGTGTAGTTGTATGCAATATGGCTCCAAACTGACTTTTAAATCGACATAGGAATGAGAATTACCATTTTGTAGTTTGTGTGGAATACTACACTCTTCTGGTTGGCAATATTTCGCTTTCTAATTCTTGACAGTTTCAAGACCATGCACATTATCATTTAACATCAGTAGGCCATCACATCGTGGAATATTTATTTGACTAAATTTAATTGACATATGTCAGTGTCAATTAATATCAGAAAATTTAAAAAGAAAACATAGAATAAACAGATTTGTGAACTTTGAATGTTATCTATTTGTTTCTAGCCACAACAAAACCTAAAACAAAGGCCAATCGATCCGATTCTTATGCTGGAAGTCAAGAACAAGGTATGTTGTATTCTTTTAACATATCAAAAAATGTCTTTCAAACTTATTAAATAAATTGTTATTGATCAGTAAGGCTGGGAATCGATATGAAATTTCAATATCGATTATCGACAAGAAATTTTCAGCGATTATCGATAATAATCGATTATCACTTTTCCGGAAAAATTCCGAACTTTACCGACCTGTTATTTGTGTTAGTCGACACAGGCTACCACTATTTTGTTGTATTTGTTCCTCGACAGTCGTGTTCAATAATAGTATTGTATAATAAAAATATTCGAAAACATATTCAGCCTTTATTACTGTTATTTAAACACATCTTTTTTATTAATATTCTGATACAATCTGTCAATACTCAATCGTAATAAAAAAAAAAAAACGAAAGTAAATTGAAGTTATTTATCTTCATTACTAGAGAGTCCATGAAGGTAGATAACTGTATTAGGTCAATATTACGGTCGTCGGTTCCGTAAAACCAAAACAATTCCATACCTCGCTTTTTGCCTGTCCTGGGAAGTCAAAAACGTGTATGGACTGTATCTGACATGATTTAGTAATTAAAGCCGAGTTGATCATTAGTTTTATTGTGAAAACAGACGATTTCTCTACAAATCAATCAAGAGCAAAGAAGGGAGATAATCCTAATTCAATTATATCACGTGTGATTTTCATTGTTCACAAAGTGCGTGACCTATTTTAGTTTCAACTAGTAGAGACAACAAAAACAACGAAAATATTAAAATAATGTATTTAATCTTAATGTTTAGTTTTTTACAATAATATATATTTAAAATGTGCCAGTTTGTAAGCAGAGGGGAAAAATAGTTGTCTTGACGTCGTGTATTCATTCATTCGTCTGCTAATGACAGACTACGGCAAGTTTATTCGTGTGAAAATGACCAGAACTTGCCGTCAGAAGGTAAATATACCGATAATCGATATTTGAATTTCATTATCGATTATCGTATCGCTAAATAACTTCTACCGATTATCGATTATATCGATATTTTTGCACAGCCTTATTGATCAGATGTCTGCCAAACTGAATTAAGTAAATCCTCATTCATAAAACGTCTTTCAAACTATTATATTAAATAAATCATCATTTATAAGATGTCTTCCTAGAGCATTATTGCCGTTTTTACTCATCATTTATAAAATGTCATTCTAAAGCAATTACTGTTTTTACTCATCATTTATAAAATGTCTTCCATTTTTACTCATCTTTTATCAAATTTCTTTCAAACTAAATTACTGTTTGTACTCATCTTTCATACTTTTAATATCAGTTTTATACCCTTTAGCAGTAAAGTAAATTTGAATTGATTTTGTATAAAAAAAATGACTGACCTACCTGTTTACAGCAATATATATTGCTGATTGAAATGAAAACAGCTGTTACTCTCTAGTGATCAATTCCAACTGTCTGTATGTCAGCTGTGATAAATTTTATTTCATATTTTGGTTAATTTAACTTTATCAAATACTCTAAATTTTCAGTTTTTTTTCCAAGTGTATTGCTTATTTATGACAGTGTAACCATAATTTGATTATGATTTGTTTTATGTGTTTTTGTAATTATATGAGAATTTGTTACAGGTGATCTACTAGAAAGTGTTGTAGATTTAACTCAGTCATCAACTAAAAAATCACTACCGGAAACATCAGAGGCTGCAGGTAAAGACATTACATGTAAATATTTTTACCATCATCATTCACGAGGGAGGGAAAATTATTTAGGTATAATAGGGTAGATTCAATACAATGTTCTAGACAATAACTATCTTCACAAGTAGTGAACGAAACATAGAACAGAGCTTGAAAAGTCCTATACTTTTCCCCCCATCAGCATGTCCCCTATCAATCTGTTTCACAGAGAATTACTTACGAATTATCTCTGTAACAGATAAGTGTCCATAGCACGTGCGTTGACTGCTCACAGCGCCAGTCATTGGCTCAACTGCTCGTGCAATGTTTACTTAACATCTAACTGCTTCTGGCAAAATGATGCATTTTACTCATTTTAATACCCATTTACACTAAATAGGAAATATTTTTTAACTTCAAATACTTCAAACGTCTTTATTTATTTTTCTTTTACCTCAAAAAGAATTTAATTTGTCGGAGTAAAAAAGTGATTGTAGCGGCCAAGTGAATATTCACTGCGGGATCAGTTTGGTCCCCTATAACACACAAATTAAAAAATTCCATCATTGTCCTGTGACTTGAACTGGCCAATTGTGGTATTGACATATTCTTGGTATTTACAAAAATTGACTTTCAAATTCTTGAGCTGTAAAAATCTGTTTTCAAATTCTTGAGCTGTAAAAATCTGTTTTCAAATAGAGTAGAATAATCTTCAATTTCATCACAGTTCACATAATTTCTTATATGTTACAGTTTTAAAGATTTTGTCCCGTGGGTTTGTTTTTATACGTCCGCATTCATAATGTGAACGTATTATGCCGTCACCCCTGTCTGTGTGTGTGTGTGTGTGTATGTATGTGTGTGTGTCTGTGGGTCGCCTACAGGGTGCAATTCTTCATGAATTTTCTTCAAACTTTGTATACTTATTCCTTATACCCTAAGGAAGATCCGTATTGTTTTTGGTGCATGCCTGACCCCCAGGGGCAGAGCCACGCCCATTTCTAGTATTTGTTTGTTTGTCGTCTACAGGCCACATTTCTTAACTTATAACCTTGAAACTTTGCATACATATTCTTTGTACCCAAAGGACCATCCCTTTCATTTGGGGTGCATGCCCAACCCCCAGGGGCAGAGTCACGCCCATTTTCTTTTCGCGTGTCTTTGTGTCGCCTACAGGGCGCAATTCTTACTGAATTTTCTTCAAACTTTGTATATTTACTCTTTACACCCTAAGGATGATCCCTATCGTTTGGGGTGCATGCCCAACTCCCAGGGGCAGAGCCACGCCCATTTTATTTTTGTGTGTTGCCTACAGGCCACAATTCTTAATCGATCATATTGAAACTTAAAATACTTATTCCTTATACCCTAATGATGATCCCTTTTGTTTTGAGTGCATGCTCGACCCCCTGGGACAGCAACGCCCATTTCTTGTATTTGTTTGTGTGTCATCTACAGGCTGCATTTCTTAATGTATCATCTTGAGCCATGTCCATTTTTACTTTGTGAGTTGTGTGTGTTGTCTACAGGCCATGATTCTAAATGGATCGTCTTTAAACTTGGGATATGTATTCCTTATAGCCTAAGGACAACAACTATATGTCCTGACTCCCGGAGGCAAGCCACGTCCAATTTTTGTGTTTGTGGTTTACAGGCCGCAATTCTGCATGAATCAGCTTGGTACTTGGCATATGTATTCCTTATAGCCTGAGGGCATCCACTATTGATTTTGGTGAATGTCCCGATCCCCAGGGGCAGAGCCACGCCCACTTTTTGCCTTTAGTGTCTGAAAGCCACAATTCTGAATGGATTATCTTGATGTTGAAGCACGACCCTCAACGCTAAACAAACCCAAACGCCTAGCCTTCTTGACAAAGTACCATATCAATCAAAGCAGGAATGTGGACGTATATTGTAACGTTAGCGTTATGTTTAATTGTTGTATGTGGTGCAGTCCTCCTGTATTTACTTTTAAATTTTGAGCAAATGATTTGTTTTATGGTTGATTGTTAAAATTGATATCACAATAAATATAGCTGTGTAAAAGTAATGTACAAACAGATATTTTAATTGGTGTTATATATACTTTTAGGTGGCGATAATGTACCAGCTGAAGTATTAAATAAGAAAGCTATAGATATTATAAACAGAGTTAGAGATAAACTTACAGGTAGGTAGTTATGATTATGGCTGTATATTACAGATAAACATACAGGTAGGTAGTTATAAAAACATATGACTGTATATTAGAGATAAACTTACAGGTAGGTAATTATAAAAACATATGACAGTATACAGCTCAAAATATTTATTACATCATTCTTATTATTTGTAGTTTAAAGGTCGAGAGCAAAACACTAAGTAATATAGTTTGTTATACTATTATGCAATGTCTTGAGACCACTAAACAGCTTAAAATACAGACACTATCCTGCACTTGCATTTCCATGAAATTGCCACTCAAGCCCAATATATCATCTCTGGCATAAATAATGTACAATTGGCATGGTGCCTATAAATTATTTGAAAATATGGAATGCCAACATGAAAGGATGATGTCACATCTGTATTTTGATATTGGAGTAAAACGGTTATGATAAGCAAATATGGCCTAAATGTGAGACCCCTGATTATGTAAGTAAATCATGGTGTGTTGGTTTTTGATTGATTTGATATATATTTTCAGGAAGAGATTTTGGAACTGATGATCCAGTAGATGTTAAAAATCAAGTTGAATCATTAATAAAACAAGCTACAACACATGAAAATTTATGTCAATGTTATATTGGCTGGTGAGAACCATTAATTAATTATATTTATACTTTCCACTTACTCTCAACTTAGCTTTACCCCTCCCATTATTAATTTTTGCCTACCCGTAATTTCCTTTTCTGTCAAAGCTTCCCACTATTATTGGTTCTGGTATTGCAGTCTACTACTTTCTCCACCACTGAATTAAATTTCATTTCAAGCACTATGCTTCAATTAGAATCTTATTCTGTTTAGCCCATGAGATAGTGAAGTATATCATGTGATATACCAGGAAAATTCAAAAGTAAATATATAAGTGTATTTATTAATTTACCGGTAAAATTGTATTATTTTTTTTCAGGTGTCCTTTCTGGTAAAAAGAAACATTCACCATGACTATCAGCCATATTAAATAGATGTAAAAAATGTATCTCTCTAAATATTCTAATAGAATATAATTCTAAAAAATATTTATTGTTACAACTTAAAAAAACTGTTATAATTTTATTATCAGGTTGAGTAATTACTTTTATTAAAAGCAGAAGAAATGTGATTATTTTGTTTATTAAAGCTTTTTTTTGTTATTTCTTAGAGAAAATTGTAATATAATAGTAACTTCTATTGTAACAGTGAATGCATTTTTAAATGCAACTTATTTTAATATAATATTCAAAATAACCATATACTCTCACCAAATGAAAAGCCTGTATGATGCATACAACTTGTAACAAATCTTAAAATGTCTATTGGTTGGTAATGGATTGGCCGATTTAACTGTTAAGTTAAACCAAGTGACATTGACAAAAATTATGTATCAATGATAATGGCCAAAATTGTCTGTTTAAACTTTGCTCTGATATTCTAAATAAATGTCTATCTTGTCTGTGCCATATTAATCTAGACAGTTATTACAACTTGTATTACGTATTGTTATTGTTTGTGTTATTGTTTTATGATTGTGTAAATCTGAGAGTGAAGGGAGTAGAAACTCTGCTTAAATTTTGTATTTCTTATTCCATACTTGGTTGATGACTGGTTTAAAATGACAGATATTTAACCCAGGATTGAGTAAATATTGTACATAAAGTTGTTGATTTTTAACAAAAATTAAATATTTTTATCATTAACAATTTAAAGAAAAAATAAATGAGCTAAGCATAGGCACTCAAATTAAGTTGCATTATCATTTATTTGAATAGCGACAACAGATAACAAAGCATTTTGTATATAGATTAATGGTCACAAAATATACTGAAATTATAATAGGATTATATTGGATTCTTTACTATATAAAGTTGTTGACCCCCTTCATTTTATCACCCTGTATAAATGATGTTTGGTATGTAAAAATGGTGATTATTTGTACATATAGTTAATTACACCAAAATGACCAGTCTATAGTTAAACTCGTCAATTAAATAACTAGTCTGTAGATAAATGCATCAATGAAATGACTAGCCTTTAAATTAATAAAATGATTATATATGGCATATTGCATTTGGTAATAAAATCTTTAAGTATAAACTACATAGTGATTTAATTTTTATCATTTGTGAAATTCTTGTTGACTAAATCAAAATTAAGTTTTTTTCAATACAGAATTAGGTGTGGCTGGCCTAATAAAAGTCCTATGTGGCAAGCAACTTATATATGAACTAGTCACATCCATAATGACTGTGTCAATGCAATTAGTAACCAAGACCCATTCTGACAGAAAAAAAAGAAGAGCAACAAAACAAAGTATAAAATTACTATATATGGATATAACCAATAGTCTACAGATTGCACTGGGGTTCTGGACATACATAATTGTAAGGCACCAATCCCAGCAAGAGCGTTTATAATGGTTGGATGACTGAGCAACAACTCTAGCATAAATTATACCAATGACCCATCATCAAAGAGATTAATTGCTATAGGTTTACAAAGAATATCATTACCTGTTGCCACTAGGGGTGGCCGTAAGTGGGGAAGACGGAGAGCTGTCTAGTCCTTCGAATGGGACTGTACACATTTGCATACACGTAAAAGATCCCTTGGCAGTTTTAGTTCGATATAAGAGTAGGCCATAACGCTGCTGTCATGGCAAAATTTCCCTCACAGCACACTGTATGGTGTAGGATTGCCTTCATTTGTAGAACAGTATGATGTTAAACCCCATTTCATTTGTTGCCACTGGGAGCAAGTTTGCTTAATTGGGTTGTGCCACTGTACAATCAAAGATCTATAATTGCACATCAAAAGTCCAAGGCCTGGCTAACAAAGATGTTTACAAGTGCTTTGCAAGTACAACTTGCAACAAATCTTGAAACATCTATATCTGTCTTGTGTCAAGAAATGATAGAATACACATTCTGTGAAAAGCAAGCTCTATCTGGCTTTGAAACAATAAATTCTGAGTATTATTTAGAGGGCCAATCCCAATAATATTTTGGAGAACTAACTCAATTTCATGTGGCAATGGAGACTGGTGTCACAAGCTGTATTATGTAGTGTCTGGATAAAATTAGAATTTTTTTTTATAAAAATAATATGTAGGTGAAATTTACCTTTTGTTATCAAGTACAGAACATGGATCATTCACTGTATAGACCTGTAAAGGAACAGGAATTGATTATCAGATCACCAAACTAATTGAACCAAAATCTTGAAAGGGTTATGTGTCTTGATAAGTCAAACGACTCAATATTTTGACCTGAAATTTTGAGACAGGGTAAATACACCAATCCTCTTTATTTTGGCGCTAAAATTTCAAATGTTCATATGCATATGTACTCGTACGGGATATTCCCTTTAATAAAAATCGACTAGAACAATCTAACATAATATTAGTGGGGTATAGATGTTTAGGAAGTCAATAACCCAATTCTAGTTCTGTTGGTATGGAAATGGTTTATTATCCCATTAAATCGTCATCAATATTTATAATCTGTAATTAACTAATCAGGCAATATAAATAAAAATACAATAATAAATAATGAACTGTCATAAAACTGTATTAAATTGAAGCACTATGTAATTATCTTTGTTGACCTCATAAGTACCCTCTTATTCTTATTAATAAATATACAATTATCTATGTTTATATAAACAGGATGTAAATATAGATTTTTATCTTTAATTATGATATTTTTATATGTAATATACATATATATAACAGACCCAGCATGCTAATATACTACAGTTTTTATATCATAAAGAAAAGATAGGTAATAATGACAACTAAATTTAAATCAATGTTTACACAAATAATAGATGCCCTCCAGTTTAACTTCTCTGCTTAAATAATGAATGTGTTGGCAACATCATCAATACGATATGGCATCTGTATGTTTAAAATGAAAATGTTTCTAGATCAGTGAAATTTGTTTATCTTGTTGAAATTAAATGTAAATCATGTTTTTAGCCTTTGCAATTGCTAATTCTGGTTCTGTCTGGGATCCCACATATTGTAAGTCTTGATTTAGTGTGAGGTTTGAACAGCGGTGTCTGAAGTTTAAAAGTTGATTCTAGTAGCTATCATTGTTATCTACCTATTGTTACAATATAGAAAGAAGTCTGGTGGTCTGTCTCCTTTCATTACAACACATGTACAGTACTATTGTTTAATAATATCAAAAATAAATAACCACTATGCCAATGGTACATAGAAAACACCAATACATCACAATACCTATGGCTAGTTCTAACTATTGTTGTACAAGAATAATTTAAAACAGTTTATGATAATGTAGCACCATAAGATTACAAATTTTATAAATCATGACCTCAAAATTCCGGAAATTAAAAAATAAGATAAATATTTAGACATTTAAATTTTTTTTTCATTTTCACCCATTTTAAAAATCATTTAAAGTTTTCAAATGAGCTGTACACTATAGTAAAGACATACTCCGCGCAGCGTTTCGTTTGATTATAGGTAATCTCACTACACACTGCTATTCTGAGTGGATATTGTTGTGTTAAATTTTGATTAGTCAGTAGTCCGACTACCAACCTATCACTACCTACCATACAAACGCTTTACATTTAAAACGAGTGCCAGTATTGGACCAAATATGTTTACATAACGTTACGTCATGGCTCACGCTTTTATTATGCCTAATTAACCCGTGCATAGGAGAATACTGCAGTAAAACTAATTGTGTGACAAACGAGGCTATCAAGTCGAATGAAATGTAAACAATACTGTTTGGAAACGAACATACTTATACCTTTTTTAATACCTTAAATCACTGTCCAAAGTTTTAGGGAAGACTTAGATTAAACGAAGGACTGTCATGTTGCTGTACTTAAGTGATAACTTTCATTGAACGGGGAGAATAGACACACTCCCGCAAAAGTTCAAGAATCAGAAGTCAATCCAGCAATGGTCAGAGAGAGATTTCTCGGGCCATTGCTTCAGGAATATGTAGTAAAGAATGATGACAAAAGAACTATACAGAGTCACAAGATATAACTAATGGAAATATTCACCTAGCGTTGTTTGTCATGCTTTCACCATTTACATATCAAAACAATATTATACCCATTTATATACAACATGTTATTTTGGTAATATTTTTATAAATATATTTGATACAATGTTTGGTTTGATTTTACACATAAGTTTATTACAAGTGAAAAGTATGTTAACCCATAAATAACTAAATATTTACATATGTTCTGTTGCAGTATATGGTCATCAATATAAATACCTGTGTTTACGGTTAATTACCCCGAAAAATAGGGTCAGTTGGGGAGAATTTTATTTGTTTATTTGATCTGGTTTTTATTCCAATTTAAGTTATTAAGTGATATAAGTTATTATTTCCTAGGATTTTTAGCTTATTGAAAGGAAATACAAACATTTCCTGTTGGCAGAAAACCATGCCAACACCAATTTATGACACCTGGGAAATGAGAAAAAAAAGTTTAGGGTTGGCGATCTGGGCTAAAAACAATAGGGTCGGCATAGTAACCATGAACATAGGCATTGTTTTTGTCTAAAGGAGTAGCTGTCAAGAACACACGTTTTAATATATTAAAAAATAAATAACATCAATGTTTTTACACTATAGATATTATTTCTACAATAAACATCAAGATCCACAGACATCTATATACAAACAAAACATACATGTATTTATATATATAATATACAGGTTAAAATTGGTTATCACTTTTATCAAGCTTAAGCTCTGTTACTACACAACTTACTATAAAATATGAAAGATGAAGTGATGAAGAAAGACAAATGATAGATAAAAATCTAGCCAACATTAAAAAAATATATACAAACCTACAAGTGATTTGATGGAACCAAAACACATCAATAATAAAGTGGAGTTAATAAGTTTTAATACTATATTTGGGACTGCTGAAAATTATTGGAAATCATTCAATACCAATAGGCATCTTAGTTTATGAACTTAAACACTGTGTATAAGTTTCAATTCGGTCTAGCGTCACGATTTTTCAAAAAGATCAATGGCTATATCTCTCACAGTAATTATTACACCTCGTTGAAAATTGGCATAATTGCAACTAGGTCCCAAATGAACCTTCATGACTTGGAACCACGATTTCCTAGAGCAGTCTCTGAATGCAGCATTAAAGAAGATTATAATGTGGTAGAGGTGACAGGATGAAGACCATGTATCATAACAGATGGTTGAAGATTAGTGGTTAAAGCATCAAGATGGGAGAGATATGTACCAAACTGTGTAGAATCTGTTGGGGGTTTAGGTAGATAGAAGAAACTCACTGCTGTGCGACTAGAGTTGGCTTGAATCAGTTCGTTGATTGATTTAATAAACTCCTCGGAAACTTCCTGAAATTCATGCATGTGAGAACCGTCAGAATCCTCCTCTAAAGATTTATTGGTTATATAGTGCTGTAGATGATCCCAAGATACGATCTGGATTTTGGCCAGAATTCGTAACTGGCGCAAAAACATCTCCAGTTTCTGTTCTTTTTGTATAGTATTGTCTGATTGGGCATTTATGCACAGGAATACTCTCAGAGTGGTTTTGCCTCGCCATTTAGGAACCATGTTTAATACACAAGCCAGTTGTAGCATAAACAGACACGTGTTGTCAAAGAAACTGGCGGTTTCGGGTCGGAAGAGGTTAACAGGCCAGACGTCAATATAATACATCCCATCTTCTTCACTTATCTTCTGTTTATCCAACTGGTTAAAGTTTCTACAAAGACAGACATTTTTCTGTAACTTGAGACAGTCCTGAATAAGCTTCACATATTCAAACCCTGTTAACTTCTTTGGATCATCTTCGCGAATGGCTTCAAAATAAGAATCCACTTTCCTGTAACTACCATTTTCAACATCCCCAAGCAATTTCCTTTTGCGTACTTTTGTTTTGACAAGACTATCAGACGGTTCAGCATTATCATAGAACCCAAGACAGACGGTATTCGGCTTCATTCCACCAATACCTGATACTCTTACTAAATGCTGTAATCCTTCGTTAACACTTCTAGAAAGAGTTATCTCGACGAAAGCTTTAATTTTCAAATGGTCGACCAGAGATAGCCAGTGAGGATATACATCAAGAATGGGATCAGATGGATAATCTTCCAATTTACCGATTTTAACATGTCCTAAAACATACAATCCACTTTTCTTTATGTCGTTAATAAAGTCAATTAATTCACATGACTGTCGAGGATTCGCCACCATGAGGAGGATTTGCGGCCTCCAGTATTTAACGTGAGCTTTACGTGAATCCAACATGAGTAAATATTTGCGTACTTGATGAAAGATGAGTGCCTGACTAATTGACCCCCAGGATGTTGGTAATGAACGGAAATGTAGAAGGATAACAAGTAGTAACATAATAACTAGAGCTATAGATGTATATACCGCACTAATGAGAAAACACATGATCATGCAACCTAATAACGCTAGAACACATGTATACCATGTAAAATAACGAAACGTTGGCCTGAAAAAGAAAAGAAAAATATTTCAATTAAGTCTAACTAAAGCACTGATGTAATGGTCTATTTCTTTTTTTAAATATTGTATGTGATGTTCTTGTATTATTGTAATATTCCTGACTTTTCTATTGACTTATCTTAATTAAATAATAAAAACATTATAAAATACACTTAATGTTTGATGACAGTACATTTAAATGAACCGGTATGAAATGGTGTTTAACACTAGGCTAATGAAAACGGGTGTTCATTCATGCAGTGTGTTATGTGGGATATTTTGCTTGTACATTAGTGTTACATCCTACACCTTAATTCCAATTCCAACTGTCAAAGGTTCTTTTATATGCATGCCATGTGTGTAGACAGACCTGTGTTATCTGCACAGTTTCTAGCCAGGTCCCCCTTCCCCTGATCTACACCATTGCACTGATAAAGGGAAACCATGATAGGTATGACCAACACTGTGATCACGCCCCAGACCCACTGGTTAGTAATGAGCCATTACTATACACACTGGGACACTATGGCTCCTAATATTCAAACACTTTTTTATTTCTAGCACCTGGTTGTTACATAATATATTTATTATAACTCACCTAAAATTAGGAGCTGAGGCCAATTCTAAAGCGAGACAAGCTAAATTAACAGCGGCATATGATAGAAGAAAGAACACAGAGGTGGCTGGAGCAATAGCATTTAAAGAGCCCACTAATAATACTAACTGAAAAGAGAGAAAAAAAATAAATAAATCATTCCGTTGAAATATGATATAATTTCAAAAAATATCAATAGGTACTATTTCCATTGTGAAAAATCAATTCCGGTTGTGAAATATATTGATCTTTATTTTTGAGTTCTATCACTTCCAATTAATAACCTAATTATCTCAGTGTAAAAGTCTTTTCATCCCTCTTATCCCAAAATGGAGGCTTGGTGTGCAATATAGCTAATTTTACAATTCATCAATATTATTTTGTTTCATAATTATTGGATATGATCATATTTCTTGCATTGATAAAACAACCACTTGTCAGACAATAAAATATATGCACACAGCCACTAAGATGTGTGAGTAGCCCACAAAGGTTGTGACATTTTAAATAAATAGCAAACTGGTTATTAATTTTGACAATAATATAGACATGCTGGCAAGGTCATCTATGGCAAGATTATCTATGACATGATCAAGGGCAATAACCAAGAACTTAAAATAAATCATCTCCTTTATGTGAAAGGAAATAGCAGAGCAGGAAGTTAGCTATGTCTGATTGTATGGTGGGATCATTATTGAATTCTGGTATCCTTGACTCTAACACTTTATATCTCTCTGCCTTGGAGTAATTGGGTATCTTTATTATAGATAGATAGTACAACTACAAACTAAATTTAATGTAGCATAAAATATCTGTACAATATGTTCTGTGTTCAAAAAAGAAGGGGGGTAATAAAAGGTAAGACATCAACAACTGTTTGAGTTGTATAAAAGACGAACAACATTACATTATTAATATATTCACCTGTACAAGTGCCCAGGATATGATGACTGCCATATAAGGATTTCCTCCTTTTGATGTTTTTGTTGCTGGTTTCAAAAATATCCCTGAAAAAAAATATTTCAAATGTCAATAAAGATAACACTAAATCATTTTCACATTTGGTTGTTCTTTCTTTTAAGGCACAATACGAAAGAGGATCGTCAACCCACTAGCCTTTAGCTTCTGAAATCCAAGTCCACTCAAAATAAATTTTCTGGGTAAATATATGACACTAATATATTTCAATAATTCGCTTGTGTGTTGGGGGCTTTAGCAGTGGGAGGAAATCTGAGGATCCAGAGAAACCCCACGAGGTTAGAGATGCAACACAACTAGTTCTTACGTTGATGTGCGGGATCAAAACAAGAATTTACTAAATTATTCAATGACACACCTTGTGATTTATACAAAAGACCATTTCACCATCAGGCCCTCTTATTTATAGTTTAGGAGTAAATGTCAAATCTACACTCTACAACAACACTAAGTTTTCTAGAGAAAATAAAATATCTACTTACAAAATAATTCATCAACACCCAAAGCTTCCAGAATACGTGACGCTCCAATTAAATTACCAAGTGCTGCACTTAAGGTGGCAGCAAAAATACCAATAACAACAAATGGACCCCACAGATTTATTTGTTGCAGAAATACATAATCATTTGTTAATAGAAATCTGAAAAAAAAGGTTTAATTTATAAACTGGGATCTAAAATGCTTTGGTTGGTATGATAACATTTCAACAAAATTTAATCATGCAAACATCAATCAAGCGTACGTATTTCACAATACAAAAGGATCTGATTGTGTTCATCGTTTTTTAATAAACCTGAATCTTACATTCAGATTCTGAGTCAACCAATCATATTACCAGATGTCTTTAGATCAAAAATGCATGGAGTAAATGACCAAAAAATTCTTCACAACAGAACGAATGCACATCATCACCAACCAGGCCAATAAACACAACCATAACTAATTAGATTGTACATGATACATCACATAATCTGGAGAACTAATTTGGAGAACTGGTTTGGGAAAAATCTGATTGAGTTTGCTCTGTTAACTGATTGGTCATATTTTGTAAAACCTTTACCTTGAACAGGATCCACCAATCAATATCGAGATAACAAGATAACTAACAAACGTAAAACCTACAGCTGCTAGAGTACCTTTAGGTATAGATTTACTTGGATCCTTTAATTCACCTACAAAATATAATATTTAATAATCTAAGGCATAAGCAATAACTATTTTAAATCAATTTCTTGTTTTTGTTCATTGGTACACTAGAGTATCTTTTTCAAAATAACTTATATATATATATACATTTATATTTCCCTTTACTCAACATCACTAATAGAAATACTCGAAGCATGATCAATCATTACCTGTAATCTGTACTATATACAGCACATACAATGGATACCCCAAGCATCCTGATCCATTCACTTTGATTTCATAGTTCTTTGATTAGTTATTACTTACTATGTGTGTATGCAATGTTTTTTATGTATATTTATTATAATACATACCTGACATATTGGCACCATTTAATATACCAGTAACACTACTAAACAAGATGGCAAAAACAGTCGCAAAATTCATCTCATCTCCAGTATTATAATCTTTAGTATAATTCTCTATAAACAAAACACAAATACATTATTTACATTCAAATATATTATTTACATTCAAATACATTATTTATATTCAAATAAAAACAATAAATTATCTCCACTGTATATATATGCAACTGAATGAAATGTCACTTTAAAGAGGGATTAACACTTTGTAGGTCTTCCCTTGAACTTTCGGTAAGATACAAAAAAGTTTGATTTGACAAGATTTTCCTATTAAAAATTAGATTAATTGCAAAATTTGACTTTTAAAATCTACCAAGGTACATTTGAATTTTTTTATAGTAATTTTCTTAGAATTTGACAAAGGAGCCAGAGTGAACAGGACGTGGTGTGAAGATTCTACTATAAACCCCATAGATCTGAATAAAACATAAACAATCTTCAATAATCCATACCGTTATACAGTATGTGACCCCTAACGTGACCTCTCTTGGAGACCATCAACAGTATAAAAATAAGAAATGAAATCAGATTGCTCGATTATTACAATACATACCATAAAGATTATTTCTGAAAGTCTGTTCTCGTAGTCCGGTATAATTACCGGTTATATTACCTACATCAGATGAGTTACCAGAATAGACAATTTGATTGGTTATAGGTATTTTAACAGGTATATTGTGATTGACGGCAAAAATACTAATAACAACTGATAACAAACATATCACAACAATCTGAAAATAAACAAAATTAAAAAATTAACCATGGCAAAAACTACACTAAATATGGTCACATTGGTTAAGTCCTCCCCCCCCCCTCAAAAAAAAATTGGGGTAGCTTGAAATCATTTACACTAACAATGCCTTAACTATGGATATTACCTTCTAAAATAAACCCTTTTTTTTCTTAAGTTAACAAATAAAGTTGTAGACATGTTATCAAAAATATAGAGTTTGTTTGTTCTGTCTATGTTTTGTGATGAAGTCTTCATGCTTTGTTTATCTAAATAAAATGTCTATGTCAGAGTGTTTCACTTTCTAAATCAAATTAAATGAAATATCTTTTACCGAGTAATGGGGATATTAATTCAATAACTAGCTTTCTTCTTCAAATATAACTACTGTATGACTATATTAATACCTTTGATCAAAAAATCAAACCAGAAAACTGCTTTGAAATAAACACTAATCCCATTTGAATAAAAATTCAATCATTATTTTATAGACCTACATGGTAGTTTAATATGATGATTTCTATAAATAAGCCAGCTAAATATTTATCCCTAGCCATCTGTAATTCTCATTATACCCTTTTTATTCATAAAACTGAATTATAACAAGCACTGTCTTTATGTAAAGTTTAGATAAGAGAAATTTGTTATATCTGCTTATCTTATGTTTTGATTTATTCTAGTATTTTAGTCTTCTTTATTCATTAAATTACATTTTAACACACACACAAATTTTTCCAACCATTCTAATTGATTCCTCTGCCGTTTTATATTTCTGTTTCTGATAATTATCAGGAATAATGTCCGCCCATTACAAGTATCTCGCTAAACAGTTGCTTTTTGTTCTAGACCCATCCTAATCATACCAACATATTTATTTATGAGTTCTTGAACAGTAGTCATTGTTGAATATTTCAAGGAATAAATAGAATTTGGCATTTTAACACACTCACTGTATAAGAACATACATTTGATGTAAACTCAATCTATAAGGCCACAGCTATTTAAAGTATTGTGAAAATATTACTTCTTATAGCTCCTTCTAATGGGGTCTAGGGGGTAGAAATCCTCCAAATGAAATCAGGTTTAACGTTAAACCTTTCATTTCATCATTTCATACCTGGATAACAAAGATGGCATATGCCATACAGTGTACTATGAAGGAAATTTCGCCCGGAAAGCGACGCTATGGACTACTCTTATATTAAATTCCTACTGTCAAGGGTTTTTGTTAGGTATCTGTAATTCTGCACACTTAAATCAAATGAGATTCTTACCAAAAGAATAAATGCTGAAGTTCTTGCAAACATGGCACCTCCTATGATACAAACAATTAAACAAAAGAATAGAACCACCGTTGCGTAAAGATACTTCCACCAATCTGATCCATCGGGTAGACCACCTCCATCACTAACATAAGTACCTGCAATTAATCATTTTTAATTGTGTAAACATAGTTTTGATAAATTATGAAAATATGCCCAATAGCAGCTTTGTACAGAATACTGCGCAGTCAATGAGGCAATCACTCCACTTGGCTAGAAATTCATGCAAGTCTTTGAATCTAAAGAGCTTAGGCTGTAAATCTACTAGGATTCACGTAAAATTTTGTAAATGAAAATAAATCTCAGAGAATTGTCGAGTCCGACCATTGAATGTCAGGAAGTTTTGAATCATATAAAATAAAAAGTTTGTTGTGTTTTTGTTTTACTGTTTACTTCTAACTTATAATTTTGACGAGTTTCTGGCTGGCCATTTTCTTTCACTTGTGTTTATGCTATGCAAGAATTGTATAAAAATTCCCTAATCACAACTCAGCGTCTTGTAGAAGTAGAGCACTGAAAGGAATCTGTATTATAATGGTACAACTCCATTTACATTTGTATTTATGCATTGAATTTCACTTATAACTAATATTCAAAAGAAAATACTTTAGAAACACAACTAATTTTGGGTTCCTTTTTATCCTTTCGACAATTTAATTAAACTAGTTCCATATCAATATAATGAGGTTAAATTGGGTCATTCCGATTCAATTCTGTCACAGTCAAGGTTGGCCACATGTTTTTTTCACTTTCATTTATGTAGATAGACATTAACTAAATTCCTTTATTATAATACTTTGCACAGTTATCAATTGAATGTGATTTAGATTATTTTTTAAACATTTTGTGTAACATTAATTTGATAGGCTTCCTCCTTAGGACTTCCCAACTTCTAAATCAGTTGGAAATAAAAAATCTCAATTTATTTTTACCTGTAATGCATTTATATGAATTGTGGACAGGCAGATGGGGGTAATGACAATACACTCCCACATAACAAAACGTTTTTGTTTCTTTAGTTGAGAATATATAACAGACATATACATACCACCCGGTCCAAAATTCTGTAGTATTCCTTCCACAAAACCACTTATATAAAGAGCACAAGCTAGAACATTAGCTACATAAAACAAGAATCCAATACTTCCACCAAACTCTGGACCTAAAGCTCGACTTATCATGTCTTATACAAGGTTAAAGAAAACTAGATAAAATGAAAAACACTTAGTTAATCACATTTCATAGGATATCATAAAACTGCTCTTTTGATGTTTTTGTTTATTTCAAAAATAGTATCCTACATAATAACAAAGAGCTTCTTTTTTCTTTACTGACTATCTTTTAATTAATTGAAGCGAAAATTAGTGGAATAATAGCTAGTTCCGATACAATGAGTTTCAAATAGCACTTGATATTTTTAGCTGTGTATAATATCACAAACACAAATAATTTGCTTTAAAAGTATTAGGTAATTATTCAGAAATATTATTGACTTGAACTTAAAGCTGATATGTAACTAAATAGGAAAATATGGAACAATTCTATATATTTTTTGTGGTATTCATAAATATTATTCAGAATCAGAATATGATTAACTGCATAACAAATTAACAAAAAAATATTTTCTGTTGAAGCCTGATAATATTAAAAGGAATGAAAACTTATTGGGGATGTTTCCTAAAGTTGACTAACTCTGCTGCCTGTGTTCTGGTCGATGTATCAAAAATGAATTAAGTATCTTGTTGTATATATGGTAAACTGCAGTGCAACTTAAAGGCAAATACATCAGCACTACAGTAATAGTACAATCAAGCAGAAAAGAAAACGATGAAGCACAACATTGTTTTTTTGGCAAGTTTCAGCTTGAGCCTCATGGAAGTGACGGCTGGATTTGCTTAAAGGGGAAGACCAACGATTTTCAACAAGGATTTCCATAAATCTTAAATATGTATTCAGAAATAATCCCCTCTGTAACACAAGCAAAAAAGTTTTTGTAAACGAGAAATTAATTTTTCATTAAAACTGGAAGTGACATGGTTGGTTCAACACACTCACTAGGCTCTTTTGTAAGCATACAGATTTGGCATTTTTACTGCTGTATTGTGTTCACGCCTTGTCCTTGGACCAAAAATAATATGAAATGGGCTGTTTGTTATGATATTATGAACACGAATTTATGTGTTTTTAACGTTTGGTACACAAAGCCGTCGCGTAAATTCACTCATACTGAACACTTGCAAGCTGTCAATCAAACCACGTGATGTAAACAAATAAACATGTGACGTGAATTGGGCCACAGTGAATTTACGCGACGACTTTGTGTACTAAACGTTAAAAACAGATAAATTCGTGTTTATAATATCCTAACAAACAGCCCATTTCATAAGATTTTTGGCCCAAGGACGAGGCGTGAACACAATACAGCAGTAGACTTATGCCAAATCTGTATGCTTACTATAGAGCCCAGTGAGCGTGTTGAACCAACTATGTGTTACAGAGGGGATTATTTCTGAATATATATTTAAGATTTATGGAAACCTTGTAGAAAATCGTTGGTCTTCCCCTTTAACAGGCTTAGATAGGACCTCTAAGGCATTCAGTTGTTCAAGAGTGGTGTGATAATCACGATAATCCCTTAACATTATCAAGTATGTGGAATGGTTATCAGGCCACATGTTCACTATTTCATGCATTTTGCTTTTCCTTAGATTTAATAGCAAAAGAACATAACATTTTTCTGCAATAGCCCTATATTTCAGAGCGATTATTCCAAGCAAATATAAATTCAACATCAGCTTTGATTGAGATAGTCGTACAGGACTAGGACAAATTTACCCATTAGATACACTGAAATATATACTGGATTGGTTTCATTATTTTTCACATGACTAATTTTTTATACTGTAAATTCTTTAACATAAAATAAATGATAATAATAATGTTGAATTGTGGACATATTTAAAATAATGCATAAACCCTCGAGAGACTTCCTTTGTGTGCTCTATAATAATGCACAGATGATTCTCAATATTCATAAAACACTCAATATAATGTAAATTACACATGATAACAATCATATAGATTATTCATGTATAAAAAATTTAATAAAACATATATGCAAAACATGATTATTCTATGTAGAAAATATCTAGTGTAGACTATTAAAACTATGTATATGTACATGTAGATTATAAATATTGATTTATTGATCTTGATACTTATCTATGTCATCACTGTCAATAATGTTAATAACCACATCATTCACAATAGTGTCAAATACCAAATTATGTCAACACATCAATTATTGCAAGAAAAAAAGTTCCTTCATATCATAACTTATTTATATATCACTCACATTATGTGAGTCACATACCAAGTTGTTTTAAAAAGAGAGAGAGAGAGAAATGGGGTTTTACGTCCACTTGACTCAAACTAGGTAATTTCGGGACTAACATGGTTTCAATTTTATTTCAATAATTTGCTTGCACGTAGGGGTCTTTAGCAGTGTGAGGAAACCGGAGTGCCCGAGGAAACCACGAAGTTGAGAAGGCGCCCCTATCTCCATGCCACATACGCTCACACCAGCCGCAAGCCAGAGATGACCAGGCAGCTAGAGGTTGAAGCGTGGCACTCTCGACCACTAGGCCATCCCAACCCCCCTTGTTTCAAAAAAGGGTTGGGTGGTAGGCAAATACTGAAATCGCCTAACATGCATACTTTATATCATAAGGCCAGTCATTAAGTCAAGTGGTGTAAGTTTCATCCCTGCATTGTACTTGACAAGGAGTAAGTTCACCTGCCTAACCTTGGGTTTTATTTTTGGTTCTTGTGGTTCCATTCCACTGAGCACATGAGAATTCTTGAAATTGTCCTAGGTGTTAGTCCCTAAATGGCCTAGTTTGTGTTAGTGGACATATATAAACTCAATTTCTTTCTCTGTCTGCTATATACAAATCACCTTTTAATGTACATAATTGCACATAAACGTCAGTATTAATTTCTCAAAAAAATGTATAGGTTAATATTGACTGAGCAATGGTTTTAATTGGTGTTTTTAAAGGTAAAGATATATTTCTATGAATAAAACTGGTTGCTCAATTATGTTTGAAAGTGGTCTATACTTTCCTATTTTGGCATTTGAGATGCCCATGCTTACATACATGTATATATAAAGTGACTATTATCAACAGAGACCCTGTGAAATATGGGAATCCCCCCTTAATTAACGACTATCAACATTTGCACACTGTGAGGGTTGTAACAGTAGCATTTTTAACATCTACATCACATTGCTTTTACAATTTTGATTTAAATAAGAAAGGATACAGTATGCCCCACCACCTTCCACAGCACCATTTGTAGATATAGCACATATTGATAAAACTGTTAATACCAGTATAATATATGCAATAAATAGCTGAGCAATAGCTTCTAAGATACCAGCTTGTCCTACCACAAAACCTGAAAATACCAAAATTATATTACATAATTTTTTCATATATTTCAATTGAGATCTAAATATGCAACAATCAAATGGCAACGTTATCTATATTATTATCAGGAAAAAAATGTTTGTAGCCAATTACGTATCTTTTTTATGTGCAGCTTTTTTCTTACAATCCACAATACTACCATTCTGAAGTACCTGTGCAACTTACAATAAACAGATCAGTATTGTATAAAAGATACCTTCCCACATATAAACTGTTTGATTTGATGATATATTTGGACTAAAAGGATATTCAAACATTTCAATCTGAGGAAAACTACCCTATGTAAGAATGATATTACCCCTATTTATCGCTTGATTGACTAAGAATCTATTTTTACCTTGTCATTAGTTGCTGTTGATTTAACATAATGCCATTATTATTAAATTATTAATCACAGAGTTGTTGAGATATTTAAAGTGATAATTTCATATTTTCTAAGAGAGTCAAAACATATTTATTTCTATGTCTTTTGCTCAAAAGGTTGTCAACTCACTATTATACGATCATGGGCAATATTTCAGAGGTAGGCCTGTTGTAAGAATATGGTCTTTAAGACCATATTGTGTCTTTGGGAAATTGTTAAAAACAACTATTTTTATAAAGTCAAATTCACATGCACCTAGTGCACTGAATGAAAAGCTATACATAAAAAACAAGTGATGTTTTGGTAAAATTCTAACCACTGTCAAAATATTCGTCAAGTTCTACCTGTTATTTAACCTATGGTTGGAAGACCATATAAGGAGTATCACCTGATTGTAGTGGTGAGAATTGTAAGGCTTTATTCCATATTTGGAATGGAATTTAGGTTCAAAGTTAATCTTGGGCCTGCAGAAACTGGGGGATATAAAATAGGGGTAGAGCGACGTTCGTTAGAAACTCACCCAGATTTCAAGCAGCCATTATCTATTGAGAACAAGGGACCTGCGAAACCATTTAGTTTGTAATAAAGTTATTTACAACTAATGCTGTAGTATCATTGTCGATCACAAGAAGAACACAACAAAGAAGTCCTAAAATACCTAAAAGTAGCAGTAGTACTACACTGTATATAGATACCATCTATTTTAAGGCTTTATTTTAATATATTTTAAAAATATAACTAAAAAATATGAAATTGCCGTTTTAATTATCTCAATATTTTCACAACCCTTAGCCATTAGATCAACACATAAGAAGCACATCTTACGTTACTCGAGGACATTGTTTTCTTCTTGGGAAACCCTCACATTTTGCCTTGAGCTGCCCCATTTGGTTGTTTTTGAGGGAATTTAGTAATTTTTGGTTGTATTAACTTGCCTAATACTTTTGTTTTAATGAATCTTTAAGACAATGTTCAGAATATATATAAAGTAGTCAACAAATTCTGCCTACTCTGACAAAGTTAAAATTGAATGGTAAAGTTGTTGGAAAATTTTCTTAGCTTTGATAAGTCACATGATAAACTAAACACCAGCCCCACTACCATTGCCAAACCAATTTGGAGAAACCAAAAATTACAATTTTTGTTCTTATTTCTTGATGAATAAAATAATGAAAAATCTACTTGTTCGCTCTTCTCAAAGGTTATCCATTCCACATTTATAAGTTTTGAAATTTAAAACCCCAAAATTGTTCACAAGACTCCAGTGAACATTTATTTATCAAAATTGGACAAGACTAAAAAATTATGTTTATTCATCAAATTTGTATTAAAGAGTTTAAGGTTGTTGTTTTGACAATGTCTCATAAAAATTTGGAAAATTTTGGGGTCATGTAAGAACACCATAAGTGTTACCCTCTTATGTGATATAATCTGTGAACAATGAAATGATCAATACAATGACCTTACACAATAAGGTCCTTACTCCGTTAAACACAAATTATCTTATCATAATCATTGACTTACTAAATTTAAACATTTGAAAACTATTAATGAAAACTGTATTTGTTATCAGAGTCCTTGAACAGAAATGTGTCCATATCAGGACAAATGAATTTAATTTGATACAATTATAATGCTTTATCAAATACATGTATGCGGAAGCTTTTACTTTAAAAAATGTTCATATTGTACATGCAGTATTAAAACAGTTCTTTTCCTTTTTTTTATAACCATTATGAAAATAATGTTAGTTTCTCACGTACAGATAGGGACAGTAACACTGCATTTTGACAGTTTCTCTTTCGGGCTACATAACCAATAAATAGGTTTTGACAATCATTTGTATCAAAATTTTGATATGGTTCCAAAACTTCAAGATTATTATTCAATCTCACAAAGTTTACTAGGCTTTGGCCACAAGGGAAGCAACTCTGCAAATAATTGTTGCCTGAATTTGGATAGGGTTCTTCCTTAGGATCGGATTAATCAAGACTGGTGTACGCCATACAATGTTCTATCAGAGAAATTTTCCCTGGACAGAAATGCTACAGCCTACTCTTAATTCAAATTGTCAAGGGTTCTTTTACATTCACACAGGCCTATAGTTTTTCATAGCGATACTAAACATTGTACTTGCCAGGCCCTACATCCTGCACTGACTGACAAGTAGACCCATTCTGGAAAATTCTTGTTAGTCAGCTGGTGCTTTACCCACTGAGGCTCCCTGCCTCCCTCATTCTTAGGACTAGCTGAACAATCACAGAACAATTTAGAACAGAAATTTCAGTAGTGTTTACAAGTCTTCTGACTACAGGAGTAAGCTTATTCACCACGAAACCAACAGCAGTTAGTATATTATTTGGAAATCATTTTATCCCCTTTAGTTTAAAATTGTCTAACTTAGTACCCATATACATTACAACATGAATACAGTCAGGTTTTCCAGTGAAGTAACATAAATTTATTCGAAATGACCTTTGATTCTGTATTAAAAATTCATTTTATTTTCTAAAGATACTGTAGTAAGTGTAATCTGACAATCTGTAATCTGATGCTCAAGACAAAGTATGTTTAATCAGCAAAATTATATAGTAAAGCCAAGTGACATCAATATATGCTGAAGTTAGCTTTATAAATATAAAGTGATCTAAAAATATCTAAGTCAATGTTTCATAATTCTTTGATAAGTAGTAAGATAAGTTTTAATCAAGATAATGCTAAAATGGGAGATATGATTATGGGTATGAACAAGAGCTTATCATTTTCAATATAATTTTAGTTCAGAAATAGATAATGACAATATGAGTAAAGTTATGAATGCTTGAAAAATTGACAATGATAGTCTGAGTCATAAAAAGGCTGATTGACTTCATATTCTCTTTTGTCATAATCATTGCCTGAAATAATATCTAAATACTAACATAACATTTTAAGCTGGAAAACAAACCCGCAATAGGCAAATTTAGCTCTTACATAACACCTCTTTAATAATAAAACTCTTAGTCTTATTACAGGGAACGTTTCAAGATTCTTAAATCTTCAGGGTACATTTTTCAACCAATGCATGAAATAAAGCCAAGAGTAGAAAATCCACAAAGTTGTGTTATTTTTGACATTACGCCTACCAAATTTTACTAATGCATCAATCAGTAAAGTTTATAACTAATTGTTTGTGCTGGACCGATGACAAACCATAAGTGACAATATAAATCCCTTTGGGGCGATAGCTTATAAAACTCATAAATGTAATTAACAGTTGGTGATTGGTCTCAATTTACAAATTAAATATGACATTTAGTCAACCAAGAGAAACACTCACTGAGTTCTTGTGCAGTGAATAATATGAACATTTCATTGTACCGTAGTGAATATGAGTTTGACCCTACAGCCTACATACATGTAATTAACCATTTGTAATATAGACTTGCACATCCAACAAGTGTTGTTATGTTCCTGATTTCACTTTCATATATCAAATGTAAATTTTAACAGGAACATCTACTTTTAATTCACAGAGAATATTCAATAATATGAAGTTAATGTTTAGGAAATCAAACTTTAATGTACAATTAAGACAGCTGGCCATTTTGAGACTAATCATGCATGATTCCCCAATAATTTGTTGAGTGAATAGAATCAATGAATTGAGGTAAGGTAATCAAAATTTTCAACTATGGTTGAAAAGTATCATTTTTAGATGTTCGCCCCATTTAACAATCCTACGACAAGTAGTAAAACAATTAGATTCTGAATTAAAAACAAACAGAATACATGTGAGCCAAACTTTGACAGTTGGTACTGAAACAAGTAAAATGAAGACATAGTAACATTATACTTTGAATACTATGGATTACAAATTGTAATTTTGATCTACTTTTCAATTATTATCAAATTTTGCAGATATTCACATTATATTTTTTGATTTTACAAACACGCATTCCAGGAAACCAAATGAATGTTCTGAATACCTGTCACATACATACACCTTCAAAGTCGCTCTGTTTATCAAAAACAAAGTTAAATAATGAAAATCTGTAATTCAGTTAACTTCAAACATACTTTAGAAAATAAAACATCATTTACGTTATAATAATTATTGTACCAACTTATTTCTGGTATTAAGTGTTAGGCAGGGATACTACTTCACCGGAATATTACAGACATGTGCACTGCACGATCTCCAATTATTCGACTAGGAATATGCCCATTTGGACATAATGATATGGTGAATAATATCCAAAATTCATCTTGATTATCATTGATAGGCAGGATTGATTAGTTAATAATGTAATCAACCCTTTTATGGTGTTAAACACCCACCTTAATTGATTAACTACTAAATTTGCCTTGATTGACTTTCTTAATCTACATAATTTCCTTGATGTTTTAATCCTGAAAACAATTCAAAGTTTCTACTTTGTCAGACATTTTAATCCCTATATCAGTCAACGAGATTAATTAAAAATAGTCAAAATCCAGTTAAATATGCATTATGTAAGAGCTAAATCAACATATTGAAAGTCTTTATTTAGGCTTCAGATGTTATAGAAATGATTAATTAGACCTTTATTTAGACAACAAGCACAAAATCAACTCTTTATTAAACTCTTTACAAATGTTTCTTCAATTGACCTTTAAGTTAACTTTTAACAGTCATTCAGTTCACAATCTTAGAAGGCCTAAATAATACAAACAGTAATTTTGATAATCCTGTAAATATACAAACTCAATAATTATACACAAGACAATAATTTTTATCTGCAACTAATTCCCCTCTTAGGAATTTACGATTTGTTCGCATCTGGCACTCCATTTGCAAATTTGTTTGCTGGATTTTATCAAGTTTTAATGAGTCTGCCATTTCAATGCAAGAATGCAATTAGAAAAATTGGTCAAACAATTCAATCAAAATCCCATGTAAAAGTTGGGTAAAAAATGAAAAGAAAGAATTATGGACATTATATTACTGCTCAAAACATTAATTTTTCATGAACCTCAAATCTGTCCGACTCTGATGCCTAACTCTCATTACTAAGGTGCCCAACAATACAAAATATCTCTAAATGAAATATACCGATACTAAACTACCGGTACCACAATATTCATATAACAAGTCTAACCTAATCCCCCTCATTGATCGTCACTAAATAAGCGGTCATGTTGTTGTATAATAAAATTCAATCAAAAAATAGACTGAAAACGGAACCTACAAGTCAACATCATATTTAGGCATTGTTAAGAGCCAAATAGGTCAGATGCCTATGTCTGTAATTTCTGAGTGATTGACATACCTGGCCTTAATTGTTTATATTATACTATACAGAATGGAACAGTAAGCTAGAACAAGAAATCTAATTTAGTAACTTGTGAGGCAACTCAATGATTACTTTAAGAACCTTGTGAAAAAAAAACAAAGGGAAAAATACTACTACATGTAGTATTCATTTCTTGCCTTAGGCATGAGCTTTTGAGATATGAATTGTACATACTGTTACTAAACCAAATTTAAGATGCCACTCCCATAATCAATAATATTAATATTATTAATATTGCAAATTGAAAACAAAAACCAATATAATTTGCCAAATCTGCGGTAACTAACAAGCTAAATATTACTGTAGCTACTGTAATTCAGAATTGCTAACACTATAATTTCTTATTATTAGTTGATACATCTAGACAATGCCACAATGACAATACAAGCAACCTAGCTCTAACAACACACTTGTTGTACATATTTCCTTAATTGGGATTTGTCATTTATTGGCTCAGAGTGTGAACATTTGCAGTGAGGTAAGTAAGTACAAGTTTTAATGGAGAATATTTCTGACTGCATGTGACACTGTACCATTTCTGACTCCAGTCTCTGGTAGGCTATATGACATATCGTTGAACAGATACCATGAGCGACAGGGCCTTGATATTTAGTGTAGCTGCCGAGATGATCCTGGATTAGTTCAGCTCTAAAGGTAGGTCTCATTACACTCGCCCTGTACTTTCAGGGACCGTGCTCATGAATATTAGTCAAAAAAGTTTGGCTTCCAAGTCAATTTTACTGGGTAACTTTTTACTGTTAAACGGTTGCGTGTCAGTCACTGTGAACGCCTGACCTATGTAACGGAACATCTTTGTGAGAAAATAAGACCTTGCTTACCTCCCTAGAACCAGTATGAGCGATTTGACTGAGTTGATTGAAAGAGTAACACACAAATTTACGAACTCTGGCATATATAAGATGAAACAAAATTTTTTAACAGCGTGTTGTGTCGCTCATACTGGGGGGGGGATGGCCTAGAGGTCTAGAGTGCCGCGCTTCGACCTCTAGCTGGCCGGTCACCTCTGGCTTGCGGCTGTGGTTTCGATCCCTGGTTTCCTCCGGGCACTCCGGTTTCCCCCCACTGCTAAAGACCCCTACGCGCAACCAAATTATTGAAATAAAATTGAAACCATATGTTAGTCCCAAAATAACCTGGTTTGTGTTAAGTGGACGTTAAAACCCCATCTCTCTCTCTCCGCTCATACTGGTTCTAGCAAAGTAAGCAAGGTCTTATTTTCTCATTAATGTTCAGTTAGACTGTTCAGTGTAAAAAGTGGCCCAGTAAAATTGACTGGGAAGCCAAACTTTTTCGACAAGGATTCATGAGCACGGTCCCTGAAACGACAGGGTGGGTGTAATGAGACCTATGGTCAGAGCTGAACAAATAATGAACCACTCGACCAGTATCACTAGTATCAGTACCACTCCACTATTTATTTTAATAACGGATTAATGAGAGCGCTACCTCTGGCTCTCTTCAAGAGGTAGCGCTCTCATTAATCCATTATTAAAATAACTACCACTCCACTGGCCATGTCAAAAATATATAGGCCTAATAAGAAATGTTATTTATCATAAACAAAAAATATTATCAACATTACCTCCTCGCAAAAATAATAGAGTACTGAACATGGATAATGCAATAGGACAAAATACACCAGAAAATGTTCCCAATGTTCTCCGGGCTCCTGATTCATTTTGACGGCTTTTGTCTCCTGCTGCTGTACTCAAACTTCGCGGGAGTCGAAAAGTCAGTGGTTGTGTCAGACCTGCAAGACTCTGTCTATGTATTCCTAATCCTTGGTGATTTTCCTGTGCAGAATCACTGCTTTCAGCTCCTGGAGTCGAAGAACCATAGTCATAATGATTTTCCATTTCGTCTTCTAATATCGGACGTCTGTCCTCTGACATGCTTGGTACTGGTTGTAACTGTTCCATACATGAAAGTTTAGCCTAGTATAGAAAATCTGTGCAATTTGTTTTCGTCTGTTCAGCTGAACCGGAAAGCACATGACATGAATCATTGCTCTGGTCATGCGTATATCTGGAGAGATTCGGGCGTTCATATTGAGGTAAAATTCGGGTGGATTATATTTAAGTTGATTATCTTTAAAACGTAACTGTTATTATTTTTTTTTTTGAATAGCATGTCAAATAAACGTATTTCTAGTGTCGGTATTTTAATATATTGATTAATTGGTAAAAAATGTTTAGAAAAAAAACCTCTGAAATGCTACATCATCATCGTGTAACCAACTGGAGAGGGACACATACAATTTCATATGGTTATAATACATCAAATTTATTGCTATTTTGATTATTTTTTAACCTAAAAAATCTAGATTAATAGGCAAAAATGGTAAAAGAATCTTAAAGGTTACAAAATATGTCACCAACTGGTTCGATATACATAAAAGAATTATATTATACGGTTACACAAAAAATCTATATATTACTATTTAGGTGGTTAAAATTTTATCTATTTATAATCAAACCATTGAAAACCTTAAACACATAAAGCTAAGTAATCAATAGTGCGTCTATGTCATCTATTTAAGTAACCATTTAACTTGCATGAGAAAATAGTATGCATAAACCTGCCACTCCCTGTTAACATAACAAGAGTATTTTTATATGCGAATTATGGGGCTACACGGCTGTGAACATTTGTTTCGTCATTCAATACCTACAATCTATAATTAAATTAATATCCCAAAATGTTTTTAAAAATTGATAGAAGTGTTGCTTTGGCTGCTCATCGTCAGTCGGTGTGTTCTCAGATCATAACCGTATATACTGTTACATCCAAGAGTCAAGATAAAAGAGTCCTATAGTTAATTTTGAGTCTGTGTCAACGACGACATCATGTGTACTGAATTGTCAAAGTGAACCAAACCCCAAATTAAAAAATGTCACATTCATCATTTTGCCAAACACTAATTAATATAATTTTTAAATGGATATTGTATAGAATCCTCATAACTCATTAGCGAAGTTTCATTTTCTAATGTGGGAGCTGAGGTGGTTGAGCGAGGAAGGCGATTACTCAATATAACCTGGAGTTCGGGGGTACGATCCTGGAGCTGACCGAGAAAGTTCGCCGGGATTTTCAAGCTTGGTCTCCCTCATCCTCGGTTACCCAGTGTACTCATTCCGTTCTACTCCACTATACCCTGGGTTAATCCATAGGGTTTCCACGATTTCAAACTATCTGATTGTAGTTAGAGTGTACGACCCAATCAAAAAACAGTTTACAAACCAGCCCTACGTAGACTCTTTAGCGTCGTTTTTATCGTCATAGAACTACATTGTTTACAAACAATATGGCGGCTTGTTTGGCACAATACTGGATCTTTCCGAACGGACAAATATTTTCCCTCGGGTTAGGGTTAGGGTTCGGGTTAGGTTTATCTAAAACTATTCTGAAGGGTTAGGGTTAGAACTGTGGCTATAAATATTTGTCCGTTCGAAAAGATCCAGTATCGTGCGCTTGTTTGATCGATTATGAGAAAGTTTGTAAAAAATTTAATATAAAAGAATTGACATGCACACAAAAAAGATGGCAGGGAAAGTTCTGTCATGAAATTCTTAAATGACACTGATTTTTCTACTACGCGGTAGGTATTTTTCCCAATGACATATTTGCAAAATGTGCAAGAACGGACTAAGGTCACCATGTGTGGGGAATTCTTTGTTGGGAGTTACTTCCCTTCGCCTATTACCTTTCCAAGTAACGCTTTATGGGATTGGACGATAAAAATATCACAATCCGCCAGGGCAGATAATTTGAAATCGTGGAAACCCTATGGATTAACCCAGGGTATAGTGGAGTAGAACGGAATGAGTACACTGGGTAACCGAGGATGGGTCTCCCTTTGTCAGTGATACAGTACGCGGGGTGTGTGGCTCAAGGCCCAGCTTAGACATGGGCCCGGGGGGCCCAGGCCCAGGGCCCCGCGGTTCATGGCAAAAAGAAAAAAAAATCAAATTCCAGATGAATGTTTCACGGTAAGCGATTTGGCGGAGACTGGGGTATCCCTTAATCCTCCTCTGTGAAGTTCAACTCGATGATTGGTCAAGTATTCTAGCGGCGCGTGCATTGTATATATAGGTCAGAACTCAGGACGTATAGTAAACGTAAACTGGCACTGAATCGGGCAGTATGCTGCCTTTTACTTATTTTACGCCCCCGCGTACCATTTTACGTACTCATTTACTCTAAATATAAAACATTTATATCCAGATATTCTTCAAACACCTTTATTTATTTTTCTAATGCTACAAAATAATTTGCAGGAGGGAAAATGTTAAGATTGTGAACTAATTAACTCGCACCGATGTCATCCCTGTCAGCATTTGTAGCGACCTGGCGAATATTCACTGCTGACTGTTGATCAGTTAGATAAAAGGCCAGTAACGTCCGCAATAATAATTATCTATAACATTATCATTACCACGAACAAATGAAAACTGTCCCTTCAAAAATAGATATTATAAGGCCAAGCAATGACATACACTCGGGTGTATTTATGACTGTTGCAGGTGCGATTTTGCAGCTAAGAGAAAAAAAAACAGGTACAAGCGGACAAGTATGATCATCGATCATGCCCATCCGTCGATGCGCAATCGTCCGGGTACATCATGCAAAGTTTTATGTCGATCGTAGGCCTATTTGAATGGCCAACACCTTGGGCCTTTTTGGAAGAGCGTCGCCCCTAAGAACAACTAGAAAATCTCTTCAGGAGAGTATTTTACAAAGGAAACAATTACAAGCGAAGAAACACGATAAATTCATTTGGTCCGTTAAAAAAATAGTTTTCATATATAACAGGGAACCAGTCTCACAAATCACTGGGAGCCATTTCAAACCGAATGGGTAGCAAGTCAGACTGCGAATGAGAAAAACAATACGCCTAACTTGACTGCCGTATCAGTTGTATCATTTGGCAAATGTGATGTTGGGTTGACTATATAAAAAGGGAGTTTGTTAAATTTCCATCTACAGTGTCAACACACCAAGGTGATGTCATAACTATAGATAAAATGTGACTTTGCCACCTCGTGTATACATTAAGATTTGGTGAAGGCGGGGTGTGTATTAAAAACAATAACTCACGGTGAATATACACAAAACACCTGCTTTATAATGAATAGTATACTGGTCTTGTGTCTGTGTTTAAGGTATATTCACCTGTAACTCATGTTGAAATACAGTACACGAAACATGACTCCCCCCCCCCCCATGTTTTGTAATATTTAGCGCATTGGTGTAATGGATATTTAGCCACGAGAACGTAGCTAAAAACCTTGAGATATACTGATGTTTTTGTTTTTTTATATAGTGGATATTCAGCAATATCTATGGTGATATACATAATATAACCCATGCCTTGTCGTGTGTGTATTACATGTATATATTTAGCAATAACCCACAGTGAATACACATCACGGATGCTTTTGAATACACAATGCTTATAAGTCTGTATTATTCAGGCCAATATAATGGATTTTCCAAGCTCGGTTTCTTGTTGTTTTTGTATATCGTAAGTTCGTGACAAATTATATAGTAAAAGTAATAAGGTTGTAGCACTATTTATTTGGAACGGGGCACATGTATTGTACTTTACTACAAGTGTCACAATAATATACTACAATATTATGCAGAACAAAAATATGTACACCTCAAAATAAAAGGTGTTTAGAAGAAAATATCATAGTCATTTAAAGATTCCAAATTGATTATACATGCGTAGGTGATTTTCTAGAAAATAAAAAATATCCAATAAAGAAAATTACTCACCCGTACGAAGAAATAAATTATTTCCAAATTGGCCGAGGGCAACAGGTGCGAATACTCCCGCAAAAGCACCTAATCTTCGCTTGAAGTCTTGGGATGTGTTTGTTTCAGGGTCATACGATTTGGCCAATGTGCCACAGAATATGGACATAAGACGTCTTAGCCATTTTTCATGTGGCAACAGCGGCAGGTTTTCATTCGAATTTTCTTTCTGAAGCTCGACACTCTCTAGCTGAATACAACTATCACTTTTTGATACTCTAGCGGAAGAGATGGCCGATGACGGCATCGATTCCCGTCGGATGGAGCAAAAACTACTGTATCGATTCATTGTCACTCGGTATAATTATAAAACGCTTTCTGGCAAATCACTTCCAAATTCACTTCACTTTTAAATGGCGTTTGCAAATAGTACAACAAACAACCTTATCAAACTGCTTGAAGTACAATTTCCCTCGATCGACATAAACACTGCAAATACCAGCACGATAAGCCAACTAAATTATTCCACACTAAAATGTATCGTCTGCATTCACGTTTTCAAGCAGTTGTTTTCACAAGCGCGAGAGCAGCTAGTCACTCTCACGTTGAGCTAAGGTCTTATTTCATGTAAATAATTCCCCTTTCATAAATGAAACGAAGCAAATCTCACACCTGAAATTTTTATGAATCAGTGTTATGCGTTAAAACATAAGACGTGTTGAATGACCGCCTGTAACCTGTCAATCAGTCAGCTGTCAATCAGCCGGAGGGACCGGTTATTGTTCTGTACTAGGAAAGCAATACATTTCTATAGGATTTATTATAATCGAGAAAATACATATACGATACTTATTTTTATTGTTTATGACTAGCAATATAAAATCTGACACGCATGACATATTTCTGTCACTGACTTTATGTAGGAAAATATATAGATGATATATTATGTCATTAGTCAATATATGGCAGCTTTCATATTAAGTATTGATATTTTACTTTGATTAAATCAAGGTCTGTTTTCATATTATTTCGTGACTACTTTATTCCTTGATTAGTATATATTATCTTAAAACTGCGGTACAGACAAAATTCCAGACTAAAATACAAATTAGACTTCCTGCAGACTATACATTAAAATGTCGCTCGCCTTTTCGAAAACCAATGGTGCAAAAATAAAAATCGACGAACTATGACGCAAGTTATATTTCTGTCTAAAGTTCCAATTACATACTATTAATTTCCTACTATCCTTGCATGGAAACGATGGAATCTAACCTATAAGTTTTCGATTTACTCGGCAATATTTCTACTCCAAATACACATTTGCACCCCTAAATTTTGTTAAATTGAAATGGTAAAAAGTCGTTTTTTTTCATTATAATATATGCATTTAAAACAGAGAAATCACGAATAGGAGCAAATAAAATATAGTACAATTTAAAGGAGCTAAATCGCTACTATTTGTGACCTATAAATTTACCCAAATGGGTAGCAACGCATATAATAATGAAATCTGATTGTCTGTGAACTGATTTACATTCAATTGTTTCCGATCTGACTCTGGGTCGTATCTAGCGGGGTTACAGGGGGTATATTGCATGCACCCCCAGTACTATATAAGGATTCCCGAGAAATGGTGCCCCCCCCCTAACAATTTGACAACCTCTCAATTATAAAATAATACCCTAGATTATGTTATCATCACACAGTGATGCTCTTAAGGCACTGACCAGTCGGTTGGTTTTATTAAGGGCACCCACACGCCAGTGGGTTCGTTTGCCCTGATCCAAACTTCCTTATATCACTTATGACTGTGGCGCCCACCATTCTCTTGCACCCCCACTTTTAAAATCCTTCATACGGCCTTGTTTTGACTCTAATTTCAAATCAGTTATGCCAATCGAAATACGGCATGAGTCTCAACCAAATAGAAATTTCTATTGTCTGGTTATTCCAGTCTATTGCGCATGCTCTCCAGAATAGTGATGGCGACACCATTTGACATCAGTTGTGGAATATGTCTAGCATCGTTCTTTCTGGTCACTTGTTACAAATGACACTGAAACGCACCATGGTACACGATTCGTGTACCAATGGTAAAATGTTTATTTTGTCGTAAACATTGGCTATCAGAAGTCTACATTTCCAAGGTAAGATAACAACATCAAAGTTGATTTGAATTGACAAATAATTCGTGTTTTCAACGTGTAAAACTTTGGATGATATTGAGTAAGAGACATAGCTACTTTAATGTAATTTCTCCGGAGTCTATTTATCAGCTCAATAAAAATATATAAAATAACATCATTTGATACAACTTTTTTTACTTGAGCTTGTGTATCATTTTATATTTAAGGCATGATAATGTGTATAATAACTCGTATAAATTAATAGTTACTTTTCCTTTATATAAAATTTGATGTTATACATAGAAAATTATGCTTATGTAAATTACCCCATTACAGAGTATAAGGAGCACGTATATCGCATTTGAATGGGTCGGGGGCAAATATAAGGGTTACACGAGTACATTGATAAAAGTAGGAATAAAATAAGCCCATTTACTGCAGTCTCTGACAATTTCAAATCAAAATATTGAGAAATCCAGATGGTTGGTCGGATGTTTTTAAACAGAAAATTATTTATTTCAAATCTCTGCATGCTCCACGGTTAGAAATTCATATAGTGTCAGATATTATTGTTGTTCAGTAAATTTCAATCAAATTATTGTTTGTAGTGCATTTATTAAAACAACATTAAACATGTAAATAACTTTGGGCTCAGTGATAATATTATTTAGTGGTGTAGGCACGGGGATCTACAGGGGATAGGCGGTGAGAGAAGGTGTCCGTGACCAAAGGAATAGACCTACTTCAGGCGGGTACGTCACTCGGGATTAAATTGGGATTAATAACCCAAGATTGGAGAAGATCAAATCCAGACTGTTCTCTTGCAGTAATTTGAAATCGCCCATTTACAGTACGGTGGTTTCGCTTTGAGTGTGCATAACTGTATGGATATTTGGGGAATATAAATATACACTACATGTCCGGAGCGGCTCCAGGGGGGGGGGGCACCCTGCTCAGCTACATAAAAATGAATGCCCTGCATCGATGAAATTGAATCACAATGTGATCTTACATCATTACTAAAATTGACGTCAAACAGGATGTTGGATTTCTCTCGTTTAAAAGCACGATGTGTATGTACACTGTTAAAATATTTACAGTTATAAGTATTGTAAAAATACAGTGCAGGATTTGTAATATCACATGGTTTCTTTACTTATATTTAAAACGATGTAGGTGCATATGAAACCAAGGCTTATGTAAGATTACATCAAACTTAATGTAGTTATAGAACCATATGTCAGTTTACACCATGTGAGCAGGGGCGTAAATGTGGGGGGGGGGGGGTACACCTCCCACCCCCCAGGAAAAAAAATAGACGGTCGCAAAATCAGTGCAGTCGATCGCAAAATAGGAACAGTCGGTATCAAAATAAATGCTCACTGCATACGTCACGCTACTCACGCAAAACTTTAGTGTACCCTTGTCAACTTGTCATGTTTGAAAAGATGTTGTGTTTCGTTCTTATTCTGTTGTGAGTATGTATGGTCTAAAAACAAAATTTCACGCATGGAGAAAAAGTAGTCGGTCTCAAAATAAGTGCAGTCACTGCAGTCGGTCTAAAAAACAATGTAAGAATAGATCCCAAATACTATGTATTTGCGTGAATCCATGAGCCTAAATTGCATACGTCACACAAAACTATAGTATAAATAAACCATGTCTGCTTGTCATTCTGTTTCTGTTGTGAGTATATTGTTCCATTTGCCATGACATTGATTCAAATTTTCAAAATTTAAAAGCTCTGTTACATATCTGTTACATTGTTTTCGCTCCTGCGGCGCTCGATTCCATTATAACACCATTCTTCTACTTGGTTACATATTATCTGATTCCATTATAACACAATTCTTCTACACGGTTACATATCTGAAATTTTTTCTCGCGCCTGTGAGACTATGAAATAACATGAAATGTTAAAATACAGCTGAGACGATGGCAGTATTTCTGCCAGTTAAAAAAAGGTAAAAAATACATGATAATTCTAACAGTGTACTACGTAATTTAGAGACGATGATGGCATCATGCAACTGTCATCAGACATATTTCCTTTACAGCAATCTGGCAAACCACCTCCTGCAAAAAATCCCTAGATCCGCCCATGCATGTTTATATGTAAGTCAAGGAATTCTCCCTATAATATCTATATAATCAATAGAAAACATCGTCTGCTATACTATATAGCTACTGTGCATGAGCGTGAATCATTCGCGTTGACGTAACGAAACACACTGATCAGAAGTGAATATTCGCTATATAGGGAGCTACATCCAGTATTAGAAGACTTTCGTAATTTTCTGTGGTACCATGGACCGTAACATGTTTCAATACAAATATTTTGAGATTTTCTTATTCAGTTCAAACATTGTATGATGTTGAACATTTTGTTCGCCTATACTGGATATGATAGGGTTAATGCATGTTTTAAAAAGCAACAATTTGCAATTATAATGCTGTAGCTTCAGGAATAAACGTATGCCGATAACGAGCAATACACGCCATTTCGCAAGAGTTGTGCGGATAACAAGTAAGAATCGATAGTTTGAGGCGGTGGTGGTGGTGTGGGGGGGTAGTAACTGGGGGTGGGGTGGGTGCTGAATGCATCATGCAACCAATACTTCGAACTTATTCGAGATCCTTTTGACCTTTGTTCCATATAAATTATTTCATCTAAATCAGCCCCTATAAATATTGTCCGATGTAAACCGTTAAGCAAATTCCTGTTGTTCGAACACAAGTATTCGCGTATATCTCTAAACTTATACCATACCGTATACCCCTAATGGCACCGTATACCCCTATGAGCATTGATTTCTCGTCTCCTTATTGGAATAAGCCGGCTTGATCTTCACGCCATCATGTTTCACGTCTCCGCAAGTAAAAACCAAGCCAGGGTTTCTTCTTCTTCTGAATCCATTCTGTCCGCATATGAATGGGGGTACCAAAATCGGAAATCGGTCGGGAAAATAACTGAGCAGGCTACGTATAGTATATGCCGTCAGTTTAAACCGCCATGCCCGTATACCGTATACCGAATAGCGTACACCGTATATGGTGAAGATCAGGCTTTGAGTCGGTTTATTCCAATACACAAAGGGGGGGGGGGTAACTGGAAATCACTGTTCAGGAGAATCTAGAATAGTTTTCCATGCCTATAGATATTTCATCAGTGTTCAGAACTACTGATACGAACTTTTTACAACACAAGTGGCCATTTTCTACTCATCACGTAGAATTTACTCCTTCCTGAAGCAAGTATACATAAAGAAAAACCGAACATGCACGATACCATATATACGCGTATAGCGTGCACATATACGCGTTTCGTCCGATATAATACGCTAAGCAAATTCCTGTTGTTTGAACACAAACCGATTTTGGTACCATATTTAAGGCTCAAATCTGAACAGAATGGAACCATGAGAGGAAACTCTGGCTTGGTTTCTAATTACGGAGGTGTAAGGTATGGTGACGTAAAGGTCAGGCTTTGAGTCGGTTCATTCCACTGTTCATGAGATTCTAAAATAGACTACTATAATTATGCCTGGGATATATAGTTCATCAACGTTCAGAACGTTTTGTTCAAACTTTTTACAACACAAATGACCCATTTTCTACTCATCTCATTCAATTTAGAGGTATACGCCACAAAAAGAACGGACATGCACGATACCATGTATACGCGTATAGCGTGCCCCTAAACGCGTATAAGACCGAAGTAAACCGCTAAGCAAATTCCAGTTGTTCCTACACAAGTATTCGCGTATACCTCTAAACGTATACCGAATACCGTATACCGCTATCACAGAAGTTTTATTTTAATCCCTGTAATATAGAGTCAAAGAGTAGTAAAAAGTTTTATTTTAATCCCTTCAAGTGCCTGTGACCCCTAGTATACGGTATCGGTATACGGTATCGATATACGGTATACGGGCACGGCGGTTTACACGGCATATACTATTTTCCCTACCGATTTTGGTACCGTCATTAAGGCTCATTCAAATCTGAACAGAATGGAATCAGAAGGGGGGGGGGCGCTGGTTTGTTTTCTACATGCGGAGGCGTAAAGTATGTTGGCGTGAAAGTCAGGCTTTGAGTTTGTTCATTCCGACGGGGGGGGGGGGAGTTAACTGTAAATCACTGTTCATGAGATTCTAAAATAGTCTACCATGCCTGCAATCAGATTGCCATGCCTGAGATATATATGCCCATCAATGTTCAGAACGTTTGATTCCAACTTTTTACAACACAAATGTCCCATTTTCTACTCATCTCATTCAATTTAGAGGTATACGCCACTAAAAGAACGAACATGCACGATACCATGTATACGCGAATAGACCGATGTAAACCGCTAAGCAAATTCCTACTGTTCGAACACAGGTATTCGTGTACACCTCTAAACGTATACCGAATACCGTATACCCCTATGTAACAGCAGCCTTGTGAAAACATTAAAATCGATTGTTTGTCTCGTGATCCAAAACACTGTATAAATTAGAAATGAAATGAAATGGGTTTTAACGTCCTACTGTTCTGCTGCTAAACGGGGCTTATGAAGATGGACATATCATGTGCTATGGGGAAAATTTAGTCCGGGCAGCGGCGCTACGGCCTACTCTTACATTGAATTCCAACTGCTAAGGGATCTTTTGCGTGCACGCCAATGTGTACACGGGACCTCGGTTACCCGCCCCACCGAACGACTGTGACAGCTGTCCTTGTCAGACGCTCCGCCCTGCATTAATGTGTCGACAAGGGGAAACCAATTTAACATTAGTGTCTAGTTATCAGGTGGGTGTAAAATATTACGATAACTTGCAACTGACTGATAACGTAACATGTACCATGCGGTCATGGGTTTAGTATTTAATTTAGTCAAGCGACATTACGTCAATATTACAAATCAAACAGTAAAGCCATTCGAGAATATTCAGCAATAACTCACCCGAATACACATAACCTATGGCCAAAGCATGTTTAATTATTTACCGCATTGGTCTTGTGTGTATTACAACTATATTCAGCAATAACTCACGGTTAATATACACATAACCAATTTTGCACAGTGGTCTCTGATGTGTTTTACGTATATTTATCTATATAACTCACGGTGAACCCACACATAACCCATGTTCGTTATTACTAGTTGTGTGAATACATGGTCCATGGCATTACTAAGAATTAAGAAGCTTAATATAAAGGTCGATAAAACTTCTTGGGCCTTACGATCGCATTATAAAGGTAAACATATCCACGTGCATTTCTAAAATTAGCACGATGGCATGCGCAGTTCGTATTTATGACCCTTTAACCCCGTAATGTTTCGCCAAAGAGTTCACTGTATATTTGTAAATATCTTATCATTTTATGATAGTTATGACCCCATTTCTATCTTAATAGAAATCAATTGTTACTATTTATTTAGTTTCCATAATATTGTTTATCGCTGTCTATCGGTACTAAGAATCTTGGTGGCGTAGTCGAATGAGCCGTTTACCAGAGCGTTCAGTGTTAACCGTAAGAGAAGACAACTCTGTTTAGGAGGAGATTGTACCGGAACATTAACTTCAAAGTGACCTACTTTGGCGGCCAATTTGAATTTGTGTTATGAATTAGCAAGAGTACGAAATCAACCTGTAGCAGGAACAGCTAATGCAAGTTATTATATACAGTATATTTTGTAAAACTCAAAGGACCAGAAATAATAATAAAAGTAGTGTTTATTGGTTATTCTGGTTTGGGCAAACGTTCCGTTGCTAGCCTAGTAGTTTAAGTTTTATTCATCGATTCTATTTCTAATGTCAATGACACATTTAATTTAAATGAAGTATAGGCCCTATTAGGAACATTTGAAGCCACAATAGATTCAACTTTTGACAACAAAAATGGATGCTAATGCAATTAAAATGATACAAACAATGGCAAGTGATTCTAGGAAACGTTTACTAATAATAAAGGATAGTACATGTATGAGTGGACTTGTATCATTGTTATCTAATACTGACGAAGACACCATTTCTGTAGTCTTGGAGACATTGATGATGCTAGGTAAATCAGCAGAAGAAATTAAATGGTTAGGATATACTCCAGGTCTAATCAAATCACTGAAGACTATTATGAAGAGTTCAGAAGAGAAGAACAGTGTGAGAGTTAAAGCAGAAGAATTCTATAGTGTATTATGTAATGGTCGTAAAGAGACCAGAACTCCATTAAGAGATTCCAGCAATAGGAAATATAATGACAAAGATGATAAGAATTCTTTCAAAAATAAGAATTCACCTGGATATCATGCAAAAGCAATTGTACTATTGATTAAAGGGATAACAAATAAGTGTGATGCTGATTTATGTATAAAATTACTAATTGAAGTGAAAGGTGTTATTAGTATAACATTTGATATGGAGAGTAAAAGATGTATTGTGAGAACAAAGTCTAGTGTTAAGCCAGAGACATTGGTAAAAGCTATTTCCAACTCCCAGACATTTATTGCTCAACAAGTGATCAAACATGAAAATGGTAAAGAGACATTACAATCCTTTGGTATGGTACAACCTAGTGCAGAAAAAGAAAACTTAAGTGAACCAGAATATTTACCTGACGATGTTGATAGTCCAGTTGCTTCCAGTAAGGCAGTAGCTAGGGGAGGTACTTACCCCAAACAAGAAAATAGCTGGTTTAGTGCAGCAGCTTCATTTTTATCAAATTCTTTTTATTGGTAAAATTTGCATCTTTATCTTTTGTATACTATAAGTATAGTGTTATAATTTAGTTGTGTCATCCAACTGCTATAAATTGTATGAAGGATTATTATTCTATTATTAATAGGAATCTTATTTCATTTAAATCACAATTTTTGGAAAATTAATTCATGCTTAATCCACGCAAAAATGTATAAATGAATATCAGAATTTCTGCACCAACCTAGCTAATATAAAGACGCACATACGCCGAACAGTGTGCTATACTACGAGATCAATTTTGCTCAAACAGCAATTTAATTCCAAATATCAAGGGTTCTTTTATATGTGCATGCCTAATGCTAATATAGTACAAGGGACCTCGGTTTGTCATCCCATACGAACCTACTAGATGATGTTCCCTGTCAGGCCCTCAGTTCTGCACCACCAACAAGGGTAAATAAACATTTTACCATTGGTACACGAATCGTGTACCATCATGCGTTTCAGGCCCATTTTTACCAAAAAACTTGAAGAACAAGGTTACACAATAGACATACTTATTCCACAAGTCATGTCTTACGGTGACCCTGGGCCATATTCTTATCTGAAGAGCATGCACAGTAAATACTGTGTAGACTGGAATAAACAGATTACCATTTGATTGAGACTTCTGGCGAATTTCACCGAACATAACAGATTTGAAATTTGAGTAAAACTGGAAACGACTTAAATAACTAGAAACGACTGAATGTAAATCAGTTTGTATGAATTCACATTACATTATTTTTATTATATGCATTGTGACCCATTTGTGTCAATTCCTAGGTCCCAAATATTAGAGATTTAGATCTTTACGCCCTACATGTTTTGCATATTTTTCATTAATTTCGAAATTTTGAACGTCATTTCATTCTTCTAATTTGGTTATTAAATATTTATCAAATGGCATGTTCATAAAAAAAAAAGAATAGAAAATAAAAAAAAGGTACCGGTAATACAGATTTATATACTATAGTTTTTGTTGAAAAGTGTGATGTGGTATTAGATACAGTATTCCAATTTACTGATTTTGTTTAACTCCCACATTATTTTATTACCTATTTAATTCTGTGAAGTTCCTCTTACAACATCAATCAAATGTCCTTTTGTAAATCTTTATTTGGTTTGTACAAATGTTTATTTTTGTATCCTCTTCCATTTCACAACAGTACTAACAAACCGGTATGTATATATCTTAAAACAAAAGGCAGACATATGATGGATTAAATTTCAAAAATGAATAATTTGTATTACATTTAAAGCCTTTACATGCAAGAATAAAATTTGGTAATTTTACCCAAGACATTGTGTTACAGAGTTGGATTTTTTAAGTGTTGAGTATACCAAAGCCGTGATCCCCCAGTTCTTACACTTTGATTATCAAAAGGTATAAATGAAAGGGAAGCATCCCAATACTTTTCATTGTCCATAATAAAATACAATTATTTTTTATATCATGGTCAGGCAAATTCCAGATATCAAGCATTCTTTTGGGTATGGTGCACAGGCTGATCTGAGTTTTTTGTCCTATCCGAACATTTTACTTGCCGACCCTGCAGATGCTACAGCTAACAAGAGGGAAAAAGGCTAGAAAAATTTATGTTCTCTAATGACTAACCACACAAGGATTCTGACCACAGAATACTCTAGAGCACTGAGAGTCTGATTCCCTAGTTGCTCACTACTGTGTCCCAAAAATATTTGAATCTACTGGTATCTGTCATGTTGGTGCTTAAGAAAGTTTAAATTATAGTGCATATTACAATATATATATTGTGTTCGGTTTTCTTTTTGGTGTATGACAAGAAAATTTGTATTAGGGGAATTAAAGAAAACAGTACATAAAAAAAGGCAAGCAATTGAGGCAATGTACATTTTACAGTTATGTTATTGGTAAAGATATACAGGGTACATATATATGCATGACTTATTGGAAGAAGGGAAAACATTGGTCTGCTGAAGACAAATTTGAGTTATTCTAATAACATGTGGTCTGATTTCTAATTTTCATGGACATGAATTGTATACATATTAACATACAACATATTATATTATATATTCTAAAACGTAAAATTTGATTTAAAAAATCCTAATTCAATAACAAAATACAATAACATGCAGTTGCCAAGCAAACTACACCCACATTTTGCAAGGGATGGACAGAAAACAAGCTACAAAAAGTGATTTTCCATATAATCAAATCAAAATCAGATAAAAATTCTGACCTCTAGTGGTTCAACAACCATGGTATTACTTTTACACTATTTGCATACAAAGGATCGGCCATTTTGTCAGTTTTGGTCTGATTTTCACAAAATTTGGAGTAGGACTCAATCATTATGAGGTTGTAACAATGATATATTTAAACAATTTTTAAAATTGGATAAAAATTGTGACCTCTAGAGTGACAAAGGTGAAGACAATCTACGTCCACATTAAAATGTAGTCCACATTAAAATGTAGGCGTATAAATATACATTATAACCCCATTGGTCCCTGTAATGATCCTTCTCTACATTAAGTTTTCTGTTTAGTATACTCTGATGGCTAGCATCAGGTTACTCCCTGATCAATAATATAAAAAAAATGTATTGTAAGGTGTTTTATGAAAATAGATTGATATATATATATATATTATTCAAAATTTTGTAATTCATAGTAAAAAATAAAAACTGGAATTTGGGTAAATCTGATTTCAAAGCACCTCATAAATATATAAAACATGCTATTCTTTGAAAAAATAATTATACATGCTAGACTAATTGTAGAAAATGTATACAGTGTGTTGAAATGTTAATGTACAATTATTCTTGTTATTTTTCTTAATCCTTTCCTGCTTAATGTTTCTGATTGGCATTTGAGGGATTACTAATCCCTTGCAAACTATATATTGTGAAAATTGAATCTCTAAAAGAAATATTAGTCCAAAATGGTTCAATTTCATTCACTGTTTACAAGTTGAAAAAGACTTGATGAACTATAAATGCATCAACATTCAACATCCTCTGCAAATTGCGTCAAAACAAGTCCGCATCACCTATACCAGTAATCTTCACTAAAATCTCTTTAATTTGGTTGAATCCACACCTGGAGATTATTTAGCGTTCATATTTTGACTTTGTTTTGGTAATTAAATTTTAAATACCGGTAATCAATTTCAGTATATTATTTGAGCATGGTTTAAGCTGATGTGAGTACATTTTAAATGGTATTAGCTGTGATTCATTAAATTGTGTGCCCAAAATAATGATCAGCAGCTTTAATTCAAATAGCTTTGTAAAGCTCAAATGAAATAATTTAAAAATCATTGAAATATTGATACATAATTTAATTGTTTCACCTTATATTTAATCAAAAAAACGTCTTGTTTAACAGTTCCACTCAATTAAGGCATGGAATAGCTCTTTAGATATAGTTTTAACAATTATCACATGATGTATAGTGTGAAATTTACAATACATGAGTAAAAATATATATATTTACATAAAAGTTACTATGTACAAAGTAACAAAATACTGTTAAGATCACATTCATAGTAATATTATTAACAAATAAAATATTAACAATTAATATCAGATTAACAACACAGTTTGATTTGCTATTATTAACCAAAACAGTAATAATTAGCTTGAGCACTCAAGCAAATATCTTCATTAATAAATAGACATTAACCTGTTAAAGATGCATTATATTGAAAATTTCAGTCAAATTACTTTATTTTTTTCTGAGCAAAGCCGTGAATATTTAAAGTTTTGACAGGGTAGTATGGAATGCTACGATAATAAACAAGTCATGATTATTGATTTCATTGTTTAATTATTAAATAGCAAAGATATTCTAATCCATTAAAAATACAAGCCATCCAATAGCCTAGAGAGTTGATTATGGGCTTGTCATGTGAATAAATGTCTAAATAATACTGGTACTTTAAATAACATCTTACATAATGCATCTTTAGTTAATGAAAATAAGTCTGGCCATAAATTACATCTTAGCAAAGTTGTTTAAAACTTAAAAGGAGCATTACACTATAAACCTCATAATGCCTCATTCGGCATTTTTGTCCAAACGTGGTAAAATTTTTGCCACAATTTTGCCACGTTGTAAACGAGGTAAAAAAAGTGCCTCAGTTGTCTGGAGTTCCAAAACCTGTTTTTTTTTTAAATTGCCTTGTTTTTGGGACAAGGTATTTTTTTTACCTCGTTTACAACATGGCAAAATCGTGGCAAAAACTTTTACCACGTTTGGACAAAAAGGCTGAACAAGGCATTTTGAGGTTTATAGTGTTAATGGAGGGATACAATTTTATTTTGATATTGAACAATTCTTGATACATCTAACTATTTTTGTTCATCTAGACGGAGAGTTTTAACACCTTCAACTACTGTCTCTTTATTGAGCGATTCGCTATGTGATTCATCTTCAGTATGATAAGTACCGGCATATGATTCATTAGAAATACTTCTAGACAATTCATTTAATACATCTTCTTTACTTTTAAATGTAGATGTTGATCCTTTTGATTCTTCAGTGGTTGGTTCCTTAGTCCCTGGCACTGAATGTCCTTGTTCAGAAATTGATGCTAGGCTTTCTGAGTTAATATTTTGAACTGTGGTGCTTCTTGAAACTGGGGCACTCTGTGACTGTGATTTGGGATCCGGTAAAAGATGCTTGCTGCTGCTGCTAGGTGTAACAGGAGCACTCTGAGTTTTTTTCGGCATACTTATTTCATCTCTTGTTCGAACACCTACAGCTTTCATAATGGTTGTCAGCTGATTCTGATAGTCCATGTGGCCATTCACCTAAAATTTGGGAAAATATTTTTTTATCTGTTAAACAATTTTCCTATCAGCATTTCTGCTGGATTAAACATTAATTTTGTTACATGCAGTGTTCAAAACAATGAATTTATGTGAGAGAGAGTGAGAAATGGCATATTATGTAAACTCAACAAACTAATTAATTTCGAGAATAACATGGTATAATTTTATTTCAATAATTCATTTGCGCAGTGGAGGGAAACTGGTGGGCCCAGAGAAAAACCAATGGGGTTAGGCAGGCAACCATACACACAAGTATGAGATTGAAAGCATGCCACTTGACCCAACAGCAGACCTTATGGTCTAAAGTGCACATTAGGTTGCGCGGCCACCAACCGCTTCACAGTATATTGTTGTAACAAATTCTTACCACATCACTCAGATCTATATTGTGCATTCTTCGATTCTCCCACTTCACTGGACGAAGTCCAGCTATTCGAAGCTGTACTGATGAAGTTCTGTATAGAAACTTGAGCAGCCAATCTCCCCTAATAAATATAAAACATTCACATTATTTAAAAACTATGACATAAAGAGTATGGGCATTATGCAAGTCCTCCCATCCAGCCGTCAAGATTTTGTATCAGATCAGATATAAAAAAAATAATAATTTGCTCTGACTGATTGCTTTCACAATAATTCACAAACAGGGTTATAGCAATAATTATCTCTTCTTAAAAAAATTTCTGTCAGGGGATTTTATCTAACCATATGGAACAATCCTATGGTTTCCAGTGAGGTTTATCAAGTTGCTGTCATAAAAGGATGATTTCTGCCCCAAATGTACAGCAGATAAAAAGGGAGAGAAAATAGAACATCAGAAATAACTGATGCTTTGTTAGAACTATGGGGTAAAAAGTGAAGAGTTTCCGAAAAATCTTTAAGCGCCTCAGCTATAAAACGCCTTTGTGTAATAGAATAATAATTTTTAAATGGTCCCTTTAAAGCTATAAATGCTCCAACTGTAATTTTACAGAATTCAAATCCGACCACAAAGGAAATGAAATGAAATGGATATAAAGGAATTTCACTTCAAATTTTGACAATAGGATGATTAATATATTCAAAACAATAAACATGTGGTTACCTGCAATATCCATTAACAATTTTACCAGCTACGACTTTTGTCAAGCCCTGCCAGTATTTAGGATCACCCGATACTGGTGCACCCAGTAATATAACATCTTCTACAATACCCTCACAGCCCTTTCTCTTAGCCAATTCTTCTAAACAAGAGAAGATAACTCTAGCACCCAGACTATAACCAATCAAAGTTACCGGTCTTTTACCCTAGAAAGTAATTTAAAATTGAAATATTGTTAATAGCTACTTTTTTTTCTCTAGTGAAGGATGAAGATACCTTCCCACGTACAAACTGGGTGATTTGATGATATATTTGGACTAAAACCTATTTAAACTAACCTATAAAAAATTTGCTTCAAATCCGTCTCAAAACATTGCATTTGAGAGGGAATGCACCTGCTATAAAAAATCCAATAAAAGAAGTCAGGTTTGTGTCACGTGACATGGCTGAGGCAGTACCTAGAAAAGTGTGCAAAGCCAGAAGACAATTCATTGCATATACAAGACAATATTGTCTTTAATCGCTGTGAAATGACTCATTAATTGACTAATTTTAAAAGGGAAAAAACTGTCATAATCAACTTAAACGCTAATAAGCTGTAGTACCTGTTCCCTTGACAACAAAACTTCTGCTAATTGTTTACCAGCAGCATTAGATCTGTTTAAACAAACACTCCATGGATTGTCTATAACATTAGCAGCAGATACAAGAGCTGCTGGCCATGCTATAGCTGCTAATAGACCTACAATAAAATCATAAAATTTAATTGTTATGGTTTTTTATGCTTTCATATTTAAAGAATTCACTGTTTACAACACTGTGCTTATTATGTATATAAGTTTCATTTCAGAATATAATTATTGAAATTAATAAATCAGAGAGAGAGTGGGAGAGAGAGAGTCACTTGACTTAGTCATATAACTTATGGTTTAAAGTGCACACATAGGCCATTTAACCACCAAACCAATTCAATGAGATCATGTTTCAAAATCTACGACACAGCAGAAGAACTGAATTTATTTTTTTTAGTCATTAATGGTGTCCAACATACCTGAAAGAACAGTAAATTTTAAGGCTTCTTGTGCTGCCATAGAAACAGCTATACTTGTTATATATTCAAAAGATTTTCCTAGCTCCAACAAATATTTTGATTCCCATTTTAAACTGTATTGTTCCCTTGATTCTGCTAGTGATGGCCAAGGTTGTCGAAAATCTGAAAATGAAAAGAATCATAGAATTTTAACACCTGAATAGTACCTGAAGAGCTATACCGGTAATTAAGAAACAAAGAAACAATCAACCTGTTTCAAAAATGATCACTGGTTTGTTGTTTTTCTTGTAAATTGCAATAAACAGATCAAATTTGGTGAAAAAATCAGTCTACACATTTAGTTTATCAGCAGTTTATTTCAGTTTTAGATCAATGGAAAATGGTTTTTGAATCGTTTGAACTCTATACGTTAATTATAATTTCAGATATTCCCACAAAGTTTTTAAAAAATCCATCAAGAACTTTGTCCTGTATAATGTTATAAGTTTTAAAAGTTAAAATATGATCAAAAAGATAATTATGTAAACGATTTTAAGTTTGAAGATACCGTCCCAGAAAACTATTTATCAGGTGGTTATTTCCAACAAAAGAATGGCATTTTTGATATGGAAAGATGAAATATCCAATATTACTGGAAAAAAACTAGATCCCCTGAAAAATACTCATGGTGCGCATACAGGACAAAAATGTATGGGTTTCCCTAATCGACAGCTCGACGATTAGGAATGTCAAAGGTTGCCTGCAGAGATAAACTTTATGAAGAGTTAGACGTACAACACTTTCTGAGATAAAAATCACGGAAAAAGATGCGGGGATTGGAAATCCGAGAATTCAATTAGCCTTCGATATTTGTAATAAATAGTCAGAGATTAAAGACAACATCGTTTTGTGTATGCAATGAATTCTCCTCCGACTTTGCACCAAGGGCTAGGTACAGAGAGAAGTAAGTCACGTGACACAAACATGACCTCTTTTGATCAATTTTTTTATAGTAGCGGTATTCCCCTGGCAATTACAATAATTTGAAGTAAAATTATGATAAATTAATTAGTTTGAATATGTTTTTAGTCCAAATATATCATTTAAACACCCATTTTCTATGCAGGAATGTATCTTTAAGATCATTTAATTATGAAATTTGATAGGGTCTCATTAAGTTTATTATCTTTTCATCTAGAACTTTAACACATTCAGAAGATTTCAAAAGTCTGAATGTAAAGTACATCAGGAACCCTTACCTTGTGGAATGGGTACAAAAAGTTGTTGTCGATATGATAGGCAAATAAAAAGGTAGTGCACTGATCAGCTGTAAAATGTCAAAATATGGGTATTTTCATGAAATGCGTTTTTACTCAAAGTTACCTTGAACTTTTGATGTGAGCCAACCAGTAACAGCTATAGTTATATGAAGTTGTTTAGATACACCACTTGTTTGTAAAGCGTGACCACATATTAAAGGTTCAAACATGAATTCTTCTATAGCACCAACTCGTCTTTTCATCTTATGACCTGCAAATAACAATTAATTAACATTGGAAATCATTGACTATCAATAGGATTTTCCTTCTAGATAGTCCAGCCTCTAAATGTTTTCATATAATTCTTCAATATCATCAAAGGCAGTAACTGTTTATAAAAAAACGATTCTTGGTCAAATTGAGTGAACTGATATCCTTAAATCTTACTGTAATTGGCAAAACCTCTGCTACTTAATGGCTTAAAAGTTCTGCCAACATATGATGGTCGAGAATATATTCAAAATATCTGGAGAATACTGGAATTTATTAAGGACTGCATAATCCCATTAATTCAATCTACCGTATAAGTGCGGAAGACAGGTTTATGTTTAAAATAAAGAACTAACTATACCTGCAAGTCCTGCTCCAGCAACACCAAATAAGGAACCAATGACAGCTACACCTGCTGTTGTACCTAGTGCTGCTGCTCCAGCACCACCAATAATAGCACCCGCACCAGCTGCTACAAGTGGAGCTGCTAATCCTCCTGTTAATCCTACAAAAAAAATCCTCATAATCATAAGAACAAAATTCAATAGAAGCAAAATTAAAAGATTGTAAACTTAATCTCTCCTTTTAAGCTTTTATTTCAGGATTTTGTACACCCACATACAACGATAAGAGGCATATTAAATACAAATATATTACGGACTACAGTCAAAGTTATCAACTTACCTATAATAGTTCCTCCACCAATTGTAGCCAAGCCAATGAGAGCATAGCGTTTAAATTTACTGTTTCGTGCTTTCTTTGCTTTTTCCTTTGCTTCATCTCTGAAATAAAAATTTCATTTGTATAAATAGTTTATCAGAACTAAGTGTCTTAAAAAAATGTTATATTAATACATATAGGTCTATAATAAAAATCTTATGCAAGAGCATATAAACGTTTTCTCATGCTTGTGTGGAATTATACATGTAACAATGCCACAGGAATCATAATATTCATAAATATTACACAATATCATTTATTACAATCATATTCTTTGAAAACAGAGAATGCTTTTCAAAATAATTTGTTTTAACATACTCTGACACTTCATACTGTTCAGCTTCTAGTACCTCAGCAAGACTTCCTTCAATTTCCTCCATTGTATCCCATGTAACACGAAGTTGCCATGACACATGTTTAATTAAAACACGAAATCTAGCATCATAGTTGCCTTTCTTGATTGCCATGGTAATGAAGTCTGTCACTAACGGTTCAGCACTTTTGGTTTTAGGAAGGATTTCCTCTTTTAGTAGAATATCTACATATGGATCAGAATCATCAATACCCTGACCATCTAATATAGCTTTTATAGCTTCTTCAACCTATATTTGTAATATAATATAATTAATATCAAAGTGTATTGTATGGTCCCCAAAAGTTATAAATCTGAAATTTGTTTGATCTATGTGGAACTTGCTTGTGTTCATTCAGTTAAAATAATTTAAAGGGTAAGTGTACCTGAGAATATTGTTGTTAGTAATTCGAAAGTTGTTACAGATAGAGGATCTTAAATCATGTGATACTATTTTGCCTTATTTACAAACAGCATTTCAAATGGAGATATCACAACAAATGGATTAAAATCCCAAATTTTCGCAGATTGTCATCTGAAACATAGGGATTTTATTGAATCTAACAGCTTCTAGCCGAATGGAATTAACATTCTACTATTTCTTTGTGTGCCTTTAACATCTTAAAATAAAATATAAATTTAATTATCTATGGTACAGATAATACCATGGCAAAATTGATTTTTAAGTCATGTTAGAATACAAATTTGATCAGTTTATGGTGTGTTTTTTTCAAAGGGTGGATAGAGGGAGCAGAAATTAGATCTATGGCTGATCCTTCCATAATAATTAACATCTCCAACATGTTGCTAATAGACATGACCTAACCCACCAATTTAAGCCAGTTAAAAGAGGCTATTTTCCCAAGCTATGATTTGTGATTAAGACCCCAGGTGATAGCCTCCTCCTGTCATTAATACAAAATTATCCCAACAGATCAATTGCAACTAGATCTTCTAGACACAAAGTCATATCTTTGTCGTAAAGTTGTATGACAAAGTGAGGACTAAAAAACAAAAGGAAATTTAAAAGAAACGAAGAATTGTGTATCTCTACTTCGATTAATTATTTATAACACTATATCAAAGATAAGAATAGAGAATTAGATCTTGACAGATTCGATTCAATATTACCTTCACGTACCTGTTCTGGTTGTTTCATGTATTGTAGAATCATGGACAAAGTATTCTTTTTAAACTCACTAAAAAATAGAACAAAAATTCAATACAATTTAACTGTGTCGTTCTCCCAGTCGTTGCTCAGTAATGACAGATTACCTAGGGCTCAACACAGAACACACTGTGATATACTGGTATTACCGTACCTTGAAGTAAATTTAATTGTTTTGCTAGATATTGTTAATGCTATCATGCACTGTTCTACTGGTATCCAAGTACTGATACAGGAATATACTGGAAAAATCATCCTATTAGCTGACACAAGGTTTCCACAGCCTGCCCGTGGATTGAATGTGTTACAGACACGAGATCTGAAAGTCATCCTGTTACTGTTTATAATTTCTTTTAATAATTTATACAAACTAGTACATGTTGTTTGTTAATGGTAAGACAATGTTCAGTCATCAATTTTTATACCTGATAAATATCTAAAAATAGGTTTTAACTTACTCATTGAAGTCTTCTTCAAATAGCATCTTAAGTGAAATGGCACACAGAGCTCCAAGTGAAAACTGGCCAGCATCTGAGAGCTCCATAAAATGTGGTAAAGCTTCATCTTCTAAAAGTGAAAAAGACATTATTCAACTTTTGGTACAAATTTTGCCTCTACAATTTGAAGATGTAAACAAATGCTTTGATTTTGTGCTCTACTGCCAATGGCGTGAGACAAAATGAATACATGACTGATTATATCTCACATGCCCGAAAACACATTTAATTTTAATACCTTCCGAAAACAGATTGATCATCACACATCTATTGCACATTTAATTACCACAATTTTTAAGACTCAAAGATAAAACTGCCCTTTTAATCAGCTAAAAGCAATTTTGACCGTAGCCATCATAATTATTTTATTTCATTCTGCACTTTGATTAAGAATCAGTCTGACAGATCTTTAAAGTAAATGGATTACATATACATGTAGGCATACTGGTAGCAAGGGAGGCACGTGGCCATGTGGGTAAGGCGCTGGCTCGCTAGCCTGGAGGTCTGGTGTTCGATCCCTGCATTGGCCGAGAAAGTTCATCTCGATTTTCCTCCGTGGTTTCCACTTGTCAGTGATGCAGAACGGAGGGACTGACAAGAACAGCTGTCTAGTTGTACGGATGGGATGGAAAACTGAGGTCCTGTGTACACATTGGCATGCACGTAAAAGATCCCCTGGCAGTTGGAGTTCGATATAAGAGTAGGCCGTAGCACCACTGCCCAGGCAAAATTTCCCTCATAGCACACTGTATGGCGTATGTCCATATTCCATTAGCCCAGGTTAGGGGCAGAAGAGTAGGACGTTAAACCCCATTTCATTTCATTTCATTTCATCTTACTGCAAAGTACTAGACTAGAACAAATGTTGGTGAAATAAACTTAATTCAGTCCAGAGATTAAAAAAGACACCTATTCAACAAATATTAAGATACATTTGGTCTACCGGGGTATATGCTGTCAAAGGTGTGTGGAAAAATTTGAATGATTTAGATTATTTTTTTGAAGGATCTCAATTGCTATTCTTTGGCACCTAGAAATGGATGTAAATGGGTCACAACGCAAATAATAATGTATTATGAAGGATATAAACGGATTTACATTCAATCATTTCTGTTTTTACTGAAATTTCTAATCAGTTATGTTCAGTGAAATACACAAAGTGTTCAGATTGAATGGCAGTCTTTGGCATCTGGTCATTCCAGTCTCTACACTGGTAGTATTTTTCTGTGGGGTATGTTTAGCCTCGTTAACTTTAATTTTAAAGTATTTGTAATTTCAGTTCAGTGGCATTGTGTCTATTCTACTTTCAATTTTTCTTGAAGTTGAGCTACCCTCAGTTACATCGTCTTTCGTACTATAATTCAGTCGCATTGCGACTATTCTACTTTCAGTTTTTCTGAGGGTGACCCGGTTGTGACAAGCCATAGCAGATAGACCATGGTTAGGATAGTTCACACTGTAGGTATGTAGTCGCAACCATAGTCGGCATTCATGTTTGATGTGGTTCCCATTTTTGTGTCTCAATATTTCATTGTTGTGGCACCAGAGAAATTAAATAAGAAGTAGGTAAGTGAAAAGAAGATTAGTTCTTCTATATATGAGTGGTTTGTTTAAAATTATGTTGAATTTCAGTGTTTTGTCGACAAATATATGTTTGTGGCACTATGGAAAAAATGGGAAACTGTGATAGAAATTGTCACAGAATTGATGGCAGATAATCATATTGCTGTTTTTACCACCCTCAGCCTAAATCTATAGGTTTTAATCTTACATACCTGACCCTAACCCTTCCCACGTACCACCAGTAAAAGTGATGGAATGTAAAAGGGAGTCGGAACAAACATGATTGCCCCATAGTCTACATCCAAAGGTTGAACAGACTGTAGTCGCAACCATAGTCTTATATCTCGACCCACGTTTTAAAGTTGGGATATGTTGTTTTTTATCAGGGGATGAGTTGTCTTAGGATGAGTTGCCTTTGGGATGAGTTGTCTGCATATAGGGGTTTCAGATCATGTGACTTTAGTGTGAAATCTGACAGCCAGCGGTTGAAATGTAGCCCACTTCAATCTACTATTTATGTAAATGTATTACTAGCAATTGTATTATAGAAGTTTAATAACAATCTCAATATCTGCAAAGATTCAGGCTCAAAAATTATCGAAATGTAAGTAAAATTACTGTTGGTTTACATGAGACGCTCGCAGGAAAATACCGCTCTGACGTCATGCGACCAGAAATTTTCCATTGCTATGACTCACTTCATTGGTGAATCCGCACCTTAGTTTCCGGTGGATTTTGATAGAGAACCAATCAAACGATAGACAAAATTTTTGTGATTATTTATTGTCTGTGATACCTCGAGATCCGACAATTACAGCCGTAGAAAACGGGATTTATCTGTTTGGATGACTGAAATTTGCTAATTTTCAACTAAATATAGCCTACGTTTTTTGTGGTATCATCTAGATTCTAAATATTTGACATAATATAATATTATCATTAAAATCGATACGATTTTAATAAATCTTAGCTGACAATAACATGCGGATTTCAGTTTTAAAATTGGTACAAGTGATTCTGAAGGGAAAATACCCATTATGACGTCACTCAGATATGACTGAAAAGCACTTATTTTGGTGCAGTAGCACGATTTACTCAAATCCACCCAATTCTACCCAAATCCACCATTATTTCAACTGATATCACAATAATATATATCAATATTTGATAATATAGGCTACCGTTCTTTCTGTCAAATTGTCATTTTTAATTTAAAATCGTAGCGTTTTTGTGTCAGAATAAGATTTCCACATAACTTTGGAAGTTGTTACCAAGGGACATAACTCCTCTAATACACAAATCTAACCAAAACAACCATTTTTTCAACTCATATGCCAATATTTGATATCGATTTTTGATAACCTATCGGACCTATCGTTCCTTTTGCCCAATTGTCATTTAAATTATTGCGTTTTTGTGTCATTGGGAGTGTTAAAAAGAGAAGATTTGGGTATATCACGAGTTATGTCCCTTCCATACGACAACCAAACAAGCAAGAATTCTTGGATTTTAACACAAGAAGACTGTGATTTTAATATACTACCATTCATTTAGCTAAATATGGCATAATTACTTTTAGAAATGACAATTCGGCATTAAGAATGGTATATTATCAAAAATCAACATATTTGTGATATGAGTTGAAATTGTGGTAGATTTGGGTAAATCGTGCTACAAAGTTTTAGTTTTGGTGACATCTCACGCTTTTGATTACATTTTACATTATTGACGTCGATCTCAGATTTTAAAATTCTATAACTTTGAATCTAATTGGAAAAATTTGATGAAATAAAACAATTTGGGTAGCATTTTATGTATATTTTCACAAAATATTTTTAAAAAAAAAATTTCTGTCATTAAAACTTTGACCTGGCCATATGGAAATTTCTGTCATTAAAACTTTGACCTGGCCATATGGAAATTAGTATATCCAGAAGCCATATTAGGTTTGTCAGTCCCAATATAAGCCAAAATGTTAACAGTGAGTTGGTAATCCGAAATACGCTGCAAATCATTTAATTTAATCATTGAATTAAAAAAAAATATTACTCATTTCTTTTACTTCACTCATCTTGTTAAAAAAAATTACGTAGCTGGTGTTTATAAAATGGACTTCCGGGTTAAAGGTTAAACTTTAAGGTCCGTCTAAACTAATAGCTTGGAGTGAGATAATCATACTTCATTACAATCTCCGAATAAAAAGTACATATTTGTAATAATGTAAAGATTTAATTAAATAAAAGTAGGCTATTATTATAATTCAGAAGGCTCAAGCGAATAGAAATGAGGAAATATAAAGAAACTAAAAGATATCAAGTGTCCATGTTAAGTTTTAGAAGCAGCCATTCATCATTGGCCATATGCTACTTCCGGATGAAACCTTCACGCGTGTTGAGAAAAACTGGGAAATCGAATTTAGTTTGCAAAGAACAATACGGCGGGAAACATGGAAAGTTGGGTGTCTGCTGTTGGTGCTCTAAGCGCTGGCTTGGTTGGGTCAGCGCTATTTGTACATAAATACAGGTTACAAGCCTTTTTGTTCTCTCAACATCTTGACCCAAAATATAATAAATATGATTAAATTTATAAAGTAAAGGAATGGGGAGTGGATTTAAAATTTAATCATTTATCTTGTCTCTTCCAAATTAATTAGGGGAATTACGGTGGGCAAGGCGCTGGCTCGCTAGCCTGAAGGGCGGGTGTTCGATCCCAGCATTGGCCGAGAAAGTTCATCTTGATTTTCCGGCATGGTTTGCCCTTGTCTGTGATGCAGAAGGAGGGCCTGACAAGGACAGCTGCCTAGTCGTTCGGATGGGACGAAAAATCTAGGTCCCGTGTACACATTGGCGTGCACGTAAAAGATCCCTTGGCAGTTGGAATTCGATATAAGAGTAGGCCATAGCACCGCTGCCCGGGCAAAATTTCCCTCATAGCACACTGTATGGTGTATGCCTGTCTTCCATTATTAGCACAGGTCAGGTGCAGAAGAGTAGGACGTTAAACCCCATTGTCTTATTGGTGTCTGCCATCACCTCATAATGTGATAGAACTGTTTAAACATGATCTACGATATTTGAAGAAATGGAATTAACACAAAAAAAGAGAAAATAAGAGTTATCCTTCTAGTTCTAATCTATATAATAGACTGAAGTAACAAGTAAACAAGAAAAAATAAGACCAACCTTTTGCATAAAATAGCCAGCGTAAATGACCGTCTTTCATTTTGAACAGTTCACATATTTTACCGAACATAATTCATAAGAATATTATAATAAATTTGTTTATAAATTCAATATAAATCACTTTCTGTATATGTGTACATTCATATTAAGTCTATTTTAGGGTATAAAGCAGTGGTCCTCAACCTTTTTTTGCGAATGGCCCACCGTGGGACACAAGAAAAAATAGCGGCACACCTAGCTAAATATATAGGAAAAATATTTGAATTTTGCAAAATAAAAACATAGCAAGTCATAGATGGCATAAAATCGTAGACACAGACTAGTCATAGAGACATCGACTGACTCAAAACTAGATAAAGAACAACACAGTCAAGAACTTACCAGTAGACTATTCAATTAGGATCATCTGGTTTTTCCCGTTTTCTTAGTGTGCCGTTCAAATTTTCGCGGCACACTTGGGAAGTCACTTAATTTAATAACCAGGTTAATCCTATTGCCTGCTTTCACATTAGTTATTTGATATTATGCTTTTCATTGAAGAAAGTTTGTAAATTATAGTTTTTTTGTCATCGAATCTGTCTTGGTTAGATTATATGAATTTATCATCATAGGGCGTACTTCTTGATTTAGAGATGTGGTCTGGCTTTATTGTCCCCCGCCTTTCGAAGAAAGTTGGGGGACTATTAAAATGGGTTCGTCCGTCTGCCCATCACACTTTTTAGGACACAATAACTCTCTTCCTAATTGAGCTAAAATGTTCAAACTTGGTGTATGTGTTTATTAGGTCAATGCCTTGATGGAGTTCGAAGATGAGCATTTTCCGCTCAAGGTAAGCAGAGATAAGCAATTTGATTGGTTGATGCTTTGGGACACGATAACTTTAGTTCTAATTAAGTGAGAGTGATGAAACTTGGTGTATAGTTTCATTACAGTAATACCTTGACTGACATCAATAATGAGCATTTTCTGCTCAGGGTAAGCAGAGCGATAAGCAATTTGATTTGCCGAGACTTTGGAACACAATAACTCTCCTTCGAATTGAGTTAAAATGTTCAAAATTGGTGTGTATGCTTATTAGGTCAATGCCTTGATGGAGTTCGAAGATGAGCATTTTCCGCTTAGGGTAAGCAGAGATAAGCAATTTGATTGGTTGATACTTAGGGACAAGATAACTTAGGTTCATCTTGATTGATGATTTTTATGCCAATACAATGACTGCATTCTCATTCAGTAATGGATTCGACAGTAACAGTGTATAGAAACGATTGACTCGGACACGAGGGCCCTATCCCTTGGCCAGAGGGGCCCTTTTGTCAAGCGTGGGGCCCTTTTGTCTGCCTTTAGGGTCCCCCTAACTAGGGTACATTTTCATTTTTCTTGTCGGTTTTAGCATTTTTCTTTATAAAACACTTTTGGATGACACTTCGTGTACAGTTTGATTGCTCGATACGTTTGAAAAAAATAAATGTGCGATTAATTAATATGTGTCATCTATTTATTTTGGGATTTCGGCGGGGGACATCAGCCTCACTGTTGGCTTGTTACTTTTCCTTACAGATAGATATGTCTTTGACTGCTTGGAAAACATAGTGATAATAGGAAAAAATATGCTTATATGACAGTAACAGTAATCGGATCGTTCTTTAATATGTATTAGTTTAAAACAATAATTTATTAGCCCAGTTGTAACATACTCTTATAGATTTACTCTTCAATTTCCAACCAGCCAATAAATAGCTTATTATTGATAGCTTATGCTTTTTATTAATGTTGAAAATGATGTTGGCTGCCTAATTTTAACAGAGATGAAATGTCTAAGAGAAAGAAGTTGCTCTGTCAAATATACTCTTCAAAAAAAGAAACGCACAGCCCATTTTTTATCATTGTTTTATTTGAACAAGGTCGCTTTTTCAATAAATCTTACTTGTTTTTAATGCCATTATGTAAGGATAAAAGAAACTCATTATTTGTTTTAAAGGTAGGGTCACTAATTGTGACTGGTCATACTTTTTTCCGAAATTCGTTTTCACTTGATTACACCAGGACACAAGAGTTTAACAACTACGCAAGCTTTTCACATGGAATCTAAATCTAAGGCCTTTAAAATCGCGGCGTTCTCGGTTTCCAAATCGGTTGCACAGGTAAACACTCAACGAACCGAGTGATGTCACATTTGAACGAAGACCAACGCACTTGGTCGGTTACAAGCAAGTGAATCCCAGACAGATGTAGCCAGGCTGCTGAATGTTTCCCCGAGTACCATTTCTCGCCTTTGCGATAGGTACCAACAGAGAAGTTCAACACGTGACCGCCCAATCTCAGGCCAAACAAGAGTGACCCCACCTGCCTTTGATCATCACTTCCGGTTACGTCATTTGTGGAAACAGTTCTCAACAGCGACCTCTATTCCAGCAGCAATTCCTCGACGGCGTAGAATCTAAGACCAGACAGTACGGAAATGCCTACATGTACGTGAAACCAGATTACGAGCCAGACGTTCCATTATAGCTGTTGTTTTGAAATGCGTCGATACCCTCAAATCCGACTTCATTGGGTTCAGACCAGAGGGTATGGCCACAGCAACACTGGAGAACATTTGGGTTCAGCTGCGTGTCACGGTTCCTGTTGCAACGAGGGGATGGTAGAACGGGGGTTTTCGATGACGAAATGTCACATTGCGTTTCTTTTTTGGGAGAGTATATTTTTATTTTGAGAGAAAAGATGAGTTACCATTATTGCATTCATTTGAATACATGCACATGACATTGTATGTCAATCTCCTTATGTTAGTTTCTTGATTAATACGATCTTCATTATTAGCCTGGTTGGGTTACACTTTTGTATATTGTAATTTATTTCCACAAAAATCTTTCTTTGTTCAATTAATGCAACATTGTCTCTATTGTGTTTGTAGATATGGAGATAGAACTGTCAGCTGTTGGTTCTGTAATAATAAAACTGTTGTACCTTATGGTAATGTGAATTGTTTTGATTGCCCACATTGTGAACAATATAATGGTTTTGACAAGGTAAAGTAATAAATTGTGCATATCTTTTTGATACATGTACTTAAATTTGTAATTGTAGATTTCTAAGTTGTATCTGGATGCCCCATTTATGCATAGAGAGGTAAGCAAGATGGATCCTTGGTATTCATGCATTTGGCTCAGTGCAATGGACTACGGAAAGTCACAGATTATATATGTACATGTAGCAATAGAAAATAACACAAAGTATATTTTATCTGAAAGGAATTGAAGTTTTGTGTTGAGACTTTTAATATTGTGAGATTGTGTAAGTTTGTATTGTTTATATTCAGGACGGTGGCTATAATAAAACTATACCAGCACAGTTTTATGAAGACATGAACCATGTAATGAACTGTCAATCCAAAGAATACCTCGGACCTACCTCTACCTTATGTGCAACATGTCAACAAAATCAGCAATTAAAAATACGGCAGCTATCTATATTTGAACCACTAATAGAAGTAAGTTCTCATTTTTAATGGACTGGAAATGAAATAAGACTCTGATTCTCTAAATCAAATCTTAAACACAAATAATGTACAGTATAGTTATTACTTTACTTCGTGTCGCCACTTTTGTGCTCTTGTAATGTCAGTTTCCATTCTCTTCCGTTAGTCATTTACCTGTCTTAAGTCCATAACTAGACCTTGAATTCTGGCTAATTAAATGTGTGAAAATAAGTTTGTTATATTATTGAAAAAAGTGAAGATAGACCAGAAGCTAACTCTAATATTTATGATCAGATGTTTCAATGTGTATAAAATGTAAATGTTTATAGTAACTGTAAACATACATGTTGTGATACATATCTATAATATACAGCTGCTTCCAGCGGTCTACTGATCTGTTTGAATGACATTTCTGGGAATCTTATGTAATAATTAATATGACATAGAGATAATAATGCAGGAACTTAGATTGCATCAAGTATGAGCTGAATATAGACATGGAAATAATAAACATGTAATTAAAATCTAGAGTGTTCCTGAGTAACCCCAGCTATGTGTATCATACCTAAGAATTTTTCAGAAAGTACCGGTATCCGTAAAAAGTCTTTGAAACCCCATGCTTGTTCAACTAAAAGCTACATGTGATAGCTTTGTTTACTTTGACTGCAAATGTTAGTGACATGGAATGAAACTCTGGTCACATTAATAATGCTATATAGTAATTTGTTGTTGTCCCCCGCCTTTCGAAGAAAGTTGGGGGACTATTAAAATGGGTTCGTCCGTCTGTCTGTCTGTCCGTCTGTCCGTCACACTTTTTGGGGCACAATAACTCTCTTCCTAATTGAGCTAGAATGTTCAAACTTGGTGTATGTGTTTATTAGGTCAATGCCTTGATGGAGTTCGAAGATGAGCATTTTCCGCTTAGGGTAAGCAGAGATAAGCAATTTGATTGGTTGATGCTTTGGGACACGATAACTTTAGTTCTAATTAAGTGAGAGTGATGAAACTTGGTGTATAGTTTCATTACAGTAATACCTTGATTAAGTTTGATAATGAGCATTTTCTGCTCAGGGTAAGCAGAGTGATACGCAATTTGATTGGTCGAGACTTTGGAACACAATAACTCTCCTTCTAATTGAGTTAAAATGTTCAAACTTGGTGTATATGCTTATTAGGTCAATGCCTTGATGGAGTTCGAAGATGAGCATTTTCCGCTTAGGGTAAGCAGAGATAAGCAATTTGATTGGTTGATGCTTTGGGACACGATAACTTTAGTTCTAATTAAGTGAGAGTGATGATACTTTGTGTATAGTTTCATTACAGTAATACCTTGACTAAGTTCGATAATGAGCATTTTCTGCTCAGGGTAAGCAGAGCGATACGCAATTTGATTGGTCGAGACTTTGGAACACAATAACTCTCCTTCTAATTGAGTTAAAATGTTCAAACTTGGTGTATAAGCTTATTAGGTCAGTGCCTTGATGGAGTTCGAAGATGAGCATTTTCCGCTTAGGGTAAGCAGAGATAAGCAATTTGATTGGTTGATGCTTTGGGACACGATAACTTTAGTTCTAATTAAGTGAGAGTTATAATACTGATACTTTGTGTATAGTTTCATTACAGTAATACCTTGACTAAGTTTGATAGTGAACATTTTCTGCTCAGGGTAAGCAGAGCGATACGCAATTTGATTGATTGATACTTTGGAACACAATAACTCTCTTTCTAATTGAGTTAAAATGTTCAAACTTGGTGTATATGCTTATTAGGTCAATGCCTTGATGGAGTTCGAAGATGAGCATTTTCCGCTTAGGTTAAGCAGAGATAAGCAATTTGATTGGTTGATACTTCGGGACAAGATAACTTAGGTTCATCTTGATTGATGATTTTTATGCCAATACAATGTCTGCATTCTCATTCAGTAATGGATTCGACAGTAACAGTGTATAGAAACGATTGACTCAGACACGAGGACCCTTTCCCTTGGCCAGAGGGGCCCTTTTGTCATGCGTGGGGGCCCTTTTGTCTGCCTTTAGGATCCCCCTAACTAGGGTACATTTTCATTTTTCTCGTCGTTTTAGCATTTTTCTTTATAAAACACTTTTGGATGACACTTCGTGTACAGTTTGATTGCTCGATACGTTTGAAAAAACTAAATGTGCGATTAATTAATATGTGTCATCTATTTATTTTGGGATTTCGGCGGGGGACATCAGCCTCACTGTTGGCTTGTTTCAATACAAATTTTGATATGTAATTCTTTTCTATAACCTTGTTTATAGGAAAATTATGACATAGAAGTTGAAGAATATAAAACCCAGTTAGAAAGAAATTATAAACTATGTGTAGAGTGTCAAACACGTGTAGACAATGAACTAGCTAAACAGAACAAAACACTTTCTAAAAAACTAATAGGCACGAAATTTAATGAGTGTTCCAATTTAGATGAAACTGTATGCTCAACGGTAAGTATAATATTATATCATTCTTTGAAAATAGCTATCTTTTGTTTTCAAGTACACTTTATATTTCCAAAACACTGTACCGACACCTGTTCTTAGTTATTGGGAATTTCACACTGCTAATAATTGTATTTTATGTTTTGACTATTTAGCAGTAATCTGTGTCTTAAATAATGTTGTATATATTTTAGAGTGGTTTAGAAGAAACAGAAGCCATGAGTCCATTGTGTCAAAGACTATTTACTGTTTGTTCTGGACTAGTGGTGTTTTTATCAGTTATACTAGTGTGTAATATGAGTTTATATGCAGCTGTAATAAGTCGTCATATACCATCATTTATATTAGATGTCGCATATCATACAGTTCAACCACATGCCTTTCCCTTAATAGTTCTTACAACATTCTTAACTTTACTCTCAAAATTGATAATAGGTAAAAATAGGTAAGTGTCACCATATATTATTTATTTAATGACCATTACCTACTGGAGCTTTTCCATTAAAAAAAAATCTCTGGCGTGCAAGGCACCATTTTTCTATGCCCACATTTCCATGTGGATGTATATTGCCATTGCCCTCTGTCGGTCATTCCCTACCGTCGGTCATAATTTCTTTTGTAAAGTAGTCATCTGACTTTTTTTTTACTATGTTCAACCTTGTTAATGCTTGGTCGATGAAAGTTATCGTCTGATATGTATGAAATTTATATGGATTATTTAAATTTTTGGAACAGATCAGAGGTCTATTGAATTTCGACAATTCCGTCAAATATTTCTAGAATTATGGCCCTTGTTATACTTTGTTGAATTTTGTGAACTTTCGAAGTACAGAAGTTATCATCCGATATGTATGAAATTTATATGCCTGTCAAATTTCAAAATTTCCTGAAAATTATTTCCAGAGTTAAGGCTCCTGTTACAGTTTGAAGAATCTTGTGAACCATCAATCAACAAAAATTAGAATCTGACCTGTATGAAATTTTCTTGTAAATGCCCCAATTACCTACAAAAGGATAAAATTATGTGACAATCCGTGTTAACTGCTCGGACGATTTACCTACTATGGGCATATGTTTCGTTGCCTTACCTATCGTTTAAAGGGTGGTTGGGTGGCCAAAAGGTTAGCACGCACACACCGTTTCATACACTCTATCATTGAATCAACTGGCAGGATTTTGTTGAAAGAAAATAGAACCATATTTTAGTGCCGAAATGACCTAGTTTGTGTTGAGTGGCCGTTAAACCCCATTTCTGTCTCTCTCTATCTTTAAACTAGTATGTTTTTTGCCTACAATATTTTGGATCAAAATCCATTGTGTTGGGATTTTAAAAGTTTTGAGTACTCAGAATACCATATGTAATCACATCTTCGGCAGCATCGCTTTGTAATAAATAAAACCACATTGGTAATATGTTACCCATGATCAATACCTTGGAGACCATTGATTTGCGTATTACAGATATAAGCTGAATTAAATTCCCGTAAAAGAAGAGACTAAATACTATCAATTTTTAAATACAACTAATACCACATTTAAAATATAATATCCTGACTGCTATTGAATCTTAATTCTAGAGTTTCGATCCTTTTGTAGATTTTGCCACAAAGAATTAATGAAACCAAAAAAGTACCAGTAATCCATGTTAAGAGATTAATTTATTTTTTTTTTCAGATTATATATGGTAGATAATATACACTGTTTTACTTGCTTGATATTGTTACTCAGTAAATCACAATATTTTCCATACTGGATGTTTCCTCATCTTCCAGTCTTATTTATACATAGTATTTCATTAATAACTGCTATCTGCTGTCTCATAAGATCAAGACCATTATCAAATGCAACAACAGCAACATTTAAAAGGTGAGTAAATTATGATGTTGTCCGTTAAATCAGTTCTGTAACTCCCCACCTCTAAAAGACCTCATCGTTATCTCATATTTGAACTACCTATTTAGCTTAAAAGACAGACCAATAACAACAGTAGATATTTTTCTCTGTTGGATTTAATCAAATTAAAATGGAGACCATAGGTGACACAGATTCTTAGTCAAGAAGGTTGTTGGCAACGCAATCTGACAACTGGACATTGGTATATCTTTGTCGATAATTGTTTGTTACTAGAATTGATTCTAAGGACCGTCAACAATGACAATTTAAAAAATGCTTTTGATGAAAATTGGTTCATTGGATAGAATGAATATTTAAATTTATTATTTCAGATTATCTTTAGATAAAAGTAATTCTAGTGAAAGCAGTACAGCTGTATCATCTGTTAGTACTAGTCGCAAGGCTGTAGACATCGCAGAAACACATCAAGTTAAATATAATCCTATTCAAGAACTTGATGGTTTGGATTTTAATGTCTGCTCTATAGGTTCTAAACCAATAGCTTCCAAAGATTCTGGTAAGTCTTTTTTGCAGACTTTTAGTCAATTAAGTATTTGTAATGTGTATATTCTTTGTTTGGGTGGAGTAGGCATCAATTGTTTAATCTCATGAATTCATGACATTGATGATCCGACAGCATTTGACAAGTGATTTGCTGCTCTTGAACAACTAGGTACAATGTGATTTTAACATTATTATTGTTATTGTCATAAAATCCATATTAAACTTACTTATCCATATTGTTAAGAAATAGTGTTCTTAGGCGTTCTGCAGTTTTATGTGGTTATTCCCCCTTGTTTTATAAAAGGCTTTTTTGATCCCAGGAATCTAAAATACCGAAATGTAAAATGAACAGTCACTTTTTAGGCTTTGACCCAGAAGTCTGAGATAGTGAAATGTAAAATGAACGTTCAATTGTTAGGCCTTCTGGTTGTCGTGAAGAATCCTGGTCAATACAACATTATTTATACAGAATATATTTAATGTTATTTCAGGTATGTTTTCATGGACTGGATCAGCATGTAGTATTGACACTGTTTCCAGTTTACCACATATATCATCAACTATCAGACAGAGAAGACCTTTAATTAGTCCAGCTAAATTACACTTTAATGCTTCCAAAGAAAAATCATTTGGTAAGATTCTTAAATTTATAGTGTGTTGGGACTAGTTCGTTTCTCTTTAAATTACTAAATGTAGTATTATAATGACATGTATATTTATTAGATTAGTGATAAGCATGTCATTGCTTAAGCAGGATTGGGTTAAGATATTATTTTTAATGATAACCTGTTTGGAATATTAAAAAAAGATATCTTTATCTTGAAATATTAATCTTTTAATCTTTTTTTAGGCCATACAACGAATGCATCATCAACATTACTTTTCTCTAATAGTGCAACATACAGTGAGGAGAAACAGAGTTTATTTGGCAATACAACTGTTTCTTCTAGGCTTCCAGAATCTGTTGACACTATGAAGGGAATAAAAGCATCTTCATTATTTCAGAATATAAACTCAGTAAGAAAGCCCCCCACTTCTTATGGTGTGTTGCAGCAGACAAAATTAACATCAGAACAGACGGATATATCTGAATTTGCAGACGATACACAATTAACAACAGAGAAACTTTCAATGTTCAATCTTCAGCAGTCGCTAATCAGACCCAAAATGTTTGAAAATCACCAGTATCTAAATCGCAATCCCTCCGTGGATGTAAGTTCACATCCAGTGCAAAGCAGTTCTTACTCATATAAAACTGATTCCATTCCGGCACAGTGTGCTGTAGATAGCACGACTAATCCAGAAATAGAACAAGAAGTGTCACGTGAGAGCATACATACAACACATATCAATGAGCATATAGGTAAACATTATTCAGTAAATATGAAACTCAATATAGCAACCCTATTCACCATATAAAAGTTAAGAAGCGTATTATTTTATTTTGAGGCTTATTAGATCAACTCAAACGTGGTTGCGGTTCAATTAAATGTAAATTAAAGTACAAACTTAAAGATATATTATGTAAGATTTAGATGAAGAACTAGCCATTCTTGCAATAATAATTTCGAAAGTACATGTAGATGATGTAAAATAGATAATTTGAAAATTTCATTCAAATTACTCTATTGCAAGTGAAGATATTAGCCTTTGAAGGGTTGACAGACGTGTGCAATAATTTCAACCACCGTACTGGTTGATCAAAGCTAAGTCTCGGTCCTCCATATTTGATTAAATCAAAGTATGGCTGAACCGTCCTAATCTATTTAATATCTGAGAAATCTGATGCCATCGAGAGTTGATTAAGGCCTGGATCAGTTAGTTAATGTCTAATTAATACTTGAGAAAACATTTCAGGCCTAAAGAAAGACATGCAATAGGAAGGTTTAGCTCTTGCTTTATGCATGTTTAATGGATCACAGTATTGACTCTCCAGGTGATCAAATATAGCTGTCACTTAAATAATTCCTGGTTCAATAGTCCAGAGATAGATATTGATTGTCAATTCATTATACACATTTTAAAGTGTATAAATTGTCTTTGAAGCGGTAATTAAGCATCTTACACTGTTCAGAAGTTGATACATCATGGGCACGAATAATATGAACAGATTAACTTGAACAGTCCTAAAATTAATTAAATAGGATATTTATGATGTATATTTATTGTTTAGTTTCAGGTTTTTCAACTCAGTTTATCATCTTATCAAGTGTTGTTGTAGTGATGTTCAGTATTGTGGTAAATATAGCTGTACATGTTGCCTGGAAACATCTATTTTAATCAACAGTGTAATTCTCAAGCAAATTTATCAAAGTGGACATCATTAGCTTTCTGTGATGGAGATGATCAGTTAATTTGATATTTTACAAGTTGTTTATTTTCCTATCCAAGACCGACTTTTAAATTTAAATAATTTGTTTTACCATTGTGCCACCTTTAAATGTTTTGTGCATTCAGAGGCAGACTGGGCTAGAGGGGTGAGATGCCAGTCTTTTAGATTGAAAATATTCTTTTCTTTTTAAAATAAATATCATTTACCTACACATCCACTGAAAAATGATCTGTTTGTGATGTGTAAATGTTGAATCATCTACTTTGGTTTTCTCATCATGTCACAATGGAGAAACCAACCCGCTCCTGTGTGAATTAGTTTAAAAGAAAGGTATTATGGAAATATTTGAATTTATCAAAAGATATTATATGGTGTTTAAAATGTTTGAAGACAGTGCAATTTTAGTAATGTGTTATTTTTTGTAAATGTTATTTCTTATGTTCTGTTAATTTTTAAAATGAAATACTTACATGTAAGTTTTTAAATCAAATTGTGTATAAATAAATGTTTTATATTGGTTAAACTCTTTTTGTGTCAATATAACAGGAAGAAGCCTAATTATTTTCAACAATTTCTAATGATTATTGTCAGAGTTATGGCCCTTGATCACTGAAAAATCCTGTGGATGCTATAGAGGCTGCAGTTGTATCCAATGACTTCAAATTTATACACAGTGTTGACAGTCCCGAGATGAAGAAGCCTATTGATCTTCAACAATTGTAAAATCTTGTTGACTCTCCATATGATAAAGTTAATAATTGTGATCTCTAGAGGGACCACAAGCTAAAAGCATGATTTTTCATACTATCAGGAGACATAATCCAGGAACGTATGGTCCGATATGCACAAATAATATCAAAAGAAACCAAGATCTTTGTGTTTTTTAAAATACATTTTATGTTTCATCAAAAACGGCTGAAAATTGTGACGTCTAGGGAGTCAACAAGCTAAACAAAAATGACCTTTTGTAGGATCAGGGGCCATTATGTATGAAGTTACGGTCCGATACATGCCAGTATCGAAAGGAACTGAGATCTTTGGTATACGTCAACATGAAAATGTTTAAATGTATCACTGTAACATCCTTATGATGGTTAAGTTTGACAGAATGGCTGTTACTTGTAAAAGTATGTAATACCAAGGTTGTGGACTGAATGAAACTTAAAAGTATATGTTTATATCCAAAAGATCTTAGTTTCTTTCGATATTCGTGCATATCGGACTGTAAATTCCTGGATTATGGTCCCTGGTTGTACCAAAAGTTACACTAATTTTTTAGCTTGTACTCTTACCATCTCTTGCAAAAGGTGGATGTATCTTGCCTGGTAACCACTGGTTTTATCATACAATTCATCCAGGCCTGTACACACCATTAATTCAGGCTGTCTATCAAATTTCCTATTGGCAACACTTAACACACATCTACTGATTTATTGGCCACACTGGTATATGGACATACAAAATAAAACACAGTTAGGGTTTTGCGTAAACTAAAACACACTGTCACAGAGGGAGATTGGGTGTCCTATTTGTCCGATGAATACACTTTAGATCATAATGTAAGACATTGGAGTGAAGTTTAAAGCTGTCAATTCCACGCTTGTACATGCCAAGGAGTAAGGTTGCCTGCCTAACCTTGTGGATTTCCTGGCCGTCCCTCTCACAAACTATATGTGCTAGTCCCACTTTTTTGCTCTAATAAGTCCAAATATATTGATTTAACACACTTTAATCTTAGTTATCTAAAGGGAATATTTGAAGTTTACCTAAATTGAGCCTGTTGTATCCCCTAGGGGTGTAAACAACTTTATTTCAATGAAACCCATACGAAATTTCGTTAAAATCCATCCAATGGTACAGAGAAAACAAAAACAAATAATCCTTAATGTCAGCTGCACGACATACAAAGAAGTAGTCTCTATGGACTAAAAAAGCAATACTATTCAGTTAAACACACTAGTCCATATGCACAAAGAAGTACTATTCGAGAACTAATATCTGGATAATATTTCAATGCGTGTGGTAAAATACAAAGTTAAGTACTACATGTAGCTCATCTCTTTATAACAATATGGTCGTATACAGTCATTATTACAACACATGATTCATAACAGCACAGTGAAGTACAGAGAATGTCATCTATTATTGCGCAATAACATTAGACAAATTGTCATTTGTTGTTGGACACTCTCTGAAATAAGTTTAACATTTATACACTCGAGCTCATATATGGCCCTTAAATTAACAATTCCATAATAAATAGATGTCTAGCCAGACAGTGACTAAATATGAAGGGATGTGTTGGGTATGGTGTGTGAAGAGGTGAACAGTTAACAACACAATAACAACACTAATTTATGTTGGGTAGGCGAGATAGTCTTGACACCCTAATTCCAGTTGGAACATTACATTCAACTAACAATTATACTATAGATCAGACAGTGGAGACATTTTTAACTCAGTTGATACAGGCTCAAGAATAGGTAGTTGTGATGGCTTTCCAGATTCTATCTTGGATAAGGGATCCAAAGTGGTAGGTTTTGATAAATGTGTATCAGAAACTTCTGGAAATTCTGACATATCTGTTTGTGTTCTTGATAGATTAGTGCTCGCTGTGTCAGAGCTTGTTCCCATAAGTAAGTCAGAGGGAAGGGTCTGTTCTGTAAGAATATCAGGAGTAGAAGGTATCTCCGTCTCTACAGCTGAGGATGTGGTGGGTCTTGTGAAAGGTGCTGCAACCGGATCTGGTTTATTTGCAATCGATGCAGGAGAGTGTTTTTCTTTGCTTTGATCTTTCCATACCAAATTATCACCAACTTGTAATAATGGTCCAAGTTTTGAAGCCATGTCAAGCAATTCTTGATCAACATTAGGTACAGATTTGATGTTTTGTGTAAATATAGAAAGATATTTACTAGCAGCTCTTCTTTCTCCATTGTTATACAGCAACACAGCATAATTCATTGGTATGGACGGGTCTTTATTATCTAGAGATATAGCTTGCTCATATGCTTGTTTAGCATTATCTACATCTTCTAAATTAGTTAATGCCACTGCCAACAGCATGAACAACTGTGCCATCTTAGGTTTAAAATTGATGGCGGCACTAAGAAAGTGAAAAGCTGAAGCAAACTGTTGCATGGATAGATGAACTAAGCCCAGATTATACAGAATCTTCCAATCAAAGGGTGCCAAGTAGTTGGCTCGCTTTAAACAACTGATAGCTGCTACATATTTCTTTTTCCCAAAGAAACACATTCCAATATTATTCCATAATGATGGATTTTCAGGTGTATTTACAGCGGCTATTCTATATTTAGTTAAAGCAACATCCCAGTCACAATGTCCTTGCATCATGCTACCAGCTGCCATTATGGCTTTAGTATGTTGAGGATTAAATGTAAGAGCATTTCCTAAATTCTCAAAGGCTTTTTGATACTGCCCAACTTGCATATATAAAAGTCCTAAAGTAGTCAGTAGATCTGGTGATTCTGGATAAAACTCGACAGCATTTTTACAGATATCTACAGCCGAGTTCAAATCACCCTCCAACAAAAATAGCTTTCCCAGCATAACATAAGATACATCATGACGTCTTATATCTATAGCTTGTTTAAAACATTCCTTGGCCTTAGCTTTGTCTCTAAGATACATGTAACATACACCTAGATTGTGTGATATTTCCCAGTCTTTTGGGTTGATGTTGGATGCTTCATTATATACATCTATTGCTGCTTTATGTCTTGCAAGTAAAAACAGAGACCTGGCCACTTGTTTTAGGTTTTCTCCACTATTAGGATTTAGAAGTGTGCATGTCTGAAAGAGTTCCAAAGATTCCTGGATTTTCCCTTCTTGTCTGTGGATAAGTGCTTGGACATAAACAGCATATTCACACATTCCACCACTTTCTGTCAATTGCTCTTTGATAAGAACCTTACATGTTTCGAAGTCTTTTTGTACATAATGAAGATGTATCAACCAGTTTCTTCTTTCATTAACTGGCAGCTCTGGTGCTTTTTTTGCCTTGGGTTTTGGTGCTGTAATAACTTGTGGAATTGAAGGTATTTCAGTTTCTTGGATTTGTCCCGATTTATTTCCATCTGTGGCATTTTCATCATTGTTGTTAGTTACATGCGCCATTTTGAAACAGTGGAGACAACTCTTTTACAATAAGGTGGAGGCAGACCGCCGAGATCAACCTGATCAATAAGTCACCATATACAATAAAGTATATACCGTAGTGAAAATCTTCTTATACCCTTTTTGTTGAAAAGTTTATTACAAATAACATAAATATAAATACACACCTAAATAAGTAAGCTACACAAACAACAATATTTAAAATGCCCTTTATTGGTTCACCAAAAGAGTCCCAGCAAAGACTGTGGGTCTCCATAGCCTATACATTTACCATTTAATTTGGACCATAATAATAATTAAGTCAATTACATATTATTATTAATTAAATATGCAAGATGAACCACAGGAATCTGACCTTCTAAACGTATATATATATATATATATGCATACACCATACCGAACTAGACATATAATATATAATAAAGTTCGGTATGGTGCGCGTGTATATACGCGGGTAGAAGGTCAGATTCCTGTGGATAAAATTAATTATGTGAGAGAGAAGATAAATTATACTGTACTTCGAGATATGACTCTTAAAGAGATCCGCGGACCGTGACCAGTGTTTGAACGTATTATTCAGTATTATTCTGCTCGTCCCTGTCGATCCGCCCACCCGTCTACAATTTCCGATCTTGATGAAACTTAGAATATATGTTTATATTCCAATGATCTCGGTTCATTTCGATATTTGTGCATGTATATAATTAGAGTAATTTTCTGGATTATGGCTCCTGACTACCAAAATTTATTGGTTTTCAGCGTATTCTCTATCCATATCTCTTGGAAAATGTGGGCGCATCTTGTCTGGCAAACGCTGGTGTATAAGGCATGGGGGTTGATACATGGGGAGGGAATAAAGGGTCATGGATAATGAACATCAGGGGCTGATGCAGGGATTTATGCAGGAGGGGGTTTGCCAGGTTCCTGATAAGGAAATTTGACTGTTGATAATGCATGATATGCCATCACCATCTCCAATTAATGACGTAGGCATACATACATATTGAGGTTTTTAAAGAAAGAAATATGACACCTTGTTTGTCGTCAATTTTCATTATGAATGGATACTGATTGCAAAAGCATATGCAGGGGCGTGCATAACGATCTTGTTGGGAGGGGGGTGGAGTTAGCCAAAATGCGACCGACTTGCGGTTCCAAATCCCACCCCACAATGAATGTCAACAAAATACTGGCTGTAACATTAAGCGTCCCGGTAGGACATAGATAATATTGTATAATTATATAGGTGTTCGCCGATCGTTGGAACGCCGGAAAGCAGTTTTATTTAAGTTGACATAAAGTTTATGTCATAATAATATATCATGATCTATAATACTGAGTAACTCAAGTCAAGAACATGTTGAAATATTGATTCAATATCCCGGCATTTGAGGTCATTGCTGGGAGAAATTCTTGTTGACGAGAGGACCAGAAATGTGTGTCAATGGGACAGAATCCCGAGAACTGCCCCTGTCAATTCCGCCTGTTTTGCAAGAGTTGTCATAATATTTGTTTGTATGGTCTGACGCTCCACAACCGACACATCAGTATAACTTGGCAGTCCAATATACCGTGAATATGACAGTGCTGAGACAGTATAAGAATAACACAGGAGTCGAAGAATGGGCATTTATGTTTTATGTAACCCCCAGTCCCATGGACATGGTTGAGTTTTAGTTAAAGGGTTTCAGTCTTCTTATTTATATATACCTGACCCTAACCCTCATAAAAAGTACATGTAAGAATGTCCATTTGTGGGCACAGTACACAGTATAGACGGCTAACCGCTAGTTTTTCGGTGTAAAAGTGATGGAAATAGGGGAGTCGGATCAAACATGATCTCCGAAGAATGATGTTATAATGGAATTGAGCGTCACTGGCGCGAAAAATTTCCAGATATATAACCGAGCTTTTAAATTTTTGGAACAGGGCTTGAAAATTTTAATCAATGTTTTGGCAAATGGAACCATATTCTCGTTAACGAGAGGATAAGAAATGGGACAGAATCTGGAGGCCTATCTGCCAATTTCGCCTTCTTTGTGATTGTTTGTTTACCTCTCATTAATTGATTTAGTCTGAGACCGACCAACTATTTTTTTGCCATGGGGGTGGGGGAACATTTCATATAGAATAACACACTCACACCAGAATAAGAGAGACAAACATTTTTTCAAACACGACAAGCAGATATGGTTATTTTATACTAACGTTTTGTGTGACATGCATTGCTTGTTTACCTCATTAATTCATTAAATCGCCGATACATAATTCTGAGACGGACTGCAGTGACTGCACTTATTTTGAGACCGACTATTTGCCACCCAGGGTGACATTTTGTTCTTAGACCAACATATAACAGAATAAGAGTGAAACATAACTTTGTTTCAAACATGATAAGTTGACAAGGTTATTTTATACCAAAGTTTTGCATGAGTAGCGTGAGGTTTGCAGTGAGCGACCGACTATCCCCCCACAAAACATTTACGCCCTTGAGCACATGGCCAAGACTCTTTTCTCATAAGAAGTGTTGTTTTACAATTTTTGTTATGTAGCGGAGCTGGGAGTGGGGATGTTTGGAGCCTCCTCCTCTGGAAGCGCCCCTGGGCCACCGTGATCTCCTGTTTGGATATGAGATTAAGATTAAAGAGACTGCTTGTGTCTAAATCAACTGTGGGTGTATTTGATAAAGAAAACAACTTGGAAAAACAAATATAATTTTATCTTACATGTACTCATTATTCATCATTCGTACTCTTCATTCATATTCTGTAGAGCTCATTCATCAATCATTAACAAATTAACAATAAATACATGTTATATACAATTGTCTAAAATAATAAGTTCCATTGATACTGTTACCCTCAAGTCAACCATTCATACACTTTAATAATGGAAGCTTAGCAGTATTAACTGCTTGATAAAAACTAAAGATAACAAGAACCTTCCCCCATTCCTTATAAACTGAATCCCAAAAAGCTGTACAAAAATCCAACCACCTATTTTTCTCGAAAACGTTTTGAAGATTGATGTGACATTTTCAAACCTCAGCACGTAAATTTAGAACTTATTTGGGGGGATTCAAACGAAGGAGTTAACTTTGTAATGAATTAACTTTGTAATGAATTAACTTTGTAAACACAATATTACTCTGTGACTGAATTTGATTGAATGCCACCTGCTAACATCAAAGTCTAGATATTATATAATCTATACATTTTTCAAGCGTTTGCTATATTACAATATAATTTAAATAATGTACGTAATTGGTTTTTCGTCCATGTTAAACACCATTGTTAACTGAATACATATTTGCTCAACTCAAGACGTGCTCAAATTTTAATCACTTGGGCTGTAAATATAACATTGATAAACATTTCTGTAATTCGAAGTTTAGGGCATAATATTTTCACACTCTTACAAAATTAATTGTATGAACACATTTTGTTTTACTAACTTCATTAACATTTGTGTAAACAATGGCATAACAATAGGATGTTTGAACAATTTAATATTACACTTTATTTTGGCTCTATTAAAATCCAAAAATGTTATATACATAAATATATGCAGAAAGGTTCCCATAGATGCCTGATCTAATAAAAATGGATTTCACATTGCACTTTGGAATATTCAATGCAGTAAAATGTTACACATAATCCCAAATATGCATTGAAGATGAAGTTATTTATATTGATGGACATGGAGTGACTTAAAACTCGAGAAATGTCTTTAGTTGAGTAAAAAAAAATTATATTTACTGGCCCAGAATTACTTAAACAGGCATTATGCTAGAGCTAAATCTGTCTTTTGCAGGTCTTTCTTTAGGCCTTAAATGTTATATAAACTATAATTAGACATTTATTAACCTGACAAGACTATAATCAAGCCTTGATGCCATTATATGGGTCTGGTTTTAAATAGATTAGAATGGTTTGGCCATTTAGTGATTTAATTTAAAGATGGTGAAGCGAGGCTAAGCCTCGAACACCCATTATTTCTTTATTATTTCTTACATAATGTATCTTTAAATATCATCGGATCACTATTTGATTTCAGGAAAAGTTTTTGTAAAGAAAACTTCTCACACTCCATGGCATGTTTTGACAAATTACCACAAAATATTGTCTTAAAAAGTCCAATGTACATATTGCCTCTGTGTGGTATAAAAAGATCTTTGTTATTATGTGTAAATGTTCAATTGAATACAGTCATCAAATTGGTAATGTTGCTCCTGCTGTTTTAGATGCTGCAGCGTAAAAAACTTTAGAGAAAAACTTTAATCCTGTCTGTCCTCCGGGGATATAACTGACAATATACCTGGAAAACAAAATAAAAATGCGTCTGAAGTGAATAATACAAAAAAAAATGATACAGAGAGAAGGAAAGAGAAATGGGGTTTAATGTCCACTCCACAAAAGCTAGGGTCATTTTGGGACTAACATATGGTTCAGTTTCATTACAATAATTTGATATAGGATGTAGAATAGAGGGCTCTAGCAGTGGGAGGAAACAAGATAAAACACTGGAGGTTGGACAGGCAACCCTTTTCCTTGTTACATACAAGCGGGGAATTGAAACCACGACACTTAACTCAATGGCAGACAGTATATGATTTAATGTACACACGTTAACCATTCGACCCCTAAACCCTCCAAAAACCAAACAAGATCTCTCATTTTTTCCAGTGACAGTAAAGTTACCTATACTTAATAACAAAAACTGTTGTTACATTAACTAAATAATTCATAAAGAACAAATACTAACCATATTAAAGCTGTTATTTGAGCAGCAGCAAACACTATTGTTAAAACAGTCCTGTGAACCTTATAAAGAATACAATATACATGACATGAATACATTTCAAAATCTATATTTAAAAACGCCAGCAGCTAGGCTGATATCCCCCACCTGAATCCTAAAATAATACATTGGGCAATCAAAATACTTTTCATTGTGCTTAACCTGAACATGTCATGGTATTGATGCAATAAAACTATATTCATCTCTCTCACTCAATTAAAATCAGAGTTCAAAGTATCAGTCAAGACATTCAATTGATGAAAATCTACAAAAAGTTTGAAATTCTCCCTCAATTGCCAGCTTTGTAAGGAACGCAGGGCCATAGGATAACAATAAAGATGTTTCTTCCTTCTCATCTATTACTATTCTGCTCTACCATTATTTTATGTAACAAAAATTTAGCTATTTCAAAAGAAGAAATAAGTGTTGTTTTAAACAATATGATATTTAATTGAAAAGCATATAATGTAACATACTAACCCATAATGAAAAATATAAAGTTGCAAACATTGATCCAAAATATGCTAATGTAAATGGTATTCTTGGTCCAGAAAGTAGGTGTTTCACATGATGAACTGGACCCCATAAAAATGAAAAACTGAAATGTACAAAGCATTGCATGATTATTTTCCTTTTAGTCTGGAATAACTTGTTAAAAAATGTTGACAATCTTCGAAACTCAATGTTTTCAGTTCAGGTCAATAGCTAAAAATAAACTGATGTTAGAGGCCATGCCTGTCACCTTGCTTCTTTTTCGGGAGGGTCTCTTATCCTTTTTTTCAGTCAAGCTATCATACAATAAGCTGACGGACAACAGTCGGGTTGCCAGTTAGTGATACCCTGACATTTTTGCCCAGTGCTTGCCCCATTAGTGTTTATTTTTAGGTAATCCAGTATTTTTCTAGTAAGACGGTGTCTATATACGATTTCCATATATAGTATATACCAAATTTGCCATATTTTTATTCTAAATTACCACCTGATACATGTAAATACTTCTGGGACAATGTATCTTTAAATGATGTGATTTCCCTATTCTTTTTTGCTTGAAAACAATTCACAGTTTCTCCTTTGTTAGACATTTTAATCCACTTAATGTCAAATCAGAGATTTCACCTATCCTAATAGTACATTTAACACCTTGGACCGAGTCTGGTATTAATAACTTCGAAATCTGACAAAAAGTAGAATATTGTTGTGTATTATTGTAACAGTCATATTGCACATATCAACTTGAGAGATTATTTCGATTTTGCTATTTCTTGCTGTTTTTTGCAGTCATAATAATTTGAGCCTCAACTGTTTTTGTAACACTCTATGCCCTCTTTTATGTATTTTATGAGGCTGTGAATGACAAAGTGAGCTGATGAGTATATGTTTTGATCCCTGCCACCTGCTACCTTTACTACAATGCCAATGGAATATACAAACAACATACCATGATATAACAAACAAACTATACATAGTATACAATGCTGCAAATTTCCTGGATTTAAAAACTAACATAGGAAGGTAAAGTGAAGCCTGAAAAATATGATTACCAATAAAATAATGAAGGTGTACATGTACTTATATTATAGTCATAGTTTAAGATGTGCTGATATGCATTAAAAATGAATGTGTTTCTACAATTTTGTAAGATTAAAGAGATCATTTAACTCAACAATTAAAACCATGTGTATTAGGTCTTACAAAAAAACCCAACCCAACAGTGAGGCTGATGTCCCCTGGAAAATTGAAAACGTTATTAGATGATACACATTTTTAATTGCATATTTATATTTTGCATTAATGTGTGCATTCTCACTCAATTAGACCAGCGCCAAAGTCTCGACTAACCAAATTGCTCATCAGCGATCTTAGTCAATGTATTGATGTACTGAAACTATACACCGAGTTTGATATATTGAAACTACAGCTGTAAACACCAAGTATCACCACCTTTTCAATCCATTAGAAACAAGGTTATCATGTTCCAAAACAAATCTTTTAAAAAGATCTCATGCTGGAGGGAAGTTTATATTTTCTTAAACAGAATCGATAGTTTGCCACAGCATCTGAGAGTGAGAATACTTTTCCTCTACAAACTTACCAATGAGAAACAAAAGGTACCCATTAATAGACAAATAATAAATCCAATAATTCTTTGCTTTTTAGTCTGAAAAACAGAAACAGTTGTAAGGTAATAAGTGATAAATATATTTTAAATAACATAAATGTTGGTTTCTAGATGCAAATTATTTGACTTAAAATCATTGAAAGTTAATAATTTAACAAATTAATCTAAGAACTGATTCTATTCATAAAATGTCACTGACCTCAGTTATTGCGATTGGCAGAATGGACAATGGAGACAGGTCTAAATTCTGTGTCACTCGATATGGTAATTCGGAATCAGAACTGACAACTGAGCTTGGACTTTTTATTATTTATCAGTACCGGCAATAAATTAATACCCAGTGTGTATGCCAATGTGCAGTTAACGAGAAATTATGAAGTAGGTTTTACCAAATCATTCTAGAACCGTTTAGCCATAGACTGTTTCAAGTATAACCAACTTTGCAAACCCCCTATTTTAGGTAGACTTTTACATATAGGTAGGCTTACCCTGATACAAACTTACCAAACTTGGAAGGAGAGGGTCCTTTTGAGCTTGTTGGAACCAACCATTTGCGGAATCATTGGACAGCATATCCTCCTCTTCCGTTGGTTTTCGTAGCCAACCCATTCCAGGTACTTTGTAAGTAGATTTACTTGACGACCCATCGATTAAAGGCTGTGTATTAGACGATCGGGATAAATAATCTTTTAAGTTTTTACTCAAGTCTGCCATGTTGACAAGTCAGGTCTTCTATATAATGCACAATCTTTTATTTTACGAAACGAAATCTACTATATTTTCTATAACAATTTATTTTTTAAATACCAAATTAAAATATGGAATATGCTCTAGGTTTGTTTTGTGAAATCAGAAATGACATAGCTGATCTTTATACTTTAAAAGATATTTCGAAATACAAATTTACAATATAGACTTTTTTTATACAGTTCCTAAAAATGAAATTACCACTCAAAACTTTGTCAAAACTAGCAGTTTGCATTTATACAAAACGAAGGCACTCCAATGGCTCACTCTTCTGAAGGGAGATAACTCGTGTATGTGACACACCCATACACAAGCGAATTAGCGAAATGGCCTAGTGGCCGTTAAACCTCATCTCTCTCTCTACATAAATATTAAAATAATGCCCGATAACTGCCCAATAACACACCCAAAATAACAACCAATAACTACAACATGCTGACTTTGGAAACACAAGTAACAATTCAATTTGGGAATGATTTTAAGTGCGATTTTGAAAAATGACAGATCATTTGGGAAATTGTTTCAACGGTCTTATTAAACTATAACGGCGAAAAAATTAGTCTTAAATAAAGCCACGGCGAACAAATTTAGTCTTAATAGCAAAAATTGTTTGTCAAACGGTGGGGGGGGGGGAAACAACAAAAAATATTTTTTATGAGCCTTCATATTTATGTATCAAATTATGTATTCCCCGGTTGTACGTGTCAAGTAGTATGGTTGCCTGTCCACCTCGAGGGTTTCCTAGCGGGTTTTTTGGTTTTTCTACCATTGCTAAAGACCCCTACGCGACTTACTGAAATAAAATTGATCCATATTTCAGTCTCGAAATGACCTGGTTTCGAGTGGACGTTACACCCCTTTCGTCTCATCCCAAAGACAACTCATCCTAAGACAACTCATCCCAATATAAGACAACTCATTCCAAGCTAGAAGACTACTCATTCCAATATAAGAGACAACTATTCTCAAGACAAAAGAATACTTATCCCAACTTTAAAATATGGGTAGAGACTCGAGTTATAAAAGACTACTCATCCCAACTTTAAAATATGGGTAGAGACTCGAATTATAAGACAACTCATCCCAACAAGTGCTAGTTCGAGACATACATACATGCAAATGTGAAATTATTTACAATTTTAAACAAATATTTAAGATGTCAATTTATGCTGTTAGATTTTGGAGTAATTTGTTTCTCGATTCAAAAGCTATTGATAGATACTTTCCAAGATTTGTCAATTGCTTAATATTATGTACAGTTGAATAAATGTATATACACATGGATTAATTCTATAATAATACGGTTTAATATATTTACAACGAATATCTTTATATTTTTTACATATTAATACAAAATGGCACTCATCTTCAACGTCGTCATTGTCGCAAAATTGACAAAATCTTTTATTTTTAGCAACACTGTTGTATCTACCCATTTATATGGGATGGATTTGGCCAAATAATATTGTAAGGTAAAATTTGAAATGAAATGCTGATAAAAGAGAGCTAAAATTCTATGCTTAATGGTTTTGAAATATGATGAGTTACGTGATACTGACAATTTAGTTTCATTACATGATACTGACAATTTAGTTTCATTACATGATACTGACAATTTAGTTTCATTACATGATACTGACAATTTAGTTTCATTACATGATACTGAAAATTTAGTTTCATTACATGATACTGACAATTTAGTTTCATTACATACTCGTAGTAAAAAGTAAAGCTTTCCTGCCCTGGTCGGCTACATGTTTCTGGGTTTTCAAAAATTTACCATTATAGTTTAAAATCAATCCTAAATAGTTAAAAGTATCAACAATTCCTAATTCATTACCATGATAAAACCATTTTTCATTTTTCTGATAATTTTCCGCCATTTCTAAAAACAAAATTCTTACTTTTGTTCATATTTACACTGAGGTTGCAGTGATATTGTTTTATTACAATTATGCTTTCTTTGAAGACCACTCGGACCAAAACCAATCAGGTTTTGTTATCTGAATAAAAAATGATATTGTTGTTTTAATCAAATTGATATTGTTGTTGTGATTAATTGATGATTACTGCTTGTATTACTGTTTTAGTACTTTGTTGTTTTAACGGATTGGTAGTTGTGTTTTATTATTTCATCATGAAGCACTTCAAAGACAACCAATTAACAAGACCTTAAACCCCGCGTATCAATATGAAGTCAATCGGATGATAAGTCTGGCCTCCAGAGCGTCACAAGATTTTTCAAAGTGATCAAGGGAGAAAACTTTGGCAGTAAATTTGGCAGCAAAAGCAAAAGCAGACAATTCAAGTTATCTCAACTGTTGAATTCCTACACAAACCAGGCAATTAGCACCAACCAGGGTTTTTAAAGTTGGGATGAGTTGTCTTTTATCTTGGGATGAGTAGTCTTTTGACTTTGGATGAGTTGTCTATTAATGTATGATGAGTTGTCTTTTATTGGGATGAGTTGTCAGGCATTCGTATGGACACAGCCGCGAAAGTTATTTTTAGTCTTTCTTTCTCTTTTCCCCCTTTTGCATGGCGATTTTTGTTGACTTTTTGGTGTAGAATCGAAGAAAAGGGTTTAAAAATACATTTTCTGCCAGGTTTTGGTGAATATTCATGATTTTTAGGCGGAAGGATACAAGGGTTGTGAGGTTGGTTATGTTGAAAGGGAGGGCCATCATAGAAAATTGCTTGTTTAGTTGTCTCTACTTCCAGCCTGTGTATCTCAAGTTTTTCATGGTGAACCTCATACATGCTTTTGGGCCAGAGTTTGCCACATGTTGCTCCATCTGTGGCAGAAAGCGTTTTACCCAACGAATATTTGGAGAAAAGTTACAGCCGGTCTAAGAGACGAGAATTAACATTAAAGTCAATGGGGAAATAATTAGTGATCTGTGGCCTGTCTGATCAACACAAGTCAAGTGTACGAATTATCCCCCTTCACGAGCGTGAAACTCCGATTTTTGGCACAAAATAGACGCCTCTTCAATAAATTGTTACTTTGTGTTTCTAATCTCAACATTTTGGAGAACTTATTGGGTGTTACTGGGTGTTGTTGGGTATTTCGACGCCCTTCTTTTAGGGCCACAGTGACACAAGTCTTTTGCCGTAGCCGAATGAGTTGCATTAACTATACGCCATCTAACGGAGTAACAGATCATTATGACAGCTGAGTGAGATCACAACACTAACAGTAAAGATTATTACAGTAACAGAACGATATGAAACCCTTTACCCGCCTAAATGTCTGACGATTTTTATGACATAATGTCACATACAGCAGACCGTCTTCGTCTCAAAGATAAGATCGTGTCGAATGTGGCAAAAGCAATAAAAGCAGTAAGTAGGTTTTATAAATACAAAACTGAACTATTTTTACGTCAGACGTAAAATAATTATTACAAATGTCACATGACCCTTATGATGTGACCACTTTATATCTGTACTTGTAGACAATGTCCTAAACCTTTGCAACATACATGTATTCGACCAATGTTATCATATTATGATTAAAATTTAAACATGATGGCTAATCAATTTTGATTTCAATTACATTGCAGAAAGGAAGTCTAGTCTATAATTAGTGCTAGACAATAACTATGAGTTAATACAAATCTATTGTCTTGTATAATTAAACCAATAGTCCATGTTATATTTGGTCTGATTTCATCAATTTTTTTTTATTTTATTGATTACTGGTAAAGCTAGATTACAAACCTCATCTCTCAACCCTCTGTGTTTCGAGATTTCAGTTGGTCCTATATAGTTCAACGTAGCAAAGCTCATCGTGAATCACAACGGGCATTACTACGCAAAATTGACAATATTTTTCATCAAAACAACGATTGATTATTGTTATTTATAATATTTCTGCCACATTCAACTACAATTAAGCATAATCCTACCTGAAATGGGTATAAAATCGTCGTATTTAAAATCGAGACCGTTACTTCCATCTTTTTAGACGGTAGACGTAGAGACGGTGTCATCATGAAGGCGGGGCTTAATACAAGGCTTTTATAACAGCCAATCAAAAAGGCAATCGCATACCACAAAAAAAGCTCAATACCAGTATTTTATAAAACTTCTGTGTTAGTCTAGATCAACATACTCTTAATTTAATAAAATCTTTGGCATCATTTACTTAAATACACAAGTTACAGTTACTACATGTATGCCTGAAAAGTTTATGTTGTGATTGTTATTAATTTGTTTGATCTATAGATTCAACAGTATCAGTATACCTATGGCGAAGAAGGACTAGTGTTGACTAATACTGATTGGCAGTGTCATAAATTGTGTGAAAACCTAGATCATGCTCTATTACATGGGTGAGTAAAACATTATTTATATTTATATGTTAGGTTAATTCCATTAAACCTTTTACCATTTAATCTGTATTTAACTGAATAAAACATAGTCTGAAAAAAGAAAAACCTCTGGTTAAAGTTTCCAGATCCCCCCTCAACTCCCCGTATTTCAAATTTTTATTGTTTTTTGATTTATAAAATTATTCAACAACGATATGATTTTTGTCCGCTTTTATTTTATTTCAGAGTGTAAAAGGAATATTTTTGTCAATTAATCATCGTCAGGAGTAAATCTTCATTTCTAACTTTTTTTTTAAGATTTACTCATGATGATGATTGATTGACAAAAATGTCCCTATTGCATTATAAACTTTAATAAAAGCAGACTAAAGTCATTTAAACCAACTAATTTATGTGACACTTTATGTGTTGTTAATTATTATTATTACTTGAGGCATTTATGATTAGAAAATAATGGTTACATAATATTGCTTACCCATTGTATATTATTACTACTTAATTCTATATCATCACCATTAATTATTTGATATGCCAATCTGAATTTGATCTAAGATGATCATTAATTACATAATAATAAATAATAATTTTAATAACAAGGTAGTAAAAGTTGTATGTGTAAAAGATTTTGTGCTAAATGGTAAACATGCCAGAATAAAAGTTTGACTATGATGTAATTGTTGTGGAAGCAGACATTAAGCAACCAAACAGAGTGCAATAAAAGCCAGATCTACTATATATTTAGTCAGACTATATTAGCCCCTAAACATTTTAAACACAGTTATATCTCTGTATTAGCTTTATCCAAGAATGTGAAATTTTGGCCAAAGACAAATTTTCTTTTCTCAAAACAGATAATTTGATAAACATGTAAAATGCAATAATATTTGTTATCGTTCCAGGTTACGCCATATTACTAATGGGTATTGGAGAGTCATTAAAGAGTATACAAGAAAGGGAACAATAAAAGAGATAGAAAGATTAAATAAAGTAACTACAGATTTAGGTCGAGGTCAGTGACAATTTACTGACCATGGTTTAATATGGCTGATGATGGTCACATGTCTTGTTGATGTTTACTAATTTATTTGTTATTGATACTTGGTGCTGGTATATTGTATGAAGGAGTATGGATGTTTATATAATTATCAATTCATGAAAGCATTCCCCTGTTACTTTGGCAGTTACTGTCATCATTTGTTCAACTAAAAATACATATTTCCTGCAGTGTTTCGTTTGATTAGAGCTAATCCCACTAAACACTGTTTTAATGGAAGCAAATTTCTGTTCCAAATTATTACTGGTCAATTGTCTGATTAATAACCATAGCTAACTGCATAACAATATGATTAGGCTTTAAACAAAGCTTCAAATTGGACGGAATATGTTTACATAACATAAGGTCATGGCTCACAATTGTATTATGATAAGCAGAATATTGCAGAAAAACTAATTGCATGTATACAACAAGGATACAATGTAAAAAATACTGTATCAACACGGATACAATGTAAAAAATACTGTATGGAGACAAACAAGACTTTCACTGGTTTTAATACCTTAATTCACTGTTGAAAGTTTTAGTGAAGGGCTGTCATTTTGTTGTACTTGAGATAGATTTGATTGAACGGAAAGAATAGACATACTCTCTCAAAAACTCAAGTATCAGAAGCCAATCCAGCAATGGGCATATATATTTCTCAGTCAATTGCTTCAGCAATATGCGAAAAATATTGAGACACTGACAAATTTTGTTAGACTAAGTTTAGAATTGTTTAAAAGGCCAAAATATTAGGGGACAAACAGAAAAAAAAATGACATGGTTATTGGACAGACAGGAAAAAACAAAATATTAACAAGGTTAAGGAACAATCTAAAAAAAAAAAAAGAATTAAATAGCCAAATTATTGACACATTATGGGACAACCCGAGAAACAAATTTGAAGGCTGTGGGTTTATTGAGGAATTGATTTTCTTAATTTTTTTATAAGGATTATTCGAGATGCATTGTTAATAATGATGATATATTTGCATAAACAAAATGCAGGTGTACTTGAGACTGCTGCACATGTAGCAGTATTGATAGTTAATTTACCATGAATATACCAGAAGTGATTATTAATTTATTAATTGTTATATTTTATAGGTAGAGCCTGGCTGTATTATTCTCTAAATGAATGTTTATTAGAGAGTTATATTAGGTGTTTAACTGATAATGAGAAACAGATGAAGAAGTACTATGTTAAAGAAGCACTTGTGCTTGATCAACAGGTAGTTAAATCTTTATAGCAGTACAAAACACAGGAATGGTTGTTTTATAAATACCAAATTACTGGATAATATTGCCTATTCATCAGATCATCTGGATTCTAGAACAGAAAACATTTGCTGATTTGTCATTGCACATTTAAATTTGACAGCTATATTTACATTATAAGAATGAAATGCCACTTTGTAAGTCCCTAATACTGAAACTAAGAGGAAATTTTATTTAACAGAAAGATAATGATTGTGCATTTTGTGTTGACATTTTTGATTGTATTTTTTCAGCGAATGAATGTGTTATTGACTTTAACGTCTGGACTAGATTTTGTTACATTTCAGCTGGAACCGGTAAGCTTATATTTTTTATGTCCGGTGACTATGAGTAAAATATAATATTAAGTTATTTTGCAATACCTGGGTTCCAATGGTTCTTTCCTGTGGGAATCAAATTTTAGACACAACAGTGTCCTAGCCAATCAACTACAACTCTTTCACATAAAATAAATATAGGTACAGATACGATTCTTTTTAAAAAAATGATGTTTAAGATAAAATTTCAGTTATTTGTATTACTTTTGATGTTGTCTTTCCAATTTAAGAATTGTCCATATCTGGATCTTGGAACATGCCCACCTAAGCCTGCATCTGATAGACGAAGTTCACAAGATGATAGAGTATCACTCCACAGTATGGACAGTATAACATCTTCTAGAAATAGTGCTTTAGAGGTTAGTTACTAACAGTTTATTTAGCTTCAAATATATTTAATCTAAAAATATTATCCTAATCTCATGTGCAGAGATAATCGTGTAAACAGCGATTTAGCGAGCGAAAAGGGTACATGTATGCACATGTACACCACCAATCATCACCACAGTTGAAACACATTTGATTATGGCCAATACATATCATGTTCATTTTCAATTTTAACCTTTTTAATGGTCTATATCAATTCATATATACAAACAAAACTTTTTTTACCTTGCTACCACAACCACATCACTGAATGTCAGGCTTGCTGCACTGTTCCAGGAATTCTTCCACCCACCTTCTACATGTAGACATTAGACTTTTGGATTACCCTTACACTTTCTCAAATTAATTCCAGAAAGTGACTAAAGGATAAATATTTTTGTGTGAAATGCAACAACTATGAACTTTTTCTTTTCTTTGACAGACCTCCACAACTGATTCCTCTAAGATTCTATCTGATAGTGATACTGCCAGTCTGAGTAGCTTAGATACAACAAATGGTAGCACGGATAAATCACGACAGTGTTCAATATCATACGACTCTGGCTGTCATCTTGATAACTTGGGTATAAGAAGTCGACAAACTAGTATAACCCCGCCTACTGATGCCATTTCCAATTCTAGTCAAGGAGAACAAGAGTCCCGATTAAAGCGCATAGAGTCTATACCGGTAGCAGAAGATGTTGATGAACTTCAAAATGATTTTGAAATTATTCGAGTGAAATCAAAAAATTCTAAATCTAAAAGTACTAAAAGAAAGAAAATTTCTAAAACATTAGCGGCTCAAAGTACTACTGTGGACATTGTGTCAAAAGCAGAAGAGAATAACAATTTTCCTGTACATCATACCAATGACGTTACTGTGAAAGGCCAGACTGAGGTCAAAGATTTGGTGAATGGAGTGTTGACACCACAGACTGATTCGTTAGACGATGCAACTAAAATTAAAGATGTGCATATATCTGATTTTCATGATATTCCAAACGGCACAAATATATCAGTCATTGAAGAAAATAGTGAAAATGACTCAACTTCTAATAGTGATATACTTGATAGTCAAATTTTTGAAAATGATAGTGAAAATAGCCACAACATTCTTTCAGATCAGGATCAGATTCACAATGCGATTAGCCCCGATGTTCAAAATGAAACTTCTTCAAGTGATCCGAAGGATTCTCTAGATAGTTTAACTTCTGTGGAGCGTGGCAAGCAAGCAGATGCTGAATCTATAGAAGAATTACCTGTTGATAATGCCAACTCTACTGATTTTGAGGTAGAAGAGGATGTGTACGAACTGTATCATAAATCAACTGACGAATCCAATGATGAATATCTGCCTAGTACTAGTCAACAAAGAAAATCAGCACTGGAAGACTATGTCAAATTTATATCGGGTGAAAATAGTGAATCAGTAGCAGATGGTATTGATACTTCAGGTTTTGGTGAATCTGATCGTGTTGGTGCTGAAGACTGTGATATGTCTGCTATTGATGAAGATATTGATTATAATATAAAGTAAGTTGACCACTTTTCTTCGTATGGGTACCTTTACCTTACACATAAAACATTATAGGCAAGGAAATATAATGGGGTTTAACATCCCACTGTTCTGCTCTGATTGGGCTAATGAAGACAGGCATATGTCATATACAGTGTAGTGTACTAGGAGCAAATTTTAGACTACTCTTTTATCGAATTCCAACTGCTTTTGGATATTTTACGTGCATGTCAATGGGACCCATCCCGAATGACTATGTCGTCCCACTGTCCTGCACCACTGACGAGGGGGGAACCACGCCGAAAAACCCTGATGAACTTTCTCCGCCAAGACAAGGATCAAACATAAGACCTTCAGGTTAATGAGCCACTGTAATTCGCTAGGAGCAACTGAATGTTGACAGTGTGTTTCTGTGAATGGTTAGGTAATAGTATCTGATAAAAAGACAACAAAAAATTATGATGCCAATAGTCCCGTTAAAAAATTATTGCTATATTTTTTTTTTAAGAGGTCGGTTCAGTAACTGATTGTTTTAATTACTTCCTGTTTCTGTTTATCTGGCTGTGGGTTGAGTTATCATTACATAATTTGTAGATGGAGCAAGATAAGGACACTCAAATGCAATTTGAGAATGGAAAACAGCATATTGATCAAGACTATAATATATGGTTTCTATAACACTCTGTTAATTCTAATTCTGTCAAGATTTCGTCTGTAAATTTGTCTTGAGTTGATAACTTAAGGTATCGATTTGTCTGAGATGATGACTTACGGTATCGATTTGTCTGAGTTGATGACTATGGGGACCGATTTGTCTGGGTTGATGACTTAGGGTACAGATTTGTCTGGGTTGATGACTTAGGGTACCTTGTAGGGGATAGAATTTGCACCCGTTTTAATTAAGTGCCCACATAGGACGCTCATTGCCAACAGTGTAAACCTGGCATTAGTTTTAAAATTTTATTGGTATTTACTGTTTGTATATGGTGAGATTATTTATATTTACAGTATTGATAATAATACCATGTTACATGTGATGCTAGAAATATTTCAAGAAAAAGATGAAAACTTTAAAAAGGTAAAAGAATAGTTTAGTTGATTTTAAATTTTAGGGTTTAAAAAAATGACAGACAATAGAAGAACAAGCTGTGAGTTTTCATGGCAGCATATACATAAATAACAGATAAAAATTATAAAGATATAGTATTTAATTGACTTTTTATTTATAATTTCAGTTAATAAGTTGTCGTCAAGGTCAGACTGAAGGAGACGTAATAGTTGTATTTATACTGATAACAGATAGAAGATTATATGTATTACATTATAAAAACGCTACTAAAAGATTTATAGTAGATACATCTGTAGCTTATAAAGATATAGATTTTATAGTGGTAAGTTAATATTATATCCTTTGTAGCTTAAAATGATATGAATTTTATAGTGGTAATTTGAATATATGGTATAAAACTAGTAGGAAAAGAAGTAATCGTACAGACTATACTTACAGTAAAAGGATTTTGATGTGAAAACCACTATATTTCTGTATTGTTTTTAAAACAATGATTGTTCATGTTTTATTATGAATTATCTTTCAGCATAGTATAAACTATCAAGTTATAAATGTAGTCTGTGCTAATAAAAGAAAACAGTTTTGGTTAACCACAGGAGATGAAACTCTCTCAAGGTAAGTGTATAGCAATTAATTATTTTATCAGGTATATGCCATTGATGTTATGGTGTATTTTTTTCTATGATGTTTTAATTTTAGATCTTTAACCTTTTTCCTGTCAAAGTTTGCAGATTCGCGACATTTTTCAAAACCAGTTGCCACTTCAAAAACATACAATTGTCATTTGAGATATTACTAATCCCTAGCAAACTACAATATTGCGAAAGTTGAAACTAAAAAGAAAAGTTCAAAAATAATTTAACTCCATTCGGTATTCTTGTCTACGATATCACCCTTGGTGGAAGTGGACGTTAAACTTCAGAAACATTCAGTATTTACAAAGATCCCATGCGTTGAAAATTTGTCAACATTTGTTCATCCTCTGCAGACAATATGAATGGAATACAGTGAAAATAAATCAACACAAAATGCTTGTGATAGACCTCTTTAATCTGATTGAATCTAAGCTGAGAGGTTGTTTTCCAATAATGTTTTATTTTCTTAATTGAATGTTAGTAAATAATAAAGTTCAGTGCATTTCATCATGGATTGAACTGTACAAAGTTAGTTATGCAAATGACAGATAAATGTAATAAATATTGATCCGTTTGGACCAGGAGCTGGCTCCCAACTGCTACTCATCTTGTTCTTTTTCGGGATGACATTCTGCGAGAAATCTAACTCAAGAACAATCGGCATGAAAATTGACTTTAGTGTTCCTTGGACAATTTACAGACTTTTTTGATAGGATGTCACAATTGCAAGATGTCGGTGAGGATGTCATGTAGTATTGTGGGTTTTTTTCACAGATTAATAGTACAGACCATGTGTGATATCATAGATTCTAGTGATCTCAAGATTAAAAAACTGGCTGTATTTGATGATGCCACAACTCAAAAAATATGTCTTAAGAAATATATCAGACAGGAATGTCACTGTGAGGTAAGAAACTTATATTTTTATGGCCACTCTGAAAGTGGGTGTACACATGTATTGTCATCGCCTTGGTGCATTTGTCTGTCTTCCATGCTCAGTGTTTATATGTAAGAAAACAGTAAGAGGTTTTTGATGAAGCAGATAATATTGCTACATCAGAAAGATCATACTAAACTTAGGCTGTCCATCTACAGTTAGCTCGGCTTGAGAACAGACACCAAGCTAGTTGACCGTAAACATTTTAGCTAAATATACTTCGAGAATTTCAAGAAGAATTTATTTATTCTTCTTCCATTTAATGGAATTGAATGGGTTTGTTTAAGTCTTTGTGTGTATGCCAGATGTGAAATGGAGTAGTACTGCATTGCAAAAACATATGGCGGCCATTCAGAACAGAAATTTATTCTTGAAGTAGATAGATCTCAGAATGAAGAAAGATGTACCCTATGAAATATTTGATTCTTAAAATAACTTTATTTTTGACCTGTATAATATTTAACTCATTAATTAGGTTTATTCTAGGATCATAAAATGGACCCTTCTATGATATTATACTCATTTAGTTTTATTTTTTGATCATAAAGATGTGTCCTTATAGAATATTTAACTCATTTAGGTTTATTCTTAGACTATTTAGATGTGTCCTATAAATACATTTAACTCCTGCATATATTTTGTTAGATCATAAAGATGTGTCCTATTTAATGTTAAAGTATCTCAATAATACAAAAGGATGCATGAACACAGAACAGTTATGTGCATATTTAACCAAAATTTCTGTGATTGTACTTGCCATAGTTAATTATTTGCTTTGTTTTACATTGTATGGGATTGTTAATGATAGTATATACTGAAATTTATTTTATGATCAGTAGTGGAATACCGTGTTTTATCAGTGAAATAAAAGTGTTATTCCACTGGCTAGCAGTGAAATAAAACTTGTTATTTCACTCGCCGCCGGGACTACTTAATGTAAAGTTGTCAAAACACACCCAACTACCCGATGGTCACAACTCACCACCAACGATCACTAGTTCAAGTCGTTGAGGCGAGCTCGTGTATGTGTTGTTGTCAAGACTCGTGGCATGATTTTACATCGCTTGACTTACATGTATTTCAATAAACACATCGATATCAGTAAAAGTAACATGTCCTGAAAAATGTAATAATCCACACATTCACAAACGCCCAGTAAAACACTTTTTAGTGACAAAATTATGAAAACAATATGGCCGACACGCCGACTTGTCTATCGTTACATTCTCAAAGGTATTCATACACCAGAAGCAGATAAAGATGTAAAGTGGTCTACCCCCCCCCCCCCCCCCCCCCGGTGTTGTCCAAGCGGACAAAGTAGTCCATGTTATTTTACCTAAAATGATTGTAAAATCATAAAATAAATAGAACATTTGTCGTTTTGTCGTGAATAACATATTTTATATCATCGAGAAGCAAGAAAACTTATATTTTCACAAATGCGTAGCATGAGTGAAAATATAAACGTTTTCTTGCTTAGAGAAAAACGACAAATATCCTCTATGTATTTTTAAATGTAACTGTTATCTTGTTCTGTTTAAATAGGAATCAGATGCAATAGCAGAAATCTATTCCTTGGTTTATTGGGAAGATCCACATTCTGGACAGTCCAAGTCAGAAAGTTGTTCTAGAGAAGGAAAGTTATATCAAAGAGAACATGATTCGTTTAAAGGGACAACATGGAGACCAGTTTATGTGATTTTAAGGTAGGAATATTTGATACAGAATTCAAATGTAGCCTAAGGTTGGGTGATCTTAACAAGAATCAAACCTGGGGGCTTAGGCATTTAATTACTGTGGGAATTCCCTTTAAATATGAAGTAGTTGAATTGGTCAGAATAAAACAGCTTCATGTACATGTACCAGGGAATAGTCAGACAGTGTTATTGTACACAAATTTATTGTTATGGCGATTGTAATTGTATATTTATATTATATGGATAGTGTAATTGTGTAGGCTATTCTATATTAGGAACTGATATTTTACAGGGGTGGTATATGTTTATTATTTATAGTACAGAGACTGTATTATATATATTTATATTACAGAGATGGTATATTGTGTATATTTAACAATAAAAGCGACAGTAAACCTCAGTCGTATTTACGTATGGGTGGAGACCAGTGTGTAGGTTGTAGAAGATCACAGAGTAGTGAGAGAGCTAATAGTTTAGAGATAGCATTAGCTAGTGGAGATAGTTGGACACTCTCATCAGATGATCATACAGATTTATCTATGTGGCTTCTCTGTATGTGTCGTGCTGTTTCTGAAGGAATGCAGGTTTGTAGATAATAATGATGTTTTAAATTTCTCTGCAATAATGACATTTTATATGTAACATCATGGCAAAAGACAATGTAAATTTCTCTGTTTGCATTAAACATTTGCAATGTATCCATGAAAATTGGAAGATGGTGATAGTTTTGAGAAATAGATTAAAAGGCCATATAAAAAAATATTTTGATTATCAGACAATCCTCCCAAAAACCCTGGTAAGGGAGCAGCTGTATATTTATATGCTGTTTAATGTGAGGTATTTAATGAGACTGCTTTAAGTTTTTTTAAGTGAAGCAGGGCTGAATCTGAATATTTTAAAATGTGTCCTTAATATGGCATGGTTATCATCAATAACAGAGAAGATAATAGTAATTTGGCCTCAGTATAGATTTTGAATTTTTTTTTGATACAGCCTGATGGAACGCCCTTTAGTTGTTTACCATGTTGTGCTGTAGTTACCAATCAAAAAATATTGATGTGTCATGAAGATGTTCAAACTAGTTTCTTTAGAACCTTGGGAAGTGCCAATATAGAAGAAGTTACAGGAATTACACAAGACCAGGAAAATGATGCATACTGCGTGGTGGTGAGTTTTTTTGTTGTTTACTTGACCCCTAGGCATAACATATATATCAATTATAAAAATATTATATTTTTTTCAATATCTGAGTTTTATGCTATACTGTACCTATATACAATTTATTGCGCTTGACAGATTTCTCAACCAAGTCTAAAAATGTGTTAATTGTATTGGGGAGGAAGAGTTTGTGTGAAAATTGTGACAAAATGACTATCTCAACAATATGCTTGACATTAGATGTAGATTAACAATAGTTGGCACCCAACACAAATTTTGAGAAATATTCTGTATCTAGAAAAACTTTGATTCGCCTTATTGAAATTATCAGCACAGACCTTTTGTCATTTTAAACAATAATTGTTCATTAAGCTCCTCAACAACTATTGAAAAATGTGTAATGACATGTAAATTGGTTGTTAAAACATCCATTTCACTTTAATGGATGGACCAGTTTGTCCCAAATTTTGCATGTGACTATATAAATTGAAAAACTATTTTCTACCAGCCTTTCCAGATAAATGTGCTGCTCTCTAGCTGATAAGTTTGTTTGATTTTCAGGAATTCGACTCTCAAGATGATGCTATAAGTAGTGAAGAATGGGTTCTATATTTTAATTCACCAAAAGAAAAGAAGAAATTCTGTCAAGCTGTATCTGTGTGCTGGAAAAGACAGTTCCAAGTTGATCTCCCTATTAATAGTTTTGATAATATAACTCTAGAAAAACGCTGTCAAGAAACTGCTAAGATACTCAGAAATTCCCTCATATTATAGTACTAAAATTCCATACACTTTAACATGGTATCAGGTTCAAAACTGAACACTTTGAACACAGCCTCTTGTTATCTACATGTAATCCTAAATCGGTAGTCAGCCGATTTATTCTACGCATTCGATCTGCCATTTATCTAATGAAAAGTTCCTTCCCAAGTTTTATCTTTCCCTTGTATAACGGATGATGAGGGCATTTATTAATAGTGGGTGTAAAATCAAAATACAAAACACTAAAATGGTCTTGATTATTTTATTAAAAATGTATATAGGTATTTGCTGGAATTTTGAAATATGTTTTTAAAATTTTAATGTCGCTGAAGATTTAGAAACGTGTGTGTTCGCTTAAATTTTGAAGGAATGCAATGTTAGATAAATAGGTCGCTCGTATAATACCTCAACTTCCAAAATTCTAAAGTACATGATTGTCATTTAGGAATCAGGGATTATTAATTGCAAAAGAATTAACATGAAAATTTGACTAACAAAAATTTGGTCTTTCTCTGTATTCTCCACATATACTGAGACGCTGTGAAAATATACCATTGAAAAAGAGCTGATAAGGCATTATGCAGCTGAAATGTGATCGTTTTTATTACATACTTACGTACACAAGAAATAACCCATGGAGGCCATAATAATTTTATTTTACAGTGAAAGGTGGACAGAGGTAAAAATAAAGTCGGTAATGGCTTTGAGACAGAATTGATCCAACATAAGACTGTCCGGCATGCAGCACACAGTGCGTAGTTGGCCACAAACTATATCGACCCATCTCTCAGTACCAGCTTGTGATCCTGCAGTGTTGTGAGATAATGTGCTGATCTTGTCACACCCTTATCAGACTTTAGCCTATCCCTAGTGGACCCTGACCGCTGGAAGCCTTTGTCAATCGTGAAAATATCATCCTCACATATCTCAATTGAGATTTCCGATCATCCATTTATAAAAGTGACGTGTTTTCATTTTGTCTCAGTATAAAAGAGTAACATCTTACAATTCAGCCAAAATGATGTTTATTATCTAACAGTCAAAAAGGTCATGGTGTCTTTAAGTTTACTAGATTTGAACGAAGCCATTGCTAGTTTAACAAGAAATGATAATATTACATTGTATTGGTATTTTGCTAATGTTTTACTTCAATAACACATAGATGAATAGACCCAATTTTGTGAATTTTCCATGACGTAGACAAGGAAATATATTAGGGCTATTCTGTTTAGAATTACCTGGATGGGGAACTCTAGTTATATACATGTATATACCCTTCAGATCAACACAGTATCTATTTACTATTCCTTCAAATTGTATGTGAAGGATAACTCAATATTGAGACCACCAGATGATTTTAAAAAGTGGTGTTGGCCATCACCCAGGTAACTTTAAATCGAATAGCTCTTATCTCAAGAATATGTAATTCTTTATAATATACTTCAGCCTGGTTGTATGAATTTGAGATCTAATTTATTAGCTTTATTTAATTTCAATTAATAAATTATGTAGATTTTATAATTATTTGCCAAACTTACAGCTTAGCTTAGTCAGAATTTCAAGGTCTTAGTTGTCATAAATTTGACTTAATGTAATGTTTGTTTTGTATGATGTAAATTAGTTTGATAAAATGTACATGTATTGAGAACCTTTTTTTTATATCAGTTTCATAAACAATTATCTATACAAATCAAAATCACATAATTACTAATCTTTGGTATCCCAAGTGGTTTCATTCCATTATACACAACTAAGCCCTGTATTCAAGTATACAAATTATGTCACAAATCGGTCTTTGCCTCATTGCTTACATTTAAACAATATGGCGACTGGTTTGTTACTACTTTTTTTTTGCTAATTTCCTTTCTTTTAATGATTTTTTTTGATTGGTCAATAAAAATAGCACAGTCATAATTTGAATCTAGGGGTTAGTGAAGTGGAATGGCATGAGACCACTAGGGATACCAAGGATGTCAGTTCGCATGTTAATAAACAAGTCTAATATTATGTCTTGAACATGTGTAACTTTAAGAGATATTGTGGCATTTATTTTGAATACAGTTATTAGAATTTTGTAAACAATTTTTCTTCACTTGCATAATTGCAGCATAAACCTGAACTCAAAACAGTTTAAGCTGCATTATGCAAGATTAGATAAAGTGCTGACGGTTCTTGCCATAATAGTTAAAAATAGATAATGAAAAGGGAATATGTTGAAAATGTCTGTTAAATTACTTCACTCTGAGCCTTGCTATCAGTAATACAATTACAGTGTAGCCTCGATTGCCATTGCTACTAAGTCCCGATTGTCCATATTTACGGTAAAAGCATCAGCCACAAAACGCATGGCATTGAGAGTTGATTATGGTCTTGTTATGTCAATTAATGTCTAATTAATCATTTATAAAGCGTTGAAGCCCCTAAGAAAGACTTGCATGAGGCGCTTGCTTAATGCCTGTTTAATTGGGGGGGTTGGGATGGCCTAGTGGTCTAGAGTGCCGCGCTTCGACCTCTAGCTGGCCGGTCACCTCTGGCTTGCGGCTGTGGTTTCGAGCCCCGGTGTGAGCGTATGTGGCATGGAGATAGGGGCGCCTTCTCAACCTCGTGGGTTTCCTCCGGGCACTCCGGTTTCCTCCCACGGCTGAAGACCCCTTCGCGCATGTGAATTATTGAAATAAAATTGAAACCATATGTTAGTCCCGAAATGACCTGGTTGTGTTGAGTGGACGTTAAACCCCATTTCTCTCTCTCTCTCTCTGTTTAATTGACTTGAGTAAAATATATTACGAAGCTATATTCCGGTAACATGGTACAAATTGGGTATTTGTGTCTAAAAATAAAATGTGGAGTGTTGTCTTTCATTATAGGGAGAAATAGGAGACTTGTGATTAATGGAGGCTTACTGTCATATATGGTATTTTTCAATAATTCATGAAATATATAAATTATACTATGTAAATTAATCTATTATGATGACTATTTAAAGCTGCTGATCGTCATTGTATTTTTCGGACAATATCTAAATTTTTACCGCTTAATCCATGCTAAAATTACTAGATTGGTTTCTTTATCAATGGCAGATAATTTGCCAGTTTGGAAGAGTCCCATCAAAAGAATATAGCAAAGATTAAAACTATGGCTCTGAATTGTTATGTGTGTTCTAAACGAAACAGTTTAAACAAGAGATTGATGATAACCGTCCCCAAAAAACCCCAAAACAACCAATTAAATTTGTTTTATTATGGATCCAGTGATACATAATAAAATGAATTTTGTCCATTTTGTAGGTTTTGGTCTACCACGATCAGCAGCTTTATGATTATATTTTAGAATGTAAATATTGATGTATAAATATTATTGGTTTATAACTAACTACCTACTGCTTTCATTTTTTGTATATGCCTATTATACTGTTGATGTTTGTAAATTTATTCATTTTGATAACCGACATGCACGTATATTCAATTTGTTTTTATGAAAAACAAGATTATGGTCCTCTTCATTTGGCATCCTTACATAAATGGAGAATTATTGTATCATTATTTTGTGATTTATTTCCAGACTATGGGAAGCCCTGTGGTTATAATGCTTAAGACCAGATTATGCAATTGATCACAACTTCATGTGGAATAGATTGTTGTTGCCATAATTTTTTTATTTTTGAATTCACAATGTAAGAATCATAATCTACATAAGCAAATACTAATCCTTATACATGTACTTAATTGTTTTCTACAGAATTAATGAAGTGACTTCAAAATTATTAACTTTGTTTATCAGGATATTGTTGAAAGAAAATATTGGTGTCAGCCATTATTATACATGTATAATGATAGAACTAGTCAAACACATTCCAAATATACTTTTAAATCAGAGAGCATTGCTATGGTAGATGCGTAAGTGAAGAAATGGGAAGTGATGCAAAAAATGACAATTCAAAAAAGAATTGGCTGTGAGAAATAAGAGAAAATGAAAAAAATAGCAAAATACAATGCATTCCCTTGTTTGTACTCATTCTTTACTTAAATATACATGCTAATTCACAGACTTTTCTAATTTGTTCGTTTTCTATGTCAATTATTTCTACTATGACTTGTCATTCTCTCGCAGTCTCATATATCAACTTTTTGTCTTCAACTGAGTTATCAGTGAAATTAAATTTGACTGTGTGTCTGCTATCGCCCGTTACTTCAGTCTGTTATATAGTAGGATAACACATGTTTTTGCATCACTTTGCATATCTTCAAGTGTCCGTTACGCATGTACTGTAGCAATGATCTCTGTGTTAAAAGTATATTTGGAATGTGTTTAACCAGTTCTATCACATATTTAACAATAGCTGACACCAATATTGTCTTTTAACCTTTGTTTATTGTTCACATATTATACCTAGTCAGGATAAATTATATTTGTATGTCTTTGGCATTAGAATATGTAAACAGATATTCTATCTATTCTATGATATTGTTAATGGGCCTGTGTGCAATTCTTTTCATACAAGAAAAGTATTTTGTTAATTTCATCAACTCTTTTATTTTATTTGTGACAAGATCCTGTAAATAAGTTTTAATTTTTTTTGTTTTTTTTTATCTTCCATGAATATTTATTTTTTTAATAGATTTATTGAGGATTTTAGTTTTATAACATTAACAATGTATAATTTTATCAGTTTAATCAATTTAATGAATTGATGATTGTTAAAATATTTCATCGTGAAGATACATTATGGGAGATTTCAGTCAAATTAATTAACTCTGAACCAAGAATTTAGCGATTGAATTTTAGGCCTAGCTTCAATCATCGCTGATTCATCGGTAAGATAAAAAACATAGTATCGATTATATTGTAGGCTAGCAATGAAATCAAGAGTTGATTATGGTCAGGATAAGTTAATTAATGTTTAATTAATAATTTAGATAACATTTTTATACGCCCACATAGAAATGTGGACGTATATTGCCGTCGCCCCCGTCCGTCCGTTTGTCGGTCCGTCCATCGTGCACAATTTCTTGTGAACGCACTAGAGGCCAGGGTTAATATCTGATTGACTTTAAATTTATACACAGTGTTTAAGGTCATGAGACGAAGAAGCCTATTGATTTTCAGCAATATCCGATAATTACTGCCAGAGTTATGACCCTTGATCACTTTGAAAAATCTTGTGAACGCTCTAGCTGCTAAAGTTAATATGCGATTGACCTTAAATTTATACACAGTGTTTAAGGTCATGTGACGAAGAATCCTATTGAATTTCAGCGATATCCGATAATTACTGCCAGAGTTATGACCCTTGATCACTTTGAAAAATCTTGTGAACGCTCTAGAGGCTAAAGTTAATATTGGATTGACGTTAAATTTATACACAGTGTTCAAGGTCATGATACAAAAAAGCCTATTGATTTTCAGCAATATCCGATAATTACTGCCAGAGTTATGACCCTTGATCACTTTGAAAAATCTTGTGAATACTCGAGAGGCTAAAGTTAATATCCGATTGACTTTAAATTTATACACAGTGTTTAAGGTCATAAGACAAAGAAGCCTATTGATTTTCACGGATTTCCGATAATTAGTGCCAGAGTTATGGCCCTTGATCACTTCAAAAAATCTTGTGGATGCTCTAGAGGACAAAGATGATGTCCGATTGACTTCAAATTTATACACAGTGTTTAAGGTCATGCGATGAAGAAGCCTATTGATTTTCAGCGATTTCTGATAATTAGTGCCAGAGTTGTGTCCCTTGATCACTTCAAAAAATCTTGTGGATGCTCTAGAGGCCAAAGTTAATATCTGATTGACTTTAAATTTATACACAGTGTTTAAGGTCATGAGACGAAGAAGCCTATTGATTTTCAGCGATCTCTGATGATTATTGCCAGAGTTATGGCCCTTGATCACATCAAAAAATCCTGTGGACGCTCTAGAGGCCAAAGTTAATATCCGATTGACTTTAAATTTACACACACTGTTTAAGGTCATGAGACGAAGAAGCCTATTGATTTTCAGCGATTTCAAATAATTACCTCCAGAGTTATCTCCCTTGATCACTTCAAAAAAACCTTGTGACGCTATAGATGCCAAACTTATCATCCGATTGACTTCAGATTGATACACAGAGTTTAAGGTGTTGAAACGAACAAGTATTTTGATTTTCAATGAATTTTGATAACTGAACAGCTAAATCCATGATGTTAAATGTTTCCTATACTAATTGTTAGCGTGGGGCAAAACTTTATAAAAAGCAAACAAATTCAAATGATTTTCAGATAATTACATAATGAGTTGTTACTCTTAATCAGATTTTAGTGTATTACAAATGTTTCATTCCCAAAAAAAGTAAAAATATGTGACAACCCTTGTTGACTGCCCGGACGATTTAACTGCTGTGGGCGTATATTTCGTTGCCTGGCAACCTATCTTAGGACTAAGAAAGACACGTAATAGGCAGATTTAGCTCTTGCATAGTGTATGTTTAAGTTGATAAAGAGAATCATGACAAACTACAGAATTGTATTTAATTCTAATTGCACAAAATCCTTAGAAATATATTCAGCTCAGTCATTCATATAGAAAGCACAAGTGTTACTGGCAATGCTGATTATATTAATGTGGTCTATTCTCCTTATTGATTTTAATCACATATATCATGCATAAATTAGAGAAAATTGTTTTATTTTTGACAGGAGTACTGTATTAATAATTGTTATTGCAAGTTGTTGACATGCATTCTTAAAAATGGGACTCTCATCCAGATGAACTTTGATTCATTCATTCAAATCTTGTCAAAACACATATCTATCTGTTCGGACTCTTATCATTAAATATTAGCTTAAATTCTAATGTACAAACCCTTGTATATTACATTAAGTTTGGAACTTTTAGCATGCTTTGTAGAATCTAGCGCCTTCCAAATGTACAATTATTATTATGTGTAGATTGTTGTAGGCTACTTCATGTCTAAGGCTTTTTACTGGTTAATTTGATAATAAATTTCAAGCTACACTAAAGAATGTAAATAATTGATCAATATTAATAAAATTACATTCGTCATTTATTTTGTTGCTGTGATATTAATGTATACTTGATAATTATTTCATTGATATTGAGTGATGTAATTGATAATACTCGATTAAGAAATTTAGAAGAGAATAAAATGACATCAAAAATATTTAAGTATTTTGTTTTATTTTCAGTGAAAATATCAGTTTCTATACAATATATCAGGCAGGGCTTGTGTTTTGACCATTTTTTGGCAATCACGCGAATGACCAGCATTGAAATTGAGTCAATTTGCATGCCACAAGAATCTAACAATCAATGGTTGATATTTCCTTCATATACATCATGTATGTACAATACATTGTCAAATCTTTTTTTCTTTATTCGTCAGATAATTTCACATGGTCACTATCCATGAAATTTAAAAACACAACAATGACCAAAACATTCATGTCACATCACATTTCTCCACATTGTGAAATAGTCACAGGTATTTTAGGTTTGTTATTAGGCCCGGTTGGAACATTTTCTATTTTTCTTAACACAAGATGTCCATCTATAATTTTTCCTGAAAAATGAAATAGAATGTATTAATATCTTGACTGGTTTGATTATTTACTGTAGTATAAATTTGATTGACATCAACTCAGGACAAATGATCAGGACTGTGCGTCATTGCCTGATATTCAGGTGGTCAAATATGACCGAAACTGAACTCTTAGGCTAGTGGTTTTAAATGGCGGACTGTTTCATCAATTCAAACCAAGTATTGGGATGACTGATACTATAAGAAATACATTGTATAACTAGTACCTGTTATTGACTACCTATAGCACAAAGATTATCTATCCCTGTACCTTTCAAAATATGCCCAAGGAGAGCGGGATGTTGATGACTAGGTATGATTAATACAGAAACCATATTGTATCGGAACTGCGGGGGTAAAAACTTTTCTTTGGATTTGATTCTATGCCGAGGGTTGACCGATCTGCGATCAAGAGCAGATAACTAGGCTTGTAGAATGTGGTAATATTGTAGTATTAATAATCAATCAGAGTCATACATACCAAATACTACATGCTTATTATCAAGGAAATCACATTTAGCACAAGTAATAAAAAACTGACATCCATTTGTATCTTTTCCACTGTTTGCCTGTCAATAAAATAATGGCACAAAATCAACAAATGTTGTATATGTAGTAAGCTTATTAAAGAAAATGACCAGTCATACGACATAGCTTAGTTTTATTTCAAACCGAGATCAAATTGAAACAATAATACTTTCATATTTTCTAATTCTTACCTGTCAAAAAATTAATTTTGTCTTTGACTAATCATGTGTGAATAGAATTTATACTTATACTGCAATGCGTTTTAACCAAAACTTGAGACATCAACATTTGTACTTACCATACTCAAAATACCTGGACCAGTATGTTTTATTTTAAAATTTTCATCTGCAAACGGCCCTCCATATATACTTGTCATACCAGTTCCATCACCCTAAAAATACAAATTTATAATAATAGAAATCAGGGGCGGATCTAGGAATTTTGAAAAGGGGGTGCGCCGCAAAATGAGGGCACTTACTGCAGAGACGGGGTATGCTGCTGCGGGGGATGTTGAGGGGGGGGGGGGGGCAAGACAATTATCCGTCATTTCCTGACCTTGCATCTGTAGACATTCCAAGAGCTATTTGGCTGATATTTTCGTCTAAGTAAACGTCTGGAGAGGACATATTTGGGTCTGAAAAAGGGCACTTTCAGCAGTAAAAAAGGGCACTGTCGAAAATTAGGGGGGGCCCCCCCACTGGATCCGCGTCTGGAAATGAAATAAAATGGGAATTAAAGTTCTATTGTTTTGCTCTGAAAGGGTTAAAGAAGGCGAGCATATGTCATACAGTTTACTATAAGGGAAATTTTGCCCAGACAGTGGTGCTATATTCTACACTTATAACCAAATTCCAACTGCCAGGGGTTCCTTTACATGCAATGCAGTGTGTACACAGGACCTCAGTTTTTTGTCTCATCCGAACTATTATACATTTCCCTTCCCTGCCGTGCACCTGATGAACTTTCTAGGCCAAAACAGAGATCAAACATTAGACCTCCATGAGACCTTCAAGTTGGCTAGCCAATGTATTACTTACTGAGCCACTGTGGCTCCAATAAGAAAAAGATAATGTGAACAAGATCTCCATAATCTATATTTACCGGGTAAATATCATATCACTTAAACTAAGAAATAACACAAAGAGATAATGTGAACTAAATCTACATGCATATATCATATTCAAAGGGCATTATCACTTAAAAAAATATTCTGTAATCAATTTTAAATACCGGAAATATCATATGCAGTCTTTTGATCCAAATTCTTTACTTAGTTGTTTTTACATTTCCATTTTGGTTCAGAAATTTTATATATTTTTATTTTTGTCTTTAACTATTTACATGTATTTTTCTTCTTATGTATTTTATCTTTTTTAAATTTGAAAACAGCATCTGGGCACTAAGTTGAAAGATGCAGTATAAAAATACACCATGATAATAATTTAACATATCACTAGACTCAAAATAGAGTACTTTTAGGAAAATGTAATGAAATGGGATTTAACATTTTAGTGTTCTAAAGAAGATCATCTTCAATAGAAGGCTTGATCTCGCCTTACTACATACATCTTATCAAGCCCTTCATACCCTGTATATTTCGCCACTAATTTCGATTGTCACAAGCCCAGCTTGGGAACCTATCAGATTCATCGGTCGTCGTGAATACCAAGTCTCGTGCTTTATAGCTAAAATGCCTACATGTGACAATCGAGTTGCAAAGTTCAAAGATCGATCAATGTCACGGTTGCTGTTTTCCCAAAAAGTGTCTCAATTTAAAAAACCCTGTTTGTTTATAGTGTGTTTGGTGCCACGAACTCTGATTGGACAATGCTAATAAGTCACTTGTAAAAACAACTTGCGCAAAGTTCGGGGAATTGCTGAGTATTCAAGCAACGGAGAGATGTTGTATAACTCGCGAACGTTGCTTAAGGAACATGAATGAAGATGGGTATAAACAGTGTGCTATGAGAGAAAATTTTGACCTCAGAGCTGTGCTACAGCCTACTCTTATATTGAATTCTAACTCCCAAAAGATCTTTTATATGCCACCAATGTGTAATGTGACCTTCAGGGACTGGCAGATCTATGTCTTGTATTTTCATAGATGTGCAGTCAATAAGGACCTCAAGTGAAAGAAGTTATGACAATGTGCAATATTATGATATGAAAAAAATACAATCTATTATAACATAACATAGTATAAGTAAGATTACAATACCTTAACAAAATCACCACCTTGTACCATGAAATCTTTTATAACTCTAAAATAAGCAAATTAAAGATAAACTGAAGAAGGGCATACAGTGTGATATGAAGGAAATTTGCACAGACTGTGTGTCTGTGGCACTATGGCCTACTCTTATATCACCTTCGAACTTGAGTTCTTCTACATGCACGCCGATGCGTACACAGGACGCCTTTGTATTAAAATAGTGCTATCTTTGACCCTTGAGATACCTGGTATGTGAAATTTATGTGTGGGATTTCTAAACATTGTACATGTTTGACCACTCAGTGGGTAACAAAATAATTATTATTTATTATCATATACCGTAGTGATAGAGTTTTTCAGTGCACTACAAGTTGATTTATATGCCAGAAATCTGTTAAAATGAATAGAACAATTTATAATAAAATAGAAGTTTCACCATTCTATTTTATAGATAGGGCCTATATTTCAGAAAGGCAACAACATTTCTTGTCAACACTACCATCCACTATAAGAATAGCCTATATATATATACTTAACTGAATTCTAGAGCCTTTTATGGCCCTATCTGTGCAACAATTTGTTTGTCTTTCAATGAGACTGACTGCTCATGTCTACATGCATGATATTCCACACATGACGACTGCATGTTACATTCGACATTTATAACCATTAAGATTGAATCTACACTGCAGATAACTAAACAGATCTTCATATAAAAACAGAGACCTACCTGTGAAATACAGCTCCTTTATACCCTATTGGTACTCCATCTCGTCTGTGTTCACCAGTGCAGAATTGTCTATAACAAACAATATTATAAAATTTTAATTTAACATACCGGTAGGCTACATCAATATGTATTTTGTGTATATCTTTATTTGTTGAGTGCATGTGTACCATGGCATGAAATGGGATTTGCATTCTACTTTTCTACACTGACATTATTGAAAGATGTCTGCTGCAGAGGGAATTTTGCACGCACACAGCAGTGTTCTCACCCACCTTGTGGTTAACAAGCTCATAAAAATAAAATAAAAAAAGTACGAACAATCCAAACTATTAGTCAAAATATAGCGACTTACTTAGTCTAAGATTTAGAATAGATTAATTATTACTGAACTGAACCACCTTTGGGTTATCCCAATCATTTGGATAAAGGCAAATTTTGATCACCTGAAATTCTCTGCAGACTTTCCTACTGTATCTGCGAACAATTCAAATTTCATACGCCCAGCTTCCTGAAATAGATTTTAAATGCAAACTTATTTATTAATTTATTTATTTCGGTAAGAATAAATTTCATGTCACAATTTCTGGAGTTATTCCCCTTTAATAACAATAGCAGGATAGCAAGCGTATTCCAAAATACCCATCATTCTGTGGACTTGAATTTATTCCATTATTTCACAATGCATTACACTGTCTGTTATGCTATCAAATTGAAAAAAAAATATTTTCAAACCCTTCAGAAATGCTTTGTGAAGTATGATAATAATGAATGCTCCCTAATGCCGGCGCTAGGTAGGTTCATTTGATTTACTTCTAGAAACATCCTTTCAATTTAAATTACTCTTTTAATACTTAACACAATAAAGATGGGATAATTACCACAGTTCCAATCTTTATATCGAAGAAAACGATCGGATTATTTGGATTGGACGGCTTTTCAGAAAACGACATGATAACGTAAAACAAAACGGCCAGACTACGACTGCCAATTTCCGACTGGTTGAAAAGACAAAGGGACCGTTCATTACACAATAATATGGGTGTTGGAGTTTTAAACTTTACCTTGATAGTTGTGTCAGGCCAGTGATAACAAACCTTTGGTTCAAAGATATTTCTCTATGATTTTCGGTTTTATCGTTTTATCTAGTAGGCCTATTGATTCAATGAACAGAGTGAATATTGGTGATTGTTGATGTGGAAGGACCTAGACGCAACGGCTTATTGCCAATTCGAAGAATTTCCGAATGAAATATAAAATAATGATTAAATTTACCCAGAACAACAGATTTTTTGTCAACGCTCTACGGGCTACATTTATCATCCGATTGTTTTGATGTATGCTGCTCATTGAGATGAAGAATCCTATTTAATTTCAATGATTTTCATTCATTTCTTCGGGAGTTATGGCCCTTGTTTCACTTTGTTGAACCTCGTGAACGCTCTCACGACAAAAGTTATTGTCCGATCTGTATGAAATTGATACGGACCTTTTTACATTAGTGAAACTAAGAAGCCCAGCGAATTTCATCGATTTCCGTTAATTACGCCTGGAGCTGGCCTTTGTTTCAATTTGTGGGACCGTCAATTTGTTGCACCTTGTGAACATGACAAAAGTTATAGGCCTTATCCGACCTCATGAATGAAATTGATATGCATCATCTATATGGTGAAACGAAGAATCCTATTGAATTTCAGCAATTTATGTTAATAAGGCCTACACCTGATGTTTCTGCTCTTGTTTCAACTTGTTTCGCCTTCTGAACGCTCTAATGATAAAAGTTATCATTCGAGTATGAAATTTATAGTCCTACGCATCATTGAAATTTATTTTAGTAGGCCTATAAAACGAAGGATATTGTTGAATTTCAGCAATTGGCATTCAAATAAGTAAAACGAAAAAAATCTGTCGAATTTCAACAATTTCTTTAAATTAATTCCAGTGTTAAGACCCTTAAAAGTAGCACTTCTGTGAGCCCCTTAAACGACGAAAATTATAATCTGGTCTGTATGAAATTATCTTGACGCTACAACCCTTGTCGACTGCCCGGGTGATTTAGCTGATGTGGGCGTATGTTTCGTTGCCTGGCAACCTATCATTCATTTTCATTTCGTTTTTTTTGTAGGTTTTAACAGAAATTTGTTAAATTCCCGAAGGAGAACGATAGATCACCATACAATACATGGCTTGACAATGACAACAGTTTATAGGATCACTATTTGCTTTTCTGTAGGTTCTTAATCACACTTACTTAATTTATTTCATTTATTCTCTAAACGCATACTTATAAAGTGTCAAAAATCATTTTGTCCTGTGCGATTGGTGAAATGACCCACCCCACCTGCATATGTAAATGGAGTTCTGTCCCTTACATCACCCGATTTATCATCTGTAGCGAAAATTCAAAGTCTAGACATTACCTTTCCGACAAAATCTAGGTAGGTGTATGAGGTTACTTAATGAACCAATTCGTCCCATAATTCGACCAAATAAATAGATAACTAAAACGGTCGGAGTCCGGTCTATCACCAATTAGGCTATTCGACAACTCCAAAAGATACATACATGTAGGCTATGTCAGACGCACCATGGAGTTGTATGAGTTGGGAACTTTGTGTCTGATATTGATAAACAGATAAACTCTGACACGAAAAAAAGCTCACTTGGTAATGATCTCGTGTATTCTTGTACCTATTATTTTCCCGAATTTATCTTTCCTCAGCAATTAAGCTCTGACACCGATCTCTATTTGCACAAGCGAATCACTATTTTGACCGGTGACAAAAAGGGATTGTTTTCGGACATTAAATGTACATACCTCTCCATTTCTTAAATAGAAAGTAGATCGCAGCGCATTAACATTTCAAACACTCTCCCCACATCTCCATTGTAAATTGTTTAGTGATTAGCACCGAAGTAAGACTTATCACGCAAGGATATCTACGTAGGCCTATAAATTTTACTGGGAAATAATGAAATGACATGAAATATAATGAGGTTTAACTTCCTACTTTTTATGCGCGCGTTGAGTATGTCATTTCGTCAGATTTTGTGAATGCTACCCTTGTAAATTGTTTAGTGATTTGCACCGAAGTAAAACTTAACACACAAGGATATCAACGTAGGCCTACACATTTTACTGGGAAATAATGAAATGAAATATAATGGGGTTTAACTTCCTACTTTTTCCGCGCACTGAGTCTGTCATTTCGTCGGATTTTGAGGATGCGAACCCATGCTTGTATGTGACGGTTGCATCACAAACCTCATTGACTGCATCCCAGTGTTACGGTTACCCCCCCCCCCCCTGCTTAAGAGCTGCGTGCAGATGTATTAATCAATACAGATTTACCATGTTTAAGCAGACCCAGCTTGTGTTTAGCGGACATATCTTCTGCTTATTTTCAGTTAGGTCAAATTTGAAATCGAAACTCCGACGCTATACATTATGAATATTATGTTTAAGGCTGAATTACAAAAACGACGAATACCAATACGAAATATCTAACAAGTAAGCAAGTGATTGTCCACGATTTTTAGTACAAACAAGGGCCATAATCCAGGAATTTACGGTTTGATACCAAACATGTTATATAATGCAAAACATGTAATTATGTAATGCAAAGTAAGATTTTCTAGAATTAAAAAAAATGAAATGGGGTTTTACGTCCTACTATTTTGCACTAATCGGACAAATAAAGACAGGCTCGGGGCTTGAGGAGTACCATGAAAATTTTCCTCGGATAGTGGCGTTTCCGCATACTCTTCTAATTTCAGCTGTCAAGGGATCGAATCCGGGAACTTCTGGTTTGTCCAATCTGTGAATAAGAACCATCCTACGAACAAACCACCCCAATTGACACTGGATTGAAGACAATCCATTGAAGAGGATGTGATATTTGAGTTGACCTCTTCGTAGCCCCTTCCGCAAATATTTTTAACATGTTAACTCACACAGTAAATCTTGAATCAACGGCTTCTGAGAAATACATTTTAAAGTAATTACAAAGTTATTTACGTAACACACGAACACGCTTCCTATCAAAGGCAACTAACAGAATTTTACAGGCGGCTTGAAATGGGAGTCAAAGTAACCCTGTTTACCGTTCTCTTGATTATCTAGGTTCTGACAGCTTGAGAGACTACCAGGAATCAATGGAGCTTATTTAGGAAATCTTATTGGAATTAATGTCATTTGTGACCAGACAAAACGGAAATGATATGGAAAGGAAAAGGGAAGAAAGTGTTTTTTAATCTTCTTTTTTTCTTTTAATCTGGTACATGTGTACATTTTACTTCTGATAACAAAATCGCGGATTTAACCTACGAAAACGAAGGGGTCAATCGACTTTAGAATTATGGTATCAGAAATCTGCAAGAGCTTTAATTTCTATCGTTTACTTAAGTTTCATATTCCGAATCGAAATCCTATAGGCTGTACAGTCACGCGACACGATTCTATCATCTTCTTCTTGTGTGGCTTTACAAGCACTTCCACCTAAACTTATATCACAGAAAAACGTGTCCAAAGAAACTTGCCTGTCGAGCCAGTCCGGAATGCGATGAAAAAGGTTGACGAGACAGAAAAAAATGTCATCCCATTCCCTCCATTAAAGGCATAATCTTCGACGTGGATCTATTTATAATACTGGACCCTGTTTCTCGAAACTTAACTAAAGCTAAAATTCAAATTTAGCAGATACTTCAATTTTGATTGGCGATGCACTAAAATCAGTCTGATATTATCCAATCAAATTACTAAATTTGGATTTTATCTTAGTTAAAATTTCGTGAAACAGTCGCCTGGTCTTAGGCTTTCTGTGATATCATCCTCCGTGGAAGCAGAAGATCAGCCCCACAAACGAACTAGCGGTCACCTTATTTCTGACTTAATTATAAGGTAAACCCATTATTATTCATCATTAAATCCTGTCCTAAATAGTCAACGACAAGAACCGACTAAACCCTTTTTTCCACCAATAGCACTCAAAGTATAAATGTGACCGATATTTTATAGACATACGCAGATGCCACACATCATATCTATAATGTACATAATTATAAATCCATATAATATAAGATTTCCAAAACTATGGATAATTGAATTTTGTCTAATCGACTTAAAATTGGTCGATTCAAGATGGTTGCAGTATTGTTTATTTTGAAATATCTCCATTAATGATAATCAGAATGTAACCATTTTTGGCAATAATAAGTACCATATATATACCCATCTGATATCTGGTAAGTTTGTCTCGTATCTTGGTCCTCGTTTGTAATTGTATCATGCTCATTGGTGAAAAAAGATGATTTGTTAAGACATGTATGGACTGTTACTACACACATATCATCCTTAATGTTCATTATATTGAGGTGACTGTATCAATATGCCTTTCTATTTACATATTTTTTCATCACACATTTATTCTTGTCTAAGTTGTGTGTGTGAGAGAGAGAGAGAGAGAGAGAGAGAGAGAGAGAGAGAGAGAGAGAGAGAGAGAGAGAGAGAGTAATTCATGTTTTATTAAATCCAAGGGTCCAGCAAATTCCAAGAAATTTGCAAGACTTCAACTTCGGTCTGTGTATATCTTGGTCGATTTGCATAAAAGCCATGTAGAAGGCCGAATGGTTAGCAAGTGCGTGCTGTTTATATCATAAAGCCTATCATTGAGTCGATTGGCATGGTTTCGAATCCCCGGTTGTACGGGACAAGGAGTAGAGTCGCCTGTCCAATCTCGTGAGATTACTCCGGGACCTTCGGTTTCCTCCTATGCTAAAGACCCCTACGCGCAAGCGAATTATTGAATTAAAATTAAACCATACCATGTATGTAAGTCCCAAAATGACCTAGTTTGTGTCGAGTGGACGTTAAACCCCATTTCTCTCTCTCACCGCATAAAAGCCACGTTCTTTCCAAAATATGCTCCAAATGGCCACCTCAAACGTCGCGCAAAATTTCAATTACCTGACCACATTCCTATTTGGGGTTTCCCTGATTTTTCCTGTCACCAGTTGTTTGTGGGGTATTTTTGGTACAGATTATCCCTAAGATAATCAGAGAAATCCCAAAATTTCACGAATTGCTGGACCTTTGTTGGATTTAATAATTTTTTTTTATGACGTCAAACGGGGTGTTGGATTTCGCACTTTGAAAAGCCCAGTGTGCATGTATGCCTACTACATGTATGCAATTTGGGGACGATGATGGTTTCATGCATTGTCAACTGTCAAATTTCCCGAATAGGAGCATAGCAAATTGACGTCGAACGGGGGTGTTGGATTTCTCTCTTTAAAAAGCTCAGCGTGAATGTATGTCTACTTTGCAATTTAGAAACCATGATGGCTACATGCATTTTCAATTGTCAATTAATTTCCTTAATAGGAACCTGGCAAACCCCCTTCTGCAAAATAACCTGGGTCAGCCACTGTGACCGTTTGCTATATACTTTTCTTTTTTAGACGTTTATCTTATCTCGATGTTATTTTCGTATATAATTCTCTGATTAAAACCAAATTTTGTTAGATTATAGGAATCGAATGAACAGAATACAATTATGTGAAATATATCATAGTGTTCATAGATCAAAACTAAGTAGTTTAAAAGCATTATGTAGAAATAAATTTCGCCCAAGAAAAATATTCAACTTCACTTGTCATTATAGGCATACAATTATTCCAGGACTGACACAAAAATGGAAAAGAAATAAAACGTAATCTTTATATTTTTTTACTGTCAGCTTAGATGTCATTTAGTAATTACGAATCCAAGCGTTTGGTATTTTATTGCCCAAGATATGGGAAGCAATCTCTATTATATACATGGCAACGGGTAAGCATAATATTTTTTTGACTACTTTAATTTTTTTATGTCTAGTCTATAGCTATCATCAACATTATTTGGAAATCGTTTTCCATCTTATAGGATTCAGTTATTCCAACCGAAAAATAACATCGGTTCACGAGATGTGGGTTTTTTCTATTATTAAACGAGACCTATACCGTGACACGTTAAGAATTTGGCAGATAAGATCTGCAAGACGTAACACCCCCCCCCCACCCCTCAAAAAAAAACAACATTTCAGACACAATTAATATGTTATAATCAGTACAAGAGTCGTTTACTCTATGGTTTCAGATAACGTTCAATTTAATCTGTTCGCGCGTTTCACCGAACATGATTGATTAGAAATTATAGAAATTACCAACTTTACACACATTCATATTACATTTTAGAACCATTTTTGTCTATTTCAAGGTTCAAAAAAAGTCATACGCCCTTTAAATTGCCATCGACAGCTTTAACTGATACACTGTGAAAACGTGAAATTGTAAAATTACTCCGTGCGATGGTCGATTTGAATGAAATTAACAACAGCGATAAAACTCGATGTTTCATTATAAAACACACTATGACAAGGAACTTACACCGAATAAAGCAAAAATCGCTGCTGCTGCTTGAATACAAAAATGTTATTATATGAAATGAAAATAGGTGAATGCGAAGGTTAATCGGTTAACGATAAGGACGACAGCTACAGGCAGACATGTCTGATATAACGAAGAATTTGTATTCGAGCCATGAAAACACGTATAGGGGAACAGAGATAACGTTATTTTCAATGAAGTATTTGCTTAATTGATTTTGTATATTTCGACATTTGAATTGGTAACAATGCTGTGCAATAATGGGATCTCCAGCAGATGTTCACGTAGTGCACCACTCAGAAATTCAACAACAAAATTAATGTCGATCGAAAGTATGGGTGTCTAAACTTGTGGCTTAAATTATTCCACTCATGCCACTGTCCAAAGGACAGGCACCAATAGACAGCTTGCGTTGTACAAAGCCACATATCAACCGTACAAAACTATTGTCATTTGCTGCACTGTGCATCTCGCGTAATTATGACCAATATGAACATTTTCATACATTCGTTATATTTATTATGTAGAGTCTGTCATGCCTGTAAGACGAATTATAAATGATTTCGATTTTCTTTCGGTTGAAATATCTCTGCCACTATCCGCTACTCAAACGTTTTTCTTCACCATTTCAATGTTCGTCGGCATGCTTTCCACAAACTAACATCTTTCCGATAGCAAAGTGTACTAAATCCACCTCAGTCCATGAGATCACGTAAACGACATTCAGCACCATTTCTAAATTCACATTTGTTTATCAATACCATTCTCATCTCTCAATCCGACTAGCTCTATATTTTGAGAGCTTATTATTTTAAAAATACTCGATATAATAATGGAAGATTCAATCTAAGCAATTAGATTAGGCTATATATACATACCGTAATTCAATTACAATAAATGTCATTATATTATTCAAATTATAAAAACGTTAACTAGAATAGACTTAAAGATAAATTGGCATTGCATGTTATTTTGTTCTTGATAAGATATTCTATCTTGCAGAATCTTAAGAACCAGGGACATCTATTATCCAAGACAGTAATTATGATTAAATCACACTTCAGGGTGTCTTATTCTCGATAAATGCTCATTTACTGACAATGTTTGAACAATATTGTTATTGATGATGTAGAAGAATGCTTATTTATTAGTTCGCAGCCACATGTATCGCCAATAAAAGTTTGAGTTAATAACAAAACTAGATTACAATTGTGTTATAATAATATCTGTAACCCTACATCTAGAGCAAATGTTGCGGGGCTATCGTTAGTCTCGAACATACCAGTCTCCCAGCTTTGACGAATCTGATAAAAAAACGCATATCGTGTTCGTTTCATTTTATATAGTACAAAATTTGATGAGACTATCGGTCAGAACTTCATCTAGTAGGTGAGAGTATAAAAACCCAAGTCAAAGTTCAATTATGGGAGATAAGATAAAGAGATGGCAGTTCTCACTATAATAGTTAAAAACAAGATAGTGTAAAGGTAATTTGCTGAAAATTTCAGTCAAATTGATCCACTATTAGCCGAGAACAAAGCGTTTGAAATATTCGAATAGCCTCGGTCATCATTAGTCAAATCATTAATATAAACAGCATAGTCTCGATTATCCACTTGATTGATTTAATTATCAATGGCCATTAAGCGGCATATAGGAATTTAATCTGCCAACATCGAAGGCTAGCCTTGACATCAAGAGTTTATTATGGTCTGGATATGTTAATTAATGCCTAATTGATTATTTAGATAACATGTCAGGCCTAAAGAAAGACCTGTAATAAGCAGATTTTGCTCTTGCATAATGCTATTTTAAGATAGATCTGTATGACTCCCACTTTAAAAAAAAAAATATATTCTGTAAATTCGGCAATACAAAACCAATGCCTATAGCTTTCTTTGTCTCTTGTCATCTTGTAGTCGACCCAACGAAAGACAGATCTGTATAACCCCCACCTTTAAAAACCCAATGGCTAGTCTTCTTTGTCACTTGCCATCCTGCAGCCGACGCATAAGGACGGCAACTATAGATTTTAGTGCTTTTCCCGCGGAACGTAGCCGTCGCCAATTTTTGTGGTTTTTACCAACAGGCTGGAATTCTGAATGGATCATCTTGTTGGTATATTCAATCCTTATACTGTAAGGATAGCACCCACGGTTTTTAAATATTTAGTCAATAAATTTGGCAAAACTAATCCAACGCCTAGCCTGCTTTGCCTTTTGTCACGGCAATTTCATATTTCATTCTCTTCAGGCGTCTGATATGCTGTGATGTAATAACTATATAAAACATGTTAAGACATATTTATTATTATAGATTGTTTGAGAGGTCTAGGGCCCATACAATTACTCATTAATGGAAATAAAAATGAAAGTAACAAAACAAGCGAAGAGGAGTTTCAAGATAGATGACATGTTCGTGTTGTTTGATATATTTAGCCCTAATGCTTGGAGGACTGTCTAGTCGTTCCAGCGGGACAAACATCAAGGTCCCGTAAAAAGTTGAAATTGAATTAAAAATTCAATAATTCATTTATTCCTCTCTTAGCACACTGTGTGGTCTATATCCGCCTTAATTATCCCAGGTGATGCAGAAAAAATATGATGTTAAACCCCATTTCATTTCCTATTGCTGGGATTACTAATTTCACAATTTGATCTGGATATAAATAAGCGAAGTGCATCCGTAAGCGACTGTCCCCAACTCGCACCTATAGCTTCCGAATCGTGTCATGTCCTAGAAAATCACGAAAAGAATACCTCACGAATACCCGTGGGATAATCTAATTCAAAATCATTGTAGAAATATCATAGTGAATTTGCTCGGGGGAATGTCGGGATCGTCATAGGTCTGCTTTACATATAGTATGAACCTAATTTGTGAGTTTTATTAAAAGAGATATTTTAAATTATCAAAAGAATATACCTTCCATCAATTCCCAATATAATTTTACATGCGTTGAAATTGTGTTTGATAGAAATATCAAATATAAGTAAGTAGACTATCAAAGAAAGGGTTTTCTCTGACGATAACGCATTTAGATAAGTTTATTTTTAATCAAAGTAATTTAGTAAGGTGATTATATACTTTTACATTTACAAATAGGCTAATATATATGATCCGCTTTACAAAAGTGATTAACCGATAATGTAAAATATCTTTATGTTGTTTGATGTCTAAGCGAGATTAAGCACAACCAGCTTAAGATTATTTTTTAATGAAATAAGATAATTAATATTTAATACCATAACCCTCTGGTATAAATCTTATCTTCTGGTGTTCGTCAACAAAATATAAATCAGCATGTCTGCTTCTTTGCGTTGGTTTTAATTCGACGATTTCATTGATTAAATTCACAACTCTAGTAAGGTTTCTTTATGTATATCCCAGGAAGATATTATAAAATGATAGACTATCAGCTTAATCCAGCGGTGCTCCATCCTACACTAATAATGTCAAGGGTTCTTTCACGGGCACGCCAATTCGCACACAGGATATCGGTTTTTGACCCATCCGAAGTACTATACGTTTCCCCTAACCAGGCCTTCCGTCCTTGACCAATGACAAATGGGGACCATGCCTGAATATCACGATTAGCGATCCCAAGGTTTATTCACTGAGCCACCGCGACACCCTCGTCGCTAAGACATGAATAATATTATTATATCATAACCCTGGACTTCATTTTACACCAATTTGGCGCTGTTCTCTTGCTGGGCACTTCATCACCGACGACTTCGAACAGGTCCACTCGACATTTAATAGTGTTCAGTCACTTAAATAACCCAATATCCTCGGTTAATCAGGCCAGGGGACACCTGTAATGTTTTGTCTGCGGTTTTTATTTCTTCTTTTACGGCTTTCACTCTCGCAAATAAAACGGCCGCATAAATTATTCCGGGCAATTCTATAGGATTTTCACTGGTGTGGCGAATAAGTCTAGGTGATCTTATAACATGTATAACTTCTTGGTTGTCTTGGACCCATTTGCTTAGGTAGTGTGCCCCTGAAACGTTTTCTGGATAAAAGTTACAGTGCTGGATGTACACGATGGTTGTCTATAAGCAGGGAAGTGTTGACTTCCAGACATCACTCTCCGATTTGTGTCTTGAGGACTGACTTGAATATGTCTCATCAAATTCCCTCTCTTCGTAAAACCGCTTCCACAAACTCTACAAATCTCTCTTCAGTACTTTGATTTCTTGACGAATCCATCTTTTTGTGTGTATTTATGCGTAACACAAATTCTTCGAAAATCTTTGGACGAATCGCGCTCAGACCACTTGGTGTGATTGTGAATGAGGCTTCTCTCACGCCATCCAATTCCACTTCCGTTTTCAAGGAATCGTCACCCAGGCTTGATTCAACCACTAGATTAGGCGATCGGTACGACTTTAATCCCTCGCGCCACATTTAACCATAAACAAATTCGGTACAATAGGTAATGTCCCGGTCCAATGGTTTTCGAATTTCTTGGAAATTCCCTTTTTTGGAACAGGTGTGAATAACCAAACCTTGTCTCCTTCTTCAAACTTTCGAAATGAAGACTTTCGTATGCCCGCCTTTGTTTAACGGCAGATTTCTTTAAATGCTCTCAAGAACAGTTTTACGTATCTTTGAATTTTGTGCGTAAAGTGGAAGCATTTTCAGTAATGCTTCAATTTCCTTCGGGCAGTAAACCCGTGTTGTCATTACATTCCGGTTTATTATTAAGTAGTTTGGTGTCATACTCATCGTCCATAGTTCAGAGGTATGCTGCAAGCAGTCATTTAAACAGACATCGTTTTCTCAGACCATAACAAAACTTCCATAATTTTATCAATATCCTCGAAATTTATTATTCGGAATCGAAGACCTGATAAATTTTGAAGAATATTTTCCTGTAGTCCATAACTTCCTCGACATCTTCCAAAGATTCTGAAAGATTCTGAACGAACGTATGAAATACGGAAGTTTTGATTGTGGTATATGTTATGTATATGGTGTATATAGTCATCTAATGATTTGATAATACTTTTTTCATATGTTTTAAATATATATATATGTTGGTATTTTGGAGAACGGGTTCTCCAATACAGTTTTTGTGAATAAATTTTTTTAAAAAATGCCGCAGGTAATCTGTAACCCCTAAAATATCATAGACGACTTATCACTCTAGGCCCATTAAGGCCACAATATTAAAAGCACTGCTAGCTACAGATTGATTGGTCAAAAATGAAATTAATTTGTTATTTATATAATTGGAGGTGATGCAATGCTATATACAGGCAAGAAGAACGATAAACATTATCATTTTATATCCCATGCATTAACCCGACAGCTCTCTGAAATCGAATATTAAATCTCTAGAATTCGATGTATTGCTTTTTTATGCATACCAGTACATGTATCTATGAAACTTATATGAATGTGACCGTGTCATTACTTCTATATTGTTAAATCGGATAGTTAAAACTGCTTATTGACGTTTAAGATTGATGATTCCTACACCAAATGGACGACAGTTAATATTAAGTAATAAAGTGGAACCAATTAGCCTCATTTTTATGGATAATGGATACCCGTTGATATACATGTGTATTTAGTTGTAAGTGCAAAGGGGGGGGGGGAGGTGCGCCACACACAAACAGATATACACGGCAGATCTACGGACAATATACAGACATCACAAACAACATACATATCATTTGGTATAAAGACATGGATCATTTGAGTTTCCGTATGATCGCCAATACCTTTAAAAAGGGGTTTGAACTAATCGGATCCAACTTACCGGGAAGCTGAAATCTGGCTAATCGAATAATGCTGCGGCCTGTGTCTTAACGAGTAGGGTAGAGTTAGGCGGATTTTCCAACGTGCTTTCTCCTACTCAAAGGATGAGACAAATTAGAGAGATCCCTTGTACACATTAGTGTGCACATAAACGAGCCTTTGACAGGTGGAACTCGAAATAAAAGTAGACCATAGCGCCGCTGCCTGGACAAAATTTCACTCACGGTTCAGTGCATGGGGTATGCCGGTTTTCATTAGCTCAATCGGTGCAGAAAAGTGTGACGTTAAACCCCATTTCATTTCATTTTTGAAACAACTGATTCAATACACGTGACACGACATACGCTTAAAACATGACTATATGTATGTAGGGATTCAATTATCGTGTACCTGGATGGCTGGTGGACATTTTTTAATATAAAACTATGCATTTTAATTCTGGATATGTATGTAACACCCCTTTACTATACCACTACTGCTTCCATGATGGTTAAAGGTTGGTTATTTAAAATATCATTATGCAAGAGCAAAATCTGCTTATTACAGGTCTTTCTTTAGGCCAAAGATGTTATCTAATTAATCAATTAGACAATAATTAACATATCCAGACCATAATAAACTCTTTATGTCAAGGCCAGCCTTCGATGTCGGCGGATTAAATTCTTATATGCCGCTTAATTAAATCAATCAAGTGGATAATCGAGACTATGCTGTTTATATTAATGATTTGAGTAATGATGACCGAGGCTATGTGAATATTTCAAACGCTTTTTTCTCGGCTAATATTGGATCCATTTGACTGAAATTTTCAGCAAATTATCTTTAAACTATCTAGTTTTTAACTATTATAGTGAGAACTGCCATCTCTTTATCTTATCTCCCATAATGTAACTTTAAGCAATGCCCAATCCGAGGAATCCATATAAAACAAGAATAAAAGATAATTCTTAGCGACTTGCAATTAATGGAACTAACTAAGATTAGAAACCACGATGTCGCAGGAAATCTACTTTTTAAGCATAATACTACCTTATTCGCCCACGTTTCTCAAATGTACTCAGAAAACGAAAGAACATTTATACATATTAACGTCATTTATAATATCACAAAACTTACAAATCAAGCATTCAAAATTATACTTGTTAACCTTTTACCATTAAACTGTCTAGGAAGAAAATGTACCAACGAAACCGGACGCCAGGTTTACATGGCCGGCATTGTTAAGAAGTCGGGTATTTATGTTTGGTATGGACACTGATAAACTAGACAAAATGGCGAATTCGTCAAAAAAGTCAAATTGCTCAGCACGCTTGATTTCGCATAACGTTTGTATAGAAAACATACTTCGTATCAAAATTACTTAAAGTCACGTTCTTTTGTAATGAAACGACTTACCGTGGGCTGTTCGTTAAGTAACCCTTACGGATTAATTGGAAGTACAAACAACATCACACGTTGAGCACCAATAAACGTATTGAAGCAAATATTAAAAAATAAAATGTTTCAAACCCCCTGTTTTTTGTAGGCGGACTGAGGCGAAACTGGAAATTCATTAAAGATTGAAAGAAAGATTATAGCAATTACAGAAATGGGGTGTACTGTAAGCATCCATTAGTTCAGACACGTTTTAAAGACATTCTATTTGACTCACGTTGACTAAACTAGTTCTTTGGTTGTAGTTTTTCAGACCTAAACAAAAAAGAAAAAAAAACTATACCCAGAATTTAAAGATACATAATGTAAAAGCTAAATGCGCCTTTAGCAGATTTTTGTTTGGGGGGGGGGGGGCTAATTATTGAGTGGAATAGACAATATCAGCCACACCTTCGTTAAAATGAATATGGACTTCTCCACGGAGACTGCCTTGTTGCAGGACTGAAAGTCGATCAATTGTTTATTATCGCGACTACTTCTTTTCAAAGCTTAAAATATTCATAACTTCAGAATAAAGTAATTTTGACTGAAATGGTCACGTTATATAACGTTGTAACGATTAAAAGATTCTGAAAATTTGATACTAGGCGATGAAGATACGCTGTCAAGTCCCACTCCCACTCATACTCCTGAAGCAATGATTAATCAGTCCTGATGAATTTCGAAGGTTATGACATAATTTAGTCAGTATACACTTTTACGTTAACATATAGAGCTCTGTTTAATCCTGATTTGTAAGGTTGTAATAGATTTATAGAACAATAGACTAATGACACATATTTATGGAAGAACAAATAGAACCAGGTTGTATTATACATATATTACAGCACTTCCGCAGAGCTGTGATTTGTCAAATTATGTTCAATCGCTTAATGCCATTCAAAGATTATTGTAATATATTGGTTGTTAATCCGACTATTATTCTCCAGATAGACCAAATGTTTTTAAAGAGCAAGCATACTTATTGAAAAACATATATGATTAGAAATGATCTATTTCGTGTTAACTGGGCGTTAATCCATCATCCCTATCTATATTCTTTTTACTGGGATTCGTTACATTTAGCTGGGATATGAGAACGCCTTCGTACTTCCATTTACAAAATAGTATCCATTTTTTTCTGATGTACACACCAAAGACAATTATGACAGTTCAAGAAAAAGCATGTAAAAAGCAATTTCCGGAGACATGGCACGAATCGGTGTATTATTAGAAATAAACCCACATGTCAATTAATACATATATGTGTATGTTGAAGTAAAAGTTTTTGAAAAAATTAAACACTCTGCAAATTACAATGTGTTCACGGGAACTGTAAAACCACCGTAATCTTCTCTCATATAAATTACTTGTGATTCCAGAGATTTAAAATTAATATATTTTATGAGTTGAGAAAGCATTAACAAAGATTGGAATCACACAAAAACAAGAACAAGAAAATGCTGAAAGATTTGTACTTCATTAAACAGAGATGTGATTTTCTGAGAAATAAATGGTTAAAGTCATTCCAAATAAATGGGATGACCATCAGATTTCAAATAAGCGAACATTGATTGTACACGATATTACTTACACCCCGTTGAATTTAATAACATCACGCCTCCCTAAAAAAAAGTCACTACTAGTTTAATTTAATGATTTAATGATGTTGTCATCGGACTCTCTAGTAATTTGCCCTCTCTCTGTAACATTAATAATGTTGTGATTTTTATAATTGGTTAACCATATATCCACTCACTGAATTAATTAATTTACCGACTCCCTTTTCATCCTTGGGGTCGAACAGAACCATTGGGATGATTCAAGGCCGACTGGGGGTTGAGGAAAGTGTGTTTAATCTTTCATCGTGTATATCAATAAAACTATTTTAAGTGTGTTTACTGAAAGTATAATTTAAAGCTGCAAGTGTAATATCTGTTTTAGCATTCTTAACTGCTATTGAATAATAAAAAGGAAAGTCTGAAATTGTTATCTATCATTATCCGTATGCTAAAATATAATGTCAACGTGAAAGTAATTTACTAAGTGTTTTTAAAGAAAAAGCACCCACATTTCCTGAATTTGATTGACACATTAATTATTCAAAGAAAAACGAGTCAGATGACAATGATTGACAACCCGTTATAATATTGGAATGGATTGCCATTTTTTGTATGTGACGTAGAGATTTTACTATTTGCAGTCGCTATACTTGTTTTTATTGTTACCATAATTTAGTTTCTACTTACGTAATCGTCGACTGTAGAATTTATGCAAAACGTCTCGGGAATAAAGTTGGTAAGAACAATTATCTTACAAATTATGTTTGCAGGGAATTCCTTTCTATTACAGATGTGAAAATACCCCGTCACATTTTTGTATGTGACGTAGAGATTTTACTATTTGCAGTCGCTATACTTGTTTTTATTGTTACCATAATTTAGTTTCTACTTACGTAATCGTCGACTGTAGAATTTATGCAAAACGTCTCGGGAATAAAGTTGGTAAGAACAATTATCTTACAAATTATGTTTGCAGGGAATTCCTTTCTATTACAGATGTGAAAATACCCCGTCAATAAAATGTCAAACAGTGTTTCAATACCCGGGTGTGGGGGGAATGAGGAAAAGGCTCCGCGGAGCCATGAAATGGAATATTTCTGACGTTTGAGTTGTAGCATATCTGGGCGAAGATATGTTTGACATTGGTTGATCAATATGATGATTAAGTAGTGGAGATCAAAATCTGCCAATAGCGGGGCACTTTGTCCCGATTACTTTGTCCGTGATTCAACATGGCGGCAATGGATTATACTATAGTCATGTTTGTTTGCATTTCTAATCTAGTTTCTTTTCAGATTCAATTCTGTTTGTCTCCTGAACCCACTTTTAAATTCGGACCCCGAAACACGAATCAGTGGATTTGTCTAGTGGCGCGGATCTCTCGATTTCAAAATGGAGGTCTTGACATTTAAAATGTTTTTATAAGCATTTTTTTTTTATTCAGGCTAGAATATGATTGGTGAACAGACTTTGTGTCGAGTGGACGTTAAACCCCATTTGTGCCTATCTCTTAGCCCATGCCCCCTCCACCTAAACTCTACATATACAAAATATCATTACAGATGAATAGTTACTTGTTTCTAGCTTTGTCTCTGGTGTTATATAAGTTATTATTTTGACATTTATTCACATAACAGGCCCACAGTGAACCACCTAGGGCATCGGGTTGTTTAGGGATGGAATGGATGAGAAAACTTCGCCATTTAATAATTTAACGATACATGGATAATCGAGAGTTTGCTTGTTAAAGTTGCAATTTCATATTTTTAAGTTATATTTTTAAAATGTATTAAAATAAAGCCCTAAAATAGATTGTATCTATAAACAGTCCTACCTTGTTAAAGAATAATCCTATAATTTACTATAGCCAGTTGAGAATTTGGTCAAAATATCATTTTCAACTTCAAATTCAAACGTTTAAAGATAGCCATTCCATGGGGGTGAATGGAAAAACAAGGGAGGTAATTGTGTTATTATTTCCTGTGTCACTGATTTTAATGCCTGGGAAATAATGCCCATGATCGTATAATAGTGAGTTGGCAACCTTTTGAGCAAAAGACAAAGAAATAATTATGTTTTGACTTTCTTAGAAAATATGAAATTCCCGCTTTAACGTAGCAATAGTACTAGACAATCGAGATTATCTGGTTATAGCAAGAACGTATCTTCAAAACAACTAACCTAATGAAATCAAATCAGGATTCGAAAAAACGTGTTTGTGACTCAGATCTGTAAAGAACTGGTTACCGGCTGTGACCGTTGACAATTTGCCAAGAGACTATGCTTGTCTAATGTATTGGTTGACAGGATAAAATTCCCTGTGTTACCTTATCGTACTGGTAATATATCTTTCTTAATCTTAAGATACTGTCGTATTATTATAGATAAATGAGATGCGATGAGATGGGGTTTAACGTCCTGCTGTTCTGCTCCGAACTCGGCAAATGAAGGCGGGCATACAGTGTGCTTTGAGGGGAATTTTGCCCTGACAAAGGGTGAAACACGCCAGAAAATCTAAATGAACTTTCTCGGCCATGCAGGGATCGAACACCCGACCCCCAGGCTACCCACTTAGCCACCGTGCCCCTCTTATGGATAAATTAGAGATGTGGTTTAGCGGCCCAGAATACACAAGGTTATGCCCAAAAGTTATTCTGACCACAAGCGATTTACATGTCCAATCTCTATCGATTTTGTTAACATATCCGCCGTCTTGAATCTAAATCTATTTTCTTCAAGGTTTGATAATTTTTTTTCTATTTATTGAAATATCATGTTTAACAAGAATGTAAACATCCGAAAAAGGGAAAAATTCCCCATTACTTCGCTTTTTTTGTCCTGGAAAATGTATTGAATGGTATTGGCAGGTGCATCCCACATCTAATAATTAAGTAAGTTAATTAGTCACTATCTCCTCATATTATTGTGATTGTCCTTTTATTGCGGGGTACTGATATATATGTATTATAACTTGTGAATGGCTGTAAAATACTAATAAGGCTGTTGATAACACCTTGACCGTTATAAATGATCTCAGGTAGAAACCTAACTACAACAGGCGACAGAGAGGCAGGCTTACCAAAAGACAAGCTTATTGGGAGACCGCTGCAAATGATGAAAGCAGACGCGAATTAGGACCATGACTGCAATCTGTTATGATATGTTATGTTCCTGTATAATGTATTGGTTGTTAGAATTATATGTAAAAATACTAATGTGTGTTCCTGTACTTTTAAAATAAAGAAGTTAAATCCACAGTCATCGTTATTGATCCTATGTTACAAAAATACGTAGAATATTGAATTGTGCTATCGTGTTGTATTTCAAATCACATAAAGTTAGAGTGATCTGAAATATCTAAAATTTCGAACGACAAAGAGACTTTAAATTTGAGAAGCTTCTCCTTTTAACTAAATCCATTTACATCAAGATTTCATATTTCTTTTTTCACTTGAATTTTTAGAAGAAAAGATATTTCAATAAGAAATACAAAATTACTCAGAAAATGAGAAATATTTCCTTTAAGCTAAACAATATTTCCTTTAAGCTTAAAATGTTTTCTTTTTAAGGGGTTTAACTTAACTAGCGATACATCATGTTCTTATTGATTATATCAAAAAGTTGATGCTCTAAAACATTGCTAAAAGGCTTCTGCAATCAAAGCTTCCTGCAAGACGAGCTTTTATCAATTTCCGTTTCCCATTTTCCACCAATTTGATGACTGGTGTTTATGATGTAATGGTGCTACTGATAGCATCCATTTCTAACGCATAACATTTGTCCACTACAGCACGTTACAGATTCTTAATATTTTATTCATTATCTGATGTTGAAATAGTATCGCGCATGCTCAACATCAAGTACAAAAAAAGTAAAGGAAAAGTCAAGTCGTTGTAGATTCTGAAGAAATTATTTGTTATCTATATATATAGATAAAAGGAGAAGTGCAGTCGTTGCATATCTTAATATTTTACCCATTATCGAGTATTGAAAGGGTTTCAACAATATTTAACACCAAATACAAAAAAAGTAAAGGAGAAGTCAAGTCGTTGTAGATTCTGAAGAAGTTATTTGTTATCTGAAATGAAATTAAATTAAATGTGGTTTAACATCCTACTGTTCTGCTCCTAAACTGGGCTAATGAAGACGGACATAATCCATTCAGTGTGCTATGGGGGAAATTTTTCCGAGGCAGCGCTGCTACGGTCAACACTTATATCGAATTCCAACTGCCAAGGGATCTTTCACGGAAAATCCAGACGAATTTTCTCAGCCAATGCAGGTGTCGAAATGAAATGAAATGAAATGGGGTTTAACGCCCTACTCTTATGCACCTAACCTGGGCTAATGGAAGACGGACATGCGCCATACAGTGTGCGATGAGGGAAATTTTGCCCGGGCAGCGGCACTACGGCCTACTCTTATATCGAATTCCAAGGGATCTTTTACGTGCACTCCAATGTGTACACGGGACCTCGGTTTTTCGTCCCATCCGAACGACTAGGCAACTATCCTTGTCAGGCCCTCCGTTCTGCATCACTGACAAGGGGAAACCACGCTGGAAAATCCAGATGAACTTTCTCTGCCAATGCAGGGATCGAACACTCGACCTCCAGGCTAGCGAGCTAGCGCCTTACCCACTTAGTCACGTGATCCCCACAGGTATCGAACACACGACCCCCAAGCGTCTTACCCACTTGGCCACCGTGATCTCATGTTTATGCAGTATGTAGTATATAACACGAAGTACAAATTGGGTTGTCTTTAATAAAATTAACAATTAAAAGGCCGATTGTCAAGTTATTGGATTAAACCAACGACTGAATGACCTTTACTAAACAGTCACATGTACTAAAAGTATAGATTATAGTTGAGCACATGGATTTGTTTATAAACAATGACTGGCAGTCACCCTGTCTGGTGACGTGGTGCAAGACTACAAATTATGTCCAGACAGACTTCAATGGTAATTTCATGTCATGTCTGGAACTGTAACGTGAATATTATTTACATAAGAATTTTTTTTATGTATACCTCTACTGGTAATTGGTTTGAAAATGTACCATTAATAATAAATGCAAATAATATTAAGAGCTAATATTTAATTTATCTTTCCTATTATTCGACAAATCTCGTGCATAGTGATGATTCTAATTTAATATAAATTGCAGTTTTGTTATAAACTTATGGCATAAAGGCTGAAAAAAGAAAGCTGGCAATGTTTACCATAATTTGAACTATTTCCATATCTAATACAGTATCTTTTTTTAGCGTGTTCCAAAAAACATCAGACGATCAAATATAATATATTGTGTTTTGAACGTGGGTGACGAAATCGGAGTTATTTAATACTTTTAAGTATTAAAATACACATGCTTTTTTAATATCTTATACAGTGTCCTTTTTAGTATGTTCAAAAACACAAGATGATAGATTATACAGTGTCTTTTTTTTAGTGTGTGCATAAAACATAAGACGATAGATTTACTGGTTGGAAGTCACACAATAGAATTTTTAGATCAATTTTATTAGATTGCATTTGGAATGTGGGACGAAATTGGAGTTATTCAATACACAGGCTTTTATTAATGTAAAAAATACTACCTTATTTTAGTGGCTCATAATATTATCACAAGTTTTTATTCTCAATTTTGATACTTTCTATTATAGAAACCAATTACAGACAGTCAGCTGAGGAGAGAATTTGATACGTAATTGAGATAAAAAGCATAATAGTGTTTAAAATTAGGTAATTGTTGTTAGGCAATACTTTCATTGTCACAATATCGCTATCATTTTTATTTCTCCAATTAGCCACATTGTTAAACTGTTGTGAATATTCGTATTTTCATTCGGTATTAAAGTTAATTTGTGGCCAGATACTCGAAGATAAAGTAAGGTGTTGTTTTTAAATCCTGGATTGAGACCCACTGAAAGAACTGTATTTATTTCGCAACTTCGCGAATTCAATGGGTTTTTTTTTTACTATTAATTTCAATTGGGTGTCTCTAAATCAAATCAGTGTCTACGTCCGTGTGATGTTATGTGGTTGGCATGTATGAAAATGATGCCCAAATTTGTATTTCTTTTATTATTTGAGACAAATTAATTGAAAACTTAAACGACTATAAATAAAGTTGAAATTGATTGATTTGATTAATATTTGGTACCTTTGATTGTGTATGTTCTTAAAAACCTTATTTTATTTTTATTCTGGTTTTCTGGACCTTTAGCTTCAAAGTTTGCACACAAGTAAATTTAAACATCTTCAGCGGCTTGGCCAATGAAGGCGGGCATACGCCATACGGTCATCTTCAATAGAAGGCTTGACCTCGCCTTAACTACGTACATCTTATCAAGCCCTTCACGTAATACCCTGCATATTTTGCCACTAATTTCGATTGGGTACAAGCCCAGCTTGTGAACCTAACAGTTTCATCGGTCGTCGTGAATACAAAGTCTCACGTTTCTAGCTAAACTGTCTACATGTGACAATCGAGTTGCAAAGTTCAAAGATCGATCAATGTCAAAGTTGCTGGTTTTCCGTGAGTTTCTCAATTAAAAAAAACCTTTCAACGGCTGCAAACTATGGAGGACACCATATTTGTTTACAGTGTGTTATGTGCCACGACCTCTGATTGGACAATGCTTATTAGTCACGTGTAAACTCAACGTCGCAAAAGTTCGGGAATTGCTGAGTATTGAAGCAACGGTTAGATGTTGTAAAACTCGCGGACGTTGTTTAAGGAACATGCCACATCGAATTCCAACTGCTAAGGGATCTTTTACGTGCAAGCTAATGAGGGCTGATACAAAACTCAAGGTTCATCCGTGTATAAATCTGTGTTGAAATTAACGAATGCCTGGCATTTGTAATTTGAAGAAGAATTCCAATCTCCGGTAAAATGCCCACACTCGCATTGTACACGTCAATATTGTAATGAACATTGTCATAGATGAGTCTCAAAATGAACGAAGTATTGTTTTGCCAGGACGTTAAACCCTATTCTATCTTTCTACTTACAACTCTTTAAATCACGGAGGAATCTGTCAGACTAATAAATATCACATAATATAAGGAAACTCGCCAGTGCAATAATTAAGAAAGGTGAAATGGGTTGTAGGTGTCAAATTGTGAACAGGGTCATTAGAACGGAAAATTGTCTGTGTGGATATCGATCAATATTAGTTCTGTGTTACATTTAGTATTGTATAATTTTACCGGTGCAATCGGTGTGACCCGGTACCAAGTTTAGAACGGTGCCTTGTTTTATAAATTTATAAAATAAGAGGCGTGCTCGCTAACACAATTGTAGGCTTACATAATATGTAATGCAGTACTCAATTTATATTAGAGGAAAGGTAATCAAATGAAGTTTAACTTTTCATCAACACGGCTCATGTTATTTTGAGACTATAGTTATGTGTCTCCACCCAATCTTCATCAAGTTTCAACTACCAAGGGTTCTTTTTCGTGAACGCAAACGTAAAAACAAGCGAGTCCCGGTTTTCGCCGAATTCAAACGATTAGGCCCACGTTACTTGTCACCAAAGCAAAGGTTTATACTAATTATTAACAATCAAGGAATTAATTAGATAACAAGCAATATCACTGGCTATTTTAAAAAAGATTTCCTGCGGAATAACAACGTAACCGAGCGATTTTATTGTCATGTCATTCACAAGGAACCAAGCCAAACCTGGTACCGAATCAACCCGTGAAACCGCTGCCAAATTAACTATCATATTATAGCCCTTGTCAATATCGCACCATTGCCTTTGACAGATTTATGACAGAATTTTCGCCTCGGACGAGAAAGAATAATTTACTGCTATCATGCCATTTCCAATAATTGATGCGCTGTAACAGCATTTTGACGCTTTGTTGAAAACACTTCGCCATTTTTTTTCTGAATAAGTCGCGTAAAATTTCAGTTTAGATTGACGATGTGTTTAGTTAAGGCTGGCGTAACAAGAAACATGGCATATTAGTTCGCCAAATAATGTACTGGTTTAATTATGAACTATAAAATGACATATGCTGTTGTGGAAAGGGTCACCCATTTGAGCGCTGAAGGGTTACGAAATTTAAACGCCATTTTAAACTAGTGTTTTTTCTAAACAATTGAGTCAATTAGCTGAGAATAAGAAATATTAAGCAAAGTTTTAAAAAAGCACAAATAATTTTTCATGGAAGCGTATTTATTCTAATGTTTAATTCTACCTACTAGCATGAGGTTGATATTTTAAAAAGTGCAAACTCTCAATTATTTTGACCTCGCTAGTACATAGTACAAGTACACAGTACAGATCAACCGAATCTTTAAGTGCTTTTAGATAGTTAATATAGCCGACGTCGCACAAAACAGCTAGATAACAAAATCTATGAGTTAATATAACCGATATAGATGTACCAAAATGAAATGGGATTTAACGTCCTACTGTTTTACTCCGAACTGGGCCAATGAAGACGGGTGAACCTCGGTCACCCTTCAGCGTTTTGAGGAATTCAAGATGGAGTCCAAGACGGCCGCCACATCAAATAATCCCTTATAGCTCCCATAGTATTTATTCTAGGATGATAATTTTATTGTCTTACCGTATACACTGAAATCGTTCATTATGCGGTAAATAGATAATAGCAAAATCCAAACTGCCAGACAATATGGATCTTTAACTCGTTAGCGATCGTTGAGGGCCATTATTTCACTAAAACAAACTATATCTAGAGATGAATTTCTGGATATAGGGGCATGGTAGTGACACGATAACACAACATATATACCTATCAGGGGCTGCGGGGCCACTTGGGTCGGTCCTGAAGAGGGAGGCACAAGCTGTTTGTTGAACATTTAAAAAAACAAATTCTACCCACAAAACAGGAACATAACCTTCACAAACTAGGTAATATCTGATTTAATTCTTTAGTCGTGTTTCTATCTTCAACCTGTAAAAATAATCGCTCACAACAGTCGGTAACAGGTTTTGAAAAGGGCCACATTGTCGGGCATGTTTGATTTTACTATCATCCAATCATCCCAGAACATAATGAACGATTTCAGTGTATTCATTGACCCCCAAAACACATGGGAGTTATAGGGAACTATTTGAAATGTCAGTCGTCTTAGACGCCATCTTGAATTTCTCAAAACGCTCAGGGGTGACCGAGGTTGATCGAGGTTTAGCAGGCAGATTCTGAACGAGGACACCCTAGGCTACTAAAATTAATCATAAAAAACTTTGTATACAATTTCCAGGTTCAGCCCTAGTTTTGCCGAACTGATATATTTTATAATCATTTTTGTCGAGAATCTTTCTAGGTCAACGTTGATATGGGAAAATATATCATTTACCTAAACGGCCAACCCATCAAAATAAAGCAAGACAAATGACGATTAAACACGTTACACGTTATCTAGACTATAGCTTATTTAAACGGGCGACTTTTCAATTTAGATTTAAATATAGTAATACATATGCAACTTCTTTGTTCGGAAGGACGTTTTTTCCAAATTTTTGGAGCTCTTACAGTTACATTTTGAGTTCTTTTATTGTTGACTTCTTTGGTAGTAAAGGATCATCTCAAGTAATTGTCCAGAAGGTTATATTAATAGTAAATCTATGGATCTTAAAGTACCTTGACAATTCAAGGATAATTTTGTGCCGGGTATGTAAGGGGTGGGGACGAATTCTGAAAAGGCACTTTACTCTGGAAAATAGATATTTGGTCTTTCTTTGACAGATTTTGTCATCCTAGCGATATGTACTTTTACTTTTAACACGGATACCCTTATCAGAGGCTCAAAGATGGGATGGCTATTGTAAAGAAATATGGTTTGTCATTCCATTTATAGTTATACTGTTTATTTAAACCTGCATCAAATGGGAATTTTAACAACACTAAATCTAATGTTGAAAATTGTATTGCTGATGTTATTTGATGCGGGATGTCACTAAATTTGACCAAAATTGATCGATGGAACACAACGAATATCTTATTATTGGCGCGAAAACTCAATTACCCAAAGTCAACGACAACAATTCAATTTCAGTAGAAACCTGTCTAATATCCCCATCAACATCAGCACGTAATACTGGCGAAATATTTGATTCTAACGTGAATATGGAAGCCCATGTCAATAACCCTAGTAAAAGTTGCTATCATCGGTTGCAAGGTGACCTCAGGTTCTTTAACTTTATTGCTCCTTTTCCCAGTTTCCAACAAACAAAACAACTAATTAATTTATTTTCAATTATAGTACTATAACTAATTTACAATTTTAGCCGTTTTCACAAAATTTCAATGCTTTAAAGTTTACAGTAACTGTTCATTTCGGCATCTTATACTTTGTTTCTTTAGTTCCATCCATCCTCCTGGCTAGCATTCAGATTAATTCCTCCGTCCGAACTCCACCATCCAAATCGCGTATTTTTTTTTATAAAAACACTTTAAACCCGAACACAAATCCTCGAAAATTCACAAAAACTTTACGTCACAGATACACATAATTTCCAGGATTCACCTATAGACTCCCTAGCTGTATTAAAATTCACCAAGAAATAAATATACTTCACCAAGACTACATAGGCGTACGAAACCCTAAGTTCACCAAGATTAAACTACTAATGATTCACAAAGTTACCCCTGGATTGAAATATCGGTCACCTAGACATTACCAGTTTAATGTTATTTCATCACGGAACGGATTCATCACATTTAAATATATCTTAGTCACTCAAACATCCAATCAAAACTATGCACTACATGCACATGCATCATAACTCAGACACATTCATTACTTTGCACCCTCATTAACTAACTTGTTAAAAAACTCCTCAAATCATTCTGTAAAAAACAACGCATATAATGATTAAACTTTATTAAACAAAACTTGTACAACCCTTAATAAATGTTTTTAAAAGAAATAAATATCTCTTTTAGCCATGTACCAAGTTAATTAGGTACTCCAAATCACAGAAGTAAACCATGTCATAATTACACATGCCAAATGAACATCGTCTACGCAATATTAGCAAATCGGTAAGTTCATCTCTCAAGGTACAACTACCCCTTTTCAATGCTCGGTGATTTTATTGTACCTCCCTACTCACAGACCTTCAACTTAAATTCATAGATCATTGATAAACTCCACGGCATGATTAATTTCTGGGACAAAATGCCCATTACATTTCATCACTATTTCTACACTGGATACCGATAGTTTACATAACAGAATACAAGAATACTCACTGTTACGTGTGTTTAAATACCTGAATACATTCGTCCTACCCTTCCTTTCTCAGCTCCTTGAATACTATAAACTCATACGAAATCTACGACCTTCTCGTGGCACATGTTAAAGTTTCAATTTCATATTTTTAAGTAATACGTTTAAAATGAGTTAAAATAAAGCCTTAAAATAGATGGTATCTATAAACAGTCCTAACTTGTTAAAGAATAATTTTGAGAAATTGGCAAAAATATCATTTTCAACTTCAAATTCAAACGTTTGAAGATAACCATTCCATGGGGGTGAATGGAAAAACAAGGGAGGTAATTGTGTTATTATTTCCTGTGTCACTGATTTTTATGCCTGTGAAATAATGCCCATGGCCGTATAATAGTGAGTTGACAACCTTTTGAGCAAAAGACATAGAAATAATTATGTTTTGACTTTCTTAGAAAATATGAAATTACCGCTTTAACGTATACATACAGTTCCCCTTATAATATATCATCATATGGTAACTGGTGATTATGCACAACATTTTATGGAGTAAATTACCAACTTAAATTCGTAATGTAAATGCTATGTATTCGACATGCACGAACGCCAACTAGGGTATCATTACAACATAATCAGCAGACTGATTCATAAAAACGGACATACCAGTAATGTCAAGAATCTTCTACGGTCAGGGAGAAAGAGAGAGAGAGAGAAATGGGATTTAACGTCCACTCGACACAAACTAGGTCATTTTGGAACTAACGTATGGTTTCGATTTTATTTCAATAATTCGCTTGTGCGTAGGGGTCTTTAGCAGTAGGAGGAAACCGGAGTGCCCGGAGAAAACCCACGAGGTTGAGAAGGCGCGCCTATCTCCATGCCACATACGCTCACACCAGGGAATGAAACCACAGCCGCAAGCCAGGGGTGACCGGTCAGCTAGAGGTCGAAGCGCGGCTCTCTAGACCACTAGGCCATCCCAACCACCCACGGTCAGGGAGACCTCGTTTGCTGACATAGCGCGAGGACGTGCCCATACTTCGATCCGTACGTCGTCAACCCATTGCAACGTCCCCGGAAGTCAACCTGAACCACGAGGAATCGTCTAAACCTGACAGGATCAAAGGCCAGAAGTGTAACTAAGCTTCCCTTTCTTGCCAATCATCACAGGAGCATCCGGAGAGGTTGGAATCTGAGGACCTGTCGAAGCGTCCATTGGTCCTACGAAAGTCACTTCCTGCTTTATGTCACAAATTGCCAAACGAAAGTTTTGGGGTATAAAAATACGGTCTACACACCCGGGAACATAAGACCTACGATCACTTATGACAGAGGTTTGGAGTTACCAATTACATTTTTGTAAGCTGGATGTTATTACCATCCCATTGTGTATTTTAAAATGTCATCTGTGGACTCAAAATGCCATTTTTTATGAGCAATAACAATGTTAAATTTTGTTTCTGACTATGCAATTCTACACTTATTGTGACTTCATTTGTGGTATTTTGGAATCCTTTTCGGAATCATAATTAAAATCTAAAAACTGGACAATCTTTCTTATTGTCAAAGATGTATTCTTGCAAACCACATTTGGTTTCCAAGGTAATACTTTAAGAGCTCCAACGCCAAATGCTGACAGGACATTTTGAAAGATACAGTGGGTATATATTGCTTTGTGTATTTATTTATGTGTATATGTATTTAACATGAACCATATTTATAACCTGTCTAAAAATTACGCAGGAGCTTTTTGGGGTGTTAAATCACTCCCAACAAAACTAAAACATAAGACTGTTTATCTTTATACTAACATAATAATCACATGTATAATTTAATACTGCAGAGAATTCGAACCAGAACTATCAATTTATCATGCAACTGTAATAAACACTAACTGTCACATAAAACGTCTATTATGGCAGAAACTGAAACAGTAATTACATCTAGTTACATATATGCCAAGTCAACATCTTCACAAACCCACACGTATTTTGGGATATCCGTAATTTTATTGGCCTGTATAATGTCAGTTTTTTTTTCTTTCTTGACAGATTTTGTCTCTTGTTTTCACAAACTGGATCACAGCAGTGGAAATAAAATCATGGGCGGAGATTTCAAAAATTAACTGACAAACCACTCTTGTGGCGAACCTTTGTACATACCATGCGCCAATTTATTCACAACCGTATTTGAATGTGCGCCATAAAACTCTCACCCCCACCCCATCTCGTCTAATAGACATTTGCAGAAAAAAAGTCTATCCTTGCTAGTTTGATTCCTTAAGCACGTTTTAACTAAAAACAGGTTCACGTGAAAGAAGATAGCATTCGCTAAAATAATGTGCATGAAATAATAAAATGGATAAAAATACTAAGTAAGCTTAATGCTTTACTATTATCACTTCTAACCACCCAAGGCGCTAGATTTGGCGTATGCGTCGGAGGTTAGCCATCCCTCTAATCATCTGACCTGATGTTACAGCATATCGACTAAACTGAAGACATTTACAGACTTGATAATTTGTATATCGCTAGTTACTAATCTCAGTCGAAACAGTATTTATTGATAGGTGTGTCCAAAGAAGCGACCGCTGCCGTCAGTTTAAAGGACAATATTGGTGCCAGTCATTATCACATATGTGATAGAACTGATTAAACACTTTCCAAATATACTATTAACACAGAGATCATCGCTACCATAGAGAAGTAATAAAGGATTCATGATTCGGAAGTGACGAACGCCAAAGGAAAACACGAGTTATCTCTCTATGTGAATGACTGAAGTGACGAGTGATGACAGATAAACGGCCGAATTTCTGCTCACTAATAAGTCCGTCGAAGACAAAAAGTTGTTATATGGGACCGCAAGAGCATATCTGACGATTGAATAAAGTAATTAAGTGTCATAAGATAAGAGAACACGGGAAAAATAGAAATACTCCGTACAGCCCCTTGTTTTTTTATTCATTCTATAGGGGAGACCGGGGCACATTGAACACTGTATAGCGTTGGGTTGTATAGTATTATTTATGAAGGATATATCCATGGTGGTTCAATGTGCCCCGGTCTCCCCTACCTTATAAAAACATGGTAATGCACGAAGTTTTTTCTGTTTTTCTTTCGTGTTCTCTTATGTAGTGGCAGTCAATTCTTTTTATGAATTGTAAGATATTCTCTCACAGTGTCACACAGCAACTTTAGGTCTTCGAGGGAATTATTAGTGAGCAGATATTCGCCCATGTATCTGTTATCACTAGTCACTTCAGTTAGTTATATAGAGGAATAACTCTATAACTGTTTTCCTTTGGCGTTCGTCACTTCCGATTTATGAATACTTTATTACTCCTCTATGGTAGCGATGATCTCTGTGGTAATATTATATTTGGAAAGTGTTTAATCAGTTCTATCACATATGTGATAATGACTGGCACCAATATTGGCCTTTAAACACCTTTATCATACATATAGTTCGCCATTTCCTTTGGCAATTTTGCAAGTTTATAAATAATTTTATATACCTATATTATTATTAGCAACGACTTACAATTAACTAAGAGGGTTGGTCTACTGTTAGTCAAACAATAAACTAACCGAATGATTTCAACCAGATCTCGACGTCAAAACCCGTTGCGCAAACAGTACAGTCCTTAGCATGACAAGGTTTATGTGATAATTTAAAACGAAATAAAGTATGAATAATATTCGTTTGTACTGCTGCATACTGTCTAGAATGGAATTCAAATAACATACCACGGGAACAAGATCAAATATAATATTCGACACAACCTATGAAGAAATTATAAATAAGCTTTACAATTTAATAGACTTCTTTCTGGCACTATCAATTTAAACCACTAGAGGTACCACATACATTGAAAAAGTAAACAAGGGTACCAGTTATGGGAGCATTTATCGAAAATTATTTCCTCTCTTAATGAACATAAGCATGACATATAAATTGCGAGAGCCTCCACAGGATCAAGTGCAAAAACTATGAAAGCACATGTCGGAATTGTTTCAAAATCAATAGGAATCTATACTTAGTATATTTGAAAAAGATTCGACAATAACTTCAAGTTACACACATATGAATTATCAAAAGCGAAATGAATTGTCGTCAGGAAAGATATGGTTAAGAACTCTTCCTTTCAGAAAAGTAGGTCGTTATATTAAACCCCATTCATTTCATTTCTGAACCTTTGCCAATTCATTATCAGTATATTGATAACTGACAACTGGTCAATGATATTCTAATGCCTGTTAAATGTTTTAACACTGAACATGAATACAACACCTTATTATTTTTAATCAATCCTTAAATGGTCGCCAGGTAGGGTCCTTGTCTTTTATTCCAAATCAAATGAAGAGCACAGGGGTAGAACGATCTAAGTCAGTTTTTCGATGAACCCCTGTTAAGAGCGCCACCTGGTAGCAAATTGTATAAGCTTTCTGTGGAACAATCAGTTTCGGGTAAAAACCATCCGAGTCACATCGAACCAAGGCCCTTCTGAAATGACCTCCCGGGTCCATCGTAAACTTTATTTGACCTTAATTTGGTTGAAAAGTGGAGGTCAGTTGTTGTACTGGTATTATGATTCGTATTAAACATCATTTTGAAGTTGTAATTAAAGCCACTTGCTGTTCTGTTTGCGTCAAACATTCTCATCCCAAAGTTTGTTTGCCTTTTAAGCGAAAAGACAAAAATGTGACTTAGATCGTTCTTCCCCTGGACTCTTCAAATATCTTAAAAGGTAACGTCTATTTAATGAAACCTAAGATGTATTCGTAAAATACTCGAAACGACGGAACAAATTATTCTAAATCTGGAAACCATTAAATGTCTGCATTATAATCACATGATTTTGCTTTAAGAGGTTTAAAATAGACTAAGTATAGTTTAGGAGACTTTGACTTCCCAGTTTTTACATTTTTGTTTCACAGTTTAGACGGATCCAATTGCTTTCGGTCACCATAAAGCAAAAGCAGAACTGAAGGAGCAAAGGATAAAATATCAGCTGTTATTTATATAATTATCTTAATATTTCTTCTTCATCCGTATCTGAATAGACAATTAATCATAAAAGGTTGGAAAAAGAATTGATATGCCAGAATACCAGTTAAAGGCCAAGTATTGCAAGACCTAAAGTTTGAATTCGTCAATTTGTAGCTGACTTAAGTTCGGTTTTTTGTACCGCTAGTTGCTTAAGGAAGAAAGGTCTATAAAAATTGCAAATTACATTAATGAAAACATTGAATCCCTAAACAGGACAACATTATAAAATTGTTTTAATTTCATTCAGTATTTTCAAAGATATGACGATTTGAAATACTAGACACGACCATAGCATGCCAGCACCGCCTTCAATTTTGCTAAACGAATCCAAGGAGGAAAATTATCAATTTGAGTACATTTTAAAGCGAGAATTTCATATTTTTTAGAAAGGCAAAACAAAATTATTTCTATGCCTTTTGTTCAAAAGGTTGTCAACTCACTATTATACGATTATAGGCATTATTTCCCACACTTGAAAATCATTCACGCCGGAAATAATAACACAATCACCCTCCCCCCTTGTTTTTCTATCACCCACTCCCATGGAATAGCTATCTTCAAACGTTTGTTTTTGAAATTGAAAATGATATTTTTCAACTGGCAATAGTGAATTACAGGATTATTCTTTAACAAAAGTGAATCACAGGATTACTCTTTAGAACTGTTTATAGATATCATCTATTTTAGGGCATTATTTTAGTACATTTTAAAAATGTAACTTAAAAATATGAAATTGTAGCTTTAACGTAGATTAAACTTAAAATAAAGCATATTGTCCGAAAAATGAAAATGACGATCAGTGGTTTTATATAAAATAGTACATTTTTTTATCTTTAAAATAGTTATAGATTTGTGGTTGATTGTCCCTTTAGTACAGTAGTATCTACATACTGTGTGAAAACTAACCCAAGCATTATTTCCTTTATTATTTTCGTATTTCACCCTGTATGTATGTAGATAGTAAATATAGCACCATTGTTTATGTTAAGTAATTTATTACTCATATATCAAAGACATGATGTATGGTTCTGTGCCGGATTCGTGTCAGCCGCTGTAATTAACCATGTTCCTATATATGTAAAACGCACACATTTATATTTGACCTAGGAGAAACTCTGGAAAAGTAATCTGACAAGAACTGTGTTAAGCATCGTTTAAGAATACAATTTAAGTTGTTTCTTGATGTTTTTAGATATCGAAAAGATAAGTAATAGTCTATCTTGTAGGGTGAAAGATAAATCATTTGTTTTTCTTGGTGGAAATGACTTGTTTTATTGCCGAAATTAAGCAAACAAGTACCAAAATAACATAACTGAATAAAATAAACGTAAGGTTGCGCTATCTAGTTATCCACAAAGTTAACATATGTAACTTACACGGCGATAAAATGAGCTTTGTATATCATTAATACAATACTTGGTAAATCTCAGACATGAATGTATCTACAGTTATCAATATAGCGGGATGCAATAAAACCCGGACACCGATGTTTCCGCCTTATTTATTTGGATATTCAACTGTAAAGATGATTTTTTTTTGTAGACTTTATCAAAATGTTCAACAGACCATGGATTAAGACCATTCGAACAACATATCGCACTTGGGCCAATTCAACCGGAAATCTTGAATCAGTAACAATTTAGATTGTTTTCGAGAGATGGTCGGAGAATATTTCAAGATTTCTTGAGATTAGTGTACGGACTTTATTAAACTCCATTTATTGGATGTGATATAGGGTGGGGGGGATGACCGAATGGTTAGCACGTGCGCGCTGTATCATAAAGCCTGTCATTGAGCCAACTGGCGCGGTTTCGAATCCCCGGTTGTTCAAGACAAGGAGTAGGGTCGCCTGTCCAGCCTCGTGGGTTTACTCCGGGTCCCCCTGTCCCCCCCCCACTGCTAAAGACCAGAACCCTACGCGCAAGCAAGCTATTTAAATAAAATTAAACCATAGTAGTATGTTAGTCCCGAAATGACTTAGTTTCTCTCTCTCTCTCTGGATGGGATAAATGATTTGCAAAATAAGACTGGTACGGCATGAACATTCTTCAAATATTTCTTTATTTCAAAGTGTATTTCAAGATTTATGAGATTCTTAAGACCCGGTGGAGTTCAATAATTAATAATTTTGTAAAGCAATTTTAGCATGTCTTCGTGATGCCACATCATAACGTGGGTTGCTTACATCGGAGGTATATTATATCAAACTGGTCCGGGCAGAATTGGTTCGCATTTATACTAAATAGGAAATCTGTTTTTACCCAACTGTAATAATTCAAATACGTATTTTATAATTTAATTTGTAGAAGAAAAAAAATTACGTCCCAAATAAAACCGACTTAATCAAAGTGCTGAAGAAGTATCATGCAACAGTTAGATAAAGAGACACCTCTCGCTTTAATATTCAAAAATAGATAATGAAAACGGAACATGTTAAAAATTTCAGTCAAATTACTTCATTCTGAGCGAAGTTACGGCTTTTTGTAGAACAGTGTAGTCTCGATTGTCATTTCTAGCTTTGTTACGATAATATTCAAAGTCTCGATTATCAAATTTTTGATTAATTTATTAAATGCCAATCGTGCTTAAATCCGTGGAAAATAAAAAAAAACCATGGTCTGTAGAGTTGATTGAGGGAATGACGTGTAAGTAAATGTCTAATTAATGATTTATATAACATTTGAGGTCAAATGGAAGATCTGCATTAGACCGATTTAGATCTCAGATAATGCATGGTTAAGGATTTTCTATTTAAGCTATATTTCAAAGAACGGAAGCAATTTATTAATTTGGATACTTCAATACTAAATATTTATTTAAAAAATAGGTCAAATGTCTTATGTTCAGTAACATTTTTATATTCATATTCTTAAAGGGGATGGGTCTACGATATCTGTTAAAGTTTCGGTTTTGAGGAGATTAAAGGTTATGAGTCATGTTTCCGCCCATTTATTTCTTGTGGAGGATGACCGAGCATGCCTCTGGAGCATTTATTTTTATGTACAATAAAATATCATCAGTAAATATAGTCTGATTTTTGATTTTATATTATTCACAATGTAGTTGATGTGTAATAATGGCCCTAGTACATTGCTCTGAGGGACACCGACAACAATGTCTTACAGTACGAAGAGATTATATGTATTGACAAACGACAATAACCCCCACCAGACCCAGCAAAATCTATCTTGTGGCAGAATCCGCTACTGGTTATGCAAAAAAGGGATTAATATACATTAGTTGGAAGATAGTTGAATCACCTGGAAGAAACTCACTTTGAAACGCTGCTGGTATTGATTAATGACGTGCTTAAGTATTATTTTCTCAAATATTTTAAGAATAATGCTGAACAGAGAAATTGGCCTGGAACTGTTGATACCACAAAGGGGTCCTTTTCCGAATTTGTAAAAAAATATTTCTTTTCACCATATCGAGTCTATACTAGTTAGTGCAGATAAAACCAATAAGACAAAGCTGCTTTATCCTATCGACAAATTACACAGCCATTGCAAGAAATAACAACATCAGATCAAATGGCAATTTCTTATAATAAAACAGTTTTGCCAATCGATTTCCATATACCCTTTATCTGCCCTCTGATTTAATTTATTTTCCATTCTTCAAATGCTGTTATACATCCAACGTTTATCGTTTTTATTCTTATTGTTAAGTTGCTACTAATTTATTTGGTATATTATTTTCTGCTATATTAATAATGAACGGTCGACAGAAGATACTAATTAGTATTTGATGTTTCTAGACGTATATCATCAAGATTTATATTTTCTTTAAAAAAAAACGCATTATAAACCCGAGTATCCCTTTTCGAGGATCCTGGTAGACATGCCATTCGGCCCAATACAAAATCGGGCATAATGTCAAATGCGAAGTCAATGGGTAGACATAATAACAAGTAGTAAATAAATGAGAAATAGAAGCCCTATTCAATGATTTATACTAATAAAAATTGGTTGGGTTGTTTAAAATATCGGTAACAAAGGTTTCGTCAAGACAACGAAGAGCAAGATCTAGCTACATAATACACCAAATTTCGGTTGTAATATAAAGAAAGGTTCCACATTTTTTTTTGAAACAATATTTTATTTAGAACTTGAAAGGGTTTGGGAACATACACCAGAGTCATGCTTTTTTTGTTTTGCAAAAGGAACTGTACACCTTGTCAAATCACGATATCTTCTCCAGACTCCTTTGGGTCGACATTTGGCTCATTAAATTCGGTTTTAATATCAGTCCGACAATAAATTGATTTTTGCGGTCAGTCAACTTTATTTTCTGTTCTAGACCATGTTATGATATGAATGTTTCACAAGAGGGAAATCAAATGAGTTGTTTTTTGTACCCGGCACCGTATAACATTTGCATTTTGAATCGAATTGTAATATTTAAGCTCACAGTTGAGATGTTTTTCAAATATACTCCGCGTTTCTATTGAATAAGTCCTTATCAGGAACACGGATAAGTACACACAGTTGCTTCGCTTTGTTAACTGTTCAAATAACATTTCGACAGTAACAATTCTTCAACAAGTTGTTCCAGCATTATTGCATTTTCGCGTGGCTAGTCTGATGTTGAGGGAAGCCATATAGGACACGATTAATTCCCACAAAACTAAAAAAAAACAACCCTTCTCTATTCCCCCTTATGTTGAAATCGAAAAAAAAATGGCTTGAATATACGTTTTCCACCAGGTTTATGTGAATATTAATGATTTTATTATGGACGATTAAGAGGTTGGATATGTTGAAATGCATATGTAGGGCCGGCAGATGCATGTCTACTAGTATGCTACTTCTAGTTTGTGTTTCTCCATGGCGAATCGCATACATGCTTTTGAACAAGAGGTTCCCACATGCTGCTCCATCTGTGGCAGAAAGCATTCGACCCTACGAAAATGTAGGAAAAAGTCAAGAGTCAAACAAACATAGAATTAACATGTTGATTTCCCTTTAGTTATCGATTTGAGAGAGTTTGAACACCCTTACATGTAAATGACATTCAGAGGCCCTTAGTTGTCTAAATTCAAATTTTTAAATTTAATCTTACAATATCAATCATATCCATATTTATGCATTGGAAATAAATATTTTGTCTCAAAAAAAAAAAAAAAATTTGGCTTACAAAAGATCTTTTTAAATACTGTATTTTTTTTTTAAAGATTATAATATTTATCTTCCAGTTATTACAGCTAAATTCTATAAAAAAAACCTCTTTGCTCTTATCTCAGTATCGTGTCTGTTACATAAATGATACCAATAACTGTTTGCACATATTTATTTCTGGCAGATTTCTAACAATGTTTCAAGCTGCCTGAGCTATTTTAAGGTTTGTTATGCCATTGTACTGTCTTCGAGTGGAAGAGATAATAAGTCTGACGGCTTACAAGTAAAAAATAATGGCACCATTTCTCACACCATCTCCGATGTGTGGTTTATCATTAGCCAGAACAATAACTTATCATATGTTTCATCTTAACCTACGTGCGAGCTGATTTTCAAAGACTGACAATGAACAATGATGATTTGCCTTTTTGACAGCAATGCTGACATATAGTCGTTAAGTACAATGGTACCATAGAGAAAACATAAAACCAGCCAGAGCTACAAGATTATTTTCTATACGTAATTTTATTTGCAGTAGTTCACATAATGCCGATCAAATAAAAGTAATTAGATAAATAAAGTTGAAAATTGAATCAATGGCAAATTAATTTTTTAGTCAGTCGGATCTGAATTCCATTACCCTATGACAGGTCGCTATTAATATGATATGCAAGACTGTCAAGTTATATGACTATATAACAGATAAGGTATACACAGTTCACAATTCCATGGAATACAAACAACAATTTAGGTTAAACTATAAATAGATTTTATCTACATATGGAATAGCGGTATCCCCACCACCTGCATTCGCCAAATTGCATATGACCAGGCCTCTGTAATTGTACATGTTAGTCATTGACGGACGCGGGGCATTTGAAGGAGGGAGGGTGCTCGCCTATCGATAACATTTTGAAATCTTTTTGGAACTTTTTGTCAATTTCCCGACATTAAATCTTGGCCATATGTACATTGAAACCTACTGTCAAGGGAGACTGTCGTTAGAAACCTTCCAAGTAGATGACCACCTTGAGAGGTAAATACAGGGCATAAGTCAATGAACCCAAATGTCATTTTGCTGACAGGTCTGTTTTATTCTTGGTTCTTAGTTGACCTTTAACTGTGGACCATTTTCCCACGGATGTGTTTGTTTTTCATTTTCGGCCCAATTTCCAATATATATCTATCTAAAGGAATCTTTGTAAGTGGGGATTTCGCGTAACAACTGTAGTCATTAAAGTTAGGCATCGATATTTCCTACCATGGTATAGGGATGGTGTGACTATGTGCCCTCCATTCCGGCAATGTACCCTCTCTTCTGAAAAAATGCCCTTGATTTTCGAAAGGAAATACCCACGTCAATGTCATATTCCATTGTCATAATGACAATATTGTACCCTCTGTTCCCGCTGCCCTTCCCTTGCTCCAAAAAAAATCCTTGGATACCCCTTGCTCACTTGCTGTGTTGGCTCTCGGCCTCAGTATGACAGGAAACCAGTTAACACTGCTCGTGGTAGACTTTTTGTGGCAGGTATCCAATTTTCTCTGATTTCGGTTCCACTTTGAGGTTTGAAACTATTTATAATCCCAATTCCGCATTCAGAACCGTATTAAAAATTTCAGGAGTGGACTGACGAAACTTGTTTGATTCCCTTTTCCTGCACCTCACTCATCGATTATTTTTCCCTTCGGATTGAGGTCATTGAGGCCCTCGGACCAACTGGTTTCGCTGGGCCCTATCACGGTGAAGAATACGTGACATGATGAGAAAGTGAAACTAGTTTGATTTTCTATTCCTGCACCTCGCCCATAGATCATTTTCTCCTCGGATTGATGTTATTATATATTTCAGCGGAAACCAAGATTGAGGCCATTGAGGTCCTCGGACCAACTGATTTCGCTCTTTCACTGGACCCCTGTCACGGCGAAAAATACGTGACATAACGAGAAGACGAAACTAGGTTGATTCACTATTTCTGTACCTCACCCACAGATCTAGTTTATTTATTTAGGAAAACTAAAATACAAATTGGAAATGCAACACAGGCGACGGGAACGTTCGTACTTGTTAGCATTTTCAAGACCAATACGCTAACCGTTACCACGAACCCTACTGACATTCATTCTGTCACCAGTAACTTCCTTGGCCCGGCTTAAAGTAAACTTTTTTACACCGATTCCACAGGCGGTGCCTAAATCTTAAGCTTCTCCTCGTTCATTAACGAACAGAATCATATGAAACTTGGCAAGGAATAGTTCCTTTGATGCTTGTTTTTCTTTACTCGTTAGTCGTTTAGCTCTTGATCATTGCTAACAATGTACCGAAAATGCCTCACGTTTGGTCTGCCTACCCTTCTTTGGGGGTCCCAGCATGCCTCTGTTACAAAGCAAAGTATAGACCGTGATCATCTATGCTGTATAAAGCAATGACACAATTATTAATTAATACACTATAAAAAAATGGATGGGACATTACATACGATAACACCAACGTAGTTACTTATGATCAATAGGTGATTGTCACTTTTACATTGAAATTGACGTAATGAAGAACCGTATATTAATTAATATTATGCAGATGATTTTGGTTGATTACGGCAATACCAAACACTTAATAATAACATTTTAAGTGGTGGCAGTAATGATAAAATTCTAATGATAAAATCTAAACCAATTTTAACTAGGAGTGAACAAATCATTTAACATGTTTATGAAGCATTGAAGTGAATTGGTCGGGTTTTAATAACAACTCGAAACAATGAGGCAGAGAATTTTGTTGATAATTAGTTGATGCCACTTATGTATTCGTAATCGTGTCGACGAAATCCTTTTGTGCAATAGATTTACTTTGTTATTTATTGTAAAGCGGTAATCCAGCAACGGTAGCCCCTACATGCCTTGGTGCCCATTGTTCTAAGCACAGGCTTATTTTGCTTAATGGTTGTTCAGGGCTGTCAGTCACGTATCATACTCCAACTATTATTCTTAGAAATTGTGTCTTAATCTTTTTACAATACACAGCATTCTGTTGTGTGAAGGGGTCGGGAATGACGACAAACTAAAAGTATTTTTAGCGTGTTGATCGATGTAGTTAATTAAAGCCGGGGATATTGCATGAACCGCTAGAAGTATTGGAATTACTGATTTAGTTGGTTTGGTTACAGCTGCAATTGCTATTTGTGTTTTACAGACGGTTTCTACAATGCCATTGGAATTCTCTTCACATCATAAAGGTAGGTGTGATGTTACATAAAGACAATAGGCAATGAAAAGGGAATGAAATGAGATTGCGATTAATGCCGATATTTCTGCACCAACAGGTCTAATTAAGATGGAGATAATTCGGACAATAGTCACCGAATTCCAACTATCAAGGATTCTTTTACGTACACGTCAACGTGAACACCTCGGTTTTTGCGTCCCATGCGAACGACTACATGAAATACTTTTCCATCAAAGCCAAATAATACTTCGTCGAATTCCAACCATCAAGGCTCTTTAATGTGCATGTCCACGCAAACACCCCTGTTTTTCGGGCAACCGAACGACTACACGACATACTACTCCATCAAAGCCAAATAATATTTCGTCACCGAATTACAACTATCAAGGGCTCTTTTAGGTACACGCCAACGTAAAAACCTCGGTTTTTGCGTCCCATGCGAACGACTACATGAAACACTTTTCATTAAAGCCAAATAATACTTCGTCGAATTCCAACCATCAAGGCTCTTTAATGTGCACGTACACGCAAACACCCCTGTTTTTCGTCCCAACCGAACGACTACACGAATACTGCTCCATCAAAGCCAAATAATATTTCGTAAAAGGGTTGTAGTTATACTTATTTCATTTGAGCGAAATGAAATTAATTCGATTGAGGCTGTAGCGATATTGTTACGTGCATATTATCACCGACTCGTTAAGTGCACGTCAATGTGCACACTCGGGTTTTCGTCCAGTACGAAGATCTACACCAAATACTACTCCATCAAAGCTAAATGATATTTCGTAAAGGGTTAATAATTATTTCGCTTGAACGAATAAAATTAATTCGAATTAGAATATGGAGATGTCGTTACGTGGATATTACATTTCGAAATATTACGTTTTTATTCGAAAACATAAACACTATTATATACGACACAGTGCACTTAAGATGAAGACATTCGGATAGCCCCGTTATCATCTGAAATGACCAGTAACCGATGGTCCCGACAAGAGATCACTTCTGCTTACCAGTGTTTAATTCGTCATGTCTACATGCTATGTGTGTGTTCAGATTCTAAATTTGGATTTGCTAATCTTTGTGGTATGCTATTAGAACACTTTATTCTAACCGTGAGGAAATACCTAATGCTCTGTGATACGTTTTCAAAGAAATATCAACGTTCGGTTATCCGGTTGACTTTGAGGCAATCCACTTGAACCGGATTAACCCACCTATAACTCATACACGTGAAAACCATAGTACATACTATACTTTCATTTTCTGGTTTTCAAACGGATAAAATAATGTGCTGGTTATTCCTTGCAAAGTTTACAATTTTATTAGGTAACTCAATAAAAAAAAATATGAGGTAAACGCTCTAAAAGAGTTACGCAACTATTAATAACTATTTTGATCCTTGCTTTGGTGTGTTTGGTTGTTTCTTGGCAAAATTTATAAATGGTATCGAAAAGTCGCGTTTATCGACTTATTCAATAACAAATGTGAACGTAACCGCTACTAACTATTATGACCCTTGATTAGCAGACCTAATTGACTTGTATTTTAGACGACCAGTGAAGATTAAAAACAGGACTCCTTCTTTAAAGGACACATCCTTTAATTCCATTAAGAGAAGTAATCTCTGATTAAATACCAGCTGATTACTTTGGTGTATTTCAGTCGAGATCAGTAGTCTAGAACTAATGAAAATTAAAAGATGACTTCATGTTCAACCCCCCGGGATCGATAGTGGGATGAGATATGGTGACAAGAAAGAATTTGCATGATCAGCAGTTAGTTCTTTGTATTCCCACTCAACTGCCAGATTACTTACACATTCTGTCCATGTAAAAAGATTGGCAGACGACGAATAATAAAAATAGGAAACCAGTTGACTTAGATTGTTAACCAATAGATAAAGCTAGTTTTGAAATGTTTTTTTTTTCAGTAGTCATTTCCAATGATGTAAATTCTGTGCTTGACGACTAGTATATTATGTGCGTTTTAAAACTATTTCTCCGTGTTCCCAGTTTACACATTGTTGTTCCGCTTTATTTACGCATTATATTCTTTATGTTAAATACATTACCCCCCCCCCCCTCATGTTATTATTATAGATAAAGGTGAAGGAATTAGTATTGAAGAGGCGGTGCGGGTGGTTCAGAAAACAGCGCCCGGGTAGCCATATATACCAAACTATGTAATATTTTCGTACATCATAATGAAAATTTGTTTGGTTTAGTTCACCCTCCATAGTTCAAAAGATTAGGCAGCAAACTACCTTTTTTGATAACAATTTCGACAAAATATTTATTTAGATTTTGCTGATGCCGGTAAAGATAACCCGGTGTTTCAAAATGTCTTCAAGAAGGTCTGATTTTCTAAACCAGTCGCGTGACGGTTTCTTCATACTAAATTGATCTGGATTGATTGTATCGATTCTTGACCGAAATGTAGATTTTCCCCATGTCATTAAAACCAAATGTTCTTTTTATAGAATATATAAAGAGATGTAAATGACATTACGTCACTGTTAGCAGGCGACCATACTATTACAAAACAATTGGATAGATATGATAGTATTACAGCGCCCAACCACCGTATAAAGATCGTGGAGAAACACCACAATAACTAAAGACAAGTTTATAACAACTAAAGAATATACTACTAATTAAAAAAGTCCTTCACACTGTTAATTTATGTCCATGGGGACACCTCACTTTCCCCACATCTATTGTTTAGAGTCTGGGTCTACCAGGCCGTGACTAATCGATAAACAAAGGGGGGTTAAAGTATAGTCTGTAACAAGTTTGTGGCACTTCAACAAAATGATTTAAATAATATCAGTGAAAAGGATTACACGTTGGATAAACATGGCAACTCACAGTCCAACAAAAATCATAATGTATCTAAATTTAATAATATAATCGATAACCTGTGATTAAATATCAGTAGTCTATTTGTTTTTATTTCAAATCAATTATTACATCAAAAGAGCTCACAATGTAAATTTATTAGTAAACTGATTTTACCATTTTGCCCAATCTACTGATAGATTGAGAAGTTTACACCAGTGATACTAATTAATTAGAACAGTCTTTAGTCCTATACCCACATTCTAGTAGCCTCCTAATCCATTATCAAAACGATCAAATGTGGGGGGAGTGAGGGTAAACCATGTCCATATGTACTCAGTGACCAATTAAATTCATGGGTTCTTTTCCCTCGATAAATTTTCATTCATAAATGAGCTTGATTGGATTAAATTGAGTTAAACATGGACAATTAACTTCTCCCTATAAACGACGGACTGAATAAGTTGCGACACTACTATCACACTTCATCTTTTGGGAAAACAAATCCAATAGTTTCTTTATAAAGTATACTACATGATTATTAAACAAATCACAACAAGAGACGATGTCGGGGAAAGCGTTCTGAAATATTATCATATCTTAACTTTTTGAATGTCCCATAGAGCCTTTTGCATCAACTTCACAAATAAACCGACTAATTTAACAACTCTCAGAAATACATCAAGGGAATTTTGCAAGAATATCGTCTTTCTGTAGCACCAGTTCCTCAATAAAGGTTAACTTTATGTTATAATCCCCGGAGGTTGATTTAAACCAAAATCGTATGTTCCTATATTTCCCTTTTCTAAACAATAAGGTTATAGTTCTGTGGTTTACATCCACCTAGTCACAGAAAGGTGGGGCGTTAAAGAAGCCAAGTCTTTAATGGCATGTTCTCGCTACGATTGAAATCGTTGTTTAAATCGTGGGGTATTCGTGATGATGCAATCAGATCTAACCATACTTTGAGGTCAGTCGTAACAACCATGTTGATCGTATCGTAATGTGTCCGATCAGATTGCGGACTGAGTATGATGACAGCCCTATCCTAACGCATCGCACTAGCATAACTCAGGGACTTGATATAGATCAGAGCATATCTGGAGAGCCATCCTCGGTATCCCCACGGTACTCATTCCGTTCTACTCCACCATACCTTGGGTTTATCCATGGGATTTCCACGATTTCAAATTATCTGCTCTGACTTTGATTTTAGTTAAAGTCTACGAACCAATAAATTTGCTGATTTCAAATATGTATATGTTTGACTTTTGTTTATAATTATTACTATTCGCCCTGTGTCTGAAATGTTTCATCCTGTTACGTATATTATTATTGAACTTATACTTGGAAAATTGATATCACGTGGACATTAAACTCCGTGAACGGACGAACCGTTCTCAATAAAACTCCCGAACCCACATAAACGCCCGGTCTTCATTAATATAATGTTATATAATTTGTTGTTAAAAATTTCAACTGCAAATATTTAGGCGAACTCCAAATCTTGTCCGATGAGAGTTACTTTCCCATGCCAACTTCCCTTGCAATTATGGAATTAGTGGATAAAAATAGCACAAACATCAAGGGAGGATAACCTGAAAACGTGTCTCCCCCATAGATTAACCCAAGGGTTAGTGGAGTAGAACGGAATGAAACCACCGGAGATGCCGAGGATGCTCCTGGGTGTAACGTCCACTTCCACCTAGGGTGATATCGCAGACAACGAGGATGCTTGTGAGCATACGCAATAAATACTAATAATGTAGACTGGAATAGCCGAAGATAACTGATTTGAAATTAGAGTAAAACAGACACGTTTGACAGTAAATATACATGTACATTCATATTACATTATTATATGCGTTTTTGACCAATTTGTGTCAATTTTTTATGTTCCAAATATTGGCGATTTAGCTCCTTTAAACCCCATTTCATTGCAATCTAAAAGCCATTTCTGCCACATAAACCACCACCCCACCAAGAAAATGTTTATCACTATAAAATGACTATATATGTAGATAGACATTATATAAATTCTGACAATTCGGTTACGTGCTCTGTCGCCCAATAGGAGATCATTTGATACTCGTCAGACAAATTTTACGCCGACAGAAATAACAATGAAATGAACTAGATAGCATGTCCTACGTATATCTTCGTAACTAGATTGTTTTAACATGTAGAGCTGTGCTGACATTTTTAGGTTTGAAAGTGACAGAGTTCTTCGTCTCCTGGCTGATTAAATTAATCTTGAAAAATGGACGTTATACCTCGTCGGTACATGTTCTTACGTGTATGTCATTGTGTACCGGTTAAAAGAAAATATTGCCCTCTACATTTTCGCATGTAACACTTTTTCAAAAAAATTCCAATGGACCTTTTATGTGCACTGACAGGGAGCGAGATAGAGAAAGAGGGCGAACGAATCCTAAGAAAACAAAACAAGAGGGGTTAAGGAGACCTTAATCTCTTTGTCATATACATGTCTGGGATCAAAACAACAACAACAACCACACCGATTCAAACTCCTGAGCTAGAGATATGAATTCGATCACCCACTGGAATTTTCTGGGTTCTCGGAAAACAAAATCGTTATAAGACATATTGAAATGTTTTCTTCGAATTAGCTGTGTTATCACAGATCCTTGTCATTCAATTTAAATAATTCTAATACACGATGTCGACAATAGGTCTACGCAAGTCAAACAATCAGATTTTGATCGTACGAATTGTTATTGATATGCATATTAATAGTTTAATCTACGGTACTAACAATATTCTTGAATATCGATTGTTGATCTTTCATTAAAATCACTTCTGTTTCCAAGAGTTATATTGGTAGTCAACCAATTTAATATTTTGAATTTTGAAACGTATAAGAGAAATGTGAAATTTTGTAAGTTTCAATATACCCATGTAAGGCTGGTGATTTGGGTTTGGTTCCTAGAAGGAAAACAATAATAAAGAATATAAGGTCAAAATACACTTTCCCACATGTATATATGGAAGGCTGTCTGATTAAAATATAGATCTTTATTTCGTTTCGTTTTATTTATACTCTCGGTGGCCTACACTACATGAAGATCTAAACAGTTGCACTGGGAAGTCACATCATCGGTCATGTGAGAGGCTATTTACCCTATGATGTCAGACATTGATCAATCAATCAGCGCTGACGTTTCTAGGGATCTACCCACAGTTCCATGCAGAGCACGCCAAGAACTCGCCGTAACAGACCGTTTCATTGGCTTATTCCTCACATCTTCCAGGGGCCTGTTTCACGAAATTATAACTAAGGTAAAATCCAAATTTTAGTAATTTGATTGGACAATAGATTCATTTAGTTCTTATCCAATCAAAATTGAAGTATCTACAAAAATTTGGATTTTATCTTTAGTTAAAATTTCGTGAAACAGGGCCCAGATCTTAGTGTTGTGAAGACAAGTAAAACAAAATTTTGAACTACATAAAACGAAACGAAACAGGAGCTGTGTTTTAATCACATTGATACGAAAGGCTTTAAAGGTGAATAAAACATCGAAATATAGCCAATTCGCACGTGCCATGAGCAATAGTCAGCAAGTTCTACCACTTGCTGAAAACCCATAAAAACTTGAAATTATAGCAAAACTTTATGAAGAAACAAGACGCCCAACTGCAACAGACAACTGGGTGTTGGTATTTTAAAGTTTCAGATTCTTGCTTGACATTGGATTAAAGGGGGTTCTATTAACCTTCCACGCTACGGGATTAAACAGGGTATTTGTTAAACAGAACTACATCTGCTTCTTTAAACAAGCCATTGGCTGATTAAAAACTCTTTACACTGCGAAGATAAATGTTAAACGTGAAATTAAAAAATGCATTTCTGTCACATGAATGATCAGATTACCCTTAATTCTTCCAAAATTAGACAAGTGACTTTACATCTGGTAAAAATACCCACCTAAAAGTCAATAAAAAACCCCCAAGGAATAATCATTTGTCAAAATGGTTGCAAAAACTGTTTTCTATCGGAACACAGATTTATTATTTCCTTTACAAGTTAGAGGTTATTGTCTTTAAAAAAATGTGCATAGGAATACCGTTTTCAATTGTATACTTCACGCTAGTTGATCAATTGAAGTTTAAATTAAAAGCAGTATTTCCAAATATGTTATATCGAAAACATTGAAAAAAGTCATACCCACTGGTTCACACAACAGAAAATGCCATTTGAGGCTACGTGTTCGATCCCTGTGTACAGGACGAAGACAACATAATATTCGTTCAGATGGGACGAAACACAGGTCCCGTGTACACATTGACGTGCACGTAAAAGAACCATTTAAAGTTGGAAATCCATATAAAGGTAGATGTAGTGTCCGTCTTCATTATCCCAGTCAGTTCAGAACAGTGGGACGTTTACTCCATTTCATTAGAGTCGTCAACATGGTGTTGTAAATGCCAATAGTGAAACACAATATATGTTTTACTGTTGGCTATATTTACTTTTGTAGTATATTTTGTTTCAAGCTTTACATTTATGGGTCATTCATTTCTATAATTCTACAAATGTAAATGTCGTATGTGTAAATTAATACAGTGTTTGGGAACATCATTTCAATTTCGTGTTTGTTGGTTGCTTCCCTTTCGTTTGTGTTGTTAACGGAGCCCGTCGTTCTGTAGGCCCGGGACTTTACTGCGCAGTGGCAATACGGTGGCTTAGCGAAATACATGCTAGCTCACTAATGAGGAGGCAACGGGTATCAACTAGTGGTTCCCCCTCCGGAAGTGTTGCAAAACTGAGGGTCTCGTAATGAACAGTTTTTAGTCGTTCGGAGGGAACGAAAAAAACAGCAAGGCCCCGTTCACACAAAATTGACCCTGACAGTTGGAAGAGTAGGCGGATTACACACTTGGCCCGCGTTGTCTATCAACTGGCCCGACTGGTTTCGCGACTTCTTGGCTTCGCTCTTTCACCTCGCTGTGAGTTAACAGCACGAAGCCAAGACGGCTAGAAATGAACAAGGCGAAGCTATGAGGACAACTAATTCGAATTTTTGCTTCGCACTGACTATTTCTTGCCTTTTTGACTTCATGCTGTTAAACGAAGGCACGAACGAGCGAGATAAGGTACGTCTGTCGCGGATTCATGGATTCGCCTTCACACTTCGTTGTGGCGAAGGCAAGAAGGAGAGAAAGGGTATTTATCAGCTTCCATACCACCGCTTCCTGTTATGTTAGTGTTACAATATACAACAATCGAGACTTAACAGTCTCTAACGCATTATTATTTATCGCGTTCGTGTTGCGAAATTAAAAATGACCGTAACCATCTTTGTAAATAATTAATGCATTGCATGTTTGTAATGATATTTTCAAATCACGCCATTTGTTTTACACGATTGGAAATAAGGCGATTATTGTGTAATATGAAAATGATTAAACGAATGAATAGTGCTTATTGACCTCGCAAATCAGAATATATTATTTTCCAACAAGCATGATTTTATCAGTCTCATAGTCCCGTACATTCGGTTTCTGTGCAGAGGCAGCAGTCTGATGGGTTGATCTTGAAGAGTTGACATTATAAATTACACCGATGTTAGTATAATTGATTCACGGTTCTATAACACTACCCCGTCGAATAATACGAAAACATGAGGTTAGAAACATTCGAACTCAAATGTTATCGTCGGATATAGGCCAATATTGAAAGGAATGAATAAAATAAGAATCGGATAATAATTGCCCACAAGCTAAACAAGCGGATTTTTACTACAATCAGGGGCAATAATCCACGAAGATACAGTCCGATATGTACCGCAATCGAAAGGAAGCAAGATCTCTAGAATATAAACCAATATATCAAGTTTCGTCGAAATAGAATACAAATTGTGACTTGTTAAGTGTCCACAAACAAAATGTGAACGGAAGTTCGAATAGACAAGGCCGGCAACATACAATACGTCCGCATGAAAATGTGAGCGTATAAAAATAAATCGGATTGGAATACCAATCTTTCTCACAAAGCTAAAATCCCTCGCATTTATACTGTATTTCAAGTGAAATAGAAATCAGGATCAAACACCAATCTATCACAATCTTCTATATTTAATATAGAAAAGTGATTTATCTTTGACCATAGACCAATGTCATTTCAAGGTCTTAATTAAAGGAAATAAGAACAAGATATGATTTAATGGAAAGACGAGTTGGGGTATTGTTCATGAATATTTTCTGCTGGTATACAATTATTAGTTTTTTCTGTCTTATAGTGATTGATGTGGTTCGGCCATGTTCTAAACTAATCATGTCGGGGTTATAATCATTGCTTGACCGAGCAGAAGGTTTCACGAACATAAAAAATAATGATGGAGACCTCGAATTAAAGCTATAATTTGCACTACATGCTCAATAATTCTGGTTAATTTTTTTTTAATATGATTAAATTTAAGCTACTATTTCTTTTCAAGTAATTTTAGTGCAAGACGGGGTGGAACCAATTACACGCAAGTAAACTCATTAATTATTGTATGGAATCGTTTACACTTTGGATATAATGTCATTGCGTAGAATATAAAATAAAAAGGAGATTCTACTATCAGGTAAAAATATATAGAAATATGAGGGTTTTAGAAAAAAATATTTCATCTTAGCTAGCGGATTCATCCAATGCGGGTGGTTATACCGGGCTGTCTATAAATTACAAACTTGAAAAAGTCGCCTCTTACCGCGACATGTGTGATAATACCGCAATCTCAATGTGCGCTCTTGTGTCTAGTGGACGTTAAACCCCATTTCTCTCTCTCAATGTGCGCTCGTCACAACGTCTCCCTGCTTATAGCTATAGGGGTCTATTGGCGTAGCAACGGCGTTCTAGCCACGCTCATGGGGTTCTTGACACACATCTACCACGTGATCACGGCCACTATATAAGCTGTTCAGATTTTTGAAAATTTCAAGATGACGACATACACACTGATGTGTGAACTTTGAATCGCCCGTTTCATAGCAAGTCGCACATGAAAAGCATGGTCGCGTAAAGGAGTCTTGGTAAAAGCCCAAAAGTAGTATTAACAACCCTATAAACGCAGTGGGAACCCATAAAATCGCAATAGGCGCACTGGGATCCCAATGACAACGCGTTGCAATCGTGCAATGGTGGTGAAATCATCATTACATGGTCATAAGGACCCCGAACGCTTGGTGCGGTCGTGGCAGACACACGAGGGTCGTGGCGAAGATGCCATAAAGTAAACGGTGCAAATGTTACAATTTTAGCAGCGTCTTTGCCACGTGTGTACTGCGCGTGTACAGCACGATCTCTGGCGTTCCACTATGCTTATGGCGATACTGACGCGCTCTGGGACACTATATTCAGTCAACGCAGCAGTGCAGTAGGACGCCACCTTGGTCTGACGAGGGTATTAACTCTATACTAGCGGCAAACGCCAACGCGATTGAATGAATCTCTGTTCGCACGAAAAACCGCGGGGATTGCCAGCTCAGCGAATTATTATTTGCAAACAGTTGAGGTCAACGATTTGGATTATAGCCTACCAGAGTGCCAGAACAATAGTGTTCAAAGGCTCAATGCGTCAGATAAATAGACCTGTTGTGGGCGGTAATTTGTAATTCAATATAAACTTGTGGCGTGTTTGATTTGGCCCCTTAATAATATACAAAGGTTTTGTTGTGTTTAATCTGAAAATAGTTCCTATGGAGTGTTAGCATATATCATCTTGGCTTTCAGGGTTACGCATTATATTAACATAGTGTAACAGCGGGTGTGGATTATGGGACGTAAAACCTCAGCTCATTCAGTCATTTTATCGTAAAGAAAACAAACATCTTTCAAACAGGGGATTTGTCAGTCATGATGGGGTCTCCATTAATTAATTAAATTTCTCAAGAACACTGACTGTTTTGAAGGTAATTGATCCGCAGATAATACTGCTTATTACTGTCATGCATGAAGGTATTAACAGCAGACATCATGGAATATAATCCTTGGTCATATTGCAAACAGGAAATCCACCCGAAAGGGTTTGCAATGTAATTTACATATGTATATATTAAAGGAGGGTTTCATTGATTGCAGAAAATCTCGATCAATGTATCTATTTCCATGTTTATATTCTCGGACGCTAATTTGTACACAGGACCTCGGTTTTCGTCCCATCAGAACGACTATACATACCGTCCTACAAAACGGACAATGGTGAACCACGGCGGAAAATCCAAATGAACTTCATTGGTCAACTACAGGATCGAACACTGGACCTCCAGGTTATCGAGGCAACGTTTTACTCACTGCGCCACCGCGGATCGTATTTTCTAACAATGACACAAAGTGACGATAATCCATTCATTAAAGAATCCATTAGTGACGTCGTCAATACGGCTAATACGTTGTTTACAGTCTTTTAAAATGATGATGTTTGAGTAAGTCGGCCACATTTGTTTGTTTTGTCAGTCTAAATTAACTCGCAGTCGTGTTTCTAACTTCAATTAATTAAGAAGATTTCGACGAAGATAGGATTATGGAATCGTAGTATTGTTATCGCGTGGTTGGTAGAGAAAGTACTCATGGTCACCGTTGCAGGACAGAGGGTATTAACAGAAACCCTGTGTACACATTGGTTTCCATGTAAAAGAACCCTTGACAGTTGGAATTCGATAGAAGAGGTTGTTACACAAAAATCCCCCCAATGTATACTGCATGGTCTATTCCCGCCTTCATTAGCCCGGAGGGACCAGAGCAGTTGCTAGTTGTCCCCCGTATTTCGAAGAAAACAGGAGAGTATTAAAGTGAGTCACGCTCATTGGGACATTATGCCTCTTCCCATATTTGATCTATAATATTCAAACATAACGTGGGTGTATAATAGGTGTATGTCTTGATGGGGGCAAGGCTTTGGGACAAAATATGGACATCTGCCTTACTGTTGGCATGTTATTTTGGCATTGGAATATCCGTGTTTATATAAAGGGCATTCCTGAATACGCGTGGTTGAACCTTGCTTGTGTGGTAAAATATTATAATTCGTCGCACTAGAAAATTAGTCGATAAGGATCTCATTTTCATATTACACAATAATCACCATACTTCCCTTGTGATAATAACATGCTTTACAAATATCATTACAAACATGCAATTTTGTCATTATTTACAAAGATGAATTCCTTTATTATAAACATGATTTATTAGGTCCTTTTCATATGCTCAACACGAACACAATGAATATTGCTAGAAACCAGGAAGTCTCTAATGGTTTTACACATGTAGAATAGAATCATATTGACCGAGACCATTTAATGATTTACAGTCTACTTACTTCCAGTTGGTGTGTAGTGCAACGTTGAACGAGGGAAATTATATATACAACATGACAGACAAAAAACAAAATATTAGATAATGTGCTACTCAATAATAATCAACGAAACAGAACCTCGCCACACACGAGAGCCAAAGAAAGATACCCTCGACAGTCCGATTGTTATTGTTTGTATCTAATAAACTGTCAATCTGTTTCACAGAGGATTACGAACTCAAAGTCTTCAAATATCTACGTAAAAGAAGACTGCCTTCAACACGTGACGTCACATCACGCGACGTCAATCATAGGCTCAATGGCGCTTCCATTGTTTACATAAGACGTCACTGACTCGGGCAAAATGCCGCTCTTTACGAAAATAATTTTAATTTACAAATACTTTAAACGTCTTTATTTATTTTACAAATACATGAAAAAAATGTTTTGAATTTAATTTGTCGTAAAAAAAGGGGTTAATATTTTTGGCTCATTAAGTCGCATAGACGTCATCCTTATCACTGCTAATCAGTGAGCTAAATGTTCTGTGTATGGGATAATTTGTTTTCAATTTCCGTTTTCTATCCCATTTTTATATCCTTAGAAATCAAAAAACAAAACATTATAATGCCAATGCACATTGGCGTAAGCAACTACTGCTTGAATACGCAAAAAGTCAATAGAGACTTTTGGCAACCGGAATTTTGCCCACGGATACGTGATACGTTGCGTCAGTAGAAACTTTTGGCAAGCGTAAATTCCTGGTCCATATTGTCTGTATCGACTGCGTGTGACATCATCAATGTGTGTGTATTTCTCATACGTGATACAGCACACGCCAGCACGTAAAAGGTCCACATAACATCGTTGTCTTTTTACCGTATGTTGTGCCGTGGCGTTTTTATGAATTTATGTATCCTAGATAGAACACGCAGGTATATATTTGATGTGATTTTAACCATGATAAAGAATGGAATTTAATCATAATTTTTGATGAGCTTTTCGCTGAATTTTCATATTTTCCTGTCTGTAAGTTTGCATGTTGGTTGATCGACGTGATAAATTTAGTGAGGTGGAACCTTGCAAATCTGTAAAGGGGTATATACTTTCTGAAATGATATATTAGTGAAACCAAAAATTGCTGTCGAGTCGAAAATTTTTAATAAGATTCGACACTATAGTTTTAAAAAATTCTAAATAGTCCGGCCATCGAGGAGCGACCTCAATCCCTTCAGGAATTTGTATGCTAGGCACCTGATTAGTACCGATGTCTGCCATCATGCGGTAAAGGAACTAAGCTCAGCTCAGCTACCTATACGTAACGTATCACGTGACGATACAAATGAAATGAAATGGGTGGGGTTTAATGGCCTACTGTTCTGCTCCTAAACTGGGCATATGAAGGCGGGCATACGCAATACAGTATGCGTTATGAGGGCAATTTTGCGCGGCCCACTCTTATATCCAATTCCAGTTGTCCCATCCGAACAAGACAGCTGCCCTTGTCAGGCCCTCCACCATGCATCACTGACAAGGGAAAAACCGTATTAGATTTATGCCCGAGTTATAGCTTGGTAGATTTGTCTCAAATTTGCATGCAATCTAACTTGAACCTGTACAATATAACAGTACAGTTCAATGACATCAGACATATTTTTACACCAACCGGCCATGGGTAAGATAATCAAGTCATATTTTAAACGAAGTGTGTTGACATTGCTGGAGAAACGAGGATATTTTTGAATGCGACAAACACAAGGTAGATTTGTATCTTTCTTGTCCATTCTTCTGCTATGACAAATTAACCCATCGCTGATAATAGGGTCTAATATATTTGGAGAAACTTACTTCGTTGAATATTCAACATAAATGGAAAACTTCAGTTCCGGTGCACGTCTGAATCACAGTAACATTTGAGTTGACATCTTTTGAAAATTACGCTGAATTTCTTTTTCAATTCGCTATTTTATTAACTATCCTTAGATATCAACGCGGGCAAGAGTAGAAGACTAGTCGTATATTTGTTTGGCCTTCAATCAAGGTGAAATTTTACGGTGAATAATCTGACACATCCTTCGTCAACGAATTACACTTAATGTGTCTAGACGACATTCGTCGGCGAAGAGTATCACGAGTCCAAGAATTCTCAGGTCAATCAAAACCGTTCGAAACTTCACATGACATTCAAAATTATATTATGCGACCAAAAACACTCTGGCCTATGCGTGAATCCACTATCAGACACCTTATTCGTCAAAAAAATCGGCACAAAAATCACGACGAATAAGTCACCTGCAATTTAATTCACGCATGCCCTGATGCGCTTCTGGGCAAATAATATGGGGTTCGCCATTTTGTTTGTGATGTAAAGCATCGAACAGTTTGATTGGCTGAAGAATTCTTGGACGCGTGCTTCTCTTCTCCAGAGTTGACTCTTTCGGCGAAAGAGCTTTCGGCGATAAATACGACAGAAAGATACTCGGAAACCTATTCTAGCCTTCACGATGCAAGGGTCAATCTTTAAACGAACGTAATAAGAAAATGGCGTTTTTAGTTAATCACCATTAATATTCTATATCTCCACTATTTTAAATGATCTAAGATCCGCTTACTCTTTGTCAAATTATAACTGGCAAGCGGTTGATTTGCGTTCACACTAAAATGCACCCGGGACTTTGGTTTGTCGTCCCACACAAACGATTAGACCCCTGTATAACTGACAACGGGAAAACACACACTATAAAGGGTTCGAGCCAGATCATGTAGCTAGCGCCACGCCCACAGAGTCACCTCGATTTCTTCCAGTTTAACGAAGGACACAAATCTAGCAACGGGATTACCGATTGGGGTGTTTTTCTGTTTTTTCGATATTGGTATTAATTTGATAGACGTGTAATTAAAATAACGTACATGAAGTAATACATTTATTTCTACCTTACTGTTAATTTATTCTACTTCCGGCATAATCTTGCTTTATATACCCCCAAGGATATCAAGTAAAGAGAAACTTAATGTTTTTTAATGAAGAACTATGACTGTAATTTGAGCATCAAGTGATAACCAATAAGCCCAATCACAAGAGATAATAATGACATTTTCTTTTATAGGGAGAGAGAGAGGAAAATGGGGTTTAACGTCCACTCGACACAACTAAGTCACTTCGGGACTAACATATGGTTTAATTTTATTTCAATAATTCGCTTGCACGTAGGGGTCTTTAGCAGTGGTAGGAAACCGGAGTGCCCGGAGGAAACCCACGAGGTTGAGAAGGCGACCCTATCTCCATGCCACATACACTCACACTAGGGCTCGAAACCACAGCCGCAAGCCAGAGGTGACCGGCCAGCTAGAGGTCGAAGCGCGGCACTCTAGACCACTAGGCCATCCCAACTCCCTCTCTTTTATAGAAAGGCCACACATAATCTGGTATGCTCAAGTTTGAACAGCTTCAAAAACATTGGTGCATACAGTGTCTAGGAATAAACGCGCATAAGGGATTACATTTTTTCCATTGATAATAATAATAATAGGGAGTCTTATAATGCGCTAAAATCCACGTCACAATAGGGAAATGCTCTAAGCGCTGACCACACACAAAACACGCAATACAAAATGCACATGATAATGTCATATTCAAATATAACGTTTGAAAAGATGGGTCTTTAGGTTTGATTTGAATGAAGTTAATGTTTCAGCAGACTTTATTTTTAGGGGCAGTGAATTCCAAAGCGTTGCAGAGATATGTGAAAATGATCTTGCACCAAATGTTTTCAATTTGAATTTGGGCGTCTCAAGCAGACATTGATCAGTGGAGCGAAGGAACCTGGATGGAACATATGGATGAACAATATCCTGTAGGTAGGGTGAAGCCATTTTTGAAACCGTTTGAAACGTTAAGGAGAGCACTTTAAATTCGATCCGTTCCTGAATTCTAAGCCAGTGTAGAGAGTTTAGAGCTGGAGATATGTGAGAACGCAGCTTAGTCCTAGTGACGATTCTCGCACAGCGGTTCTGGATTTGTTGAAGCCGATATAGCTGTTCTTTTGAAATGCCTGGTAACAAACTATTTCCGTAATCAAGCCTTGACATGGTCATACAGCGTACAAGGGTGGCGGCTGCATCCCTGGTTACGAGGTGCCTTATCGATGAGAAACTTGTCCCTGAACGGTAACCATCTTGATGCTATGCTACTGTTTGGGTGCAACAGCCAATTCTAGAACGGTCAATGTGAAACTTTTAGACAATTGCACATCATGCCAACATGAAATAACTAAATCTGGTGAAGACGAAAATCCTATTTCGTTTCGTTTGTTTATAGTTCCAAATTCTGTTTTACTTGTCTTCGCAATACTAGGCTGTACCATTTGTCTGTGAGGTACCTCTCCCAAGTAAAAAAAACAACTTTGCCTGCAATGCAACACTTACATTTATAGACAAGACAGTGGTTCAGCATATCATACTTTATTCAGTCAATAGTATACCTTTTTTTTCTGAAAACGAAAACAATTTTAGAATGGGCCCAGTTAATCCGTAGTTTGATGCCAGTCGATCTAGTATTCAATAGCATCAAAAGCTATTTCCATCTTTCCTATCGCAAATGGGTTTTTGGCATATTTTGATGGAGTTAGTAATAATAAGCAAGATGTGTCGAGTTTGTTTTAGCATGAAATGTTTGGGAATAACATTCGGAGATCATGATGTCTGTTTGAATTGGGTGATTATCATCTTAAAGGATTAGAATTGTATCAGTGAAGGAATTTCTTAAAATTTGAGACCAGCGGCTGCCAGGCAGGATACGCCCACATTTTTGAGAGATGGGTAGAGAACAAGCTAAATTGAAAGTGATATGTTTCCTACAATCAAGGAAGTTACGATTCGATATACGCCAATATCGACAGGAACCAAGATCTTTGGGTTATAAACATGGATGTCAAGTTTCATCAAAATCGGATTAAAATAGTGACCTATACCGGGTCAACAACCTTGATATACATTAGTTTTACACTATTCGCGTACAAGCGGCTGCCATTTTGTCCAAGCTTTTTGGTCCGATTTTCACGAAATTCGAACTCTAACCTTCATTACGGTGTAACGATAATATAATCAAAGGTTTTTTGTTTTTTAAATCGGATAATATTTGTGACCCCCAGAGGGACCACAATCTAAAGTAGGCAATTTTGCGTACAACCAGGGGCCATAATTCAGGAAGTTACGATCCGATATGCACAAATATCGAAAGGAACGGAGGCCTTTGGGTTATAAACATGCCTTTCAAGTTTCATCAAAATCGGTTCAACAAAATTGTGACCTCTACATTCTTCACCAGTCAAAAACGTGATTTTTGTACAATCAGGGGCCATAATCCACGAAGTAACAGTCCCATACATGCCATTATCGAAAGGAACCGAGATCTTATAGTGAGTGATACACCTAAATTTCGAGTTTCATTGAAATCGGATAATATTGTGACCCGTAGAGTGTTCACAAACACTTGTGGACGGACGCAAGATACAAATAGAGTATGAACAAAAAAACCGATATTTTGACCTAAACTTAAAGGGGTTTAGCTCCTTCAAAATTTTAACATCAAAATTTATGGGCACCTAAATAATAGAAAAGTATGCCATAAATATAATTAGTAGGCTACAATTGGTATATAGGGACCTATAGATACAAATTATTACTGCCCCTGCTAAAAAAATCAAATTATATAGTCTGTTCTGAGATGATCTCATCTTACAATCCTAAACGATGTTGCTATTTGTAGAATCTCTATCAGCGTAGATCATATTAACTTTATCGAGAACATGAAAATAAAAAGACCATCTTATGGCTGTATTGATCTCTGGGCAATTGTTTCCGAAACAGACACGTATTTGAATGTAATTAAGCATGATTTAAAGAGAAGAAATTGTTATTATTCACTGTTTTGCATGCACGTGTACACATGTGTGTTCAAAATCTCATTTACAAGCAAAATTCGACACAAATATTTGACCCAAAGAAAACGAAAGAAAAAGAGAAAGAAAGTCTAACGAACACAAACTATGTCATTTCAGAACAAGCCTGCATATTGTATAACATTGTAATTGCGTGTAGATGTCTTTAGCACCACCAGAATGGGAGGGTCGGATAACTCGGAGAAAACCCATATAGTTAAACGGACACAAGTCACCAAATATTTCTACGCCGTCACGAAACATCTGGAATTTTGCCGTACTTGGTACATCGATGTAACGAGCGTTATCATTAACCATAAAATTTGTTGATCTGTGGTTTTCTTGGGTGGGTAGTACAACACTGTTCACTAGATTATGGCAGTTAACTGGACAAAGTCGATTCGTGGAATGCGTAAGTGATTCAAAGACAGGTATATAAGTAAATGAAGTAATGAACCATCACAGAGCGGCCACATACACACAATGTTCATCGCTCTTTCTATCCCGCTGAAAGGCAAAGAGTTTTTGTATAAGACTGCGAAAGAGTATATTTTTGAATCAGAATATCCAGAACCAATTTCCAAGGGAACAGAATAACGTAAAAAGTAATCAATTGTGTACATTTTGCACGATAGTTAATTTCAGAGTAAGTACACAAGAATGACACTTTTAATCAAACAAACGAAAAAAGAATTGGTGGTTCTAAACGTTTTGACTATAATATACTAAGTATGTTAACTTTTTAAAATTTATAAAAGAAATGAAATGAAATGGGGTTTACCGTCCTACTCTTCTGCACCCTATCTGGGCTAGTGGAAGACGGGCACACGCCAAACAGTGTGCTATGAGGGAAATTATGCCCGGGTAGCGGCGCTACGGCCTACTCTTATATCGAATTCTAACTGCCAAGGGATCTTTTACGTGCACGTCAATGTGTGCACGGTACAGCTGTCCCTGTCAGGCCCTCCGTTCTGCATAACTGACAAGGGGAAACCACGCCGGAGAATCGAGATGAACTCTCTCGACCAAAGCAGCGAACACCCGACCTCCAGGCTAACGAGCCAGCGCCTTACCCACTTAGCCACGTGATCCCCTAAAATTCATAGTAATTGCAGGAGGACCACAGTACACGGAAAACAAAAATCTACTACATCAACCCTCGGACAAGACAGAAAACAGACATTGCAAATAATAAACAAATATCAAATCAATGAATGGATCCGGTGGCAAGTAATCGTCCACTGCTTTCATCTTCCTCCTTGCAACTTTGGCGGTTTTGAACATCTTTTTTAACTTTCTGTACAGAGAGATTCACCTACTTCATACTTCGAGAATAAATCCCTGTCCTGAATGGCCGCCATATTCAAAAATGAGTATACTGTTTTCTACTGCGCTTCTACTCCGTTTCACAAACACAAATTAATATACCTATTCAATTTCATTAAATGGAAGCGGAATAAATACTTCTAAAAGTTTTCAAAGTTTACTTAGTGTTTTCGACTAAAATCGTCGGTTTAGGACTTAAAATGTCGGTCAATTATCTTAGGGTTTCGTTCTCAAGCGGAGCTATAACCGTAGGCAGGCAGTCTAAGTTTGGTATGCTCTTTCAACTGATCTCGATCAATTAATTATAAGGAAGTAAATCCAATTTTAGGTTTATCGGAAATTAGGAAAGAATATTCATAGTTTTTTTTATGTAATAAAAGCTTAGTGCATGGTTCAGATTTTAGCACAGCATCTGCTAACCGGACATATCTGTCAGATTCACCACAGACATTTAACCCTTGGATATCATACTTTACAGCTCACACATCAATAATCATTTACACAAATTAAAAAAAATCACCGGGAGTACTGATACAATCAATAGCACCATGTTTTAATTAACTTTAGCTTCCGAGTCAAGACCTCCCTGCTCGAAACTTTATGGAGATTTAACTATAATTGTCATTAATGTTCTCTTTTACTGAATAGAAAAATATCAACCCGGTTTGTCTTTTGGGCTTCTTTATTGACAATGTTGGTGTCCATCAATATTACATATTATAATGTGATAGAAACTGATTAAACACATTCCAAATATGATATTAACACAGAGATCCATGTTACGGTAGATGCGTAATGAAGATTTGGAGAAACGGGAATTGACGCAAAAAATTGAAAAATATATTTAGAATAGTTTTACCAGTTCTCTCTTATGTAGTATTATTGGTGGATACCACATTTGTCCTTTAACATGGCATTAAGATTTCTTTGGTTATAAAATATCACAGATAAACACATTAGAAATCTTTATGACTTTAATGTTTTTCATAAGTTGAATTGCACTTCATTTTGTCTTTCATCTTCATTGATCAAATGGAAAAAGCATACCATATGATTGACAGTTATTTCCATGATTATATGTGCTGAAATACAGACTGAGTGATGAATTCTTGGATTGTTTAGAAAGATCCGACTTTACTTTATTTGACGGGACTGACCTTGCCTATTCCCCCTGCTTCTTGGATTCTTTGATGTCGCATCTTATGACAACTCACCAGGGTACTTAATGCTATCACATCTTCTTAACATGACTGACTTTCATCGTCGAGATGTTCACGGATACAAAGTGCTAATGGGCTTGTTTCGTCATTCATCATAACACTCAGCAGGCAACGACAGATGAGAAACAAAACAGCAAGCGACCATTGCCGTTAATTGTTTGCTCAATTATTCAGAGCTTCGTTGTTCTAAACTGACATTTTAAGTTTGTTGTATGTACACATTTATAGAGCTTTATGGAGCTATTTTTTTTAGCTACGAAGTCCAAGATTTATATTAGTTCACATGTTTTAGAAGGTCAATAAAAGGGTACAATTGCCTGACAAATCAGTTGTCGACTGTTATAAATAGGTTCCATATGAAGACAGAGAGCAAGACAAATATGTAATTGTAAATTGGTGCAGTATCACTCGAGTTCCAAACACAGGGAACCTAACTAAAACGGGTACCAGGGCAGCGGCAAAAAGAAACGAGTATAGTTAATGTATACATTCTATTACAACAGGGAAAACTATAATTTTTGGTAAAGTGTCATTTCGAACTACAATAATGTGAAAGATGAATCTAGAATGGCCCGTTCAGTATTTGCAAAGATATGTTGAACTGAAATTTCATCGATTTATGCTAGTCGATATGAAGCAAGCTCGCGGTCATTTTGTTAAATGATCAAACAGACAGGGTACATATTAGCTTGGAATCAAGCACTGGGAAATAACACAACGTAACTTGAACCCCGAGGGAACATACCTTTAAAGATGCGTTATGTAAAATTAAGATAAAGAGCTTGCCGTTCTTGCTATAATGGTTCAAAATAGATTATGAGAAATGAATATATTGAGAATTTCAGAAAAACTCCCACTGCCAATGATGATAAACTAAGTCTCGATTTCCGTGCGTTTCAGACGGTTTAATCCATTCAATATCTGTGTCATTCGATAACTGGGAGAGTCGGCTAAGGGCTTGTCATGCGAATAAATGTCTAAATAATAATTTACGTGACATTTGAAGCCAGAAAGAAGGCCTGCCATATGGCGATTTGACTTTTAATAGCTTCTTTAGCACCCCCTCCCTCCAAACATTACTGGGCGCTACTCCCACTTTAAAGCTGATAAAAATCACGTTCGGGAAATAACATCTTCAGCAAAAAACCCCAAGTACTATACCTGGCGGCTGGCGCTACTCTTACTTTAAAGCTGATAAAATCACGTTCGGGAAACAGAAATATTGGCCCTTTCGCAATCATAATCATTCATGCGAGTTCATTCCTAGACGCTGTGTGAACCATTTTTCTTTGAACTGCTCAACCTTGCGCATCAAAAGATTATGTGTGGCTTTTCTCAGAACATGTCGTTATTTATTCTTGCTGATTGGGCTAAGGGTTTGTCATTCGGTGCTTCAATTACGGCCTTAGTTCTTCATTAGAAAACATTTGGCTTCTTATTTCTTTGATGTCCTTTGGGTAATAGCAAATGAAATTTGACCGGAAATAGAACAAATTAACTGTAAAAAAGGGAAAAAAAAACCCAAAACAATTGATGTGCAATTAGATTCACCATTTTCACCAAGTTGTAAATGTGTTATATGTATAAACAGTCAAGTTGCTGTAAAAAAAGAGAACAAAAAGTATGGCCAATAATCTTCGCTTTCGTCTTTTAATATTGTGAAGATGTCCATATTTTCGATAGTACACTGACTAGAGCGGTTCTAGGGGGATTACATGTTCATTCAGTAATTGCAATCACCTTGAGAACTAAATAACCCTAATCAAACCTTCTTTACTATGAAATACCTTCAAACAACCATAAAAATAGCGGCTCGTATCTTTAATCAGAAAGAATAACACATAATTGCCAAAAATGAGCTTTAATTAAAAGTTGAACTAAATTCATTTAATGGTCAATCTCAAATAAACGTCTCTAGTCTACAATACGTAACAGCTCTAAAGGTCAGTAGTCGCTTTTAGGCGACGTGAAGTTAGCCCGTTGTTCGTTGTTCGTTGTTCGGTATTCGCGAATAACGAACAACGAGCCAGTTTGTTGTTCGGTATTCGCGAATAACGAACAACGAGCTGGTTTGTTGTTCGGTATTCGCGAATAACGAACAACGAGTTGGTTTGTTGTTCGGTATTCACTAGATTTGGAATTAGTAATGTAATAAAAGATTTTTTGCAGGGAACACGCCGCGGGCGGGTTTTTATAAGCCTAACTGGATTATAAAGCTTCACAATTCTGGGAAATAGATTCTCACAACTTCTCTTTCTTCTGACTTCTGGGAAATAGATTCTAACAACTTCTCTTTCTATCCGAAGAAAGAGCTGTTACATATTGGCGAATAACGAACAACGAGCCAGTTTGTTGTTCGGTATTGGCGAATAACGAACAACGAGCTGGTTTGTTGTTCGGTATTCACCGTATATGGAATTATAAAGGTACTTTTGTAGGGAACACGCCACAGGCGGGTTTGTATGAGCTTAAATAGACAATAAAACTTCAAACTTCTGGGAAATAGATTCCCGAATACCGAACAACGAGCTGGTTTGTTGTTCGCTATTCACCGTATATGGAATAAGTAATATAATAAAGGTACTTTTGTAGGGAACACGACACAGGCGGGTTTTAATGAGCTTAAATAGACAATAAAACTTCAGGCTTCCGGGAAATAGATTTTATCAACTTCTCTTTCTATCCGAAGAAAGAGCAGTTTCATATTGGCGAATAACGAACAACGAGCCAGTTTGTTGTTCGGTATTGGCGAATAACGAACAACGAGCTGGTTTGTTGTTCGGTATTCACCGTATATGGAATAAGTAATATAATAAAGGTATTTTTGTAGGGAACACGCCACAGACGGGTTTTAATGAGCTTAAATAGACAATAAAACTTCAGGCTTCTGGGAAATAGATTTTAACAACTTCTCTTTCTATGCGAAGAAAGAGCTGTTACATATTGGCGAATAACGAACAACGAGCCAGTTTGTTGTTCGGTATTGGCGAATAACGAACAACGAGCTGGTTTGTTGTTCGGTATTCACCGTATATGGAATAAGTAATATGATAAAGGTACTTTTGTAGGGAACACGCCACAGGCGGGTTTTAATGAGCTTAAATAGACAATAAAACTTAAAACTTCTCGGAAATACATTTTAACAACTTCTCTTTCTATCCGAAGAAAGATCTGTTACATATTGGCGAATAACGAACAACGAGCCAGTTTGTTGTTCGGTATTCGCGAATAACGAACAACGAGCTGGTTTGTTGTTCGGTATTCACCGTATATGGAATAAGTAATATAATAAAGGTACTTTTGTAGGGAACACGACATAGGCGGGTTTTAATGAGTTTAAATAGACAATAAAACTTAAAACTTCTGGGAATTACATTTTAACAACTTCTCTTTCTATCCAAAGAAAGATCTGTTACATATTGGCGAATAACGAACAACGAGCCAGTTTGTTGTTCGGTATTGGCGAATAACAAACAACGAGCTGGTTTGTTGTTCGGTATTCACCGTATATGGAATTAGTAATATAATAAAGGTACTTTTGTAGGGAACACGCCACAGGCGGGTTTTTATGAGCTTAAATAGACAATTAAACTTCAAACTTCTGGGAAATAGATTCTAACAACTTCTCTTTCTATCCGAAGAAAGATCTGTTACACATTGGCGAATAACGAACAACGAGCCAGTTTGTTGTTCGGTATTCGCGAATAACGAACAACGAGCTGGTTTGTTGTTCGGTATTCACCGTATATGGAATTATTAATATAATAAAGGTACTTTTGTAAGGAACAAGCCACATGCGGATTTTTATGAGTTTAAATAGACGATAAAACTTCAAACTTCTGAGAAATAGATTCTAACAACTTCTCTTTCTATCCGAAGAATGAGCTGTTACACATTGGCGAATAACGAACAACGAGCCAGTTTGTTGTTCGGTATTGGCGAATAACGAACAACGAGCTGGTTTGTTGTTCGGTATTCATCGTATATGGAATTAGTAATATAATAAGGGTACTTTTGTAGGGAACACGCCACAGGCGGGTTTTATGAGCTTAACTAAACACTAAAACTTCAAACTTCTGGGAAATAGATTCTAACAACTTCTCTTTCTATCCAAAGAAAGAGCTGTTACATATTGGCGAATAACGAACAACGAGCCAGTTTGTTGTTCGGTATTGGCGAATAACGAACAACGAGCTGGTTTGTTGTTCGGTATTCACCGTATATGGAATAAGTAATATAATAAAGGTACTTTTGTAGGGAACACTCCACAGGCGGGTTTTAATGAGCTTAAATAGACAATAAAACTTCAGGCTTCCGGGAAATAGATTTTAACAACTTCTCTTTCTATCCGAAGAAAGAGCTGTTACATATTGGCGAATACTGAACAACGAGCCAGTTTGTTGTTCGATATTGGCGAATACCGAACAACGAGCTGGTTTGTTGTTCGGTATTCACCGCATATGGAATAAGTAATATAATAAAGGTACTTTTGTAGGGAACACGCCACAGGCGGGTTTTAATGAGCTTAAATAGACAATAAAACTTAAAACTTCTGGGAAATACATTTTAACTACTTCTCTTTCTATCCGAAGAAAGATCTGTTAAATATTGGCGAATAACGAACAACGAGCCAGTTTGTTGTTCGGTATTCGCGAATAACGAACAACGAGCTGGTTTGTTGTTCGGTATTCACGAATACCGAACAACGAGCTGGTTTGTTGTTCGGTATTCACCGTATATGGAATTATTAATATAATAAAGGTACTTTTGTAAGGAACACGCCACAGGCGGGTTTTCATGAGCTTAAATAGACGATAAAACTTCAGACTTCTGGGAAATAGATTCTAACAACTTCTCTTTCTATCCGAAGAAAGAGCTGTTACACATTGGCGAATAACGAACAACGAGCCAGTTTGTTGTTCGGTATTGGCGAATAACGAACAACGAGCTGGTTTGTTGTTCGGTATTCATCGTATATGGAATTAGTAATATAATAAAAGTACTTTTGTAGGGAACACGCCACAGGCGGGGTTTTATGAGCTTAAATAGACAATAAAACTTCAAACTTCTGGGAAATAGATTCTAACAACTTCTCTTTCTATCCGAAGAAAGAGCTGTTACATATTGGCGAATAACGAACAACGAGCCAGTTTGTTGTTCGGTATTGGCGAATAACGAACAACGAGCTGGTTTGTTGTTCGGTATTCACCGTATATGGAATAAGTAATATAATAAAGGTACTTTTGTAGGGAACACGCCACAGGCGGGTTTTAATGAGCTTAAATAGACAATAAAACTTCAGGCTTCTGGGAAATAGATTTTAACAACTTCTCTTTCTATCCGAAGAAACAGCTGTTACATATTGGCGAATACCGAACAACGAGCCAGTTAGTTGTTCGGTATTCGCGAATACCGAACAACGAGCTGGTTTGTTGTTCGGTATTCACCGTATATGGAATAAGTAATATAATAAAGGTACTTTTGTAGGGAACACGCCACAGGCGGGTTTTAATGAGCTTAAAAGGACAATAAAACTTCAGGCTTCTGGGAAATAGATTTTAACAACTTCTCTTTCTATCCGAAGAAACAGCTGTTACATATTGGCGAATACCGAACAACGAGCCAGTTTGTTGTTCGGTATTGGCGAATAACGAACAACGAGCTGGTTTGTTGTTCGGTATTCACCGTATATGGAATTAGTAATATAATAAAGGTACTTTTGTAGGGAACACGCCACAGGCGGGTTTTATGAGCTTAAATAAACACTAAAACTTCAAATTTCTGGGAAATAAATTCCAACAACTTCTCTTTCTATCCAAAGAAAGAGCTGTTACATATTGGCGAATAACGAACAACGAGCCAGTTTGTTGTTCGGTATTGGCGAATAACGAACAACGAGCTGGTTTGTTGTTCGGTATTCACCGTATATGGAATAAGTAATATAATAAAGGTACTTTTGTAGGGAACACGCCACAGGCGGGTTTTAATGGGCTTAAATAGACAATAAAACTTCAGGCTTCTGGGAAATAGATTTTAACAACTTCTCTTTCTATCCGAAGAAAGAGCTGTTACATATTGGCGAATAACGAACAACGAGCCAGTTTGTTGTTCGGTATTGGCGAATAACGAACAACGAGCTGGTTTGTTGTTCGGTATTCATCGTATATGGAATTAGTAATATAATAAAAGTACTTTTGTAGGGAACACGCCGCGGGCGGGTTTTTATGAGCTTAAATAGACAATAAAACTTCAAACTTCTGGGAAATAGATTCTAACAACTTCTCTTTCTTTCCGAAGAAAGAGCTGTTACATATTGGCGAATAACGAACAACGAGCCAGTTTGTTGTTCGGTAGATTCTAACAACTTCTCTTTCTATCCGAAGAAAGAGCTGTTACATATTGGCGAATAACGAACAACGAGCCAGTTTGTTGTTCGGTATTGGCGAATAACGAACAACGAGCTGGTTTGTTGTTCGGTATTCACCGTATATGGAATAAGTAATATAATAAAGGTACTTTTGTAGGGAACACGCCACAGGCGGGTTTTGATGAGCTTAAATAGACAATAAAACTTCAGGCTTCTGGGAAATAGATTTTAACAACTTCTCTTTCTATCCGAAGAAAGAGCTGTTACATATTGGCGAATAACGAACAACGAGCCAGTTTGTTGTTCGGTATTGGCGAATAACGAACAACGAGCTGGTTTGTTGTTCGGTATTCACCGTATATGGAATTAGTAATATAATAAAGGTACTTTTGTAATGGACAGGCCACAGGCGAGTTTTTATGAGCTTAAATAGACAATAAAACTTCAAACTTCTGGGAAATAGATTCTAACAACTTCTCTTTCTATCCGAAGAAAGAGTTGTTACATATTGGCGAATAACGAACAACGAGCCAGTTTGTTGTTCGGTATTGGCGAATAACGAACAACGAGCTGGTTTGTTGTTCGGTATTCACCGTATATGGAATTAGTAATATAATAAAGGTACTTTTGTAGGGAACACGACACAGGCGGGTTTTAATGAGCTTAAATAGACAATAAAACTTCAAACTTCTGGGAAATAGATTCTAACAACTTCTCTTTCTATCCGAAGAAAGAGCTGTTACATATTGGCGAATACCGAACAACGAGCCAGTTTGTTGTTCGGTATTCGCGAATACCGAACAACGAGCTGGTTTGTTGTTCGGTATTCACCGTATATGGAATAAGTAATATAATAAAGGTACTTTTGTAGTGAACACGCCACAGGCGGGTTTTAATGAGCTTAAATAGACAATAAAACTTAAAACTTCTGGGAAATACATTTTAACAACTTCTCTTTCTATCCGAAGAAAGATCTGTTACATATTGGCGAATAACGAACAACGAGCCAGTTTGTTGTTCGGTATTGGCGAATAACGAACAACGAGCTGGTTTGTTGTTCGGTATTGGCGAATACCGAACAACGAGCTGGTTTGTTGTTCGGTATTCACCGTACATGGAATTAGTAATATAATAAAGGTACTTTTGTAGGGAACACGCGGAGCTTAAATAGACAATAAAACTTCAAACTTCTGGGAAATAGATTCTAACAATTTCTCTTTCTATCCGAAGAAAGAGCAGTTTCACATTGGCGAATAACGAACAAAAGTTACTTTATTAGATTACTAATTCCATATCTGGTGAATACCGAACAACAAACCAGCTCGTTGTTCGGTATTCGCGAATACCGAACAACAAACTGGCTCGTTGTTCGGTATTCGCGAATACCGAACAACGAACAACAAGCTAGCTTCACGCCGCTTCGCTTTTAATGGCATTTCAGTAGCCAAGCGTGTGATGTTGACTATACATCCATAATCATGAAACATTAAAACATTTTAACGAGATTCAATTATAGTAATGTTTCGATTGTCATTTGTGACAAAAAATGCAGAAAAAATAGCCCTGCTATGAGTACGGCGCTGGCTCATTAATATTCTGGATGTCCCGGTGTCGGTCCTGAGAGGAAGAGGTGCAGGTCAGGGGGACTAAAAATCGAGACACCAACTACACTAGTACGCAAAGGTACCCTTTACTGGTGTAATTCGACGACTGTAGGCGGAGAAACCGTTATCCGGACATAATGTTCCTAATAGCAGCCTATTAATTACCCCGCCTGGCGGCTGATGCAGAACAGTGGGACGCCAGGCTTATTTAGCTTTCGCAATAGACTGGCGACTTCGACCCGCAGACTGGGGTACTCAAACCACTGAATCGTGGTTTGACGCACTCCAAGTTATGGTTGCTGCTTATTTTAGTAACATAATTAAAATTTATGCGATCAAAGATTAGATATTATTTCAAAACCTACGAATGATGAAAGAGCTAGGTAATTAAAATAAATCCAACGAATTATGTTTTTTGAGTAAAGGTGTAGCGGTCCGAAACCACCATACACAACCGAATTACAACAAAAGCAATTTAAGAAGAATGACACAAAGTTAAATCTTACCATACCCGCTTAATAAATATCAAGCGATAATAAAAGCACACTGTGTACCAACAGAATGTGGACGGATGGGAAGAGGTATCTACACTTGAATTAATAAGAAAATATTAGGCAAAACTATACCCCGTGCAAAACAAACACTTCTTTCGCTTCAGTAACTGATCATATGACCTGCTTATATTACCTTTTGCTGTATGCTCACAATAAACATTCGTCTTTATCAAGAGGTTGTTATTTCACTTATCTTATTTTTTCAATTTGTAATTTTTAACAATGCTTTTTGCAGTGGCATCTATTGGTTACAAATATAATGCAGTATGAAGGTAACCTACACAAAATAGTGGACGAGTGGACTCTGGTTAACGATAACGTACGTTCAGAATGACATAGAGTTATTACCACTGTCATTAGAGTTTTTTTTTTATAAAAGTGACAACTAAAAATGTGTCTTTTGGGTCTGGCTGGTCTTTGTAAGCATTCAAAGGTCCTATCGTCTTAGACGCTTTTAAGAACATATCAGAATTAAGGGTTTGCTGATATTATTCCAATTTAGGGAATGGTGTAAGGGTCATCTTGACTTAAAGAATGACCCAACATTTATGGTTTGATTTCCGAAAATCACTTTTCCCATGTACTGTTCCATATCTATGTTAAGTTTGAGACATGTAACTAGTGACCTCTCAAAAATCTCAATTTTTAAGGCGTGGTTGGATTTTGAATATGATATTTTCCAATTATAGATCTTTGTTTCTGGAAGTTTCAGCCTTGTTACTAATAACCATATTATTAGCGTCAGTTTTAGGGCGTGGTCAGGCAGAATTTTGAGCGATCTGACTTCGGGAAAGCCTTCGAAGTTTTAGTTAAATTTTTGAAAATTATATTTTCCAAGCATGAATATTTGTTTCTGTTAAAAGCCTTCGAAGTTTTCGTTAAATTTTTGAAAATTATATTTTCCAATTACGGATATTTGTTTCTGTTAAGTTTCAGCCATGTAACTGATGGCCATTTTATTAGCCCCGCGGGGAGATATTAGGTGTGGTCTTCTTTGGGGAAAGCAACCAGATACCTTGGTTAGATTTGTGAAATATTTACTCTAGCTATGGATACCTATGTTTTTACAAAGTTTCAGCCATGTAATTTATGACCTAAGGTACTGCTGTGGCTGTATGCCCCAGCAGGGCCCGATCTGACATACTGATATTTACTCGTATGGACACCTACTACAATGGGGGGGGGGAAACCTTTAGTAACTGATGCCCATATTATTTTGTCATTAGCTCCAGGACTATAACGTATCCATGTTCAATATTAATTTGTAATGGTTTATGTATTTTACGATTTATACTTTGAGTTAGTTTACTAATTAATAGACTTATTAGAAACCTGGCTAGTTGTTTTCGTATTTAGTTCCAGCCCCCGCATAGTACTGAGATTTATTATTAATAGTGTTATGCTGTCAGTGATCTATTAACAGCCTGCGTTTAGAAACACTCTTGAAAACCTAGCCAGAAATTAACAAATTCTAGGGGTTTGTTTTAAGGTTTTTAAAGTAAAAAATTGCCCGGTCACGACTAAAATTTACTGCGTGTATATTCCCTTTAACATTCATTTTTAGAACAACTGTTATATGTTAATACAAAATTATTCAGAAACAGTGAGAAGACAGTACGTATAATCCCCGACATGATCCAATGTATCCCTGTTAAATGTCAAATAGTTAGGCAACATTATATCACTGAAGCATATGTGATTGAATAGTACCACAGACATTTGGAATTATGACTGGTTTGATCCTCATGCTTACAACCAAAACGTTATGTCCTAAAATATTCACAGACAGTAGTCGGAAAAAGTGGTTAATCCCTTGTATGATACAATACTTGTTTGGTGAATATTAAAAAGACCATATTTTATTACCTTGGTTAATTGATTCTTAAAAATTATTACTGTACTGGTTATTATGAAATATCACGTATAACATGTTAGTTATCTAAGAAAACGTGTAGTGTGGTCCTCCTGCGCTTGCTAATAGAATGGGGTTTAACTTCTCACCAGCACTACTGATTGGGCTAATATTAGTACACGGTAATGGCTGTGTTTATAACTACGAATAGAATTATTAGGTGACTGAATTTCATAAGTGTTCCCTTGTGTGATAAATCGTACACTCCAAACAAGACTCTTGACCTGCACAGCCACCAGCACCATATCAACATTTTGAAGTGACAGATTCAGTAACCATTTTAAATAACCGTTGCATAGGGTTCTTCCACAAGACGAACTGTGCAAGATCAAAAATTTGGATTTAAAAAAAAAGAAAACAAAAAAGAAAAACAACCTCTGAGCTATACAGTACGCAAAGGGCTTTTACAGCCGTTCAGTAGCAGGGACAGCAATGTTAAGAAAAACCCCTGTCGCACTCTTTGGGTGGGTGGGTATCGTTGTAGGACCAACTACATAATGAGGGAAATGTAGAATAATCTCAAAATCCTGACTTGTAGAGGTGTTGAAAAGAATTTTCATCAAATTAGTACAGCGGTAAAGCAGCCCCAGAGCTTTTGCGCTGGCTGAGGAACGTTGATTACCGCACACGTACATACCCATCTCATGGCCAATGACAATGTGCATATTTTAAGGAAACTTTATCAAATTGATAAAGATGGCCCCTTTCTATTTCCAGCAATTTAGTAAAAGCAGCTCCTTGTAGTCAATCTCATAGTTTCGGAGTTATTTCCTTTGTCAACAAAGGCTTTCATGATTTTCGGGATTTTTTGAGTAGATATGAGGACGAAATATATTAAAATTCACAGTTACCTATATATCGAAAGTTTCTGAAGTTATTGCACTTGTCATCAACACTATGATCAACCAAAGTCGCTGTGATGGGCTTCTATAGAAATTATTCAAACCTTTATTAAAAAAAAAAAATCCATGACAACTAATCTTGACGTGTTTCATTGCTGGTAACATATGTTCTATATATAATTTCTTAGAGAATAACCAATGTCTTTGTTTATAGACCTTTATATATCCAGACAAACACTCTGCTCACACTAGGTGATCCATTACATTGAAGTGTATACCTTTATGATTAGATATTATAGATCCTTTTTATGAAGAAATAATCGATGTTCAACCAGTCCGAAGTTCATTAGACTATTCTTGTAAATGTGTCTTTGCAAGCCTGAAGAAATCACGGTTTTGTACGTAGCATGCACTTTTAAAATCCGTACAAACATCGAAATAAAATATAAATTCGAAGTAAGTACACCAGATCTAGAGAATGTATGATACTTTAGAAGGTTATAATAGCTGCGATATTTAAACATGCATAATGCAATAGCTAAATATGCCTATTACAGGTCTTTCTTTTTGCCTGAAATGTTATATAAATTATTAATTAGACATTAATTAACTTATCTAGACCATAATGAGCACCAGAAAGTGTACTTTGTCAATAAATTTTAAATACGTGTTGCGCAGTTAACGATTTAACGTAAAAATTGATAATCGAGACTTTATTATCGTAACAACGGTAGTAATGACAGTCGATGATACACTGTATGCGCATCGGCGATACAAGTTTCAACATATTCCCTTTTCATTACCTATTTTTTTTACACTATTATAGCCAGAACTGCCAACTCGTGAATGTGATTGATAACTTAGTGTAGATTTTTATTTTATAATCTTATAAATCAATAATATTGTGTGCAAACTGACAATCTTTTGGCCACTGATCTGCATCTCAGTAGCCCTTAGATGCTACTCTATCTATTTGGCTGTTTCAGAATTTAAGATACAGGTGAAACAACTGACTTCGATAGGATTTTGGATAATCATGTGTAGATAGATACAAACTACAAAGGCGTTGCATACTCGTCCAATACGTAGGACATATTTGCTCCATACAGAACGCCAGTCCTTTCTTATGAATTAAGCCGATAAGAAACGTCTCGATTTTGAAGCCCGGTTCAGTGGGCAAGGCGCTGGTTCACTATTCACTAACGAGGAAATACTGAGTTCGACCTCTGTGTTAGTCGAGAAATTTCGCCTGGATTTCCCACTTCCAGTGTGATTTCTCCTTTTCAGTGGTGCACGACGGAGGCGTGGAAATATAATTAAAAACCGTGGTCTCTTGTACACATTGGCGTGCACGTAAAAGAACCCGTGATGATTGATTTTGATATAAGAGTAGGTCGTAGCGCCACTTTCCGGGCAAAATTCCCCTCATAGCATACTGCATGGCGTACATCGGTCTTCGTTATCCGAGTCGGTGTAGAAAAGTAGGATGATAAACCCCATTTTATTTCAGGCCTACTGAACAAACCAAGCCAAAAATACCATTTTATTTCCGTTGATAATGGACATTATACAGACAACAAGAGTAAAATATCCAATCATAATTTGATTCAAGTCAGGATTACATAACTGAGAATTCAATAGATGTGCGTGGATTCACAGAAACATGACTCAGATTCTAATAATATTTGTGTATTAACCCAGGAAGCATATTCTTTTGTCCATTTAGCAAGACGAACGCGCGGAGGTGGAGTTGAGGTGTTATTTTAATAAATTCTTCTAATGTGTTACATAAAAACGGATACTTTACAACATTTGAATGTTTGGACTGTACTTTTGAGTTTTCAACTGGGAACATTCGTATTTTTACAATATGCATGTAAAGACCCCAAAAGAAACACCAGGGTAAATTATTCTTTGGTGAAATATCATCGCTTTTGGATGATCTTGTGGTTCTCAGGCTATTTTATAACTCTTACCTTGTATTTTTTTCCGTGAATGTTTATATTTCGCAAAAGGAATCATTTCTCGTCATATCTGACACAAATTTATAATAATTCAACACTACGTTCAAGTAGAATTTAGCAATTAAATAAACATCTGCGCATGTTCGAGTCTCGTATTGGTTGTTCAGTTCAAAACGTATTTTGTGTATGTTTTCAATCGCAGAATTCTACTTGAAAGTAGTTTTGAATTATTATGACTGTATGTCAGCTGTGACAAAAAGAAATAATTCCTTTGGCAAACAAAGAAAACTCTGGATGAAAAATAGTCGGTAAGGATTCTAAAATAGCCTAAGAGCAGAGGTGTGGTTGAGCGGTATTTTCATATATAGGGCTCAGTAGGAACTGCCAGCGCACATGAACTAATAGCGTCGAGAACGTAACTAAAAACGTTGAGATATACTGATGTGCTTGTTTTTAGCTACGATTAGATGTCTTTAGTTCCAAGTGGCAAACTCAATTTCTTTATTAATGCATGTGCCATCTTTAAAATAAGTTAATTTTACACTATTAGATTTAAAAAGAGGGGATTTGTACTCGTGTATGGTAGAATTATCTGCTTAATTGTAGTTGAATGTTGCAGAAATGTTATTAATAACAATAGTCAATCGTTGTTTTGATGAAAAATATTGTCAATTTTGCTTTTGGCGAGTGTGATTCGAATTCGGCATTGCTACGTGGTACTAAATAGGACCATCTCTTATCTCGAAACACGGAGGGTTGAGAGATGAGGTTTGTTATCTAATGAACTAACGGAACTAGCTGATGCTAATACGACTCATTTCTGTGAAATTCTAAACACTAGGTCCTTTATTCAACATGTTTTATTCAGCTACTTATAATCTTGGACACACCCGTGATCTAGTAATTACTAGAATGGAAACTTGAAAGGGATTGAACATTCGGGATAAACTTATAACTGTTCATTTTCCCATAAGTTTTTATACAAACATTAAATCATCCCAACCATATCGCAAAACAATTGCATACAGAAAATTCAGTTTTTAATCAGATTTCATCTATACATAACATCCATATGAAAAAGCCCTAGCCTATGCCGCAATAATGCTGAACATAAGTGCAGAAATACACAACTACATGCCCATAAAGAGATCTATAAGCCTGAGAGAAACCGAGTGACCAGACTCATACAAGAATCAGAATCAAAATTTTATTCAGACCAAATAGATAACAGTGAAAATAAACAAGAACTATTTAAAGCTGTGAATTCCTTAATAGGCATAACTTCTGACTAAAATTCTAAGTTATATAGTTATAATGATAGCAATGATAGAGACCTCGTAGAAAGATTTTCTATCTTCTTTTAAGATAAAGTAGCTATTATTAGAAATGAAATCGATGAGACAAATGATTCCATTAATTTTGATCCCCATGTATATGACAAAGCTAATTTACCTGCGATATTTTCAAAGACTATGTCTTCCCAGATATATCCTCGAAGATTTGTTTACCTGAAATAGCCCAAGTGATTACTGATATGATTAATTACGACATAAATACAACCATTCTTGATGATGTATTCAAACTTGCTTTTCAACTCGTTCGTTTAATTAAAAATAGGTTGCCAGGCAACGAAACATACGCTCACACAGCAGCTAAATTGTCCGGGCAGTCAACAAGAGTTGTCGCATATTAAGTAATTATCAGAAAATCATTAGAATTTGTTTGTTTTTTTTATAAAATTCTGCTCCATGCTAACGTTTAGTATACAAAACAATTAATATTATTTCTAAAATTGGATAATAATTGAGACCTCTAGAGGGACCACAAGCTAAATAAGTCAATTTTGCGTACAATCAGGGGCTATAATTCAGGAAGTTACAATCCGATATTATCCGTTGAATTTCAAAAGGAACCAAGATCTTTGGGTTATAAACATGCATGTCAAGTTTCATCAAAATCGGTTTAAAATTGTGACCTCTATAGGGTCCACAACCTTGATATAACATATTTTCACACTAATCGCGTACAAACGGCGGCCATTTTGTATGTCAATTTTGGTCCGATTTTCACGAAATTTGAACTCAACCTAACTTCATTACCATGTAACGGTGATATAATCAAACGGGTTTTTAAATCGGATAATAATTTTGACCTCTAGAGGCACCACAAACTAAAAAGGGCGATTTTTCAGACAATCATGGGTCATAATTCAGGAAGTTACGATCCGATGGGTGCAAATATCGAAAGGAACCAAGATCTTTGGGTTTTAAACATACATGTCAAGTTTCATCAAAATCGGTTCAAAATTGTGACTTCTATAGGGTCTACAAGCTAAAAACATGATTTTTCGTACAATCAGGGGCCATAATCCACGAAGTTTCGATTCGATACATGCCGAGATCTTATGGGGATAAACCTATATTTGAAGTTTCGTCAAAATCGGATACGAATTGTGACCTGTAGAGAGTCCACAAACAAATTGTGGACGGACGGACAGGGGCGACGACAATATACGTCCACATGAAAATGTGGGCGTATAAAAAGAGTAACCTTGATTGTAATGGTTTGAAATATTAGAGGACAGTCTAAAATTTAAGTTTTATTTCCAAAATAATAGAAAAATGTACAGCCCGCCAGCTGAAGTGTCACAGTGAAGATATTTCATTTTAATTCGTGTTATCTGTTGATAACTAAAAATGTATTCTTTTATCATTATAAGACCCGTTTGCCGCCTTTGACACGGTCGGATGGTGAATATTTTTCTCAATGCGTTTTAAAATCTGGTGTTCCCCAGGGTTCTGTCTTTGTTCCTATTTCATACACGTGATACACCTCACAAGTTGGGGATATAGTTAGAAAATATGATTTTCAATTTCATCTACACGCAGATGACACCCAATTATATATTTCTTTTCCCCTTAAAATACAGATTCTTATGTCAATCCAAAAGTTGCTATTGAAGAGTGTATATGTGAAATTAAATTTTGGATGTCAAAAAACTTTCTATAAATGATATTAGAAATGAATATTTATTAATTGGCTCAAATAAACAATTGTCAAAAATTGACTGTAAATCTTAATTGGTAATAGCGAAATTAATCTCTCGTTATCGGCAAGCAACATTGGTTCAATATTCGATATGAATATGAGAATAGAAACTTAAGTAAATTATACGTGAAAATTGTGTTATAATATGGATAAATACGTAAATTTGTCTCTTTAGACCCCACAGACAAACTTTTAGATAATCTTCAAAGAGTCCAAAATACAGTTGCAAGCCTTATTACAGGCATTAAAAATATGATCATATTACCCCAAATTTAAAAATAAAAAGTACACTGGTTACCCATTTCTTATAGAATTGATTTAAAAAAAATTATTGTAAATTTTTAAATGTTTAAACAAATATCAGCTGTTTATTTATCGAATCTCTTAAATATGCATACACCAAGGCGGTGCTGACGCTCTTTAGACGATAATTTTCTTATAAAGCCCAAATATTCAAAACTATTAACTGTTGGTCAAAGATACTTTAGTGTTCAAAAACCTGCTTTATGGAAAAGGTTACCTGTAATAATGTTAATACTTTTAAGAAAATTCTAAAAACCCATTTATTTCTTCCAGGATTTTAGATGAACATGTGTGTATTTTGCAATTTACACCGATTCTTGTGTTGTATTAGTATAGTATTGTTAATTTTATGATTACAGTGTATATAATTTTATGATTACAGTGTATATAATTTTTTTGTGTGTGTGAAGTGTTTGTAATAAATAAAATAATAAAAAAGTCTATACAAAGATTAACTATCCATTAAAACTATGCGTTAATACTGTTTCAAACAGTCTATATATCACCATCGACCAATTTAAGATTTAGTATTATTTTCTGTTAATAATAGTACGCTTTTTATAAAAGCATTTTAACCTTTCTGAAGCTGTAACTAAGTGGGTCTAGTTTTACACACAAAAAAATCCAGCGGCGTTTATATCGAACGGAATCGCGTATTAATGCCGACACAGTATGGGCATTACGAAGAACAGACACAGTCTAGAAGAGTTATTTGAGAAACTAATAATTGACGTGTCTTCTATTTTGTGGAGATCACAATAGCCTTTAAATAAAGCTCTTTATTTAAGTAAAAACATTTAAATTAAAAGCTGCCATACATGTCAATAATTTTAATGGAATATTATGACAAGATCATATCGACCAATCAATACGTTGATTACATTGATTGGCATTAAACAACTCCTTGTAGGTCGCGGAAGTCACTTTCGATCGACTTTCTGCACTTATCGATACAATGATAATTATAGTGTATACTGCTGATAATGATGCAACTAGGGGCTACGGTGGTTCAGTGAGTAAGGCGTTGCTTCGCTAACAGGAATATCCCACGTTTGATCCATATGCTCCCTTGTAAGTGATGCAGTACGGATGGCCTGGGAATGGGCAACCTACAGTAGTTCGGATTGGACGAAAAACCGAGGTCACGAAAAAGAACACTTGACGTTTGGAATTCGAAATAAGATTGGGCCGTACTGCGGCTGTCCAGGCAAAACCTCCCTCATAGCACTCTGTTTTGCGAATGATTTTCTTCATTAGAACATTAGGACGTTAAACCCCATTTCATTTTTTATTGCTCTAGGATTAAGCCAGAACAGAAGTACTTATATTGCTAAGACCACGTATTAGTATAAATGCATCGTTGATAAAAGAATGTTTTTGACATGAGAAAGACAAATTTACCCGCCGAATCTCGATTTATCAGTCATACTTTCCTCGAAAATAATGTCCACGCCGCTTACCAGACATAGTTTCCTTTGAATAATTACGGCATTAGTCCACATTTAACCTATATTTGATATCTGGCGACATTTGATATCTGGCGACTTTCTGGTTACAATGCACCCAACTAACGGACGACAGACTATGTCGGTCTCAACTTGGTATTATACAACAACGCTTACAAAGATATTGTCTGAGAATGTGCAGTAGGCAAAAGCACCGAAAGAATAAACAGTAAGCCACCGAACTAAGACTAAATACTTTGTTAATCGTCCAGTGACATGAAACAAAACTTTGACAGTTTCTAAACTGATTGAATTTGGTGTCTGTTAATTAGTGATTACAACTTTATAAGGTCAAATGTAATACATAATCAGTTTAATTTCAAGACAGTTTTCATTTTTAAGATGTCAGCTCCATTCGCCTGGTATTAAATCACTGCGTTTGCTGATGTCTTTAAATTTGCACTTACGTATTAAAGGCGCCACAATGTCGCTTCGGCTTTGGAGCTTTGGCCTGGAAATCAAACCAGTAGTCTTACTGCTCCGGTATACCAGTAACGAACAATGTTCGCCTGGGAAAAGAATGATATCGATTCTGATTTGAGGAGTACACATAGCTAACATATTTTGCTACGTGTATCTACAAAGGGTAATCCATGTTTTGTTTTAAAGTTAGTGAACAATTCTAGAAAAATCTGCCCGATTTTGTAAACCACGCGACTCTCGCAAATTTGTTGTGCTGTTATATTTTTAAATAACTGTTCACAGTATTACAATTTACAGGGGAATAAATGTATACCAAAAGCTATGATCAGCGGCTTTAATCATATCATGTAAATCTAGATCATGTTTTCTTAAAGATACGTTCCCGAGTACAAACTGGGCGATTTGATGATGTATTTGGACTATAAACATATTCAAACTAATTAATCTATCAAAATTTGCTTCAAATCCTTCTCAAAACGCTCTTTACACGAGGAAATACCCCTGTAAAGAATCGATGAAAAGCGCTCATGTTTGTGTCACGTGACTAAGCTGACGAACTATCTAGCGAACTATATATAAATATATATATATAGATCCCACATTGCTAATCCCAAAAATAGAATGATTCCTTTAAGTGAAAACTTAGATACATGTGGAAAGGGAAAATTTAGGGTATTCCCCTTATATAAACTCAAGTGGTCGGATAATAATTTGCTAGAAAATAAAGAACGGCATTTTATTAACAAGTATCACACTAAATTAAATGCTTCATAATTTTATATGATATCTTGATATTGTAAAATATTCATAGTTTATATTATTATTGTCATGTACATAATGTATTTATAACGCCATGTAATTGTATACTATCTCATTATTAAAAGCCTGACGATCCCCGTAGTGGGTGAAAGCGCTAGCTAAGATGAAATTATTAGTTTTTTCTTTCTAGAAACTTCATATTTCTATATATATATATATATATATATATATATATATATATATATATATATATATATATATATTTAACCATAGACAATGGTAACTATAGCTAATTAACACCACAGTGTTGCTATATAAATATACTATAATGTCCATCTTTATACAATGACATTATTTATGAATAGTCCCAAGACGGACGAAAAGTACTTTAAAATGTTATTAAACCAGTGTTGAAATCAGTTTGTGTCGGCATACCTTTTATCATTATTTTAAAGTACAAAAAGTGCTGGAAACAACTCTCAGGTGATATATAAATAAATAAGATGTTTGAAAAGAAAACAGACTACATATTTAAAGCTAGCGCTTTCAGTTCCGTCGGAACCTCTTCAGACTTTTTAATATGATAGCGTAACTATATAAACAAAAATGTGAACAATAGAAAGACGTCACATCCGACGTTTACAATATGTTGAGTTACTACTTTTAATAACAATTTACGTTGAAATTTAGTTAAATATACAATGAAATATACATATTTATGTAATGAAATATATTTATAAAATACATGAGTTAAACCATGTATTTTTGTACTTTGTTTATTATCCTGACAGTGGTAGCAACGACAATCGAGGCTAGACTATAATGCAAAAATTTGATCTATTAATTAGTTGAGTTTTAGGTTTTTAACTACATGTGAAAACGAAGGCATTACATGTTTGAATATTTTTTTAATGACAGAACATTATTGAACTATGGACGGGTTATGTCGGTCAGCAGTTGGTTCGTCGTTATCACGATAGAGACGAGTTTTAAATGGGTTCTTTTCAAATTTAGTGTGAAGTATTTGGGTTATGAGAGGGGAACCCTATCGAATTTCAGCGCTCCACAGCCTTCAGTTCCGGATTGGATTACCTTCTGTTTTCTTTGAAAACCACATGGTACTCGATTGAACGTTCCGTAATTGAATTCACTCAATCCCAAAGTAGTGACAATAGAGTGAAGAGGGGTATTTCGGGGAAACGCACGCTTTGACTGCAAAAGAAAATATCCAAACCAACAATGACAGCTGAAACATATGCGTTTTGTTTAATTACGTCACGATTCTACTCACAGCACATCCGTAATTGGGACTAACAGAATTTCGACATGAATAAATTCCGCGTCACTCGATTGCAATTCTGTCATTTCGGGACTTCTGGACCCCCTTGTTAATCCGACAGGGGCTACAGTATTAGGAACTCTGACCCTATTCAGCGCCCCATGATAGAGGCTTTTAGTCCCCCGCCTTTCGAAAAATGCAGGGGACTATTAAAATGGGTTCGTCCGTCTGTCTGTCACACTTTTTTGGACACAATAACTCTCTTCCCAATCGAGTGAAAATGTTCAAACATGGAGTTCGAAGACAAGCATTTTCTGCTTATGGTAAGCCGAGATAAGCAATTTGATTGGTTGTTGCTTTGGAACACGAAAAATTTAGTTCTAATTAGGTGAGGGTGATGAAACTCAGTTTATAGTTTCATTACATCAATACCTTGACTAAGTTCGATAATGAACATTTTCTGCTGGGGGTAAGCAGAACGATAAACAATTTGATTGGCCGAAACTTTGGAACACAATAACTCTCCTTCTAACTGAGCTAGAATGTTCAAACTTGGTGTAGGCGTGCATTATGCGAATGCCTTGATTGAGTTGGATGGTGAACATTTTCTGTTTACAATAAGCAGAGATAAGCAATCTGATTGGTTGATGCTTTGGGGCACGGTAACTTTGGTTATAATGAAGTGAGAGCGATGAAATTCAGAATATAGATTCATTATACCATTACCTTGACTAAGTTTGATAGTGAGAATTTTCTCGTAAGGCTAAGGAGCGATAAGCAATTTGATTGGTCAAAACTTTGGTACATAACAACTCTACTTTTCATTGAGGTAGAATGTTTAAACGTGATGTAGATGTTCATAAGGTGAATGTCTTGTGACTGAGTTCAATGATTAACATTTCGAGCTGAAGCTAACCAGAGCTAAGCAATTTCATTGGTAGATGCTTTGCGACAAGATAACCTTGATTCTATCTGATAGTGAGTGATGAAACTTTGTGTATAATTTCATTGCTCGATACTTTTGAAGAAAATGAATGCATGATTAATTAAAATGCGTCATCTGTGTATTTTGTGATTTCGGCGGGTGACATCAGCCTCACTGTTGGCTTGTATTTCTAAATATGTCACAGTTATATTTACATACCACATATGAAATACAATAACAGCATTGCCGGTTGTGTAAATTCGCTTCCATAGACAATGTTCATTGACAAGTTGGACGACTGGATGTATTCAATTTACATATTTTGCAATGGGGAAAAGGTAAAGATCCCTTGCAAAGTACGTAGAAAACATACAATAGATTTTAGCGGTAGATATTCATAATTAGATCATATCACTGCTATTTGGGCAATTGCCCCGATACAAAACTGCGCTATGGCGTATTCATGTCTTTTTTGTTCCGATTTACGTGAAAGTAGTAAGACACTAAACCCTATTTCATTTCATTTCAGTTGAAAAACAGTCCATAACATATGATAATATAATGAGTGGCGAGCTGATCTATAAATCATATCGTAGAATGTAATCTGACAATGGTCATCATAAACACAAACACATTAGGTGAATATATGGACTGAAAGCCTCCTGGGAACCATTAAATATGATACACGATTGAATGAAATCAAAAATCACAGATGATCCTACCTGTGGCTATTTCTCTTGTCATTACTATTCAGATGGCTATTTCGTGCCTATTTGGCGTGAAAAATATTTATTACTACCGAGTTCAAATCGTGTAGAATTATATTTTCTTTGCACGGAGGGTCAATAGTATTCAAGCAATCTGGGCATTGAATTCTGGACAATAATTATTAACTGCTTTTTTTTTTACATATATACTGAGGACACTCACGCCTCAGCGATTGTCGCCATTGTTGAAGCAAGGCACCTATGGAATTAGAAAATCTCTTTCAAAAATAACATCAAACTGAGTCTGACAAAGCCTGTTATTCGTAACAGTCTATTAACGTTCCTGTTGCCAATACAATGTCAGAGAAGGGTGTTCTAGGAAAGGGGATATACTTTGATTAAGATATCTTATCTTATTCCGAAATAATAACAAAACGTTTTCAGGTTAAATAGTATTTTCAAAATGGTCAATATATCTAGCGACAATTTTTCAATGTTCTAGTTATTTATTGACATACAAGGTCTTACAGAACATTACAGAATGATTATCTCATGAATTATACGATTACAGAGACAAGGGTATGGATTTTTTGAAGTGGGTAATATCATATGATTTTGATTGTAATGTAAAATGTATCGTTCTACGCGACTATTTTTATCTGCGTTTTAATTTTGAGGCGTCACAGCCGACTTACACGTGCGATGACGTCACTTCTCTGCTAAACAAACTAAAGGCACCCAGTAGGAGTTTCCGAGGCCGTTCTTTTGACGTCTTTAACTTGTTGGAACAACAAAAAAGATATATAGGTAGGCCTATGCTAGACCTATACACGAATATTTTCCTTATGTTTATACCATTATGTTTGATACAATTTTATGAGATACGAACAACTGAGTTCCATTTGTAAATTGGTAAAAGTTATCAACATTTTCACAGTATAACTCCGTCACTCAAAATATGGTATTTATTTTTACTAAAATTGTTAATATTAGGTATATTTCTATAGTAACGCGTTTCCTGTGTAGGAACTTATGTCAGTATGTACTAAAATTTCACTTGTAACAAATAAAATTCCCAAATAATGTGTGACGGAATTACCCAGCCTTTTCGTATTCAAGTTTTAGTAACTCTTCCATAAACGTTAGATGTAATCCAAATTGAATTGTATTATATAGATCATTGTATTACAAGTTTATAGATTTATATTTTATTTCAGTGGCTAAAACTACTGCAGAAACTATATAAACGTAGAGAGAAATTCAAGCCAGCGTGCATTGGGAACGAAAAAAATGTCATATCTGTCATGGTACTAAACCAGCTAAACAATTTAAAGAAAAGAAATAGCTTGGCCAACCCAAATCATCGAATGGGCAGTCTACGATGGGAGTGTGGATGCAATTGATATTGTGACTGGGACCTGTTACAAATCAATGGCTTCACACAGGCAACACCAAATAAAAGACTAAAGAGTATCTTATAGTTAAGACAATGGCATGCGACATTCTAGGTCTCAGACCTTGTCTACCAAGAACAACGACGACGGCGTGCCATCCAAATTGGAGAAGAAAGTGTTTGACTTTTATGAGAGCGACTCTGTCTCGGGGATGATGCCGGGTAAGGCAGATTTTATATCATTGAATGAAAGACCAGCTTGGCAACAAATATCACAAACAGATCACAAACTGAAACGTCATTTAGTTTAATGTTGTTCCGGTTGACAAAGAGTTTTCTTCGAACCCATTGGAAGAGTTTGTTCAAGAAACGAAACACTTCGTACTACGCGTTCGACGAATTAGCTCTACAGCCCCCCCACTCCCATGTTCTTCTGGCACTCGTACATCATGGATAAACAAGCAGGATCCTATAAAACCACGAAGTCCATATTAAATGGAGAAACCCCAAAGGTGTGTCTGCTCCAAATGGATTTGGCAAAGGATTTCACATAGGAAGTATTGGAAGCAACGTCAGGTTAGTTTACACAGTGATGATCGCTTACCGAAAGCTGTCTTGTGTCATTATTATCGATACCTGAAGTCATGACATGGATGTTGTTGCTGCTTTCACTTCTATCATGTTCAATTTCATTACCCATAATCTACCGACGGTTAAAATAACATGTATATGGACAGAAGGTCCTTCCAGTCAATCGAAAAACAAATACTGTATATATTTGCGTTACTTGCCAAACTTCAGGAACACCATGCTGTACAGCTGAATGACGGAATAAGTGGAAATGGCAAGCGTATCGTCCACAGACTGATAATGGCCAGAGCAGCGTTGGTATACGATACGCAAACTTTCATAGAAGCAGTTAAATCGTCTAAAAGTCAGATAAATATCCTTTCAGTGGCTGGTGCTGATATTCTTAAAAAATGTGATGTACTTGGTGTTGATAGTCCGTGGACTTGGCTTCAAACATTTCCAGGGACGATTTCTACACACTATGTGAGACCACTTGAAAAGGATCAGTTAAATTAAAGTTTTAACCAGTGATCCGGAATCTAGGAAAGTGAATGCTAAGTACATCGGGAATTAAAGTTTTAACCAGTGATCCGGAATCTAGGAAAGTGAATGCTAAGTACTTCGGTGAAACACGTGGTTTTACAGACAAGGAAAATAGGAACCACCCACAAGGAGACAGATAAAGATAGTCTTTAATGTTTTTCTTCAATTTGTTTGTCTAAAAATCAAAATACCGGCTTCTCAAGCAAAAGAGGAAAATGTGAAACTTTTAGTTAGTTAATAAACTCACTGTTCGATGAGTCAGTTTCGGGGAAAATATTGGTTTAATAGATGAACCATGTATGTGATTAACATAAATTACAAATAATTTTTCACAAGAAAACATATTATTCGGGAATTTACCAGCAACCAACTTTTTTCCTTTTGAAATGACGAGCGTACATGGACCAGGAACATAACATGACGTTGCCGCAGCCATATTGAAATCGCATATAAAAAAATCGAAAACCACCAATCGATGCGCAAAAGTTTAATGTCATCGTGCATGAATTTGCGGAGCCTTGGGCTTTGTCCCAAGAGCGTAGCTCTCGAAAAGGAAAAGAACAAGGTGACTATCGCTTGGTTCCGCCGATCGTTAGGTTTCGTCTTCCGCCATCTTGCAATTAATTATGCTCACTCTGTTCTGCGGAAAATACTGCGGCTACGTGATTTATATTCCATGTAACTGTTCCACCTCTAAGATCAGAAATGTAAGTCAGTTAACTGCCTTTGGAAATCTGCATTCAGATGATATGGATAAGCTTACGTGAACATGTATGCTTTCACCCCCATCGTTTGAAATTGTACCAAGTAAATCATCGTCGATGTGGTAGAGCAATACTGCGGCTACGTGATTTATGTTTCAAGTAACAGTTACACCTATAAAATCAGAAATTTAAGGTAGCTAACTGACCTTGGACATCTGCATTCAGATGATATAGATAAGCTTATGTGTATGCTTTCATCTCAATCGTTTGAACGTGTACCAAGTATCGTCGAGTCAGTACCACTACACATGTATGTAGCCTATAAGGGTCTTCCCTCTGCCATTCCCTCATTGTGGTCAGCCACACTAAACAATTTAAACGATGTAATTTATGTATCCCTTTAGGGGTTTCCCTCCACCATTCCTCTGTCTGGCTATTGCATAGCTTTCTTTCGGTCTCAAATGTTATACAAATTATTAATCAGACAGTTCACACAAGCTCATACTCAACTCTTTAGGCCATCGGATGGTTGTCATAATTACCGGCTTGAAGCACGATTGCCATATTATCGTAACAACACGATATCAATGAAAATCGAGACTACGATATACTTCTAACAGGGATAACTTAAAAGTAACCTGACTGGAGTTTTAAACATAATATTCCTTTATATTTATCAACTTTAAAAATAACTTTTAGCTCTTCATGTAAATCCCGCATCATGCAACTTTTAATTTAAAAAAAAGCCAACGAAAAGAACGATTTGGCTTTGGTGAAAATGATAAGATTTTACACTTTCTACGCGTCATTTGGAATAATCAATACTCTTTAGTAACTGGATCATAAATAAACAAATAAACTTAGGCAAAGAAATATTAGACTAGAAGACTGTAAACAGACAAGTAACACATGTACAATATGCGTTTGATGTATTTTCGTAAGTGTTAGTTCTCCAACAGTGGATTATAGACGGGGATTTATGTTCAGTGAATAGAAATACTACGAGAAGAGCTCCCGATGATCGTATGTGCATATTCTCATTACCTTTCTTCATAGAATTAATTCATCATGAGCCTGATTTTATCAATAAGACGAATTTTAAATCAATAATTGTCCATGTCATGTGCGACAGTGAAACGATCTTCACCAACATGGCCAAGATTCTCCAAAGAAGGTGATACGGCGAATCTGTGAATATTGTTATATTCACTGGGAGAAGGTTCACAATTCCTACAAATTGTCCAACTCCCTATTTAACATATTATAAATAAAATATATGTTAAGACTAAAACTGGTTGACAGGTTGAACTACAGTGGTTGACCTTGTAACTCACGGCACATATTTCCTTATGTTAACCCCGGAACATCGTAATATTATTTGATTTATAGGTAATATTATTGCTGAACTTGCCACGCTAAACAGTTATTCTTTTAAAAATTAGTATTACACCACAGTACACTTTGAATACCATATACACGTTATCTTCTCCTTTGATAACATTTTGGACGATGTCAAAGCCTCGGCTGTTATCTTCGTGCATTGCAGCTTAAGATGGGGTTTCCCAGTGTAAAGGATTTCCGTATGAGAAAAGCTTTTGTAAACCCAACATCCATTGGTTAAATGTTACACCACAGAATGGTCTCGAATGGAAAGTAGTTTCCAAAAACAGACATCTAATGATCACAGAATAACTAAACATTTTCGAGTACGGAAACGTTGAACAAAGAGACTAATGTCAATTTCTTTTTGCCATATTTCATCCAAACAATTTTACCACGTTATGCTGAACATAAGTTTTGGCACCGAAAGTCCCCTATCTCATCACCATGATCAAATCGTCCCAAAATATCTCACCAAAATGTTGATGGGTTTTCGTATTCATGTCCAGAACACATAGGTTAGATGGGTAATCTCAATTACGTTGGGACTACAAAACGATACTCTTAAAAGTTTGTTAGTAAGTAATGTATATATCATGAGGTGATGGTATTGATTTTCTCGATTCCTGCTTTGTGTATAACCACGGTGGCTTTAGTTTCTAAATATATTGAGTGAATAACGCCAGGTTAACCATAGCCACACGTAACAACACGCACACACAGCTAGCTAAACAGTTAACATTCATACCGTACTAGTGTTAAACCGTTTTGCTGAAGCGCATTTGTGTTACACAGAGGTCTAAAGTGTTTAAAAGTTAAGTTATAAATTGGACGATTTGTAAAAGCTCATTTAGGTAAGCCTTTATGTTTTTTTCAATTTATTTGTGGGCTATCTATTTATTTTTTAAAGGTCATGGATTTGAAATTTGGTATTGTAAACGTCCAATGTTGAAATGGAAATAAATATTTGGGGTTCTCATCGCTGGATGCACATTTTAAAAAAGAACTTCCTTTATTGTTTTGAGTTAAGAAGTACCTAAATCTATAAGCAGTTTGAGAAAATTATGTGAGCAGGAACGAAAGTTCAAAAGATGCCTTTGCAACTAATCATTTTTATTTATCAGTATACAAGCTTTTTTAACGTTCTTGCTTCTTTCCACTCGACTTATTACATCGTTATTATAAAATGGGCGTATTTAAGATAAGATGTTGTTTAAATGTTTTACCCTTGATATGGATTCTAAGTAAACAATTTAAATTGCTCCGTCAATAATTTATCCTGTTTGTGAGTTATTTCAGCGTGAGGATGTTTGTCTGTATTATTTTTAAAGAACTTTTATCACGAAATGATTTTTTTTTTATTATTATCATTACATTACCTGTCTTTATTATTCCCTTAATAATAATACGTTTATGGTTTATTTATTTTCAACCCATTTGAAAACACTGGCAAAATTTATTTCTACTTTGTGATGTTTACTAGCGCTAATTAGTTTTAGGACAATTTAAATACTGCTTAAATAATTGGGGCGATAACAACTTGACTAAAGTTTATTAAAAGAAAACATTTGAATTTGTTATGCTCTTAATAAATGTGCAAAATAAGAATTTGTAGCAGTTCCCATTGTTGAAATAAAGTTTGATTATTGGATTTTGCCAGTTTACATTAATGTCCTATTTCAAATATTTCGAGGGGATAGTTGGATATAGATTTTTCATTAAAGAGAAACAGGTATTTTTTATTTCTTTAGAATTGCGCACATTTGAAATCTGCTTGCTGATGTAATGCATTATTCTTGGGTTAATTGGTTGTACATTTGAGGGTCAGGAATTAGGCTTAAAGCGTCGGGGTAAGCCATATTGTAAGAAGTACACTATGCCCACACAGCGATGTGTTAGGTTTTTTTTTAATGTGTATGTAAACGTGTACACGGGACCTCAGTTTTGGTTCTGTCCGAATTTCTGAACCCAGTTCCTTTCCAAGTCTTCCGTCAGGCAGATTCTGTAATATTTACAAAATACAGTTGCGTGACAAATTATTAATACTTGAGAGGCAAGGACGGAATCTCCCCCCCCCCCCCACACACACAACATGACAATAGATTCTTCATGAAATGAAATTGGGGTGATGCCCTAATCTTTCTGCAATAACCGATCTACTAAAGACGGGCATACATTATACAATATGCCCACGCAGCGATGTGTTAGGGTTCTTTAATGTGCATGTAAACTTATACACAGGACCTCAGATTTGGTTCTTTCCGAATTTCTGAACCCAGTTCCTTTCCAAGTCTGGTCGATTCTGTAATATCTACAGAATGCACATGGATGAAAAGTTGTTATAGACTATTCAATGAAATATAAGGTCTTGATAAATTACATCTATATATTTATTCGCAAAGATTTCTTAAGAAATACTCTAAAACATAACCCCAGTGTTGTTTATCAGATTATCTTCAATGGAGGGGAGCTGAAGCTATAGCCTATTCGGTGTAGCATAATTGATTATGCCATCTATTTATTCCATTAGAATAAAGCTTTTATTGTGAGAGCAATAAGAAATATTTGCACCGGACAATCTTAATGAGGCGGTGAAAATATGTTGCAGTAAGCAGGATATTAACAAAAAAAAACTGACGTGGAAATAATTATGAATCCGAGGAACCCAGTTGCTTTAGTGAGAGAGAGAGAAATAGGGTCTAACGTCCACTCGACATAAACTAGGTCATTTCGGGACTAACGTATGGTTTAATTTTATTTCAATAATTCGCTTCTGCGTCGTAGGGGTCTTTAACAGTGGGAGGAAAAGAGGTTAGACAGGCGACCCTACTCCTTGCCACGTACAACCAGGGATTCGAAACCACGCCAGTAGACTCAATTGCAGGCCGTATGATACAGCGCGCGCTAACCATTCGGACACCAACCCACCCACCAAGCTGTTTTAGTAGCAGAGTATCAATACTGTTTGATAAAGAAATTGCAAATATGGAATTTCGGATTTGGGTTGTTTACATTTTACCCGGTATACCAGGTACTGAGCATAACAACGCCATCTTGGAATTGTGACTACAAAACGAAAATCCGCAATAAAACAAGTTGAGTAGCTTTGGCGACCAATTCTGGTCCAAATATTAGGACGTAAACTGATCGATGAGTATAAGAAAGTAATAGGATTTACCGTCTCGTGATCACAATATTTATTTTGAAAAGTAAGAGCGTCAACGGCTACAGACCCGCTTTATTAGACATTTGGGGATGCGTGTATTAGATGATGGCGAAGGGTTGGTAACAGTTTGGAAACACATCCCGATTAAGACATCCCCAAATGCCCCTATTCCCGGGACCAGACTGGAGCAATACAAAATAGCACAATTGGCACTAGAACCATTTTTTTTTACATTTATCAAAAATCTTCTCTTTTTTTATATATTCCCTTGAATGTTTGTCAAGCAAATAAATGAGGCTTACAGACATTCCATACCAATCTGCTCTTTTGGTAATATTATTAAGTCTCGCTAAAAAGCCTTATTTTTCTCGTCACAATTCAAAATCAAGACAGCATCAAGACGACTTTTATTGGTCTACCAACTTTAGGTATTTGTTTATCGTCTGCTTCATCAAAAAGGTTTGCCATTTTTTCATCCTAAAAGATTGATCTGGCGATAGCCTTCATCGTTTTCAACTGAATTTCAATTTCAAGACTTTATGGCAACCGCACCCTGGTCGATTGTTCTGTAGAAAAAATATGTTTCATAGGTATTTAATTACGTCGGATTATACTGGTTCGTCCCAGTTTTTGTCTGGTGGTTCGTGGACCAAGGTATTACGCAGTTAGTGTTTATGTAGGGTTGGGTTAGGGTTAGGGCACTGTGTGCAAAGATTGATGCGTGTAGACTAAAAATACTAAAACACATTGCAGTAATTAAATTGCGCAATACGTTGCACATAAATTCATAACTTAAGATTCATGTTGTAACACAAAACGAGAACACGTGCAGAACAAACTAACCATTTCCCCCCACATAAAATATTAAAATGTTAAAACCCAGAGACTATTAATTTGGATTGATCTGAAAAAATATCTGTGTCCTCACGCAATATATTGTTTATTCTGTCGAAGTAAATGAATGCCCCCCTCCCCATAGTGTGATGTTAATCAATTTTGTACGAATTAATTCTGCATAGACCGATTGTTAATATAGACAAAATCCTAATTTTTAATCGGCTACAAATTCTTACCCCTAATTTGAAATGAAATATTTACGATGATGGTAAAAGAAAATACCGTCAAACTATAGAGAATTTACGAAAATACACCTTATCAAAGGTCCAAGTCACCTTTCAAAGAAAAACATGACCATATAATAAATAAACATGTGAATAAAACCCTATGAAAGTAAAATATACATACGTGATATATAATAGTATGATTACGAACGAAATAAATAAAAACTATCTGAATTTCATAATCACAGTCTTTATCTCTGTCTTGGAGGGGCTAAATCGCTAGAAATTGACACAAATGGGTCACAACGCATATGATAGCGTCTGGTTATTCCAGTATACATCATTGCGTATGCTCCCCAGATAAGAATACACACTGATCAGCAGTGAATATTCGCTAGGCCGCTACAATCACTGATAAGGATGACACCGACGCCACTTAATGAGTTCCCCATATTAACTTTTTTCTTCCGACAAATTAAATTCTAAAACATTTTTTGTATGTATTAGAAAAAAAAGGAAAGACGTTTGAAGTATTTTTAGTTAAAAAGTATTTCCTTTTTAGTGTAAATTGGGTATTAAAATGAGTAAAAGGCATCATTTTCCCGAAGTAGTTACGTCTTATGTAAACAATGCACAAGCCATTGAGCCAAATATTGACGCCGCGTGATGTCATTGCACGTGTTGAAACAGATTGATAAGAATATGCGCCACCGTCTAGCCTCGTTCTTCAAGTCCCTTGTTCAATATGAGCCTGAAACACATTACGGTACACGATTCGTGCACCAATGGTAATATTTTTAAATTTTGTTTTAAATATTGGATAGCAGAAGCCCGTCTTTCCCGATAAGATAACAACATCAATATTGATTTAAATTGACATATAAATCGTGTTTTCATTGTCGAAGATTTTGGATGATATTGAGTTAGAGATTTAGATTTAGCAAACTGATGTGTCCGATTTGCTACAGATTTGAATTCGATATGCGGTTCAACGGCCGTTGGTGAGTAACCGCAAAAAAGGATAACCGAAACTTTGTTTATCATGGTAACAATGACAATCGAGGTTACAGTGTTATTACAGAATTACTCGGCTGAGAGTGAAGTAATTTCACTGAAATTTTCAGCATATTTTTTTAAAACTATTATAGCGAGAACTGTCAGGTCTTTAACTGATCTGCCATTATACCGCTATAATGTATTTAATATAACCTGTGAAACTTGTTTTCAAGAACCGTTAATTGGGTGCAAATTGGGAGGCACTTGGATTACAGTGATAACGATTTTAATTATCGGAGAAAAAGGAATGGAATTAAATGTCTCGTCAACACAAATCAAAATGCGCGAAAATCATGTGGCGCTCTTTAATACCTGTAAAATGTATTGTTCAAACCCATCCATTATACGTAATGTTGCCATTTTCGCGTCTAATTTAAAGACTGACTCGAGTGCTAGCTGAAAATTTCTAATCCTATCCCTGGTCGATCTGTTCAAAGTCGATTGTGTCCATTACCTTTTTACATAGTCCCCTTCGAGGTTTACACACCTTGCCAACGCTGTTGCATGGCCTGGATGCCGGTCATAAAAAAAATTTTCTTCGGTCACCTTAAAAAATAGGTCGCTCACAGATGAATTTACGTCACCATAACTAGGAAAATGACAACCGGCTAGTTCCTTTTCTATTTTTGAAAACAGGTCCAAGAAATTATCAGGGTCTGCTTCAAAACGGCGCAGAATGACACTGGATGTCGGGAATCTGACACGTTTCTGATCGCAGTCAAGAGCTTTGACAGCCATCTTGCAAAAACTTTTTGTCATTCGTAACTCGTTGGCGATAATGTGCTCAACCTTTCCATAAGAGATGCCCACAGGACTGGCAATATGTGGAGTGGTTAATCGTCAACTTACCATCACCATGTCAACATCGTCATGCAACCGGATAATGTTTTATTGAATGGTTGCTGACGAGGGCCTTCCAGAACGCGGGTCACCGTCCGTCAAGGCTCTTGTCACGCTTAAACTCCGCAGCCAATATGTTATTTCAAAATTTTGTCACCAGTTATTCGATGACAAGTATCGACCAAGTTATCTGCTCATTGTTGTTGAACAAAAGACCACGCATTTATTATCTTGGTAATACAATACCAACACACTATTTTAGTGTATTAATGAAATAGGAGATATATTACTAAAATTGTTTTATATAATGCATCCTGATATCGATTACAGATGACCTTGCACAGCTTGTGCAGATGGTTGGCTTAATGGCGATTATCCATGTTGCATGGAGTTGACAAACAACCTTCGCCATCCGTAACACAATGACCCTAAGAACATGATATATCTGATGACCTTGAAAACTAATATTAAATGTTATAAAAGTATTATGTCATTGAACTGGAAATACATCGGACACAATTCTATTGATTAGCATTTTTGCAATGCGTTGTTCGAAGATTCTTTAAGTTTTTGAATGCGCGTTTATCCAGATTTGACTAATAGCATATTTTTGTTTCTTCGCTGTACAAGAGGTATGTGCCGGAGAAAAATTTTGTTTTCCACAGACTTGTTTCCTGTGAAAAAGTAAAATTATCGATCAGATTTGGATTATTTAAAAAAACCAACAAAACAAACTAAAAATGTTAAATTGAATATGAAGACAGTTGGGTGAAGGGGGCAACACACTGTACCTTTCTCAAACTAGCGGCTGTTATCGTAATGGCATTTTTATTTATTTAACATACAACATAGTTTCCATATTCATGGCGCGTATGATATGCTGTTTTCAATAGCAAATCTTGTTTTCTCAGTAGTTTGGATATTATCGTTAAGTATCGGTTATGTAAATGGTACATCAAACGTCAAAAGAATATTATCTTTTAAAAACACATAATACAGATTAATCCGTAATAGGTATAATAAAGGCATTAAGCATTTACGTTCTTAGCAATCGCAATAAGGTTTCTTTAAATGAGCTAAATCGCTAACATTTGGGACCTAGAAATTTGCAAAAGTGTGTTGCAACGCATATAATACTGTAATATGAATGTATATTAACTGATTTACATTCAATGATCAGTTTTTACTCTAATTTCAAATCGCTAATATTTGGGACCTAGAAATTGACAAAAGTGGGTTGCAACGCATATAATACTGTAATATGAATGTATATTAACTGATTTACATTCAATGATCAGTTTTTACTCTAATTTCAAATCGCTAATATTTGGGACCTAGAAATTGACAAAAGTGGGTTGCAACGCATATAATACTGTAATATGAATGTATATTAACTGATTTACATTCAATGGTCAGTTTTTACTCTAATTTCAAATCGGTTATGTTAGGCGAAATAAGCCAGAAGTCTCAATCGAATGCATATTTCTAGCGTCTGGTTATTCCAGTCTACATGTTGTTTGAATTGGTGCAATGTTTCTAGCCTCGTTCCTCTTGTTTTTAGCTAGAACTGGAGCTGAAACGCTTTATGGTACACGATTCGTGTGCCAATGGTAAAATGTTTATTTTGTCGTAAATGTTGGATATCAGGAGCACATCTTTTTCCGGTAAGATCACAGCATCAATGTTGCTTTAAATTGTCAAATAATTCGTGTTTCCAATGTTGAAGATTTTGTATGATATTGAGTTAGAGAATTAGCTACTTTAAAGTCTTATTTCCCCCAATTCTTCCACCCAGTGCTTATCATTTATGTTCAGGATAATTGAATACAATTAGTATGATACTTGTTATAGAACTGGAAACAAAATTATATTGATTCAAATAGCGTACTGCATTTCATAATGTGTGCTCCAGCTGTTAGTATTGAATATAATGAAAATGTATTTATTATGACTGTGAGTCGGTGAAATCTTGTAGTTCATATCAAATAGTAATGATTGTTACTGTGCTGTCATTTTGTCGTCGCCCTGTCCGATCACAATTTAGTTTAACAACACTTTATTCAATAAACTGAAATGGAATGAACAACAGGCTAAGGCCTATATAAGTTCTCCCTAAACATATAAAATAGTTAAATCTTATGTTTACAATAAACAATGGTGGACAGATGTATAGGTAGTGAGTTACAGTTTGTTTGTGGACACTCTACAGGTCACAATTGCAATATAGGTTTATCTCCGAAGTTCTTCTTTCCTTTCGAATGTGGTATGCATCAGATCGTAACTTCATGGATTATGACCCCTGATAGTACATAATGTCGATTGAGTTCGAATTTAGTGAAAATCGGAGCAAAACTGCCGGATTAAATTGCCGCCCTTTGTACGCAATTAGTGTAAAAAAACCAAAATGGTATATCAAGATTGTAGACCCTCTAAGGATCACAATTTTGATCCCATTATGATGAAACCTATAACCCAGAGATCTTGGTCCCTTTTGATATTCTAAATTGTTGTACCAAAAAGCGTGTTTAGCTTGTGGTCCCTCCAGAGATCACAATTTTCATCCGATGAAAACGTTTGAATATATCACCATTACACCCTAATGCTGGCTAAATCCCGTAACATGACATAAGAGGCGATGCCTAATTCAAAGTTTATTTACTGCAACAACTTTTAATAAATGTACATAACAATTGACAAAATCGAGATAAGCATTTGTGGATAATTTCGTGAAAGAATTCACTACAAATGCACAAAACCGAAACGTCAGAGAGCCATGAGACAAAGCAGGGGTCAGTTGAATTCAATGTCGGGTATGTCCACCATGAGCTCTTACTCACACATGCCTGAAGTCGCCCTGGCATTGACTGACACAGATGTCTCACTACACGCTGTGGGATTGTTTGCCAATGATTTTGGGTGTCTATGGAACATCTGCAACATTTTGTGAAAATCGGACCCAAACTGCAGGATAAAATGGCCGCTCGTACGCAAATAGTGTAAAATGTGTAATACCAATGTTGTGGACCCTCTAGAAGTCGCAATTTTTATCTGATAGAGATGAAACTTAAAATATATATGTTTATATCCAAATGATCTCTATGTAACACCGATGTTGTGGACCCTCTAGAAGTCACAAGTTTTATCTGTTAGTGATGCAACTTAAAATATATATATGTTTATATCCACATGATCTCGGTTCCTTTCGATATTTTTGTGCATATATGACAATCAGAAGGCTTGTCATTGAGTTTAGTAGCGTGGTTTCGATTCCCCGTTCAGCCCCTAGCTATAGGTTATTATACGGGTCCTCCGGTTTGCTCCCGTTGCCAAGTACCCTTACGCGCAAGCGACTTATTGAAATGACCTGGTTTGTGACGAGTGGACGTTAAACCCGATTTCTCCTTCTTATCAGTTGATCACATTATGCCTCTGCGAAGTATTTTGGTTCCAATTCCGCATTAAGAATTTTCACTCATTTTCTTAATAATTTATAAATAAAGCCGTCTCAAATTTCGTTTTATACAAATTATCGGTAAGTAAATCTCCAGGGCTCTTCATATTTGCCAGTGGTTATTATAACTGGCGCAAATTGCCCTGGAACCATTATTGGTAAGTTTTTATCTTAAGTTGAACTTTAGTAAGTTTTGCTCTCATTGATACAATAGTGGATTTGTATCTCTTCAAAGAATGACCCAATTGCGAATACGGCGACGGTAGCACATCTTGAACGATAACTCTTAAACTCGAACATCTCGATAAAGTAGTCTAGGACCAACGACTCACATCAAATTTGTTCAGTGTTTTGCCAGTTTCAATGGAAGCGGGATTATTCTGTATGCTAAAGAATCCATTGGATGACACTTGAACATGATTGAATATAATAAACCACGTTACAGGGTTGGACAAGTATTCGTAAGCCATTCATCTAAGTTAATATGGTTTTTCGGTCGTTAAAAGCAATGGTTATATTAGAAAATCTACTTATGAATCGTGGAGAAGTGATTCGATATCTTGATATGTTCTTTTATGGCTAACGTGATCATTCGGTAGGATGAATCTCATGTGGAATTATTTTTGGGGAATTTAAGAGATTATTCACCCAATATAAAAAAACATATAATGGGAAAAAATGTAGATAATCAATTCATTTTTAATAGAAAAAACAATAACTGTTTTCCCCCTAAAATTATTTTCAGATTATTTCCATTAGGTTCGTAACGAGAAATCCTACTAAACCGAAACTACTGGCAAGAAACGTTTTTTCAGGAATAGCAATGGAGCCACAGTGTAGTTTCCGAAGTCCGGTAAAATTAATGATGGCAAGGTTTAATGTACTTAAAGTCTCGGGGCGTTGTTCGAGGGATTAGGGAAACCCCTTACAAAATAATACAATATTGTCCAATAATGTCAGATGTTTAAAGGCAATCTTTTCAGGAGACACTTACTTAAATGTATTAATTTTTGACCGTTAAAATTTGCTGCCATTTTCAAATGGCGAAGCATATGGATACGCACACAACTCACACCTTTTCACTAGGCGCCAGTGACATGATACCAAGTTTAAAATGCGACACCCGACCTAATTTGGTAAATATATTTTTGTTCTTGACTGTTACACTGCATTGTTATCTGTCTCAATTGTAATTTGTCAGCAATCTAAAAAAAAGCATGAATTTATAATTGTCACATTTTGGTGAATATTCATGAATTTGAAAGACCAATTGGTGACCAGACGCGTGATGAGAGGGTCACCAAACAAGACAACACCACTGACGATACATTTCGGGTTGACTTAACGTTTAGATTCCAGTTGAAAAACATAGGCATAGATTCGATTTGAGAATACGATCATAACGCAGCCCCAGTATGATGAGATCTGTACGAAAAATCGAGGTCCGGTGTGCACGTGGAAGAATATTTGAATGTAGAAGTTCGAGTAGGCGAACATTAGTCTAGTTTCGGAATAATAGAGAGATTAATATAATCCCTTTCTAAATAATAAGATCAGTCAATTTAAGTTAATTGATAGCTGAATATGTCATAATATCTGACTAATGGATATATAATGTCAGATTTGTAAGACAAAGACCGCATTCATTTCATTAGCTTCAGATTATGACGTACATCGGATTAATTCTTTACCTTATTCCGATTGATGATCACTTTGTAATACTAATGACACAATGTATTCCTCAAAATAATTGTAACAATAATTATAATAGCGGACGTTTCGTTTTGAAGTTATAAAAGATGTTAATGACAATTAACAGAAGTCCTGAGCCAGACATATCAAAGACTGAATGTTCTGCAGACAGAAACCTGACCACGAAGTCATATAATGACTCCTCGAATCCATTCACCTTATTTCATTTTAGTTCTGTGAACAGTTACAAGGTCGCGTGGTGTACTTTCATTTTTTCTGCACTTTTTTATGAGTTGATTACCGCTCTTTAAATAGCCATCTTTTATCAAACGCCGATCTGCGAGATACAAAATAGAAATGGTAGAATCTTACTTAGAAAATCTGTTGAATCAGCACAAATAATGCACACAATGTATCATAGATATCCATTGTTGTTTTAGCATTTGTCATCTGTCAGTTCAAATACAACTTTCCTGTTGCATGACTGTATTGTCGTCATAGTTCGACTTAGCGTGTCTATAGAATGCCCCTCCTGTTTGTCTAAAGAAAGGTGAATTTTCATTTTCTGGCAGGTTTTGGTGACTATTCATTAAAATGTGGAAAGATCAGGAGACATGAATTAATTCCTTTGATCAGGCCTAGCCCCACCCTCTTTTTTAAATGGTTGTGCCATGTTGGGTACCTAGTGATTTACAGATTAAGATCATCAGAATATTTATAGTGGCATGCTTTTAATATTAATCCACTACTCCGGAATACACGATGTACTTTGTTTACACCAAGCATGTTCATTATTGGACAGAAATACTGGCTTGATGTAGTATGATATTTTTCCCACCATTAAGGATTGACAAGTTTGTTGCAGTCAACCTAATACAGTTTCAGTTTTTATTAAGATTATATGAAACACGGACATCCATTTACCATGCAATGAACGTCGCCATATTAGGCTGTCAATGTCGGAGTCACGATATGATATACATGGCTGTTTCCCGGATGTGACATGATACAAGACAGTTTTACTCGTTAATATGTGTCTAACAGAAATATCATGATAAAGACTGTTTGCTTTCTACAACAGAATTTTATCACGAAAGATGAAATAAACCTTCCGAAAATATCGTGACTACTTTTAGACATGTTGGAAATGATAAAAAAAAAATTAACAACAACCAAACCTCAATTAATCATCAAGTGTGTAATATGTATTATATTTCTTTAACAAAGGATGATGTGGTATAGGGCCTCAGTTTGATTGTGGATTCGGGTCGAGCAGGAATGCAATGGGGGGGGGGGGGGGTACATCATACTTTTTGGAACCATCTGGGCTAATGATTAGGGTTTTAGCGCGTTGGAGAAATTTCGGCGTTATTCAAGTCTGTATAGTATCATAAGGCCTTTGCTAAGGACGAAAAAACATTCTCATTTGGAACTCTCGGATGAGTTGACTGGAAGGCCGTTGCCCGGGAATAAATATCCCCCTCACAACGAGCGAAGTGTTGACGAGGCGTTAACCAAACTGCATTCTTTTAAAGACAAATGCAAATGACAATGTTGGTAGTATAGAGTCAATACTTACGGGGATATTATTTAATTTTGCACTCGCGCAATAATTAATTAGTACTGCGTGCGATGAACCCATGAGCTGCATAAATATCAGGCCCTACGGTCTACAACGATGCGTTAGACCATACGATTCCCCAATCACTCAAATTAATCCCCCAAACACACAGCGATACAAGAGGCCTTGTTAATAAATATGGTTAATAGAAGTTTGTTTAAGTTAAATCACAGGCTAATAACACCAAGGCATCTCGAAAGAGTCCCTGTCTGGTAATAATTTATCGCCATGAGGTCAACTTTCGCACGTAAACACGGCGACGTCCGATTAGATATCTCATATTCAGACAAAAATACAATACTTTAGAACAGTCGACGTAATAAGCACGAAAAAATAAATTGATCTTGACGTAGACAATGGACTAAGCCAATTGTATTCTAAATTCGAAGTAAGTGAGGGGAAGTTAAATTAAATCAACTTGAACTGGGACCTTGGGCATTTTTCTATTTGATCAGTATCTGATTACCGTAGAGCTCTCCTGTATTGGTGGAACAAATATGTCTTTGACTGATGGCAATTGTTCCAACGTGACGCACCATTCTTTGCGGTTTCCTGCTGACTTAAACTAATAAGAATAAATATGTTAGCTAGCATTTGGCAAGACACTTAAGGATAATTGAAAGGGCAATTCGGACGAGAAAGAAAAAGACTAGTAGTCAAGGAGGAGAGTTCTATGGGGGCTTCTAGAATGACAATTGGAGTGATATTAACCTATATATCATTGAACATATACCTGTTTCTTATCCCTAAACTCCATGTAGATCTGTCACACATCAACGCATAAACCCAACTTAAACGAGTTTTCATTAAGGTAAAAGTTTTGCTTCTGTACTAAAAGCATTGGTTTTTACGTAGAATGATATAGGATCGGTTTCAAATTGACGTTGTTATTTACATATACCCATGTTCTACGATACGATCGTATTCATTTAATCAGCAAAAAAATATCGCACATAAAAACATGGGGTCCCGCGAGGGTTAATTTACGACCATGGTGGCGTTCTTCGGATGTATATTTTATCGAGTCTTTGACAACGGGAATACGATCTTAAGTGAAAGGATCATTTGTAAAAAGGATCATTTGAAGAAAGATTTAAATTCGACTGTTTCCTAGTATTAATTAACCAGAGTAAACCTCATTACAAGATGTCTCAAAATGATGCATGTACTGTGTTCATTCTTTTTCTTATCTTTGGGAGGGTACAAGCTGTTGATGTTTTTCTTGAATACTGTGTTCTGTTGGCTGTTTCAGGAAGAGTTTGTCGATATTTAGTGACATAGGTCACGCACGTGGCACAATAGTCTATTAAAAACACCGGATACTACCCCGCTCTGGGAAATCCAGTTACTTTGGTATATCCCCCACCTAGTGAAGTGAACGTACAATTACACTATTTTAAACTATTAAATATGTTTTGCCTCGTTTCAAATGCGCTTCATTACAAATGGGACCGGAGTCAGAGAAAATTTCGAATGACATTGGAAATTCCAAACACGAAAATAGTCTATTTTACCAATAAAGCATAAAGTGGTATTGTTTTATAATTAATAGTTAGGGGTGGGGCAGGGCTGTTATGTGCATAGTTCTCAATAGCTTTCGAGATTGTTCCAGTATGGGTATCGTTACAATGGAATGATCCAATTTCCCTGCAGATCAGTGTATTGTATGGTCGGAAATAATTAATATTTCAGTACAATATCTATTTAAAGTTGCCAATATCGTGGCGAAATCATGCGGAATGTAGTGAATAATGATAAAATTGTAATAAACCTATTTTATGACATGCGTGTAATTAGAATGATATATATTCCATGGAAACAATTACTGGAAAAAACTACTTTCACAGTATTATAACTAATTTGTTGGGAGATGTGTTATTAAAGGCATGTACTGCATTTAAAGGGAAATTTCAGATTTTTGGTTCATATATTTAAAAAAAAGGTATCTAAAACATACAATATTGTAAATCAAGCATTTTAATGACATGACTTCACAAATTTCTTCCACCTTATCTTATTAATAAATCTGTCTGGGGCTTGGTAGCGTGTTTAACATCATCAACATAATTTAGTATAAGTTGGAGGAAATCCAAACATGTTTTCAGACATAATATTATTCACCTGCAGCTGTATATGTAAACAACAACGTTAACGACTTCTCGATCGACTTTTTTCTTCCTTGTATCTTAAACCCACTGAAAATATGTCATACTAAACAAATAATGTTACCTTTTCATGTTTTCTTGTTTTTTTTAGGCAGTATCTTTAAAACATCAATCTTACTCTGATAAAAAAACAGCCTTTACTAGGGAATCAAAGTAAAATTGATACAAATATAAAAAATAATTAGAATTTTTAAGCTGTATTTTTACGCATATTATAACCTGAAACATCCTTTCATGGCAAATGAAAATAAAATTGATACAAATGTAAAATATATATAAATTTAAAATAATAATAATTTTAAACTTTATTTTTATACATCAATCTTATTCTGATGACAAGCAGCCTTTAATAAGGAATGAAAGTAAAATTGATCAACTGTAAAAAACAAAGAAAGATAAATGGGATATAACCTGAATAAGTGGTTATATATCTTGTAATGTTGGCAGGGAATGGAACAAATTATAGTATAATAAACATTCGTGCTGGCCTTTGAGATCAAGAAAGAAAGTTAACAGTAGGCTACTTGAAGATTTTTGTAATTCACATGGACACCCGTGTTGGTTTCGTTCCATGTTATGATCATTTCATACGCGTTGCATGTTGCTGGTGGTCTAGATTTCCAGCATGGTTTCCATTGTCTTGTGGTATAGGACGGCGGGTCTGTCAAGGAACAACGTGCAATCGTCCCGAATGGACGAGAAACCTAGGTTCCGTGTACTCATTTGTGTGCACATAAAAGAACCCTTGACAGTTGGAATTCGATATAAGAGTAGCACACTGTATGACCGTCGTCTCAATCGGCCAAATCTGAATAGAACAGCAGCACGTTCATTCCCCATTTCGTTTCATCTCACATTGATCCAAGTTACTTTACATCAGGTGAAATTTAAGACCAAGAACTTTTGAAAATTAGCCTATATATCATACCCCGTAAAGTCCCGACAGCAAACGATTCCATTTCTTAGCTCTCTGTAAAATAGATTCCCCAATAATGATAACTACTACTTCAATACAGGTTGAATATTATTTAATTAAACACTTGGGATAACAATCTTGGATCACAATGCTCTATATTTGTTTAGACATCTCAAATTTTAATATTACACGTGTGTAACGGTAATCACCACTCCATCGACATATAAATGGATGGTATTGATTGATTTATTGGCTTCGGCTCCAGACAAAAATATTTTCACAGTTACTCATATTTGGGAAATCTTTATATTGGTTTAATCATCAACATTTTACTAGACTGATGAATGAATGCATTAAAACGAAATTGGTTAGTTCAGATAGGGCTAGTACTTAAAAAATGGTGGGTATAATCGGAAATATTATCAGTAATACCCCCCTAGCAGTTATTTCCAAGAGTGGTTCATAGTCCCTCTGTCACTCTTCCGGAACGGAAACTTCTTTTTCTGTCCTTGCGATTCTTTAGTCCGTCAGCACTTATAACACAATTATAGTCTAGAACGCAAAGTAGATCTGATGTAACCTCAATCGGGAATCAATACCATATCAATCACTGCTCTTTAATAAATATTTTCTAAAAGGACAGGACATAAACAGCTTCTAGCAATTAAACCGTCTTCCCTTTCTTAGTTTCGTAAATAACCGCAATTTCCATATTATGAATGTTGACCAAGTGTACTCGTAAACTAACGGAATGACATAATGACCCCGTTTCCTTACTGTCTTATGAGAATGAGTTATCGTTCGACCTGGGCGAACTTCAGAAACTACATCTTATAAATGAAGTTGCCTTGTCCCATAACTTGTGACATTTAGATGCTTCGTTAGCCATTCTAAATGAAGTATACCCGAAATTACTCTTCATTTATCACAATTTGAAATCCATTGCTGGCTCAGTTAACTTCTATCGACAGTTTATGTTTGACGAAACATGTCGTTAATTTTCCATCCTTTAACAATTTAGCTTGTCTGAGCAACGTCGCTAGGCAAGCGTACATTGGAATATGTTCATCATTCTTGACAGCATAAGTGTAGAATATATTGCAAGCAATTTAGATACCTTGGTTTTTAGAATTCTATCTTTAGAACCCATGAAAGAAAATTGGAAATCAGAAGCAATTGATATAAGGATGGGGATAACAACGATTTGAATTTTTAATTCGTGTTGTAGAATAATGTACAATATTGTATACTTGTCTCGAAATCGACCAGTATCTTCCTGGGTATTGCCGTATTGGTAGAGTAATGAAAACCTAATTTAATTTACAATGCAGAAAAGCGCACCTTGTACGTCTCTCCAGAATACACATGTAACACTTAGACGTTCGGATGGGGCTTAAACCCGAGGTTCCGTATACACTTTGACATGCCCATAAAAAAAACATTTACATCTTCATTAGCCCGACTGTAGCAGTAGGGTGATAAACTCAGAGACTATAACATTATGGACATTTGGTAACAAATAAATAGTTGTTGGAAGACTTAAAGTCAGAAATATATTGATTTATCGCGATTTTACTGACATTGGAAGGTTATAATATATAATGTAACACAGATATAATATGCCATCTGAAACTAATATATTGGTAATTCAGAAGATCTTTTTCGACAGCTCGTCTATGAAAGCGTTAAATCCTAATGAATACCATAGTGTATCCTCTCATAGATATATATTTTATAAAGGGACGATGAGCCGACAGGGGAGTCTAAAATATAATACTCCAGACGCTTATATATACACATACATGGATACACCCAGCCTCTTTGGTTCTTCTAGGTTGAAAATCTGTAACCGTTCTGAACTGTTTTCTTTACAGTACAACTGATAATAAAACTGTTTGGGGTAATGAAGGACTGAATTATTTCAATTATTGAGTATGTTTATATGGTCTATCATGCCAATGTTTGTGTAGTTGATTCTTAAAGGAGTTCAGTGTTTTGGCTTATGTAACTTCTGCGGACAGGTTATTCCAGGGGTTGATAACATGTGTTACGGGAGCATCTTGGTTTGTGTAATTTAACTTGGTGTCACCGTGTTGAACCTGTGTCCATCTGAAATAGTCCTGGTGATACTTTGTATCTATCGATCATATCTTCTCTTAAGCGTCTATAACACAGTGGCGGTAGTTTGAGAGTTTTCAGTCGATCTGTATAGTCCATACGTCGGACTTCTTGAACTAGTTTCGTAGCTCTCCTTTGGACACTTTCCAATAGTTTCGCATTTTTTTCAAACTGGCGATATGTTACAGCATTACAGTAGTCAAGTGTACTCTATATCCAGTGATTTATACAGCATTAAAAAATTCTCTAAGTGACCTTCTAATTAAATCCAACATTTTGTTTGCCTTTTCACTTGGTTTTATGTGTCTTTATCGAATTTCAGCTCATTGTCTACCAAGATCTTTTTCGAATGAGACTGTCCCAAGAGTAGTGTCAACGTCCATTAGATAGTTGAGGTTTTATTTTTTTAATGTGCATCACTCTCATTTTTTCACATTAAACGTCATTTGCCATTTTGTAGCCCAGTCTTATAGGTTTTTCAGGTCTTGTAGAGTTCCGTGATCTTGAATTGAGTAGATTTCCCGAAGATTTTAGCATCGTCTGCAAACATCTGAATGAAACTGTGGACACCTTCGGGCATGTCTTTGATAAAGAGGATGAACATGATGGGTCCAATAACACTTCCTTGTGGGACACCCGATACTACATCTTGCCATTCTGATCCATTTCCATTTATTACAACTTCTATCTCCTGTTCTTCAGAAAATCTTTAAGGACATTGTCGGAGATGCAATAGGACTCCGTTATATTACCCAGTCTGTTGTGTGGGACATTGTTCAGACTGGTTTAAGAATCCACCAAAGGAGGGGCAAATAAACCAGTTGAAATCTTTTACTGATCAGACGTGCAAAGTTAAACTGGTTTGAGAATCAACCAAAGGTGGGGCAAATAAACCAGTTTTTTTACAAGAGTAAAGTCAAGTTGAAACTAACCAGGCTATTTGTGACAAAGTTGGCTTGTGCACCGGTGTCTTTTGCTGAGTTTAAGACAGTTCACAGCTTACATTAATTATATTGATTGCACGCCGCCATCTGGAGAAATTATCCATACATTCTTTATGCTTGTTTTTATACTCGATGTACTTAATTGACTTGTAATGACAGTAATAGCGATGTTTGCTAACCGACTTAAATACCGGGTCACACGGCTGTATTTCTTAGAAGTAATCAACCGGTCTTATGTAAACAGGTGATTGTAACTTGACAAAAAGAGCATCAGATATAGAAATTACATAAACATAGGTTGTCACAAACGAAACACGCACCTACTAAGTCGTCCGAGTTGTTATGAGATAAACAACTATAATAAGTATCAAAATCGGATCCCTTTGAGAATTTCTAAGGTATTAACAGAATTTTAATACACATTTCAGAAATGTATGTTTCTTAAGTATCTATGTGTTATCATTCGTGACACAGTATTGGTCCTATTCCTTGCAGTGTACCATATGCTTTACCCCCCCCCCCCCTATAAAAACCAAACGAAAAAAAAAACAGAAAAAAAACCCAGCATGATTTAAGTTCCAGGCCGATAAGCAATGCACTGGGTTTGACGTCACACTTTTAACATAAACCGGCACAGTGAAGACTGCTATACGTCATCCAGTAGGTTATGAAGGAAATGTTACCCCACCAGTTACCAACTACTTTTCATCGAATTCAAACTGTCAATGGATCTTTTACGTACACCTGAACTATATAGGGACGTTGCTTTCCAAACCACCCGCCTTGCACCGATGACAAAAGGAAAATCGCGCTGAATTTATAGATGGGAATGAATTACATGTATATCAATACCAGAAGTGGAAGATTTATATCCCATCGGTCACTAACAAACCCAAGAACAAGTTAATGCGGATACACGTGTGTGTCTGTTACTTGTAATTTATAGAAGGTAGCTGCTTATAAACAACAGAGATAAAGTCAAGAATGATAAACCAAATCCTTGACATAAACGCATTTCTACAGTAAATGTTATTTCGCGTGTCTGTGTTTACGTAACTTTTCACTTGTAATTTCCAATTATACAAGAAACACACACTTGCATTAAATTCGAATTTATGGAATATGCTAGAATCACAGAATCTGTTAAATATAATGAAAAGTTGAAGGGTGGTTTCTTCTGCCTCAGACACGATGTCTACTTATTTATTTCTATTGCAATTATGTAAATTACGACGGACAAGACCATGGTGAAATATGCACGGATATCATCGATACGACAGGCAGCTTTTGAGAACTAAGCACGTCCGTATGCTTTAAGCTACTTAAACCCCCTTCATATTTGCTACGATACGATAATAGGCGGTAAAATGTGACATGCTATGTACGATCTTGCTTTTGTAACATGTTTATTGCACATTTTGTATGCAGAGTTTGAAGAAAAAGTAGACATGCTTCGACCTGATCTATGGGGCCAGATAACTAACTGTTTATCTAGGAATTATTAGACGCATATACAAAGAATGTCATAGTAACGGTGAAATTAGTGTTTTGTTAAGTTTATAAGCAAATTTGTGACAGCTGGACGCGTTAGAAAAATGACCGTTTATTAAAGAGAAGAAACCAAATAAATTATACAGGGTTGGGAAGATACGACTGCTCGTACAGATTCTACCAAGCACGAAAAACTATAAGTTTATAACTAAATAAAATATACCATTAGCGATTTTTGAAATGTGCTCAGCGTTTGAAATTTATTCGCCAAGAGAATTAAAAATATACACCAAATAAAAGATGACTTGAAAATTAATAGTGTCGGTAGATGTTGTACCAAACTGAAACGACAAAAATTACGCCAAATTAGTTTTGATGGCATTTCCAAAATTAACATACAGGTTCTGTAGGTGAAGTATAACCATTCTTCTTATTATGGGACGACCGTACGTTGACCAGCACAGAACCACCCATCACTGCTCTTGTTTAAATTATTAAATCATTTACAATGCCATGGATAGTTCTCATATTAAAACGGAAAGCATAATATTACCAACGATGATTGCGATTGGCGAAACAATTCGGTCCCGCTGTTAGCCATGACCAAACCCAACCAATCTACACAGGCCTCATACCGGTAATAATAAATCAAAATACCTCTTAACACCAAAGTTAAATGTAAGACGTCAAATGATAAATGTTTTGTTAGGAAATGCTGTTTTTTGACGCGTCAACATTTTCTGTCTGTCGCATCTCATTATTTCTTTACGCCCGCTGTCTTTGATATGCAAATGTAGCATAAATCAATAGAAAAAATGTTTCTTTGAATTTATTCGTTATTTCCTGGCACAATCACGATGGCGAACTTTAGAATAGAAAGAAAATCGTCGTTGTTTTGTCGAAAGAAATGTGTCGCTATCAAACAGTAACCTAATGGCTACAAATAGACTATACTTTCAATTTATTTTATTTGTCGAAGACTCAGATTAGTATACGGCCACAGATCACTAATTATTTCCCCATTGACTTTAATGTTAATTCTCGTCTCTTAGACCGACTGTAACTTTTTCCCAAATATTCGTTGGGTAGAACGCTTTCTGCCACAGATGGAGCAACATGTGGCAAACTCTGGCCCAAAAGCATGTATGAGGTTCACCATGAAAAACTTGAGATACACAGGCTGGAAGTAGAGACAACCAAACAAGCAATTTTCGGCCCTCCCTTTCAACGTAACCAACCTCACAACCCTTGTATCCTTCCGCCTCAAAATCATGAATATTCACCAAAACCTGGCAGAAAATGTATTTTTAAACCCTTTTCTTCAATTCTACACCAAAAAGTCAACAAAAATCGCCATGCAAAAGGGGGAAAAAGGGAAAGGGAGAGAAAGACTAAAAATAACTTTCGCCCTACATTCGGGTAACGGCCCATGAATATTTAGTGATCTGTGTCCATACCAATCACAAGATGTCGTTGCAGTCACGGTCGTCCAGCGAATTTCTGGTGCCCCTTGATTTTCTCTTATTGTGTGCTGGCTTGATCTCGGCGTCGTTTCCGTTTATATTAATAAGTCACCATACATTTACATAACATCAAAGATAGTGCTGTACGTAAGATGCTATGTGGAAAGCGTGAAGGATAAATGAGATGCGGCTGAGCGCAATCTACACCGCAATGAGGGAAATGTAAAATGTTGACACGTCCAAAATCAGAATTTTCCAATAAGACATTTGTCACATAACTTTTGACATTTTTCATTTAACTTTGGCCTTAGAGGTATTTTGACACACTGATCAGCAGTGAATATTTGCTAGGCAGCTACAGTCACTGACAAGAATGACATCGACGCGACTTAATTAGTCCCACATATTAACTTTTTACTTTCGACAAATTAAATTCTAAAACACTTTTTGTATGTATGTATTAGAAAAATAAGTAAAGACGTTTGAAGTATTTGTAGTTACAAAGTGTTTCCTATTTAGTGTAAATGGGTATTAAAATGAGTAAAAGGCATCATTTTGCCCGGAGCAGTTACGTCTTATGTTAGGGTGCCCCACCTTAAATGAATATCTCCAAATATCTCGACAATTACACCACAATACTAATATATTTAGAATGCCTTCAATCTGTTTCACACATTTATAGTCACTAAATAAACGACTATGCTGTACTTCATAAGCTATGATCATTAAACCATACATGAGTAATACTGAAAAATGGTTTGGAGTGGCCTCCATAACATCCAGACACTTTTGAGTAAAAGATAGGTTACGTGCCCTTGTTTTGAAATTAGTCTCGCTTAACTAGTCTACCGATCATTCTACGTCTAATTGACGGGTCGGGATAATCAAGACTACTTTTTTTTTACGAAACATGGAACAAGAAATTGAATTTAGAAGCACCAACATCAGGCAACTTAACAATATTTTTAAGAACCTTGTAAAAGTAAAATGAAACTACTGCTAGTATCATATTCTTGCTGTACGGCATTCAGTCAGAGATATTATTTGTACTAAACCAAAATATGCAGCTTCTAATGGTACAGCTAATTATAAGGCAATTTAAAAAATAAAACGAGCGTAATTTCTAAAGATGCCGTAATAACCAAAAAGTTAAATATTATTGCTATTCATAATCGTCAACAATAGATTTTTTACGGCTGTAGAAGTGTTTGGTGTTTTGAACATTTCCGCATGCTGTTGCTATTTATAGCCTCAACGAGTGTGCGAGACTGTTAGAAATCAGTAGTAAGTTATTCAACTAAAACGTGCAGGATCAACGTGTCAAGAACAACTTTTCAGTTGGCACGTGGGGCACCCTACTTATGTAAACTATGCACGAGCCTTTGAGCCAATGATGTCATTGCACGTGTTGAAGGCAGTCATCTGTGACAGAGATAATTCATAAGTAATTCTCTGTGAAACAGATTGGTATTTTGACTCTATCATTATCGGTATTAGGACATTGTACTTTTTACAATTAATCCATCGAAAAGACATTTTAAAAGACTATTTAATGTTGGCAGCGATACCCCTCCATACCTCTCATTACCCACTGGAGCGTATTTATAAGAGACCAGTTACGTCACTCAATTCAAATGAAAATCCATATTATTAGATTATGCATTAAAATGCAATTTATTTGATAAGTTACAGCATGCTGTATTTATTCTAAATAAGCTTTTCATATGCTGTCGATGATTTGATAGATAATCTATATATCGGCATAGCTTACATGATAGGGTGTTGATTCCACCGCTGTTAATACATTTATTCTTTTGTTGGAAGTGATGTTTATTGACGTGGAAAGTGATTATTGCTGTAAAACATGCTTGGGCGTTGTATACAAATGTCGTAGTATCAATGAAGGATTTGTTTTCTATTGGTTCCTGTTAATAATAGATTAACAGTAATATCCCACTGTTGGGCACCAACTCTCTTAAATCACTCATTGTACTCATCCTCACTTTGATTCTCTGGTTTCGCGAGTTTATGTATTTTATTACTAGACGACATTTGTTCGCGGTTAATAGTGTTATAAAATTGACTTGGTGTTAAATGGATTATGCAAACAGATTCAAGTTAACGCCATTTTCAACATACACTCCATTCACAGAATTTGTTGATTGTTATGCAGGATGTTGAAGTGGATTTTTTCTAGGGGGAAAACAGAACATACGAAGAAGAAATTTATTATATTGTTCTTTTTTTTGTCTGTGTATAGCACCGATCTTTAATGGCGATCTTTAACGTGAATATCAATCTTGGTCTTGTTTTGATTGTTTTCAAAAAATTATTTATACATTATTCTTTTTCCTTTACAAACGTAAGGGTTCTTCCTGGCATCCTTTTTGATGTAATTGTAATCAACTTAGGAATTAAGTAAGAGCGGCATCAGGTGTTCTAAATACGGTAAGTCTTACCTGCCCCATGATAAGGATGTCGAGATTTTCCGGTTTGGTTTCCCCTCGGTCCAACTGAACAAACAACAGAGATAAGATTCTGTAGATTTTTGTCCCATTCAATGGAATAAATCGGTTAATCTTGATAGTACCTTGTTGATCTTTATCCCTGATAACATGCAATCCACTATGTTAACAGCTCCGTCTTAACTTAATCAGCTTACTGGTACCTTGGTTAAAATCCTTTCAGCTCCTGGCAACTACAATGTTATGAAATTTGATCTCTAAAAGGAATACCAGTCATGAACTGTGTTAATTCCGTTACGTGCCACCATTAAGTGATGCATTGGTAAAATCCGTTGATATGCCTCTTTATGATCCGAATAAATGTAAGCCGGGAGATTATCCATCGTTGATTTTGATTTTGTGTTCTTAATTATTAAATAATCTGTTTGGAAACGTGCAAATGACATTCAGCTGCTTAAAGCATATCGGAAATAACTTGACAATAAAGATAGGTCAATAGAATTGTTAACTTATTGCTCTCCTCCATCTTGCGCTGGCATTGGCTTTCAAGTATAACAGTGCTGATGTTGTTGCATGTCATTGGCAAGATGGATGCGGTTGTCAAACGACGCCGGTTAAGGTACGCAGCATGCTTGGTCGGGTACGATCTATTTCCCTTTTGTATGACATGATAAAAAAAATGAATGCTCCTATCATCCATTGCGTTACATCACCAATGACACGGGGAAAACATTAAAAGTGACGTCAATACTTTAGTCTTTACCACTAACGTTTACTGTTTGTCTGCCTTCTTCTAAATTTTCGATAAACTATCTTATTTTATAGCTGCAAATCGTGAGGGGTTTTATTCACATTCCAGATGTGATTTTTCGCGCACATGCCAGTAGTGCGAAATAATATGATCGTTATTTTGGCTCCGTCCAGGTTTTCGTCTACTATGCCAGTCTAGCAGTCACGCAATAAGACATGTCCCCTACTCATCAGCGACTTGTAGCAGTCAGATAGCACTACAGATTTGAATTTTGCGTCTACGGCTGGAGAGTCCAACGACCAATCTGGGCAATATCGGCAAGATGAGTTTACCCTTTGTTTATCTCTGGGAAAGCTCGCGGGCCATTTTGAATGGCACGTGATGCATCCTTCCGTCGGTCGCGATTACCATTGGAACATCACACACGGTTATATACAAAGCAATTCGCTACTATACCGTCGAAGCAATTTCGGCTCCCAGAGATAAGTTTACCTTTCTTTATCTCTGGAAAAATCGCCGGCCATTTTAAATGACACGTGATGTATCCTTCCGTAGTCGTTTTACAGAGATCCAAGATGGCGGCCCAAACTCGCGTTTCTTCAGAAAGTTCACGTTTTAGCCGAATCAGCCGGAAAATCAGTAAATCGGCTGTTTTCGAATGTATTTTTGATGCCAAGGCATGGAAAATGTTCCAAGGATCATAAATATGTAACCATACATCCAACCGATGCCTTATTGTAGAGACATTGGAATTATTTCATTCTAACAAATCCTGTCAATCAGGTGCCACTGGGGTCGGGGCTTGGGAACCGATTTAACGCTGGGGGCTGCAGAGATAAACGAAGCGTAAAGTTATTTCAGGTGCCGTTAATGCGTCGAAGTAGCTCGATTTTTTGCTGTAAACTGGCGGTGGATATTCCCCATCGAATATACATGTGCTTTAAAATAAGGCCAAAGCAGCCAATAAACCTTGACGAAATCTTCGATTACAATCAGAAAACCTCTTAATTAAGCCTTTTTCAAACACCAACTCCGATGATACATGTAGATCTTTCGCCGTCGATGCTCCGAAATTATGGAATTCAATATCAAGCACAACCAAAAGTGCAAATTCTATTAAACGCTTTGAACTGTTTCTCAAAACCAAACAACCGATTGAAAACGGTTCTAGCTGTGTTTGTGTCAGACTTATACCATGTGTACTAAATAATGTTCTCTGTTTTTGTTTATGTCTTTTTTAAGGATTAATGTCTTTTGTTTGTTGTAATGTTATTTCTTGTACTTATGTAAAGCGCCCGAGAGCAGTTTGCCAAGTTGAATTGTATGCGCTATATATATTAATGATTGTTATTGTGATCTATTTTCTCTAAGCTTGCTGTGAATATCCCCATCGTATACTTTTTTTTAAAAAGAAGTCAGAACAACGAATATCCGTACATTTACCCTCTAATGAACTTATAAAAATGCAACCAATCATGTAAACACATTAGAATATCACAAAATCTCTTTTGTAATGAACAGATTTATCGGATTAAGCTGTACTCTTAACGGTTCTTAAACAGGTGTCTGAAAATCGATTTGGGGCCCTGGGTGTTGTTTGAAGGAAGAATTGAAGACACCTGTTTATCTGACAATATTACCATGAACAACCATTGTAATAATAAGACTATTTAACATTGACAACTACTAAATTCTATTTACATGATTGTGGAAACCCGTATAACCTGGACTATCCATACTGATAGGATGATGCTTTTATAAATATTGTGTTTGTCAATAACTCTTTCATTGGTGGATAGCCGTCAATAGCAATGTCAGTTAAACATTTATGGCATTCAGTGTGTGTATGTCCGCATTTAAAGAAAAGGAATTTGGTCACATTTAAGATATTCCGACATCTGTGGTTTAACTACCTTATGATTAATTTCTACTCTTAACTAGAAATCAATGTCTGTAACAGTAATTTCTAGGGTTAAATTACAGTACGAGGCAAACAATCTATCACAACAGTATTTGAAAATGCTTGTAAATTGTTTAAGTTTAAGCATGGCTTATATAATTGTTCTTTGAGTTTTTCTGTGTTTAGAAAATGAACTTATCTCGTAAAATGACTCATTTGTTATGCACCCTCGTGTGGCTATCCTACCAGACAGCTCAAAAAATTAAAATTCTAAGCTATGGCCTGATTTCGCTGAAGCTGGTACTGCCTGTTGTTCAAGAGATTATTTATATGTATCATCGTTTTAATACAAAAAAAGATCCGATAAAACTGCTCTATTATTTACAGAGTTTCAACAATCTAATTTAGGAGAAGAGTTTTTACCCACAAATTTAAGAACAAACAGGTAAAAGATAAAACGACGACGAAATATCTATTTTGACAAATGCCACATCAATAATATTCCAATGATATACGAAATTCGATATATGAAAAATGATATGTTAAGAGATGTACTGTTTCTAAATTAACGGCAGAGTTCTATACCCAAATGGTCGCCAATGTCACAAATTCGATAGATGATTATTTAAGTTATGATACAGGAGGTTTTTAAATTGTCGTTAGTGTTCTATACCCACGTGTGTTCAAACTACGACCAGGGTTCTGATATTTCATTGACAACAAGTTAATTAGATTTTCTCCCTCAAAACAAAATAACATTGTTTAAGATAAAGTTAGTCTGGGTGCAATATACAATTCGACTCTCCTAAGGGCCATCAATATTCATTGTCGTAACACTACGCAAATTGGGTATTGTGTAATGTTGAGGTTTTGTGTCCCAATTCAAACGAACACAAAAACGCCATGTACAAATATTAGAATTAGCATGTCGCGCCATCCGCGTCATAAGCCATTAAAGTGTCGTGACTTTTACTCATTTTATTAACATGGAAATCTATAGCCAACCCAGTTAACTATTTGACACTTGGGATTTGGATAAGGTAACAAAATTTGTGAGCAAAAGTAATTTTAGGATTTCTGGCGCCAGAATTTTCACGCCAAAGTTGTTAATTATTTTTATTTAGGGTTAAATGATTTATTTATCCAATTAATGATAAAGGGATCATAGAAATTAATAAAATATGTGGATTTATGTGGCGTGTAATATTTACACGAATGTGTCGCAAGACTTTGTCTACAGAGAGGATACCCTCGGGGTCATCAGCAATGATTGTTCAAGTTGATCAATTAAAACAATACAAGAACAATTTGCTGTGTATACTCTTAAAATAAGCACACACCTAAACGCGCAAGGCGCTAATTTGAGTTATAGTGTTGACGAACTGCTCAACCAATGGAGTTATCGGAGTAGATTTACAGGGAAAAGAAACATGCACAGTGCCAGCAGATGCTTCAAATTAGCAATGAAAGTCAAAATCATTTGACAATATTGTACCCCGAGACTAATCTTATCTGCTTCCAAATTGGTCATATTGACATATTGAACTAACAAACCGTCGTAGCTTTCAATCAAACTGCATGCTACACCCTCAGATCTGCGAATTAACAAGGACGCACATTGATTAAGTTTACCACAACGGCTACGGAACTAAGCTATATTTGTTCAGAGAACGCTATCAGTTCTAGACTGGAAAGTCTTAGCTACCAATTAAGATTTTATCTTTCCAGACAATGAAAGGAAATTAAAGTAAACCGATACATGCAGCCATATGTTAATGAGTTTGTACCTTCAAGGTTATTCATGTGCACTGCAATATAAATTAGGTTCGCGGTGGTATGTTTATGCTATCGAGTTCCACTAGTTAATAAATGTTTAAAAGATCCGTCCCGGATTACACACAGTATCCTCAATAAAAGTACATGTATTCACATTGGCAGGTAAATAAAAAGAATCAAATGAATTTGTATGATGAAAGTATCAGCATAAAATAATAAGCCGCTTAACCGGGATATACATAACTCAAATATATAGTTTGTTTATGTATGACAAATGCAATGTAAATATCCATCTAATTGAGGCAACGCATTGGTTCCGACCCTTTCCTTTAAGAGGAACAAAGTATCTGTGGAAGAAACGATAACATTGCCTTGTAAAGATTTTCTCAATATACACATCTGTGTGGTAAGACGTAACAAGTTTGCATTGAGAAACCCTTGTCATTGTCTTTGGGGTTTCACCTACGGCTTCCAGATTTTAAACATGACCATTTTAATTAAGGACAGATGAATCTGATACATATGGCTGATATGGTTTCTGAAAAGACAAATGAGTAAACCCCACTCTGGAAAGGAAATGGCAACCCGATATTATGCCGGATTGTTTTTGAGTTCTTGTTTATATGAATAAACGGACGTCGAGTCTAAAGTATCACAGGTCAATCAATTCAAGATAAACTAATAAATGGAAGCCAAGAAAGGATAAGTATAGATCAGCCCTCTTATCTACATGCTTGGGGAAGTTCAATGAAATCTTGATTTGTTGATACTTATGTGGAGGTCAAGGGAAACGGAAATCATCAACACTTAAGTCCATCGCACCTTGTGGTCAAGCTTGACACTTCCACGAACTATTAATCTTACGATATATGGCTTTCTAATGTAAAATATAAATTGGTCTTTGACTTGGGGGACGAAAAGTAATTATGAAGAACAGTTTTAGTTCCGCATCACGGTTTTAGAGAATGTAACAAGTACGTACACCCACCCATACTAATCATTTTAAGGCTTTCATGTTTGGTTGACAGACAGTAATAGAGAATAAAATAAGATAACTGTTGTGGCATACAGTAGAGAATTGCAGTCGTGAAGTGGCATTCTTAATCAAAGCTGTTATCCAAACGTCCAGGATAGATGTATGAAACGTGATACCAAATGTTCACATATACATGTAGTGTCCATACCATGCCCTGTGCATAACCACAAACAATTGGGTCTAGACTGCACATCAAAAATATTCAAAATATTGGAATATATTTCAAAAATTGACCTTCTGTTACCCTTTTCGATAGAGTGGTCTGTTTTTTACACTTTGTATGTCTCTAAATGCCAATATTTCTTTATTTCTTGGAAATTCTAATATAAAAGGCATTTATTTCTAAAAACCTTGGCCAGTATACAGGAAGACCAGATTTTAATTTCTCAAGAAAGGGAAATGCAACATTTTCAGGTTTTAAAAATTAAAATTGTGTTAAGTCTTAATTTTTAAATTTCTGACTAACACAAGGACCATTTATCAATATCTGACAAACACATGAATCCTTTCCAGGTTGTTCAACAATGGAAATAAAAACCTTTTGATCCATTTTACAACAGATGAATAATTAAAATTTTGACAGCAATATTGGGGGTAATCTGATGAATGTGAGACACCCTATCATAATTTTATGATACTTTCTTCCCGTCTAACCCTTATGATGTAGAAAAAGTAAAAAATATACGTTAAAATATTTTCCACTAATTTTGAAAGGTATATAAACACTGAAAATCACAAAATTTAGACTAAAATCAAAAATTCCCCTCACAAATTTGTCAAATATTTTTGAAATTTAACCATTTCACTTTTTTATGATCAAAATGTCATATATCACTTTGGAGGTAAGATCATCAAATTTAGCCTCTCACCCACACCAAGTTGTTTACATACAGTAGACAGGCCATTATTAATTCTGGCCTTCTTGCCCACCCCCAACTTTTCCCCAAATTTTCACTGGGCTGAATGCTTTTCACTAAAGACAGGGTAACAAAGGGTCATGTCTGTGCACTAAAATTTGTATAAGGTTGATAAACACAATTTTGAGATACACAAAACTTGAAGACGCATACTAAAACATATCACCGTAACCAACCCTGTTATCCTTCCGCCTCTAAACGATGAATATTTACCAAAACCTGACAGAGAAAACATTAATTCAAACCCCTTTCGTCCATTCTAGACCACAAAAAATCAACAAAAATGGGCATGCCAAAGGAGTGAAAGGAGACAGAGAGAGAATTGCTACAAAAAGACGAAGTATCGAGATGGTGAAATTTAATGGTGGTCTGCATCCTGATGTATATAGTTCGCAAGATGAAATTCACTTTAGCAAGATTGTAATACTCAGAAGTACTTAAGCCGCACGAGTAGGTATCGATCTTGTTAAATAATGACATCGACTCTATAATATTATTGCATGGGCGAGTGGAGTACATTTTTATTTATTTTTCCAAGAGGCATATCAAACCTGACAATAGAGGTGATAATATAAAGTTACGTGATAATAAGATGAGAAAGTTTTGATGAGGATAACCCATAAAAACTCTTTAAATTAAAACTGATGATACAAATCAGGTTTGTGTGTTGGTGGGGGGGGGCGATATAAACACGCGAGGCACATGCGCTATAACTTTAATTTAAATAAAGTTTGTACACAGGTTTTGTTCTTAAGCATAAGTTAAGCTGTTAAAAATCCACTGACTTTATCAGAGGTGCAGCTATCAATCGAACTTTACCCAATTTGACGCTAAGCTATTTCAGTATGAGCATGTCTCTTTAACCTTTCAAACAGCAATTTGTCACAAATAAAAAGTCTTGATTTTATTTTCAATTGCTTCAACTTCCAGATAAACTGTTCCCAAAGGAACTGGTGGGACTATACCAATTATAATTTTTCAATTCTAAACGTCAATATGGTAGTTACGTGTGTAATCCAAGGGGAATTTTAGAAGAACAATGTTTATGACATCAGTTTGTTTTGTTATGTTCAATTTAACACGAAAACACGTCAGCGGTGGTTATTTACACTACTTTCACTCTCATTAAACATTGAATTTACAATTCATTTGAATCAGTTTAGTTCATAATATGATGGTAATCAGTAGAAAAAAAATAAAGATGAAACAATTAGTCAATGCGTTGTCAAAATTTCAGAGAAACGTTCAACTTTAATCTGTCAGCTCACGCCTACTTAATAAAATTCCACCAGTCAACATAACGGGCGATAGAAGAGATCCAATATGCAATAGAACTTATAATACGTACATTTTTATTTCTTGATTTCATTATAAATATGAGAAAAGTACTTGCAACGCCTAATGCTTAAAAACCAGTAACCATCTTAAATCAGTATGACTGTCTATGAAATCAAATAAATATTCATCAATCATTCAGGGTTTTCTCTTGTGATAAATAATCATACCATCTAAGACATTCCTGGGGAAATATAGTTCAGCTCTTGTACGTGTGCAGTGGTGCAAATTACACACCTCATAACCAATGTGTGAAGTTGGCATCAGCCCTGAGGGAAGCTCAACCAATTGATCATCAAAGTTCAATTTGTATGTGTTATGTAGAAGGCCAGTCTTGGAAACAGAGAATGAGAGAGGGGGTTTAACAACCAATCGACACTAACTAGGTCATTTCAGGACTAACATATGGTTCAATATTATTTCAATAATTCGCTTGCGCGTAGGTGTCTTTAGCAGAAGAAGGAAACAGGAGGACCCGGAGAAAATCCACGAGGTTAGACAGGCGACCCTACCCATTGTCGCGTACAACCGGGGAATCGAAACCACGCCAATTGACTCAATGACAGACCTTGTGATATAGCACGCACGCGCTAGCCATGCGGCCATCCAACCCCCGAATATTATCTCCTGATACTGATTGTGGGAAACAAAGTGCAGTTTTGATATCCACACCCGTTACAGTACATGATTATTGTTCTGTCATCGAAACCTTTCCCTTGATAATCAATGACACCAGGTGACATCTCTGTTGGCCATATTATACATGTTAAAATTGTAGAGCAGTTACAAATTACCTTTTAAATATTGAAATATTTAGTGAAAATAGGGTTATAAATTCATAATTTACTTATCTATGTTAACACCAGACATACATCACATAATAATTTTCAGAACAAGCATCATTTAATCCTGTGATCTATAATAACTACAAGTATTACCGATGGGTGATGGGTTTTAATCTAATTAACCGTTTTACAACCTCAAACGAATTTTGAACACTGTCAAATTCCTTTGACATTTAATTAATAACATTCTTATCTCAAGGCGATTAGTTGTAATTTTGTGTTATTGGTGAATTTTGTCTCGTGTTGGCTTAATCAATGACAGTGCTTTTCTTGTAAAAGGTCCAATATGCCAAAGATCGGTGCCGAGTCGCCCAACAATTTTAACAAAGAAAGGCATTTTTCTATGGAAGAGTATCACTACCAACATTAAATACTCTGCTCAAATGTGTTTTCAAGTCGTTATATGTTAAAATGTACAAACTTCTAATAAGGATAATGTAAATGTCCTGGCGATTTTCGTGCATATGATCCCTGATTGTGCGAAAAATCACGTTTTTGTCGGTTTCTGGACCCTCAAGAAGTTTCAATTGTTATCTGATTTAACAAAGTTAAAAAAAAGGTACGCAGTTAAGTCCGATAAAATGACCGCTTCATGTACGCAAACAAAAAGGTGTGTACAATTTTGAGGAAACTTAAAATATACGTCTGCCAAAGATCTCGGTCCATTTTTATATTTGCCGGTAATGGAACCTAGCTTATTATTATGGATCCTGGGTGTACGAACAATCGCTTTGTTAACTTCTTATCTGGCCATCTCTTGCAAAATGTGGGCGTACCTTGCATGGCAACCGCTTCTTGATTATATAAACAGAATCCTATTTTATTATCCAAAGCGCTAACTTACAGTCGCATTCCTTTTAGATTTATAAATTGACAGTTGGGATGTATTTCTAGAAGCATACCTAGACAAGGAAGCCGTTGGTCATCTTGATCATACATCATCGTTAAATATTATATATATTGCTAAGCAGAATTTACGATCTCTAATACCAAACTTCATTATACTTAACGAAAATCATATAAAAATACCCATGAAAAGGTCCCAGTGGTCGCAGAAATGTATTTATTAATTTATATACACTAGAAACAGAAATGACAATTGGCTGATTTTTCAACGGCCACCAAGTGTTATGCCAATGACAGACCCTTTAACTACAGAAATATATTTAGATATATTACTTATTTATTTATTGATACATATTAGAAACATAAATGACAATTTGCTAATTTTTCTAAACATAACCAAGTTATCAAGACTGATAATGCGTGTACTTTTAATCTTTCAAAGTTATGAAACAGAATATACGATCCCGCGAGGAGAAATAACTCCTAATGGACTTCATTGTAAATAATAAATACCATTTATGAAATAACAGTTATATTTATATATCTATTTACATATTTATTGATATCTGCTGGTAACACAACTTATAATATACAATGTACTGATTTTTTAAGGATAGGTATATAAGCCCTTGATGTTTTAAAGGATGTATAATTCTATATTTTTATACCTTTAGATAGGATAAAAATTGGCTGAAAAGCAAATAATATGAATGTATATATTATTGTGTAAAGACTGACTTTCATTCAATTTTTAAATTGTTTATTGTAATTTCTAATTAGTTATGTTCGGTTAAGTAGGTGAACAATCCAAAGTGAATGACATTTGTTTGCGCATGGTTAGTCCCGTCCAAAACATTTTTCTTTTTTTCATTTAAGGAATCAGCAATTTTTAATTACTCGCGGTGACTCGTGTGGAGTTTTGCTCTGTTTATTACACATCAATTCGAAGACAATAGAGACTCCGAAATCGGGAACGGATATCAAAATGGATATATGGCGCCCATATTTTCCCGCTGTGGTAAAAACGCCAAATAATGATTGTAATGGGCCTATACTATACTGAATTATAATTCATGTTTTTAATGTCAAATATTATGGATAATATTGAGTTAAGAGTTCTACGTCCATTAAAGTGTCAGTACTCCTTTCAACACTGTAATTAACATGTTAATGTAAAATCCGGGCTTATTTAAACGGAACTAAGATTTCATTTATAGTCTAACATGATAAACCGGAAACCCTGGAGTCACAAAATATATATAATTATTCTTGTACTTTTCCGGTATTAAAGCTGACACAATCTATTAAAACATAAACATTGCTATTATCAAGACAATCTGACTCTAAAACTAATCCACGTACGTGTATTACTGTAACAACTTAGAACGTGTTAAATGTGTTGCGTTTGAATAGTTCTGGGTTATAATGATTATCCTTTTTTTGGACACAATGCTGGCATTGATATAATACAAAGGCGTTAATTATTAGTGAATGGTTTTGTTATTTTATACATGTAATGTGTTCGTATGTTGTCTGATATCGGCTGATCCATCAACAGCCCACACTTAATCTGAACACACATTTTTCATCCGACCAGCCTCGATCGCCATAGCCCAAATTACCCCCCCCCTTTCCGTGACGGGTGGCAATGGAAAGGCTCATGATAAGACCGATTTTACTTGAAATTCTATTTCTCAAGACTAGCCTAGCGTTCATTTGTCTGTCAAATGAAAATAAAAATTGTCTCGATGTCCTGTAAAGTTTACCTTAACCATTTCACCTCGAGAGAAAACGTTTTATTATCTGGTAGTCACACGTGAAAAGATAGAATTTGATTAGTAATGCTTTTTCTTAATCCCAGACAGCACGGAGGTATCATTGAAATACCAACCATTGAATGGAACCAAACAATATCTGACAACATTCTTTCACATTCTGCCTTACTGACGTAGGAGAAACTAGACTGACGCGCTAATTCACCAAAATGTGGAGCAAATCCGATTTACATCTCAAATCATGAGACTCATCGTTTGTAAATTAAATTGGAACGTCCAAGACAGCCTTCACAGATTTACATCAACGACGTGACCGGAGTTATAAAAAAAAAACGGCTATGGTTTGATGGTAAAGTTATTCGTCAAAACAAATAATAATCTAATAACTATTCCTCGTCAAGTCCAGATAAGAAACTAAAAGTGACATCGGAGAATATTAACACTTATTTTTATGAACGGACACTTTTGTACTTTTATTGTAGACAGCATACACTTGGCCTAAATAATTCAGCATCAGACTGTCTCCAACTGGTTTACCAATAAGAGTGTTTCAAAAATTTTAAATCTACACCAGAAACCATATTTGTCAAAACATGCTTTTTTTTAACCACTTCCATATATTCATTATCAGCATCAGACTGTCCCCAACTAGTTTACCAGAAGGCAATATCTATGGGCAAAAAATGTGTGTTTTTTTTTTATCCATTTCCATATATACTTATTCGTTTCAGTTCATTACGAAATAGATACCTGACCGGAAATCACTTCCTTGCATAAAAGATCAAAAGTTGGCATTATGCCATTATCTATTTAAAACTTTAAACCGAGATACCGTGTACACATTGACGTACACGTTAAAGAAACCTGAATTCGATATAAAGCTGCATTTCCTTTAGTACGGATCCAGTCCAGGAGCAGACATGACACACGGCGGGTTGTGTATCCTTATATGCGGGTTTTTAAGCGGAAGAATCTCTGTCCAAAATAGCACGTGTTTAAGAAAGGGTGAAAATTGGAATTTCACTATATATTTTTAGCTTTTTGCCATGCGGGCTATCCAAACTGCGTTTCCTTATGTGCGTTATGTGTGTTTACGGACACGGTTCCGCACGCGTTTCCGTACCGAACGCAACATGGTCCGTTTTGAAAAACCGTATCGGACGCCGCATAGGGAACCGTATCCGCACCCGGACATAAGGAAACACTCTTACTAAAATTCTATGAAAGTGTTTTTCTCCGTATCCGCGACCGGATCCGTACTAAAGGAAATGCAGCTAGAATAGACCATAGTGTCACTGTCCGCACAATTTTCCTCATAGGACACTGCAGTGAAGTAGGACGTTAAACTCCAGAGTCAATAAACCTATTTTGAAACATTTACTATTTGCCTCGTGAATTTGCAGAGTATAATATTACCATGGTGGGAGATGATTAAATATTGTCTGAAGATGTGAAATGTTATTCGCTTTGTTCCGTAAGGCTGGAGATTTCTTTAACTCCCAGATCATATAGACTATAAGAATTTGATCATGCAAATAAATTATAACAATAATTTAAATAATACCTCCGAAAATTCGGAATGGCTGATTCGTTTATTAACCACGCAACCAAGAAAACTTTTATTATATAAACCACTAAACACGTCAAACTGATTGATAGCCATGAATAACGTTGGGTTGAACGCCCTGGAGTGTAGTACAGGCATACGTCAGAAAGTTTTGAACGGACCACCGCGTTTCGTTTACGTGCACGGTAACAAGTACACGGATTGTCCTCTCCGAACTACTATATACCTGTTACTTGTCAGGTTTTCCATACGGCATCAATGATACTCGGAACCAAGACTGTACAATCTATAGGACCTACTTCGACCATTATCAGGAACAACCAAAACCTCCTTGTTCGCGACCTTATCGGTCCACCGCACTCGCACTGACTATGTATATTTTTTGCAGACGAGATGTAATGACTATGTTATGGGGAAATCCAAAGCACAGGAATAATTGAACTAAATTAAACAATGCAATAAAAACAAACAAAGCAGCTTCCTGGGAACTAGAATGTTAATATACGTGGCCTCTTACACGAAATATGTCGCTACAGTTGATACATTCAGTATTATATCAATGCCACCAGCTTCTTTACTCCTGACACATTATTGAACAGGCTTTTCAAAGGATTTCAAATGAAAAAATACCAGCTTCTCATCACATGCCGAAATGTTAGTTCATTTCAATCCACCTTAACCATATTTATGAACGAAAGTGTTTTCACGCATAATGTTTTCAATGTAAAATGAAAATATAAATCAAACGCATCATCACACCGTGCTCTGGCATTACATTTTTTAATTGACAAACATTTGAGTGTTTCTACTTGAAGAAATTCGCGCGAGGTTGATTGAGGTATCTAGTAAAACTTGTAACTTATTTTTAACCACAATGTCCATTTCCGCCTGTTTGTGCAAAACGGCCCCATTACATTTCGCCGGCGAAAACGAGCCAAAAAGTATGTCATTTTCTGAAGTATGAATGCATACGTTTTGTGTGTAACTAACGGGCGTGTAAGTCATATAGCTCACTTCAGAGGGGTTTCTCCTACTTTCCATTGGATGAATTTAGTGATTCAGCTAAACATAATTATATATAGTTAAAGCAATTAGTAAGTCCACAACAAATAAAGCAACCAATAATTCCATTATTGGTAGACGACTGAACGCTTCATTTAAACATATTATTTTATTACTTCAAAGTAAACGGATCGGACAAAGGTTATTAAGACTTACAAGAGTCCTCTCCAATACAATATAATTGTTGTAGGTGGTCAGTGAAGCAAAGTCAATACATATACATATCAAATACTAATAAACAATAAATTAACAAAACATACATATTTACACAAGTTCAGTTATTTAAAATATGGACAGGGAGAACACCTCGGTATAACATACCTTACAACAACGAAATATACGAAAGCGTGTAATTTTATTTGGCGAGGTTCAGATATTTGGCGGGCGGTAGCGTGTTTTCCATTCTAGAAACTACATCATGATTTAAAAAGCTCTGTGTTTTGTATGTATTTCTGTACTTGCTGAATTGTCGTTAATTCCGGGTCACCCGAAAGCAATGTCGTCAGATTTAGGTTATGGTAGTTTTTTAATTGATCAAATAATATACTCCTTTGCTCATCATACAAAGGACAATTTTGGAAGTAATGTTGCGTGTCTTCCGTTTCATGGCCACAGCGACATTTTTGATCATTTACAAGGTTAGATTCATAAAGATGTGATTTTAATGGGCTACAGCCATGACGAAGTCTTGTATGCAAGATATTAAATTTCCTTTTACGGGTTAGTAAATAATTAGGTGGAGGTTTCGGTTGATGAAATTGAGTTATTTTTGATCTGAATACTGCTCTTTTAGCGGCAGATTTTGTTGGCGAGTCAAGCGAATTCCAGGCGCGAATTGTGCTAAGGAAAAACGAATTTTCAAACCGTGACGGTCCCAACACCGATCCCTGTGGCACACCATAATTCAGGTTAATCTGATTGGAGTAAACATTTTTTACTAATACTTTTTGTTTCCTTCCTTTTATGTAGCTTTTTATCCAAGTCAAACAGGCTTCGCCGATTCCACATTTGCTAAGTTTATATGGTAGACCAGTGTGATATACACTATCAAAAGCTTTTGATATATCGAAAAAAACATAGCAAAATATTTTATGACTGAACGCTTGTGAAGGTTGCAATGTGTGTAGAACAACTTACAACTATATTTTTCTCAATGGTTTGGATTATATACTCCGAAGATGGGTCTATGACAACTGCTTTTTAAAATCATATACTCAAAGCCATTAAAAACGCAATGCCAAATTCAAACATTATTTACTGCAACAACGTTTAACAAATGTAATTGACAAAATCGAGATAACAAAGCTGGGGTCAGCTGAAGTCAATATCGGGTATGTCCACCCCGGCAAGTACTGGCACATATGTCTCACACATATGAGTTCTAACCCGTCGTCCAAGTTCATCACAAAGATGTTTGATCGGGTTTGACATAGCGGGCCAATCCATAACACGGACATGGTAATTGTTCAGAAGGTCTCTTGCCAACCTGGCAGTGTGGTGTCAGACGCTGTCATGCTGGAATGTTGAAATTTTGATCATCATTTAAAGGGCTGGGGTACAGGGAATGCACGTGCAAAACGGGTGACATGGGGCTGTTTAAAATCGTGAAAAAAGACAAGCGTTGCGTTTGCAGGAACAAAGTTCGTTTACTAGAAATACTTCACGAATTAGGCATTGCGTTTGTAATGGCTTTGAGTGTAGTTTATAACTGTTGAATTTATTGCCAGGGATTTCATTTGTTCTTTTTAGTATAGTTTATTAAATGATCAATGAGGCAACAGTTATAAATTTTACTTAAAAATGTATTTATTATGTAATCTTTACAAAATCATAACTGTTTATCTCATCGCAAATGGTTTTACGGGTCCCTTTTTAGTAGTTTATTACGTGATGAATGAGCACAATACACGTACTCATTGTCAAAACATAACTAAACATTGACTATTTCCGTGGTATTGAACATAATATTCACCTGTGAGAGAGGGAGATGGGGTGTAACCTCCACTCGACACAAACTAGGTCATTTCGGGACTAACATAGGGTTTACTTGTACTTCAATTATTCGCTTGCGCGTAGGGCTCTTTAGCAGATGGGGGAAAACGGAGGACCGGAAAAAAACCCCGCGATTTGGACATGCGAACCTACTCCTGGTCACGTACAACCGGGAATTCTTTTAAAGATAATTAGCCAGTCACTTAGTAAGTGCTATTATAGATAATGTGTTAAGTAAACTGAACCTGCGTGATAATAATAAAGAATATTTAAAGATACATTATGGGAGATTTTGACAAGGAGTTAGCCATTCTTGCTATAAAAGTTCAAAAATAGATGTTGAAACAAGAATATATTGAAAATTTCAGTCAAATAATTTTATCCTGAACAAAGTTGTTACCACTATAATTTTTTACTAGAAATGGTAGTTAAAATCATCGACACCCTTTTCCCACTATGGCCGATTGTTGATTGACAGGCGTTAACTCCACCTACATAGTCTCGATCATCAAGTAATGTTTAAACGGTATCTAGTGAAGCTTGTGTATAGCCTCGGTCATCACTGTCTTTTATGAATAATTTCCGGAAGTATGATGACGTCAACGTCACGGAGAAACCCCACCCACGACGCCATAGTGATTAAATCAGTCGACGAAATCCTGTTTTAATCCGAGCCCAATCCAAGCCATCCGTGGGTCTACAGTGTTCATTTTGGGCTTGTTGTTTAAATAAAGATCTAATTTATAATTTCTATGACATCTGAGGCTCAAAGGAAGACCGACAAAAGTCAGTTTTTGCTCTCCCATAATGTATGTTTAATTATCAAGTATTGGTTAATTTAACAACAAAGATATAAATACAGTTTGTCCTTTGGGGCAATTCCCCTGCCGACAATTCTCCCACTCCCTGTAAAGATTTTATGTAAATATAAGATCGAACATCAATATTATTTTATACACCCGCATTTGGTTTATACCACTTGTCATGTAGTTAAAAATAACCTATAATTTATGATTGACAACTGTGTATGGATTCAATAAGATAAACTGGCCGATTGCCATATCGGTGCTTTTTTAAAACACAAGGAGATTGACATATATAAATATATAGAAAACAGAACATGTCCATAATGTCAGAATAACCGGTGATTGAAGCCATAATATTTATTTGCTATGTTCACATAGCTAACATTTAATCTGAGAACATAACTCAGTTGGATCATACTTTTACGAGTTCGATTCCGACTCAACTCCGCTTAGATTTAGGATCAGATTCCAACCCTTGTTTTAAGTTTCAATTCATGTTACAACAGCGGTTAACTTTGAGCGAGCTATAATGAGTGTTTCTATGGACCTGTGGCCCAATCTGTCCCATGTTAAGCCCACAACATACTTAGTGGTTCCTTCCAAACATTTGCTTTGTCAAACTGAAAAAAAATGACGATTCCTCTGAATTTAGATATTGCATTTATATGACCCAAAGATATAAACCGTCTAGCATGCAGTTTTGTTTGTTAACAAAAACCCAACAAACAAATCGTATTTAGTACGAAATCTTCCACGTGAAAATACCAGTGAAAACATATTTCTTATTCCGGGTCGATTTTATAAGAACACCACCATCAACTCATCCGTGACGTGAGATATAGCCATTTCCAATGTATAACAATTAGTGCGATTGATATTGATATTCCAAGCAGAATGTGGCATGTTCCTAGATGAGTAGTATTACCCTAGGGATCACGGTGACTAAGTGAGTAAGACACTGGCTCGCTAGTCTGGAGGTCGGGTGCTCGAGTCCTGCATTGACCGAGATAGTTGATCCAGATTTTCAGCGTCGTCAGGGATGCAGAACGGAGGGCCTGACAAGAAGAGCTGTCTTGTCGTTCGGATGGCTTACATGTAAAAGATCCCTTAACAGTTGGCAAAATTTCCCTCATAGCACACTGTATGGTGTATGACCGTCTTCAGTAACCCAGTTCGAAGCAGAACAGTAGAATGTTAAACCCTATTTCAGGTCAGGATTCGTTCTAAATAGTTATTCACACGAAAGATATAACCAATCATTAATGTAGGTGATTTGGATATTGATTCATCGTCGTATTCCGTATTGTTGTTGCACGTGTTATCGTGTTAAAAACTTTATACTAATTATGTTGTATTCTTTAACATTTCCTTTCAATATGCCATGTTACTAAAGAGTTTTCCTGTTGTGGCTGGAATGATAAAGTTAGATTTTCGAAAGATTGTGATTTATGACAGACGCTTGGTCAATATCAGGATGTGTTGCTTGGGTATGAAGCTTTTCAGAGTAGTGTGTGAACTGTGTTGAGTAAATACGTTGCCAACAAAGGCATGCAACATTCCTGACTAAAAGCTGTTATATTTCAAAACTATTACAATAGCCAGAGGTTAGCCACGGATTTTCTAATTATTAATATGTCCAAGTAGAATTAAGAGTAAAATATACTATTCAAAAAAAGTAGGGGATATTTGATTTTGGGGGCATAATACTAAAATATGCAAATGACTACGAAAAAAGTCACTATAGAACCTAACAGAAGAAACCTTTCCAGTTACATGTGACGCCCAAACGCACCAATAGCTACCACATATGCAGGTGATGCTTGGGATCATCATGGGGGTCCAACCCAAGATTTGCACGACTCTGACTTTGAATGTTACAGTCATTGTGGCATTGAATTCCAGGGTGGAAACATCAGTTTAATTGTTTTAGTGACCAGAAAACAAATTTTGATAAGCGTCGGCTTACCCAAAATGAAAGGTTACGTGCCCTTGGCATGCTACAGATCGGCACAACATCGGACGATGGATGTTTCTCAGTCTGTCATAAGCAGGCTATGGTCCAGATACCGTGATACACAATCTGTACAGGACAGACCACGCTCAGGTCGACAACTCAAGCCCAGGATCGATTTATCCGTACCTTGGCCTTGAGAAATCGTGTCATCACAGCAAATCAGATCAGCGCTCGTCTTCAAACAGACACTGGTGTGAGAGTGAGTGGCCAGACGATTCGGAATCGACTGCATAGGGGTCACCTTCGCGCCCGACGTCCTCGCGTGATCCCTTGTTTGAGAGATCAAGACGTCGTTGGTGGAGGGATCGTCAACACTGGGATAATCGGCGCTGGAGCAATGTGATGTTTTCAGATGAGTCAAGGTTCACTGTTGATTTTTTGGACAGACGTAGGAGGGTGTGGCGTCGTCGAAACGAGCGCTTCCAAGACGTTAACGTCATCAGACATGATCGATATGGGGGTGGTTCTGTTATGGTGTGGGGAGGCATCACTGTTGCTGGAAGAACGGCTTTACATGTTGTTGCAGGGCGTGTTACAGGCCAGTACTACCGGGACAACATCTTGGCAGTCCATGTTGTGCCGTTCGCACGACGTCATGGCCGCCGTTTCATCTTCCAGGATGACAACGCAAGATGTCACAGGTCCAGGATCGTTACAGGTTACCTCCAACAACAGAACATCACCACATTACCTTGGCCAGCACTGAGTCCCGACCTCTCCCCCATCGAGCATGTCTGGGACATGCTTGGACAGAGGTTACGTCAACGTCAACAACGTCCTGCCAATGTCCAAGAACTTGCTGCTGCGTTGCAACAGGAATGGGACAATCTGGACCAAAATGACCTTAGACGTCTGATTAGGAGTATGCCACGTCGGATCAATGCTTGTTTGGCAAACAGAGGAGGATTTACCCGTTACTGACTTTGTTGTGATGCTGTGGTAACTTTGCTGTTTGACCCCGGGTATCATTTTACCCTTATAATGGTCAGTCTGTGCCTTACTTAGTCTAACGATCATTTGGAATAAATCGATGAATGTGAACTTCATTTCATTTTGTCATTTGTTTCTTCGTCAGTTTCATTAGGTGACTTTAATAACACTTAAAAATCAAATATCCCCTACTTTTTTTGAATAGTATATATGAAAGACTTTTGAAGGTATGGGGTTAGCGACGGATTTTATAATTATTAATATGTCCAAGTAGAATTAAGACCTTTGAAGTTATGGACCTGATTTGATTGTTTCGACTGGCCATATAGTGGTATATCCTTTTGAAATTTGAAGAAGTGCACTTATTATTCACAGAGTTAAAGGAGTTAATTCGCTTATACTTGGGACCCCGACATTGACACAAATGGGTCACAACGCATAAAATACTTTAATATGAATGTGTAACTGTAAATTGATTTATATTTATTCGTTTCCGTTTTAACTCTAATTTCAAATCAGTTATGTTCAGCGAAATAAGCCCAAATTTGCAATCGAATACCAATTTCTAGCGACTGGTTATTTCAGTCTACAGTCTTCAGCCTGGTTATTGCGCATGCTCTCCAGATAAGAATATGTCTAGCCTCGTTCTTCGAGCCACTTGTTACAAATGTGGCTGACACGCATTATAGTACACATTTCGTGTACCCATGGTGAAATGTTTATTTTGTCTTAAATATTGGATATCAAAAGCCCATCTTTTTCCGGTGAGATCACAGCATCAATGTTGATTTAAATTGACAAATAATGCGTGCCTTCAAGTTGAAGACTTTGGACGATATCGAGATATAGACTTAAGATTTATATCGCCGAAACCATGTAAACGCTGTACAGATATGATGACCTGGAATTTCTCTTGCCTGTTTGCACTGATCCCACGTTGTGATTTATTTTGTTAATATTTGTTGGCGAGTCACACGGAGAAACTCTCTGAAATTCAGCACCGAGTTGCTGCTGGTTCCAAATTTAACACTCTTGCCATGCTTTCAGGATAATTTTAGCGTTTCACGGACCGGAGATCGTTGAAGTTTTAACATGTATTATTAAACCATAACCAGCTGCTGCGACTTTGATTTAAAAAAAACTTGTTCAATGTCATTTTGAGCGGTTCACTTAGTTCAAACAATTTGTAACGATATAATATGTGCATTTTAACGACCACAAAAAGTTAAGCAGTCTGATGTCAACTCATTATGTTGGGTTTTTTGCCCCGGGGGTAATAAGCAATTGCTTGTTTAAGACTAGACCTATTTACTTCAGGCCAAAAAATTATATTTTCGATTCCTTTGGAGTTATAAATTTAATAAACAAAGTGATAAATAGGAGTAATGTGTTGTTATTTAAAAAGTACATGACGTCTATGGGCATAACAAAATACACATATATTCTGAAATAGGGGGAACGATATACTGGTGAAGAAGGTGATATATGTAGGGTAGGATTTCAAGAAGTCAGTTATCAGCGACAAATAAATTGTCTAATAGTCCAGACAAGTGATCTTGTAAAATAACTGATTTATGGGCTTGCTAACTACTTTATACACCAATAAAATGCCATAAAAAGTCTGGTACTGTGTTTGCAACGGAAGACTTGTAACGGATAAGTGTTCGATTTTTCCTGAAAGGTTATTTGTTTTTTGTTTCATAATGAGAATACAAGAGTGGTTGATAATAGGTTTTGTTAATCGAATTCTATTATGTTTTATGTTGTATGCTCTGCTATAGTATGGCAATCTTGCCGTTGATTAACGAAAGTGTATTGGTTGATACAATGCAGGCTTTTAATTTCCATAATTATACGTCAAGGTGGCACCCGGCAGTTATCTATTGCATTACAAACTCTACTTTGCGTACTTTAAAGGGACATTATTTAAGAATTAGATAAGGAGAGCTGGTCGTTCTCGTTATATTATTTCAAAAATAGATAATGCAAAATGAAGTTCGATAACGAACATTTTCTGCTTAGGGTAAGCATAGCGATAAGCAATTTGATTGGCAGAAAATTCGGAACACAATAACTCTGAGCTAAAATGTTCAAACTTGGTGTTGGCGTTCATTAAAGGAATACCTTGATGGAGTTCTATGATGAACATTTTCTGCTTACAGTAAGGAGAAATAAATCTCATTGGTTCATAGCACGGTAACTTTGGTTATAATGAAATGAGAGCGATGAAACTCAGAATATACATTCATTATATCACTACCTTGACTAAGTTTAATTGTGAAAATTTTCTGCTTAGGCTAAGGAGCGATAAACAATTTGATTGGTTAAGACTTTGGAATATAACTCTGGGGTAGAATGTTTAAACTTGATGTAGATGTCCATTCGGTGAATGTCTTGACTGAGTTCAATGATTAACATTTCAAGCTGAAGCTAAGCAGAGCTAATCAATTTCATTGGTCGATGCTTTGGGACAAGATAATCTTGATTCTATCTGATAAAGAGTGATGAAACTTAGTGTATATTTTGATTGTGCCATACTTTTGAAAAAATAAATGTGCGATTAATTAATGTGTCATCTATTTATTTTGGGATTTCGGCGGGGGACATTAGCCTCACTGTTGGCTTGTTACGTTTCAGATGTTTCGGTTTTTTTTAATTTTAACGCCTGTGAGCAGCAACGAGCAATTAGCTGTCAGCGACGAATACTCAACGAAATAATATAAACATAACATTTTGTATAACAATCGCTAGCAATTTAATAATGCAACGTTTCAACAACTCTTGCTGTCATCAAGCACAAGGTAAACAGTGAGTGAACTAATTAAAGTTCGTGTTTAAAGTTGAAAGAGATTGTTATCCATAATAGTTCTGTTTGTATTATTTCAATGTTTTCCAATACTTACAAACACAATAATATATGGTCTATGGTGAAAAATGCAGCTCGACAAATTGTCATTAGCAGACAAACCACACGATTGACAAACTATCGGGGTTTGATATCTATTTTCTAATGTGCGCTTTCATAGCAAGGTTTTTTGTAATCTTTTGGTGGAGACCAATGTGTTTAATTACGTATAATCCAAAGATTTTATGGGTAAACATTTAAATAACGATCACACTTCTGGCCTTAGCCATGTTATGAGGATTCCTCGCACGCAGAAGGATACCTCTGAGAGTTTTTCGCGGAAAATTGTGGCAGACCATAAATTGGGCTAGCGACGACAAGCAATTCGTATTAAAGATTGGCATGTAAGCTATTCGAGTATGGAATGGTATAGATGCTAAAACAGATACCCACTTCGCAAATGCAATGGGGATAAACGTCCAACTTTTATGCTACGACTGGCCTAATGAAGACGGGCATACGCCATACTGCGTGCTATGAAGGAATAAGCAGTGAATCAGTTTTTAATGTGTCATTTGGTAAAAAAAAATGATAAAATAATTTAAGAAAGAAATGAGTATTGATTATTAGACTTAAAATTAAAAGGTTATACATTATAAGGAGTTCCACAAAACGCACCGGGATTCTTAAAGTCAACGAGTTTGAGTTAATAAGTGCGGTTTAACCTACAGTAAATTGATTTGATGACTTATCGAACACTGCGCACTTTCCCCTTCATTTCAATAAATCTGAACATACTATCCAGTAACATACCCTTTCAGAATTTAGTGAAATATGTCAAGTGGTACTGGGGAACAAGTCGATAATGTAAAAGTAAACAAACGAAAGGTATCTTTATTATCCCCGTCAGTACAGAAAAGTAAAAAGTTGGACCCCATTTCATTGGAATTCATCTCGGGATAATAATGTTCTAATTTGATCAGTTATGTCTCTTAATGCATAGAGTAGAACGACAGAACAGAAATAGGATCTTTGCGAAATTTTCAATATTGTTAAAAACCTGGCTGATTTCAGCCAGTGAATAGTTGTTCTCTCTTTATCGACGACATAAAATAGCAAATGGCGATTACCGCCTGTCAGTAACAAAAGATCTGGACGCTGAATCTTTTCACTACACAAAAATCACAGTGCGTATGATAAAGTGAGAACTTTATAAAATAAAATAAAACGGAGCGAAGTATATAATATACGTCAAAGTATATTAAAATCCCTTCAAATTAAGCCCCTGTCTGTCCGTCCGCCCACAACTTGTTTGTGGGCACTCTACAGGTCACAATTTGTATTCGATTGTGACGAAACTCAAAATATAGGTTCCTTTCGATAGAGGCATGCATCAAACCATAACTTCAGGGATTCTGTCCCCTGATTGTACGAAAAGTCATGTTTTTAGCTATGATGGAGCTTGAAATACATGTACATGTTTAAAACCCAAAGATCTTGGTTTCTTGTGAATAATAGATGATAACTTCCTGAATATTATGGCGCTTTTGAGCTGGTGGTTCCTCTAGAAGACACAATTATTATCCGATTAAAAAAAACAAGTTCGAATATATCAGCGTTACACTGTATAGTGCCGTTCGAATCGGACCAAAACTGTCGGATAAAATGGCAAACCCTCGTACGCAAATAGAGTAAAAATATCGCATATCAAGGCTGTGGATCCTCTAGAGGTTATAATGGTTCCTGTCGATATTTGCGCATATCAGATAGTAACATCCTGATTTACGGCCTATTTACAAAATTCCTTTTTATTCATTTCGTGGAAAATGTGGGCGGATCTTGCCTGACAGCCGCTGTTATTTTTTTTAAATATTTAATAGTCTTCTTAGTTGTACTGCAGTGCTATCAAAACAGTGCATTATAATAATTGTAATTAAAACTGAAAACTATTTAATGTATTGTTAATACAAAGCAATCAAAACTAATATCCGTCGACACACATGGTTTTAAAATGATACAATACTCTTTTCAACATACAGATATATTTCTATAGCAACAGAAGAGAAAAATATAACACTCCGAATTCTTGAATCGGTTACTATTATTCGTACTGTCTTCGTGCAAAATTGGTATCAATCGCAGTATAGAAATAAGTTAGGCATTGTTCTATTCCTTTAAACAAGGCAATGGTCACGGGAAGAGCTACAAGAGGGCCTAAACCTGGCAATTGCTTTTAGTTATTGACAAGCATAAACAATAAAAATACCTATATGAAATAACAGTAATTACTTACAGTAGCTTTTAATAGGTTTCGTTGTCCATCGGATATCCACCATGTTACTCAGTGCTAATTATTGATTGGTTACTAACATTTAAGCGCATTAATTTGAGAGACGTACTTGATTATATGCTACAGGGGTTCATCCGTGGAAGAGAATTCATTTATTGATTGAAACACATAAAACGTCGCATATCAAATCAGTATTCGATCCTTCTTAAATACTCGAGACCAATAATGATATACCTATGATAGGATACAGGAGACGTATAACTCGACAATGCAGTAGTTTGAAGCTGTTTTCCAGTCCGTTGCCTTTAGACAGTCTGCGGGCATTCTTCGACTGGTGTTTCTAGTTGAAAAAAGTTGAATGTGTACATATATTAGGATATTACTTATATAAATGTTTATGTGAAGTGCCTCAAACTTCGCAGGAATAAATATGAACCGGTAAGTTTCAATTTCTAAGAAAAGTCTGGGCGAATTAAGGTAAATTGAAATGAATTGGAAACCATTAAGATCTAATTGATAAGGTCAACTTCAGCGACCTTGGAGAACATTGAGCTGACCTTAACAAATAGATTTAGGCGGGTCCGGATTGTGTCTGTCTGGTAGTCAAATAAAACGAAACAGATTGGTAAATCTGACCAAAAATGTATACAGTTTTGTAACAATAATACATGTTAGTTGAGTTTGAATGACTATCGCATATGCCACCGAGATTATTAAAAAAGGAACCTATGAAATCCCCAGTTGACACGAAATATTGGATTGATGAGAGAAAAACAAAAGAGATTTACAATTGTTCATTTACACTATGAACTGTGTTGTCATTGCGTCTCAGTGGTCTATTACATGTTGTCAGACAACGCAAATAAAACTGCAAACTTAAGAGTACTAAACTTACATAACTCGATTGTGACTGTGACCACTGGTGCTTTAATTTGAGCTATAACTCGACAATAATGTTTACAGGTTCTCAAGGCTCGTACTCGGCCGGTAAAAATCCACAAATGATTGAAGTTACACATTAAAAGGTAATACATAACAAATCCTTATTTTATTTTATTTCAGATATGACCTATGAAAACCACACAAAATGAGTACCATAAAATTTGGGATATAACTTTCAACATAAAGGTAAATATGTCTATTCTTTATTCGTGAAATGAACGTATAATGAAAAAGTTGAACACAAATTACATTTAGTTTTTCAGAAAAAAAAACGTTTGGAACAGAGTTCTCCTGTAATGAATGGCCATTAAAAAAAATCATATGTAACACAGTCGGTAGAAATATGTTTTAAATGAAAAGCCGAAAAATATAAACAACTGTGAGCTTTCTCTTTTACGAATATTTTTCCTTATCTTAAAAAGAACGATTGTTTCAAATAATTAATTTGTTTATCCCATTGGATGAACCTTCAATCATCATGTCGTGTGATTGTATTTATTTTCAAAACAAGTTTCCCGCTATGAAGATATTTTAGTAAAGTGTTTTTCATATCGATAGCTTGGTAATGGCTCGCACATTCCTTGTCAAAATGAACAATAATGTTGGCCAATATTGACGTTATCTCTTGTAACAATCCGGAAGGTGGCATGTTATATCGACCTCCCCAGGTGGTTATCTAATAGAGGAACAATATGGTAGGATATCAGACAGCCTTTCATGTTGTAATCTCTCAATAACTTGCTCCAAGGGCGATATAACGGATCATCATTAGAATACTGCCTAAACTGAAATCGCGGGAAACTAATCGAACACAGCAGTACAATCAAATTCTCTGGTACTACTTGCAGACATTGGTTAAGCCATGGGATATTATTGCGCTTAAGTTAGTTTGAATATGCCTAAATGGCTATCAGCCAAACGTGGAAACAATCGTGATTGGTTCTCTTATTATTTTATTTGTCGAAGTTTTTTGAAATTTTGAGTAAATATGAGTTAAAATGTAATTTTCCCTGATATATATCATTCGTTATAATGTATCACCGTGTCGTTGTTGTGTGGTAATAAAGGTATATTCGCAATATCACTGATTAAAGCATCGATAACATCCGTTTACATTAGTCACGTTGTCATCCGCCACCAACACATGTACTATTGGAAAAGGTCAAGTCAATGTGTTATATATCATTTCTTTTTTTATCTCCATATATTCTTTAATTTAAAAGTTCAGGTGATTACGATATTAACCTTTCTATATATTACATGTTAAGTTGTTCCTTCTCAACAGCAGCAAGAGCATTTCTTACCAATAAGTGACCAAAATAAAAATGATTTTTTAATAAAAGTGACAAACTTATAGATATACTATTCAAAAAAAGTAGGGGATATTTGATTTTTAAGTGTTATTAAAGTCACCTAATGAAACTGACGAAGAAACAAATGACAAAATGAAATGAAGTTCACATTCATCGATTTATTCCAAATGATCGTTGGACTAAGTAAGGCACAGACTGACCATTATAAGGGTAAAATGATACCCGGGGTCAAACAGCAAATTTACCACAGCATCACAACAAAGTCAGTAACGGGTAAATCCTCCTCTGTTTGCCAAACAAGCATTGATCCGACGTGGCATACTCCTAATGAGACGTCTAAGGTCATTTTGGTCCAGATTGTCCCATTCCTGTTGCAACGCAGCAGCAAGTTCTTGGACATTGGCAGGACGTTGTTGACGTTGACGTAACCTCTGTCCAAACATGTCCCAGACATGCTCGATGGGGGAGAGGTCGGGACTCAGTGCTGGCCAAGGTAATGTGGTGATGTTCTGTTGTTGGAGGTAACCTGTAACGATCCTGGCCCTGTGACATCTTGCGTTGTCATCCTGGAAGATGAAACGGCGGCCATGACGTCGTGCGAACGGCACAACATGGACTGCCAAGATGTTGTCCCGGTAGTACTGGCCTGTAACACGCCCTGCAACAACATGTAAAGCCGTTCTTCCAGCAACAGTGATGCCTCCCCACACCATAACAGAACCACCCCCAAATCGATCATGTCTGATGACGTTAACGTCTTGGAAGCGCTCGTTTCGACGACGCCACACCCTCCTACGTCTGTCCAAAAAATCAACAGTGAACCTTGACTCATCTGAAAACATCACATTGCTCCAGCGTCGATTATCCCAGTGTTGACGATCCCTACACCAACGACGTCTTGCCTGAATGTGATGATCTCTCAAACAAGGGATCACGCGAGGACGTCGGGCGCGAAGGTGACCCCTATGCAGTCGATTCCGAATCGTCTGGCCACTCACTCTCACACCAGTGTCTGTTTGAAGACGAGCGCTGATCTGATTTGCTGTGATGACACGATTTCTCAAGGCCAAGGTACGGATAAATCGATCCTGGGCTTGAGTTGTCGCCCTTGGTCGACCTGAGCGTGGTCTGTCCTGTACAGATTGTGTATCACGGTATCTGGACCATAGCCTGCTTATGACAGACTGAGAAACATTCATCGTCCGCGCTACAACCGCCTGTGTTGTGCCGATCTGTAGCATGCCAAGGGCACGTAACCTTTCATTTTGGGTAAGCCGACGCATATCAAAATTCGTTTTCTGGTCACTAAAACAATTAAACTGATGTTTCCACCCTGGAATTCAATGCCACAATGACTGTAACATTCAAAGTCAGAGTCGTGCAAATCTTGGGTTGGACCCCCATGATGATCCCAAGCATCACCTGCATTCCATGCGGTAGCTATTGGTGCGTTTGGGCGTCACATCTAACTGGAAATGTTTCTTCTGTTAGGTTCTATAGTGACTTTTTTTCGTAGTCATTTGCATATTTTAGTATTATGCCCCCAAAATCAAATATCCTAAACTTTTTTTGAATAGTATAATTGAAATTTAAACACAAAACGGTCGTATAATTATCACCGATAAGATTGTTTATTTTTTGTCGAAAAAGTAAACGACAAGAAAAGAAATGTTATTGATATACAGTTTCTACGCATCATATCCAAAATTAAATGAAGTCATAAAAAAATTATGGATAATTGAAAGTTTGACAAAAAGGTCCTACTAATCACCGTCATGAACCAACAAGGGCTTAATTCTTTTGTAAATTGAATGGCTCTGACTATTGTGAAACTTTAATTTCTATAAGGAATATCAAACGTAAAATAGTTCGATTCAGTATATAAAAGCCCCCACAGCAGACGATATACAAGATATGATCTACACAAGCCAGCAGTACCTATGACTTTCGCTGAGATCTTTTGATGGGTCTCTTTCTAATTTGATTGAATTCACCGATATTTGATTTTGTTTTCATAATTGATTAAGGCGTGGACAATTTGATATTTCGAAAAATGTAAATGCCACAGGCACGTTAAGTAAATTTTAAACTTCATTTAATCAACGCAAAAATGAAAGTCGTTGGCGGTATGCTATTTGCAGTAAAACGAACCCAATTAACTAAATTTCACCTTTCATATAACAGGAAAACGTATATCGGTTAAGCCGAAGGGTTACTACTACTTACTTAAATGAGCTTAATGTTTCCCGTTTTATGGCCAAATTCTTTAGCAAAAACCTGTGTGCACTGAGATTTTTCCTCTTGTAGTACTACAATGGCTGAAACCATTTTATGTTTCAGGATTTCTAAAATTGGCTTGATTACGCCTTCAAGCATCTGTTTTGATACGATTTCTGTAATACTTTCCTTAACTTTTCGAAAAAATTTTTTTAAATGATTGAAGCTCTTCAAAATTTGAAAATTGGAGCGAGAAAAATAAGATAGAAGCCTTAAACTATTCGGGAATTAATTGAAATTTTGTGCTCTAAAGTAAACAACTTTCAACTAGCGTAAAGAGAGACACGTAAGAATGTATTACTAATAAATCAACAATGGATGCTGTACTTGGGGAGGGGCGTTCATTTTGAGACTAACTTATGTTGGATGAATAAGCAAAAACACTATAAAGTGAGGTATCGATTATTCTAGAAAAAATAGCACATCCTGCCTCTTGTACGGTACCGCCACTATTTCTTATTTACTTTGGACGAAGAATTGAATCTAACAGACAAGGCAAGTTACGCCCATATTTAGCAAGAGACGGATAGAGAAGAACAAGCCAAGAAAAAACACCGCTATTTTTCGTACAATCAGCGGCCATAATTCAAGAAGGTATGGTCTTAAATGTGCGAATGTCGGGCAGTTTTGGTCCGATTTTCACGAAATTCGAACTTATCCGACATTACGATGTAGGAGTGATATATCCGAACGATGCGATAGAAATCGCGACCTCTAGAGGGACGACAGGACCCAGTTAAAATGCAATTTCGTACAATTAGGGGCCATAATTCAGGAAGTTACTATCCGATAAGCACTAATATGAAAAGGAACCAAAATCTTTGAGTTATAGATATGCGTATCACGTTTCATCAAAATCAGATGAAAATATTGTGACCTCTATAGTATCCACAAACTAAAAACATGATTTGCCGTGTTATCATGAGCCATAATCCAGGAAGTTATGGTCCGATATATGCCAATATCGAAAGAATCGGGCCTTGGGAGATAGACCTATATTTCAAGTTTCGTCAAAATCAGATAAATGTCCAAAACAAATTGTGGACGTCCGGGCCGACAGCATAATACGTCCACATATTCCACCACACCAAACCATATTTAGAGACAATCTATAATTTCTGGACATACGAGCATGATACGATAACACCACGTACATGCCTATCAGCTTAAAATCACCGTGGCCTGTTTGAGGTCAAATACAAAATTGATCAATATTGATTTATCCATGCCATTTAAATTTTAATTATTTCATACGATAGGTTCAGCTGTAATCGACAATGTCACCTAAAATCTCATTAATGTAGAATATTTAATAGTAAATTTAATGTTTAATATGCACTTATATTTACATACAATTTATGTAGGATATCGTCCATATATTGAATACCTAGTATTAGTTATCAGACCCTTATATATAATACATCTAAAAAGTGGACTCGGAGTCACTTCGTTTTATGAACCATTAATTTGGTTAATGTTTTTTTTTTGCATATCATCCATTTTAGTATTATGATATTATAAGGTACAGGGATTTAGGACGTGGACATAATCCCACCTTTTATGAACCTTTCGTCTGGTTAATTGACTTTTGAGTACAGTCCATCAAGTGAATTCTTGATATGATCTTATAATGTGCATGTATTTAGATCTTTAGTCTGGGTAATCCGTAGCAAAAACGGATCCTTCGAAAAAATCTGTAACACAGCAAGCATTATGGCAATTTTGGTATGATCTTATAATGTACACGTAAATGTATTTAGAAAGTGGGTTCGATTCCACATTTTATTTTATTGATCTTTTACCTGGGTAATCCTTAGCAAAAACGGATCCCTTGAATAAATCTATAACACAGCAAGTATAACATATTGACAATTTTGGGGCCAAGAATCCACGTGCGCTACCTGTCTTGTTGTTCTTGGGACTGCGTTTTTCACCAACTCATGTACGCCCGGCATGATACTTGGCGTGTTTGTTCCTGGTCCATATAGTGTGCCCGTACTTGTTACCTTGCAAATAACAAACGTAAAGACCACCTTCGCCAACGCAAGTACGCTCGACATGAAACTTGACAGGTTTGTTCCTGGTCCATATAGCGCACCCGTATCTTTCAAATGACAGACGTAACAACCACCTCCTGCGTTAAGAGTGTTAGACGTATATGTTGTAACACTGACGACACAGACATCTGCTGTAATAATTCAATGATTGGAAATCGATATTATGCAAGAACCTGAAAAATCTTTTCACTGAGTCCAACGAGAGCTAGACTGAAAATTTTAATAAAACTGTTTGCAAAGCAATTACAGTGTTTAGAGGTTGAAGCACCGAATGATTTATGCTCTTTTATGGATGCTGTTTAGAATACATGCCGTCCCAGTTTTCAGTTATATATCAGGAATAACATTAGGTCGAAGTTTGTATCCACACACTGCCAACATAATTAATGTGATGTAAACTGGAATTTTGTAGAACCCCCATTTATTTTTATCGCCTACTTAAAAGCTGGCCATACAAAATATATTAACATAACAGCATTTGCCAATTTGGACACAGTTACCTGATTGGGGGTAAGTAATTTTAACCAAAAGTGATAAGTCTTGCATGTATGTAGACCCGGAGTAGTTACTGTTAGTATCACATTTTTTTTAGTGATACTTACTTTATACAGCTTCGATTTTTATCTCAACGGTCCAGTCAGTTGAGTGAATATGTTCATATTTTGAGCATTTGATTTTGGTGATTTCCACATTAAGCGTGATAACTGCAGTAAAGGGTGTCGTGCGTGGGCGTACTCTTCTAAAACATCTGCTACCACCCCGCGTTTAGGGAGTTCACGTACCTAATTTGTAACGTTATACCAAAGCATTATTTTAGTCCTTGACCACATTTGATTGCCTATTACACGATCCAAACGTTTATGTTCATTTTGTTGGTTTTGTACGCCCGTGGCGTTAAACGAAGGGTAAAGATAATTCGTTCTAACCAAACACTGATTCCGACACCGTCTTAATTGCACCAAGCGATGTTAGTGATGATTACACGACAAACATAGCTTCACGTGTTGATTATATATAACACCAATTCCATCGTACGTCCGTCATAAACATTTGATTTGTCGTAAAACGGAATTATATCTCAAAATAGATAGATGATCGATGTGACCTTTTATCACCAATTCTAGACCAGAAAATGATTATAGAAGTCCAACTCCGAATAAGATGAAGTTGAATTCATATCAAACAAACCCAAATTTCAACACTGTTTATATATAACTATTACTTACACATACATTATGTAAAAGCTAAATCTGCTTTTAGGCCTGAAATGTTATTTAGACTATTGATTACACGTTTATCAACAAAACAAGATGGCATGGGATACTCACAATATTAACTAGGTTAGAACGGTTGGCTATTTAAAATTTTAATTTTAAAATGGGAAAACGAGGCTAAGTCTGGAATATACCAGGTTACCACTGTGTACACATCTCGTCAAAACAATAAACAGTGATAATTTGGCTCAGAATGGAGTAATTTGTCTGAAATTTTCAATATTTTCTTTTTTTCTTATTTATTTATTCTTTGTCAAACTGTTAAGTCTCTAACTCAATATCATCCAAAGTCTTGGATGAAAACACGAATTATTCAAATCAACATACCTTGAAAAGGTACGCTTCTGATATCCAATATTTAATACAAAATATAAACATTTTACCATTGGTACACGAATCGTGTACCATAGCGTTTCAGCGTCCTTTGTAACAAGTGACCAGAAAGAACGAGGCTAGACATATTCCACAACTCAGTCAAACGGCGACGCCATAACTTATCTGGAGAGCATGCGCAATAGACTGGAATAACCAGACTCTAGAAATTTGTGTTGGGTGTTTTACACAGAACATAACTGATTTACATTTGAGTCAAAATGGAAACAATCGAATGTAAATAAGTTCCTATACAATCAGATTACATTATTATATGCGTTGAGGTCCATTTGGGTCAGTTACTAGGTCCAAAATATTCGCGATTTAGCTCCTTTAACTAATGTATCTTTAAAGCTACCAAAGAATGAATATAGTTAAACAGACTTGAGTTGCGTTTAATCATAGCAGGAAAGCATAATTATTATTGCTAATAATGTTTTTGTAGGACTCTACTGTCTTGTTATACGTTGTATTACCATTTATTTTCCGGTTTGATGTACCAATTGAAGGATACATTAACCAACTATGGGTTGTAAATCCTCAATAATACTAATAGTATGTGATTTATGTGCCATTAGCTGTCTAGATGGGGGGCCGAGGCTTCGTATTATGAGAGAAAACGTCTTTAACTGTGTAATTTCATTAGAAAATTTTGCTATTTACACAAGTAATCGCCACAATGTTTGATATATTTAATAAGTATGAAGTTTAGACAAAATCTCATCTATGTCATTTTAAGTGCCTAGTTTCATCATAATAATTGATAGATCAACCATTTTACAAGAAGCAGCACAGACAATATCATAATTTAATGGAATACAACACGGGTTTAATAATGGCCTTGCAGTCTACATTAAGGTAGATGCCCTATACTTTCATGTCGTCGTTTTGTCACATTCTCTTCCGTCCGTAAACCCGAAGGTCTGCTTTCTTCCCTAGCGATTTAGTTTACATTGACGGGCTACGCTTAGGCTGGCTTCACATGTACGATGTTTGCGTAGAATGTTCCTCGAGATCTCCCAGTCGCCAATATGGGATTTTATATTAAATCAAACTGAACCGTGTTGAGTAACCTACCTGCATGTCCTAATTAAGTGGTTTGCAAAGAAAGGTAGGTAAGCTTACATGGGTGAAGCTTGGATTCTTCAAGGATGTCTAAAATATTTTTTTTTTATATCGATGAACTTTCTCGGCCAACGTCGTTATCGAACCAGCATCATTATGTTTCTATGCGAATCAAACTTTAAATTTTTTTACAATCATAATGAAATTATGTGGTCAAATATGCAATGTTTATTTATACATAAATTTATAAATTGTAGGACATGTAACCAATAGTGTTATGTCTTACCTGCCAGACCCGACAGTGGCTGATGATGAACGCGTTCTAAAATCTAGACGAGACTAGCCACTATTAGTTCATTTTTGATCAGATTCGCTCACTTGCCCGACTTATGGACGCTAGGCTAAATTCTTTTGCAGGGTTAGGTCTAGGATACGATTTAAGACTATGACTAGACGAGACAAGCCACTATAAGTTCATTTTTATCAGATTCGCTCACTTGCACGACTGGTGAACGCTAGGCTAAAGTCTTTTGCAGGGTTAGGGCAAGGATAAGATTTAGGACTAGGACTACCTCTAACCCACAATCTCGTCAACAATCACGTTCCTTTACGTGAACGATGACGAAAACTCGGAAAACTGTTTCAGACGTGACTCCCTCTTGTCAGTGATGCAGGACAAAGGGCCTGACAAGGACAACTGTGTAGTCGTTCGGTGGGAGGGGGGACGAAATACCGAAGTCACGTGTACACATTTATTTGCGTGCACGTAAAAGATCCTTTGGCAGATGGAATTCGATATAAAAGAAGGCCGTAGCGCTGATGCTGGTAAAATTCACCTCATAGCAGACCATTTCGGCTATGCCCGTCTTCATTAACCCAGTTTAGGAGCAGAACAGTAGGACCTTATGCCGTTTCATTTTTTCACGAAAACTGCGAACGGTCTTGGGTTTATCTTTACCAAAAATACTGACTTGCTTAATATATATATTCAAACTTGACTGAAATATACTTTCCATTTTACCTACTTTTATACTCATTCAGTCGCAACAGTTATACATATAAAACTCGCCGTTTTTCCCATAATACCCCGACGAAGGAACCGCCTTCTGCACACAAGGAAGATAAAATTGTCCGATCTTCTATTGACACAAACGAGGTCACTAAAGCTCAACGCAAGCGGTAGTAACTAATATCAGTTTCATATGAATGTGTCATTTTATATATAAAAAAAGTGCATTTAATTAATGAATTGTTGCGTAAAAGATATTAACTTGAACAACCAGAATAAGCTCAACTCAAATTTGATATATATTGAGGTATAAAAATATCTTCAAGGCCCTTTTCCATACTTACGGAAGTAGACGTTTACTTTTTTTTAAAAAAAAAAAGAAATCAAGTACAGAGTTTTAATTTCTCCTAAGACAGGTCACATAATCAATGTAAGAGTCTATAATTGGCCCTTTCAACCAGATGGTCGATCGACATTGGATAACTATCAAGACAAGACATAATATTATTACCTTAATCCGAATTGTATTTCATTTTAACTGTGGCACTAACTTGGACCCAACTATATCTAGAGCAGTTCAAAATCTCATCAATATAACACACACCCTACAAAAACAAACGAAATTTCAACCGGCATTTTAATTAAATTGTATAACAAAAAATCATAAAAGATTGTGTTTTCCTTTGCATGTCCGGAAGTATTGATACATAAAGTCTAATTGAACTCAGAAGATAATGGGAATTGATTGTATGGGCTTATCTGCAGCTGTGATTGTATATATTTTCCAAAGACGGTTGCCCTTTGTTACATAGCGGATGCAACAGTGTTTGTATTTTTGTTAAAGAGAATTCATTACATATATAATCCCACAAGAGTCAATCACACCACGAGAAGGAGAAACTGGGGAAAGAATCGATTCTTTGATGAAACGAAATACTGATTTAAGCTTCTGTGTGTGGAAGGAAAGCGTCTAGAAGTGAAATTCCCGATAGTAAGAGGATTTACGTTGTATTAGTTAACTGAACGTTGTGTTGCTGTGGTTAATTGGGGCTCATCAAAACTATTAACATATTAGGTGCTACCCATTATCTAATAATCCACTGAAAACCTTTATCGCCATGAACAAGCGGTTGCCATGCAAGATACGCATACATTTTGACATAGATGAACTGAGAAAAAGGTTAAAAACCACCGACTGTACGTACGTTCAGAGGTCAAAGTATCAAAAGTAAACCAATACCTTTTTCGTACAACCAGGGGCGATAATCCGCCAAAATCGAGATTTTTAGGGGATAAAACTATACTTTACGTTTCGTCAAAATAAGATAAAAATTGTGACCTGTAGACAGTTCACAAACAAATTGTGGACGGACAAGGGACAATCTACGCCCACATGAAAATGTGGGTGTATAAAACGTCAAAGACTAGTGGTAAAGTGACCTGGAGAATTCCCCAGTGTACCGTTCTTAATATGTACAGTTTCTCTTTTGTCCGCCGCTATTCAAATAATGCAGGTGACTATTAAAATAGGTTCGTCTGTTTGTCACACTTTTTTGGACATAATAACCCCCTTTCTAATTGAGCTGGAATGTTCAAATGTATAGACATTTATAAGGTTAATGCCTTTATGGGTTAGCAGATAATTATGTGCAAGTTGATTGGTTGATGCTTTGGGACACGATGACTTTGTTTCCAATTAAGTGAGTGTGATGAAATTTTGTGTAAAGTTTCATTACACCAATACATTGACGAAGTTTAAAAATGAGCAATTTCTGCCCAGGGTAAGCAGAGCGATAAGCTATTTCATTGGCCGACACTTTGGAACACCATTACTTTCCTTATATACTATTCAAAAAAAGTAGGGGATATTTGATTTGGGGGGCATAATACTAAAATATGCAAATGACTACGAAAAAAGTCACTATAGAACCTAACAGAAGAAACATTACCAGTTACATGTGACGCCCAAACGCACCAATAGCTACCGCATGGAATGCAGGTGATGCTTGGGATCATCATGGGGGTCCAACCCAAGATTTGCACGACTCTGACTTTGAATGTTACAGTCATTGTGGCATTGAATTCCAGGGTGGAAGCATCAGTTTAATTGTTATAGTGACCAGAAAACAAATTTTGATATGCGTCGGCTTACCCAAAATGAAAGGTTACGTGCCCTTGGCATGCTACAGATCGGCACAACACAGGCGGTTGTGGCGCGGACGATGAATGTTTCTCAGTCTGTCATAAACAGGCTATGGTCCAGATACCGTGATACACAATCTGTACAGGGCAGACCACGCTCAGGTCGACCAAGGGCGACAACTCAAGCCCAGGATCGATTTATCCGTACCTTGGCCTTGAGAAATCGTGTCATCACAGCCAATCAGATCAGCGCTCGTCTTCAAACAGACACTGGTGTGAGAGTGAGTGGCCAGACGATTCGGAATCGACTGCATAGGGGTCACCTTCGCGCCCGACGTCCTCGCGTGATCCCTTGTTTGAGAGATCATCACATTCAGGCAAGACGTCGTTGGTGTAGGGATCGTCAACACTGGGATAATCGACGCTGGAGCAATGTGATGTTTTCAGATGAGTCAAGGTTCACTGTTGATTTTTTGGACAGACGTAGGAGGGTGTGGCGTCGTCGAAACGAGCGCTTCCAAGACGTTAACGTCATCAGACATGATCGATTTGGGGGTGGTTCTGTTATGGTGTGGGGGGGGCATCACTGTTGCTGGAAGAACGGCTTTACATGTTGTTGCAGGGCGTGTTACAGGCCAGTACTACCGGGACAACATCTTGGCAGTCCATGTTGTGCTGTTCGCACGACGTCGTGGCCGCCGTTTCATCTTCCATTACCTTGGCCAGCAGGTTACCTCCAACAACAGAACAGCACCACATTACCTTGGCCAGCACTGAGTCCCGACCTCTCCCCTATCGAGCATGTCTGGGACATGCTTGGACAGAGGTTACGTCAACGTCAACAACGTCCTGCCAATGTCCAAGAACTTGCTGCTGCGTTGCAACAGGAATGGGACAATCTGGACCAAAATGACCTTAGACATCTCATTAGGATCAATGCTTGTTTGGCAAACAGAGGAGGATTTACCCGTCACTGACTTTGTTGTGATGCTGTGGTACTTTTGCTGTTTGACCCCGGGTATCATTTTACCCTTATAATGGTCAGTGTGTGCCTTACTTAGTCTAACGATCATTTGGAATAAATCGATGAATGTGAACTTCATTTCATTTTGTCATTTGTTTCTTCGTCAGTTTCATTAGGTGACTTTAATAACACTTAAAAATCAAATATCCCCTACTTTTTTTGAATAGTATAATTGAGCTAGAACGTTCAAATTTGGTGTAGGTGATTATTGGATGAGCATTTTCTGCTTACGGTAAGCAGAGATCAGTAATTTCTTTGGTTGATGAATGGGACACAATATGCTTAGTTCTATTTAAGTGAGAGTAGTGAAATTTGGTGTATAATTTTAATACACCAACACCTTGACTAAGTTCGATAAAGAACATTTTCTGTTTTAGGTAAGCAGAGTGATAAGCAATTATAACAAAATAACTCTCCTTCTGACTGAGGTAAACTGTTCAAACTTGGTGTGAGTGTTCATTAGGTCAATGCCTTGGTGGTTATCGGTGGTAAAGATCGTCTGCGTACCGTAAGGAGGGATAAGCAATCTTGTGGATTGATGCTTTGGGATATGATAACTTTGGTTATAATTAAATGATAGTTATAGCATTACCTTTACTAAGTTGGATGATGTGAATTTACTCCTTAAGCTAACGAGCAATTTGATTGGTTATTACTTTGGAATATAATAACTCTACCTTTAATTGAGGTAAAATATTTAAACTTGATGTAGATGTTCAATAATTAAAATTTCGAGCTAAAGCCAAGCAGAGTTAAGCAATCTCTTGGTTGATGGGACAAGCCAACTTTGATTCTATCTGAAAGAGAGTGATGAAACTTAGTGATGATAATCAGTTCGATTTCTTCATACTTTTAAACAAAATAATTGATATATTTGTCATCTACTACTGTTGGCTGGGGACATAAACATTGAGCGTACCGGTACCGCAATTGCTTTATTTATATGAATTAAACAGAATTCTTAGATCATACTGCAATTCTAAAACTGCTACTGAATAGACAATATATATTTTTTATGGTGTGGTAATCACCCGCTATGCTTTTTTACATGTTGAGTTTCTGAGGGGAGGGAGAGAGCTTCGGCCAAATGCTCTTCAAATTCGTGATGCAAAGAAATCGTTATGTGCCTTATCAATCTGTCTTCGAGATCCCGACCTTTGGCTTGACATCCATTCCATTAAGGAATTGGGTCGAAAGCATAATTCTATTAGCAATAGTTCATCTAACTCGGGTGTACTCACTGCATGTAATTGCAACCTAATTGACGTCAATTGGAAGAGAGGAATTTTTTTGGACACGAAACGCATTATCCAGAAATGTCTAAAGGGAAAATACTTCTGCTTCCCGGTGCTTTTTTTTTAAAAAAAATAAACAATTGTTACTGTATAACTAATTCAATACTGCAACAATATTTTATTCGTGATGTCTGAATGGGATTGGGGAGTATACTGTGAAACCCCTCTATTGCGAATAAACCAAGGGAACTATAATACGACCGCAAAGGCATGTGGGAGTATTAAGTGCATTGTAGTCTCAATTTATAATGAATAACTTTAAGTTTTCATTGTCCATTGTAATAAAAGGGAGTTACTTTGATGTCTGGTTTGGAGATAGTTCTAGAGTAAATGGGTCGGTTAGAGGATTTGGAAAAAATGGTTCAACTCGACATCGAATCTCTTTTAGTTCATTTTCATTTCGTAACGAAGTATTTGTTGGGTTATGACACGATGAAACTAGTTTATTAACGATTTATTTTGAAAAGTAATTCATCTGTCTTTAAATAATATAAGTCAAGTTTCTGTATTGAAGGATGCCACTTCGTAATACTAATTGTCTTCCTTGTCTTTCTTTGACTGAAATAAACCCATTTTTTTTGTATTTGGGGAAGTGTGGCTAGTATCCAGTCTTCACTTCTTTTTCACCAGATTGCCCTTTAAAGCTTCGGGGAAGAAAGTACTTACTAACACCCGTAATAGAATTAAGATCAACAGTTTAAACTTAAAAGCACATGGAGAGTAAATGTTACCAACAGGGTCATCGACCCCAATCTTCTATGCGTCAGTAAGGGCTTTAATCATAACTATTAAAATAATAACATGTGTTTTACGAAGCAATTAATTTGGCCAATCGATCGAGATACCTGTATCATAAGAACAGCAATGTCTCGACGGATATTGGTGGCTTATTGACCACAGAGAAGTCATTTAATGGGCGGAAATCAACAAAGAGCGGGGAAATGTCTCCTGGTTTTATGAGAACACGCGATTCTTCAATCTTTCCTTTGGGGTCCAATTACTCTCAGTTATATAAAGCAACTACTTTCCCGTTTAGAAGTAACAACCAATTGTAATTGTCATCATTTATAGATTACCAGAAATGGCTTTAAAAGAACTGTAAGCCAATCGCTGATCCATAATTACATGGTATCATCCACAGTTGACAAAGTAGGATGTGTTGAGAATATGGCTGGTTATTGTTTGACATTTATTTTCGAGAAGTTCGTTGCGATATTTGGTTTTCGGTTAGAAATGTTTAGTGTTATTTTCTTCATTATATTGAAACCATACAAGTTTACTGTAGTTTACCATGTTTATACTCAATGGAGGGAAATGGGGTGAAGTGAAAATGAATATAAACTCAACGGGGTTGAACATTGCACAACTTAAAGCCGTTGATCGTTATTTGTATATATTGGACATTGTCTTATTTTTCAAAGCTTAAACTCCGCTAAAATGTAATAAATAATTGTTAACAAACCAAACAAAGGTATATAATCCCCCGACCTGAATTCAATCGGATGAAAACAAAGTCAAACATAAGACTTTAGCTAAACATATTGGACGTAAATTTGGGTTAACGTCTTCCTTTTTCGCACTAACCGCCAGTCTACACATAAGACCACATGTTGTCGTCCTGAACTGTGGGAACCATGCTGTAAGGTACCGGTGAACTCTCTTGGGATCGAACTCTTGATATCTAGGTTAATGAACCACCGTTGTTCCCCAAGTTATAGGTGGCACTGGCTTATGGACGAAAGCTTGAAAAAACGGTCCATTTTTTTGATCAAACTAGGATCAAGTTTAGAGATCCCGCTTTCAAGATACTGCAGTATATAATGTGCAAATGACGATCAGCGACTTCGGTTAAGCGTCCCCATTCGATGTATTTGATGCATTAGTCACCCCACATTGCATGTCATTGGTCTGGCAACCTATCCTTTAATATTTAAACAAGCCATAATTTATAACAATTTACCCCGTCATGACCCAATGGTGCTATACTCTTAGAAGATATGTTTGTCTATGACACTATCGGCGAGCAACACGTTATTATCGTGATTGATCTGAATATGGTTAGTGTTTACTGATACGTTGCCAGCAACATCTGGTATGTATTTTAAATCATAAACAGCGAAGATAAATACTTGAATGATGCATTTGATTGTCAGTGATGATTAAATGCAAAATTGTATTCGTTTGTAACATTTGTTGTCTGACTAATAACTAAACGAACTGGAGTTCAACTGATTAAATTTGAGAGTAGCTTAAAATTAAATCTCTCTTGCGAATACTCTAATGTTTATATACATTTTATATTCCAAATGTCTGAGCCAAAGATGAAGGGAGCTGAACAGTATAGTAGGAAGGGGTCTCTGTGCCCCAGGCTAATTAATTGACCCTACACAAGCAGTTATAGGCCTATTTTTACTTAACTTGCCATAATAATAATAAAAAGAAATGAAATGAAATATATTTATCAATTGCACTAAATAAATCTGAAATAGAAGGGGAATAATTTGTAAAAAGGAGGTTTTATATGCCGAGATCAGAGGTAGATGTTCAGTTTTTCACACTTGTGCCCCGGGAAGAATGCCCCAACCAGCACACACTCTGTAGCAGCAGTGATAGGATGAAATAGGGTTTAACGTCCTACTCTTCTGCACCTGATCTGGGCTAATGGAAGACGGAGCAGTGATAGGGTTGAACAGGTTAAATAAGCCCTGTCTGAACTAAATACGTAAGTTAGGTTAACACAAATATGCAAATTCCATGCGTATAATAGGAAAATTATAGAAATCGACAACCAAATTTGAAAGTCCACGTTCAATACTTTACAGGCGTGTAAATAACTCAGGAATAACATCTTGTATAGTCTTCTTCATGGGGTTATAATAACACTGTACTTAAAGATACTGTTAATGCTATCGATTAATTTGTATAAAAGTCATCCCATTCAACATTCATGTATGTAATAATATGCAATTGAAACAAGTATAAACACAATCATTATTCGTTCAGTGAATACAAACTTGAATGTCTGAATAAAAAAGTCGTGTTCTATTTTTTTCTATCAGAGGATGATAGTAAATATGTTTTGTTAACCAATTTGTACTATACGAAGTTGATTGTGTTATCTAGTAAAAACAGCATATTGTTGCTGAAGGGCTACGATGTACTATATGTTTTGATTAAGAAGATGAGGATAATATCTACATTAATCTTTTAATACAAAACCAAAGTAGAGCACCAACACAGACTTTAGTTCGTTCACCACGCTGTGAGACGAAATAATCTTTAATGACATCATGAACGCTGATGGGATTTCTCGAAAATCTTAAGAACCCATGGTTGCCCCAAAGATTTATTTTTTCAGAGATTTCCGGCTGGTTTTATTACAATTTTCTGGAAGCAAAATGTGCTGAGAGATACAGTCTTATTAAACGTCGCTATCTTAGTGGAATCAAAGCCCTATCAAGTCGACCAAATGTCAAATTTTATAATGATTCTTTTTTATTACTTACATTATCATTTGTGTGATTTACTACAGTCAAAGCCGAGTTTACTTGTATTCACATCAACATGCCGTCCTGTGATTACCAACAAAATTGTGGTCGGAGTGGTCATGAACGCTAATATTGCTGACAAAACAAGAAACAAACAGCTGTATTACTGGTTTTAGGGAATGGATTTGAAAACAACTATTTTAAAATAATTATGTCACGAATCAATTCCATCTTGTTGGTTATCGTTTTCAAGGAATAACTCTTGTCTTATGTCTGTCTGTCAATGCGTAAAGATAATTGCATTGAATTAAGAGTAGATGGAGTCGTCGATATCGGGGGAAAATAGTTCTCCAACTATATGAACACATAAAGCCAAGAGTCACCTATTGGTCTCAAATTGATCTAATAACTTTCAACCCCACCCTTTCTCCGTCTTCATTAGCCCATTTGACACAAGAACATAGAACGTTAAACCCCATTTTTTCCTTCATACTCTTCCATTCCATGCCTTTGTTTCCTCCATTCCTTGTAAAATTAACAGTAATGATTTTACTGTGTATGAAATTATCGAGGTAGTCTTTCTTTTGCATGAAAGTATGTTGATCGAATCCAACTTCGGATCTCTTGATTGTATAACTACCTTATATAAAGACTAATATCTTTGTGATATTATAATATTCCGTCAATTATATATGATTAACCCGCTTTAAAACATACCATCTCATCTTCAGGTTATTTTGGAAATAATGACATCGCTTTAATTATCTAACTTAATTGGTTACAGGTAGATACTGTATATGACGCCCGTGAACCTATTAACAAGAGGCTCTTTCATGAAAATCATTTATGTTTTTTGTTGGTGTGAAAAACACAACCATTCTGTATTGTCTGCATGTTCATTCGTGATAACAATTAGAAGCTATACGATAGCATTTAAATACCACGCGTTTCTCTGTAGAGTCGTGGATATTAAAAAAAAAACGATTGGAGTTTTTGGATCTGAAGTTATTATCCGCCAAGTAATTAATATCTCATTGTTCTATTGTTAAGATCATCATGTTACAGCCAATTTTGTGTTATTAATATTATTATTACAGTTTATAAAAGAACAGACATCTCAGAAGACCACAGTTGGTGTAATTATATCTAAGGGTAAAGGGAAAAATATGTATTTCATTTACATGTGAAATTCTTGGTTGATGATCTAAACGATTTGACACCAACATGGTGTTATAAAACACAAGGGAAGAGTCGAAAGTTATTTTAATTTTTTTTATTATATTTTTCAGATAAAATGACGTTTTGTGTGAACACCAGCGAGTTTAGGAACTATCTGCCTCCACGGCCAGTAGAGGTGGTCATGGGCATGCTGTCATTCTTCAGCTTCTTTGGGTCCATTGGAAATAGCCTGGTGCTGTACGTTTATACAAGAAAAAGAAATAAATTGGCGTCTACAGTTTTTATCATCTCACTTGCTGGCGCTGATTTCATTACCTGTATTTTAGTGATGCCTTACACCGTCATCGTCGAATTTATAAATTATGAAATTTATTATGACGTACTGTGTAAATTATACATGTTCTTAATCACCTGCAACGTCCCATTTTCCGTGTTTGTTATGGTGGCTATTGCTTTAGATCGCTATGTGTGCATTTGCCACCCCCATTGTCATACTCTGGATTCTCGAAGGGCTAAAAGTATAATACTCGGATTAGCCCTGCTTGTTGTTGTGATTGGGATGATAACTGCTTTAGCTCACGGTGTGTACCAATATGGATTTAAACCGGCAACGTCCGATGTAGCAGACATGGTCAACTTTACAGAAGATGGGTTTCAATCTGTTGTTGTCAATTGTTCATTTGAGGAATCGAACTGTACAAGCATTGTCCACACAGTTCTTGTACAAGCCAATTGTACCATGCCCGTTATGGAACGCACTGTCGAATACTCAGGATTCTGTGCTTCGAATCAGTTAATATTTTCTACGACATTCCGAAAAACGTTTCAAAAAGTGTATGCCTTAATGTTTCTTATGTGCCTGGTACTAGTCGCTATTTTATATACTCTTATCTATAAATCTGTTCTAGAGCGCCGGGCACGTCGTTTGAAACAGCGTCGTGCTACAAGAATATGTCTATATAGAGAAACATCTTTAACAGAAGCACAAGATACATGTACCGTACCTACTTCTACATCGAGGTTTACCACGACAGACATTTCGGAACCACAAAAAGCAATGTTGGACAAAGAAGTATCACTTAAAGAAAAATACTGGCTTGCAAATATTCGAACAGCAGCCATGTTGTTTGTTGTAACACTTGTGTTTATTATAGCGTTTGTACCGTCCTGGCTCATGGCTCACAATCTTATTCCTTTCAATATGATAGTATTCTATATGTATTTTGCATATAATGTTGCCAATCCTATTGTATATGCCTTTATGAATCCAACTTTTCGACGTGAAATGCGAGACGTGCTAAGCTGCAGGAAGTGTTCCAATCAAGCCTTTTGAACCTTGTACTGAAATAGTGTTATTTTCTTGGTTATATTCTGAAGTTTTCAGAGAGCATATGTGCTGATATTTTTGACATTTCAAAACTGAAAAAGCAAGGGAACAGTTACCGGTTTTGTTAATGAACTGTTATTGTAGAACGAAGGAATAGTGAATTCTTGATATATAATGACATACTTAAAACATACTTAAAACATTGAAATGGTTCAATGTTTTGTTTGCTGAAAAACTTCCTGAATCAATTAAAGTAGCTATAATTCATACTCAAATATCCGTATGAGACGAGGGGGGTGGTGTCTTGTCAATATTTCTGTGTTCTTTGGGCCGATAAAAATTTTCCTTTAATATCACAAAGTAGTATTGAGCATAGTATTGGAATTTTAATGTATCTTTTACAAATTTCCAATATAAAGATCACCGTTAAAGGATGTTGCATCATGCATACCACTAGAACTTAGCATTGGAGAGCGTAATTCTATAAACCGGTAGCATAATCAGGATGCCTGATAACCATACACTTAACATCTACTATGTCCAAATGTTACTTCCTTGTTTTTTCTGGGATAACAAATTAATGATGTTATTTATTTCAGGCTGTGTTTGTTTTATTCTGGGATACGATTAGTGATGTTATTGTCCTCCGCCTTTGGAAGAAAGCAGGTCACCATCAAAATGGGCCTGTCTGTCCGAGAATTCTCTGCTATGGCTAAGCATTTTGATTGGTCAAGCTTTGGAACATAACTCTGCTTTTAATTGAATGCTTAATCTTATGGGTCGTGGTAAAACGTAGCGTAGTTTCACTACCAGGTACTTCAAAACCTTGACTGATCATGAACATTATTTTGATTAGAATAAGTTCTGATAATCAGTTTGAATGCTCCATACATTTTAGAAACATGAATGTGCAGTTAATTAATTTATTTATTTTGGGAATGCGGCGGGGAACATGTTTTATTTAATTCAGGCAAAACAATTAGTAATATTGCTTTTTCGGAGATTACAGTAATATTATATAATTTGGGGTAACAATTAATGCTATTATTTATTCCGGGATAACAGTTAGAGCTATTGTTCATACTTTATTATTTATTCGGGTATGCATCTATTGTATTATAAACCAGTAGACTATTATTTATTCTGAAATAATGATTATATCATTTATTCCAAAATAACGTTTAGTGCAATCTTTTATAATGGAAAAGTGATCAGTGCTATCATTTATTCCGAGATAACGTGTAAGACAATGATTTATTCCGGAATGGTGATTAGTGCTATCATTTATTCTGAGACAACATGCAGTGCTATCATTTATTTGGAAATATTGTTTAGCCCGATCATATATTCTGAGATAACATGTAGTACAATTATTCATTCTAGAATAATCAATTATTCTTGGATAAGGTGATTGAGATTAATTATTCTAGAGAATAATGATTAGTGCTACCAATTATTCTTGGATAACATCAGTGTAATTATATATTTTGGAATAATGAAAAGTGTTGTTAATTATTCGGGGATAACGTGTAATTATGTATTCTTGGATACCGATTCTTTGACAGTTTATCATATACATAGAGCAAGAGAGGATTGTGCATGATATATTGTAAATGCAATCACCAACTTCAGATATCGCCCAAAACACCTCTCCTTCCACCCTTAGCTTAAGAACACCCCTTTACCCCCTGGGAGATGGGCTAATTCGACTTCGGCGTACAACATTAATTTTTGCGTTAAAAGTTTCACTATTGATCCGCTAGCACATGACACTAACTTAAGACCGTGAAATCCCCTTCTTTCCTGGCTAAGAATGACAAAACGGGGGAGGGGGGATGGACGAAATGACCAAAACTTTCCTGTGTACGTCGACCAACTTCAGATGTCATCAACAGAGGATTGTGCATGATATATCCAATCTCTGTCGACATTTCTATATTCTTAGAGGTTAAAGGACAAGCTTTATGCATATAGAAGTATCACCCCACTATTACATCAGACCTGGCGCGTGATTCGAGTGTATTAAATGCATTTTTTAAAATATTGTTACATGTCAAATTTAATCCTGAGATAAAACGGTAGATTGGCATTTTAATTGCGAAATTGAAGAGGAAAGCGAAGATAAATTCTATAGCTGTGCAACCGAAAAAACATGCAATAATATGATATTTTTGGAATGCATTAGGTAATATTTCCTGTCACTTGACTGTTTACATGTGTTTAGGACAGCGTGTGTGGTGGCCATGATTACCCTTAAACGGCGAACGCCAAAAAATAAGGAAAAATGCGACTTGATGATTGAGAATCATTTATTTCCCGCGTATCTTTTATTCTTCCGTGAAAATTAAAGCTACGAAGAAATGCTTCATGGTAATTATACAAGTAGGCGTCTATTGTTACATGTAATTCATTAAATGTTCGCTTTTAACTGCCTGTTTTGTTCCTTCAAATGCTAATGTATTTGTCCAGGCCTATAATTACATTTATTTTGTATTTTTTTCTACCCTATTTAGGCTTATAGAATAAAAAATACGCGGGAGATAAAAGAAGATAATTGCCATTAGTCTGGTTGAAATTAAGGGACGGGTGTTTTGTTTTGTCAATTTAATGTCAACAACACATTGATGCCAAATTGATTACGCCGTTCTCCTCAGAGGGCATACTAAAACTAAACGCTGGGGTCTTGGTGACCCTATCCCGCCTTTCACCGTGTCCATTGCGTCACTAAATCATTCTGAGGGACCTTACTGTGCTTTTCAGGTTGCAGTTAAAATGGGATATCAGTTGTACGGTTTATATACGTTAACGGCATACTTCCGAAGGCTCACATGTTTTACATATGCTGGCGTAATATTAATTGTGCGTATATTTTAGTAATTGCACAACCGAACGTTTGTTACTAAACTAGTTTCTACAAAACCCCTCTAATGCCCTGAAGCTGTAAGTAGTGATAGATCGGTGACAGAATGCTTACTCACTTTAGAACACCTGTTGCCACTTCACATTTACCTGACAACTGGAAAGCTCCCGTGTTTAACTTTTTATTCGGCGTAAGGTGTTTGCAATTATTTATAACGGCCGTTTTAAACAGGCGTAGTGGCAAGATCTAACGGCCATTGACTTCATCGAAAGGTTAACCGATTTCAATGTCAGAGTAAACACTTAGTACGTAAAAAGCGGTAGTTTTAATTTCTAACACATGCGTGTCTCTGTCTTATATATATACCCGAAAATAATTACTTTTGTTTACAATTAATCAATGATAGCTTTTCATTCTTAACTCGGAACATAAATATCCCGGAACAGATTACTAACTGGTTGTTTTCTCACCCTTCATCATTTGTTTATTATTTATTTATTTATATCATATAAATATGTATATATTATTATGTTATTCTTTTGGGTTTTTTAAAAAAATTAATCATAAACATAATCTTATATAAATTCTGAAAAAATATTAAGAGAAAGTATAAGTTGAAAATAATGTAAATTATTTATTTTCATCAATTTAATTTATGAATTAACATTCCATTGGGATAAATTTATTCATTTAAAAATCTATATTCATGACCTTAATGATTGTATCATTGAATTTATTAATTACATGTACTGTATCATTAAGTTGTTGTGGTTTGTTTTATTCGAGTTATTGGCCATCAATTATTGCTTGTAATGGAGATATAAAATTATCCACAGATTTGTACTGGTCATTTATAATGAGGAAATGTGGTCTATTATTTAGAAATTCTCGTCAACTCGACTATGAAATCGGTATATTCCCGAGCAATAAATGTATTATTGAATTATTATAGCAACCATCTTTGGTACACGAATCGAAGCTTTAACGAGAGCCACAAGGTGAATGATAGATAAACAAGCTATAAGCCGTCTCGATCAATCACATTAATAATGATGGTTCGTTTCACCATAAAAGACAGGGCGCTAATGCGAAATGACTTATCCCACCTACTGTTATCAGCGAGCTTTAATAACGCATTTTTCTCTGATCGTTGTTTTGAACTTCTGAAAAGATTCAATGCTTATGTATTTTAAAATAGATGACTGGACAATGTGTTGGTTGTCGATGCTCCTATCAGTAAGACAGCCGACCCAAATACTTGGCACATACAAATCCCAGATCAAAGTCACGACTTGCATTAGATATCTTAGGATCAACCCAAAGTGCTGAATTTATCTGTAAACTTGACAAACTAAAAGCCCAGTGTCTTTGATACTGCCATACGCCTTTCTTACTTCACGCATGTTAGCCTAGAGCATCATAGTCATTGTCCAATAGTTCTGAAGCACACATTTATATTCCAGGGGGTTGGGTGGCCGAATGGTTAGCGTGCGCGCGCTGTATCATACGACCTGCCATTGAGTAAACTGGCGTGGTTTCAAATCCCCGGTTGTACGTGGCAAGGAGTAGGGTCGCCTGTCCAACCTCGTGGGTTTTCTCCGGGTATTCGGTTTGCTCCCCCTGCTAAAGACCCCTACGCGCAAGCGAAGTATTGAAATAAAATTAAACCATATGTTAGTCCCGAAATGACCTAGTTTGTCGAGTGGACGTTAAACCCATTTCTCTCTCTCTTTTATATTTCACTAGTCATGACGTGGTATCGTAGAGGACAGATACACCTTTCGTAAATAGGAATCTCAAAACAACTAGATTTGTAACATTTTCTTTATTTAAATAACACACATGAGCACAATTATTCTTCTGTTTCCGTAACCTCAGCAAGTAGAAGTGTTTCAATCACTGGAGCCTACACCGCCATAAAACTTAAATTTCACCAAATATCAATGTTTTTGCTTAAAAGTATTTCAGATTTGATACAAAAGACACATAATGTTGAATTTCAAGACAGTGCAAGCTCTTGAAAGGGGATAAGAGGAAGACTTGGCTGTTGAGGCACAATAATTAACCCATGTGAACACTTCCATGCATCTAGAGCATCCCCAAGTGGGATGAATTGTTACGCAATATCAATTTCGTTATAATTATTACATATTGACATTTATTTACTTACCAATAGTGTTATTTGTAATTTCATCAACAGTACGGAAAACATTAGAAGTTTATCACTTTAAGGACAAAAGACTGTAGTTGCACTACGGTTACAGTAAGTCAAAAAAAAACCCAACTGTTTAAATAAAAACCATTTTGTTTCTGGTAGCACAACGAAGCTATAATCCGATCACATATACGTTTTGTTTGTTTTCTGGTAGCATGAGAAAGAAGTCCATACAGTTTCCAACATTTCAGGGACTATTGCAGAAAACCCATCCTTCTATTAATTTGTTGTTTGTCATGGTGTTTACAGTGTGCTTATTTTCAAGCTTTGTCATTGTATTTACAATATTACTGGATAGTGAATTTAGTTGCCATGACAGCAATGGCTGTAATAGTAAGTACAAAATTTCTCCTATGTTAGGTGAAAGGACAACGGGGCCCGATACTCTGAATTTTGATTAGTTGCGGGTCCATTTCGTGCTTAAGTCGACCAACTTCAGATATCGCCCAAAAAAAACCCTTCCTCCCTTAAGACCACTCCTTTACCCACTGAGAGATTGGTTAATTCGACTTCGGCGTACAACATTAATTTTTGCGTTAAAAGTTTCACTATTGGTCCGCTAGAACGTGACACTAACTTAAGACCGTGAAATCCCCTTCTATCCTGGATAAGAATGACAAAGCGGGGGGTGGGAGCATGGACGAAATGACCAAAACTTTTCTTTATACGTCGACCAACTTCAGATGTCATCAAAAATATTGCTTGGGAAGACCGACAACCAATCCTTCCTCTCTTAAGAACACCCCCTTTACCTCTCTCAGAGATTAGTTAATTCGACTCCTGCGTACACCATTAGGTTTTTCATTAAAAGTTTCACTATTGGTCCGCTAGAATATAACACTAACTTAAGACCGCGAAATCCCCTCTATCCCGGATAAGACTAAAGTAGGGGGGGGGGGCATGGATGGAATGACCAAAATGACGATTTTTAAGTCAACTTCAGCCTACAAATATCACCCTTCCTGTCTATGTAAACTTGCCCCAGAAGACATCAAAAACTCTGCTTAAGATCCCCAACCCATTTTCCATTCCTTGGGAACGCTCCCTTTACCCCAACATAGTGTTATGTTCTAGCAGATCAATACTGAAACTTTTAGCGAATATATAATGTTGTATGTGGAAACCGAATTAAAGGATAATCTTCTTAAGCAGTGTTTTGGCGACATCTGAAGTTAGTCGACGTAAGCCTTTGTACGAAAGTTGGTTGTTGTACGATAAAATTGATTAAACTCGACGTTTTGACCGACTCACCCTACCCCCATGGGAAGGAGATCCGTAAGTTAACAATCAAGGTTCAGAGTATCGGGTACCGCTGTCCACTCATCTGACATAGTAGAAATTTTGTACGTGATATTCGAAACCATCTGAACCTAACTCCCTCACTATAAAGCTAGCTTTATTAAAGTTCTTTTATAATTGTTGATATTGATAACCCACATGTGTACCGTCTTTACTTGTTCTGGGAGTACGTTCCAGTTCTTAACAATATGCTGTTATGTTTTGAATGAAATGGGGATTAACGGCCTACTGTTCTACTCCGACTGGGAAATGAAGATGGGCATACGCCATACATTTGCCCAAAAATCGGCGCAACGACCCACATATATATCGAAATCCAACTGCCAGGGGATATTTTACGTACACGCCAATGTACACTGGACCTAGCGTTTTCGTCCCATCCGAAAGACCTCATGTTGTCCTAAATGAAATGAAATTTAACGTCCCACTTTTGTGCACCGAGTGGACTATTGAAGACAGGCATGCTGTAATTTGCAATGAGGGAAATTATGCTCAAATTCCAACTGCTTACATCGAGATCGAACACGGGGTCAGCCAGTCTATTTTTACTCAGAATCACACTTGAATTGCCATACGAATATCCTACAAATTCCCGGCGAAATTTGCACAATTCGAATTTGTGACACTTGCGAATGTCAAAAGCATATACTCTATTGACTAGCTATTTTCGTCGTGCTCCCAGGGCAATTTAGTTTCATTGGTCACATTTCTCGCACTCGACGAAAACTAAATGGTTCAAGACGACCCTGTGGCTGTGTTGACAGTGAATTTGTAGCTTGCAATTTAAACATGTTCAAAATTCCAGCGAAAGCGGCGCCCTTATTTTCACACGAGGAATTGAGAACCCCCGCGGAGGTTTAAAGACATTTTGAAAACTCCCTCGCCAACGTAGTTAGCAATTTGTCGCCAATGGTCGTACCTTTAAATTGTCGATGTGGGGATCAGCTACAACTTGCTGTTTGACAGAAACACTTGCAGGGCCATGCCATCTTTTACGGCAATACTATATAGCGGAAAACAACATGTTATACTGAATAACGGAAAACACCGGAAAAACACTAAATACCGGAAAACACACTTAATACCGGAAAACACCCTAAATAGGTAGCCCGGAGCCTGATCCTCTATGATGATGAAAGTTTGGTTCGTGATATTTCCTAATTTAATTAAAAATACACATAATATATTAGTCTAATTTACACAATCCGTTTCGCTGTTTTTTGGTGTTGGTGCCGTGTTTTCCTGTATTTAGGGTTTTTCCGGTGTTTTCCGGTATTTAGTATAACATGTTGTTTTCCGGTATTTAGTATAACATGTTGTTTTTCGGTATATAGTACAGCCCATCTTTTATGTTTTCATTCTAGTTTTATAAAAAGGAGAGAGAGAGAGAGAGAAATGGGGTTTAACGTCCACTCGACACAAACTAAGTCATTTCGGGACTAACATATGGTTTAACTTTATTTCAATAATTCGCTTTCGCGTAGGGATCTTTAGCAGTGGGAGGAAACCGGAATGCCCGGAGGAAACCCACGAGGTTTAGAAGGCGCCCCTATCTCCATGCCACATACGCTCACACCAGGGATCGAAACCACAGCCGCAAGCCAGAGGTGACCGTTAAAAAAAATGAAACATGATTTTACTGAATGTGTGTGCGTGCAATTTACAATGCTGTACTAGAAACTGTACGTAAATATAATTTACTTGAATATCATTAGTGATGCGCATAGGACGATATACTGTTTGCGAATTTCTCATTTTGTTCCTTGTCTTAACTACCATTCCGACATCTGAATAAATTACGTCATCAGACAGAATGTTATACACCAAGAGATTTCTAAAAATAATACAGGTCTTAGTAATATTTCAATTCTACCCGAGATTACAAACGACATGATTATTCACTTACCAGAAAACTAAAGATGACGAATGTCATAATTTAGTTGACGCAGTTGGGATGGTAATTCTATCATATTTAAGAGTCCTACTGCAAGAAAAGTAAACGTTATATTCGCCGAAAAATCCTTAAATAAAAGGCATAACAAGTATACGAAATGTTAGCCATAATAAAGATAATTTAATGTATATGTAACTCCCGGTAGAATTTCAACTGCAAAGAGATCTTTCGTGTATAAAAAATTTAGCGAACGCGAAATCGTCCGTATCATGTCCAAATAGAACTGGGATTAACGTCACAACAGAGGAGGGGTGTACAAGGTATGCAGTATGCCAAACGTGATGTTTATCTTGGATGGTAACGTCATTCATCATCTTACCAAATCTTCAGCAACAATAATAGTTCATGCACAGACCGTGCTTTGTGTCGTGTTGTTATCCAGCCCTTTACAGTTGCCGTTAGTTTAGTCGGTTTGGTGGTATACCTCAAAATATCCGTATAGCTATCGCGGTATATCATGTAAGTCGATATAGGCACAATTTACGCCAAAACAGCCACTGATTCCTACAATCTGAATCAATAGTGACAGGAGTTATAGTTACCACAGCGGTCAAATTGACATATGTACCAATTTGTAATATTAATTCTTTTAGACCGGGAAGCTATTCTGCATCATAATACATCCCCCGCCCCGAGTTAATCAGCATTAACAAGCGAATATAATTTCACCAAGAAAATATCAGAGGTAAAAAGCGGAGGAAGCCAGACATTGATATGTTTCGTTTCAAGAGCTTAATAATATAGGGTCAAATGATCTAATTAAACTCTTATTGCTTGGTAAAGGGGATCGCAGTGGTTGTGTAGTTATGACACTGGATTCACAGCTAGAATCTAGACTGGGTCAAGAAGCACCTTGTCGGTTTTCAAAATTTTGCTTCTCACTAAAAGAGTGTAAGTGGTTATGCTAAATACTAAATTAAATCAGTAATAAATGGATCATAAGTGTCTTGATCCATCACCATCTATTGGACTGAATAAATACCGTTAAAAATCGGAATATCACATCAAAAACAATTTGCACAGATTGAAATAATAACAACACATGGAAATAATATCGAAAGGTAATGTTCATTTACGGTATCCTTCCATTTTCGTATGGCTCTAACCAAATTCATGGGCACAAATCTGTTTAATCCCGACAAACCCACCATAAAGATTGGAATCAACAAATCGACAGTGCATGTCCTCGCCTCGTCTCCTTGCGACGATCAACTACATGTGAACAAATATGGATAAACACCAATCGAGCAACACAAGTATTGTTGATTGGAACCCACAGAGCCTTTTAGATTTCCAAAATGTCAGGGATAACAATGTCCACACACAGTATAAATAATCCTGGTTTAGACAGAACCAAAACAAGCATGTAACACAGTCTACAAAGGGGCATAAAAAGAATAGGTAGCAATTTTCTTCGTCACCGTCGCTAACTCTTTGCTTCACGTTGTGTTTCAAAATGGATTTCAATGGAAGATAAAATATACTTCTCCACGAGTTTAAAATGACATCAACAGTGTCTCCATTATTATTATTAAAGCTATATTTAAATAGCGCTAATCTTCCATCACAGAGCAAAGTTCAGAGGCGCTTTACAACAATATAAATTGAAACAATATAAAATTTAAATGAACATTAAAGTCTACATGATAAAATTACATACAGATAGAAATTGACATCATATAATAAAAATGCAAGACATATAAATCTGTTTTAAAGCTTAAACCCTGTGTAATAAAAAAATGTGTTTTTAGTGATTGAATATTGTTATAGATTGTGCTTACCATCTGGAATAAGGGAACTTATTCCAGAGTTTCGCTGCCTGGAAAGAGAAGGATTGGTTTAAGAAGAAAGGGGTCACTAGATGATCTCAAACATTGATTAAACCTTTTATATAGGAGGGTGAAGTTTCAATAAAACATTTATTAACCAGTAAAAGTATTTTAAAATCAATGCGGTGTTTAATGGGTAACCAGTGTAAAGAAGCTAAAATTAGAGTTAGGTTATCATGTATTTTCAATCTGGAAGCACAATTTTCATTTCAATCTGGAAACACAATTTCCAACTTTTTGAAGTTCATCTAGGTGATTTACAGGTAGACAAATAAGAAGATAATTAAAATTATCAAGCCTAGAAGTTATAAAAGCATGAACAAGTGATTTAGTTGCAACTTGTTAAATGTATTCTTTAAATTTACTTATATTGTAAATGTGGAAATAGCAGCTTTTAAATACATTATTAATTTGACTAATATTCATGTTTTTGTCAAAAATAACACCAATATTTTCCGCAGATTTAAAAGTTCAGACGTTCACCAGGGATAATAAATCAGCAAGTCAAAAAGGCTATCTCTGTGAATAATTTCCAAGAATGATTTACAGGATGTGTGCTAGTCCAATCATATTTGTATTCTTTGTTTTTAACAACCATTCTTCATTTAATTTGCATTGGAACATGCACTTGTGTGTTGTCATAAAGAATAAAGGTACACACAAAGTAATTGTTGTTTGACGAACGATGCTTTTTGCAAGGAAGTCTTACTTTCTACAGGCTATTCAGTATTTTAAGGTTTCCAAACAAGGAAGACGATTTGATGATTTATTATTAGATACAAAATGTGTCAAAATAGTTATTTGATAGTTAGTGAATTGGGAAAATCGGAATTTATGCCCTATTTTTTAATTAACCACTTTAATTTATTTTAAGAAATATTCCACCATTTGCTTACGTAATTGTATGTAACGTGGACAAACGTACGCATGGTTCGAGTCATGTTTAGCTGTTTACTAAAGTTGATGGACAATCGGCTTGTCTACCGCAATCGGGGCTTAAGCCGATATTTTGGCATTTTAGTTTGAAGCGTTATAGGCATGAGAAGACAAACCCTGTTACCCCCAACTTCTTTCCTGAAAACCCTCTAAAGGCTCCACTCCAATCGCCATTTTTCGTCATAACGCCATGTTGTTATGATGAGGTACTCCTCACTATGCTTGCCGTGCAACCTTATGGCCATGTGACAAGAGAGGTCGATTACAAACAGTTCTTAGGATATGGGGCGATTAGGTAACCATTCCATTTTGAACATAGTGTTTATGGCCCAAAAAGATGGCGTCGCGGGAGTCTTATGCCCCCAAAAGAGCTACTGCTTCTCTTGCAAAGGTACTGACAGATCTATCCCAGGGATAACGGTCCTTTGCGCCAATTAGGCTGTATAGATCTTTTTGCAATACTCGGCCAGTGGTCGAGGGATGGTGACCCAACTGTCGTACAATCTGTCTCATTGACATCCCAACATTCTTCGTGCTACTAGCTTGTCTTCTATTGAGTTGTCAAGGTCCCATTGTTAAACACAGACATTAAACACGGTCATTCAAAACTTTTCGTCGATGCAAAGGCAGGTTTGCCAAACGTCATTACATTCTGCGCTGACAGCTTTCACTGATATGTATGGCGGCAAAGAAACGCCAAAATGTTCATTTCACATTCGCATATATTTATGTATTAACGTGACACCATAATGATGGTGGGGTTCGAATATTGCATTGTGAAAATCGGAACGAAACTGCCTGGCAAAATGGCCGAACCACGTATTCAAATAGTGTACAAGTACGTAATACCAAGGTTGTGGACCCTTTGGATGTCACAATTTTGATCCTATTTTTGTGAAACTTAAAATATATGTTAATATCCAAAAGATTTCCTTTCCGCTCGATATTCATACATATATCGGACTTGAGCGTTTTGGTTTACGGTCCCTAATTTTACGAAATACCGGATTTCAATCGAGTTGAATCCTCTAGAGGTCACAATTTGTATCCGTTTAATTAAAGTGCACATAAAATAGCCCTGAAAACTTCTCTATGTGAGCAGTCCATGGTTATTTTATCCACTTTACGGCAAATTCACATCAATCCCACTAAAATTAAATCAGCTATCTTCATTCAAAGTCGTAAAAATAGACCTCCCGTAAAAACGACTTTGCCAATTATTGAAAACACTCTTAATCCCCTCAGACGCCAGTGACGTCACAGTGACCGAATGCATATTCGGAATGTTTATTCCTTAATTACCTATATACAGCCGGCGTGTGTATTCATTAACGCCTGACTGATTCCTTAATCCCCCTAATTAAATAAAACAACTGACTACGAATAATTTGTTTTATAATTCAATTTAATTCAAGATCCAATTTAGAATTTGTTTCATAATGTACGGTCGTTCTGTTTTCTCACGGCAGCGATTTTAATACACTCTACCATCGTGTACAGTCTAAACGATTCGAGATACATTTTCGTCAGAAGTTTATTGTTCGAATTTAGAATCTGTTTCATTATGTACGGTCGTTCTGTTTACTCACGGCAGCGATTTTAATACAATGTACCACATCGTGTGCAGTCCAAACGATTCGAGATACATTTTCGTTAGAAGAGTGTCGTCGTTCTAATTTAGAATTTGTTTCATAATGTACGGTCGTTCATTTTCACACGGCAGCGATGTCATACACTCTCCTATGTGTGCAGTCCCATCTATTCGAGATATATTTTCGTCAGAAGAGTATTGTGGTTCGAATTTCCCCGAGTAAAAGAGTATAGGAGTAAAAAGATGTGGTCACGCAAAATATATCATAAATTTCAAACGTGATTGAAACGCGATTTGTAAATGACCGATCCGTTATCGACGTACGGCGCCTTTATTTCTGCTTGCGAATTTGACGTTATTACTCTGAAATAGACCGTAAAAATGAAATACGAAGAAATATCTCAATATACGTTAGAATTAACAGATTGAGGAGGATCACCTAACTATCTATGTGTATTGCAAGTGTAGTGTCGTTAATACATGTACTAAATTTTAACAGTAAAGTAATTAAGAATGTTGATTAGGTAATTATCTTTTTCTTTGCTCACCGATGTTTTTGTAATAAAGTAGCCTCGTATTATTTGTTGATTGGGGTTTAAACAACATCTAGATATAAATCCTTCGATGGATATACGTTTGTGATAAGATAAGGTTGTAATGTCAAACATCATTTAACTTTTTTATAAAGAATACAAGTATTTTACAATTAAATTGACAGTTTAATCACTCACCAACCGGCACCAGGAACTCCACATTTGATCAAGTGTATTCGATATTCATTATTACAAATTGATGTGGCCGGCGTAACAAAAAATGATATTTACCCTTCTAAATTAGAACCACAATACTGACGAAAATGTATCTCGAATCGTTTGGACTGCACACGATGGTAGATTGTATTAAAATCGCTGCCGTGAGAAAACAGAACGGCCGTACATAATGAAACAAATTTTAGAATGGATCTTGAATTAAAATGTATTACAAAACAAATTATTCCGTAGTCAATTGTTTTATTTAATTAGGGGGATTAAGGAATCAGTCAGGCGTTAATAAATACACACGCCGGGTGTGTATAGGTAATTAAGCAATCGTTCGTAAAATGTTCACTGCATATCACTGTTGTGACTGTAGGTTGCCAATCAGGATTTGAATTGTTTCCAAACCTTTCCAATTTTTCCGTACGATTTCATTGTTGGGAAATTTATGAAACGCCGGTACATTATTCCCCTTTCCCTTGCTGGGATTTCCACAACTCTCAATAACACAACGGTAATATGGCATCTTGAAATACACTCGGTAATATTCTAGTCACAAATATATAATCTATTACATACATCCCAAGACGAGAAAGGTCGGCTTTTGAAAATGCTTTGACTGATATAGTGATATGTAACTTACGTGTAAATAATTATGCGTTAATGATTACGCCAGTCAAATGTTTATTGGACCGACAAATACACACGTGTCAACTGGCTGTGTGATATATTGTACAGATGATGTGTATACTATGTGTAGTGCCTGTGACGTCACCAGCCAATCAACCAGATTAAGGTTGTAATTGAAAATTTGAAAACCGTTTTTGGCAGTCGGATACTAAAACGTAAATATCTGAATTAATTTTAATCAGATTAGTTTGAACTTGCGGTAAAATGGATTTTGTAACTATTGAGTACCCGTACGTAACAATTTTTTGAATCATTTGATGTGGTCTTTAAGTATACCATAATGACAGTGGTACGTTCCAGTGTAAATATGGGCGTATAAAAATGAATTATCTTGGCCATTGGTTTACGTTATGCACGCAACCACTTGTTAATAAAGTGTTTGGAAATTTTAACCCTAAATTAAACACATCTTGACTAAATGAACTACAAAGCGTCCAGTATACCTCATGGAATATTGATAAACTACACGGATGCGACCTCTTTGATTTGTGTAAAATATAACAGTGTCAATTTAATCAAATGTGTTTATTTCTTTTGGGGAGCAGTTACGAGCAGTATCAACTCCTTAACTATGCTTACATGGTGTTTCGAATTAGTTATTCTCCAATCGGTCTTGGTCTCGATCCTAATTCACTATACGCTAAGCACTACCTACAACGAAATTTAAAATTTTGAACATTTCAGGGAAATTACTTTATTTGGAGCGAGTCCTGAGTGTTTGAAGTTCTAATTGTCATGTACCATTGCTACGATAATAACCAAAGTGTTGATTATCCATTTTAGGTTAGATTATTAGATGGCGATTATGTTTTAATCCATACAAAATCACATCTGATGATCTAGATGTCTGATTATGGTCTTATATGAATAAATGTCTTAATTCATAATTTATATAATATTTTAAGCCAAAAGAAAGATATACAATAGACAGATTTAGCACTTAACAATGATGCATCCCATCCTTAATCATTTAATCAGTTCAATTATCTCTAAAGGGATATAATTCGAAAACTACGGAAGCTCACATACAAACTGTTTTGTTTTCAGATTTGATTTTAAACTTGATTTTCTTATTCTAAATATTGATTTCGGTTCAATTATCTTTTCATTATCATAATGGTTATCATTCGAAAACTACGGATGCTCATATACAAACTATGTTTTGTTTACCATTTTGATTTTAAACTTGATTTTTTTACAAGATACTGGCGTTGCATCGGTTGTACCAATGATTCCGAAACCGGTAGTGATAGGCCATGCTACTACCCGGTCTGAGCTTCTCCCTCTGCACCAAATTTCAGCCTCGGGGCAGTCCTGGTGTTAAACCGAGAGAGAGAAATGGGGTTTAACGTCCACTCGACACAAACGGCAGTCACAATATTAAGTGGCGTGGTTTCGAATACCCGCTTGTACGTGACAAGGAATATGGTCGCCTTTCAAATGTCGTGGGTACTTTCAGGTCCTCTGGTTCCCTACACTGCTAAGGAAACCAGCGAATTATTTAGAGACAATGCCTTTGATTAGACAATCATAGATTAGGGAGAGGTGTAATGAATGTAATCTACAAAGTTAGTTACGAAATTAATCTACAAAATTTCAAATTAACTTCAAATTAATCGACAAAATATTTCAAATCGGATTCGAAAATGACAAATTAGGATACAAAACACATATCGTGTGCTGTTTGTGAGAACAAATAAAAATATTTTGACCTTATTTCGTAAGTCTTAGAAAAAGGAATTCCATTCGCAAGTCCTTTAGGCAGAGTTATACAATTCTTGTTTGAGAACTTCTCAGTCATCTTTAAAAGTAGAAATCCGTCTGCTACAGCGATCGGATATTGTTACTAAGTTTCATTTCAATTCGATGCCTTTAGCAAAATTGCAATCATTGCAAAACAGATAAACATATAAACCAACAAACGCGTTGTCTGAATGTAAATTGTCACTTGCTTCCGATTCATTTCACATTTTAATCATCGATTTATATCCATATCAGACAATAATTTGGAGTGAAATATCTAACTTTGCCTCGGGCCATCGGTCCTATACACGCAGTACATTGTGTAACGCCAGGACGACCACCTTCATTAGAACCATACTTCTGGGATCGTATATAAAGTTAATGAAAGGCGAAATTTCAAATTAGTGGTAAAGCATTAACTGAAGTTAATGAATTTCAGTCCCACAGTTGTCCATGGTATAAATACCCGATTCCGTTAATAGAGAAGTCCCAGTTTGAATTGGGCTCCGCAAAGAGTTCATTTTATTATGCAGATACAGTCTATTTACTGCTGATGACCCCCTCTTCGAATTTTTCACCGAGTCATGCGATAAAGCAACTATTCGATACTGTTCGTAAATTTTGGTAAGTAGAAAAAACCCCATAAAGTCCAAGTATTACAGTCTTGGATGCGTCTTGAATTATTCAAGCACAATTAATTATTACAGAAGCTTGTCTCCTAGTTCACCTGACAACTTGACGTATCTGTTTGAAAACTTATTGCAGCTTCTATTAAGACTCAAATAAGAGGGTTTATGGAGACTTTCACACAGAATTAACCAGTTTAGTTACTCTCCAGGTAATTAATTTATTTAAAACAATGAATGAAAGATTATACCTAGGGATATTAATCTAAAAAGGCGCCAACATGCATTTAACTAATTCAAAGTCATTGTCTATAATCTACCCCTCTATAGTAGCGTCAATGGCAAATCAGAGCCCACAAATACACTGCAACACAGTAACAGCACATGCCAAGAAAACATACTAAAGCATTCATAAGCAATGGCTCGCCTTCATTGGTCCAGTCGGAACAGAACGGTAGGTAAAACCCCATTTAATTGCAATTATCATGGGAAATGCTAAATATGTTATCTGACATCAATACTAGCACATCCACCACGGATTGAGATGTGGGTTGGGAAACCTCAACAATATTAAAACAGCGAATTATCAAAATTCATAGACTAGATTAATCACAGAATAAATCAAAACTCTAGACATATCGGAGAAATCAAATTATCGACTGTAAATCATATATAGAAATGTATATTTTAAATCCGGGTGGAGAATTAAGATGAGAAATTGGGAGATGTCGAGGCAACTAGATTAAATGAGGCAAGTCGCTAACTCAATATCATCCACAGTCTTCGAAATTGCAAACATGAATTAATAGTCAATTGTAATCAATGTTGATTTTTTTATCTTACTGTGATAAGATGGGCTTCTTAAATCCAATATTTTAGACAAAATGAAAATTTGAAAATTGGCACGCGAATGCTTTCGAGTGCCATTTCTAATAAAGCGACTCGATAAACGGGGCTACACATAGCACACATGAGAATATTGCTGGTGTAGACTGGAATAACCAGACGATAAAGATTTCCATCTTGGACTCTTCGCGTATTTTGCCGAATAATATAACTGATTAGAAATTACAGGAAAACTGAAACGATTGAAAGTAATTCATATTACATTATTAAACGCGTTGCGACATTTGTGTCTATTTCTAGTTGTCAAAGAATAGAGATTTAGCTTCTTTAATCTAATCCGTACGAGAAGATACACCTCTTTCAGCTAAGAGGGACTGATAATTATTAAATGGCTTATGGTACTCGTAACTATTGCTTCTGCACATCCCTAGGTGTCAACAACCAATTGCATAAACCGACAGGCAAGATTCCAATATTTTAGAGATAGATTAATATTCGGGGTTTGTTTCTGCGATGTTCAAATAAAACTCAAATGGGACTGTCGTTCCTTTTCATGCATTAGTTAACTGCGTGGATTAAACTGATATTGCTTGGAATTGAAAAACAAAATGGATAACTTTTCTCTTTTGGAGAATTGCGTGTTGATGATAGCCTCGTAAATTCAACGGTTCGCTCGTTTAAAGATATCCTACCGTACTTATTTTCAAATTCAATATCCACGTTTACAGATTTCTACAGCTACAATTTCAAGGACCGGTTAACTTTGGACAATTAATTTAAATTCCAATTACTTTTTAACTATTTGATTTGAAAACAACATATTATAAATATGCGGTATACGTTGATATCATGTGGGAATTTAAACCCAAAGCATTGAAATGCAAAAGACACGAATCATAGAATTTAATGTATGACTAATTATAATAAAATCGTAAGTGAGGTTATGTTATTACATCAAGGAAAGGAGATAAGGGGAAACCTGAGCGTATGATATTGATTTTGTTTGGTAGAGGAGGTTAACAAAAATGAGATCGACTGATCCACAGGCCCTTAATACGAGTGACACAGATGCGAGCTTTCTAGGGTCTCCGGGGCATGGCCCCTGGACTTTGGGGGAAGATTTTTTCGACTTTCAGTTTCAAGGCGGTGGTCTGCTTCCTGAAATTCGACAGGGTAAGTCAATAAGTTTGGTACGATAATATCTTGTAATAGTCCAGTGAACACTCCTGCAAGTGGTCGTAAATAATATTTTACATCCCCACCCCTCCTTACGGCTTCAGCCCCTTGTTCCATGTATTTCTTGTACCGTACTCAATTATCGTAATGTACTGTAGTAATGGTCAAGTAAACTACCTTGGGAGTACAGTGTCCAATGAAAAACTAGTATTCCGCTGACGTCAAATGACTGCCGTATACGTATACCAAGAAAACTATATTTGTTCCTGAAAACAGATCTTCGACAGCTTCTTAATTTTCTGATATCAACAAAGCATTATCAGATCATTATAAGTATATAGCCATTGTCAAAATGATAGCGTATGTTTTCAGCTTTGCTATAGTAATCTATATATAGGTCTATACAACACTTGGTCTTTTATTTCTTATTTCTATTAAATCAATAACTGTTATACGGAATCATATATAATTTCAATCAGTTGAGATCGAGACAACTGTAATAATCTAATAAATAAGAAAAGATACATCTCTTTCAACTTATCGGGAGCAGCATTTGTTAATTGGTTGGTGGTACTCGTAACTATAGCTTCATAGATTATTTTTTTATAGAGATGCATACTTTAAATCTGGGCGGAAGAATTAAAATTGCGAATTGAGATCTCGAGGCAAGTAAAGATATACCTCTCTCAGAATCGCGGGAGAAGCAATTGTTAATTATACTCGTACGCCCCTGGATGGCAACAACCACAATAAGCTTAAAAAGACCGGGACGATTCTGATACTTTAGACTCCGCGTTATGGACTTATTATGGACTGTTGGGGGTAGTTTTTCTATAATTTCACAATAAAAGATGGTAATATCGCCTCTTTAATCATCTGGTAATATGTTCAGATAACACCCAACTACCATTAAACATATTTTATCACCCCCAAACCGCCAGATTACAGATATCTAATGATTTGTTAAGGCATATCTGTCTAATGCGAATCGTCTCTATGGGATTATCAATGACAACAATAGCTAGAAATTAAATATATAAATAAAATTTTATGGTATGTTTCTTGGTATTCAACACTTTAATGTGTGACCTCTAGCCTCTTATTAATGACTTATTGGTAAGTATAAAGGCGCATATGGTCGCTCTCATTGCCTACTTTAAACTAACCAATCATAAAGAGTCAACAATTATATTGTCCATAGGCATGACCCAAATGTTACAATTGGAAGACAACGAACGTGTGGGTCAGCTTGGTCTTTGTTAATACTACGTTTTGTTTCTCTTTATTCATTTATTTACAAATGTATTACTATTTTCTTCGCGGATTATATGGGTTTAACCATTTTGTATTCAAGATTATTACCTATACGTATACATAGGTGCATATTTCTATACGCCCACCCTTTCATGTCTACGTATTATACCGTCGTCCATGTCTGTTTGTCCGCCCACAATTTGTTTGTGTTTGTGGACACTCTTCAGGTCACAATTCTTATCTGTTTTTGACGAAATTACGTTGAAATATAAGTCTATCCCCCAAAGTTATCGATTTCTTTCGATATTGACATGTACGTAAACTCACGGTTTTTAGCTTGTGGACACCTTAGAGGTCACAATTTTCATCTGAACCGTGTAAGTACATCATCATTCCACCATAGTGGCCATTTTTTTGTACGGAAATTGTGTAAATGTGTGTAATACGAAAGTTGTGGACCCTCTAGAGGTAACAATTTTTATCCGATTTTGATAAACATTAAATGTATCTTTATATTCCAAATACCCAGTCAATTGTGATATTCGCACATTTCAGATCATAACTTCCTGGATTGTGCCCCTGATTGTACGAAAAATCACTCATTTGTCCTCTTACCGCCTGGCCCCTCTGGTTGTTATTGAAATCGTGCACTGTCTTTGAAATAATTGAAACAGGTACTGTATATGAAATCTTGAAAACATTGCTTTTTATGTAAAAAAAACAAATGCATTTGACAGTCTGTCAACCAACTCCTAATTTTCCTAATTCAATTATTTATTTCCTGATTCCAAGAGATAACCTGAACACAAATCACCTTTGTTTATAGGTAATTTTATGATTAAAGGGACATTATGGGAGATTAGATAAAGAATGGATAGTTCTCGCTAAAAACTATCGATAACGTAAATGGAATATGCAGAACATTTCAGTTAAATTGCTCAACTCTGAACCGAGATATAAGCTATTTAATTTTAGACTAGCCTCGATCATCATGAACTAGCTATGGATTAATCTGTATTCAGTGAGTACTAATTTAGCATTTTAAAATCATGATATTATTTCGAACAGAAGAATGATTGTTCTCGATTATATTATTTCGAACAGAAGAATGATTGTTCTCGGTGGGGTTTTTTTTCGACCCTGTTAATCTTGAATTGTATTAGGGCAGCAGATTAATAATTATCTAACGAGTTAAGTTAACAATGCGCGGAATTTAGTATAATGGTTATTTGCATTGTCGACTGCCACTGCTGTTACAGCCAAAAATATTGGGAAAATATTGCATAGTTTGAAAATGGTAAACTATCCACCATACGTATCAGTCTCAAAATCATAAATATTCATCAGAACCCTCGTCTGCGATCCTAGATCAAGAATATAAAAATACCTACAAGATACAGTTCTTATTTAGGAGCTCTGAGAACAAAGTCTGCAAACAGCGTATTAAGAAACTACATACTTTAACTGTATAGTTACCAGAGATACAGGTTTCAGAAGCCACCATCTTTCGAAGCGTAAATATAACAAATTAGTTGCACTCAAGTATAAGATAAAGTAGATTAGACTGAGATAAGAAGTCCATAAAAAGTATAGTTGTCAAATGACAATAATTATATTTGATTTATAGAAGAACAACATACAAAAAACATAACTAAATTAAATGAGCGTATAATAAGTTTTCGAAGAATTTATTTGTAAAGGAAAAACTGTCAGTACCATACACAATCACAACCACTCAATCGGCCAAAATTTATGTCCATTGTAAATTTATATTATTTCTAATCTGTTTTCAAACTGCATGCTGCCATCATTATGCTAAGCCCATGTGACCGCTGAATTATATTTTATTCGTATTAAGTAATATATAGGAAGACTAATCTAAATTTTTGTCATAATCTTTTAAATTCCGATCGTGGCATACTATAAATAATGACTTTTTTTATTGGCGTGTGGTCAGTTGGGACAGATTCATTATTGTCCTTATGAAATAGCGATATTCTACTCCCTTGACAGTCGCGACAGTAATTATGTTACTATTTATTCAAGAACATATCTAAATTATTAAGAAAGCAATGATTACTGTCTCAGAGAAATTATAAACGATGATATAATATGGTCGTTTAATAGTATATTAAGTTCAAATAGTTTTGGAGACTGGCTGACAAATCTTCTGTGTTATTATTAACGGAGCTGCATAAACTACGTCATTTCATACAAATAAAGCCAGTTCATTAGAAAAAGATATGTTCAGACACAATTAAATGAGTATAACGCTAGTTGTTGAAAATGGCTTCTTTAACTGTCTTTTGAACAACCCATTAGATCGAATATAAATTTAGTTAACAGCGAGAGTGTAAGACCAGAATTTGAGATATGCAACTAATTAAATCAATATAATAACATGTCAAAGACAAGGTTAGTGCAAGACCATATTCAATCCAAGGTACTACCCCCCCCCACCACCACACACAAATAAAGTAAAATATTTAAAAGTGCAATTTTTCGTTGAACTAGGCAACCAGCTAGGCATACCAATGGCCCGTAACATTATTCGTTACTGTCTATATCTTATAGCAACTAATATAAAAACGCGATTATCCCGACTCTACTCACAGACAACAAATGATTAAGAAACTTATAGAAATATATTGTGTGTAGAAGACGTAAAAACTATATCGTTATGTCAAAATAATAATCATTTAAGTTTTGAAAAAAAAAAGATTTTTAATACTTGAAAGATGGAGGTAGTAACCCAGACCGTCACGACAGCGGCACGGGGGATAAAAGAACGCTGCATACCCACATTGTGAAACATAATCATCGTGATACTATCTTATTTACATGCAGGCTTGCCATCATATCTCCAGTGTGTCCCTATATCTCCGGGGTAACATTATCAGCAACACTATCAAACTGATTTCTGTGTTGACATTAATTCAACAAATATACACGTTATCGATAAAATATAAACCAGCAAGTCATGATACAGATTATTAAGAGCATTCCTTAAAGCTGTACTCCGATTTCAAAACTACAAAAATAATTAAATAAAAAAGGTAACGCCCAAAACAACCGACATATTTAATTATTTCTGTAGTTTTGTAATCGGAGTTCAGCTTTAAATAAGTATTTACGTAACTAAATTGCATCAAAGGTCAATGAAGATATACAATAGAACGTTCATTATCGTAGCATTATCTTTGACAACCGAGATTTGGCCTCTTGTTTTACCTGTTTCATCGTTACTTTTATTAAATCTCGAGTACGATTAAATTCTTTTAAATATCGGCCATCCGATAGTCTACATCGTTGATAATCTTTGTAAATTAACTTAATTAGTCCTTCGTGTTAGTCCAAAATCGATAATTTGATCATTTTGAATAATAAACAGTTTCCTTAAGATATATTATGAAATGTATTGAAAGGGGGTTAACATTCTTCTTTTCTGTCCCGATTGGACTTATGAAGAATAGGGCACGCTATGCAGTGTGCTATGGGGAGTAGGGATTTTTGCCCAAAACTGGACGCTACGGTCTATTCGTATTTTGAATACCAAGTATCGGGTGTGCTCTTTTACGTACATGGTATGTAAATGTAGGGTTTTCGTTTTATCCGACCATTATCACTTGCCAGACCTCCATTCTACACCATTAATACGGGACCTCCAGGTTAGCGAGTCCACCTCTTACTGAATTAGCTACCGTACCACTGCTCCCGATATAATATGAATTCAAATAGTCAAACTGTAGTCTTAAATAAAAAAAATAATTTTTCCAGGTGCTGAGATACATAAATGTACTGAAAGTATTTTATGCTGAGGGTGGTTGGCTGGCCAAATGGTTAGCGCGCTGCGTCATAAGGCCTGTCAGTGAGTCAACGGCATTGTTTCGATTCCCCGGTTATCCAGACTCGTGGTAAGCGTGCGCGCGCTATATCATACGGCCTGCCATTGAGTCAACTGGCGTGGTTTCTAATTCCCTGTTGTACGTGGCAAGGAGTAGGGTCGCCTGTCCAACCTTGTGGGTTTTCTCCGGGTCCTCCCACAGCTAAAGACCCAAAATGACCTAGTATGTGTCGAGTGGACGTTAAACCTCATTTCCCTCTCGGTTTTCGCCGGGTCCTACGGTTTCCTCCCCTACGCTAAAGACCCCTACGCGCTAGTGAATAATTGAAATAAAATTGAACCATATTATGTTAGTCCCGAAACGACCAGTTTATGACGAGTGGAGTTAAACTCCATTTTTCCCTTTCTCTCACACCCTCCCCCCCCTTTCTCTCTTATACTGAAGGTAAGGAGGCGAACAGTAGGACGTTACACCACATTTCATTTCATTCCACGCTCTTAATATAACAAGAATACAAATTGGTACAAGTAAAAACAGAGCTTCCAATGAAATATAATAACTTTTACAACATGGCTGTGCTTTCTCAAAGGTTATACAAACATCTGTCATTTACATGTTAAAATGTTAACCTTCGGGTAATTCTCTCACGAGGAGGCTTACATAATTAACGATATTGTCAAGTCAATAGCCTGTTCTAATCACGTTTTGGAAGACTTTTCGCCACGTTTTTTTGTTAGTATTCCAGCCACTGCTGTGTTGTCACTATATTTAAATTGCTATTTTGTAAAAGGATTAGGAGACAACGCAAGACTATATTCACACTGTGCCAGTATTCTTTATCTGACTGAATAGATCTGGCTCATTGCATATATATTCCCTATCATTCCTGTTGCCCACATGAAACGTAAACCCTGGATAACAGAACGTATCTTAATGCAATCATCTGGGACAACGACACGTGCGACCTTTAAACTGAAACCAAGACAACGGACATACCATTTTTGAGTGCATTAGCTGATCTATTCTATTGCGCAGGTTATAGATTGATAATTGGCCCCGATATCATTTTTAATCTCCCCTTTCTTCATCTGTGACTGAACCAGTCAACTGACACCAACCAATACGACACTGTTTGTTCAGGGATTTGATTCAAATAGCTGTACTTCAACCGTTGTCACTATTCACATCCATATTTATTAATTCGGTATATTAATTCAATTATAAAAATCAATCACCGAGAATTTCCAGATTAACGGAATCTATGAACCGATGCAAGAACAATAACTGTTATGTCAAACGTTATCTACTAATGAGAATAGGAACATAACTTTCTAGTTTATACTTTTAATTTAGATAGGCGTTAGCACAATGTATGCTATTTTATTATCTTTGATTATTCGGTGGTATTGACATAAGATTTGTACAGTTGTCTGTTCCGACAACACATTAAATGAACCTTGCTGGAGTTACATGAAACATCGATTCAAAAGGCTTTAAGTGAAGTCCAAACGCAAACTATAGACATATATAAGGGCACCTGTGATGATGCCGGTCGGTGTAAAATGTCTGTTCGGGGAACCGTCTTTTGCGTCAAATGGTTAGTGACTCATGAGCTCCGATGCCGAGGACCATATCTCGCAATCGCATTTACCCTATTTATGTGTTATTATACTGGTCGTAGTAATTATAATGTCTGCTTACTCTTTCGATCACCTCTACTTTTACCGTCCCTAAGTGACACCCACGTTATATTACGCTAGATGTTTTGCGCATTTATAATCAATTTCTGCTTCATGTAATAAACAGAAATCTAATTGGGCATCAATCCTAAAGTGATTCTGGGTTAAAGACCCCCTTCGTTTGGCCGTAGTTTTGTTTAAACACTTCAAGGCAAGTGTCTTTGGGAATGTCTCTAAAGTGAAGAATTCGCTTCGATTTGCGCTTCGATTTGCGTAAGGGTAGGTTTTGTTATCAAGGTATCTCGAGAGGGAGAGTAACAAATTAAGAAACACGAATCATATTTTTCATCGATTATTGAAAACGTGCGATAACTCATTGAGTTTTTTTTTAATCGTTGGAAATTATTGTGGTGTGAAAATATTCCAAATATTCCCGAAGGGGAAATTTGATAAAATATTTATGGGATGCAGTTATTATACGATCCGTTAAATCTCAACGGATCTACCTACGTATCTGTTGGATATAATACTAAACGTTAATATTTATCACAATTTACGGATTATCAATTTCCAATTCGGTATATTTAATCACATCGACAGACAAGAATAAGCAAATAATTAAATAGATATTTGCTAAGAAACCTTTTGCTTGCAAATACGGTATCCTTATAAGTTTTATAACCAGACATCAAGAGAGCCGCCATCGAAATACGTGATTTGGATTAGGCTCTGGAAATTGAAATGAGGTTTAACGTGGGCTAATGAAGACGGCCATACGCAATACAGTGTGCTAAGAGGAAAATTTTGCCAGGAGAGTGGCACTACGACCTACTCTTATATCCAATTCCAACTGTCATGGGATCTTTTACGTGCACGCCAATGTGTCTCGGGACCTCGGTTTTTCGTCCTACTAACAAGGCGGGGGGGGGGGGGCACGCCGGAAATCGGGATGAATTTTCTCGGTCAATTTAGGGATCGAACACATGACGTCCAGGCTAGTGAGCTAGCGTCTTACCCATTTATCAACCGTGACCCCGGATTAGACTCTGGATTGGGAACATAATCAACAGAAATAATTAATAACGTTGTCAGTTTGTGGCTTGTCAATCTCAATATCCAATTAAAATTGGGCTATACTATATACAAGAAAACTACCGGAAAACACCATGTTATACTGAATACCGGTAAACACCATGTTATACTGAATACCGGAAAACACCGGAAAAACACTAAATACAGGAAAACACATTAAATACCAGAAAACACCCCCAATAGGCAACTCGGAAAACACACAAAAAACCCTAAACCTAACCCTAACCCACAACGGAAAACCCAAACCCTAACCCTCACACACAGAGGGTGTTTTCCGGTATTATGTGTGTTTTCCGGTATTTAGTGTTTTTCCGGTGTTTTCCGGTATTCAGTATAACATGGTGTTTTCTAGTAGTTTTCCGGTGTTTTCCGGTATATAGTATTGTCCATTAAAATTACAATCTTGAAAACTGCTCCTTCATATTGCTTATTTGTGGACTTGGGTTGCTTCCTTCATTATGCCGAGAATTGAAGAAACACGCCCTTCCTCCTTGCTTGGTTTTGACGACAATCCTATGAATTATTTGATCAATGTCCAAATTAATATCTAAAAGAACTATTTTTTTTTAAGTCGGATGTATGTAAAACATTCTCTCATTATTTCTTCCATTTTCTTTTAAAGACACACGAAAACTGTAACTAATTATCGCATAGCGAACCTTGATCTTTACAAAAGGACGGCCCAGTACAGAAAAAACTTAAGCGCTAATTACATTGATGTGTACTTCTTCTTCTTGGGCTTAACATTCACTTCCGCCTTAGGTGAAATGGCAGACAAGTGCCTCATACGAGACCTACGATAAAAGCCAGTCGTGAAGGAGAGGTCAGTTTATCACAAAGTGAAAATTGGACAGCGGTTTGAAAATTTTAACGCCTTTCTTTACTTGGAGACAATGGTGTCAAGTGAGCATTGTTAATATCGGGCTTAAGTATTAAAATGATACGTATATCAATCGTACTCAAGAGAGACAAGGAAGAAGTACCAGGTGTTTATAGATTTAGGATATAATAAAGCATGAACATACATTACGCAAGAGCTAAATCAATCGTACACAGAGGAGAGGGAGAGAGAAATGGGGTTTAACGTCCACTCGACACAAACTAGGTCATTTTAGGACTAACATATGGTTTCAATTTTATTTCCATAATTCGCTTGCGCGTAGGGGTCTTTAGCAGTGGGAGGAAACCGGGGTGCCCAGAGGAAACCCACGAGGTTGAGAAGGCGCCCCTATCTCCATGCCACATACGCTCACACCAGGGATCAAAACCACAGCCGCAAGCCAGAGGTGACCGGCCAGCTACAGGTCGAAGCGCGGCACTCTAGACCACTAGGCCATCCCACCTACCCCCACCACCCCGTACACAGAGGGACAAAGAAGATGTACAAGATGTTCATAGATTAAGGAAATAATAAATCATGAACATACATACATTATGCAAGAGCAAAATCTGCGTGTCGCAGGTCTTTCTTTAGGCCTGAAATGTTATCTAAATTATAAATTAGACATTAATTAACGTATGCAGACTATAATCAACTCTCGATGTCATCGCTAGCCTGTTATATTTACTGGATTAGGATCCGATTTGTTGCGCAACTTTCATTCATGATTTAATCATGAACTGGATAATCGACAGTATGTTTTTTATCGTACCGATTTTAGTAATGATGATCGGTTCAGAGTGGATCAATTTAACTGAAATTCCCTTTTCATTAACTATTTATATATATATATATTATAGCGAGAACTGCCAGCTCTTTATCTAATTTTCCATAATGTATCTTTAATTTAGTACAATTTTTAAAATGATCACTACGTACAGGCATAAATCATGAGAAAAGTAAGATAATTTGTCACATATTATTTCCTATCGAAATTAAATGGGGGATAGCGTCCTACCACAGAATATTTCCGATCGAAATGAAATGGGGGAATAACGTCCTACTTTTCTGTATCAACTGGGATCGGCCCTACCGAAGGCAGGTAAACTGATCGTTTGGTATGTTATTTCACCGTTTGTATTTATATCAGTTGTGCTATGACAATATCGCTCATGGAAGGACATGGATTTTATTTAAATAAGTGTATTTTACAATTTAATTGATGATGTTAAACAATCACTTGTTGTCGAAGTGTATCAATGTGAGGCGATCATTATCGGCAGATGGCTTCTGCATTTCGTTAAAAGCATTATTAGAATTTGACAGGAGGGAATCCAGATTTTTTCAACTCACTATGTACATCCACCACAGAGATGTACCAGGTAGCCGTAATAGATTCATAATTCTGTTTTATTTACTCTACTTAAAATTACACCATTACACTTGAAGGGTGTCAGTGGGCTTAAAATTAAATTCGACTTAAAGTGGCAACAGGCTTATGCCAACGGAAATAACTTTCTGTCACTAATCAGACTCAAATAATACCCCTTGTTTACGTCACGAAAACGCCGTAAAATGAAAAAGTGGAAGAGTTCGGATATATAGAGAATCTCCTACGAGTCATTCTTGATATCAAAAAATATCAACACATGTTGATAAAGTTAAAAGAAACGAGGCCCTTATTTTTTTACAATATGGGAAGATTGGACATGATTTGAGTTCTGTGGATTGATAACAATATTGCTACTTTAAATTATTGAACATTTTTTTTAGAAAGAAATAAAATAAAAATATTCCCACAGTCAACTTGATCGCCCACTTCTGTTCATTATTATGGCAAGCGTCTACAAGTAGGTTAAACAAAACATTGAAGTATTCGATTCAATCTATTTCAATTGCATGCCATTTTACTTAAACTGGGTAAGCTGAAGTATTCCATTCAAGCTAATTTCCCAATTAAAATTAGATGTTATTTTCCTTACTTATAGTCGTGCGGTCACGCCATTAACAGCTAAAGACTTATGTATAAAAAAAAACATTGTTAATAAATACACAATCAATTAAATGTTTTTTTCTATAATCATGGCCTTTCAAATAATAATCTCAGGTTTTCATTGGAAGATTGATCAGGAGTAGCCCAATCGCAATCTGAATGCGCTCAATAAGGAAATATTTGATATATCATCCTTGGCGAGGAGTTGGAGTGACCTAGTGGTCTAGAGTGTCCCGCTTCGAGCTCTAGCTGGTTGGTCACCTCGTGGTTTCGATCCCTGTGGCATAGATATATAGGAGCGACTTCTCAACATTGTGGGTTTTATTCTGGATAATCTGGTTTCCTCCCATTGGAAAGACTCCGCTCATGCGTTAAGAGGACGTTGAACACTTATGGAAGAAGAAGAATCATTCTTGGTGGAAAATGAACGAAATGTGTAAACGTCGTTCTGTTAAGTATATCAGCATAAATTAATAATGCATCCGCCATTTAACATACTATAGGTATTGAAAAGAGATTATGTTGAAACTTCGATGCTTTAATAATATCAGACTAGGTCATTTCGAGACTAACACATCATTCAATTTGATTTCAATAATTAATCGTTTGTGAGTAGACGTCTTTAGCAGTGGAAGAAAACCAGAGGACCCTTTCACCCCACTTCCTCTTCCAACTTATGCGTAGCCATTTTAGTCGACTGATTGGTGTTGAATCGAAGAAAAGGGTTTGGGTGTAAATATTTTTCCATGTTTTGATGAATATACATTTTATGTTGGAAGGATAACAGGGTTGATCGGTTGCTTACGTTTAAATGTAAAACTGGCCGTTGCACGGTTACTAGTACTCCATTTCCATTTCCCTATATGTCAAGATGTCCACCGTGAACGTCATATGATATTGAGCAAGCGGTTGCCTAAGGAACGGCATACATGATTTTGAGCAAGCATTCAAACCAAGGAAATTTTGGGAAAAGATTAAGAGTCAATGTTGACATTAATAGTGTAGTGGCCATCTAATTACTAAGAAATAGTTGTTAGACAGTATGGTGGTCCGGCATGGCGAGTGATTTAATATATTAGAAATAAAACAGAGACCTAAAACATCCAATTATTAAAAACAGTAGTAACCTATAACTGCCATAAGATTAAACAGTATACTAAACATATATCGACATACCAAGACAGAAGCGTATGAGACGTATATTGCCTGTCCCTCGTTGTGGATGTAAACTTTTGGGAAGAAGAATACCGTGAATGAAAACGATCTTTACATAATTGTGTAAAAATGAATATATTAGATATATTTTAATGATGTATTGCTGTTCTTATATAAATACTTAAATTGTTATTGTGTGGCAGCCGCTGGCACTACTTTCTCTTTTCAGGTAGCTTTTATTTCAGGATGGGCATACCGAACAAGAAAAACTTTTAATGGAAAAGCTTTATAGGATTTTAAGTGTACAAGTTGTGGAATGCTTAAAAGGAATTAAATCTAACCATATGAGACGTACGAGCGGTTTTTATGTATGTCCAGATATGTATTTTACTATGAGAACTTCGCTTTTCCACACCGTCATAAAGCAAGTTGAATTTTTTCCCCTCTGTTTCAGCTTTATTTATTTTGTCGAAGAAACATTTTATCAACGATTTGAGAAGATGATCCGCCCACTCTTATCACGACAACAAATTTTAACATCGTTTTTCAAAATGACATTTTTACCCTTTTTTATTCCTGCTTTTATTTGTCCATAATATCATTCATATTGTATTGGGGGTTTCAAATTGTAATAAATAACACTACCATGAGTGCAAGACCAAGAATAGTGAAATTGTTTAAATCGGCTAGATTTGATCAGGTGAGTGAAACTCGTAATGAAATGATTATAAGCCCATGTGCTGTAGGCATACACTGCAATAATTTTTTGACACTTAATTGCAATTTAAACATACACCCGCGGCCTTTTAAAAAGGTGAAATTGTTGGTATGTCTGGAAGTTAAACCTAATTTGTTATTTCCGTATAAAAAAACCCAAACACTGTAATTAACCCTGAACAAGGGACTAAATTAATAACTGAAATGTTTTTGTAGCTACTATTATCTTATTATATGTTCCTGGGGAATGTCAAAAGCGGACGCATCTTAATATAAATCTTTTCAGTTCCCTAGTTATTTCAATATATAAAATGTTAGAAAGGTCAGACAGTAAATTTGTAAACGTCACTAAAGTAATTTTAAGGACTCGGGTTACACAAAGGTTGACTACTTATTAAAGGTATTTGAACATTTGTAAGTTACACACACATCTAGATCATATCGAGATTTTGCAATTCCGACTCGAGACATCACCTTACATCCCCCTATAATTATTCCATATACCATTATAGTGTGACATGTCGAGACGGATAAAGCCCTTCTATTAAACGTCCTACTTTTGGCTACACAAATTGAAAGGACTAGACTGATCACATCCGATGGCGAAGATTTCTTTGTTTGATATATGTAGATCAGGTCATAATTCCGTGTGTATATTGGAAAGGAATTGTTTCAGTATGTGAACAACTGTGATTCCAGACATAAGTTAATGAACATTATGGAAGAGGCATTGTCATTCTGAATGAACTGATGTTTGAAGAATGTCTGATTTAAAGTAATTCCAGACACACCCAAATAACCGAAATGCACACAAATCATCTGCTTAGGGTAAACAACAACAACAAGGCTTCTTATTCTGAAATCTATCTTTAGAAGACACATCCATATATCTCAACTGGTCATTAATATCAGTCATTATTTCAAAGGACCTTTTTAAACCCTTTTAGTTATAATAGCTTCACATACATCCGTTGAATTAAAGACAACTTTGCACTTCTTTGGGAGGCACAAGTAAAATTAACTTCTTGGAATATCAATGGGATTAGTCAGAAGATTCCTACACTGATCACAATATCTCGGCAAGGCAAGGTCGCTAATCACTGTAATGTTTGCACAACAACATTTGCCTACCCCAAATATTAGGTTGATTTTTTTACATAGTTTCAACAAGAATTCTTGAACGGATAATGAAATATGCCCTGGAAACGAAATGGGGATGGAAGGACGGTCATTAGAAATTAAGATAATGGGTAGGTGAATGTCAAAGTTATCTTGAACAGTTTCTGAGAAATGCTGTAGAATAATAATTATATACCAAAAACTAAGCCAAATGTGTAGAACAATTCCAACATCATTCAACAGAGAATTGGTTTCTATTTAAACAAAGACATCGAATCCGCGAAATTTCTAATAAGCAAAAGGCACTAAACTACCACCACACGTTGATGTTTGTGCGTTTCATGATGATATATTGTATGGTTTATGAGCTATGCTCCGGAATCAAAATTTTACATTACAAACTAAGTCAAATTTGTTTCCATGTAAACACAAAAAATGTAAATCACCAAAACTCGTAAATAGCAACATGCACAACTACCGTAATCGGTTGATGGGTGTATACAGTTTCAAAAAGATATCTTGAACGGTTTATGAGATATGCTCACCTTCCCTAACTGCGTTCGGCGTTAGATAATAACAAATCTATCAAAATGTCAACAAGTATTGAGCTATTTTTGAATTGGAGAAACATTGTTGACATTTGTATGACGTACCAATTATCCATTTGAAACTTTGACTGAAGAAACAAAGATTAAATTTTGGAATTAAGTAATATACAGAAATATATTTTTATGTCAAATTCTACATTAAACCCCAAAAATAATTACTCTTACTCTTGACAACTTGAAAGCATGGCTTTGGATTCCGACACTTCTGTTTTCATTGATTTTAAAAATGCTTTAGCTGGATAATATAAATGCCAAAAGAAGTTACAGTTCTTGTAGATGAGGGACACTGACCTGAAATATTGAGAAATGCTACCAGCTTTGTCGATAATTTTTGGTAGAATAAGTATAGATAGAACTAAATACCGCATCTTCACGTTTGTGAGCACCAAAAATGAAGCGGCTTTTAAACATAAATCATACAAGAGCTAAATCTGCATATTTCAAGCTTTTCTTTAGGCCTAAAATGTTATCTAAATTATAAATGAGAGATTAAATAACTTATCCAGATAATAAGCAACTCTAGGTGTCATCGCTAGTCTGCGATATTTACTGGATTGGTATCCGATCTGGTGCTCAGCGCTCATTGATGATTAAATCAAAACATGGATCAACTTTAGTAACGCTCGGTTCAGGGTGGATCAATTTGATTGAAATGTTCAGCAAATTCCTTTTAACATTAATCTAGTTTTGACGTTTCAAGTAAGAACTGTCAGCTCTACATCTAATCTCCCACAATGTATCTTTAAGTAAGTTAAAGCGCCCGATTATGAGTCTTTCCTTCAAGCCTTAAATAATGACCTACGACACATAATAGATTTTAACCAAATATTGAATAAAACAACTGACCAACAATTCATAACGCATTGGCAACCAGTACTCACCAGCTGATTCCAAATAGCATTGAGTTTAATACCAAACACAAAAATACATATCATTATGACCATTCCCACGCAAGTATTTAGAGGGTAGTTATTTTCAATAAAAGAATGCATATGGATAAAAAAGAGACACAATCTTATTAGAAAAATACTGGATTCTCGAAAAGGAAACTACACACATGGGTGTCCACAGGACAAAACTGTGAGAATGTCTTTGACTGGTTATAGTCTGTATGGTCTTGAAGCACTTCGTATGTGTTGATCTAATGAGATTAAACGCCCAGGGGAATTCCCGATTAAACGATGGAAAAAAAGATAACAGAGTATAATAAAAGAATTAACTTAAGACTTGATGGTAAATGTATGGATAGAGACTAACGTAAAATATAAACTAAAAATGGATCATTTTCACGCCACAACATGTGACAATGAAAAGGGTCACTGAAATTTTGCCATAAAGAAATTTGAGGCAGGTAACATACTAGTAACCTATTAACCACCCGTCGTACATATCGACGTAACCACCATCTTGACTCTTGTTACCTTTCCGCATCAAAATCAAGAATATTTACTAAACTCAGGCAGAAAAGCAAAATCAACCACTCTCTCATCGGTTCTTGAAAAAAAAAGTTGACGCAAATATACATAACAAATGGTGAGAAAATGACTACGTAACATTATACTTTTGCATGGTCCGGACCTGGAAAACCAGACATAATCCACACTCCCATTTTGGGGCTACAGATGAACTGAATTTTCAAAATTGTCTATTTGTATGTATTTCAAAACACCAAGAGGTGCTTACTAAAAATTCCTACCTACAGTATCCGATTTGAGACTTAATGCTGCATTATGTAAGATTTAGAATAAAGAATTGGTAGTTCTTGCTACCGGTATACAAGTTCAAAAATAGGTAATGAGAAACTGAACATATTAAAAATTTCAATTACTGTATTCTTTGCAAAGTTATGCATAATGCACCTTTAAAGGTGGATTGTGAACGAGGGTGTCATCGAACCATGATAATCACAATACATACTAAAATCAGGCAGTCGACATTATTGGTATTTTTAAATAATAATTTTATATGACAATGCAATGTGCACAATGTACCGCCATACATGATGCAGTACTGTCCCAACATAGTTCAGCAAACAAAGTTACATTAACTTTAAGTTTTTAATTCGCGATTTACCGTTTACCAGTTCTTGCTCTGTTTATCGGGAAGCAAGAGGTGGCTTATAAAACATATTTTATTATTAAGTAACAACAATAATTCTATTATGAAAGTATTTCTGTCTACTAGATTATGCACTCTTGAAAGACGCAATCTGCTACTACATTACATTAACTTGATATCCCCAAGAAGATTATCAGTTTAATTCTACGTCAGTTATCGATTGAAATTGAATCAAGTAAACAGATTGGTAGGGAAGATTATAGGATACGAGATTGCATATTTATTTCCAACTGCATTGTAAGTGTTTTCCAATTTCTTTCATTTATTTATGTTTGTGTTTACATTACTTAGAATCTTCCTTTGTTTTGCCTAGGAACAATTAATTGGAACTACTCTAGATTATTAACGAATACTAATTTGTGTTTTTATACGCCCACATTTTCATGTGGACGTATAATATTGTAGTCACCCCTGTTGGTCCGTTCGTCCGTCCACAATTGTTTGTGAACACTGTACAGGTCACAATTTTTATTCGATTTCAATGAAACTTAAAATATAGATTTTTCACACTAAAATCTCGGTTCCTTTCGATAATCGATTATGGCCCCTGATTGTACGAAAAATCACGTTTTTAGCTTGTGAACACTGGAGAGGTCACTATTTTTGAACCGATTCTGATGACACTTGAAATGCATGGTTATTGTTAAAAAAAAACATTCGAATATATCACCGTAACACCATAAGGTTGGTTGAGTTCGTATTTCTTGAAAATCGGACTAATACTGCCAGACAAAATGGCCGCCCTTCATACGCAAATAATGGACACTCTAGAAGTCACAATTTTGATCCGATTTTGATGAAACTTGAAATATATCTCTACAACCGAAAGATTTTGGTCCTGTCCATATTTGTGCTTGCCAGATGGTACCTTCCGAATTATGGCCCTTGATTGTTGGAAAAATCGATTTTTGTTTAGCTTGTTCTCTATACATCTCTAGGAAAATGTGGACGTATCCTGCCTGGCGGCCGCTGGTTTAGACTTTTTGACAAGAATTTTTTGGATTTGAATGGAATTTATATGAAATTGAATTCTTCTGAGGGGTGTTAAGTCTGCCTACCTTCCAAAATTTTACGTATGGATTTGTGTTCTTAAGACTTTTTGGTTGGTGATTGCCAATAAGATAGCCTGTCCAAAAGCCCCCCCCCCCCCTACCCTGTGAAAAACTTGTCGAGCATAAAAAAAAATAGATATACATTTCCGTCATTTATTAATCCCCACCCCCTCGTTACTCTGAGCTAGTTACAGTCTTGAGCTTGCCTTTCCACATACCTTTCAAAACATGTCCAAGTGGGCGAGTTGTTGATGACTGAGTCTTCTTGTTAGTATTAAACACGTTTATTAATTCCTTGAGATAAGAGCAGTAAATATGTATGCACATGCCAATATATGAACTAGAAATACATACGACCATAAATTAGATTTGATGTCTCAACATAGTGTGTCCCTTATTTTGGAGACAATAGTATGACAGTTTCTCATTTTGTGGTTACGTTTGCAGTACGAGTTTGGATAATTCCCCCCAGCAATGTCATTTCTGTCCATGCTTCTTCGATTTCCTATTGTTTTTTTGTGAACGAATAAGATCAGTTGCATTTCAGTAAGATCAAAATAAAATCTTGAAATACAACCTCAGATGTTTCTGCTAAAATTGTATTACAAATCCACTGATATGTCTGGAATCATATACAACTAAAATGTAATCACAAATCGGGATTTTATCTGTTTAAATAATAAATTGTTATTCTAGTAGTCCGCCTATAACGCATATTATACAGTCCAGATTCCATGTTAGTGGATGAAAACAGATCTTCTTTTAAACTTGATAACCGAATTACATAAGGTGCATGGAATGGTTAAACTGATTAAGACTACTATCTTTTGCTGAATTCCAACACACAGACCTCGTTCATTTTAACCAAACCGGGTTGCACTATATTCCGATCAAAAAGTCATATAGATAATGATCTGTCAAAAAAGACTATACAAATGCAAGTTTCATGAAGAGAAAGCGGTAGTCGAATAAGATGCAGTGAAACAGTCAGACAGTAGATAAGTCACAGTAGTAGTAACTTAGTTATTTAACTGCTAGATTAAACTATGTAGTGTAATGTTTTAGGCACAAGACCCGCTTCCGAATTAAAACTACGATTTTCATCCTAAACCAGTGGTGTTTTATCTCACATTAGTGTAATGTTTCAGGCACAAGACCCGCTTCCGAATTAAAACTACGATTTTCATCCTAAACTAGTGGTGTTTTATCTCACATTAGTGTAATGTTTTAGGCACAAGACCCGCTTCCGAATTAAAACTACGATTTTCATCCTAAACTAGTGGTGTTTTATCTCACATTATTGTTATTGTCCACTGCCTTTGGAAGAAAGCAGAGGACTATTAAAATTGGTCAGATAACACTTCTTCTAATTGAGGTAGAATATCCAAAGTTGGTGTAGGTGTTTATTAGGTGAATGCATTGATGGGGTTATAAGATGAGCATTTTTTGATCAGACTAAGCAGTTTGATTGTTTGACGCTTTGGGACACAATAACTTTACTTCAAATTAAGAGACACTGGTAAAACGGGGCGTATAGTTCCGTTTCACCAATGCATTAACTATGTCTAGAATATAAAAGTCCGCATACATATGACATTTATATGCCAAAATATAGAGGAATGCTATACTTAACTTGTCCCAAAATTTCAGCTCAAAATTTTGAGTCGGTCGGACGCGAACTTCAAAAATCCTTATGGCACCTAACCCATTTAAGATTTCGGGTCAATGTTGTCGTAGGGTGTTCCTTTGAGGTCTGTCCAGTGAATGCCACGGGTGCTGTACTTGATAACAAAAGGTAAATTTCACCTACACATTATTTTTATAAAATGAAAGTCTGGTTTTATCTAGAAACCACATAATACAGCTTTGGGCACCGGTTTCCATTTCAAGATGAAGACTGACAGGTTTAAGTTGTTTATCACATATTGAGTTAGGTGGATGATTTTAAGGTATGTTAACACAAAACTAAGCAGTTTTATTCCCCAAAAGATTATCGGGATTGGCCCTCTCAATATTGGATATCAGAAGCCTACCTTTTCAAGGTCAGATAACAACGTTGAATTGAATTGAAAAATAATTCGTGTTTTCAACGTGTAAGACTTTGCATCATATTGAGTTAGAGACTTGGCTACTTTATTATGACTAGGTATTAATTACTTTAGGTTGGTGATGTATTAGAGTGTCAACCAGACTGGAATATTCCGACCAACATATCGTTTAGTGAGCGAGCCAGCGCTTCACTATTACGGAGCCACAGCAATTATTTTCATTCGACTCCTCTTCATAAATATAACGTCACAATGTTCTGTTTGACAATCACGTTACATTAATTACCCCTGCATTTATGTATTATATATCTATTATCAATTTCCTTGGATGAAAGGAGCCCTAGGCCAATGATTTTCTTGTCATTATTTGTGACTAAAACTGTAGAAGAGAAACCAATGTTTAATTCCGTTTTAAAAATTGCTATACAGGGAAGAACAAGTATCAATTACAAACATGTAATTTCTGTTCTCGTAAACTATAGTATCGTGCTGTTGGCGGTATTCAAGTAATTGCAAAATATTTGAGCAAGAACGCCCTTTTTCTGATTAGAGTCTTCGAACAATGAAAATATCTCTATGTAAAGCTAGAGGGGATACAGAAATAATGGATGTGCTTCATTGTTTTTGGCTTACTGGTCTCTTGAGTGATAAATAATTATGCATCAGTATAGCGGTTGCGGATAACTTTTAGATACATTGATAGAAACCGTTTCCGTCTTAATTTAACACATCCAACCAATAAGTTCAACCAGCTATCTAATAGTAATTGAACTTTAATTTTAAAGAGTATAATTTCCTCTTGGGGAACTAAATGTTTAATAAAGGCTTACTCTGCTCACCAATCTGTACTCAAGCAATTTTAATCGGAAAAGTATATTATTCACTGAACAGCCACCGTACCTTGCGTACTGGGCCAAACAGTGTGTATAAAGATGACTCTTCTGGTTGGCAAAGTCTAAACGTGCAGTTTTGATGTATTGTTGTTATGGGTTTATTGTTTGGGGGGGGGGGTATTTGCTAGAACCCCGACCTCATGTCCGAATACTCCATCTCGGAAATCCTCATAAAAGAATAATTTACTTTCCGAAAGTTTTGTGTTGTTATTGGTTAATTGTTTTTGTTTTTTGTTTTGTTTTGTTTTGTTTTTTTTGGAGGGGGGGGGGTATTTGTTAGAACCCCTGACATCATTTCGAACTTCTCCATCTCAGAAATCCATATAAAATAAAAATTTACTTTCCGAAAGTTAGCAAGATCGTGTTCAGTGCTAATAATAAAAAAACACTGGTGCGATGTGTTTATCAAGTACAAATCTGCTTTATTCCTTTATCTAATAGTGTATTTTATTTATTTGATTTCCCAATAGAAGCTGTTAATTGGCCATCCTCAGATGCCAGATCCTTTCTCAATGGTTCTCATTCCATACTATTGCTATCAAAAGAAAAATACTCCTTCAACAGTTTTTCAGAAAGTGAGTCTCACAGGTAATCGTGGCTTTAAGATTCTTCAGATCATTTCTAAAGCATCGTCGATATTGATTGAAAGGGAAACCAAAATGTTTGAAGCACTGTCAAGTATGTGAGCTTTTAGTTACCACGGAATTCCGCGAACACTTGATTTAATCTGAATGTAATTGGTGTGAAGATACTGACATCGATCGTAATTGAATGCACATATGTGCCAAGCTTTTCGGAAAGATAATGTATCCTCGAAAAAATAAAAGATTATTGCGTATAGAAAGGAACTAATTTAAAATCAAATAAACGGTAATATAGCAATCCGGTTGTTCATCCTCTAGTCACTTGTGTACTTAGCATGATGGGCGACCGTCATAGTTGAGTTTAAAGAGCGTAACTTTAACAGATATAGAGATTTTTCTATCCCGGTTTCCACTTGCCAGATGTTGGGCGTCATGGTCTTGTGTTCTCTAGTCACTGAGCTGTTTAAAACAAAAGAGAACCACCCGTGTACACATATACAATAGCATGTGCGTTAAATAACCCTTGCCAGTTTGTATTCACCAAATTGGTAGTTGAAAATCAGAGACGAAAATTCCGTATGATGGGACGGAGCAATCTGACATGATAAGATGAGGAATGAATATGAATGTAGTTTTTCATAAATATTTATCGTCTTATTGCGGCTGTGAAGCACAAGCGGGGTTAAGATGCGTTTATGAATTAGTTTATTTATCGGAATAAAAAATATCTATCGTCAAAACTACCTTTTCTGATCGCGTGGCTGTCAGTATCTTTTTATGAATAGTTCGAACTATAATTTCACTGTCGCCTATAACTGTTACAGCTCTGTACTGCCGTCGGTTACAATAACTGCTTACCATTATTTGCTGGGGATCACGTCGCTAAGTCGCTGGCTCGCTAGCCTGGAGGTCGGGTGTTCGATCTCTGCATTGGCCGAGAAAGTTCATCTCGATTTCCCGGCGTGGTTTCCCCTTGACAGTGATGCAGAACGGAGGGCCTGACAAGGACAGCTGTCTAGTCGTTCGGATGGGGACGAAAAACCGATGTCCCGTGTACACATTGACGTGCACGTAAAAGATCATTTGTCAGTTGGAATTCGATATAAGAGTAGGCCGTAGCGCCGCTGCCCGGGCAAAATTTCCCTCATAGCACGCTGTATGGCGTATGCCCGTCTTCCATTAGCCCAGGTTTGGTGCAGAAGAGTAGGACGTTAAACCCCATTTCATTTCCCATCATTTGCGTCACTTCTCTTTTTACCAAAGACCTTTGTCACATTTATATCTGTAGGTAATATACTATTCAAAAAAAGTAGGGGATATTTGATTTTGGGGGCATAATACTATAATATGCAAATGACTACGAAAAAAGTCACTATAGAACCTAACAGAAGAAACATTTCCAGTTACATGTGACGCCCAAACGCACCAATAGCTAACGCATGGAATGCAGGTGATGCTTGGGATCATCATGGGGGTCCAACCCAAGATTTGCACGACTCTGACTTTGAATGTTACAGTCATTGTGGCATTGAATTCTAGGGTGGAAACATCAGTTTAATTGTTTTAGTGACCAGAAAACAAATTTTGATATGCGTCGGCTTACCCAAAATGAAAGGTTACGTGCCCTTGGCATGCTACAGATCGGCACAACACAGGCGGTTGTGGCGCGGACGATGAATGTTTCTCAGTCTGTCATAAGCAGGCTATGGTCCAGATACCGTGATACACAATCTGTACAGGACAGACCACGCCCAGGTCGACAACTCAAGCCCAGGATCGATTTATCCGTACCTTGGCCTTGAGAAATCGTGTCATCACAGCAAATCAGATCAGCGCTCGTCTTCAAACAGACACTGGTGTGAGAGTGAGTGGCCAGACGATTCGGAATCGACTGCATAGGGGTCACCTTCGCGCCCGACGTCCTCGCGTGATCCCTTGTTTGAGAGATCATCACATTCAGGCAAGACGTCGTTGGTGTAGGGATCGTCAAGACTGGGATAATCGACGCTGGAGCAATGTGATGTTTTCAGATGAGTCAAGGTTCACTGTTGATTTTTTGGACAGACGTAGGAGGGTGTAGCGTCGTCGAAACGAGCGCTTCCAAGACGTTAACGTCATCAGACATGATCGATTTGGGGGTGGTTCTGTTATGGTGTGGGAAGGCATCTCTGTTACTGGAAGAACGGCTTTACATGTTGTTGCAGGGCGTGTTACAGGCCAGTACTACCGGGACAACATCTTGGCAGTCCATGTAGTGCCGTTCGCACGACGTCATGGCCGCCGTTTCATCTTCCAGGATGACAACGCAAGATGTCACAGGGCCAGGATCGTTACAGGTTACCTCCAACAACAGAACATCACCACATTACCTTGGCCAGCACTGAGTCCCGACCTCTCCCCCATCGAGCATGTCTGGGACATGCTTGGACAGAGGTTACGTCAACGTCAACAACGTCCTGCCCATGTCCAAGAACTTGCTGCTGCGTTGCAACAGGAATGGGACAATCTGGACCAAAATGACCTTAGACGTCTCATTAGGAGTATGCCACGTCGGATCAATGCTTGTTTGGCAAACAGAGGAGGATTTACCCGTTACTGACTTTGTTGTGATGCTGTGGTAACTTTGCTGTTTGACCCCGGGTATCATTTTACCCTTATAATGGTCAGTCTGTGCCTTACTTAGTCTAACGATCATTTGGAATAAATCGATGAATGTGAACTTCATTTCATTTTGTCATTTGTTTCTTCGTGAGTTTCATTAGGTGACTTTAATAACACTTAAAAATCAAATATCCCCTACTTTTTTTGAATAGTATATGTAAATTCGTTGACATCAACATGGGATGATGATGAATAGAAAATAATTACATTCAAACACATCGTAGGCGATGGAATGTAACGCTCATAATTCTTCACTGACCGGGCCATATTGTATATCTTTATTAATTCATTTCACACAGGGTCCGTTTTGAAGTACGAGTGGGGAATGCCATTGCGGTCTGACTCCACCACGTCTCACTAGCAAGCGTAGGATGTAAACCACTATGATTGCATCGATGGCAGATCTTTGTATGTATAGTCCACGCATTGGACAAGACGGTAATCTGTCTCCCGATTACACAATATGGTTAAAACAATCAAATCATTAATAATTTTCATGGGTGTTTGTAGCACAGACAATTACTTCGCAAATATTTGTGGATACGGGTTTTCCTTAAGATTGTACCATTAAACTACTACACGTGCATGGGCAACTCGACCATCTATCTCCCGGTTTCATGATATAATTTAAACAAGAAAATCATTGATAACTTTTCAGTGTAACATGTTCAGTGTGTTTGAAGAATGGGGCTATTTTGAAGACTGTCTTTCAGACGCGGGCCAGAAAAATAATGCGCTGTTTTTTGCATTATGTTGTTATATTTCGAAACTAGTCAGTTGTTTGATGATCTTTCTACGACCTTTATGTTGGATGTCACATGTATATAAGGCCAGAGTAGAAATCAGTACGCATATTCTTAAAAATCTCTTAGTCTTATCTTCATACTCTACCCCCCAATTGTTAATTAATTGTTAGTTACTACTACATGAACATTATACTAAGAGTAATAGGTAAGTACTAAGTTAACCCTTTTCGTTATGATATTAATAACTTTCAGCGTTTGATGCACACGTGTTAACCTTTCACTGTCTAAATGAGTGCGTTCAAAACAATCAATAAAATGAAATTCTTCTACACGTTATATAGTGCTAAATTAGCACCCTCGTTGTTATAAGGTCACTGGGCTTGACAAATTACAGACCTAGGCGTGAAAAATGTGTTGAATCAAAACGCACTCGCAAACCATTGTTACCATATATATTTTGAAACCCATCCAACAGCCAGGGATGTCATGCTGCTTTCATGTTTAGAAGTGTCTATACAGGACCAGGCAATTATATTTGAACAAATCTGAAAGAGCCGTAAGGCTACTGTATTTTATTTGAATTCTTCAAGTAGGCGAAGAGTAAAATTCCACACTTTTAAAATAATTGACGACGGTCGATCCTCTGTTCTAATTACATGGACCAACTGAATCATCACAATGTATCAGTCCACTGGATGACCCGATATATATTCAATTTACCCGTTCATTGGTTCGTGGAATAAATTATTAATTAATGCAATAAATTGACAGTTTTAATGTCATTATACTAATAGACATGAAGAAACCCCATTAAGGTGAACGGCGAAAATCCCGTAGTCTTGAATGTACCATCGGAATACAACAGAATGAAACGGTCTGTTCATTTCTGGTTTCTAAATTACCTGGAAGTATTCGTTGATACATATAACATGAAAGGTATATCTATGAAAGCTCAAAATGAAATGTTTGTCAAATCTCAAATTAATTGTGTCGTGTATGTAAGAAACTTCATCTGGGAAAGAACACATATCAAAAACTTTCGATGACCTAAACTACATGAAGAGCGACTTTTGACTCAATGACGTCAGACATTTGATTAACCAAGAATTGATGTTACTAGTTGATTTCCCCGGTTTCGTGTAAAACACGCCTGAAACTCGCCGTAACAGACCATTTCATTGGCTGATATCTCACACTATTCAGAACACGTCAATAATAACAACTGTAACAGATCCTAGTGTAGTAAAGACAAGTAAACGAAATTTTGAACTGTAAAAACGAAACGAAATAGGATACGTGTTTTAATCAGATTGACTTTATGGAGTATGCACGGTTAGTCCAGAAAAATTAGACGTTCATTTATATTCCCCACGGCGAAAAGCAAGATTGACCTATTGATTGTACGTAAAGCATCTGCAATTTTAGCTGTGGCATAAGTGTATACAGAGGTGAAATACATGGTAATACATGAAGAGTCCAGGGGAAGAACGATCTAAGTCACATTTTTGTCTTTTCGTGTAAAAGGCAAACACACTTTTGGACGAACATGCTTGACGCGGACAGAACAACAAGTGGGTTTAATTACAACTTCAAAATAATGTTTAATACGAATCATAATACCAGATGGAGTGAAAATTTATTTCAATTGTAAATAATGACTTAATATTTTAGAAGATTTTCGCCTACGATTCGTGTGCCTTTCGAACAGACGCAGACATTGTGGGCGAGTTCCTTTTTTGAAACAGGTCTTATCTATGGTTACAAATCTGGCCAAATAATTAACATTGGGCTACTTCAAAACTGCACAGATTGTCTTTGGCGACAATGTCCTCAACTGTCTCACGGGAGGGGATAACAATATGTCGAGTGGTCAATTTTCGATCAGCCTTCATCGTGCCATGTTTTCTCATGAATTGTTGATGTTGGGGGCCTTCCTGGACGCGAGTCATCGATAAGACTTGCTCTGCCACGCTTAAAGTTCCACAGTCCACTTCTTTACCGTGGAAATGGAAGGGCGTCATCTCCTAAAGTGGAGACCATGTCGTCAGATATTCGTACAATCTTGCTTGATCTTCCACCATGCAATTCCACAACATACAGAATACCACTTGTAACTCATTAAAATATAATTAATATGAGTGTTTTGAAGGTGATAAGTAAATTAATTTCATTACTACTGTCACAATGGTTACCCTCATCTGTGGGGTGGGTAACGCTAGATACACACTGAACAAGATTAAATGCTGATAAACTTTAGAATTATCTGGATTGTCAACATTAATATTAAATTGCCTACGATAAGTCACCGGTCTGATGTATATCATGGTTGTGTAACCTAACGTTTTGAATGATTTACGTCTCACATTACCATGTTTTCATGTTAAACGTGGCGGTTTCTTATGAAGTAAAGCAACTCTTGTCTGGCATTGTCTTAGATCTATTAAGTAAAACATTAGTAAAATTATGTTATTTTGCCTGTCAGACCCCTCACTTTCCCAGCTTTTCAAAACGTGAATTAATATACTTCGACTCACTGTAGGAGTTGCATTGACCATTAGTGACTTATGGTGACATTAATATTCTGAAAAATGGAACACTGGCTGGGAGACGAAATCTAGTTTTCAGACACATTTCTTTTCAGAAAAAAATCACAATGTCAAAATGGCACACGTTGACATGGATCCAACCAGCATAATAATGTATAGCAACTGTCTCAGTACGATATACAGGACCCAACTAAACAAGTGCATGGGCAGTAAGTTATGAAACACAATATGCAGTTTAATTCCATCTTCGACCTTAGTTACTGAAGTTAAAATTATTTAAAAAAAAGTACTTAAAATCGTTTATGAGCTGTCGGTAAAAACTCCAAGTAACGAAAAGCTACCAAATTAATTTGGTCGAAATGTTTGCCGAGTTCTTGGAAGGGTTCACAATAATAGAAATGTTTGCCGAGTTTTCGGAAGGGAGCACAATAATTGTCTCCGAATGCTTAATTTTGATTTTAAATAACGGAACCTTAAATACAGTGTCGTCCGTAACACATATCTGGAAAAATTATTAATAATATTAGTGATGTACGGCGAGACAAGCCAGACGAAATAATATATTTTATTATTCATTATCACTGTAACATCATCGAATTATCTGACAGTTAACGTATCATGTATAATGTAAAGACGTCTTATAGGTACATGTATGTCTGAAGGGCGGTTAATTATACATTATTGTATATTTCATGATAGGCCATAAAATAATTAATCTATCGTCAGTGTTACATATCACAGATAATTTGGTCTAGCATTTGAAAATTGTTATTCGAAATAATCACCCGAGATGTTACTTTTTTTTTTATCATGTCTCTAAGGTACATAAACATAATATATACTCTGCAAAATAAAGTACTATTTTCTCTAAGATTTAATTTTCAATCCCTGTCTGATGTATTGTCGTCTATATCGCACTAGTTTTAAACAAGTTATCAAAAATATACGAATGCTGAAAACATGCCAGTTTTTAAATTTAATAAATAAAATACATTTTCAATGGTCAACTTTCAAGGCAGGTTAAACCAGTTAAACCTGTGTCAATATTGAACCTCTCAGTTAGACTAACCTTTCCAACCCCTGATGTATTTAATGTAATACATTTTCACTGAATTTCTGTTGTAATAATTGTAACAAAATGGAGAAATTATTAAAATGGAATGTCAACCCCTATTGTAATCATTGATATTTAAATAAAGGTGAAATAGGTACTCTGTTGTCTGGGGACTTTGATCATGTTTTCCGCGTGCTTATCAGATAAAATAATCCTACTGATAGCATTTTATTAAACCTCTCACTACACTTAGCCACATTTATTACAATAGACTTTTATGTAACATTAGCGGCAAGCATTACAACAGGGTTAAAATAAATGTTGTTACAAATACCGTGTAACCCCATATTGTAATAAATGTGTCTTACTGTAGTGAAGGATTTGACAAGCCAACGGTGAGGCTGATGTCCCGCGCCGAAATCCCAAAATAAATAGATGACACCTATTAATTAATTGCACATTTATCTTTTGAAAAAGTATCAAGCCAAACCAAATTGATTACCTATACACGCACTTTGTCTAAGCATAAAATATTCACGATCAAACTCACGTCAACATTTTGAAGCAATTGGTATTGAAACTATACACACCCAAATTCAACACTCTCTATGAGTTACAATCAAAGGTATCTTGTCCCAAACTATCAACAAATGAAATTGATTACCTGTGCTTCGCCCTGCTTAGCTTCAGCGGAAAACATTTATCAAGATATTCACCTAATGAAAATCTACATCAAGTTTAAACATTCTACCTCAATTAAACTCTCTATTTAGCCTAAGCAGAAAATTCTCAAAATCAAACTTAGTCAAGGTATTGATATATCGAATCTATACTCGGAGTTTCAGCGCTCTCACCCATTTCGAATCAAAGTTATCGTGTTCTATAGTTTTTACAGCTCATCTAATTTTAGATCGGCAACTGGACCCAAAGCGCCGCTCTGTTGGCCACCTCATTGTTGCTCGTCTTTTTTTTTGGGGGGGGGGGGGCAACACTGCGGTGTAAAACACTTGTTTTGTAAAACACTCTTGATATATTCCCGTGGAGACCTGTATACAAAACATGGTAGCATGGAAAGGCAATACTTGAAAATAGAGCTTTAATCGAAGAAACACGGTTTGTTACACGCAACACTGGGGTTTGATTATGGAGTTCTGAAAACAAAGCTTCTTGTAGGAGGACAACATATAATTTTCGTAAGGTCGTTTATCAGATAACTAAGTAACTTGAAAGAATATCGCATTTCTTTAATGTACTCAAGGGGTGTTACAATACTATAGCATTACAGGGCCTGAAATAGTAGCGATATTATGTGGCATTCGATTTCATTAAATATTAAAATAGACGGGGGATTGCCCAGGTCTCCTAATACTCCCACCTGTAGCATATTCATGTCAAGCTATCACGGAAAGCAACCTTAACGATGCATTTTGATAAAGATCTGGCCGTTCTTGGTTTACTAGTTCAAAAATAGAAAATATAAAAAATCAATATTTTGAACGTTTCATTCAAATTATTTTATTCTGAGCGAATAATAATAATATAACAATTCAACTCAGCGAGCTGCTCTCAGGTGCTTTACATAAGTACGACTAATATAAAATTTCAACATTTACAACACATTAATCCATAAAAAAATATAAACAAAAACACAGAGAACATTATTTAGTATATTTGATAAATGTGTTGTAAAAATGACCTTATATTTGATTAAAAAATTCGGTTTTGAGATCCAAAACCAAAATTAAACCTGCTATTGGCAGATTTGGCTCTTACAAAATGCATCTTTAAGTAACAACCAACGTTTACTCTGCGACCAACAAGGATTTAACAGTTCCAATGTGGACTGAAATAGGACCCCACATGACGTGTTTGTAATTTATCACCAGACATTTTTTTAATTCGATATATAGTTTACTATTTCAAGATATTGAGAATTTTATTTTGTGTCCCGTTCATAGTAAAATAAAATTGTAAAAAGACGTCCACATCTAATTCTGGAGTGTGCCGGAAAACGCTTATGGGGACAGTTGGTGTAATCGCCAGGATGGGGTGTTCCCACTTAGCCGACAGGCTTTGATGTCAAATTTTGCCGCTAATCCAGAGTTAATCCTAGAACAATGGTGTTATAAACTTTTGTCCATATCTTTTAAAAGACTAAAACTGTATTGATTTTAACAAATTTAACTTTTATTAAATAACATTAAATAGCTTACATATATAAAAATATATTGATTTTAACAAATTTAACCGGCAGGCTTTGATGTCAAATTTTGCCGCTAATCCAGGGTTAATCCTAGAACAATGGTGTTATAAACTATAGTCCATATCTTTTTTAAGACTAAAACTGTATTGATTTTAACAAATTTAACTTTTATTAAATAACATTAAATAGCTTACACATATAAAAATATGTGTTCAAAATGTCATTAATTAGTTGGTTAATAAATTTTATTAAGAGGGATTAAGAGCTCATTAACGCTGAACACTAGTGAACAGTTCTTGAGTGACTACTTTTAAACAGACTATAGTTTTAAGATCAATCAAAGGATTAACAATCTGCCGGCTAAGTGGGAACACACCGCCAGGATGTGACGCAAAGGGATGCGTGGGGAAACACAGATATAATTACGGTTTGTTCTCACTTTCCCAGCAGATTAACCCTACTAATTAAGCGGATTAAGGATTAGTTATAGATGAGTGAGTTATACTCTGTATTTTAATCATTGCATGAACAGTTCAATTTAACCTCCCAGAAACATGGTTTGCAGAAACTGTATGGTAAGAACAATTCTGTGATTAGTTTTGTGAAATGAGCGGCCGCGTTAGCCCTTGTAAAACCTGGTGATATTGAAGACTTTTGCTTTTACTCCTTAGAAGACCCGGATATTGATATTCCTGGGGTTCGCGAATTTGCAGACTATATTACAGAACAGTGGGTCGAAGGTGAAAGATATAAGTTTATGGAACCATTTCTATACCAAAGGAGCAAGAACAACCAACAATGTTGAAGATTGGCATTCAAAGTTAAAGAAAGTATCGTCAAACCATCCGAATATTTTTAGATACATAGAACAACTAAAGTCAGAACAGGGTTACACAGAAATTTTACAATATGAAAATGGAGGCGTTTCACTCCAAAGAAAAGAAAATACATAGAATTAAACAGAAGAATACATGATGAAAAACAAAGATTATTAACTGGTTTGACGACTTTATATGAGTACGGAAATTCGATATCACATTTAGTCGGATTTTAAATATACATGTACAATACTAAATTTGTTAATAAAATAACTTGTATGTAATGTAGTTAATATTGATATGAAAAATATATATGATATGTACATGCTTTTATGTGAAGTGGTTAATATTGATATGAAAAAGACTATAGTTTTAACACCATTGTTACCCTAATTAGTACTGGTACAATGATTTTACCTGGAAAACAATAGCTGCTGGGAAAGTGAGAACACTCCATAATTACCACGTCGTTACTTAATTCTTGTAATTAGAAATGTCAGGGTTATTTACTTATACTTATACCTATCTCTTTACTGTGGACGAAATATGAAGACAGACTGGGGTGTTATGTCATCTGATATCCAGTAGGTTGTGGTGTAGTTCCATTCAAAACGAGCATGGTTTAATCGTCCATTATCTAGAGAATAAGTTGGTCTAGATCACAAAGTACTATAGTCCTGCGAAACCTACGGTATATATCTACAATTATCTCCGCTTGAGAACACACACGAAACTGGTTGACCGACATTTTAATTCCTACGTCCTGACATCAACCGAGTTGAGAGGTTTCGATGATGTAAAGTAACGACTGAATTTCCGATGGCTTCCATCTTGGAACTAAAGGTACATGCATATCATTGTCATTCAATTTTCAAATATATCACCGTTACACATTAATGCAAGTTCAAATTTTATGACAGAAAATATGACCGCTCCTTGTACGCAAATAGTGTACAAGTTTGCAATACCAAGATTGTGAACACTCTAGAAGTCGCAATATTTATCCGATTTTGATGAAACTTGAAATGTATGTTTTATAATCCAAAAATGGTGGTTCCTGGATTGTGGCCCCTGATTGTACAAAGGATAGTGTGTTTAGTTTGGGGGCCCTTTAGAGGTGACATTTTTTTATCCAGTTTTAAAAAAACGTTTAAATTTATCACCATTACACCCTAATTTAATGGGTTCTAATTTCGTGAAAATGGAACCAAAACTGCGAGACAAAATGACGGCTCCTTGTATGTCATATGAAGGTTGTGGAACCTTTTGAAGTCACAATTGTCAGATTTTGAAGAAAATTAGAATATTAGGTGGGTAAAGATAGCAATATGAGAGGGGGGACCTAGAACAAATTGCAACAGAAATCATTTCTTTGGGAACTGTTCCGGTATGGTCTCTAGTACTCCCATAACAAAAGCGGCCATTATCGGTCTTGGGGAAATTTGCATAATTAACATAAATCCAAGATGGCCGCCAGGAGACAAGAAAATCGCCAAAATCTCCGAAACGGTTGACTTTAGCGCAAATAAATGTATTACCGACCTATATAAAATCGATACTCGCGAGTTCAAAAATGCCGACATTTTTTTCCTCCGACCTTATTGTAACGTCGTAACGTCATTTTGACGGTATTACGTTGTTCTCGTGACGTCATTATTGTCACTGCGCTCGGAAAACTGCTGGAAACAACGAACCGCTCAGGCCCGGATCCAGGATTTTGTCGAGGTAGGGGGGCATACATTGGAGCAAAGGATAATACGCTGCAACTTTGAATTGCTAGGCGGAGACAATGCGAAAATCATGTTTATATCATCTATTAAAGAGCAGATATGTGAACTACAACAGTAACAAGGCAAACGAAAATGGAAATCAACTACGTCACTGAAACTATATATCATCGTTCATCTATAGTCTGAAGCCACAGTGGCTCAATTTGTTGCAGGAAGTGGCCAGAGAAAGTAATGCAAGTATAGTCTCTACCTCCAACTGAAGATGCTGCACAATAGTCAGGTCAAAATACAATTTAACCCTCAAAAGATTGCTACTAAGGGTTTCTCAACTGATTACTGGTAGGCTTCACTTACGCAAGTAGGACCCTCGGAAAAGTGTTTTCATAAAGATGACACCCAAGCTGGCCACCAAAACCTTTTAATGATCATAACTCTGTAACTATCAACCAAAATTTGATGATCTTGGTGTCTACCCCTAGGCTTTTGGGAGCAGAGAACACACCAAGATCATTAAAAACGACGTTTGCCTTGAAAATAGTCCATTTCAACTGTTCGGGGGTATGCAAAGGCTATCGATGCAGCAGCAGATGCAATGGACTCTACTACTGTATGTGAAACTTATCCTATGGACAAAGGTGTTGTGTATTAAGTGATAGTAGACAGCTGAAGGTCATGAATTTAATTTCATAATGATTCAACAGCTTAGTGATAAACAAAGTTTTCTTAATGTTTTTCTTGTAACCCCCCCCCCCCCCCCCAACCTGGGTATAGACATCAAAATCATCAAATTTGAGTCAATAGTTATGGACTATTGTCATTTGGAGTTGTTGGAGACAATATTTGACATCATATATTGACCAACATCATTTTGGCAGTGTGAAGTTAGCTCGATTTTCGTTTTTCGTTTTTCAATATCGGTGAATATCGAAAAACGAGCTACTCGTTTTTCGATATTGGCGAATAACGAAAAACAACTAGCTCGTTATTCGATATTGGCGAATGTTGAAAAACGAGCTACTTGTTTTTCGACATTCAAACTTGAATCTCAAAAAAGTAGATTTGATGAATGTGTAGCTAAAGAAAGTCTCCAAAACACATCTGATTAAATCGGTGATATAAAATGAAATAGATATCAAGAATGTGGATGTCTGAGCAGTAGATACACATAAAAAATGCCCTTTCTCCTTGTTTTTTGATATTGGCGAATCTCGAAAAACGAGTAGCTCGTTTTTCGATATTCAAACTTGAATCTCAAAAAAGCAGACTTGATGGATGTATTACTACAGAATGTCTCCAAAACACATTTTATTATTAAATACGTTGTCTAAAAGGAACTAAAGATGTCATTAATGAGGGTGCCTGAGCAGTGGATTCACATAAAAACTGTTCTTTCTCGTTGTTTTTTTGATATTGGCGAATCTCGAAAAATGCTCGAGCATCCTCAATTATGATATCTTTAGTTCGTTTTAGATCACTGATTTAATCAAATGTGTCTTGGAGACATTCTGTAGATAAACATCCATCAAATCTGATTTTTTGAGATTCAAGTTTGAATATCGAAAAACGAGTAGCTCATTTTTCGAGATTCGCCAATATCAAAAAACAAGGAGAAAGAGCAGTTTTTATGTGAATCCACTGCTCAGACATCCTCATTTATGATATTTTTAGTTCGTTTTAGATCATTGATTTAATAAAATGTGTTTTGGAGACATTCTGAAGATATACACCCATATCAAAAAATAAGGAGATGTATTTAGTTCGTTTTAGATCACTCATTTAATAAAATGTGTCAAGGAGACATTCTGTAGATAAACATCCATCAAATCTGCTTTTTTGATATTCAAGTTTGAATATCGAAAAACGAGTCGAGAATCGCCAATATCAAAAAACAAGGAGAAAGAGCAGTTTTATATGAATCCACTGCTTAGACATTATGATATTTTTAGTTGTTTTTAGATCACTCATTTAATCAAATGTGTCATGGAGACATTCTGTAGATAAACACCCATCAAATCTGCTTTTTTGATATTCAAGTTTGAATATCGAAAAACGAGTGGCTCGTTTTTCGAGATTCGCCAATATCAAAAAACAACGAGAAAGAAAAGTTTTTATGTGAATCCAATGCTCAGGCATCCTCAATTATGATATCTTTAGTTCGTTTTAGAAAACGTATTTAATAAAATGTGTTTTGGAGACATTCTGAAGATATACATCCATTAAATCTGCTTTCTTGATATTCAAGTTTGAATATCGAATAACGAGTAGCTCGTTTTTCGAGATTCGCCAATATCAAAAAACAAGGAGAAAGAGCAGTTTTTATGTGAATCCACTGCTGGGGCATCCTGAATTATGATATTTTTAGTTCGTTTTAGATCATTGATTTAATAAAATGTGTTTTGGAGAAATTCTGTAGATATACATCCTTCAAATCTGCTTTTTTAATATTCAAGTTTGAATATCGAATAACGAGTAGCTCGTTTTTCGAGATTCGCCAATATCAAAAAACAAGGAGAAAGATCAGTGTTTGTGCGAATCCACTGCTCGGGCATCCCCAATTATGATGTATTTAGTTCGTTCTAGATCACTCATTTAATAAAATGTGTCATGGAGACATTCTGTATATAAACATCCATCAAATCTGCTTTTTTGATATTCAAGTTTGAATATCGAATAACGAGTAGCTCGTTTTTCGAGATTCGCCAATATCAAAAAACAAGGAGAAAGAGCAGTTTTTATGTGAATCCACTGCTCGGGCATCCCCAGCTATGATGTCTTTAGTTCGTTTTAGATCACTCATTTAATCAAATGTGTCATGGAGATATTCTGTAGATAAACATCCATCAAATCTGCTTTTTTGATAAAATGTGTTTTGGAGACATTCTGAAGATATACACCCATATCAAAAAATAAGGAGATGTCTTTAGTTCGTTTTAGATCACTCATTTAATCAAATGTGTCATGGAGATATTCTGTAAATAAACATCCATCAAATCTGCTTTTTTGATATTCAAGTTTGAATATCGAAAAACGAGGGCTCGTTTTTCGAGATTCGCCAATATCAAAAAACAACGAGAAAGAAAAGTTTTTATGTGAATCTACTGCTCAGACATCCTCAATTATGATATTTTTAGTTCGTTTTAGATCACTCATTTAATCAAATGTGTCATGGAGACATTCTGTTGATATACATCCTTCAAATCTTCTTTTTTAATATTCAAGGTTGAATATCGAATTACGAGTAGCTCGTTTTTCGAGATTCGCCAATATCAAAAAACAAGGAGAAAGAGCAGTTTTTATGTGAATCCACTGCTCGGGCATCCCCAATTATGATGTATTTAGTTCGTTTCAGATCACTCATTTAATAAAATGTGTCATGGAGACATTTTGTAGATAAACATCCATCAAATCTGCTTTTTTGATATTCAAGGTTGAATATCGAATAACGAGTAGCTCGTTTTTCGAGATTCGCCAATATCAAAAAACAAGGAGAAAGAGTAGTTTTTGATATTCAAGTTTGAATATCGAAAAACGAGTGGCTGGTTTTTCGAGATTCGCCAATATCAAAACACAACGAGAAAGAAAAGTTTTTATGTGAATCTACTGCTCAGACATCCTCAATTATGATATTTTTAGTTCGTTTTAGATCACTCATTTAATCAAATGTGTCATGGAGACATTCTGTAGATAAACATCCATCAAATCTGCTTTTTTTGATATTCAAGTTTGAATATCGAAAAACGAGTGGCTCGTTTTTCGAGATTCGCCAATATAAAAAAACAACGAGAAAGAAAAGTTTTTATGTGAATCCACTTCTCAGGCATCCTCAATCATGATATTTTTAGTTCGTTTTAGAAAACGTATTTAATAAAATGTGTTTTGGAGACATTCTGAAGATATACATCCATCAAATCTGCTTTTTTGATATTCAAGTTTGAATTTCGAGATTCGCCAATATCAAAAAACGAGTAGCTCGTTTTTCGAGATTCGCCAATATCAAAAAACAAGGAGAAAGAGTAGTTTTTGATATTCAAGTTTGAATATCGAAAAACGAGTGGCTGGTTTTTCGAGATTCGCCAATATCAAAACACAACGAGAAAGAAAAGTTTTTATGTGAATCTACTGCTCAGACATCCTCAATTATGATATTTTTAGTTCGTTTTAGATCATTGATTTAATAAAATGTGTTTTGGAGAAATTCTGTAGATATACATCCTTCAAATCTTCTTTTTTAATATTCAAGGTTGAATATCGAATAACGAGTAGCTCGTTTTTCGAGATTCGCCAATATCAAAAAACAAGGAGAAAGAGCAGTTTTTATGTGAATCCACTGCTCGGGCATCCCCAATTATGATGTATTTAGTTCGTTCTAGATCACTCATTTAATAAAATGTGTCATGGAGACATTCTGTATATAAACATCCATCAAATCTGCTTTTTTGATATTCAAGGTTGAATATCGAATAACGAGTAGCTCGTTTTTCGAGATTCGCCAATATCAAAAAACAAGGAGAAAGACCAGTTTTTATGTGAATCCACTGCTCGGGCATCATCAATTATGATGTATTTAGTTCGTTTCAGATCACTCATTTAATAAAATGTGTCATGGAGACATTTTGTAGATAAACATCCATCAAATCTGCTTTTTTTATATTCAAGTTTGAATATCGAATAACGAGTAGCTCGTTTTTCGAGATTCGCCAATATCAAAAAACAAGGAGAAAGAGCAGTTTTTATGTGAATCCACTGCTCGGGCATCCCCAATTATGATGTATTTAGTTCGTTTTAGATCACTCATTTAATAAAATGTGTCATGGAGACATTCTGTATATAAACATCCATCAAATCTGCTTTTTTGATATTCAAGTTTGAATATCGAATAACGAGTAGCTCGTTTTTCGAGATTCGCCAATATCAAAAAACAAGGAGAAAGAGCAGTTTTTATGTGAATCCACTGCTCGGGCATCCCCAGCTATGATGTCTTTAGTTCGTTTTAGATCACTCATTTAATCAAATGTGTCATGGAGATATTCTGTAGATAAACATCCATCAAATCTGCTTTTTTGATATTCGAGATTCGCCAATATCAAAAAACAACGAGAAAGAAAAGTTTTTATGTGAACCCACTGCTCAGGCATCCTCAATCATGATATTTTTAGTTCGTTTTAGAAAACGTATTTAATAAAATGTGTTTTGGAGACATTCTGAAGATATACATCCATCAAATCTGCTTTTTTCATATTCAAGTTTGAATATCGAAAAACGAGTGGTTCGTTTTTCGAGATTCGCCAATATCAAAAAACAACGAGAAAGAAAAGTTTTTATGTGAATCTACTGCTCAGTAATCCTCAATTATGATATTTTTAGTTCGTTTTAGATCACTCATTTAATCAAATGTGTCATGGAGACATTCTGTAGATAAACATCCATCAAATCTGCTTTTTTTGATATTCAAGTTTGAATATCGAAAAACGAGTGGCTGGTTTTTCGAGATTCGCCAATATCAAAAAACAACGAGAAAGAAAAATTTTTTTGTGAATCTACTGCTCAGACATTCTCAATTATGATATTTTTAGTTCGTTTTAGATCATTGATTTAATAAAATGTGTTTTGGAGAAATTCTGTAGATATACATCGTTCAAATCTTCTTTTTTAATATTCAAGGTTGAATATCGAATAACGAGTGGCTCGTTTTTCGAGATTCGCCAATATCAAAAAACAACGAGAAAGAAAAGTTTTTATGTGAATCCACTGCTCAGGCATCCTCAATCATGATATTTTTAGTTCGTTTTAGAAAACGTATTTAATAAAATGTGTTTTGGAGACATTCTGAAGATATACATCCATCAAATCTGCTTTTTTGATATTCAAGTTTGAATATCGAAAAACGAGTGGCTCGTTTTTCGAGATTCGCCAATATCAAAAAACAACGAGAAAGAAAAGTTTTTATGTGAATCCACTGCTCAGGCATCCTCAATTATGATATTTTTATTTCGGTTTAGAAAACGTATTTAATATAATTTTAATGTGTTTTGGAGACATTCTGAAGATATACATCCATCAAATCTGCTTTTTTGATATTCAAGTTTGAATATCGAAAAACGAGTAGCTCGTTTTTCGAGATTCGTCAATATCAAAAAACAAGGAGAAAGAGCACTTTTTATGTGAATCCACTGCTCGGGCATCCCCAATTATGATGTATTTAGTTCGTTTCAGATCACTCATTTAATAAAATGTGTCATGGAGACATTTTGTAGATACACATCCATCAAATCTGCTTTTTTGATATTCAAGTTTGAATATCGAATAACGAGTAGCTCGTTTTTCGAGATTCGCCAATATCAAAAAACAAGGAGAAAGAGCAGTTTTTATGTGAATCCACTGCTCGGGCATCCCCAATTATGATGTATTTAGTTCGTTTTAGATCACTCATTTAATAAAATGTGTCATGGAGATATTCTGTAGATAAACATCCATCAAATCTGCTTTTTTGATATTCAAGTTTGAATATCGAAAACGAGGGCTCGTTTTTCGAGATTCGCCAATATCAAAAAACAAGGAGAAAGAGCAGTTTTTATGTGAATCTACTACTCAGGCATACTCAATTATGATATTTTTAGTTCGTTTTAGATCATTGATTTAATAAAATGTGTTTTGGAGAAATTCTGTAGATATACATCCTTCAAATCTTCTTTTTTAATATTCAAGGTTGAATATCGAATAACGAGTAGCTCGTTTTTCGAGATTCGCCAATATCAAAAAACAAGGAGAAAGAGCAGTTTTTATGTGAATCCACTGCTCGGGCATCCCCAATTATGATGTATTTAGTTCGTTCTAGATCACTCATTTAATAAAATGTGTCATGGAGACATTCTGTATATAAACATCCATCAAATCTGCTTTTTTGATATTCAAGGTTGAATATCGAATAACGAGTAGCTCGTTTTTCGAGATTCGCCAATATCAAAAAACAAGGAGAAAGAGCAGTTTTTATGTGAATCCACTGCTCGGGCATCCCCAATTATGATGTATTTAGTTCGTTCTAGATCACTCATTTAATAAAATGTGTCATGGAGACATTCTGTATATAAACATCCATCAAATCTGCTTTTTTGATATTCAAGGTTGAATATCGAATAACGAGTAGCTCGTTTTTCGAGATTCGCCAATATCAAAAAACAAGGAGAAAGAGCAGTTTTTATGTGAATCCACTGCTCGGGCATCCCCAATTATGATGTATTTAGTTCGTTTCAGATCACTCATTTAATAAAATGTGTCATGGAGACATTTTGTAGATAAACATCCATCAAATCTGCTTTTTTTATATTCAAGTTTGAATATCGAATAACGAGTAGCTCGTTTTTCGAGATTCGCCAATATCAAAAAACAAGGAGAAAGAGCAGTTTTTATGTGAATCCACTGCTCGGGCATCCCCAATTATGATGTATTTAGTTCGTTTTAGATCACTCATTTAATAAAATGTGTCATGGAGACATTCTGTATATAAACATCCATCAAATCTGCTTTTTTGATATTCAAGTTTGAATATCGAATAACGAGTAGCTCGTTTTTCGAGACTCGCCAATATCAAAAAACAAGGAGAAAGAGCAGTTTTTATGTGAATCCACTGCTCGGGCATCCCCAATTATGATGTATTTAGTTCGTTTTAGATCACTCATTTAATAAAATGTGTCATGGAGACATTCTGTATATAAACATCCATCAAATCTGCTTTTTTGATATTCAAGTTTGAATATCGAAAAACCATTGGTTCGTTTTTCGAGATTCGCCAATATCAAAAAACAAGGAGAAAGAGCAGTTTTTATATGAATCCACTGCTCAGGCATCCTGAATTATGATATCTTTAGTTCGTTTTAGATCACTCATTTAATCAAATGTGTCATGGAGACATTCTGTAGATAAACATCCATCAAATCTGCTTTTTTTGATATTCAAGTTTGAATATCGAAAAACGAGTGGCTCGTTTTTCGAGATTCGCCAATATCAAAAAACAACGAGAAAGAAAAGTTTTTATGTGAATCCATTTCTCAGGCATCCTCAATCATGATATTTTTAGTTCGTTTTAGAAAACGTATTTAATAAAATGTGTTTTGGAGACATTCTGAAGATATACATCCATCAAATCTGCTTTTTTGATATTCAAGTTTGAATATCGAAAAACGAGTGGCTCGTTTTTCGAGATTCGCCAATATCAAAAAACAATGAGAAAGAAAAGTTTTTTTATGTGAATCTACTGCTCAGGCATCCTCAATTATGATATTTGTAGTTCGTTTTATATCATTGATTTAATAAAATGTGTTTTGGCGAAATTCTGTAGATATACATCCTTCAAATCTTCTTTTTTAATATTCAAGGTTGAATATCGAATAACGAGTAGCTCGTTTTTCGAGATTCGCCAATATCAAAAAACAAGGAGAAAGAGCAGTTTTTATGTGAATCCACTGCTCGGGCATCCCCAATTATGATGTATTTAGTTCGTTTCAGATCACTCATTTAATAAAATGTGTCATGGAGACATTTTGTAGATAAACATCCATCAAATCTGCTTTTTTGATATTCAAGTTTGAATATCGAATAACGAGTAGCTCGTTTTTCGAGATTCGCCAATATCAAAAAACAAGGAGAAAGAGCAGTTTTTATGTGAATCCACTGCTCGGGCATCCCCAATTATGATGTATTTAGTTCGTTTTAGATCACTCATTTAATAAAATGTGTCATGGAGACATTCTGTATATAAACATCCATCAAATCTGCTTTTTTGATATTCAAGTTTGATTATCGAAAAACGATTGATTCGTTTTTCGAGATTCGCCAATATCAAAAAAACAAGGAGAAAGAGAAGTTTTTATATGAATCAACTGCTCAGGCATCCTGAATTATGATATCTTTAGTTCGTTTTAGATCAGTCATTTAATCAAATGTGTCATGGAGACATTCTGTAGATAAACATCCATCAAATCTGCTTTTTTTGATATTCAAGTTTGAATATCGAAAAACGAGTGGCTCGTTTTCGCCAATATCAAAAAACAACGAGAAAGAAAAGTTTTTATGTGAATCCACTGCTCAGGCATCCTCAATCATGATATTTTTAGTTCGTTTTAGAAAACGTATTTAATAAAATGTGTTTTGGAGACATTCTGAAGATATACATCCATCAAATCTCCTTTTTTGATATTCAAGTTTAAATATCGAAAAACGAGTGGCTCGTTTTTCGAGATTCGCCAATATCAAAAAACAACGAGAAAGAAAAGTTTTTATGTGAATCCACTGCTCAGGCATCCTGAATTATGATATCTTTAGTTCGTTCTAGAAAACGTATTTAATAAAATGTGTTTTGGAGACATTCTACAGACATACCTCCATCAAATCTTCTTTTTTGAGATTCAAGTTTTAATGTCGAAAAACAAGTAGCTCGTTTTTCGACATTCGCCAATATCGAAAAACGAGCTAGTTGTTTTTCGTTATTCGCCAATATCGAAAAACGAGTAGCTCGTTTTTCGATATTCACCAATATTGAAAAACGAAAAACGAAAATCAAGCTAACTTCACACTGCCCATCATTTTTTATGATCTTAATGTGTTCTTCCCCCCACAAACCAAGGGGTAGACACCAAGATCATCAAATTTTGGTTGATAGTTACAGGGTATGAATATTATGACGTTTCGGTGGCCATTTCAAAAAAAAGTTTCCGGCGGTCCTACTTTGGTAAACTATTAGTACATTGTATGTTATAAAGTACACTAAACCCTACCAGAATCAGTTGAGAAACCTTTCGTAGAAATACTTGTGGGGGGGGGGGATTTCTATATATTGGCTTGATTACAATATCGCAGCTAACTAATGTCTCATCAGGTTCAAACCTGGACTAACGTTGTCACAGAACTAAAGCTAGAACATTGGGATTGACAACTTTCGAGCAAAAAATACGTTGCGAAGACGATGGACAGCCCTCGTGTGCCCGAATCACTGCTGAAAATCATAAGTTGTAACTGCAAAGGGCTGTAATTCCAAGCGACGTAGGCCGTATGCATGGCTTGGCTTACACTGTTGGGTGTGAAAAATGGATATATCTTATGCAAACACCAAAACAGTGATAATTTATTCCTCTGAAGATGTGGGCGATATTTTCTATCTCATAAATTGGCTCTGGAAACATCAGATGTGTTCTGTTTCATTGACATTTCTATATAAATAATAAGATGCCGATTTTCTATATTTTTGTTTTCAGGTCGCGGTGGCTAAGTGGATAAGGCGCTGGTTCGCTAGCCTGGAGATCGGATGTTCGATCCATGCATTGGCTGAGAAAGTTCATCTCGATTTTCCGGCGTGATTTCCCCTTGTCAGTGATGCAGAAGGAGGGCCTGACAAGGACAGCTGCCTAGTCTTTCGGATAGGACGAAAAACCGAGGTCCCGTGTACACATTGGAGTGCACGTAAAAGATCCCTTGGCAGTTGGAATTCGATAGAAGAGTAGGCCGTAGCGCCGCTGCCCGGGCAAAATTTCCCTCACAGCACACTGTATGGCGTATGCCCGTCTTCCATTAGCCCAGGTTAGGTGCAGAAGAGTAGGACGTTAAACCCAATTTCATTTCATTTCTATTCTTATCAGCTTTTAATAGATGGTAATAGATGAAATGAATTGAAATGGGTTTTAACGTCCTACTGTTCTGTTCCAGCTGGGTTAATGAAGACTGACATACGCCATACATTTGCTATATGGGATATTTTCCTCGGACAGCGGCATTACCGCCTACTCGTATATTGAATTCCAACTTCTAAGGGAACCTTAAAGTAGCCATGTCAATATTATCAAAACACTTCAATATTGAAAACACGAATTATTTGTCAATATCAATCAACATTGATGCTGTGATCTTATCGGGAAAATGTGGGCTTCTGATATATAATATTCAAGACAAAATAAACATTTTACCATTGGTACACGAATCGTGTACCATAATGCGTTTCAGCCCCAGTTCTAGCAAGAGACTCGATTAACGAGGCTAGAGACATTGCACCAAATCAAACGGCGTATGTAAACTGGAATAGCCAGACGATAAAAATTTGCATTCGATTGAGACTGTCGGCTTACTTCGCCGAACATAACTGATTTGAAATTAGAGTAAAAACGGAAACCATTAAATGTAAATCAGTTTAAAAACATTCATACTACAGTATTATATGCGTTGCGACCCACTTGTGTCAATTTCTAGGTCCCAAATGTTAGCGATATAGCTCCTTTAAATTGCACGCCAATGTGTACACGGAATCTCGGTTTTTCGTACCACCCGAAGGACTATACGTTGTCCCATGTCAGACCCTCTGTCTTACACCACTGACAAGGGAGGACCACGCCGGAAAGTCCCAATGAACTTTCTCGTCCAACGCAGGGATCAAACACTGAATCCCCAGATAAGCAAGCTGATTTCTTACTCACTGAGTCACCGTGGCCCCCGCTATAGATGAAAGATGATATTTAGTTTCAGTTTGGGGGAAGACGTGCTCTTTTATACAAATTATACAGCGGCTCGTGGTTTCCAGCAGTTTTCCGAGCGCAGTTACAATTAAATTGGATAATGACGTCACAACGAGCAAGACGTAATGCCGTCAAAATGACGTTACGACGTTACAATAAGGTCGGAGGAAAAAAATGTCGACATTTTTGAAGTCGCGAGTATCGATTTCATATAGGTCGGTAATACATTTATTTGCACTAAAGTCAAGCGTTTTGGAGATATCGGCGATATTCTAGTCCATTGGCCGCCATCTTGGATTTATGTTAATTATGCAAATTTTCCCAAGACCGATAATGGCCGCTTTTGTTATGGGAGTACTAGAGACCATACCGGAACAGTTCCCAAAGAAATGATTTCTGTTGCAATTTGTTCTAGGTGCATTTTTATCTTTACCCGCCTATAATCAGCAAAAGAAACCTCAGGTTGGTATGTTACTCTGTAAAGACGCATTGCATGAAACTTGCCAAATGTTTTTATTATATATTTGTTACAACATCTCCATCTTTACCTGAACAACAGAATTGAACTTACGAAATGTTCTCAAAAACGCAACCTGACTTCTGAGGAGATGGTAATGTGTTCTCCAAGATTTTCATTTAACTCATGCTGCACGTGCTATTCATCCCCATAATATGCACCCAGTAACTGGTTGAATCATTCACAACTCACGACAGATCAGGGGAACCAAGCGCGAGGAAGACCCGACGCAGCCCAAAATGCCCAAGCCGATGCCAATCACTTCAAGGTCAATGATCAGACACATCTACAGGCTTCAGCAACGCTTTCTGGCCACCAAAACCACGGGTGATCGCCCCCGAACTGGTAGACCAAAGGTTACCACAAGGCGACAAGACCGCCACGTTGTGCGACGGCACGTGTATAATGCCTTCACACAGGCATGAGACAGCACGTCAGACAGTAGGAACACACGGAAGACCCATCAGTAACGATACAGTGCGCCGACATCTCACCAGAGAGAACATCCATTGCCGTAGACCTTACCATGGACCGATCCTCGCCCCTTTGCCATCAAAGTTAACGTCTACAATTTGTCCAACAACACCAGACCTGACGACACAGGCAATTAAGAACTGATCTGTTCACAGATGAGAGTCGGTTTTGCGTATCAACTGCGTTATTCTGACCAATGTGTCTAAGATGGTTTTGGGTGGCATCGGCCTGAACCAGAGAGTGGATCCTGTGGTGTTCCAACATCTTTGTCCAGAGAGAAGAGGCGAAATCATAGCGGTGCTCTCAGACCCCACGCCATATAACATTTCGCACGACATCGAAATAACATTTTCCAGCATGACAACGCCCGTGCCCACACCGCCAGAATTACTCGTTTCTTTCTACAGCAGAACGGTCTCAACGTTATGCATTGGCCAGCCCTTAGTCCGGACTTAAACCCGATTGAACATATTTGGGATGAAATTCAGAGGAGACTTAATAACGTCGTACCGAGACCAAACACGCCCGATGGAGTGCGCGAGGCTTTTCTGAAAGTGGGGTTCCAGTGGGGTTCATCAATCGTCTGGTCCACTCCATGTACAGGCGCTGCGCTGCTGTTATTGACACTCGTGATGGACACACCAGATACTGATGTATAGACTATGTACAGACTATATACCTTCTCGTAATGTCTTGGTATTGCGATGAATTAGTCACTGATGTGTCAACATACTGTTTACAAAAAATAGCTTTGATCCATTTAGAACAAACTTTTTTGTGCTGTTTAGTATATATTTATGTCCAAAAGATCTCGGTTCCTCTCGCTATTATCAAATCAGACCGTTACTTACTTTTTTTATCCGAAAACCATATAAATATATCATTCCACCATTATGATGGTTGAAATGGAATTTCGAGGAAATCGAAACCAAACTGCCCAGCAAAATGGCCGCTCTGTGAACGACGCTTGAATTAGAATTTCGAGGAAATGTGGAAAAGTATGTATTACGAAGGTTGTGGACTTTCGGTAACAATTTTTGACGAAACTTAAAATGTATATTTTAATATCCAAAAAGTCTCTGTCACTGTCCATATTTGTGCATTCGAGACCATAACTGTCTGGATTATGACCCCTGATTGTACGAAAAATCATTTTTGCTTTTAGCTTGTTGTACGAAAATTCGCTTTTGTTTTTAGCTTTCTATCCATCTTGCCTGGCAACCGCTAGTTGTTTTCCATTTGTTTACTCCCGTCAAAGTCATGTACTTCTGATTATTATTAGATGTAGTACAATTATTCGGTATGTTGTGTTAAATATTAGTTTCTATGTAAAAACTAAGTGACCTCCAGTTACCCCAGAATGATGCCCGATGACGTTATAGACAATGTATCTTTCAAAATCTAGCCCAGTGGAGGGGTGGGGGGTTAATCTCCACCCCTCGCCGAGTTGCTTGTCCAAGAGCCCGGGGGGCCTTGCTGAAGACATAAACACCCCTTTAAAAGACCAATCGACGACGTCGGCCTATCTAGAAACTATGGTTTGTATCAGTGAAGTTTCTTTAAATTGGCATCTCTTTAATATTACAGATCGGGCGTTTTATCAGCTAGAAATTGGGCCAAACTGTTCATATGTAAACTTTATTTCTCCGCCGAGACCTGTAGGTCTCTGCCAGAGATTTAGATGTCGAGCTGGATCATAATTACAGCCAAAGAGAGGGTTACTATCTGTCCGTGGGGAGTTGAACCACGCAACAAGAAGATAATAAAGATAATGACCAGTTTTTGTAAAGATTAAACGTAGTTTGATAGGAGCGACCGTCTGGTTAAAAGTATCTTGATTTTAAGAGGGAAAATCAGTCTGAAAACTGTTCCTTGGGCTAACTAAATCTTATATTGTTGTGTGTAGTTGTAATTAATAAAAGATATGAATACTACTTCTAGAACACCAGATTCCACTTCTCATCCCTTTAGGCGAACAATGAACGATCGCTGGACTTTTGTATTAGACGACACAGTTCTAAAATTGAGATAAAAGTCACAAAACAACAAATGAAATGATGTTTAATATCCTACTCCGACTGGGCTAATGAAAACGGGACAGAATAACAAAAATACGGCGTGGTTGCTACGTGATTTTGTTTTGGAACATACCGACATCTTTAACAAAAAACTTGCTTTTTCTCAAAACTTTCTTTTCTGACTTAAAGGTACATTAGTTAAGAGTTTAATAAAGAGTTGGCCATTCTTCTTGTAATAGTTCCAAATACAAAACGTAAAATGAATAATTTGAAAATGTCACCCATATTACTCTATTGTGAACGAAGATATTAGCCTTGACAAGACGTGCTATAATTGCAACTACTGTCCTGGTTGTTCGAAGCTAAGTCTAGCTCGTCCATTTTTAAATTGATCAAGAAATGGTTGAACCCGTTCTAATCTATTTCAAATCGGGCACATCCTATGTCACCGAGAGTTGATTATGGCTTGATTCAAATAATTAATGTTTAATTAATAATTTTTATAACATTTCAGGCCTAAACAAAAACCTACAATAGGCAAATTTAGCTCTTGCATTATGTATGTTTAAACAATTTGAAATGGGGATGGCTAAGTCAGTGCTTGAACGATTCAAACCAACCATGCATCATTGTGAAGGTATTGAGGTGGAGAGTTTGAAAAATAAAACAACTCAATTTTCAAAATTCCTTCATTTATTCTACTTAACACATCCAAAAATAGTTGCGTTTCTATGGAACTACTTGTTACAGGCGCACTATATAACACAGGCAGTGCCAATACATCACACGGCGTGTCGTCTGCGTAATCAGTAACACGGTTTATAATAAGCCGATATATCAACTTAATTACAATTGAACACGAGAATAAACAACGACGCACATCCTTACTCGTGTCAGTAAGTTTGTATGTAATATATTACAATTTGAAAGACACCTTGCCATTAAACAACTTCATTTATTGTACCAGAACATGAATACAGTACAAACGGATTGGGACAAAAGTTGGGAAACTGGCTTGCACAACGTGACAGTGTCTTTGCTCCATGTGCAATCATGTGATAAGGTAATCCAAAATGCTTGTGGGAATTAACAAAATGGAGCTGGTTGTCGTCGAATTTGGAATTTGTTATTCGAAAATGACGGTCTTAATTTTTTTGGGATGGAATTTAATTGACATATTTTCTGACAACTTAGATAGTATTTATTGGGCATGCTCCCCAGATATGAATATGCGTCACCGTTTGACATTACTTGTAAACATACATGTGGAACATGTCTAGTCTCGTTACAAATGGCGCTGAAACGCATTATGGTACACGAATCGTGTACCAATGGTCAAATCTTTATTTTGACTTAAATATTGGATATCAGAAGCCCATCAATGGTGATTTAAATTGACAAATAATAAGTGTTTTCAATGTCGAAGATTTTGGATCATTTTGAGTTAAAGACTTAGCTATTTTAAATATCACATGAAATTACCATATAAAATTGGTATGTATTTGAAGCCATGAAGACTGTATTCACTTTACAATATGTCGTTCAAATCCATTCACAATTAATTAAGGCTTCTTCACTCAAAATCGCAAATAAAGCCCTGTTCTACATGTCGCTTATTCTAAATATCTAAAATGAATTAAATTTTCCAAAACGCCAGGGACCAAAAGTTTATTATTAGTGTGAATTCCGCTACATATATTTACATTACCGTTACACAAACTTGTAAGACCGAGGGAATACCCTGAATAATAATTAACAGAGTGAAGTACGTAATAATTGTTTTATCTTAAATCAGCGAGACAATATTATTATAGTTTAACAAAAGGTGGATATGTTTTTAAAAAATATTATAACTTTATACAATTCACATGTATGTATATTACATTGTCTCCATATTGTCGCCAATTGGGGATGCTTACAAGCAGTCCCTGTGACGCCAATCAATTTCTTTATGGAATTATGTAATGGAAAATTGAAAAGTGTTTTAAAGCGAGCGACTGACACAAGTAATTTAGTAAATGACAAAATATTAATCAATAGGGTGTGAATTTGGCGTAAGATATATATTGTAAATATCACGTTTACGTAGCCATTTTATGCGCCGTTAAACGTACCTAACCTAAACAAACGTACATTTTCACCTTAATTCTACGGTATATATATCTAATCTTAATGTGATCGGCATTTCAGAGAAAAACCCTCCGTCTTCTTAATTATGTATTCAGCTAATCAGTTATGATCTAAGAGAACCTTATAATTAATGTCTCTTCTCTGGTTACCTTTAAGGACCAATCCCGTTAATATTTTGGAGGATAAAACTGCTTAATTTTGCGTTAAAATCCAATAAAACTCTCTACTTTAGGGCCGAGCAACAAACTCAATATTTGTGATACGTTTTCAAACAAAATAAACCTGTCAGTCTTCATCTGGAAATGAAAACCGATGTCCCCAACTGTATTATGTGGTGTCTGGATAAAACCAGACTTTTATTTTATAAAAATAATGTGTGGATGAAATTTACATTTCGTTATATTCACTGTATAGATCCTAAAGGAATGGGAATCAATTATCAGGTCACCCAACGTTAAAATTGTCCTGAAGTGAAATCGTAAAAGGTTTACGTGTCCGGATAAGCAGTTTTGGCGTTCACGTCCAAACAACTCAATATTTTGAGCTGAAATGTTGAGACAAGGTAAATACACCATTCCTCTATATTTTGGCGCTTAAATTTCATACTTACTCTGACTTTTATTTTTGAAACTCAGTTTAAATCGGGATTGTCCCTTTAAGTGTAAGGAAAAAATATATGTTTTAATAACCCGTTTATGCATAGTTTCTCTGAGCTATATAGCAGTTTAACGGACATATATACCTTATACTTCGGGCCGTACAATGTACATGACGAAGACGTTGAATTTAATAACTACAGCAATACATCGGTGTAGTTATCATTAAAAGCACACAACTAGACGAAATATGATCATAATTAACTAAAGGCATTTCTCAGTTGTAATATAATGATAACAATCATTACGGTTTTGACATTTTAAATTTTTTCCCCTTGTCATTGACAGACATTATGATGACAAGGAGATAAAATTAATTGTAACTTTAATATTTTATTTTCGTCCTGATCAAATAGTGGGGCTTTTTTCATAGGCACTGTTTGCTATTGATTAAAATTATGTTTTCTATTATCTATAACTTATTTTTTTCTAAAAGTATGGTATTTGTAGAGGCCAAGAACAGAAAATGATCACTCAAATTGCATACGAAATAAAATGAAAAGGTGTTTTATGGCATGTCAGCATCAGTCTAACACAAGGCAAAATATCCCCGATTGAGCAAATAAATGACGTCATTGACACCGGTAATAATTTGATGTAATGTGCTTGACGCTCAAATCATCATATTATGTATTACCTATGCGAGAGCGACACAAAACCAATTGCATAAGAGAGAGAAATGGGGTTTAACGTCCAAATGACACAAACTAGGTCATTTCGGGACTAACATATGGTTTTAATTTTATTTCGCTCGCGCGTAGGGGTCTTTAGCAGTGGGAGAAAACCGGAGTATCCGAAGGAGACGCACGAGGTTGGACAGGCGACCTTACTCCTTGCCACATACAACCGGGAATTCGAAACCACGCCAGTGGACTCAATGACAGGCCGTATGATACAGCGCGCACGCTAACCATTCGGCCACCACCCCCTCCCCAACGCATGCGCGCAGTAGTCTTGAAAAGATGGAGAAAACCGGGCAAAAAGTTACACCGGTTATAATAATGACAGTTAATTAGCTGTGCCCATAATTTGTTGATATCTATTTGTTGTGAATGAAATAATACGATGGACAGACACACCGATGGAATTGAAGAATGAATGGCGTAGATGCTCGAGCTTGGTCTACTAAGTGTATTTAAATCCATTCTAGAAGGAAAGTTATTAACCAATCTGACTGCAGGGAGATATTTAAATATGCCCAGATGATGTTGACGCTCAAATGGGATAAGTCAATGTGATATAATTAAGAAGTTTCCAAAATTTGCTAGACATAAACGAAGGGTAATAGGGTAATTAATTATGAAAAAAGACCCCTTATTACAAACTCTTCGCCGTATTTGAATGATATCTGTGCTCATGTTAGCTCGTTCATCCACGAGTTGTCTTACAAGTAAAGTGATATGTTCTCTTTCCGTCGCAGATCGTCCTGTCACTGTTGGTACTGAACAGTAAGCTATATCGTTTGGTTTGGACTTATACACTTGTCGTTGATCCAGGAAAAGTGTAAAAAGACAAGCCCGGTTGTCTTTCAATATTAAAACAATTCTGTAATAAAGTCAGAATGCAATAGTTATACACGAAAAGGTGATAAAGATTAAGTTGGCACCCATAGAAATTTCAAGAGCTTTCTGTATTTGTAATGTTGTTTAGCCGTGACCAATTAAAGCCTACCTGTGTGGCATTCATAAACAAAGCAGATGTACAGTAGCATTTTACATTTAGAACATTACTGATAAATTTAAGAAATTCTGATGCTGACTGGGGATCCTTTCGCAAGTTTTGAAACTACTTTTCTTGATATTTTGGGGATTGTAAGAGGATGATATATAGTTTAAGAATTTTCACCAACAAATTTTACAGACAAAGTTGATACTTATGGAAAAAAAGCCCCAAAAAAACCAACCAAACCCAACAATGTTTTGCTACTTGTAAAAGTCGCTTTGAATCAACCCACACGGGAAATTAGCTAAATTCATTTTTGTTTTCAAAATCTAACCATGTATTAAATGAATGAGGTGGGGAGTATGCATAATTAGGGGATTACTGAAAAACTATAAAAATAAAGGAGGTTGTAACTTTTATTGCCCAACTGAATACAAATTAAAAATGTGCCACTAATGCGTTTGATACAGTCACAAGTAAAGACCAAGATGTTAAAAAAGGCCAGGTATGATAGATCTATATAAAACGCTGTTCATCATATCCAAAAATATTAATGGAGATATTTTGAAATAAAAACCACTTGCACTATAAAGTTTGTGCCGCCATTTTTAATAAATTGCTAACCACCAATGTCAGTGCGCCCCAAATATCACTATTCCCAGGAAACATTTAAAAACACATTTGTTTTAAACAAATTATAACAGAGCTAAAAACTTTCTATGTAAATACATGTATGTGTATTAACGGTGGCGACATATTATAGCCACACAGAATTTGACATAAAAAAAAATTAATAAATGTCGTAAATGGTCATCTGAGATTGGCCATGTTAAAATGATGTTACGTGGTTATAAAATTCGATTAAAGCACACACCCACACAGATGACGCCAGTTTGTAGAAGAGGGGACGAATAGAATAGGGGCAATTTAGCAGTAGAGTGAGTTACCCTACTTTTTTGGACAATGCATATTTTGTTCGATCTTTCAAGATTCACTCCATTGACAACAGGAATTGGGTTTCAGTGATATATCGTCTAGTTAATATGACATACACGATAGCAATGTAAGTTTGAATCGACCCCAATCTGAGATGTGGTCGAAATGTAAAATAAAATATGTTTGTAATATATGATCAGTCACACAGTAAAACGAGTACAAGTCTTATAGTTTGGTTAAATATTAAGGCCAACTGCAACTTTCGTCAAGTTCGCGAGATGTAAATAGGTTAAGGACACGTGATTGTTCACGAGATTGTGGATAAGGGTTCGGGTTAGCCCTGTTTAAATTTCATAACCTTTCATCAAATCTGCAGTTGGGCTTAATATTTAGACCTAACCAGTACAATATATTAAAAGTCAGTCAGCAGTCATAAATTTGGCCGGTGAACAAACATCTCATGTTGATCGTAACTTAATGAAAGATCGTTGCCCGTAAAATAGAGAGAGGGGGTGAGGTGTTAATGTGCACTTGACACAAACTAGTCATTTCGGAACTAACACATGGTTCAATTTCATATCAATAATTCGCTCGCGCGTAGGGGTCTTTAGCAGTGGGAGGAAACCGGACGACCCGGAGAAAACACACGAGGTTGGACATTCGACTCTACTCCTTGTTACGTATAACCGGTGAATGCCTCACCCCCATTGTTATCTGTTTTAATATTAAACATGCATTATGCAAGAGCTAAATCAACATATTGAAAGTCTTTATTTAGGCTTCAGATGTTATAGAAATGATTAATTAGACCTTCATTTAGACAACAAGCACAAAATTAACTCTGTAGACCCACGGATGGCTTGGATTCAGCTCGGATTTAAACAGTCGTCCTTCTATATAATTAAATCAGAAATGGCTGACCAAGATAACGTTTACTGTTATTCGGTGACGTGCGCTACCGGAAACTGACGATGAAAGGCCTGTCAAGCGAGAGTACTATTACTATTGAGCACGTTACTGGATAATCAAGAATATGTGGGTGGAGTTATCGTCTGTCAATCAAACGATCGACAATTGTCGTTAAGGTGTCGTAGCAATTTGTACCCATTTCTTGTCCAAACTTCCAACACTGATAACTCCGTTCAGAATAAAATAATTTGACTGAAATTTTCAATATTTTCTTTTTTTTTTTGTCATCTGTTTTTGAATTATTATAGCAAGAATGGCCAACTCTTTATTAAACTCTTAACTAATGTATCTTTAAGTAGTAAGACTGATATAAATTCACCTTATTAAAGGTTTATAACACCAGTATATTTGTGTATTGTTTGTAACCAGATTACATAACCATTAACATTCATTGGTATTATGTTTTGTCACATTATACCCTCTAAATACGTAAGAAATGCTATATCATTATGTATTATGAATTTAAAAACCTGGTTTAATTTTTAACCCATCGTCATGGTAATCTATTATTATAATAAAAAGATATAACGCGATTTATCTTAGTTTTTCAATTTGTCATCATTTAATAAAAGGCTACGTTGCATTAAATTTATTACCATAAGCTTTAACCATTTAAATTACAATACAATCAGACACCACAAACGGCCAATAATTATTGTAGTGCAAAATAGGTAACGTACTCTTGGTTCGAAATTAGTAGCCTTAAACCAGTCTATTGACCGTTCTCCGGATTATTGGCAGTCATGTATTTTATAGCAATATTACAGAAAGCTAGGACTTGAATATAATTCAGAAGATTACATAACAACTCCGATGCACACGAAGGGTCGACAGAAGCTTGTATTTGCACGTGATATTGTCTTTACAGCTATAAATAATGGAGCACTAAAATGTTAACGTGTCAGAATTACATAATATTTAGATTTGAAACAACATGAACACAGTCAAAGTTATCGTACTCCATATTCTCGGTAAATCAAATTGCTAAAACTAAACAGCAAAATGCTCATTATCGAATCTGGCCCGTAGCTATCCCCAAATTGTTGGGGGGGGGGGCTTTTGTCGGGAGCCTTATGTACCTACATTTGACGATCTACGGCGAAGGGTACCGTGGACATGCCTCCCTTCGGTAGCCCCCCCTCCCCTAGCAAGTTTTTGAAAATCAGGGTTTGCACCTGAAAATAACGAACAATTTCAATGTGAATTTGATATGAACATTATAAAAATTTGAATGGGTGAATACGACTTAAACGTACCTATAAAAATTTATGAGATAAACGAAAAGTTCGCAATGGGGTTCGAGTGCGATTCTTAATTGGCCTTGTGGGCGCCCCGCCAATTATATTATGGGCACCCATGATGTTGTAGTGGGCGACCCACCAATCCGGGATGAGCCATTTTGAAGATTATCACGCCGTTTTGGGCGACCATTCGTGGGCACTTAACCAATATCATTGTGGGCACCCCGCCAATTATATTAAGTGCGCCTAAGGATGTCGTCGTGGGCAAGCCACCAATCCCGGCGTTATAGACGACCTCCGGGCTGAGGCAGCATACCGATCATGCCGTTTTGGACGCCCCATCGATCAAGTTGTGAGCGCCCCATCAATCATGTCCATATGGGGCCCATCAATCGGGTTGTGGAGTTAATTGTGTACGTCATTTGTGAGGCGTCTGTCCATTTCGGGGACGCCTATAACGACATGACTGGCGAAGCGCCCATAATCCAATTGACATTGCTTAGGCACCCCCGTCAATTTTGTGGTCGCTAAAAACAATGTTACAGATTGGCTTTATGTGGCGTTCATACTTATATGGCACGTGGGTCGTTGTTTCGTATTGCGTCCAATTGAAATGGCTCTAGATGGAGAAGCCGATTTTCTCTCCAATGGGCAAAGGGTACCGAATTATTCCAGATCCCCCCACCCCCAGCTAGGTACAGGTCTGCGAATTCAGTAACGGGATTGTCTAATATTCCAATTTTCATCGTATCTATGTTTTCGTATCAACCAGTTAAACTGCTTACATCAGTAAATGTCCATTATCGAGCTTAATTAGAAAGGGGAGTTTTCGTGACGGACGAACCGATTTTTATAGATCCCCGCATTCTTCGAAAGGACACAAGTTGTTTGTAATTGAACTCATTGATGTCCACTGCGAACCGTTTAGTATAATTAAGATGCCAGTATGTATACTTTCCTTGCCAAACCTCCATATGAAAATAATAGATTCGTAAGTGCTGCTATAGAATTGTAACGTTGCAGTGTAATAAACAATAGTAATTGTTCCCATAAATCATGTTTTGTTTGAATGCTTTCTCTACAGTAATACTAAATTAGATATTAAGAAAATTTCAAATCAAAAACAGAATCCAAATTAATATATAGAGATAGAAATCAAGATGATGAATTGGGGGGGGGGTGTCATGGGCTAACTATTCAAATAGAAATGAAATGGGGTTTAACGTCCTACTCTTATGCACCTAACCTGGGCTAATGGAAGACGAGCATGCGCCATACAGTGTGCTATGAGGGAAATTTTGCCCGGGCAGCGGCACTACGGCCGACTCTTATATCGAATTCCAACTGCCAAGGGATCTTTTACGTGCACTCCAATGTGTACACGGGACCTCGGTTTTTCGTCCCATCCGAACGACTAGGCAGCTATCCTTGTCAGGCCCTCCGTTCTGCATCACTGACAAGGGGAAACCACGCTGGAAAATCGAGATGAACTTTCTCGGCCAATGCAGGGATCGAACACTCGACCTCCAGGCTAGCAAGCTAGCGCTTTACCCACTTAGCCACGTGATTCAAATAAATTGTAATATCAGATGCAAACATTTAAAAATAAACCAATTCTTTTAGGAGCTAGAACAGTTATTTACCTTCGCCTCAGTACCAACGAATATATATATAATCTGTAGCCAATTTCTTAATCACATTTTCTACCAGAATCAGTTCAAGATTATCTATGTTGAGAAGAGGCTTAATGGTGGAATTCTGTTACCCCTGGCTTGTTGCAATGGAGGAAATAATTGTAATTTGCCTCTAACGTGAAGAGTTATCTTCCCATTTAAGATGGTACCTTATTGTTAATACTTAATATTGGTGCATTCCCAATTGTTCGCCACGTCAAATTCAAAAATGTTTAGTGAATGCCTTATTTGGATATTTCGGTCACAGGTAACGGAGTAATCCTGTTTAATCGAATTTATGCTGCAACTGTAGGACTTTTTGCAAAGAACACAATGGGAATTTTTGTGTCGTAGACTTCGAACAAAGTTTGCTGAATTATGTTTCTAGTCCAAAGGATATAGCTCGTCAACGTGGTATAGAAAGGAGTTTTTTTCGTTGGAATGTTTCAAGCAATCGAAATCTTAAAGACGTTTTCTGCTTCGATTTTTCACTCCGCAATGAAATGAAATGTCCTACTTTTTTTGTACCGATTGGGCTAATGACGGTGGTCTACCCTTTGCTGAAATTAAATATCTTGCCACCTTTGCTCCATGAAAAGGCAATTTAACATTGTAGTGAAAGAATGTGTTAATTATAGCATTCTCATTCCAAAAATCAAATCAAGCAGTTTCCATAAAATTGGCTTTTAAATTTTGAAGTCCTTATCTCCGCACAATGCAACAAAACTGGTCATGTGGCCTGATTTGACCAATGGGACGCTTCATAATAATAACCATTGCAACTCCCAGTACAATACCGAAGCAGAAATGTATTGTTCACATGGAATCAATTAAGTTGAAGGTTCAGATGTCTTGAATACATTCAGATGGGACACATTTAGGACCATTGCTGCAGAGTGGCTGAAAAAAGACGTAAATGAAAAGGATGGGGCTATGATTCAAGATGATGGTGATTCTACGCACAATGAATATTAAATCAGTATCTGGGATAAAATGTTTCACCCAATTTGCTAACCTAACAAAAGAGTTACAAAAATATGTTGTCATTAGTAAGATCAGTATTTCATGAAATGGTTACAGTTGGAAGACCAGAAACGATTCGTAGTTAGTTGAAAAATAATGTTTAGAAAGTTTGTTAATAACTAAATATATATTTGTTTATTGTATTTGTCTGTTGATGATGAGTTTCTGTGTGCAAACTGACTGTGTGCATTGGATATTGCGATTCAGTTTGATATCTATAAGAGGAAGCGGATTAACAGCTTGGGACGCAACTCGCTAACATTGCATAGCTAACCATAGAATGCCGACAATAAATTTTATTTCATTTATTTGTTAATTACTACACCCTCCTTTATTTATTTCATGACTGATAGTTACAGAGCATCCAGTTATTTCATTAATACCGGCCTATCAAACTTTTAAGGGTTTTTTACAGACCCCCCTTTTCACCCGCAATGTCTGGTAATTTACTTTTCGTGAAAATACTTTTCACGAGGAATTCCCATATACATGTAGAGGTCTGTTGCCACCCGATCGTTCAATCCAAAAATCAAAGCTCACCGGATTCTAAATTTCAAATGCTTTTAGCTTTTTAATGTTTAATGAGATATGAAATTTAATTTCATCGGATTCTAAATTTTAAATGTTAAAGATACATTATGGGAGATTTTGACAAGGAGTTAGCCATTCTTGCTATAAAAGTTCAAAAATAGATGTTGAAACAAGAATATATTGAAAATTTCAGTCAAATAACTTTATCCTGAACAAAGTTGTTACCACTATAATTTTTTACTAGAAATGGGGGTTAAAATCATCGACACCCTTTTCCCACTATGGCCGATTGTTGATTGACAGGCGTTAACTCCACCTACATAGTCTCGATCATCAAGTAATGTTTAAACGGTATCTAGTGAAGCTTGTGTATAGCCTCGGTCATCACTGTCTTTTATGAATAATTTCCGGAAGTATGATGACGTCAACGTCACGGAGAAACCCCACCCACGACGCCATAGTGATTAAATCAGTCGACGAAATCCTGTTTTAATCCGAGCCCAATCCAAGTCATCCGTGGGTCTACAGTGTTCATTTTGGGCTTGTTGTTTAAATAAAGATCTAATTTATAATTTCTATGACATCTGAGGCTCAAAGGAAGACCGACAAAAGTCAGTTTTTGCTCTCCCATAATGTATGTTTAACTAAAATATTAAATTTTCTTTTTCGTTCCGTTTTTATTGCTCTGCAAAGATCGGTGGAAGTTGCTTGTTATGTACAAGACTTCGCTGAGTTTATAAATAAATCAGTAGATGTCGTCTTGGTTTGGTTTGAGAAACAATGTTTTCGTTGAATGTTTACAGCAGACAGGTGAAAACGCTAAACAATGTCAAGTAAAAATAAATTTTTGCTTAAGGGTGAATCTTGCATTTTCATTGGTCAATTAGACAACGTCTAATTAGTAATTAGTAATTGCTTTTAAAATGCTAAAATAGCATGTTGCAATGACGATAAACACTTCCTGTTTCGTATTTAGAGGCGTGTTATTGTGCAATAGGCATGTCCTGAGATTTTACATTAGATCTCAGGAATGTCTATTGGACAATAACACTCCTTTAAATGCGAAGCATGTCCATTATAATATAAAATACGGAATATTACACGAAACAAATCAGAATAGGACAGAGTTGCCCTGTGGGATATTTTTACAATGATTTTAGCTTCTGCGTGGTAGTGGTAATATTAAGGTAACGGCACCCCATCTGTTTCTTTTGGGTCCAGGCGATATATATTAAAACGTTATTTAATTGCTTATACATCGTCGCCTGAACCACTTTGTGACGATTCCTGCTACGAGTGCTACTTAGAGAACCTAGTGGTTATGGAACGGACATACTTATCAAATTATCCCCAAGTAGCCTTCATTATCATATATATTTATAACGGTCTCGCCAACTCTTTTCACTAGTCATAAAGCTCGCCAATGTTCCATCTCTAATGCAGTATTCTAGACGACGCTTAATATATATAATCCCTCTAGCGTAAGATGCAATAACTTCCATCAATTTGCGGACCCTTTGTTCCAGTTAGATAAATCTATCTATTTAAATCACTTTACTAATAACTGTTATTAATAGATATCTTAAGATTCCTTTGCTGTTAGGTGTAAGACCGTTAATAACAGTGTCTGAAACGGAACAGCTCATTTCCAATCTCGGCACCACTTTCATGCTCATGGGATATCTCGATAGCATTCCACTTATTATTCCAGCTTTAAACTAAGCCCGGTATGACAGATGATCGTCTTCATTAGCCCGGTTTCTGAAGAAAATTGGGGAGTTAATGCCCGTTTTAATTCATTTAAATTTAAGTACGGTGTCATTATGTCCAGCCGTCAGTATAACAACCAGGAACACTATATGTGGACAATGTGGGTCAAAATACGCCACAACCCCTACCCCAATCAACCATTCTTTCACATTTCTTTTCTCTCATTAATTATTAGCTAAACTTAAATCCTTTAAAAAATGTTAAATAAGCTATCGATAGAAATGAAATGGGGTTTAACGTCCTACTCTTCTGCGCCTAAGCTATCGATAGTAAATGGGCACAAAATTGCAGTTGCTTTAACATCAGCCTATAGCAGATAGAATCGGACCCTTTTGTGGAATTGTTTAGAGTGTTGTTAAGGTTAGTCCAAAAAATAAAGACCAGCTTTACTCGGCACGTTGTAAATTGAAGAATTTCACCCTACAACTTCTGTTTCTACAATAAGAGTCAACTTTATGGGTATTTAACGACATAGCTGAGATAAGATGCCATTTTGGTTCCTATCATCGTTATCATAAACACTACAAATAAATTGACTTGTAGACACCTTGTCCATAATCAACATTTCACTAGTTTATTACAGACCAGATTATAAAATTAGGACAGGGAAAAAAGTGGATGGAGCGTCAAATAAGCGCTAGTAAGGTCTTTTCGGACTATCAGAATTATGATATATTTGATTTCAATGATGCGCTGTAGCTGGTAGCAGGGTCTCTATCGGGCTTACAAAATATCTCCAAAATTCTTATCCCGGAACCCGCCATCAAAGATCCCTGGATTCCCAAAACGGTATTCACCGAGAAATTTTATCGTCATGGAGCAATTCTGTGCCCAGAAAGTGAATGGTAGATTAGCGACTTTTATCATTCCCAAGCAAACTCGGCACAGGAAGACTGGGAATATCGCACAAAAGGCATCTGAACTAATTTCAACCTTGACGTTTCATCATAAAAGTGTACCAGTAAGATAGATGGTGTGTCTTTCTAACCGGAGTCCGGATTAGTTCAAAACAAAATCTCTGCCTCTAACCGAGAATTCAAGTTTTTATGCCTGATTGCGTGTATTGTTTAACATGTGTTTTCGGATTTTGCTGAAGTAATACACTACCACGTGTACAGAGAGAATAGGATCTAGCTATCGTTCTACACGAGGCTCCAAGGCAGCCATTTTGCATTTTCGGCAGCCAAAATTGGAGAACACTGTCTTGAAACCAACGCAACTATTGAACACCAGCAAAACAAACAAGGTGAAATACTAATGACCTGGCACCACAATGGTGCATTATCACCGACAATATATACCGTGGGTCATAATAGTCGTTATATAGTCTACCTTCTGCTGTCTATTTGATTTATTATGTCTTCTTCATCAGAACCATATTATAGTTATAGCCCATCATCCCAGTACAAGCAATACCCATCAAATAATTCAATTAATAATACGGGTCATCAGCTGCCGGCTCGGACAACGACAACATACTTCTGTACTACAACCTTGTACATTGCGGTTAGTCGGGCAAACCATACCATAATTGTATTTGATAATTCAATAAAATGTTTATTCGAATTACTTAATCCCCTAAAGCCCATCTGGTAAATGTACCATGATTCCAATCAGTATTAACACAGATGAGTTAATCCCCTTATTTGTGTTGTCCGCATTAACGACCACTGTCCACTGAATGACGAGTTAAAGATGCATTACCACACCCCACCAAGAAAATGGATGTAATTAAATTTAGATTATATTGGAAATAATTTCAGACCTACCCATTGAAAACCACTATATATTGATTATCACCCTCTTATACCAAGAAAATGGATGTAGTTCAATTTAAAGAATGTGATATTCGATTTAACTTTAGACCTAAAAAATTATCGAAAGTCCAAGCACGGATGTATTAAAACTATATACTTATCAATCTGCATCTCAATGCTGGCTTGGCTTATTTGTCTCAAATTTTGCATATAACCTAATGCGAAGTGTATTGGTGTGACTGAATGGCCTAATAATGTCTGACTAATCGATTAATAAAGCTTTAACAATATCTAGTTACTGTAATATAGTTACCGTTACCACATTGAAATCTACCACATAAAACCACAGGGGGGTTGGGATGGCCTAGTGGTCTAGAGTGCCGCGCTTCGACCTCTAGCTGGCCGGTCACCTCTGGCTTGCGGCTGTGGTTTCGAGCCCTGGTGTGAGCGTATGTGGCATGGAGATAGGGGCGCCTTCTCAACCTCGTGGGTTTCCTCCGGGCACTCCGGTTTCCTCCCACTGCTAAAGACCCCTACGCGCAAGCGAATTATGGAAATAGAATTAAAAACCATGTGTTAGTCCCGAAATGACCTAGTTGTGTCGAGTGGACGTTAAACCCCATTTCTCTCTCTCTCTCTCCCCATAAAACCACACTTCATTTCATTTCCATTGAAATCAACTGATTCCATTGATATGTTCGGAAATGTTAGTTTTCTGTTGTGTGTAGTAGAATTTCTGTTTTAGTTACAATTGAATTTAAAAACAACAGATTCGCTACTTTTTTTTTAATATTGAAGGGCATTAGGGTATCAATGTAAATACTTAATGCTCAGCTTAAATTGACTTTAAAAAGTAAAATTCACCAACCCGTAATACCGAAGCGTATGCAAAAAATTGAATTGTACTAAGTCCTTATACCGATAATGATAATGTCAAAATACTTCAAATACGAGAGTAATATCATGCACCAGATCGAATTAATGTGGAATACGTAGCTCAATATATTTTCCATTTGTCTTTGATGTTTTCTACGCTAAGCAGTTTTATATCATCTTTCACGTATATCAGTTTTAACATTATATCAACTTTTGCATAACAGTGACATTGATATGCAAATGATGGATGTCACCTTAGGACGGAAACAACCATAAAGCCCAACGGAAGTTTTGAAGAATCTGGAAGTGACGGAGAAAGGAAGCAAAGCAGTTATCGTTCTGAAGTAGAGAGCGGTAACAGACACTCGGCTTTGTCATATTATAAGATATACTGCAATTTTTACCAGGGTAAGGCCTTTGAACATATATAATTTACTTATTACATATGATTTGTTACATAATATGTCATAATTTGGGGTTATCATGATCCATATTAGGACTTTGTACATTTTACTGTTGACATTTAATCAATGGAAAAGACATTTTAGCAGAGCATTTAATATTGGTAGCGATACACTTCCTTATTTATAACGGTACAATTGTGTGTTTTATCAGAATTCCAGGATCTAACTTAAGATACGTCGGCTTCAGGGACATGTAGACTTGAACCGCTCCTTAATTGGTTGTTCATACTTTGACTCTAATCATGTTAGAAATATGTCATTCAAATCTGGACATCAGGCTAATTGCCACTGGGATATGTTGTAGTGATGTCCTGTAAAACCTGTTTGTATATGGTTGTCCTTAAAGGGACTAGACAAAGGCAGAGGATATTCGCCATCCGAAGGCAAAGAGTAATTCGCCTTTCGTTTCCGTTAATTGCTATTTTTTTTAAAATCGATATTCTCTGTCCTATCACGATGTCTGGTCGAAGATCTTAAAATAGTTTAAACTTTGTCCTAAAAAAACAGCATTTTCGTTGCAATAAAAATGTGAAAATAACTAGTACAAATGCTGATTGACACAGCGGTTAGATAATTAAATGAAAACGAATGGCAAAAGGAAAACGGGTGTCGATTAATGTGCAATTAGTTAATAATAAAATACTCCATATATTACCGGTCTGTCTTTAATTGTGTTTTATTTTATATTAACATCCACTGTATAATCTTATGGAGTGCAAATGCAGAGATAGAGCGAAGTTTAACGTTGACATGACGCAAACCAGACCAGGTCATTTCGTTACTAACATATGGTATTCAATTTTATTTCAATAGTTCGCTTGAGCGTAGTGGTCTTTTTCCAGTGGGAAGAAACACTCAGGGTTGAAATGAGGTGGTAGTGCGCTGCCTGATCAAAATTTCCCTCATAGCACACTGTATGGCGATAACTTGTCTTTAGTAGCCTCGTCGAAGCAGAACAGCAGGGCGTCAATCATTCGTGGGGGTCCTATAATTCATTCATATGAGTCGATACGAATAACGTATCTGTGGCCGAGTAAGCCTACGCCTTAGAGTAAGACGTAGGAACATCTAACAATATTAATTCCACCCTTTCGCCCCTTTACCAAGACAGCGGCTGAATTCGGATGAGTCCATGCACTCGTCCAAGCCTCTTCTCCTGCTGTCTTTTGTTGTCTGCTAACTGTCAGTAAACTGCTGCTTATATAGCTTTCAACAATTAGGGAAGATGGATCATCATAATTATACGGTATTGTTTATTTAAAAATATGGCATCTGTAATTGCATTGCATTCCTTGGAAGTCATATATAGCGCATATTTATATGGAAAACAATCACTGAGTTTATTTCACACTACGTTTCAACAAGTTCGTCTTGTCGTTCTCAGTGTTAAATAAACTCAGTGATTGTTTTCCATATAAATTTGTGTTATATATCATATGTTCAGTTACCAAATGTCGTATAAGGATTTCCTTGTAGTCCGGGTTAAAATTGAGGGAGGTGCCACCTGGAGAGGTAGAAATTCTCATGTGGCTTTTCTAGACCAGATTTTTATCCTGAACCTTTTCCCCCCTTTCAAAATGGCCGCACAAATCTCATATATATAGTGACTATATGTTTTAAGTAAGTAACAATGATGCATGTTTGACCACGTTTTGCATTAGTTTTCATTAGAGTTATTCCCAAAGAAGCTTCGATTGTATTCCAGACCCTTGAAAATGATAAAAAGTAAGGGTGCTTTTCCCATGGCCGCCAAAACACATAGATTAACTGTACATATCTTTTAATAAGCATTTATTAGGCCACGCAATGGTCACATTTTGCACTAATTGTGATAAGAGTTATTCACAAAGCATGTTCATGATTATGTACCACGCATTTAATGAAGATATAAAATGATGAGGGCGATCTTTAAAAGGGGAGCAAACCCCTCCGAGAAAAGGATATGGGCCTGTGTAGGTTAAGAAAAGATTATGGCGGCGCATTTGACCTCTTTTTGCATTAGTTTTACATTAAGTTATTTGAAAAGAATCTACATTTGTGACCAATAATCTGTATGGAGGCGAAAATTGGGGTTGCTCCTCAAAATAGCCGCTAAAAGCCATTCTAAATTAATAAAAATATGTCCATTTATATGGCGCCAAATCCACAAATCGTGCTCATGGCGCATACAACAACTATACAAAAGTCTTTTGGCCCCACGTGTTTGTGTCATGAAGCTTTTAATAAGCATTAAAAAGCATAATATGTTTATATGTCCAAATAATAAGTTAAAATTTGTTAAGTTGTTTCAATATGGTAGCAGAAAAAATGTTTGCCGTCTCATTCTTGAGGGAGCTTAAAGGGTAAGGGCTTATACCAAATTGTCCTTACGATGTATTCTGGTATCATATCATTAAATCGGTAAGATCACTGCATTCTGAGTAGTCCCCTCACTCATTTTCAACAAACTTCCAGAAGACAATGCCTTAACAAACCTGGGCGTGGTCTCCAACAACTTTCGACATACCCGCAGCTTTAGACGTTCCCGCCATCATAAGTATGCGAGGGCCTTGAAGAATACGTGTCGCTGTTGTCGTACGGGGTAGAGACCAACAACGTCAATGAAGCCAGATGTGCCATTTCATAGCTCGAGAATGGCGTTCAACAGGCATCAATGATTATGAAGGCACAGATGCTTGTGACAAATATGGTTGGAATGAATAAAATGAGCCTAAGTGGATGGTGACAATGATGCTTGAAGGTATGCAAGAGCTGTTTAATGACAACGCGTGCGAGGACAATTCAGCATGCAGTGATCTGAGCGACATGGAATATTAATGCTATAGCACTGTGAGTGATTTGTCATACCAGAATACATTCCAAGGACAATTCAGTATAAACCCTACCCTTTAAGCTCCCTCAAGAATGAGATGTCAAACATCTTTTCAGTGGTTATATAGAAACAACTTACCAACTTGGATTTTAGCGGTCATTTTGAAGAGCACCCGCAATTTTCACCTCCATATAGATTATTTGTCACACGTAGATTCTTTTCAAATAACTTTATGTAAAACTAATGGAAAAAGAGGTCAAATGCGCCGCGATAATCTTTTCTTAACCTAAATAGGCCCATATCCTTTTTCTGGTGAGATGTTAGCGGCCATTTTGAAGAGCGCAGTCATCGTTTTATATCTCCATAAAATGTGTGGTACATAATAACGAAAATGCTTTGTGAACAACTCTAATCACACCTAATGCAAAATGTGACCATTGCGTGGCCTAATAAATGCTCATTTAAATATATACAGTTTATCTACGTTTTTGGCGGCATATGAAGATCGCCCTCGCTTTATTTTATTTTCAAGAGTCTGGAATACAGTCGCAGCTTGTTTGGGAATAACTCTAATGATAACTAATGCAAAAAGTGGCCAAACATGCATCATTGTTACTTACTTAACCCATATAGTCACTCTATATATGAGATTTTGGCGGCCATTTTGAAAAAGCGCCCTAGCGGAAAAAGGTTCAGGATATGGCCTGTTTACCTCACATATTCTTGTTCAGCATACAAATCTGGTCTAGAAAAACCACATGAGAATTTCTACCTCTCCAGATGGCACCTCCCTCAATTTTAATCAGGACTATTGGAAGTCATTATCGGGTCAGGGTATGACGCATTGACCACTAAAAGAACATATTATTATTGAATTAATTAGATACAATTCACACAGGCGGGGCACTGGCTTCATCTGCATTACTTGATGGCACACACATCACTCACGATATAAGAACAGTACACACGATATCAAAAAACACAACGTACTTATATTGATTTTTACTTGAAATAAATGATAATGAATGATTTGAACACATTTTACCAATCTTAAATAAGATATTATCAAAATTAACAACAGGTTATCTCTCTATTTCTTTAACAAAACATAACATCCACTTCTAATTCAAGCGCCACATTTCTTCCTTGAAGGTATACCGATTCTTCTCGAATTTACGAAGTAAAACCCGCTTCAAAAAATCCCCGTATACAAAACACGCAAAAAAGTAACATTGACGATGAAAAATCTATTCGACCGTCTATTCAAGAACTCCGTAAGTAGGATCTCAACTCAATTCCAGCCAAACATTTTTAATATAAACATTCTAATACTTTGTTACTATTCATTTTAAAAACCAAAATATGTGTTCGAAAACAAAAAATTATAATTTACTTTCTTTTAAAGAAAGTAAATTTCTGTTCCGCCAAGATCATGCTTTTAAATTCGTTAATTTGTTTTTCTTTGTGATTGCCCGGTTCTTTCTTCATTTCCATCTTTTAATTTCGAATTTCCATATCGTTGAACTGAATATCTCCAATGAAGGACTTCCCGCTGTTATGCCGATTAACTACCAGGTTCACAGTCACGGCATCCATAAACAATCACTATAACACTATCTTAGTGATAACAGAGATCAGTTTAGTATATATAGGATTTATATACAACGGGAACAGAATATCAAACAGTTACATGGATACAACACGACTACACTACATCGGGACCTATACATACAATAGGAACACATCTAACAATATTAATTCCACCCTTTCGCCCCTTTACCAAGGTTGTGGCTGAATTCGGATTGAGTCCATGCACTCATCCAAGCCACTCTGCGCCTAACGTTTTTAGTTGTCTGCTAACTCTCAGTAAACGCATGCTTATATAGCGTCCAAAATCAATTTCCTGCAGCTGATACCAAAATAATTGAGACAGGTCACGAATTGGGCAAACTTAACATGGAAATACTTACAACAGAGACATCTAAATTTATAGCCGTTCTGAGAGATACAATGTATGGGGTTCTATGATAATAAACATAATATACTATTCAAAAAAAGTAGGGGATATTTGATTTTGGGGGCATAATACTAAAATATGCAAATGACTACGAAAAAAGTCACTATAGAACATAACAGAAGAAACATTTCCAGTTACATGTGACGCCCAAACGCACCAATAGCTACCGCATGGAATGCAGGTGATGCTTGGGATCATCATGGGGGTCCAACCCAAGATTTGCACGACTCTGACTTTGAATGTTACAGTCATTGTGGCATTGAATTCCAGGGTGGAAACATCAGTTTAATTGTTTTAGTGACCAGAAAACAAATTTTGATATGCGTCGGCTTACCCAAAATGAAAGGTTACGTGCCCTTGGCATGCTACAGATCGGCACAACACAGGCGGTTGTGGCGCGGACGATGAATGTTTCTCAGTCTGTCATAAGCAGGCTATGGTCCAGATACCGTGATACACAATCTGTACAGGACAGACCACGCTCAGGTCGACAACTCAAGCCCAGGATCGATTTATCCGTACCTTGGCCTTGAGAAATCGTGTCATCACAGCAAATCAGATCAGCGCTCGTCTTCAAACAGACACTGGTGTGAGAGTGAGTGGCCAGACGATTCGGAATCGACTGCATAGGGGTCACCTTCGCGCCCGACGTCATCGCGTGATCCGTTGTTTAAGAGATCATCACATTCAGGCAAGACGTCGTTGGTGTAGGGATCGTCAACACTGGGATAATCGACGCTGGAGCAATGTGGTGTGATGTTTTCAGATGAGTCAAGGTTCACTGTTGATTTTTTGGACAGACGTAGGAGGGTGTGGCGTTGTCGAAACGAGCGCTTCCAAGACGTTAACGTCATCAGACATGATCGATTTGGGGGTGGTTCTGTTATGGTGTGGAGAGGCATCACTGTTGCTGGAAGAACGGCTTTACATGTTGTTGCAGGGCGTGTACAGGCCAGTACTACCGGGACAACATCTTGGCAGTCCATGTTGTGCCGTTCGCACGACGTCATGGCCGCCGTTTCATCTTCCAGGATGACAACGCAAGATGTCACAGGGCCAGGATCGTTACAGGTTACCTCCAACAACAGAACATCACCACATTACCTTGGTCAGCACTGAGTCCCGACCTCTCCCCCATCGTGCATGTCTGGGACATGCTTGGACAGCGGTTACGTCAACGTCAACAACGTCCTGCCAATGTCCAAGAACTTGCTGCTGCGTTGCAACAGGAATGGGACAATCTGGACCAAAATGACCTTAGACGTCTCATTAGGAGTATGCCACGTCGGATCAATGCTTGTTTGGCAAACAGAGGAGGATTTACCCGTTACTGACTTTGTTGTGATGCTGTGGTAACTTTGCTGTTTGACCCCGGGTATCATTTTACCCTTATAATGGTCAGTCTGTGCCTTACTTAGTCTAACGATCATTTGGAATAAATCGATGAATGTGAACTTCATTTCATTTTGTCATTTGTTTCTTCGTCAGTTTCATTAGGTGACTTTAATAACACTTAAAAATCAAATATCCCCTACTTTTTTTGAATAGTATATTAAGTTTTACCAATTATAGATCGATAAAAGGAAATAATCTAATTAGGAGTTTCTACTCACGGCATTTTACCACAAGTTTGAAATAAACATTATACCCGTAGGGCTATAAAAAAAAGTCTCAAATTTAAATTGAATCAGCTTTGGCCAGGCAAGATACGCCACACATACTGTAAGAGATGGATAGATAACAAGCTATAATCAAAAGCAATTTTTCTTACAATCAGGGGCCATGGTCCATGAAGTTATGGTCCGATACAAGAAATCTTTGGAAGATAGACCTGTATTTCAAGTCGTCGTGGTGACGGACGTCCGAACATACAGGGTCGACGTTAAAATACATCCACATGAAAATGTAGTCGTTTAAAAATGAATATTTTGCAAACCTCTGAGATTAATTGATTGTGGATTTCGATATTGTTCATGTCCATTGAGTTATACAAAAATAAACCGACCAGGAAGAGTGATCACAAGGAGCTGCTTGGACAGTGGGTGTAACATAGTTGACAATATCGATCACGTTGTATTGAAACTCGTGATTATTGGTAAATAGATGTAATATGTTGTTGAAGATTGCTACCTCTGTTTAATGTCATGTAAATGAAGTCTTTCTAATGTTTAAACCTGACATCAGGATGTAATTAGGAGAAACTAGGCGACTATTTTAATGTTGTTTGTTGGACACGACAACCTTAGCAATGGATCGCACTGGTCTTATTACTGCTTCTGACAGAAACAGCACGCAACCTCTTGATAATTGGCAACAAAACGGCTGATATGTGTAACCTTAAAGGTGCATCTTCACTGCCACCTAAAACTTAAATCTAATTATTTTTTAATAAGATCACCTTCAAAATAACCGTTGACCGCCAAAAAGTCTCGCAGTGATCTACGGTATATTCATTTAATACGCTTTTTACCTCAGCCTAATTTGAATAGGCTAATTTGAATACATTGGATGTAATAGTCAAATTGCGTCTACTCGAAATGTAATTGATTGGACCAAAAAAACAGGGTGCCAAGCGCTACTGATCATCTTGTTTTTGATCTTATTCTTCTTCGGTGAGATGCGATTCGAAGGGAGCTAAAGTTCTTGACAATCTAAGAGTCACTTGGAACTGGGCGTGCTTGTTCCTTGGACACTCATGCATCGATTGTCAGACATCGTTCTATGATGGCCGTGATTACGTCATACAGACTATGATCCGCCTTATCCGCTAATTCTTATTTTAAATCTGTATAATGTAAGCAGCGCTTTTCATTTTCTACTTCAATCACTCCAATTTACAAACTGTAAGATGTTGAACATACAGAATTAAAGTAAAATGTCAATATCACATCTTGAAATGTAACCTTTATATCTTGACTACTTTAGGATTGTGAATAATGCTTTAAGCTTATAGTTGTTACTTTCGAAAAGAATCCAAGCCTTCAATGCCCGTCACTGACTTTATGTAAAATTCATTACGATTCATACTCGTGTCTAAAGCAGCGATTATAATTTTTGTGTCGATATCTATTATTTTTCCAATCGAAATCTGACATGAAAAAAAAACATTAACGAGACGGAAAGATATTGGACGCATTTTTTATGTAAAATTAAAGGTAATATTTTGAGCTGTCTGAAATCATATATGTCGCCTAAAGCTTATATCTGTCATGTTAAAAATAATGGAGATTACCCCGTGTCATTCATTTATTTCCGGGCGACTTCATCAGATTCCAAACTGGGCACCACTAATTGCCATGAATTGAACATGACGTTATATAGGAATTAAAAGCACTGCTAAGGTAACCAGGGTTATCGTAATATTTACACAGACAAGCCATAAATTTGATGATTATGGTGACTTATGAAAGTTGTCCGAATCGTGCTGCCTTATTCTTCTAGCTATCTCATAATAGCTAAAGGAGAGATTATTCGTGTACAACAATGCAATGGGGCACACAATACGTGACCTTGACTTCCTGATTAGTTGTAACTTTTCATGGGTCAATAGGTCAAACAAAACAGGTTAACATCAATTGTATTCCCATTATTCGAAACAATGAGCATAAACAACTAAAAGTATATGTAATGGGTTTTATATAAAAGCGGGAGATGAAACATTAAATTACATTATTTTCATTTTAGAGGCTAACGCGTTACAACGAGTAAGTGAACTAAGGCTGAATATTTGTATTAGGAAAGAAATGTATTTTAAATTATTTAAAATTATTTTGTCATTGTCAGACTAACCAGCGGTGATATTACCAGGACAATTATCAGTGGTTCTTTTACGTGTACACTGGGTTGAACTTTTTAAGTATAACGACTTGCCTTTAGAACCGAGCTTTAAAATACCTGCTCGATATTACTACACGAGATCTAATGATCTAACTTTTATAAGTAATTTCCCAAATGGCCCTTTTTATCTTTAAAACAAATTGAGAAAAAGGGTAGAAAGGATCTATCTGTGAATAAATTGCAACACATTTGTATATCATGGAATTCATACATAATTTAAAAACGACGGGCCCCAGTACACCCTATAACATTTTTTCACTAATTACATTGATATTAAGGATGTGGGAATGTTTTATGTAAATAATTGGACTAATTTGCGATCAAACTCGAAGTGAGTAATTTGGGGTAGGTAATTTTTAATTCCATGTCGTGACTGGTTAATCAAGCAAATCGTTACAGACTGACATTGGTAGCCATTGAATTGAATGTTGAAACTGGGCGTTATACAAGAACGGATCGTGAAAATAGAATTTGTAGTTGTACATGCTACATAACGAACGCCGTTGAAGACGAATACCGCCTTCTCTTCTGCTGCCCAGCATAATTAATTACGTCTGAAGTCCAATATTTTGGTCCTTTTCTCCTTTACATAAATTCAAGATATTGTAAGGAACACCAAACGTAAATGTATAATCAATCGAGGAAAATAACTATACCATAGTATGAAATTACGTTATAAATTATTAAACATCCAAAAATGAAATTAAACACCTTTTGGGAACTGTTTTTGTATATACCGTTAAAAGAGCATTATGCAAGAGCAAAATCTGCTTATTACAGGTCTTTCTTTAGGCCTGAAATGTTATCTAAATAATCAATTAGACATCAATTAACATATCCAGACCATATTAAACTCTTGATGTCAAGGCTAGCCTTCGATGTTTTTGCGGATTAAAATCCTATATGCCGCTTAATGGCCGTTGATAATTAAATCAATCAATTGGATAATCGAGACTATGCTGTTTATATTAATAATTTGAGTAATGATGACCGAGGCTACGTGAATATTTCAAACGCTTTTTTCTCGGCTAATAGTGGATCAATTTGACTGAAATTTTCAGCAAATTACCTTTACACTATCTAGTTTTTATACGCCCACATTTTCATGTGGACGTATATTGTCGTCGCCCCTGTTCGTCCGTCCGGACGTCCGTCCGTCCACAATTGTTTGTGAACAGTCTACAGGTCACAATTTTTATCCGATTTCAATGAAACTTAAAATATAGGTTTATCACCCTAAGATCTCGGTTCCTTTCGATATTGGCATGTATCGGACCGCAACTTCATGGGTTATGGCCCCTGATTGTACGAAAAATCACGTTTTTTAGCTTGTGAACAGTGTAGAGGTCACAATTTTGAACCGATTTGGATGAAACTTTAAATGCATGTTTATAACCCAGAGATCTTGGTTCCTTTCGATATTTGCGCCAATCGGATCGTAACTTCCTGAATTATGGCACCTGATTGTCCGAAAAATCGCACTTTTTAGCTTGTGGTCCCTCTGGAGGTCAAAATTGTTATCCGATTTAAAAAACCGTTTGATTATATCACTGTCCCATGGTTATGAAGGTTGAGTTCGAATTTCGTGAAAATCGGACCAAAATTGACGGACAAAATGGCCGCCGTTTGTACGCGAATAGTGTGAAAATATGTTATATCAAGGTTGTAGACCTTATAGAGGTCACAATTTTGAACCGATTTTGATGAAACTTGACATGTATGTTTATAACCCAAAGATCTTGGTTCCTTTCGATATTTGCGCTCATCGAATCGTAACTTCCTGAATTATGGCCCCTGATTGTCCGAAAAATCGCCCTTTTTAGCTTGTGGTCCCTCTGGAGGTCAAAATTGTTATCCGATTTAAAAAAAACGTTTGATTATATCACCGTTCCATGGTTATGAAGGTTGAGTTCGAATTTCGTGAAAATCGGACCAAAATTGACAGACAAAATGGCCGCCGTTTGTACGCGAATGGTGTGAAAATATGTTATATCAAGGTTGTGGACCTTATAGAGGTCACAATCTTGAACCGATTTTGATGAAACTTGACATGTATGTTTATAACTCAAAGATCTTGGTTCATTTCGATATTTGCGCCCATCGGATCGTAACTTCCTGAATTATGGCCCCTGATTGTCCGAAAAATCGCCCTTTTTAGCTTGTGGTCCCTCTGGAGGTCAAAATTGTTATCCGATTCAAAAAAACATTTGATTATATCACCATTCCCTGGTTATGAAGGTTGAGTTCGAATTTTGTGAAAATCGGACCAAAATTGACGGACAAAATGGCCGCCGTTTGTACGCGAATTGTGTGAAAATATGTTATATCAAGGTTGTGGACCTTATAGAGGTCACAATTTTGAACCGATTTTGATTAAAATTGACATGTATGTTTATAACCCAAAGATCTTGGTTCCTTTCGATATTTGCGCCCATCGGATCGTAACTTCCTGAATTATGGCCCCTGATTGTCCAAAAAATCGCCCTTTTTAGCTTGTGGTTCCTCTGGAGGTCAAAATTGTTATCCGATTTAAAAAAATGTTCGATTATATCACCGTTCCATGGTTATGAAGGTTGAGTTCGAATTTCGTGAAAATCAGACCAAAATTGACGGACAAAATGGCCGCCGTTTGTACGCGAATGGTGTGAAAATATGTTATATCAAGGTTGTGGACCTTATAGATGTCACAATTTTGAACCGATTTTGATGAAACGTGACATGCATGTTTATAACCCAAAGATCTTGGTTCCTTTCGATATTTACGCCCATCGAATCATAACTTCCTGAATTATGTCCCCTGATTGTCCGAAAAATCGCTTTTGTTAGCTTGTGGTCCCTCTGGAGTTCAAAATTATTATGTGATTTAAAAAAACGTTTGATTATATCACGGTTTCATGGTAATGAAGAGAGAATTTGAATTTTGTGAAAATCGGACCAGAGTTGACGGATAAAATGGCCACCGTCTGTACGCGAATTGTGTAAAAATATGTTATATCAAGGTTGTGGACCCTATAGAGGTCACAATTTTGAACTGATTTTGATGAAACTTGAAATACATGTTTATAACCTAATGATCTTGATTCCATTGCATATTTGCCCATATCGGATCGTAACTTCCTGAATCATGGCCCCTGATTGTACGAAAAATCACCCTTTTTAGCTTGTGGTCCCTCTGGAGGTCACAATTATTATCTGATTTAAAAAAACGTTTGATTATATCACAGTTACACCGTAGTTATGGGTGAGTTTGAATTATGATTTTCTGATGATTACTTAAAATGCAACAACTCTTGTTGACTGCCCGGACGATTTGGCTGCTGTGTGGGCGTATGTTTCGTTGCCTGGCAACCTATTTTTAACTATTATAGTGAGAACTACCATCTCTTTATCTTATCTCCCATAATGTAACTTTAAATTGTCTTCGTAAATTGTATATATATTGAAACTACTTATTTTATTCAAATATATTTTACTTTTTTAACCTTTTTTATTATTACAATTACATGTATGTTCCTTATATCCCGTATCTGTTTTGCAATAATCACCATATATACTATTCAAAAAAAGTAGGGGATATTTGATTTTGGGGGCATAATACTAAAATATGCAAATGACTACGAAAAAAGTCACTATAGAACCTAACAGAAGAAACATTTTCAGTTACATGTGACGCCCAAACGCACCAATAGCTACCGCATGGAATGCAGGTGATGCTTGGGATCATCATGGGGGTCTAACCCAAGATTTGCACGACTCTGACTTTGAATGTTACAGTCATTGTGGCATTGAATTCCAGGGTGGAAACATCAGTTTAATTGTTTTAGTGACCAGAAAACAAATTTTGATATGCGTCGGCTTACCCAAAATGAAAGGTTACGTGCCCATGAATGTTTCTCAGTCTGTCATAAGCAGGCTATGGTCCAGATACCGTGATACACATTCTGTACAGGACAGACCACGCTCAGGTCGACCAAGGGCGACAACTCAAGCCCAGGATCGATTTCTCCGTACCTTGGCCTTGAGAAATCCTGTCATCACAGCAAATTAGATCAGCGCTTGTCTTCAAACAGACACTGGTGTGAGCACTGAGTCCCGACCTCTCCCCCATCGAGCATGTCTGGGACATGCTTGGACAGAGGTTACGTCAACGTCAACAACGTCCTGCCAATGTCCAAGAACTTGCTGCTGCGTTGCAACAGGAATGGGACAATCTGGACCAAAATGACCTTAGACGTCTCATTAGGAGTATGCCACGTCGGATCAATGCTTATTTGGCAAACAGAGGAGGATTTACCCGTTACTGACCTTGTTGTGATGCTGTGGTAACTTTGCTATTTGACCCCGGGTATCATTTTACCCTTATAATGGTCAGTCTGTGCCTTACTTAGTCTAACGATCATTTGGAATAAATCGATGAATGTGAACTTCATTTCATTTTGTCATTTGTTTCTTCGTCAGTTTCATTAGGTGACTTTAATAACACTTAAAAATCAAATATCCCCTACTTTTTTGAATAGTATATATTCATTGTACCTATGTTGGCTATAGCAAGTGATTTGCTATGCCTTAATTGTAATAACAAAGCAATAAAGTCTCAAAGAACATATCGAGCTTATTATGAATAAAGGGGAGTTGCTAAAATAAACAAAAATACTTTTTCATTCGAGTTTCTATTTTCAAGCAATAAACAGAGGGGGGGGGGGGTCTACTAGGTTATCAGTAAAGAAGAATTTTACGTCTAAGTCTACAGTTTCGTCATCGATCGTTACAGAAACCACTCAGTCGGTATGGTTCACTACCAGATGTGCATATCTGCCCCCATTACTACAGCTGCTCGAATACCTGAAGAATTTACGCCTAACTTTTCCTCCCTCTCTAGTGGAATGTATAGACACCGACGAGCTACCATACCACAATTGCCCAAGTCACAATCAGAGGTACAATTACTAGACGAAATGACGAAAACCGATTTTTATTGTTTGGAGATGGTGAAAATGATAAAATGGTGGTATTTTCGATTGATGCTCAACTTACGCTGCTGCAGCCCGCCGAGGTTTTATATTATGGATGGTACCTTTCAGCATGTCCTTTGTTATGAAACCAACTGTATATATCATTCATGCTACAGATGGAATTATTCTGTATCCACTTGTGTTTGCAATACTACCAGATCAGAGAAGACAAACCTACTGCCGCCTGTTTGAAAAATTGAAATCTTGTGTAGAAGACTTGTTAAATCAACATTTGACCCCAGCCATAATTCAAACAGATTTTAAACCACCTGCAATCCACGCTGCTACTGTGGAATTTGATGTGGAAGTAAAAGGATGTTTTTTTCATTTTTCGCAGTGTATTTGGCGTAAAGTTCAAGCTTTGGAACTTGCAATACAATACAAAGAAGATGAAGAAGGTAGGACTTGGATTAGGAGAGTAGCAGGTTTAACATTACTACCAGCCCATTTGATACAGGAAACCTGGTGTCAATAATAGAGAAAACACAAAACATCACTAACGCTGATGAATTTAATGATTACGTTACTAATACCTGGGTAGATTACGACACCAAATGTCGTATTTGTTTATGGAACCATTTTAAAACTGTTGGACCCAGGACTAATAATAACCTAGAGGGTTTCCACTCAAGACTGAATAAAACCATAAACGCATACCACACAGTTATCCTAACCTCTACAGATTTATTGATATAATTCGATATATTGTTATTAAAATCGGTGTGAACGATCTAAATATGTTCAATTGACCTTAGGAGCGACACCACCAAAAAGGAGAGGGATATATAAAGAAATAGACTATAGACTACAAAGACTAAAGACCCAACTTACCAATGACGAAAAGACACAAATTCAATATTTGGATGCTAGATGACACTTGTTAAAATTGGGATGAACTACTGTATTATTTCTGGGATACTAGTGCTACACGTATATATATATATATATATCATACTACTCATACTAGACAATAGAACCAATGGTTTGTTAATATATTTGGACTACTGTTTTGACAGCGGATGCTTTGTAAATAGACAACTGAACCAGTGTTTTGTAAATATTTTATCTTGTTTTGTTACATATTTTATACAATTTCTTTATAAATTAATTTTTCATTCTTTTTCCCTGTTTGTTTTGATATAATCTGTAATACGCTGTAGCCTTACTGGTAAAAGGAAGAATCTATTCTATCTATAGGGAGGGTATATAAGTAGGGATAATAAAACCAGCAGACCGTATAATCTGTTTTATAAGCTGTAGTCGAAATGGGACGTTGGCGAAATGGGAGGACACCGGATGTGGGCAAACTGAAATAAACTTTTCGCATAATATTTTTTCAAATGTTTTTAATATAAAACTGAAAATTTAAAATCTTTTCTAACAACCTGACAAGATATTCTTAGATACCAGTAACAAAAATAAGTTGATTTCATCAGTTGTGAGCCAATTATTGCCAATTGTTACCCAGACTGGCCCACATGTGGATATGGGCCACATCCAGCCAGATGTAGCCATATGTGGGCCAAATCCGAGTGGCTGCCTAGGCAATTTCTCAGCTTATCGAACGAACTTGGATCCAAAGTCGGGTCCAGTGCCAAATGTTGAATAAAATTCAGTTCTTAAACCAGTATCAGCGGTTCGTGCAGAGGTTATTGATCTTTATAGATAAGATATTAATATGCAGGTCACATGTCATACTCCCAACGGATCATGCGAACTAACGGGGATTAAATTGATATTTCTTTGGGATTACGGATAAAATTGATATCTCTTTGGTATTACATAAGTCTATCCCAATACCTGTTTATCGAATTTTCTTGTGATAGTACAACTTCACACTCAAGTGTTATACTGGATTTATCACCCAATAACACATTGTACAGTACGTATCGCATGTGATAACTTTCGGAATCTACTGAGTGATGTCACTTTACATGAATTTGATTGGCCATTTCAACAAGAACTACTTTTTGGACCCAGTAACATTGTTGGATAAAAGTTCTTTATAACCATTAACAATAACAATACTTCCCATAAATAATATGTTTTGTTTGTCACTAATTATCATAGGATTTCTACAAAACAAGAGATGGATACAGAACAAGCTAAAAACAAAACCACGATTTTTTCATACAAGTTATGGTCTGAAATGAGCGAATATCGAAAGGGACTGAGATCTTTGGGATATAAAAGTATATTTCCAGTTTCATCAAAATCGGGCAAAAATTGTGCCCCCTAAAGGATACACAACCCTCGTATTACATACAAATTTTAGTTCATGTAACGGTTTGATTTTCACGAAATTCGGACTCAACTATATAATTAGGACCCGGTGTAACGGTGATATCTTCAAACATTTATGCTATTTTTTCACAGGATAGAAATTGTGACCTCTAGAGGGACCACAACCTAAAACGTAATTTTTTGAAATATCAGGAGTCATAATCTATGAGATTATGCTCCGATACATGATAATATCGAAAGGAACCGAGATCTTTGGGAGATTGACCTATATTTCAAGTTTCGTATAAAATGTACAAACAAGCATTAGAAGTTTCATTAAAATCAGATGAAAATTGTGACATCTAGAGAGTCCACAAGCTAAAAACGTGTTTTATCGAAATATCAGGAGCCATACTCCATGAAGTTATGCTTCGATACATGCCAATATCAAAAGTAACCGAGATAGATCTATAAGTTTCGTCAAAATTGGATAAAAACTGTGACTTGTAGGTTGTCCAAAAACAAATTGTGGACAGGCAAGGGCGACTGCATATTACGTCCACGTGAAATGAGGGAGTATAAAAATGGAAGGATGTGTGAAATTTATACCATACGTATAACGCTTTATTTATAAATTGACTTGTTAAGCCAAAAGACGTACAGATATATTATGCGAGATTTAAAGAAAATGTCCGTCCATAACAGATTTATAATAGATGAAAAATTTCAAAATTTCAGTCAACATACCCCACGCAAATGAGAAGCAACAAGAAAGGCCAACTAAAACACACACACCAAATAATAATATCGACGCATTACTATGTGCTGTAAAACAGAGGATATTCAGCCAATTAAAGCACATGTCTTTAGTATTGCAGGTTGTGTTCTAAAGACATGACAACCATGTTTTCTCGTAGATATAACTCAAGTTCAATTACACGGAAAAGCCATCAGTTATAGATCGCAAGACCACCCATTTGTATACAAGTTGTTTTATATTTTCGGGTGGACAATTGCCATTATAGAATCGCATTCACAACAAGCCGTTTCTTAAACAGACCCTTTGATATATCGGATGGATACACATAAGGATTAGTTATACTTATAGTTTTTAAAAATCCCCAAATCAATAACTCGTGTGGCTTTTGTTCCTTAAATAGTTTAATATGCCAGCTATAGCTCCAGATTAAAAGAAACCAGTGTAGCGCCATTGCGTGACATTCCAAACATTAAGTAGATGACTTTTCTCTTGTTCAAATAGTAATTAAGAACAAAATTACAGCTTACATACTCACAAAGCCACCACAAATTATACATATGCATGAGTGAGGTGGTCTATAAATTTAATTTCGACCTAAATCACCAAATTGAAATTGATGACGAATCTAATATTTAATTACGTGTACATAGCCTAATAAGATTTACCACCCACAAAGCATAATGCTTCGCACGAGGATAATTTCACTGCTGTGCTATACATCCTGGATTTAAGATGCATTATATAAGATTTAGATACAGGACTGGTCGGTTTTCTTATAATAGTTTAACCAGCGGCTGGTAAGTAAGATGCGCCCATATTTTGCAAGAAATGGGTAGAGAACAAGCAAAAAGAAAGGCGATTTGTCGTACATTCCGGTACCATAAGCCAGGAAGTTGTGGTCAGAAATGCTCGAATATCGAAATGAACTCAAATAATTGAGATATAACGATATTTTTTTTTACCTCTATAGCGTCCATAACCATCGTATTACATACCAATTTGTCGGGCATTTCGATTTGATTTTGACGAAGTTCGATTTCAATTATCATTAGGGTGTAACGGTGACATATTAATATTTTTTTTGAAATGGAATAAAAATAGTGACCTACAGAAAGACCACAAACTAAAAACGTGATTTTTCGTCAAAATCGGAAAAAAAATTGTGACCTTCATAGCAAGCGTTCAGGGCACTTTAGAAAAATGTTTTTAAATGTCGATCTGGTTTCAATACATTGAAAATCGCGACTATCCGATGGTCTATGTTTTCATCAGCCTACTCGGTGCAGAACCATTCCACTATATTTTTATCCAATGGTCCAGAGTGTTAATTTTGACACGTGAATAAATATGTTATTAATCATTTCTATATTATTTGAGGCAAACAGCAATATATGCAATGGGCAGAATTAACTCCGTAATGCATCTTTATTTTAAAACCCCAATATGCGAGCATAAGAGTTAAAGTAGCTAAGTCTCTACCTCAAAATCATCCAAAGTCTTTGACATTGAAAACACGAATTATTAGCCAAATTAAAGTAGCTAAGTTTTTAAACTCAATATCATTCAAAGTCTTACACATTGAAAACACAAATTTTCTGTCAATTCAAATCAACATTGATGTTGTGTTAATTTGAAAAGGTGGGCTTCTGGTATCCAATATTTAAGACAAAATAAACATTTTACCATTGGTCCACGAATCGTGTACCATAGTGCGTTTCAGCGTCATTTGTTACAAGTGACCAGAAAGAACGAGACTAGACTTGGAGAGCATGCGCGATAGACTGGAATAACCAGACACTAGAAATTTCTATGCGGTTGAGATTTGAAACGGAAACGATTGAATGTAAATCGGTTGATAGTCAATCAGATTACATTATTATATGCATTGCGACCCATTTGAGTCAATTTCTAGGCCCCAAATAGTATGTTATGGAAGGTGCGATCAATGTCTAATTAGATACTAAAAATTAGTACATTAAACCCCATTTCATTTTATTGACTTTTTTGTCACTCAAATACTTATTTCTAATATTCAAAGTGTTTTCAATCTGGTCAGTGATTTATCTTGTACATGTAATGTTAATTTACCAAGTTGATTACGGCGCGACTCTCGTGGTAGGAAAAAAAGCTACCTTTTTTATCTTTTACATGCCGGGCTACCATTCAGTAAATTATTTTTTAAAAACTAAAATTGGTAATGAAAATACATTAGTGGAAGCGCAATATTGTTACACAAGCAACGATTACAGTATTAAGCGGGTTATGGAGACACATTATAGGTCTATTGGATAAGGCAGTGTCCTCCTAAAATTATACCTTAATTAACTATAACTATCGTTTAAAATGTAAGCAGAATATTAATCAAAACTGCGCAATGACTTTCCCCTTTGCTGACTTTTTCAGATCTCGTGCTGATCGGTTTCTTTTAGAAACATTTCGACCCGATCATAGTATTTGTTCGAGAACATTCCACGGGATTTTACAATTAGGTGATAAAAAAGAAGCGTCTAGTAATTCGAAAAAGCTGAGACTACTGGTTGAATTTCGTCATGGTATACTCATAAGCGTAAACGAAACCACATGTAGTCGTAAACATTTGGATTTCAATGTAGGATATGCAAAAGCGCCGATTTTAGGACAAAAATTTCACTCATTACGCACTCTTGGCGTATGTCCGTCTTCATGCCTGTCTCCTCGATGATGAAGCTAAAGGCCGTACTAGAAGAGTCCACCGCGTATATTCACTCACGTTAGACTTAAACATACATTACACAAGAGCTAAATCTGCCTATTGCGGGTCTTTCTTTCGGCCTCAAATTTAATCAACTTTTGGAGGAATCGGATACGCGAGATTTTAACTGGACTAGATCGGTCCGACATTTAAAACTGGAAAGGAGGCTGTCTCGAATATACCACTATGTACACATTCGGTCAAAACTACAAACAGTTATAACTTGGTTCAGAGAGAGAGAGAGAGAAATGGGGTTTAACGTCCTCTCGACACAAACTAGGTCATTTCGGGACTAAAACTTGGCTCAGAATGAAGTAACTTGATTGAAATTTTCATTGACAATTTTTGAGCTAATATAGCAAGAATGACTAGCTCTTTATCCAAGTCTTACATAATGTATCTTTAATATTAAATGATGCACCTTTTCACGCTCGTTTTTAAATAAATCTAATTTTGATGTGAAGGTAGGACTGATTAACTGATGGCCGTATTGAAGGTATTCTAAAATTGACTAGAAACAGCGATCGACCAATGAAGTGGTGACATGAAGAGCAGGAAATTATATTCTTAGATCCAAAGTCTTCGTCTCTTACTGCTGACACCCAAAGTGATCAGATAAATTTTAAAGATCCACTTAACATGTCATCAATCCAAGAATAGGACATATCACCCCTTTCCCCCTTCCTCTGCAACAGGGGTGAAGAACTCCGTAAATAAGTCACTCGGCACTTAATGTCACCAAAATATGCAAAAAGTAGCAATTTATATATACAACCAAGTTATTTGTAGAATAAGGGAATAGGATTGGATTTAAAAACAACTAATATAATTAAAGATCCACGAAACACCACCCATATCGGTAAAAACCATTATCTTAGAGGAATGTGGGCGTTTTATTTTAACTGCGTAGAGATTTTAGGAAGTTGTATTCCTTGATCTTTGTAAAATAGTATTTAAGAGCCATTGCATTCCTTGTTTTAAAAAGAAGAAAAAGAGTGCAAATGATTGGTATTTTCAGTACTTAATTGTCTAAAGAAAGCTGTTGAGCAAAATAAAACTGCGACCTAACAACAGCCAATTTAGTAAATTTATAACAGGTTGATTCCTACCATTTACGAAGTAAACACGTTTATTAGAGAAATCAATATGAATGTCTCACTTGCAAGGAAAAGGGATTAGATATGGTTGTTGGTAATTTCTATTATACGTACTGGCGCGTAACTTATTAGCTTTAGCAGCTGTAGTTTGTCCAAAGAAAACTACCATTATATTGAAGGCATCCGTTATTGAATCTTAGTTCCTTCAAATCATAATTAGTTGAGAGTACATTAAAGAGGCATCATCGCTTTCACGATCTCGGTCTGTGGATAAAAAAATAATTGTCATTTGGGCGTGATTTGATTACACGTTTACATCGTGCATTTTCAGATTAGATTGTATATAACATTTGCAACAAATGTGCCCAGTAATTTCTTAGATATACTAACGTATATTTAGAGCCGTCTAAATATTTTATTAGTCTTCCAGATACTTTTCAAAGACTGGACACAAAATACCTCACTCTATTACGTCAGTGATTGAATATTCCGTAATTTGGGGTCTATCACCATTTCGAATAAATATTATTCAAATTGAAATAGTCTCTTTAATTCCCTTAGCGTGTCTGGTGTCCTAAATGATAGAAAAGTTGTTGCTGGAGGATGTTTGGAGATATGATCGCAAAATACACAAGGGAAGTCTTGGATTGTCAATTTTCTAGGTATTTTTGTAAGATTGTATAAACTTTAAGAGAATCCAATTGAGACAATGCCCTAGGGTAGTAGACCAGCACACTGTTTGTGTAGTTCAACTATTTGATAACGAAACAACCAACCCAGCTATTTTACGCCAGTAGTTGGCTATAATATGAATGATTTTTTCGTCTTGCTATCAATCCCAAGTTGATCTGTAATCTATACCAAACAAATTGCTTATTGATCGGAAATAAATGTTTACAATTACTTACGATGATGTATAACGTCCACAGAATGTAAATGATAACATCTGAAAGCTGATGGGGTACACCTAGAAACGGGTATAATTGTCATTTTAAGTAATGAACTCTGGATTATCAGCCAAAGAATATGCAAGTTACATGTATACAACTCAGTTTACGCCGCGAAAGAAAGTAAAAGTGAGCTCGACACAGGGCTGTGGCTTCGGATCCTGTCTTACTCAGTCTATTCTCCAGATCTAGCTCACTTTAGCGTGACCCTTCCTCCTACACGGGCCCGTAGCCAGCTCATAAAATTTGGTGGGGCTACAGAATTTTTTGGAGGGGCTGAGGATGTGGCCGGCTAAGCACCCCTAAAAAATCATTACTGTTGGCTAAATATTTGGGGGGCTAATTGGATTTTGGGGTATAGCCCCACCCCCCCCCCCCCACCGTGGCTACGGGCCCGCTCCCCCAACTCAAATACGCCCTAACGGGCCGCAGAAATTGAGCGGATAATGAGGTTATCACTGCTGTGGAGTCGTTTTGGGGCCACGTGACAGTGGCTTTCTGACAGGTTAAGTAGTTGGATAAATGGCGGAACAGGAGCATTGTTCTCGAGAGGGCTTATGCTGAAAAATAAATATAACAAAGCAGAGGACTATTAAAATGGGTTCGTCCATCTGTCTGTCCGTCCGCCACACTTTTTGGGACACCATAACTTTCCCTCTAATTGAGGTAGAATGTGCAAACTTGGTGTCGGTGTTAAATAGGTCACTGTCTTGATGGAGTTCGAAGATGAGCATTTTTTGTCAAGGTAAGCATAGATACTTAATTTGATCGGTCGAATTGAGGTAGAATGTCCAAACTTGCTGTAAGCGTTTATTGGGTAAATGCCTTGATGGAGTTCAAATATGGGCATTTTTTGCATAGGGTAAGCAGAGATAAGCAAGTTGATTGGTTGGTGCTTTGGCACACTTGGTGTATATTTTCCGCCCAGGGTAAGCAAGGCGATAAGCAATTTGATTGGTCGAGACTTTTGAGCTCGACAACATTGGTTCTAATTGAAAGATAATGGCGAAACTTCATGAATACATCAATACCTTAGACAAAGAAGAGACCTTACTCTGAATGGTCGAGACTTTGGAATACATTAGCTCTCCCTCTATTTGAGGTACAATGTTCAAAATTTGTGTAGGTGTCTATTACGTGAATGCCTTGACATAGATTGCCATGTGTATTTTCCACAAAGGCTAAGGAGAAATGAGCAATTTGATTGGTTGAGACTTCGGAACACAATAACTTTGACCAAGTCGGATGATGATAATTTTCTGCTTAGGCTAAGTAGCGATAAGCAATTTGATAGGTTAAGACTTTGGAACAAAACAACTCTTCTTTTAATTGAGGTATAGATGTTCATAAAGCGAATGTCTTGACTGAGTACAATGATTAATATTTTCCATTGAAGCAGAGCTAAGCAATTTCTTGTGTCGATGCTTTGGGTCAAGGTACTTTTAATTCTAACTGATGGAGAGTGGTGAAACTTACTATCAGGTACGTCAAACCCTGACTTTGTTTGTGAACATTTATGTTTAGACTAGGCATAGATAATCACTTTCTTTACTCGTACTTGTGAAACGATTAAATGTGCAATTAATCAATATGTGCCATCTGTTTTGGGGGGATTTCGGCGGGGGACATCGGTCTCACTGTTGACTTGTTACTTTTGGGACACGCTATCGTAGTGGAATACGCAACTAAATAGATGCTTGTTCCTACCAGACCATCTGAGGAATGGGCAACACTGGCCAATATGACAGTCATCCAGCTGAAAGAAATAGCCCCTACAGGGTCTTCGGTTTTTGGGATGACGTCGCTGGCAAAGAGGGTCCTATCGATAACCCGCATCCAAGAAAGCCATCAACAGCAACTATCCAACAAATCATTTTGCGAATGTTTTGGGCATTTCATGGGGCGTTGATCACATTATCGCCGACGAGTTAAAAGTTACGGCGACATGGGCTACATACCTTGACTATCTGCCTCTTATAGAAGCGGGTCCTGATAATATATAATTCAGGTATGTAACCATGGAGGGGACCTGGATTCATCACAAACAGAATCCAAAATTCAGTCCACACAATGGAAGCATCTGCAGTGGCCAAGTCGGTTCCTTCAGTGGGAATCCATGAGTATTCTGTCCGTGGAAAAGGCCAGACTATCAATGAGGGATATTATGCTGACCTATTAAAATAGTCGCGTTGACGTCATTAAAGCTAGGCGGCCGGTATGTTCACTGGATGCGTCATGTTCAATCAAAACAATGCTCCTGTTCTTAAATCGGTGATTACCCTGTCAGCGATCCATGAATGCGGCTTCGAACTTACTGACCACCTGTCGACAGATTTCCACCTTTTTCCAAGAAATGCATATTCCTGAAGCAATGGCCCGAGAAATCCCTCTCTGGCCATTGCTGGATTGGCTTCTGATACTTCAACTTTTAGGGGAGTGTGTCTATTCTTCCCGTTCAATCAAATCTATCACAAGTATAGCAACATGGCAGTCCCACGTTTAATCTGGGTCTTCCCTAAAACTTTCGACAGTGATTTAAGGTATTAAAAACGGTGAAGGTATGTTGGTTTCCAAACAGTATTGTTTACATTTTATTCGATTTGAGGGGGATGGATTGTGGAATGGTTAGCGTGTGCGCGCTGTATCATACGCCCTGCCATTGAGTCAATTGGCCTGATTTCAAATCACCGGTTGTACGTGGCAAGGAGTAGGGTCGCCTGTCCAACCTCGTGGGTTTCCTCCGGGTACTCCGGTTTCCTCCCACTGCTAAAGACTCCCACGCGCAAGCGAATTATTGAAATTAAATTAAACCATATATAAGTCCCGAAATGACCTAGTTTGTGTGGGCGTTAAAGCTGCAATTTCATATTTTTAAGTTATATTTTTAAAATTTATTAAAATAAAGCCTTAAAATAGATGGTATCTAAAAACAGTCCTACCTTGTTAAAGAATAATCCTATAATTCACTATTGACGGTTGAGAAATTGGCAAAGATGTCATTTTCAACTGGGGGATAAAAAAATCGTGTGCCATGACATAACGTTATGTAAACATATTTGGTCCAATTTGGCGCTCTGTTTTAAATGTAATGCTTTTGTAACGCAGCTAGCCATTGGTTCTTAATCGGACTATTGACCAATCATAATTTAGAACAAAAATTTTCTCTCTTTACAGCAGGGAGTAGTGGGATTAGCTCTAATCAAACGGAACACTGCGAGGAGTATGCAAGAAATGGTCAAGTCAGCTGTGAACGATTTTTGTAGGCTCTGTAACATCGTTGCCAAACGTGTGTAGATCTCGAAGGGGACTATATATGTAGGACAATATAGGGAATCCACCGGCTTTGTACAGGTCTTTCACAATCTGATTAAAACACATCCGATTTCGTTTCGTTTTATATAGCCCAAAATTTGTTTCACTTGTCTTAGCTACACCAGGATCTGGAAGAGTTCTGGCGTCATAGGGTTTAAAGCCGCTCGTTTGACCCCTGACGTGAACTCCAGCTAAAGTTGTCAGATCTTCATATAGTGTAGGCCATCGAAAATATAAAAAAATGAAATGTATAGATCTGTATTTTAATCAGACCAGGTCTCTCACAGATACGCTTATCACTTTTCAGCCAACCCTCACAACATTGATTGGCTTGTAAGTATGTGCTTTTAGAGCAGTGGCTGGTGTTTCCTTCATGTCTTTGACAGCACAAATTAAAATAAATGGCTATTCTTCAAGGGAATGTAAGCATTTAAGATGTATGTCATGCTGTTACATGTACATCTTACGCAATCACAGCAAGCTAAAGAACCTAATCGGCATGTATTCAGCACTACGTGTAATTAGGCAACTGCTCGCTTGGGGAACGCAATCTATTATTAATGACTTTTTCTTTTTTAAGTTGATAGAGAATGTTCACTGCCCACGCCTTCGTCATATTACTACACACAATTAGAATAGGTAAATGAGGTTTAAACTCCACGTGCGAAGAAATGAAAGTAAAAATGCGGTTAGGAAGGCGACCATCTACAAGCGCAAACTGCTCTACGCTGGATGATACTAACGGTTCATTTCAACAAATAAAGATATTCGACTAACAGCCCGTTTAGACGCTTACGTTGAACTGTTTCAAATAAAAAGGGAGATCGTTAAACCAGTTTAATTTTGTCAGCTGAACGTACCTGTGGGGATAATAAACCAGTTTAAAAACAGAAGTCCGCGACCTATCTTCGGGATGGTTTTTTATTTTAAACTGGTTCATCTTGGCCGTCTGAACATTCGCGGTAGGCAATAAGTTTCCTGGGAAAATGTCGCCGCCAGGCAGTGCCAGTGTTATCGAAAGCGTGCGAGTACCGAATAATGAATATGAATCCACCCATGCGTAGGTAACTCTAACCTTCGAGCAAAGAGGTCACAATGGTGAAACCACGATCCTGTTTTAATAGCAGCGGCGATTTTGAACTGGTTTAAAAATAACCGTCTGAACGGTATATAAGAGCTCGCCTGGCTTGTCTTATCTGCTGCACAGTTCATCCACTCTTGATTACTTCTTACATTTGTTAAGGAATTTTTTGCCCCACTCGGAATTGATAGGAAAGCTTTTCTTGACAGACCCCATGGCGGTTCCCCTGACAAGTGACACCCTAACCACCCAGGCACACGCAACTTGACTTATTACTGCCCTTGAAGGAATGAAAATACACGTGTATAAATTTCCTCTGTTAAATCTATATGCTATGTAACAATTACAAATTTGAATCTCTGGGCAAATCAACTCACAGTGTTATTGTGTATAAATTGTATTTTATCTTTTTCTGGGCTGTGACATTATTTCTAACCAGCTCCCCAGATGAGAGAAACAGTATTTTAAAATGCTATCAAACCAAGGTTGAAATCAGTTTTTATCGCCATATACCTTGATGGGTGAGAATTTTGCATTGATAGCAACCTTCTCCTATTCTTCAGACACGGTTCTATACAATTTCGGATCGACTGAACATTGCGATCACATTAATCAGCAGCAATGTCTTCTAATAATCGAAGTCACGGTGAGTCGGGGGTTAGGTATTAACTGAGAGATTTCCACATTTTGTGTTTTCCAGCCAAATTTTCAAAATAAACCCGCAAATGGAATACTTGAAATTTAGCCAGATTTTAAAGTTGTGATTTAAAAAGGTGGGTCAAAATTCTAATATGACTATGCTCATGGTATATTTTTGGAGAAAAGTCGGTAATTTGTTGGTTGTATTTTTGACTGGGGGTGGTAGCCGAAGGATGTGCGCATTGTATCACACGGTCTGACATTGAGTCAACCGACGTGGTTTCGATTCCCCGGTTGTACGTCACAAGCAGTATTATTGAAATAAAATTGAACCATGGTAGTCTTTCATTTGCGACAGATTCAAAGGTAGGCTTAAAAGTAGGCCAAAGGCATGCGTCGAAGACAACAAATTGTCTTGGACAAAACTAGCGAATTCAGAACTAATATCAACTGGTTTCGCTACAACTATATTAGTTGAAAAATTAAAATAGTTGAACATATTTTCATTCCTTATCTAACAATGTTATTTTCTTTAGTTAGTATTCCGTAATTCAAACCCAATAAATTGATCGACAATTTCAGGTATATTACATCGAAAGTAATTCTGAAATTTTGTTCTTGGTCATTTCTGATCCAAACAATAACGAATAAAATCTATAAATTCCGAATGTGAATAGAGTTGCTTTCGCAGATTACCCTAAAACAAGTTCCACTATGATGCCTGCCCCCTTGCCTCAAGCTAAAGTAGAGGATCGTTACTAAACCTGAACTCCCTAAATTTACAATTGAACTGTCCCTAAATTATATCTAACATAGCTTAACATTAAATAAACCAATTCTCATTGAAATAATGGCGAAACCTTACCACATAAAATCGTGATTTGATAAAATCAACGGCTTTGCGATATTTATTTCGTTTTAAAAAATGGTCGCCAAACCATAATTAGAAAATGCACGTGATTAAACGTCACTTGGAAACTTTTGAACAACTCTTCACTTTTTGTAATTAGAATTACTTCTTTCTATGCAAACTGTGATGATATGTGATGAGTTTTTTTCTTTACTTACAGACACCGCTCCAATAATGCAGCCAAGATTACACTACAAGCGAGGGGTTAACTTTCAAAAGTTAACTGGCGTATAAAAAATGATTTTCTACAGAAACGTATTTTCGGTATAAAACGTAGAATTTGACAAAAAAAAAAACTAAGAGAGCAAAATGTTTAAGAAAAGATTGATTAAACACCTGTCAAACACATACCAATTTTAACCTAAAATAGTCAGTTTACGTACTACATGTAACAAACCATTTCCAAACCTTATTATAGCATAATGAATGATTCGCGGTTAGTCGTGTGGTAAACTGACAGTTTGACTGATTTCTAAGGAATTCCTACTAGCCTGTATCTAACAACATACATCATTCTTACGGCATTTCACCAGTGATTCAGGACAAGATTAGCTAGTCTTGTGATACCTCTTTATATCGCATGATCTGACAAATAGAGATAACATATACTCAAATGCTTGTGTAACTTTTCTTTCATGATGTTTGACATCAGGTTTTCTGCATTGATCGAGATTACATCCACCGTGTGGCGTTATGAGTCAGCTGGAGTAGTCAAGAAATCCTACAGCAAATATAATGCAAACCGAAATTATACATCTACCCTGTACGTCCATTGTTTACGGAGACTCTTGACCTCCTTAAAGTCATAGCGCATCATATTCCTGAAGCAATGGCCCGAGAAATCTCTCTCTGGCCATTGCTGGATTGACTTCTGATTCTTGAACTTTTGCGGGAGTGTGTCTATTCTCCCCGTTCAATGAAAGCTATCACTTAAGTACAGCAACATGACAGTCTTCCCTAAAACTTTGGACAGTGATTTAAGGTATTAAAACGGTGAAAGTATGTTCGTTTCCAAACAGTATTGTTTACATTTCATTCGACTTGATAGCCTCGTTTGTCACACAATTAGTTTTACTGCAGTATTCTCCTATGCACGGGTTAATTAGGCATAATAAAAGCGTGAGCCATGACGTAACGTTATGTAAACATATTTGGTCCAATACTGGCACTCGTTTTAAATGTAAAGCGTTTGTATGGTAGGTAGTGATTGGTTGGTAGTCGGACTACTGACCAATCAAAATTTAACACAACAATATCCACTCATAATAGCAGTGTGTAGTGAGATTACCTATAATCAAACGAAACGCTGCGCGGAGTATGTAGCGCACTAGCTCAGTATCTTACTGACGGTATGATGGTAAGTTGATATGAAGCGATGTTATCTTTCTTGCCGAATTTGGATCTTTAAAGATTATGTGCATGATTTAGTACCATATTCTTGGTGGGCTTTTTCTGTAAACTGGGATCATTGATCTTTGGGCCATTTTGAGGGAACCATAACAACAAAATACATATCCTAAGCATATCTGAACGTCAGGAAAAGGCTACCAGAACATTGTTCTGTGTATACCACAGAACTGTGGCTATTAAAACCGGGGTGGCTAGCTATTGCAGACACACCAATAAGTCGTAATCCTGTGTGACTCCCTGAGGAGTGTCACATCAATAGCATCGAGCTCCTTCAAAAGCACTTAATCCACGAACTGAAATTAGGGACCTATATCAAAAAATAAAAACAGTGAGGTTGAGGTGATCCTTGCATGGTTTCCGTTATACGTCAAGAATTTCAACTAAATTTTCGTCTGAATTATTCTGTAAAATGTTCACGCTGTCCAATACGATCTGGGTATGTCTGTAAATTGTCTAAGGTTGTCTCTGTTTACAGCACTTGTTATATAAATGTTATCGTTCTGTCATTAATTTTTTTATTTGTTCTGTACACATTATAGAAAGCTAAAACTTCGTTGGGCACACGCTGTCATATGCTTGTATAAGTTATGTTAATGTTGGGGATAAGTTATAAATACGTTACTCATACGTTAAACATGGGTTATATTAGAGACTTTTGGCAAGCGTAAATTCCTAGTACGTATCGTGTATCCGTATAGATTTTGCGTGCGACGTCATCAATGTGTGTGTATTTCTCATACGTGATATGACACACGGATACGGCAGCCCGTATCAAACAGCTTTCATACGGAAAAGGTCCGTATAACACCGTCTTCATTTTAGTTACTGAAATATCTTATCATAACGTTTTTATCAATCTATGTGTATCCTAGAACAACAAGGTGTATATTTGATGTGATTTTAACCATACTAAAGACTGGAATTTAATCAATATTTTTGATGGGTTTTTCTCGGAATTTTCATACTTTTACTGCATGCTGGTTGATCTACGTGCTAAATTTAGGTAGATGTGGGACCATGCAAATGAGTCGAAGTCAAAGATTTTTTTTTAATAAGATGCGACATTAATTTTCTTTTAGTAGCCCAGCGACTATCGAGCGACTTAATTCACTCACTCCGAGAAATTGGAGGCAAGGCACGTGACTAGTACTGATGGTGATCTTGGTAGATAACTGCCATCATACTGTAACATAACTAAACTCAGCTCAGTGACGCATACGTTGGCCTACACGACGCAAGAATCTGCCAAAACTCTAAAAATACTCTGACGCAACGTATCACGTATACGATACGCATACGTGATACGGATAGGAAAATGCCACTTGCCAAAAGTCTCTATTATTATATTGGTTCAGCGCGTTAAAAGTACGTTGTATATGCGTCCAAAAAGGGCGTCCTCTCGATTTTTAAATTCAGCTACAGCGTATGCCAGCGTGTTGGAACTATTATTTCATACGTCGGAATAAATTGTCTAAAACGTTATAGTGTGACAGGCCCATTAGACTGAAATGAATAACCGGGTAAAAATCCCTTTCTCTGATTATATGGTCATTCCTTTTTAATTCTTCTTAAAGGAGCTAAATCGCTAACATTTGGGCCACAACGCATATAATAATGCAATATGAATGTTTGTAAACTGATTTACATTCAGTCGTTTCCATTTTTATTCTAATTTCAAATCAGTTGTGTTCGGCAAATACCAGAGAACTCTCAACCGACCGGTAATTTCTAGCGTCTGGTTATTCCAGTCTACACCGATAGTATTTTTGTGCATACTCTCCAAGTCCAAATAAGATTATGCAGTCACCGTTTGACATGACTCGTGGAATATGTCTATCCTCCTTCTTTAAGTCCTTTATTACAAAAGGCGCTGAAATTCATTATGGTACACGATTCATGTACCATTGATAAAAGGTTTATTTTGTCTTAAATATATGATATGTAGAGTGGTTCAGAGACACAATATTTGTCCTTATAAAAACTGACCCGCTTATCTGTGTGATTGCTCCGTCGAGAAATCTTCTGAAGTGAGCAGAAGTTAGCGCCGCGCACGTGGTTTAGGAAGTCGCAGCAAATATACGTCACATGAGGTATTTTTACAAACATGTATTGGTATATAACGCCGAGTAAAAAATACACTCATTACGGGCTTCGACTTACGTGTTTATTTAATAGCGAACGTGAGCAAAAATTTCAATTTCACTCCTTGATTTGATTTTTGATTTTGGCGATTTTGGTGATTTAAATACAGAGCTAGCTGTAATAGCTTCGTCTCATTTCTAACTTTCAACCACAATAGAGTGCCCAGATAAATTTACTACAACCTTTCGAGATTTACTTTTATTAAGTGGCTACATTCTTGGTTTACGCTGGCATCTATCGTGGTTAGGAAATAAATATTTGCTAGCTCTAAATACGCAGAACTATTTGAGACCGGAAAATAACCGAAACAAACTTTTTATTTGCAGTCTTTATTTTCCAGACCCTTTTCGGTAACATGGTGTAAATTATTTTTATAATCATAGTATATTATCTAACCATCCTGTAGGCATAGGCTTTGATCGACGGACTTATTTTTTTCAAGATTTGAGACTGAGCCCTGCAAGATATCGTCCACGGATGATTTGCTATCCAGCATTGGATTGGACAAGTACCCATATGATTTGGGAACTGTAACAAACTACCTATGACAAAAATCACAAATAGGCTTTATGCTAGACAAATGTTAATAAATTCCCGACAACGTCGGAGCATCGGCCTGTCATGACTGCTTTACATGACGACTGTGTGACTTTTTGTGACAAATACATTCAAAATAGACTGGCCAGACTGACGACAAAGACTAGGACGCTGAGTAAAAGTAAGGTTAAGTCCACTAAATGTATGAAATCATTCGACCATTTTCTTGACACCCCATTTTTTCCGGGATAGTTTACGTTACTCCATCGGCAGACACAAGTGAAATTAATTTAATAAACAGAGAGACTCGGACATCTGCCGATGCGACCTTGACTGATTTAGATAGAAAAAAAGTATTTGCGGCGATTGTCATAAAAGCACAATCGCCAAGTTTAAAAAAAAAATCAACTTCGGAAGACTAAAAAAGAAATGATTCGCATGAAGGCTAATAATGAAAATAAAAAACAATTGGCAGGTAAAAAGAATGGTTGCAAGTCCAAACCTTTTTAGACGAACGAAGGAATTTTGTATGATGTCAAAAATAAAAGATACACAGCAGAATGCCATAATTTGGTCATGAAACTTAAAAATCTAAACGTTTCCAATGGTAACGTAGCAGTGGTTATAACCGCATGTTTGGCTCTCGCGGGACTAAATCTAATTACACTCCATCAAAATCTACAGTTCAAAGAATATCATGTGAGCGCGCCGGTGTCCAAATGTTTAGGAAACCTTGAAGTCGGCGAAAAATACCACCCTTTATGCAGACGAAACTACAAAATTTGGCTCTAAATTCGGTACATACGCAATAATCGCTGGCTCGGCGCATACGCCACTTATCCAGCAATGTGTTCTTTTTTTTCATAACAAACATCATGCAGTACAATATATTTATTTATCTGAGGGACAAAAAATAAAGTCTTAAATTAATAGTTTTATGGGGGGGGGGGGGGTAATCCCTCTCTCTCACTCCCCGTATTACTTGTCATTATATTTTCCTCGTACTTTACCCGGCAATTTATTTTTCATAACAAACATCGTACTGCACAATATAATATTTAGTTATCTTTGAGATTCACATTAAAGTGTTACATTATTAGATTTATAGACCCCTCTCTCTCCCTCGCTCCCTCTGTATAACATGCCGTTATAAATAGGCCAGTGTCTGGGTATAAATAAGTAAACGCACTGTTCATTTTAATATACATGTATGTATTAGGCTAATCTTGAAATAATTCATGTCAAATGCCGATATTTTCATCTCCAGCTTAACATGTATTTTAATTTCTACTGTAGCATTATAAACACAGTTAATATAAAGACATTTGAAGGCGCGGGTTTACTGTTAAAACAACTAAGCGTTCGCGCATGCGTACATATGTCAAATCCAATCGTCTCATAGAGTGTAATCTGTTACTTTGCAGTATGGAAATAAACGATATTTTCCGACTGCGATAAAGTTATTTCGTTTCCGGGACGTGCGTAGCTTGGAGCATATTTTTTTTAGTACAACCAAGGGACATAGCTCTTATTCTCACTAAGAGATAACTCCTTTGATTATGGAAGCCGGGCAGATTTTGAGCCATTTATAACATATGTCCAAATGGTTATATATCCTCAAAAATCAGAAGTGGCCAGACTTCCATTGTTGATCAATGAAGTTTTTATAGTAAGTCTTATCATATATAATGTCTTTACTGTCCCGAAATAGTGTCTGTTTGTTATAAAACATTTTTAGCCTGAACCACTCTATGATATGAGATGCCCACCTTTTCCCGGTAAGATCACAACATCAATGTTGATTTATATTGACAAATAATTCGTGTTTTCAATGTCGAAGACTTTGGATGAACTTTAAATTTGTCGATATTTGAGCTCTGCAAAGATATCTGAAACGCCACGAACAAATCGAATCAAAATGTTCAACATATTTGTATGTGTGAAAGGGAGACTGTCTCCAGTACCGTGCTAAGCCACATGAGACAAGCACAAGTTTAACACAGCAAAAGTTTCACTGCCAAACCAGCCTTTAGCTACGGTTTGGTTTATGAACAAAGGGGAGCAACTCCATTTTATGGACAACTATACCCGGTTTTAGACAAGCAATCCTTTCACAATTAATCGATTGTTAAATTCCTGTCGTTCCATGGCCTGTAACTTTTTCTAAACATTCCGATGATCTAAATCTTTATAACCCTAAAGAGCACAAAAAGACCAAATCATATGAGAAAAAAAACAGAAGGGGAAATGACCATCTTGATTTTTCTCTACGCCCGGTCAAAAGAAACTATAGTCGTTGGTTTCCCTTAATTCATATTAATCTGTTTACCTCCTGGCCCGTCTGTTCAAAATCACGAATATTCACCCAAACTTGACAAAATTAATTCAAACACTAGTCCATTTGGATTTGTTTGTCTTTAGAATGTGACTTCATATTTATATGTTTACTTGAATTTCAGAATTAATTATTACCGATGAAAAGTTACATTTTTAAATGAAACTGCAAACTAGTTTAAGAATAGACGAATTGGGAATACATAGTGTCATTTTATCTTTAAACGCTGTACAGGGTATTTAATCAACTGCTTCATTTTCTTACAGGGGTAGCATGCACTGGCTTAGAAATTGAATAATTAAAAACAACCCCCAAAACCCGATGAATACGAAACTACACGTGTTAATGGCACTTCAATTTTAGGAGAGCATTTGTTCATAGTATGTCGTTTTGAAGACGCTTAACTGACACAATAAGTCATTTTTTAAAAAAATATAACAAGAAAACTGCAAAACAAATTCACATAATCAGGTACCGGTATCATATAAATTTATTAAAGTTACACCATCGTACAGGTTGGTTGTTCGAAGCTTAGCATCGCGTCACCATGTTTTTACATTAAATCATTAAATGGCCAAACCGTTCTGATCTTGTTAAAATTGGACATATACATGTCATCGAAACTTGATTGTTCTTCTTTCCACATCAATCAATTTCTAATAAAAAGTTTATATAACATTAAATCTATGCCATCACGTTTACAAGTTATAAGTTCGAACGTAAACGTATTGATTACTCCGCGATTTGGGATAGTCCAAGGTTTTTTTATAACCAAATAAACAATCTCTGCTCATTTGAAAATTATTCATCAAGACGTCTGAGCTGCAGAGTTTTCTTAAGTTATTTTGGGAGGACAGGCACGTTGAATGTGGGGCTACATGGTTTAGACCTTGTGTTTTGTTTCTAAAAATGTAACGTAACTAGTCAAAACCGGCACTGTACGCTTTATTGTCCCGTTGAAATAAAAAGAAATGATAAATTACATCAAAAATTACACAGCGCCATGTTATATAAAAGTTATAAGTGAGCAACATATGGAAAACTGTCTAAAATTATTGGGTTTAAAAAACAACCCCACCCTGATTATTATCCTTTATGTTGGGTGTCAGTATATCGTGCGATCGGGGTTGAATGACTGATGGCTTAACGCGTGTGCGTTGGATTAAGGCTGTCATTGAGCCAAGTGGTTTCGATTCACCCCTTGTACGTGGCAAGAAGTAAGGTCGCCTGTCCAACCTTGTGGCTTTTCACCGGGTCCCCTTACTGCTAAAGACCCCTACGAGCAAGCCAATTATTGAAGTAAAATTTTTTAATTGAACCACGTTAGTCCTGAAAAGACCCTGTTTGCGTCGAGTGTACGTTAAAGTATGGTAAGATATTAGAGACTTTTGGCAAGTGGCATTTTCCCTATCCGTATCACGTATCCGTATCGTATACGTGACACGTTGCGTCAGAGTAGTTTTAGAGTTTTGGCAAATTCTTGCGTCGCGAACGTATGCGTCACTGAGCTGAGCTTAGTTCTGTACAGCGTGATGGCAAATATCTACCAAGATCACCACCCCCATGAGCTATTATAAAAAATTAATGTCGCATCTTATTAAAAGAAATCTTTGACTTCGACTCGACAGCAATTTTCGGTTTCACTAATTTAGAATCACATCATTTACAGATTTGCAAGTTCGCATATCTACCTAAATCTAGCACGTAGATCAACCAGCGTGCAGACAGACAGGCGGGAAAAGTATGAAAATTCCCGAGAAAAACCCATGAAAAATAATGATTAAATTCCAGTCTTTATTATGGTTAAATTCACATCAAATATACACCTTCGTGTTCTGGGATACACATAGATTCATAAAAACGCGATGATACAACATTTCAGCGTCTAAAAAGACGACAATGTTATACGGACCTTCTCCGTATGAAAGCTATTCAATATGGGCTGTCGTATCCGTGTGCCGTTTCACGTATGAGAAATACACACACATTGATGACGTCACACACAAAATCCATACGGATACGCGATATGTACTAGGAATTTGCGCTTGCCAAAAGTCTCTATTGTGTAATGTTATGTTACGGTATTTATTGGTAAAGTTATATGTGCGAGTGCCCAACGACGTATGTAAATATCAGCTCCAACATTACCGATATATAATATCTTCCAACAGTTACTATAACTACGAACAACAACTTTTCCACATTGTTATAGCAATGAGATTTTGGGATATATTATGTATGATGACATATATATTATTTATTGAGGTAGGTAATTATATGTTTATGGATCATAACCACAAAATATACGTTTGATTTAATGATCGGTGAGCGCGGGATATGACAGAGCATTTTTTTGAACATCGTTTCACTCACTTCAACAGCCGAGGTGAACTTTATCGAAATAATTGCAGTTTTTTTTTTTCATCAAAACCTTGTAATCGAAAAATGGCCAACAAAGTTAGTGTTCTTGATATACATATTTTCACTTGCTGGAATTATGGAGACTTCACTGGCTAAGGTACGGTGGGGGTTTTTTTTTCGTTGCGCAGCAATCTTTGTTGTACTGAGGGATTCTACTGATATTCTAAATTTAAAATTGCAAACAAAGGCTTTAAAGGTAATGTAGTTTGACTAGCCCCTAAACATTTTTTCATGCTCTAGAGAGGTCTTTAGCAGTGAGAGGAAACCGGGGGACCTGAAGAAAACCCACGTTGTTGGACAGGCGACCCTACCCATAGAATAGAGTTTGACGCGAATGACAGCTATGCTATTACATTCTGTTACACACATCGACTTTTTAATAAATAATGTGCTTCCACTCGGGGTAAGGATATCAGATAAATTTCAAAATATGGGGTAGATTTTGGCTGGATTTTATTTCAGAGATAAGGATACATAAAATATTTTCAAAACTAACTATGATTCCAAGATGTCCTGGTTAGACAACATGCATGTCAATTTTAGCAGTTAATTACATAATATCAATTGAAAATATGTATATCAAGAAAACTAACTTTGTTGGCCATTTTTCGATTACACGGTTTAATTCACCCCCCCCCCCCACCCCCAATTATTTCGATAAAGTTCATCTCGGCTGTTGAAGTGATCGAAAAGAATATTCCGCGCTCACCGCTCAGTCAATAATGACGTGACTTGATTTTGCCACAAGATGCCTTCTGATCAGAGAAATGAGTTATCAGCAACCCAGGCCTGACAACAAACCAACATTAATACATGTATGTAGAGAAATGTATATTTACTTGTTTGACAGACATTCATTCACAAATTTAGATAATATACATTTATCATTATATGGAGATCACCCGAGCTATTTACCCGCGACTAATGATAATCTAAGAATATTTTACATAAATAATTTCAGATACAATGCACCGACTCCCACCCTCTCTGTTCATCAACTAACAAACGATATGTCATGTACTGAATAAAGGGATGAACTTCCCACCGAACCAATCAATGACCAGAGGCCGTTAATGGAAAGATCGCATGATCATATTCAAAATTACCTTGTTTGCGATATCACTTTTGTCGAAAAAAGCGTTAACGAAGCAGAGTACTGCTACAATCCTTGTCCACAAACGAAGGCTGCCAAAAACTGAATTCAAACGCATTGCGGCAAAACAGCAGAATTCGTTTTCGGTTCATATATTTCATTTACTTCCATCTGAATATTTTTGAAATAACATCCGCCACAGTCGCCACCACAGTACATGGAAAATGACTGACTATTGGACGAGTAGATCTCATTTTCTGATACCGATGTAGCAGAACTTGTCAGGGCCCATGAACTTCTTGAAGAGTCTATGTAGAAGCTTGTCAAACGAAAGTCCATGATCATTTTTCCAAGCACTGGACAAGGTGAAGAAGCTCGCGTTGCGCAATCTCGTGCTGCTCCATATGCGTAGGCAAGGTATGATGAGTTGGCAAAGGTATGATCTTGTCTATAAATCTTGAAGTTATGGAGAGACACTTTTACTTTGTGGAAAATGGATCTCCCCATATTTTTATCAGTAATGTATGTATCATTCGCCTTCACAACTGAGCAGGTGTTATAGTTTTCATAAACGTAATAAGACTTCTCGGCATAATTAGGAAAATGTAGTGTAATGAACTCCTCCGGTGTTAATGTGTCCATACCATAACAGTAAAGTTTTACTTTGCTGCGCCCCTCAGGAAAAATCCAGTATTCATCATCGCCGTAAGCATTGTTACATTGCTTAACTTCCTTACAGGAACCTGGGTACGGTATGCATTGGAAGCTTGACCATGTTCCATTGCTTTGACATATTACAGGGGTGCTCGGGTAAAACCCAGTTTCGCATACACGATTTCCGGGTACTTCGTAGCCAATGCCCCAAAATGGAAACTCATATGACGGTACCGGATTAATGAAAATAGAAATATTGGTGCAACCTATTACAACACACTTGAAATCCAAAGAATCTGTACTATCACATAATGTATTATTTGGACAGTTGTGATTCCAGCAAGGTCCTGCTAACCTTTCAGGCCATAGGATTATGTCACTTGTTACAAAGTTCTGTGCGACCTCAATAATACCATCACGTTTACTTTTAAAATTAAGTTCACAAAATCCATAACTTCCCTGAAAGTTAAACGACTGACAGGCTGAACTTTGAAAACAGTACTGAACACATCTCATTAGAGATTTATCCACAAGTTCCAAAAATGTTGAATTTTGGAGACGTTCATTTTTCGTAACTTGTTCTAAATTTGGTATTTTTGAACAAGTCATCTCTGATGCACTCTGCCGGATCAAAAATAGACTACATATAACAAAGAACATATTAATAAATTTTCAATATTTTTATCTCCTTGGTCCGACTTCAGCTTCAAATTATCCTTAAAGCACCACTGCTCGTGATCAGCTATTTATTATACTTACTTCACAGCGAATAAATCGATTCCTTCAATTGTTTGTCAAGAAATTGTACATCACCATTAACCTTTACATATTAAAAGATAAACTTTCATATTGATGGTCAACATTATAAGAGTCCATAGGGGGTTTTAAAACGTTAATGTCTTATACTAATGAATTCGATAAATGAAATTGGAATAAAGGTATATCGACCCACGGCTATCATTAGAAACAACAACTTTTATTAGTTTTCATCCGTGAAGCGAATGCTGTGGGGTTTCAGATGTCGACATTCAGAGGCGGATTCAATGGGGGGGGGGGCGCAAATATGTCCACACAAGGTACAATTTTATGGATACACAATTACTAAATTTGATACTAAGCGACGTTTCGACGAGGATACTCTCGTCTTTATCAAGCAATAATACAAATTTGTGAATAGTATAGGCAAATATATACAGAATATGCAACAAAGATAAAAATCAAATACAATTAAAATTTAACACCTTTGATTAGTGGGGACATTACAATCTGATTAAAACACAGATCCAATTTCGTTTCGTTTTTTATAGTTCAAAATTTCGTTTTTTCTTGTCTTTACTACTCTTGGATCTGGAGGACTTGTTATTTAACTGGTGTTCTGCCTGAAATGAGGGGTCAGCCAATCAAATGGTCTGTCGAATCGACCGTTTCACCTTTTCATGCGTGGAACTGTGGGTAGATATTACCAGCCAATGACGTCTATACTAACACCAGCGGATAGAAATCAAAACAAAACAAAAGTAGATTTTAAAAAGCATGGCGGTCGCTAATTGGTTAAGCGAATGACTGACGTGATCGGGTCAAATGTCCCGTGCTTGATACCTGACGTCATAGAACGTGAGCTCCCACTATAACTTGTTAGATCTACATGAGTGTAGGCCATCGAAAGTATAAAAAACGAAACGAAATATAGATCTATATTTTAATTAGATTGGGGCCATTAAGGACTAATCCTGCACAATTAAGAAATAAAAAAATATAAAATATATAATCATGAAAGATATCCTAATATATCGATATAAACTGAAAAAGGAGGATTGTGAATTATATTTCCTGGCTGTAGAAAAAACTGGTTAAGTACTGAAAAGAAACATATAAAATGTATGATTAGATTATGTACCACCACCACCACCACCACCCCCCCCCCCCAAAAAAAATGGATAAGCACTGAAAGAGAACAAAAGTATTGGAATCAATAAGCTGCAAGTCCTGAAGCATAAGACCTATTATTACAGTACATATCTGGAAGAAAGAAGTCGTAATTATTATTCCCACGTATTAAAGGTCAATACATGTGAACTATATTATGACTGTAAAACTGGATAATTACTGCAAACCAAGATATGTAAAGTGTATAACTAGACTGTATAACTAGAAAAATTATCCTCCGACTGTCAAATTGGGTAAGCGCTGAAAGTTAAGATATGTGCGTTGTGTAATTAGACTGTGGAAACCGGATAAACACTGAAATAGAAATAAAGTATACTATTCAAAAAAAGTAGGGGATATTTGATTTTGGGGGCATAATACTAAAATATGCAAATGACTACGAAAAAAGTCACTATAGAACCTAACAGAAGAAACATTTCCAGTTACATGTGACGCCCAAACGCACCAATAGCTACCGCATGGAATGCAGGTGATGCTTGGGATCATCATGGGGGTCCAACCCAAGATTTGCACGACTCTGACTTTGAATGTTACAGTCATTGTGGCATTGAATTCCAGGGTGGAAACATCAGTTTAATTGTTTTAGTGACCAGAAAACAAATTTTGATATGCGTCGGCTTACCCAAAATGAAAGGTTACGTGCCCTTGGCATGCTACAGATCGGCACAACACAGGCGGTTGTGGCGCGGACGATGAATGTTTCTCAGTCTGTCATAAGCAGGCTATGGTCCAGATACCGTGATACACAATCTGTACAGGACAGACCACGCTCAGGTCGACCAAGGGCTACAACTCAAGCCCAGGATCGATTTATCCGTACCTTGGCCTTGAGAAATCGTGTCATCACAGCAAATCAGATCAGCGCTCGTCTTCAAACAGACACTGGTGTGAGAGTGAGTGGCCAGACGATTTGGAATCGACTGCATAGGGGTCACCTTCGCGCCCGACGTCCTCGCGTGATCCCTTGTTTGAGAGATCATCACATTCAGGCAAGACGTCGTTGGTGTAGGGATCGTCAACACTGGGATAATCGACGCTGGAGCAATGTGATGTTTTCAGATGAGTCAAGGTTCACTGTTGATTTTTGGGACAGACGTAGGAGGGTGTGGCGTCGTCGAAACGAGTGCTTCCAAGACGTTAACGTCATCAGACATGATCGATTTGGGGGTGGTTCTGTTATGGTGTGGAGAGGCATCACTGTTGCTGGAAGAACGGCTTTACATGTTGTTGCAGGGCGTGTTACAGGCCAGTACTACCGGGACAACATCTTGGCAGTCCATGTTGTGCCGTTCGCACGACGTCATGGCCGCCGTTTCATCTTCCAGGATGACAACGCAAGATGTCACAGGGCCAGGATCGTTACAGGTTACCTCCAACAACAGAACATCACCACATTACCTTGGCCAGCACTGAGTCCCGACCTCTCCCCCATCGAGCATGTCTGGGACATGCTTGGACAGAGGTTACGTCAACGTCCACAACGTCCTGCCAATGTCCAAGAACTTGCTGCTGCGTTGCAACAGGAATGGGACAATCTGGACCAAAATGACCTTAGACGTCTCATTGGGAGTATGCCACGTCGGATCAATGCTTGTTTGGCAAACAGAGGAGGATTTACCCGTTACTGACTTTGTTGTGATGCTGTGGTAACTTTGCTGTTTGACCCCGGGTATCATTTTACCCTTATAATGGTCAGTCTGTGCCTTACTTAGTCTAACGATCATTTGGAATAAATCGATGAATGTGAACTTCATTTCATTTTGTCATTTGTTTCTTCGTCAGTTTCATTAGGTGACTTTAATAACACTTAAAAATCAAATATCCCCTACTTTTTTTGAATAGTATATTAGAATTAATGTATACGTTGGTCATAAGCCCTTGGTATAAATAGTCCGACATCCCGGTTTAACTTGGGCTTGATCCGTTTTATATTGATGGCGTCAAGAAGTTTCCTGGTTTTCTTCTGGTGATGATGTACTGCAAGGGTTCTGGTTTGGTCCCACAGGATTGTATGATCTGCGTTGTTAATAATATGCTCTGCTATTGCTGAGGGGTTGGTGGAAGCTAGTGACTTGTGCTCTTTTAGTCGTACATCAAGTGGCGCTTCGTTTCCCCCAAATATTTTTGGAGGCATGAGCATGTTATTTCGTAAATGCATTGTTAATAATATGCTCTGCTATTGCTGAGGGGTTGGTGGAAGCTAGTGACTTGTGCTCTTTTAGTCGTACATCAAGTGGCGCTTCGTTTCCCCCAAATATTTTTGGAGGCATGAGCATGTTATTTCGTAAATGCATCCTTTTGGCTGTGGGGGGTTGGTTTGTGTTGGTCTACCATTGGCTTGCAGTAAATTCTGCATGGTTCTGCCGCTAGAGAAGGTCACGTCTATGCCCACTTCTTTATTCATCAACCTTCTGATCTGGTAGGAGATTTTGCCGAACGTTTACTTAGACGAAAATATCAGCCAAATAGCTCTTGGAATGGCTACAGATGCAAGGAAATGAAGGATGTCAGCGGCGTGCCCCGTCTCCGCGGTCAGTGCCCTCTTTTTGCGCCCCCACCCCCTTTTCAAAATTCCTAGACATTGAGAGAGAGAGAGAGAGAAAGGGAGGGGGTGAGAGCGAGAGAGACTAGGTCATCTCGGGACTAAAATATGATTTTATTTTATTTTATTTCAATAATTCGCTTGCATAGGGGTTTTTAGTAGTGGTAGGAAATCGGAGGACCCAGAGAAATTCCACGAGGTCTGACATGTGAGACTAGTCCTTGTCACGTACAATCGGGGAATTGACTCAATACCTTGTGATGTCATAATATTATAGTTTTACACTCAAGTTGAATAGTATGATTACATTTGGCCTTTGTTAAATTTTTCTAGACTTTGTTTATTACATTGTTCTTTACAGGGCAAAATTAAGTAATTTGACTGAAATTTTGAACATATTCCCTTTTCATTAAGACGTGCGCAATGTATCATAAGGTCTGTCATTGAGTCAACTGGCTTCGATTTCCCGGCTGCATGTGGTTTTCTCTGGTTTCCCCTATGCGCTAGCGAATTATTGAAATAAAATTGAATCATGTGTTCGTCCCGATAAAATGACAGTTTGTGTCGAGTGGACGTTACCCCCCCCCTCTCACTCTCTCTCTCCCTCCCCCTCTCTTGTCTTACTATTCTCCTCCTACTATGCTCATGAAGACGGCCTTATTTGCCATACAGTTTGCTAATTTCAGCTGTCAAGGGATCTTTTACGACGCCGATATTTACACTGGACCCTGTTTTAATGTCCCATTCGCATGACTGCATTCCCCCAATTAAAATATAATTGTGTTTTTTTTTTGTTCATTAATAAAAACATGAGACACTATACATAAAAAAATATAATAAACACTTTATTATAAACAGTATGATATGTACTATATTACAATTTGATGTAAATCAGGTTTAACTGACTTTCCCTTTTCAAAAGAATCTTATATTAATTATTCAGAACCTCGAGATATTTAGCGGATATCTAGTTGATTGAGTTTATTTACTCTTGAGCAAAATCCATTTACAGGAATAGTCATGATTATTTCGACATATTCGAGTTCTTGTCATGTGATTGGCTTTTTATTGTCAAATTAACAATAAATAATTGATTTTTCGATAGCTTTTTAAATAACTAATACGTTGAATGTAAATTTATTGGGTTGGGGTATATACATAATATTAGTGTTATTTCAATTATATTGTTATTTTAAAATTATTTTGTTATGTTTTTATCTTGTATTGCAAGGCTTATAATCGACATTAACTTATAGATGCTAATCCTTGGGTGCTTACGTCTACGTGCTTTCAAATCACCACGTAAATGTACATGGGTGGAATTTTCTTTAGTAAGATAGGATTGTTTTAAAATACGCCAGGTATTGACTTTCTAATGATTGAAATTTAATCTGTGCTGCTTTATCTCTAGGTTAATCTATTTTATAGTCCAGTAAAACATGTCGGTAAATGCGGTAAACTGCCAGAACAATACATTTATTGGGATCTGGAATTATTGTTTAACGGGCATTCCTGGCTCCTGTGTTTGTTGCGGCATAGGTGAGTATGCGTTTTGGACACCCAGCGGTTGCTCCGGTTGAGACGGATAAGCGTTATTTACGTAGGCATAAGGTGGAGGCCCGGCAGCCATCGCAGGATATGCTGCTTGATTGGGATATGCTGCTTGATTAGGATATGCTGGTGGATTAGGATAGACACCTGGTTGTTGTACTGGAAAATAAAAGACCATAAAGTTACAAAAAAAGTTTTTTGGGTGTAAAAATTATTTATTTTCTTTTAAATTTGTCATAATGTGGTGATGAATTGGGTGTATAAAAATAGTTCCCGGGTTTGGTTTTCAGAAATTTCCTAGTTTATACCAATCAATATAGAGGCGGTGCTAGGATTTAGCCTTGCAAAAGTGAGACAAAAAATATTTGACATAGAAACCACGAAACTTGACTCATAAACTAACATTAATAAATAAGCCGACTTTTGCTTACCAATTGGAAATAAAAATCATATAATCCCAAGAGACCCCATCAGACCTAATCAATACTGACACGTTTTGTTGTGGTTTCGTATTAAATATTATAAGAGGATTTTTTATTTATAAAAGGAAATATATTTCAGGCGTTTTTTCTCTCAAAGTTGTACCTGTAGATTGGTTTACATAAGTAACGGTTGGAGTGTTGGGTGTTAAAACGGTACCAGCTCTTCCACGGGAACGTCTACAGCAACATATCAATGCAATCACAAAAGCAATCAGAGCAATACCTCCAATTACACCACCAACAATTAAACCTATAGTCCTGAAAATAAATAAATAGAAATTTAAAACAAGAGGTTGGCAGGCAAGATACGTCCACATCTGGCAAGAGATGGGTGGAGAACATGTGACATCGATAGATCTCATCCTCTCTCACGTAAGCATAAATGTGTGAGTGACGGACGAACGGTGAGACGGACATGGGTTATGAACTGGGCCAAAAGGTTCACTATATAATGTACATACATATAATACACATTTTGCCCAAAAGCCGGGGCAATAACCAACATCAAACTCATCTCGAATCTTTTGATCTACGACATTACAGACATGAATTAATGGTGAATTTATATTAATATTGATGTTATTATTTTACCGTGAAAAGTTGGGCTTCTGATATCCAATATTTAAAGCAAAATGAACATTTTAAAATTGGCACCAGGAAGTTACGGTCCATATATTATGAGAGAAGGACAATACATGAAACCATGGGTGTATGAAAACACGTGTAATGAATTGAGAAGAACACACGGTTGTTGGGGGTTGCCAATCCTAGGAGAATATTGACTAAACTTTTTCGTGAATGGGTGTGGTAAACGTAATTGGAATGGAGTTTAACGTCTTGTCAACACTATACATTTGTGATTTTGAGACTAACATACATGTGTTTTATACAGTCACGTGTGAATTGTCTGGAAGAAGATTTGAGCCCAGGCAGTGACGTTTCCGCTTGGTGTTCATCGAACTGTATACGAGTAGATCTCCTCCTTCAGTTCCAACCCTGATGATAAGGCATGATTTTACATGTCAGTCTCACCTGGCTTCATAAAAAGTGTGTGAGAGAGAGATAGAGAGAGAGAAATGGGGTTTAACGTCCACTCGACACAAACTAGGTCATTTTGGGACTAACATACGGTTTAATTTTATTTCAATAATTCGCTTGATCGTAGAGGTCTTTAGCAGTGGGAGGAAACCGGAGTGTCCGGAGGAAACCCACGAGGTTGAGAAGGCTTCATAAAAAGTATGCTTTACTTACGTTGAATATGCATAAGAATAACTATAATAACTATAATAGTTATAATAATTATAATATGTATAATATCTGTAAGTACTTCGGTACAAACCATTTACATCTACAATAATACAAACAATATAATCAATTACATGCAGAAACAAACAAACAATGATAACGGTGGTTTTTTGCAATTAAAAGTGATCAGGTACTGGTACTAATAAGAAATTTAGGTTGGTTTTCTGTGTACGCGATTTTCGCTTGAAAACATTCGGTCTTATGCAAATGTAGTGGGACCCGGTCAGGTTAAATATTTTATCAGTTGATTGTGACATATTGGCGTCTGTTCAAGGATGTGAATTGTAACTTATGTACCACACAGCCTATCACTGAAAATAAGTATCGTTGAATAAAAGTAAGCGAGCCTTTAATGAAAGGCGAATAAACATACTGCCAGTTTTAAGTTAACCGAAGTGGAAATTTCATTACACGTTATTAACAGTCCCTTGATCAACACGACAGGAAAACATTCAACACGAAAACTGCTAAAACGTAAAACTCGCGTGTCCGGTCTTGATAAACTATTCTACAAAATCGCATTAATGTTTTAATAATACAGAGCTAGTTAAAACTACGTTCATTTTGAAATCCAAATACTGCAACTGCCGAAGTGTTGTTTTGTGGGGTCTTGTAGCTTATTCCAGCACTAACGACGGAAACTCAGATAAATAGTTAAAATTGGGCTTTTAATAAACGAGTGTCCAAAACTGGCTAAAGGTCACAGTAACGAGATGGGTATCGCTAGGGCGAGTCGGTCACCAGACTAAAGGTACAGTAGAATACAGAACATATACAAGCTACGGATTAAAATAATTATATAATAATATTTGATAAGATGTTAAATTGCACATAGGAAGTTGCCTTAAAAGATCATTTCATTGGCTTATCCCTCACCTCAACCAAAACGCCGATAAAGACCTTTGCCTTTCAATCCAATTCAGTTTATTGAATAAAAATATGTTTAAACTAAACTAACACCGGAAATATAACATCTCCTAGTGTTGTACAGACAATTAAAACGAATTTTGAGCTATACACAAACGAAACGAAATAGGATTTGTTTTTTAATCAGATTGTCAAAACATGAACCTTTCTTTGACAACACTCCTTTTGTCATTGGGGATCTGCACGTGGCTAAGTGGAGCAGGACGGAGGGCCTGACAAGGATAGCTGTCTAGCAGTTCGGATGGGGCGATAAACCGAGGCCCGTGTACACGTTGGCGTGGACGTAAAAGATCCCTTGGAAGTCGGAATTCGATATAAGAGTAGGCTGCAGCGCCGCAGCCCGGGGACAATTCCCCTCATAGCTCACTGGATGGCGTATGCCCGTCTTCGATATCCCAGGTTAGGAGCTCGACAGTAGGACGTTAAACCGCATTTCCTTTAGTCATCATGAAACATCGAATATCGTGTTTATGAACTGTTCATGCATGTACTTTTAGTAAAAAGACGGTAAAGTGATATTCGCTTTTCAATTCAATCGGGATGTGCGGTACATCATGACATTCCATCCTTATATGATCCAACAAATAAGATACAAATCTATAATGGTATGTGTAAACCTAAATATCAACATACGTCACGTTTATTTTGTCTCAAGATACGGTGTGTTGTTACCACTTTGACAAAGCATTTGGTATGTGCCGGGATTTTAAAACGAAACGCATTATCAACTAACTTGTATACATCACCCTTTCAATATAGTTTTATACAAGACGTAATCAGAAGTATCATTTCGAATTTCCCAATTGAAGGCAATTTCCTAAGCATGATTTTGAATATGGGTTGGGATTGGGTGGGAGGCCACAACTGGCTTCAGTAGCGCGCCTGCTATTCATTTTTCGTGTTCAATTACTATTTTTATATAAAAGTGTTAGTAAGTTATAATTATAGACGGTATTTTTTGTTTTAATAATGGAACTCAAATATTTTTACTTGTTAAAAGGATTAATTAATAACTTAATGATCTTTTTTTTTTTAAATCTTATACGCCCACATTGAAATGTGGTGGTATATTGTCGTCGCCCCCGTCCGTCCGTTAGTCCGGTGTCCACCGGCTAAAGTTAACACCCGATTGACTTTGAATATATACACATTGTTAAGGTCGTGAGACAAAGAAGCCTATCGATTTTCATCGATTTCCAATAATTACTGCCAGAATTATGGCCCTTGATCAATTTAAAAAATCTTGTGGTCGCTCTAGATGTTAAAGTTAGTACGACTTAGCTGCTTTGGGTGTTTATTTCGTTGCCTGGAAACTATCTTTATATAAAAATGTTGGTAAATCATGGCTGCAATTGAGGTCTTAATTCATTTTGTTTATTTGTTTTTACCCATTAAAAACATGCATTTTAATACTTCTGTATAATATTTTTCATCAATTAGAAATATTTACTTTAACACGCGCTTGTAATTTTGGGGGGTATTTTTTTTAATGGTTTATAGGTCAATAATATTTTCTTTGACACACGCTTGTGGTATTTTATGATGGTTAATAGAATTTATATGCTTTGTAGATGACGAATTCAAAATATTTAAATCAAAAATTGATTTAAAAATTTTATTTAGTTTTCATTGTTTTGTCTTTACCTAATGTTACCTTCTTTGTCTCAATTACACGCAGTGTAAAACCTAAATGGGGGCACCAAAATCTTCTAAGGCTCCTATAGGTTTTAATCCGGCACTGCCTATACAGGGAAAATGTCCCGATTTACCGTGATTTGAGTATGCGTTTACACCGAAGATGTTAAAACTGATTTGTAGGCGAAATTTGAGACAAGTCTGTCCATTAATCGATGTAGGTCACAGCTAAGATTTTCAGTAAATTAATTACAGTTACTGTTACTTCCTGGGTGAGAGTGATAATGCAAATGATATGTCGGTTGGGAATGGATTTTAGAGCGATCTGACTTAGGGAAATCCCCCAAAACTTTTGGTTAGATTTTTGTAAATTATTTTGTTTCTTTTAAAGCCCCAATAACACTCTTGTTGTAATTGAATAATATGTCCCAATCTTTATTCTGGTCAACAAATTGTATTATTTTACAATATTCAAATAAATTGATCATACAAATTTCATCGTAACACACCTAATTTAAAAAATTGGAAAAATTCAACTACATGATTTGAAAAGGTTAACGTAAACCTTTTCAAATGTGACTTGTATTTTAAAATATTTTCGAACCCCCTGGACAAGTAAAATATGATGTAATAGATAATTTACACAACAGGTAGGACACATAAACATCTGGTACTTAGAATTAGACTATTATTTATTTTCTAGAGCTGCCAAGCCAGCAAGAGTGTTATTGTCCCTTTAAGTTTCAGCCATGTTATTTATGACCATATTATTTGACTCATTCGAGATCTTGGGACGCGGTCAGGAAGACTTTAAAGCGATCTGCCTCGGAGAAAACACCCAACTTTTGGTTAGATTTTTAAAAATCATATTTTTTCCAAGTATGGATCTTTGTATTTGTTAAGTTTCAGCCACGTAACTGATGGACATATTACTGGCCCCATATACTTTTTTTTTAAAAATTTATTGTCGAAATATCTACATGTACAAACCAAGTTATACAATTTCATGTTTCCATATAATATTTTAGTAATATAATTCAGTAAACATTACATTTTCCTGTTTCAAATATGAAAAGAAATGTTTTTTTTTGTCATGCTTCAGTAGTAGATAATATACATTGAATATAAGCTGAAAAGAGAGTCAATCTACTAAACATCGACCTATTTAAGACCCAAGGAAAATTACTGTAATGTTCACATTAAAATACTAGACATTATATGAATTTGAGAAGATATATCTCTAATACTCTCACATGAACTGTAGACAGGCACTATATTAAGTTAATATTTTCAGTTAAAGGACCCCATTTTTGTTGGAATTTTTCTACTTTGTTATTTTTCTGGCAAATAAACTTTTCAATTATGTAATATTCTTTAATAATTATTAAGAGAACTTTGAATGATGGTTTTGAATCATTTTTAGTACATCTATATAAATAATATTTTGTTATTAAAATAACATGATTCCATAAAGTGGATGCATTAGGGTTTCCTAATAGAACGTTAGCTTTAGAGTAGTCCTTATCTTGCAATATTAGTAACCACTCTTTTAAATCCATCCACAGTTTTCGTGAGATAGAACAGGAGTAAAACAAATGTTCTAGTGTTTCTGGTACTTGTTCACAAAATGAACATAGATTATTTTCTGTTATTTTGATTTTGAACAAGAATGTTTTAGTGGTTAGAATTCTATTTACCATTTTATATTGGAATTCTATAAGTTTAGTCTCGGTAGTGCATTTCCATGGAATCATAAAAATTTTCTTCCAAGTTTCATCATTAATCTCCTGAACTGGCCCCATATTTAAGGCATGGCCAGGAAAACTTAAGTTTCAGCCATGTAACTGATGACCATATTATATAGACCTGTGAGGGATATTGGACGTGGTCTGAGTGAGGAAAGCCGCAGAAATCTTTTATCCAGATTTGTGAAATGATTACTTCAGCAATGGCAACCTATACTTCTATGTCCGATCTTACCAAATAATTTTACGCGTATGGACACCAAATTGGGCGGAAGGGTTGGGTGGGGTGGGTTTCAAACCTTTTATACATATAGTAGATGACCATATTTTGTCATTACCTCCTGGATTATTAGATGTTGTGATGCTTACTGTTAGGTCTATATGAACAGCAGTTTTATGTTGTTTTCTGTCCTGTCAGAAGTCAATATGACCATGTATACGAAGTCATACATTGAAGGTCTACCGATTTCATTTAAATCCATTCTGGACTAAATTCATTCACGCGTAGAGAATTTTATTACAAAATGTACGCTCTTTCTGAATTCACCTAGCGTTGGATATCAGACCCCTGGCCTGATGCAACGAAAACGATTATGTATAGCTCTTTTGAATAGTAAAAAAGAAAAAGGTACAGCTTTGCACAAACGCTCCCCGGATGTCAAATCGTTCTAATTGTATAATCATATCATCCATTAGACCTATGTTTTAAAGTATAAAGTACTACGTAAATACACGGTCTATTTCTATCAATGTAGGGTGTAACCTGAAGCGGGCTGACTTACAGTAATGTGATCATGAAGTCTTGCCATTGCTCAATCTCTCAAACCAACGTAGTTTGCCAGGCCTCGAAGTATACGTGCATTGAAAATATCGTGGGTCTATAGTTACATTTACAATGTATTTCAAAAGTCCTTTTTTTTTGATTGTTTGTGTTAACAAAAATATACTTTTAATAATCGTCCAAAAACCTGTCATTTTATCTATAGTTTATTTGGAAGACCACCATGGAAAACAATATATATTAAATAAAGAAATAAAGACATAACACAGTCTTCTCGCCAATTTTTGCCAAAAAATGATGAACTTAAAAAAGAATATGTTGTTACATATTCTTGCTGATGCAATACACTTATTTCGATCGAATTGTTAACTACGAGTTAATGCCATGATAACGAATGAACCGGGGTTAAAGTCGGACTGAATCAAGAGTACTTAATGTAATTTGTGTGTATATAAAGTGATTTATATCAAATTTTTAAAAATTGATTATTGCAATTTCTGATCAATTATTCACAAACAGTCCAGATTGGACAGTACAATAAAAACATATTATCCATTCCATGATTAAACCATGCTTGAAAGTTGAGCAGCAAATCGGATCCTAATCCAGTAAATCGAGAGTTGATTATGGTCTGAATAAGACATTAATTAATAATTTAGATAACATTTCAAGTCTACAGAGAGACCAGCAATAGGCAAATTTAGCTCTTGCATAAAATGTGTTTAAATGATCACAAATAAACAAAATAATTTTTATACTGTGCCATTGTAAACACCCACAATAATAAAGTTAATTAGGCCGGTGGGACGATCGACCGAAGGGCCGGTCGGACAAAAAATGAAAAAAAAATTTTTTCTCCAAATGGTCTAAAATAAACTTTGTGTGCTGAACATTATAATGGGAGGAGGTATTGGACCGGCTATGGAGCGATGATTATCATGTTGTATGTGGCCGGTGGCTTTTCCGAATTTCACCCTGTTTGTGGGGATACGCCAGAATCCAAAATTCAAAAAGCGGCTTTTATGAATTTCACTTTCGTCAACCTGTACCAATATGTCTGGTTAATCAAATGGTAAAAATTTTCTCAACCAGTCCCATATTTTAACCAGTTAAATTGTCTTGACACGTGACGATACAATGATAATACATTAATTAATAATATAGCGATATGATAATTTCACAGGTTGGTGGTTGTAAATTACTTGAAGGTCGGGGTTTCGACCTAAATTAATCGATTTATGAAATATATTATTTGACAGATATAATCAGATATGCCACCAAATCGCATATTTGGGGTTCATTTTTCAAAAATTTTCAGGGAGAGAGCCCCCGGACCCCCCCCCCGTCCCGTCCGGGCTCCGCGGTCAGTAAATGGGGCCGCTCCAACACGGAAGCCCGGACTGGTTAGATGTTTCCAATTGGGTGTGTGATTATTAAAATATATTCTCTTTTTTGTCCTATTAATGTTGATTGTTCCAAAGTGTTAACTATTTGTGTATGCTCATTAAGAAGTTTGGACATGTATGCTGTTTTGTCTTGTACATATTTATATTATATTTTCATGTGTGAGAGAGAGAGAGAGAGAGAGAGAGAGAGAGAGAGAGAGAGAGAGATATGGGGTTTAACGTCCACTCGACACAAACTAGGTCATTTCGGGACTAACATATGGTTTAATAATTTCAATAATAGGCTTGCGCGTGGGGGTCTTTAGCAGTGGAGGAAACCGGCGTATCCGGAGTAAACCCACGAGGTTGGATATATTTCCATGTACACAAAAAACATAACCCTTTTTTAAACAACTAATATGTTCTCAATGTATCAACAATTGTACAGTTTCTATCTCCAACCTCGTGGGTTTTCTCTGGGTCCTCCGGTTTCCTCCCACTGCTAAAGACCCCTAAGCGCAAGCAAATTATTGAAGTAAAATTAAACCATATGTTCGTGCCGAAATGACCTAGTTTGTGTCGAGTGGACGTTAAACCCTCTCTTCTCTCTCTCTCTTTTTTTAGTTTCTATCATATCAGAGTTTTGAAAACCACTTAGATTCTTCTGTTATAAATCTTAATATTCTTTTACACTTAAAATCAAATTTAATACCGTCACATAAATCATAGAATTAAATAAGCTCAGGCTTTACACTTAAATTTTCTGAGAACGATTTTGGACGTCTTTGAGGCCATTTATGGACCTTATATACATGTATAGGCCTACACATTTATATTTCATTTCATATTCTATCTGTATTCTCGTATATTGGTATCATGTATATTCATGCGTTATCTTTGTATTGTATGCTGTTCTAAATAGACGTTTTGGTGAAATAAATCTATCCATCTTACCAAACGACCAAGAAATATCTTCAAAGCGCAAATAACCCTATAAAACGTGATATTATTACCAGTAATTTATGAAAACATACAAATTGAAAAACAACATACTTTTAGCCACAAGGCCAGTTAAGACTGCTAATATTTCCCAGATCATCTTGAGTGTGAATCCGATGTTGTAGTTAGATTCTTCGCGCCGTAAACTTCCTTATTTATAATGTAAATGTAATTAATACGTAACTTATCGATATATATATATATGTATGGAAATAAGTAAAGAACGAATATACAAGTCACAACAATAATTTAATCGTCACGCTTCAAACACTTAGCTTCACAACGTAAAACACCAATGAACACCAAGAGCGATGTATAGGTAAGCCATGAATAAAGAATAGTCTATGCCCCAGTTATTATGCTTTATTGAAATTTAGGCATTTTGCCAGCTCAAAAAATTTCCCAATAGTGGTGCAAGTGCACGCTTGCACACTGTCGTAATTGGTGACCGTGACTAAGGAAGACAATTTCCAAGTAATATCCTGAAATTTCCACTCAGTTTCTTCAAATATTTCAAACATATTCGTTGTTGGTGACAGATGGTCACCGTAACTATATACGGAAGCTAAATAGGGCCATTTTATTTATTTATATTTTACCAATGTCAACTTGATTATCTTGAAATTTCAACTTGTATCTTAAAATTTAAAAGTGGAATCTTGAAATTTAATGTTAAAATTTTAGGTAAAAAAAAAACAATAGCATTTGATATATTTTTTTTACTAAAACATCAACTTTAGTATTATATCTTGAATTGCATCTTGTATCTTAATATTTAAAAGAAAAATATATCTTGAATTTTCAAGGTAAAAAAATAACATGGCCTAAAATCGTAACCGCCTTATTTCTGTTGATCGGAAGGGTTATTATTCCTTTTAGTTAAAAAAAAAACATTATGGGCGATTAGATAACGAGTTGGCAGTTCTCATTATAATAGTTAAAAATTAAAAAATGTTAAGACAATTTGCTGAAAATTTCAGCCAAATTGATCCACCATGAAGCGAGAATTAAGCGAATGTCAAAAATTCCACCAAAATCATAGTCTCGATTATCCATTCTATCGTTAAATCGTGAAGGAGCAAATCGGTTCATAATCCAACATATATCGCAGGCTAGCGTTGACATAGAGTTGATTATGGTCTGGATAAGTTAATTAATGTCTAATTAATAATTTAAATATCATTTCAGGCCCAAAGAAAAAAACAACCTACAATAGGTAGATTTAGCTCTTGCTTACTGTATGTTTAAACCATTTTGTGCTTGAGTGCACTGGAAACCACGCGCACAAAGCATTATGATGTGTGTAATAAGACCTTATATCATAGGGTCGGGCAGATACACACTGTCGGGTCAAGAGCAGGCGGGGAATGGGGGTGTGTGCGACCGGGATGAAGCCAGCGCCCCCCAAATTAGTTCTAATAAATATGTATGCTGTATAAAGTTTGTGCAAAAACTTTATCTACCATACCCATACTGACATACAAAATGCATTTGTGTGAGTGTGACGGACAAAGGCAATGGCCCTTTTCACTGCTAATGCAAGGACCCCAGTGACTTTTTCAGCCATGGGTGCCACGCAAGAATAACCCAGCCCTGATCTCCACACGTAAGAGAGACAAAATAACAATGGAGCTTCGTCATTTAATGTGGACCTGACCCATTCGTCCGTCCAAAATTTCTTGTGACCAATCAACAAGTCTGAGGTATTGTCGGGTTTGTTTTCAAATTTGAAGGGGTGATATATGCCTGAACAATAATATATATTGACTTACGAGACAGTTTTCTCTAAAATAAAATCATTGAAAATACTAAATGATTAAATAAAATTAATAAACTAATATAAATTAATAAAATACATTCAGATTAATCTGCGCCTTCGTTTTAACATGTTTAAAAAACAATTAGCGAGAGTAATATTATAATCCATTTTTAAAATTTTTGAGAATACATGTATATTTTTGGATGTTAAAACATTTCTGATTTACATTCTTCCTGATATTTCAGTAGACATTACATTCAATTAAAAATGGATTTCCTGTTCGATAGGACATACGTATGCTATCATTTAGTAGGGTAATTGGGGGTTTAAAAAATCGACCTTTTTCTATCAAGAATACCACATGTAAGTTTACTTATAACAACTCTCTGACACAAATAACATAATCCCCAACTTTGAGATCTTTTTTAAACAACTAATACGTTCTCAATTTATCGACAATTGTACAGTTTTTTTTATCTCCAACCTCGTGGGTTTTCTCCCGGTCCTCTCACTGCTAAAGAACCCTACGCGCAAGCAAATTATTGAAGTAAAATTAAACGAAATGACCTAGTTTGTCAACACAAAGTACAATTTTATGGATACACAATTACTGAGTTTGATACTAAGCGACGTTTCGACGAGGATGCTCTCGTCTTTATCAAGAGAGCATCCTCGTCGAAACGTCGCTTAGTATCAAACTCAGTAATTGTGTCAGGCGCGGATACAGAGGGGATCGCACCCGGCGCACGCCCCCTCTATTTTTTGGCGGTGGCGAACAATTTTTAGCTCCATATATTCTCGCGGGAAAGGAGAACAAAAACATTTTAGGTTGGAAATCGTAATTTACAGTACTAGTATGAAATTAGTCCTTGTGGGCATGTTTGTCCATTCAAAAATCACGGGCCGGGCTTCGCACTCCCAACTTTGTGCAGCACGCCCCCCCTTTCTGAAAATCCTGGATCCGCCCCTGTGTGTATCCATAAAATTGTACCTTGTGTTAATATGTTCAATTACTAAATGCCAATCAAAGAAGACCTAGTTTGTTTCGAGTGGACGTTAACACCCCCCCCCCCCAGTCTCTCAGTTTTTATCATATCAGAGTTTTGAAAACCACCTAGATTCTTCTGTTATAAATATTAATTTTCTTTTTACACTTAAAATCAAATTTAATACCGTCGCATAAATTAAGGTCCTGCTTTACACTTAAAATGAATATCTTCTTCTCCAACGATTTTTTGGGCGTCCTTGAGACCATTTATGGACCTTATATAATAAAAGATTTCAGTCATTCAATAACCTGAATACCCCCTAGATTCTTCATGTATAATTTTTCTATTTACACAATGATTTAAAAATCAGATTTACTATCGTCACATAAATTAAGCTCGTGCTTTACACTTAAATTTTTCTGTTTACTTGAATATCTTCCTTGCCAACGATTTTGGACGTCTTTGGGGCCATTTATGGACCTTATATAATAAAGTATTTCAATCATAGTTTTCAAACCTTGTCAATAATCTGAATACCCCAATTGCCTGCTTTGCCTGAAAACTGACCCAACCCATATCACCATAAGAAGCTATATTTATGCTTTCTTGGGAACTCCTTGAAACAATTAACAAGCACTGTTATCGCATTATCTATCTCACTGTGTTCAACTGTACCCCATAAAGATGCAACATAAAGTAAGATCGGCTAAACTACAGATTCATAAGAGTTTATTAAATACAGAATACGTCATTCCGCCCTAAGCATAATATTTTGAAGTAAAGTCCTTAAACGAAACTAGCTGATTCTGTCAGTTCTTTCACAGCAAATTTGCTATTAATTTCAATTATTTCACCAGATGTGCACAGTATCTAACATGAACTGAAGTTTTTATTCACCAGGCGCAATAGGGAACACAGTGTCATCCACATAAAGCAAGTTACTTTATGTCTAATTCTATACCTGGGTTTAGATTACAGATTTAGATTACAGTCAGATCGTTTATAAAAATGGTGAATAATATTGGTGACAAAAGACATCCTTGTTTAACTCCTAAAATAACGTCAAACCAGTCCGTTGTATGGTTAGTCACATGAACTGCACTTTTTGTATTTGTGTACAATGACTGTACCGCGTTCAAAATCTTACTATTTACTCGGAATTTAAAGGGTGTAATCCAGAGACTTTCTCCGACAACAATTGAAAGCCTTGGTCAAATAAACAAGCCAACAGTGAGGCTGATGTCCCCCGCCGAAATCCCAAAATAAATAGATGACACATATTAATTAATCGCACATTTATTTTTTTCAAACGTATCAAGCAATCAAACTGTACACAAAGTGTCATCCAAAAGTGTTTTATAAAGAAAAATGCTAAAACCGATGAGAAAAATGAAAATGTACCCTAGTTAGGGGGACCCTAAAGGCAGACAAAAGGGCCCCCACGCTTGACAAAAGGGCCCCTCTGGCCAAGGGAAAGGGCCCTCGTGTCTGAGTCAATCGTTTCTATACATTGTTACTGTCGAATCCAATACTGAATGAAAATGCAGTCATTGTATTGGCATAAAAATCATCAATCAAGATGAACCTAAGTTATCTTGTCCCAAAGTATCAACCAATCAAATTGCTTATCTCTGCCTACCTAAGCAGAAAATGCTCATCTTCGAACTGCATCAAGGCATTGACCTAATAAGCATACACACCAATTTTGAACATTTTAACTCAATTAGAAGGAGAGTTATTGCGTTCCAAAGTCTCGGTAAATCAAATTGCTTATCGCTCTGCTTACCCTGAGCAGAAAATTCTCATTATCGATCTTAGTCAAGGCATTACTGTAATGAAACTATACACCAAGTTTCATCACTCTCACTTTATTAGAACTAAAGTTATCGTGTCCCAAAGCATCAACCAATCAAATTGCTTATCTCTGCTTACCCTAAGCGGAAAATGCTCATCTTCGAACTCCATCAAGGCATTGACCTAATAAGCATATACACCAAGTTTGAACATTTTAACTCAATTAGAAGGAGAGTTATTGTGTTCCAAAGTCTCGACCAATCAAATTTGTGTATCGCTCTGCTTACCCTGAGCAGAAAATGCTCATTATCAAACTTAGTCAAAGTATTACTGTAATGAAACTATACACCAAGTTTCATCACTCTCGCTTAATTAGAACTAAAGTTATCGTGTCCCAAAGCATCAACCAATCAAATTGCTTATCTCTGCTTACCCTAAGCGGAAAATGCTCATCTTCGAACTCCGTCAAGGCATTGACCTAATAAGCATATACACCAAGTTTGAACATTTAACTCAATTGGAAGGAGAGTTATTGTGTTCCAAAGTCTCGACCAATCAAATTTGCGTATCGCTCTGCTTACCCTGAGCAGAAAATGCTCATTATCGAACTTAGTCAAGGTATTACTGTAATGAAACTATACACCAAGTTTCATCACTCTCACTTAATTAGAACTAAAGTTATCGTGTCCCAAAGCATCAACCAATCAAATTGCTTATCTCTGCTTACCCTAAGCGGAAAATGCTCATCTTCGAACTCCATCAAGGCATTGACCTAATACGCATATACACCAAGTTTGAACATTTTAACTCAATTAGAAGGAGAGTTATTGTGTTCCAAAATCTCGACCTATCAAATTTGCGTATCGCTCTGCTTACCCTGAGCAGAAAATGCTCATTATCGAACTTAGTCAAGGTATTACTGTAATGAAACTATACACCAAGTTTCATCACTCTCACTTAATTAGAACTAAAGTTATCGTGTCCCAAAGCATCAACCAATCAAATTGCTTATCTCTGCTTACCCTAAGCGGAAAATGCTCATCTTCGAACTCCATCAAGGCATTGACCTAATAAACACATACACCAAGTTTGAACATTCTAGCTCAATTAGGAAGAGAGTTATTGTGTCCCAAAAAGTGTGACGGACAGACAGACGGACAGACAGACAGACAGACACAGACAGACAGACGGACGAACCCATTTTAATAGTCCCCCAACTTTCTTCGAAAGGCGGGGGACAATAAAACAGGAATATGTGGCGAGTTTTGACTGTTTACGATTACACAGAACACTTCTCTCTGAAACCACACTGTTCATCTGCTAATAGATCAAGATTTAGTATCCAACTTTTAGTCTTTTAATCAGAACATCACGATAGACTTTACTTGAAACGGATAACAGGGCAATTCCCCTATAAGAGAAAGAGGCACCCAGGATCGGTTTGCGGTAACTGATTAATAAAAACCTTTAGCCAAAAAGTCTGGCACTGTCCCATCCCCAAAACAGAAAGATCAATGCAGCATTTCACCACACACATGGTTCTTAAGGGCTTCAGAAGGCTTAGCGTCTATAAAACAAGCCTTTCTTGTTTTCAGACTAAAAACTTCGGCGCGAGCTTCATCCACAGTTATTGACCCGTCTAGTAAGTTTTTCATATACACTTGACACAAAGTTTCATTTTCCCGCTTCATAAATCTAGTATGGGTGTTTTCAGTTTCCGATTCACCATCTTTATTGTTTAACAATTCACTGTAGTCTGTTTCTCACCTTTTAAGCACCAAAACCAAATTTTTTTAAGAAGCCCATCACTGTTTAATGCCCAATTATTAAACTTTGGTCAGTAATGACCTGCAGGTTTAATCTCACTGTGCCACCTCATCAACAGGTGTTGAAGGGTAGTGGTGTAAAAATTTAAGTAAACAAGGGATTATAGACCGTATCTTTATTAGTACTGTTCACCTAGTTATGATTCAATTATTTTAATGATTAAAATATATAAGTTAAATTCATGTGTCATCGGTTAACGAGTATCTTAAATATTATTACACCCTCCCATTTGTGAGATTATGTGATATAGACAATGTTTGGTTAAAGCCCTAGAAGAAGCCTATTTGGAGGATGACAATATTTTAAAGTTTGCAGATTATGTTATTGAACAATGGATAGAACGCTCGAGGGGCTCTGTGGAATCACTTGTTCACGGACAACTAATCAGGTTGAGGGATGGCACAGTAAATTGAAGAGGACCGGAACAAGCCACCCAAATATATTTAAATTTATTAACATTGTGTTGAAAGGGCAGACTTTTACTGAATATACCATAGTTCAATTGGACAACAGGGAACGATTGCCACCTAAAAGACGAAAATATAAAAGAGTAGAAGAATCTATTAATGATCTAAAAATTGAACTGTTAAATGAAGTAAAATATAAGTGCAATTGAATAATCTGATGCCATATCACATTTAGCTGGGTTATGATTTATGTTTGATACATTTATTTGTTGTTACTTTTATGTAATTTATTGTGAATAAAGTTGTTAATTAGTTTAAACCTAGTAGTTTTAAAAAGCAGACTATACTTTTAACACCATTGTATTCGATAACCCCCTTGCTTGATTAATCCCCCTATGAGAACAATAGCGGGTGGCACAGTGAGATGTCCCCGACCTGCATATGAGGTAAACATTTCTCATCTAAACCATTATGTCCAGATAGAGTATACGAGGTTGTACCCTAATTTTAAAATGTTCATTGTGTCTTAAATTGTGGATAATATTGAGTTAGAGGTTTCCTTAATCTTAAGGTGAACCCTAAACATATATTATCGGTAAACTAATAATAGACATTTTTTTAAAAAACATTTCGAAAATGGGCCTTTATGGTATGCTCCGGTATAGGAGGATCGCGCCACATGTAAACACAAGCCCGTAGGACAAACTACCAGACAAGACAAGCACAGGCTTACAGGCTCGTTGAATGTCAGTGACGGGGGGGGGGGGGGGGGGAGAGAACCTGAAATTAAACTGTCGCTAAAACGTTTCCTTGCTATAGCCCATCTTAGGCGACTTGACTGAATCCCACATACCAAACAACCAATCAGTCGTCTGGAGGTATGGGGGCCTAAGCTCCCCAAGAATATTTTGAAAATGTAACCGCGGCAAATGCGTTTTTCTGCCATAGAACCAATGATCAGTGGCGGATTAAGCTCCACAAAGGCCTGAGGCGGCAGTTTCTGGAGGGCCTATTTAAAAAGGCGTGGGCCTAGTTAATTTTGGGTCGGGGCCTATGTTGATTCCCGTTGGGCCTGAACCCCACCCCCTAACATTCATTGTCTATGCGTTTTTAATCGTATCAGACAAGTCTAAATTTTTTTTTTTTACAAAATCTTTGGGCCTGAGGCTGCAGCCTCATCAGCCTCACTGATAATCTGCTTCTGCCAATGATGGATGCCCGACCGTAGAAGTTATGACCGTAAAAGTTATACGTCTTGAACTTATAAGGTCAGTCATCTAATACAGAGGTATTAGAGAGAGAGACAGAGAAAGAGAGAGGGAGAGAGAGATGGGGTTTAACATCCACTCGACACAAACAAGGTCATTTCGGGACTAACATGGTTTAATTTTATTTCAATAATTCGCTTGCGCGTAGGGGTCTTTAGCAGTGGGAGGAAATCGGAGTGCCTGGAGGAAACCCACGAGGATGAGAAGGCGCCCCTATCTCCATGCCACATACGTTCACACCAGGGATCGAAACCACAGCCGCAAGCCAGAGATGACCAGCCAGCTAGAGGTCGAAGCACGGCACTCTAGACCACTAGGCCATCCCAACCCCCCCGAGGTATAAGGCTTTCAATATAAATCTGTGAAACACAGAGACAGTCAAATGGCAGGATAATAAAGCCTTTCATGGATTTTGACTGGTAGGCTGATCCACACTCAAAGTATAACCTGCCTATAACTGATATATCTTTCGAATTAAATTTTACTGAAAATAAAAAAGAGTTAATTAGATTGGATTAAATTATAGCTTGATGACAAAGCTCTTATATATTGAATTATGGGTCGAATTGTGAACCCTGGTGGAGGAGGGTGGTGAGTGACCAATGGTCTAATTAGTGGTCTAAAGACTGTTACTTATCCAAGTCATGGATTGGATCCCAGGTTTATATATATGCCAAAAGTCTTCTAAAGACAACTGCATGCAAGCAAATTATTCAAAATAAAAATATACCCTATATTAGTCCTGAAATGACCGGGAGTCTCAAGTGGATTTTAAACCCAATTTCTGTCTCTCAGATCCTTCTAAGCAAAAGAATCAAATGGACAGTACAGTTATGCTTGTAGTCTCAAGTGAAGACTGTAAATCATTAATAATTCATTATTTTATTTTGTAATAATCATTATGTGTGGTATTCACTATGGACTAATTTTGAAGTATTCCATGTATAATACTAACAACAATTTAAATAATACACAAAAAATCTTGTCTTGGGTAGTGAGACAGATGTTCCCATAATATTGATGTAAAATAATAATAATTCATAGATATCTACAAAAGGACGAATTCCTTACAATAATTATACATATCTTAAGAAAAGAAAAGTTACATTAAAAAGCACTATTTTTTACACGGAAAACAAACCAAAAATGCATGATGTTAAAATTTTGAAATGATTATTTTCTGTACATTTTTGTTATTAAAAATATGAATTGTAGTAGAGCCAGTAGGTAAGAAAAGTTTGAACATAATTTAATGATTTCCAGCAGTTACTAAAAAACATGTAACAATAATAAACAACAAAGAACAAATTCTATATCACAGTAAATGTCAATAAAAAAATTATATTATATTTCATTAAAGAAATTAATAGTTAATGAAATATTTAGATAAAGAGCTGGCCGTTTTTGCTATAATAATTCAAAAATAGATATAATGAAAAATGAATAGATTAAAAACTCTATTCAAATTACTTTATTCTGATTGAAGCAATGAGTGATGGAAGATATAGCAGCAGTTGTTTATTATCACATTAAAGGTATTGGACAAACAAGACTAAGTCTTGATTATCCACTTTCAAATCTTGCAGGTATTCTAATACATTTAAATCTCTGCTATCTGACAATCTAGAGGGTTCATTATGGGCCTGTCATGTTAATGAATGTCTAAATAATAGTTCATGTAACTTTTGAAGCCAAAATAAACACAGTTTAAAAAGTTTCTTTATAAATTTATACGTATCCTGTATAACCTGAAAATTGTTAAAATTACTTTGAAAACAGCAGCAATGTCAAACAATATTTTATGTCCAAGAATGCTGCTGAAAGTTGTTTTGATATTGAATCTTTGCCTCAAAAATTAAAAGCCAAACACTTGTAAAATGATGTAGACAACAGAAGAATTTGAAATCATAATTTCTATTTTTTCTTCAATCACTTTTGCCTTTGGCTGTGTTACTTTGGCATCTACAATATTGTATTCGATAAACTATTGTTTTTTTTTTTACATAATCCTTAATTAAATTAAGTCATCAGTCATAGCATTCAGTGTTAAAACATGTTATAATTGTGTGGTGGACATTTAAATGCAAAATTCTTTATCCGTACAGTTCTCTAGCGAAAGGGGTATAATCTATGTTATATGTTGGTTTTCTGTGTCGTATAATTAATCCATCATAATGTTCATACACTCTGTTACCTAACATTGGAAATCTTTCCGCTAATAAGTGTTCTTCTAGAGGTGTTGGTAATGGGTATAATAACTTCTCTTTAGGTTTCGACAACAGGATGTACCGACTAAAAAAATAAAATATATTCAGATTCAACAATGATGCTACAGATGACAAAAACCAGCTAACAATGAGGCTGATGTCCCCTGCCAAATTGAAAAGGTAATCAGATGACACTCAATTTTAATTGCATATTTAACTTTTTATAAAGCTGGACGTAATGAAACATGAAACTATACACCAAGTTTCATCACTCACACTTAATTACATGTAAAAGCAACGTTATCATGTCCCAAAGCATCCACCAATCAAATTGTGTATGTCTGCTTAGCCTAAGCAGAAAGTGCTCATCGTCAATCTCAGTCAAGCCATTTACCTAATAAACGCCTATACCAAGTTTGAAAATCCTAGCTTATGTGCAATTTGCTACATTTCTGTGTGAGATATTTCTGTTTCATCTTTCAGTGCAATATTTCAAACAGAGACAAATAGGAAAAAAAAGATTTGATAAAAATATAGTACGCAAATTGTATATTTTATGTGTTATAACTGGTAAAGCAAAAAGCTAGTATATAATAAAAGAAAATTAAACTTGCCCGAATCTTGATATAAATTTATTTGATAGTTATAAATATATGTATAAATGACCAGCCAAGCAGAGTGTGGTGAAAATGTTTTCTTAACCCTCAGAACCCAAAATGCTGCAAAACCGGCTTGACGTTGTATTGCATATACCCGAAATGTCTGTTTTGTGGCTTGGGGCGTGTCAAGCTCCAATTACGTTGACTTCATAATTAATATGACGTCCTGTAAATCCAGGGAGGGACGTGCAACACCCCATGTATAGTCAGTGTTCAAAGGGTTAAGGGTGATAGTTACATTTTAATCTTTTTGATGATTGGCTCACCCCAAGTCCTTTTTTTAATTTTAAGCCGTATTCTCATTCTGTGTGCGTTTTTAAAACAAATGAAATGGAACTAACCTGCATTTACTAGGAATAGATTTACTGGATTTTGGTCGAACTGCTTGAGGATTTCGTGGATCAATCTGTTTGGTATCAAAACCAACACAACTTCTACTCGACATATTTTTGTGTACTTGGGAAGTCTTAGCAAAATTGAACCTATTAATAAATTAATGTAGAATATTTCTCAGTAATAGTGTTGTTATCTCAAAAATAATATAACAAATTTTCAGAATTTCAGGAATTCGCTTCACTTCTAATTGGCTTCTGACGTCATGTTTATCACTCATAAACTATTTTGTGAGATACGTGTATGTTTGGTTACAAAACAATTGGATTGACAAAAAAAAAGTTCTCCATAAAATTGTGTTCTGTAATGTGATTGTCATCTACTATATCATGATTCAGAAATAAAAAAAAATTAATCACAATATTCACAAAACATTTTATCACCTAAACCAAATGCCAACCTGGCCCAGACAACAGAATTACCGCCAATCTACGCTTGACTCTCTAATAGTAGGTGCAAACAAACAGAACTCATTATTCAAAGAGAGAAAGAGAAATGGGTTCTAACCTCCATTTGACACAAACCAGGTCATTTTGGGACTAACATACGGTTCAATTAATAACTCAATCAGTATACAATGTCAAGGTCAGGGGAAAACATCTCATATATTGAAATTTGGGATATCATTTCATATAACATGGCATAAGGTAAATCACTCCATTATACTAGTATTAAAAAATGTTGTGTTTGATTGATTTACATGTAGCAGCCAATCCGAGATTGTGTTTCCTAACATGTCAATTCTCCCAATAATTGATAAAAAAAATGATAATGGAAAGGGAATATGTTGAACAATTTCAGTAGAATTAGTTTAAATTACTTCACGCTAAGCCAAATCAGTGATACAATTAAACTCTAGTCTAGCCTTGATTGTCATTGCTATCGTTGTTAAGACGATAATAAAGTCTTTATTATAGATTTTTATGTTTAATCATCAACCACCGTTGAACTGCAGATCAGATTTAAATAAAATCTAGACTAATTGATGGCATCAAGAGATGATTATGGCCTAGGTTAAGTTTATTAATGTCTAATTAATAATATATATAACATATTTAACTCTTGAATAATGCCTGTATAAATAATTCTTTTTACCTGTAGGGTGTGGTCGTGTGATCATCAGGTAAATTATCATCACCAACTCCACTATCTGGAGAGTTATTATATCTAGATAAAGCCTGTAGAATCTTCTCTGTTCTTTCATCTAATCTAATTGAGGCTCTTTGTGAAGATGGCTGTTTATCTTGACTGTGAACTACTGTATGTGGATGTTTTTTATCTCCTGACTCAGAAACTACATGTTGGAATGATGAGTAAGATCTTGATTTCATTTCTGAATTATGTTGAGGTAAGCGATTGCGGGGTGTCCATCTTTCTTGATTCTGTCCTTGATTTATGATTTGTGATCCATAGTGACTGACTGTTTCATATCTACTGCGGCTGGAAGTGTCCCCTTCCTTTTCGCGGTATAGTTTGGCAGTTTTCGGTCTTTGCCTATCAGTTTTAAAGTGACTGTGCTCGTGCTTTGAGGAGTAAGGAGGAATAGCTTGAGTCTGGTTCATAGGTAAAGCTGTATCTGGTCGACTGTTAGCTGGTGTAGATTGAGGGGGATTTGGTGTCTCTCTTATACTACTGGCTGTTTTGTGGCGAAGTCGAGGTGGATGTGGGAGGTATTTTCTTGATGGAGGAGCTTGTTCCTGGCATTCCATGGTTTCTATAAAAGCATTTAAAGAATACTATAGATTTTATGAAACTATGATTTTAAGATTGAATAAATTACAAAGTGTCATTTAACAGTACTGATTGTCATCCACCCTGAAATATACTCAAATTGGTTAACTAAAGTTCAATTAAGAAAACAAAACCAAGATATTAATGGGTAAAGCATCATTTTGGATTAAATTTGGTTGAAAAAGAAAAGGATTCTGTCAAAAGCTTTTACCCAACACTAATAAATGGCACAGACTTATTTCAATGGGCTGCAGAGGATTCTGAATGTTGTAACATGTTCAGTTCATAATATCTTATTAAATATTGAACAGTATTGAACATTTTTGGACTGAAATTTCTTTCAGAGATTCCAATTTCTCAATATTGTAGTTTGCAAAGGGATTCAAAATATGATGATCAGGTATGCAGAGTAGGCTACAATTACAGTGGGATCTCACTATACCATATCTTGCTATTGTTACAGTGGTCACTTACTGATTTACATTTTCATGATCAGTCCATGCCAGACTCCAAAAGATTAGCAAACTATACTTAATCCCAGGTTAGATAATCTCACCTTATGCTATACAATTACAGTTTATTAGTTTATATACATGACATGCCAGAATTAGTAGATATACTCAATATTAAATACTTCACACCAGTTTTTAACTATGTTCACAAAAGATCCAAAATAAGTAGAGTGAATAATACAAAAAAATATATAAATAAGAAATATGAGAGAAATGCACAAATAAGAAATACTACACGACATCAAAGATTTATAGAGAAACACTTCTCTAAACACCCAAATAAGTAGACATAATAATATTTAAAAAAATGTATAGATAGAAAATACTACACCAAATTAAAGATTTATAAAGAAATAACTCTCCTGTAGAATTTTTTCATATAAAAACTGGGAAACAAATAGATAGGTAAGTAAGTGATGTCCGCCCCAAATCAGGTACCTCGTCAAACCACAATGCAGATATCAGTATGCCATAAAAAGCATTTAATGAAGCCCTAAAATCTGAATTCAATGGAGCCCCAAGATCAGCATTTAAAGCGATAATTTCACATTTTCAAAGAAAGTAAAAACATAATTATTTCAATGTTGTTTGTTCAATAGGTTGTCAACTCACTATTATACAATCATGGGCATTATTCCCCACACTTAAAAATCATTGACACAGATAATAACACAATTACCTCCCATGTTTTTCCATTCCCCCAATGGTATAGCTATCTTCAAACGTTTGAATTTGAAGTTGAAAATGACATATTTGCCAATTTCTCAACTGGAAATAGTGAATTATAGGATTAATAGGATTATTCTTTAACAAGGTAGGACTGTTTATATAGATAACTTAAAAAATATGAAATTGCAGCTTTAACGAAGCTTTGAGACCATTTTTTAATGAATCCACAATATTATTTTTCTTTTTCTTACCTAAACAGTCTTCATCATAATCATATAAACCAAGTATATATTTATTTTTATTCCTTTGTTCTTCTTCCATCTGTTTACGTTTCATGGCAGCATGGTGAGCTCGTAGTTCTTTCTGCATCCGTAATAACATGTGCCTGTCACAAAGTAAAGAATTCATACAGATAATTCATGGAAGAGGGGAAGTGTGTGACACTGAGAACCTATGCTGTGAACTCTGAGATAAAAACGAAAGTGTTTTGATGCAGTAAATTTTACCTTTCTATGACCCTTTCATGCCAATTATCATCAAAACTTTTATCATCATTCTTGTGTAGATTGTAGGGTGTAACAGGTTTACTGAAATAAGAATTCATGTGATAAAATAAAGTGCAGAGAATATATATATACATGTAGTATAATCATGATTTGGTGAACAGTATTGTACCAGGTAGCTACAGATTCACAGAAACCCAACTCCATTCACAGAACCTCAACACTGCCAATATAACATGTTATATTTATAGCACGGCTTTCATGAGTTAACAGGTTTAACATGAGACCGCAGGTGTAGGTGTTAAACCTGGTAACGAATGAAGCGTGCCATAAATGACTTGTAATACTGACACCTGCTCAATTAACATCCTTGTTGTTATATTGCACGGAAATCCCACCCTACTTCTCTATATAATTTCTACTAAAACTAGCGTAAACCAGCCAAAAGTGTACAATAACACTGAAAATAACTAGTTATTGCACAGTTACGCCCCAGTGAGTTTAGTAGAGGTAAAACAATCTGCTTATTGAATGAAAAGAACAAAGGAAGATCTCCTGTCCGTGTTACAAGTGTCATTGTATCGACTTGTATCATCGTGATAACATGTAACATCAGGTCATTGCACAGACTTGCTGAATTGCACCACTACCACCTTGCTACGAGTCATTGTAACTGTATAGACTTACGGATTCCCCTCACTGCTACCATGTTGCATGTGATTATTGCATAAATTACACATAGATTAATTAATAACAAAATCACATCTCTGCCATCATGTAACATTTGGTCATTTGCATAAATTCATAAAATCACAACGTCTGCATGGAGCATGTGTTTATTGTATACTGATAGACTTACTGTATCCCACTCCACTATTGTCATTAAACCGTCCTTGCACCTCTAACTAGTCTAACACTGCATATAACGTGCACATTGGAACTTATCATTTATTTGCACATAAAGGTCAAGGGTTATGAGATATTAAAATAAATATTACTGATATTACATTACCTGCTTAAACGCTGATATCGATGATAAGCTTCATTAAAAGCCACATGCAGATCCTGTTAAATATAAAAGTATAAACTTACTTATAGATAGGTAAACAAAGTAATTCAACAAAGATATATTTCTTAATACATTGAGTAGTTAGATTATTTAATTGTGGGCCCATAACTGCACCTCAAAAATGTATATATTTTCATGGATATGATGGCACCAGATCGAAAATGCCTAATTAATGAATCTAGATCGACAGACTAAACAATAAAAAGATCATGTAGAAATATCCTGTCCAACAATTATTATGTAATTCTGAAATTGTCAGAATGAAACTGAAGTTTTTGACTTAAGGTACAAAGTTTTTGTTTGTGCCTACTAATTTCTCATTTTTTTATCTTTATTTTTATATGGCATCATACACAGCTAAAGTAAAGACATCATCATTACCTATTGCACAATTTTTATCAATAATTTATCAATACAGTGTATATTATGTTTTTCACTATTAATGGTAGAATGTTATTATTGTTAGGGATTAAAGTATATGACATCACAACAAAAGCACGCTGTTAACAGCATCTTTAAGTAAAATGCCTACCATGATCATTGGCCAATTTGCGAATAAACTTTCTTTGGAGATGTCTTCTGGTAGAAATTTATTATTAGTAAAATGTTTTTGTCATAATTTCACACAAAGTTAATGGGAAAGGGTAGGTTATCATGGATTACATTTAAATTTATAACGGAGGTAATTAATCTGTGATAGGTGAACATACACACACAATTTGATTTTATTTATGTAGATTAGAGTTTTGTTTCATTTTTGACGGTGCATTATTAATTGATATAGTGAATTGCTTCTGTCTTGGGTAACACCGTGGCTAAGTGGGTAAAGCGCTGACACGCAAGTCTGGAGGTCGTGTGTTCGATCCCTGCATTGGCCGAGAAAGTTCATCTCGATTTTCCAGCGTGGTTTCCTGTTGTCAGTGATGCAGGAGGGCCTGACAAGGACAGCTGTCTAGTTGTTCAGATGGGATGAAAAACCAAGGTCCTGTGTACACATTGGCATGCACGTAAAAGATCCCTTGGCAGTTGGAATTTGATATTAGAGTAGGCCGTAGTGCTGCTGCCCGGGCAAAATTTCCCTCATAGCATACTGTATGGCGTATGCCCGTCTTCCATTAGCCCAGGTTTCATTTGCTTCTGTCTTATCATTGGACAAAAGCAATTCACTAAGTCAATTAATAATGCACCATCAAAAATGAAACAAAACAAAACTTGATTTCCGATTAAAATCAGATTGAGAGTAGTTCAGTTTAGTTATGTTACCCTTTTAGATTTGATCAACTTCACCTATTAAATACAACCTTTTCACGGAAGACTATTGATTATGCACAGAATGCCAGTTATCTCAAAATGCTGTTGTACCCTATCAATATCACACTTTTAGTCATATATAATCCATAAGCTTTTATGATATTAATATCAATCATAGACAATTAGAAACAGATTAATTGATTCAAATCAAGCAATGAGTTCAGGTTACTTGAATATATTTGAAACTTACTCTTCTAGTTCGTGGTAATCTACTTATCAGATCAAGCTACATAGAGAGAGCAAAGCATCAAATATCTGACAATATAACTGCTAAATAATCCTCTTAAATCATAATCTGATTAACAAAAAATATGCTACAAAAGCCTCTCTGATCATGTTTAAGGTGTTTGCTTTTGAAGTAAATGCTGCTTTCGAATATTCTTTAAATATTCAATGTTTGCTGTTATTGAACATAAATATTATCGCTAATTATCTATTATTGTAAGTCTAGCTATTTAAAAAAAAAAACAGAAAAAAATTTCCTGTTCTCATTGTATATATAATCTGCTAGATTCTCTTGTTTGTTAGATTAATAAAAAAAATATTTATTTTACCTCTTTCTCTCTATGTTGTCTTATTTCTGAAGCTGATACAGGTCTGGTTTTATCTTTAAAACGAGCTGAAAAATTGATTAAATCTGTTGTGTTGGTGGATACCTTATTCATGTCATTTGATGAAACAAAATGGGGTTAACATCCATTTCTGCACAAACAGGAATAATGCTGTGTGCTATGAGGGACATTTACTTTCAGCCTACTGTTCATTTAAGTCTAAATGTCATGCCAACATGACATACACATGACAAGAATGACACGCAGAATATTAATCCTACACCACTGAAAAGAAGATGCCAGACCAGAAAATCTTGCCAATACTGAGATCAATCCTGAGACCACCTGATTTGTGAACCAGTGAAATTCTTATGGAGCCACCATGCATGATGTACTTTGAATTTTAAAATCTTCTAAAATGTAACAAGAGAATAATTCATCAACTCTACCATTATATATTCTTGTTTCCACAAATGATGACAGAGGTCGTCTTTTCTTCCCCATCTCCTCCTCCTTATCATCAACATCTACTTTCTGTACATCTTGGTCATCTTCATCTCCACGTTCATGTATGGCAGCAGAAGCAGAGGTATACTCACTTTCAACCCAGCCAGAGTCAGGACTTCCAGTAACTGTGTTAATAGAAATGTATATGTTTTAATAGAAAATGCAGAAAAAACTGTGCAACAAAACCAAGACAAAATAACATAACACAGACAACATCAAATTTCAATTTCAAAGGTGTTAGATACATTAAAAGTTACTACAATTAATACAATTCAACCAATGAAAGAATAGAAACATGACTTAAAATACATAAAACACTTTCTCTTCATTCTTGTAAGCACGGATACTTTCAGTAAAAATACAATTAAGTTTTAAGGTATGGAACCTCTTTGATTTAGGTCAAGATAGAGTACTGAATTCAGTTGGCCATGCATGAAACTTCTGAGAAATGTACACATTGCCCATCCATCCTACTGGAGCTTGTAAGAAACGGACACAGATTCAATCCATCCTATTGGAGCTTCTGAGAAATGGATATATTGCACATCCATCCAACTTGAAGCTTCTGAGATTGACGCATTACCCATCCATCCCATAATTGGAGCTTCTGAAAAAAAGGACACATTGCCATTCCATCTTACAGAAACTTCTGAGAAATGGATACATTGTCAATCCATCCAACTGGGAGCTTCTGCAAAAAGGGCACATTACTTATCCATCCCAAGTAGAGCTTTTGAGAAAAAGACACATTGCAAGCCCATCCATCTTACTGGAGCTTCTGAGAAATGGATACATTGCCCACTTATCCAACATGAAGTTTCTGAGAAATGGACACATGACATTACCCATCCATTCATGGATGCATCCATCCTGACTTATCTACTGTCTTCAAATTTTCAATCATGACAGTTTATCATCCAAATAAACTGACATTTTTTTTTACCTAAATCAAAGAGGTCATGTCATTTTAAACACACATTATATATCTAGGATGGGTTTTTTTAATAATTATTAAAACACAATAAATCAATTGTATTATTAATTTTATCATCACCAAAAGTGATTATATAATGTTATTAATGATCAGAAATCTGAAATTAAGATAAATCAACTCAAAGAATCAAGATACAGATACAAACCACCCTTTGTCAATTCCCACTACCATGATGAGTGAAAGTGAAATAAGAGCATGTAAAACAACTGGTAAAAAAAATGTGCCAGTCGTGAGGTATTGTTAGAAAATTTGCAATTGTGTGGATTTAATCAGAAGTATTATAATGGATATCATGTTCAAAAACATGGATATGTTATATATGATTATAATAATGGTTGTTATGTTGATGATGATGGATGTTATGTTGATAATGATGGATGTTATGTTAATTATGATGGATGTCATATTGATAGAGGTCATTGTGATAATGATGGGTGTGATGTTGATAATGATGGGTGTGGTGTTGATAATGATAAATGCCATGGTGATACTGATGGATGTCATGATGATAATGGTGGATGTCATGGTGATAATGATGGATGTCATGGTGATAATGACAGATGCCATGAAGTGGGTGTCATGTTGATAAAGATGTCATATTGATAAAGATGTCATATTGATAAAGATGTCATGTTGATAAAGATGTCATATTGATAAAGATGTCATATTGATAAAGATGTCATGTTGATAAAGATGTCATGTTGATAAAGATGGATTAAGACATAAGAAATAGAGATGGATGCTGTGTTTATAACCAGATGTAATGTTGACAAATAAGAATCAACACTTCGAAAACTATATCTATAGAAAATAATCATGACCATATCAAAAACAATGGTAACCGTTGCTAATAATGGTAGCCAAGTTGATTGTAAAAATGATAATTATCATGTTTTTGATAATTGTGATTGCCTTTATGTTATTTCTGGTGTTTGGGTGCATACCATATTGTCTGTGGCTGTTACCATATAAGATAATGCTACTGAGTTATTATGTTAGTGAAAGCAAATATGCCATAAAAAATATTACATATTACTACTATTAAAAGAATTAAACCAATCACCAATGCCTTTAGAAGATCTGAAATGATTAAAGCTACATAAAACTAGAAGTCTACAGAATTATAACTTTAAAATGCACATGCTACAAGCAAAATCAAATATAATTGATGTAAGCAATAATAGACCTACAATTCAAGCGAAAATCGAAAGCAAAGCTCTATAAAGGAATATTTTATGAAGCAGAAACCACATCTATCAAAAGCTCTGGGATTTGATGGCAAAATATTACATGCAGAAAGTGTGTCTTCTAAATCTGTCTGTTCAAAATCATCTTCAGATTCGTGAGAGTCAAATTCTGACTGAAACGGTGAACTTGCCATGATTGAGTGTAGTCTAGAATTAGATTCTGGATCATCATATTCATATACTCCACTTGTCGATGATGTTACAGGCCTAGGATTCTTGACCATGTCATATTCTATTTTGAATGGGTTTATAATTTAATTGTATAAAATAAAATAAATGAAAACATCTATCTAACATACAATAAATATACTCAAAGCCTACTATGAAAAAAAATATATTTAAAGGAACCATCCCAGACAGGTAATCTGGTTTTCGCTCAATATACATTTTTTGTATCCTTAAACACTCTTTGTCATCAGGTATGATATCTGGGATTGTTCCTTTAAAAGACTATACAAATATGAAGCCAAGCATATATTTGAATCCTGAATATTTAATTTCAGGGCATACTTATGTCATACCAGATAACAGACACAAACCACAATGCGCCAGAAGAAACATATGCTCATATCCGCTTCTTCAATTCATGAACATAATTTTCAAATCAATCAATTTTAGACGTTCAGATTGATCAATTTTACACTTTATTGCGAGTAGTCTGACGGTCTATTTTGCCTTTTCATTTGGAATATTGTGCCTTTAACTGACCCTGTATGCCAAGTCTACTTTCAGGTTTAATTTAATAAAAGCATAAATTTAATCTAACCGTGCTTGTTGCAATCTATTATTAGTATTCCCTATATATTACAGGTATATATATTTTGAGATTTGTCAAATAATTTAAAATATTAACCCCAAAATATGATAATGTCATACATATTTATAATACATTGGCTACAAATAAAATACATTTTGATTTAGTCTAATAAAAATAGCCTCTGTAAGCTTACTATATTCCATTTGTGTAAATATACTAGAATCTGCGAAATTTATGACTTTCTTACCATTTATCTGAATTAAATCCCCTGGTCTAAACTCCTGAAAAAACCCAAATGATCAGATTTAGAAATTAATCGGATTGAACCCAAGCCAGAAGATTATCTGGGAGGATTTTCTGATTTTGTTTCTTAATTAAATTATATGTTAAATAGTCAATTTGAGTATTTTTTTTAAAGTGGATTTAGCCATTATTTTCTAAGAAATGCATTCCCTGTTACATGAAACCCACTCGTTTGACCCATAAACCGTCCAGGAATATTGCTACATTCAAAGAAATTGTCATTAACTCATTAACTCTTTAAAAGACATATACATGTATGTTGAACAAATGAGATACAGTTGGATCAAAACCTGGTGGTAATAACACTTCCTATTTCTTTTCTTTTTTCATAGTGCAAAGTTTCATTTTACTTGTCTTGACTACACTTGCATCTCAAAGAGTTGTTATATTACCGACAATCTGGTTGAAGTGAGAGATTAGCAAATGAAACAGTGTGTTATGGCGAGTTCTTGGCGTGCGATGCTTGGAACTGTTGGTAAACCACTAGAAATGTTAACGCTGATTTATCTATCAATCAAAGTCTGATGTCATAGGGTCTAAAGCTGTTTTTTGATTGAAGTACAGTTTCATCACCAACAAATTACGACAGAATTTTGTAAATATACATAAGTATTCACATATCTATATAACCATGTATACTGAATTTGGTGTCATTAACAATTTACAACAGAATATTGTAAATATACATAAGTATTCCCATATTTTAATAAGAATGTATGTTGACATATGGTGTCATCACCAACAATTTACGATTAAAAAAATACTGAATTTCGACACAGGTATAAGAAAAAAATGAAATAAATAATTTACCTGTTCATCCCCCTCACTTAAAGGATCTGGTGATGCCATCATCACAGGCGGTATAAAATCATCCCCTTCACTATATTCACTATATATACTCCGGGTACCATCACTTGTAACGCTTACTTTCTTCTTACTTATATCTTTGTTCTCATCCTGTTGATCAATTTCCGTAGTAGGGGAAACACCTATTCCTGGCTTTTGGAGGTCAAAGAATTCAATCATTGTTTTTTTATTTGGATTGGATATCTTCCTGGCAAGTGGTTCCTTTTCTGGTAATTCTGGAACTTGTGGTAAATCTGGAATAGACATTGGGTCAACATGGGGATATATTAGCGGTGGTTTTGTATCAGGATATGTTTCATCATCATCATCATCGTCTATAATATCCTGTTCAGTTGTAACCTGTGTTTTTATTTCTGTAGCTTCTTCCTCCGGCTCGGGACTCTACAACAAAAAAAAAAAACAAGTAAAATAATTATATGAAGATCAATGACTCCAATGCAGTTCAAATTTTTTGTTTACCTACAAAATTAAAAAGTGTTTTACTCTGTTGTAGATTTCATGTTCCTCTATACAATTATCTGAAACATTGCGATACTTTTTCTACGGAAATCTCAAATTTCAGTTTCCAAAAACTGTCTAGATAATCCGGTCTACATACTTTCAAATGTCACAGGAGTAATTCATCATGATGATTATCAAGCCATTTAAAGGGGTTAAACTTACAGGTTCTCTAATATCTTGTGTTTGTACAGGCGTCTGTGGAATGGGTTTATTTGGTAACTTTTGACCTTGTTTTGGTCTACGTCTTTTATAAACTTTCTTCTTCTGTATATCTCTATGCTTCCTTACAACATTCTATCATAGACATAATATATCAAATAAACTGTAGTCATGTTTATTTTTCAAAGAAAAATTGACTAACATTTTTAATAAATTCCCTTTACATTTTTAACAAATTCCCTTTACCATATCTAGTTTGTAACTATTATAGTTAGAACTGACAGCTCTTTATCTAATCTTCCATAATGTATTTTAAATTTACAATTTTACTAATTTTCCAATTATATCTAACAGCAATTAATAAATTATAATATGCTAATAAGACAATAAGTAGTTTATATGTAGTGATTATAATTAGGTGATCAATGGGGTTTAACAGATCAGTACAGCTTATCTCTTGAGAATAGCTCAAGATCATGTGCAGTCTCCTTACTTTCAAACAATGTGCTGTGGGAAGACAGTCAGATAAAAAGTTTTTTTCCTACCTTTGCGATCTATTGTCAACACATTTAGGACAGGTGATTTTGTGACCAATTATCAAACAAAATTTAAACAAGCAGTTGCCATGCAAGGTACGTTCGCATTTCGCATAAGATGATCAGAGAACCAGCTAAAAAAGCGATTTTTCGTACAATCAGGGGCAGTCATTGATGAAGTTACGGTCTGATAGACGCCAAAATCGAAAGGAACTGTATTTTAAGTTTCATCCAAAACAGATAAAAACTGTGTCCCCTAGATGCTCCACAACATTGGTATTACATACTTTTACAAAATTTGTGCAAAGGCAAGTGACCATTATGATGCGATGTTTCAGTCCCATTTTCACGAAATTCGATCTCAATTGTAATTATGGTATAAAAGTGACATTTGTGAACGTTTTTTAAAAAGCAAATAAAAATTGTAACATTTTGAGGGTCAATAGGCTAAAATCAGGGGCCATAATGCAGGAAGTTACAGTTTGATATGTGCCAATATCAAAGGGAATCAAAATCATTGTGATATAAATCTAAATTTCAAAATGTGAATGTGGTTGTATAAAAATAGCAAGAGTAGTCATCTTTACCGATACATGTTCATCTATTTCTCCTCGTATGTGAGAATGGTCTGCTTCTTTCTTCTGCGCTTCGGCTGCTTTCTTCATCAATGTTTTAACATCCAAGCGTACATCACCAATACCACTGCTCTCCCCCTCAGCATAATGCCCCTTGTAACGAGCCTTAGGTTTTTTCACATCAACGGCACTTGTAGCAACTGTAAACAGATATAAACAAATGAGAAAATATTCATTTAGGACTTGTGTTCCTTTTTATTTTTCTTCAAATTTCATTCTTCAGGTTTATTTATTCTATGGATTTTCCGAAAAAATAAAAGATGCCATTTTCGGAAAACCACTATAGACATCACAGTAACCTGGGTGGCAGAGAGCTAAAACAGTTTTTTTTGCTACCAACTTCTGAGAATGAAAAAGAAAGTAAAATTCTATCATTCACAATTATCAAAATGGAAAAACTTTTTTAATTGTGAAGTATTTCTCCCCAAAAATTACTGGAGTCTGAAACTGTATGAAAGAATACAAACAATGATGGAAATGACTTTTGATTCTCTTACATGTAATTACATCACCTATTATTACACATGTGTAGATACAATACCTTTTTTAATAGTTGCTGTCCAGACATATTTCTGAGGGATATCCTTTTTAGCAGCTTGTATCAAATAATAAATTCATTAAGATCAAACTGACTAAATGACATTATATGTTTGTAAATAGAACACTTAAACATGTACTTTCTCCAAAGTCAAGAACTTAACTGGAAAATATACTTAAACTACCACGAAAAGATACATTATGTTGCTAAAATTATGATATCTTGAAAGCTATGAAAAAGAAATCATATTCAATAATTTTCCAAGTCACATTATAAGACCTAATTAACCAAGTTATGGTTACCACAATAGCATGAAACTAAATTTCAACCCATTGTGACATGAAATACATGTTGCAGTTTGCATTGTATGTCACTGACCATACTACATGTATAACAAGTGTGGTAATAGAAATGACTTTTAAATGTATTGCACTGTGAAGATTTCATGTCACTGAATCAAATGTATTTGGTATAAACATGCCAGCCTATACAGATACTTACTATCTATTTTTTCTATGGGTTTAAAACCTTTCTTTTTTGGCTTTTTCTTCATTCTTTTCTTTCCATCAGTACCAATGACTTCTTCCTAAAATAAGAGTATTAATGCATTGTAAATTTTGAAAAGATTCTATAACACCCACATTTATAAAGAGAGAGAGAGAGAGAGAAATAGGGCTTAATGTCCACTCGACACAAACCAGGTCATTTCAGGACTACATTTATAAAGAACATTGTGACGTAAATTAAATATATAAGACATGTATACCCAATGATATCAATGACAAAGAATTCATTTCAACCTATCAAAATCTCACCTTGGTCAATCAAGAATTTTTTATACAAATTTTGAAACTTAATCGTGTTGATAGAAGTAAATCTGAAACCTATATCTCTTTTCAACTAATAATTAAGTGGGGTTTAATATTTTACTGTTCTGCTCCGACTGGGCAAATGAAGACAGATTTTCAAATAAATTTAAAACCTAATCCCAAATGAACAAAAACAATACTCTAATGCGAAAAAACATCTTAGCTGCTAGATCTCTAAAGCATATTTTCTTGTTCACACAAGTCCAGATGTGTCATTTTAGCACTACAGAATCACTTGCACACTACAACATTGTGAAAAGTGGATCACTAAAAGCAATACGGGTCCAAAAATGGTTCAATTTAGTTCAGTATTTACCAAGATATGTGAAATGAAATTTCATTGAACCATTCTCCTTATAATGTCATTTTGTTGTCACTGAAAAATTTGTGAAATTTTAAATCCGATTGAATCCAAGCCAGGACTTTATCTAATGTTGGTATTTTGCTTTTGTTTTCTTACTCAAATGTTTAATAATCAATCTGAGTATATATTAGCGTGGATTAAACCGTGAAAAAACTTATACTTCAGGACTTTAAGTAATATGAAATGTAAAAGACTTACATATGACACATCTGAGTCATCATCACTCGCTCCAGATAGGGCTGTCGAAAGGATGGACAGTGTTGGTGAGGGACCTGGCGATTGGCCAAATTTAGGAAAATTAAATCTCCATCGAGATAATTCCTCGTCGCCATCGGTATCAACATCACTTGACATCGTACCATCTTCTCTTTTCTTCTTTTTCTTACGCTTTACATTTCGCTCTAAGGCTGAAAATGGAGAATACTATTACAGTGATTTTCCCAACTCACGTCTATCAAAGGGGATAAAATGAGGTCTTATGTAAAATGTCTGCATCCTTATTACCAGCCAGCTGTCACTTCAAATTATTGCTAGCCAGTCAAAAAAATTTCTTAAAGAAAATAACAATTTTTTTTTCACTATCCTAATTTATCAATTAATTAAAATTATTACAACAGTTTTCATTTTATGGCATAGATAAGGTCAGTTCTCCAGCCTGCCAATTTCAGTCTCAATCTGTTAAGAATTGCAAATGATTGATGTGAAAGCCCTGATCACTATCAGTCTTGTACATACAAGACCATAATAGTGTACACATGACCATAATAATGTACGCATGACCATATAATATATAATGTTAAATAATTATAACACCTCTATAAATAAATGAATTAGATATCCTAGAAATATTACATAAAATTAAAAAAAAAACAAGTTTCTACATTAAATGTGCATGTACATAAAAATTTGATTAAGATTCGGTATTTAAAAAGGCTGCAAATAAGATCAGTGCCAGAATTTTTTAATAAGGGCCGGGGGGGCCTTCACATAAAATTTTTCAAAATTCTCAGCAGAATTCCTGGAAAAGGAACAGAATCTACAGAAATAATTGCATTGATCAGAACTTGACAGAAAGGGGAAACATTGTCCAATGGAGTTTGGCAGCGACTAGCTTTGAAGGGAAAAGGGAAAAAGAACGTACATTAAATTTCCAACTTTAAAACTGTTAAATCCATTAGATGTGTGTTTGGGCGTAGGGGGAACAGGAAACATGCCATCTGCAACGACATTGCAACTTTAAAATCAGGTCTGGGCACCAAAGAAGCCCCTTTCTTAGAAAGCTGAGCTTTAACTCAAATATAATCAGCTGTATTCAACACCTGGACCAATTCAAACAATTACCAAAATATCTACAACATCTGTAAACATTTTTAATATTTATGGCGTAAAACTGTTCAATATATTTCAGTAAAAACTGAATTTAGTAAGAAACTAGGAAAAAAAATTACGCACTAAATAAAATAATAATAATAATAAAAAATATACTAAAATTTAAAGATTGTGCAATTTAGATCTTTTAAATAAATACGTCTGATGCGGAATTGAAAAAATGAACAGATAACATTATAACTTCCAACATAAATTGCAAAAAATCATGAAAGGTTGCAAAAAAGTGAGACGATTAAAATCATGCACCACAAGAAGAAAAATTTTTTTGCGAATTTCATCTTTTCTCCTTAATTCTAACAAATAAAATAATAAACAGTAATATAAAATATAATATTGTGCAATGCGTGCAAGTTGAGTTCGCAAAAGCTTTAATCAATCATTAAAATACCCAGTCTAAAACGAATCAATTTTAAACAATTTCGCTGTTGTTCAAGTTTAACATTCTTCCCTTTCATGTCAACATCCTTTATCTGATTAGCTGAAAAATATTTCATATTATTGATGATATTCTACAATGAATAAATGGATGAACTATCAGACAATGATACATATCTATATAAACCCTGAAAAAAAAATGGCAAAAACTTCTGAAGGTTTCTCATTCAAATTGATCAATTTATAGTGAAATTTTAATATTCATGTTGTCTTTATTTAAATAAATGGTTCAGTTTGCTATTTTACCTCTATGTAATAAATGTTCCATAGTTGACCTCATCTGCTTCTTTAGATCATTCCTTGTCACCTCTGACCTCATGATAAGGTCAATATCTTGTAGTTCTCCAGGAGTTCCAGGTGGAGAGAAGTAGATTTCAGTTGGTGCCATTGAGTAAAGTGATTCCAGGTCTGAATCCTGTAAATAACAAGTTACAGGCAGAGTAAAAATATAAAATGAATAATTTACATAATAAAATGTGTATTCTTAAATGTTTGGACATAGCAAATGGTTGCTCTCTATTGGTAGTCATAATCCCAACCTCTCTCAAAACTTTATTGTCACATCTCTGCAATGAGTTCAAGTGTAGTGGAAGGAGAACAATTGTGAAAATACTCTTTTAAAAGAAGTCTTTGCAAGATATTGCGTATGAAAAATATTCGGTTAGGGTTATTCTAATCTTTAAAATGCATCTATAATTATACAATATACATGTTCAACAAAACTCCCGCTTTGGGTTTTTCTGAGGAAATATAATCTTGGGAAAGAAGGGATTTTACCCTGAGTCTGCCCTTTCCCCACCTATCATACGTTTTCTCACTCAAATAAACAAATATCTAAATGACAGTGACGTACCTCATTCTCTTCTTCTGAACTCGAATCCCAGAGCGGTTTACCCTCCAGAAAATCTTTAGAAAATTCAATCTCATATGGTATCTACAAACACAAAATAGAATGCAATGTAATATTATTTTTAATTTCAATAATGTTTTAAAGACTAATTAAGATTTCTTTAACCTTCTACATCTGACCCTCAGTATATAAAAATTACACGGTTTTAAGAAAATGTATTAATATTTACCAAATAATGTTCTAAATCTATAGGATCAGGATTAGCAACAATTCCTTCATATGATACAGCTGGATCTTCATATATCACAGATTCTGAAAAAATAGCGATTAATTTATTTTCTCATACAAATATTATAAAAGCACCACACTTAGTACAGTAGTACATCCATATTCAAGATGCCTTACATTCTGTATGACCATTCAATATTCTTCCAGTGTTCAGCTGATACTATACATTACAGTCCAACATAAAATAGAAATTCAATAAAATTTGTGAAAGTGATACAAGCATGTAACTGTGTGTGAGCTTGTGACATAGAATAAATTTTTTATATTTGTACCTTATTATAACATTTCTAAACAATGATAAAATATCTTATATTTTTTGTGTTCCAGTCATTTAAATTTAAATAAAACCCTTGAACTACAAACTAATAATACATAAAGTTAATTATTAGCCTCTAATGCTAAACATCAAAAACTGGATATCTAAAAATCCATACTAACCTTTATCAGATTCATCGTCTTCATCACCATATGGCTTCAGATGAGGACAAACTGAAGCAGACATTTTATTATCAAAATTTAAGAGATACTTTTAATGTCACTCAGTATGCGACTTTGTTATGCAAGTGTATATCATAAGACTCCAAACCAACATAAACCTAATCTTTTTAGCCTTACTTAACAATGTAAACTAATGTTAGCAAGTAAAAGGGCCTAAAGCTTAACCTCAGGGGCTCCCTTATAAAAAATTAAAATTAAGTGTACAGTAAAGCACATGTATACCTTTAGTGTGATCTATGTAAAAGATGTGATTCTTAAAACCCATAATTAAATCAGCTTTATTATTTAAAAAACAAACAGAACTGAGTGAACCATCCATCATTATCTCTGTTAATAGTAATCTCTGTTCATCCCATATCTTTATAGCACCATCGACACTGAAACATAATCATACCTCCATATATGTAATATAACCCCAAAAATGTATAACTCAATCTAATTCCTTAAGGCTTGCTAATATTGAGAATAGCAGCAAACAAAAGATTTAATACCGGTGTCATACCTGCTTGAACAAAAAATCTTCATAGCTTGACAAGAATCCAAACACACGATTGATTCTAAATGTTCTGGTCTTTTATAGACATCAACAACATCTTCTAACTCTGGAATCACTGTTCGTGCTTAAAGATACAATTATTGGAGATTAGATAAAGAGCTGGCAGTTCTCACTATAACAGTTAAAAACAAGATAATCTAACGGGAATTTGCAGAAAATTTCAGTCAAATTGATCAACTCAGAACTGAGATCAACTTGACTATCCATTTCATGATTTTATCATGAAAGTTGAGCAGCAAATCTGTAAAGACAGATTTAGCTCTTACATTATGTATGTTTAAAGAACATTGAATTAAATAAAGCTATTATAAGGTATTATAAATTTTAAATTAACCTTTTAGTGCTTTTACCACCTGGAACTTAAAGGCCCCCCCCCCCCTTTATAGTCTACGCTACAATAATACAGAGAACTATTCACATATCTCGGGTGGATTTAAGTTGGTATAAGGAACTGTAGTTTCAGGCAGTTTGATGTGGTCTAAAGAACTATAGTTTCAGGAAGTTTGATGTGGTCTGGAACAGTAGTTTCTGGTGTTTTGATATGGTCTAAGAAACTGTAGTTTCGGTCAGTTTAATTGATGTGGTCTAAGAAACAATAGTTTCAGGTGGTTTGGCATGGTCTAATTTTCTTCAAGGAATGGGGTAGTCCATTTTTACATGTACAAAATACTAAATGGTTAAGACTGGTATGATTAAGACAAAAATACTAAAAATCAATTGACTATTATGTCCATCTTCTTTCTATATTCAAATGGAGTAATGGCAAAGTCAAACCAACGTGTGTCCGCTACTATTTACAAAACATCCATGTGGGGATATGTCACGGTGTGCCATTGTTTATCTTCTTGTAATCTACTGTGGGAATGACTAAAAATGATTAGGAAATAAATATATCTTACATCTTGTTTTAACATAACCCTGATCAACAATAGGTTCTAATATATATAAATTCACACATCCATTTTCATGACCAGTTAGAAATGATTCATTCTGAAATATATCATATACATAAATAATATTAATCAAAAATGAAATCTTATTCAAAACATTTAAAATACTTGGGTGTTGATTTTCAAAGAAAATCGATAGCTGTCTTTGAAAGACACCTGCTCTTTGGTCAAGGTAGTATACATGCCTTGAAATAAAATGTAATATTTTCATAATTAGGTCTGAAAATATGTTTATACAAACTGACTTACTATTCTAGTATATCGTACTATATCTAGGGCACAATATACTTCATGTTGTAAAAATAAAGTTGGCAGTGTCCACATCTGTATTTGTGTCAGATATTTCAAGTTACTAATGGTAACCAACGAATTATGTGTGCTGTCGTGTGACATGGCAATAATCTATTTTTAAAAAAGCATAGAAATGAAACATTATCAATACAAATTAAAACAAAACACTTATGAATGATGAAATTAAGGCCACTGATTGCCATTTGCATCCGCAGTATCCCCAGTGGTCTCATTCCGTTCCACTCAATATATTAAAATTTTCTGCTCTTGATAATTATACAATTTTTATTGACCAATCAAAGAAATCATTAAATACATAAAAATTAACTAAAAACATCTTTCCACAGTGGTCTCATTCCATTCCAACAACATATTCAAATTATCTGCCCTTGATGATTGTGCTTTTTAAATCGACCAATCAAAGAAATTCTTAAATACATAAAAACTGGTTTTTGACATCTTTTTGTGTGCATGTCACTTCTTTTATATTAAATTCTTAGCAAACTTTCTCATAATCGAGCGAACAAGCTGTCATAGTGTCGTACGTTAACAATGAGGCAAAGACTGGTTTGTAAACTGTAGAATAAGCCATGATCACGGGCAGATAATATTAGTATGTGAATACAGCGTATAATGGAGTAGAACGGAATGAGACCACTGGGGAAACTGAGGAGGTGTCACTTAATACATTTTGAATCCCTAGCAAACTAAAATATTGACAAAGATATGATAAAATAAAAACTTTGCAAGATGCTGCATCACACAAACAGCCTTTGCTACTTACTGCATCTTTGGAAGCCTTAAATTCCATGTATTTTAATCCTTTTACTACTGGATCCATGAAGAACACTCGTCCATCCTGTAACAAGAAAACCTAGAACACTTGATATCACTTATCATTTATAAGATAATAAAGAACATCTAACATTGTTACTTCAACATCTGATTTTATGACTGTATATAAAAATCAAATGCACATACATTTCATAGCCTATCAGTCTAAGTTGCAACCTGCCTGAAGAATATGACCAAAATAAGAACATTACTCCCAACCAAAGAGGCTTGTCCATCAATATAACAAAACAAGTCCACCTTAAGCATTTTGAAAGATGGAATTCATGGACAATATAGCCATGCATAAAATTGATCGGCAAATTAGATTTCAACATAATTCATCGTTGTGATTAGTACATCAAACTTGAAAATAAATCATTTAAATCAGACCTGTACAGCATTTTCAAGGTTTTCAAGTACAGAAGAACTGTAAAAATTTCAAAAACTTTAACTTGTAGATTTAAATTGTGAACTGATGGACATACAGGGGTGATGACAAAGTACTCCCACAAGAAATATGGACATATTAAAATAAAGAACAAACCTCCATTCCAAGAAGTAGATAAGTTTGTCTGATTGGACTAGCTTCACCTTCATCAGTCATCATTAAAACAGTTGAATTTAAAATACAAACACAACAACACACAGTTAAACTTTCTGTTCCAGTTCCATTCTCTGTAGCTCTATAAACAGGTCCTTCTTTATTATTAAATACACTATAAAATAAAACAAACAATATTAGTAGTTAAATATCCAAGATATTTCACATCAATCTACTAACATAAGGTTCACTTTTACTTCAATAATTCGCTTGCGTGAAGGGGTCTTTAGCAGTGGCAGGAAACTTGAAGACCTAGAGAAAACCAATGAAGTTGTACAAGCAACCCTACCCCTCATCAAGCACATGACAGTTGACTCATTGACAGACCTTATGATACAACGCGCACAAGCTAACCATTCGACCATCCAACTATACACAGAGCTACAGATGTTTAATAAGTTGGGGTTAGAATACCCTCTTTCATCAACATCATGTTGTTAATATTTTTTCTAACCATTATAGCTGTAGCTTAAGAACAGGATTTTTTTTTTAATTGTCTTCTTTTCTTTTCACACGAGGAATAAATCAAATCTACAATTGTCATCAGAAATATGGAAATGTTTTTATTTCTTGAATATAAAAAATTGGCACTTTTTTTTACCTAGCAACTGTGATACCCTCTGTATCAGTTTTATGTCGTCTCATTAAATATGGTATTTGTATCTCCCTCACATCCCATACTGCCATTCTACATGATGGATCAGTCCTGAAAAATGTCATTCATATAGATTTAACATGAAGAAAAACCTTTATCTGTTTAAAAATTGTTTTCTGCTATCCTATGAAATTTGTAAGTTCAAATCTTGCTTAAAAACTCATTACAGGAGCACATGTCTCCAGAGATTTTATGTATATTTTGAATTGAAGTAATATCAATTACCTAACATTCTTATTTAAAAGCTTAGCATTGATCTACACACAACTTATCCACGATAATGGACAAATCAAAATGGCATTCTGATATTGCCATTATCACAATTGACAAACTGAAATGGGTTTATACTGAAGCTAAATAAAGCAATTTACCTGGTTGTATAAACCCAGATTTCATTCGTCTTTTGTTCGTCTCTAGCAATCAGTAGGAAAGCTACATTAAATTCACGACTATAGCACATACTAGAAATTTGTTCTAAGGGAGACAAGTCTGGCGGTGGTAGCACTGTTGAAAGGTTTTTCTGTGATTTTCTAGCAAAAAAGCGAACACTGAAAAAAATGATGGTTATTTTAGTACAATGTACTTGATAACAAAATCACACTCAAATCAGTTTTTTGTGTGATAAATATAAGTTGTCACATTAGACTGATTGCAAAGTGATAGTTGTGCCAAGCAAATACTGAGTGTAACTAGCACTAATCACAATTCCAAGTCATAAAGCAATGGCCCGAGAAATTATACTCTGGTCAATGCAGGATTGACTTATGATACTTGAGTTTTTCAGGGATAGTGTTTGTATTCTTCCCATGACAGCCCTTTGTCTAATCTGGGGCCTTCCCTAAAACTTTGGACAATGATTTAAGGTATTAAAAAGAGTGTACCAATTGATAGCCTCGTTTGTCACACAATTAGTTTTTCTGCAATATTCTGATATGCACTGGTTAATTGTTAGGCATTGGTTGTTAATCAGACTATTGACCAGTCATAATATGGAACACAAATTTGCTTTCATTACGGCAGTGCTAAAGTGGAATAAGGTCTAATCAAACAATCGAAACACTACGAGGAGTATGATTCCAAGCATACAGTACAATTGTTGACAATATCACTTCAGTGGAAGCAGACATTAAATAAAACTATTTCACACACAGATAAATCTGGAAAACAAAATAAAAGACCCAATGCCTAATGCATGTACACAATTTTTTCACCCAACTATACCCTGTGATTAACTTTCGTATCATCTAGATATCTACATACCTGTTGTCTTCTGCTATTGTTACTATACGTGTTGTCTTTTTAGGACAACCTACTAGCGACATAGATGTGACTTTACTTCTAGCCATACTCCAGAACTCGTAGAAATAGTTGAGTGACCAGAGAGTAAGATGTTTACATGTACATATATATAACATATTATCATCTGTTAAACTCATCCACATGATACCTTCTGATGATGCTACCAAACTAAAATATTGAAAAAAAATAAAATAAATCATCTATTTTAAAGTCTCATGTAAGTAACAATTTCGGGACTAACTTATGGTTCAATTTTATTTCAATAAGTCGCTTGCGCATCAGAGTCTTTAGCAGTGGGAAGAAACCAGAGGACATGGAAGAAACCTACAAGGTTGAGCAGGTGACCCAAGCCGGTTGACTCTTTGACAGACCTTATTAATTATTCAACACACACGTTAACCATTCGGCCACCCTACTCCCCCACTGCAGGAAGAGTATGCGATAACTATTCATTACAGTTTGAAGAATTAAGCTTTTTGAAACTAAGCAGCATTAAAAGCAAACAAGGCAGAATTTTTATATAGTCATGCCATATTTCACAAGTTAAAAGTGTACCCAACGTCTGTGTTATATCAGCTTCCCTTCCTGGCTTTTTTATTTCATATGTAGACAATATTATGTATATGGCTATCAGCTCCTGCTGGTAAATGCAAAATGTATATAAGATCACATAAGAAATTGTCAATTGAAGTAAAACATTCAGTGATGTTCAACTTCTTTATAGCTCACATCTGGTTGTGTGGAGCAGCCTATGAATGTTAAGATAGTTACTATATAGAACTATTGTACTTATATTATAAATTTACCTGTAAAGTTGTTCCATGGTTTCTAAAGACCACATTCTGATAGTTCCATCCAGAGATGATGTTATAATAATAGAAGAGTTATCAGGATGTAAAATTAGATTAGATACAGCTCTAGAATGACCACGAAATGTGTGTACTAAGCCTCCAGTCATACTCCATACTTTTACTGAAAATTATCAAACATTATACAGGTAATAACCAAATTCAATTCTTGGCCTAGGGCTAGAAATAGTGTGTGAGGGTGAGCAGACCATTAAATAGGATTTAACATTTTTTCAACACAATACTTTTGATCATTGAAATTTCTATGCTTAGGGATTTTGCTCAGGGAGAATTATTGACTAGAGAGTGGTGTTTCCACCTTTCATTCATTCCAAGGCATTGGTTCTGTACATTTTCTAAACTTTTCTTGTCAGCCTCACATCTGCCACCACCTGACATGTGAGAACCAGTATTGAAAGAGTATTGGTCTACATCTCGATTTGAACCAGGGACATTCTACGTCTGAGTCCAGTGTCCTAAACCACATAACCAATGTTGAAACAATGTATTGTTCACTGAGGTTCTATTTCAAAAGATCTATGTCCTGCTTCACATTGGGCATCCACAAAGATACAGTCCTGGTCAAAGTTATCATTACAAAAAATAAACCAAAGAGGAAGTCTAATGATATATTACTTACCATCACAGTCAACAGAAGAAGTAACAAGAACTTTAGCGGACATTGAATATCGGCACCCAGTTATTGTCATCTTGTGAGCTCTTAAATATAAAATATATATTCTTCTTATTTCAAAACATAGAGAAAAAAAAATAAAATATTCTCATTAATTAATACATATTATTTCATATTTATCACAGTAAAGTGAAGTACACCATGTAATTGTATACTTAGGTCATTTAATAAATCATTAAATTATTATTAAGTGTTATATACTGATCAAGTCCGTCGTTGAAATTTTAAGATGTGCTTTGCTAACATTTTGCCTCCATCCATTCACCATCTCGCATCTATCAGAGTTACAGACAGCTTCATCCAGACACAAGGTCATTGCTAGTAAGTTTGACAAGTGGACATTTTCTATTTCTGCGAAAATGTAACATAGAACTTCAGAGCCTTCCACACAGAATTAACCAGGTTTATTCCCCGACATATATCTGGCACTTCTCCTTTTATATCACAACTGTCAATGACAGCAGAAGAACTCAGGGAAATATGGTTCAAGCATGCAGATGAAATGGGTAGGTGTACTTACTGTTTAAATTTGAAGAGTATTTTACCCTGTAGATTATAAACATTAAGATCAGTATCGGAACAACAATAAAGATGTTCTAGATGATGATCTAATTCAACTCTCTTTACCCAACTACCACCAACATCAGGCAACTCATACCTATAATTAAAAAAGAGCGAATTTCATATATTTTCTAAGAAAGTCAAAACATAATTACTTCTATGTCTTTTGTTCAAAAGGTTGTCAACTCACTATTATATGATCATAGGCATTATTTCCCACACTTGCAATTCATTCACATCGGAAATAACACAATTACCATCCTTGTTTCCTTGTTTTTCTACCACCCCCACCCCCAATGGAATAGCTATGTTCAAACCACATGCACTTGAAGGGATTAAAATAAAACTTCTTACTACTGCTTGACTATATAGTATAGTGTAATAAAGGTAATTCAGACGCCATCACAGTGATCAGTGATAGAGCCTACGAAGCGAGGCCGCTGTTGAGCGAGGCTTGATCACCCAGTTCCTAGGCACATATCGAGTAATGATAGGTTTATAAAGGGACTGGGTGATACAGACTTCTTTTGACCTCATTTCGTCAAATTTCCGGTCCGTTGAAGATATCTGAAGATATGAATCGCCAAGTGAACACACTTTAAGTTTGATTTGTAATTAATAACGCTGTAAAATGACCAATTTAACTACATTGGAGGGTGTATAATGATCAAATAAAGTCTCGTTGGCAATTAAAACGATGGAAAGTCTTAGAACTAGTGAGTATTGTGAGATGATAACAGACGATATATCGTAAACCAGTCATAACAAAGATGGCGTCTGAATTACATTTATTATACTATACTATAATATAGTCAAGCAGTAGTAAGAAGTTTTATTTTAATCCCTTCAAGTGCCTGTGGTTCAAACGTTGGAATGTGAAATTGAAAATGATATTTTTGCCAATTTCTCAACTGGCAATAGTGAATTGTAGGATTAATAGGATAACAAGGTAGGACTGTTGATAGATACCATCTATTTTAGGGATTTATTTTAGTATATTTTAAAAATATGACTTTAAAAGGAATATACCAGGCGCCAGGCACTTCTCAAGAGTCACATTTAGTAATTGAAGATTAAAACAGTAAAGTTTATAATATGAAATCACTTACATCTTATCATTGTCATATCTTTGTATGTTTGCATTTTATTCCACATATAAGTTTTATTAGGCTACACTCAGTTGGTAACACAACCAAAATCTGTTCTGTAAAGCATTCTTTAAATTTTACTACTAGAACTTACTTTAGAGTTAATCTGTAATTTGCCATTGGTTTCAAATCTTTAAATATATTCTCAGCTACTTGATGAAATGTCCAGAACTTAAAATGTGAAATATATGTGAAATAGAACTTGAAACATTAATATATTTTGCAAATAAAGGCCCTATATTGTTTTAATATAGAAAAAGTGACAACAAAAATCTCAACAAAAATGACAGCAACCCACACAGAACCGAATAAAAAAATATTTTTTGTGATCAACATCTGAATATTTGATTATGCCTTCATCCTTTATCACAACTAAGCTCTATTTTACAAGCAGCAGTCAAAACAATTTCCATTTAGTTTACTTAATTGAAATAGAATCATTTCTAATTGAATTAATCGGCAGTTATCAAGACATTACGTTATGATGAACATAATGAACACCCGTCCAGTACAATATTTCAGTATAAATTATATCATACCTTTGTTCCTCCCACTCCTCCAGTAATGAGTTCATCTTTCAGTGGATTAAATAACATGAATAAAATAGAACGTAAATCAGCACTAACAGAACAAGTTTCTTCAAAATCACGATTTAATACCTAAATATAAATAATAAATAGATTAATATTTTGATGATGAAAATGTAAGCAGAATTCAATTTGAATCAAATCATTTTCCAAGAAAGAAAATGAAATGGGGTTTAACATCCTACTCTTCTACTTCAAACTGGGCTAATCAAGACGGGCATACACTGGGCAGCGGCACAACAGCCTACTCTAATATCAAATTCCAACTGTCAAGTGATCTTTTACGTGCACACCAATGTGTACATAGGACCTCAGATTTTCCTCCCATCCGAACGACTAGACAGCTGTCTGTGTCAGGCCCTTCCGAACTGAATCACTAACAAGGGAAACCACGCCGGCAAATCCGGATGAACTTTCTCGGCCAATGCAGAGATTAAACACCCGACAACCAGACTAGCGAGCCAGCATCTTACCCACTTCGCCACCGTGATCCCCCATTTTCCAAGCTAATTTCAAATACTGACTTCAATTTTTTTTAAGATAAGTCAAAATTAAAGTTAAAATCTACATCAAATTTCAATTTTAAAAGATAATCTAAATCATGCTTATATATGTACCTATCTTCATTAGCCCAGTTGGAGCTAAAAAGTAGGAAGTTAAACTCCATTTCATTCAGTCATCATAATATCAATTTCTCATTTCAATTGTAAGAAATTGTACAAAACAAATATACCCAAAAGCAGTATTGTGAAATTTGATATGGCACAGGCTTCTTCATTAAAGGACAATATTGGTGCCAGTCATTATCACATATGTGATAGAACTGATTAAACACTTTCCAAATATAATATTAACACAGAGATCATCGCTACCATAGAGGAGTAATAAAGGATTCATGAATCGGAAGTGACGAACGCCAAAGGAAAACACGAGTTATCTCTCTATGTCAATGACTGAAGTGACGAGTGATGACAGATAAACGGCCGATTTTCTGCTTTACTAATAATTCCTTCGAAGACAAAAAGTTGTTATATGGGACCGCAAGAGGATATCTGACGATTCAATAAAGTAATTAAGTGTCATAAGATAAGAGAACATGGTAAAAATAGAAATACTCCGTACAGCCCCTTGTTTTTATTCATCCTATAGGGGAGACCGGGGCACATTGAACACTGTATAGTGTTGGGTTGTATAGTATTATATATAAAGGATATATCCATGGTGGTTCAATGTGCCCCGGTCTCCCCTACCTTATAAAAACATGGTAATGCACGAACTTTTTTCTGTTTTTCTTTCGTGTTCTCTTATGTAGTGGCAGCCAATTCTTTTTATGAATTGTAAGATATTCTCTCACAGTGTCACACAGCAACTTTAGGTCTTCGAGGGAATTATTAGTGAGCAGATATTCGCCCATGTATCTGTAATCACTAACCACTTCAAGTTAGTTATATAGATGAATAACTCGTGTTTTCCTTTGGCGTTCGTCACTTCTGATTCATGAATCCTTTATTACTCGTCTATGGTAGCGATGATCTCTGTGTTAATATTATATTTGGAAAGTGTTTAATCAGTTCTATCACATATGTGATAACGACTGGCACCAATATTGTCCTTTAAGATTAGTTGAATTATTGCAGCAAAACTCAAAAAAATATTATATCAACTTTCATTTAATTAAAAAAGAATTTCCTACCTTTAAAGAAAATTCTTTGGTTAGGACAAAATAACAATTAAACTTTCTAACATATATAATATGAGTAAACATCCGATATTCATATTTGTTAAACAGATAGGCCCTGGAAACTGTAAGAGAAAACACAAGTTTAGATTAAATTGATTTCAGCCAACTTCCACTTTATCTTTTAAAGCAAAAATTTAATGAAAATAGAGCTTGCCTATAATATATTGTTGCTACTATCATGTCAGTTGTTTTCATTTCGTACTCAGTATTTCATTTTTTAATGACCTCAATTTTACCTAATTAATATCTGACTAGTTTCATTAATGAGCTGTGTTATTACTTCTACATATGATTCAATAATTCCCTTCCCCTCATGTGAGAGAAATACTAGGGTGCCAAGAAAAAAACTCCACAAGATTATGCAAGACATTATGTATAAATTATATCTTCTTCAATACCTCTATGTTCAACAGCATCTCTCTTCCATGTTGTTATACCTTTGGCATCCAATAAAACAAACTGTCTCATTCTTCCATTATATGCAACTAACATAAATATGTAATTATAATTGAGACACATGTAAAGTAAAATTCTATATCAATCAAAGATACATTATGGGAGATTTTTACAAGGAGTTAGCCATTCTTGCTATAACAGTTCAAAAATAGATGCTGAAACAAGAATATATTGAAAATTTCAGTCAAATTACATTATCCTGAACAAAGTTGTTACCACTATAATTTTTTACTAGAAATGGGAGTTAAATTCATCGACACCCTTTTCCCATTATGGCCGATTGTTGATTGACAGGCGTTAACTCCACCTATATAGTCTCGATTATCAAGTAATGTTTACAATGACTAGTACTGATAGCGTATTCGGTTTGAGACAGGACTGCAATTCAATTCGTATACATTTATTTTTTACTATAAATTAGAATTAAGATTTTAATATATAGATAAGAAGAGAAAGTCTGCGATAGGATATTAAAGTTTGAAAGGAATGGGCCAAATCAACGAGGCAGTATTGTAAATAAATTATAATAAATAGCCGACTTCTTGCGTTGCCTGCGTGTACTCTTTTGTACTTCTGGTAGGCCTAAGCGACTCCCTAAGCAGACGAATAGAAAACAGTCCAGAAGTATGATGACGTCAACGTCACGGAGAAGCCCCGCCCACGACGCCATAGTGATTAAATCAGTCAACGAAATCCTGTTTTAATCTGAGCCCAATCCAAGCCATCTGTGGGTCTACAGAGTTCATTTTAGGCTTGTTGTTTAAATAAAGATCTAATTTATAATTTCTATGACTTCTGAGGCCCAAAGGAAGACCGACAAAAGTCTGTTTTTGCTCTCCCATAATGTATGTTTAAAGTTTGTAAAGAATGGTTCATTACTGACTAGGTATTAATAATAATAATAATAGTGTGTATTTATAATGCACACATTCCATTCGTGTATGCTCATAATGGGGTTGAATCTCTGATCTTCATTTGAGTGTTTCTGTATCCCTTGCCAAAACTACAATATGTTGAATCTTAGGTCTCTCAATAATCAACAGGAATATCATCAGTCCAAAAGATCAATTCAGTTTAGTAGTTACAAAGATACGATGAAGTGAATATTTTTCAACATTATACATCGTCTGCAGACAATATAAACAGAATAAGGTCAGAATAAGCCAGCACCACATAAAATCTCTTGATGGGCCTCTTTTACTAGTGATATTTTGATTTAGTTTTCTTAATGAAACTTTTAAATAATCAAAGATTACATTCTAGCACTGATTAGGCCGCAAAAATATTAGATATTGTCTAAAATTTTCAAGTGCAATTTAGCGGCTTTAATTTCTCAAAATACTTTGATTATTTAGAAACTAAGCCATACCTATTCATACATTGCTAAACACCTTCTGTGGAAGCGGACGTTAAACAACGAGTACAACAGGAGCTTCCTTTCTTGACTACTGCCACTAGCTGATTTTTAACCATTTTAATGGGCTAGTTAACATTATGCCCATAAAATGATGACTTGAATATATATGTTTGTGGTAAATATATTCAACAGTAAAAGACAGTTGATTTTAAGTGAATGGCATCAACTTTACCTAGTAAATAAAGATTTAGAGAAAAAAAAACCCACACACCTCCCATAATATCTGTGTTTTTTCTACCATGATCATATGTTGCCCTGGGTTGAATGTCAAATGGTACACTGGTATAGTGATCCGATATTTGAACTGTTTCCTCATCACTTGTTGTAGAACTTAACAAAGACAAAGTAGAGTTTCTCTTCTTTAAATTATTCTCTATGGTGGTTTGAATCCTATTAAAGACATGGTCGGTGCCATCGGGAATATCAAGATTCTGAACTATATGTTCCTGTGAGGTATTGCTGTCACCGTCATCAATATCATCAAAAGTTTCTTGGTCATAGTCTTGCCTTGTTATTCTTACTTGTGCCATATTATACAACAGATTTGTGTGTTACATTGTTGATATATTCTGAAATAATAGATACACTTGTATAAATACAGGATACGATGTATAGTTATTTAGTATTTGTAAGATATTATGATTGCAAATTAATACAAATACATAACATGGGAAAATTTAGCATTAATATAGAGGATAAACCTACCTGTTTTAAGTTTTAATGATTCATGGGTAATACAAGCTTTAAAAGTCAACCTTACATTATCCTACAATTATACACAACTCAGGTTTTTATCAAAATCCAGCCTCATAAGGACTTTCTAGTGTTACATACAGTAATGGCCATACAGTCATTTACTATATTTGATGCCATCGTCAATTGCATCTCAGAAATCACTTACCAGTTGTACTATACTAGTTGTGTTCATAAATGTTTGTCCCACATTTGATAACAAAATACATCATAATGTCTTCTGTTGCTTTATGTTAAAATGAATGTAGTGAAATCCAACCCTCACTATACGTTGCCTTTCCTGAAATAATCATACACATGCTTAATAAACAATCCTTCCTTGTGTGACCTGAATAATCAGCACAAATAGAAATGAACAATGGATTCTATGATATAACTACAGCTCATTTCAAGTAAGGTTAACACTCTAATACAATATTACGACCTATGCTATAGCCTAATCTCCTCCTTAAATAATCCTCAATCCCCTACCTAGATAATCTATGTTAAGCATGTATAGCATTGACTAAGTCTATTGTACAAAACATCCATATTACATACATAGCTGTAAATTAGAATGTGATTCTTAATTTCAGCACATAGTTTGTATACAAGACAAGTGTTTGACAGAAGAATTATCCTTTAAAATAAGTTTTGTTATAAAACAAAATTCCTTCTTAATTCCAAAGAGTAAAAAGGTTCTGGTTGACAAATCAACTATATTTTCATTAAAAAAAATATAATTTGTCTGTGATGCATGGTAAAATCTCAAAATTCTACTTGAAAATAGTGTTGAATGATTATAAATTTGTGTCAGATGTGGCAAGAAATGTTTTCTTTTGGCGTATAAAGATCGAGAATCAAGCTGGAAAAAAGAAAGTGAGGAACCCAAATGGCCATTGAACAGAGTAGGAGGAAAAGCAGTATTTTCATATTGCTGCTTAAGGATGAATAGGAAAGATGAGAGGACATCGTCTGGTCAGTTGAAACCATGATCGTTCTTAAAGGAACTAGGTTTTGACCTAGGTTTACCATACTTCCTGGTTTGGGGGGGGGGGGCCTTTTTGCCACCCCACCTTGCTGCCTCTCACTATGTCATTCTTTTTAATCAGGGGTTTTTCATTTGAAAATAGTAACACAAAACACATAATTTTATGATCTTAAAGAAAGGTCACAAATCAAAAAACATGCTGGTAGCGATTCTATTTGCTTGTCAATCATTTTGGAGTGTTCTGTTAAATATAAAAGTTTGATTTGTAGTTTTCAAAGAAATCGTGAAAACATGTGTATGTCACATTTGTTGCAAAAAAAAACAACATATGCTGAATCAGTGAATGCATAAATCTGGATTAATATTATTAGGCCTAATTAATATCAGTGACTCGATCTTCAGAACACGATAACTAAATCCATTTAGGTTTGCAAATAGAAATGATTAGATTGACATGTTTAATTTGCGTTTGAAACTTTGTAATTTATCCCCATATGTCATATAGTTTGTAGAATAATAGATAGTATTATTTCATTATTTGGTTTTGTCATCATTGTTTACGAAACAAACACATTGACATTCATCCATTTCCCTTTTAACAGTCATAATTGTGTCTTTCGATGTAAAATATCATTTGTCCAACAGGGTCTTCTGTATCATAAGACCATTTACAAATAAGTGTATTCTATATTGAAAATGTGAAATGGCCGGTTATTTGAAGAAAACATTTGACAATGCAAATATCAAGCCTACCCGCCATATTGTTTACAGATGGCAACCAAAAAGCGACACCTAGCGGTCAGTGCGTGATTTACTTCTCGGTTATCCAGTGACATTAATGATCGCAGAACTCGATATTTCACTACCCGCGAATCAATCTATTTTAAAATAAGATTTAGGCAGACGATGCACTCCACAAAATTTCATCGCCGCACAAATAAGTAGCGATCGCCTTAATAAAAAGTATTCTTTAATATGGCTAAGATCAAGGGCGGATCCAGTGACCATGGATAGGGTAAGAAAGCATGCTCGGCGAAGTCGCACATTACCAATTAGCACAGAGGGCGCGAAGCGGGAATGAAGAGTTTGGGTTACCCCCCCCCCCCCCCTCCCCCCATACTGGTTGATCCGGATGGGGTAATGGCGGATCCAAACTCTACCCTACTCGATCAGCTACATAAATAAATGTGCATCATCATTTATCATCTAGGGTGATGGTGGGATTAGCAAGCGCGAAATAATGACCGCATCAATCATTGTTAACTATTATATTTCCTTAACAGCTAGCAGCCTGGCAAATCCCCCATTGCAAACATTTCTGGAATTGGATCACCGGGGAAAATGTCGAAACCTTGAAGCCCGGAAATGTCATTTCCAGTGATCCGAGAGACAAAAGAATCCGATTCTACAGTGCACCCTTGAATCCAGATGGGTGTTTAATTGTGCTGGGTGTGCCCACGAGCTCCGCCCTTGAAGATTACGCCAAATGTGTATTTGTTGGAAAATATTTCCGGCCATGGACACAATTAAACCTAAGCACTGGAACTTCGGATCCTGTGGACCAACTCTCTCGGTCCGCGCTTACATAAATAGGCCAAGTCGACTTAAATAAAACGATTCGGTCACAGACCAATGTAGGAGAAAGTTTGACAGAAAAGAGTTGACTGATGTAACTGCCTGTAAGGATCTACTATTGTTATTTTAGTAAATATACAGGATTCTATTACGAGGTAGATTTTACCCGTACAGCTGGTAAATCCAACGTTACTGTCAAGGGCTCTTATTATACGCACATGCCATGTGTATAGGCCTACGGGATTTCAGTTTTCGTCCCATCTGAAAGAGTAGACACTCCGCACCACCATTGACAAGGGAAACCACACCGCGTAAAACCGAGAAGAACCGTATGGGTCAACACCAGGATCGAACACATGACCTTCAGGCCAGCAACAGAGCACCCAAGACACTGAGCCACATCGAACCGTGACTCCTCTAACCTCGATCTAAGTAGAAATTAAAGTCAACATACAAATATATACTAAATCAGGCTAAACGAGCAGATATACGTAAACTTTTTACGATAAAAGGGTCCAAGGATGCGATTGTTTTCCTACAGTCGGGTCCCTCCTAGATTTTGGCCTTTGGCACCCAATTCTTCAAAAGAGAAAAAAAAACGCTATATTATTATACTGCCATGACCTATTCTCTTCACCCGTTTGTACTTTTTATGGGCAACTAACGCAAGATTTCAAAATACATGTAACCACTTCATCAACAAAACAACTGTCCGTATCGATATCCATCAGACGAATAAAACATATTGGATTATTTTCATACCAATATTTTTAACGTTAAACAAATTATACCATGGTTCTAGACGGTCAACTATTCGATTAGCGAAAACTAGGTTTAATAACAACAGAGTCATGCTGACCGTTAAAACGCCCATAACGTTTTATAACGGTCGTTTACGACACGTGTTTCCAGTGTGACGCATCTTTCCATAAAATCAAGGGAGAAAAGAGCAGGATCTTAACTTGACCTTTTGCAGGTAAACTCGGCTAATAGGATTTGTGAACCCGTAGTCTTTCGAAACGCACTTCCTTACTTACCATACCTTGTCCTCGTCTTAACTCAGCCCGTCTGTCGACCGCCAAATTCATCATCCGAAATTCTAAAAATACATTTTATTTCCAGACGACCTTGAGACAGTATTTCAAGGACACAGAAAACGAAACCCTTTCAACCCATACGACGACTTGTCTGCAATATCATTCATAGTGGAAATGAAATGAAATCGGGTTTAACATCCTGCTGTTCTGCTCCCAACTTGGGCTAATGAAGACGGGCATACGCCATATAGTGCTATGAGGGAAATTTTGCCCGGCAGCGACACTACGCCCTACTCTTATATCGAAGACCTCGGGTTTTCGTTCCATTCAAACGTCTAGACAGCTGTCCTTGTCAGGCCCTCCCTCCTGCATCACTGACAAGGGGAAACCACGCCGGAAAATCTGCATGAACTTTCTCGGCCAATGCAGGGATCGAACACTTGACCTCCAGGCTAGCTAGTCAGCGTCTTACCCACTTAGCCACGTGATCCCCCATTTTTAGTGGAAGCTTCTTGATCACTGTGCACATTTTTATAAATAAATCTAGCAGTCATGTGACGTCTTTTGGCCCGGTTCTATGTTGGCCTACCTTACAATCGAACATTCGAACTGGTGTATGCTTCAGATTCGCCGTCATTTAAATTTGGGGAACACCAAGAATCCGTCGTCTTTTGCCTCGGATTTTGCAACTCCACTTGGTGAAATTTTACGGCTTACATTACTTAGCTCGTCATTTGAATGAGAAAGTGTATTAAAACACCGAAACGTGTGCTGAAGACGTAAATTGGATTAAACATAATCCCCATTTAACAGCATGTACCCCACCCAAACCGTATACCTTAAAGCGACAATAACACTCTTGTTGTAATTGAATAATATGTCCCAATCTTTATTCTGGTCAACAAATTGTATTATTTTACAATATTCAAATAAATTGATGATACAAATTTGATCGTAACACACCTAATTTAAAAAATTGGAAAAATTCAACTACATGATTTGAAAAGGTTAACGTAAACCTTTTCAAATGTGACTTGGATTTTAAAATATTTTCGAACCCTCTGGACAAGTAAAATATGATGTAATGGATAATTTATACAACAGGTAGGACACATAAACATCTGGTACTTAGAATAAGACTATTATTTATTTTCTAGAGCTGCCAAGCCAGCAAGAGTGTTATTGTCCCTTTAAGATGTACACCAGTATTACAAGGTCGTTTGTTGTATACAGAACTTTTAATCTTTCCAACAAAATCTAAAAACTGAACTTTTTATCAGGGCTTTTGATTAAATAAACATTAAAATGTATTATGTAAGAGGTAAATCTACCTATTACAAGTCTTTTTTCTGGCTTCAACTGGAATATATTATTATGTTTTCGACATTTATTCACATGCCAAGGTAATAATCAACTCTCTAGACTAATTATTTGAATTTAAATACCTGCGAAAGACCTGCTTTAGCTCTGTATGTTTAATTGATCATTTTAAAAGGGGCTTAATTAAATCTCAAACTAAAGCTGCCTATTGCAGGTATTTCATCCAGTAGACATGGTACAAGGGTTAATCAGCGAAATGGATGTATGAGATGTGTTGTTGACGTTTGGGAAAGTAGACGAGGGAGTGTATAGGGAGTGATGGTTAGATGTATTATGAATGGTTAGAGTGGCTGTGGTGTTACGGTGAAATACTATGCCGCCACCGTAACACCACAGCTTTATGATTTGTTAGACAGGAGTGATGTAATAAGTGCGACAATAATAAATAACATATTTCTGATTTTATTGTCGTCTTTTCCCACTTGCACTGGTTGTACGCCATTTTGAAACTAGCTGACGAAGACAGCTCGGGCGGCGATTGCTCGACTCCGGGCTGCTCTGTCAGTATCTAACAAACGCATTTAGTTCGCGTACAACTTTTAACGAGAGTTGCCAGGCAACGAAACATACGCCCACAGCAGCTAAATCGTCCGGGCAGTAAACAAGGGTTGTCGCATATTTTACTTTTTTCGGTATTGAAACATTTATAATACACTAAAATATGATTATTAAAGTCAATCGGTTATTAACTTTAGCCTCCACAAGATTTTTTGAAGTGATCAGAGCAGAGGGGTGATATAGGCTTTGCCTGTTCCCTGATCCCATTTCATGTATTTCTGAAATAAAATATTGTTTACAAAAAAAAAAAAAATCAAGGGCCATAACTCTGACAATAATTATCGGAAATTGCTGAAAATCAATGGGCTTCTTCGTCACATGACCTAAACTCTGTGTATAAATTTAAAGTCAATCGTATATTAACTTTGGCCTCTAGAGCATTCACAAGAATTTACGAAGTGATCAAGGGCCATAACTCTGACAGTAATTATCGGAAATTGCTAAAAATCAATAGGATTCTTCGCTTCATGACCTTAAACACTGTGTATAAATTTAAAGTGAATCGGATATTAACTTTGGCCTCTAGAACATCCACAAGATTTTTTGAAGTGATCAAGGGCCATAACTGTGACAGTAATTATCGGAAATCACTGAAAATCAATAGGCTTATTCGTCTCATGACCTTAACACTGTGTATAAATTTAAAGTCAATCGGATATTAACTTTGGCCTCTAGAGCATCCACACGAATTTTTGAAGTGATCAAGGGCCATAACTCAAACAGCAATTATCGGAAATCGCTGAAAATCAATAGACTTCTTCGTCTCATGACCTTAAACACCGTGTATAAATTTAAAGTTAATCGGTTATTAACTTTAGCCTCTAGAGCGTCCACAAGATTTTTTGAAGTGATCAAGGGCCATAACTCTGACAGTAATTATCGGAAATTGCTAAAAATCAATAGGCTTCTTTGTCTCATGACCTTAAACACCGTGTATAAATTTAAAGTCAATTGGATATTAACTTTAGCCTCTGGATCGTCCACAAGCAATTGTGGACGCCGGACCGACGGACGGACGGACAGCTCTTACTACACTCGTCACTAGGCTTCCTATACATATTATAATATTCAATTTACACCCTTTTTAATTAACACACCTTGTCTAGAGTTATAATCCGAATGTTATTTTTTTTTATCGACATTCGTAGGTATTTACCTTGTTTGCTAGATTTTTATACGGCAAACGTATAAAACCTTGACCTATTACTCAGTGATAAGCTTCCGCTGCAAAAAGAGTTCTCGCCTTTTATTATGAGTATCATGTGCGGCAGGTTAGTTTGCTTCTAAAATCGCTGTTCTCCGTTCCAAAAAATACAAAAGTAATTTTCTACCAGACAACCATGGTGTAAGGATATTATCGCTATGAATAAATTCATACACTGTTGAGAAAATAATACCGTTGGTTTGCTTTGCAACAAATGGAGCGCGCATCAACTCAGTCCTAAAAAATTTTCGCGTAATAAATATGAACGGTCTTCAGACATTCGGTTTATAATTAGCGATACACAGGTACAGTGGCAAGTGTTATGCTTCACAGAATAATAACTCAAAAGTACCTACGCGCGAAATCCCCGATTTTGGTACATGGAAAACAAAAAAAAATAGTGCCCGTGCGCGTGCCAGTAATAGAAAAACTAAGAGTTCGCGCATAAAAAATGCACGAACGTACCAGGCGCGATGTCATCAAGCCTTAATTGTTATAAATTATAAATTAGACATTAGTTAAGTTACCAAGGCCACACTGTTCTTCTTACGATGGGGCCCGAGATGATTCAGTGGGTAAGACGTTGGCTCGCTAACCTGGAGGTCTCGATCTCTGCGTTGGCCGAGAAAGTTCATCGGGATTTTCCGGTGTGGTTCTCCCTTTTCAGAGGCTCAGGACTGAGGACTTGACATGGGACGATCAACCCAGGTCCCGTGAAAGACCCCTTGGCAGTTGGAATTCGATATGATAGTACTCTTTATCGCTGCTGCCCGCGTGCTATGTCCCTCATAGCATACTGTATGACGACTTCACTAGTTTCATGTATATTTTATTGGCTCCATACCGAGAAAATTCAAGCGTAGATTGATTTTAGGCGCACCATCAAATGTACGACATTATAATTTAGATTATTAATTCGTATAGTTTCTTATATCATTTCTTATTTGGAATTTTACTAATTCTATAGATCTACCTGGGTCTATTGGGTACTGTATTGTAAGTATGTATGCAGACTATTTTACTTGTCGAAATTTATATGAAAGCTGGTGCAGCGCCCGATTCAACTTGCATGGGCCCGTGGCTTGAAATATCAATGTGACCCTAGCATCAACCCAACAAGGAGAGGGTACATGTTCTGGACATTCTCCGTCACACCTGTCTAAATGTAATTTGTATGTCAGTATGGTAAATACGTAGATTTATTTGTCACAAACAATGAAATATATATTTATAATTTGGAGGCCCCTTTAATTCTTGGGTCCTCTGGCTGCAGCCCAAATCTTAATACCTCGCTGGACTTGTGTTGTTATTCTGTAATTTCTTAGCCCAAAAGTGTCACCGGTATGTTCCTCGTGCATGAAAAAAATGTCCATAAGATTAACAAAACACCGAAAGGCATGTTGAAAAAAAGACGGGTATGGTGTTTTCAGAGAGCTCATAGCTACCTTTCTGGACGTTGATTACTGAGTTTATTTGTTGACTGAATTGTATTTTAATGATACAAAAGATAATTATATTATGGTTTATTTTGAAGTTCAGTTTCTGATTGTTCGATGACTTGTAAGAGAGGGTTGTCTTCGTCGCGTTTTGGTGTGTCTTTTTGGTTTGCAGACGCCCTGTAAAAAAGTAAGGCAACGAGTCCTAAGACAAACGCGACAACGGTTGCAGCAGCTAAGATACACAGCACTGGGTATTCTTCGAAAAATTCTTCTGCCTGCTGTTTCATCGGGGGTGCGGGATCAACTTCAAGGTTGAAGCCGGCAGCTGTCCATTCCCTGCTCGTTAAACCATCATGTACAACACAAGTCCAACGACCAGACATAGATGTAAATAAGGGTGAAAAAATTTCGATGGATGTGTTTCTAGCATTAGGTTTACCCATTTTCTCCATGACCTCCCCATCCAACTTCCATGTTCTGAATGCCTTGCTGTAAAGTAACCCGAAAACGGAACTTGGACATCTATATTTCAGCTCCTTTCGTTCGTCCAAATGAAAGTCTATTGTAAGTGAATCAACCACTACAGAAAAAAAAGCCACTGTTTTCTTTCTGCCCGGCGAAAATTCCAATTTACAGACGTAGATACCACTGTCACTCGCTTGTGCCTCCTCAATGGACAGTAACCCACCGTCTATAGTCATCCTGTCGTCATCGACTTCAAGAGGTTTGCTGTTAAAAATCCAGTGGTATTCGGACATAGGAAACTTTTGAAAAATAGTATCGGTAATATCACTCTCACAGTCTAAGTCGACATCGTCTCCTGCAGATGAAGGGTAGTCGAGGTTGATACTAAGTAAGTGGTCATCGAGTTGTTGTTGCATTGAATATGGGAACTCTACTTCTGACATACTCATAGTTTTTGACCCCCCTTTCCGTATGCCCTTTATTTTGACATTCGGAAGATCTGGCTTTTCCACTGAGAATCTCCGATAACGACATAGGGAACAAGAGGTGTCGTTTTGAACACCTGATTCTCCTGTTTTATTGTTACCTATATAACAAAAATATAAAAGTTAAGCAATATCAGATAATGTGAAAGCTAATCATGCACTATCTTATCCAATAGCACATCCACTAAAATTAGCTGCTTTTAATATTTTTTGATTTATTATTGTTCATTTTATCTTGAGAGGTCTATAAATAACTAATTAATTCTGAACCAGGGCCGTAACTAGCTCAGAACAGCGAGGGGGCGGGGTTGTTCTCAGGGTGCTGTAAACGTGACGGACAATGTATAATAGGCCTATATATCTATATTGTTTTTATGGTCGATAATTTTTTCAAAGGGGCACGGGCCAACAATTTCAATAGGCTTATAGTCCAGCGTGACAAGATTAGTATCCAGTTTGAGCAAATAGAATAGATAAAGATCAGTATTATAATAAATAATGTTGCTTTCAAAAAAAAATCTTACCTGGTTTAGGTTTACCATCATGACCAATGGTAACATTACCTGTGAGAGTCGTAGAAATGATTAATAATTTAACAATAAACCTGGACAAACGAATAAGCATTCTTCATAATATAATAATCATTTTACAATCTCAAAACATGCTGCAAGAACACATTGCGCCAACTATGGTGTTTGTGCAGAAGTTACCATAACGTCAAAATCACGTCATGGCGATGACGTAATCACCCTTTCTTCATACATGGAATTTGAATAAAATAATATAATTATTCTATTATATTATGTGCTTCAACCATTGGGGTTGTGCCGTTATTTTTTTAGTTGACTATTTTGCAAATATAGTAAGAAACATAGCACTGGATTAAGTATGTTCTCTATCATTTTGTTATTTTTCTATAAATAAAGCCAAGAACTAGTTTAGTAAATCCAAACAGTCAATTATTAACAGCAAAAACAATAGTTAGTCACTTTCAGAATCATTGTCATTGTTACTCTCATTATTTAACCGAGTCCCTTCGGAATCAGAATCACCGCCAATATCACTTCCATTACTTAACCCGTCGCCTTCTGGATAAGAATTGCTGTCACTATTTAACCCAACATCTTTCGAATCACCCCCATCACCACCTCCATTATTTAACCCAGTCCCTTCTGAATCCGAATCACTATCACTGCTACTCTCAGGGTTTAACTCAACCCCTCCCTTTTTTAATTCTGCCATTTTACCTTTCAGGGATTCGATAGCAATGTCTTGGTCTGCGTCGTCTTTAGCAGTTTTATATACCATTAACAAAAGTACAGTCAGAATGCCGCCTACTGCTATAGCCGAGAAAACCGAGAGAGGGATAATATTCCTCTTGACAGAATCCATAGTTTGCTGCCAGACTGGTGGTGCTACGTCCACACGAAGATGATAAAAAGCAACGGTCCACAATTTACCACCCATCGGTTCTCGAACTTCGCATGTCCATTTACCGGTCATATCGGCTTTTAGTGCCGGGATAAGATCGACACCGTTTTTCTTTGAAGGGATTTTATGTAGTTCCTTATAAATTACTCCATTTAATGTCCAACTTCTGACAGAATGTGGATATATTGTACTAATGAAGTGACTTGGACACAGGAGTTCAAAAGGTTTTGTAGCTTGAATTCTTACTGTAGGTTCTGGGTTTGTAACTACTAAAGAATAGAATGAAACAGTTTTGATGACCTTTGGGCTGTATTCAATACCACATACATACACACCACTATCTTCTACAAATACAGCTTGAAACAGTAGAGCTCCTGCCATCATAATCATCCGGGCTGGGTCCATACTAAATGCCTTATTATTAAGCGTCCAGCGATAAGTTGCTTTAGGGAAGACATCAAATATACGTTGTGTTAGCTCGTTTGCACATTTTAGGTTCAACGCTTCTCCGTCAGGTATGGTGTATGCTTGATGTATTTTATGGATGAATTCTTCAACGTCTTCTTCTAAATTTTGGGGAAATTCACCTTCCTCTAGTGATTCACTATCGTCTTCTTCACCCTCATAATCAAAGAAACGTTTTATTCTATGTAGTCTTGCACTGGGAGTATTAGTTTCTGATACTCGAAACGTTTGGTTTTCCCGCAGAGTGGGCACACTTTCTGAAACAAATAAAATCGAAAAGTAATCGATATTAGAAAACATTTCTGTTTGACTACGTAAAATATAGACTATGATAGCTTACTTGAGCAACCCACCATTCGCCAAGCAGCAGTGAATAAATCCTACTTAACTTTATCTTTTTGGACCGTGAGCACATCATGAGGCTAATGAGTAATAACAACTATCAAACCGGTTGATTTCTGCATGGATCGTGTAGCCTATATACGGTCCATGGTTTCAAAATGCAAGGATAATCTATCCAACAGGATTACGCTCCTAAATCGTTAGTTCAGTAACCTAATCCCTTTATTGCTCGGTTGTTATGGAGATCTAAACCAACAATATCATGAATATGAACGAAAAAGGTATAGGGTAGCACTAGGTCATAGAGTAGAACCTAAGATAACTAGTCTGACTATTTCCTTAACTTAACCGTCACTGCTAGTAGTCTACCTTTTCTGTAGAGCACATTTGCATTTCCCTGGGCGACGAAGACGTAAAACACATGGATAATAAATAACCAGTGAAAAGGTATGTCTTCGTGGTAAAACATAATTGATTATAGAACAGAGACTTCCGGTGCAGCAATAAAAATGGCGCTAACAAAGTATTTATCAGTACCCTAGTTACGTCACATAAAATTTGACGTTAACTATATGACGTCATAGATTTCAGAATAAAATAAAGTTCTTCATTGTTAATTTTATTGTTTAGGTCAGTGGTTCTCAACCTTTTTTTGCTAACGGCACACCTTGGAACACATGACAAAATAGCGGCACACCTGGCTAAATGTATATATGAAAAATGTTTGAATTGTGCAAAATAAAAAAAATTGGAAGTCATAGACAGCTAGTTCCTTTGAGGAACTGTCTTTAAGCGGACATTGTCCACTGACAGATCCTACCCGGAATTATATAGCTGCAGCATGAAAAAAAACGTTCTTCCCAACCTCTGTTCTAAGGCTATTTTGGATACCTTACCTACTATTTTTCACCCTGATTCTACTTTATTCGCCAAAGGAATCATTTCGTGCCACAGCTGACACACATTTATAAAGATTCAACACTATTTTCAAGTAGAATTCTGCGATTAAAAACATACACCAAATACGTTTAAACTGAAGAGCCATTACGAGATCCGGACATGCGCAAACCGCATGTTTATTTCATCGCTAAATCCTACTTGAAATTTGAGTTGAATTATTATAAATCTGTGTCAAATATAGTGAGAAATGATTCCTTTTGGTGAAAAATAAAGAATTGTAGTGACAAAAAGACGGTAAGGGTTAAAAAAACAGTCCGAGAACAGAGGTTGGGAATATCGGTATTTTACCATATTTTCATATTACAGCTGTATAAGGCCGGATAGGAACTGTCAGCGAATATCTTTCGCCTTTCGCTCAAAAAGACAGTTCCAAAAGGAACTAATAGATAGCATACAATCGTAGACACCGACTGATTCAAACTAAATAAAGAAAAACACAACTACAAACCCAGTAGACCACAGTGAATACTCAATTGGGTTTATGTGGTTTTTCCCTATGTCTTTGTGTGCCGTTCAAAATTTTGCGGCACACTTGGGAAGATCGCGCGGCACACTTGTGTGCCGCGGCACACTGGTTGAGAATCACTGGTTTAGGTGATTTATCGGAAAACACTAGGCTACATCCAAACACCCGTGGGCATTCTGAACTTGTTAATTATTTATCTGTTAGAAGACGAATAGCCTACCGATGAGCAGTCATTATGTTTCACTTGTAGAAAAATAACAAAGCAACTAAACGCACCATACATTAGTGGTCAGTCATTGAAAACAACAATCTTCAACGTTGAGATGTAGGCCTATAGACACTTTCTGCACAGGGTAACGTGGGGTAAAGCGCACACCTTAAGGGAAACTCTCTGTCCAATTCATATTTCTCAACCTTCTGAAACCAATTCAGGATTATATCAATCTACAGATGATATTCTTTTTTTTAACAGACTTATGACCAAATTCGAAAAAACTCAAATTGGGCGGAATAGACTTGGCCTACATAGGACAAAATGCTTTTAAGCAGGCTTACTTTCGCGCCGTGGTTAATGTTTAAAGACAAAACCAGCATCTTGTATGTTATTATATTATTATGCAATAAAATCGAAATGGGGTTTATTGTCCACTCAACATCTAAATGGGCTATATCGGACCAAGCTCAAGTTTATCATTTTTATTCAAGGTGAAATGTGTGAAATTATGTCTGTGTGTTAATTGTATTGACAGGGGATCTTTTACGTGCACGCCAATTCGTACATAGGATCTCAGTTGTTTTTGTCTCACCGAACGGCTATACGCTGTCCCTTGCACCACTGACAAAGAAGAATCGCGCGGGAAAATCTCGATGAACTTTCTAGGCCAAACTCTGGGACTGTCAGGTACGTGTGAGAAGAAAACAAGAGTGATAGTCATACATACTTTTTTGTGAACAAGAAATATAAATGGTTTAACAGCCTATAAATTATTATGGGTCATGTAGAAAGTCTGGACTACCAGTCGCACAATATTCGTGTGTCCATTTCTGACACTTCCGACCCCGGATCCATAACATACAGGCTGTAGGCCCATTTACAGTTTTTCTTCAGTAGCAGATAGAAAGGGGGCCCTTGTCGTTAGTCTAGCTACTTCGTGAACACTCAGACGTATCCCGGAGTTTTCCAACATTCATTCATTGGCAGCGGAATTATATGAAGAGTTACATGATTTAAAATATGGCCTGCCTGCATCTTGTGGGTAGAGTGAGGTGGTAAGGTTATTGATTCTATTTCGTTGTCTCTACAGTATCCAGTAGCAGCTAATGTCTTGTGACTACGGTGACCATCGAGTATTATAAAACATTGGTTCTCCTTTGACGTATAAGTAAATAAATGTTTCAACCATTCATTTAATAGATCACTATCAGTCCACCCACTTAGACTAACGTGTCCTATTGACTGCGGAAGTGCACCCATTATCAAGGAATCAGCCATTCTCTTTCGTGGGAAAATAAACATGGGTGGAAGGTATACACCAACTGCAATCATGGCATAGATAACCGTTACCAGGACTCGGCACTCGCAACAAGTTATTACCGACTGGGCGGACACCCTTCTGTGCAATAATATTAGATGGTTTGAACTGTTGTAAATCATGTTACATCCATATCCCAGACTCTAGAAGCTGTATATTATTTAGTTTAAATAAAACTAAGTACGAACAATCCAATAATAAAACTAAGTACGAACAATCCAATAGCACTGGAAGTGCTGGTTCCCCGGGGCACCCAAACTGATATGCTTACATAACGTGACAGACTAGGTCCTACGCTATAGGATGCACAACCAGACTCCAGGCTATTTTGGAATTAATACCCCTGAAAACATAATTTGGTTATTTTGAATGGTGGTTTCGGTTATTGAACGTTTCTGGTATCATAATAAAAGAAAATAGTTTATGGTGCTTTGAGTTCTGAAAAGAAGATCGGGACCATACGACCGAGTGACATGCATCACTTTTTCCTAAGTTAAGTGTGGATGAATTAGGCATGTCACAATTGGAAACATTTGGGGCGTGTTGATCCCTATGTCTTTAGAAATTAACCACAAAACTGACCACGTGAAAAAAATTGACGGCAGAACACGAGGAATTGTGATCGTCTACAAAAGCTTGATTTAAGAGGATATGGGGAACTGAAAATTGAGCCCAAGAGAATATAGAAAACTGGGGAACTGTGATTGTCCGAAACATATCCAAGACTCGAGTGATTGACCATCTTCTTCATTTCCATGGTGATGAAGACGTAGACCATATCGGTAATTAACAGACGGTGGAAAGTGGAGTCTTGTTAAAAGAACAGTCTGATCCCAATGTGATTGTTCAAAACAAACTGACTAGATAATCAGACACACCTTTGGCACTTAAGCTTTGGAACTTGCCAACCAACCTCTACAGAACTGACCACTTGGTGTCAAATTATTGCGCGCTTTACTGGACCTGCTTGTTCGGATTATTAATGATTTAGTATCAATATGTGTTTGCCAATAATGCCTTTAAATCTCCAATTATAATTCGTTATTGATAGCCATGAGTAATCATTTTGTATTTATTTATTAATCAATTAGCATTTATGTTAAAAACTATTTAGCATGTCCTGGTAGAACGTTGACTTTAGTCCGTTGGTCACTAAACGTGGTCAAGCGTTCATAAGTCAAATGATAAATCAAGCGATTCCGATCATATATGTAAGTGATGTCATTCAGAAATTGAACGGAAAGATTATAAAAATTATCACATCTTTCCGAAAAAGACAGAAGGTTGCAGTATGCCTTTAATAACACTCAAAATGAAAATACAGTCCCAATAAAACAGAAACGAACTTAGCAGTGAATTACAAGATAGACACAATAGAAATGTGCAAATTGTGGAGAATTGTCGATCATATATTATGTACACTACCGGAATAGGTAGTTTAGCTAGTTGCGCATGATAATACATGGGTGGTAATGGGTTGTTGAAATTCTTAATCATTATTATAAAAAATTAGTCAAGAAAGGTTTGAGCAAACAATCAATATAAACATATTCATTTTACCATTACAAACATCTGTGTATGATGATGTTTCTTATAAATATAAAAATGTAAACTAGTGTACAGTATAAAAAAGTAACTTGTATTATGAGAAGTGTACACTTGGACCGTTTTGCACCTCTTGATGCCAGATTTTGGTATAAAAAACAGGATTGTACTTGGTAGATTACTGTTAGACTACGACCTTGAAACACTTACAAGATTTAATTGTATTTTGATATTTGTAGAAAAACTTGTACGTCATTGTTTGTAACCTTTAATGAATGAAAAAAAGAAAGGCAACAAAGTACTGAGGTCGTTGAATGATAGGTCATTATGCCGGCAGTGTTTTAAGTATTATAAAATTGGGTCGTTTTAGTTCAACACACTGTTTACATATGCTGAGCATTGTGCAAGATTTTCTATAAAAGATTCTTACTCATCAGTTTTACGGGTAATCAAGAAATTTCGACTTCAGGGACTCATAAAATGAATACATTCTGTTCACTGCTTCATATCTTTAGCATTTATCTATGCGTGGATTTTGTTATGTCTATGGAAGCTCGGTATCGAGATTTGGTGTTGAAGCTGCACAACGATGCCAGAGCCAAAGAAGGTGCCGGTGACATGATCAAATTAGTAAGTTGTACTTATTTGTTTTCTTGGGAGTCTGTCATTGCGTCAACTGGCGTGGTTTCGATTCCCCGATTTTACGTGACAAGGAGTAGGGTCGCCTATCCAATCTTGTGGGTTTTCACCGGGTCCTCCGGTTTCATCTCACTGCTAGAAATCCCCAGACGCAAGCGAATTATTGAAATAAAATTGAACCATATGCCATGCTAGTCCCGAAATGACCTAATTTGTGTCGAGTGGACGTTAAACGCCATTTACGACTACTATGCAGGAAATGTACTACATGTACTCTATAGTCATACCCATTTACGACTACAAAATCCAAATAAAGCAAATAAAATGAAATGGGGTTTAACGCCTACTGTTCTGCTGTACATTTGAACTTTGGACAGTCTTTTATAATTGGCGATCAGTTGAGTCTTATTCAGGAAACCAGCAAATGTCTGGGAAACTATTTTGTTAGCTTGGATCTACGATTTACCACTGTGGGTTGTTCATAAGTTTAGTTTATCCTTTTCAAGTGCTTTGAAATAATAAGCATACCAGGGACCGTGAATAAAACCCTCTATTACTCAGACTAAACGTTGGGAAAGTTTGTACTTAAATTTAGAAACCGAAACTGAATAAAATATAACCACATTAATTTTAGGAATTGATCAGTCAATCTTGCCTTATTCTTCAAGTTTATGTAAGAGGTGTGTATGTTATAGGTTTGGGATGAAGACTTAGCAAGGCAGTCCCAAGAGATGGCCAACAGATGTATTTTTGCACACAGTACTGATGAATTTGGTGAAAACCTTGCAGCAGATTCGAGAAAGTTCACTGTTGAAGGTCTTATAGAGAATGCTGTGTATAACTGGATGAGTGAGAAGAAAGATCATAGACCTGGTAGTAGAGAATGTATGCGTACTGGTTCCTGTCATTACACACAGGTAACTATTGGCAACGTTGCGGTATTCTTTTTCCCCCAAGACCCCATGCTGATGGCTTGAGTCATGATAACCGCTACCATCTTTTCGAATTATATGATTGTTAACAATGGGAACTTACAAACAAGTGTTTTTTTCTAAAAGTGGTGAGCATAACTGCACGGTGCACGATACAGTAATTGAAAATACACACAAACAAGTGGTATCTCATAGAAATAGTGGGCATACACTGCACGGTTCACGATACAATGACGGTCGATAGTTTCTCAACTTGACAATTATTGGGCTATTTTCATACTAAGATCATGGCCAAATTTGACAATTGATTGGCTTCAGACCGGAAGTACTATCGCATATTGTTATGCCGTTGGCATGGTGTTTAGTCCAATAAATAATTAATACGACCTAGAATGTTATTTTTTCCAAAACCACCGTCTTGAGTAATTTTTTTACTATATAGCGGGTATCATATCTCAGCCACGACGGACAATACCAATGGACTAATACGCCATAATGACTTTAATGTGGATTTTTCTATTGTAGCTGTATCTATACGGGATTCAGCGTGCACTTGTTAGTTTATTTTTCTTGTACAGGTGGTGTGGCATAAAACACGACAGTTGGGGTGCGCAATGCAAAGATGTTCTTATTTAAGAGAACTGGATATGGCCAATGCTTGGTGGATTGTTTGTAAATACGACCCTATGTAAGTAGTGAGACACTGTAAATATGATAAACATTTCTCGGGGTATGGGTTATAATTCCTAGGTGTTACTTAATACGAACTCATTCGAACCTAAAATACGGTACATTGAGCAAGAGCTGTTTAGTTAGTGGTGGAAGAACGCCAAAATGCCTAGTAAAACCTCCACGGTGTTAGAAGGTGACACTGGCCATTGTGTCGTTTGGCCATGAAGTGTAACCCATAATTTGTTCAGATAACGAGTCTTATAGTCTACAGTGCGCATTAGACACCTGCTCAAAACCATTTAGAGATGTGAGTGCAAAAAAACTTTAACTTCATTAAATATGTAGCAAAAAATGTGGAATTGTGTCAATTGAATTGATACTTTTTTTATGCTACTTTTAGGGGGAATATACCTGGTGAAATTTTGTATCAAGTAGGACGTCCTTGTTCGGGATGCCCCACTATGAAGTGTTCTGTAGAAGGACTTTGCGTGCCAGGTAAGGTAGACTACTTATAGTATAAATGTAATGCAAGCAGGGTGCATTTTATTCATTCATGTAAGCGCATGTTGATCTGAATGTCTATCTTGTTTATTTATATTTTAAGCATTAATTTCATTAGAGTCTTGAATCTTAATGTTTGATGGCAGCTCCGATTTATTTCCATTTAACAATGACTACTGTTTGTATTGTAATTTAATTGTGATGATTTAATATTGTGTTAAAACCATTATCAACAGATGGAGAGTATTGCGACGATGAAGTAGAAAATTGTATGTTATATAAAGATTCTGGTACATGTCAGTCTAATCGAATTTACATGCGACTTTATTGCAAGAAAACGTGTGGCATGTGTAAAAATATAGGTAAATCATACTTTATATCATGGACAGTTAATTATATAATCGTTCTTTAATCCGTGCATTTGAATGTAACTTACATGGTCTGTTTATTTATTGGCATTTTTAATCCTATCATGTCTCATTGTGAATAACATTTTAAAATAAAAGTAAAAATAAACATTCTCTCTGAAAATCATTGACTTTTATTTATTGGCCCATAAACTGATATATGCAATCGGTTTAAATCAAAAGCGTAAAATCCTACCGTTTCTAGTTAATATTTAATTATTAGGCATTTTTATATAGGTAATGTTGAAAATGCTCGAGCGAACTGTTCGGACAACTCTCAATATTGTATAACCTGGAAGAAAAAGGGTTATTGTGAAGTCGGTATTTACACGAAACATGTAAGAAAAGAATGTGAGAAAACGTGTGGTATATGCACATGTGAGTATTTCAATATCCCCCATCTACCAACCACACCTTATAAAATCCAAAATTTATTGAATATATATGTATTCTAATTCAATGTAGGATTTAAATGATATATTGAAGGAATTAAAATGATGTTTGATTTCTCCAGATAAACGCTATATATGTTAGAGGATTGCCTCTGTCTCAAAAATAGTGTAAACCCTTTACTATTCAGAACTTTAGGGATTTTATCACCAACTTACTGGTGTTGCCTGGCTTTTTAGAATTACGAACTACATGTATGTATCAAATTTGAATTACTAACACCCCTGAAGCTCTGCGCTGGTTGCAGGTGCGGTATAGTGGTTGACTGGCAGCGCTGGTATCTTCGAATTCTTACCCGGATACCTGCGCTTATGTATTGTTTACAATCACTATTTTTTTGTTTTTGCATTATTTTAACATATTTGTATAAGATCAGGGGGGCAAGTCGTTCTCCTTGTTAAACGACAATATGATTCATTAGAATAGTTGCTTGACAAGTTCTGTTTTTAATATTGAGTTTAGCAGACGTTCATTCATGATGAAATACATATAAAAAAGATATTTCCGAAGTGGTTCCAAAATTAGCTCTCCGTTTTTCACCTTCTTCTATTTTAATATTTAAACTGATTCTGCACAAGGATACTATTAAAACGGTGATTCACCCGGAACTCGTTTATATTTAGGTACCATCTGATTTGAATTTCAGTATGTCAACACACTAAAAGACCTTTTTGTTCTTAATTTTAGTGGGACATTGCTATGTATAAACTTCTATGTCAAATGTATCTCTGTTTTGTAAATTGTGTAAGGGGTTGTACGCTATAATAAAAGTCAGATATAGAGTTTAAAGAACCACTTTGATATGGTCAAATTGAAGTGCTCAATTCTGATCTGTTGTTTAAGGCATGTTCTATATTCAGTCAAATATAGAGCCGAAATTAATTTGCTTACTATTGTTAGTAAATTGTTATTGGAACACAGGGTTTTAAGCTCTGCTCCCACAGGGCTGACAATGGACATGTTACCTATGCGATAAAATGACACAAGTTACACTGATCTAATTTGGGAGTATAAAAAACCACCTTATCCGGTTGTAGCACATAATTTTTAATGCTAGGTCAAACTCAAATCCATAAAACAATTACATATGTTAGGTTGTCATAAAGTAAAAAGCAAATTATACATCATTATATTGAATTCTAACGTTATGGTTTCCACTGACAGCCACAGAAAAGGAGACCGTTGCAAAAGTTGAATGTGTCGATACACAGAGTTTGTGTGATTCATGGAAAAACAACGGGTACTGTACCAATGATGTATATAAGGCTTATTTAAGAAAACATTGTCCCAGGTCTTGTAATTCTTGCCCAGGTAATCGACATTATCATTGTCCAATTTACTTATTTTATTTCTAATAATGCATATACGTGTATTTAGAAAATTTCGATGACCTAAGACGCCCTTGATTGAATGCATCACAATACCATAATATATACACGCTTATATTCTTTCAATGGCTATTTTATGCTGTAATCTGGTTTGTTCTGCTATGATGTTAACACTTTGCCATTATGCTCTGATATGCATTGCTATGTATAGGATGTGCCATGCTGCTCTAGATATAATTCCATAATTATATGATCATTTGTAATATAATGTGATGGCAATCGCCTATTATGAAATAATGCATTTATAACAGCAAACCAAAATGGTTATTAATTATAATAGCGGTGTTTCACCTTTTTCAGGGCTCCTGAAGACATAACGATATGACGTATTAATGGGTTGCTCTAATTGATTGTTTATAATATATGATATTTATGATCTTTTAAAGGGGCAGAGACGGATCTGTGTAATGACAGATTAGAAGCATGTATTGGATGGACTAGAAGGGGTTTCTGTCAACACACTTCCTATATAAAATACATGACTAGAAATTGCAGGAAGTCATGCGGTGTGTGTTCAAGTAAGTTCTTGAGAGTCAAATGAATTCTTCTTATTATTATATTAAACATCGTGGTATAAAACACTGATTTATTTCTGAAAAATTGTTTGTATTGGGTTTTTTTAGCATCCACGTTAAAACACGATGACCGTGAGATAAAACGCATAAAATATTTATTCAAGATAAAACAGGCTTGAATGAAAAGGATAAAATTGATTGCGTGTAATAGAAAACTGTCTGAAGGTTGGTGTGGTTGCTAGTTAGAGTAACACTGTGGAAGACAAACATATTTCTAACAGGTCTCTGAACCTATACCCATAATTCTTCAAATTACCCCAATCTCCAAATTGACCTGAACGTCAGATATATTGCGTTTTTCCAGGAAAGTATATCTTTTGAAATTCTTAAATTGTATCACAATAATGGGGAATAACACCCCACGGGTCTCCGTTTTTCTTCATTTCGGAACAAATTGCAGGAATGGACACTAACTTCCGCAAAGTCGGAAAATCCCACAACGTGAGGACAAACGGTGAGCTTCAACATAACAGTATCCAAGATACCCAAAACGATTTATAACTAATTGCATTTCGGATGGGACTAAAATTTCATTATATAGCCAGTCAAACGAAATCGTGGTTGCCCAATCTAAATACATTTTTAAATTTTAATTTTCAGTTTTAAAAGGAGCTTGCGAAGATGAACACAATTCGTGCGGTTATTGGTCCAAGTTGAGATACTGTGAAACTGGACTTTATAAACCATATGTTGAAAAAGTGTGTAAAAAGTCGTGTGGATTTTGTTAAGGTAAAAGTAACTCATTTTCTGACGTATTATCGAATGCTATATGCATGAAATGACCATATAATTTTTCGGATCGTACATGTATGTCATAGTCCTACTTTAAAATCGTAATGTATTTAAATATTAAAAATTAGTCAAATGTAAGTACAAAGTTTGGAAACAGATTGACAATTAATGAATTATATTTATAGAATATTAAATGCTAAAATATTAAAGCATTAAACAATTTAATATGTCATATATTTCAAAAGTCGATAATATGTACTAAATTCATCTAAAGACTACTGGTATTATGTTTTTAAACACTTAACAGTAGTAAAATCAAAAGAAAACCAGCGTAAACTTGAAATGGCAATACCTTGATCGATCTAAAGAAGTGTAGATATTAATCTAATTGTTTTGCTAGCCATATACATTGATTAGCAATATTTGTCTTTTTTTAAAATATTGATGGATGAAAAACATATTCCTTAGATACCACAGGATAATACACCAATTAAATCAAATGTTTTATAGATTAGCTGAACATTCTGCTGGTTGAAGCAACGTTTTGTTTTTATTTATTTGTCGAATTCGTTATTTATTTGCCTTTTTTCTTCCAGTTAAAATGGGATATTGACGAAGTGAAGAAAGGCAGAGTACGCCAGACTGTCACTGAACAAATACAATATGTTAAAGATAATATTAAAATACAATACAATTAGAAACGAATTGTGTTTGTTTGTTTGTGGTTTTTTTTATGCCAGTTCCAATTTAATTGAAAACATCTCCTCACTCCTATGCCAACCTAGGTCAACCACATTTTTTTCATTTACATAATTTGTAAAAATTATGTACATTGTAGCAACTTCTGAAAGTGTTGAATGTTGGATTCTATTTCATCTACCCCCGGTTGGATCCGGGTTGGGTGGCCGAATGGTCTAAGGCTTGCACTTTAGATCATAGGGTCTATCTCTGAGTCAAGTGGTGTGGTCTCGATTGCACACTTGTAGGTGTCAAGGAGTTGGATCACCTACACACTCGTATTGGTCGTTTGGTTTCCTCCCACTGCTAAATACCCTTATGTGCAATTATTGAAATAAAACTGAACAATAAGTTAGTCCCGAAATGTTGACTGGACTTTAAACTTTCTCACTCAAGAGGCCTTTCAAATACCACAATTTAACCATGACAAATCTACCCTGTCCTGCGCTTAAGATACTAAAATATTAAAACTTATTTACTATATCCAAATTGTAGGGTCAAATGTTTGGCTTTTAAGAATCTTTTTCAAAAAATGTGAATAAATATGGACCATGTAAATATGGATCAGTGTATTAATTGGAATATAGTAATCGTGATAAAGGTAAATTTCACATGTGCATAATGCAAATACACGGGTCATATACACACGTTCTTTAGGAATCAATAGACTGCCAATAATAATGATTTAAGAGAATTGAAGTTTACCTCTTCGATCATGTATTTGTCCAAATAAAAGAACTCAAAATGAGATAACGGTATGGAGATTGATTTTAAAGAAATGTACGCAGATGAGACAGAGGGTTTGGATATAGTTGAAACTGAAGTCATTCAGACCCATTTGCGTGTAAACAAATTGAATGGACCATGAAGATATCAGACACAAACGGCCAGGTTATCCCAATAACAAGTTGGCAGAGGTTTTCCGAGGATACAAGCTTACATGGCTTTAAAAATATTTCGGACAAATCTCGGCCATTGGCAATAAGGTAAGATGGCTTTTTGGGAGAGGGAGAGAGAGAGAGAGATTTTTTTAAAAACTTTATTTCTATAATTGGCTTGTGCATAAAGGTCTTTAGCAGTGGGGGGAAACCGGAGGACCCGGTGAAAACCCACGAGGTTGGACAGACAACCCTACTCCTTGTCACGTACAACCGAGGAATCCAAACCACGATAGTTGACTCAATGACAGACCTTATGATACAGCGTGCAGGTGCTAACGCTTCAGCCATCCAACCCACTAAGATGGTTTTTGCTCATTTGCTTATGGTTCTTATTTTACATCACCAAGAGGGTTGGGGTAGCTTTGTGCACCCCCCCCCCCCGAATAAATAAGCGTACGTAGTATGCCCCAATTTCATTCGTGTTACACTGGGTGGTCGCTTAACCCCAGATCACAGAGTAAACAGATACCAACAGAGGGACTCAAACCCACGGGTTCCTCTCAAATACATAATACAGACCATCAATTGTTCAAGAAAGATTAGTGTCTCTATTTAGAAGCAGAATAATGATTGGCGATATTACAATTCCTCGGACAGATTTGTAAAATAATGTACACTTTGACCTTTCCTCCTTCTGCAGGTGGTTGTGGGCGTTGGTCGTTCTTGGTTCGTTTATTTGCTTTATTTATACGTCTGTGGAGTTAATCCTTATAGTGAATCAACACGCGGTAAAGACAGTTTTTAAAGTAAACCAAAATAAATCTCTCGAGTTCCCCACTTTGACATTCTGCTCAATGTGTCCACTGAACATACCACGTCATGCCAACAGCACCCAACAACTACAAAATCTTATCATGGCTGATAGTACCTGGCTCACACTTCGGGGAAATTTAACGATTCTGAATGTCAATGTGGCTGTTTCGTTCTTAAGAGCTCTGGTATACAAATCACCCAAGCTCATTGGAGAGACCTTTTTACAAATGAGATGGAATGGCGAATACCTAGAGCCCTCAGCTGTTCTTCGTGTTATGTCTCTACCCGATCGACTATGTTTTGAATTCAATGGTGCCAAATATCAGAGAAAAAATGGGAGTTTTGTATCAGATATTGGAGGCGCCAATGCTGGATTGGAAATTATAGCTGATATACATCAAAATGGCTGCCCTGGTGGAATATTTGAAGCCGCGGGTTTACAGGTACTTTTAATATTCTACTAGATCAAAAGTGAAATCTTATTTGTTTTAAGAATTTTGTCTATAGATGAAGCCGTTCTCTACACAGTAAGCCAAACCAAAGAGACTTCGATTTATATTATAATCTTTCGAAACAAACATTTAGTTGTATAGAGCTTATCGCATCACTCCTCGACAAAACTACCCCATATTCACCCAATGTAATGCTATTTAACCTAAATCAGTGCTGAACTATGAACAATACTATTAGTTGTACATTATAAATATATCCTAGAATAATATACTATTCAAAAAAAGTAGGGGATATTTGATTTTGGGGGCATAATACTAAAATATGCAAATGACTACGAAAAAAGTCACTATAGAACCTAACAGAAGAAACATTTCCAGTTACATGTGACGCCCAAACGCACAAATAGCTACCGCATGGAATGCAGGTGATGCTTGGGATCATCATCCATGGTCCAACCCAAGATTTGCACGACTCTGACTTTGAATGTTACAGTCATTGTGGCATTGAATTCCAGGGTGGAAACATCAGTTTAATTGTTTTAGTGACCTGAAAACAAATTTTGATATGCGTCGGCTTACCCAAAATGAAAGGTTACGTGCCCTTGGCATGCTAAGGATTGGTACAACACAGGCGGTTGTGGCGCGGACGATGAATGTTTCTCAGTCTGTGATAAGCAGGCTATGGTCCAGATACCGTGATACACAATCTGTACAGGACAGACCACGCTCAGGTCGACCAAGGGCGACAACTCAAGCCCAGGATGAATTTATCCGTACCTTGGCCTTGAGAAATCGTGTCATCACAGCAAATCAGATCAGCGCTCGTCTTCAAACAGACACTGGTGTGAGAGTGAGTGGCCAGACGATTCGGAATCGACTGCATAGGGGTCACCTTCGCGCCCGACGTCCTCGCGTGATCCCTTGTTTGAGAGATCATCACATTCAGGCAAGACGTCGTTGGTGTAGGGATCGTCAACACTGGGATAATCGACGCTGGAGCAATGTGATGTTTTCAGATGAGTCAAGGTTCACTGTTGATTTTTTGGACAGACGTAGGAGGGTGTGGCGTCCTCGAAACGAGCGCTTCCAAGACGTTAACGTCATCCGACATGATCGATTTGGTGGTGGTTCTGTTATGGTGCGGGGAGGCATCACTGTTGCTGGAAGAACGGCTTTACATGTTGTTGCAGGGCGTGTTACAGGCCAGTACTACCGGGACAACATCTTGGCAGTCCATGTTGTGCCGTTCGCACAACGTCATGGCCGCCGTTTCATCTTCCAGGATGACAACGCAAGATGTCACAGGGCCAGGATCGTTACAGGTTACCTCCAACAACAGAACATCACCACATTACCTTGGCCAGCACTGAGTCCCGACCTCTCCCCCATCGAGCATGTCTGGGACATGCTTGGACAGAGGTTACGTCAACGTCAACAACGTCCTGCCAATGTCCAAGAACTTGCTGCTGCGTTGCAACAGGAATGGGACAATCTGGACCAAAATGACCTTAGACGTCTCATTAGGAGTATGCCACGTCGGATCAATGCTTGTTTGGCAAACAGAGGAGGATTTGCCCGTTACTGACTTTGTTGTGATGCTGTGGTAACTTTGCTGTTTGACCCCGGGTATCATTTTACCCTTATAATGGTCAGTCTGTGCCTTACTTAGTCTAACCATCATTTGGAATAAATCGATGAATGTGAACTTCATTTCATTTTGTCATTTGTTTCTTCGTCAGTTTCATTAGGTGACTTTAATAACACTTAAAAATCAAATATCCCCTACTTTTTTTGAATAGTATATAAGAATAGTTCGAAACACGTATTGTTTCTGTAAGTGTTTTTATTTTCATTTTTTTTTGGGGGGGGGGTAGTCTGAGTTTGCAGCCAAAACTCTAGATGGTGCAAACATTGTGCCAATGTAGATGTGGTTGGCATACGTGGATCTGCTTATTAAATATATGCTAGGTAATTTTTGGTCTTTAACAGATGAGGCAAAAATTAATCTCAAATTGCCCATATCTCGTTTATTCCACAACGGATCGTTGTTGGGTTTTTATTTATGGATTCTTTGGACGAATCCCATGATAAGGGCTCTGACTGACGGTTTTTCGAAATTCTGAAATTCGCTCGATTAGTTTCAGCATGAAAGTTTTCTTCAGCATTTTTTCGACATTCAAAATGGCGTATCTCTGTTGAGAGTTGGCAGGAATACCGAACTCATTAATGCCTTCAAATTGGCATATTACTAACTTTTGCAGCGGCTCCCGAAAATGACATAATATGGTGGTGTTAGCTCCAGATATTATCTTTCATTTGCAGAGATTTGTTTGACCTACTCTTTGGTGTCCTAACTTGACCTTTGCATATATGATGACCCTGATGTCGATCAACAAACTAATATCAAACTTTTTGGTCTTGAATTATAACTTCTGGTTTTACTTTCCCTTCAATAGGTATTAGATGTTACTATGCTCAATAGTACTTAACATTACTGTTGGTCTGACAAGGCGTGACCTGACGTCCCGAAACACGTCGGTACTCTTTCGGAGTTCTATTCTTTTATCATTAGAAGTATATTATTTTACCCGTTAGTGTAAGGTAACACAACAGTTCTTAGTCTCGTTCATTACATCAAGATCGAAATAAACTAACAAAAAAGACCACACATTACTGAGGTTCCGTTTTTTTCTCTCTTTTTTTTTTGCCTTCTGCTCTAAATCTGGGGGTTTGGTACTCCGGGTATATTCCAGACTGCACCATTTACGATCAGGTTTTTTTTTCAAGCATTGTCTCGCGCCCTCCTCCGGATGGAGAAAACCCCCGGTCTCTGTGGAAGCCTCTCACTGGGCTAGGCTCGGGGCTCGGGTGTCCACGGATCCCAGTTTTGCCATGGTTTGATATTTTTAATATTGTGCTTTTTAATTAGTTGAGATATCCACATAAACGTTTAAAGACAAAATTGTATTTAATAGCGTAATTACAACGACGTTGGAACTGCTGGACACTTATTGTCTACAACCTTTGTATAAAAATGTGATGTGTATGTAATTAGAAGACAGCAACTATTTGTATTAACTTATTTTCTAGATGTATATCTTATCGCCTAATGATAGAGTACCACCAAGATCACCTGATCTGATCATATCACCTGGTTCTATTACATTTATTGCTCTTCAAAAGTCACAGGTACTGTGTATTCCAGTTATCTGATAATGTTTCAACTATAGTACGTCATTCCAGGGATGAAAAGATTCCAAATATAGGCTTTTCTCGCGATACTGCACGACAAGGTGTTTGAAGTACACATCTTATTACATAGGCATTATGCAAGAGCTAAATCTCAGGGCCGTATCTAGCGGGAATGCAGGGGGTACATTGCAGCCCCAGAATAATATGGCGTCCCGAAAAATGACAACCCAATTATAAAATCATTCACTTGATGACTTGATTATAATCACACAGTGGTCCTCTTAAGGTACTGATCAGTCGGTCGGTTTTAAGGGCGCCCACAAGTTAACTGGTTCGTGGAGGCTATGGCACCTAACCACTCTAATCCATCCCACCTTTAAAATCCTACATAGGGCCCTGTTAAACGTTATAGATAAGTATTAATTAGACATTACCAAGATCATAATCAATTCTCTATGCCATCATATAGTGTAGATTTTCAACAGATTTAAATCCGTTATGTGGTGCAAAGGCGGTAGATGATTTACTGTAAAAATGGACAATCATAAGGGCGTCTGCGGCAGTAGCACCTATCGAATAGTGTCAACCCTAACTCCAATTAAAGGTATCCTTGGCAAAATCCCCCTTCCCCTCGGATTTTACACCTAAGATTACAAATAATCAGTACTGAATGAAATATAATTATCTTAATGCTACCTTTTTGTCTTCTCATTTACAATGTAACACAGACTCAGTTCCTTCCGTACCCATATAAAGCTATCGGGGATCAGTATTGTTTAGACGTATCCACGTCAGAATACAAGAACTACAGTAAAATTTATTGTTTGGAAGTTTGTGTTATGGCCAAGTTGGAGGAAATTTGTGGTTGTGCATTCTGGGATGAGTTTGATGAGAAAGGTGGGTGTGGCAGTTTTCTATACCAAGGCATAAATATAATGTCTATCTGAAGATAAATGGGGCTTAACGTCCACAAGGACTTATTAAAATTAAGAACGGTACATCTTTATTTAAATGAATATTTCCTAGCGGGAGGAACCAAGAGAATGTAACCTTACATAAATGCGTGTGTTTGTTTTGTATATAGATGTACCAAAATCAGTGTGCGAAGATCTAAATGCTGCAGCCAAATGCTGGATAGAAAATCAGGGTACGGCAGTTACAGAGCTATTTTCTTAATGTAATTAGTATAGTATTACTAGGATACGATATTACTGGAACGCCCTGATCGTCAATCCAGGTGATGACCGTGTAGACCTTTCATCTGTCACCTTACTTGGCCTTTGGCGTAATTCTGCCTCTAAATAATCTATGTTGCTATATATTTGTGTGGTTTCTTGTTTTACGGGAATCTCGGGCTGTAGTTCGGATAGTAGCCTACAAAGTGGTTTGCCTACAAGGTTAATGTAGAATGGCACGTGAAAGACGCGTCGTTCTTAAACAAAGAAAGAAATTACGATCGAACGTATCAACTTGCTTGGCTTACTTATTAATAAACTCAGGGGAAAACTCGGTTTAGGACCCACACTATAGAAAACTCAGTGAAGAATACCTTGTGAAATTCCTGGTAATCATTCAGGTTTTTTTAAGAAATAACAGTCGATATTTTGGTTGGCAGTTGAACTATGTGGTCATGAAGATAGAAACTATCGGACTAATGTGTTGCCAAACGCTTCGTCTGTCGACTAGGCTATCTTGGTCTTCCGTCGATGTTCAGTAGTAAGAATGTTTACAGTCAAATTTTATGGAATTGGTATTAAATATATCCGATCACCATGACTATTTTTGGACAAAGCTAACGGGATTCTTAGTCCGTCAGAAACCGCTCAATCATAAGTCTGTTGCCCTGCTTGTCAGTCTGTTTTAAATTTTAGTGGCATTGGTACATTTAGCCGAGAAGGGCGAACTGTGTGATTGTCCAGATCCATGTTTGAGGAATGAATTCCAGACACAGCTCTCGTTTGCATATTTTCCAAACCAAGCCAACATTGAACGACTGGTAGAACTTGGTAAAATTCCAAATGAACAATATGCCAGGTTAGTGAATATAATCTATTTTGTAATTGGTGCCCATAAAATATGCAAGTTAAAGGGACTATCCCGATTTGAACAGAGTCTCAAAAATGAAAGTCCGAGTATGTATGGTATTTAAGTGCCAAAATATAGAAGAATGGTGTATTTACCCTGTCTTAAAATCCCAGGACAAAATGTTGAGTCGTTGGCACGTGAACGTCAAAAATGCTTATCTGGACACGTAACTCTTTTAAGATTTCGAGTCTATTTTTTCTTTGAGTGACCTGATAATCGATTCTCGTTTCTTTGGGGGTCCATACAGTGAATGATCCATGTACAGTACTTGATAATGAAGGGTAAATTGCACCTACACATTATTTTTATAAAATAAATATCTGGTTTTATCCACACACCGCATAATACAGCTTTGGGCAGCGGTATCCATTTCCAGGTGACGACTGACGGGTTAAAGTTGCTTGAAAACGTATCACAAATATTGAGTTAGTTGCTCGGTCCTAAGGTAGAGGATTTCAGGGGATTTTAAAGCAAAATTAAGCAGTTTTGTCCTCCAAAATATTATCGGGATGGCCCCTTTAGGATTATATTTGAATCATGGGTGAAGTTATTTGTGAAGCAGTTGCCTTCAAAATAACCCTTTGAACATACACATTGGACGGTTGAAACACCATCCGCAATCCCCGATTAATATGCCGTAGAAGTAATGTCAGTATTTGGGGGGTGGGGTGGGGGTTAATGAATTACATATGTACTTAGTTTACATTTAAGTTCACAAAATGGGTACTCAACGCTGTTATACCCTTGTTATTGCATTGTCTGGTAGCCTATACTTTTACTTATATTCTAAAGATTATTATTTTTAGAAATAAAATGTTTCAGACAAAACCTAATGAAGTTCGTGATAAATTACAAAGATATGACAACGCACATTATCAACTATATCCCCGAATATAACATCATTGAAATTTTGGGTAAGTTGAGATGTTATAAATCCAGGTCCGTGCCGGATTAACCTTGTGGGGGGCCCCCATTGTCGTTTGTTCAAATTGTTCGTACTGACCACGGATCGTACTAGTATGTACTCCTCCCCCTTGAGTGCCTGGGGTGTTTTCATCCAGGAATCTTTTTAAAAATTAGGATTAATTTCAGTGCATCCGAGATAATTTACTCACACCTTCGGCCCATTAGGGGGAAAGACAATGAGCTGAAAATGCGATTTCCATAATACCAAGGCAATGTGAAGAATGTTTGGGCCATTTCCCATGTATTTTTTGACAATACGCACGAAACTATCAACAGTTAAGAGAATTCAACTATTTTTCTGAGCATAGATTAAATCAAGGCATAAAATATCCCAAACAAAAGACAACGAGAAAAAAGACGTAAAATTTAGGCAGGAAACGTGTTCAGATTATACATTTGTCTGAACTACTATACCATGATTACGTTAATTTCCCGGGACTGGTTGGGCCCCAGCAATCACATCGCGGGATGAGGTCCCCGGAACTGGTTAGGACCTATTGAATGGTAGAACCTCTAAGTTATGTAATTTAGTTAATATTAGGGCCTAACAACCAGTCTCTGGGCCCCCGAAAATCTGTTGGTACATACCAGTCCCGGGGCCCCAATATCCCTTACTGCCCAGGGCCCTACCCCCCCCCCCCCGTACTGGTTTCAAATATGCACAACCCAATATGCAAACTTTTCTTATTCAAGTAATACGCTTATGTAAATTAACATGTGGCAGAAACACGGTATAAAACAGTGTCAGACAGCCTGTTGTATTATCACACACTATGACAAGCCATTGTTCCAGACCATATAATACCATTGGGGTCCGATGTGGTTTAGACTCATACTGGATTATCCATTTGGTGAATTTCTAAAATTGTCCGAGGTCTACCATTAGAAACCAAATTTACCAATGTTTGTTTTTATCACCAGTTGCTATTTTTAAATTTTAAGTTTAGTTTTATTTTAGTTTTTTTTAACCAAACCAACTGCCATGTTTTAAAATTTTGATGAATATCAGTTATGTTGAATAGATATTTAATTTATATTTTCAGGTACTATTGGTGGTCAGATGGGATTGTTTCTAGGAGCTAGTGTAATAACTTCTACTGAAATCATTGAAGTCATGTTATTATACTGCTACTTTCGGATAAAAAAGTTTTTCCAGCCCCAAAATTAAATTGATCAAGTACCCAATACTATTTATAATCGAATAGGTTACTGAATGAAGTTTTGGTTTTTCAGTCATATTTCAATTATTATTGCTTTTAATGGTGTATAACTGTGTGTCTTCATATGAACAAAATTTATAAAATATTATTTGAATTTATCGACTTTGTATATATAAGAAATGAAATTTAGTAATTAAACCAAACATGAAATTAATCCAATCTACTGGTATGATAAGAATTTTTTTTTATGTTCAGTGTGTTTTCATGTTCTGAAAGTACAGCACAGTGCAGCAGCACATTGGCCAGGAGAACTAAGTTGGCTCACTCACTAGAAAGCCCTGCATTCCATCCATGTTTTTGCTGAGAAAACTCAAAAAATCAAGCTCCACCCATGTACATGTTGGTGTGCACGTTGCATGATATTATTTAGCCCAGTTGATGCCGAAAAGTAGAATATTATATTCAATTACATGTCATTTCAGAGTAATAGGAATTATTGAAAGCTGTAATGTCATTGCCCCAGAAGTCTTTCCCCGTTTAAAAAAAAAAAAAAAAAAATGTCTAGACATAAAATAAACATTTAGTCATTTAGTACCAGTATGACAAAGTTACAGCTTTAAATTATAACCTGGTCTCCAGCTTTTGCTTGCTATAAATATTTCTTGTCTCGCAAAAGGCCATAAATGTTGTATTGAATGCCTTGTTTGTGATTGTAGAATAGTAAGATATAAAATACTGTATGTTTTTAATAATGCATTTTATATAATAAATATATTACAATATACAAATTAACAAATATTTGAACCAATCTTATTTTAACTGAGGTATTCTAAACTGGCCTTGGCTTTCTCCATTTCATGTAAAAAAGAATAAAACTGTGGTAGTGATAACTCTGTGAACAGAAAAACAGATATATATTATTATTATTATATATATATATTGTAATTAATTGTAGAAAATGACATATGTGTCTTACTGTCATGTATTTCCAGTCAAATATACTCAATGTAATTAAACTAAATATAATTCTGTGCATCTCTAGGGCTATATAATATATCATTTTAAGATAAATTTTTTTGAAAGACCCCTCAAAATAACAATCCAATATTTATTCTTAAAGGTTATCAATTATAAATAAATAATAAATAACAATACACAAACTTACCCATGTATGTATTCTTGGTTCCATTTCCTGTATTTATCACCATTTTAAGCTGAAAAAAGCGAAATAATTTTATAATTCATAATCATCTCACTGACCTCATCTTCTCTATGGTCAACCTTTACTATCTCTATTAGTACTCATTTAAAGGAGGTCGGTAGTCATTGGGTAGGGGGGGGGGGGGCTATCGAGTAAGGGGAAATTTGAAAGTGCACCATATATATTAATCAAATTATTTTTAATTTCATTACATATTGTAGTCAACTAGTGATGATTGGAAAAAATGAAGTATAACAACAATTATTGCTTTAGACGGATTTATTTTATAAAAAGATCTTGAGATACAAACCTACCTGTAAAAATGTATTTCCTACTTTATCTAGTTCACTACTTGAAGCAGTAACTGAAAAAATGAGAAAAAACATGTGTATAATGATAAATGGGTGACTGATTGTTCACATATATAGTGATTCTGTGCCTTATGTGGAATGTTGTCTCCAATCTGCCCTAAACAATGCAAATTCATTTACCTCCAAACCAATCGTAAGAATAATTGAAATCTCAGTATGACTTTTTTGCTCCAGACTAATAATATGGTTCTAGTTAAAGCAAATACAATTTATTCTGGATTGATCAAGACAAAAAACAGACAGCACAATTAGATACATATTTACAGAGAAAAAATAAAATTGAACGGAAAAAATAACTATTTAATGAAAACATGTGGTCCAGTGGGTCCATATGAATGCCACTTGTGTATCACTTTACTGCATGTGGATATAATACCAAGAATGTAATGTACATTGTAATCAAGTATTGGTTATGTTTCTTATTCAGAGTGAATCACCAAATATGGAATTTTTTTATTAAATTCTTCTCAAGTAATCAGTTGGCCAAATACATAGTACTTAATTGTTCATATGGGTGTATTAGAGGACAATGCCACAACTGACCAAGAATAATATACCTCAAACCTTCCTTTCACCTTTCACAAAGTGATTAAATAATACTTCAGGAGATAAATTGCACTTTTAAACAAGTTATTAAATGTTTTTGGAGAGTAATCAGGGGCGGATCCAGGGGGGGGTGACTAGGGTGACTAGTCACCCCTCCTCCCCACCGGTGTATAGGAATCCCGGGTCCTACAAGCTTCCACCGGGACATGCACGCATGGTCGTATATATATATATTATATAGCACACGGTACGCATCTTATCAGACACACAATCAGCATCTATGTTACTAGCGGCAGAAATTAGCTCCGTAAACCGCGGTCGGCGAGACAAAACATGGGGTTGTCACCCCCCTCAAAAAAATCCTGGATCCGCCACTGGTAATATCCTGTTTTTTTCAACTGTCAAGCAATGTACATCTGTGTCTGTCACAAAAAGGTTTGAGGATAGTCTCTAAATGAGAAATATCCAAGATATATGAACTGTGCAGTGTTATGGTCTTTTAAAGTCTATTAAAACACTTTTCATCTGTGCTATTTAGTGTCTGTATACAAGTTATTTTCCACTGAAATATACCTACCACCAAATTTCCATTCCATATCCACTAATTGATTAACCATCAGAGTCTGACCAAGCGCACTTTTAGATAACAGAAGTAAACTTGTCTTCCACTATTGTATGAAAATATAAAATTATTGTTATAATATCAAGTAATATGAAAGTAGTAATATTATATTAAATATGATAAAAGGTATTGTTATTATATCAAGTAATATAATAGTAATAATATCATAGTAGACCGAGGCAGGCGTGGTAGATCAGTATGTACAATGCTGTCTTGCTAACCAGGATGTCTCGGATTCGCTCCCGGTATTGGATGAGAAAGCACCTCAGCAATTTCTGGCTTGTTTTCCCCTGTCAGTGAAGCAGGTTGGAGAGTGACTCTGGCAAGGATAGGGTCTTTCGGATGGGATGGAAACTGAAGTGCCGTGTATACATCAGCATGCATGTAAAAGAATCTTTGACAGTTGGAATTTGAAATAAGAGTAGGCTGTAGCGCCGCTGTTTACGCAAACTTTCCCTAACAGCATACTTTATGGCATATGCCTGTCTTGATTAGACCCAGCTGGTTCAGAAAGGTAGGACATTAAACCCCATTTATTTTAAAGTCACCAATTCCGAAATTTGATAAAAAAAATTTGCTTTAAAGACAATTGAACACATAAAATTCAACCAATAACATACCTGGTCTGTAAAAATATTAGCCTTCTCTGTTGATAATCCTAGAAAAGAATCGAAATATTTCATTGACGGCAAATCAAAATCTATAATATACATGTATTTATTATGGCAAATATGATAAACAATTATAATTATTGTCTTACCTAGATTTATTAAATCTTCATTTATCTGGGTTGGGCTTAAACTTTTTTTCAAAGCACCTGGAATGTTAGAAACAGAATCATGAAAAATTTTTGATAATGTAAGTGGACATAGGTGAAAATCTGTGAGTTTGCAGTCCCCCCCACCCCCTCCCCAAACCACTGAATCACATACAGATGTCCTTTTGAATGACTACCGCTAGTACAAGCAATTCCAATCACTCTGGTTTATTCAATGTATATGTTTAGCTTTCAGACAGGATGACAGAGAGGGCCCAATGAATGGCGAGGTTTAATGGGGTTTAATGTCCACTCGACACAAACTAGGTCATTTTGGGACTAACTTATTGTTTCAATTTTATTTCAATAATTCGCTTGTGTGTAGGGGTATTTAGCAGTGGGAGGAAACCCGAGTGCCCCGAGGTTGAGAAGGCGCCCTTATCTCCATGCCACATATGCTCACACCAGGGATCGAAACAACAGCCGTAAGCCAGAGTTGACCGGCCAGCTAGAGGTCGAAGTCCGGCAGTCTAGACCACTAGGCCATCCCCCCCCCCCTAATGGATGGCATTTACAGAAGTATAGTCCTCAATGCCAAAATAAGTAGGTTAAGCCATGGACAATTTAACACATTCAAGAAGTTTAAATGATGAATATTTATTTCAAATATTACATTAATTAATGTTACTCATGCATTTACTCATGGAGAAGGCAACGCTATATGCAGATAATATTTCAGCTTACTTAGTATGAAAATTTGAAAATAACCATGTCTTAACATTAATGAAATTGTTCTTTTCTCAGATGAACAGATTCAATAATCAGTTCCACATGCAAGTAAATATAATGAACTTACTGTTAGGTATTACTAATAGACTTTTAAAAACATTTTTTAAGGGTCCAGCGCCTAAACCATTTTCTTCTGCAAATTCATCTAACTGAATTAATAATCTCTCAGACTGTAAAAGAAGGTAAAACTTTCTGCATATGCCAATATAGAATAAGACAAGAAATCAAACTTTATTAAGCATGTTTTATACGTTGGGTTTTATAGCTTCGTCAAGAAGAATCAAGGAGAATCATACTACATGTACACACAAAACAAAACCGATGAGACAAAACTGCAGACAAACTACACAGAGATTGCAATTTATAAACAAAAAATATCAAGTCAAGTGAATGGATCAAATCCAAGGGCTTGTGGAAAGTGTAGCTACACTGTGCTGTACAGCCATGGGCATGTAATAATAAACATGCTTTCACTCAAATGATTTAAAAGAAAGACGTCATGCGACTAGTCTATATAGTGATAATCTTCAGGATGGCGATAGCTGTCTGTCAAATAATATCAGGCAATAATCTGGATATGATGGAAATACACCAAAAATTAATAAATAACGTCAACAATCTTTTACCAAGTTAACAACATGTATTATTTATATACCAGTAGCCTACTGTTAAAGTTATATATTTGCTATTCATTTCCTAGTATATCATTATTTCTTCATAAATAATTTGATCCACAATTAGGCGACATAATTATACTAGTAGCCAGTAGTAGGCCTATTACATGTCTGACAATCACATATTATAATACATGTACACTATTAGTATTACCTTTGCTGGTTCAATTAAGAACAAAAATACATACTCCACCAACTGACTAAATTGCTGGAATGAAAAAACAAAACATGTTAATTAGGATTTACAAGATACTCTTTCATAGTAAGCCTATTAATGCAAATTGTAACAGCTAGTATTAGTAAGACTAAGAAGACCAGAAGGCAGAAGAGAATAGTATTTGTAACAAACAAGATTTATTTTGCCCTGGTCTGGGTCATGTTTAATTCACATATTTTACTTACTACAACGTCGATTTTAAAACTATTCTATATTTGGGCTCAATTGATTTGTTTTCATTTCAAAATAAAACATACTTCATTTTGGAATTTGTTTAGTGTCTGAATATCACTGAACATAGAATCTGGGGGCGTTTCTTTGCTGAAGTTGTAGGATGCAGCCATCTTGATTGGAGTATGACGTTCGGGATTCCCCTATTTTGAAATGATAAGCCCAGGGGAAGTAAAGGCGGGTTAATGGCCTTAATCTTTATAGCCACAAAGAGCCCACCATGTCACAATCATCTGATAAATATTTGAAAGTGGTTGATAATCTGAATTTTTATTTTTTATGCGAGGTCAAACTTCTAGATCTTGTTATTTGGAAGGAAATTTCAATATCAAGGATAGACAACTCTGTTAGGGAGAATGGAATTCCCCAGTGACGTAGAATCTTTATCATGGATTTGCCGGTTCATGACCGCCCCCTCAGCATGAAAAATGTGAATATTTATCTTAGCCTGACAAAAAATTGAAATTCAAACACTCTTTCTCGATTCTAGACATAAAGAATCAACAGTATCTGTCACGCAAAAGGGTGGAGCAGTTACGTACGAAGAGGGGAGGTGAAAAAAAAATGCTATAAATAGACGAACTACGCGAAATCAGGGGAAATAATTACCACGCTTTGTCCATAGTTTATTAACTTTTCTTTATTCGAATTCACCCATTGACTCTTTTTTATTTGTTTATTATTGAATATTCCAAACCCACTTCTTTAATCTTTACCTACTCAAATAACTCATAATAACCATTCTTTCCCGTTTACATTAGGTTCCGTTCTGTGAAAAACACATTGAATATTTGTTGGCTAATAAAGATCGAACTTCTTCTAAATTATAGCCTTGACTGTCCAGTGGCAGTAACACGTGAGGAATATTTAATGTGTTTGGAAACATTTGTTGGGTTTTATTTTAACCTATAATTATGGAAACAACCACAAGTAAGCAAAAGAAAAGAAAATTTGAAGAAACCGCTGAATCTCTAGAAACATTTACACGTGAACAATTGATAAACAGAGTTGGGCAACTTGAGAAACATGTCGATCAGTTGAGAAACATTATCAGCAAAAATACACAAGAAACCAATTTATCCAAAAAAGCCAATAAAAAGCAGAGACCATTTGACTTCAAGCGTTTTAACACTAGACATGTAGCTCTTCGGATAGCTTATCTTGGTTGGGACTATCAGGGTTTTGTAGTCCAAGAAGACACAGAAAAAACTGTTGAACATTATTTGTTTGATGCACTTTTGAGATCCAGATTAATCGAGTCCCGGGAAACTTCCAACTATCATAGATGTGGACGAACCGATAAAGGAGTCAGTGCCTTTGGTCAGGTCATTTCTATAGATCTTCGAAGTAATCTATTAACCGGAATAGGTGTCAAAGTTCGGGAAGATGGCACGGCTCACCTTCGAGACAATGATAAAGAAACAGAGATCAGATATGCCTACATTATAAATAAACTTTTACCCCCAGAAATAAGGGTTTTAGCATGGACCCCTGTTACGGAATCATTCAGTGCACGTTTTAGTTGCAATCAAAGAACTTATAAATATTATTTCCCAAAGGGTAATTTAGATACAACTCTGATGTTAGATGCTAGTAAAAGATTAATTGGAGAGCACGATTTTCGTAATTTCTGTAAAATGGATGTGAATAACGGTGTTGTAAAATATGACCGCAAAATACTCTCCACAGATATAAGAATATTAGATTCTAATGAAAATGGTTATCAAATGTGTGAATTTACAGTTGTGGGCCAAGCTTTTCTATGGCATCAAATTCGATGTATTGTGGCCATCTTGTTTTATGTTGGTCAAGGAAAGGAAGATCCGAGCGTTATAGATGACTTGCTTGATATTGATAAACATCCTAGAAAACCTCAATATACAATGGCTTCTGATCTTCCTTTAGTTTTATATGATTGTCAATTTGGCGATCTTGAATGGATTTACGAAGCCGATGTGCACAATTATAACCTCTCTCACCTTCAACAACTCTGGGCACAATATTCAATTAAAGCTACGACTATCAAAAGTATGTTAGATTCTTTGAGTACACAAAATACTGTGTCGTTACCCACCCAAGAACATGATGATGTAAGAGCTGGTATTAAAGAAGATGTATTAATGCAGTCTTCTTGGATAACAGAAGTAAAGCAGCCTAAAATTCACCAACCATTACTTTCCCGACAGACTTGTGAAAGCTTGGAAGAAAAAATTGAAAGTGTTAGTAAAAGAAAAAACAGAACTCTGACCAAAGGTGGTGTTAATGTGTAAATTGAATGAATTTTTTGAACGAGTGAAAAATAAATATTTTTTTTTCAAAATAGATCTTTGTGATAATTCTGTTTCAAAAATAAGCTTTGAGAACAGAATGTTAACTACTGGCTAGAGAAAATAATATGTTACAATTTACAATGTTGGCTATAAATATCCCCCCCCCCCATTCCTGACACAACCTCTAAACTCATAATTCCATCATTTGTCCAAATGGCTGAAAAAGTATCAATAGAATATTCCACTTCCTTGAAAACAAAAAAAACAAGGTGGGGGGGGGGCTACAGTGCACAGGTTGGCATGCATGTGGTTTAAGAACCCTTGGTGGTTGGAATTTTATATACTTGTAAGAGTAGATTGAATTGCCCTGTCCAGACAAAATTTCCCTCATAGCACATTGCCAGTGTCTTCATTGACCTGGTTGGGGCAAAACAGTAGGACTTTAAACCCTATTTCATCTCACTTCATTTAAAGTGCACAGCGTTGCTTTTCCATACTAAGGCCAAAACCCCAACTCCTTAATTATATCAGAAATGGTATACCAGAAAGTGCGATGGCCAGTTGGGAGTGAACACCATTTTCCCCGTCTTCACCACTTCTCTTTAACTCACTCAATAATACCATTATTAATTACATACATCATGCAAGAGCTAAATCTGCATATTTTAAACTATTAATTAGACATTAATTAACTTATCAAGACCACAATCAACTCTTGATGTCAATTCTAGCCTGCAATATTTACTAGATTTGAATCCGATTTGCTGCTTAACGCTCATTGATGGTTTAATCCAAAAATGGATAATCGAGACTATGTTTTTTATGGTTCTGACTTTAGTAATGATATTCAAAAGCTGAATTCTCGGTTCAGAGTGATCAATTTGATTGAAATTTTCAGCAAATTGCCTTTACATTGTCTAGTTTTTAACTATTATAGTGAGAACTGACAGCAAATCTCCCATTGCCCCTTTAACTGGATTCATTATGAAACTGAGCCACATTGCTGGGTCACTATAAATAATCACTGTCACTGAAAGGAATGTAAAAAGGCTAAATTAATGTGACAATGATATGGTATGGTATAATCAAGATGACTTGTAGGATGTGTATATTGGAAATACATAAATGGTGAACAGACCAACCATTTTCCACGTCTTCACCAATCACTACCCCTCTTTAACTCACACATACTAAAATTATCAAATGTATTCATTATGAAAGTTATGAAACTGAGCCACAGTAAAATTTCACTTGGTCACTACAATAGATTAAAAGGAGCCTGCAATATTAATTACTTTTTATTCACTGCAAAAACAATCCTAAAATGTTTGAAATTATTTAAAAAATAAATGAAGCATTTTAAACTAGATTTTAAACATATCACATTTCTGTCCATTACACTTAGGTATTCGTTCACTTCACCAGATCAGTATTAAAAGTAAACAAACCAATTTATTATTTTTAAAAATTTGACTTTGATCGTGCTTGTTTTATCATCTTTCATAAAATAATACTAGAATTTAATTATTACTACAAAATATTTATTGAAGTACTATGATTCGCTTTACACGCAAAATATCTGAACAATAAAATTATTTAAAGTGAAATTAAAATAAAATTTGAAAGATCAATGATGTTAAATTTAAACACATTATAACCGGTAACTGAGTAAAAAAAAAAGGCAAATGGGTTTGTTTTTTTTTAGTCTGTAGTTGTAATCTACAATTCAATTGTTTCTGTGGATTTGAATAGAGGGAAGTAATCTAAGTTTTATTATTACAAATTGTGGTCAATAATATAACAACACCAGGTGATGCAAACCAAGGAGTATTGATTTATACTCATAGGTACCAACTTTGTCAGTATTTGATGCAGGGGAGGTAACCCCATTTAATTTCTGCGCTTCGCTTTTTGCGCACATAAATATTCTATATCCGGTAGGATTGGATGAATGAATGGCTGCAAATTTACAGGATTGTTCTTCGAAAGATGTTGGCGTACTTATTGACAAACCTAGGTTTTCATGAGTCATTTATTGATTAACTGTGACATTGAAATACGACAGTATACTTAACATTTTTAGAAAACTAAAGGTAGGTTGTCTTATTTGTTTCCTTCTGTTTGAAAAGACGAACAACAGCCTGCAGGTGTTTGACTGTTATTTTCTCTCTTGTTTTGCCGACTCAGACCAAGAGCCAGCTTTTGTCTCCCGATTGTGTATAGTGATGAATACTGATGATAAATGATAGTGGTAGTGTTTTTTTTTTAAAGTGTCACCAAACGAATTTTCTTTTAACAGATTCCCAACACTTTAATTGATATTTTTGATTTAAATTATAAACACCAAATGAAAGCTAGGCTGGGAGGGTTACGATGCCCCACAGACCTCGGTAGTCTGGTGGTGTTATATTTTGATTTCCATAATCATAATTGAATTATCATTTTACAATATAGTCATAATGAAGTTGTAGTTCCCCCTTGCTTGTTTCCAGTACCAGTATTAGGTTATTTTGTTTGGTGTCTACATAAATTTTATGTTACTTGTAACTCGGTTATTATTCTTAAATTAATTCAGTTTTATTTTAAAATATAATTAAAGTTTATTAAGTAAACAAACTCAGAAATCATGTCCAAAGTGTTATTCACCCAAACTATAGGTGATAAATATAGAATAAGAAATAGGTAGGCCTTATGTCTGTAATTTAATGTAGGCCTAAGCTGAAGAGATTTATCTGTCAACAATTGAAAAATGTATTTTTGTAGTGGCTAGAGAATTTTGTATCACAGTCATCTCTACTGTGATTTTTTTTTAAATGCAATTGACCGAACATAAGTTCAAATTATTGATAGTCTGGTTAAAATGTATATGTTGACAGGACAACATCATTAGTTTCATTTTACATGAATTTAATATAGTTCAGCTGAATTGTCCCTTGAGTAAAATTTATTGATAATTTAAAGAGCTTATGCTACATGTGTAATATACAACATAAACCTGAAGGATGTCTTTTATTCCTAAAGTTACATTGTAGTAACTTTTATCTTGTTCATTGCTTAGTTTCCATTGTAATTTTTTGAAATACAATTTGAATTATGGAATAGATTACCACCTGTGATTTTTACTAGTCCTTAGCATTATGAATATTTTTCATGATTGCCTTTTCGGAAAATTCTATTAAAAATATAATAGTATGCACTGTAATAATAAAAACTTTATATTGTATTTGTACACGATTTTTTAAAATTTTATTGAGTCATTGAGGATATCACATGTTTTTAAAAGAGCAGAAGGATAAATTAAATCACAGGCACTGCAGACTACATAAAAATTGTTTACTGTATAGATTCATTATTGTGGCATTGCTTGATCTGAGAACTTTGACAAAGCATGTAGAATTACATCCATACACAATAACAGGTCAAAATTTTATTAAGACATATTTGAACCAACAATTTTGTGAGGTATTTCTATAATTACACAAAAACCATAATGTATTAGATCCATAAAGATTAAGATACATACACATGCAAGACAATTAACTAATTCTAGATAAAACCTACATTTATAAGGTATCCTTTTGTTTGTTCAGTTTTGTTTTTGCTAAATTCATTTTGGTATAATAGTTTTAAGATGATGTCATTGGCCACTTCTGTCCGACAACCTGGATGGATACTTACAATGCTGAATAAGTACATGTAGATTTCATTTTGCTATCACTATCCGTTCTTCAAGCAATGATAACATGATTATAGAAATAAATAGGCCTACTGGTTGTTGTTTTCATGAGATAAAATATTTAATGATTTCACAGTAGAGAATGCAAGATTACTATGATTTAAGCTTGCTATCATTACATTACCAGAGAAATAAACAAATTCTTTTGAAAATATATTTGTTCATAGGTAACAAAAATGAAATGTCTTTTTAAGTGTGACATACACAGTACATGATATTTTTTTAATAAAAACTGATGTGTCCAGCTCAGGATAGATGTACATGTATTGTTTAGTTCATGGGTTGGCTTGTTTGTTACATCAGGAAGTTGTGATTAGATTTGTGAAAGTCTTTTGGCTTCGAACAGGTTTTCAATGGTTAAAATTCAACTGGGGTTTAGTGAGTAACAGAGTTGCATAATTTGTTTTGATGGGGGTGACATTTGTGATGGTGAATAGTTTAGTACACTGTGAATTTCACCTTTTCCCTCACACAAACGTCAATTTCACATGGTAAATAGTACATTATGTCATGTATCCTCATAACATTAGCCTAGGATGTTGTAGTGTACATCAACAGGTTATCTCCTTGAACCCGGTTTCAAATTGATAAACATCGAAAAGGGTACGTGTGTATGTCTTGGTAAGATCAACTGAATGTCAATTCTTTGTCAATTTTGCTGTTTTTGCTGTCCAGGTAAAGGTAAGGATACTGTTAAGGTGATTATACCAAATTTGTAAAGTACGAATAGTACTGAAAATGGAATTTACACACTATTGTAGATGTACATTTTTATGGTGGAATTATTGACAAAGTTACAAAAATGACTGAAAATGTATTTTAACTGAAGAATTAAAAAAAAAAGATATTTTAACTAAGCACAAATTACTAAAAGGATATTTTGAACAAAACTCCTATTAAGATGTATTACCTGGTGGATAACCTTTTAATATAGTGATTGATAATTCTTTAGTCCATTGTATAATAATTATAGTATCACCTTACTGACCTAATTAACCTAAACACCTGTAATCAGGTACAGATTACTACCATATCAATTAAGGAGCATGCTAGCTTATAATTAGCCTTGTAACTAGTGTATCACAGTATTAAAATAAGAACATATTTTAAGTGCTAATAACAGTACTTAAATGTCAGTGATTTTGGCCTTATGTCATCATATCTCAAAGGTTATTCAAGGATGTATTTGCTAGGAGTTAGATTTTGATTTTACTTTTACACCCTGACCAGAGCTATTCAATCAGCGCTGATAAGATTTTACAGCTGCCAGAAGCTGATAAGATTTGTTGCATAGATGTATACACAAACTGTGGAGAATTCAAAAGGATTTAGAATAGGCCTACTTTATAACAAACCTAGTTGAGCATAGTAATATTTATGTATTTCATGAGCTTATTAAGCAGTTTTCAGTCTGTTATTAGGTTAAAATGTATCACACTTTGTACGTTTTATGGGTCAAATAGTTGGCCTGATTATGCTCAATGCATTCAAAAGAAATCAAAAGAATCACATTTAGAGAAATAATACAAATATTGCCTATTTTCTATAGACATTCAAATTAGCCGGAATATAGCTTTGTCACGATAACAGTGAGCATGAATTGATTTGTATTATAATGTATTAATGTTATTTAACTGGCTATTATCAAGCTAATATTAACAATAAATTATAGTATGGAAGCCTGATCTCGGAACAATGTGCATCACTACCTAATCAAACAATCGATTTCGGGGGCGATCTTATCTCTGAATGAGTGGCACACATGTGTCAAATAATGAAATTCTCCGCAGCCAAGATGAGAGAAAACTATATGAAGCACCCTAGGTTAAAATCAATACTGCTGAGTGAATATGTTGATCTGACACAGACAGGCAACAGGCAGTTTATCTGTGGATCTATCTGTCATTGAGTAACTCTGCTTTACACCATTAATGAAGTACATCATGTTGTGTAAAATACTATGTGTAAATTTTGGAAAAACCTAATTTGTCAAATTTATGCTAACTCTTAAAATTAATATTAATTATCAATTGATTAGAGATTTACAGTGTGAGCTGTTGCAAATGTTGTGAATATAGCTTTTGTAAATATAACCTTGCACCTATTGTTTATGATTATGTCTTAGTCTTTGTGTAAATTTATAAATTCATCAGCTTTTCCCGGCATGTTTCTCACTTGTCATTGGTGCAATACAGAGGGCTCGGCAAAGAACAACTTATAGTTGTTCGGATGGTTAAAAAACGAGGTCCCATATATACATATAAATTCATCAGCTTTTCCCGGCATGTTTCCCCTTGTCATTGGTGCAATACAGAGGGCCTGGCAAAGAACAACTTATAGTTGTTCGGATGGTAAAAAAAACAGGTCCCATATATACATTTACTTGCTTGTAAAAGATCCCATGGCAGCTTGAATCTGATATCCGATAAAGGCCATAGCACTGTTTTCTGAGCAAAATTCCACTCATAGCACACTGTATGACATTATATGCTCGTCTTTCGTAGCCCAGTCGGAACAGTATGTCAATTCCAGTTGTATAATTTACAATTTTTAACAGAACAAAACAACAATGATACAGACAATATGTTTGAAATCATTTAATCATAATGATATTTTATTTCCGAACTAAAGGAATATTGTCGCTTAATGTAACATTGGAATTTAACAGTTTTTAATGTGTAGAACAACATTTTCTGGAGAGGAAAATGTATAAACACAAGTGGTTTAAGAGAACATAAACACAGTCTCAAACCTCTCTTTTTCACTTGTTGGCAGTTAACCAGATGCTGAATTACTATAAATAGGATTGTATAGCTGAAATGTTGTGTTGAGTGGTGAATACGAGCTAGGTAGTGTGTATATATTACATATCAAGGAATATACATGTAAGATCATGGCTAGGTAACAGTGTACTTCTGTAAACATTAGCAGTCATATTCTACACCATTAACTCACAGAAAGATTGTAAGTTATCATCTTTTAACAGGTAAGGCTAGGTTTATAAGACTATAATACATTCAAGACTGGATCTAGTAATGGGCTACAATTATTCTGTGCTTTGACCCAAGTGCTATTATTCTAATAACCAGCACACCTAAGTGGCTACAAAATGTCTATGATTTTCTTTACAGTGTTTATTTGTTTCCTAATGAGAGCCAGAATTTTGAAGTGGCCCATCAAACATTACATGAAATTAGACCATATCTTTTTTATCAGTGTATGCATGTAGCAGTGTCAGCAGCACATACAGAGATGATACAATTTATCTTTGGGTGGCCCAGTCCCCCATCTTCAAGAATATGCAACATTTAGAGTACATACACATATTCCCAGCCATGGTATTGAGCATTATGAGCTCATTAACCATCCCATATTCATTTAATTAATATTATGTGTATTGGTCTAATAAGATTTAGTTCAAAATAGCTACCAGTACTACATACGTATGTACATTCTCTGACGCTTTTCTGATCCCATTTTCTATTAGAATTTTAAGATCTATATATACTATTCAAAAAAAGTAGGGGATATTTGATTTTGGGGGCATAATACTAAAATATGCAAATGACTACGAAAAAAGACACTATAGAACCTAACAGAAGAAACATTTCCAGTTACATGTGACGCCCAAACGCACCAATAGCTACCGCAATGCATGGAATGCAGGTGATGCTTGGGATCATCATGGGGGTCCAACCCAAGATTTGCACGACTCTGACTTTGAATGTTACAGTCATTGTGGCATTGAATTCCAGGGTGGAAACATCAGTTTAATTGTTTTATTGACCAGAAAACAAATTTTGATATGCGTCGGCTTTCCCAAAATGAAAGGTTACGTGCCCTTCGCATGCTACAGATTGGCACAACACAGGCGGTTGTGGCGCGGACGATGAATGTTTCTCAGTCTGTCATAAGCAGGCTATGGTCCAGATACCGTGATACACAATCTGTACAGGACAGACCACGCTCAGGTCGACCAAGGGCGACAACTCAAGCCCAGGATCGATTTATCCGTACCTTGGCCTTGAGAAATCGTGTCATCACAGCAAATCAGATCAGCACTCGTCTTCAAACAGACACTGGTGTGAGAGTGAGTGGCCAGACGATTCGGAATCGACTGCATAGGGGTCACCTTCGCGCCCGACGTCCTCGCGTCATCCCTTGTTTGAGAGATCATCACATTCAGGCAAGACGTCGTTGGTGTATGGATCGTCAACACTGGGATAATCGACGCTGGAGCAATGTGATGTTTTCAGATGAGTCAAGGTTCACTGTTGATTTTTTGGACAGACGTAGGAGGGTGTGGCGTCGTCGAAACGAGCGCTTCCAAGACGTTAACGTCATCAGACATGATCGATTTGGGGGTGGTTCTGTTATGGTGTGGGGAGGCATCACTGTTGCTGGAAGAACGGCTTTACATGTTGTTGCAGGGCGTGTTACAGGCCAGTACTACCGGGACAACATCTTGGCAGCCCATGTTGTGCCGTTCGCACGACGTCATGGCCGCCGTTTCATCTTCCAGGATGACAACGCAAGATGTCACAGGGCCAGGATCGTTACAGGTTACCTCCAACAACAGAACATCACCACATTACCTTGGCCAGCACTGAGTCCCGACCTCTCCCCCATCGAGCATGTCTGGGACATGCTTGGACAGAGGTTACGTCAACGTCAACAACGTCCTGCCAATGTCCAAGAACTTGCTGCTGCGTTGCAACAGGAATGGGACAATCTGGACCAAAATGACCTTAGACGTCTCATTAGGAGTATGCCACGTCGGATCAATGCTTGTTTGGCAAACAGAGGAGGATTTACCTGTTACTGACTTTGTTGTGATGCTGTGGTAACTTTGCTGTTTGACCCCGAGTATCATTTTACCCTTAAAATGGTCAGTCTGTGCCTTACTTAGACTAATGATCATTTGGAATAAATCGATAAATGTGAACTTCATTTCATTTTGTCATTTGTTTCTTCGTCAGTTTCATTAGGTGACTTTAATAACACTTAAAAATCAAATATCCCCTACTTTTTTTGAATAGTATATGTACATGACTAACTAATATTAATAATTTAATTAAGGCACGGCTTGCTATTAAGAATGTTAAAAGTTACACCTCCAAAAAAAATGTGATCTTTCACACTATAATAGGAATCTGACACCATTGGTACTTGAAGAAATATTAGAACTTTCTCTTTTAGGCCAAAACTGTGATAAGATCAAAGGTTTGCTTATATAATGTCAGCTTAAACTCTTACTATAGGATATACATGTATAGTGTAACATAAATTATAACAGGATTATTCACAGACTTAAAATGTAGACCTTGTTCATGTACACTTAATGTTTTTGACAACTGTGACAGTAATAGAATGATGTGACATAATTATATCATTGAGGAATGTTATCTAAATTATGGAGAAAATAATTTGTATTGTCATAATTTCATAGGTTTTTGCATTTTATGGCGAAAAATAATTTAGAAGGCACAATACAGCAGGTTTAGTACTGTTTCGGCATTTCAAGATTTTACTGACTTGCAAATAGTTCATCAGGATTTTCCAACATGGTTCCCCCTTGTAAGTGGTGCAGGACGGAGGGCTTTACAAGAACAGCTGTTTAGTCATATGGATGGTATGAAAAACTGAGGTACTGTGTGTAGGCCCTACATTGGCGTGCACATAAAAGATCCCATGGCAGTTTGAATTCAATATAAATGCATGCAATGGTGCTGCTGCCCGGGCAAAAAATACCTCATCTGCCTGTCTTCGATAGCCCAGTCGGAGCAGACCAGAAGGACTTTAAACTCCATTTCTAACATTTCATAGGTTATGTGGAGCTGGACGATTTACCCAATACCACACATTACCACCCAATAGTATGTGATGGGTTTGTGTATTTTGTAAATCCTCATGCCATGTTATGTGGGTGCTACTATACTGACCTCCAGTCTATTATTGGAATACTAGTTATTTCAAAATAATATTCTAATTTGATCGATTGACAGCGTGACTTTTTTCATTGACTGCAGGACCAATGATGGAGCAAAGATCAGATCTTCTCCAAAAATTATTCTGTAATGATTGAAACCTCCTATTCAGTACCAATAAAATTAGACCATTTTTCATTTCCAATGACTGGAAAGGAGGCATGCTTTCTGCCAGTTATCCAATATCAACTAACAGCATTATTTAAACCAGATCACATTAAATTCCACCACTATGCTAAAGGTACAGTCCTGAAATGAAACAAAGTACTGACAACTGTACATAGTTTTTGTGTACTTCTGGCAAGCAAGATGTAAGTAAAGCATTTGCCAGTATAGCAGCAACAGATGCCACTTAGTGAAAATAAACATTATTAATAACCAAGTCTTAAAAGGGTATAATTTTAATTTCCCTAGGCATGATAAGAATCTTAGTTTCGTTAAAAGTAAGTTTTGTTTATTGAACAAATTATACTTGATTACACCAAGGGTATTGAACATTGTTCTTTAAGCCCTCCAGAAGTGAGAGATAAATGCTTGATTTCAATTCGTGAAAGCCAAAAATAAACTAAGCTCATTTAACCTAAATAGATGTTGAGGTGTTATACCTACATTGTAGATATATTGTTAACATAAACTAGGTTCAAATAGAATAAACTGTGTACCTGAATAAAAGTAAATATAGGTTCATGACATTTTTGCTTTAATTATATTGAACACATCTTTCATACTTTGTAATGCATACATTTATTGTCGTCCCAATATTTATAGAAATTTTGAATTGGTATGCAGTACAATGCATAAACTTCTATTTGTTTTAATGTGCACATTGGCTGATCGACGCATTGATGGTTTTATCAATGTATTCTTACAATATATATATATGTATATTATGATTAGAGTGTATGGTATAATATTGTGTTTCAGTAGGTCACCTGTTGCTAGGCATGAATATGATCAGTATTATAGTCTAAATCTCGTTGATAACAAAACCTAAACCGGTAATCAATCATATACAAATTAAATATTATAACAATGCTCCAATGTTCGCCAAAGTACAAGTTACTATATGCTTCTCCCAAGGATGAGATGGAAGATAAACCACTGTGTTATTTAATGAACACTATCAATAGTAATATGATCAGGATCTGCTTGTCTCATAATGACTCACCAGGCTCACCCAATTTCATACAACAATCTTCTTTATTTTTATGTCAACAAATGGTGTTTTTTTATGTGAAATTTGATATTTTTCTTATTAGTAAATCTAAACTTCCACTGCTTGATCCACTATATCTTGTATAAAACACTTTTTTGTCTGATGTTCAGATGTTAACAGTGACAAACTGCAAGCAGATGCTAAGTGATACATGTATTCTCAATTAAAATCAAATTTGTGTTGAGTGCCTTTTACTGGAAAAATAAAATCAATATTTGACTATAATGTCCGCCCATTCATGAAATATGCAAATTTGGTCTTGTTGCGATGTTGATTCTTTGTAGTTTTGGCCGAATGAACAGTTGCATGCAACTAAGGTAAACCATTAAATTTATCATTCTGGTTTAGTCAGCGGTAATGTAATGATAGCTTAGTAACAATATCCCCCCTGACACATCATATGGCTTAATCTACATCTAATCCTGATTGGAACATAGTAAACCTATCCTTTACATGCCAGTGACAAGCTATCTTTAATCTTTGATAACCTGAACAATATCAAACTCATTACAGGTCCCCATGTCAGACTCATGGCCTGACACTCCTGGGATGGAAAACTTTGGTAGGCGAAATGTGTATGTCCATACATCAGTAATGAACTGTCATTAATTTGAATTTGAAAATAAAATGTAGGAACATAAAAAAAGATCAGGACCTAATTCAAGAACCGAGAAACTATTGTTCTTACATGAAAATGTATCTTGAGAAAATTCAGTAAAAATACAAAGTTTTTATTTTACATCTCTGTTCTTGGCCCAGATGACTTGATTACTGAAAATTAGCATGACTAGGTTTCTCTAATATAAGTCTATGCCTCTGAAATTCACCCATCTGCTATAAGTTAGCTTAGTTGAGTTTATTTTGAGCTTTTATAGAGATTAGAATGTTTTAGGCAACAAACAGTGGAATGTGTATTGATTAGAATTTTTTATCAATGTATATTTGAATAGGTTTTATAATCCAATGCCATTATGAATTCTAAAGCTATACAGGATACAACATTCCACAATTCTGAAAGCAAAACAAGAATTAAGATTTTGAAATTTTAAAGGGACATATGAATAATTATTTTTTGCCCTTGTCAGCTGTAAAAGAGGAAATATGTTCCTGGTCGACTGGATGATACAGAAAACAGGGTTTCACTTGTGTGCTTGCTTCAAAGAACCCTTGATGGTTGGAATTCGATGAAGATTAAACATCAAGCAAAATTGTCCTCATGTCATAGCACACACGATTTGCCCAGTTGATGCAGATCAGTATGACTCTATTAATTTTATAAATGGTTTCCCCCAGTGCTAACTCTGGGTTCAGTTTTTCTTCCGCCAATTTTTCATTTTAATTTATTAGCCATATATTTTTTCCGCCAAAAAAAAAGAACGAATATCTATTCTATTATATTTTTTCAGTAATTTTTATTTACATATATTATACATATGATATTACAATTTACAAAATTCTTCAATGCTTTGCAGAAGCCCATTTTTTAAGAACTTTTTCAAACATCTGGGGTAACCACACAGTGTATTTGTTTTTACTGAATATTTTTCTTTATAACAGAAATTGTGACCAAACACTGATATATCAAGGATTTGAACATTTTCGTTCATCTTTAAGAGATCTACATTTTTCAAATGCACAAACATACATTATGTAAGGACTAAGAGCTGAATCTTTCTTTAGTGATGATGATCGAGACTGGGCCTAATATCAAACGCTAATAATCTCGGTTCAAAGGAAGCAAATTGACTCAAATTTTCACAATATTCCATTTACGTTATCTATTTTTTAACTATTGTATAGTTCGGGAGTATTTTGGTGGTGAAATACAAAAAAAATAAAAATAAGTTTGAAATTCTTCTATCGGACCTTGACGAAGGCTGTTCAAGTTTTCGCTTACGGCCCATTATTATTAATGGCATGTGATTAGAAAATAACCGACTTTCGTTCGTTCGTTTCTGGCGTTTAATATCGCCTTCCATATAAACTTTACCAACAAACCTGGCTTTAATTATTAACGATACGTGCAACAGGGGTAGGAAAAGGATAAAACAGACGTCATAGTCCAATAATCTCACACAAATCGAACGAGTATTATTCACGGTGTCCGCCATTTTGAATTTATAGAAACCGTCAAAAAAAGCCACCGGTTCGTATTCGGAGACAAACAATTAAATCGTTTGTCTCTTGATTAGTTTATTACTACTCTTACTGTATATACTAATCACGGATAATCCGAGATTGATCAAGAGACAAAGGATTAGTACTTGATTGATTGATAAATGACTCAGCCAAGCGTGATAGACTGTAACGTGTGTGCACGGCGTGGAAATTAAAACTTTGTGGCAAGAAATTTTTTTAGCCATGGTTAAAAAAGAATCGCCAAAAGTTTCGCCAGATAGAATATTTTAACGCCAAAATTATACTTTTATCGCAATTGGCGGAAATGGCGATCGACAGCGTGAGCGCTGGTTTCCCCAGAAAAATTGTAGATTATATGCCCACTAAAACTGGTAAGATATAGATACATAATTAAAATACTGGTAAATAGATTATGATAGATAAATTTAAATCATTGATTTAATGTTATGACTCATTGTCAGGTTATTTATAACAGCAATAAAACTATTGATGTATTATGATTATATAGATATATATATACGTATGTAATTATCTTTTGTTATATGGTCCAAACCTCATAATTTATGAATTTGACATATATGCCTATATTCCTTAGATTTTTTAAGTTGTAATTATGTAACCATCGATAAGATGGTTATAAGCTTATTGCCAAATTGTTCAGAAATGTACATGTATTGGTTTCTCCAAATGGTAAGTTTTAGGAATACTTCATAGGGATGTTCTTTCTCCTTCAAATCTAATAATATCGTCGTTACATTTAAACATACATTATGGGAGAGCAAAAACAGACTTTTGTCGGTCTTCCTTTGGGCCTCAGAAGTCATAGAAATTATAAATTAGATCTTTATTTAAACAACAAGCCTAAAATGAACTATGTAGACCCACGGATGGCTTGGATTGGGCTCGGATTAAAACAGGATTTCGTTGACTGATTTAATCACTATGGCGTCGTGGGCGGGGCTTCTCCGTGACGTTGACGTCATCATACTTCCGGACTGTTTTCAATTCGTCTGCTAAGGGAGTCGCTTAGGCCTACCTGAAGTACAAAAGAGTACACGCAGGCAACGCAAGAAGTCGGCTATTTATTATAATTTATTTACAATACTGCCTCGTTGATTTGGCCCATTCCTTTCAAACTTTAATATCCTATCGCGGACTTTCTCTTCTTATCTATATATTAAAATCTTAATTCTAATTTATAGTAAAAAATAAATGTATACGAATTGAATTGCAGTCCTGTCTCAAACCGAATACGCTATCAGTACTAGTCACAGATTGTACTAGTCATTGTAAACATTACTTGATAATCGAGACTATATAGGTGGAGTTAACGCCTGTCAATCAACAATCGGCCATAATGGGAAAAGGGTGTCGATGAATTTAACCCCCATTTCTATTAAAAAATTATAGTGGTAACAACTTTGTTCAGGATAAAGTAATTTGACTGAAATTTTCAATATATTCTTGTTTCAGCATCTATTTTTGAACTGTTATAGCAAGAATGGCTAACTCCTTGTAAAAATCTCCCATAATGTATCTTTAACAATTGACACTTCTAAGTGTTAATTATACACAGTAACCATTGACAGGATTTTTATTGTGCGCTGATTTTTCTTGAGTAAAAACTTCAGTTTGAGGTAGCAATTAACGAATAATTAGTATCTATTTAATGTATATATAATCTCTCTGTTTAGTTGTCAAATGTTTTCAAATGATAGTTCATATTGTAGTTGTGCTAAAACTTAAAGCTGTTAAGACAATAATGAATTGTAAGACATAAAGATGATATTGGTAAATAATGATTGTAATTTGCACTGATGATATTAAGATGATGATCTGTTAAATAGTAGACCATGCCAAGCTATCCCAGAATAAACTAATTAACATATCAGTCCAGTACTTGTAGAGTTATTGTGTCAACATGATTAGGCCAGTCTTGGTTAAGTCAGACATTATTTCTCCAGCATTCAATGTTAATAGAGCATGTTAATAAGGGATACTAAACACCTTTGTTCAGACCTACAAGACCAAATTCTGTAAATTTGTACCAATTGTGAATTTGTATGTTGTAATTTGCTAATTTTAAGGTCTGTAGTTACTAATTAGGATATTTGCCTTATGAAAATTGTTATTTTTCAGCTCAGCAAACAATATGCAGTCATTTGTTTTGAATAAATTTGATGGATATATTTTAAAAATGCATATTTTTCACCCATATTGCTAATGCCTGAAACAGATCTCTATCTTTGGTTGGCCTTATAAAGAATGGTAGGCTGTGTAATGATGATGACTATGTGGCAACAGTTAGTTTGTGTTTAGTATTTAGTCAAACCATCTGTTAGTTGTAACCACCAATGATGTTATACCATCTGGTCACTGTCTAACTGTATTATCAATGGCAGTTTAGGATTATAACATGCTGTAGCAGCAACTGATTTTAATATTTCTTTATTTTCAGGTAAGCATTTTTAACTACATCTACATAATTTGGATATATATGATTGTTTCACAAATGTTTATCACAAAACCAGAATAAAAAGGATTTTAAGGTACTGGTAGGTAGTCTTTATTAGTGTATTTTTCTTAATCACTATCACATCCTTATTTGGGGTGGAAGATATCAATATGAATTTATTGGCTGTTGACATTCCTTAGTACTTGAAATATATTTGAAAATTTCTTCCTTTGTTTAGCATGTCAGTTTTCCACAGACTTCATGGTCATAGATTTGCACAAAATACATTAAAAATACTTCAATTAGTTCTTGACATTTGAAAACACTTCTATCATCTGAAGTCAGTTATGGTTTATTTGACATGTATTTATACATTGGGGAAAAAGTTAACTAATAACTACTGTATACTGTTGGACACAATGCATAGGTAAAATGCACTGTATAGCACCCTGCTCTGTATTGAACTCTTTCATTTCAAATGAATTTACATCATAATAGATTATATATATCAAATGGATAGTATTTTTTACGTTAAGATCTATGTGTTACATTGAAGTATGTTGTTAGATGTTAGACTGTTATTTTCTAGAAAATCAACCATGCGTTGAATGGAATGTGGTCTTATAGTAAGATCAATAGACCTGATAGAAAATTGGGTTTGTGCAATAAAGTCAATATTAGCTACACTATAGCGCTAGTAGTCGGTCTAACTATACAAGAATAACAAATGAAAATAGACAGTTCCATCTTCATTAAAATAGTTTCCTTTATCTTTCCTTGCCTTTGATAAGATTCCCTGTTACTGTTAGTTTGTGAAAATTGGTTTTATTTTTAGGACTATTAGGTAATTAACTTTTGGCAGTACTACACTTAAGACTCAGAATTTTTACTCAGACCAGAGCTAACTTCATTCACATTGGCAGAGGTTAGAGGAGCTTGAGTACCACCTTGCTTTAGACCCTAAAAAGGGTGTGACACCTTTTAAATATGTTGAATGAAATGAAGTGAGGCATAGTCTCCTTCTTAACAAAATCCATGCTCGCCAATTACATTGTGTATACACAATGGTCCCAGCAATCCAAAATGTACTGAACATGTTCAAGAGGCAGAGGTTAGAGGAGCTTGAGTACCACCTTGCTTTAGACCCTAAAAAGGGTGTGACACCTTTTAAATATGTTGAATGAAATGAAGTGAGGCATAGTCTCCTTCTTAACAAAATCCATGCTCGCCAATTACATTGTGTATACACAATGGTCCCAGCAATCCAAAATGTACTGAACATGTTCCACTCCAGCATAAACAACCCTGTGGTTTCCACTTTTCAATGATCTTTGTCCACTGAGGAGACGATAAGAGAATGTGAGTGACTGTTAGACCCCCAAATAGTGCAACAACAACAGGATAAAAATATTATTGCTCGAAAACATGCTAGTTTTGCTGTAAAATTGAGAGATCCACAGACACTGTTGTAGTGTGTATTGAGTGTTGAAAGCTGTAGTTTATAATAAGTATGGTTCAAGAAAGGTGTGCAGAACTATGCTTCCCCTGCCCAACAGCATCCATTTGTCTACAAGTTCCTAAACTAAATGTATTTTTAAACTTCCTGCCCTGTGCACTCTTCACCCCTCTATACCCTCACATTCACCTTCAATGGTATGGCTGTGTTTAATGACATCCTTTCTAAATACATGCACATACATGAATTTAAAATACATCTAACCCTGGTTGAATATATTTCAGATTTGTCATGAAGAGGTTAATAGTAATTTATGGTTGGGTTGATAAGCTCAAAGAATTCAAATTACCATGAATTAATGGCTACTCTCTGTCCTGACTCCTTGTACAATATAACTTTATTGAGTCGTGGTCAATGATTACTAGGAGAGTTAACAACCTATATTATGAGTTATGACTAGATTTCTATATGACAATAAAGCACATGAAAGCTTTAAAGATACACCATGACAGTTTCACAGATAAAATTGGTTTAATCATGCATAAACTAAATGTACTGGTGGCCCTAGTATCATAAATATGTCATAAAATGGTAATGTAAAATGACCAGTTCGATGACCGTAATTATCGGTCCCCTGACCAATCAATTTTATTGGCGTCGGTGAGTTGATAGCAGAATGCTAATTCCATGACTGAAAAAGTTTTTAATGGTGCATCAGATTTATGTGCACGGGTACATACAAAAACACTGAAAGTTAATTCCATGTAAAAGTTGAATTAATAACATACAATGGAATTTCAATAATTGTTACGGTATGTGGACTTTGGTAAGTGGTATCAGGTGTTTTACAAAGAGTAAGCATACATTGCCTGATGTTTGACAATGGCCACATTTGATGTCAGAAACCAAGCTACACATGTATGTGGTGTTAGATACATGTATATATATATATATAACCTATCATGCCAATGACCACAATCATAGGATCCTGCTGGTTTGTTTCAATATAAATATATCATCATGCATAGTATACAATCATATAAACATGATAAAATACTGGTCTATATATAATGTAAAATTTTTCTACATATTACATATATACATGTCGATTCTAAAGATAGAATCCTCAACATCTGATGTGCATCTGCTGTAGAATTCTATCTGATTGCCCTTGTCTCATTCTTGTATCCATTCCTCGTTATTATCAAGGACCATTATCAAATAAGGATTATAAAAGATGTATACCTGTTTAAAATGTTCTCAGGGTGAGATTTTTTAAAATATTAATTGGATCGCATAATATATTTTTAGTGCGGTATTGACGAAATGATAATGAAATGACCTTTAGGTACAGTGTTGAAAGCTTTATATCTTTTGTGAAAGTTTTTAGTCTAGTGCTATAGTCTACAAATAGCTAAATGGTTGGGTCAGCATTAGCACAACAACAAAGTCATGTCTTGGCGGCTTGGTCCCATGTGAATACTTTTTGATAGAAATCTATCTTTGACAATATGTCCTGTCAACCTTGTCATAAAATATATCTATCCAGTTCTAAGCATTAAATGTTCATTTAATAGTAGACACATGAAGAAATGATTGCTGTATATTATTGTATAGTCAGTGAAGGTTTCGTTTCGCTCTGTTTATTGCTGTAAGTATCGTTTTATTCAGCGAGATTTAATAATAATAATATTGTCTCGTTCATGTTGATTAGTCAAGAGACCTTCAAGATTGGTTTAAGTTTAATATCTTTCCACTTCAGAAGTGTTTTTGAGTAGTTTGCAGCATTTTACTGCTGTGTCAGCCATCATATGCCTGCATTTTTTATCGCCTATGAAAAAATGCTTGGAATATTGATCGTGTTATATTGATCTTTTATTTAAGGTGTAAACTTCATTTGCATTACTAATAATTCAAAAATGTTGGCAGGCTATAAACAATGAGCTTGTACTTTTACTTGAGTTTATGATTGTAACTGAGAGGTTTTTGAGATTACGATTTTGTATTAAGGGTTTTGTGAACTGGTTTAAACCAATAATAAATGTGTCAATGTTATAATCTGATTTGATCAGCGGTGAAGTGAAGGCAGACGATATAGATTGTGTTAGACTATCTGGAAAGTGTGAAGGTATTCTATTATTACGAAATTGGAACTATTGATGACTTTTGCAAACTAGCTTGTTTTGGATGATAAAGATATTATGAAGCTTTACAGTTTTAGATGATATGGAGCTATATAGATACACCATTGTTGTTTTGAACCACTCTTCCATCTTAATTGAAGTAAATGGATATAGCAATTAAAAGGAATGAAAGTTTGAAAGTCATGAGCAATAGACAAAAATGTTTTAAACCGAATTGATTGCTTCATTGATTGAATATTTTGTTAAACTGATTTGAACTCTTGTTTAATTGAACCATAGATTCATAGATTACTTCATTTATTATTTGCTTTCAATTATTCAGTAAATAGAAGATGTCAAATAACTCTAAAAATGTCTTCTTAGCTTTCATAGCCCTTGCATCGTTATGAATGTTTGTATTAAAAATTAGTTTGGCGGAATACTTGGTGTTTATAATTTCTGCTGCAAATACTTTGGATATTTAAAGAATGTGTAGATTAGAACTTGCAGAAGCTATATAAGATTTTATCGTTATATCAACTGACACGAATAACAGTTTGTAATGAACAAATTTAATGTGTTTATGCTATTTATGCACCAAACATCATTTTGATGTAATGTGTTGATAAAAAAATATTGAGTGGTTTTGTGAGAAAATTTTGCACTATGTTAAAAAGAAGCCGAAGCTTAAATTTAGTGGGATGTGTATCAACAAAAGGTAATGTGTAACTTTTGCTTATTTTTTCAGTTTATTTTAATTTTTAATCTTTAGAGACCATTTTAGATTTATGGTAGAATAACTGTTTCATTCCATGTCTGAGCTTGTCCACTACCAAGACTACCAAATTGTTGATATACATTTAGGTGAAAGATAAAGCCAAGGTTAATTCGATCAGTGGAAATGCTCCAACCTGTTTCACACTTTTTGCAGGGGTTTTGGGTGGTTGAGTGGTCCAACATATGCGCTTTTCTTGAGGTCCTCCAGTTTTCTTCCACTGCTAAAAACCCCTATGAACAAGTGGATTATTGAAATAAAATTGAGCCATATGTTTGTCCCGAGAAGATCTAATTTGTGTTGAGTGAAGGTTGATTACATAGACTAAATGAAGTTCTTTATTTTATTATGTTTATTCCCTTGAAGTTCTTAAAACTCTTTAATTTTGTGACTATATTTGGTTTGGAAATGATGCATTCTTCTAATTAAACTAGCTAACTTCCACAATTTGATCTACATGCTTTGATTTAAAATTATCTTGAAACATGCGTGACTGCATGTACAAGTACAGAGAAGAAGTTGATAATTTATTTATAATCTTGTGCTATGGACATGTATTTGGTATGTAAAATATATATTGATCTTGTTAAGATTGTTTCCATGTTGTGACGACAAAACATCAATAAATGACAATATAATATACATACACCCACACTTACTGATATACATCGAACAAATTACACAATAATAGAAATAGTTTCTCATTGATTTGTCTACGTGTAAAGTATTTATAGACATTTAACGTCATATGATGTTTTGTGGTGCCATTACATTTTAATTCTGTGTTACTATTACCAAATGTTAAACAGTTGAAAAAAAAATCTGTAGATCGTCTTTAAGTTTCTAACAAATAATTTTGGATTAAAAAGAGCCTATCAACAGATTTTACGCAACACTTGTAGGTACATGCAGGTGGCACTGGCATGTTTATATTGTCTGTAGAAACTGCAGAATGTTGTGCAAGTTTCAGGAGATCTTGTATTTGATGTATTGATACAGATTGGAATGGAACCATTTTGGACTTGTTGCTTTTAGAGAAAGAGAGAGAAATGGGATCTAATGTCCATTCAACAGGGACTAGGTCATTTTTTTGACTAACATGGTTCAACTTTATTTCAATAATTAGGTTTTGCTTAGGGGGCTTGCAGTGGGAGGAAACCGGAGGACCCGGTGAAACCCCATGAAGTTGAACAGATGACCCTGTACTTTCACACACAAGCAGGGACCTTCTGATCTAACGCGAATGTGTGAACCATTCAGCCACCCAACCCCCGATGGCTTTTAGTTTTAGAGATTGAACTTTCACAATACATGTATTATAGTTTATACAAGGGATTTGGAATAACTCAAATAACTCAATCAGCAGCTTTATAGTATCTCCACCTTAGTAATTTGTGATATTACAAAGAAATCTATTCTTGAAACTTGGTACTTAAAGACAGTGAATGTCAGTATAGTTTCTGGTTTCTATGGTTTCCAGCATGTTTATTCCATGATAATGTGTTTAGATTTTTACAATAATTGTTTAAACAATGTGTTATTCAATTACAAATTGTCTGTTAAATTACATAAACCTGTGAAAGCCTTGCAAGAATAAAACTTAGCTGTTGTCAAATTCTTAATGCCCTACAGTGGTTTTTATTTGACCTAGTCCAAAGTAAGAAAGACAGGATTTTTTAGCATTCATGAATGAGTCAGAGAATTGCACGTTGCTTCTACTTCACTCGCTTCTACTGGTTTATAATAAACAATCCTTGTGCTGCATGGTTTCAGGAATAGAATGGTTCCAATGTGTGTTTAATATAGTTGTCTGTGACTTGCATGCTATTACATGTAGTGGATTGGAACCAGAAATAAAACTAGATCATCGTCTGTATCACTTACAAGACAAACAGAATTGGCCATTTAAAATATAAATGTTTGTAGATATCGGAAGTAATACAGCTGTGGTTAAATACCTACATGTAGATTGTATCTCATGTCAGATGGAGATCATTGGTAACAGTGCATCAATATATTTGACAAGTTCACTGTCAATTCAATAGCGTTAATTAAGACCTCTGGCTAGTTCCATACTAGCAGAGAGGGAGAGGGGTGGGGGTAATGTACACTGAAGGCAAGCGAGTTATATATTTATTTTAATAATTTGCCTACATGGGTTATATTAATGTGAGAACCATGAGAAAAGTTTGTGCTATATTTGGTTATCCAGGTTTTGATGTTTGAATCAAAATAACTATATAAACTATCTGGTAATCCAGGTTTCAGCTGGTGTTTAGGAGTTCAGGTAGTTCATATATTGATTCATTGATACTTCAACTTGAGTTCCTGGTACAAATGCCAAGGATGGGCAGATACTTCTTCATTCACTGCTTATTAATAGCAAAATATTGGAAATTTTGATTTACTTGTTCCATGGAAACTAAGTTGTACTGATAATACACTCATATGACCCATAGTTTATTACATTAATGTTTGAAACCTGATAGACTTAATTTTTTGAAAATTACATGTAGTGAATTTAATTGTAGCAGCAGCTTAAAACCATATAATATTAGTTTAATGTATTGTTGCAAAAATTTCTTAAAAATCATAATTTAAAGGGGCTTAACCTCTTTGTAAAATAAAGTGTTTAATGTTCAATTCTATTCATGTACTAAATTAACTTTCATTGTGGCTTATATTGTTTATTCTTCAACAAATTAATAATTAGTTAGTTATACCTACAGATTTTGAACAAATACAATGAAATCAACAAAATTTACCCTGCATTAGTCTTGGTCTTCAATTTTTCAGTAATTTTATCCAGGGGTTGCTTCTTTAGATCTTAAGAGTAATGACCATTAAAGTTATATTTTTGGGTTTTATTTTGCTGATAAATAGTTGATCCTGGCTGATTAGAACCTTTGTGGTCATACACAGCTTGAAACTTGTAAATGGTTGGAGCAAAAAAATGATAATTTGGCTTGAATGTTAAAACTGTTTTTGATTGAGAGCGAGACAAAGTGATAAGACAGGCTAGCCATCAATCGACTAACACTGTATATATACATGTATCTCACCTTTATCTGTAGACACCTGACAGTATGGTCAAGTCATGTGTAACATTCTTCAGTTCATTTAAAAACCTGTTCAAGAATGTTTTGTGTTAGCTGAGAAATTGACCTTTAATCCCCAGGTCTTTAAACATTCATTTAGTCACAAAACTTGAAGTGTCTTTTAGGACAAGCAAGTAAATCAAATAGCTGTTGTACAGCTGCTAATGATTTTGTTCATGGTCAATTAGGCTTGTGCTAGACACATTGATTATCAAATTGTTTGTTAATTTAGCCATGACATTCCACAAATTATTATCAGATGGACTGGTCATGAGTGAAACATTTAGTTATGAATTGAGGTTAATATCATTAAAATTTAAGAAAATTTTTGATGGTCTTGTTATTACATTTTAATGTGAAGAAAAGTATGTGGATACATTCAATATTGATAGAGGAATTCTGATGAGCCCTAAGTAATTGGAAATGGGTTGTCCAGTCATAGGGGCACTTGGATGGGCATTTAGAACAGTCCGTGGTCTGAATGCCAATGTAGCCCAAGAAGAACCTTGAGATTTGGAACTCTAGTTGGTAGTGTTTGCTTGTGTTTTTTGCATAGAAGAACCTTGGACAGCTGGAATTTGATGAAGAATAGTTGGTTTTCTATCCTTTTCTATTCTGGGACTGATTCACTGAAAAGGTTAAAATTTAAGGCCAATGCTCAAATAAAAGGCTTTGCAGAACAGAAATTTGTCTGCAGAGGATGCCAAATATTGCAAAATTCACCATATCTTTGTAAACACAAATGGTATTGAAACATTTTTGGACTGATTCCTTTAACTTTCATAATATTGCAATGAAATATGGCAAGGAACAGTTCTTAACACTGGTTTCTAAATGATTATATGATAAGCTTATAAAGATTTCTTCTAATCTCTAATCTACCTGTCTCACTTTACAATGTCAACAAACTATTATCTTATTATATAGATTAGGTCATATTATACTTACCACCATATAGGTACAGTAGTTGACCTATACAATCTATTGTTATTCTATATAGGTAAGTAATTAAACTGTGTATGTTGTAAAGTAAGGTAAGTACGATGACAGAATACAATATATCATGTCAGTATATTGTTAAATGATGGTGATTGTGTTACAGTGTGAGGTAAAATTACTATCTATTATCGTGTTGGGGTTCCTGACAGCTTTGTAGTTACAGCTCCTTCGTGTTAGTAGTGGCTATTTGAGAACTGAGAGCCACCAATCTCATGATTCAAACAAACTGAATACTTCAACTTGTTTTTTTGTGAACTGTGTTCCGTTTACAAAATATAACAAATTGAGCCCAATCCAATTTCAGATATTTAGTATGCATCAAACAAGATGAGTTTTTTTGATAAATCAATATTTTTTCTACAGAGGTTGTTTATTTGCTTTGCAAGCATATTTGCCTCCACATTCATAGCATTATGAATTATAAATGTAAACACTGGCTATGGAACAGGCCTGTAGTTTGTTACTTGTCATTACATCACATTTTAAGAGAGAAGGTCTTTTAATAAAAGGAACTGTTTCATTGATGCTTTGGTTATTAAAATTAACTGTATGTATACTGTATGTATACTAGTCCAGTACATCTACAAACTTTCAGTTTCAATGATATGAGGCATTGACTGTAAGTTACCAAATTCTGTGTTATTTAATTAAGTGTTTGGATAATATTATCTATATAATTGTTACAGTGGTGAGTGAAGTTTGCAATTATCAAGTCATTCAGACATTTGAACAAAGCAAATTGATAAATGGCTTTCTTGCATTTAATTTGCATATTTAAAGTAAACACACTTTAAATGTATACCCTGATAAATCTGGGACATCGCCTGTAAATATGGGTGTAATTTGTCCAGCTATAGTTTAATTCTGTATTCTCATGCTATATTTCATGTCATGTTAGTCAAACGTTTGATTTAAAGCCATATGTTTGTTAAAACATGTGGCTGCATTTTGATGAGCTTGTTCATTCAGTAGTTGACCACAGGTCACTTTCGTCTGTTTAAAATGTGATTAAAGTTATTAATCTCATTGACTTAGATAGAAACAGTTTAGTGCATTATTTAGAATTTTTGATGATATGCTGATTACGATATGATGAAGAATTCACTTGTTTTGTCTCAATAAAGATATTATGGAGGATATTACACAGTAGCTACATTATGTATCAGAAAATCTCCCAAGAGGATCGTGGATAATTTGTAGAATTTTGGCAAGGTTAGTATTAGAGATAGAGTCATGAATTATGAGAAGTGTAGTAAACGAAAATAACTTTTACTGTACAGTGTTTGTTAGATAAAGAGTCGTAGAGATTTTTCTATGACAGGTCTGTAATGATTATGAAATAATACATAATTATGATGTAGTAATTTATTTATTACCATGCACTTTAGACAGACAATGCAGGTTTATTGCTTAACAGAACAAAGAACAAAAAATACAGCAAAGACCTGCTAATGTTATCTGATTTATTTTATTACCCCATAGGGCCAACAACAAAAAGGGTTTATGTCTTAACTCATGTCTGCCATTACATGTTCATCTTCTTCAGAACCACAATTAGATAGCATGTGCGCGCTGTATCATAAAGTCCGGGTGGGGGTGGGATGGCCTAGCGGTCTAGAGTTTCGCCTTCGACATCTAGCTGGCCGGTCACCCCTGGCTTGTGGCTGTGGTTTCGAACCCTGGTGTGAGCGTATGTGGCATGGAGATAGGGGCGCCGTCTCAACCTCGTGGGTTTCCTCCGGGCACTCCGGTTTCCTCCCACTGCTAAAGACCCCTACGCGCAAGCGAATTATTGAAATAAAATTGAAACCATATGTTAGTCCCAAAATGACCTAGTTTGTGTCGAGTGGACGTTAAACCCCATTTCTCTCTCTCTCTCATCAAGTCTTGTCATTTAGTCAACTGGCGTGGTTTCAATTCCACGGTGGTACGTGACAATGACTAGGGTCACCGGTCCAACTTTGTGGGTTTTCTCCGGGTCCTCTGGTTTCCTTCCACTGATAGTGATAATGACCTAGTTTGTGTCAAGTAGATGTTAAGCCCCATTCCTCTCTTTCTTTACACGAAACAAATTACATGAAATACTGCGTACACTTACTGTACCGGTACACCAATTTGATTTTGTATAGCTTCGGATGCTAATCCAATAATCAACACAGCCATAGTTATTAGGTTTATGTAGACTTGTAAATCTTGTCCGACTATCATCTAGCACACTGATGTTTAGTTAGTAGTATCAGTAATAATATACAGCTGTTAGTTTTACCTTGTTTCACTCTTCAATAACAAAAAAAATAGTTTACCATACCTACATGTATCAATGATGTTAAAAACAGAATACAACCTTTCATCAACATTGCCAAATCACTTTTATCCTGGCAAATTGAAAGATAGTAACTATTTAACAAGCTATTATCTTGGCAATTCATGTATTATGTTCTCAAATTACTAATTTCTTTTTTTTGATGGAATTATTTATGTTATTAGTAGGACAATGATATACTGTATTAAATTTTGATATTTAGTTTATTTCATCTCTGTGATCAGATTTAGTGGTTACCGTAAGTTTGAAAGTTTAAACTAATGACTGATTGTTAATGATAGTAAAAACAGTTGGTTTATTGTGGGTGTATTTGAAAATCGTCAGTGTACTTGCCTTGGGCCAGTGAAATAAGATGTAATCATAAAACCGTCTAATTTGAATGATCCAATTCAAATGTCACAATGTTTGAATTTTTAAATTCATCATTTGATATTTTATGTTCGCTAGCCACATAGTTTTGATTTAACTATGGGCTATTTGCACCTGATTAGACCTTTGATTTTGGTGGAAAATAAATTTGTTAATTTTAATTTGAATTTTGTGGGTATTGTTTTTTTTCTAATGACGTTCTGCCCTTCTTGTAACTTTACAAAGACTAAATTAGTATTGAGATGCAACTCATTGAATAAAGGCGTTCATGGTTATTTTATACAAAACTACTGCCTGCAAGCTGCTTTTAGTTTTACCAGACACACAGCTTAGAACACTTTCATATCATTGAAGAACAGTTAGTGGATAGTAATCAATAGTTGTATTGTAAGCCAGTCGCCTTCTCTGAAGAAAAACTCTTGATCATAGTGAAGTAGCATTTCCGGTTAATATTCTTTAATCAGTGTAATTCTGGACCATTATCCAGGATCACAAGCAATTGTACAGAACACTAAATAAATAATTGAGCGAATAGTACAACCCCACCATGACAAAGCTTCTGATATTTAAAACTTAGAAAATCATCACCATAGCAGACAACACTTAACCAATCTGATCTAGGCTTGGTTGAGTTTATAGGAAGGTCAATCATCTTTAATTGTTTGTGGTTAAACATGAAAGAGCGGTTATGTTTTTGAAGGATATGGCGAATTATTTTATTATTATTACCCATAGCAATAATGATCTAGTGTGTTGGTCAAAGGGAAGATAAAGATCAATTGGTATATGTTCTCGTATTATTCACCTTGATAATTGGGTAAATATTTTGTGTTTATTTATAAGGTTATTAAAAATATTTGTGCCTAAATGAAAAATGACTGTTTTTTGAAAGCCTTGAACTATTATTATGCAAGCTACAAATGAAAAAAATGTTGATGAATTTTAGTGAATCCTAATTTCTATGAAATTTTGTATTTTATTATATAGTGGTTTGTTGACACATGTATGTGTATTTTAAATAAACCTTTGATATTTATAGTTTTATTTTTTAAACCATGACATTTAAATAATAACAATCTATATTTTATGATAAATAAATCAGTATGAGTATATATTCCTTTAGTTGCGTAACTGGTTCTATCACTGTGTTAATGAGTTATTTATTATGGCTGTTGTGAAGAAGCCATGAATATCGTCATTGATCTCTGATTTAAGATACATTTGGTATAATATCCGATGATTGCCCACTAGAGAATGATGTTAATTGGAATTTCATAATTTGTATTTCATAAACAATAGGAATTTGGTAGATAACATATTTTATGACACATAGTAAACTATATCATAAAAATGATTTTATTTCATATGTGACGTAGGTCACAATACGAGTAAACATAGGTATGTTAAGTATGATAAAAGTTCATCAATTGTTAAACTAAGGTGTGGATACTAAGTAGTGTAAAATATAGTGATATTCCTCAGTGACCATTCATTTAAGGTTCCAGCAATACAGTAGAGTCGTAGTGTATTTATTAGCAGGTTTGAATGATATTTTATAAGATTTGTGTACTGATAATGATATTCTTGAAGATCAGTTAATTGTTTAGTCAATAAACTGGTGAATTAATCTTTGTCATCGAATAGGTAAATTAACCTACGTAAGTGCACACATACATGTGGCGACATATAAAATGAAACTTTTATAAAATGTATGTTTCCAATATCATACCGTAATCTAAAAGACTGTATACTAATGTAATGTATTAACTGTCCAGTGATCCGGAAATAACCCAAAACACAAACCATGTTTGTTTAAGTGACATTTTTGTTCATGTTTTGTTATTTTTAGGATTGTTGTGCTAGTAGTGAAAGGAATGGTTGTTATTTGTCTTTTAGATTAGTGGTTTTTATTAACAATATATTTTTGTTAGTTTATAGTGACAACCGGACACTGTTCTCCATGTTGTTGTGGCCAAGAGGGATTTGAAAATTTTGGTACACTGGTGGTAACATTTTTCTGTTTAGTGTAGGAACAAAATTACTGAAAACAATGTATATGTACCGGTATCTGATATGCTTTTATTAAATCAATTAAAATGATGTAATTTTACGAACTATTTTTTATTTCATAAAAGTTATTTATTGACTGAGGCTAAACAGTTGCTTGTAGTGTACAGTATACCAAGTAAATCAATGTCAAAATGTAAGCCATAATGGAGTAGATTAACTATTTGTTTTTCTTCACCCTCAAGTGAAACCAGATTCTTGATGTGGCTAATTCATTATTCAACTGCAGGTCATTGAAAACAGTAAGATGAGGCTTTTGTGTTTTAAGAGTTCGACAAGGAGATTTACTTGGTCCTATTTTATTCATGAGATGAACTAAAAGACAAACATGTCTACCTTTGTTCAGTCTGAGGGTAGATTTATTTTTTCTAAGTTGTTATGAAAGGGTTCTTAAAGTGGACAGTTAAGGGATATCATATTTACTCAGTGAATTTCTTTGGTCTGATGGGATTTCTGATGATATGGGGGGGGGGATGAAATTGGAGCAGTAAAGTAAGCCTCCACACATTTGCCAGCCTCACCAGCCCTGTGTATTGGTTACATTGTGATAAATTATGTTTTGTTGACACACAGTATTATCTATTATTATAAATAGACAATAAGGGTCAGATGTCTTCTCTACTTGAAAAACATATTACCCAGTTCTCATCCATTTCTGTATCAAATCTATCTGTAAATTAAGACAGGCAGACTGAGTACACAAGGCTTGAATTTATTTGTCTGTTATCACTGAAATGTAAATAGGTTATCATTGATATTTCAATTTATAATTAGTTGAAATGGTTGATCGTCATTAGCAGTATTCGACAATATCAAATTTTTCACTGGTTTAACCATGATTGTTTAACATTTAATTAATTAGAAAACGAAATCAAAATATCAACTATGGGTTATTACCAAATATTAATACATTATCATCTTGTCATATCTTTGTAAATACTGAACAAAAATGAACCGATTTTGGAACTGATAAACTTTGACAATAAATGTAATAAGAATAAAATAAATATTGTCTGTTGTATTAATGCTGGGTATGTGATATATCAATATACATGTCTAATGGTTTATTGTCAGGTTAATTTGACCTGTCTGTACTCTACTAACAGTCAGTTATAGATCTCGTAACACAGATCTTTTGATCCATGATATTGTTGGGGATTAATGCCTTTAGTTATACTGGTAGTCAATACAGAACCTTGATGTTACATGTATGCCCGAGATTGAACTGACCAAGATTACCCTAAAATGTTTTTTTTTGAAGCAGTAATAAATGGGTAGAATAAGGTCAGAAGCTAAGGAAGTTTGTCCGATTCCAGTGATGACTTGGCAAACCATCAGTGTGATTAAATCATAAATCAAAGCTCACACCATATGGAAAATGAAAATATGTCACGCTTTGTAATGCAAATGACCAATTAAAAGGTTACAAAAATGATAAATACGCCTTGTGGTTGCAGTGAAATTGCATTGAAATTTTGAGGAATTTTCTAATGCATGTGTAAGCTATTAGCTAATTGACCGGTCAAAGCTAGTGGCATAATTGTCCATCTCTATGACCATGTTAATATAAAAGAGAGCTTCCAATATATATATATCAGTTAAAGGTCACCAACATCATTAAACTTCTACATGGAAATTATGACCATCATGATGTACATGTATTATACAAAGCTTTGTGACCAATTTATTTTCTGCTAAAATATGTCCTTCCTTGTGCAGAGAAATAGCTCCCACGTTCTAATAACATATACCAGAAAATTGCATAAAAAAATGAAACATTGTATATAAACACAAATGCAGATTTTAAACTGAAACTATTTTGATTGGATATTAAATGGGCTACTTTGAATTGGTGTGATGTAATACCACTTGAGTTTACATGCGCATTGATTTATCATAAAGACATCAGACAAATAATATTAAGATATGTAGCACAAATAAATAATTTACACTTATAGATTGTAGGAGATAGCATATTTTGTTGCCTTTTCTGTTCTTATTTTAATTATCTATAGGGTTATGATATAATTGATTAAGACAAGACGTAATTGTTTAAGATAATTATATAGGTGATTTATTACTATCTTATATGGAGGTTTAACATATTTATAGTTTATAGGGTACATAAAGCTCATTTCCTTAATGATTTATGCACTATAATTAACTCAAAACGAATGTTCTCTTCTGTGATGTTGACTTTGATGGACAAAAACTGTATTGTATTTATTTAGGCAAGTTATAAGTGGTTGAGTTATTGTGTTAATAATAGGTCATGTATATTATATAGAAATTAGGTTACAACTTCCTTTATTGTCTGTGGGTGTTCTTTATATGTGTGTATTATTTACGTGGTTAGAATCTTGTTTCTCTCATTAAATAATTTGTGAATGATTGAATTGGGTATGGTATGGAAGTAAGTTTTTAATAGTTTGTCCAATAAATGCATGTGACGAACGTTGACCAGTACTTTGTATTCTGACTGAAAATTGGAAGGGTTTGAGGTTTTAGGGAAGGTCAAATTCTGTCAATTTAATCTTTGAATAATGTAATAGCTAATGTATTTAAACAAATATAACTATCCACGTTGTTAATGTTTTGATAATCAATTATTGTGGCATTCTATTTGTAGATTGGAATTCGGATCAATTCAGTTTTGAAATATTATTATTACCGATATTCCATTAAGTGGAGAATATGTTGTCCAAGTTAGTTTCTGCTGTAGATTATGGCAAAAATTGATTAGAGGCCATTGTTTGCTCATTATGAATAGTTTGTGTTTTCAGGAGTTCAGTGTAATAGACAATGAATAATATCACTCTGTCCCATGATGTTTATTCAATTATGTGAATGTGGTATGCATGTAATTTAATTTAATTATTATGTCTGCTTGGTGTGTCAACCATCTGTCACTTATTGGGAGTGTTTATTTCATATTTTTTTTATGTGTAAAATAAGTTACATTGTACACATATACCGGTATCCGAACACCATTTTCACAATTCAATGTACTGGCACTTTTAGTTACAGGCCTTTGTATTATTTGAGAAAGTATAGACATATATTTCATTATCAAGTAATTGGACACTTCTCTTTTGTTGGTTGAACAGCATAAATTTTATATGAAAGGGCTGTATTTTAATATGTTCTTTTATTGTATATTAAAGAATTTGTTACTCAGGTACATGGAAAGTGAAAGCACATCTTTTTAAATGAAAGTCTGCAGCCTTATATAATCTTTTATGTTTTTATTTTATAAAGTTACAATGTACATGTTCTTTATGGTGAAAAAAAGAATTTGATAATAAGATTAAGATTTCTATGAAGTATTTTCCCGCTGTGGAAATATATTTAATATTTTGAAACTTATGACTTATGTGGTCCTCTATTGTGTGTCAGAATTGCCCAGTAGATGAATATACATCTGCAGCCTCGAATTAAAATAATAATATCCTGGTTAAACGCAAACGCAGTAACATATTAATCGTATATATTAATCCCATGATGAAATAATTAATCTATATTTCAATTATTTGTCATAATTCATGAGCCAGAAATTCTAGGATTGGTTCCTATGCAGAAAATGTTCAACATGAAGATTTGTCTTACTAAAGGGAAATAACTCCTTTGGTAATAAAGTCCTGAAATTCTTGAAAATATTTTACAGGTCAGGTACAGCAAAATTATTTAAGATCAGATGAATGATATTGTTCATTGAACTGAAATAGGATGTATGTTCATCTGTAAATGCTTGTAGGCACTGTAGGATATAAATAATTAGGAACTGACTAAGCTATGGCAGTAATTTAGAATTAACTAACTGAAGTCTATGACCGTCTTTAGAGTTCATTAGTGTTCAGGCACATTAGAGGACTACAGACCATTATCAACTCTCGATACCATTGCTAGCCTGCGATATTAAGCAAATTGGAGTACATTTTGTGAAGGATGATTAAAAGTAAAAATGGATAATCAAGACTGTTTTTTTATCATACCAACAAAGTAATGATGATCTAGGCTAGCCTAAAATCCCGAAGCTAATGCCTTCATTCACAGTGGAGCAATTTTACTTATATTTTCAGCATATTCTATTTACACTATCTATTTTTTAACTATTATAGCGCAAACTGTCAACTCTTTATCAAATCTACCATAATGCCCCTTGAAGTGATTTTTCAATCTGATGATTTGACTGAAAAAAGTCCAATGCAGTTAAGTTGCTCATGTTCTACTTTACCAGGATCGGTTGCTACTACCATAGTTACTGGCAACTGGTTAATGGTTAAGCTGGTTTTATATATAAGATAAGATGTGTGAATGCAACACTTTTCTTGCTCAACACACAGGCATTCTTAAACTAGCTGAACGGCGTAATAAGTCAGTTAGTTTTGAAAATCCAGCTTTTTAATTGCATTTGGTGCAATGCGTGGAAGTTCTTAGGCTGTATTAGGGAGACAAGCATTTTGTTGCCTAGGAAACAAGATGACTACTACAAACATTTTAGGCTCTGCTATAGTACAGTATTGAAGCCTGTGCTTAACATTAACACCATTAAAGACACAAATCTTAAAGAAAACCGTCATTCATAACTGTAATGTCTTGTACACCTTTACATGAAATGTTTGTTATTGTTATGCTGTCATCAGTTTTGTAGCTAGAGCATAATGTGGTCGATATAGCATTCTACTCTTCATTTTATGAATGAATAAAAATACCAGGGGCTATGTGACTGGCTCCAGTATTATGTGAAAATACCCGATGTTTTGGTTTTGAATATTTCCTGCTGCTTCTCCAACAGAATGGTATTGAGCTTTTATGTGTGCAGCATTACTATTTAGTGGATGCAAACTTATATCATTCTAGTAAAATAGTATTACTATGCTTTATGAAATGAAATGTCCCCCTCTTTTGCACAGTCTGGGATAATGAAGACGTGCATTCATCAGCAGTGTACAATATGGGAAATTTCCTTTTACAGATGCATTTCTGCCTACTTTTCATAGAATATCCTACTGTCGTGGGTTTCTTTTATCGTAGATGCACACCAATTTGTACATGAGAGCCCAGTTTTTTGTCCTTTCCACACTGCTGACAGTGGAAACCAGACTGGAAAATCCTAACAAACGTTCTTGGCCAACACACGGTTCGAAATCCAGCACCTCAAGGTTATGTTGGCAGGTTACAATATTCTTCAATATTCTTTAATAATGCTCATTGTTTATGTACATGTACAGGTTTGTGAGATAAAATAAATTTGCAGATATAGCCATAAAATAAAAGTGTTGGGGAACCGCACCACACACCAGCACTTTAACAAGACAAACCCACGGAAAGGACACGATGTGCAAACACCACATACAGCAAACACACATATCAGATGAAGTGAAAGGTCTCAGAGAAGGGGGCTAGCTGTAAGCGTCCATTGCACAGTACAGTAATAATACAGTCACTCAAAACGAAAAAGTGATTTTTGTAATTTATTAATCGTTGTTACCGGTACGCTCAAGTTTATGAATTTTATACACATAATATTTGGTGTTTCAAAAACAATTTTTATGACTAAAAGTAAATTAAAAACAGCTTACCTGCAAAATCATTTTAATCACATTTTTGTAATACATCCTACTAATTCTTACATATCAGTAGTTCAGTGAAATACTTTACTTATTTGTGTAAGCCTTATTAAACTTCTGACACATAACACATCATTGAAGAAATTTTCAACACCAATTCTGTCAGTAATATTAAGGCCACTCTTTTGTAACTTTAACTTATCTGCTTCTTAAAATATTTTAACGACTAACTAAATTTGAGGCACTGGGATACTTCAGTTTCGCATGCCTTATTTTACAATTTGAGCATCTACAAATATATATTTTTGTATTTAATATTTTCCTGAAAGTTACATGTACAACTACAAGTCAAGTGACTGAGTTCAAATATAGCAAGATTGGAATCAGACCATAGTGTTTTTATTTGATGTTTGTTTGCTTAAATTAGTATGATTTGGATCCTTCTTACAAATATATACTCATTTCAAATTAATGTGTGCAGGAAATAAAAAATTTGTGTACATGACCCGCTTACATGTAAATTTAATTTTAGACTTTAAAGTTTCCTGAAAAGTACTAAAAGGATATTAAAAGTAAAAGAATAACATTTGTTTGGATTTAGTTTAAGTTTTCCTTGTATGTTTAGGAAGAACAAGTGATTCTCATGGAATGAATGACAAGTATTATAAAAAAAATTACACATTGGGTCATGCAGTTACATGTAAGTTTAACTTTTTTGTAATGAATTTTGAATAACATACATGCACAATACTGTAAACTGAAGTTATCTTAATAAATTAAATTTTCAAAATAAACTTCCTTTCTAATCTGTTTTTATATATTGAACAATCTATGAGTATAATATGACCATGTTTCATACAAATACAAATATTGTTGTATATAACCTAGATTATAAGTTAGCTAATATTTATGACATGTCCATGCATACTATAGCTACTAGTACTATTATTATTATGCAAAGGAAAAAAAACTTGATTGCTGTATAGCCATTAATATAACAAAGCTTGATCATGCTCAAAATTACATCACCAATCTTAAAATTTTTGTCTCGGCCTTAACTGAACAGTTTCAATAATTTACTGGAGATGAGCTAGTCACTACTGTGTTTTGTATGGATATAGCAAGCCACTAGTTCTATAAATTGGCAGCTGGATTTCTGCTAGTAACAAGCCGTCTGCTCTATGGATTTGAGCTATATTCACCCTCTTGTGTATACCAGGATACATAATTTTTAAAAGAAGTGTGATTTTAAGAAGGCAGCAATGGCTTCCTCCCCGGCTCTTTCGTTAGCCCGATTGAGAAAACTTTCTCTCAGTTTACCCTCCATGCCAAAAAATTTCAAGTTGTCGACATTCAATTTCTGGAGTAATGATGACAGTGATCTTAATGGTATGTTTTTGATATTTTCTTTTTGTAGGTTATCAATGCCAGTGTAGTAATAATTGACTGTCAGACTTGATTATTGCTCGACTCTAATGCTTCTTTTCTACTCAATTTTCTTTGTTTGTCAGTCTGCCTCTTGGTCAACAGCAGACATTATGAAAGATGTGCTAAAAAGACCTTACATAAAATCATAATTAAATATTTGTAATATTAGGACTTAAAACTCTTAGATATAACTAAGACAGCAAAGTTTAATATTCTTTGTCTCCATTGAATTTTGCTCAGATTGCATTAGCTTCTCTGTGTGTACTGTAAGTTTTATTTGCCAAATGTTCTGTAGAGCCCCATATTGATATTAATTACTAATGCAGTTATGCACATTTCTTCTCTAATCTAGCAAGACTGACTAAAGTGTAATAGAAATAATGGATCCAGTTTGATTTTTGCTAACATTAATAGATATTTTTAACTAGATCTGTAGTAATGTGGATTGGTACATGTATAAGTATAGGCTACTCTACATATAAGTAAATACAGGACTATTTATCTGTGTTATTGGAAATCGATCTAGGGTTACAGAAAGCACACATGCTGTATTTAATATATTCAATATTATCAATTTTTTGGTGACAGTCATATGATAATATAAGTAACTATCAGTTCAGATGCTTAAATTTTATACTTGTTTGTATCTGGATCAGCAGTTCTGTTTCTAATAATATTCATATATCAGGAATGCCTCATGAAATGTACATGCTCGGGCACAATGTGTCAAAAGCTTTCACAGATATTGAAATTGTCCTTTTTATTGTACATCTTCAGACCAAATTGGTTTATGTGCTGAAGTCTGTTAATATATAAATAAGTCTAATCCCTAATCCCTAGCAGAACAGTTATTTTTCGAAACAATAGGTAAAGGTACCGTAAGAAAGGTTAGAAAAGTTCTTATCAAAAAGATATACCATAAATCTATAACTGCCAGTGTTTCCTAGGACTTTGATATTTAAGCTTTAGTTTAAGCTCCTTGTCTTAAGGGGATATTATTTTTATGTATCAAATTATAGATTTTATTGTTTACGTATGTGGTATAGATTATAAAGCAATTCCAACATATCCTGTCTTTTTTACTCTTTGACAGCTCTTCTACTTGAATTCATCTGGTTCCAGTTCCTATTAACTTTCAAGATTAAATCTACAGATATTCTCTCTGTTTATTTTTAAAGATATAGGGTACAATTTTTTGTGCTGTATTGTTTCTCTGCATGATGAATATAGCATCTCTCTGAGAACTCTTACTCTATATTAAATGAAGGTTCCAAATAGTCTGTTGAAAATAAAAGTAGGTTGAGAAACTGCTTGTCAACAAGAATTAAAAACAAGTATGACAACAGGAAGTTTTTGTGTCAATTTCAAAATGTTCTAACATATTTTCTCATGGTTCAATTCTATATATGTATATAAGAATATAGATAATATTCACCAGATTTTAAACCTCAAGCTCTTTGTTTATAAACACTGACTCGAATATCATATTTTGTATAGATTCAGAATGATGTGAAACTTACACAGAAATTTTTATAGAAAATATATTTATGATAATTACTGGAGGAAAGATTCCTAGATAACAGTACAAATTATTGTTCTATTTTGAACATTTCTTAGTATATTATTAATTTAAATATATCCTAAAATTTATGTTGAAATACTTTGTATCAGAAATTTTTCAATAATTCATAACTCTTTTACTGATGGAAATATAGATTGGTAAATATTTAGAGGAGCTAAATCGCCATCGCTATTTTTTGGCAATTAGTGATGGTCACAAATGGTTTGCAATGCATAAAATAATGTAATATGATTGTATATAAATTGATTTAATTCAATTGTTTCAGTTTTTACTGTAATTTCGAATGGTTATGTCCTACAAAATACACTCAGAATCTGAATTCAATCACAGTCGTTGACCTCTGGTTATTTCAGTCTATACCTGTAGGTGGTAGTATTCTCCTGCATGTGTTGTATTTAGCCTCGTTCATCGAGTAACTTTATACAACTTTGTCTAAAATATTGGATATCAGGGGCCTGTTTAACTAGGATAAAATCCAAGTTTTAGTAATTTGATTGGGAAGTATAAGATGGATTTTAGTGCTTAGCCAATCAAAATTGAAGTATCTACTAAAATTTGGATTTTATCTTTTGTTAAGATTTTTGAGAAACAGAGCCCAGAAGCCCAACTTTTCATGGTAAGATAACAACATCAATGGTGATTTATATTGACCAATAAGTTGTGTTTCCAATGTCGAAGTCTGTGGATGATATTAAGTTGAAGGCTTGTGTCCTTTAAAGATACATTATGGGAGTTTAGATAACGAGTTGGCAGTTCTCACTATAATAGTTAAATATATACATATATTAGAAAATGAATGTCACATTCAAATACATTACAGCATACTGAAATGGCAACAAATTTTAAATAGTAATAATAATATAAGTTAATTGTTGAAGTGAGCATTACAGCAGAATGTCAAATTTTGGAGATTGAAAATAACATGTAATTTAGCTTGCTGTGGGTTGATGGCATTAATTTAAAGTCATTGACATACATTATAAGTATAATTTTACTTACATGCACATGTAGGTGTGTGTATTAGGTACAGAACAAGAGTGCTCATTTCCTGTTACATGATTAAATGAAGGGTTTGAAGGGAGGACCCTTTGCCATTTATCGTAGACTATATAATGTTAAAAATTAATAATATTGACCCCGCTAAATTGGTAAATTAAAACAATTTTTCTATATGGGTTAACTCATCATTTCATCAGTTAGTTATTCAGGGGCGTTTTAAGGTCTATCATGGCGGAGGCTATACTATTTTGAGGGCCCTGTTTTGCGGGGGGGGGGCGTCTTGATTGATGATTTTTATGACAATGCAATGACTGCATTCTCATTCAGTAATGGATTCGACAGTAACAGTGTATAGTAAACGATTGACTCGGACTCAGGGCCCTTTCCCTCGGCCAGAGGGGCCCTTTTGTCAGACATAGGGCCCTTTTGTCTGCCTTAAGGGTCCCCTAACTAGGGTACATTTTCATTTTTCTCATCGGTTTTAGCATTTTCTCCCGTTTTACTTTTCCAATTTCTTTGATTTTTTTATGGCAAGGAGGCTGACCACTCCAGCGCCTCAGTTATAAAACGCCTTTGTAGTTATTTGGAAGCTCAAACAGGCATTAAGGAAGAGCTAAATTTGCCTATTGCACATCTTTCTTAGACTTAGAGCCTTGGATGTTACATAAACTATTGATTAGACATTTATTAGTTCATCACAAGATCATAATCAACACTGGACGCCATCCGATGTTTCCGATATTTAGTAGATTAGAACAGTTTGGCCATATTTGGTTTGATTTGTACATGTAGAAACAAGGCTTACATATAGCTTGAATTTGAATGAAATTTTAAATATATATTTTGTATTATCTATTTTTGAACTATTATCTTAATCTTACATTATGTATCTTTAAAGCTTATACTTTTTTTTAATTGAAATATTACTTTTATTTAAATGAAATAGATGTAAATGGCACTAGCATTGTTAAATACTACCCGAGAATATTTGCCAGTATAGATTAAAACAGAAATACTTGGAAAAAAGTATTTTTTGTAAGCTATATTAATGATTTTCTTGCCAAGCTCAAGAAGAAACATAAATGAAGAATGGACCTTGCAATTTTCTTTGAGCATGCAGGAAGCAGAGATCCCTTTGTATGATCTTACTTTTGAATCATTTGACTGAGCATACACTTGCACTGCGTTATTTAATCTTGACTGGTACAACATTACTCAATAAATATTTAGTCTTGGTTATCTCCATTGAATATTTTGTTTATTAAGACTCTATTTGGTTCTGAAGAGGGGGTTGGGATGGCCTAGTGGTCTAGAGTGCCGCGCTTCGACCTCTAGCTGGCCGGTCACCTCTGGCTTGCGGCTGTGGTTCGATCCCTGGTGTGAGCGTATGTGGCATGGAGATAGGGGCGCCTTCTCAACCTCATTCCTTTCCTCCGGGCACTCCGGTTTCCTTCCACTGCTAAAGACCCCTACGCGCAAGCGAATTATTGAAATAAAATTGAAACCATATGTTAGTCCCAAAATGACCTAGTTTGTTTTGAGTGGACGTTATACTCCCATTTCTCTCTCTCTCTGGTTCTGAAGAGGCACATTCTCTTGATGGAAATACAAATCTGAATCACTTTGTACAAAAAAACTTTCTTTTTTCTCATTTGTAGATCTAGTTAAGTTAATCATGTAAACATGGCTTAAGTTTTTTATGTATCTTTGTACAAATCAATGATATACATTAAACAGACACACTAACCAATTTCATTTATCAAGTAAATATTATCTTACTCTTATATTTCTACAAAAAGAAAATTATTACTAACAACACAAGCCATGATGTAAAAGTAAAAAAAACAACCCATAACCATCGACCAAAATAGTTGCCAGAAGCAGATGTTCACATTGATACATTTTATCGTTTTACCTGGTAATCTTTTCAAGTAAATTTCTTCTTTAATAGAGGAAGTTTACACAGATATATACTTATAGTGGGTCACCACATGCGATGTTTGAGTTCAAATAAAACTAGAAATGTATTTTGCAGACAGGGTCATTTAGACAAAAATTCATCCTTTTCATTTTAGTGTCAGGGGTGTTCATTAATCTTAGAAAATCATTGATAATTATTTGAACAGTAATGCTAATAACACTCCACATGTATGATAAGATACGACTTGAATAATCCACACTGACGGTATGCTACTGGCCTCAATAATTCTTGTTATCTAAATTGAAAACCTTTTTTATGTTTTTTCGATGGAAATGATAAAATGTAATGAATTGGCAGAAATCAAGCTACTGAAAAGAGACAAATTAGAGATGCCATGTTAATTCAGTTGGAATCCCCATTTGATTCTGTGGTTTCAAGCTACTGTGAGAAGACACAAATTAGAGATTAGAATGCATAATTTTGCTAAAAGATCCAATTTTCAATAGACTGGTTTTTAAATAATAGATAAAAAATCAAAATATAACCCATTCAAGTTGTTTGGCAGAAAAATTATAACTGTGATAAATGATCTGAAAAAGCTGAATTACTGATAGCAAGAATTACCTCCCTGTTGGTCCCTGGCTACATTCACTATTAAGGAAAAGGGGTGTCTAACAGATATAAACAGATGTTACATTGTGTAGAAATATGATTATGAAGGTACATGTACATGTTCGACCATATACAGAATCTGAATTAACAAATAAAAGTAAAGAATATACCTGTGCTCATGATTTGTAGAGCGTTATTAAAAAAAACTTCTACCTGGTACACCTTATCAAGAGCAACGTAAAGTCAGAATTTAAGCGGTGCCATAAATGCTATAGATAAGATTATATCTCTCCTTTCTGATGTTTTATAAAGAATCTTGCGTCTGTTCAAACTGTGCAGTACATGTATAAACAGTGATAAAGCAATTGTGCATGCAGTATTTATTATTGTTAGTCTTTTACAGCTTCTGAAATGTTTAAAATATTTCACTCTCTCTGAGTCTTTCCTCAAAGTTAGATCGAGACAAACTTTATAATTCAAAATCACTTTGTGATTAGCTGAACCTGAACATGTGGAATGGCAGCTTCATGTGTACATTTTGGCATTTAATTTGGATACTTAACAGACTATTTGGTTTTTGCGAGTGACCCTGTAAAAACTGGGACACCTTTTTTCCCTTACATGTTCAGATATAAAGGTAGCCAGTAATGTCATGCACATGTACATATATTTTTTCTTCAGTATACAATAAACCACGACCGTGTAGATGTTTACCTAAACAATTTTGATAGAACATTATGCTAGTACTAGCATCTGTCTTATGATATGAAACAGATTGTAAACAATCAACACAATTTAATTTATCTATGAAAATGAACATATACAGGTGGAATCCATCACATCTAAATTATGTTTTATATCTTTTCTTTTACGAAAATTAAGATCTTTCTCCCTTGTGCTCTGTTTTAGATTAACACCTTAAATATCTTAATACAAACTATTAGCAGCTTTGCAGGGCTATAGACATATTTTTGGAAAAGAGGACTGCAATCTGTAGTATTGTCTAGCATACAAAGGCAAAAAAATTTTAGGACTTTATCTGCCACACATACAAACAAACACACATAAAAAACCCCACTGTTCCAGGAATTATATCAGAAAGTTCTTGACATTAAAGACGAGTAAGTAAATTAATGAGGACTGTACACTGATATAATGTTAACATCTTCCTTCTGTGGTGGAGAAGATATAGTTGGGGTGGGTGTACCACAAATCCTCCAGGCCTGACTTTGTATTTTATTAATCCTTTGATAATTAATCTATAAGAATTAGATTTGACAAATGATAATTAACATTAGTGATATTAGTTTCCTTTCGAGTAATAATATCAATTCATATTTTTACTCATCATGTATAAAAAATATGAATAGGTTATGTCAAAGAAAACTGATTCAACCAACATGAACTTGAACTTTAAAACATCGAATTACAAGTCTTTGTCACAAAAATAACATTTCCTTCAATGACTTCCTGTTTCTCATTCTTGTTTGATGAGTACTGATTGCGAAGATGTATATTATATGTACATCTAGCTTACCCCTACCACTATATCAGTTATCAATGATGTTCAAATTAAGATTTCTTTAAAGTTTTGCTGTGTGAATATAAGTGAAAAGTGATATTCGATTTTCTAGAGATCAGTCTAAGATTCTAAAGAAACAAGTACCTTGTTACCCGATTTCAGTATTGTGGTACTTTCTACTGCTATTTAAATCTAAAGTTCCCTCCATTTATAATAATATGTTGGATTTCAGTTGTCATGCAGGAAATGTCATGCTTATTTTTTCTGAGCACTTGATACCACTTCTCAATTACATATATTTGTAGAGGTCGCATCATACATGCAGGTAACAAATTATTACACATTTTGTATTTTCTAAGTTCTGTAGGTAACAAATTGTTATATACAATTTGTATTTTTATAAGATATGCCTGTCTGACATATGTAGCATTTAATTGTTTAAGATTATGTTACTGTAGAGCATCAACCTTTGAATCTGTTGTCTTGCAAGTATAGTAAAAAATTGCAGCTACTTAAAAGTTTGTAGATAGTCTAAAAAAAGATTTTTAATTGAATTACATATTTAGAATTGTGACAAATAAGAAAATATACATGTTGTCAATAAGAAGTTTATTTTATTTTTAAAAATCTTGATTACTAATAAATATTTGAATATTTGAACTGTGAACATATTAAACTAATTGACTTGATTGAATATCATTTATCATTGAAATTGTTTTCTGTTTATTAGATGACATGATAGGTATGTTATTGTGATGGATAGGTGATTGATGCATTTATCATTACATTTGAAAATAACATAAACTCAGAACATATTGAGTGTACCTAATTTACTTTCAGATCAACGATTAATATTCAAACGAAAGCTAAATAAGTTGTTAACTTGATCCGTTCATTCTCATTGAAGTAGTTTTGTTGTAGATGCTAAAAGGAATAAGTAAATTCATTGATTTCTTATGAATTTTTGAGCTAATTTCTATACATGTACCTTTGCAAATTATAGGTTGCACAACCTTCAATTGCCTAACACGGACTGCTTAATTAAACTATCAGTTGGTAAGTCCATGACTTCGGGGAACCTGCAGAAAAACAGCGGCTATTTCATTCAATGCTTATTAATTGCATGTATGTTTTTCTTATGAATCATTTTCCAGAAAGGATTCGACTTCACATAGGAAAATGAAACAAAATTGAATGTTAAGTTTTATCTTGTGAACTTACAATCACATACTCATATTTGTTTACCCATGCTGGATTAACATTTATATGAGTGGGATATAAAAGGGTACACAAAACCTTGCTATATAAATCACAAAGAGGTGAATATTACAGGGTATGGACGTATAGTGAAGATACTTGTGCAACTCAACTGTTTGAATAACAAACAGAGATATAGTATGCAGTTGAGTTTTGCTTTATTTATGAATTGCTGAGGTACACTTGTATAACCTTGAATTCAGCAAACCCCCTTCATATTATAACTGTTCACCTTCATGTTAAGGCAGAGAATTTGCTAGCGTATCAATATAAGTATGTCTGATAATGAAGAATTGGGAAAATCTGGTTGTAGCACAGATGAAGAAGGTATATAACTAAGATACATGTTATTTTGTCAGATATATAACAGAGAATGCAGTATCTATGTACTTTGTGCTTAAGTTCAAAGCAGATAAGTTTGGAATTAAACAACCTCTCAGGCGCAAATTTTTGTTTCTGTACTTGCTGTTTATCAGTCATTAGTTCGGCACAACTGACTATTATCTTTATTTCTTGGTCTGAATCAAATTTTTTCTATTGAATATAATTTTTCCTAGTGTAAAACTATGTGATAGCTAAAGTTTTGACTGTATATTTCTGTTTTGAATGTACATTTTCACTTTATCATACCATAAGGACTGTACATTTTGTGTAGAAGTGGGATTTTTTGCCCAGAATCGGTCAAGATTATGTCATTGGTTGATTATGGATTACTGAAAGTGAAGCATATACTGATATTGCAAATATTTGCTGAGGAATAGAATCTCATTTCACTGGATTAGATCTGCGGGGCGTGAGCGATGTGTTTGGGGCATTATTTGTCAATCAAATTAATACCATACCGTAAGATATCTACATGTAACATTGATGCAATCTAGATTAAGTTGATTACTGTTTGTAGTAAGCATATGACACAACAAGTATTTTTATTTAGCAATGACACATTTTGAAAGATAATAACCAGGATGCTGTACATAATCCTGTTTTAAATTAAATACATGCGTGTACATGGTATTGTTTGAATATAAGACACAGGAAATGATATGCACGGATATGCATTAATTCATATATCAAAGAATATCATTGCAAATTCTGCATGAGTCATTGAAAAATATTTTGAAATTGTCATTAAACGTAGCAGTATCGGCATACAATTATTATTATTATTAGTGTGCAAAAATTTGTGGAGGCTTGCATCTTTATGTCCTGATTACCTTAGTTAAATGGCCTAATTACCTTCAGATCATATTTTGTTTTTTGTGGCAGAAAAACAGAAAGTGTGCATTTAAATATAAAGCTGAAATACATTTATTTCACTGTTTACTTGTTTTAGAAGCTGTAATCTGTATTCAATCTTTTTTTGAAAGAGCTGTAAGTCGGCTAATACAGTTAATATAACATATGAACATGTACATCTTGTCAGTGGGCACCATGTTCCTTGACATTGTGGCCATGGCGATGCCATCTGTGAGAAACTCTTCCACTAAAATTATGTAAATGTCTGTATGCACATATCAAAATAAACAGTTTTTTTCAATTATGGTGTGCGTGCACAATTAATGTATACTTATATGAATTGTAAATAAAGGCAGTATATTTATGTATTTTTATACATGTACTTGTCATTATAGTCCTTACATTGTATCATGGCAGTTTATTTATGTATAGTCCTTATAATATTGTATCATGACTTATTTATCTATATGATTATAAACAAATATAACTAAATGTTTATTGCTGTATATAAATATGACGTATTGACTATATGAATGTAATAAGCTTATTTATACTAAATGTATACACTATGATTCATCTGGCCTAGTTTCTAATTATTATTTATTTCCTGTTATCCAGGCCAAGAAGCAGCGGCTATGTCATCTAGTCGTGATCTTCAGGACTTCCTGATGGAGGCCCAGCTTGGCCACTACTACAACGCCTTGAGAAACGAGCTCAAAATCACTTGTGTCGATCACCTCAAGTACGTGAAGGAAGAGGACTTAGAATCTGTCGGCATGGCCAAGCCAGAAATGCGACGTTTGAAAAAATTCTACAAAAAAGAGTGTCCACAAGGCACGTTTGGTAAATTAAGAAAGGTAAATATAGTGATATTTATGTTTTATCTGTCAATCAAACTGATTGTTTTATTTCTATGTATATAAATGTACCTGGTCAGTCCACAATAACTTTCTTACTTATCTCTGGACTTGATTTTTATTGATCGTTCAAATTTATTTTAAATAAACATTTGCATTATAACATGTAAGGCCGCTATAACAAGAAAAGACTAAAGAACGTGATCATCTTTTGTCTGCCTGTTAACTTGTGACAATTTTTTATTCTTCATCTGAGGTATGTGATACATTCCATGCATATTTGAGAGGTATATTTTGAAACTGATTTGATGTTGCTTATTCAGATTTACAAAACAAAATTTGACCAGTGCGATGGGGATGGGGTCGGTCAGGGCAAGGACAGGACAACTTAAATGTAAAATATTAGACTTTTTCATACATTTTGGAAAATTCTGCCTAAAACCACATGATTCCTTGTAAACATAGTTGGTAGGTATGTTGCTTGTATGGTGCTTATTCAGATTTGCAAAACAGAAGTTGATTGGCACCATTGAAACGGGGCAAGGGTACATGGGTCAAATTTAGACATTTTCTCACATTAACGACTTCTTCTCCTTAAGCACTTTATAAATTTAAACCTTGAGTAATTTACATTTGTTAAAATAAAATTGATCTGGTGCCAGATAGAGTCACCTTAAAGGGTTAATTTTAACATGCTCTTGTTGTCATGTCCTAAACAACCTCATTTATTTCATTCAAATTTAGTACCGGTAGCTATGTTATTCAGATGGTGCTTATTCCAATTTGTTTGGCTCCATAAAGCAACAAATTTGGATTTCTGTAAATTTTGCAGTGAATCCTCTGGCTAGGTCGGTCTGTTGTAATATAATCCTAAACATCTATTATTCTTTTATGTAGAAATAAAATATATTTGTTTTGACAAGGAAGGATTTATAGTTGAATCATATAATTGTCATGCCTGTGAAGCTTACTAGCCATTAAAAAATGTGTGTATTAAGCTGTATAAATTTGAAAATCGTCATCATCATAGATGTTGCAAATGATTGGCGGTGTTGTCATTAAATATATATCCTAAGGCAGTTTCAAACAAACTAAAACATTACAAGTTTTCTTGATTTCATATATTACATGAAATGGCTAATCAATAAAAAAATCGTTAAGCTTCTGAGAGATTTTGAGTACAATATTGTTAAAGTTGAATTTGTAAAAAAGGGGTTAATCTTTTATATGCTTTTTTAATATAATTTGAATCCAAGTCACGAGATTACTTACCATTTATATTTTGGCTTTATTTTCTTCATTAAATGTTGAATAATTGATTTGAATACATTTTAGCATTGGATTATTATTAAGTTGAAAAAATGACATATTTTCCAAAAAATATAAATCATGATCATCAGCTATAACAATTGGAGATTACCTGTGTTTAAAATAAATCCAATTAATGTTTTAATTTATTCAATCTATAATGAAAATAAATGTCTAGTTTGACCTATTTGATGACAATAAAATGGAACATTTACATTTCAGAACATTTTTATAACATTTAAAATTATTCAGTTGACAATGTGAAATATGTGTTCAGTCTACATTCTGTCAGTCAGGATATTTATAGAAATGATAGATGGTTTTCAAATAACATATGTCATAGACTTTTTTTTTAAACTAAATAATGTACAGAGATCATACATGTAGATAGATTGATTGATTGAACTTTCTTCTCTTTTCTCATACATTATTAATTTGTTAGTGATCTTTGTAAGGCTGGTGACAGAAAAGTATTTGTCCATTTTGAGTCTTCAATTGGTTCAATTATTTTAACCCCAAACAATGTTAAAATATACTGGCATTCTTTTCAGTTAAAGATTATTAGATTTTTTTTGGTATGTAAATTAAGTCAAATTCTCCTGATAGTGGACTAATTGTGAAGAGTGAAAACAAACAAATAATGTTTTATATTGACCTTCTGGAACTGTCTAATCCAAAACATACAATTATTGATTACAAGGAGTTGGATAAACTCACCATAATTTACTTTAATAGTGTGGAAAACTTTATTACATTAAGCTAATACAGCAAAAAATTTTGTTACATTTTTATATTATAAATGAGTTTGAGATGCAAATTAGCTGAAATTCATATTTCTGAAGCAAAAGACAAGAAAAAAAAAATGTAATGCATAACATCGTTAAAGAAACTTTAAAAACTTACAGCATTATAGCTTGATGAATCCTGTTTTTGGTTCAAAATTTAAAGATACATTATGGAAGATTAGATAAAGAGCTGACACTTCTCATATAATATTTTTAAAATATATAATGTAAAGTGAATTCCCTGAAATTTCTGTCGTTTATCCACCCTCGATCATCATTACTAAAGTTGGTACGATAAAAAACATAGTCTTGATTATCCATTTTTTGATTTAATCGTCTACGAGCGTTGAGCAGCAGATCAAATTCAAATCCAGTAAATATGGCCTGGATAAGTTAAATAATGTATAATTAATAATTTAGATAACATTTGACTTATTTCAGGACTAAGAAAAATCTGCAATATGCAGATAACCTCTTGCATAATGTATGTTTAAAATAAAAATGATTTGAATGTGAACTGTACCCTATATTAATAAAGGCACAATACAGGAGACCACTAAACATTTTCCGTATTTAAGTTTTTAAAAAATATGGGATGGAAAATTGTCCCTGAGAGAGTTTTTCACGTGATTTAAGACAATCTTGGTCTTGATGTTCATGGATGAACCAGGTTCACACATCGACAGACAATAACAAAAGATTGAAGATGGTGCCATAAAAATAACAGAAAGTATTAGTATTATAAAATTTAAATGTCCAATAAACATACTTGAGCATTAATTGATATGAATAGGCTGCAGTGCAGCTGTCCTGGTATGGCATGTGCCCAGCTTCATTATTCCAGTCGGAGCAGACAAGTGGGGCGGTCATTTTATCATTCTCCCGTCCCTTTAAACCCAAATTTTATGAATCTGTACCTGTTATTGTATCTTATCAATTATTGAGGTAAATATGGTATGTCAGAGTAAGTTAATTTATTAATGATAGGTGGATATAGGTTCATGTATTTATATCTTGACAAGATTAATACCATACCACCAGATTAACTTAATTAGCCTGTATTATAAGGTGATAAGAGATATTTTCCACCTTCTCCAACATTAAATATTATATATAATTTATTCTAGCATCATGTTCCTGTAATTTGATATTTAAGGAACCGTATCAAAATTGTTAGATTATATTATATTTTAAAAATATGAAACACAGTCTAAAGAATTTCCTTGGAATAGTGTCTAATTTTCAAAATATTTGATCTCATTTAATTAGAATCAGTAACAGGGACCATTTTTGGATTCCTTACTGACTGTTCTTATTGTATATCTGGAAGTATTTGTATTATTTTTAATGACAATTTTCAAATAAAAGCATGCTGATTTTAATAATAAAATCCAAATTTTTCCATCAATTATGATATTATGATAAAAATCAACTGGAAAGAAAATATGTTTCTAAATGAGGAGTAATTGTAATAGACATTTTGTGTTAAAATATTCTTGTAATGTAACATTATTTCTTCATTTCCAATTATTACTCCCAATTAACTTATTTATACTCCCTAATGAATTAAATTTGCATATTACTAATCAGAAGGAATGTTTTTCATGGAAAAAATTAGGCCACCCAGAGCTACAACATTGTGAAATTTGATAATGTTTCACGTCAAGTTTTCACAGGACTAAAATAAGTAGGATTTGGGTTATGCAGGATGAACACCAACATCTGCTTTTCGCGTTTAAATCATCTATTTGACAGCAGGAGTCGAGTTCACTTGCACAGCAAATCTCACAATGTTACACATGCTTCACTTTTAAACTCAAAGGCTCAAATCTCTGTGTGTGCCCCAGCAAAATGTAACACCTTTTTTCTCCTACTTCAGCTATCTTACTCATATATTCTTCCTTAATTCATCACTTTTTCCAAAGTCTTTCAAGTTTTCAACCAATATTGACATTACAGGGTTTCTGTACAATCATTTTTTGTGTGAGATAAACTAGTACATTGATATTGTGTTCATGTGCTTTTAACAGGAAATAAAGAGACTTGCTATGTTCTCATTGTGTTAAACCTAAGTTGACATACATACATACACATTTTATTTTTATTTTAAAACTGTTTTAACTGATAAGTGGTGGATCTTACACACAGCTGTAATTGTAAAATTGGAATAAATTTTTCAATTACTGTTATCATTAATCTATAAAATATAACTGAACTATTCATAATTTGCAAAGTTGTGGAAAGAGATCATTTTGACCTAACCTATTTTAATATTTTTAGTTGCCCTGACCCATTACAAACTCATGTGCAAGTGTTTTGCTTAAATTTTGGTATTTTTATTGATTTAAGCTTTGCAAATGACAATTGAAAACCTGATTTGAATTAAAATTCTTGAAAGATGTATTTCAAAGAAGTTTGGTAAAAGTTTAGTTAACAGGTTCCACGAGTTTTAAAGCTTTTATCTGCTCTGTGGGTTATCAAAGATCAGAACTATATCTGATAATAAAACACTACCTATCAGTAACTAGATATTGTATTATCAGCCATTTTGAAATAAATATTTCCACAGACTACTACTTCAAACTAACTCTGACTGAAGTGTTCATATCTTTAGATTTACCTTATGCAGGAAGTGGGTGGTGCTGTCTTGCAATCTCTTCTTTAATAGTACTTGGAGCTGAGATAAAAACTAATGAGGCATATATTTAGACTTGTAACATCTTTAAAAACATATGAAATTGGGATAAATATATGTTTACATCTTGCCTTGTTAAATATGTTAGTTTTATATGTATTTTTAGAAACTAACTTAGCTTTCAATATGATATAAATTTGTAGGTCAGGTTGCTGATTCTGCCCAAAAATTTGCTAAAAAAGAAAGAAATATTTTCGATAGGGTGCCGTGTTTGGAAAATTGAAAATGTTTCATATTATATTCCATTAAATATTTGTGAAATTACAATACCCATATTTCTACACTGACATGTAGTATACATTGCATCGCTTTAATTCTGCGTGTGGCTTTGATAATTACCAAATTATGTTATCTAAATTGTAATTCAAACAATAACATGAAACAATTCTGCCTTGGAATTCTTAATTGATGGATTGAGACAAAATTTTCCATTAATCCTTACATGAACTGTATCTGCAATAGCAAGGCAGACTGTTTCATACACCACTGATGCTGCTTTGTCCAGACCAATATTCATTGCAGTCCAAGCAGAAACAATTTGGGTTGAAGCCATCTAGACTAAGAGGATATTAGGAACTATGAACAGTGTTAATATGTTAGGCTTAGTATTTAGAAGAAAAATGATTAAGATTACTAAAAGGAAAAGCACTAATAACAGTTGACATTTAATATCCTAAACTGAATAATAAACTGATTAATGACCAACTAAAGTGAAAGTTGTATATTATTTCAAAAACTGACCCACTTCTAATCTAAACATATTGATTTGTTTTTGGTTGTGATTCAATCTAGACTGGTAGATAGAGATCTATGTCTTCTCTACATAGCAACATGAATATTTCATCTGATGGGAATTACTTTCTGTTACATTTATGATCAAATCAAACTGTAAATTAAGAGTACCTTACATGTCTGACCCACTATTTAGTTTTCTAGGGACAACAAAGTCCACCTTTTCAGATTTTGTGGGTTATGGTGCATTTTTATTTGCTACTACCACAACAAACATTAATACCATATTCGGCAATAAAGATATATGACGTGTCATAATTTTTTTGGCAGGCTATAACAAGAGGTAATTCTACAGCCCAGAACAGACCATCAAGTCCATCACCACCAGAAAATCGCCCAGTATCCTATATTCGTACACCGGGTAAACAAATTATACCAGCCGACTGTATCAGTATCAATAAAACATTAGGTGAAGGAGAGTTTGGTGTCGTTCAACAAGGTGTCTGGACGACTGAGGACGGTGATAAGGTGAGAACTGTTAAGATGGCAAGATCAACATCAAAATTTCTTTTAATTTTCAAACTTTTGACAAAGAAACCCAAAGCATTGTACTGCTAAAATTTTGCTTGACACAGCCCTCCACCAGGATTCGAAACATTCAGACTAGGCAATTGAGGTATGGTACTTTGTAAATTTGGGCATTAAACTACTTCTATTGAATGTGTTCTATGAAATCTGTGACTTCCCCATTATGAATAAATGAAACAATTGTGAAAAAATAATCGTATTACAGATTTAAATAAATAGGGAGATCCTTGATAAATTGGAAGTGTCGTGTGTTGCATGAAAACCAATTTGACATCTTTTAATTTTTGCAGGTTCAAGTAGCAATAAAATGTTTAAGTAAAGAAAGAATGCAGAATGGAACCCAGGAATTTTTACAAGAAGCAGCTAATATGCAGACAATTGATCATGAAAATATAGTTCGGATGTTTGGTGTAGTTTTAGATAAAGATAATTCATTAATGTTGGTAAGTGTTGATGCAAGAAAACCCTTTCCAGGATTCTAACAGTCGGTTCCACTTTGTCAATTTAAAAATTAGGTGCACAATTTTTACAAGAGAAGTAGGACAGGCATTGGACGTAAAAGGAAGCACTAAGTAATAGATATTTTCTGGTGTTTAATACAAAGATTAATCTGTTTACTCCAAGACTAGATAGATGTCTGTACAATATTCCTATCATTGGACGTCTTCTGGATATTGTCTGATTTGGTATCACATTGATTATATTTCTTGGACTATTTCTAATATGGTAGCCCTGTTTGTCAGTGTGAAGTGGTGTATTGATTATAGATGTTGACCTTGAACTTGCTCAACATTCAAAATATCAAAGCCGTTAAATTAATTTGGCTGCTAATCTATTTGCTTTAAAGATTCTGATCATGATTTGTATTATCTAATATTTACAGTATTATCAACTCTAAAATTTAATCAAACTTGTTAAAAGTAGGCAATCTCCCATTGAATCAAATTAAAGAGAAGCCATTTTAAAGAATTTACCCAACACTTACAGGTGGCACTGGCCTCATTAAATTTCCTGCCAGTTATTGGGGAATTTTCAATTCATCAAATCTTTGTGATTTTCTGAACGAAATTGATCCATTTTTGAACCTATATTCCTTTAAGAAATTCCACTTTAATGATATTGTAATTCAAAATCCCTTTTAAGGCAATCAGTCCTTATCTTTTGATTATCTTTAAAACTATTTAAATTATTAAGTTCACACAAGAATAAAGTTTGTAGAAAGAGGTATAATGCATTAGAGAGATAGGTTTAAAGTAAATAATCAATTCCTAAAATAAAATTGTTCCTCATAAGAAATTATGATACTAGAAATTAGAAAATCGATTTAATAAGGTATAAAGATGCTGTCCAATACAACATAATTAATTAGATGACTTGGTGGCTAACAACCTTGGGAATTATTTTTATGCTTTTCAGCACAAATTGTCCTAATGTCTTATCTTTATGGGGCTCTAATTCAAAGATTTATTTGCTTTCACCCACATAGTCATAAATTATAAGATTGAAGAACTAATGAGTATTCAGGATCATGTGTAGAAAAAGTGTGTTTATTACCTATCAATATGTGTTGATGTGAATTACTTGTGTTTATAGTACGAAAAGATTGTAGTCCTATTTGTGAATTAGGAAAACATTGTAGTCCTATTTGGGATCAATTACCTGTGTCCAAAGTACAGAAACATTGTAGCTCTGTCTAGGAATTATAAAAATAACATAGGCTACTATAGTGAGAAGGTGCCTTTATTTCTCAATTTGGTTGACAGAAAAAAACACTGAAAGAAATTTGGCTGGATATTGTACATTTCATTTTCACCACATGTTTCTGCAACTCACTACCAGTAATCTGTTGCTTTTTAACATCCTGTTTAGTCAAACACTCTCTATATAAAATCAATGTTAATATTTTCAGGTAACAGAATTAGCACCGATGAGATCGTTATTAGAATGTCTGAAAGAACCATCAAGACGTTTAGATTTCCCCATTCCTCGACTCTGTGACTTCGCTCAACAGATATGTGATGGAATGAGCTACTTAGAAAGTAAACGGTTAATACATCGAGATCTAGCAGCTAGGAATATTCTGGTCTTCTCTAAACATAAGGTATGAGATGCCCATTTGCTTGATTATTCTTCCATATGGACATTTATATACCATTCCAAAATAAGATAGAATTCAAGTCAACAACATGCTATCTATCAGGTCTTGAAAATATTAAATATAATTTGATATGTTTGTTCACAGTGTTGTGGGGAGCATATATTTTTAAGCAAAGTGTTTGGTGCATAAAATATTGCTAGAAATAAGCTGTTGGAATTTAGAATTTGAGTTTGAATTAAAAATTTGTCTTGAAACAAATATCTTGCTGTGAAATACGGGTTAAGTGAAGACACCTTGCGTGACATAATTATGCGGACGACTTTGCAGTACATCAAACTTTCAGGTTCCAACACAGGTTTTAATCCTGTTTACTTAATGATATTGATATGGGTGGGAATCCATATTTCGTCAAACTTGCAACTGATTATGCATATCAGTTTGCTATGCTTGAAAGAGTTGCTTCCCCTTGAGTATTGATTGATGTTGTTCCTGATAAAAAAATATTATACTTTATGCTTATTGTTTGTTTATTTGTATCTTTAGGTGAAAGTTTCCGATTTTGGATTATCTCGAGCATTAGGTATTGGTAAAGATTACTATCAAAGTAATTTTAGTACAAGTTTAAAACTTCCTATAGCATGGTAAGTCACATACATTTCTTTTACTTTAAGAAATTGAATTAAAGCCATTAAAGCAACTAGGACCTTGATTTAGGTAAAAGTACCGTGTTGAATGGGATTGATATGATAATGTTGGTTGATTATTGATGCTAGTAAATATGTCCACATACCCTTTTCATAAGTATAACGCAATCCTGGATGTCAATGTCGTCTGCCGCAGGTAAATTTCAACGCCAGCAGTTTCAACCATAACATCATTTTAGTCCTTCAGCTCATATTCTTGTCAATGTTTTTATGAGCGGAAGCACTAAAATGACATCACAACTCTTCTATAGGTGGAAAGTTTTTGAGACAGGCAGAAATCGCAAACGTTGAAATTTATCTGTGGCAGGTAACATTGACATTTAGGATAGTGTTTTACTTATTGAAAGGATATATTGACATAATTTACTTACACTATTTAAAACATTTTTGAAGTTTTTCTGGTGAGTTTTAAACTTAAATCAGTCTGTTACCTGACATTGGTTTCTTTTTGACTAAAGATTGCCCCAATCTGTAGACGGAAAAATGTAATTTTGAGTAGATAGGCAGTCTTCAAAGTAAATCAGTAATTCAAATTTAGATAAATCAACTCTTTTGTTCCGACATTTCAAAGAACTAGTATACTTAAAGTGGAATTAATAAGTAAATTATTTAAATTTTCTTGGCATGTAGTTTGATGGACTATTAGTTTTCATAATTGGAAATTGACTGGCAAAAATTGCCAATTTAGAAGACTGACTAGTTATTATAACATTAACAATAACTGATGTCAGAATGTCCTAGACGTATAGTTATACTTATTTATTTAGTAATCAACCTTAAGCCTCAAAGGTTACCATGAATTGATTCCAGCAGGGTGGCAGGGGACCTACATATTGCTATGATTGATTGATCTGAACAAATTGGAATAGACTCCTAAGAATAATTATTATAGTCTAAAACGAATATATAATTTCATTTATTTAGTATTTGGGGTAATATCCCAAATTTAGACTGGAGTGTATGAAAGGTTATTTTGATTTAATGCTGAGGAATTTACTAAAACAAACTAATGTATAGAATTTATAAGTTGAAACTACTTTGTTCATCTTTGTTGTTTGTACATCTTTGATTGTAGAATCAATGAAGTAGAATTATTTTATACTTTTAGAATAAAAATTGTATTGTTCATTCTTTGATTTCTGTAGAATCAAGGAGGTAGAATTATTTATACTCTTAGGGTAGTAGTAATGTTATAAGATTAAAATATGTAATAATGTTATTTAACAGGTGTGCTCCAGAAAGTATAAATTATTTAAAGTTTACATCTGCCAGTGATGTTTGGGCGTTCGGTGTTACGTTATGGGAGATGTTTACATATGGCTTCCAACCCTGGTCTGGTTTAACGGGTCAACAGGTATATTAAACTACATATGAATAGCTAGGGTTTCAATGCACTGCTTTAGGGTCGGGGTGGTGGATAGTCAATGAGAATGTCCTGGGTTTGAATCACAGTCTACGGTGGGAATATTTTTCAAACCCAGCCTACTCTTGTCAGGGGTGGTAAATATTTAATGTCTCATCGTGGCTAAGCGAAAATTTTCTCAAAAGAGTTTATAGCATGATGACTTTCTTCTGACGCATCATTCTTGTTAGTGAGTGTATTACTTTAAATAAAACCCAAGACAGTACCAAATTAACTCCATGAATGTTTATTAGGTCTTGAATTTGAAAATTAATATGTAATTGTTATCTTGTATTTTTTTTCTCTATCTTTTATACAGATATTAGATACCATTGATAAACCACAGAGTCAGAGATTGGAGAAACCAGATTTATGTCCTAAAGATTATTACGATCTTATGTTAACATGTTGGGACCATGAACCGGAAGATAGACCAACATTTAGTCAAATATTTCTAAAAATACCTCAGGTATAGAATATATAATCTTAATTTATTCAATGTCTCTTGTCTAGACATCTGCACCAAAACTCTAGCTGTTTAGTCTACATATTACATTGCAGTAATTAATTCACTTCACACCCACTGTTGACATTCCATGTGCTTGAATATATTTAAGCGGAACACAATTTGTTGGATGGCCCATTTTCTGACCTCTAAAAATGGAAATAGAGTATAACATTTGCTGAATGGTTTGCTTAGGCTTTAGAATTGGCCACCACCATTTGATATGTATACCCTACCATGAATATCTGGATTATCTTAGAAATAAAGACAACCCTTCCAGATGTGAATAACATTTGGTTTGAAGCATTGGAATCATCATAATTAGAGGATGAATTCTATAGATCTTCAGCATTCTATGGCCTTCTGTTCTATAGTTATTCCCCTATTCAGATAACCTTGCTGTATTTTGTTGCTCAGCATCCAATTTTGAGACCATGACAGATGTAGTGCAATGTTGTTGATCTTAAATAAGAATTGTATTTATTATAGATGAGGCCCGTACAAGTTAAAGCCCAGAAAGATTTTCCTGCGGTTACGTTACAGAAAGATTATTTATATTATAAAGCTTATGATGTTATAATAGTGCTAGATACAAAGTAAGTATGATAAATCTATACAACGAGTAACTGTGACGCCTTTGCCAAAACATAATATATACTTTGTGAACAATCATCTTCACTATGGGTGTGGTGTTTCCTTGTAAGCAGTGAGTACCTGGTCAAAAATTTAGATATTAAATATAAACATTATCAATTAGGACAGGTCAGTTTTAATGGATTATTCTTAGCAGACTTTGATTAGTTTAAGTTTTTTGTCTGGCTGCTTAAACAAAAAAGAGATGTTATCTGGGGCTACTAACTGGGACTATGAAATAGTTTGTCATCTGTATAAACCCATTTCTTTCTCGTTTGTTTAGACCAGCTTCACCACCAATACCAGGTTTATGGAAGGGTGTATTAAATAATGGTAAATGTGGTTGGTTTGATCCAACTAATACAGTACCCTTTATAGAACCAAAAACCAGCCCTATAGCCTCACAAAAAACCTCACTTGTTAGAAAAGGTATGTTTAATTTATTTTATTTTTTGTCCCTCAGCTTCTCATTGGATCTGGTTTATCATTATATTATTCTTTTGCATGATTTGGTTTTTGCACAAATATTGTTTGGGGGTTGAGGTCACGGTTGTAAAGGACAGGTTTTGTATGATGCTTAATCTAATAAGTCATTAAGTGTGCTTGGATACACACTGCAGCGGTCTCGATAAGTATAGACTGGGAACCATTGGAGATATTGCCATATTTGTCCTGTTTCTATGTGCCCCTAACGTCTATTTGTTTTCTCTCTCCCTGATTTTTAAATCTTGCATATGAGAATTTTAAATTGATCTGATATATTTTGAATTTAAAATGGTTATCAATATTTATAGATTTGCATGGTCTGCTATTCAGAATTTTTTTTTCTTTGTCCTGGTTTAATGTCTTGACCTTTGTGTGTTTCTTGTTGCAAAAAATAAATTTAATTTATTGATTTGTTGTCAGCTTTACTTTTTGTGTTAAAGGTCATTCATTTTTGTCATAGTATAATCTGCTTTCTAACACTTTACTAACCTTGTCTTGGCATGAGAACCATTCTTTCTTATGAAAACATATCCAGATTCTAATGTTGCAGAGTCTGGTCGTAAATCAGGACGGAAGATACGAGCGGATATGATCAGTCGCCCTCAGCAAGATCTTCGTCATACTGGACACATTGGTTACGATGGTGCTGTGTTCGGTGATGTCTCCTTCATTGGTGATAATTATGATAAACTACCACTTCAAGTTAGCAGTCAGGCATCATCTATGGCATCTATACCACGATATGGTGATAGTCCGGAAAGAGAAAATGGTCATAAAGGAACTAATGGTTATGCACATTCTTGGTGAGTATTTGTTGAGAAGATGGCCCACCATTTATCCTTTTATAAAATGAGCTTTTGTCATTTAGAACTCTCCAAAAATCAATGAACAGGTATTTTACTGTAAAGCTTCTTTTAGCTTACCTAACTATACCTAGATGCTGCGCATTCACCACCTTAAGATAATAATGTAGGGCAAGAAGATTCATACCGTAATTAAATTCTTTCGTATCTCTGAGTGGGGGGTTGGGATGGCCTAGTGGTCTAGAGTGCCGCGCTTCGACCTCTAGCTGGCCGGTCACCTCTGGCTTGCGGCTGTGGTTTCGATCCCTGGTGTGAGCTTATGTGGCATGGAGATAGGGGCGCCTTCTCAACCTCGTGGGTTTCCTCCGGACACTCTGGTTTCCTCCCACTGCTAAAGACCCCTACGCGCAAGCGAATTATTGAAATAAAATTGAAACCATACCTAGTTTGTGTCGAGTGGATGTTAAACCCCATTTCTCTCTCTCTCTTATCTCTGAGTAATATGGACAATGTAAAGATTAGGTTTGATGTAAAATGAGATTGTATATTTGTCGTTAGTATGCTGTTATGTACAGATGTTTTGTTACCTGACAATTATTTATTTATGGTATTAAAGATTATAACTATCTCTCTTTATTTTCAGGATGAGTCAAGAATCGCTGGATAGTCAGGCACATAATGGTCGTGGTACCCCACCCTATCAAGATATCAATGATGATGCTCTCTTTGATTTTAAAATTCCAGATATCTCAGTAATTAAACTTTAATTTACTTGCTTAATTCATGTAACTTTTGTTCATTATGCTCAACACACCTCTGTGAAGCAGATAGTGAGTGACATTTTTGTGTCTATAATTGCCCCATTTTATGCAACCTTATTGAAGTTGGATGAACTCTGATTATTTTTGTGAATTATTCTGTTTTATACATCTTTATATCTCTTTCATTCATTTAAACTAAATAATGTAGACTTTTTTTTATTGTTCAAAAAAATCAAGGACTATGCTTTATGAATTTCAGGAAGGCTTCGATTTCGGACCATCATTTATGGATGAAGTATTACGAGCTCTGGATGAAAAAGAGAAACAATTGGAACGCTCATCAGATAAATCTTCTGGTAGCCCAGACAAAACTCTCAAAGATCATAGTCGATCTACATCTCCTGATGATAGAGATTCACGTCCCGGTCCCCCACCATTACCTACAACTCTACCAAGAACTGTGAGTTTTTCCACCACTTACTTGAATCTTGTATAACATTATTAAGTAGCTGCTAGTCACACAAGCACGGTTATTTGATTTATGGTAAAAAGGGAATTTGGTGTTTTTATCAGATTGTCTTCATGTTTGGGTTATTGGTCTAAAACTTCTACTGACACTTGACCTCTGATTGATTCCAATTAACAGATACAATATGTCTAATGATTGGAATAGCTTATTATTGAAATTGATTCTATCAGACAGATCACATCAATTCAAGTCTAATTAAGACTGTGTTTACATGTAAGTCAAGGATGATACACTTCCTAATATTTGGTATTAGTTATAAAAAAGGATTTTACTACTAACCTTTATAGAGACAGTAATGTAGGTTTTTAAGGTTTATTTTTTATTAAAGTTAAAGCTCACATTATTATGAAATAGTATTTAGATTAATTCATTTTACAGTGCAAACGTAGAAAGTTAGAAGTAGCACTGAAATATCTAATCATAAATTAAGTAAATAGATGGTAAACATTTAGCACTTTAGCACACAAATTTTAACTTTTTTATGTGGGTTTTCCTAGAATAAAAAAAAAATGTGTCTTCTATATATATATGATTTAGCAGAGTCGAAATGATGACAGGATATTCTGTTGATATCATGTCGTATTGCTTTATTTGATTTTACTTCACATTTGAAAATGATTATGATTTTAGGAAAACCCTTACATGATAGTTTAGTTGAAGTTAATATAATTTGTAAGTTTTGTCATGAAGGCAGCAATGATCAGTTTCTATATGACACCATTTCAGTCCATTACTTTAAAAAAGAGCTTTTTTGAGATATCAAATGTACAGTCATGAATATCATCAATATACATTATAGAATTTCAGATTATATTTTTTAATCTCAAAACTGACCTATTTCTTTCCTCTCTCAATATATAGGATGTATAGTACTCCAAATTGTTGTTTAGCTTTCATAAAATAATAATATAGTAAACTAACGATTAGTTACAGGAAAACGAAGCATGCTCTCGCTCATGCGCATAAAACATTATCTAGTATTCTTCATGACAAAACTTTATGAAGTGTAAAATATGTCTTTGTTATTTCAGGAAAACAAGAGAGATTCTAGAACGGAACCCAAGAAACAGGCAAAAGTCAAACCTATGTCTGCTTCCGACCAGAAGATGATGGAGGATGCCATTGCCATGGCAAATGAATTTGCAGCCCAGTCATCTAGAAATCAAATGATGAATGATACATGTTCTTCCCAGAGTCCCCCTGATACCCCTAAAACTGATAAAAATCGGATTGACTTTGATTCTTCTCTTAATGATTCGGGCAATATAATTTCGAAATTGAAAAATTCTATAAAACGAAGCCCTAAGACAGAACGTAAACGAACCTTTTCAGATGACATTGCTACAAAGAGTGATTTAAGTGATGAAATTCCACCAGAGGAACAAGAAGCATATAACATGCTAGTGGTTAAAGGTTCAAAAGACTTTGATTCAGGAACTGAAGATTTGAAAAGTTCAAGTCCCGAGAGAAGCTTTAATTCCACTAGTAGCACGGAAAAAAGTTTCAGCAGAGTAACCCCTGAGCGTCCAGTTATTGCTGCAAGAAGCACTCCAGATCGTTCTGTAAACATAATTCAAGCTAGAACAACACCTGATCGTTCTATTTCACTTAACAGGACAACACCAGAACGTTCAGATATTCAACCAAGAACGACTCCAGAGCGCTTTGCGGTTCAACCCAGATCAACTCCAGAACGTTCTGTATCGAACGTAACAACCGCTACATATAGTACTATTACAGTGGATCGTACGAACAATTCTAACTCAGTATTACGTAGCTCTAGTGAAATCCCTACTCGAGATATCCGACCGACCCCTCCTAAACCCATGCCTAAGCCTAGAATAGACATCAAACGACCAGAAATACCCCCAATGCATCGCTCTGAGATCCCAGTTCCGAAACCTCGACCTGAGGTCAATGTAAATCGTGTCGAACCCGTACCTCGATTCTCTGTACCCTCTCCGGAGTGCAGTCCCAAAGACTTGAAAGTTGAGAAAAAATCCTCTGTTATTCTACCATCTAGTCCAACGGAATCAGTCAAACCGTATGATCGCGAGATTGTCAAAAAATCAATAGAAATTGTACGAATGGATTCACCTGATGACATTGTGGATAAACCCAGTGAAGAGGAAAATAGTGCTGAAAAAGATTTATCCTCGGAAGCAGAATCAGAACCAGCAGAAGAAAAGAAAGAATCCATCATTAATTCTTTGTTCAATGATGATGATATCGCAGAACCTACGCCAAGAGAGATTATGAATAAACTTGCACGTGAAAGTCGTTTGAGAAGAACTGCAGATCATCAACGTGGTGTTACTGGAGAAGAGTTATCTGCCGCACGAAAATTAAGAGAACCTCAAGGAATTCCTGTTAAATCAGTACCTCTAGCTACAGCAGAAGATGATGATGAAGTTGATACAAATCCTCTACGTATGTTACGTGGTGGTGCTTTGCCGTTGCGAAGTAGTCGAGGTGGAGCAGGTACAAATCTTGTTACTACTACGTCTTCACTTCGAATACCTAAATTAGAATTTAGAAATCCTACATTTCAGCACTCTATCAGTGTGGATTCTAGTGCTCATCGTCGCCAGGAAGCTGCCAAAGAGAAGACCTTGCATGCATCCAAAATACCAACACGGTCTTTGAGTACTGGGGATGATTCAGCTAACCCACTACCTCTTCCTCCCCGAAATCCAAACCGACCAGGGAATCTGAATGCTAAACCTCGAGAACGCAAATATCCTCTTTCACTCAGCAGTGTTTCAGGTCCCAATAGCACTGGCATGTGTTCTGTTAGTTCTGTTATTAGGAGATATAAATCCATGCATGATCCTACCCCTAACCTCCCGCCTGCTCCTCCCCCACCTCTTGACCCTAACCTTGACCTTGATCCCGATGATAATGATGATAATGTATTTACTGAAAATGAAACCTTCCCAAATATGATAAGTATAAGCTCCCCCACATTTCCTCGAGAAAAGTTTGGTTTTGATAATGTGAAGTGCAGTCTTGAGAATTTAGGATTTTATAACAGTCATGACCAGTTTTGGGTAGAGAGGGTTTTACTGCCAGAAAGGAATAATTCTGATCCAATGAGCTCCGATGATATATCACCTCTACTTCTATCCCACTACAAGCACTCAATGGGTGTCAGCTACGAAGATCTCCTCGATTTGGCCCTTGATAGGTAAATTCCAACTCCAATAACCGCTTTGAATTTTATTTCGTTGCCTACAGACAAGTTGGGTGCAAAATCTGACTCATTTTGAATATAAGTCGATGATGCTATAAGTCAAGAATCCTATTGAAACAAACTGTTTTTGTAGTTTGAAGAGAGAAATTATTTTTTTGACGTAAAATCACTTACTTTTTTTGTGACGAAACACCATTTTCATCGTTCATTATATATTTCAGACTTTTCACCTAACTTGTAACATCAACATACTAGTATAATCAACATATTATATTCTCATTGATACACTAATGATATCTAAAATATTTCATTCAGTCAAATCATTAATAGATTTGATATAAGAATTAATTAGTTTGACAGTGTTTAGTGAAGACTGTTCATTTTTCTAGTGAACAACAACACATATTTAATTCAGTAATATCATTTTAAACATTTCTTACCCATGAAAGCACAGATTCATCTAGTATTCATATAAATGTGTCACTTCATAGAGTAACCATAATTTCATTTCTTATATTTTTCATAGATTTCTTTAAGATAGATGTGAGTTGACAAATCTTAGAACATAGATTGCCCACTTTTTATCAGTATATATCTTCCTGCTGATAATTGCACTTCATAATTTCCATTCCAAAGTGCAGATTTGGAATGAAATTTTTTTTTTTAACTTTCCAAACAATCATATATGCCTGAGCATTTTAAAAAGTAAAGTTAGCTATTATAAAACATTGTTGAGCTTTCAGCTGTCTCGAGTTCATTGTCAAGGTCAGGGATGTGAGGTGACCCACAGTTTGGCGTGTTGCTATAGTGTGAATGCTTGACCCTTAGCATTTAAATTTTAGTAGTTTGTAGACTCCCCCTGTTTGAAAAAAACCTCCCACCCCCCTTTTATTCCTTCTAACAATACGATGACGCTGTTTTCCAGCAAAGAGGTGAGGTAGCATGGATGATACTCTAGTCACCATTCTCAATTTTAGTTTATATTGTACATGTGTTATGTTATTGGTTTTGCTGGGTAATTTTGAATCTTTAGTTTGGTATTATATAGAACACAAGCATAGTGTCATATTAGATTTAAATCCAACAGTTATATCCACTACTGATACATGGTTAGCATAAAAATATGATTTAAATTTCCATAATACCCTTAATAATGCATGGGTTATGAAATATAACTACTAGAATAGATCATAACATGAATCATATATAGATATATAAATTATAATCATGAATAAATTAGATCAGTTTTATTACACGCCAACATTTTTATTTTTTGAAAAGTAAAATGTCTCAAATCTACCCAGCTATGTGTAACTTGATGGAACTGAAATTGTTCTGCTATATTTAAAGTAACGTAACAGCTTTGTTAATATGTCTATAACCCTATACCAACTAACACAATCACACTTACAGCCATTTCTTATTATTAATCAAGTATTTACGTTGTTTCTTTTATGTTCAGTTCAGTTTTCCTTTGGCATGGTTAATTTTGTTGGTTTTTCTATTTAGTCAAACTCTTAATATTCAATTATTACTGTGTATTTCAGATGAAGAATATCATTATTTTCATAATTAATTACACCCACCATGGAAGTACATGTAATAATATTTATAGAAAGAATTTGACTAGATAAGATGCCATTTCTACTGATTGAGGAGGCATGGTCTGTTGTCTTGGATAGTGGTCCCTTTATTTTGTCAAAAAAAACCTTATGTTTTTTGATCAAAAATGTAAAAAAAAAGCATAAAAATTTGGCTAGAAGTTGGGAATTATTAAGATATTTTTATGTTTTAATCTTATAAGTGAAGATACATATTTGATAAAAGAAGTAAAGGTTGGTTTATTTGATTTTCAATAGTCAGTCCTTAACTGAATTGTCTGCACTCGTAAATAGATCTACTATAGCCACTGCAAATTCATAAGCTTGAATTTTTTTGCAAAAGTATACATATGTTTTAATTTTTGTTAATTTTTTTTCCAAGTATTTAAATATAATATGTGTATCATGAGGTGTCTTTTCTATTTTTGGTTTATCTTCAATTTCTCTTCTCTTTTCTTTTGGCTATCACTGATTTATAGGACTTTGTGTTTCAGAACAAAACAATGTTACTATTATGGTAGAGTATAATGACGTAAGATTTCCACTTGATTCCATTCTGATTATTTCTTTATTTCATAATTTATCATGTTTTATTTATCAATGCTAACAAGACCAAAATAAAACAAAAAAAATTATCTTTATACCCTTTAATAACTTTGTTACAACAACAATAACACTTTCTGCACGAAAGTTCATGAATATATCTTTATATACACATTATTTTTATTGACAGTTTTTCAAGCATGGAAAATCATTTCAGTTAACATTGACTTCATCTTGCTAGATTGGTTCTGATTCCTCAGAAAGACATGTTTCTAAAAAAAGAAAAATATCCTTCAAGTGAAATAAGATTTAGACTTCAAATATATTACTTCCATTTCTATTCTGTTCTATTCTTTTGTTACATCTTTTGATTCAGTTATGAATTTCTTGTTATCTTGTTATTTTGTTGTTGTTATGCTAACACTGGTTTTTGTTGCACCCTTCCAATATTTGTACCAAAATAAATTTTTCCATGGTAAAACAGGTACATGTACAGGTAAATTTGGTTTCAGATATTTTGTATTACAGTATCTTGTATTTCCCCCAGAAGTTGTCTAAGAACCTTATGGCTGGTGGCTAATTTCTCCATCTTTAAAAAATTAACAACTCTGTAGTATTTTAATTCTAGAAATATTATTTTTGATATTTCTGACTGCTGGCATATTTCTAAGATCCAGAGTCATAATGATTTTAGAAATTAAATATTTGCTATATTAGGTTCTCTTTTGTTATATATATATAGAATTTTAGGACTTTATTTTTTTTATATAGAGTTTTAGGACATAGCTGAAAGTGTTACGTAGACAATTTGATTTTTTGTTTTTATATTTCATTTTTCTGATTGATTTTATATTAACATATGTAGGCCTACCATTATACATCGGCTTAGACAAACAAAATTAATGCTTTTAGATTTATCATTTTTATGTATTGATAGATATTAGTATGATATATCATTGTTATTATTTATTCAGTACAAACTAGTAACAACTAGAGTACACAAAACAGGGAGGCAAGGACTGAATGATGCATGCTAGCTATATGTATAGAATATGTATTGCTGCGGTGTCATATAACCTGCCTAAGAGACCTGAAAATAAAAAATTGGAATGGCACCCGTCTCAAAATTTATAGTGCATTTGTTATAGAGACCAGTACATTTCTATCCAGTGTTCATGTTAAAATACAAAATAGACAAGAACCAAATAATTACACTCAATTGACCCAATTTATGTGACTTAAATTTTAGTGAAAATTTGAAGATGTGGTTATGAATGATGAAATGTCTTTGCTATTTATATCTGAATTATTTTATTTTGATTATTTGTGGGGATTTTTTAAGAATTTGGATATGATTTATACTCATGATATTATTATTACATTTTTCTAGGGAGAAGAATTGTGAAGAGATAGAAACCATGCAAAAAATATTTTCAAATGAAGTGAGTTACAAATTTCATGATATATTCCTTTTAGAATGACTAAGTCATATATATATAGTACCTTATATATTTTCTTCTTCTCAGCAAAAAAATAATTAAAGACTGAAAATGATTAATAAACTGAAAAAAATAAAATAACATTGCAATCCAATGGTTCAATTAAGGCCATCTACACTCAATTATACAGAATGTATTTCCCCAAATTTTAAATTTCTATTAAATGTTATAATGTTTACTTTCAGCTTAGTGTAGAAAAGTGTATGAAAGCTTTGGAAGATACCAAATGGGATTTACAAAAAGCTGTGAAATATGTCAAATTAAAACAACTTTTAAGCGTTCAGTTAGGTGACGTTAGTCAGTGTAAAGAGGCATTACTAAGGACAAACTGGGATGTAAGGAAGGCGGCTAATTACATGTTAAGCCATCCAATGCCAAGCCCTGAAACAGTGGATGTTTGATCCAGAATGAAATAACCAATTGAGTGTTTATGTGATTTTTAGCTTGGTGTATATTCATTGTAACAAAACTAGTCCTGGCTACACATTTAGCTGTCAATCATCCTCAAACTATAATCAAATGAGATTGTGAGATTCTTCATGAGGCATTATCATTTTCTCTACATCTTGTGGCCTGGTAAATAGATTTCAAGCAATGGCTCAAAAACTTGATGTTTGTATTCAGTGCTATAATACATGGGTCTTTTGTGCTTTTCAACCAAGGATATTATATCTGTTTGCACCATGCAGTTTTGTCGCATTTACCTATAATATGGAATGACTGTTTTGCTGTACCGAGAGGAATAATCATGTGGCGTAACTTAAAAAGTATATTTGGTGAATTATGGATATACTTTGGTGATAGAACCTACATTTAGGAAATTGTACAACATATACAGAAATTATGACTTAAAAGTTTTGTCAATGGATAACTAAAACTTGATGAGAGTTATTTCCCTTACAAGATTGTCTTTGGGTGAAAAATTTATACCAATATTACTCTACTGGGTCTATTTATCGGTGTCTATTTTCTTTTTATTCAACTTTACCCCATGGAAAGATATCATATTTTATGGTATGGTATCATTTAAATATGTCAGCATTATGGTTTGTGAATAGGAAACATTGTATTACTAACATATAATTAAATAATATTTATACTGTACATACTATATAGAAATATATTACCATTATTACTCAAAGACAATACAATATCAAACCATCAACAAGTAATTAGTCTAGATCATTCAGTCTGTAAACATTTCAGTAATCACTTCATTCACAAATCAAGCATTGTTTTCTCTGCATTGCTATTGATTAGAACTCTTGCTGATTAATTTCCAATGAAGTTTTGTTATTCTTGAAGTGAATGTAGAGGTTTGTTGAAATACAATGTATTTTGTGTTCAATGAGCCAAACATGCAACAAGTGAATTTAATTTTCTGCTTTATATTTATCCAGTGAAGTAGAATTAAAGTTAAATGTCTTTAATGATTAATGTAAATGTTTATGGTAAAATCTCAAAGGAATTTTATGCAATGACTAAGTAGGAAGAAAAGACTTAAGAATAATATTGTAACAAAGGAAGATAATGTGTTGATGAAATCTTTCATACATGAGCAATACCCTTCCCTTCTGTTTGTAACTATAGCATCTTCATGCTAAAATTTTAACATTTAGGTCCGAAACAACTGCTGGAATAGATCATTTCACAGTTATATAAGGGAGATCACTATATGCGGCAATGTTTCATGTAATTTCACTGAGTATTTACATGTAAATGTAGAACATACATATATAAATATGTTGTTATAAATGCTAGAAATATAAAATGTCACTTAGGAAAAGTGGCACTTTAAAATGACCTATTATGAAATACAATAGACAAATGGCTGACATATATATGATAGCAGGGTGTAGCTGAATTGTTTATTAGACAGTTTTGTCTTTTTGTAGTCATTATAAACAGCCTTCCAGTTTAAAGATTCCGCTACCCAATTATGCTCTTGGAAACGTATCTTTCATTTTCTATTAATAGATCAGTGTGCAAGATTGATATCCAATAAGAAATTTGATTTTCATTATCAGTGATGTTCAGTTCCTAGCATTTTATATAAGTATGTACATTTAGGTAAATGTTGATAAATTGATGTTGTTTGCTTTGCCAAAAATAGTTTTTGGTCATAGAAAATTTGAAATTTACTATTAATATTGTGCCATTGTTGATTTTGTATAAATTCATAGTTCTTCCTTTTAATTTTGTCTATTCAATATTAAAAATGACGGAAATGAAATAATTTTTGTAGTTGTAATGATGAACCTTAATAATATACCGGTACTTGTAGAGTTACTTGAAAATCAAAAAACTACTTTTGCTACAACTGTGTACAAGGTAACAAATGAGAAATAAAAACCCAAGAAAGTGTAAATTATAATGTAGATATGTATAAAAACTAAATGTTTTCTTTTTATCCTTATTAGACTTGCCAATTTTTTAGTGCAATATATTTGGCCGTTAATAATTTAGCTAGAGTTCTTTTTTTATAATGGATGTATATGTATAATTTTGTATTTTGATTATAAATGAAACTAGTCATAAATTTTAACATTTTGTAATGAAATACAGAAACGTACATTAGGTGCAATGTATTTCGAAACACATATTAAATGTCTAAGAGGTAAAGTTTAGTGCTTCAGTTGTTTTTTGTAGGCTTCGTTAGATCATTTGTTAGAAAAAGCAATCATTTAGTAATAGGCAAAATTAAACTGCAGATTGCTTGATAAACATTAAAACCATCATTGAACTGATCATATTCTCTATATCATGTCTGAATTTGTCCAGACTTTTCTTTAGCTAATTAACATTTGAAAAAATTGTAATAATATCTGAACAAGGTTAATATCACTTACCAAGAGTATAGTGTAACTGATTTAACATGTTATTTATATTGGGCCTTTTATACATAGGGTTTTAGTTTGGACCATATTTATGAATGCTCAATTGCCTTGTTTTGTATGTAACAAATTGCATATCAGCATATATAATATGAATGGACTCATTTTTTCATGTAACAACCAATTTTGTAATTTCTTCCTTAAATTATACTCACTTATCAAACAATAAAAGACATTCCATCATAGGAAACTATTTGGAAATATTAACATTATATTATCTATTTATCTTTCAAATTTATGTTCATCAATTCATTTCCCTATACGTCTGATAAAAAACATTTCAATTAAATTGATTTTAAAAAAAACCCCTAAAAGTATAAATATTTATTGACAGGGTGTCAATCTCAAATAAACCTTAAATTCAAAGATGATCTATTTATTGATGCTAAAATATTGAGAAAACTACATCATTTTATGTAATTTAGTACATTTAATATAGAAAATTACAATTCAAGGCTAAAATTTTATAGCTTAGAAAGCAACAAAATGAGATAGAATAATAATTTGTGTAAGGAAAAAGATCTCTTTGTGGGTTTTTTGCTCCTAGTGGATAAATTGTTATTTACGGTGCCTCTTAAATTGCCAGTCACCTTATTTCCAAATAGCTTTTCTGATGGTTATATCTCTATAACTAGTTAATATTAGCAGTAAATTTGTTCACAGATTGTAATTTGAAATGTTTGGATTGAACTGAAAAAAAATATTGGAACTAAACAAAATGACTGGTTGCTATTGTCTAGTATTTCATGAACAAATTTGAGTTAAGACTCTTTAAGATGAGTTATAATAAATATTTTCGTTGATATAGTGTCAGAAAATTATGCTCTCAGAGATTATATATGCCTGATCGCAGGTTGACATTTAGAAATTCTTCTTATTAAAGATTTCAAGCAATCAATCAGAATTTTTTTGTTTAAAACAAAATCTGGGAATTTTCATAATAAGGGTGGCATAAAAGAATTTATTAAATATCATACCCTACAAGATAATAAGTATGTTTTATGACAAAAAAAGAAAATAACCATTTCAGAAAAGAGTTATATGAAGAATGGAGCAATTGGAGTTTTATATTTGAAAATTGTTTCAACCCCATGCCTAGCTATTTTATTCATGTTTACTTTAAAATGTTTTAGATATTGACCTTATATAAGCTCCCAACTAATTAACAAGCGGTGATCATATATTTTTTCTCCAGGCATAATAGTTCTTATAGTTTAAGTTGTTTTTGTTATGTTATTTGTATTAACCTGTATATTGCTGTTATTTTATACTGTATATTAATTAATTCATGTTTGTATTATAGACATCTTATTCAAACCCTACTTATAATGCTGCTGCTTCAAATAATTCAATTATTGATTACCTACCATTAGTTGTTGTAAATGTTATTGCTTATCTCTGCTCTTCTATCTTAAGCATATGTGGATATTTGCCTTTTAATTAATACCAATGCTCAGTATGAAATTCATAACTTTATTCTATCTGTAAGGTACATTGAACAATGTGAGGTTTTGAAGTGATATTTCCTAATTATTTAGCTTTTCATTATTATAGAAAATAACTTTACATACGACCTCAAAACTGTACATACATTTAATCATTGTTTATTAATTTTGACATATAAAGAAAATGAACTAGCTTTGATCTTATAAATTTTCTGCAGTTATTGAAAAGAAAAAACATCATTTTCTATCATCATGGTGTGTAATGTATTAACCTGTGTACATTTTCGCCCCCTTGAAAACCATCAATTGCATTTTGTTTAAATTGTTTAATTGTGAATTAATTCTTTGATATGTAGAAGTTGAACATATCTTGTTATTAGGCTTCAAATAATTTGTTATTGTCATCTATAGATCTGAATAAATCTTCATATTGAAACCATTATACTGACTGTGAAACATATGCTTGTAAATAGATATGTTTTTTGTAGTAAAACAATTACTTCTTATTAAACTTTACAAACTTAACATCCTTCTTCATTGAATTATTTGAGTGGTTTTTATACGCCCACATTTTCATGTGGGCGTATATTGTCGTCGCCCCTGTCCGTCCGTCCGTCCGTCCACAATTGTTTGTGAACAGTCTACAGGTCACAATTCTTATCCGATTTCAATGAAACTTAAAATATAGGTTTATCACCCTAAGATCTCGGTTCCTTTCGATATTGGCATGTATCGGACTGTAACTTCATGGGTTATGGCCCCTGATTGTACGTTTTTTAGCTTGTGAACAGTGCAGAGGTCACAATTTTGAACCGATTTGGATGAAACTTGAAATGCATGTTTATAACCCATAGATCTTGGTTCCTTTCGATATTTGCGCCAATCGGATCGTAACTTCCTGAATTATGGCCCCTGATTGTCCGAAAAATCGCCCTTTTTAGCTTGTGGTCACTCTGGAGGTCAAAATTGTTATCCGATTTAAAAAACCGTTTGATTATATCATCGTCCCATGGTTATGAAGGTTGACTTCGAATTTCGTGAAAATCGGACCAAAATTGACTGACAAAATGGCCGCCGTTTGTACGCGAATAATAGTGTGAAAATATGTTATATCAAGGTTGTGGACCTTATAGAGGTCACAATTTTGAACGGATTTTGATGAAACTTGACATGCATGTTTATAACCCATAGATCTTGGTTCCTTTCGATATTTGCGCCAATCGGATCGTAACTTCCTGAATTATGGCCCCTGATTGTCCGAAAAATCACCCTTTTTAGATTGTGGTCCCTCTGGAGGTCAAAATTGTTATCCAATTTAAAAAAGCGTTTGATCATATCACCGTTCCATGGTTATGAAGGTTGAGTTCGAATTTCGTGAAAATCGGACCAAAATTGACGGGCAAAATGGCCGCCGTTTGTACGCGAATAGTGTGAAAATAAATATGTTATATCAAGGTTGTGGACCTTATAGTGGTCTCAATTTTGAACCGATTTTGATGAAACTTGACATGTATGTTTATAACCCAAAGATCTTGGTTCCTTTCGATATTTGCTCCCATCGGATCGTAACTTCCTGAATTATGGCCCCCGATTGTCCGAAAAATCGCCCTTTTTAGTTGTGGTCCCTCTGGAGGTCAAAATTGTTATCCGATTTAAAAAAACGTTTGATTATATCACCGTTCCATAGTTATGAAGGTTGAATTCGAATTTCGTGAAAATCGGACCAAAATTGACGGACAAAATGGCCGCCGTTTGTACGCGAATAGTTTGAAAATAAATATGTTATATCAAGGTTGTGGACCTTATAGTGGTCACAATTTTGAACCGATTTTGATGAAACTTGACATGTATGTTTATAACCCAAAGATCTTGGTTCCTTTCGATATTTGTTCCCATCGGATCGTAACTTCCTGAATTATGGCCCCTGATTGTCCGAAAAATCGCCCTTTTTAGTTGTGGTCCCTCTGGAGGTCAAAATTGTTATCCGATTTAAAAAAACGTTTGATTATATCACCGTTCCATAGTTATGAAGGTTGAATTCGAATTTCGTGAAAATCGGACCAAAATTGACGGACAAAATGGCCGCCGTTTGTACGCGAATAGTGTGAAAATATGTTATATTAAGGTTGTGGACCTTATAGAGGTCACAATTTTGAACCGATTTTGATGAAACTTGACATGTATGTTTATAACCCAAAGATCTTGGTTCCTTTCGATATTTGCGCACATCGGATCATAACTTCCTGAATTATGTCCCCTGATTGTCTGAAAAATGGCTTTTGTTAGCTTTTGGTCCCTCTGGAGGTCAAAATTGTTATCCGATTTAAAAAAACGTTTGATTATATCACCGTTCCATGGTTATGAAGATTGAGTTCGAATTTCGTGAAAATCGGACCAAAGTTGACGGACAAAATGGCCGCCGTTTGTACACGAATAGTGTGAAAATATGTTATATCAAGGTTGTGGACCCTATAGAGGTCACAATTTTGAACCGATTTTGATGAAACTTGATATGTATGTTTATAACCCAAAGATCTTGGTTCCTTTCGATATTTGCGCCCATCGGATCATAACTTCCTGAATTATGTCCCCTGATTGTCCGAAAAATCGCTTTTGTTAGCTTGTGGTCCCCCTGGAGGTCAAAATTATTATCCGATTTAAAAAACCGTTTGATTATATCACGGTTTCATGGTAATGAAGAGAGAATTTAAATTTCGTGAAAATCGGACCAAAGTTGACGGATAAAATGGCCGCTGTCTGTACGCAAATTGTGTGAAAATATGTTATATCAAGGTTGTGGACCCTATAGAGGTCAAAATTTTGAACTGATTTTGATGAAACTTGAAAAACATGTTTATAACCTAATGATCTTGGTTCCATTGCATATTTGCCCATATCGGATCGTAACTTCCTGAATTATGGCCCCTGATTGTACGTAAAATCACCCTTTTTAGCTTGTGGTCCTTCTGGAGCTCACAATTATTATCTGATTTAAAAAAACGTTTGATTATATCACAGTTACACCGTAGTTATGGGTGAGTTTGAATTATGATTTTCTGATGATTACTTAAAATGCAACAACTCTTGTTGACTGCCCGGACGATTTGGCTGCTGTGTGGGCGTATGTTTCGTTGCCTGGCAACCTATTTTTACACCTCACATTGAAATATGGTCATATAATGTTGTCGCGCTTCTCAGCAGAAGCTATAATTATCATGTAATTGACTTATTGACAGCGTTTACCTCGTGACACATGTCCGTCTTCGCCCTGTTGGTGTGGACAAGTAGCACGTTAAACCTCATTTTCTGATAATAACTGCCAGAGATTTTTCATGTTACAGTTTTCGACTCCAATATGTAGTGTTTTTACCCCGTGACAAATGGTCATTATTTGGAACATCCCCAAAGAATTGATGGAGGTATAAAATGACCCATTTGAGACATTAAGCTTTTAAGAGCTATTTGTCGGCTGCCTGTGACCAGAATCCAGTGTTCATGACCACAAATCGCAGTTATTCTAGACACTGTCGAACTTGTCCTTGCTGGGCCACATCCATTCGACTACAGATGAACACGGGCTTATTATTGCGCAATGATGTCATGTTCGGTTCCTGGTTCCGGTTTCCTCCCACTGCTAAAGACCCCTACGCGCAAGCGAATTATTGAAATAAAATGAAACCATATGTTAGTCCCAAAATGACCTAGTTTGTGTCGAGTGGACGTTAAACCCCATTTCTCTCTCTCTCTCGGTTCCTGGTTTATTAAGTAGTTTTAGCTTCCAAAAAAAGCCATAATATCACAATCGCATGTGATCTTAATTAAACCCAGTTTGAAAAGATATGTAATAGATACCACAAAAACACACCTATCTACATTAACCATTTAATAAAAAAAAAAATTAGTCTCATTTCATAGTGTATGCAATGAGATAAATGAAATTAAATGAAATGGAGTTTAACGTCCTAATGTTCTGTTCTGCTCCGAACTGGGCTAATGAAGACGGACATAGGCCCATACAGTGTGCTATGAGGGAAATTTGGCCCAGATTCCAACTGTCAAGGGATCTTTTACGTGCAAGCCAATGTGTAAACGGGACCTCGGTTTTTCGTCCCATCCAAACAAATAGACGGCTATGTTGGGGTTGAACGGGAATTAGCGGAGATTCGATAAAAAGTCGACAGTTTTCTTTATAATTAGTCTGGAAAAGATGACGTTTTGACCTCTGGGGCCACAAAGAACAAAGGTGAATTTAGCGAGTTGGCATTTTTATACGCTCACATGGAAATTTCTTGTGAACGCACTACAGGCTAAAGTTAATATCCGATTGACTTTAAATTTATACACATTGTTTAAGTTAATGAGACGAAGAAGCCTTTTGATTTTCCGCAATTTCCGATAATTACTGCCAGAGTTATGGCCCTTGATCACTTCAAAAAATCTTGTTATTGAAAGAGTGATTACTTTCGACCATTTTCAACATGTTTTCATGATACGAGAATGGCCGCGCATTCACTTTCAGTATGATTGACCTCATTTATCCTATGATCCCGAATATCTCGAAAACGACTCAACGGCGGACTGATTACCACCCGGCAACGTATTCTATACGCAAAATTTTACTAAAGAAAAATTGGGTTTGGTTTTGTGCCCATTTCATGGAACCTCCAGACACTCAGCCTCCGGTATATAGTTTAAAAATAGATAACGTAGATGGAATATGCTTTAAAATTCAAGCCAAATTGCTCCACACTGAACCGAGACATCAGCTTCTAGGCTAGCCTCTACCATCATTACTAAAGCCATGAAGGTAAAGAACAATGTCTCGATTACCATTTCATAAAATGTATTCCAATCGGCTAGCGATGGCATGGAGAGTTGATTATGGCCTGGATAAGTTAATTAATGTTTAATTAATAATTTAGATAAAATTCCAGGTCTAAAGAATAGGCAGATTTAGCTCTTAAATAATGCATGTATCACAATTCAGACAGAAGGTTTCGATTAAAACAGGATAACACAATCAGATATCGTGATAGAATCCGTCTTCTTAGATGCATATCGCCTAAGCATCTCTTTCACATTAACGATTTTATAATTAGTGGCCATTTAAGATAACATCCCGATTTTAAAAAAAACCCAACAACTCTATTCAAAATCTGCTTTCTATGCTAAGGAATGTTTTCAACACAGAATCAATAAAAAAGATAGATGTACTTTCAGTTTCTTGGGGTTTCTATTCAAGTTGTCTACTATCAAGGTGGTGTTTGGGGGTACTGGCAGACCATACTGTGTGCACTAAGTTAATGGGGCAAATGCTCCGTTGCTGAACTCTTTGTAAAAAAAGATTAATAAAGTCAAAGGAGTGGGGAAGTCCCGATGGTACGGACTCATTGGTGGAAAGTAGTATATAATCTAGATAAACACCACACTTATGACACAGTGCAATAAAGGTTTTAATTCAAAATGTTTATCGTGCCCGGAGGAATGGGAGAGTGGGCTAGTCGTCTCGACCCCCATCCTCTCCATTATGCCTCGGTGCTTCGGATTCTATATAAAAAAAATGCTCTGGGTACTGGCCTGTTAAATAGTGAATGGTTTCTAACAAGAGCGCCCCTTTGTTAAAAGCGTCAAAAGTATTGTAAACAGTGGTCGACAAAGAAATATAATGTTATATACATTGAAATATTTACGCACATGTAAGAACTTACTATCGTATAGATTACACTGGATCAATGAGCCTGTCTTGTAGAGACGGGCTTACGCCATACAGTGCGCGATGGGGGAAATTTCGCCCAGACAGCAGTGCTACGACCTACTCTTTGCCTTATATCGAATTCCAACTGGCTCTTATACGTGCACGCAAATGTGTACACAAGACCTTGTTTTTTCATCCCTCCCGAATGACTATACGCTGTCCTTTGCCAGGCCCCCCGTCATGCAAGGGGGGGGGGGAACCACGCCGGAAAATCCGATGAACTTCCTCCGTCAACACGGGGATTATACACGGAAGCTCCACTTTAGCGAGCCAACGTCTTACTCACTGAACTACCGTGGCTCCTACACTGGATAAACTAAAGTATGCTATCATTATATTCAGCTTACAAGCAAGGAGTCTAAAAACACTTTATTGAAATTTTATAAAGGCTAATTACATTATAAAAACAACACACCTTAAAAGATTTCAGGAAAATAACAATATTTATCATATATACAAATAATTCTGATAATAGTTGGAATTAAGGAAACCCTGATTAATTAATGGAGAGAAGATTCTCTATAGCTCTCTTCAATAAGTTGTGGTCTCTAATTTTGAAAACTAGTTATGGTTGCAACTCGCAATTATTATTCCAATTAGTTTTTCTATCTAATAATTATTGTGCCAGTGTTCATCAGACTTCTTGTCGCTCTAAACTGACTGTGTCTGTCCACAATTAGCTTCGCTTGAGAAAAGACACGAAGCTGGTTAATCGACATTTTTCTTCCTGCGTCGGCGATTTTTGTCGAAAACGCCGTTCTTATTGAGAATATTATGTGTATGAAAAGTGTAAGACGAATTAGAAGTAAGAACCGTGTAACAGAATAGTATAATATGCTACTTTTTTTTAATACTGCGCCCATTAAGGACAGAGATCTATTCTCAAAGTCAATACTTTTATGGCAGGAATTTTCGCTTAAGATTATAACACTGGACCTCCGGAGAACAAATCCAGCATTAAAAGCCATTGACTCAATGGCGGACCTATGATCTAAAGCGCCCCCCCCCCCATTTCGATAACAACCGTCACTAATTAATAAGGCGAAGTGCGTCTGGTAAAGCTCAAATGCTATACTGTTTTACGTCTGCTAAACTTGTCATTTAATCCCAAGGGAACTGTTCATTAAGGAGTAAGCATTATTTGATCAATTCTAAGAACGGCTCCAACGTAAATCTTACTCCACCATAACAAGTACTGGAAGGTGTGATAAAAGGTGCGCCTCCTTAGGGAAGGAACCTAATGAGGAATCTGCGTTTTTTCGCATGCAAACGTAAACGTCCTTAAAGGTAAACTGCCCTAATATTATGTCAAATCTTTAGCTGTGCCATTATCAAAAATTACGCACAACAACGACAATCACGGGTCTTCAGACTCAGAGATACGTCATGCCACTACCCTTAATTGGTTTTCAAAACCAGAGACTAGAGCTACATTATGGCCGCATAATGTGTTGAATAACTTTATGTAGAATGAATCAAATGTTTTGCTTTGTTTTGTGCATTTGACAGGCGATAATATAAACGTTCGGTTTTAACTGCAGGTGCCAAACAAGAATAAAGCGCAGCCCTAATTAGCAACCAAAATACAATAATTTGCGAATTCGGCCAATTTAAACAACAAGTTATGACTATAAATCGCCCAACGGCCGAATACGTGTTGTTTAATGGTCGAGAGCGAGACATTAAGTAATATATTGTAACAACATGCGGGCAGTAGGCCTGAATATTTTTACAATATACGCAATGTCATAAGCTCGAGACCATTAAACAACTTAAAATACAGACACTCCACACGTGCTTTTACAGTGAAATACGTCACACTAGTCCAACATTTCACGAGTATAAATAATGTACGATTGGCAAGTTGCCTGTACGATTATTTGAAATATTGGTACACCAACATCAAAGGGTGACGTCCCCTCTGTATTTTAAAGGGATATAACTTTCGAAATAAAAACTGCCGTTCTTGAGGCATTGTTAAGACTTGTGGGCTATGGTTGCATATGGTGCTATAACCATCGCCGATCACGTTCGTTCGTTAAATGCATTGAGGCCGGCTCAATAAGTGATAACTTCTTGGTACATGGGATTAATTTGTCTCACTAACCGGATTTAGAATAAGTACGAACTACATAGAAGCGATTAGAAGGGTTAGAGTAGAAATAATCTGTATTAAAGTTGGCCCAATAAATGGCAACTTATTGGTTAAATATGCCTCAGCAACTAGGTTTATAATAAACATTAACTACACAGAAACGATGGCAAGGGTTAGTGTAGAAAGAATCTGTAGACTATTTTCTAAATAAAAACATGTATATTCAACGACGATTCTTCTTTAAGTCGTCGGGTTCTGTGACAATTAAGAGATGTGTAAGAAACTAGAAACTAATGTTAACTATTCCTACTTTTATAGGGTTGGATGTATTCTGGTTACCATTTATAATTTATACATATTATAGACCTATCTACATGTAGTATACGTTAAACATCGGATAGTCGACGAAGTCTTTCCCATCATTAAATATTTAAAACAACTTGAATACCACTATCTAACTTTTCACAAGAAGGCTCGGGAGTTGTCGGTTAAACTTGAGATACTTCACAATCGGATTTGGAAGATAGACATAATCACAGCAATTATACATGAGCAACACACACAGTAATCCACAACCCATTAACGCTATCTACCCATTAATGTTTTGGTTGAGACAACACCTTTTTATCGTCAGTTTTTTATCATTTCAGTCTCCACTACACTGTAAACATATTTGTTCAACCTGTTTTATATATTTAATATCTAAGGGCAGGAGAGATTCATATACGTAAACGTCCTTAAAGGTAAACTGCCCTAATATTATGTCAAATCTTTAGCTGTGCCATTATCAAAAATTACGCACAACAACGACAATCACGGGTCTTCAGACTCAGAGATACGTCATGCCACTACCCTTAATTGGTTTTCAAAACCAGAGACTAGATCTACATTATGGCCGCATAATGTGTTGAATAACTTTATGTAGAATGAATCAAATGTTTTGCTTTGTTTTGTGCATTTGACAGGCGATAATATAAACGTTCGGTTTTAACTGCAGGTGCCAAACAACAATAAAGCGCAGCCCTAATTAGCAACCAAAATACAATAATTTGCGAATTCGGCCAATTTAAACAACAAGTTATGACTATAAATCGCCCAACGGCCGAATACGTGTTGTTTAATGGTCGAGAGCGAGACATTAAGTAATATATTGTAACAACATGCGGGCAGTAGGCCTGAATATTTTTACAATATACGCAATGTCATAAGCTCGAGACCATTAAACAACTTAAAATACAGACACTCCACACGTGCTTTTACAGTGAAATACGTCACACTAGTCCAACATTTCACGAGTATAAATAATGTACGATTGGCAAGTTGCCTGTACGATTATTTGAAATATTGGTACACCAACATCAAAGGGTGACGTCCCCTCTGTATTTTAAAGGGATATAACTTTCGAAATAAAAACTGCCGTTCTTGAGGCATTGTTAAGACTTGTGGGCTATGGTTGCATATGGTGCTATAACCATCGCCGATCACGTTCGTTCGTTAAATGCATTGAGGCCGGCTCAATAAGTGATAACTTCTTGGTACATGGGATTAATTTGTCTCACTAACCGGGTTTAGAATAAGTACGAACTACATAGAAGCGATTAGAAGGGTTAGAGTAGAAATAATCTGTATTAAAGTTGGCCCAATAAATGGCAACTTATTGGTTAAATATGCCTCAGCAACTAGGTTTATAATAAACATTAACTACACAGAAACGATGGCAAGGGTTAGTGTAGAAAGAATCTGTAGACTATTTTCTAAATAAAAACATGTATTTTCAACGACGATTCTTCTTTAAGTCGTCGGGTTCTGTGACAATTAAGAGATGTGTAAGAAACTAGAAACTAATGTTAACTATTCCTACTTTTATAGGGTTGGATGTATTCTGGTTACCATTTATAATTTATACATATTATAGACCTATCTACATGTAGTATACGTTAAACATCGGATAGTCGACGAAGTCTTTCCCATCATTAAATATTTAAAACAACTTGAATACCACTATCTAACTTTTCACAAGAAGGCTCGGGAGTTGTCGGTTAAACTTGAGATACTTCACAATCGGATTTGGAAGATAGACATAATCACAGCAATTATACATGAGCAACACACACAGTAATCCACAACCCATTAACGCTATCTACCCATTAATGTTTTGGTTGAGACAACACCTTTTTATCGTCAGTTATTTATCATTTCAGTCTCCACTACACTGTAAACATATCTGTTCAACCTGTTTTATATATTTAATATCTAAGGGCAGGAGAGATTCATATACGTGTAAAAAAGTTCATCTTAGTACGCGATTTCACAATAAATTATGATGCAAAATATCATCGCATATCACAAGGTTACAATCTTTTTTAAAACAAGTCTTGGATTCTTCGTTTTTCTTTGAAAGGTTAACATATCCATTGCTGGACTAAAGGGTATTCTCTGTGCTACATCATGTTTGGCTAACAAAGCCATTAACAACCAATAAACCCAAACAAGATTTGAAAGAAATATGAAAGACAACTGCGACTAATTATGTCCCTGGGTGTACTTAAACAGAAAGTGGGAAAACCAAATGTGATGAGAGCTATTAAAAACACAATGGCCTGAATTGATACATCAGTTTTGCGTGTAACTTTATCAAACTAAACACAAGAAGCATGTACTAAAATCCTTTATCTTAGGTACTGGTTTTTGTCGGGTCAGTTGGTAAATATTATAAAACGTCTTTAAACCTCTTCCGGTTCCGGGTTTATATTATGATTAGTCTTTTCCCGGTACATTACTTCTTCATTGTCCCGATCAATCAGTAACAATATGGAGGCGCCCAGCATAAAGATGGCTGACCCCCAACCTATACCATACGCCCATCCAAACTCCCATCTCACTTCCTCTTTTTGAGTTATCTCTTCAAGGAATTTGACAGGAAAAATAATAAGTGATATGGCTTGTAAGGTTACTGAAAAAGTAGAAAAGAAATATAGATGATAAAATACACAGAAAACTATGGACAGGTAGAGAAGTAGAAGAATGCCGAGAAGGTGGTTGTTGTGTGGATGCTGAAAGATGTCTGTGTTCCGTTTGACGTTCTGGCCAATAATTTATTGATATTTGTCAACTATCAGAGATTTATTGTTAACCTACAACTCGGCTTCATGAACATGATTTAAGCAACTTCAACCACCATAATATTTAGATTACCTACATGGAGTTTTATCCCAGAAAACTTTACCATTCATAATAATATACAAAAAATATACGTAAATGAAATGAAATTTGGCTGTACCGGCTGAGCTAAATGTAGTATCTAGCTGGACTGCGACTGTTTGTGGCAAATTACGAATGGAATTCGCAATATGTCTCAAAACGTTTGCGGGGGTTTTCAATTGCCTCAAATCGCGTTAGAATTTTGAATATGTTCACTTACTCTTAAAATATTCAAAGAGTTGTCGCAGGTGTTACGAACCTGTCTCGAAACCTTCTTATTTTGGTTTCAGTGAGTCAAGTACGAGAATTCCAGCATCAAGTAGGAAATGCCCGCGATGTACGTTCTAAATATTAATGATTGACACGGCCTATTTATATTACCTTGTACAAAGCCCATTGTCGCCCAATCTATACATTTTTAAAACACCAACCTGCTATAAACATAATAATCATGGCTGCTTTATAATAATGATATTTCCATCTAAAACGTTCAGTTTTTAAACCAACACAGGCTACAATAACCGCACAAAGACAAACAGCTAATGCCATTAAACAAAGAGCTCGACAAGCTTCTATCCACGCTGAAAAAACAAAACAAAAACAAACCATGATTTGTTTCATCATAAATTTCAATTCTATAAGAATAAAATATTTATTATTGATTCTTTCGTTTGTGTCTGTCGACTATAATCAATAATTAAATACGATGAAAGACATGTTTAAAAACCAAAATAATCTCTGAGAGTGGTCTACCCAAAAACTAATAATATTAAATCAATTTCGAAGGAACGTAGTCATGGGTAATATTTTGAGATATAAAAAATCTTTTTTTTCTAGAGTGAAATGTAATAGGGTTTAACGTCCTGTACAACCGGGATAATGAAGATGGGCATACTACGCCATAAAATGTAGTACGTAATGGGGATATATTTGTCCGGGCAGTAGCATTTCGCGGTCTTCATCGAATTCCAATTTCCATTTTTTCTAACTTACACGTATAAACGGGATCCCTGTCTCCCACCCGAAGAACTTGACACTTTTGCTTGACAGACACTCCGTACTGGGAAACTAGCCTGGTCAATACCGACGAACGTCATCGGCTAGTAGTCACCAGGGGCCTATTTCACGAAATTTTAACTAAGATAAGATCCCAATTTTAGTAATTTGATTGGATAATATTAGATTGATTTTAGTGCTTAGCCAATCAAAATTGAAGTATCTACTAAAATTGGATTTTATCTTAAGTTAAAATTTCGTGAAACAGGGCCCAGGATCGAAACCCAGATCGCCATGTCAGTGAGCCTTAATCATTGAGCCACCGTGGGTCCTTTTTTGGGGGGGGGGGGAGAGGGTAAATGAATAAATTGTGAGATTACAAATACACAATTGGACATTGTCACTTTAATTTCTGAAAGCGGTTGTTGCTCACATGCAATAACCATACACTTATAAAACTACCCCACCACCCCTTACAAGACAATCGTATTAAGGCATAAAGTACTATAACAAATATTATAAAGATTCACAGTAGCCGGAATCACTATGCTAAACGATAGCTTAACCAACACTACTAATAAAAGAAATGCATCAGAACAAAGCAATGCTACAACGGAGACACATTTGTGGTAAAAATGCATATTTCGTCTCAAGACAAACATTAAAGGTATTTCAATAATTCGCGTGCACGTAGACAAAAACACGATGTCACGCGCATCCCAGGAATCGAGCCTAAACGAATTAACTCAATCACGGACCTTGTGATCTTAAACGCACACCTTAGACTACATGGACAGCCAACTCACATTGCCGATTATAGCAAATAAAACTAGGTTCTAACAGCCAAGCCTATTGAATACAAGCAATACCATTTGATTTACATGCTATTACTATAGCTTATAGTCAAAATTATATACTCAAAAATAAAAATAATATGACATCACGTATATTGCTGTTGTTAGAGAATAATATGAATAAGATATTGTACTCAAAATTATATTTCAGAAAATGGAATATTTCCGAAGCAGAACCAGTTTACCTCTTAGATAGGTATTAAGCTATACCATACATATTTATCAACTTGTGTACTATTCTAATCTAGATCTAAATGTAATGAATTGCACATTTATCTAAGCGAACCTAAATCATAACATATTATACTTACTTATTCCTGTAGGCAAATAAGACAAAAGAAAAATGCATTAAATATTATAATTCAGAGATTTTAAGATTTTTATTGTTTAAAAACAACCAAAAAGCAGTTTTCTTATTTCAAAATTGAAAAGAATAAGAACAAATGCGTTCTTTAGATAATTAAAACAAAACAAAAACGTGCATATTGGTAAGGTACCACCTTGATAATGATGTTCGTGGATGGCAATAAGAAATCGTTCCCGCGTCCACAGACGATTACAAGATGGCGGCTTGAAAGGAATGAACAGTAATATGAACTTTAGATGACCATGGCCTGCATTAGCTGCGATTGATTTTAATAATCATACCACGAAATAACTTTCTGGTATATGTCCCCTTTGTATTGCATAAAACTAATCTGTCATCTTTTTTAAAATATTGGGTCTTTATAAAAGTCATTATGTTAAAAGCCACGAAGAAATATCACGCTATTATAGAAAGACCCCAGGCCCCTAGTGGCATAATATTAAATATTTTAATGGTGGAATTCGTGTGTGGTTCTTTTTAAAATCTATTAGATGGATTTCAAATCCAACATACCTCTAGGTTGATTTTTGATACATTCGATCTCCATACCATCTGTATCTGTTCTACGGCACAATTCCCATAATCCTTCACGTCTACCGTCTGCTTCCAACCATGTTGTAGCAGCAATAGACAGCATCATAAGAAATAAGGCCACACAACCACATAATACAGCAATCACCTGAAATTGATCAAGATCAGTATATCATAGATCCCATTTATAATTCAAAAAGGTAGATCCAAGTTTGAAGATATGTAACACAATAATCAACCATTTTGCCTATGGGGATGAATTGGAAGTTGCTGCAATTTGTTCGTTATCCACCCAGGATCACGAAGCCCTTGCTGCCTTGGATATGATTTTGAATCGTTTTAAAGTTTTAGGAAAATTAATTGATGACTAATTATATCTTTATATCAGATATGAAAAAAATGATACAACATAATGTATACATATTTAATGTATAGACCCTGTCAGCTCCCCTATCCCTTTTAATTTTTGTTTTACAAAATTTAGAAAACCCAAACCATTATAACTTGCCCTAGGGATGCCTTGTCTTGGTACATTATAAACCATGAACATTATTGATATTTTAGACAAAGTTTGCAGTATGAATATTTATGGAAATCACATTTGATCACGATCTAGCCGACTGTACAATGAACGATGTTAATAAAACAATACACTAATTAATCAAACAATATCATATATTTTGGACAAATGATTAATAATAATAATGTGGTCCCAATGGAAATCAAAGCTTTTCTGTTAAGTAATATTTCAATATAAAAATATAGATCCCAAACAGCATAGACTTATTATTTATGACCTGATCGTGTGGCATTTTGATGCCCAATAAATTAAAACGGAAAAGAAATCAGAATCAAAAACAATCGAGGTTTTAAATGAATTGTCGCTGAGAATGTGTAATACACAGAGAAATCATTCTCGAATTACAAAGAATGGAATTTATGTTCCAGTTTCTGTAGTTCCAGACAAAATTGAAATTGACTTTCGCATGTTCTCTTCGAAGACTTCATGAAGATAACTCGTTTGTTTATCCTCTGAATGCAGTCTGAAATGTCTGAGTATTTTCCTAGCGTTTAATGGTTATTTTGAGCTCTTATCATTAGGATAAATAGTTTCTTCGGTTAAGATGTTGACACCTGCCTCTATTATTGTCGTGAAGATTTCCAACACTAAAACGACAGAAAAGTACTTTCTCTAACTCAACAGGCAATTAGATCTCTGAATTATTTATTTTTGATCATCATTGAAATGGGTCATTATTGTTTCAGATTCATGCCATGATAGGTCAATAGTCATTAGAATTCCTCCTCAGGAGCTCATAATTTCTAGAGCACGATTTATTCTATTTAGGCCACATAGCAGACGACTAAATAAATCATATTAAGTCCACGAGGATATGTCCCACCGAGCTGCATCAGATAAAAGAACATGAATAGTTTCGCGTTAAAACGCCATTCTTTTGATTCTTGCATACTGCGGATTGCTCATTAAATGTTTGGGTTTGAATGTGCGCTGGCGGTTGTGTATGGGTGTTTGTGTGTGTGTGGGTGTCTGTGTGAGATGTGCGGGGGTAAGGTGGACAAAGGGTCTAACGCTTGTGCTTTAGATCAAAAGGTGTGAATCGAGGCAAGTAGTAAAGTCGCCTGCCCAACCCCAATAATTGTTTCTCCTGATCCTCCTAGCAATGGAATACAATATGATTTCGATGCTAGCCTGGAAAAGGGGAATGTTTTGAGTATGGAACGTATCAGTCCAACTATAAAAATCGAGACTCAACAAGAAAAAGAAACGTTTCTGGTATCGAGTACCCAAGCCTCGGTGTGGCATCGAGAGACGATTGAAGTTTCAGAGAGTATGCAAAGATTAAAAGGGTTGGGTTTTCTTAACGTATAGAAATATTGATTATCAATAGATTTTGTTAACAGAACCAATAACCCACAGGAAAATGGTGATTTAAAAAACCATGTGTAATCTGATGCCCCACCTCCGAATATAATAAAACGTCTACAAGATCAAAACAAGACAAAACCTCGTAAAACACTGACAAAACCTCGTAAAACACTGACAGTCAGTGTCAGTTACACTCACAAAGTCGTGTCGCATTTCGTTTTACGTCATCTATTGATCCTGACAGAACAATTAGTAATGTTTCTTATTACCTTGATTTGAAATTGAGAATGGCTTATTTCTTATAAAATCGATAATCTAAATGTGAACTCTTTAATGTCGAGAGCTCCTACGTCTCCCGTCTACATTTCAGATGTTACCAACATTAAGATTAATTGGACAGTGCTTTACATCGAAAACTAGTTAACCGCATTTTTGTAGTTATAGATTATAGAACTGCTTGTATTTAGATGCTGTTTTATTAGTATTAACCAATTTTGGAACTCCGGGGAAAAATTAAAATCCATAAAAAAACAACAAATAAGTAGTCCGTAAATACAACGAAATCGACGTTTAAGGGATGGGTACCTTTAAAAGATAAATGCAAAGTACTTCGAAAATGGTCACAAATGGGAAGACGCTAAATGGACGGAGATGTTTGGATTTAGTTTCAGAAGCAGGCCCAGTTACTCCACAGACAGTGTAGCGTCCCGAAATGACCGATATATTGGAAATGTTTTATTGTTTTATGTGTATGGAGTTAACACTCCAGATGGGAATTAACAAGAACCATAAATATTTGACGATATATGACGCAAGCAACCAATAATTACCGTTAACCCATAAGCAGCTATCTCACTAGGACTTTCCTCACTAGAATTCAAAATACATGTATAAGATTATAAACTGTCTGCCATTATCTTCGTTAAATGTTAATCTGGAAAATTGACGCTTGGATTATTATCGTAGCAATGGCATTTGCCAATCGAAAGTATTTAACACAATTTCTTGTCAAAATTTCAAACATTCAGAACTTTGCTAGGAATAAAATAATTTGACTGAACTTTCAATATATTCATTTTTCATTATTTTTAAACTATTACAATAAGAAGATAGCAAGGGCGGTTGCCTCTTTATACAAATCTTACATAATGCATCTTTAAAATGAAATGAAATGGGTTTAACGTCCTACTCTTTTGCACCTAACCTGAGCTAATGGAAGACGGGCATACACGATACAGTGTGCTATGAGGGAAAGTTTGCCCGGGCAGCGGCGCTACGGCCTACTCTTATATCGAATTCCAACTGCCAAGGGATAATGCATCTCTAAATCAGAAGTTGTTTTAATCTAGATTACACGAATGCAACAATTTTTTCCATTGCAAATATTTGGTTCGGTGAAGAAGAGCTGACTCAACATTGAGCAATACTGCCATTTTTATGTATCATAGAGTTACAACGGTAGTATCCTATTAGCCTGGAACAGACGTCATTAATTATGTATAATTTTCTAATCAAATTGAAAACAGCCACACTGGTGGTATCTGTCGTTACAGGGGCATTATCACACTCACCAAGGAAATGAATGTAATTAGTTTTGACCAATAGACGCACTTCCTTATCGAAAATGCAAGAAGCTGGCCTACTTGGATTAATGTACGTCGCGCCTGTCGTCGTTAACATCCTTAAAAAACAATCGTAAATTGGTTGTAGAAAGGTCATGGGTTGACTTGTTTTGTTCCAAATTTGCAATCAATCTATTTTGAACAGTCCTGGTATGTAATAATATTAAGAGTTTTTCACAACAACATGCACAAGCAAGAGTATAGAAGTCACAACAAACATTTAATATTACATTATCTGATTAAAAACCTTACAAAAATAACATTACTTTTCAAAACATGTGTGGTACCTGTTGGTCGATCATCAATTCTTATGTTTAATTATTTTTCAAAAATTGTATTCCACTCTGTCAGATATCTCAGGCTAGCGATGGCTGGGGAGTTGATTATGGTCTGGATAACTTCATTAATGTCTAATTAATAATTTAGATAACATTTCATGCCAGATTTAGTATGTTGAATAGAATCAGTTATGTGAAGTATGATAAATAGAGAGAGATATCGTTGTCGAAAATATCATAAAATGTTTCTTATCTTCTACTAATTGAGGATTGCAGTTTTAAGATACAGTAGTCTCTAATTAAGAGGAATAAAGGCTTTACTGTACATGTATCTTTTGTATTCAACTTCCAGTTTATGTGCACCAAGTCTAAATTTCACCCTTCTTCTGTGCACATAAATATTTTTGTATCATTATATGAATTCTTAACTATAATAAAAATCATGTTTTGAATTCTATGTCATAAACATGTATGTACCCCAAATCGAAATAAATGTTTTACCGAATGCCAAAAACCTCAAAACCTCAAAAAACCAGCAGCGAAAACTTTGCAGTACTTTCAACTTTGTAAAATAATTATTGTTTCGAGCCCAAATATTGGATGTTCGATTGAATAGAATTAAATCATAGTCCGATATCGTCATGAAAACAACGCTTTGTCATGTTCCATTACTGGATTTCGTTTCCTGTTATGGGACTAATTTTCTGATACTATTGAACCGTCTAAATTAAACAGAGAAGTGCTAGCATTTTTCCAGAACCACTTCACTCATTTAGTCAATTTTTGTATTCCAACACATAAAGACGCTAAATTTTCAGTAGAAATTGTGTACTGGTTCGGCCTAAAGTGCCAACATTTAATCTGAAAGTCCAGAGGATAGCAGATCGTTTATCTACGTGAATATGTCACAGAAAAACACCTGTCATAGATATGTTAGCCCGAATACGAATATTATCAAGTGTTAGGTCTATGAAATACCTTTATGAGAGAATACAATGTACGTAACATTTTAAACTGGTGCGGGGTATCGGTGTACACTTTGATCATATTCTAGATCTTTAAACATACAAATAAGATTTACAGGAGTAATACAGTTGTTAGTTACAGTAGTCAGTTTCCAGTTATACAATTTATACTCGATACATAGAGAATCCACACTAATATGTGTGTTATGAAAGCAGCGCATTTTTAGATGTGTCTATCATACTGGACTGAGAGAGCGACACATGTAGGACAACCTGTCCTTGGTACCTTCAATCAAACCCGCCAATACAAAAACTAAAGAGAACATATCATATACCATTTTGCGTTCTCTATGATTTTTTGTCCATTTGCTTGCTTCTGTTCATGGGTTGATCCGCCGTTAAAGTCTTCTATCCGCTAGCCTGTTCCAATGACACGAAAACGTTGGGTCATATAACGACTGTTTTATATCTATAGATACCCCCCCCCCCCAAAAAAAAAACCTACAACAAAAAAACCCCATCAGCCTGTGAAAAATCAACCACCTTCACTTTTCCATTCCCATATACATTATTCTTTTGCCCTTAACAATTAACTTACGTCTTTGAAACATCGCTTGATATAATGAATATATACGAGTGAAAGATGTATGTTACAGTACAGCAGATCAAATGGATTTTGGGATTTGTCATGGATTTATGTCAATCCTATACAGAACTATAATATTGTGGACATAACGAAACAAGGTTATTGATAACGATGTTCTTTGTCGACATGTTCAATATTTTATCTAGATAGGCTGCAAGCTGAAGCAATATTTCAATACCTCAAAGCAATAGAAACAGAAAAGTTTTTACTATAAATTCTGTTTAAATATTGAACTTGCTGTCAAGCATGTTGTGTGTCTGGATTGATCGATAATCAATCAAACATTAACTATCTAGATCAACCAGACATACGAATTGACCCCGACGTGACCGTATTTTATTGAATAGTAGGGAAATAAAATGATTGAAACCCGCTCGGGAATTAGAGTCCGAAGTCGCAAGGAAATACAGATTACCATTATTAGCATTATAATCTCTTCAACGACATGACAGGCACCATTGAGCCCCTTTATATTCCTGCAACTCACTGATTCCGTGTCGTTGCCCTAAGCAGCTGATTGGTATTCAACTAATGCCATTTGAATATGGGTAAATGGAAATCGAATGAGAAAATTATCATCATCTATTCATCTCTTTAACCCGTCTCCATCAAGTGTTGTTAATTTTCCTACAAGATCCGACTCATTCAGAGCTCTTGGGCGATGGATGTTATTGACTCCATGGTCTACATTGATGACGATAGTCTTTTTAAATATATTAATCGACCAGCACTAGTTGGCTTAAATAAAGAGGCATGATGCGCGATTACTATTATAGTTCAAATATAGATGATGAAAAATGAATATTTTGAAAATTCAGTCAAATTACTTTATTCTGGTTACTTTTATCGGGTTCAGACATCAGACAGCGGATAATAAGAATAGACAGCACTGTTTAACTCTGCTGGCATTTTCGGCTTAATTCGGATTTATCGGCCATACGATTAACGCAGATATGGCGAGCAATGTCTATTGATAGAGATTTTTGTCGTTTTGGCCAAATCCCTTTATCGTCTGCAGGAGGAAGCTGTATGTTGTGAAACTTTTTAGTTATCACTGTCATTGTAAATACTGGCCAAAACTGAAATACGTTTTGACTGTTTTCTTTTCAAAGATTCAACTTTCATAATCTTGTTCTTGGACAGGGATTAAAAATCTATCAAATGACGATCAAAGACTATTGGTTGGAGTATTTTCCCAAGTGCTAAGAACCTCCAAGGTGCCAAAACGCTAGTGGCAGTATGACAAATGCTTTGATGGATATTAATTTCAAATTCTTTAATATCAAATTGCCCCACTGATGGAATTATTGAATACACTTTAATAATTGCTTTTTTTTCAATTTCAAGCTGGCACGAATTATCAAAGCCGGCACGTTTAGGAAAACTGTCCTAGATACATGTCTTTGAATAAACTGATTGATTGATTTGTACAGGCTGAAAACAATGTTATTTTATTCCAGTGCATATATCGACATTAATCACGTGGGTCAGAGACAATTTACAGCTGACATTTGCAGTGATGTCTGGATAATTATTGTTTGAACTAGTTGTAATTATTGGTATACGTCTATATATCTAAGTTCATTTGTATGAACAGAGTCTGTAATAAATTCTACCTGTATATCGAAACAGGGAGAAATTCAATTAGCTACACTTGTAGTATTTCTGTGTCCTGGTAACAATGAAGTGTGTGCGGCTTTCCTCTACTTTGCTTTCAGAGCCCCCATCCCCTTCATTCCCCGGCGCATACATATAAAAGAGGAGAATAGAGTATTACAAACTGATAAGACATCTAACCTTGACGGGGTGGATGTGGTGGGGTTTTATAGTGTACGGATGGGCAAGTTGATTGAGGCAAGTGACTGGGATATCTCCTAAGACCTTGACGTCGCCAATGCTATTAATCACAGGAGTCTTGTGTATTAATTAATAATGTTAGTAATGTGCATCTGTGTTTGTGGTTGTATGATGTATGGGCTTCATTCCAGATTTGTCCCAGTATGTAATTAGAAACACATGATATATACATGTAGATCATAATGAACAATATTATCAGATTTCACAAATGCGTATCATATCAAGCATGTATTTTTACTATATTATTATACACGCAGGTAGAATAAATATGTCTTATATTCATTATCTTTATATCTCGATACTTATCTTTATACATACATCATATACATATATCTCCATAACAACATATAACTAAGGAGACTGTCATAAAATATATATATATATTGCGAACAGAAACTGATTGAGAGATGTAAACTGTCAGACTAATCACAGATTGTAATTACGGATTGGTCTGACTCTTCTTACATTCAAGTTACGGATTGGTTTGACTCTCCGTACACAGTTAAATTAAGCTTAAATGCAGTTGACATTAATGGTCCCGCGGGAACCCAATAAAACTCCCAAGACTTATAATGATATATCTTTTGATGGGGGTGGGGGAATCTATATTTTGTTATACTTTTGTTGGCCTACACTACATGAAGATCTGACAACAGTTGTACTGGAAGGTGTCAGGGGTCATACGAGAGGCATTTGACCCTATGAAATCAGACATTGATATATCAATCTGCGTTGACGTTGCAGTCTGGTGAATTTTGATCAGCATAATATGTTGACCAATAACCGTATAGCACTAGCCGGTTTTCCAAAATGGTTTTGGTTCTCGAACCATTTAAAGAAGCTAACCCTGTAACTCAGAGTGTTCCATAATATTTGAAATCTAAAAAAAACCCAAAGCACGAATTGACATAATTTGATATTCAAAAATTGAATATAAATCACTTTATGTACATAAAATTACTTTAATATGTACTTTTAGACCTTTTTCGTTTAGGTCAAGGTTACTGAACAACCTGACAGTTTCTGAGTAACTTCTTGTGACATTTTCCGTGTTGAAGACTGTGACATAAGAGTAGTGATTAAGATAATAGCTGGACTTATTGCGTGAGTAAATCACACTTATTTAAACTGAATCAAAGTTGGGTATTGATTGCAACAATCTAGTCTTATAATCAATGATTAATATATCATATTTTATATATGACGACATCAAATCTACCAAAATATTATCAATTGTTTACACATAATAAATTTCGTCTTTTCATGATTTTATTGGCAAAAATAAATCGCCCCAGCACCAATATAATAACAGACACCGGTATTATGATTGTACGCCAATGAATTATTATACCTGTTTGGCCAGATCCAGTAATCTGAAGACACACGTACCTATACCTATCGTTCATGATGACCCACCTTTGATCTGTTTTTGACCATAAACTAAATGGCAGATTAAATGGCGGAATTATATAAAAAGATTCAAAAAAATATCCTACTCTAACAATATTACTAAAGAAGCAGTACATTATGGATATAAGTTTTTGGCAGTAGCGTATTACATATAAGTTGATGAGACACACACTGCTGTGATGTGTGAATGTTGTGTGTCTGGGCCCTGGGGTAGGTGTGGGTGTGTGAGTAGGGTGTCGCATTTATAGAATTAAAAAAATACCAGTATACACAAAATAGATTAAAATTTTAATATTGCCAGCTCAGGTTTCCAGATGCATTTTCATTGGCTTAAAGCCTTTCCTGTAATCACACTTTTACAATTTATTTTATTGACATTCGACTTTCTCTAATTGTAACATTCAGGGGGAGCCGCAGTGACTCAGTGAATAAGACTTTCCCTTTTCGACACCAGTTTTCCGACGTGGTTACATACTGTCATAGTCCAGTACGGAGGGCCTGGCAAGGTACAAAGTACGGTCATGTCCGATGGTACGATACCCAAAAGTCGTGTGTACACGTTGGTATGCACGTAAAAAAACCTGGAAGATAGAATTCTATGTAGGCTAAGAATGTAGTGCCGCTGTGCAGGCATAATTTCCACCATAGCACACTGTATGGCGCATGTTAAACCCAATTTCAGTCCATTTTGTATCATTCGGGACTTCTATTTTATAGTCAGCTGATAAGAATAAAAACAAAAACTCTGCTTACCTTTAAAGGTCTGACAATAATAACCGTTTCTATAGCAACAGTAGGCGCCATTTTTAATGCTAACTTTACACGACTAAGCAAAATTACAGTCGAAGTAACTTGAACATCATCTCACCATCATATCACCATTTCTGAAGTACTAAAACAAAAAGTAACGTTAGCCTCTCCAATTAATAAAACATTAAGTTCAGCAGAGCAATATTAATACTACGTGAAGAATATGGCTATTTGTAATAGCCCAGTGACCCAACAGCTCACTATTTCCGGAAGATCTAATTGATGTAGGCCGAATACCAATTTCCCAAGTCTCGACCAAGAATATTAATAGATTGTTGGACCATTTATTTTAGTTAGTAACCCTCTTGCCCACTTCTGAATTGTATTTGTATGATTATAAGAGCACGAGAGAGAGAGAGAGAGAGAGAGAGAGAGAGGGTATATGGTTCAGTTCTATTTCAAATATTTACTAATTAAGTATCGGGACATACGACATGCGGCCGCATCTCCTTGTCACGTGCAATTAAGCTTGAGATCGACACCACGCAACATGACCCAACGACATCCCTTGTGAGCTAACGCGCATGCCGAGCAGGGGATGTTGATATAAAACCTATTTTATTGATAAGGCACGTAAATGTGTATAAAAATGAGTTAATATTATTCGTTTGTATGATTGTTATTTGGATCTATCACAGCATCACTGATATTTTATCATCTATTTTTATCCATATTAATCAATACTAACCGAGCAGTCTCAACAGAAATAAAACCAATTTCTTAGAACGTAAGAGTGAAAAGCCCTTCTGCAAAATCGTTATCCAATTTAAATTTGGAATCCTTCTCTACCGCTACATGCAATATTTATGCTGACGGTACAATCTATAGTTGGGAACTGTTTTGGCGGAATCAATATCAAATATACTTTAAAAGATAGGTTGCCAGGCAACGAAACATACGCCCACAGCAGCTAAATCGTCCGGGCAGTCAACAAGGGTTGTCGCATATTTTTACTTTTTTTGGTAATGAAACAACTCATTATGTAATTATCTGAAAATCATTAGAATTTGTTTGCTTTTTATAAAGTTTTGCCCCACGCTATCAATTAGTATAGGAAACATTTAACATCATGGATTTAGCTGTTCTGTTATCAAAATTCATTGAAAATCAAAATACTTGTGCGTTTCAACACCTTAAACTCTGTGTATCAATCTGAAGTCAAACGGATGATAAGTTTGGCATCTGTAGCGTCACAAGGTTTTTTGAAGTGATCAAGGGAGATAACTCTGGAAGTAATTATTTGAAATCAATGAAAATCAGTAGGCTTCTTCGTCTCATGACCTTAAACAGTGTGTGTAAATTTAAAGTCAATCAGATATTAACTTTGGCCTCTAGAGCGTCCACAGGATTTTTTGATGTGATCAAGGGCCATAACTCTGGCAATAATTATCAGAGATCGCTGAAAATCAATAGGCTTCTTCGTCTCATAACCTTAAACACTGTGTATAAATTTAAAGTCAATCGGATATTAACTTTGGCCTCTAGATCGTTCACAAGATTTTTTGAAGTGATCAAGGGCCATAACTCTGGCACTAATTATCGGAAATCGCTGAAAATCAATAGGCTTCTTTGTCTTATGACCTTAAACACTGTGTATAAATTTAAAGTCAATCGGATATTAACTTTAGCTTTTAGAGCGTCCACAAGATTTTTTGAAGTGATCAAGGGCCATAACTCTGGCACTAATTATCGGAAATAGCTGAAAATCAATAAGCTTCTTCGTCTTATGACCTTAAACACTGTGTATAAATTTAAAGTCAATCGGATATTAACTTTGGCTTTTAGAGCGTCCACAAGATTTTTTGAAGTGATCAAGGGCCATAACTCTGGCACTAATTATCGGAAATCGCTGAAAATCAATAGGCTTCTTTGTCTTATGACCTTAAACACTGTGTATAAATTTAAGGTCAATCGGATATTAACTTTGGCTTTTAGAGCGTCCACAAGATTTTTTGAAGTGATCAAGGGCCATAACTCTGGCACTAATTATCGGAAATCGCTGAAAATCGTTAGGCTTCTTCGTCTTATGACCGTAAACACTGTGTATAAATTTAAAGCCAATCGAATATTAACTTTGGCCTCTAGAGCGTCCACAAGATTTTTTGAAGTGATCAAGGGCCATAACTCTGGTAGTTATTATCGGAAATCGCTGAAAAACAATAGGCTTCTTCGTCTCATGACCTCAAACACTGTGTATAAATTTAAAGTCAATCGGATATTAACTTTAGCCTCTAGAGCGTCCACAAGCAATTGTGGACGCCGGACCGACGGACCGACGGACCGACGGACCGACGGACGGACGGACGGACGGACGGACGGACGGACGGACGGACGGACAGGGGCGACGACAATATACGACCACATTTCAATGTGGGCGTATAAAAAGGATCACAAGTTTCTATTGAAACCAGATAATATTCTGTAAATTAAGCATATAGTACTGGAAGTAATATTACATAATATGTCCACATGTGTAGCTTCAGGCATGACAGCGCCTTCTCGCGTTTCCAATATAATATATTGACATATATATCACTATGGTACCAACTATAAAAATGTACTGTAGCCAAAGTATATAGTATCTTATGTGGACATGGAAACCGAATATGAACACGTCAAGTCAGACCTGGATTTTTTTTTATCATGGTGGCTGATTTTTGGGATTGTACACACAACTCCTTTCTTTTACAAAAATAGAGTTCTTACAAACATTTTAGGTTGTAGCTTTATACATGTATTTATAATGACGCGATTAACCAAAATTAACCCGATCTGTGTTTTAAAATTTTTAAAATACATTTCAATTAGCAATGAGCGTTAATCTCTTCAAATAATTGTAAAATTACAGGGTTCATTTAAAAGTATGTTATTTTTTTTTAAACAAAAATGAAAATATAGACTCAAAGTGCATACTATACTAGTATGAATTGAATAAATCATTAATGGAATTGATCGACCTGAATGTTTTGTTCGTGGCTCAATAGGCAATTGCCAATAATTTCTGATAATATCCGACTTGTTTGAATTTATTAGATGGATATCATGTGGTTGGTAGGGTTAACTCAGAATAGTTATTTCCCATTAAGATTCGAGACTGGATATTCCTTAAGTGGTTTCGTTAAATAGTCGCCTTTTTCAATATACACTTTGATTGTGCGTACTGCGTTGGCTGTATCCCTACATTATTTCCCAAGTCGGTTTAGTTGTGAAAACCATTCATGTGGATGAAGGGTTTGGCTTGGAAAATTGTTTAATCGTCTAGTTGTTCGTATGGTCCAAAAACCAGAGGTCCTGTGTAAACTATTGGCAAAGAGTCGGTCGCAGCGCCATTGTCAGGCAAAATGACGCACATGTTTAGTACACATTTGGTGTGGACAAGTAGGACGTTCAACCCCTTTTCATTTCCGTTATTTTTTGTTTACAGTCATTGTAAATTGTTTATTTTATAGAATTAAAATTAGTTTGATAACCACATTTATCACCCAATAACACACTTGACAGTAGATATCGCTTGTGTGATAAATTACAGAATCTATTACATGATTTTGACTGCTCAATCAAAAAGGAACTACTTTCTTTTATTTTAAAGAAACCACTTATTTTAAATAAAAAGTAACTTCATTTTTTGTTAAAAAGAAACTGTTTTTATTTAATTGACCTTGAAGGAAATACTGGTTCAATATATAGGAGTTTGCAATAGGATAAACTGCTGTCAAAAATGATGTATCACTACGCTGTAGTGTATTCAGATTCAGTAAAAGTGAAATCTATCACAAAAATTATATTTATTTATTTGTGCATATAAGAAAGGATTGGGTGATAAATAAAATCTCCAACTCGTGTTTTTTGATATCAAAAAATATCAACACTCGTTGATAAAGTAAAAAAAAAACGCGGCAGAGCCTCGTTTTTTTTACTTTATCAACATGTGTTGATATTTTTTGATTTAAAAAAAACACTTGTAGGAGATTCTTTATATAATTAATATTTTTGATTTAATATCTCGAGCTTGCTAGTATTTTTGATGTTACAAGAGATTTGCTAGTATTGTTGATTTGCCATCATGAGTTATAACGTATCAGGTTGTTATTTATTAACAATGCATTGTGGTAATCTGATCATATGCATTCAATTAACGATTCCATTTGTTAGAGATGGGATTATAATACATATTACAAGATGTGTCTAGTATTACACGATCGTATATTAGGTTATTTATATCTATTGTATCTGTGGTTTATTAAATATATTGTCTATTGTATTTCTCCGTCTAGTATAGAATACACATAAGTAACTTATCCCATGGAAAACAAATAATAGTTTCCTGAACAACTAGTCATAGGTTAATTAAAAACGGTAGTAAAGGGGATAAATCATTTTCGAAACCAATTTGCTTTTCTTGACGTTTTTTTGCTCTACGTCAACTACAAAATGTGTTTGTACTTAGGGTCAAATTAACTAACAATCTATTTAATTCGTGGTCGTTTGCTACACGAAGTATGTTTGAAGTATGTGTTGGCTTTAAATCGTCCTGGCCACGTCAAATGATATTTGGATGTAGACCACAATTATTTCTACAATTTCATTGAAAGCCGCGGTTTACATCACATACAAATAACAATAACGTTAAACCAGAGTCTTGTACAAGGGTGATCATCAAAATTTAAGCCATAGCCCTTAATAGGGTATGGCCACTTTAAACCCACCATTTTACTAGTTATTTTCTAGGTGACCTGCCTGGTTACCCCTTATTTCCACTCCCCACAACCAATCTGACAGAACATATTAATTAGAAACCGTCGTAGCGCTGGTGCAACAGCAAGTTAAGACTGACACGCACACGAGAGAAAGGGCAGTTGGTGGTTGTATTCACTCGACCCATACACGAATTTTTAACGCGTTTTTCCACAAATGAAATGAATCAATCTAATGATATGCAGCTTGCCAGCTTGCCATGATCTATTCTAGTCATTCTTCTCCATAGATTCTGTAGAGCCCCTCCGGAGCAGTATGCTGCAGTCTTTCAGTGCTATACAAATCGTCATATTAGAAAGTATACCCAAGTTGAAGATGGATTATGCAAGAGCGAAAGCAACCTATTGCTGATCTTTTTTCCACATTCAAGTATTATGAATTATTTTTTAGACATTTATTCACATGTTCAGCCCATATCAAAACTCTAGATTATCAGAATACCGAGACAGTAGTGGATAAGACAACGTCTACCATATCTTCGTTGATATCTAGACTTCATTTGGTAGCGTAGCAATGATACCGGACAATCGCGACTAGGCTATTTATTGTCAAAATTTCAAATATTCACAACTTCGCTCAGAACAAAGTATACATTTTAATATGTATACATTTTGCAGTATCTTTTAAAACTACTATAGCAAAAACAACGTACTCTTTATCTACTACAGCTAACATTCTGAATTCCCCAACATACACTTACCCGAAAATTCATACATCTAAAATGAAATGATCTATATCAAAATATCCATGCTGTATCACATATATGTAGTTTACACAGCGAAAAGATAAGGTAACTAGTGAACTTCCTGTCACGATGATCAACATACCTCAAGCATGTTATGATTTATGGCCTAGATTATAGGCTGATTTATTATATACGTATTTCTGGTCTAAACAGGGTATATATGTCACGCTGTGTCTTTCTTTATCTTTACAATATTTTCTTTTTTGCTATTGTTTGTTTTAATTGGAGTTTGTACTAACTTGTGAATCGATGATCATTGTAGGCTACATCAGGACGTTGGGCTTTAAAGTCTCCTACTTATGCAAACTATCTCTCTTTTATATATTTCAATATACTCTAATCATAACCATCTACTCATCCATAATCATGTAGAAACTCCGTGAATAGACCAACACTGAGTAAGAAATTATCTTTAATAAAAGTTTATAAAGCCTAATATTCTGCCAAAATAGCTTTCGAATCAACACAACCTAAATGTACAGTCAAATCAAGGTACGGAGCCTCCCCTCCCCCCCACCACAATTCTCGCTTTCAGATGAAATATCATAGAAACTATTATACCCCCCAAGAGTTTAGGAATGTACACATTAGTAGCTGTAACAAACAATATTTTTCTCATAAGTGTATATTCTCAAATACAAAATAACGAACACGGGCCTTACGAAATTTGTAATATATTACGATAATGGTTCGAAAAGGTTACAGAATGGTTGATGTGGGTCTCTTTTCAGAAATACAAAGGTCAAAATGAATTGCAATTTGTTAATTTCATCAAGGTGGGTTGTAATTTGAAACTTCTGATGCGATTCGATTCGACAGCATCTAAACGCCTTACTGAATAGTTTTAGAACTTCTTTCAAGGGGAACATATTTACATACGGTACATACTGGTAACCATAGATTAAAAATAGGCTACTTACAACCCGTACTGTATAATCTATTAAACACTTATATCAATAATCCACAACGCTGTCTTCACCTATAGTTAATCCTGTGCTACATGTCACGTCAGTTCTTTATACCAACTGTCTGGAAACTTACAACGTGTCGGCTAGTCTATCAACAGTACTGTTATTTGCTGTCGTCTGCTCGAAGCCATCAATTCCAGACGCTTTTAACGAAGCAATATCATTGTATATATCTCTCTTATATAAAACCAGTCTCCCTGATTCCTGAATATAGAAAAACTATTTAAGACCAGTCCTGTTTCTCTCTCTAAGTTATCAGGCACCGTTTGTCAGCAAGCGGAATCGGTTGTTGGTCCATTGCCAACCACGGTACTTGTTGAATTGTGCTTTTAGTTTCGTATCAAATAACCAGACGTGTTACCGATTAACTCAATACAGTGGTGGATGTAGTGAGATGCTAAACGTCAATCTAATATACTTGAACAAACAATCATTCATGAATATTTTTAGCTTAATGCTAAGCACACATACAAAACATCAAATAAAACGCATTAGGACTTTATGCCCGCGGTGTTAACGTTATAGCTACGTTATCAAATAAAGGTAAATTACAATCTGTCAATCAAACGTGACATACATATTCAAGTATACGGAAGTTAATTTTCGTTTCAATCTGTTCTTAATTAAATGTTTGTAACGTTTTGTTTTATTTGGTTGTACTAATATGGATTGTAAAAACCAGTAACAAAATTGTAATCTAATTTTTGATAGTTTGTTATTTTTTCGTGCTAAATTGATTAAAACTAAAACCTTTTGAAATTGAAGTCAGACATTCTCAACGGTTATGCACAAAGATACCGACATACATACCTACAATGCTTAAATGGCATTTAGCACAATAAAAACACGTAACTGATATGAAATAAACCCAGAGGCTTGTTGCACGTAATGTAGTACGATGTTTCGACAAGTGCCCTCTTATCGTTCTCAAGCACAAAACTATATATGTAACAAATCAGTGATTGCATTTCATATAAATTGCTTCGTGTTGTATCACTTCCTCTTTTGATCTGATTCAGACTTAGGCTATAACTTATAAGTTCTATATATACGTACGAGTTACAAGATGGTTAAGTACACATCATTCATTCATCTGACCATATGGTAGGAAGTAAATAATTCTTCTAATATAGATGGCTATTAATATAATTATTTACCTGGCTTATAAAAGCATGGTATTGATGTTCCGTGTTTCTGTTTATTCTGAAAGAAAATTAGATGTTTCAGACGTACTTGAAATGTACAATAAACAATAAAATGAATGTTTTACACACGTCTGGCATTTTTTTACACACCAAAAACTGGCATGTAAACACATTCTACATTATCTGAACAACTTTCTTTGGGAGTTGTGTGGATTGTAGAATGAAATGTCCTTCAAGAAGCTTTCGATTGGTTTAGTCCAACGTTTGGTCGTGACAAGGATTATGGCCGACCCCTTACCCCCCTCCCCCCACTCCCGGGGTCGTCCCATTACAGATCAGATTCAGATTTGGAGAATGTAAAGTGTGGAAATGGTTGATGCGGGGATAACCACTTTTATATCTTAGAATTTATGCAAAAGTGTCGATAGTTTCCAAAAGGCCCAATGTCTTACGCTAAAATTATAAGAAAACACATTTTGGGCCTAAATGTACCGAGTATAAACATACATGTGACATTGGTTTCAACTATTCATTATTTGCGTTAAATGGTTCACAGCCATTAACCCGGACTTGAAAAGATCACACGAACTTCCAGGGCGGTAGGGGTGTCTAGCTTCCTAACTCCCAACTCGCAAGGAAATGTTGCTTGAAGAGTGGCGCTACGGTCTACTTTTATTTCGAATTCAAACTGTTAAGGGTTCCCATTCGTGCACGACAATATGTGCATCCGTATTACATCCGAACTACGTTGTCCTTTGCCAGGCCCGCAGTCTTGCACCGATGAACTTACTCGGCTAACGCAGGAATCTAACACGGGACCTCAAGACTAGCCACCGGGCTTCCCAACCCCAAATGGAATATATAATATAATGTAAGCTTTCACTTATACATTCAAGTATTATAAAAGTTATCAGATAAAAAAATTAATGATATACATAATAACATTCATATGATAATTAATACCATATGTTATAATATTTAATACGGTATGTAATCTGTATAGATACGTGTAGAGTAAATTATATACACAGCCAAGTTTTGTTATTTTTTCAATCCTATGAAATTGAGAACTCCTAGATATACTTCAGATATATTACGGTGAATAAAACATATATTTATTCCAGTCCCAAGAAACTATCTACAGCTCTGTTTTCGGTGGATTTTGGACACGGTCTTCTTGATTAGTAATCGAAAAAGAGAAATAGGGTTTAACGTCCACTTGACACTAACTACACCATTTCAGGACAAACATATGGTAAATTTTATTTCAATAATCAGGTTTAAGATGCCTTTAGAAGTCACATACCGCCATCAAAGTCACCATAGCCCAGTCACTAGCCCAAAGCTAAAGCAAAGAATGAGCAATGCGAACTCGTCAGACAAGAAGTTGCATCAGGTGTTCAAGAAATATATTTTGGGTGCCATAAATAATTATTGGCCTGTACTATTTTGCTATTCCTTAAGCTCGAGACAAGTAGGCTCCATCAAAAACTCACAAGAAATACAGATGTCAAAACCGTTGATGGAAAGCCATTGACAGGAACACTGAAATAGAGTTCCAGAACCCCAGTAAAGACATGTATTTTTAATGAACCTGTAATTGGTAGAATTACCAATATGGCATAGATAAGCAATCGACTTTGAATTCCACAAGTTTCATTACGCCAAGAAAGTCGATTGCTGGCTCAACTCGAGGTTCAGTGCTAGATATAAAGTTGTATAAATCACATGGCCACTGTTCATAATAACTTGCTGTGGCGTAACGCGGTTCTCACCAGTAAGCAAATACACACGTGCCGACCCTACACGTTGATCAGCAGTCAGCACAATACTTACATCAGCCGACTGGGTCACTAGGATAGTTATAAGATTTGTAAATTTATTGTCAACTTACTTAGTTTGTGCCATTATATATTCTTGAAATGAAAGTAAAACTAGTCCATATTTTATCTAGAGAGATGTAATACATATTGCAGCACCATGAATGGTTTGGTGTCTGGATATTATGGCTTTTGGTTTTCTGACTAAACATATTTTAGGATGCCCAGCATTATATACCACCAGGGCATCAAGACACTATTTTTCTATAATCCAGTTTTCCTTAGAAATTGGTTCGAGTTTTAAAACCATTGAAGGCCCACTTAAAAACGTATACAGTTGACGGAATGAAATGAATTTGGCCATAAAATATTGAGAAATCTCCGGAGGCTCCTTTACAGTCTCCACCATTTGATACACAACTTTACGAGGGTATCTTCTGTACTTAAGTACGGCTTCGTCAATTTATCCACGTCCACTACAAAGTCTGTGGCTATCGCCAGGTTTACGAGACAACAAGCAATAAACCAAATGTAAATTGTACCCACGAGGAATGAATAAACTTGCATGATTCTGAAGATATACTTAAATAGTTCCAGGAACATAAAATGGTGGTGAAGTGGGAAGTTCTATTTAATTTGGGAGTCGCGGCGGCTCAATAGGTCAGGCACTGGCTCACTAACTAGGGTGTCCGGGGTTCGATCCTGGTATTGTTTGAGACAGCTCTCGGGATTTCCCAGCGTAATTTTCCCTTAACGACAGTGTCTAGTCGTTGAGATCGTACGTAAATTCGAGGTCTTGTGTAAACATTGACATGCACTTAGAAGGACAGTTGGAATTTGTAGCGCTACCGTCCAAGCAAAATGTTCCTTACAGTGCATGGCATATGCCCGTGTTCATTATCCCAATCGGCGTAGAAAAGTAGGGCGTTAAACCCCATATCATTTTTAATTGATTTAACGATTAGAAGATTAATTTCGCGTAATGCAGAAGGCATGCTTTAGTGAAGAAAAAAAACGAGAGAAAACAACACATAAACAAACAAATAAATTTATTCACACAAACTGATATAAAAATTTTTTTTTTTTCCATTGTTATTTATTGTTTAAGGAGAGCTAGTTGATAGCGTGAAACGATAGCGTGGACAATAAGTGTAATATGTGACGTAAGATGCTTATAGAAGATCTGGTATATTTATAACACAAATATTGATATAGTCAATGTAAACCAGGCATATGATTGGTATCTGGGCAACACGCAACCGAATGTATTATCACACAGATACTAATCTGAAAGAATTTTTTTAAAAAAAGTTCTTGTCAAACTTTTCAGAATTTACTGAAGGAACGCATTACTTTGACCAAAATGTTACACTATTTATTCATATACATGTAGTATTTTTTTTTAATGGCAATTTGGCACTTTTCAATAAATTCCATTGATTTTGGACCTGCTTGTATCTATATTTGCTCATAATGCCGTCCGAAGGGTTAACCTAGAAAGCATGAGCGTCTTTCAATATCTGGGTCCGGATAATCCTCGTGTGATCAAAACGACTAGTGGCTAAATCAGTAAACAATCTTACAGGGTGGGATAGTTCGATAAAATATCGTTTATTATCTTCATTGAATTACCGTCTGCCTCGATCAGATATTGAAGGACAACGAAGGCTATGAGTATTAACTGATCACGGAGACACTTTAAAGTCCAAAGCTATTGTCTGAATTCTGTTACAGGGTTGTCTAAACGGTTGTCAACACCTTCCGGCCAAGGTAACATATGATCGCGCACCACCCACTTCGAAAATACGCCAAATATTAACCCCACGTCCTCCAAACCCGACCACCTCCATCCCCTTTTCAGCAAATCAATGGTTACGCCGTTGTGTATGCAATGTGTTTTATGGGTCCTGTGAGAGCTTGCAATTTTTATACACCAAGATCTTAGACAATGAATCAAATGCAATAAGCTGGAAGATTGTTATGTCATTTGCCTTACGATCGATGAAATGTCATTCATTGTTATGAACAGGTCAAAAGAAAAGAATCTAGGTGGGCAGAACCAGACGATAATTGAGTGATTACGCTGGCTTTAGATCTAATATAAGCCCGGAAACCACACAACTTGATTGCTCACAAATTATAACCCTGTGTAAGAGCCTTTTCCTGATTTTAACAATTATACCCTAAAACGTGTTTAACCGTGAAGCGATAAATATGAGTTGTCGTTATTTGCCATATCTATACTTCTCACATTCACGAAAATAGTAAGTCGTTTTGTTTTTTTGGGGGCTTTTTTTTTAAAAAGATCGGACAAATATTAATGTCTCTTTGCTTATATTAATGTCTCCGTTGATATTCATCTACGCGGGTTTTCAGTGGTGCAGGACAGAGAGTCCGGCAAGGCACGGCGTCTAGTCGTTCGTATGAGACGCACAAACAGAGGTCCAATGTACGTGTAAAGGAATCAATGACAGTTGGAATTTGAAATAAAAATCCGCGCAAAACTCCCCTCGTCTATGGAATATGTCTGTCTCCATTTGTCAAATCGGTGCTGGAAAGTAGGAAGTTAACCCCCAGTCCATTTCTTATTATCAGTTGTAATACACAACTAGTTTTTGCGATCGTTACTACGTTGGCGTTTTTAAATAGCATAAATGTTGACATTAGCTTGCATATAAATGGGCAAAACCATCATAATTGAGTTTTAACTTTTGTTCCCGTTATAGCATCTGCTGAAGAGTTGCCTTTAAAAAGAAGGCAAAGAGCTTCAAGGCGATTGACTTGCAAACAACCAGAATAATTGCTGGGTGAGTGATGGATTGCAAATATCGATAGTAGTCCACAATGTCTATATCTCCTCCATAAATTACACAGGTTTTCAAAATGAATGCCAATGAACTTGATTTATCTCAGTATAAATCCTTGTATGGATCCAGATACGGACAAGGTTATTTCATTTAAACTAGTAGCGATACAAATCTATACATGCGAAGACGTCAGCATAATATGGCACCAGAAAGCAAACCTTGTAATTGCGGCATATCTTTAATACAGATATACCAGTAAGCGTGTTTAAACCAAGCTTTCAAATAGTCGATTCTGAAAACCTATTAATCTAGCTAAATCAAAGATTACTCAATTCATCAAGAACACAGAAGACAGAAGTGATGTTAAACAAACCGAATGGAGATGTTAAAACACGCCAATGAGTAACGACTATAGACAAAATCCGTCATTTGTATTTAGCTAATATCAAATAAAAGCCACCAGCTGAGCAATATTGTCCTGCGGGGGTTTAGTTTTTTGTAATCGAGTATTTTGTATTTCTACTGCCAGCTGCCAATATTACCTCGAATAGCTAACCTCATTTTATAATAGATTATTTACAAGAAATTAATTTTTTATTTCTGTAATTTGTTCGTGTACAGCTTGAGTTTTTTAACAGTACGTTTTCGCCCCACAGCAACCATACCTAAATAGCAAAATATACTTTTTATTGATTTCTATTGAATATGTCTTATAAAAAATAATTAATGATACTTTGCGTAAAATATTTGCGCATCATTATACATGAACAAAGCTCTAAAAGTAGAAATATATATACTATTCAAAAAAGTAGGGGATATTTGATTTTTAAGTGTTATTAAAGTCCACCTAATGAAACTGACGATAGAAACAAATGACAAAATGAAATGAAGTTCACGTTCATCGATTTATTCCAAATGATCGTTAGACTAAGTAAGACACAGACTGACCATTATAAGGGTAAAATGATACCCGGGGTCAACAGCAAAGTTACCGCAGCATCACAACACAAGTCAGTAACGGGTAAATCCTCCTCTGTTTGCAAACAAGCATTGATCCGACGTGGCATACTCCTAATGAGACGTCTAAGGTCATTTTGGTCCAGACTGTCCCATTCCTGTTGCAACGCAGCAGCAAGTTCTTGGACATTGGCAGGACGTTGTTGACGTTGACGTAACCTCTGTCCAAGCATGTCCCAGACATGCTCGATGGGCGAGAGGTCGGGACTCAGTGCTGGCCAAGGTAATGTGGTGATGTTCTGTTGTTGGATGTAACCTGTAACGATCCTGGCCCTGTGACATCTTGCGTTGTCCATCCTGGAAGATGAAACGGCGGTCTCCATGACGTCGTGCGAACGGCACAACATGGACTGCCAAGATGTTGTCCCGGTAGTACTGGCTGTAACACGCCCTGCAACAACATGTAAAGCCGTTCTTCCAGCAACAGTGATGCCTCCCCACACCATAACAGAACCACCCCCAAATCGATCATGTCTGATGACGTTAACGTCTTGGAAGCGCTCGTTCAACGACGCCACACCCTCCTACGTCTGTCCAAAAAATCAACAGTGAACCTTGACTCATCTGAAAACATCACATTGCTCCAGCGTCGATTATCCCAGTGTTGACGATCCCTACACCAACGACGTCTTGCCTGGAATGTGATGATCTCTCAAACAAGGGGTCACGCGAGGACGTCGGGCGCGAAGGTGACCCCTATGCAGTCGATTCCGAATCGTCTGGCCACTCACTCTCACACCAGTGTCTGTTGAAGACGAGCGCTGATCTGATTTGCTGTGATGACACGATTTCTCAAGGCCAAGGTACGGATAAATCGATCCTGGGCTTGAGTTGTCGCCCTTGGTCGACCTGAGCGTGGTCTGTCCTGTACAGATTGTGTATCACGGTATCTGGACCATAGCCTGCTTATGACAGACTGAGAAACATTCATCGTCCGCGCCCAACCGCCTGTGTTGTGCCGATCTGTAGCATGCCAAGGGCACGTAACCTTTCATTTTGGGAAAGCCGACGCATATCAAAATTTGTTTTCTGGTCACTAAAACAATTAAACTGATGTTTCCACCCTGGAATTCATTGCCACAATGACTGTAACATTCAAAGTCAGAGTCGTGCAAATCTTGGGTTGGACCCCCATGATGATCCCAAGCATCACCTGCATTCCATGCGGTAGCTATTGGTGCGTTTGGGCGTCACATGTAACTGGAAATGTTTCTTCTATTAGGTTCTATAGTGACTTTTTTCGTAGTCATTTGCATATTTTAGTATTATGCCCCCAAAATCAAATATCCCCTACTTTTTTTGAATAGTATAGATTAGGTGGAATCAGTTTTTTAGTTTCTATTATAAGCTATCGGCAATCGCCTTGTTAAGGCGAACACCCCCCCCCCTCTATTTTAAGTTCCTTTAATCGCCTTTTAACGTTTAAATCTGTGCATTACTGAACGCGCCCACATAGAAATTTCCTTAAACGAAGATAAAGTCGAATGAACAAAAAAAAATATCCGTGATGGACAGTGATTGGATAAGAATACGAGTTTGCTTCAGCGCACAATTATGAAATGAGCTATTTTATTGAATTATTGAAAAGTAGTCGTTAAATTAATTAATTGATTGATATAAGTAGAACCAATAAACCAAACCTATTCTATAACTGTGCTAGTTCATCCAACTTTTCTTGCCCAGTAGCTAAACAACCGCATTACAGGCTTTTATGTTTACATTTAATATGATTAGCCATCGATGACGTCTAGACCGTTCGATCACTTTGCTGACTTGATGGAGTTGACCTGTGTTATTGTGTGATGTTTTGTTGTTTGATACCATGACATACGTCCTTGTGCACCCTTTCCCACAGTTTTGTTGCCTAAAGTATGTTGCTTGGGTATTATGTATCGACGTACTGGAAATCTTTCATTAATTTTCATATGTTAATTGATAGCACATATTTCGGTGTGACAGAAAGTGACCGCGTAAGAAGTATAGCTGGTCCTAATTGTCAAAAGTAGATATTCCAAATGAGTAAACTAATCCTGGCAAGCGGTGACAGGCGTTTCAAAGAGCGAAAAAAAAAATTGCAGGTCCGCGTCCTACAAGATTTACGTAACCAATACCAACTACTTAGGCGATTTTTCCAATATGCCCATAATCTGTGCTGAAATGTTCAGACAAAGAAAATATGCCATTTCCCAATTTGCACACTTGAACGAACTGAAGCGTGGGCCCCACATTTTGTTGCAAGCATTAAGCTAAACAAATGGTCCTGGAAGAACCAGGTCATATCCCTTTCCCTGCAATCCCAGGTTTCCCCAATTCATCATTATCTAGCGGTGACTTGGTTCTTTAACGTCTGCTTCCGCAAAAATGATATCGCAGACAAGACCTAGGAGAGCTGAAGCTTCATCTTATATATTAGAATATGAATTTGCAAACTTCTTTTGCAGTCCCTGGCGATGGTTTGGTTTCGTGAGGAGTTCTTCCCTTTATTAATAAGAAAGAGACAGCCTTTCATTATCTAGCCAAGGTTTGGGTGATGATTCATGATTTTGAGGTGGAAGGATAAAGAGTTAAGAGGTTGGTTAGCTTGAAATGTAGGGCGGATAACTGCATGTCTATTGTGTATCTCAAGTTTTTCATGGTGAACCCCACGCGTGCTCGATCTGACGTTGAAAGTGTTCTATCCAACGAACATCTGAGAAAAGGTTAGATCCTGTCTAAGAGGTGAGATTTAACATTAAAGTCAGTGGGGAAATCATTGGTGATCTGTGGCCATTTAAACACTGTCTACACTGTTCTCACTCAGTTTGGGTTCCTCCACTTGACAAGCTCCTTTCCCTATTCTTAAAGTTTCACTCTTTTCCCAATTCTAAAGTTTCACTCTTTTAACCTGAAATTACGTTAAACCCGATTTCATTTCATTGCATATTATGTTATTCATGACGGATGTCATTATAGCACCCCTCGGTATTTAAATTTCTATTCAGTTTTGTTACAGGAGTCTAGCTTTAATACGACAAAGGTTAATCGTATTAGCCTGACTGAGCGTTCGCCGTGCCTTTCACATTAACTTATATTTGTTCATCCAGACTTGTACAGTTAAGACAGCTCAAAGATTAAAATTTGACAAGTTGTTAGGACTACTATGAACAAGACTCCACAGGAGGCCGTAAAGACTCAGAATTATACCCTACATACATTCTTTATTTCTAAAACACGATTCGCAGTCCAAAACCACTTTAATTCTTTCTTAGTGAAGCTGTAATGGATGAAGGCAAGCCTTTCGGTGAATTGGGTAGGTAATATCCCTTTTATTACCATAATATTTATGTGAATGGTGGGGATGTGCATGTAACTGGTCGACATGACGATAAATTACTATTGCTAACTTAGCAGTTATTTTGAAGGTGTACATATGATGACACGGCACTGGTTTTTTAGAATGATTTAAGTCCTAGTCGTAAGTACTTATTACCGTAAGAACTTAAAAATTTCGCACAAATTACCATTGGCATTTCTGCTACCAGATCTATCTACTATTAAAACATCCTGATTTCCAGTCGGCGCATTTCGTTTAGTATCTCAGTACTTACTAGTACTAGCCTCCATAATCTCCTATTTGATTATCTGTACAAAATGAGATTACCTAATACATTATCTCGAAGTAAGATATGAACTCTTCCAAGTTCGACATTATAGACAGCTGCAGTACAAATACGAAACATTCGACAACTATTCCCAGCTGGTGGTTTTTGTTTAATAGTTATCTGAATACAAGTGACGTATTTTGTCTGGTTACAAGATTATTTTATGCAGATATCTGCATGTATAGATTTTAATCATTACAACTTATGATAAGCCTATAACCTTATCGTTTTCACAGAGATTTATATTTGATGATTTTGTATATTAATTATACCATATCTTTCATAATTATAGATACCAAACTTCAAGCTCTGGCAGAGGCGGCAATTTCTGTAAAAGCTAAAGCATATTGTCCATATAGTGGGTTTAAAGTTGGGTGTGCAGTTTTGACCGAAAATGGACAGATTTTTGAAGGTACTTCGAAAAACCCAAATAACAACCCCAATAACTTTAATAACACTGAGCGCCGTCTCGTGCATTACGTCCATAGGTTTAAAAACCGATGTGTTTGTTTTGCGGAATTCCATAAAGGCGCCTTTTTGGTCGAGATTGAAGTATTCCTTAAATATAGGAAATGTACGTCCTGATTTACCGGAACGAAATAAAATTTATTCTATCTACTTAAGACAAACGATGCAGTTTAAACCTACACACCAGAGCCCGTCTATTTTCATCATCATTTTTATTGCATTAGAGTACATATAATTTACAATTACCTCTAGAATGTTTTTTGATTTTTAAATAAAAGGTTATCTAATTGAGCATATTGTAAATTTATATTCTCATGCAATAAACATGTCGACAAAAAATATTCCTGATTGTAATCATGCAATAAACATGTCGACAAAAAATATTCCTGATTGTATAATATTTTTCTTTTGGATTAAGCTTTCTGGCTGGGGTTGTTTAGACAGAATTTACATTAACAGTTTGTTGGTTTTAAACAGTATTACCTTTGTCTAAATTCGTGGAATTGGAAAGTTTCATTCCAGTCTCATACATTCTCATGTAAACAGTTTTGCTTTCTGTCTGAAATTATCCTTGGTGGCTTAATTATTTTCTATGCACATCTGCTAAACTATGATAGGCTTGTGCTCACCAGTTGATCTTAAAGTGACTGTGGAGCTACGAAAAATATAGTAGATATAATAAATTTTATTTCGTTCTAGTAAATCAGGACGTACATTTCTGATTCTAATGTTTCCTCTAATATCGATTAAGATTTCGCATTTTTCCGCATTTGACCGTTTTATCAACTGGGCGAAATTTAACCTCGCTCGCTCTTTCTTGTATAGAAAGTAGAGATGTGTCAGTTATTACGGCGGGCCAATTACCATTTTGGGGTACTTGTTTCGTATGGGCGCCGTTTTACGTCAACATTATTCTATTTAATTGGACTAATCTTGGCACGAGATAACTGGACGATAGTATCCTACTTTCAGCAATTGATAGTGTCAGGAACTGTCTTTGAGTTAGTCTAAGACAGTTGAATCTTACAAAATGGCTATACATGTACTTATCCCATTTCCCGTTGTCATCTATTTGTTGCACTATTTTAATATGTTAAACAGAGCACGTTTCATAGAACTAAAAGAATCCCTATAGTATAACATGTTCTCTTAGGCGTTTACAAGATAGTATACGATTTATATTGGAATGTTCTGAGATGTAATGTAGAGAATGTATTGGTACACATTTGAATGTTCTAGGATGCAATGTAGAGAATGCCTCCTTTGGCTTAAGTATCTGTGCAGAAAGAGTAGCATTGGTGAAAGCTGTTTCTGAAGGTCATCTTAAATTCCAAGCTTTAGTGGTGGTATGGTTAGTAAACTCGTTTCCTAATACCTTTTAAAGTTGCAATTTCATATTTTTAAGTTATATTTTTAAAATGTATTAAAATAAAACCTATAAACAGTCCTACCTTGTTAAAGAATAACCCCATTAATCCTACAATTCACTATTGCCAGTTGAGAAATTGGCAAAAATATCATTTTCAAATTCAAATTCAAACGTTTGAAGATAGCTATTGCATGGGGGGGGGGGTAGAAAAACAGGGGAGGTAATTGTGTTAGTATTACCTGTGTGAGTGACTTTTAAGAGTGGGAAATAAGGCGGGTGGGTGTGGATGTAGGGGATATCTAAGGAATTGATGCGATATTATCAGTGAACCGACGTTGGCCAAATATCCCCCTTTTGCCAGGTATCACTGGCATTGTTTTCTAAATTGGACATGATACAGTCCAAATATATTTATGCTATCTCATTTACTATATCTACAGTGACGTGAAGGACAGTTTTAAAGGATCGTGTGGAGCATGTAGACAATTCATGGCCGAGGTAAGACCGATCTTTAATATTTGTAATAGTTTGAAATAAACGCCAGACAATTGCCGAACTAAGATATCAAAACTCTTTTAACCGAGAAGGATTATTTGAAACATTCGAAATTAGAAATTCTTATAAAAGTCCATTCAAACGGATTGACATTTAATTAAGAGGACCAGGAATTATTTTGAGACACTATTCTTTTGCTTCTCCCAAAGGGATGATTTGATTTGGTTTCTTAACAAAGAACCACGGAAGACAATTTATGAAACAATACCGACTAGACGATTGGATAAATATATCACTCGTCAGTGTGACAGTCAAAGAAAGTTTCTAGTTCACCAGATAGATGTTCCATTTCCTTACTGGTTTGAAACATTATCTACTCATCCTTTAGGGTCTACTGGTTTGATGCGTGCGCGTGAAATCACAAGGACTGTTATTGAGCCAGGAGGTGTGCTTTCCCCCTTTATCTTGTCGTTAGGTAAATTAAATTTGACAAACTTTACCAATTGATATTGCAATATTACAGATTAATTCCAAAACATAACTATGGCCAACCTTTCATTTTGAAGAATGATTCCTCTTTGCCAGTGATGTGGGATGCAGGGTCTGACAAGGACAGCTGTCTAGTACTTCGGATGGATGAAACACCGAGGTCCCGTGCACGTAAAAGATCCCTTGACAGTTGGAATTCGAAATAAGAGTAGGCCGTGGTGGCGCTGTCCGGGCAAAATTTCCCTCATAGCACACTGTATGGTGTATGTCCGTCTTCATTAGCTCAGTTCGTAGAAGAAGACAAAAACGTTAAACACTGTTTAATTTCATTTCATTTTCATATTGAAGTTACTTTTCGATAATGAACATACTATTATTGATTAGGTTTAGACACGCAACTCACATTGGTTTAGGTTATCCAGTCCTAGATTAAAAGCTCTTTAACTAAATGTTAGGAATGTTTTTTCCGCAGATTTTCAGTTTGTCTAGATCTACATTAGACAATGGGTAAATTCACAATGTTTACTGTTGTCTACATAATTTACCTACGTAGTTGCTTGTTTACATTTTCATTATTTATAATTATAATCAGTTTACATTAGTTTGGCAGTGGTGTTTGTACTATCACGGAAGTTAACTGGAAAATAATTATACATTTGTTCTAGAAACCTAGTTTATTACATGAGCAATACATTCCAGGGTGTATTTTGGTTATTTATCGGAGTCGCGGCGGCTCAGTGATGACAACGTGGGCTCGCTAAGTTAGAGGTCCCATATGCGATTCCAGTTTTAGCCGAGAACAATCATCGGAATTTTCCGGTGTGGATCTCTTTTGTCAGTGGTGCAGGACTGGGGGCCCCGGCAAGGGGCAGCGTATACATGTTCGGGTGGGACGAAATATCGAGGTCCCATGTACACATTGGCGTGCACTTGGATAAATACTATATAAGAGTCTTATAAAGAATCTTATCCATTACTTAAAAGTTTTTTTATATCAAAAAATTAGTACAACGAATTATTTAATAAAAGGTATCTCACAGTTACTTATTATCTTCTTATTCGATCACCTCTAATGCTCTGCTAAATTTTCACTTTAATTTTGCAGTTCGGACTCAATTGGGACGTTTATCTGATCAAGCCAGATAGGACATGGATGAAGGTAACGGTGAAGGAGTTATTCCCCCTGGCTTTCTGTCCGGATGCGTTAAAGGAGCAAAGAATCTAACCCTTTTGTTTTTGTGATAGTGGTTCTACCCAGGACAAACATTAGCAATGAACAATATTCAATGGTACAGTTGTGAAAACAGATTTACAGTCTAGATCATCTACTCAAAAAAAAGAGAATAAATAAAATTTGAAAAAAAAAGAAATCCTACAATTTCAAATTATTTCTGTGGGTCTTAATAAACATAACCGTAACTGGATGAACATAAACAGAAGAAAAAAAGTACATTTTATGGATTATTTTCACTGGATGCATATGATCATAAACGTCAAATTCATCAACATATACATCAAACGCTCGCTAACGCTGAGAGAACGGACAATCTTCGTGTGCAATCATTGACGTCACTCGAGCAGACATCCTGAATCGTCGTGTTGCTCGTTGCGGAAACCCTTTATTTTTTGTTCTAGCGCACTCCATGGGTGCTTTTCAGGGAATCCAGCATTTTCTAGTGAGATTGGATGTTTCTACTTTCCATATATACCCAAATTGACATACTCTTATTGTATTGGAAATAACCACCCGATAAATACTTTTGTGGGAAAGTATCTTTGTGGAGGCCTCAGTCGCGCCTGGCTAGTGCCCCACCAATGGCGTAGCTATGTGTAGCCAATGCCGGATTAACCATGGGGCACAGGCCCCAGGGCCCACCACATTAGGGGGCCCCCACAAAAATCTCAGTTGCGCGCCTCGAGCATGGTCGGACCGAGGACTCCAACGGCCGGTGACCTAATGACGGGGCCCCTCCGATGCTCCGAGGGCCCTCCATCGGAAGTCGCTGGGGCCCCTCAATCCATGGTATGTTGCGATCGACATCCGAGAATTCGGTGTAATCCGGTGATGGGTGTAACACATGTTTTTTTTTATTGTCGTGAGATCTTCTATCGGACCGACCATCGTCTAACTCGAATTATCGTATAACTCGAACAAATTACACGTCCCCATCATTTCGAATAGCGCGAATTTTGCCTCAGATTGACGTACGATTGTATATAATTGTGGGTATAAGCTGAATTTGATGAGATGCACATCATGATCACACGAAATATTCATATTTCTTGATATTACCATTTTGTTTGTCAAACATCGAGTCTGGCTTGGTCGTGGGGGTATAATACGATTCCGAATCAAGTAACCCCGTTATTTATCACTGAGCGACTTCAAAATTAGGTTTGATGTCGCTCTGCCCACTTACAGTCCCCTCCTCTAGAAATGTCATCTTTTCATAGCACTCGCATGGATTGATCCACTGAAATAACGCCAGAATGCGCTAATTTGGTTGCAGAATTTTATTTGTTTCTGGGGGAGGTACTTCTAAATGGCTCCAACACAAGTGCCTGAAATGCCAGGAAATCACGTTTCTGGCCTCCAATTTCTGAAAATTTCTTGGAGGGGGGGGGGGGAGGAAACCCCCCAGACCCCCTATGCGGGGCTACGCACCTTCGGCGCTCGCGGTCATTGATCAGGGACCCCCCACATGTTCCAGGCCCCAGGAACCCCATCATGATTAATCCGGCGTTGTGTGTAGCCCACATGTCCCTTCATCTTTCATTTCCCAATCTGACATTAGAGATGGTCCCAGATTTGCTGATCAAATATAGGACTAGGTCCAACCAAGTTAGTAGTGGAAAATGGCGGGTGACATTTTTAAGTTGTATTGCCGGTTTTAAACCCTTCCAATCAGTAATAAGGGAACAACTGATTATAGCATCGACAACTAGCATCAAACTTTTAAAACTTTCTTGGTTATTTCGTTTAAGTGCCAAGTTGAATTAAAATGTAGAATCTAAAAATTGTTGCCATGGTGAAGATTTGAAGGCTCCATATTGAAATACATGGCGATACTGATGACACCACTCACACATTCTTAAATTATGCGTAACTGAAAAAATTCAAAATATCGTATGTTAGTCTCAAAATGCCCCAAATTCAGTGTCGAGCAGGCGTAAAGCTTCATTCTATTCATTTCTAAAAAAATAATACTTTATTAGTTCAACATAAGAATCGTCACACAATTTTTCCTGTTTCTAGAAAGATAAAACCAACCCAAAATCTTGCCATTTTTTATAACCGATATAGGTAAATAAAAACATAAATTAAAATAATATTTCATTTTAACTGACGAGACCAAAGAAATCAAATCAAGCATTGAAAACTCCACGTGTACGTCATCAAAGAAAACATGACAACAATGAAAGGCGACTTCCATGTCAGAACATCTGTTACATGTTTGTAAATAGTGCCGAGACATTTTAATTGAATTGATTGTCAATATCGATATTTATACATTTCTTACTTTCATAATATACGACAAGCCAATCCTTGAAATATTGATAAAACTTGTTGATTAGGGTGTACTGGACACCGTAGTGTGTGACCAACTTAAGTGCAGGGCGGTTAATTTGAGTGTTGGACTGATTATAAAGTGTCTGCGATATCATGCACTTTTATATACACATATACGCAACGCAGTGTAAATGGGGAATATGAGGGATATTTTGTCCAGCGATGGGGTTTTCACCTACATGTAAATTAAACTGGCAGGGGGTCTTTTACGCCAATGCGTACACACTACGTCGGTTCTTCGTTCCATCACGACTTCGTGTTCTCCTCTGCCAGGCACTCCATCCTAGATCATTGACAAGGGGAGACTACCGTGAGGAAGTTCCTCGGCCATCATGGGGACCGCCTAGAGAGCCAGCCCCTTCCTAAATGGGCCCCCGACAGTCCATGTCAGGTCCTCCATCCCGCATCACTGACACGGTTAATTTGAGTGTTGGACTGATTATAAAGTGTCTGCGATGATATCATGCACTTTTGTGGAAACAGACGTTAAAGAACAAAGGAGGCGAAATGTACGGGGGCCCATTTAGGAAGGGGCCGGCTCTCTAGGCGGTCCCCATGCAATGAAACATATATCATATATATAGTAATTATTATCCATAAATCGATGCCATAGTTCCGGAATGTTGTAAGTGCCACTTATGACACAAATAGCTTTATTGCATAGGATCACTAATCACATTGGAGGGCTTCTCTAGGCGAAATTTCAGAACTGTAAGGTCGTAACTTCCACCAAAAAAAAAAAAAAAAATACTTTTAAAAATGTTGGTACCCTAATTGTGTTATTAAGAATGGAAAAGGTTTTCCCCTCTTATCTCAAAAACTAAATCCGACAATTTTTGAGACTTAACACCTTTCAGAACTATGACATCGAAATAGTGTCTTACTTGATTACGTTCTAATCACTAAATACAATTCAAAGAATACGTGCATTCTATTTTCAAAAAAAGTAGAGTAATCGTATACACTGAAAATAAATCTTTCTTATTATTGAATTGCCTTAGATGTACAAACCATTAGATCTCGGTAAAATAACGTAATTGGCCAATGGACTATCCGTATACACAAAAAAGGGATGAATAGGAATTTCGACTCTGATTGGCATAACTTACGGTAAATTAGAAATGCTTACATAGATCTAATTAGAAGAAGTAAAACGATTACTTTGACAAAATGCATGTAAATAAAAAAAAAAAAAATTAGTGACACAGAAAACTTTTGAACAAAAACCCAGTGGAAACTTATTAAATACACAATAAACTACCCTGAGCACAAAAACCCCAATGCCGGATAAAAATAATTCACGAACATTAAAATACATCTCAAAAGAAATCAGTCATCCACTTTGCAAATTTTTAAAAAATAGCATTGGATCTACACATTAACCAAAACCTGTAATTTTGCAAACGTGGTTGATATATTCAAAAAGGGCTCTCCAAGCGACTGTAGAAATTATAGACATACGTATCCCTCTTAAGCATAATAGTCAATTTTTGAAAAAATCTTCCACAAACTTCCCATCCCAACACCTACCCAGAATGACGTTCTTTCTGGTGATGCTACCATATTCCAACTAATCGACCTAACGCACCTTTTCTGTCGAGCCATCGATCAACATCAATATACTAGAGTAGTCGTGATATCAGTAAGGCTTTTGACAGGCATGTCGGACTCCAGTAACAGTTGGATACTAAAGGGGTTCGAGATTATCAAAAAAATAGACAACAATGTGCAACCATCAATGGCACCTTCTCAAACCCCAGAAGCGTTCCTGCTGGTGTTCCACAGGGAGCTATACTAGGCCTTCTTTTATTCATAAATATACATCAATGACATAGTGAACAATATAAATTCTAACATAAGATTTTTTGCTGACAATACCTCTTTATACTTAGAAATTTAATACCTAGAGGCAAGAGCTGCTACCATCAGCGATGATTTAAATCGAATCAAAGATTGGACTGAGGCATGGCTAGTAAGAAAACAGAGACACTGACTATTAATTCCAAACCCTACATAGTTAAACCACCAGAGAAGTGAGTGAACATAAACATCAAGGTCTTATCTTTCAAAATAAATGTAAATGGAATAATCATATGGATAGCATTGTATCCAAACTAGTAAATTGCCTTCGCTCTCTAAAGTATCAATTGAATAGAAAATCTTTAAACACAATATACTATTATTTCATCCATCGACATTTTAATTACGCCGATATTATCTGGGGCGTGTGCAGTGATTATTTAGCTAACATACCAGAATCCCTACAACTAGATTTTGCACTACGAACTAGCCATGCCTTACTGTATAAAGAGACTGGGTTTGTTCAATTTTCAGAAAGACCCCGACGTCATAAATTAGACTTAATGTATGAAATTATCAACAATCTCGCACCATCATGCGGATGCGGAACCAAAATTTTCTCTGGATCCTTCATCCCTTCAAGTATACGAGAATGGAACAAACTTAACGTTCAAATTAGAAATTCTCGATCCCTTGCTATCTTTGGAAATTCACTTAACAAATTAGATACCATCGTGCGACTTACATTACTATCTTGGGAAAGAAAATATCAAACAATCCACTGTAAACCAAGATTATTACTGATCAAATCTACAAGGCCACAAATTCCACAGACACGTCGACCCTGCTTGCCGCTGTGATCACAAATTCGAAGATCCCGCACACTACTTACTCGCATGCCCCTTACTACAGATGCAAGAAATCAGACAATCCATATGTATGTATGTATGGATGGATGGATGGATGCATGCATGCATGTATGTATGTGTGAATGAATGATGTGTAAATGTATCTAAATCATCGAGAGGTGTTACACATAGGCATAGCCTGTTCCCTGAAGAAAGAGCTGTTTGGTCTTCCATAGTTCCCCAATCCAAATTCAAATTTAATGAATAAAAATATAGTTTAAAAATAAAGAAAACAATGGTTCGAAACACAACTGCTGGTCAATGTTGTTGAGGCAGGTTCGAGTGATTTATGTTTTATTTCATTTGTCGATTCATAGCAGTTTCCCATGTCAGCAGTTGATATTCTGGTTGTCAATATCTGAAATGCGTAACTATAAGACGCAAAACATCACTGTCAACATCCTTCTTATAAAAATGACTTACTTTGTATCCTGTTCATTTTGGCTACAGGACATCGACCAAGTAAGTAACCCTATGTTTATATATTTAGAAAGCACATATGCCAAAGGAAGGGGCGACGTTTATTTAACTAGTGTGAAAAAGATTAAGTTCACGATCGCCATTAAAAGAGATTTTGAATTCATTGCCCATACTCAGCAAAGAGAACTTTATTCCAAAGTGATTATTTCCCGATTGGAACCTTGGTGAACCATAAATACTAATTATTTTGTTCTAAATATGGATTGGATGGCCGAATCTGACAGTCTATTTATAAGATTTATTAAAACGTGAACTATATCTGTATAGAATAAAGTTTATTTTAGCTAGTTTTAATCAGAGGCGGGTCTAATTTTAAGCAATATCGACAAAGGATTTTCTTTTCGGCTTTTCACTGTATACATCATTTCCACAATGTGCCAATAAATCTAATAGTAAGTGCAGGGGGACTGCACCACATGTAATTTACACAAAAACAAATGGATGGACAAGACATCATACTCAGAGACCACAAACAAACAAATGGAGTGAAAAGAATTCACGTCGTCCGGTCTTATCATTTTCATTTTAGGATGATATCTGCCAAAAGATTTCCCTTGTTTCTTCTGTTATTGTGGATAAGTACATCAGAGTAAGTTTAATTTTCATTCGATATTTCCACCCTTCAAATTGAAATAATAAAAGCGCACATAATTTTTTTTTGGTTTGGAAATCAAGGATTTAATGTTTGTCTTACAAGATAAAGATGGCATAAATGAAATAATTCGTAAATTGTCACCGGCAATTAATTTAGCGGACTGTTGTTCTATATTCTGAATAATGCTATCATGATAACCTTTATCTATAAATGTAAGGGGAGGGGGGTGAACGAATTGTTAGCGCTTGTGCGTTGTGGCATAAGGTATGTCATCGAGTCAACTGGCGTGGTTTAAATTTTCCCTGGTTGTACATGACTCGGAGTAGGTTCACCTGTCCAACCTCGTGGGTTTTCTCCGGGTCCGTCGGTTTCCTCCCATTACTAAAGACCCCTACGCGCAAGCGAATTAGTGAAATAAAACTGAACCACATGTCAATCCCGAAATGACCCAGTTTGTGTCGTGTGGACGTTAAACATGTTTACTTGACTTTATGAAAATGAAAGAGCGTATAAATCAGGGATAGCCAATTTGTACATACACGAATTCAAATGCATCATACAGTTTACTAATTGTGCCCCGCCCACTTTTAACAATAATATATTTATATCAGAACAAAAAAGTCAATATTTCCTAGTTTTCTTTATTATTACCACAGGGGTGCGATACCCATTATTGGTATCGATAAAGCTTTTACCATAAAACGTATTATAACCCCTTTATCCTTCATTGTCAGTAAAGAAAATAAAGTTTCCTATCAGACTGTTCCACTGTCTAAGATTGTTTCGAGATTTGCTCACAAGTGGGTCCATCATTCCAGGATTGACGACGTAGCGTCGTTTCTTTGTGAAATAAAGAACAGCAGAATGTAGTGTCATTAATTGGATGTGGTTTATTTCCGTTTAATATAGGTGTTACGATGGGAAATATATATTCCTACTACCTAAAACTGTAAGACCGGGTGTGAATTATATATTTTCTGCTCAAAATTTGGGAACAGAACCAATTCAGATAACAACAACATTGGAGGATCGATATGGTACTATATGGGCTTCACAAAGTGAGGATTTGAGTGAGTAGTTGTTTTATGCATTGAGGGAGAGAGGGTAATTCAAAGTCCCAACAACACATTCATTAAGCTTACCACTTTTGCTTATTGTACTTTGTTTATTTTTTTTTAGCGTTTTCCGAAATTATACCCGGATTATCGAAAAATATATGTACTTTTGCATATTTTACTATCAATAGAAACTCAAATGGAAGTCTATTTCATTACATAAATTCTATTCAAAATTTTTTTTTAGGGACAACAAAAAGGATAATGCTTAGGGTAAGTAGTAAAATATTGTACATGTGGGCGTTTTTATGCAATAAAATTTATGTTATGTTATGTTATCTTATAAAGAAGTAAAAAAGAAACCCAAATATTGTGTTGTAGAAATCTCGACAGGATTAATCATAATCGACTTTGTATTTTCTAAGATGTTACTTTATAAAATGGTGATGCTTATGTGAACGCACTTACAGTCAATACGCTTTAAAGATAATCTCTTGGCTGTATAAACCTTTAACTCAATATTTTCCATAATGTTTGAAATTTAAAAAAAACCCACGAATTGGAATTCAATATTGGTCAATTTCAACAATATCTACCGTGCAAATATAAGATCCTAATATCCAACACTTAACACAAAATCAACATTTTTAAATTAGTATAAGACGTCGTGTACTCTATGTTCGCGAGCAGCATACTGCATAGATCGATGAAGTTTTAATTATTCATATCTTTGTAAATATTGAGCCGGATTTAACCATTTCTATATTGCAGGGTATTTCTATTGCACTAAACTGACAGTGCGACAGAATCAGATTTTAACTACCCATTAATCTGGGTTTGCTTTATCTATCTACTTTTAGCCGCCGTCTAACTTGACATCCACACTTCGTAGCTACCATTATAGATTGAGAATACGAGGAACAGGCGGAGCAACATTTAACAAATACTCTAACTTGTATTTTAAAAAAGACAACATGGTAATTATGATACAGACGGATAAGAAGGTTTACAAACCAAGTCAAACAGGTAAATTCTGGTGTCCAGATTTAAGGATATCACCATTAATCTTTGTAAATAGTTGAGTGAAATAATGTGATTTTAGCGGATAAACCTACTTAGCCACTGGGCACAGATCCCGGTGGAGACACCGGGACGCGTCCACACCAATATTTTTAGTGGTAGGGACATGATTTACTGTGTTCCCACCACTTATTTCCGATGGTTTGCTTACTGTTTATTTTTTGAAATTGAAATCATTCCAGAGCTTTTATTGACATTTCAGAAAGTGTAGAGTTGGTCCCAGGCACTTGAGGCCACGGTCCTTGAGGTTGTATAGCTGCATCCGGTGACCGATTTTTTTTAACCCTTTGTAACACTATGGACTTAGTGTTCTGTTTAATATAGAATTCTTTACCTACATGATGTATGACGATAACTAGGGTAATGAAGTAGCTTGCATTATTCTACTACTATCTTAGACTTACTCACAGACAGTTATGTCAGTATCCATTTCTGGAAAGTAGGGTACTATCGTCCAGTCCTCAGGTGCGCAGATTAGTACAATTAACTAGAATAGTGTTGATGTAAAACGGTGCCTTTACGAAACACTTACCCATAAATGGTAATTGTCCCGCCCTACTAGATGACGCATTAGACTTTCTTTATAGGAGAGAGTTTGTTTGATTTACGCTCAGACAACATTTGAGAGATCCACGGGGAAGTACAAACCGGGAGCTGCCCCGGCTTACAGGCCGGACGCAGACATCATTCGATAAATTCAAGGGGAAGATAGTACCGTGAGCTGCCCGGGCTCAGAGCCTAGGGTGTAGACTTATCCTAGCGTGAGGCCGTGAACATTATGTAGAACTATAAAAACGTACGTGGCTTTTGCCACGTTAAAGTCGTCAGGTCTGAGTTAAAAAGGATATCAAACTCAGACCGGGAATGTTATATGCCTAAAGAACAATAGTTGTATCTGTACTGTAGAATATATTATCGTAACATATACAAAGAATATCTCAAGATTACAGAAAAGAGTTTGAAGTCTTATTGATCACAACGTCAAGTCCTACCTAGACAAACGACAGTGACACAGAAGATTTGGCCGTACGGACACACAGTACGTGTCTCTAGAGTGTCACAGTCGTCGATTTGGTACCGCGACACAGGATAGGGTCACAGTCCCACAGCGTGAAGTCCGAAGAAAAGTCCTAGACGATCAATTGTCACCTCTGTGGCATCATAGCATCACAAGCTGCTATTTGACCAGAATAGCCACGACATTCATCACAACCTGTAGTGTCACACCTTGTGCGTACACGTCACACGAAAAACGTTGTCTGCATCAAGGGGTAAACTAAGACCCCAAACATAAATAGGTTTTTGGATGAATAATTTTATTCAAATACGATCAAACTACAGCTTCATATCAAGACTGAACAATAATCAATCAGACTAGAGCAAAATATTTAAGGTATTATCAGTGATGATAGCAATTATAAGATTTTTCTGAAACCATACAAATCTAAAAATATCGTAATTATCATGTTCCATGTAGAATCGTCTATTAATGGCGTTGGTAGGGTACCTTGATTTGCTTTCAGATCTATATTACTAGAATAACCAAAACAATGTCATCAGTAAGAAAGATTCCTAATACAAAGCTAGCACCGGTTGCAGAACAGATCAGACACCTTAACCAGCAAAATGTTGAAAGGAAAGGGGAGGGGGGGTCCTCAAGAACCTTGATAATGTAATACTCAAAGTTTCTTGTCAAATGATGAATGTTGCCATGCCTCACGTCCATTCTATTTGCAGCATTACTGTATAATCGACATTAAGTAGCTGACAATGTATAAAATTCTCGCTAGACAATTATGAACCAATTTCTCACAAACGATAAGTATATGGTCGTAGGGTCCAGAAATACCCCTTGTATAAGGGTTAACAGGGAATAAGTCATAATTCATATTACAGTATAAAATATCTCATAGGGATTATAATAATATCATATAGGTGTGCATATCTGATACGCTGGGTATTAAAGGGTTAAGGAATAACTGAGATTTTGTTGTTATCTGCTCCTAACTAAAGGATTTAGTTTGTATATCAGGGGAACCCTTCATTGCTAGATTTGCTGTCATACTAAATAAACGTATTTTCAAAGACTGGTTTCTATCCCTCTCTGTGGAATATAGGCAATTAAATCTAAAATTTAAGATTCGAACCTTCTATTTTTTGGATTTTTTTGGCTGTTTTGAAGATGGTTTAGAAATTTAGGAAATTTATCGAAAAAGACATTTTTCAGAACCTGTCATAGGCCGTCCAGAAAGAAGACAAAGGAGAAGAGTGTATATAAGTGTACTGTTCTTTAGTTTTAAATATATTAAACACTTTATTGAATTTTTTTTTCGGTTAAAAAATTGCTCTCTGAACTATTTTGTTATTTGTAAAAACTCCCCAGAATCGCCGAAAATGCATATTTAGACACCATTTTGTAACATAAATTTAAAAGATTGTAAAAGCCCCCCCCCCATCTATCAGCTCACGTCAGCGGCGTTCGGTTATATAGTTGGTCCTTTGGCTTGTTTTAGTTTATATAAATTAAAATATTTGTAGGCCTGTACATTTGTGTATCCAATTGAATACATATTTTGCTCAAAGACTTTACGTAGTCTTCGAACACTACTGGGAATGGAGGCGGAGCTGGAATCTCAGTAGTGTAAATATTTCTAGTTCTTGTAGTGTACAACTGTACATGAGAGAATAAATCGTGAACGGTGGCTTGAAGATTTTCCTTTAGATTAGTTTTCTTATCATTTGCTGCCTCAGGGATTAGAATTGTTTGCTAGAAAATGATGCTGAAAATACCCACAGAGTGCGTTTTAGAGCGTCTTGTTTTCAAAAAATTTGGGGGGAGCACCCCCAACCCTCCTCTTTACCATTAATCGCCCGCGCATGGACTGTCTCCACCACTAATTTTTGGCGATCTGCGCCCCTTTTAACCTAGTTTAGGTTTTGTCGACAATAGTATATAAACATTGGATTTTTTTCCCTGATTAATCTTAATTAGAATAGATATACCCAATGTAGTTATCGCTAATTCTTATCGGAAACGTGTAATAGAATGGTAACTTAAGCGAATAGCACGGAGTAAAATATATCAATTTATTTCAAATTTAGATTGAGTATTTTAGTACCGTTATCTTTTAACAGTGAAATACAGAATATTTGCAATTCGTCCTGATTTAACAACATCTAGGGGAGAGTTTGATGTTACAATTCAGGTATGGATTAACTTGATTTTTCTTTCTATTACCAGCCAATCAGGAAAAGTCTAACGTGTGGCTTGTGGAATATAAGGCGTATTATCTATGAAAGTCATGCAATTGCGATGCAATAAGATCTTGCCCGTAGGATTAACGGGGTTTTCTAAGCTTGAGCGTATTTAAAAATCCTGTGCATTAATATGATGGTCCCAAAATAAACTGGTTAGTGTCAAGTGGAATTTAAACACGTATGTGCTAAAATCTATTCAAATTTGTCCTGGTAAGCTTGCTGTTATTCATAACACTCTAAGGAAGATAGTATAGCTGGTCCAGTGTGTGACTCACACTGTGAGACGCTTGCTCGCTAACAAGGGGATTTCGGGTTTGGTCACCGTGTTGGTAGAGGGAGTTATTCTGGATCTTCGGTAGTAGTTTCACCGTGTCAGTGGTGCAGGAAGGAACACCTGACAAGCAATTGTGTCTAGTTGTTCGGACGGTACAAAAACCGAAGTCATGTGTACATATCGGCGCATGCGTAAAAGAATCCTTGGTAGTTTGCATGCGGAAGAAGAGTAGGCCGTAATACCGCTGTCCGGGCACAATTTCCCTTTTATGGCGTATGTCTGTCTCCATTAAAAACGACATTGAAAGTCCCAATGAATGTTTCTATCCTTAGGATCCAAGACAAAACAAAGTTGTGAAGTTTAAAAGGAATGGAGACATCTATGGAGTTGTTGAAGGCGAATTTTCTTTGACCTCTGAACCCCTATTTGGTGATTGGATAATTACCGTAAGAATGGATGTAAGTATTACCTAGATGCACATTATATATTGTAAGTGCATGTAATTCAAATGTATTGTATTTACGAACAATTAAATCTGACGGGCTATTCATAATTTTTGAGCAGAATTTCAATTTATTAAATCATGATGTCTTCCAGAAAAGTGTTAGACATGACCTTAAAATTCAATTGTGTCGATATTTACGCGTACAGCAAGCCGCGTAGAAGTGTAATAATAGATCAACCCTTATTTATCATATGAACCATAATATACATAATGCGATAAGATTAATTATCTACATAAAATCGTTATAATTTGTAATGTTTGCATATTTTGCTATAAGGCTGTTTTCATTTTAAGAATGCGAACACTTTATATTCTAAATTAATCTGGAAAGTTTTATTTTTATTTTTAGGCTCTGACGGAATCAACACGCTTTAGCATTGACAGATACGGTAAGTAAGAATTTGTCTGTTTTCGAGGGATATTATAATAGATATTAACTTGCAAATCCGTACCGTGGTCTGGAAAGATATACCGCATTGTGTAGAAATGATTACACCAGTCTATTCGCATTTTTGTTCTTCTCAAAAGTTATGATTTACACCGGGTTAGTTTTATCGTATGTGTGTGTCCACGGAATGAATTAAACATTTCAGTACTACCAAGAGCTGAAGCCAGTGTAACTTTGCCGTCATATATTGTAATAACAGACCAAAGTGTTAAAGTGAAGGTAGCAGGAAAGTAAGTTATAATTTATTAACCACGAATTTGTGGTGTTGCACAAGACTCGTTATTAGGACCCTTTCTTCTATGTGTATGTGCAACCAATTAGACATAACACAAACTATTTTGTGGGGTATGTTATTAATCAGATATGCCCATGCATTTCCTTTTTTCAATTTGATTTAATATGTTACAAACCTATTTCTATTTTCTGTGATTTAGTTTGGTATATTATTGTGAAAATATTATTTCATTATTATTCCGATATTTATTCTTTGCACAGGTTTAAAAAAAGTCAATATATTTTTGTAGGTACACACACGGAAAACCACTTCAGGGATCGGCTAGTTTGCGATTAAAAGTCGATAGATTTTACATACGTTACAGATACGTAAAAGACAACGTAACAAACCGATATGTAAGAATACCAATAAGCACCCAGCCAATTTTAGAGTATAATTTAACAGTAAGTAGTCAAATAGTATATTGGAGATGTCCAGCTATAAAGTGCAGTGAAAAAGTATATTTAGTTCCTCCAAAAAATGAAAAACATTGTTCTATAAATTAGATTTTTACAAAAATATCTACAATACCCAAATTTTGCAGTTAAATATAAAAGCAAATTGATGAAAGCTTGCATCTTGATAAATTTCTAATATTTAGGGTAAATGATGCACCATTTGTATACAAATCATTGAAGATATTTTAAACGTATAATTAGTTTGTATTTATTTGGAAGCATTTATTCGGTTTTAGTCTGTTGATAGCCATTGTAATGTTATATAATCTTTTGCTCCGTATTTTAGTTAGTGGATGGAGAAGCTAGTGTCACTGTGAGTTTAAACGAATTAAAGACCATTGCCTATTCATCACGTTTAAACCAGAAGACGTTAGCAGCCCAGGTCAATGTAACAGACATAGAGACAACCACTGTTTATGAATCTAAAGAAGCAAAGAGTAGCTTTAAAAATACAAGAGAAGTTATAAAGTTTGCGATGAGTCCACAGAACTTTAAAATTGGGGTTAAAAACTCGTATTACGTAAGCCAATTTGTTCAATAAAGGATACTGTAATAAAATATATTTAAAAAAAAACATTAATAAAACAGGAATTTGGTCTGATATGGGATATTTGCTTAAAGTTGTAGTGTTATAACATATTTTATTACTGCTGTCGTTAAGACGATTGACTTTGGTTGTGCCAGAAGGAAACGAGTAGGCGAAGAGTTCTTATTCGTTGGTTGAAAAATACGACATAATTTTAAAACTTGTTAAAATGATCCCAGTAAAATGTAAAATATGAATTAAAAGACGAAAAAAATCACAAAGCCAAATTGAAAAATATCTGATATATCAGAGTCTTAGTAGATACAGCTTTCAAATGATTTCGTGGTTATTTCTTTGGTTTTCATTTACTTTCTATTCTCAGTTTTAAATATCCTGGGATTGGTGTTTATTCATCATCAACCCTAGATTTGTATTTAAATGGCACATTCAATGTGGCACACTTTCAAGCATATCGTTGGCACATTTCACAAGAATCCCCTGATTACAGAACTTCCTTGAGTAGCGTTGAGCAATTGAACAGTAACACACTAAAATCTATTTCTGATATAGAAATTGCTGGTTTATTAACATGCAAGATTGAGACGGCGGTACTGTCGTCTTTATCAAGCGATTTATGGGTAAAACCGTAAGTGTTCATACACTAAAGGGAAACCATATATATACATAACAAGCACTTGATCAAAGCGATCATAATGAGCGTGACAATGAAGATCGACGCAGCTCATTATCATTGCTTCCAAGGGATGCTTGTTATATCTTTATGGTTTCTTTTTAATATATGGATATTTAGGGTTTTGTCTATGTTATCATTTGCTTGGTAAAGGCGAGAGTAGGGCTACCGTCGCCAAAACGTTGCATGCTAATATACCTGATTACAGATTGAAGTTTTGGATCAAGATGGAAAACCACTGGTTGGTGAAATTGGAAATGTAACAATAACAGGAAGATACAAAACAGAGGATGAAAAAACAACTACCACGACCACCACAACCACTGCCATTCCTCAACTTAGTCCAAACACATACAATGGAACTGGACCAACACCTTTCCAAACATCCCCGATACCCACACCACCACCTCCATTGACCGGCTATGGTAACTATGGATGGTGGTATTATGGAAGGCCAAGTTGTACAATACCGACATACTCATGGACTGATTTACCAACCCAAAATTTAAATCTTCCTCCAAGTGGGTTGCTAAAGTTTGATATAAAAGTGGACAACTCTGCAGCGCTGGAGCTTCGATTAGAGGTAAGTTGCACAATTCACATATAAAGTTAGATTGTCAATTATTTAAATAGCAGTTATTAGTACGAGGGATGCCCTTAGAAATGTTTTAAAAAGATACAGATTGTCATTTTAGTGAAATTGGCGATGTATGATTCGTATAATGAAAGAAATTTTGTTTGCGGATACCCATAACGTTTAATCGGACGACCGGTGATTGCTAATCAAGAAGCTGCCTTCCGTGTCCATTATACCCCTGGATATTGGCGCGTTGGCGTATCATAGAACTTTAGATAGTTAGCCTACTTGGGACAAGAATACAGGGTTATACGATGCTGGGATGCCTTCATAATAACCGTCTCCATTAATCCAGTCGGGCCAGAACAGTAGGACGTTAAACCCTATTTCATTTCATTTCCTTTATAATATTGTATACTAATTTGCATGGATTACTCTATAATAGTGTATAATGACGTGTTTTTTTAAAGGGTTGTTCCATGCAAGGAGGATCAATTCTCAGAATGCTGTCGGGAGACCATTAAGAAAATTATGCAATAAATATGTTATAGTACATACAAACTTATGTAAAACTGCAAAATTGTATGACTTCTGCGAAAGGAACCTCAATTCAAAATGTCATATCGCAGTCGATATTATTAATGCTAGAATCATATGACTTTGCTGTGATTTTTCTATAACATTGTCTTATAATCTAGTTATTAAAATACTCTGACGTCTCTATAATATTGTATAATAACCTGTTTGTTGAAGATACTAAAGAGGCTATGACGTCTCTATAATATTGAATAATAACCTGTTTGTTGAAGATACTAAAGATAAACTGATGTCTCTATAATATTGTATAAAAATATGTTTATTAAAGGCTAAATATAATGAAGATTACGGGTTACAAACGTCAAGAACATTAACTGTCACACGATCTCCAAGTAATACATTTCTTTCTGTTCATCTTCTGACTCTTAATCCGAAGGTAATATACATGTACTTGTATTACTCTTATACAGCCATAATTAAATGCCATAATTACTCCCACGGTTGATTATAGCTTTGCTTAGATTTCAGAAAGGAATTATTTATTTTTTAAATTTATATTACATTATACTATTTATTTGCTATGAACAACCCATTTTATTGAAGTTATTAATGTACGATTTTAAAGATTGTAAACCACATCTTTAAAATACAATCTAAACAGATTAAAATGACGTTTTTTGTTTTCTCAGCACAAACCGTATGGTATCGCGTACTAATTAAACCTGATTATTTTTCATCAAACTATTTTAGGTCAACGAGTATGCAGATTTTGAAGTATCTTCCAATATTGAGTTTTCCAGTATTTATTATTTTGTGAGTAACTGTACAATAGTATCGATTTATAATTCATAAAAATAACTTAATGCACGTGTTTAATCAGGTGATTGGTAAATTGCACTGAATGTATCAGAAAAGTTTCAACTTAATTTAATTTCAACATAGTCGACGTCACCAACGCCAGATAAAATTTTGCGTCCAAATTGTTGTCGGATGTTTACCGAAGAACAGCTGCTTCGATTATATTCTATGTTTGACCATTATTGATAGAGTATTCGTTGTTTTGTATGTATCTCCGTGTTCCGGTTGCTTGTATCCCATTAGCTTAAGAAAGAATGACTACTCTGAAGCTACTTCAAGAATTATCCCGGCCTTGTAGACAACGTCAAGTTCGGGGGGGGGGGGGGGATTACCTGAGAAGTTTATAAAATGAGAAGCTCAATGACAGGGTCCTGCTCATTTCAAAGCATACATGTATAGTATAAAAAACGGCGGCAATGCTTCGCATATTGTTCGACGTAATTTCAATGAATGTACGAGAGGCAATCTAATTTCAGGCTATGGCAAAGGGTCAAATTGAATACACAAATAGAAGAGGTTATTACAGAGCCGCAAAGACACAAATTCTTAAATTGAGAATCTTGCCAAATTTTGCTCCAAATGTTCGAATAGTAGTTTACTTTAAAACTACTAATAGTGAAATTGTTGCTGATGCCATAACGTTTAGTGTTGAAGGGATATTTAAAAACAAGGTATAGTTTACACACTATTTCATTTACAATCTGTTTCGGATTAAACATATATCAGTATTTAAAACAATAATGGACTGGCTTGTACAGAATTGATATCAGACGGGCGAATGAAAATCACTACAAAAAAATGAAATAGCTAAATCTTATGTTAGAGAGTTTAATTGAGTATATATTTGAGGTTGTCAGTGATCTTAAATATACTATTCAAAAAAAGTAGGGGATATTTGATTTTTAAGTGTTATTAAAGTCACCTAATGAAACTGACGAAGAAACAAATGACAAAATGAAATGAAGTTCACATTCATCGATTTATTCCAAATGATCGTTAGACTAAGTAAGGCACAGACTGACCATTATAAGGGTTAAATGATACCCGGGGTCAAACAGCAAAGTTACCACAGCATCACAACAAAGTCAGTAACGGGTAAATCCTCCTCTGTTTGCCAAACAAGCATTGATCCGACGTTTCATACTCCTAATGAGACGTCTAAGGTCATTTTGGTCCAGATTGTCCCATTCCTGTTGCAACGCAGCAGCAAGTTCTTGGACATTGGCAGGGCGTTGTTGACGTTGACGTAACCTCTGTCCAAGCATGTCACAGACATGCTCGATGGGGGAGAGGTCGGGACTCAGTGCTGGCCAAAGTAATGTGGTGATGTTCTGTTGTTAGAGGTAACCTGTAACGATCCTGGCCCTGTGACATCTTGCGTTGTCATCCTGGAAGATGAAACGGCGGCCATGACGTCGTGCGAACGGCACAACATGGACTGCCAAGATGTTGTCCCGGTAGTACTGGCCTGTAACACGCCCTGCAACAACATGTAAAGCCGTTCTTCCAGCAACAGTGATGCCTTCCCACACCATAACAGAACCACCCCCAAATCGATCATGTCTGATGACGTTAACGTCTTGGAAGCGCTCGTTTCGACGACGCCACACCCTCCTACGTCTGTCCAAAAAATCAACAGTGAACCTTGACTCATCTGAAAACATCACATTGCTCCAGCGTCGATTATCCCAGTGTTGACGATCCCTACACCAACGACGTCTTACCTGAATGTGATGATCTCTCAAACAAGGGATCACGCGAGGACGTCGGGCGCGAAGGTGACCCATATGCAGTCGATTCCGAATCGTCTGGTCACTCACTCTCACACCAGTGTCTGTTTGAAGACGAGCGCTGATCTGATTTGCTGTGATGACACGATTTCTCAAGGCCAAGGTACGGATAAATCGATCCTGGGCTTGAGTTGTCGCCCTTGGTCGACCTGAGCGTGGTCTGTCCTGTACAGATTGTGTATCACGGTATCTGGACTATAGCCTGCTTATGACAGACTGAGAAACATTCATCGTCCGCGCCACAACCGCCTGTTTTGGTGCCGATCTGTAGCATGCCAAGGGCACGTAACCTTTCATTTTGGGTAAGCCGACGCGTATCAAAATTTGTTTTCTGGTCACTAAAACAATTAAACTGATGTTTCCACCCTGGAATTCAATGCCACAATGACTGTAACATTCAAAGTCAGAGTCGTGCAAATCTTGGGTTGGACCCCCATGATGATCCCAAGCATCACCTGCATTCCATGCGGTAGCTATTGGTGCGTTTGGGCGTCACATGTAACTGGAAATGTTTCTTCTGTTAGGTTCTATCCCCTACTTTTTTTGAATAGTATATTATATTTAACCGATTTTCTGACACTTTGGGTTTTTGATGATATGAAATATAATTTTACAAACCCAAAAATCAACTAACTAGATTTTATATTTTATATTTTAGTTCTTAATTGTATGAAAATTATTTCAATACTTAATACAGGTGTCAATTGAATTTGACAAACTGAAGGCTGAACCAAGAGACAAAGCAACTTTATCTGTAAAGGCACAGCCATATTCCAATGTTTATGCCTTGGGAGTAGATAAAAGTACAACATTGTTGGGTGCTTCACAGGGTGATATGTCTGACGAGGTAACCTATATATTTCGTTTGAATGTGAAATAGCAGCACCCGCCATCCCGATGTTAAAGTTGTATCAAGTCAACATGCAAGCCTAAATAATTTGTCGTCATAAAACAACTTTAAATCATACTAATTGTTGAATAATGCTTATTATGAATTTGGAAATTCTAACAGGTTAAGCTCTGGTACTTGCATTCTTCTTTATTTCTTGTTTTCTTCCGTTGGAAAACTCTTGCCTTCTCAACCCTCGGCTTGTCCCTCGACGTTGTGCACCCGGTTCCTCTGTGAGAAGTCGAGATTATAAAATGGCGGCAACAAACATGTAATTTTGGTAGCCAACCAATTTAACAATTAGGGTTTTCAAACGTTGCACCTGAGAAAGGTTTGTAAGATTCCATAAGTTTGCAGATGACCATTATATAGCATGTTTTAATTCGTGCAATGGTCGGAGGTGGTTGGATTTTAAAAAAAAAATAACACTTTTGCTTCGTTAATGAAGTCTATTTAATGTTTGTAATGAAATGTTTATAATGAAATGTTTACAATATCTTATAAGCAGATGGACTATACGTAAAAGAACCTTTAACACTGAACATGAACAATCTTACCTTAACTAATCAAAGTACTGTGTCCAGCTGACGTTACACACCGTCACATACCATTCGATCAGACGAATTTGCTGACTCATCAACTAGTTTTGGCTTGGCAAATCTTTTAGGTTGAAGACTTTATGGGCAGTTTAGATACGGGATCTATACCAACATATGGTAATTGGAATTATATGCCATGGCTCCGTAAGAAACGATCAACAACCAAGAGATCTAGTAGAACAAAGAGAAGTCCATATTACTACTATCCTATATTTACACCTGGTACAGATGTAGATGATATATTAAGGGTATGTAAGAAATATATTATATTTCTTCTGGTTTTATATTTTATAATACAATTTAACAAATCCTAAGATCAGTGATCCACAGAAACGTGGCGTACTTTTAAGACTATTCCAGTTTTAATATAAACATATCATTTGTAGTTTTTCTCGCGCCACATTCGATAATTAATCCAACATAACGATAGTATAAGCCCACCTCCACCCAGAATTGACGCTTATAAAGCCCAATACACAACAAATATAATTCAGAAGGGTCACAACATTTTCCCGGCTCAGTTTGACTTTACAATGATAGATATACCAATGCACATTTGTTAATTTACTTTTTAGTATAATGGTATTAATGTGATTACCGATGCTCTGATATACAAGTATTATGCTGCGCCAACAACACCTTGTTACCCGTACGGCCTTCCGGTCTATGCAGCTGGAACAATGCCCCCAGCACCTCCACCTGTTATCAGTCCCACAGCACCTCAACATGGAATCAGTCCCACAGAACCACCACCATCATCTGCTGAATTACCACCCAAATCACCAGAACCATGGGAGGATTCGCTGAAAGAGAGGTCGTTCTTTCCTGAAACCTGGATCTGGGAAAAGAAAATAGCATCGTAGGTTCATTAACCCAGTTTTATATATCATATACCATGGCTATGTTTGATAAATCATTTACCTTCCGTAAAATACCGTGACGTAACTTGTTTGAACTTTCGCTTCCACAAACGCGTTTGGGTAATGCTCCTCGATTTAAAACAACAATTAACAATTGTACAAATACAGGTGTAGAAACAGTCACCAAACTAAATATTATTTAAAGATTATTTCATGTCTAAAAGAAAATCGTTTGCAAATATAGAGATGAAGGCAATACGTTTTTAACCACCCTACATAAATAAATACATGAATATTTGTATATTGTGTATTTAATTTGATTTTTAGTTTGGATGGATTTGCCAACTTTTCACTGGTTGTTCCTGACACTATTACGTCATGGTTAGCCCATGCTTTTGCTGTTCATCCATCAACATATTATGGAGTTGGATTTACAAAAGAATTAGCATCGGTATGCGGCATGCACTTAATATATTATTCAGTATAATTTTTTTAATGATAATAAAACAGTTTTCTAGTAAATATAGATAAATTATCCACGTATCAACCCAGAAATAAAATATACCCGAACATCCAGTCCATTTATTGATAGCATTTTATAAGGAAGAGAGGTGATTTGTCTATATAAAATTATGTATCTTTGCTAATATTGTTACATATACCATTCTCTAATTCGTTTTTGAAAATTTAAATATTTTGGCGATAATATGAGACCATAGATATCGAACATATAGTTATTTATTTTAAAAATAAGGCATGTTCGAAATGTTTATAATTGATACTGGCTATGTATTCATCCAAGACGTAGGTCATAGCCTGTATGATAAAGACTAGAAGTGAGAGTAATAATAGGTATATCCCAGTTTTTACCTTATTGTACAGGATCTAATGTGTATATAGGTTATGTTTTAATACGTCTTGTTATGTCTTTTTCGTCAAATTTCATCTGTCGTTCGCATGAAAATTAAAACTTATTATTGGATATATATAATTGTAGTTAGAAGTTTATAGAGATTTCTTCGTGACCTTAAACCTACCCTATTCTATCATCCGAGGAGAAGAAGTTCTTATTCAAGCCATTGTCTTTAATTATCTGAATGTAGATATTCAGGTAGGATTACTTTCTGTCCGATTACTTTTGACATTCTCTTGCAATTTAATTATTATATCGTTTTCATTAGAATACCTTGTCATCCAACTCCAAATGGTTTATATCGAAACCAATCAAAACAATCTTAGAATTGTCATTGTTAGAAAAACAAGACAAAATCACACAAATGGTTAATTGTTAAATTAATAAATTAATATTTATATCATGTTAATCTACCTCTGTGAACAACAAATATTAATGTCATTTTATCGTGATAAATATGTTCTTTTGATTTAAAAATCTATGTAAAGGGGATAACATTATGATAAGACAAAAGCAATACATGCATACATAAAACAACAGTAAACTTCATTTTTTAAAATTAGTACTGTTATCTTTAAATAGGCAACAGTATCATTGGAGAAACCAAAAGGCTATGTTATAAGAAAGCTTAATGCTGAGGGTTATTTTATTGACAGTACTGAAGAGGAAGTCCGGACAATACAGGTATTGGAAATAGATGGGACACATTGAAAATAATGACCTCCATTGGTTACCCATAGGCGGCTGGTCGTTCATACCATCTCGTCCAGTTTAAATACATCTCTATTTTGCAATTAAGTATTTGACATTTATATTTCTATTGATTCAAAAGTAAACTATGTGGTTCCTTTTATCTATTGTATCTATCTGTTCGATTGAATTATTTTATTTTTAGATACTTAAAGACAAAACAGCGTCAGTCTATTTTGCAATAAAAGCTGTTGATTTAGGAAGCCTGGATATGCAAGTGCTTGCCAAGAGCGCTGATCACCAAGCCGGGGATAGACTAGTAAAACCATTATTAGTTGAAGTAAGAGACATTTTCACAACCCATTTTTACTTAATAATATATGTCATCATTTGTTTCGGATTACCTATATAATTTTGGTCAAAACGAATTCGATAATGGTAGTTAAGAAGACGCGGTGTTGCGTTTTTGGTATAAAATAATACTTATTACAACACCATGGTATTACTTTCAGGCTGAAGGGGTACCATCAGAATATTCAGAAACAATGCTGATTAATCTCGTCGGTGAAACTCCACAAACAGTTGAAGAGAAATTTACCCTTTCTTTCCCAAATAATTATGTAGCCGGTTCGCAGAGAATTGTACTTACCGCTTATGGTATTTATAGATTTTGTATTTTACAATATGGTTTCCGCTTGTCAGTAATGTATGATAGGGCCTAGTGAGGAAAGCGTTTGGGTGAGACGAACAACTAAGGTCCTGTGTACACATTGGCGTCTACGTAAAATACCCCTTGAGAGATTGCTATCCGGCCACAAAATTCCACATAGAACACCGTGTGGTATATACCCATCTTCATTAGCCCATCGATGCATTTAACAAAAACCTATAGTATCGTTAACTTCATAAACTAGAATTGTTTATTGGCTTCTCGCCCTTTTCAGTATTTTATTTAAAATATTGAAGTAGGGCCGGTGGTAAATGTAGAAAATGTACGAACACCATAGCAGGAGTTCCAGAAACACTGGATGTCTTGCCGCGTAAAAAAGAGATATAGTTTACGTAATGTCTGATTTAAGGTGATGTAATGGCCAGTCCTTTAAATAATTTGCATAGATTAATCAGGAGGCCTTCTGGGTGTGGTGAACAGAATATGATTAAATTTGTACCAAACATCTATGTCCGTAAATATCTTGACGCTGTTGGTGGTTTGACATCAGAGATACAACATAAAACTGAACAGTTTATGAAAACAGGTATTTTGATTACGTATTTAGTTGAAGAGGATAGGGGTCGTCTTATTTTATTTTCTGTTACACTAACTGTACATTGACAGTATCAAAAATCTGAACGTTTCCAAACACACATAGAACGTCATAATTTTCAAGATTTAGATTTGACGAATTTATGGTAGGCCTAGATCATACATGGCTTTTCTGCAATGATATATTGAATTGTTACCTCTTTCCTAAATTTAGCTACACATTGAGCTTTCATTTCCATACAGGTTATTCCAGAGAAATGTTGTATAGAAGAAGGGATGGTTCCTTTAGTGCCTTCGGCGATCGCGATAGATATGGAAGTTCATGGTAAAACTTTTAGTGTTCGATTGAACATATTGTGAAGGGGTTAAAGTTAATTTATTGCAGTCAATTTGTACAAAGTAATAAAGAACTTTTTACAAACACTTATGTAACTTAAACATGCATTCTGCAAGAGCTAAATCTGCCTATTGCAGGTCTTTTGGCCTGAAATGTTTTCTAAAGTATTAATTAGACATTAATTAACTGATCCAGGCCTTAATCACTTCTCGATGGCATCAGATTTCTCCGATATTAAATAGATTGGAACGGTTCAGCGATACTTTGATTTAATCAAATATGGAGGACCGAGACTTAGCTTCGATCAACCAGTCAAACCTTCACTTGCAATAAAGCAATTTGAATGAAATTTTCAAATTATTCATTTTACATTATCTATTTTTGAACTATTATAGCAAGAATGGCTAGCTCTTTATCTAAATGTTACATAATTTATCTTTAACCCACTGACACATATTGTATTAACAAACCATCCATTCATCCAACTGTGTAAGATTGTGATGCACTATGCAAGAGATAAATCTGCCTATATACGGTATTTTAATATTAAAGGTTTTAACCACATGACAAGACCTTAATCAACTCACTAGAGCGTCGGGTGACTTGGGTGTTGATTGGATTAGACCATCAACGCCATTTAATCGGTTAAGACATCCTTTATTAGCGTAGCGATAACAATCGAGATTACGATATTCTGATCAAAACTGTAAACATCCATAACTCCGCTCAGAATAAAGTAATGTTACTGATATGTTCAATGTATAATTTTTTTTAAATACATGTAGCGAGTGCGATCAGTTCTTTATGTAAATCCCACATAATGCATTTTATAATAATATATATATATTTTTTTATCAGGTTAACCGCCTATGTACTCCATTCTTTTGCCGTTGCCAAACCATATATCTACGTTGATGATAATGTCCTTAGATCAGCCGCCAGATTTTTGATCGGCAATCAGAATTCTACTGGAATATATAGAGAACCAGGGAAGACCTCCCGCAAATTTGTATGTTTTTAAATTTCATAGAAATATTTCTTTAAACTACATTATTAAAACAGCACAATCTTTTGTTAAAATTTGATACGAAATTTTATTAAATTATGACGAGTGAACACAACGTCTCGTGTGAAAACGCTTGATGGTCTACATTTGATATTTTTTGTCATTTTTAGGGCGAATCTACCAATGGTATTGCATTGACTGCTTTTACTGTTATTGCTTTGAGTGAAGTTGGGACTATTTCAGGAGTTCCTGTAAGTCTTGATGTTTATTTTAACATATTTTAAAACTATTATTATATTCCGATATCATGTTCTAGGGCAATTGTCTTTATCAACAAAATAGGTTTAAATAGTATTATAATCATGTTTTAAATACACACAGACTCACCAAATTATGCCGAATCCAAGATCTGAACTCTTTAGGGCTTTGACCATTGAACCCCTTAACAATCGCGAGTGGCTATAATGTGCACAATTTTAAAACGCCAATTTTCTGGACAATGGATTGACTGACCTGTCTCCTTGAAGAGATATGGATATCGCGGTCGCTTGGTAGATACAACACTTGCTCGTTATACTGGAGGTCCAGGGTTCGATCCGGGTTGGCCGACAAAATTCTTCTGGATTTTCCAGCGTGGTTACTCCTTACCAGTGGTGCTGGATAGATGGCCTTGCAAGGAACAGCGTCGTTCGGTTGGAACGGAAAAACAGAGGCTCCATATACGCCTATCTTGACGATTTGAATTCAATTTCAGCCCGGGCGTAATTTCGCATTTCCGTCTTTATTAGCCCGGTTGAAGCAGAAAAGAAGGACGTTAAACCCCATTTGATTAATTAATTGATTCATATAACGAAATGGTGTGGACTGAAATTGGGTTTAATGTCCGACTTTTCTGCACCAACCCGAATGATGAGGACAAGCATACGACATTCAGTGTGGTTTGAGGGAAATTATACCCGAACAGCCGCGTTTCCATCTATTCTCTTCATCGATTCAAATTTCAATATGTCAAGGAATCACAGGAACTCGGTTTCTCGGTGCGCTGTTCTTTGCCAGATTCTCCGTACTATACCACAAATGCATTATTATTGCCATAGCCCACATTATTGAATGAGGTGACCTACAAAGGGCATAATAATTACAAAAACCAAGGGGGATGAGATATACATGTATTTTTATGCAATCTGCAACTAATTCTTTCTTTACGCATGATTTGTCTATATTTTCTCTAGGCAAGTATATCAAAGGCTGTAAACATTCTAGCTACAGAATCTGTTACGATGACCAGTGTGTTTGATCTGGCTATCACAGCTTATTCATTTATAACATCCGGTCATGTGTCATTCGTTGACGATATTATGGTAAAACTAGAAAGTCTCAAAACGACCGAAGGAGCGACGACATTTTGGGAGGTTAAATCCCTGAAGCAACCAACTTATTATTGGTCACGCCCATCTAAAAGATTTAATGCGGCTACAATAGAATGTACAGCTTATTTGTTATTGATATATGCTCATAATAAAGATTTAGTGAAGGGTATCCCTGTCATGAATTGGTTAATACAGCAACAGAATGGCAATGGTGGATTTCGTAGTACACGGGTAAGTTATGCTCGTAATTGTAAACCAGTTTTAGTATTGTGGAGGGGAACATCTACACCATACGAAAAGTGTTCTGTCTGTCTCGAGAACAGACGCAAAGGTGGTTGACTGCCATGTTAATTCATACATCGATTTGGGTTATAAACATTAAGTAATACTTCGAGAAATTTGAGAAATATTAATTCCGCTTCCATTTTCATATTTAATGAAACTGAAAATATTTATATATTCTTCGTATGTATGAAAGATGTAAAACGGGTCAGAACTGCATCACAAAATACATCTAGTACACAAATTATTTTTCAATATGGCGGCAATTCATGACAGAGACCTATTCTCAAGCTAAATAGCTATATGTGTGTAGCATATCACTATACTAAGCAGCAACACTAAACAAAACTGGAAACCAGTGATAATTCAACCATGAAACCAGATGACCGTAAACAGACCAAATCGTTTAATACATCACACTATGGCAATCCAATAAGTCGACCGTTCTAATTTCATGATACATATCAAAGTAGCTTTAAAGATTTGACCTTTACTAATGCCTATAAATTTTAATATACTAAAACATGTTGCTATATGTTTATGCCACATTTTAATCAAAGCTCTATTGGTCAAGGTACATTTCGGGCGCAGTGATAGTTCAACCATTAAACCAAATGACCCTAAACAGACCAAATCGTTTTACTAGACATCACACTGTGATATTCTAATAAGATCTGGCCCCGAGTTCACAAAGCATTCTCAGATTTAAGTTGAGAATTTACCCAAAATTGTTCGCCTTATTTTAATTAAATCACAGCCCTTTATAAAATTTTGTTGTTTTAATGTATTAAATACATCAATAAGATACTATGTGCAAACGTTTGTGTTACTGGATCAAAGATATTTCTCATAAACAGTGATTGAAAGTTGAGCAAATTCTCAACTCAAGTCTGAGAATGCTTTGTGAACTTAGGGCCTGACTAATGCTCATGTCACATAATTGGGCAGTAATTTTGACTAATCTGAGATCTTATTTCATTTCAGGACACTGTTGTAGCTCTCCATGCCCTATCAGAATTTTCTTCATTGATTTATGGAAACAAGTTAGACGTATCTTTGACAATAACTGCTTGTAAAGATGTTCATAATTGGAGAATCACCAAACAAAACGCTATGATACAGAGAAAAGCCGTTGTAAGTAGTAATTGCTGCAACTGCATTACTAGGTATTAAATATGCATTATGTAAGAGCTAAATTTGCCCTTTGCATGTCTTTTTTCCGGCTTCAAATATTATGTATATTATTATTTAAAGTAGCTAAGTCTCTAACTCAATATCATCCGAAGTCTTCGACATGGAAAACATGAATTATTTGTGAATTTAAATCAACATTGATGTTGCGATTATTTCCGGGAAAAGATAGGCTTCTGATATCCAATATTTTAGACAAATTAAACATTTTACCATTGGAACACCAATCGTGCACCATAATGCGTTTCAGTCCCATTTGTAAGAAGGGAATCGAAAAACTAGGCTAGAGACATTCCCCACCATTCTTATCTGGAGAGCATGTGCAATAAATATGTCGACTAGAGTAACCAGAATTCCATTTGATTAAGATTTCTGGCGTATTTCGTCGAACATAACTGATTTGAAATTAAAGTCAAAATGGAAACGATTAAATGTAAATCCGTTTATATACATTCATATAACATTATTATAATATGCGTTGCGACCCATTTGTGTCAATTTTTAGGTCCCAAATATTAGCGGTTTAGCTCCTTTAAACATTTATTAACACAAGCTCATAAACAACTAGCTGGGCCATCGGATGGCTTTGATACTAGAATGATAAGAATACTGCGGCTATTAAAGAGTTTAACGACAAAATAGATTACAGAGACTTACAATCGATTGTCGGGTACTGCCATAACTACCTACGCTACATTTTGTCGAAATTTCAAACACTCTTAACTTCGCACATGAATGAAATTGTTAATATATTCATTTTTCATTATCTATTTTTGAACTATGATAGCGCAAACGAGCAACTCTTTATCTTATTCTTACATATTGCATCTTTATATTATATCATCCTTCATATAAGATGTTATTTAATTTTTCAACGATTGTTATCCTGACATACGATCTTGAAATCTTTAAAACAATGCGTGTGTTCAAAAATATATGAGGGGTTGGGATGGCCTATTGGTCTAGAGTGCCGCGCTTCGATCTCTAGCTGGCCGGTCACCTCTGGCTTGCGGCTGTGCTTTCGATCCCTGGTGTGAGCGTATGTGGCATGGAGATGGGGGCGCCTTCTCAACCTCGTGGGTTTCCTCCGGGCACTCCGGTTTCCTCCCACTGCTAAAGCGAATTATTGAAATAAAATTAAACCATATGTTAGTCCCGAAATGACCTAGTTTGTGTCGAGTGGACGTTACCCCCCCCCCCCCTCTCTCTCTCTCTCTCAAAAATATATATCTTAATAAAATGCGTGTTCAAAAATATACATTTTAACAAAATGCGTGTTCAAAAATATTATATCTCAATAAAATGCGTGTTCAAAAATATATGTTTTAATAAAATGCGTGTTCAAAAATCCATATTTTAGCCTGGCATGTTATCTTTTAAACAATTGATTGGTATTAAAATTTATTAGAAATCTGCACAAATCATAAATATTTTCACAGTATCCCGAAAATATATCATGGACAAATTATTAGATAATACCTTTTATTTTAAGTTGAAGGAGACTTCAGAGACGATTACTGTCCAGGCCACTGGTCAAGGGAGAGTATTTTTGACGGTAAGATTATTAGAAGAGACATTTAAATAACAGTGATGGCTTTTATAATGGTTGCTATTTAAAAATTAACGCAGATTAAAGTAATTTGTATACGCTAGGCGGTATCAGATTCACTCAACATATTTATTTTAAAGGCACTGGTAAAATATAATGCAGAAGATATCGAGGCTGAAACAGCTTTCTTAGCGCGAGTTACGGTTCTTGAAGAAACAACTTTACTCCTTAGATTACAAGTCTGTACAGAGTAAGTAAATTTTAGGGTTACACAATTCCTGGTTAGTAGCTGGATAGCAATACCAAACTATCATGCTATAAAACAAACATTTAGACATTAAAACAGGACAGTAGGGGACACCATGTTATCCGAGGAAATATACTGGTTACTTTTCAAAATTCCAGGAAGGCATTCAGTGAGAATTCAAAAGCTTTATAGACATTTTCTTCCAAGACGATAGCTAGAGAACTCACAATGCCAGCAACATTCAGATTCTCATCGAGTGGTGAAACTCTGCTTTATTGGGAAGATTTAATCATCATATTCGACTGTATTAACCATAGTCTCTTACACCGACGTCAACAATTTCTAGCAGCGTACCTCTGCGAATACACGTAGCAATGGCCAATGTTTGGCTGTCCATAACATTTGAAGCAAACAAATACACGTAACAATTCCTGTTGAATATGGCGAGGAATATCCATTTATATTTATGATAATGTTTATTAAAGGTACACTGTTGAAGGGTCATCCAGTGGTATGGCGATAATGGAAGTAGGAATTGTCAGTGGTTTTACCTTAGATAGTGGTAACCTAGCCACACAAACAGAGATTAAACGATTTGAGTTGGGATTCAGAAATGTGGTTTTATATTTTGATGAGGTATAGTATTTAAAAGTAAAGTAAAGTTAGGGTTTATCTCCAGGCTCTGGGAGTCAAAATAACTTACATAGTTTTCGTGCAACATTAAACTGACCTTACATAATAGTGCCGACATCAAAAACTATAGGAAGACATTGAAAGGGGTATAACAAAAAGTTTGCGAAAGTTTGAGACCGGGAGGGTGGGGAAATATATGATCTGACGTCTGACGTAAGTTCTCCTTTAATTAAAAGGCAATAAGACATCAATTTCCCAATGTTTGATGCCATTAGACTAGATTAAAGGGGGTTGTTTAATTTCATGATTTATTTTATATAGATAACCAACAACTCTACTTGTGTTGATATAAACCTGAAAAGATCAGATAAAGTAGGAAAAGTTAAACCAGCTTTTGTTAAAGTCTATGATTATTATGATCCTGGTAAGTTATTGTACAACCTCAGTTGTTTACGTGTGCCGTATGGATGTAGTGAGATACAATAATTACAAAGCAGTGCGTACCTCCAGTTATTTCCCCCTAACCTGTTTTGAATTGCCAGATATCGCCTCACAGCCTCATATTATGACAACTTTTAGTTTTCGAAGAAATTGTTTGTGAGCAGAAATCCAACCGTATCACTCGTCATTTCAGTCAGTTATACAGAAGGACAACTCGTGTTTCCCTTTAGCGTTCGCCACTTCCGTTTGTTGAAACCTTGATTACGCATCTGTTGTAACAATGATCTCTGTGTTAAAATTATATTTGGAACGGGTTAAACCAGTTCTGTCTCATCTGTGACATTGGCTGACACCAATATTGTTCTTTAAGTAAACTTAATATCACAACCAACATTTACCACTACAACTTTTGTGAGTATATGGACATGATCATCCAGGCACTTAATCAGTATTAAAGTTGGAGGATTATTCTAAATTACATATATGCAAAACATTTTTAGAGCTTCAGACGGTTGCACAGGACAAGATAGATGGTGGCAACGGGCTTTCCATCTTGAATTACGTGTTGCAGTTTATCAAAATATATCTGAGGCCGCCTTTCAATTAATATGATATGCTATATTAATTATATTACAGATAATTCTGTGACTGTGTTTTATCAAGCTGTTAAAGCTAGTCAGATGGAAGTTTGTGATTCGTGCACAGATAACTGTGATATTTGTAATGTAAGGAATAGTTTCAATGTTAACTATTACAATGATTATATTGGAGTAAAATCTGGAATGCTGATTACGATAATCAGGTGCAGATCACGACAGATCGGTACTCTGCTAAACTGAAATGGACTGATTTCCCTTGAAATTTCCTATATTCAGATTACTTACTTTTATAATTTAGATAAAAGAAATTTGTATTTATTATCTTTTTCAGTTATTTGACCCCCACCCCCACCCAACACATACATTTTGCATTGTTTGTTAATTCAAAATCATTTACTTAGCTGACATCCCTTCATTGCTTTATAGAACTTACATGTAAATGTTTGTTTACTAGTCACCTAACTACGAAATATTTGAGTTATTCAAAATTGGATTACATTAAACAGTCATGGATAATATAAAACATTTTTCTTTAACAGTAGTGTAATCACTGAATCAGCGCCCTGAAAGATTTTGATTTTTGGACCATATTTTAACACAGGATATGACATTAAATCATATACTGACCATTTGTCTCATACACTGATCTTAACATTTTTATTTTTTTTCAATAATAAAATTTCCGTTTTTCAGGAGGCAAAACGCAGAAGGCGAAGGCGATAAAAATATTCACGAAGAAATGGTGTACAACTGATGACATTATTTGAAAATAAAAATTATATGATACACGTAGTATAGATTGTTTATGAAATTATATATACCGATTGTCCATTTTTATTTTAAAGTTTCAAGGCAGTGTATGCATCTACTCTTGCTAGAACAGCTGTTACCACTTATCACCCACATTCTGAAAGCTAACAATATTTTGTATTTTCATCCAGATTTTCTGGCGTGATTTTATCTAGTCAGTGACAAGGACAACTGTCTAGCCTTCGGATGAGACGAAAAACCGAGGTATCCGTGTACACATTGGCGTGTAGGGTCTATGTAAAAGATCCCTTGGCAGTTGGAATTCAATATAAGAGTAGTCCGTAGCTCCGCTGCCTGGGCAAAATTTCCCTCATGGCCACTGTATGGCATATGCCCCTCTTCATTAGTCCAGGTACGAAGCAGAACAGTAGGACGTTAAACTCCATTTCATTTCATATTTTGTATTCAAACCACTGGCCTGGCAATTGCTGGTGACATTGTTCGCAGTTATCATTAGTGACGGGTATCGCGCAGAAAGCATTTAGTTAGACCTTTGCATATCGAGTATCGAGTTTGCAATAATGGTCATATTTTGATGCCTCTCCAAATTATTTGGCAGATATAATCTCAGATTGGTTTTTAAACACCAGCTTGCGTCCCCAAAATGTAAGTCAGTATTATCAGAAGTGTCATTTTCATCCGCACTCAGCGTTGCCATTTTTATGGAATGACATATCAGAACAGACAAAAGATGAACAGCTTTTAAACATTTTTAAGAAGAATGCGAAAACAAACCTTTCTACCAGGGCATAATTTCCAATATTGTTCGTTTTCAAGAAGGCCTTTTTAAATCTAAACCTTTTGTTACCCCATCTTGCCGAGGGGTACATGTTAGGTTAGAGTGTTTCAAGTATTCCTGACGCCCTGTGTTGTCCAGGGTTTGGATTCGACCCCTTTACCTTATTGATGCAGCATATGGCCAACATCAGAACATAGAGAGAAAGAGAGACAGAAAGACAGAGAGAGCATATTGTTCAAATATCCAATCACGTGTATTAACAGGAAACGAAGAGTGGTGCTTCAATAGCACATTATATCAAAATATGACCCAAAAATTGGATTATCTTTCTCAAAGCACACCGAGGCTTTAATTATATAAGTTCTTGACATGAAGGAAAATGACTACACCACCAAATAACTCTGCTTCACATATCTCAAATACTATTTTCACAAATGTAATACCGCAGAAACATGTGGCAGATTTAGAGCTCATAAATATTGATATGCACATATCAGTAATAATTCTGAACCTTTTCCATACAACATATAAGTCAATACATTCTTGATACTATTTTCATTTCTACTCAAATGTGGTGATTAGATCCTAAGAATAATCATTTAAGTAAATAGTCCATATTTTTTGCATTGTATAATTGGGGGCATAATATATAGCTTATTTTCTTCAAAGAATAGATATAGTTTATTTATTTACAGAAAACTACTACAAAATAGAGAAGCACTAGAATAAATATTTAAAAATATCCGTTTTGTTTAATAGTAGTAATAAAAGCTCAAACATGCCAGAATCAAGTCTTCATATAGTTTAAAATCAAACACAAAAAAAAATACTTTTAATAAAAAGTACTTAAAATGAACAATTCTAAGTTACTGACAAGACCTATTTCATTTCAAAATTTGTGGAAAGCAATAAAAATGTTGATTTCCTTGCTGCTTAATTTTATTTTTCTGAACAAAAATCGAATCCTCAACACATTATTTGACCTAAATCAAAAAGGTTTGACTACTTTCACTAATTATATAACCTAGCATTTATGGTAGCCTAGAGCAGTTAATAAAAGTCTATCCCTTTTCACAGTGGAGTTGAGTGGATCATCAGCTCAGAGTGAATCTCACTATGTATCTTCATATAAACATGGGGTGCTGTCTTAAATTTATATTATAGTTTTATTCATAAAAAGCAGGTATGAACATTTAAGAAAGTGGCACTGTAGTCTTGTTAATATTATGTGACTGCATCACTGCTGTTACATACCACCCCAGGTCACAAGATACTCTTAAGTCTTTAACAAGCACTCTACCCCTTTCTGGGTAATAAAGGTGGTGCAGGTGAAAAATTCCATTGCAGTCGTAATTCACTGGGCCAAATTGTACAATATATTAGTCTCAAAATGACTTCAGTACAGTATCGACAAGACAATTAAAACCATTCGAATCAACATGTCATGCTGTGTTGTAGAATTCCAATACCCCCAGTGGTTTATTGTTAACATCCAAGGAATATACATAATTCTTGGGAAGAGGTCTCAAGTGACAGCATCACATTAGTACACAGTCGGGCTCCCATTTGGGCTCAGTGTGACCTGTACGCAAGAAATTTCATAAGAAGCAATTCTGGTTTCATTTCTATCACTGACCAAATAGACCACTGTCCAGAATCTGTAATGATTTAACAATGTGTTTAAAATCAGAATCTGTCCATCTTGTTGCTGATGTTGGTACAGGCTTGTGGCTGCTACTTTCTGGGCTAGAACAAAGAAATAGTCAACTATAATTATCATTACGCCATGAATGTATTTACTGTAAAGCTAGAAATTCATGTTGGAATTTTAGTATTCCTATACATGTAAATACTGAAGGCACTGGATGTACCTGATACAGCCTTTCTTGTCACTTTAAAGCAACAAATTGTCACAAATAGTACGCCACAAAAAATTTGTATGATATATGTACCTTTTGCACAGTCAAAACTCTGAAAGGCTCCTAAGCTGAAAGTTGTCAGCTAAATACATGGAAGTAACATGGGTATATCCAGCCTTTGCGAAAAGGTGTGTGTTAGGGGTGGGTGGGGTGGAACTGGTACTGTACAAGAAAAACAAGCAAGTGTAGAGCCTTAGAGGACTTCTTTATCTCTAGTTTTAATGAATTAAACTGGAAATGGACTGCAGTTCTAATGAATTAAAAATTAAAAATCTCTGAGTTTATGGCAGTTGCACGACTGAACCATTGGTCACTCAACTAAATGTAGTAAAACTAGCTAACAGGATAGTAAACATTGATCTACTTGCGGACAAACTGATATGCATTATATATGCAGGTTGGGCTTAGCATAAACCAGCTGTTGTAAAAAGCCTCTTTCCAGACAAAATTCCCCTTAGGACACATGAATAAATAAAATAATATTGTTGATGAGATGGTTAAACAGATTCTATATCATTTTCTCAACAAACAAAATTCTTACCTAATATTGATCGGATCATTAAAGGTTACCAGTATATCTGTTGTATACATAGGTAGTCGGAATAAACCAAGATGAAGGTTGATGATGTTTTTAGCTGTTTCATTGTATTTGGCCACATATTGTTGACCCAATATATAGTAAACCTTTTCACACCTGAAATGATCAAGGGCTTCATTAAATAGAGTCGCCTCCCTTACAACATTCCCTAAAGCTACATGCATTATTGCATTCTTCATCTTGCATCAATGATCACAGTTTACATTAAATTAATGTTACAAGGGTCAAAGAACTGACTTGATCCAATTTACCACCGAACCTGACAGCTGTGAGTGTGAAAATGAATCAGGATAATTTAAAATAAATGATGTTTGTTATTAACATGAAGGAACTAAATCGCTAAAATTTGGGACCTAGAAATTGACACAAATTGGTCCAATGCATATAATAATGCATAATGAATTTATATAAACGGATTTACTTTCAGTCATTTCCATTTATAAATCTAATTTCAAATCAGTTATGCCAGAATTCTCAATTAATATCAATCTCTAGTGTCTGGTTATTCCAGTCTATATAGTACTTATTGTGCATGCTCTCCAGGCATAACCGTTTCACATGACTTGTGGAACATGTCCGGCTTTGTCGTTCAAGTCCCTTGTTACAAATGTTTATGGTGTTCTAAATATTGGAAAGCAGAAGCCCATCTTTTCATGGTAAGATCACAACATGTATGTTGATTTAAATCAACAAATAATTTATGTATTCAATGTCGAAGACTTTGGATGATATTGAGTTAGAGACTTAGCTACTTTAAGGATAAAAGCATAATTTTAAATTCAAGATGCTGTAAAAAGAAAAGTTATCTGCTTTTTGACTTTCTTTAAAACAGACAGAATATTAATCTGAGATGTTCCAAGGAATCTGATTTATAATTCCAACCTTGTCTTTTATAAATACAATAAATTATGTTATGATATCTTAACCTTTTGAACAGATCACACAATAATAAAATGGGACCACTTGAAGTTTAAGCAGAGTGTGATGTCCCAGTGACAATTAACAACTGGCCGATATTATGGTTATCAGCATACTGCTAGGGTATCCTATAATAGCATGGGGCCTTGTCACCAGGTCTCACAGAAAATGTATAAAAAGGTTATTATTAAATAAATACATACTCTGGCATAGAAATTTCGTCTTTTGGAATTTCGTTCACACTAATTATTTTGGTTATTTCATTATTACTGGCACCGTTACTGTCAGCAACTTCTTGAAAATGTGATCTAGAATATAAATAATAATGAAGCATCTCTTCAAATAATCTCTCTTGATTTAAGATAATGAATAAAATATAAATAAATGATGACAACTGGTGTTCTTTAACATCTGATAATAAACAGATTCACAAAATAAATCAACCATAAAAATCCACAGCTTCACCCAGAGATCAAAATCTTTTTTAAAAAATCCTTGCAAACTGACAGACAGTAGTTGATACTTGGCAACAGTATAGATCTGAAGGGCTTACGACTTATGCATTATATCGTTCCTCCCACTAACATCTAAAATAATAAATTGAATGGGAAAAGGTCAAATATTCCGAACATGGATGCAAAACAGAATCAACAACAGATTTCCAGATTGACTGTATTACTAGGAGAGTGTGTTAACGGTACCAAGAGTAAATTAGTATAATAATGGATGTTGCATGTTGCTTGATGCATATACTTGACTTACTGTATGGCTTGTTGATCTGGTTCAGTGATATATTCCAATATATCAACAATAATACTCTGATCTGTGAGATTGTTGGCAAATACTTCTTGATTATCAGGAATCTCTCGAAAACAACTGTTAAGAAAAAACAGCAAATAATGATGGTAATTATATTATCACTAATCCTACCTCACATTGAAAACGAACAAGGCACATACTGGTAATTCAAATTCAAAAATGCAACTTGAGGCGTGTCCAGAAGTTAATCAAAATGAGCGATTTAGACAAACTGACGAGATTTAAAAATTGTTGCTTTTCTCAATTTATCGATAATATTTGTGGTTGTGCAAAAGCATGGATGGGTATGATTAATGGTATAAAATCATCCTATTTTCGGATTTATTAAACGACTTTTCAAACCTATTTAACAAGGTTTCAGGCTCGGTTTGGACAATAATAAATAAATGAAACACTGTTGAAAATATATATGCATATTTAATAATATTTTGTTGGTTTATTTTTATCAAGTTGATGAGTCTGAATGACCTATTACAGCCGAGATTAGATATCAAATATTTATAAGAATATATTTCAAATACATAGAAACAAATATATAAAACATCCTTTTCATAAACAATCAACAGATACAGAGTAAGAAACGTGTACTGTACTAAATGACAAATGGTAAATTCTACCGGTTTGTCATTTTCGTAAAATTGTTTTTTGATTTATCATAAAATGATTTAACCTTTGTGTTCAACTTTCCCAACTGTCATGCAACATATTTTTATTGAGGCTGAAATGGTTTGGACCGAAATGTCATGTAATTCTAATTGACAGTTCAGGTCATATAACAGTAGGCTAGATCTCCCTATCATAACACCATCAACATAGAAATTAAAGTTAGCCTAATCTTCATATTTCTAGAAATTCTCACAAAATTTCTGTCATAAACCATAAACCAAAATGACAAAGTTTCCGGTCTCCATGTGAAATATTATCTTTTTCAATTCACCAGTTCTTCAATTTCTTACCTCACATCAACAAACTGGGGTGGTAAAACAACACTCATAGCACCACCATATAACTTCTGCTCGGTTTGTGAATTATTCATCTAAAACAGACATTTATTCAAATTACAGCTAATCCAACTGATTTTGTTGCCAACTGATTTAGATCTCAAAAGTTATAATATATTGTCTCTTTCTTCTTAAGCCAGTAATTTGCAGGTTAGCATTGAAGAAAAGACTATACTTCTGACCAGTATTATTATCATTAACTGAACAGACTGTAGGGAATAAACAGAGGATGAGACGAAAATATTTCTAAACCAAGAAAGACAATTATATTAAAGACCCCCTCCCACCAACAAAAAAAAAAAAATGTGCTAAATTATAAAACAACTCATTATATATAGACTAAAGAAAAAAAAATTGAAAGACAAATCAAGATTCTAATATAAAAAAGATGGTAAAGTAAAATATAATCTAAAAAAATAAATAAGCTAAATTACAACAGTAACTGATCAATTCTACTGTTTATTTTCACCTTTGAAGTTTTTATTGATAACTGTTTCTGATCCTCTTATTTTCAAACGAAAGTGAAGCAGATACTATGCTGACAGATCTTATCTCTTCTAATACAATAGACTTTTATTGTTGCGTTTATTTCTTGCCGTATATAAATGTATAACAAACGTATGCAGTTTGTCACGACTGTGTTGGTTCCTGTTGGTTATATCCAGAATAATTCAGGTTAAACTGGATTGTTTGTCTTGTTTCGCAAGCTAATGGGCGCTGACATCTTGGATGCATCAAAATTTGAAACCAAACGAAGTATTTATACGGAACGATATGGTAAATCAAAATTCAACGCGGGTTTCACTGGCCACAGGGCTTCTTTGACAAGGGGCTATATAAAAGGGTACTTACTCACTGTGAATAAAGGAAGATGTTCATATATATTCATTCGGTTTTCGAACGAATTGTGCAGGAACGCTGAATAGTTACTAAAAATACTAAATTAAAATAGCTGAATATTTCCCCATTTATTTTAATGTTAATTCGCGTCTCTTATATGGGCTCTAACTTTTTCCAACGAGTTGTACAACATATTATGGGGCAATGTGAGGAAACATATCCATCAAAGCAAGTATGAGGTTAATCATAGTAAACTTGAGCCATATAAACTGTAAGTAGAGATATCTAAACATGCAATATCTGGTCTGTAGCATTCATAAAACCAACCTATTAACTCTCGTATCCCTCCGCCTACAAATCATGAATATTCACCAAAACTTGAAAGAAAATTCATATTCAAACCTTTTTCTCGATTCTACTCGAACAAGCCAACAATAATCACTGTGGAAAAGGGAAAGGGGCAAGAAAGACTAAAAATAACTTTCGAACTTGTTTCGTGGGTAACCAGAGTAGGAGCGTAGGAATAATTAGGGTTGACCTGTGCTTACTCTATAGCTCGCCGCCTGCCTCACAGACAAATCGACGTGGGGCTATTGCATAAGGGCTAGAGACTTGGATCATTTGCATAGATGGGCGTATGTGTGGTGTTGATTTAATTGACTATATTCGTCTATCATGCCGTGATTCGGGTCATTTCTTTTAAATAAAGAATATTGCAGTTGTCTGCCTTTAGTGGGTTTGTATGGCCGTGGGTGTTTTGTGTTTCATTGTTGAGAGTGAAATAATTGGGGATTTGTTGGGGGGGGGGGGTGATGAAGCATAGAATATGAAAGGTAATCTTTCGTAGATTTTGGTGGCTCTGAAAAGAACCTTTTGTATAAGCAAAGAAGATTCTGCGTGATTTCAAATTCATTCCATCTCGCCTTCCGAAGAATGGCTGCTGTCTTCACTATCAGTTGGGACACAGCTTCTAATCTTGTGGCGTAGGTATAAGACTTTATCGGCCTTTTGACGTGCGTATTCGTAGTAAGCATTTCTAACACCCTCCATGCCGGACATCCTGAGACGAATGTTGTAGCGAAAAGAACGCATCTGGTCCCTCCTTGCTCGATCGTAGCGGACTTGAAGATCTTTCAGTTTGTTGTTTAGTAAAACAACCTGCTCACATGCTCGACGGAAACGGTGCTCTGTCTCAGACAAATCGACGTGAAGTTTCGAAATAGTTTCCATTTCAGTTGCTGGAGTCTTGGTGGAGTTCTTAGAAGATTGAATGGTGAAGCTATTGAAGCGACAATTCAGAATGCCGTTTCCAATTCCGCCCCAACTATATATAGGTATAGCTGGAGTGACGCCTATTTCTCTTCTTGGCATCCCGTGACATTTTTGTGTATTAGTCGTAGCTGGCAAGGTTGGTCAGTGTTTTGATAAGCATATTGTCTCCTCATTAGTGGGCAATCAACATCTTTTTTCCGACATGACAACTTTATGATCGATTATTGATTGTATTGATTGGTTTTAATCGGTTCTATTCTCTGCATCTATTCCGTTCGCTGGAGGAAAACGATATTCTGGCCTTGGGGTCAATATTTAGTTATCTCCGTAAATGAAATGTAAAACCCGCGCCTACATCGGGCGAGCCCCTTGCATTAAGTTACACAGTTATTTCCCTTTTCCACTATTCTTGGGACAGCCGCTTGGGACAGCCGAACGCCTGTCATTTTAAAAGATTTGGTTATTTTTTTTAACCTCGGATGTCGTTGAATGTGTGTAATTGATTTTAATGCTTGCCAGCGATACGAAGAAAACACATGCGGAGTCGAAACGTTCCGTCCCTGTTGAAAATTCACGCTGTTAAAGGGAGGTTTTTTTTGGCGGCGGAGGGGGGGGGGACGGTAGGTGCGGGCGGAAGTATTTGATTTTAATATTTGTTCACGCCTTAAGCATGGTAGATTATGTACAGTTGCTTTAATAAAATGCTCCACATAAATCAGTAGGGGCTATTGCATAAGGGCTAGAGACTTGGATCATTTGCATAGATGGGCGTATGTGTGGTGTTGATTTAATTGACTATATTCGTCTATCATGCCGTGATTCGGGTCATTTCTTTTAAATAAAGAATATTGCAGTTGTCTGCCTTTAGTGGGTTTGTATGGCCGTGGGTGTTTTGTGTTTCATTGTTGAGAGTGAAATAATTGGGGATTTGTTGGGGGGGGGGGGTGATGAAGCATAGAATATGAAAGGTAATCTTTCGTAGATTTTGGTGGCTCTGAAAAGAACCTTTTGTATAAGCAAAGAAGATTCTGCGTGATTTCAAATTCATTCCATCTCGCCTTCCGAAGAATGGCTGCTGTCTTCACTATCAGTTGGGACACAGCTTCTAATCTTGTGGCGTAGGTATAAGACTTTATCGGCCTTTTGACGTGCGTATTCGTAGTAAGCATTTCTAACACCCTCCATGCCGGACATCCTGAGACGAATGTTGTAGCGAAAAGAACGCATCTGGTCCCTCCTTGCTCGATCGTAGCGGACTTGAAGATCTTTCAGTTTGTTGTTTAGTAAAACAACCTGCTCACATGCTCGACGGAAACGGTGCTCTGTCTCAGACAAATCGACGTGAAGTTTCGAAATAGTTTCCATTTCAGTTGCTGGAGTCTTGGTGGAGTTCTTAGAAGATTGAATGGTGAAGCTATTGAAGCGACAATTCAGAATGCCGTTTCCAATTCCGCCCCAACTATATATAGGTATAGCTGGAGTGACGCCTATTTCTCTTCTTGGCATCCCGTGACATTTTTGTGTATTAGTCGTAGCTGGCAAGGTTGGTCAGTGTTTTGATAAGCATATTGTCTCCTCATTAGTGGGCAATCAACATCTTTTTTCCGACATGACAACTTTATGATCGATTATTGATTGTATTGATTGGTTTTAATCGGTTCTATTCTCTGCATCTATTCCGTTCGCTGGAGGAAAACGATATTCTGGCCTTGGGGTCAATATTTAGTTATCTCCGTAAATGAAATGTAAAACCCGCGCCTACATCGGGCGAGCCCCTTGCATTAAGTTACACAGTTATTTCCCTTTTCCACTATTCTTGGGACAGCCGCTTGGGACAGCCGAACGCCTGTCATTTTAAAAGATTTGGTTATTTTTTTTAACCTCGGATGTCGTTGAATGTGTGTAATTGATTTTAATGCTTGCCAGCGATACGAAGAAAACACATGCGGAGTCGAAACGTTCCGTCCCTGTTGAAAATTCACGCTGTTAAAGGGAGGTTTTTTTTGGCGGCGGAGGGGGGGGGGACGGTAGGTGCGGGCGGAAGTATTTGATTTTAATATTTGTTCACGCCTTAAGCATGGTAGATTATGTACAGTTGCTTTAATAAAATGCTCCACATAAATCAGTAGGGGCTATTGCATAAGGGCTAGAGACTTGGATCATTTGCATAGATGGGCGTATGTGTGGTGTTGATTTAATTGACTATATTCGTCTATCATGCCGTGATTCGGGTCATTTCTTTTAAATAAAGAATATTGCAGTTGTCTGCCTTTAGTGGGTTTGTATGGCCGTGGGTGTTTTGTGTTTCATTGTTGAGAGTGAAATAATTGGGGATTTGTTGGGGGGGGGGGGTGATGAAGCATAGAATATGAAAGGTAATCTTTCGTAGATTTTGGTGGCTCTGAAAAGAACCTTTTGTATAAGCAAAGAAGATTCTGCGTGATTTCAAATTCATTCCATCTCGCCTTCCGAAGAATGGCTGCTGTCTTCACTATCAGTTGGGACACAGCTTCTAATCTTGTGGCGTAGGTATAAGACTTTATCGGCCTTTTGACGTGCGTATTCGTAGTAAGCATTTCTAACACCCTCCATGCCGGACATCCTGAGACGAATGTTGTAGCGAAAAGAACGCATCTGGTCCCTCCTTGCTCGATCGTAGCGGACTTGAAGATCTTTCAGTTTGTTGTTTAGTAAAACAACCTGCTCACATGCTCGACGGAAACGGTGCTCTGTCTCAGACAAATCGACGTGAAGTTTCGAAATAGTTTCCATTTCAGTTGCTGGAGTCTTGGTGGAGTTCTTAGAAGATTGAATGGTGAAGCTATTGAAGCGACAATTCAGAATGCCGTTTCCAATTCCGCCCCAACTATATATAGGTATAGCTGGAGTGACGCCTATTTCTCTTCTTGGCATCCCGTGACATTTTTGTGTATTAGTCGTAGCTGGCAAGGTTGGTCAGTGTTTTGATAAGCATATTGTCTCCTCATTAGTGGGCAATCAACATCTTTTTTCCGACATGACAACTTTATGATCGATTATTGATTGTATTGATTGGTTTTAATCGGTTCTATTCTCTGCATCTATTCCGTTCGCTGGAGGAAAACGATATTCTGGCCTTGGGGTCAATATTTAGTTATCTCCGTAAATGAAATGTAAAACCCGCGCCTACATCGGGCGAGCCCCTTGCATTAAGTTACACAGTTATTTCCCTTTTCCACTATTCTTGGGACAGCCGCTTGGGACAGCCGAACGCCTGTCATTTTAAAAGATTTGGTTATTTTTTTTAACCTCGGATGTCGTTGAATGTGTGTAATTGATTTTAATGCTTGCCAGCGATACGAAGAAAACACATGCGGAGTCGAAACGTTCCGTCCCTGTTGAAAATTCACGCTGTTAAAGGGAGGTTTTTTTTGGCGGCGGAGGGGGGGGGGACGGTAGGTGCGGGCGGAAGTATTTGATTTTAATATTTGTTCACGCCTTAAGCATGGTAGATTATGTACAGTTGCTTTAATAAAATGCTCCACATAAATCAGTAGGGGCTATTGCATAAGGGCTAGAGACTTGGATCATTTGCATAGAATGGGCGTATGTGTGGTGTTGATTTAATTGACTATATTCGTCTATCATGCCGTGATTCGGGTCATTTCTTTTAAATAAAGAATATTGCAGTTGTCTGCCTTTAGTGGGTTTGTATGGCCGTGGGTGTTTTGTGTTTCATTGTTGAGAGTGAAATAATTGGGGATTTGTTGGGGGGGGGGGGTGATGAAGCATAGAATATGAAAGGTAATCTTTCGTAGATTTTGGTGGCTCTGAAAAGAACCTTTTGTATAAGCAAAGAAGATTCTGCGTGATTTCAAATTCATTCCATCTCGCCTTCCGAAGAATGGCTGCTGTCTTCACTATCAGTTGGGACACAGCTTCTAATCTTGTGGCGTAGGTATAAGACTTTATCGGCCTTTTGACGTGCGTATTCGTAGTAAGCATTTCTAACACCCTCCATGCCGGACATCCTGAGACGAATGTTGTAGCGAAAAGAACGCATCTGGTCCCTCCTTGCTCGATCGTAGCGGACTTGAAGATCTTTCAGTTTGTTGTTTAGTAAAACAACCTGCTCACATGCTCGACGGAAACGGTGCTCTGTCTCAGACAAATCGACGTGAAGTTTCGAAATAGTTTCCATTTCAGTTGCTGGAGTCTTGGTGGAGTTCTTAGAAGATTGAATGGTGAAGCTATTGAAGCGACAATTCAGAATGCCGTTTCCAATTCCGCCCCAACTATATATAGGTATAGCTGGAGTGACGCCTATTTCTCTTCTTGGCATCCCGTGACATTTTTGTGTATTAGTCGTAGCTGGCAAGGTTGGTCAGTGTTTTGATAAGCATATTGTCTCCTCATTAGTGGGCAATCAACATCTTTTTTCCGACATGACAACTTTATGATCGATTATTGATTGTATTGATTGGTTTTAATCGGTTCTATTCTCTGCATCTATTCCGTTCGCTGGAGGAAAACGATATTCTGGCCTTGGGGTCAATATTTAGTTATCTCCGTAAATGAAATGTAAAACCCGCGCCTACATCGGGCGAGCCCCTTGCATTAAGTTACACAGTTATTTCCCTTTTCCACTATTCTTGGGACAGCCGCTTGGGACAGCCGAACGCCTGTCATTTTAAAAGATTTGGTTATTTTTTTTAACCTCGGATGTCGTTGAATGTGTGTAATTGATTTTAATGCTTGCCAGCGATACGAAGAAAACACATGCGGAGTCGAAACGTTCCGTCCCTGTTGAAAATTCACGCTGTTAAAGGGAGGTTTTTTTTGGCGGCGGAGGGGGGGGGGACGGTAGGTGCGGGCGGAAGTATTTGATTTTAATATTTGTTCACGCCTTAAGCATGGTAGATTATGTACAGTTGCTTTAATAAAATGCTCCACATAAATCAGTAGGGGCTATTGCATAAGGGCTAGAGACTTGGATCATTTGCATAGATGGGCGTATGTGTGGTGTTGATTTAATTGACTATATTCGTCTATCATGCCGTGATTCGGGTCATTTCTTTTAAATAAAGAATATTGCAGTTGTCTGCCTTTAGTGGGTTTGTATGGCCGTGGGTGTTTTGTGTTTCATTGTTGAGAGTGAAATAATTGGGGATTTGTTGGGGGGGGGGGTGATGAAGCATAGAATATGAAAGGTAATCTTTCGTAGATTTTGGTGGCTCTGAAAAGAACCTTTTGTATAAGCAAAGAAGATTCTGCGTGATTTCAAATTCATTCCATCTCGCCTTCCGAAGAATGGCTGCTGTCTTCACTATCAGTTGGGACACAGCTTCTAATCTTGTGGCGTAGGTATAAGACTTTATCGGCCTTTTGACGTGCGTATTCGTAGTAAGCATTTCTAACACCCTCCATGCCGGACATCCTGAGACGAATGTTGTAGCGAAAAGAACGCATCTGGTCCCTCCTTGCTCGATCGTAGCGGACTTGAAGATCTTTCAGTTTGTTGTTTAGTAAAACAACCTGCTCACATGCTCGACGGAAACGGTGCTCTGTCTCAGACAAATCGACGTGAAGTTTCGAAATAGTTTCCATTTCAGTTGCTGGAGTCTTGGTGGAGTTCTTAGAAGATTGAATGGTGAAGCTATTGAAGCGACAATTCAGAATGCCGTTTCCAATTCCGCCCCAACTATATATAGGTATAGCTGGAGTGACGCCTATTTCTCTTCTTGGCATCCCGTGACATTTTTGTGTATTAGTCGTAGCTGGCAAGGTTGGTCAGTGTTTTGATAAGCATATTGTCTCCTCATTAGTGGGCAATCAACATCTTTTTTCCGACATGACAACTTTATGATCGATTATTGATTGTATTGATTGGTTTTAATCGGTTCTATTCTCTGCATCTATTCCGTTCGCTGGAGGAAAACGATATTCTGGCCTTGGGGTCAATATTTAGTTATCTCCGTAAATGAAATGTAAAACCCGCGCCTATAAGCAAAGAAGATTCTGCGTGATTTCAAATTCATTCCATCTCGCCTTCCGAAGAATGGCTGCTGTCTTCACTATCAGTTGGGACACAGCTTCTAATCTTGTGGCGTAGGTATAAGACTTTATCGGCCTTTTGACGTGCGTATTCGTAGTAAGCATTTCTAACACCCTCCATGCCGGACATCCTGAGACGAATGTTGTAGCGAAAAGAACGCATCTGGTCCCTCCTTGCTCGATCGTAGCGGACTTGAAGATCTTTCAGTTTGTTGTTTAGTAAAACAACCTGCTCACATGCTCGACGGAAACGGTGCTCTGTCTCAGACAAATCGACGTGAAGTTTCGAAATAGTTTCCATTTCAGTTGCTGGAGTCTTGGTGGAGTTCTTAGAAGATTGAATGGTGAAGCTATTGAAGCGACAATTCAGAATGCCGTTTCCAATTCCGCCCCAACTATATATAGGTATAGCTGGAGTGACGCCTATTTCTCTTCTTGGCATCCCGTGACATTTTTGTGTATTAGTCGTAGCTGGCAAGGTTGGTCAGTGTTTTGATAAGCATATTGTCTCCTCATTAGTGGGCAATCAACATCTTTTTTCCGACATGACAACTTTATGATCGATTATTGATTGTATTGATTGGTTTTAATCGGTTCTATTCTCTGCATCTATTCCGTTCGCTGGAGGAAAACGATATTCTGGCCTTGGGGTCAATATTTAGTTATCTCCGTAAATGAAATGTAAAACCCGCGCCTACATCGGGCGAGCCCCTTGCATTAAGTTACACAGTTATTTCCCTTTTCCACTATTCTTGGGACAGCCGCTTGGGACAGCCGAACGCCTGTCATTTTAAAAGATTTGGTTATTTTTTTTAACCTCGGATGTCGTTGAATGTGTGTAATTGATTTTAATGCTTGCCAGCGATACGAAGAAAACACATGCGGAGTCGAAACGTTCCGTCCCTGTTGAAAATTCACGCTGTTAAAGGGAGGTTTTTTTTGGCGGCGGAGGGGGGGGGGACGGTAGGTGCGGGCGGAAGTATTTGATTTTAATATTTGTTCACGCCTTAAGCATGGTAGATTATGTACAGTTGCTTTAATAAAATGCTCCACATAAATCAGTAGGGGCTATTGCATAAGGGCTAGAGACTTGGATCATTTGCATAGATGGGCGTATGTGTGGTGTTGATTTAATTGACTATATTCGTCTATCATGCCGTGATTCGGGTCATTTCTTTTAAATAAAGAATATTGCAGTTGTCTGCCTTTAGTGGGTTTGTATGGCCGTGGGTGTTTTGTGTTTCATTGTTGAGAGTGAAATAATTGGGGATTTGTTGGGGGGGGGGTGATGAAGCATAGAATATGAAAGGTAATCTTTCGTAGATTTTGGTGGCTCTGAAAAGAACCTTTTGTATAAGCAAAGAAGATTCTGCGTGATTTCAAATTCATTCCATCTCGCCTTCCGAAGAATGGCTGCTGTCTTCACTATCAGTTGGGACACAGCTTCTAATCTTGTGGCGTAGGTATAAGACTTTATCGGCCTTTTGACGTGCGTATTCGTAGTAAGCATTTCTAACACCCTCCATGCCGGACATCCTGAGACGAATGTTGTAGCGAAAAGAACGCATCTGGTCCCTCCTTGCTCGATCGTAGCGGACTTGAAGATCTTTCAGTTTGTTGTTTAGTAAAACAACCTGCTCACATGCTCGACGGAAACGGTGCTCTGTCTCAGACAAATCGACGTGAAGTTTCGAAATAGTTTCCATTTCAGTTGCTGGAGTCTTGGTGGAGTTCTTAGAAGATTGAATGGTGAAGCTATTGAAGCGACAATTCAGAATGCCGTTTCCAATTCCGCCCCAACTATATATAGGTATAGCTGGAGTGACGCCTATTTCTCTTCTTGGCATCCCGTGACATTTTTGTGTATTAGTCGTAGCTGGCAAGGTTGGTCAGTGTTTTGATAAGCATATTGTCTCCTCATTAGTGGGCAATCAACATCTTTTTTCCGACATGACAACTTTATGATCGATTATTGATTGTATTGATTGGTTTTAATCGGTTCTATTCTCTGCATCTATTCCGTTCGCTGGAGGAAAACGATATTCTGGCCTTGGGGTCAATATTTAGTTATCTCCGTAAATGAAATGTAAAACCCGCGCCTATAAGCAAAGAAGATTCTGCGTGATTTCAAATTCATTCCATCTCGCCTTCCGAAGAATGGCTGCTGTCTTCACTATCAGTTGGGACACAGCTTCTAATCTTGTGGCGTAGGTATAAGACTTTATCGGCCTTTTGACGTGCGTATTCGTAGTAAGCATTTCTAACACCCTCCATGCCGGACATCCTGAGACGAATGTTGTAGCGAAAAGAACGCATCTGGTCCCTCCTTGCTCGATCGTAGCGGACTTGAAGATCTTTCAGTTTGTTGTTTAGTAAAACAACCTGCTCACATGCTCGACGGAAACGGTGCTCTGTCTCAGACAAATCGACGTGAAGTTTCGAAATAGTTTCCATTTCAGTTGCTGGAGTCTTGGTGGAGTTCTTAGAAGATTGAATGGTGAAGCTATTGAAGCGACAATTCAGAATGCCGTTTCCAATTCCGCCCCAACTATATATAGGTATAGCTGGAGTGACGCCTATTTCTCTTCTTGGCATCCCGTGACATTTTTGTGTATTAGTCGTAGCTGGCAAGGTTGGTCAGTGTTTTGATAAGCATATTGTCTCCTCATTAGTGGGCAATCAACATCTTTTTTCCGACATGACAACTTTATGATCGATTATTGATTGTATTGATTGGTTTTAATCGGTTCTATTCTCTGCATCTATTCCGTTCGCTGGAGGAAAACGATATTCTGGCCTTGGGGTCAATATTTAGTTATCTCCGTAAATGAAATGTAAAACCCGCGCCTACATCGGGCGAGCCCCTTGCATTAAGTTACACAGTTATTTCCCTTTTCCACTATTCTTGGGACAGCCGCTTGGGACAGCCGAACGCCTGTCATTTTAAAAGATTTGGTTATTTTTTTTAACCTCGGATGTCGTTGAATGTGTGTAATTGATTTTAATGCTTGCCAGCGATACGAAGAAAACACATGCGGAGTCGAAACGTTCCGTCCCTGTTGAAAATTCACGCTGTTAAAGGGAGGTTTTTTTTGGCGGCGGAGGGGGGGGGGACGGTAGGTGCGGGCGGAAGTATTTGATTTTAATATTTGTTCACGCCTTAAGCATGGTAGATTATGTACAGTTGCTTTAATAAAATGCTCCACATAAATCAGTAGGGGCTATTGCATAAGGGCTAGAGACTTGGATCATTTGCATAGATGGGCGTATGTGTGGTGTTGATTTAATTGACTATATTCGTCTATCATGCCGTGATTCGGGTCATTTCTTTTAAATAAAGAATATTGCAGTTGTCTGCCTTTAGTGGGTTTGTATGGCCGTGGGTGTTTTGTGTTTCATTGTTGAGAGTGAAATAATTGGGGATTTGTTGGGGGGGGGGGGTGATGAAGCATAGAATATGAAAGGTAATCTTTCGTAGATTTTGGTGGCTCTGAAAAGAACCTTTTGTATAAGCAAAGAAGATTCTGCGTGATTTCAAATTCATTCCATCTCGCCTTCCGAAGAATGGCTGCTGTCTTCACTATCAGTTGGGACACAGCTTCTAATCTTGTGGCGTAGGTATAAGACTTTATCGGCCTTTTGACGTGCGTATTCGTAGTAAGCATTTCTAACACCCTCCATGCCACATCCTGAGACGAATGTTGTAGCGAAAAGAACGCATCTGGTCCCTCCTTGCTCGATCGTAGCGGACTTGAAGATCTTTCAGTTTGTTGTTTAGTAAAACAACCTGCTCACATGCTCGACGGAAACGGTGCTCTGTCTCAGACAAATCGACGTGAAGTTTCGAAATAGTTTCCATTTCAGTTGCTGGAGTCTTGGTGGAGTTCTTAGAAGATTGAATGGTGAAGCTATTGAAGCGACAATTCAGAATGCCGTTTCCAATTCCGCCCCAACTATATATAGGTATAGCTGGAGTGACGCCTATTTCTCTTCTTGGCATCCCGTGACATTTTTGTGTATTAGTCGTAGCTGGCAAGGTTGGTCAGTGTTTTGATAAGCATATTGTCTCCTCATTAGTGGGCAATCAACATCTTTTTTCCGACATGACAACTTTATGATCGATTATTGATTGTATTGATTGGTTTTAATCGGTTCTATTCTCTGCATCTATTCCGTTCGCTGGAGGAAAACGATATTCTGGCCTTGGGGTCAATATTTAGTTATCTCCGTAAATGAAATGTAAAACCCGCGCCTATAAGCAAAGAAGATTCTGCGTGATTTCAAATTCATTCCATCTCGCCTTCCGAAGAATGGCTGCTGTCTTCACTATCAGTTGGGACACAGCTTCTAATCTTGTGGCGTAGGTATAAGACTTTATCGGCCTTTTGACGTGCGTATTCGTAGTAAGCATTTCTAACACCCTCCATGCCGGACATCCTGAGACGAATGTTGTAGCGAAAAGAACGCATCTGGTCCCTCCTTGCTCGATCGTAGCGGACTTGAAGATCTTTCAGTTTGTTGTTTAGTAAAACAACCTGCTCACATGCTCGACGGAAACGGTGCTCTGTCTCAGACAAATCGACGTGAAGTTTCGAAATAGTTTCCATTTCAGTTGCTGGAGTCTTGGTGGAGTTCTTAGAAGATTGAATGGTGAAGCTATTGAAGCGACAATTCAGAATGCCGTTTCCAATTCCGCCCCAACTATATATAGGTATAGCTGGAGTGACGCCTATTTCTCTTCTTGGCATCCCGTGACATTTTTGTGTATTAGTCGTAGCTGGCAAGGTTGGTCAGTGTTTTGATAAGCATATTGTCTCCTCATTAGTGGGCAATCAACATCTTTTTTCCGACATGACAACTTTATGATCGATTATTGATTGTATTGATTGGTTTTAATCGGTTCTATTCTCTGCATCTATTCCGTTCGCTGGAGGAAAACGATATTCTGGCCTTGGGGTCAATATTTAGTTATCTCCGTAAATGAAATGTAAAACCCGCGCCTACATCGGGCGAGCCCCTTGCATTAAGTTACACAGTTATTTCCCTTTTCCACTATTCTTGGGACAGCCGCTTGGGACAGCCGAACGCCTGTCATTTTAAAAGATTTGGTTATTTTTTTTAACCTCGGATGTCGTTGAATGTGTGTAATTGATTTTAATGCTTGCCAGCGATACGAAGAAAACACATGCGGAGTCGAAACGTTCCGTCCCTGTTGAAAATTCACGCTGTTAAAGGGAGGTTTTTTTTGGCGGCGGAGGGGGGGGGGACGGTAGGTGCGGGCGGAAGTATTTGATTTTAATATTTGTTCACGCCTTAAGCATGGTAGATTATGTACAGTTGCTTTAATAAAATGCTCCACATAAATCAGTAGGGGCTATTGCATAAGGGCTAGAGACTTGGATCATTTGCATAGATGGGCGTATGTGTGGTGTTGATTTAATTGACTATATTCGTCTATCATGCCGTGATTCGGGTCATTTCTTTTAAATAAAGAATATTGCAGTTGTCTGCCTTTAGTGGGTTTGTATGGCCGTGGGTGTTTTGTGTTTCATTGTTGAGAGTGAAATAATTGGGGATTTGTTGGGGGGGGGGTGATGAAGCATAGAATATGAAAGGTAATCTTTCGTAGATTTTGGTGGCTCTGAAAAGAACCTTTTGTATAAGCAAAGAAGATTCTGCGTGATTTCAAATTCATTCCATCTCGCCTTCCGAAGAATGGCTGCTGTCTTCACTATCAGTTGGGACACAGCTTCTAATCTTGTGGCGTAGGTATAAGACTTTATCGGCCTTTTGACGTGCGTATTCGTAGTAAGCATTTCTAACACCCTCCATGCCGGACATCCTGAGACGAATGTTGTAGCGAAAAGAACGCATCTGGTCCCTCCTTGCTCGATCGTAGCGGACTTGAAGATCTTTCAGTTTGTTGTTTAGTAAAACAACCTGCTCACATGCTCGACGGAAACGGTGCTCTGTCTCAGACAAATCGACGTGAAGTTTCGAAATAGTTTCCATTTCAGTTGCTGGAGTCTTGGTGGAGTTCTTAGAAGATTGAATGGTGAAGCTATTGAAGCGACAATTCAGAATGCCGTTTCCAATTCCGCCCCAACTATATATAGGTATAGCTGGAGTGACGCCTATTTCTCTTCTTGGCATCCCGTGACATTTTTGTGTATTAGTCGTAGCTGGCAAGGTTGGTCAGTGTTTTGATAAGCATATTGTCTCCTCATTAGTGGGCAATCAACATCTTTTTTCCGACATGACAACTTTATGATCGATTATTGATTGTATTGATTGGTTTTAATCGGTTCTATTCTCTGCATCTATTCCGTTCGCTGGAGGAAAACGATATTCTGGCCTTGGGGTCAATATTTAGTTATCTCCGTAAATGAAATGTAAAACCCGCGCCTATAAGCAAAGAAGATTCTGCGTGATTTCAAATTCATTCCATCTCGCCTTCCGAAGAATGGCTGCTGTCTTCACTATCAGTTGGGACACAGCTTCTAATCTTGTGGCGTAGGTATAAGACTTTATCGGCCTTTTGACGTGCGTATTCGTAGTAAGCATTTCTAACACCCTCCATGCCGGACATCCTGAGACGAATGTTGTAGCGAAAAGAACGCATCTGGTCCCTCCTTGCTCGATCGTAGCGGACTTGAAGATCTTTCAGTTTGTTGTTTAGTAAAACAACCTGCTCACATGCTCGACGGAAACGGTGCTCTGTCTCAGACAAATCGACGTGAAGTTTCGAAATAGTTTCCATTTCAGTTGCTGGAGTCTTGGTGGAGTTCTTAGAAGATTGAATGGTGAAGCTATTGAAGCGACAATTCAGAATGCCGTTTCCAATTCCGCCCCAACTATATATAGGTATAGCTGGAGTGACGCCTATTTCTCTTCTTGGCATCCCGTGACATTTTTGTGTATTAGTCGTAGCTGGCAAGGTTGGTCAGTGTTTTGATAAGCATATTGTCTCCTCATTAGTGGGCAATCAACATCTTTTTTCCGACATGACAACTTTATGATCGATTATTGATTGTATTGATTGGTTTTAATCGGTTCTATTCTCTGCATCTATTCCGTTCGCTGGAGGAAAACGATATTCTGGCCTTGGGGTCAATATTTAGTTATCTCCGTAAATGAAATGTAAAACCCGCGCCTACATCGGGCGAGCCCCTTGCATTAAGTTACACAGTTATTTCCCTTTTCCACTATTCTTGGGACAGCCGCTTGGGACAGCCGAACGCCTGTCATTTTAAAAGATTTGGTTATTTTTTTTAACCTCGGATGTCGTTGAATGTGTGTAATTGATTTTAATGCTTGCCAGCGATACGAAGAAAACACATGCGGAGTCGAAACGTTCCGTCCCTGTTGAAAATTCACGCTGTTAAAGGGAGGTTTTTTTTGGCGGCGGAGGGGGGGGGGACGGTAGGTGCGGGCGGAAGTATTTGATTTTAATATTTGTTCACGCCTTAAGCATGGTAGATTATGTACAGTTGCTTTAATAAAATGCTCCACATAAATCAGTAGGGGCTATTGCATAAGGGCTAGAGACTTGGATCATTTGCATAGATGGGCGTATGTGTGGTGTTGATTTAATTGACTATATTCGTCTATCATGCCGTGATTCGGGTCATTTCTTTTAAATAAAGAATATTGCAGTTGTCTGCCTTTAGTGGGTTTGTATGGCCGTGGGTGTTTTGTGTTTCATTGTTGAGAGTGAAATAATTGGGGATTTGTTGGGGGGGGGGTGATGAAGCATAGAATATGAAAGGTAATCTTTCGTAGATTTTGGTGGCTCTGAAAAGAACCTTTTGTATAAGCAAAGAAGATTCTGCGTGATTTCAAATTCATTCCATCTCGCCTTCCGAAGAATGGCTGCTGTCTTCACTATCAGTTGGGACACAGCTTCTAATCTTGTGGCGTAGGTATAAGACTTTATCGGCCTTTTGACGTGCGTATTCGTAGTAAGCATTTCTAACACCCTCCATGCCGGACATCCTGAGACGAATGTTGTAGCGAAAAGAACGCATCTGGTCCCTCCTTGCTCGATCGTAGCGGACTTGAAGATCTTTCAGTTTGTTGTTTAGTAAAACAACCTGCTCACATGCTCGACGGAAACGGTGCTCTGTCTCAGACAAATCGACGTGAAGTTTCGAAATAGTTTCCATTTCAGTTGCTGGAGTCTTGGTGGAGTTCTTAGAAGATTGAATGGTGAAGCTATTGAAGCGACAATTCAGAATGCCGTTTCCAATTCCGCCCCAACTATATATAGGTATAGCTGGAGTGACGCCTATTTCTCTTCTTGGCATCCCGTGACATTTTTGTGTATTAGTCGTAGCTGGCAAGGTTGGTCAGTGTTTTGATAAGCATATTGTCTCCTCATTAGTGGGCAATCAACATCTTTTTTCCGACATGACAACTTTATGATCGATTATTGATTGTATTGATTGGTTTTAATCGGTTCTATTCTCTGCATCTATTCCGTTCGCTGGAGGAAAACGATATTCTGGCCTTGGGGTCAATATTTAGTTATCTCCGTAAATGAAATGTAAAACCCGCGCCTATAAGCAAAGAAGATTCTGCGTGATTTCAAATTCATTCCATCTCGCCTTCCGAAGAATGGCTGCTGTCTTCACTATCAGTTGGGACACAGCTTCTAATCTTGTGGCGTAGGTATAAGACTTTATCGGCCTTTTGACGTGCGTATTCGTAGTAAGCATTTCTAACACCCTCCATGCCGGACATCCTGAGACGAATGTTGTAGCGAAAAGAACGCATCTGGTCCCTCCTTGCTCGATCGTAGCGGACTTGAAGATCTTTCAGTTTGTTGTTTAGTAAAACAACCTGCTCACATGCTCGACGGAAACGGTGCTCTGTCTCAGACAAATCGACGTGAAGTTTCGAAATAGTTTCCATTTCAGTTGCTGGAGTCTTGGTGGAGTTCTTAGAAGATTGAATGGTGAAGCTATTGAAGCGACAATTCAGAATGCCGTTTCCAATTCCGCCCCAACTATATATAGGTATAGCTGGAGTGACGCCTATTTCTCTTCTTGGCATCCCGTGACATTTTTGTGTATTAGTCGTAGCTGGCAAGGTTGGTCAGTGTTTTGATAAGCATATTGTCTCCTCATTAGTGGGCAATCAACATCTTTTTTCCGACATGACAACTTTATGATCGATTATTGATTGTATTGATTGGTTTTAATCGGTTCTATTCTCTGCATCTATTCCGTTCGCTGGAGGAAAACGATATTCTGGCCTTGGGGTCAATATTTAGTTATCTCCGTAAATGAAATGTAAAACCCGCGCCTACATCGGGCGAGCCCCTTGCATTAAGTTACACAGTTATTTCCCTTTTCCACTATTCTTGGGACAGCCGCTTGGGACAGCCGAACGCCTGTCATTTTAAAAGATTTGGTTATTTTTTTTAACCTCGGATGTCGTTGAATGTGTGTAATTGATTTTAATGCTTGCCAGCGATACGAAGAAAACACATGCGGAGTCGAAACGTTCCGTCCCTGTTGAAAATTCACGCTGTTAAAGGGAGGTTTTTTTTGGCGGCGGAGGGGGGGGGGACGGTAGGTGCGGGCGGAAGTATTTGATTTTAATATTTGTTCACGCCTTAAGCATGGTAGATTATGTACAGTTGCTTTAATAAAATGCTCCACATAAATCAGTAGGGGCTATTGCATAAGGGCTAGAGACTTGGATCATTTGCATAGATGGGCGTATGTGTGGTGTTGATTTAATTGACTATATTCGTCTATCATGCCGTGATTCGGGTCATTTCTTTTAAATAAAGAATATTGCAGTTGTCTGCCTTTAGTGGGTTTGTATGGCCGTGGGTGTTTTGTGTTTCATTGTTGAGAGTGAAATAATTGGGGATTTGTTGGGGGGGGGGGTGATGAAGCATAGAATATGAAAGGTAATCTTTCGTAGATTTTGGTGGCTCTGAAAAGAACCTTTTGTATAAGCAAAGAAGATTCTGCGTGATTTCAAATTCATTCCATCTCGCCTTCCGAAGAATGGCTGCTGTCTTCACTATCAGTTGGGACACAGCTTCTAATCTTGTGGCGTAGGTATAAGACTTTATCGGCCTTTTGACGTGCGTATTCGTAGTAAGCATTTCTAACACCCTCCATGCCGGACATCCTGAGACGAATGTTGTAGCGAAAAGAACGCATCTGGTCCCTCCTTGCTCGATCGTAGCGGACTTGAAGATCTTTCAGTTTGTTGTTTAGTAAAACAACCTGCTCACATGCTCGACGGAAACGGTGCTCTGTCTCAGACAAATCGACGTGAAGTTTCGAAATAGTTTCCATTTCAGTTGCTGGAGTCTTGGTGGAGTTCTTAGAAGATTGAATGGTGAAGCTATTGAAGCGACAATTCAGAATGCCGTTTCCAATTCCGCCCCAACTATATATAGGTATAGCTGGAGTGACGCCTATTTCTCTTCTTGGCATCCCGTGACATTTTTGTGTATTAGTCGTAGCTGGCAAGGTTGGTCAGTGTTTTGATAAGCATATTGTCTCCTCATTAGTGGGCAATCAACATCTTTTTTCCGACATGACAACTTTATGATCGATTATTGATTGTATTGATTGGTTTTAATCGGTTCTATTCTCTGCATCTATTCCGTTCGCTGGAGGAAAACGATATTCTGGCCTTGGGGTCAATATTTAGTTATCTCCGTAAATGAAATGTAAAACCCGCGCCTATAAGCAAAGAAGATTCTGCGTGATTTCAAATTCATTCCATCTCGCCTTCCGAAGAATGGCTGCTGTCTTCACTATCAGTTGGGACACAGCTTCTAATCTTGTGGCGTAGGTATAAGACTTTATCGGCCTTTTGACGTGCGTATTCGTAGTAAGCATTTCTAACACCCTCCATGCCGGACATCCTGAGACGAATGTTGTAGCGAAAAGAACGCATCTGGTCCCTCCTTGCTCGATCGTAGCGGACTTGAAGATCTTTCAGTTTGTTGTTTAGTAAAACAACCTGCTCACATGCTCGACGGAAACGGTGCTCTGTCTCAGACAAATCGACGTGAAGTTTCGAAATAGTTTCCATTTCAGTTGCTGGAGTCTTGGTGGAGTTCTTAGAAGATTGAATGGTGAAGCTATTGAAGCGACAATTCAGAATGCCGTTTCCAATTCCGCCCCAACTATATATAGGTATAGCTGGAGTGACGCCTATTTCTCTTCTTGGCATCCCGTGACATTTTTGTGTATTAGTCGTAGCTGGCAAGGTTGGTCAGTGTTTTGATAAGCATATTGTCTCCTCATTAGTGGGCAATCAACATCTTTTTTCCGACATGACAACTTTATGATCGATTATTGATTGTATTGATTGGTTTTAATCGGTTCTATTCTCTGCATCTATTCCGTTCGCTGGAGGAAAACGATATTCTGGCCTTGGGGTCAATATTTAGTTATCTCCGTAAATGAAATGTAAAACCCGCGCCTACATCGGGCGAGCCCCTTGCATTAAGTTACACAGTTATTTCCCTTTTCCACTATTCTTGGGACAGCCGCTTGGGACAGCCGAACGCCTGTCATTTTAAAAGATTTGGTTATTTTTTTTAACCTCGGATGTCGTTGAATGTGTGTAATTGATTTTAATGCTTGCCAGCGATACGAAGAAAACACATGCGGAGTCGAAACGTTCCGTCCCTGTTGAAAATTCACGCTGTTAAAGGGAGGTTTTTTTTGGCGGCGGAGGGGGGGGGGACGGTAGGTGCGGGCGGAAGTATTTGATTTTAATATTTGTTCACGCCTTAAGCATGGTAGATTATGTACAGTTGCTTTAATAAAATGCTCCACATAAATCAGTAGGGGCTATTGCATAAGGGCTAGAGACTTGGATCATTTGCATAGATGGGCGTATGTGTGGTGTTGATTTAATTGACTATATTCGTCTATCATGCCGTGATTCGGGTCATTTCTTTTAAATAAAGAATATTGCAGTTGTCTGCCTTTAGTGGGTTTGTATGGCCGTGGGTGTTTTGTGTTTCATTGTTGAGAGTGAAATAATTGGGGATTTGTTGGGGGGGGGGTGATGAAGCATAGAATATGAAAGGTAATCTTTCGTAGATTTTGGTGGCTCTGAAAAGAACCTTTTGTATAAGCAAAGAAGATTCTGCGTGATTTCAAATTCATTCCATCTCGCCTTCCGAAGAATGGCTGCTGTCTTCACTATCAGTTGGGACACAGCTTCTAATCTTGTGGCGTAGGTATAAGACTTTATCGGCCTTTTGACGTGCGTATTCGTAGTAAGCATTTCTAACACCCTCCATGCCGGACATCCTGAGACGAATGTTGTAGCGAAAAGAACGCATCTGGTCCCTCCTTGCTCGATCGTAGCGGACTTGAAGATCTTTCAGTTTGTTGTTTAGTAAAACAACCTGCTCACATGCTCGACGGAAACGGTGCTCTGTCTCAGACAAATCGACGTGAAGTTTCGAAATAGTTTCCATTTCAGTTGCTGGAGTCTTGGTGGAGTTCTTAGAAGATTGAATGGTGAAGCTATTGAAGCGACAATTCAGAATGCCGTTTCCAATTCCGCCCCAACTATATATAGGTATAGCTGGAGTGACGCCTATTTCTCTTCTTGGCATCCCGTGACATTTTTGTGTATTAGTCGTAGCTGGCAAGGTTGGTCAGTGTTTTGATAAGCATATTGTCTCCTCATTAGTGGGCAATCAACATCTTTTTTCCGACATGACAACTTTATGATCGATTATTGATTGTATTGATTGGTTTTAATCGGTTCTATTCTCTGCATCTATTCCGTTCGCTGGAGGAAAACGATATTCTGGCCTTGGGGTCAATATTTAGTTATCTCCGTAAATGAAATGTAAAACCCGCGCCTATAAGCAAAGAAGATTCTGCGTGATTTCAAATTCATTCCATCTCGCCTTCCGAAGAATGGCTGCTGTCTTCACTATCAGTTGGGACACAGCTTCTAATCTTGTGGCGTAGGTATAAGACTTTATCGGCCTTTTGACGTGCGTATTCGTAGTAAGCATTTCTAACACCCTCCATGCCGGACATCCTGAGACGAATGTTGTAGCGAAAAGAACGCATCTGGTCCCTCCTTGCTCGATCGTAGCGGACTTGAAGATCTTTCAGTTTGTTGTTTAGTAAAACAACCTGCTCACATGCTCGACGGAAACGGTGCTCTGTCTCAGACAAATCGACGTGAAGTTTCGAAATAGTTTCCATTTCAGTTGCTGGAGTCTTGGTGGAGTTCTTAGAAGATTGAATGGTGAAGCTATTGAAGCGACAATTCAGAATGCCGTTTCCAATTCCGCCCCAACTATATATAGGTATAGCTGGAGTGACGCCTATTTCTCTTCTTGGCATCCCGTGACATTTTTGTGTATTAGTCGTAGCTGGCAAGGTTGGTCAGTGTTTTGATAAGCATATTGTCTCCTCATTAGTGGGCAATCAACATCTTTTTTCCGACATGACAACTTTATGATCGATTATTGATTGTATTGATTGGTTTTAATCGGTTCTATTCTCTGCATCTATTCCGTTCGCTGGAGGAAAACGATATTCTGGCCTTGGGGTCAATATTTAGTTATCTCCGTAAATGAAATGTAAAACCCGCGCCTACATCGGGCGAGCCCCTTGCATTAAGTTACACAGTTATTTCCCTTTTCCACTATTCTTGGGACAGCCGCTTGGGACAGCCGAACGCCTGTCATTTTAAAAGATTTGGTTATTTTTTTTAACCTCGGATGTCGTTGAATGTGTGTAATTGATTTTAATGCTTGCCAGCGATACGAAGAAAACACATGCGGAGTCGAAACGTTCCGTCCCTGTTGAAAATTCACGCTGTTAAAGGGAGGTTTTTTTTGGCGGCGGAGGGGGGGGGGACGGTAGGTGCGGGCGGAAGTATTTGATTTTAATATTTGTTCACGCCTTAAGCATGGTAGATTATGTACAGTTGCTTTAATAAAATGCTCCACATAAATCAGTAGGGGCTATTGCATAAGGGCTAGAGACTTGGATCATTTGCATAGATGGGCGTATGTGTGGTGTTGATTTAATTGACTATATTCGTCTATCATGCCGTGATTCGGGTCATTTCTTTTAAATAAAGAATATTGCAGTTGTCTGCCTTTAGTGGGTTTGTATGGCCGTGGGTGTTTTGTGTTTCATTGTTGAGAGTGAAATAATTGGGGATTTGTTGGGGGGGGGGTGATGAAGCATAGAATATGAAAGGTAATCTTTCGTAGATTTTGGTGGCTCTGAAAAGAACCTTTTGTATAAGCAAAGAAGATTCTGCGTGATTTCAAATTCATTCCATCTCGCCTTCCGAAGAATGGCTGCTGTCTTCACTATCAGTTGGGACACAGCTTCTAATCTTGTGGCGTAGGTATAAGACTTTATCGGCCTTTTGACGTGCGTATTCGTAGTAAGCATTTCTAACACCCTCCATGCCGGACATCCTGAGACGAATGTTGTAGCGAAAAGAACGCATCTGGTCCCTCCTTGCTCGATCGTAGCGGACTTGAAGATCTTTCAGTTTGTTGTTTAGTAAAACAACCTGCTCACATGCTCGACGGAAACGGTGCTCTGTCTCAGACAAATCGACGTGAAGTTTCGAAATAGTTTCCATTTCAGTTGCTGGAGTCTTGGTGGAGTTCTTAGAAGATTGAATGGTGAAGCTATTGAAGCGACAATTCAGAATGCCGTTTCCAATTCCGCCCCAACTATATATAGGTATAGCTGGAGTGACGCCTATTTCTCTTCTTGGCATCCCGTGACATTTTTGTGTATTAGTCGTAGCTGGCAAGGTTGGTCAGTGTTTTGATAAGCATATTGTCTCCTCATTAGTGGGCAATCAACATCTTTTTTCCGACATGACAACTTTATGATCGATTATTGATTGTATTGATTGGTTTTAATCGGTTCTATTCTCTGCATCTATTCCGTTCGCTGGAGGAAAACGATATTCTGGCCTTGGGGTCAATATTTAGTTATCTCCGTAAATGAAATGTAAAACCCGCGCCTATAAGCAAAGAAGATTCTGCGTGATTTCAAATTCATTCCATCTCGCCTTCCGAAGAATGGCTGCTGTCTTCACTATCAGTTGGGACACAGCTTCTAATCTTGTGGCGTAGGTATAAGACTTTATCGGCCTTTTGACGTGCGTATTCGTAGTAAGCATTTCTAACACCCTCCATGCCGGACATCCTGAGACGAATGTTGTAGCGAAAAGAACGCATCTGGTCCCTCCTTGCTCGATCGTAGCGGACTTGAAGATCTTTCAGTTTGTTGTTTAGTAAAACAACCTGCTCACATGCTCGACGGAAACGGTGCTCTGTCTCAGACAAATCGACGTGAAGTTTCGAAATAGTTTCCATTTCAGTTGCTGGAGTCTTGGTGGAGTTCTTAGAAGATTGAATGGTGAAGCTATTGAAGCGACAATTCAGAATGCCGTTTCCAATTCCGCCCCAACTATATATAGGTATAGCTGGAGTGACGCCTATTTCTCTTCTTGGCATCCCGTGACATTTTTGTGTATTAGTCGTAGCTGGCAAGGTTGGTCAGTGTTTTGATAAGCATATTGTCTCCTCATTAGTGGGCAATCAACATCTTTTTTCCGACATGACAACTTTATGATCGATTATTGATTGTATTGATTGGTTTTAATCGGTTCTATTCTCTGCATCTATTCCGTTCGCTGGAGGAAAACGATATTCTGGCCTTGGGGTCAATATTTAGTTATCTCCGTAAATGAAATGTAAAACCCGCGCCTACATCGGGCGAGCCCCTTGCATTAAGTTACACAGTTATTTCCCTTTTCCACTATTCTTGGGACAGCCGCTTGGGACAGCCGAACGCCTGTCATTTTAAAAGATTTGGTTATTTTTTTTAACCTCGGATGTCGTTGAATGTGTGTAATTGATTTTAATGCTTGCCAGCGATACGAAGAAAACACATGCGGAGTCGAAACGTTCCGTCCCTGTTGAAAATTCACGCTGTTAAAGGGAGGTTTTTTTTGGCGGCGGAGGGGGGGGGGACGGTAGGTGCGGGCGGAAGTATTTGATTTTAATATTTGTTCACGCCTTAAGCATGGTAGATTATGTACAGTTGCTTTAATAAAATGCTCCACATAAATCAGTAGGGGCTATTGCATAAGGGCTAGAGACTTGGATCATTTGCATAGATGGGCGTATGTGTGGTGTTGATTTAATTGACTATATTCGTCTATCATGCCGTGATTCGGGTCATTTCTTTTAAATAAAGAATATTGCAGTTGTCTGCCTTTAGTGGGTTTGTATGGCCGTGGGTGTTTTGTGTTTCATTGTTGAGAGTGAAATAATTGGGGATTTGTTGGGGGGGGGGTGATGAAGCATAGAATATGAAAGGTAATCTTTCGTAGATTTTGGTGGCTCTGAAAAGAACCTTTTGTATAAGCAAAGAAGATTCTGCGTGATTTCAAATTCATTCCATCTCGCCTTCCGAAGAATGGCTGCTGTCTTCACTATCAGTTGGGACACAGCTTCTAATCTTGTGGCGTAGGTATAAGACTTTATCGGCCTTTTGACGTGCGTATTCGTAGTAAGCATTTCTAACACCCTCCATGCCGGACATCCTGAGACGAATGTTGTAGCGAAAAGAACGCATCTGGTCCCTCCTTGCTCGATCGTAGCGGACTTGAAGATCTTTCAGTTTGTTGTTTAGTAAAACAACCTGCTCACATGCTCGACGGAAACGGTGCTCTGTCTCAGACAAATCGACGTGAAGTTTCGAAATAGTTTCCATTTCAGTTGCTGGAGTCTTGGTGGAGTTCTTAGAAGATTGAATGGTGAAGCTATTGAAGCGACAATTCAGAATGCCGTTTCCAATTCCGCCCCAACTATATATAGGTATAGCTGGAGTGACGCCTATTTCTCTTCTTGGCATCCCGTGACATTTTTGTGTATTAGTCGTAGCTGGCAAGGTTGGTCAGTGTTTTGATAAGCATATTGTCTCCTCATTAGTGGGCAATCAACATCTTTTTTCCGACATGACAACTTTATGATCGATTATTGATTGTATTGATTGGTTTTAATCGGTTCTATTCTCTGCATCTATTCCGTTCGCTGGAGGAAAACGATATTCTGGCCTTGGGGTCAATATTTAGTTATCTCCGTAAATGAAATGTAAAACCCGCGCCTATAAGCAAAGAAGATTCTGCGTGATTTCAAATTCATTCCATCTCGCCTTCCGAAGAATGGCTGCTGTCTTCACTATCAGTTGGGACACAGCTTCTAATCTTGTGGCGTAGGTATAAGACTTTATCGGCCTTTTGACGTGCGTATTCGTAGTAAGCATTTCTAACACCCTCCATGCCGGACATCCTGAGACGAATGTTGTAGCGAAAAGAACGCATCTGGTCCCTCCTTGCTCGATCGTAGCGGACTTGAAGATCTTTCAGTTTGTTGTTTAGTAAAACAACCTGCTCACATGCTCGACGGAAACGGTGCTCTGTCTCAGACAAATCGACGTGAAGTTTCGAAATAGTTTCCATTTCAGTTGCTGGAGTCTTGGTGGAGTTCTTAGAAGATTGAATGGTGAAGCTATTGAAGCGACAATTCAGAATGCCGTTTCCAATTCCGCCCCAACTATATATAGGTATAGCTGGAGTGACGCCTATTTCTCTTCTTGGCATCCCGTGACATTTTTGTGTATTAGTCGTAGCTGGCAAGGTTGGTCAGTGTTTTGATAAGCATATTGTCTCCTCATTAGTGGGCAATCAACATCTTTTTTCCGACATGACAACTTTATGATCGATTATTGATTGTATTGATTGGTTTTAATCGGTTCTATTCTCTGCATCTATTCCGTTCGCTGGAGGAAAACGATATTCTGGCCTTGGGGTCAATATTTAGTTATCTCCGTAAATGAAATGTAAAACCCGCGCCTACATCGGGCGAGCCCCTTGCATTAAGTTACACAGTTATTTCCCTTTTCCACTATTCTTGGGACAGCCGCTTGGGACAGCCGAACGCCTGTCATTTTAAAAGATTTGGTTATTTTTTTTAACCTCGGATGTCGTTGAATGTGTGTAATTGATTTTAATGCTTGCCAGCGATACGAAGAAAACACATGCGGAGTCGAAACGTTCCGTCCCTGTTGAAAATTCACGCTGTTAAAGGGAGGTTTTTTTTTGCGGCGGAGGGGGGGGGGACGGTAGGTGCGGGCGGAAGTATTTGATTTTAATATTTGTTCACGCCTTAAGCATGGTAGATTATGTACAGTTGCTTTAATAAAATGCTCCACATAAATCAGTAGGGGCTATTGCATAAGGGCTAGAGACTTGGATCATTTGCATAGATGGGCGTATGTGTGGTGTTGATTTAATTGACTATATTCGTCTATCATGCCGTGATTCGGGTCATTTCTTTTAAATAAAGAATATTGCAGTTGTCTGCCTTTAGTGGGTTTGTATGGCCGTGGGTGTTTTGTGTTTCATTGTTGAGAGTGAAATAATTGGGGATTTGTTGGGGGGGGGGGGTGATGAAGCATAGAATATGAAAGGTAATCTTTCGTAGATTTTGGTGGCTCTGAAAAGAACCTTTTGTATAAGCAAAGAAGATTCTGCGTGATTTCAAATTCATTCCATCTCGCCTTCCGAAGAATGGCTGCTGTCTTCACTATCAGTTGGGACACAGCTTCTAATCTTGTGGCGTAGGTATAAGACTTTATCGGCCTTTTGACGTGCGTATTCGTAGTAAGCATTTCTAACACCCTCCATGCCGGACATCCTGAGACGAATGTTGTAGCGAAAAGAACGCATCTGGTCCCTCCTTGCTCGATCGTAGCGGACTTGAAGATCTTTCAGTTTGTTGTTTAGTAAAACAACCTGCTCACATGCTCGACGGAAACGGTGCTCTGTCTCAGACAAATCGACGTGAAGTTTCGAAATAGTTTCCATTTCAGTTGCTGGAGTCTTGGTGGAGTTCTTAGAAGATTGAATGGTGAAGCTATTGAAGCGACAATTCAGAATGCCGTTTCCAATTCCGCCCCAACTATATATAGGTATAGCTGGAGTGACGCCTATTTCTCTTCTTGGCATCCCGTGACATTTTTGTGTATTAGTCGTAGCTGGCAAGGTTGGTCAGTGTTTTGATAAGCATATTGTCTCCTCATTAGTGGGCAATCAACATCTTTTTTCCGACATGACAACTTTATGATCGATTATTGATTGTATTGATTGGTTTTAATCGGTTCTATTCTCTGCATCTATTCCGTTCGCTGGAGGAAAACGATATTCTGGCCTTGGGGTCAATATTTAGTTATCTCCGTAAATGAAATGTAAAACCCGCGCCTACATCGGGCGAGCCCCTTGCATTAAGTTACACAGTTATTTCCCTTTTCCACTATTCTTGGGACAGCCGCTTGGGACAGCCGAACGCCTGTCATTTTAAAAGATTTGGTTATTTTTTTTAACCTCGGATGTTGTTGAATGTGTGTAATTGATTTTAATGCTTGCCAGCGATACGAAGAAAACACATGCGGAGTCGAAACGTTCCGTCCCTGTTGAAAATTCACGCTGTTAAAGGGAGGTTTTTTTTGCGGCGGGGGGGGGGGGGCGGTAGGTGCGGGCGGAAGTATTTGATTTTAATATTTGTTCACGCCTTAAGCATGGTAGATTATGTACAGTTGCTTTAATAAAATGCTCCACATAAATCAGTAGGGGCTATTGCATAAGGGCTAGAGACTTGGATCATTTGCATAGATGGGCGTATGTGTGGTGTTGATTTAATTGACTATATTCGTCTATCATGCCGTGATTCGGGTCATTTCTTTTAAATAAAGAATATTGCAGTTGTCTGCCTTTAGTGGGTTTGTATGGCCGTGGGTGTTTTGTGTTTCATTGTTGAGAGTGAAATAATTGGGGATTTGTTGGGGGGGGGGGTGATGAAGCATAGAATATGAAAGGTAATCTTTCGTAGATTTTGGTGGCTCTGAAAAGAACCTTTTGTATAAGCAAAGAAGATTCTGCGTGATTTCAAATTCATTCCATCTCGCCTTCCGAAGAATGGCTGCTGTCTTCACTATCAGTTGGGACACAGCTTCTAATCTTGTGGCGTAGGTATAAGACTTTATCGGCCTTTTGACGTGCGTATTCGTAGTAAGCATTTCTAACACCCTCCATGCCGGACATCCTGGGCGAATGTTGTAGCGAAAAGAACGCATCTGGTCCCTCCTTGCTCGATCGTAGCGGACTTGAAGATCTTTCAGTTTGTTGTTTAGTAAAACAACCTGCTCACATGCTCGACGGAAACGGTGCTCTGTCTCAGACAAATCGACGTGAAGTTTCGAAATAGTTTCCATTTCAGTTGCTGGAGTCTTGGTGGAGTTCTTAGAAGATTGAATGGTGAAGCTATTGAAGCGACAATTCAGAATGCCGTTTCCAATTCCGCCCCAACTATATATAGGTATAGCTGGAGTGACGCCTATTTCTCTTCTTGGCATCCCGTGACATTTTTGTGTATTAGTCGTAGCTGGCAAGGTTGGTCAGTGTTTTGATAAGCATATTGTCTCCTCATTAGTGGGCAATCAACATCTTTTTTCCGACATGACAACTTTATGATCGATTATTGATTGTATTGATTGGTTTTAATCGGTTCTATTCTCTGCATCTATTCCGTTCGCTGGAGGAAAACGATATTCTGGCCTTGGGGTCAATATTTAGTTATCTCCGTAAATGAAATGTAAAACCCGCGCCTACATCGGGCGAGCCCCTTGCATTAAGTTACACAGTTATTTCCCTTTTCCACTATTCTTGGGACAGCCGCTTGGGACAGCCGAACGCCTGTCATTTTAAAAGATTTGGTTATTTTTTTTAACCTCGGATGTCGTTGAATGTGTGTAATTGATTTTAATGCTTGCCAGCGATACGAAGAAAACACATGCGGAGTCGAAACGTTCCGTCCCTGTTGAAAATTCACGCTGTTAAAGGGAGGTTTTTTTTTGCGGCGGAGGGGGGGGGGACGGTAGGTGCGGGCGGAAGTATTTGATTTTAATATTTGTTCACGCCTTAAGCATGGTAGATTATGTACAGTTGCTTTAATAAAATGCTCCACATAAATCAGTAGGGGCTATTGCATAAGGGCTAGAGACTTGGATCATTTGCATAGATGGGCGTATGTGTGGTGTTGATTTAATTGACTATATTCGTCTATCATGCCGTGATTCGGGTCATTTCTTTTAAATAAAGAATATTGCAGTTGTCTGCCTTTAGTGGGTTTGTATGGCCGTGGGTGTTTTGTGTTTCATTGTTGAGAGTGAAATAATTGGGGATTTGTTGGGGGGGGGGGGGTGATGAAGCATAGAATATGAAAGGTAATCTTTCGTAGATTTTGGTGGCTCTGAAAAGAACCTTTTGTATAAGCAAAGAAGATTCTGCGTGATTTCAAATTCATTCCATCTCGCCTTCCGAAGAATGGCTGCTGTCTTCACTATCAGTTGGGACACAGCTTCTAATCTTGTGGCGTAGGTATAAGACTTTATCGGCCTTTTGACGTGCGTATTCGTAGTAAGCATTTCTAACACCCTCCATGCCGGACATCCTGAGACGAATGTTGTAGCGAAAAGAACGCATCTGGTCCCTCCTTGCTCGATCGTAGCGGACTTGAAGATCTTTCAGTTTGTTGTTTAGTAAAACAACCTGCTCACATGCTCGACGGAAACGGTGCTCTGTCTCAGACAAATCGACGTGAAGTTTCGAAATAGTTTCCATTTCAGTTGCTGGAGTCTTGGTGGAGTTCTTAGAAGATTGAATGGTGAAGCTATTGAAGCGACAATTCAGAATGCCGTTTCCAATTCCGCCCCAACTATATATAGGTATAGCTGGAGTGACGCCTATTTCTCTTCTTGGCATCCCGTGACATTTTTGTGTATTAGTCGTAGCTGGCAAGGTTGGTCAGTGTTTTGATAAGCATATTGTCTCCTCATTAGTGGGCAATCAACATCTTTTTTCCGACATGACAACTTTATGATCGATTATTGATTGTATTGATTGGTTTTAATCGGTTCTATTCTCTGCATCTATTCCGTTCGCTGGAGGAAAACGATATTCTGGCCTTGGGGTCAATATTTAGTTATCTCCGTAAATGAAATGTAAAACCCGCGCCTACATCGGGCGAGCCCCTTGCATTAAGTTACACAGTTATTTCCCTTTTCCACTATTCTTGGGACAGCCGCTTGGGACAGCCGAACGCCTGTCATTTTAAAAGATTTGGTTATTTTTTTTAACCTCGGATGTCGTTGAATGTGTGTAATTGATTTTAATGCTTGCCAGCGATACGAAGAAAACACATGCGGAGTCGAAACGTTCCGTCCCTGTTGAAAATTCACGCTGTTAAAGGGAGGTTTTTTTTGGCGGCGGAGGGGGGGGGGACGGTAGGTGCGGGCGGAAGTATTTGATTTTAATATTTGTTCACGCCTTAAGCATGGTAGATTATGTACAGTTGCTTTAATAAAATGCTCCACATAAATCAGTAGGGGCTATTGCATAAGGGCTAGAGACTTGGATCATTTGCATAGATGGGCGTATGTGTGGTGTTGATTTAATTGACTATATTCGTCTATCATGCCGTGATTCGGGTCATTTCTTTTAAATAAAGAATATTGCAGTTGTCTGCCTTTAGTGGGTTTGTATGGCCGTGGGTGTTTTGTGTTTCATTGTTGAGAGTGAAATAATTGGGGATTTGTTGGGGGGGGGGGGTGATGAAGCATAGAATATGAAAGGTAATCTTTCGTAGATTTTGGTGGCTCTGAAAAGAACCTTTTGTATAAGCAAAGAAGATTCTGCGTGATTTCAAATTCATTCCATCTCGCCTTCCGAAGAATGGCTGCTGTCTTCACTATCAGTTGGGACACAGCTTCTAATCTTGTGGCGTAGGTATAAGACTTTATCGGCCTTTTGACGTGCGTATTCGTAGTAAGCATTTCTAACACCCTCCATGCCGGACATCCTGAGACGAATGTTGTAGCGAAAAGAACGCATCTGGTCCCTCCTTGCTCGATCGTAGCGGACTTGAAGATCTTTCAGTTTGTTGTTTAGTAAAACAACCTGCTCACATGCTCGACGGAAACGGTGCTCTGTCTCAGACAAATCGACGTGAAGTTTCGAAATAGTTTCCATTTCAGTTGCTGGAGTCTTGGTGGAGTTCTTAGAAGATTGAATGGTGAAGCTATTGAAGCGACAATTCAGAATGCCGTTTCCAATTCCGCCCCAACTATATATAGGTATAGCTGGAGTGACGCCTATTTCTCTTCTTGGCATCCCGTGACATTTTTGTGTATTAGTCGTAGCTGGCAAGGTTGGTCAGTGTTTTGATAAGCATATTGTCTCCTCATTAGTGGGCAATCAACATCTTTTTTCCGACATGACAACTTTATGATCGATTATTGATTGTATTGATTGGTTTTAATCGGTTCTATTCTCTGCATCTATTCCGTTCGCTGGAGGAAAACGATATTCTGGCCTTGGGGTCAATATTTAGTTATCTCCGTAAATGAAATGTAAAACCCGCGCCTACATCGGGCGAGCCCCTTGCATTAAGTTACACAGTTATTTCCCTTTTCCACTATTCTTGGGACAGCCGCTTGGGACAGCCGAACGCCTGTCATTTTAAAAGATTTGGTTATTTTTTTTAACCTCGGATGTCGTTGAATGTGTGTAATTGATTTTAATGCTTGCCAGCGATACGAAGAAAACACATGCGGAGTCGAAACGTTCCGTCCCTGTTGAAAATTCACGCTGTTAAAGGGAGGTTTTTTTTGGCGGCGGAGGGGGGGGGGACGGTAGGTGCGGGCGGAAGTATTTGATTTTAATATTTGTTCACGCCTTAAGCATGGTAGATTATGTACAGTTGCTTTAATAAAATGCTCCACATAAATCAGTAGGGGCTATTGCATAAGGGCTAGAGACTTGGATCATTTGCATAGATGGGCGTATGTGTGGTGTTGATTTAATTGACTATATTCGTCTATCATGCCGTGATTCGGGTCATTTCTTTTAAATAAAGAATATTGCAGTTGTCTGCCTTTAGTGGGTTTGTATGGCCATTGTTGAGAGTGAAATAATTGGGGATTTGTTGGGGGGGGGGGTGATGAAGCATAGAATATGAAAGGTAATCTTTCGTAGATTTTGGTGGCTCTGAAAAGAACCTTTTGTATAAGCAAAGAAGATTCTGCGTGATTTCAAATTCATTCCATCTCGCCTTCCGAAGAATGGCTGCTGTCTTCACTATCAGTTGGGACACAGCTTCTAATCTTGTGGCGTAGGTATAAGACTTTATCGGCCTTTTGACGTGCGTATTCGTAGTAAGCATTTCTAACACCCTCCATGCCGGACATCCTGAGACGAATGTTGTAGCGAAAAGAACGCATCTGGTCCCTCCTTGCTCGATCGTAGCGGACTTGAAGATCTTTCAGTTTGTTGTTTAGTAAAACAACCTGCTCACATGCTCGACGGAAACGGTGCTCTGTCTCAGACAAATCGACGTGAAGTTTCGAAATAGTTTCCATTTCAGTTGCTGGAGTCTTGGTGGAGTTCTTAGAAGATTGAATGGTGAAGCTATTGAAGCGACAATTCAGAATGCCGTTTCCAATTCCGCCCCAACTATATATAGGTATAGCTGGAGTGACGCCTATTTCTCTTCTTGGCATCCCGTGACATTTTTGTGTATTAGTCGTAGCTGGCAAGGTTGGTCAGTGTTTTGATAAGCATATTGTCTCCTCATTAGTGGGCAATCAACATCTTTTTTCGGACATGACAACTTTATGATCGATTATTGATTGTATTGATTGGTTTTAATCGGTTCTATTCTCTGCATCTATTCCGTTCGCTGGAGGAAAACGATATTCTGGCCTTGGGGTCAATATTTAGTTATCTCCGTAAATGAAATGTAAAACCCGCGCCTACATCGGGCGAGCCCCTTGCATTAAGTTACACAGTTATTTCCCTTTTCCACTATTCTTGGGACAGCCGCTTGGGACAGCCGAACGCCTGTCATTTTAAAAGATTTGGTTATTTTTTTTAACCTCGGATGTCGTTGAATGTGTGTAATTGATTTTAATGCTTGCCAGCGATACGAAGAAAACACATGCGGAGTCGAAACGTTCCGTCCCTGTTGAAAATTCACGCTGTTAAAGGGAGGTTTTTTTTTGCGGCGGAGGGGGGGGGGACGGTAGGTGCGGGCGGAAGTATTTGATTTTAATATTTGTTCACGCCTTAAGCATGGTAGATTATGTACAGTTGCTTTAATAAAATGCTCCACATAAATCAGTAGGGGCTATTGCATAAGGGCTAGAGACTTGGATCATTTGCATAGATGGGCGTATGTGTGGTGTTGATTTAATTGACTATATTCGTCTATCATGCCGTGATTCGGGTCATTTCTTTTAAATAAAGAATATTGCAGTTGTCTGCCTTTAGTGGGTTTGTATGGCCGTGGGTGTTTTGTGTTTCATTGTTGAGAGTGAAATAATTGGGGATTTGTTGGGGGGGGGGGTGATGAAGCATAGAATATGAAAGGTAATCTTTCGTAGATTTTGGTGGCTCTGAAAAGAACCTTTTGTATAAGCAAAGAAGATTCTGCGTGATTTCAAATTCATTCCATCTCGCCTTCCGAAGAATGGCTGCTGTCTTCACTATCAGTTGGGACACAGCTTCTAATCTTGTGGCGTAGGTATAAGACTTTATCGGCCTTTTGACGTGCGTATTCGTAGTAAGCATTTCTAACACCCTCCATGCCGGACATCCTGAGACGAATGTTGTAGCGAAAAGAACGCATCTGGTCCCTCCTTGCTCGATCGTAGCGGACTTGAAGATCTTTCAGTTTGTTGTTTAGTAAAACAACCTGCTCACATGCTCGACGGAAACGGTGCTCTGTCTCAGACAAATCGACGTGAAGTTTCGAAATAGTTTCCATTTCAGTTGCTGGAGTCTTGGTGGAGTTCTTAGAAGATTGAATGGTGAAGCTATTGAAGCGACAATTCAGAATGCCGTTTCCAATTCCGCCCCAACTATATATAGGTATAGCTGGAGTGACGCCTATTTCTCTTCTTGGCATCCCGTGACATTTTTGTGTATTAGTCGTAGCTGGCAAGGTTGGTCAGTGTTTTGATAAGCATATTGTCTCCTCATTAGTGGGCAATCAACATCTTTTTTCCGACATGACAACTTTATGATCGATTATTGATTGTATTGATTGGTTTTAATCGGTTCTATTCTCTGCATCTATTCCGTTCGCTGGAGGAAAACGATATTCTGGCCTTGGGGTCAATATTTAGTTATCTCCGTAAATGAAATGTAAAACCCGCGCCTACATCGGGCGAGCCCCTTGCATTAAGTTACACAGTTATTTCCCTTTTCCACTATTCTTGGGACAGCCGCTTGGGACAGCCGAACGCCTGTCATTTTAAAAGATTTGGTTATTTTTTTTAACCTCGGATGTCGTTGAATGTGTGTAATTGATTTTAATGCTTGCCAGCGATACGAAGAAAACACATGCGGAGTCGAAACGTTCCGTCCCTGTTGAAAATTCACGCTGTTAAAGGGAGGTTTTTTTTTGCGGCGGAGGGGGGGGGACGGTAGGTGCGGGCGGAAGTATTTGATTTTAATATTTGTTCACGCCTTAAGCATGGTAGATTATGTACAGTTGCTTTAATAAAATGCTCCACATAAATCAGTAGGGGCTATTGCATAAGGGCTAGAGACTTGGATCATTTGCATAGATGGGCGTATGTGTGGTGTTGATTTAATTGACTATATTCGTCTATCATGCCGTGATTCGGGTCATTTCTTTTAAATAAAGAATATTGCAGTTGTCTGCCTTTAGTGGGTTTGTATGGCCGTGGGTGTTTTGTGTTTCATTGTTGAGAGTGAAATAATTGGGGATTTGTTGGGGGGGGGGGGGTGATGAAGCATAGAATATGAAAGGTAATCTTTCGTAGATTTTGGTGGCTCTGAAAAGAACCTTTTGTATAAGCAAAGAAGATTCTGCGTGATTTCAAATTCATTCCATCTCGCCTTCCGAAGAATGGCTGCTGTCTTCACTATCAGTTGGGACACAGCTTCTAATCTTGTGGCGTAGGTATAAGACTTTATCGGCCTTTTGACGTGCGTATTCGTAGTAAGCATTTCTAACACCCTCCATGCCGGACATCCTGAGACGAATGTTGTAGCGAAAAGAACGCATCTGGTCCCTCCTTGCTCGATCGTAGCGGACTTGAAGATCTTTCAGTTTGTTGTTTAGTAAAACAACCTGCTCACATGCTCGACGGAAACGGTGCTCTGTCTCAGACAAATCGACGTGAAGTTTCGAAATAGTTTCCATTTCAGTTGCTGGAGTCTTGGTGGAGTTCTTAGAAGATTGAATGGTGAAGCTATTGAAGCGACAATTCAGAATGCCGTTTCCAATTCCGCCCCAACTATATATAGGTATAGCTGGAGTGACGCCTATTTCTCTTCTTGGCATCCCGTGACATTTTTGTGTATTAGTCGTAGCTGGCAAGGTTGGTCAGTGTTTTGATAAGCATATTGTCTCCTCATTAGTGGGCAATCAACATCTTTTTTCCGACATGACAACTTTATGATCGATTATTGATTGTATTGATTGGTTTTAATCGGTTCTATTCTCTGCATCTATTCCGTTCGCTGGAGGAAAACGATATTCTGGCCTTGGGGTCAATATTTAGTTATCTCCGTAAATGAAATGTAAAACCCGCGCCTACATCGGGCGAGCCCCTTGCATTAAGTTACACAGTTATTTCCCTTTTCCACTATTCTTGGGACAGCCGCTTGGGACAGCCGAACGCCTGTCATTTTAAAAGATTTGGTTATTTTTTTTAACCTCGGATGTCGTTGAATGTGTGTAATTGATTTTAATGCTTGCCAGCGATACGAAGAAAACACATGCGGAGTCGAAACGTTCCGTCCCTGTTGAAAATTCACGCTGTTAAAGGGAGGTTTTTTTTTGCGGCGGAGGGGGGGGGGACGGTAGGTGCGGGCGGAAGTATTTGATTTTAATATTTGTTCACGCCTTAAGCATGGTAGATTATGTACAGTTGCTTTAATAAAATGCTCCACATAAATCAGTAGGGGCTATTGCATAAGGGCTAGAGACTTGGATCATTTGCATAGATGGGCGTATGTGTGGTGTTGATTTAATTGACTATATTCGTCTATCATGCCGTGATTCGGGTCATTTCTTTTAAATAAAGAATATTGCAGTTGTCTGCCTTTAGTGGGTTTGTATGGCCGTGGGTGTTTTGTGTTTCATTGTTGAGAGTGAAATAATTGGGGATTTGTTGGGGGGGGGGGTGATGAAGCATAGAATATGAAAGGTAATCTTTCGTAGATTTTGGTGGCTCTGAAAAGAACCTTTTGTATAAGCAAAGAAGATTCTGCGTGATTTCAAATTCATTCCATCTCGCCTTCCGAAGAATGGCTGCTGTCTTCACTATCAGTTGGGACACAGCTTCTAATCTTGTGGCGTAGGTATAAGACTTTATCGGCCTTTTGACGTGCGTATTCGTAGTAAGCATTTCTAACACCCTCCATGCCGGACATCCTGAGACGAATGTTGTAGCGAAAAGAACGCATCTGGTCCCTCCTTGCTCGATCGTAGCGGACTTGAAGATCTTTCAGTTTGTTGTTTAGTAAAACAACCTGCTCACATGCTCGACGGAAACGGTGCTCTGTCTCAGACAAATCGACGTGAAGTTTCGAAATAGTTTCCATTTCAGTTGCTGGAGTCTTGGTGGAGTTCTTAGAAGATTGAATGGTGAAGCTATTGAAGCGACAATTCAGAATGCCGTTTCCAATTCCGCCCCAACTATATATAGGTATAGCTGGAGTGACGCCTATTTCTCTTCTTGGCATCCCGTGACATTTTTGTGTATTAGTCGTAGCTGGCAAGGTTGGTCAGTGTTTTGATAAGCATATTGTCTCCTCATTAGTGGGCAATCAACATCTTTTTTCGGACATGACAACTTTATGATCGATTATTGATTGTATTGATTGGTTTTAATCGGTTCTATTCTCTGCATCTATTCCGTTCGCTGGAGGAAAACGATATTCTGGCCTTGGGGTCAATATTTAGTTATCTCCGTAAATGAAATGTAAAACCCGCGCCTACATCGGGCGAGCCCCTTGCATTAAGTTACACAGTTATTTCCCTTTTCCACTATTCTTGGGACAGCCGCTTGGGACAGCCGAACGCCTGTCATTTTAAAAGATTTGGTTATTTTTTTTAACCTCGGATGTCGTTGAATGTGTGTAATTGATTTTAATGCTTGCCAGCGATACGAAGAAAACACATGCGGAGTCGAAACGTTCCGTCCCTGTTGAAAATTCACGCTGTTAAAGGGAGGTTTTTTTTTGCGGCGGAGGGGGGGGGACGGTAGGTGCGGGCGGAAGTATTTGATTTTAATATTTGTTCACGCCTTAAGCATGGTAGATTATGTACAGTTGCTTTAATAAAATGCTCCACATAAATCAGTAGGGGCTATTGCATAAGGGCTAGAGACTTGGATCATTTGCATAGATGGGCGTATGTGTGGTGTTGATTTAATTGACTATATTCGTCTATCATGCCGTGATTCGGGTCATTTCTTTTAAATAAAGAATATTGCAGTTGTCTGCCTTTAGTGGGTTTGTATGGCCGTGGGTGTTTTGTGTTTCATTGTTGAGAGTGAAATAATTGGGGATTTGTTGGGGGGGGGGGGGGGTGATGAAGCATAGAATATGAAAGGTAATCTTTCGTAGATTTTGGTGGCTCTGAAAAGAACCTTTTGTATAAGCAAAGAAGATTCTGCGTGATTTCAAATTCATTCCATCTCGCCTTCCGAAGAATGGCTGCTGTCTTCACTATCAGTTGGGACACAGCTTCTAATCTTGTGGCGTAGGTATAAGACTTTATCGGCCTTTTGACGTGCGTATTCGTAGTAAGCATTTCTAACACCCTCCATGCCGGACATCCTGAGACGAATGTTGTAGCGAAAAGAACGCATCTGGTCCCTCCTTGCTCGATCGTAGCGGACTTGAAGATCTTTCAGTTTGTTGTTTAGTAAAACAACCTGCTCACATGCTCGACGGAAACGGTGCTCTGTCTCAGACAAATCGACGTGAAGTTTCGAAATAGTTTCCATTTCAGTTGCTGGAGTCTTGGTGGAGTTCTTAGAAGATTGAATGGTGAAGCTATTGAAGCGACAATTCAGAATGCCGTTTCCAATTCCGCCCCAACTATATATAGGTATAGCTGGAGTGACGCCTATTTCTCTTCTTGGCATCCCGTGACATTTTTGTGTATTAGTCGTAGCTGGCAAGGTTGGTCAGTGTTTTGATAAGCATATTGTCTCCTCATTAGTGGGCAATCAACATCTTTTTTCCGACATGACAACTTTATGATCGATTATTGATTGTATTGATTGGTTTTAATCGGTTCTATTCTCTGCATCTATTCCGTTCGCTGGAGGAAAACGATATTCTGGCCTTGGGGTCAATATTTAGTTATCTCCGTAAATGAAATGTAAAACCCGCGCCTACATCGGGCGAGCCCCTTGCATTAAGTTACACAGTTATTTCCCTTTTCCACTATTCTTGGGACAGCCGCTTGGGACAGCCGAACGCCTGTCATTTTAAAAGATTTGGTTATTTTTTTTAACCTCGGATGTCGTTGAATGTGTGTAATTGATTTTAATGCTTGCCAGCGATACGAAGAAAACACATGCGGAGTCGAAACGTTCCGTCCCTGTTGAAAATTCACGCTGTTAAAGGGAGGTTTTTTTTTGCGGCGGAGGGGGGGGGGGCGGTAGGTGCGGGCGGAAGTATTTGATTTTAATATTTGTTCACGCCTTAAGCATGGTAGATTATGTACAGTTGCTTTAATAAAATGCTCCACATAAATCAGTAGGGGCTATTGCATAAGGGCTAGAGACTTGGATCATTTGCATAGATGGGCGTATGTGTGGTGTTGATTTAATTGACTATATTCGTCTATCATGCCGTGATTCGGGTCATTTCTTTTAAATAAAGAATATTGCAGTTGTCTGCCTTTAGTGGGTTTGTATGGCCGCGGGTGTTTTGTGTTTCATTGTTGAGAGTGAAATAATTGGGGATTTGTTGGGGGGGGGGGGGTGATGAAGCATAGAATATGAAAGGTAATCTTTCGTAGATTTTGGTGGCTCTGAAAAGAACCTTTTGTATAAGCAAAGAAGATTCTGCGTGATTTCAAATTCATTCCATCTCGCCTTCCGAAGAATGGCTGCTGTCTTCACTATCAGTTGGGACACAGCTTCTAATCTTGTGGCGTAGGTATAAGACTTTATCGGCCTTTTGACGTGCGTATTCGTAGTAAGCATTTCTAACACCCTCCATGCCGGACATCCTGAGACGAATGTTGTAGCGAAAAGAACGCATCTGGTCCCTCCTTGCTCGATCGTAGCGGACTTGAAGATCTTTCAGTTTGTTGTTTAGTAAAACAACCTGCTCACATGCTCGACGGAAACGGTGCTCTGTCTCAGACAAATCGACGTGAAGTTTCGAAATAGTTTCCATTTCAGTTGCTGGAGTCTTGGTGGAGTTCTTAGAAGATTGAATGGTGAAGCTATTGAAGCGACAATTCAGAATGCCGTTTCCAATTCCGCCCCAACTATATATAGGTATAGCTGGAGTGACGCCTATTTCTCTTCTTGGCATCCCGTGACATTTTTGTGTATTAGTCGTAGCTGGCAAGGTTGGTCAGTGTTTTGATAAGCATATTGTCTCCTCATTAGTGGGCAATCAACATCTTTTTTCCGACATGACAACTTTATGATCGATTATTGATTGTATTGATTGGTTTTAATCGGTTCTATTCTCTGCATCTATTCCGTTCGCTGGAGGAAAACGATATTCTGGCCTTGGGGTCAATATTTAGTTATCTCCGTAAATGAAATGTAAAACCCGCGCCTACATCGGGCGAGCCCCTTGCATTAAGTTACACAGTTATTTCCCTTTTCCACTATTCTTGGGACAGCCGCTTGGGACAGCCGAACGCCTGTCATTTTAAAAGATTTGGTTATTTTTTTTAACCTCGGATGTCGTTGAATGTGTGTAATTGATTTTAATGCTTGCCAGCGATACGAAGAAAACACATGCGGAGTCGAAACGTTCCGTCCCTGTTGAAAATTCACGCTGTTAAAGGGAGGTTTTTTTTTGCGGCGGAGGGGGGGGGGACGGTAGGTGCGGGCGGAAGTATTTGATTTTAATATTTGTTCACGCCTTAAGCATGGTAGATTATGTACAGTTGCTTTAATAAAATGCTCCACATAAATCAGTAGGGGCTATTGCATAAGGGCTAGAGACTTGGATCATTTGCATAGATGGGCGTATGTGTGGTGTTGATTTAATTGACTATATTCGTCTATCATGCCGTGATTCGGGTCATTTCTTTTAAATAAAGAATATTGCAGTTGTCTGCCTTTAGTGGGTTTGTATGGCCGTGGGTGTTTTGTGTTTCATTGTTGAGAGTGAAATAATTGGGGATTTGTTGGGGGGGGGGTGATGAAGCATAGAATATGAAAGGTAATCTTTCGTAGATTTTGGTGGCTCTGAAAAGAACCTTTTGTATAAGCAAAGAAGATTCTGCGTGATTTCAAATTCATTCCATCTCGCCTTCCGAAGAATGGCTGCTGTCTTCACTATCAGTTGGGACACAGCTTCTAATCTTGTGGCGTAGGTATAAGACTTTATCGGCCTTTTGACGTGCGTATTCGTAGTAAGCATTTCTAACACCCTCCATGCCGGACATCCTGAGACGAATGTTGTAGCGAAAAGAACGCATCTGGTCCCTCCTTGCTCGATCGTAGCGGACTTGAAGATCTTTCAGTTTGTTGTTTAGTAAAACAACCTGCTCACATGCTCGACGGAAACGGTGCTCTGTCTCAGACAAATCGACGTGAAGTTTCGAAATAGTTTCCATTTCAGTTGCTGGAGTCTTGGTGGAGTTCTTAGAAGATTGAATGGTGAAGCTATTGAAGCGACAATTCAGAATGCCGTTTCCAATTCCGCCCCAACTATATATAGGTATAGCTGGAGTGACGCCTATTTCTCTTCTTGGCATCCCGTGACATTTTTGTGTATTAGTCGTAGCTGGCAAGGTTGGTCAGTGTTTTGATAAGCATATTGTCTCCTCATTAGTGGGCAATCAACATCTTTTTTCCGACATGACAACTTTATGATCGATTATTGATTGTATTGATTGGTTTTAATCGGTTCTATTCTCTGCATCTATTCCGTTCGCTGGAGGAAAACGATATTCTGGCCTTGGGGTCAATATTTAGTTATCTCCGTAAATGAAATGTAAAACCCGCGCCTACATCGGGCGAGCCCCTTGCATTAAGTTACACAGTTATTTCCCTTTTCCACTATTCTTGGGACAGCCGCTTGGGACAGCCGAACGCCTGTCATTTTAAAAGATTTGGTTATTTTTTTTAACCTCGGATGTCGTTGAATGTGTGTAATTGATTTTAATGCTTGCCAGCGATACGAAGAAAACACATGCGGAGTCGAAACGTTCCGTCCCTGTTGAAAATTCACGCTGTTAAAGGGAGGTTTTTTTTTGCGGCGGAGGGGGGGGGGACGGTAGGTGCGGGCGGAAGTATTTGATTTTAATATTTGTTCACGCCTTAAGCATGGTAGATTATGTACAGTTGCTTTAATAAAATGCTCCACATAAATCAGTAGGGGCTATTGCATAAGGGCTAGAGACTTGGATCATTTGCATAGATGGGCGTATGTGTGGTGTTGATTTAATTGACTATATTCGTCTATCATGCCGTGATTCGGGTCATTTCTTTTAAATAAAGAATATTGCAGTTGTCTGCCTTTAGTGGGTTTGTATGGCCGTGGGTGTTTTGTGTTTCATTGTTGAGAGTGAAATAATTGGGGATTTGTTGGGGGGGGGGTGATGAAGCATAGAATATGAAAGGTAATCTTTCGTAGATTTTGGTGGCTCTGAAAAGAACCTTTTGTATAAGCAAAGAAGATTCTGCGTGATTTCAAATTCATTCCATCTCGCCTTCCGAAGAATGGCTGCTGTCTTCACTATCAGTTGGGACACAGCTTCTAATCTTGTGGCGTAGGTATAAGACTTTATCGGCCTTTTGACGTGCGTATTCGTAGTAAGCATTTCTAACACCCTCCATGCCGGACATCCTGAGACGAATGTTGTAGCGAAAAGAACGCATCTGGTCCCTCCTTGCTCGATCGTAGCGGACTTGAAGATCTTTCAGTTTGTTGTTTAGTAAAACAACCTGCTCACATGCTCGACGGAAACGGTGCTCTGTCTCAGACAAATCGACGTGAAGTTTCGAAATAGTTTCCATTTCAGTTGCTGGAGTCTTGGTGGAGTTCTTAGAAGATTGAATGGTGAAGCTATTGAAGCGACAATTCAGAATGCCGTTTCCAATTCCGCCCCAACTATATATAGGTATAGCTGGAGTGACGCCTATTTCTCTTCTTGGCATCCCGTGACATTTTTGTGTATTAGTCGTAGCTGGCAAGGTTGGTCAGTGTTTTGATAAGCATATTGTCTCCTCATTAGTGGGCAATCAACATCTTTTTTCCGACATGACAACTTTATGATCGATTATTGATTGTATTGATTGGTTTTAATCGGTTCTATTCTCTGCATCTATTCCGTTCGCTGGAGGAAAACGATATTCTGGCCTTGGGGTCAATATTTAGTTATCTCCGTAAATGAAATGTAAAACCCGCGCCTACATCGGGCGAGCCCCTTGCATTAAGTTACACAGTTATTTCCCTTTTCCACTATTCTTGGGACAGCCGCTTGGGACAGCCGAACGCCTGTCATTTTAAAAGATTTGGTTATTTTTTTTAACCTCGGATGTCGCTGAATGTGTGTAATTGATTTTAATGCTTGCCAGCGATACGAAGAAAACACATGCGGAGTCGAAACGTTCCGTCCCTGTTGAAAATTCACGCTGTTAAAGGGAGGTTTTTTTTTGCGGCGGAGGGGGGGGGGACGGTAGGTGCGGGCGGAAGTATTTGATTTTAATATTTGTTCACGCCTTAAGCATGGTAGATTATGTACAGTTGCTTTAATAAAATGCTCCACATAAATCAGTAGGGGCTATTGCATAAGGGCTAGAGACTTGGATCATTTGCATAGATGGGCGTATGTGTGGTGTTGATTTAATTGACTATATTCGTCTATCATGCCGTGATTCGGGTCATTTCTTTTAAATAAAGAATATTGCAGTTGTCTGCCTTTAGTGGGTTTGTATGGCCGTGGGTGTTTTGTGTTTCATTGTTGAGAGTGAAATAATTGGGGATTTGTTGGGGGGGGGGGGGGGTGATGAAGCATAGAATATGAAAGGTAATCTTTCGTAGATTTTGGTGGCTCTGAAAAGAACCTTTTGTATAAGCAAAGAAGATTCTGCGTGATTTCAAATTCATTCCATCTCGCCTTCCGAAGAATGGCTGCTGTCTTCACTATCAGTTGGGACACAGCTTCTAATCTTGTGGCGTAGGTATAAGACTTTATCGGCCTTTTGACGTGCGTATTCGTAGTAAGCATTTCTAACACCCTCCATGCCGGACATCCTAGACGAATGTTGTAGCGAAAAGAACGCATCTGGTCCCTCCTTGCTCGATCGTAGCGGACTTGAAGATCTTTCAGTTTGTTGTTTAGTAAAACAACCTGCTCACATGCTCGACGGAAACGGTGCTCTGTCTCAGACAAATCGACGTGAAGTTTCGAAATAGTTTCCATTTCAGTTGCTGGAGTCTTGGTGGAGTTCTTAGAAGATTGAATGGTGAAGCTATTGAAGCGACAATTCAGAATGCCGTTTCCAATTCCGCCCCAACTATATATAGGTATAGCTGGAGTGACGCCTATTTCTCTTCTTGGCATCCCGTGACATTTTTGTGTATTAGTCGTAGCTGGCAAGGTTGGTCAGTGTTTTGATAAGCATATTGTCTCCTCATTAGTGGGCAATCAACATCTTTTTTCCGACATGACAACTTTATGATCGATTATTGATTGTATTGATTGGTTTTAATCGGTTCTATTCTCTGCATCTATTCCGTTCGCTGGAGGAAAACGATATTCTGGCCTTGGGGTCAATATTTAGTTATCTCCGTAAATGAAATGTAAAACCCGCGCCTACATCGGGCGAGCCCCTTGCATTAAGTTACACAGTTATTTCCCTTTTCCACTATTCTTGGGACAGCCGCTTGGGACAGCCGAACGCCTGTCATTTTAAAAGATTTGGTTATTTTTTTTAACCTCGGATGTCGTTGAATGTGTGTAATTGATTTTAATGCTTGCCAGCGATACGAAGAAAACACATGCGGAGTCGAAACGTTCCGTCCCTGTTGAAAATTCACGCTGTTAAAGGGAGGTTTTTTTTTGCGGCGGAGGGGGGGGGGACGGTAGGTGCGGGCGGAAGTATTTGATTTTAATATTTGTTCACGCCTTAAGCATGGTAGATTATGTACAGTTGCTTTAATAAAATGCTCCACATAAATCAGTAGGGGCTATTGCATAAGGGCTAGAGACTTGGATCATTTGCATAGATGGGCGTATGTGTGGTGTTGATTTAATTGACTATATTCGTCTATCATGCCGTGATTCGGGTCATTTCTTTTAAATAAAGAATATTGCAGTTGTCTGCCTTTAGTGGGTTTGTATGGCCGTGGGTGTTTTGTGTTTCATTGTTGAGAGTGAAATAATTGGGGATTTGTTGGGGGGGGGGGTGATGAAGCATAGAATATGAAAGGTAATCTTTCGTAGATTTTGGTGGCTCTGAAAAGAACCTTTTGTATAAGCAAAGAAGATTCTGCGTGATTTCAAATTCATTCCATCTCGCCTTCCGAAGAATGGCTGCTGTCTTCACTATCAGTTGGGACACAGCTTCTAATCTTGTGGCGTAGGTATAAGACTTTATCGGCCTTTTGACGTGCGTATTCGTAGTAAGCATTTCTAACACCCTCCATGCCGGACATCCTGAGACGAATGTTGTAGCGAAAAGAACGCATCTGGTCCCTCCTTGCTCGATCGTAGCGGACTTGAAGATCTTTCAGTTTGTTGTTTAGTAAAACAACCTGCTCACATGCTCGACGGAAACGGTGCTCTGTCTCAGACAAATCGACGTGAAGTTTCGAAATAGTTTCCATTTCAGTTGCTGGAGTCTTGGTGGAGTTCTTAGAAGATTGAATGGTGAAGCTATTGAAGCGACAATTCAGAATGCCGTTTCCAATTCCGCCCCAACTATATAGAGGTATAGCTGGAGTGACGCCTATTTCTCTTCTTGGCATCCCGTGACATTTTTGTGTATTAGTCGTAGCTGGCAAGGTTGGTCAGTGTTTTGATAAGCATATTGTCTCCTCATTAGTGGGCAATCAACATCTTTTTTCCGACATGACAACTTTATGATCGATTATTGATTGTATTGATTGGTTTTAATCGGTTCTATTCTCTGCATCTATTCCGTTCGCTGGAGGAAAACGATATTCTGGCCTTGGGGTCAATATTTAGTTATCTCCGTAAATGAAATGTAAAACCCGCGCCTACATCGGGCGAGCCCCTTGCATTAAGTTACACAGTTATTTCCCTTTTCCACTATTCTTGGGACAGCCGCTTGGGACAGCCGAACGCCTGTCATTTTAAAAGATTTGGTTATTTTTTTTAACCTCGGATGTCGTTGAATGTGTGTAATTGATTTTAATGCTTGCCAGCGATACGAAGAAAACACATGCGGAGTCGAAACGTTCCGTCCCTGTTGAAAATTCACGCTGTTAAAGGGAGGGTTTTTTTTGCGGCGGAGGGGGGGGGACGGTAGGTGCGGGCGGAAGTATTTGATTTTAATATTTGTTCACGCCTTAAGCATGGTAGATTATGTACAGTTGCTTTAATAAAATGCTCCACATAAATCAGTAGGGGCTATTGCATAAGGGCTAGAGACTTGGATCATTTGCATAGATGGGCGTATGTGTGGTGTTGATTTAATTGACTATATTCGTCTATCATGCCGTGATTCGGGTCATTTCTTTTAAATAAAGAATATTGCAGTTGTCTGCCTTTAGTGGGTTTGTATGGCCGTGGGTGTTTTGTGTTTCATTGTTGAGAGTGAAATAATTGGGGATTTGTTGGGGGGGGGGGTGATGAAGCATAGAATATGAAAGGTAATCTTTCGTAGATTTTGGTGGCTCTGAAAAGAACCTTTTGTATAAGCAAAGAAGATTCTGCGTGATTTCAAATTCATTCCATCTCGCCTTCCGAAGAATGGCTGCTGTCTTCACTATCAGTTGGGACACAGCTTCTAATCTTGTGGCGTAGGTATAAGACTTTATCGGCCTTTTGACGTGCGTATTCGTAGTAAGCATTTCTAACACCCTCCATGCCGGACATCCTAGACGAATGTTGTAGCGAAAAGAACGCATCTGGTCCCTCCTTGCTCGATCGTAGCGGACTTGAAGATCTTTCAGTTTGTTGTTTAGTAAAACAACCTGCTCACATGCTCGACGGAAACGGTGCTCTGTCTCAGACAAATCGACGTGAAGTTTCGAAATAGTTTCCATTTCAGTTGCTGGAGTCTTGGTGGAGTTCTTAGAAGATTGAATGGTGAAGCTATTGAAGCGACAATTCAGAATGCCGTTTCCAATTCCGCCCCAACTATATATAGGTATAGCTGGAGTGACGCCTATTTCTCTTCTTGGCATCCCGTGACATTTTTGTGTATTAGTCGTAGCTGGCAAGGTTGGTCAGTGTTTTGATAAGCATATTGTCTCCTCATTAGTGGGCAATCAACATCTTTTTTCCGACATGACAACTTTATGATCGATTATTGATTGTATTGATTGGTTTTAATCGGTTCTATTCTCTGCATCTATTCCGTTCGCTGGAGGAAAACGATATTCTGGCCTTGGGGTCAATATTTAGTTATCTCCGTAAATGAAATGTAAAACCCGCGCCTACATCGGGCGAGCCCCTTGCATTAAGTTACACAGTTATTTCCCTTTTCCACTATTCTTGGGACAGCCGCTTGGGACAGCCGAACGCCTGTCATTTTAAAAGATTTGGTTATTTTTTTTAACCTCGGATGTCGTTGAATGTGTGTAATTGATTTTAATGCTTGCCAGCGATACGAAGAAAACACATGCGGAGTCGAAACGTTCCGTCCCTGTTGAAAATTCACGCTGTTAAAGGGAGGTTTTTTTTTGCGGCGGAGGGGGGGGGACGGTAGGTGCGGGCGGAAGTATTTGATTTTAATATTTGTTCACGCCTTAAGCATGGTAGATTATGTACAGTTGCTTTAATAAAATGCTCCACATAAATCAGTAGGGGCTATTGCATAAGGGCTAGAGACTTGGATCATTTGCATAGATGGGCGTATGTGTGGTGTTGATTTAATTGACTATATTCGTCTATCATGCCGTGATTCGGGTCATTTCTTTTAAATAAAGAATATTGCAGTTGTCTGCCTTTAGTGGGTTTGTATGGCCGTGGGTGTTTTGTGTTTCATTGTTGAGAGTGAAATAATTGGGGATTTGTTGGGGGGGGGGGGTGATGAAGCATAGAATATGAAAGGTAATCTTTCGTAGATTTTGGTGGCTCTGAAAAGAACCTTTTGTATAAGCAAAGAAGATTCTGCGTGATTTCAAATTCATTCCATCTCGCCTTCCGAAGAATGGCTGCTGTCTTCACTATCAGTTGGGACACAGCTTCTAATCTTGTGGCGTAGGTATAAGACTTTATCGGCCTTTTGACGTGCGTATTCGTAGTAAGCATTTCTAACACCCTCCATGCCGGACATCCTGAGACGAATGTTGTAGCGAAAAGAACGCATCTGGTCCCTCCTTGCTCGATCGTAGCGGACTTGAAGATCTTTCAGTTTGTTGTTTAGTAAAACAACCTGCTCACATGCTCGACGGAAACGGTGCTCTGTCTCAGACAAATCGACGTGAAGTTTCGAAATAGTTTCCATTTCAGTTGCTGGAGTCTTGGTGGAGTTCTTAGAAGATTGAATGGTGAAGCTATTGAAGCGACAATTCAGAATGCCGTTTCCAATTCCGCCCCAACTATATAGAGGTATAGCTGGAGTGACGCCTATTTCTCTTCTTGGCATCCCGTGACATTTTTGTGTATTAGTCGTAGCTGGCAAGGTTGGTCAGTGTTTTGATAAGCATATTGTCTCCTCATTAGTGGGCAATCAACATCTTTTTTCCGACATGACAACTTTATGATCGATTATTGATTGTATTGATTGGTTTTAATCGGTTCTATTCTCTGCATCTATTCCGTTCGCTGGAGGAAAACGATATTCTGGCCTTGGGGTCAATATTTAGTTATCTCCGTAAATGAAATGTAAAACCCGCGCCTACATCGGGCGAGCCCCTTGCATTAAGTTACACAGTTATTTCCCTTTTCCACTATTCTTGGGACAGCCGCTTGGGACAGCCGAACGCCTGTCATTTTAAAAGATTTGGTTATTTTTTTTAACCTCGGATGTCGTTGAATGTGTGTAATTGATTTTAATGCTTGCCAGCGATACGAAGAAAACACATGCGGAGTCGAAACGTTCCGTCCCTGTTGAAAATTCACGCTGTTAAAGGGAGGGTTTTTTTTGCGGCGGAGGGGGGGGGGACGGTAGGTGCGGGCGGAAGTATTTGATTTTAATATTTGTTCACGCCTTAAGCATGGTAGATTATGTACAGTTGCTTTAATAAAATGCTCCACATAAATCAGTAGGGGCTATTGCATAAGGGCTAGAGACTTGGATCATTTGCATAGATGGGCGTATGTGTGGTGTTGATTTAATTGACTATATTCGTCTATCATGCCGTGATTCGGGTCATTTCTTTTAAATAAAGAATATTGCAGTTGTCTGCCTTTAGTGGGTTTGTATGGCCGTGGGTGTTTTGTGTTTCATTGTTGAGAGTGAAATAATTGGGGATTTGTTGGGGGGGGGTGATGAAGCATAGAATATGAAAGGTAATCTTTCGTAGATTTTGGTGGCTCTGAAAAGAACCTTTTGTATAAGCAAAGAAGATTCTGCGTGATTTCAAATTCATTCCATCTCGCCTTCCGAAGAATGGCTGCTGTCTTCACTATCAGTTGGGACACAGCTTCTAATCTTGTGGCGTAGGTATAAGACTTTATCGGCCTTTTGACGTGCGTATTCGTAGTAAGCATTTCTAACACCCTCCATGCCGGACATCCTGAGACGAATGTTGTAGCGAAAAGAACGCATCTGGTCCCTCCTTGCTCGATCGTAGCGGACTTGAAGATCTTTCAGTTTGTTGTTTAGTAAAACAACCTGCTCACATGCTCGACGGAAACGGTGCTCTGTCTCAGACAAATCGACGTGAAGTTTCGAAATAGTTTCCATTTCAGTTGCTGGAGTCTTGGTGGAGTTCTTAGAAGATTGAATGGTGAAGCTATTGAAGCGACAATTCAGAATGCCGTTTCCAATTCCGCCCCAACTATATATAGGTATAGCTGGAGTGACGCCTATTTCTCTTCTTGGCATCCCGTGACATTTTTGTGTATTAGTCGTAGCTGGCAAGGTTGGTCAGTGTTTTGATAAGCATATTGTCTCCTCATTAGTGGGCAATCAACATCTTTTTTCCGACATGACAACTTTATGATCGATTATTGATTGTATTGATTGGTTTTAATCGGTTCTATTCTCTGCATCTATTCCGTTCGCTGGAGGAAAACGATATTCTGGCCTTGGGGTCAATATTTAGTTATCTCCGTAAATGAAATGTAAAACCCGCGCCTACATCGGGCGAGCCCCTTGCATTAAGTTACACAGTTATTTCCCTTTTCCACTATTCTTGGGACAGCCGCTTGGGACAGCCGAACGCCTGTCATTTTAAAAGATTTGGTTATTTTTTTTAACCTCGGATGTCGTTGAATGTGTGTAATTGATTTTAATGCTTGCCAGCGATACGAAGAAAACACATGCGGAGTCGAAACGTTCCGTCCCTGTTGAAAATTCACGCTGTTAAAGGGAGGTTTTTTTTTGCGGCGGAGGGGGGGGGGGACGGTAGGTGCGGGCGGAAGTATTTGATTTTAATATTTGTTCACGCCTTAAGCATGGTAGATTATGTACAGTTGCTTTAATAAAATGCTCCACATAAATCAGTAGGGGCTATTGCATAAGGGCTAGAGACTTGGATCATTTGCATAGATGGGCGTATGTGTGGTGTTGATTTAATTGACTATATTCGTCTATCATGCCGTGATTCGGGTCATTTCTTTTAAATAAAGAATATTGCAGTTGTCTGCCTTTAGTGGGTTTGTATGGCCGTGGGTGTTTTGTGTTTCATTGTTGAGAGTGAAATAATTGGGGATTTGTTGGGGGGGGGGGGGTGATGAAGCATAGAATATGAAAGGTAATCTTTCGTAGATTTTGGTGGCTCTGAAAAGAACCTTTTGTATAAGCAAAGAAGATTCTGCGTGATTTCAAATTCATTCCATCTCGCCTTCCGAAGAATGGCTGCTGTCTTCACTATCAGTTGGGACACAGCTTCTAATCTTGTGGCGTAGGTATAAGACTTTATCGGCCTTTTGACGTGCGTATTCGTAGTAAGCATTTCTAACACCCTCCATGCCGGACATCCTGAGACGAATGTTGTAGCGAAAAGAACGCATCTGGTCCCTCCTTGCTCGATCGTAGCGGACTTGAAGATCTTTCAGTTTGTTGTTTAGTAAAACAACCTGCTCACATGCTCGACGGAAACGGTGCTCTGTCTCAGACAAATCGACGTGAAGTTTCGAAATAGTTTCCATTTCAGTTGCTGGAGTCTTGGTGGAGTTCTTAGAAGATTGAATGGTGAAGCTATTGAAGCGACAATTCAGAATGCCGTTTCCAATTCCGCCCCAACTATATATAGGTATAGCTGGAGTGACGCCTATTTCTCTTCTTGGCATCCCGTGACATTTTTGTGTATTAGTCGTAGCTGGCAAGGTTGGTCAGTGTTTTGATAAGCATATTGTCTCCTCATTAGTGGGCAATCAACATCTTTTTTCCGACATGACAACTTTATGATCGATTATTGATTGTATTGATTGGTTTTAATCGGTTCTATTCTCTGCATCTATTCCGTTCGCTGGAGGAAAACGATATTCTGGCCTTGGGGTCAATATTTAGTTATCTCCGTAAATGAAATGTAAAACCCGCGCCTACATCGGGCGAGCCCCTTGCATTAAGTTACACAGTTATTTCCCTTTTCCACTATTCTTGGGACAGCCGCTTGGGACAGCCGAACGCCTGTCATTTTAAAAGATTTGGTTATTTCTTTTAACCTCGGATGTCGTTGAATGTGTGTAATTGATTTTAATGCTTGCCAGCGATACGAAGAAAACACATGCGGAGTCGAAACGTTCCGTCCCTGTTGAAAATTCACGCTGTTAAAGGGAGGTTTTTTTTTGCGGCGGAGGGGGGGGGACGGTAGGTGCGGGCGGAAGTATTTGATTTTAATATTTGTTCACGCCTTAAGCATGGTAGATTATGTACAGTTGCTTTAATAAAATGCTCCACATAAATCAGTAGGGGCTATTGCATAAGGGCTAGAGACTTGGATCATTTGCATAGATGGGCGTATGTGTGGTGTTGATTTAATTGACTATATTCGTCTATCATGCCGTGATTCGGGTCATTTCTTTTAAATAAAGAATATTGCAGTTGTCTGCCTTTAGTGGGTTTGTATGGCCGTGGGTGTTTTGTGTTTCATTGTTGAGAGTGAAATAATTGGGGATTTGTTGGGGGGGGGGGTGATGAAGCATAGAATATGAAAGGTAATCTTTCGTAGATTTTGGTGGCTCTGAAAAGAACCTTTTGTATAAGCAAAGAAGATTCTGCGTGATTTCAAATTCATTCCATCTCGCCTTCCGAAGAATGGCTGCTGTCTTCACTATCAGTTGGGACACAGCTTCTAATCTTGTGGCGTAGGTATAAGACTTTATCGGCCTTTTGACGTGCGTATTCGTAGTAAGCATTTCTAACACCCTCCATGCCGGACATCCTGAGACGAATGTTGTAGCGAAAAGAACGCATCTGGTCCCTCCTTGCTCGATCGTAGCGGACTTGAAGATCTTTCAGTTTGTTGTTTAGTAAAACAACCTGCTCACATGCTCGACGGAAACGGTGCTCTGTCTCAGACAAATCGACGTGAAGTTTCGAAATAGTTTCCATTTCAGTTGCTGGAGTCTTGGTGGAGTTCTTAGAAGATTGAATGGTGAAGCTATTGAAGCGACAATTCAGAATGCCGTTTCCAATTCCGCCCCAACTATATATAGGTATAGCTGGAGTGACGCCTATTTCTCTTCTTGGCATCCCGTGACATTTTTGTGTATTAGTCGTAGCTGGCAAGGTTGGTCAGTGTTTTGATAAGCATATTGTCTCCTCATTAGTGGGCAATCAACATCTTTTTTCCGACATGACAACTTTATGATCGATTATTGATTGTATCAAAGAGGAAAATAGTGAACTCAATCGAACACTTATTGATCTACAATGTCGTTCGATGAAATACAACTTGATCTTTAATGGTATAAAAGAAGATACAAATGAAGATACAGAGTATGTAATTAAAGACTTTATATATCATAAGTTAGGTATAGATCGGCATATTGATTTTATAAATGTCCACCGTTTTGGTTCCTTTCGTACAGCTAGACACCGTCCGATAGTAGCGAAATTCCTATTCTTTAAAGATCTTGGGGCTGTTAAGAGTGCCGCATATCACTTAAAGGGGTCATCATATGGCATAAATGAACAATTTCCAGTTTCCATCGAAAATGAAAGGAAAAAGTTGTATCCAATCATGAAAGACTTAAAACACAGAGGTGAAAAGGTCAGACTGGTCAGAGATAAGTTGTTTGTGAATGATAAACTGTTTGACGGAGAAACTGATAAAACGAGAAACCACCAGACCAGGAGAAAGCAGGTCTCTAATATCCCAATTCTTAGTCGTCCATGGGAAAACGATGGCCGTCGACAAGCTACGAAGAGGCATGCGGGATATTTATCAACCTCATCAGAATCTTCTCCCCCCAGAACCGCCTAGGATAAGCCCGAGAGGGATCTGAAAGTATTATCATGGAATGTTGGTAAAGGTGTCATCAGCAAACTACAAAACGTTGATTTCCAGCTATTCTTAAGTGAATACGATATTATTTGTCTTTCTGAATGTTGGCTACAAGACGAAAGTAAAGTCGATATACCGGGTTATTGTGTTACATGTTTCCCGAGAACGGGTGATATTAAAGGAGGGGGCATACTTATAGGTATAAAGTTAGAATTGATTGCTAATTGTACAATTATTGAACAATTCCAAGACTGTTTTGTATGTTTAAAAATCACGCAAACTGTAAGAAATTATATTTTAATTATTTGTTATTTTCCGCCCATAAGTAGTATATATTATAATAAATATAATATTGATATATTTTACTCTTTTGAACAGCTGGTATGTAAATATCAAAACCCAGATAATATTGTTATCGCCACGGGTGATTTTAATAGTCGAACATCAACACTTAATGACTTTATTAAACATGATAAATTATGTAAAAAATCACAAGAGATTATTCAAAATTTGATAGAATATGTACCTGACATAGGTGACATTTTAGAAATACGTAGAAACCTTGATAATACTGTAAATCAGTTTGGTAGAAACTTGATTTCGTGTTGTAAAACGACTGGATTGCATATAATTAATGGCAGGGTTGAATCTGACAGAGAAGGTCAATTTACTTTTAATTCTTCAAAAGGGTGTAGTTTAATTGATTATGTTTTAATTGAACATTGTTATTTTGATTCAATATGTAACTTTCAGACTGGTATTTTTAATGAGTTTTCTGATCACGCGCCATTGAGTTTTGATTTGCATTACAAACCTCATTTGAGGTCTGAGCAGGTTGAGGAGAATTCACCCGTTGTTAAATCCTTTAAATCTATTAAGTGGGACGAGGCCAAATCAGACCAAATCCGATTAGAGTTAAGCAAGGTGAATACATGCATGTTTGGAGTATGTGAATCTCATATTAGAGATCAAGAAAGTATTGATCAATGCGTTGAACGTTTTTCAGAGATTGTAACAAATATTACATCGCCCTTTTGTGTCAAAAATATAAAAAGTGTGAAGGCACGTCACAGAAAGCATGGCAATCAGCCAGACAAGCCATGGTTCGATGACTTGTGTAAGCAGAAATACGGGAATTATAAAAAAGCCATGCATGATTTTAACCAAAATAAATCGGATGAAAATCATATTAAGTTAGCGATATTAAAAACCCAATATAAACAATATGAGAGAAAACTTAAAAAAGAATATAAAACACAACAGGGCGATATGTTAGCGTATTTGCAAAAACATAATCCTAAAACATTTTACAAAATTTTTAAAAAACGGAAGACAAGTGTAAGTAACTCGGTTAACATTGCTACATTCTATAATCATTTTAGTAGTTTATCATCAGAGATCTCGCATCACAATAATAACACAATTATAGAGAGTTTAAACAAGCACGATTTAAATAAATATAACAATGAATTAGACCAAATGATAACGGAATTGGAAATTAAAATAGCAATCAAAAAACTTAAACGTAATAAAGCTTGTGGAGATGATGAAATTATTAATGAATTATTCATTGAGTGTGCAGATCAGTGTTTACCTTGTCTTTTAATTTTATTTAATAATATATTAGATAGTGGTTGTTTTCCATCTTCATGGTGTGTGGGTAATATCGTACCCGTCCATAAGAAGGGCGATCCCACCAATCCGGAAAACTATAGAGGTATTACTATTTTGAGTTGTATGGGTAAACTATTTACGTCAGTATTAAATAATCGATTAGTTAAATATACTGAAACACATAGCACTATCTCAAATGTCCAGTTTGGTTTTAGAAAATCCTTATCCACAATTGATGCAGTATTTGTCTTACAAACGCTAATAAATCGTTCACTTAAGTCTAAGAAACGATTATATGTTTGTTTTGTGGATTATAAACGCGCCTATGACTTAATTTCAAGATCAAACCTTTGGTATAAATTAATTAAAGAAGGTATTGATGGAAGAATATTAAAACTTATTCGCTCACTTTATGACAAAGTTAAATGTTGTGTCAAGCTAAATGGTGAGGTTTCGACAGCCTTCAATCTTGATTATGGTCTCTTTCAAGGTGAAATTTTATCACCATTATTATTTTCGATATTTATTAATGATGTTGAATCTCATTTGCAATTAGATAACTGTTGTCCCCTTGATTTACAAGATTTTAGTTTATTTTTGCTCTTATATGCAGATGATAAAGCTGTATTTTCAGAAACACCCGACGGCCTACAAACTATTTTAGACTCTCTATATACGTATACTGATAAGTGGAATTTGACAGTAAATATTAATAAAACAAAAATTGTTGTATTTAGAAATGGGGGTAAAATATCTGGAAATGAAGCATGGAAATTTGGCAATAACAAAATAGAAATAGTAGACGAATTTAAATACCTTGGAATTTTACTAAACTTTAACGGGAAGTTTCTTAAGACACAGAAGCATATATCAGAGCAGGGGAGAAAAGCTTTATTCAGTATTATTAAAGTCTGTAATGAAAATTATTTTAATGTTGAAACGAAATTAAAGATTTTTGATATTTATGTAAACAGTATTTTGAATTATGGATCTGAGATTTGGGGTTTTCATAAAGCGTACGACATAGAAAAAGTACATTTAAACTTTTGTAAACGGTTATTGGGCGTAAAACAGTCCACTAATAATAGCATGGTCTATTATGAACTGGGTCGATATCCATTGTATATCCAAAGAAAAATACACATTTTTAAATATTTTTTAAAATTATTATGTACAAAAAATAAATTGTTAAAGTCGTGTTTAAATGAAATGGTAATGAAAAATGATGTATGGTTGACCAATGTAAAAAGCGAATTGTACTCGATTGGATTGGGATATATTTGGGAGCGTTTTGATTATAATAAATCCTATCTTCCTATTATTAGAAATAGAATTTTAGACATTTTTAAACAAAAGTGTACAGAAGATATTTGTCAGTCAGCTAAAGGTATTTTTTATCAACATATTATTTCTCATTTTGATCTTCAATATTATTTGAGAAAACCAGTACACTATAAGTATCAAAGGTTAATATGTAGAATACGTTTATCTTCCCACAATTTGTGTATAGAAACTGGTCGTTTTGAGAAAATAGAGCGCGGACAGAGAATTTGTAGATTATGTAATTTAAATGAAATAGAAGATGAATACCACCATATTATTATATGTCCATATTTAAATGATTATAGGAAACAATATATAAAATCATACTATTTTGTTAACCCAAATCTCTTTAAATTTTTTCAGTTATTATCGGTACAAAATATCAAAGAACTGAATAAGCTTGGTGTATATCTTTCTCTTACCGGTAAAAAACGTAATGAATATATCTGTTCACTTCCAAAATAGAATTATATCATATATATGATTTGTTTAGATTTATAGGCGTTATGTGTAGTTCAATTTTATTTTATTTATATCCTTCACTTTCCGACCACAAACTAAATGTATATTTTAGGTCTTTCTCAATAACAATACCAAACAATAATTGTATATATTTGTATATTATATTTATTTATTGTATTTTTTGATTATGACATTGTATCTGATAAGTCGTATGACTTAAAGAACTAAATAAAGTAAAGTAAAAATTGATTGGTTTTAATCGGTTCTATTCTCTGCATCTATTCCGTTCGCTGGAGGAAAACGATATTCTGGCCTTGGGGTCAATATTTAGTTATCTCCGTAAATGAAATGTAAAACCCGCGCCTACATCGGGCGAGCCCCTTGCATTAAGTTACACAGTTATTTCCCTTTTCCACTATTCTTGGGACAGCCGCTTGGGACAGCCGAACGCCTGTCATTTTAAAAGATTTGGTTATTTTTTTTAACCTCGGATGTCGTTGAATGTGTGTAATTGATTTTAATGCTTGCCAGCGATACGAAGAAAACACATGCGGAGTCGAAACGTTCCGTCCCTGTTGAAAATTCACGCTGTTAAAGGGAGGGTTTTTTTTTGCGGCGGAGGGGGGGGGGACGGTAGGTGCGGGCGGAAGTATTTGATTTTAATATTTGTTCACGCCTTAAGCATGGTAGATTATGTACAGTTGCTTTAATAAAATGCTCCACATAAATCAGTAGGGGCTATTGCATAAGGGCTAGAGACTTGGATCATTTGCATAGATGGGCGTATGTGTGGTGTTGATTTAATTGACTATATTCGTCTATCATGCCGTGATTCGGGTCATTTCTTTTAAATAAAGAATATTGCAGTTGTCTGCCTTTAGTGGGTTTGTATGGCCGTGGGTGTTTTGTGTTTCATTGTTGAGAGTGAAATAATTGGGGATTTGTTGGGGGGGGGGGGTGATGAAGCATAGAATATGAAAGGTAATCTTTCGTAGATTTTGGTGGCTCTGAAAAGAACCTTTTGTATAAGCAAAGAAGATTCTGCGTGATTTCAAATTCATTCCATCTCGCCTTCCGAAGAATGGCTGCTGTCTTCACTATCAGTTGGGACACAGCTTCTAATCTTGTGGCGTAGGTATAAGACTTTATCGGCCTTTTGACGTGCGTATTCGTAGTAAGCATTTCTAACACCCTCCATGCCGGACATCCTGAGACGAATGTTGTAGCGAAAAGAACGCATCTGGTCCCTCCTTGCTCGATCGTAGCGGACTTGAAGATCTTTCAGTTTGTTGTTTAGTAAAACAACCTGCTCACATGCTCGACGGAAACGGTGCTCTGTCTCAGACAAATCGACGTGAAGTTTCGAAATAGTTTCCATTTCAGTTGCTGGAGTCTTGGTGGAGTTCTTAGAAGATTGAATGGTGAAGCTATTGAAGCGACAATTCAGAATGCCGTTTCCAATTCCGCCCCAACTATATATAGGTATAGCTGGAGTGACGCCTATTTCTCTTCTTGGCATCCCGTGACATTTTTGTGTATTAGTCGTAGCTGGCAAGGTTGGTCAGTGTTTTGATAAGCATATTGTCTCCTCATTAGTGGGCAATCAACATCTTTTTTCCGACATGACAACTTTATGATCGATTATTGATTGTATTGATTGGTTTTAATCGGTTCTATTCTCTGCATCTATTCCGTTCGCTGGAGGAAAACGATATTCTGGCCTTGGGGTCAATATTTAGTTATCTCCGTAAATGAAATGTAAAACCCGCGCCTACATCGGGCGAGCCCCTTGCATTAAGTTACACAGTTATTTCCCTTTTCCACTATTCTTGGGACAGCCGCTTGGGACAGCCGAACGCCTGTCATTTTAAAAGATTTGGTTATTTTTTTTAACCTCGGATGTCGTTGAATGTGTGTAATTGATTTTAATGCTTGCCAGCGATACGAAGAAAACACATGCGGAGTCGAAACGTTCCGTCCCTGTTGAAAATTCACGCTGTTAAAGGGAGGGTTTTTTTTGCGGCGGAGGGGGGGGGGACGGTAGGTGCGGGCGGAAGTATTTGATTTTAATATTTGTTCACGCCTTAAGCATGGTAGATTATGTACAGTTGCTTTAATAAAATGCTCCACATAAATCAGTAGGGGCTATTGCATAAGGGCTAGAGACTTGGATCATTTGCATAGATGGGCGTATGTGTGGTGTTGATTTAATTGACTATATTCGTCTATCATGCCGTGATTCGGGTCATTTCTTTTAAATAAAGAATATTGCAGTTGTCTGCCTTTAGTGGGTTTGTATGGCCGTGGGTGTTTTGTGTTTCATTGTTGAGAGTGAAATAATTGGGGATTTGTTGGGGGGGGGGGGGTGATGAAGCATAGAATATGAAAGGTAATCTTTCGTAGATTTTGGTGGCTCTGAAAAGAACCTTTTGTATAAGCAAAGAAGATTCTGCGTGATTTCAAATTTATTCCATCTCGCCTTCCGAAGAATGGCTGCTGTCTTCACTATCAGTTGGGACACAGCTTCTAATCTTGTGGCGTAGGTATAAGACTTTATCGGCCTTTTGACGTGCGTATTCGTAGTAAGCATTTCTAACACCCTCCATGCCGGACATCCTGAGACGAATGTTGTAGCGAAAAGAACGCATCTGGTCCCTCCTTGCTCGATCGTAGCGGACTTGAAGATCTTTCAGTTTGTTGTTTAGTAAAACAACCTGCTCACATGCTCGACGGAAACGGTGCTCTGTCTCAGACAAATCGACGTGAAGTTTCGAAATAGTTTCCATTTCAGTTGCTGGAGTCTTGGTGGAGTTCTTAGAAGATTGAATGGTGAAGCTATTGAAGCGACAATTCAGAATGCCGTTTCCAATTCCGCCCCAACTATATATAGGTATAGCTGGAGTGACGCCTATTTCTCTTCTTGGCATCCCGTGACATTTTTGTGTATTAGTCGTAGCTGGCAAGGTTGGTCAGTGTTTTGATAAGCATATTGTCTCCTCATTAGTGGGCAATCAACATCTTTTTTCCGACATGACAACTTTATGATCGATTATTGATTGTATTGATTGGTTTTAATCGGTTCTATTCTCTGCATCTATTCCGTTCGCTGGAGGAAAACGATATTCTGGCCTTGGGGTCAATATTTAGTTATCTCCGTAAATGAAATGTAAAACCCGCGCCTACATCGGGCGAGCCCCTTGCATTAAGTTACACAGTTATTTCCCTTTTCCACTATTCTTGGGACAGCCGCTTGGGACAGCCGAACGCCTGTCATTTTAAAAGATTTGGTTATTTTTTTTAACCTCGGATGTCGTTGAATGTGTGTAATTGATTTTAATGCTTGCCAGCGATACGAAGAAAACACATGCGCAGTCGAAACGTTCCGTCCCTGTTGAAAATTCACGCTGTTAAAGGGAGGTTTTTTTTTGCGGCGGAGGGGGGGGGGACGGTAGGTGCGGGCGGAAGTATTTGATTTTAATATTTGTTCACGCCTTAAGCATGGTAGATTATGTACAGTTGCTTTAATAAAATGCTCCACATAAATCAGTAGGGGCTATTGCATAAGGGCTAGAGACTTGGATCATTTGCATAGATGGGCGTATGTGTGGTGTTGATTTAATTGACTATATTCGTCTATCATGCCGTGATTCGGGTCATTTCTTTTAAATAAAGAATATTGCAGTTGTCTGCCTTTAGTGGGTTTGTATGGCCGTGGGTGTTTTGTGTTTCATTGTTGAGAGTGAAATAATTGGGGATTTGTTGGGGGGGGGGTGATGAAGCATAGAATATGAAAGGTAATCTTTCGTAGATTTTGGTGGCTCTGAAAAGAACCTTTTGTATAAGCAAAGAAGATTCTGCGTGATTTCAAATTCATTCCATCTCGCCTTCCGAAGAATGGCTGCTGTCTTCACTATCAGTTGGGACACAGCTTCTAATCTTGTGGCGTAGGTATAAGACTTTATCGGCCTTTTGACGTGCGTATTCGTAGTAAGCATTTCTAACACCCTCCATGCCGGACATCCTGAGACGAATGTTGTAGCGAAAAGAACGCATCTGGTCCCTCCTTGCTCGATCGTAGCGGACTTGAAGATCTTTCAGTTTGTTGTTTAGTAAAACAACCTGCTCACATGCTCGACGGAAACGGTGCTCTGTCTCAGACAAATCGACGTGAAGTTTCGAAATAGTTTCCATTTCAGTTGCTGGAGTCTTGGTGGAGTTCTTAGAAGATTGAATGGTGAAGCTATTGAAGCGACAATTCAGAATGCCGTTTCCAATTCCGCCCCAACTATATATAGGTATAGCTGGAGTGACGCCTATTTCTCTTCTTGGCATCCCGTGACATTTTTGTGTATTAGTCGTAGCTGGCAAGGTTGGTCAGTGTTTTGATAAGCATATTGTCTCCTCATTAGTGGGCAATCAACATCTTTTTTCCGACATGACAACTTTATGATCGATTATTGATTGTATTGATTGGTTTTAATCGGTTCTATTCTCTGCATCTATTCCGTTCGCTGGAGGAAAACGATATTCTGGCCTTGGGGTCAATATTTAGTTATCTCCGTAAATGAAATGTAAAACCCGCGCCTACATCGGGCGAGCCCCTTGCATTAAGTTACACAGTTATTTCCCTTTTCCACTATTCTTGGGACAGCCGCTTGGGACAGCCGAACGCCTGTCATTTTAAAAGATTTGGTTATTTTTTTTAACCTCGGATGTCGTTGAATGTGTGTAATTGATTTTAATGCTTGCCAGCGATACGAAGAAAACACATGCGGAGTCGAAACGTTCCGTCCCTGTTGAAAATTCACGCTGTTAAAGGGAGGTTTTTTTTTGCGGCGGAGGGGGGGGGGACGGTAGGTGCGGGCGGAAGTATTTGATTTTAATATTTGTTCACGCCTTAAGCATGGTAGATTATGTACAGTTGCTTTAATAAAATGCTCCACATAAATCAGTAGGGGCTATTGCATAAGGGCTAGAGACTTGGATCATTTGCATAGATGGGCGTATGTGTGGTGTTGATTTAATTGACTATATTCGTCTATCATGCCGTGATTCGGGTCATTTCTTTTAAATAAAGAATATTGCAGTTGTCTGCCTTTAGTGGGTTTGTATGGCCGTGGGTGTTTTGTGTTTCATTGTTGAGAGTGAAATAATTGGGGATTTGTTGGGGGGGGGGGGTGATGAAGCATAGAATATGAAAGGTAATCTTTCGTAGATTTTGGTGGCTCTGAAAAGAACCTTTTGTATAAGCAAAGAAGATTCTGCGTGATTTCAAATTCATTCCATCTCGCCTTCCGAAGAATGGCTGCTGTCTTCACTATCAGTTGGGACACAGCTTCTAATCTTGTGGCGTAGGTATAAGACTTTATCGGCCTTTTGACGTGCGTATTCGTAGTAAGCATTTCTAACACCCTCCATGCCGGACATCCTGAGACGAATGTTGTAGCGAAAAGAACGCATCTGGTCCCTCCTTGCTCGATCGTAGCGGACTTGAAGATCTTTCAGTTTGTTGTTTAGTAAAACAACCTGCTCACATGCTCGACGGAAACGGTGCTCTGTCTCAGACAAATCGACGTGAAGTTTCGAAATAGTTTCCATTTCAGTTGCTGGAGTCTTGGTGGAGTTCTTAGAAGATTGAATGGTGAAGCTATTGAAGCGACAATTCAGAATGCCGTTTCCAATTCCGCCCCAACTATATATAGGTATAGCTGGAGTGACGCCTATTTCTCTTCTTGGCATCCCGTGACATTTTTGTGTATTAGTCGTAGCTGGCAAGGTTGGTCAGTGTTTTGATAAGCATATTGTCTCCTCATTAGTGGGCAATCAACATCTTTTTTCCGACATGACAACTTTATGATCGATTATTGATTGTATTGATTGGTTTTAATCGGTTCTATTCTCTGCATCTATTCCGTTCGCTGGAGGAAAACGATATTCTGGCCTTGGGGTCAATATTTAGTTATCTCCGTAAATGAAATGTAAAACCCGCGCCTACATCGGGCGAGCCCCTTGCATTAAGTTACACAGTTATTTCCCTTTTCCACTATTCTTGGGACAGCCGCTTGGGACAGCCGAACGCCTGTCATTTTAAAAGATTTGGTTATTTTTTTTAACCTCGGATGTCGTTGAATGTGTGTAATTGATTTTAATGCTTGCCAGCGATACGAAGAAAACACATGCGGAGTCGAAACGTTCCGTCCCTGTTGAAAATTCACGCTGTTAAAGGGAGGTTTTTTTTTGCGGCGGAGGGGGGGGGGACGGTAGGTGCGGGCGGAAGTATTTGATTTTAATATTTGTTCACGCCTTAAGCATGGTAGATTATGTACAGTTGCTTTAATAAAATGCTCCACATAAATCAGTAGGGGCTATTGCATAAGGGCTAGAGACTTGGATCATTTGCATAGATGGGCGTATGTGTGGTGTTGATTTAATTGACTATATTCGTCTATCATGCCGTGATTCGGGTCATTTCTTTTAAATAAAGAATATTGCAGTTGTCTGCCTTTAGTGGGTTTGTATGGCCGTGGGTGTTTTGTGTTTCATTGTTGAGAGTGAAATAATTGGGGATTTGTTGGGGGGGGGGGGTGATGAAGCATAGAATATGAAAGGTAATCTTTCGTAGATTTTGGTGGCTCTGAAAAGAACCTTTTGTATAAGCAAAGAAGATTCTGCGTGATTTCAAATTCATTCCATCTCGCCTTCCGAAGAATGGCTGCTGTCTTCACTATCAGTTGGGACACAGCTTCTAATCTTGTGGCGTAGGTATAAGACTTTATCGGCCTTTTGACGTGCGTATTCGTAGTAAGCATTTCTAACACCCTCCATGCCGGACATCCTGAGACGAATGTTGTAGCGAAAAGAACGCATCTGGTCCCTCCTTGCTCGATCGTAGCGGACTTGAAGATCTTTCAGTTTGTTGTTTAGTAAAACAACCTGCTCACATGCTCGACGGAAACGGTGCTCTGTCTCAGACAAATCGACGTGAAGTTTCGAAATAGTTTCCATTTCAGTTGCTGGAGTCTTGGTGGAGTTCTTAGAAGATTGAATGGTGAAGCTATTGAAGCGACAATTCAGAATGCCGTTTCCAATTCCGCCCCAACTATATATAGGTATAGCTGGAGTGACGCCTATTTCTCTTCTTGGCATCCCGTGACATTTTTGTGTATTAGTCGTAGCTGGCAAGGTTGGTCAGTGTTTTGATAAGCATATTGTCTCCTCATTAGTGGGCAATCAACATCTTTTTTCCGACATGACAACTTTATGATCGATTATTGATTGTATTGATTGGTTTTAATCGGTTCTATTCTCTGCATCTATTCCGTTCGCTGGAGGAAAACGATATTCTGGCCTTGGGGTCAATATTTAGTTATCTCCGTAAATGAAATGTAAAACCCGCGCCTACATCGGGCGAGCCCCTTGCATTAAGTTACACAGTTATTTCCCTTTTCCACTATTCTTGGGACAGCCGCTTGGGACAGCCGAACGCCTGTCATTTTAAAAGATTTGGTTATTTTTTTTAACCTCGGATGTCGTTGAATGTGTGTAATTGATTTTAATGCTTGCCAGCGATACGAAGAAAACACATGCGGAGTCGAAACGTTCCGTCCCTGTTGAAAATTCACGCTGTTAAAGGGAGGTTTTTTTTTGCGGCGGAGGGGGGGGGGGCGGTAGGTGCGGGCGGAAGTATTTGATTTTAATATTTGTTCACGCCTTAAGCATGGTAGATTATGTACAGTTGCTTTAATAAAATGCTCCACATAAATCAGTAGGGGCTATTGCATAAGGGCTAGAGACTTGGATCATTTGCATAGATGGGCGTATGTGTGGTGTTGATTTAATTGACTATATTCGTCTATCATGCCGTGATTCGGGTCATTTCTTTTAAATAAAGAATATTGCAGTTGTCTGCCTTTAGTGGGTTTGTATGGCCGTGGGTGTTTTGTGTTTCATTGTTGAGAGTGAAATAATTGGGGATTTGTTGGGGGGGGGGGGGTGATGAAGCATAGAATATGAAAGGTAATCTTTCGTAGATTTTGGTGGCTCTGAAAAGAACCTTTTGTATAAGCAAAGAAGATTCTGCGTGATTTCAAATTCATTCCATCTCGCCTTCCGAAGAATGGCTGCTGTCTTCACTATCAGTTGGGACACAGCTTCTAATCTTGTGGCGTAGGTATAAGACTTTATCGGCCTTTTGACGTGCGTATTCGTAGTAAGCATTTCTAACACCCTCCATGCCGGACATCCTGAGACGAATGTTGTAGCGAAAAGAACGCATCTGGTCCCTCCTTGCTCGATCGTAGCGGACTTGAAGATCTTTCAGTTTGTTGTTTAGTAAAACAACCTGCTCACATGCTCGACGGAAACGGTGCTCTGTCTCAGACAAATCGACGTGAAGTTTCGAAATAGTTTCCATTTCAGTTGCTGGAGTCTTGGTGGAGTTCTTAGAAGATTGAATGGTGAAGCTATTGAAGCGACAATTCAGAATGCCGTTTCCAATTCCGCCCCAACTATATATAGGTATAGCTGGAGTGACGCCTATTTCTCTTCTTGGCATCCCGTGACATTTTTGTGTATTAGTCGTAGCTGGCAAGGTTGGTCAGTGTTTTGATAAGCATATTGTCTCCTCATTAGTGGGCAATCAACATCTTTTTTCCGACATGACAACTATATGATCGATTATTGATTGTATTGATTGGTTTTAATCGGTTCTATTCTCTGCATCTATTCCGTTCGCTGGAGGAAAACGATATTCTGGCCTTGGGGTCAATATTTAGTTATCTCCGTAAATGAAATGTAAAACCCGCGCCTACATCGGGCGAGCCCCTTGCATTAAGTTACACAGTTATTTCCCTTTTCCACTATTCTTGGGACAGCCGCTTGGGACAGCCGAACGCCTGTCATTTTAAAAGATTTGGTTATTTTTTTTAACCTCGGATGTCGTTGAATGTGTGTAATTGATTTTAATGCTTGCCAGCGATACGAAGAAAACACATGCGGAGTCGAAACGTTCCGTCCCTGTTGAAAATTCACGCTGTTAAAGGGAGGTTTTTTTTTGCGGCGGAGGGGGGGGGACGGTAGGTGCGGGCGGAAGTATTTGATTTTAATATTTGTTCACGCCTTAAGCATGGTAGATTATGTACAGTTGCTTTAATAAAATGCTCCACATAAATCAGTAGGGGCTATTGCATAAGGGCTAGAGACTTGGATCATTTGCATAGATGGGCGTATGTGTGGTGTTGATTTAATTGACTATATTCGTCTATCATGCCGTGATTCGGGTCATTTCTTTTAAATAAAGAATATTGCAGTTGTCTGCCTTTAGTGGGTTTGTATGGCCGTGGGTGTTTTGTGTTTCATTGTTGAGAGTGAAATAATTGGGGATTTGTTGGGGGGGGGTGATGAAGCATAGAATATGAAAGGTAATCTTTCGTAGATTTTGGTGGCTCTGAAAAGAACCTTTTGTATAAGCAAAGAAGATTCTGCGTGATTTCAAATTCATTCCATCTCGCCTTCCGAAGAATGGCTGCTGTCTTCACTATCAGTTGGGACACAGCTTCTAATCTTGTGGCGTAGGTATAAGACTTTATCGGCCTTTTGACGTGCGTATTCGTAGTAAGCATTTCTAACACCCTCCATGCCGGACATCCTGAGACGAATGTTGTAGCGAAAAGAACGCATCTGGTCCCTCCTTGCTCGATCGTAGCGGACTTGAAGATCTTTCAGTTTGTTGTTTAGTAAAACAACCTGCTCACATGCTCGACGGAAACGGTGCTCTGTCTCAGACAAATCGACGTGAAGTTTCGAAATAGTTTCCATTTCAGTTGCTGGAGTCTTGGTGGAGTTCTTAGAAGATTGAATGGTGAAGCTATTGAAGCGACAATTCAGAATGCCGTTTCCAATTCCGCCCCAACTATATATAGGTATAGCTGGAGTGACGCCTGTTTCTCTTCTTGGCATCCCGTGACATTTTTGTGTATTAGTCGTAGGTGGCAAGGTTGGTCAGTGTTTTGATAAGCATATTGTCTCCTCATTAGTGGGCAATCAACATCTTTTTTCCGACATGACAACTTTATGATCGATTATTGATTGTATTGATTGGTTTTAATCGGTTCTATTCTCTGCATCTATTCCGTTCGCTGGAGGAAAACGATATTCTGGCCTTGGGGTCAATATTTAGTTATCTCCGTAAATGAAATGTAAAACCCGCGCCTACATCGGGCGAGCCCCTTGCATTAAGTTACACAGTTATTTCCCTTTTCCACTATTCTTGGGACAGCCGCTTGGGACAGCCGAACGCCTGTCATTTTAAAAGATTTGGTTATTTTTTTTAACCTCGGATGTCGTTGAATGTGTGTAATTGATTTTAATGCTTGCCAGCGATACGAAGAAAACACATGCGGAGTCGAAACGTTCCGTCCCTGTTGAAAATTCACGCTGTTAAAGGGAGGTTTTTTTTTGCGGCGGAGGGGGGGGGGACGGTAGGTGCGGGCGGAAGTATTTGATTTTAATATTTGTTCACGCCTTAAGCATGGTAGATTATGTACAGTTGCTTTAATAAAATGCTCCACATAAATCAGTAGGGGCTATTGCATAAGGGCTAGAGACTTGGATCATTTGCATAGATGGGCGTATGTGTGGTGTTGATTTAATTGACTATATTCGTCTATCATGCCGTGATTCGGGTCATTTCTTTTAAATAAAGAATATTGCAGTTGTCTGCCTTTAGTGGGTTTGTATGGCCGTGGGTGTTTTGTGTTTCATTGTTGAGAGTGAAATAATTGGGGATTTGTTGGGGGGGGGGGGTGATGAAGCATAGAATATGAAAGGTAATCTTTCGTAGATTTTGGTGGCTCTGAAAAGAACCTTTTGTATAAGCAAAGAAGATTCTGCGTGATTTCAAATTCATTCCATCTCGCCTTCCGAAGAATGGCTGCTGTCTTCACTATCAGTTGGGACACAGCTTCTAATCTTGTGGCGTAGGTATAAGACTTTATCGGCCTTTTGACGTGCGTATTCGTAGTAAGCATTTCTAACACCCTCCATGCCGGACATCCTGAGACGAATGTTGTAGCGAAAAGAACGCATCTGGTCCCTCCTTGCTCGATCGTAGCGGACTTGAAGATCTTTCAGTTTGTTGTTTAGTAAAACAACCTGCTCACATGCTCGACGGAAACGGTGCTCTGTCTCAGACAAATCGACGTGAAGTTTCGAAATAGTTTCCATTTCAGTTGCTGGAGTCTTGGTGGAGTTCTTAGAAGATTGAATGGTGAAGCTATTGAAGCGACAATTCAGAATGCCGTTTCCAATTCCGCCCCAACTATATATAGGTATAGCTGGAGTGACGCCTATTTCTCTTCTTGGCATCCCGTGACATTTTTGTGTATTAGTCGTAGCTGGCAAGGTTGGTCAGTGTTTTGATAAGCATATTGTCTCCTCATTAGTGGGCAATCAACATCTTTTTTCCGACATGACAACTATATGATCGATTATTGATTGTATTGATTGGTTTTAATCGGTTCTATTCTCTGCATCTATTCCGTTCGCTGGAGGAAAACGATATTCTGGCCTTGGGGTCAATATTTAGTTATCTCCGTAAATGAAATGTAAAACCCGCGCCTACATCGGGCGAGCCCCTTGCATTAAGTTACACAGTTATTTCCCTTTTCCACTATTCTTGGGACAGCCGCTTGGGACAGCCGAACGCCTGTCATTTTAAAAGATTTGGTTATTTTTTTTAACCTCGGATGTCGTTGAATGTGTGTAATTGATTTTAATGCTTGCCAGCGATACGAAGAAAACACATGCGGAGTCGAAACGTTCCGTCCCTGTTGAAAATTCACGCTGTTAAAGGGAGGTTTTTTTTTGCGGCGGAGGGGGGGGGGACGGTAGGTGCGGGCGGAAGTATTTGATTTTAATATTTGTTCACGCCTTAAGCATGGTAGATTATGTACAGTTGCTTTAATAAAATGCTCCACATAAATCAGTAGGGGCTATTGCATAAGGGCTAGAGACTTGGATCATTTGCATAGATGGGCGTATGTGTGGTGTTGATTTAATTGACTATATTCGTCTATCATGCCGTGATTCGGGTCATTTCTTTTAAATAAAGAATATTGCAGTTGTCTGCCTTTAGTGGGTTTGTATGGCCGTGGGTGTTTTGTGTTTCATTGTTGAGAGTGAAATAATTGGGGATTTGTTGGGGGGGGGTGATGAAGCATAGAATATGAAAGGTAATCTTTCGTAGATTTTGGTGGCTCTGAAAAGAACCTTTTGTATAAGCAAAGAAGATTCTGCGTGATTTCAAATTCATTCCATCTCGCCTTCCGAAGAATGGCTGCTGTCTTCACTATCAGTTGGGACACAGCTTCTAATCTTGTGGCGTAGGTATAAGACTTTATCGGCCTTTTGACGTGCGTATTCGTAGTAAGCATTTCTAACACCCTCCATGCCGGACATCCTGAGACGAATGTTGTAGCGAAAAGAACGCATCTGGTCCCTCCTTGCTCGATCGTAGCGGACTTGAAGATCTTTCAGTTTGTTGTTTAGTAAAACAACCTGCTCACATGCTCGACGGAAACGGTGCTCTGTCTCAGACAAATCGACGTGAAGTTTCGAAATAGTTTCCATTTCAGTTGCTGGAGTCTTGGTGGAGTTCTTAGAAGATTGAATGGTGAAGCTATTGAAGCGACAATTCAGAATGCCGTTTCCAATTCCGCCCCAACTATATATAGGTATAGCTGGAGTGACGCCTATTTCTCTTCTTGGCATCCCGTGACATTTTTGTGTATTAGTCGTAGCTGGCAAGGTTGGTCAGTGTTTTGATAAGCATATTGTCTCCTCATTAGTGGGCAATCAACATCTTTTTTCCGACATGACAACTTTATGATCGATTATTGATTGTATTGATTGGTTTTAATCGGTTCTATTCTCTGCATCTATTCCGTTCGCTGGAGGAAAACGATATTCTGGCCTTGGGGTCAATATTTAGTTATCTCCGTAAATGAAATGTAAAACCCGCGCCTACATCGGGCGAGCCCCTTGCATTAAGTTACACAGTTATTTCCCTTTTCCACTATTCTTGGGAAAGCCGCTTGGGACAGCCGAACGCCTGTCATTTTAAAAGATTTGGTTATTTTTTTTAACCTCGGATGTCGTTGAATGTGTGTAATTGATTTTAATGCTTGCCAGCGATACGAAGAAAACACATGCGGAGTCGAAACGTTCCGTCCCTGTTGAAAATTCACGCTGTTAAAGGGAGGGTTTTTTTTGCGGCGGAGGGGGGGGGACGGTAGGTGCGGGCGGAAGTATTTGATTTTAATATTTGTTCACGCCTTAAGCATGGTAGATTATGTACAGTTGCTTTAATAAAATGCTCCACATAAATCAGTAGGGGCTATTGCATAAGGGCTAGAGACTTGGATCATTTGCATAGATGGGCGTATGTGTGGTGTTGATTTAATTGACTATATTCGTCTATCATGCCGTGATTCGGGTCATTTCTTTTAAATAAAGAATATTGCAGTTGTCTGCCTTTAGTGGGTTTGTATGGCCGTGGGTGTTTTGTGTTTCATTGTTGAGAGTGAAATAATTGGGGATTTGTTGGGGGGGGGGGTGATGAAGCATAGAATATGAAAGGTAATCTTTCGTAGATTTTGGTGGCTCTGAAAAGAACCTTTTGTATAAGCAAAGAAGATTCTGCGTGATTTCAAATTCATTCCATCTCGCCTTCCGAAGAATGGCTGCTGTCTTCACTATCAGTTGGGACACAGCTTCTAATCTTGTGGCGTAGGTATAAGACTTTATCGGCCTTTTGACGTGCGTATTCGTAGTAAGCATTTCTAACACCCTCCATGCCGGACATCCTGAGACGAATGTTGTAGCGAAAAGAACGCATCTGGTCCCTCCTTGCTCGATCGTAGCGGACTTGAAGATCTTTCAGTTTGTTGTTTAGTAAAACAACCTGCTCACATGCTCGACGGAAACGGTGCTCTGTCTCAGACAAATCGACGTGAAGTTTCGAAATAGTTTCCATTTCAGTTGCTGGAGTCTTGGTGGAGTTCTTAGAAGATTGAATGGTGAAGCTATTGAAGCGACAATTCAGAATGCCGTTTCCAATTCCGCCCCAACTATATATAGGTATAGCTGGAGTGACGCCTATTTCTCTTCTTGGCATCCCGTGACATTTTTGTGTATTAGTCGTAGCTGGCAAGGTTGGTCAGTGTTTTGATAAGCATATTGTCTCCTCATTAGTGGGCAATCAACATCTTTTTTCCGACATGACAACTTTATGATCGATTATTGATTGTATTGATTGGTTTTAATCGGTTCTATTCTCTGCATCTATTCCGTTCGCTGGAGGAAAACGATATTCTGGCCTTGGGGTCAATATTTAGTTATCTCCGTAAATGAAATGTAAAACCCGCGCCTACATCGGGCGAGCCCCTTGCATTAAGTTACACAGTTATTTCCCTTTTCCACTATTCTTGGGACAGCCGCTTGGGACAGCCGAACGCCTGTCATTTTAAAAGATTTGGTTATTTTTTTTAACCTCGGATGTCGTTGAATGTGTGTAATTGATTTTAATGCTTGCCAGCGATACGAAGAAAACACATGCGGAGTCGAAACGTTCCGTCCCTGTTGAAAATTCACGCTGTTAAAGGGAGGTTTTTTTTGCGGCGGGGGGGGGGACGGTAGGTGCGGGCGGAAGTATTTGATTTTAATATTTGTTCACGCCTTAAGCATGGTAGATTATGTACAGTTGCTTTAATAAAATGCTCCACATAAATCAGTAGGGGCTATTGCATAAGGGCTAGAGACTTGGATCATTTGCATAGATGGGCGTATGTGTGGTGTTGATTTAATTGACTATATTCGTCTATCATGCCGTGATTCGGGTCATTTCTTTTAAATAAAGAATATTGCAGTTGTCTGCCTTTAGTGGGTTTGTATGGCCGTGGGTGTTTTGTGTTTCATTGTTGAGAGTGAAATAATTGGGGATTTGTTGGGGGGGGGGGGGTGATGAAGCATAGAATATGAAAGGTAATCTTTCGTAGATTTTGGTGGCTCTGAAAAGAACCTTTTGTATAAGCAAAGAAGATTCTGCGTGATTTCAAATTCATTCCATCTCGCCTTCCGAAGAATGGCTGCTGTCTTCACTATCAGTTGGGACACAGCTTCTAATCTTGTGGCGTAGGTATAAGACTTTATCGGCCTTTTGACGTGCGTATTCGTAGTAAGCATTTCTAACACCCTCCATGCCGGACATCCTGAGACGAATGTTGTAGCGAAAAGAACGCATCTGGTCCCTCCTTGCTCGATCGTAGCGGACTTGAAGATCTTTCAGTTTGTTGTTTAGTAAAACAACCTGCTCACATGCTCGACGGAAACGGTGCTCTGTCTCAGACAAATCGACGTGAAGTTTCGAAATAGTTTCCATTTCAGTTGCTGGAGTCTTGGTGGAGTTCTTAGAAGATTGAATGGTGAAGCTATTGAAGCGACAATTCAGAATGCCGTTTCCAATTCCGCCCCAACTATATATAGGTATAGCTGGAGTGACGCCTATTTCTCTTCTTGGCATCCCGTGACATTTTTGTGTATTAGTCGTAGCTGGCAAGGTTGGTCAGTGTTTCGATAAGCATATTGTCTCCTCATTAGTGGGCAATCAACATCTTTTTTCCGACATGACAACTTTATGATCGATTATTGATTGTATTGATTGGTTTTAATCGGTTCTATTCTCTGCATCTATTCCGTTCGCTGGAGGAAAACGATATTCTGGCCTTGGGGTCAATATTTAGTTATCTCCGTAAATGAAATGTAAAACCCGCGCCTACATCGGGCGAGCCCCTTGCATTAAGTTACACAGTTATTTCCCTTTTCCACTATTCTTGGGACAGCCGCTTGGGACAGCCGAACGCCTGTCATTTTAAAAGATTTGGTTATTTTTTTTAACCTCGGATGTCGTTGAATGTGTGTAATTGATTTTAATGCTTGCCAGCGATACGAAGAAAACACATGCGGAGTCGAAACGTTCCGTCCCTGTTGAAAATTCACGCTGTTAAAGGGAGGTTTTTTTTGCGGCGGGGGGGGGGACGGTAGGTGCGGGCGGAAGTATTTGATTTTAATATTTGTTCACGCCTTAAGCATGGTAGATTATGTACAGTTGCTTTAATAAAATGCTCCACATAAATCAGTAGGGGCTATTGCATAAGGGCTAGAGACTTGGATCATTTGCATAGATGGGCGTATGTGTGGTGTTGATTTAATTGACTATATTCGTCTATCATGCCGTGATTCGGGTCATTTCTTTTAAATAAATAACACCCTCCATGCCGGACATCCTGAGACGAATGTTGTAGCGAAAAGAACGCATCTGGTCCCTCCTTGCTCGATCGTAGCGGACTTGAAGATCTTTCAGTTTGTTGTTTAGTAAAACAACCTGCTCACATGCTCGACGGAAACGGTGCTCTGTCTCAGACAAATCGACGTGAAGTTTCGAAATAGTTTCCATTTCAGTTGCTGGAGTCTTGGTGGAGTTCTTAGAAGATTGAATGGTGAAGCTATTGAAGCGACAATTCAGAATGCCGTTTCCAATTCCGCCCCAACTATATATAGGTATAGCTGGAGTGACGCCTATTTCTCTTCTTGGCATCCCGTGACATTTTTGTGTATTAGTCGTAGCTGGCAAGGTTGGTCAGTGTTTTGATAAGCATATTGTCTCCTCATTAGTGGGCAATCAACATCATTTTTCTGACATGCCAACTTTATGATCGATTATTGATTGTATTGATTGGTTTTAATCGGTTCTATTCTCTGCATCTATTCCGTTCGCTGGAGGAAAACGATATTCTGGCCTTGGGGTCAATATTTAGTTATCTCCGTAAATGAAATGTAAAACCCGCGCCTACATCGGGCGAGCCCCTTGCATTAAGTTACACAGTTATTTCCCTTTTCCACTATTCTTGGGACAGCCGCTTGGGACAGCCGAACGCCTGTCATTTTAAAAGATTTGGTTATTTTTTTTAACCTCGGATGTCGTTGAATGTGTGTAATTGATTTTAATGCTTGCCAGCGATACGAAGAAAACACATGCGGAGTCGAAACGTTCCGTCCCTGTTTAAAATTCACGCTGTTAAAGGGAGGTTTTTTTTTGCGGCGGGGGGGGGGGCGGTAGGTGCGGGCGGAAGTATTTGATTTTAATATTTGTTCACGCCTTAAGCATGGTAGATTATGTACAGTTGCTTTAATAAAATGCTCCACATAAATCAGTAGGGGCTATTGCATAAGGGCTAGAGACTTGGATCATTTGCATAGATGGGCGTATGTGTGGTGTTGATTTAATTGACTATATTCGTCTATCATGCCGTGATTCGGGTCATTTCTTTTAAATAAAGAATATTGCAGTTGTCTGCCTTTAGTGGGTTTGTATGGCCGTGGGTGTTTTGTGTTTCATTGTTGAGAGTGAAATAATTGGGGATTTGTTGGGGGGGGGGGGGGTGATGAAGCATAGAATATGAAAGGTAATCTTTCGTAGATTTTGGTGGCTCTGAAAAGAACCTTTTGTATAAGCAAAGAAGATTCTGCGTGATTTCAAATTCATTCCATCTCGCCTTCCGAAGAATGGCTGCTGTCTTCACTATCAGTTGGGACACAGCTTCTAATCTTGTGGCGTAGGTATAAGACTTTATCGGCCTTTTGACGTGCGTATTCGTAGTAAGCATTTCTAACACCCTCCATGCCGGACATCCTGAGACGAATGTTGTAGCGAAAAGAACGCATCTGGTCCCTCCTTGCTCGATCGTAGCGGACTTGAAGATCTTTCAGTTTGTTGTTTAGTAAAACAACCTGCTCACATGCTCGACGGAAACGGTGCTCTGTCTCAGACAAATCGACGTGAAGTTTCGAAATAGTTTCCATTTCAGTTGCTGGAGTCTTGGTGGAGTTCTTAGAAGATTGAATGGTGAAGCTATTGAAGCGACAATTCAGAATGCCGTTTCCAATTCCGCCCCAACTATATATAGGTATAGCTGGAGTGACGCCTATTTCTCTTCTTGGCATCCCGTGACATTTTTGTGTATTAGTCGTAGCTGGCAAGGTTGGTCAGTGTTTTGATAAGCATATTGTCTCCTCATTAGTGGGCAATCAACATCTTTTTTCCGACATGACAACTTTATGATCGATTATTGATTGTATTGATTGGTTTTAATCGGTTCTATTCTCTGCATCTATTCCGTTCGCTGGAGGAAAACGATATTCTGGCCTTGGGGTCAATATTTAGTTATCTCCGTAAATGAAATGTAAAACCCGCGCCTACATCGGGCGAGCCCCTTGCATTAAGTTACACAGTTATTTCCCTTTTCCACTATTCTTGGGACAGCCGCTTGGGACAGCCGAACGCCTGTCATTTTAAAAGATTTGGTTATTTTTTTTAACCTCGGATGTCGTTGAATGTGTGTAATTGATTTTAATGCTTGCCAGCGATACGAAGAAAACACATGCGGAGTCGAAACGTTCCGTCCCTGTTGAAAATTCACGCTGTTAAAGGGAGGGTTTTTTTTGCGGCGGGGGGGGGGGGGGGCGGTAGGTGCGGGCGGAAGTATTTGATTTTAATATTTGTTCACGCCTTAAGCATGGTAGATTATGTACAGTTGCTTTAATAAAATGCTCCACATAAATCAGTAGGGGCTATTGCATAAGGGCTAGAGACTTGGATCATTTGCATAGATGGGCGTATGTGTGGTGTTGATTTAATTGACTATATTCGTCTATCATGCCGTGATTCGGGTCATTTCTTTTAAATAAAGAATATTGCAGTTGTCTGCCTTTAGTGGGTTTGTATGGCCGTGGGTGTTTTGTGTTTCATTGTTGAGAGTGAAATAATTGGGGATTTGTTGGGGGGGGGGTGATGAAGCATAGAATATGAAAGGTAATCTTTCGTAGATTTTGGTGGCTCTGAAAAGAACCTTTTGTATAAGCAAAGAAGATTCTGCGTGATTTCAAATTCATTCCATCTCGCCTTCCGAAGAATGGCTGCTGTCTTCACTATCAGTTGGGACACAGCTTCTAATCTTGTGGCGTAGGTATAAGACTTTATCGGCCTTTTGACGTGCGTATTCGTAGTAAGCATTTCTAACACCCTCCATGCCGGACATCCTGAGACGAATGTTGTAGCGAAAAGAACGCATCTGGTCCCTCCTTGCTCGATCGTAGCGGACTTGAAGATCTTTCAGTTTGTTGTTTAGTAAAACAACCTGCTCACATGCTCGACGGAAACGGTGCTCTGTCTCAGACAAATCGACGTGAAGTTTCGAAATAGTTTCCATTTCAGTTGCTGGAGTCTTGGTGGAGTTCTTAGAAGATTGAATGGTGAAGCTATTGAAGCGACAATTCAGAATGCCGTTTCCAATTCCGCCCCAACTATATATAGGTATAGCTGGAGTGACGCCTATTTCTCTTCTTGGCATCCCGTGACATTTTTGTGTATTAGTCGTAGCTGGCAAGGTTGGTCAGTGTTTTGATAAGCATATTGTCTCCTCATTAGTGGGCAATCAACATCTTTTTTCCGACATGACAACTTTATGATCGATTATTGATTGTATTGATTGGTTTTAATCGGTTCTATTCTCTGCATCTATTCCGTTCGCTGGAGGAAAACGATATTCTGGCCTTGGGGTCAATATTTAGTTATCTCCGTAAATGAAATGTAAAACCCGCGCCTACATCGGGCGAGCCCCTTGCATTAAGTTACACAGTTATTTCCCTTTTCCACTATTCTTGGGACAGCCGCTTGGGACAGCCGAACGCCTGTCATTTTAAAAGATTTGGTTATTTTTTTTAACCTCGGATGTCGTTGAATGTGTGTAATTGATTTTAATGCTTGCCAGCGATACGAAGAAAACACATGCGGAGTCGAAACGTTCCGTCCCTGTTGAAAATTCACGCTGTTAAAGGGAGGGTTTTTTTTGCGGCGGGGGGGGGGGGGCGGTAGGTGCGGGCGGAAGTATTTGATTTTAATATTTGTTCACGCCTTAAGCATGGTAGATTATGTACAGTTGCTTTAATAAAATGCTCCACATAAATCAGTAGGGGCTATTGCATAAGGGCTAGAGACTTGGATCATTTGCATAGATGGGCGTATGTGTGGTGTTGATTTAATTGACTATATTCGTCTATCATGCCGTGATTCGGGTCATTTCTTTTAAATAAAGAATATTGCAGTTGTCTGCCTTTAGTGGGTTTGTATGGCCGTGGGTGTTTTGTGTTTCATTGTTGAGAGTGAAATAATTGGGGATTTGTTGGGGGGGGGGGGTGATGAAGCATAGAATATGAAAGGTAATCTTTCGTAGATTTTGGTGGCTCTGAAAAGAACCTTTTGTATAAGCAAAGAAGATTCTGCGTGATTTCAAATTCATTCCATCTCGCCTTCCGAAGAATGGCTGCTGTCTTCACTATCAGTTGGGACACAGCTTCTAATCTTGTGGCGTAGGTATAAGACTTTATCGGCCTTTTGACGTGCGTATTCGTAGTAAGCATTTCTAACACCCTCCATGCCGGACATCCTGAGACGAATGTTGTAGCGAAAAGAACGCATCTGGTCCCTCCTTGCTCGATCGTAGCGGACTTGAAGATCTTTCAGTTTGTTGTTTAGTAAAACAACCTGCTCACATGCTCGACGGAAACGGTGCTCTGTCTCAGACAAATCGACGTGAAGTTTCGAAATAGTTTCCATTTCAGTTGCTGGAGTCTTGGTGGAGTTCTTAGAAGATTGAATGGTGAAGCTATTGAAGCGACAATTCAGAATGCCGTTTCCAATTCCGCCCCAACTATATATAGGTATAGCTGGAGTGACGCCTATTTCTCTTCTTGGCATCCCGTGACATTTTTGTGTATTAGTCGTAGCTGGCAAGGTTGGTCAGTGTTTTGATAAGCATATTGTCTCCTCATTAGTGGGCAATCAACATCTTTTTTCGGACATGACAACTTTATGATCGATTATTGATTGTATTGATTGGTTTTAATCGGTTCTATTCTCTGCATCTATTCCGTTCGCTGGAGGAAAACGATATTCTGGCCTTGGGGTCAATATTTAGTTATCTCCGTAAATGAAATGTAAAACCCGCGCCTACATCGGGCGAGCCCCTTGCATTAAGTTACACAGTTATTTCCCTTTTCCACTATTCTTGGGACAGCCGCTTGGGACAGCCGAACGCCTGTCATTTTAAAAGATTTGGTTATTTTTTTTAACCTCGGATGTCGTTGAATGTGTGTAATTGATTTTAATGCTTGCCAGCGATACGAAGAAAACACATGCGGAGTCGAAACGTTCCGTCCCTGTTGAAAATTCACGCTGTTAAAGGGAGTGTGCGTTCTCTTTTTTTGGGGGGGGGGAGGTGCGGGGCGGAAGTATTTGATTTTAATATTTGTTCACACCTTAAGCATGGTTAAATGTGTACAGTTGCTTTAATAAAATGCTCCACATAAATCAGTAGGGAATATTGCATAAGGGCTAGAGACTTGGAGCATTTGCATAGATGGGCGTGTGTGTGGTGTTGATTTAATTGATTATATTCGTCTATCCTCCCATGATTCGGATCTCTGAACTTTGTTACCCTCCCACCTTTAAACCATGAATATTTTCATTTAAAACCCTCGTCTTCTATTCTAGCCCAAAAAATCAACAAAAATGGCTATGCTATCATTGTCTGTATTTATGGACCGCGTTCATAATTACAACGCTTTCCCTGCAAAGAATTCGGTAGATGGAATAGTTAGAATTATATAGACATATAATGCTTCATAATTATATTAAAATAGCCCCAATTTTATTGAATATTAAATAAATATGATGCTATTTTTTGTGATTGAAGATAACAGCTTCCAAAAATCTAGGTAACTCGCTAGAACCCTTGAGATAAATATGGTATACGGAGGAATGAGAGCAGAGGTACCATTTTTAACTAATACACGATTTACGAGGGAATTATTGTAACATTAGGTTGTACTCTATATTGTTTGAACTACATAATAATTATGCTTGATGTAGACTTCCAACAGCCTAGACTCTGATGTGAAACCTATGCTAGAATGATTAAAAAATTTGTGAAAATAAGAATATGGTTTCTTGACCGGTATCGAAACTTCAATGCCTGTGGAGATTGAGATTTGATGTTACGTGTTACAGGCCTTATATTCTAAATGTACATTATTAAGTCATTTTAAAATAATTATCCATTATTTAGTCACGTGGTAGTGCCATATGCGCTTAATGGACAAATAAACAAGGCAAATAAAATTTTAAAAAATATCTTTTTACGGTCAGTCAATAAACTTGAAGCTGAGGAAGCGTAACATACAACGAACGCTTTTCTCATTCTCGTTCAAACGGAGTGTGGTCAAAATGATACATATTTATTTCCTGATCTTATTAGAGTTCTTCTGTGGTTTTCATTTAGCTTCTTCTTCGAAACCCGCTGTTCTGAAAGGTAATGTAAACACAACCCAGTTGTGGCATTTAAGAATTAGAAACATAACAAAACTGCAACAATTAGTTGTGTCAACACTCACTGGTTTATTATACAGTCCAAACGTTTCCAAAAGTATCCTTGTACCTTTATCAAGAACAAAGGGTGTGCTTGATAACGATGCGAGAATACTTACCGAAACGTCATGCATGATAACGACAAGGGAATGCTTATCGAAGCGTCGTGCCTTTGTATAATAAACCAGTGATTGCAGTCTCATATAGTTGTTCTAGATTTGTTAAGTAAACATAATGTTTGTTAGAATAATGTGACCAAGGTTTATAACATATAATTTCATCGATGATGCTTACTTAACAACTTCCCTTTCAGATTATATATTTACAGTACAGTTGACATGTTGTGTTTAAGCATCCCAATTGATTTTTCTTATGTGTTAGTTAACATGTCTAATACATAAGGCTTATTTAGATTACACACAACTGAAAGGAATGTTCTAAATACAGATATTGTTTATGAATTTAATATACGAAATTTACTCTGTCAAATAACGCACCAATATAAGATTAACCAATGAAATGGCAATTTAGATCCAAATAACAGACATGTTCGATCAAATAATGCTTTGCAATAATTAAAGATATGGGACTGAAAATTAATTTATAAGCGGTGGTTTCACTTTCCTATACATCATATTAAAAGTCGCAAGTATCTAATTTTAATCAGATGCGATAATAATTGCTATATTACTGGAAAGTAAATAACAAGGGTGTGGGAGTGGGGGACAAGCCAATGAACGAAGAAATGAAATGAAATGGCGTTTAACGTCTTACTATTATCCTCAAACTGGGCTAATGAAGACAGGCATATGCTATGCAGGAGGCTATGAGGGAAATTTTAAGTGGATAGCGACGCTATGGCCTACTCTTATTTCAAATTATGTCAAGGGTTCTTTTACGTACTCACACACACGGTACCTTGGCTTTTACCCCCCCTACGAACGACCATGCATACTACAGCACCGATCAGTGGGAACCACGCCGGAAAATCCCGAGAAACTTTCTCGACCAACCCAGTGATGCAATACCAGACGTCCAGATTAGCAAGCCAATGCCCTACCTACTGAACCAATATTAACAAAGAAATTCTACATAGGTGCGAAGCCTCTAAGAAAATCTCCCATCCAGATTATTTGACACCTAGCTAGTCAGTTGTTCACGAACTGGGACGAATAGTAATCGCGATCCAACTTAATCCAAATATTTTCATGTCCGGTTAAAAATAATTACGGTGTAATTTCGAATTAAATACTGAATCGGTTTGGCTGAAAGAATTTTTACTGCAACCTACAGATTTAATACCTCCCATTGACGGAAATCTGCGGTATTATGCCTTTTTTAGGACGGGTGGGGATAGCATGTAGCTTCCTGCAATAACATTGTAATTATTTCCAATTAGATTAATATTTTGAGGAAATATGGATAAGAATAAATTATATTTTTTTACGCGCTCACCTTTAGCGGCGTGAAGCTAGCTTGTTGTTCGTTGTTCGTTGTTCGGTATTGGCGAATACCGAACAACGAGCCAGTTTGTTGTTCGGTATTCGCGAATACCGAACGACGAGCTGGTTTGTTGTTCGGTATTCACCAGATATGGAATTAGTAATCTGATAAAGTAACTTTTGTTCGTTATTCGCCAATATGAAACTGCTCTTTCTTCGGATAGAGAGAGAAATTGTTAGAATCTATTTCCCAAGAGTTCGAAGTGTTATAATCCACTTAGGCTCATAAAAAACCCACCTGCGGCGTATTCCCGACAAAAGTACCTTTATTATATTACCAATTCCATATACGGTGAATACCGAAAAACAAACCAGCTCGTTGTTCGTTATTCGCCAATACCGAACAACAAACTGGCTCGTTGTTCGTTATTCGCCAATATGTAACAGCTCTTTCTTCGGATAGAAAGAGAAGTTGTTAGAATCTATTTCCCAGAAGTTTGAAGTTTTATTGTCTATTTAAGCTCATAAAAACCCGCCTGTGGCGTGTTCCCTACAAAAGTACTTTTACTATATTACTAATTCCATATACGGTGAATACCGAACAACAAACCAGCTCGTTGTTCGTTATTCGCCAATACCGAACAACAAAATGGCTCGTTGTTCGTTATTCGCCAATGTGTAACAGCTCTTTCTTCAGATAGAAAGAGAAGTTGTTAGAATATATTTCCCAGAAGTTTGAAGTTTTGTCGTCTATTTAAGCTCATAAAAACCCGCCTGTGGCGTGTTCCCTACAAAAGTACCTTTATTATATTACTAATTCCATATACGGTGAATACCGAACAACAAACCAGCTCGTTGTTCGGTATTGGCGAATACCGAACAACAAACCAGCTCGTTGTTCGTTATTCGCGAATACTGAACAACAAACTGGCTCGTTGTTCGTTATTCGCCAATATGTAACAGCTCTTTCTTCGGATAGAAAGAGAAGTTGTTAGAATCTATTTCCCAGAAGTTTGAAGTTTTATTGTCTATGTAAGCTCATAAAAACCCGCCTGTGGCGTGTTCCCCACAAAAGTACCTTTATTATATTACTAATTCCATATACGGTGAATACCGAACAACAAACCAGCTCGTTGTTCGTTATTCGCCAATACCGAACAACAAACTGGCTCGTTGTTCGTTATTCGCCAATATGTAACAGCTCTTTCTTTGGATAGAAAGAGAAGTTGTTAGAATCTATTTCCCAGAAGTTTGAAGTTTTAATGTCTATTTAAGCTCATAAAAACCCGCCTGTGGCGTGTTCCCTACAAAAGTACCTTTATTATATTACTAATTCCATATACGGTGAATACCGAAAAACAAACCAGCTCGTTGTTCGTTATTCGCCAATACCGAACAACAAACTGGCTCGTTGTTCGTTATTGGCGAACAACGAGCCAGTTTGTTGTTCGGTATTGGCGAATAACGAACAACGAGCTGGTTTGTTGTTCGGTATTCGCGAATACCGAAAAACGAGCTGGTTTGTTGTTCGGTATTCACCGTATATGGAATTAGTAATATAATAAAGGTACTTTTGGAGGGAACACCGAACAACGAGCTGGTTTGTTGTTCGGTATTCACCGTATATGGAATTATTAATATAAAAAAGGTACTTTTGTAAGGAACACGCCACAGCTTACATAGACGAGCTTAAATAGACGATTAAACTTCAAATTTCTGGGAAATAGATTCTTACAACTTCTCTTTCTATCCGAAGAAAGAGTTGTTACACATTGGCGAATAACGAACAACGAGCCAGTTTGTTGTTCGGTATTGGCGAATAACGAGCTGGTTTGTTGTTCGGTATTCGCGAATACCGAACAACGAGCTGGTTTATTGTTCGGTATTCACCGTATATGGAATTAGTAATATAATAAAGGTACTTTTGTAGGGAACACGCCACAGGCGGGTTTTTATGAGCTTAAATAGACAATCAAACTTCAAACTTCTATCCAAAGAAAGAGCTGTTACATATTGGCGAATAACGAACAACGAGCCAGTTTGTCGTTCGGTATTGGCGAATAACGAACAACGAGCTGGTTTGTTGTTCGGTATTCACCGTATATGGAATTAGTAATATAATAAAGGTACTTTTGTAGGGAACACGCCACAGGCGGGTTTTTATGAGCTTAAATAGACATTAAAACTTCAAACTTCTGGGATTCTAACAACTTCTCTTTCTATCCGAAGAAAGAGCTGTTACACATTGGCGAATAACGAACAACGAGCCAGTTTGTTGTTCGGTATTCGCGAATACCGAAGAACGAGCTGGTTTGTTGTTCGGTATTCACCGTATATGGAATTAGTAATATAATAAAGGTACTTTTGTAGGGAACACGCCACAGGCCGGTTTTTATGAGCTTAAATAGACAATAAAACTTCAAACTTCTGGGAAATAGATTTTAACAACTTCTCTTTCTATCCGAAGAAAGAGCTGTTACATATCGGCGAATAACGAACAACGAGCCAGTTTGTTGTTCGGTATTGGCGAATAACGAACAACGAGCTGGTTTGTTGTTCGGTATTCACGAATACCGAACAACGAGATGGTTTGTTGTTTGGTATTCACCGTATATGGAATTATTAATATAATAAAGGTACTTTTGTAAGGAACACGCCACAGGCGGGTTTTTATGAGCTTAAATAGACGATTAAACTTCAAACTTCTGGGAAATAGATTCTAACAACTTCTCTTTCTATCCGAAGAAAGAGCTGTTACACATTGGCGGGTTTTTATGAGCTTAAATAGACAATAAAACTTCAAACTTCTGGGAAATAGATTCTAACAACTTCTCTTTCTATCCGAAGAAAGAGCTGTTACATATTGGCGAATAACGAACAAAGAGCCAGTTTGTTGTTCGGTATTCGCGAATAACGAACAACGAGCTGGTTTGTTGTTTGGTATTCACCGTATATGGAATTATTAATATAATAAAGGTACTTTTGTAAGGGACACGCCACAGGCGGGTTTTTATGAGCTTAAATAGACGACAAAACTTCAAACTTCTGGGAAATTTATTCTAACAACTTCTCTTTCTATCCGAAGAAAGAGCTGTTACACATTGGCGAATAACGAACAACGAGCCAGTTTGTTGTTCGGTATTGGCGAAAAACGAACAACGAGCTGGTTTGTTGTTCGGTATTCACCGTATATGGAATTAGTAATATAATAAAGGTACTTTTGTAGGGAACACGCCACAGGTGGGTTTTTATGAGCTTAAATAGACAATAAAACTTCAAACTTCTGGGAAATAGATTCTAACAACTTCTCTTTCTATCCGAAGAAAGAGCTGTTACATATTGGCGAAAAACGAACAACGAGCCAGTTTGTTGTTCGGTATTGGCGAATAACGAACAACGAGCTGGTTTGTTGTTCGGTATTCGAGAATACCGAACAACGAGCTGGTTTGTTGTTCGGTATTCACCGTATATGGAATTAGTAATATAATAAAGGTACTTTTGTAGGGAACACGCCACAGGCGGGTTTTTATGAGCTTAAATAGACAATCAAACTTCAAACTTCTATCCAAAGAAAGAGCTGTTACATATTGGCGAATAACGAACAACGAGCCAGTTTGTTGTTCGGTATTGGCGAATAACGAACAACGAGCTGGTTTGTTGTTCGGTATTCGCGAATACCGAAAAACGAGCTGGTTTGTTGTTCGGTATTCACCGTATATGGAATTAGTAATATAATAAAGGTACTTTTGGAGGGAACACCGAACAACGAGCTGGTTTGTTGTTCGGTATTCACCGTATATGGAATTATTAATATAAAAAAGGTACTTTTGTAAGGAACACGCCACAGCTTACATAGACGAGCTTAAATAGACGATTAAACTTCAAATTTCTGGGAAATAGATTCTTACAACTTCTCTTTCTATCCGAAGAAAGAGTTGTTACACATTGGCGAATAACGAACAACGAGCCAGTTTGTTGTTCGGTATTGGCGAATAACGAACAACGAGCTGGTTTGTTGTTCGGTATTGGCGAAAAACGAACAACGAGCTGGTTTGTTGTTCGGTATTCACTGTATATGGAATTAGTAATATAATAAAGGTACTTTTGTAGGGAACACGCCACAGGCGGGTTTTTATGAGCTTAAATAGACAATCAAACTTCAAATTTCTGGGAAATAGATTCTAACAACTTCTCTTTCTATCCGAAGAAAGAGCTGTTACATAATGGCGAATAACGAACAACGAGCCAGTTTGTTGTTCGGTATTGGCGAATAACGAACAACGAGCTGGTTTGTTGTTCGGTATTCACCGTATATGGAATTAGTAATATAATAAAGGTACTTTTGTAGGGAACACGCCACAGGCGGGTTTTTATGAGCTTAAATAGACAATAAAACTTTAAACTTCTGGGAAATAGATTCTAACAACTTCTCTTTCTATCCGAAGAAAGAGCTGTTGCATATTGGCGAATAACGAACAACGAGCCAGTTTGTTGTTCGGTATTGGCGAATAACGAACAACGAGCTGGTTTGTTGTTCGGTATTCACCGTATATGGAATTAGTAATATAATAAAGGTACTTTTGTAGGGAACACGCCACAGGCGGGTTTTTATGAGCTTAAATAGACAATCAAACTTCAAACTTCTATCCAAAGAAAGAGCTGTTACATATTGGCGAATAACGAACAACGAGCCAGTTTGTTGTTCGGTATTGGCGAAAAACGAACAACGAGATGGTTTGTTGTTCGGTATTCACCGTATATGGAATTAGTAATATAATAAAGGTACTTTTGTAGGGAACACGCCACAGGCGGGTTTTTATGAGCTTAAATAGACAATCAAACTTCAAATTTCTGGGAAATAGATTCTAACAACTTCTCTTTCTATCCGAAGAAAGGGCTGTTACATAATGGCGAATAACGAACAACGAGCTGGTTTGTTGTTCGGTATTGGCGAATAACGAACAACGAGCTGGTTTGTTGTTCGGTATTCACCGTATATGGAATTAGTAATATAATAAAGGTACTTTTGTAGGGAACACGCCACAGGCGGGTTTTTATGAGCTTAAATAGACAATAAAACTTTAAACTTCTGGGAAATAGATTCTAACAACTTCTCTTTCTATCCGAAGAAAGAGCTGTTGCATATTGGCGAATAACGAACAACGAGCCAGTTTGTTGTTCGGTATTGGCGAATAACGAACAACGAGCTGGTTTGTTGTTCGGTATTCACCGTATATGGAATTAGTAATATAATAAAGGTACTTTTGTAGGGAACACGCCACAGGCGGGTTTTTATGAGCTTAAATAGACAATAAAACTTCAAACTTCTGGGAAATAGATTCTAACAACTTCTCTTTCTATCCAAAGAAAGAGCTGTTACATATTGGCGAATAACGAACAACGAGCTGGTTTGTTGTTCGGTATTCGCGAATACCGAACAACGAGCTGGTTTGTTGTTCGGTATTCACCGTATATGGAATTAGTAATATAATAAAGGTACTTTTGTAGGGAACACGCCACAGGCGGGTTTTTATGAGCTTAAATAGACAATCAAACTTCAAACTTCTATCCAAAGAAAGAGCTGTTACATATTGGCGAATAACGAACAACGAGCCAGTTTGTCGTTCGGTATTGGCGAATAACGAACAACGAGCTGGTTTGTTGTTCGGTATTCACCGTATATGGAATTAGTAATATAATAAAGGTACTTTTGTAGGGAACACGCCACAGGCGGGTTTTTATGAGCTTAAATAGACAACCAAACTTCAAACTTCTGGGAAATAGATTTTAACAACTTCGGTATTCGCGAATAACGAACAACGAGCTGGTTTGTTGTTCGGTATTCACCGTATATGGAATTATTAATATAATAAAGGTACTTTTGTAAGGAACTGGCTCGTTGTTCGTTATTCGCCAATATGTAACAGCTCTTTCTTCGGATAGAAAGAAAAGTTGTGAGAATCTATTTCCCAGAATTTTGAAGCTTTATAATCCAGTTAGGCGAATACCGAACAACGAACAACGAACAACAGGCTAACTTCACGTCGCCCTCACCTTTTATGTGGGAATATATTATTGTCACGTGTGTGTGACGATCAGTCCGTCCACAATGCCTGGAAATACTAGTTTTTGGGATTTTCTGTGATTATTTAGCTTGGCATAAAGTAAAACTATCAGAATGCAGCCCGGGTATTCGTTGTTTCCGGGTCATTGCCCTTGTCACTGCCTGTATCATAAAATAGTCAAACATTACGTTTTTGAAATTTATTGTTAAATCCATCTGAAGCTGATCGACTTGCAATAAGAAGAACCCATGGATATCCCCTTTATATGAAGTTACGATTCCTTTGGACATTTATAACACTTCCGGTCAATTGGGGGTGTAGATTCCCCGGCAAGATTATTTCTATAGATATGCTATTTCATTCACAATAAAATTACTGGGGGAATTCTAACTATCCTTTAAAGTATAGTATATTTAAGATTACGAGGGTATAATTCATACTCAATAACAGCTAATCTGTTTTTAATATTCCGCAAAGTATTTTTATTAGTTACTTGGCGCCATTCATTTCTGGAGCACCAAACAGATGTTCACTAGTCTACGCATATGTTGCTTAATAACACTTATATGCCTGACAGAATTTCACCAGGGCTATGCAACTGAGTGAGCTCACCCCCTCCCTGTATTTCTGTTTTTCATAGTTATATGCATACTCGTAGAGAACCAAGCTGCTGATGTTACTAAGCTTCAAGAAATTGATTTTCGAAAACGTATCGGTAGTAATTTAAGTAAAATCTATTTTGTTTTCGTTTACATATACTAAAATGCCATTGCCTTGATTCCTCAATGATGTTTATTAGGGACGGGCGGAGAAGTCGAGTGGTCTAACGCGGACGCGTTAAACCATACGGTCTGCCATGGAGTCAACTGGTGTGGTTTAGATCCCTTACTTCTACATGGGGGACTCCCGAGTGGCGTGGTTTTGGTCCCACGCTTGTACACAGGTTCATCTGCATTACCTCGTAAGTTTTCGTCTGGTTCTCTGACTTCCCCAGTACAGAATATTACATAAGTCCTGAAATTACCTAGTTTGTGTTAAGTTGACGTTAATTCCCATATATCCCTATGTATTAATTGTAGAAATACCAAATACCATTATCACTTTCTTCTCTTTTTTATCATATTAATATTTTGTTTTTAAATGTTATTATTGTTGTGTTTTTGAAATAAGAGGTGAATCCATGGTATGGCAGAACAATGTATCAGATGGTTACCCCGAGTGGACTTGTAAGTATAATCATAATTTAATAATTTCAAAAAAATAGAGTCTAGATCTGATAATTGTTTTTTCAATTGTTTGTATTTATATATTATAGCATACTATTCATATTTTGCCTAAGTCTTTGCATGATGAATATAAAGAACGATGGAAAGAAATTAATCAATATACGTGCACTAAACAGAGTTATAGCCCTTTGATTATTATGAATATTTACATGGAAATGTATCGTGCAACTGTTTTTATTTATACACGTATATTAGCTCTTTAATATGGCACTTAGATGATTACAATTTTCTATGAAAATGAATAATGCAATAATACAATCTAATCATCATAATAAGACCATATTTTTGTTTGCTTTTCGGGATTATGTTCGTTTTTTTAGATTTACACAATATTTTATTTTGGGTTCAACTGACCTCTCATCCAGCCAATAAACACCAATTTTACCTGCTGCTTAGTCTCGGACAACCAAAACCGCTTAGTGTTCAACATATTTATGTGAATGATAGAGATTATAGTGTCAAATTCTGACTTCGAAGAGAGCAGATAAATAACAAAAAATGTTGTTAGTTGTTGTGCTGGCCAGTCGAAACTAAAACTGGAATGAAATAACTACTAAATTAAAATTGGAATAGAAGTCATTGTCAGATCCATAAAGATTTGGGAATTGTACTTTTGGTTTCGATTACTATTCTTGTTATCGTATGAAAATTATATTAACAACAAAAATTGGATATCTTTATTTAATTAATATACAGCCAACGACGTGCACTCAAGATTTTCAGAAGGTACACGTAAATCATACGATGTGTCTATGGGATCACCCTGATATTATTAAAACTGGAGTAAGCGAAGCAGACAAAAAACTTATACTCGATCTTCACAACAAATACAGAACCATGACTCAATTTCCAGCAGCCGACATGTCTAAAATGGTAAGGCAATATTATCTTTGTTGTGTTATATCGAGCTCTTAGAAAACATGGGTATTTAATTGGCACCAGACATAAAGTTACAGAATGTTTTTATCAAGTGTTTCTTAAACTAGATATCCAAAACGAAAATCATGATTCCTACTAAGGGTAATATCTTTAAGCACGGTAAGAAGGCCAAACGTTTCGGTAGCAGAGGTCGCGAAGAAAATCTTATTGGAAATTTGAAAAACGCCTACTAAATACAAAAGTTTCAGAATAAGCAATCGGACACCTTAGTGGGTCACAAATTTGGTTACAACCAGAGGAATTATTTTGGTGAAACACTGTCGAAATCAAATCTAGCTGTGGCCCCAGATTCTATATGATATTGGGTACATACTCCGTAAGTTCAAGTACGATTGCTATAGATAATAACAGGCTTAACTTGGACTAAATGTTCATCGATTGATCGACTAAGTTTGTTGATATGACGTGACAATTTCGAGACGTCATGTTGTGTTTTTTTTTTCATACTTCGTTTATCTGTTTTCAGTACTGGGATGATAATTTAGCGAGGGTTGCGGCTAAGTGGGCCAGGCAATGTTATCTTGCTCATGATGCTTACCGACAACTTCCAAGTAAGTAAACAATGCCCTCATAATGGAATACATAATATGGACAGAGTTGATTTTAAATATCAGTTAAACATACACTATGTAAGAACTAAATCCACATATTGCAGGTCTTTCTCTAAGTCTGAACTGTTTTCTAAATTATCAATTAGACAATAATTAACCGATCCTGGCCTTAGTTAACTTTCGATGACATCCGATTTCTCCGATATTATATAGATTAGAACGGTTCAGCGAAATTTGATTTAATCTAAAAATGGAGGAGCGAGACTTAGCTTCGAACAACCAGTACGATGGTTGAAATTACTGCACATGTCTTGTCAAACCTTCAATGACATTTTCAAATTATTGATTTTACAGTATCTACTTTCGAGTTATTATGGAAAGAATCGCTAGCTTTTTATCTAAATGTTACATAATGTATCTTTAAATATCTAATGAAAAAAGCAATATGTTATTAATTTGAGCATAGGAAGCCAATGGCATAGGTATTGAGATCGAGCTCGTCATTTTCGATAATTCGGCAATAATAAGAACTTGTTTTATTGGCAGACACCGATAGAAAGGCCTCTACCAAGTACAATTATAATTTTGTTATGTACGAAAATAATAGATGTTTTGGTAAATACTGTTTTCCGTAAAACTAGACCTGTTTGCACGGATACCGATTATTGTGTTCAATGGCAGCACCACAACAACGGAAAGTGTGTTTAGTCGTTCGGATTGTACGAACAATCGAATTCCACTCGTGTAGACATTGGAGTTTACGTAAATAAAAACTTGATTAACGGAATTAAGAAGCTTGCACAGGAAACGCCACTGTCCGGACAAATTTCACCGAATTCGTAAATTCAATATACCATTAAATTGAAGACATGTACATCAAACTTCTTATTCGTTTATCATTGATATGCACTTAATATTTGACACAGGCTTTTACTATGCGGTTTCCTTTTCCTGTACTTGATATAGGAGCCACGATGGTTAAATCTGGAGGTCGCGGGTTCGCTCTCGGTGTTTTCCGAGAAAGTTCATCGGGATTTATTGTGAAGGGCGGATGGTCTGGCAAGTACAGCTGTCTAGTCATTCGAATGGGATGAAACACCGAGGTTCCCGAAACACAAAGACAGCTTGGAATTGTACCACCGCTCTATGGGCAAAATTTCTCTAACACCACACACTGTATGGCGCATGCACAACAGTAGGACGTTGACGCCATTTCATTCAATTTATTGTGATATTTAGGATCTGCAGGACTGGTAAGCCTCTCATTACACCTCTCTTTAAGACACACTTTTGTCGTATTGAGACATCTCTTCTTTACAGAGCACGGGAAGTCTACAGGACAAAATTGCGCTGCAGGTTATCTCCATTGGGGTGATGCCGTATTCCATTGGTTTAACGAACAAAAGTTGTACAAATATGGCCATGAACCTGATTCCTATTTAGGAAAGGGAAATTGGGTGAAGATAGGACATTTCACAATGGTATGTATAGAATTTTCGTTCCCTATCTCCAAATTTGGTGGAAGCATCGGAGGCCCAGAAAGCAACACTATGCTGGCTGGCTAACCAAGAGGTTCCGTGTTCGATCTTGGTGTTGGCCGAGAACGGTCCCTGTATATTCTGGCGTGGTTTCCCCCTTGCCAGTGGTGCAATTAAGTCGAGAGCCTTGGCGCACTGAAATTTGCAATACAACTAGGTAGTGGCGTGGGGAGAGAGAGAGAGGGAGAGAGAGGGGGTGGGAGGACGACACCCAAAGGCTTCGGACATCCATATCTTGAGGGAATCTAATCAGAGAGTGAAATTAAAATTAGTTTGTGGATAATCAGATGTACGTCTGAATGTTTTCTTTCTTTCTAGCTTGCCAACGCTCAAGCAGCACGAGTAGGTTGTGGATTTGCAGAGTGTACTCATAGACCAAAACGATTTTATGTGTGTAACTACGAAGGAGGGTAAGCTGATTTATCAAATAACGGGGCGAAATGACCTTAAAGTGTATCTTTCATTTAACATTAAAAAGCCTTGCTAATGTAATTACCACCCCATCGACATCGACAGTAACGATGTGTGATTTGCATTTTTCGGAACGTATCAAACTTTCGACGGCGTAATCCATGCTACAGTGTGCCCGGATTGACTATGTATGCCATTTACTTAAGAAATCAAAATACCAAAATGAAATAATTTGGATTTAATCGGATTGAAAGCAGGCCAGTCAATTTGGTTCACGGCAAATAAAAAATATGGTGGTCAAGATATGCCTTATCTAAATGTATATTTAGTAAAGCGTTTATCGTCTAATGAAAGTACGATTTTTAATTTTGACTTCAGACAAAGAAGCGATGATGTAAAGTTTCCATATAAAACTGGTAAACGCTGTTCAGCTTGTCCCAATAATTGTGATAATGGACTGTGTGGTAAATAGGAATTATTTATATATAAAAGCCTTTCTCTTTTTACATTTTGGTCCATTGTTGTTGTCATGCGTTTAGAATCATACTGTCATAAATCCAAGTCGTGTGTATATAAAACAGGAAATGTTGCAAATAGTTCGATGTATGTAACATATCTGAATTAAAAAAAAGAATCCAGTCGAATCATTTAAAAAAGACCGAATATTTCATGGTCGAAAAAGAAAATTAATATAACTGCACAAAACAACCAAAAGCGGAAGTTACGGAACTGTAATTGAGAACTTTGATCTTGATGAATATTAAACTCATCACAATGGACTGATATCCTCGTGATTAATAAAATACATTTTTATTATGCGTTATATTGTGTCTCTTATAACTGTTTAGATTGTAAAGGGTTGTTTTGTAAGAACTTTGGTAAGCTAAATGTAAAAGACTGCTCATGTAAATGTGGAAAATTATTTCTTGGAAAAGAATGTGAAACACGTAAGTATACATTGTCTTTAAAATAGCATTATGCAAGAGCAAAATCTGCTTATTACAGGTCTTTCTTTAGGCCTGAAATGTTATCTAAATAATCAATTAGACATTAATTAACATATCCAGACCATAATAAACTCTTGATGTCAAGGCTAGCCTTCGATGTTGGCGTATTAAATTCCTATATGCCGCTTAATGGCCATTGATAATTAAATCAATCAAGTGGATAATCGAGACTATGCTGTTTATATTAATGATTCGAGTAATGATGACCGAGGCTATGTGAATATTTCAAACGCCTTGTTCTCCGCTAATAGTGGATCAATTTGACTGAAATTTTCAGCAAATTACCGTTACACTATCTAGTTTTTAACTACTATAGTGAGAACTGCCATCTCTTTATCGTATCTCCCATAATGTAACTTTAATTAACTATTGTGAATCCACAAACCACTTTTACTTACTATACCAAATATTATACATTTATAATTAAAACCCAAATATAATTCTATAAAATTGTTATATGCCACTTTTATTTACTATACCAAATATTATACATATATACTATTCAAAAAAAGTAAGGGATATTTGATTTTGGGGCATAATACTAAAATATGCAAATGACTACGAAAAAAGTCACTATAGAACCTAACAGAAGAAACATTTCCAGTTACATGTGACGCCCAAACGCACCAATAGCTACCGCATGGAATGCAGGTGATGCTTGGGATCATCATGGGGGGTCCAACCCAAGATTTGCACGACTCTGACTTTGAATGTTACAGTCATTGTGGCATTGAATTCCAGGGTGGAAACATCAGTTTAATTGTTTTAGTGACCAGAAAACAAATTTTGATATGCGTCGGCTTACCCAAAATGAAAGGTTACGTGCCCTTGGCATGCTACAGATCGGCACAACACAGGCGGTTGTTGCGCGGACGATGAATGTTTCTCAGTCCGTCATAAGCAGGCTATGGTCCAGATACCGTGATACACAATCTGTACAGGACAGACCACGCTCAGGTCGACCAAGGGCGACAACTCAAGCCCAGGATCGATTTATCCGTACCTTGGCCTTGAGAAATCGTGTCATCACAGCAAACCAGATCAGCGCTCGTCTTCAAACAGACACTGGTGTGAGTGTGAGTGGCCAGACGATTCGGAATCGACTGCATAGGGGTCACCTTCGCGCCCGACGTCCTCGCGTGATCCCTTGTTTGAGAGATCATCACATTCAGGCAAGACGTCGTTGGTGTAGGGATCGTCAACACTGGGATAATCGACGCTGGAGCAATGTGATGTTTTCAGATGAGTAAAGGTTCACTGTTGATTTTTTGGACTGACGTAGGAGGGTGTGGCGTCGTCGAATCGAGCGCTTCCAAGATGTTAACGTCATCAGACATGATCGATTTGGGGGTGGTTCTGTTATGGTGTCGGTGGAAGATGTTGTTGTAGGGCGTGTTACAGGCCAGTACTACCGGGACAACATCTTGACAGTCCATGTTGTGCCGTTCGCACGACGTCATGGCCGCCGTTTCATCTTCCAGGATGACAACGCAAGATGTCACAGGGCCAGGATCGTTACAGGTTACCTCCAACAACAGAACATCAGCACATTACCTTGGCCAGCACTGAGTCCCGACCTCTCCCCCATCGAGCATGTCTGGGACATGCTTGGACAGAGGTTACGTCAACGTCAACAACGTCCTGCCAATGTCCAAGAACTTGCTGCTGCGTTGCAACAGGAATGGGACAATCTGGACCAAAATGACCTTAGACGTCTCATTAGGAGTATGCCACGTCGGATCAATGCTTGTTTGGCAAACAGAGGAGGATTTACCCGTTACTGACTTTGTTGTGATGCTGTGGTAACTTTGCTGTTTGACCCGGGGTATCATTTTACCCTTATAATGGTCAGTCTGTGCCTTACTTAGTCTAACAATCATTTGGAATAAATCGATGAATGTGAACTTCATTTCATTTTGTCATTTGTTTCTTCGTTAGTTTCATTAGGTGACTTTAATAACACTTAAAAATCAAATATCCCCTACTTTTTTTGAATAGTATATAATTAAAACCCAAATATAATTCTCTAAAATTGTTATATTATACAAAAGCATAAATCTACATTTTTATTTTTTTTTTATCCACAGCAAACTGTCCCAAAAAGGATCCTTTCTACTGTGGACCGGGTAATTTCTTCCCACCAAAAGCGTGTATAACATATGGAAATGTTCCTGGATTGTGTCCATACATGTGTGGAGTATGTGTTGGCGGAGAGAGTAATATTATTTTTATGTCATTAAATCAAGTTAAGACACATGCATTCCAGATTTTCTTCGAGTTTTCCTGCAAAAAACGCAATACTTCAATTAACTACTTGTAGCCACTTGTACATGCAGTTTAAAAAAAAAGATAACTTGCACAAATTTGATTGACTCAAAAACGGAAATTCATTTAAAGTATGTTTTATCAAGAGTGTTCTCAAAGGATTTCAGCTTTCAACGTATATATCTGTGTCATACTTTCATTATATTATTTATATTAACTAATTTATGCTCTTGTTTAGTCGCCATTTGGTGGTAATAATCAAAAGGGGTTTTAGAGTGTTTATTAACTGTTCGGAACTGTTCGTTCTGAACTCAACCAATGTTCATTTTTTTATACGAATTGGTTAAATTTTTTTAAGCCACTACTACGACGACGTTGGCACCAACTGAAGCTCTTGAAATACCAGTAGCAAAGACGACTTCAACTACCACTACCACTACGACGACTACTACAACGACAACGACCACGGCAGCGCCAACAACTACTCCGAAACCGGGTCATTTATGCCCGTACAGTGGGACCAAAGCCAGTAAGAGTAAGTATTATAAACTGATACCACTTCTCATGTATTTGTATTTGTATTTGTCCACAGTAAAGCGAATTTAAGAAGTCAGACCTTGATAACCACAGGGCTCATTAAAGGAAAACCAAGTCAACCCGGGGGGGGGGGGGCTGAATTTGTCATACACCAAACAAAATTGATACCACTTTCAGATTTGTAGGGGATGAAATTCAATGTGTTATCTGATTGTTGGGGCTGTGAGGGTCACGCTGAAAATACGGCCATGATAGTGCACAATATTTTTTTCAGAATTATGATGACTTTTTTCGTTTGTATCATATCATTGAATCCAATCTGCTGTTCAAAGGCAGTTGAATATTGACCGTACAGATGGATAATCGGGAATTGTTTATTATCGTAACAACAGTAAAAATGGCAATCGAGGCTACGGGGTCATTGAAATAATAATTTCTTGGCTTATAGTTAAGTAATTTGACTGACATTTTCTGCATACTCACTTACATTATCTATTTTTTGACAATTATATCGAGAATTGCACGCACCTATTCTAATCTTCCATAATGCCGCTTTATACTTTATTGTGACAGGGTGTGACTTTAATAATTTTAATCTTTGTATTATAGGTGCGTGTGCTGGATATGGTGATGAAGGTGATGATATGAAGTTATGTGTTAGTAAAGGTGGTATAGTTGGTTGTACAGAATGTAATATATATTATAATATCAAGAGAGATATATGTCCAGTGATGTGTGGATATTGTGACGGTACTAATACTCTTTTTATAACAATGGTGATATTCCATTTTATTGGGTATATATGATGGTTACTGTTTACAACACAAGTTATCTCATTTCTTACTTAGGACGTCCTATACGCTAATATTTTTCGCCGTATTAAAACAACTGAAACGAAATGAAGACATGCGTGCTATGATGAAAATTTTGCCCGGCCTACTCTTATATCGAATTCCATCTATCAAGAATTCCATCTATCAATAAGCGCACGGAACCTATGTTTTTCGTCCCATCTGAACAACTAGACATCTGTCTTCTACCATTGGCGTCGACGCATCATGCGGGGTGACTACACTAATCTTTTAATAACAAAAGGTTCGTCTGTTTTGTATTTGCATCGTTTGGGGAGAATGGATAACGAGTTGAGTACTTTGGCTTTATTGTAAGTACATCACGTCATTAGCTCGCCCATAATCTCCAGTTTGTATTATGACGAACTCTATTATTTGTTAGTTCATGATGGATACTGTATTAAAAGTTATACCAAAACATAATGATCTCCAATAATTTTTTACCTGGGTTAAAACATGGCGTCTAAACACTACGCTGTTGGCGATTTATAAGCGTGTTGTATCTGATTCCAGCACCGTGTGATGGTAAAGTATGTTTAAACGATGGTAAACTGAATAAACAGTCATGTCAGTGTGAATGTAGACATCCATACGAAGGAAACCTTTGTGACAAAGGTAAGCATAAATAACCACATAAAGAAATTATTTATATATAGTTTATACAAATGAAATTTTAAAAGATAATAGATATAGCAAAAGCCAACAGACGAAGATAGCATTATGTTTCATAATAATATGGACATGCCTCGAGTAGTCCGAAGTGGCTGTGTCTTTTCATAATAGTGTGACATTTGGTGACCAGTTTTTGTTTTGATAATTTATACATTTCCTATACGTTATACTATTCCAAAGATGAATCGTATACGACCGACTTTTCTACGACTTCTTTCTCCAAAATTTAGTGCAAAACAATTGATATATCATCTTAACTTTGTAAATTGAAGTATTTCTTGGGATTCCTCAGTGTTGTTTCCGCTGATGAATGGTGCAATACGTCCAGTCGTTTGGATGGAATGATAAACAGAATGATACAAAGGCGTATCGTGTACACGTGGGTATGTACATAAAAACACTTGAAAAATGATGACGAGTAGGCACCAGGCGGAAACCCCGCTATCTGAGCAAGGCTCTCTTATACGTTGCCTGGCGTTCGTTAGTGCAGATGAGGATCAAAATTATGTAAAGCGTTTAAAGATCAACAACGAACAATTGGGGTTTTCTTATTAACCTTATACATGTGAATTCAGCGTTCAATTCCATCCCATTTTCTTCTTAATTTTACGATCATTAAGTAAAACACCGATGCAATATTTCATATGGTATTATATGTCTGTAAACATTTTCAGTGAAGTGTGGATCGCCTGATACAACACCCTGTGAAAGATTTAAGAAGAATTACTGTGATCTGTACTATAACACCAATGTAACATGTCCCGTTCTCTGTGGAATTTGTTAGCGTATTAAAACAGCTGTCTTCTAAACTTTGTGTTTGTTAATTTTTTATATGCAAGCCACTAAACGCACGATTTTTCTTCATCACCGATATCAATCAAGATAACCGGTGATGTAATATTGTCTCCGAAGTGCAAGATGAAAACAAATAACGCTGTTTTTAGGTATCAATGTTGTATTGAATACTGACGTGAAACCCTGTTGTTGCACAACCCCTTTGCATAAAAGACCGCAGTTTTAGCGAAGAAAAAATAAAAACCTGATACAAATTCTCGATTAGTACAGCAAAACTTCGACACGTTATCATTTGGAGTAGCCCCCCTTTATGTACAGACATACATCCTGGTCGAGCTTAATGTAGAATCAATAATATTTCTCTGTGTCGTTGCGATAACGTGAAATTGAGATATATCCATGGATATAATGATGGGAATATGTAATCAACTGGACTTGTCATTAATAACTTTGAGCAGAAGGATCCATAGTGCTTAATTGAGAAATATGTAGGGTCATTGTCCGTCATCTTAACACAAATGCGATTTGCATGTCAGTATGGCAGACGTGTAGATTTATTTGGCATAATCGTATAATAAAGGACATATTAATATATTGTAATAAATTGTTTTAGAACTAATTTTGTGCCCTTTTAATATTGGTGGCCCTGGACTGAAACCCAGTCAGCCCTTTCCATCCGACCCTGATGAAATGCTCATATGTGCGGAGTTTCCTCAACTACCAGATGTAACCTTAAACACGCATTATGCAAGAGCTAAACCTTAAATCATATCTAAATCAATAATTATACATTAATTAACATACGGACCATAATTAACTATCGATGCCATCGGATGCCTGCGATATTTAGTGAATTCAAATAAATTTTCTGATGGATGCAGTTACCATAAAAGTAATAATGACGATCGAGGTTAGCCTATAATTCAATGGCTAATATCTAGGCTCAGAGTGAAGTCATCTAAATGAAATTTTTAGCATATTGTCTTTTCATTATGTAGTTTTGACCTATTATAGCAAGAAGCGATTTACCTACAAAAAATATTTCATTTACGGAATAAATAAACAATCGTTACTCCAATCTAATATAAAAACATAAATCTACTCTACTAAAACAACAGTAGAAAAGTATAGTCTCATGTTGCAATATTTTTGCACTACGAGAACGACTAGGTTCCCCCTTATTAGTGTCTTGTCGTTCCGATGGGATGAAAACCCGAGGTTCCATGTACATGTTGGCGTGCACGTAAAAGATCCCGTGACCGTTAGACTTCGATTAAGTCCAGGTCGTAGATGCGCTCTCCGGGCAATATTTCCCTAAAGCACACTGTAGGGCGTATGTCCGTCTCCATTATCCCGGTTCGGAGCAGAACAGTAGGGGGTTAAGCCCTCTTTCATTTCATTTCATTTTCTATTTCAAATAATATAAGCTAAACGGGATTTGGAGAATTTTATTTGATTTTTTTTACGGTTGAGCCAATAATTAATATTTATATGCAGTTGGTCTACATTAACACAGGGTATAAATGTTATGGATAGGCCTACGCAGATACTGAGTTTAATACTAAGTGACCTCTCTCTCTCTCTCTCTCTCTCTCTCTCTCTCTCTCAGCACGCCTTTCAACCTTCAACCAAACGAAGAATGGGTCGTTTATACCAAATTATTGTCCCGATCAGGTGCGCAATCACCCAATTGAGCACGCAGTGGCGACACCAAACGTCTTCATAATGATGGTTGCTTGGCAGAAATGTATAAATTCTAAATTCGTTGATGTTGATGCTAAACATGTACAGCATCTATCAAGAAGACATTTTTCGTTTAAATAATAGAAACAAGTTGGAGGAGAATTGGAATTTACACTGAACAAATAAAGAAGTTGGGTTATACATTGTCTTAAATTAGAAATTACATGAATGGAAGTTAGAAGTTACATGAATGGAGGTTAGAAATTACATGAATAGAAGAATTAGACGATAGCATGTTAGAATTTTGACACTAATATACCGCCATAACAGCTATGCCCAACTCGGTATTTAATACACGGGTCGATATGTGTTTGAAGCGTGCCTACTAACATGAGATGTCTCGTCAATATTCCCCGATCACGAAATACACTAGAATGATATTAATTTGCGGAAACAGTCCCTTATTTCGTTATATGTCCCCTTTGTTGCGAGTTCTTGAAAATACTGGTTTTGCTTATTGTCTTTTGAGGTTTCTATTTGTATGTTTTGCGGTGTACCGATCTTACTATGCCATTATATACTATTCAAAAGAAGTAGGGGATATTTGATTTTGGGGGCATAATACTAAAATATGCAAATGACTACGAAAAAAGTCACTATAGAACCTAACAGAAGAAACATTTCCAGTTACATGTGACGCCCAAACGCACCAATAGCTACCGCGTGGAATGCAGGTGATGCTTGGGATCATCATGGGGGTCCAACCCAAGATTTGCACGACTCTGACTTTGAATGTTACAGTCATTGTGGCATTGAATTCCAGGGTGGAAACATCAGTTTGATTGTTTTAGTGACCAGAAAACAAATTTTGATATGCGTCGGCTTACCCAAAATGAAAGGTTACGTGCCCTTGGCATGCTACAGATCGACACAACACAGGCGGTGATGGCGCGGACGATGAATGTTTCTCAGTCCGTCATAAGCAGGCTATGGTCCAGATACCGTGATACACAATCTGTACAGGACAGACCACGCCCAAGTCGACCAAGGGCGACAACTCAAGCCCAGGATCGATTTATTCATACCTTGGCCTTGAGAAATCGTGTCATCACAGCAAATCAGATCAGCGCTCGTCTTCAAACAGACACTGGTGTGAGAGTGAGTGGCCAGACGATTCGGAATCGACTGCATAGGGGTCACTTTCGCGCCCGACGTCCTCGCGTGATCCCTTGTTTGAGAGATCATCACATTCAGGCAAGACGTCGTTGGTGTAGTGATCGTCAACACTGGGATAATCGACGCTGGAGCAATGTGATGTTTTCAGATGAGTCAAGGTTCACTGTTGATTTTTTGGACAGACGTAGGAGGGTGTGGCGTCGTCGAAACGAGCGCTTCCAAGACGTTAACGTCATCAGACATGATCGATTGGGGGGTGGTTCTGTTATGGTGTGGGGAGGCATCACTGTTGCTGGAAGAACGACTTTACATGTTGTTGCAGGGCGTGTTACAGGCCAGTACTACCGGGACAACATCTTGGCAGTCCACGTTGTGCCGTTCGCACGACGTCATGGCCGCCGTTTCATCTTCCAGGATGACAACGCAAGATGTCACAGGGCCAGGATCGTTACAGGTTACCGCCAACAACAGAACATCACCACATTACCTTGGCCAGCACTGAGTCCCGACCTCTCCCCCATCGAGCATGTCTGGGACATGCTTGGACAGAGGTTACGTCAACGTCAACAACGTCCTGCCAATGTCCAAGAACTTGCTGCTGCGTTGCAAAAGGAATGGGACAATCTGGACCAAAATGACCTTAGACGTCTCATTAGGAGTATGCCACGTCGGATCAATGCTAGTTTGGCAAACAGAAGAGGATTTACCCGTTACTGACTTTGTTGTGATGCTGTGGTAACTTTGTTGTTTGACCCCGGGTATCATTTTACCCTTATAATGGTCAGTCTGTGCCTTACTTAGTCTAACGATCATTTGGAATAAATCGATGAATGTGGACTTCATTTCATTTTGTCATTTGTTTCTTTGTCATTTTACTTTAGGTGACTTTAATAACACTTAAAAATCAAATATCCCCTACTTTTTTTGAATAGTATATGACTATTTTCGATAATGGGATCTGAACAACAGTGTAGAATACCTTGAAAAGGGTAAATTATACTTACTCTATCAAAACGTATCATATCACTTCTAATATGATTTGACATTTGAAATATTCTTTTACTGCAAATTTTTGAAACTTCTTGGCAATAATAATAGTTCACCTTTAAAAAAATCATTTAGTTAATTGTATATCAGAGAAAACATTATATTCCTAGCTTAATCCTCTGAATGGAAAGGGAAAGCTTTCACGACTGTATTATGCCTAGCATACATGACAAATTATTCTAATAATATTATCAGATAGTTTCGTCTCGTTTTTGTTAGTTCTGGAGATGATGTGCTAGACTGGCTGATGATTGTAAACATTAACAAGGAATACTGTGTTATCTTAGCCTTCAGATAATTCCTGTAACACTCACCAGCTGTACATGGCAGGTCGCATCTTTGCTGTGTAGTCCTAACGAACTGTCAATAGTCGATGCCAATGACAATCTGTGTTGAAATATTGTTATAATTCGCGGACAGGAGCGCTTTTTGTCAATATCGCCTAAATTATTGGAAAAGTGAACAGCAAGGAAAGATACCTTACAGAAAATAATTACATTTTGGACATGATGTGTAGAATATGCATGTATCACCCATTAACACATTTGACAGTTGTGTATTTGATAAAGTTTTCTGTATTACATACAATATATAGTATAATATCAAAAATACAGTTTATTGACAATATACAGAATGTAACAAAAATCCCCAGCTAAAGGTATTATATGTGTATGTGTTGTGATTGACACTCATGACTTTGAAGGTATGGGGATAATTCATCTGCTACGGATGCACGTCAAAGTTGGAAACAAATGAACGACTATCAGATGGATATGCTAATTGATTTAAGGCGTAAGGGTAAAAGTTTTTGCGCTGGAGGTTGTACAGGTCTGCACCCTTACTTCAATACACAGACGCGTATGTATCCCGCCAACCCCGGATACTGATACAGACAATTTAATTAGTCGAGGTGTTAATGGCGTAGAACAGGAAAAGAAATGAAACATTATTCACGTCTGATCATAATCAAATTGGGAAAAGATAAAAGATAAAACGAAACCTAATTCGCATCTGTATTTTCAATTTTTTTTTATCATCTATTTTTGAATTATTACAGCAACAACCAGCTCGTTGTTCGTTATTCGCGAATACCGAACAACGAATAACAAGCTAACTTCACGTCGCCAAAATAAAACGAAACCTAATTCGCATCTGATTTTAATTAAAGGGGCATTATGGGACATTAGGTAAAGAATTGGTAGTTCTTGAAATAACAGTTAAATAATAGATAATGTACACAGAATATGCTGAAAATGTCAGCCAAATTGCTTCAATTAGCGATTAAATTTTAAGCTAGCCTCGGTCGTCATTACTAACGTTGGTAAAGGGATAAACAAAATCTCGATTATCCAGTTTTATGATGGCATCAAGAGTTGATTATGGTCTGGATCAATGTTTCATCAATAATATAGATAACGTTTCGGGCCTAAAGAAAGTACTGCAATAGGCAGATTTAAAGTGCCAAAAGAAAAAGAAAACTAAACACAATTCACAGCTGATCATAATAAAATTAGACAAACTTAAAGTAAAAAAAAACTTGAAATGTGTTTTAACGTCCTACGTCTTTTGCTCCACCCGGGCTAATGAAGACGGTATTATAACTGTTTGGTGACGTCGAAAACATATTGAAGAAACGTATTATTAGAAAGAAGGTTTATTAAATCTGTTTCATTTTAGATAAACTGACATCTTTCCTGTTAAAATCCATCATTCCAAATATTAGAATTCCCTGTTGGTGTAAACTGTGTCAATTTCATGACAAAATTCTTTGTCTGCGATACATCATTTAAATTTTTAAGTGGATACACTGCAACAAAGATTCCCTCTTTCTACGAAACTAATCAACAAGAACATAAACGGACAATTTTCTTCTCTAGATCAAATAAAGATTTATACTGATTATCACCGTAGACAACTTACTCTTAATTAAAACTAAGCTTCTATAGATTGGTCGTCACCTTTAGTTTTTAAATGAACTTTTAACCAAATCTGGCACTAAATAATGTGTTTTTTATTACCTTCTGCGACTTAAATTCTGGCCAAAGGATACAGGTATAATCTCATTAATTCCCTCCTTCACGCGACTAATTCGTCTTTAATGGTTCCTGGAAGCGTTTCTTTAACCAACTAATCAAATAAGGGCAGTGAAGAAAAAGATGGCTGCTTTGTTTTTATTCCCTCGAGCTTCTCGCTTTTATATGCATGGCTTTCTTTAATCATAGGTTTGAATTTTGCAAAACCCAATTACCGCCTAGAGAATGGTGTTGTGGCCGCGAGCGAGCAGTCTAATGTTCAATTTGTCAGCATAAAGTTTATACATTTACATAATAATCTATCGTTTCCTTGCCTGGAACAGCTCCCTTAACACATTTCGATGTTCTCTATCAATCTTAGTTTTCCTTGAACAGAAGCGTGCGGTTGACTTAATCACAAATAAAAACCAAATAAAAAAAGAACCACATGTGTTACGTATACATTTGTTATATCCCAAGAACAATACAGTTCAATGAATAATCACCGAAGACAATGCAAAAAAGGATGAATTCAATTTGTGTTGCTAAATGGCTTAATTATTATTTTTGTGTGGGACTCATAATAAGCCATATCGTCCACATAAATTGCAAAAGTAAAACAAATATTATGCCTGATGGAAGCCATCGCGAAGAATGGGCTGACCTATACGAAAGAGATTATTAATACTACAATGTATATTCATCTTAGAGAGATAAAGATGGCCGTTTGAAATCAATATAAACCACTGTAAACTTCAAATGTCCGTAAGTCAGGATGAATCTATTTGTATAATTTTTGTTTTCTATTTTTGGAATGCCTGGATTTTACAAAAGGCAGTATGTCGAGAAAAAACATCCGATCAAAAAATGAAAGACTGGGTCACGGATAATATCCTAGGGAAAGTCAATGTCGCTTACTGGTTTTGAAATCTCCCATAAATTAACATATAGTCCCCATCAACTGCATTAGCTTGGCGAATGTATTCGTTTTAATTTGAACTTTTTATCATTCAAGTTACGAGTATTAGTATCAACCGAACGACGTCTAACCATGTCTTAGCTATTGCGGCTACTGCAATATCTCTACACGCGGTTTTAATTTAATTTCGTTAAGCGCTGCAAATTTTTTAAGCTACATATTGTTTGCTTTCGCATGTGACCTACCAACCGGTATCCCATGAACATCAAATATCACCATAGGATACGTGGTAATTACGAGCACGTTTGATGTAAACTCTCATTTCATTGACAAAAACACTTGCAATTCTCTTGTTGACTAACTTGTCGAGTATTCAATTCTCTCTCTGGCTCCTAAAGGAATCAATTTTCTACTGATATTTATCGCCGAGGTCTAATATTGACCAAGAAAATAGAGTAAACTTTGTGTATCGGGTCCCAAAAAAACACACACAAATGAAAACCAAAGATAAACGGAAAAGCTGCTGCGTTCGAACTCCTTGAATTCCACTGGCACCCTTTGATGGTAAAGCATATCCATAGCATTGGTCGATAAAATAACCATAAAGACAAAACACAGAAGGAAGCATCCGTGCATATTGGATGAATGCTGGAGCATCACGGGGTTGTCGGCATAGAGCCAGTTCTAAACACGTTAACCCAGTGATATTTAGCCAGCTTCTGTAATTCGGGAATGAGTCTTCACCGTAGGATACCTTTATTCCATACAAGATTCAGTGATGTATTCAGGGAATAATTTCATTGGAATAGCAACTTACAGCCTTTTTTTTGTAAAATAAAACATAATGAAATGACATGAGGGTTATGTTTTGGAAGTTAAATCATAGTCTTTTGTACAATATGGGATAATTGCTCATTCTTAATAAAACAAACGCCAAGTTAAATCAGGCAGTTAGCTACGCGATCTTCAAATTGCAAATGGGTTACATACAACTGTACCACTTTCTTACGGGTGAAGTACCGAGAAAATTATATTATCTAGACAATATGAATTTATCTTTTGCTATGGAGATGAAATGGAACGGGTTTTAACGTGTTAGATTTCTGTACTAACAGAGCTAATGGAGGCTGGAATGCACCCAGAGGGAAATGGAGAACATTTTGACAGACAGACCACTCTTATATTAATTTCCAACTGCTATGGGATCTTTAAGGTGCTGCCAATTGTATACAAGGGACCTCTTTCCGTCAATGAAATTGTCAGGAAAAAACATGATGGTAGTTTGATAATTGAAATTCCTAATTCGCCATCTTCACTAAAAAAGGATTAACAGATACTCATGTCACCACTTCTATTTTCTTTAAACTCATTGTTTAAACTCATTGAATTGGTAATTCAAATACTTCAGTACCCCTCTGCTGTTACACTGGCATATTGGCGCATTTAAGAGAGTTCAATTTACGCAGGCATGTTAGTAGTGAAGTTACTACCCTTATCCATAACTGGGTGGAAATGGCGAAGTCTTTATAGTCTCCAAAGCACGATTTTATCATTTTTGTTTCTGCTATCAAAATTATTTAATGGACTTAACAATAAAGAATTTTCAGAAACAAATCTCTAGACATTTTTATTATCTATCATAGATATCTGTCATTAATCGAAGCATGATTCTTGTGCAAGTATTTTGCAATACCGAGAAATCCATGCTTAAATATATTGCATGCTTAACATTTACATTTATGAGAAATAAACGTGCTCTAACACTATTGTATACATACCAAAAGAAAGATTAATTTTTATGATGAAAAAACTGTTTTTGTGTTAAGCAATAATTTTACAGTTATGCACAATGTTTTGCGACTCTTTTATTCCATTTATTGTGTTGAGAACATTTGAATAAACATTAAATAAGTCATTAAAATTTGTAATTTCTATTTATTTGTTTTTAACGTTCATTTGGAATTATTGTAGAAGCTGGCACCACTTCGTGACGACATTTAATACCAATCTACTTTGTAAAATATCTGTTTAAAAAAATTCGTTTCGTGAAAAACTGATTTAATTCAATATAATGTGTAAAAGCTCTGAATATTGAATTTCTGTCATTGGCCGATATCATGGATTGGTCGGAAAAAATACAAAGTTGCATATAATCTGCAAATTATGTTACTTTGACAGCGAGAACGTGATTAAATTACGAGCTGCTGGCATGGACCGTAGGAAAAACGTCCATTCTGTGATAAAATTTCTTATAAACGTGTTGGAGAAGAGTGGTTATAATGTAAAACTGGTAAAACAGATCTGTGTTGACAAATCTCTGTTAATCCTACAGCTAACTCAACTCCTCGTTTCTGAAGTACCGGAGAAGTTTCGTCGCGCATGTATCGATAAAGTTTAAGCGCGCAATAACCACCTTCCATTCCCTTGATCAATGACCAGATCCCGACAAGCTCAATATAATGGACCCTTGTCAATATCATAACGGATCTAATGTCAATAAATAAGACTAATTAATGGTAAGGAAGCCGCCATCTTCAGCTGTGTACATATTATATATGTAGATAAGGTTTTCGCTTGTCTTCTGGTTAAATATTAGAGGTTCGAGTGATTAGCAGCACGTCTTACGACCGCCTCATCAAAAACTTCTTGTTTTTAAGTGACGGATTATAACGACGAGTAGCTATTATCGATCGTTTTAAATCCGTTAAACCTGCGAAGAACACCACTTATCGCCCTATTTTAGCCGATGAGTTAAGAGCGATAAAAACAAAATTAAGTCCTTCATGACGAAAACTCAATTAGAGGCAAGCACTTTTTTTAAAAGTAGTTGGCAAATCTATGATACATTAACACGATCTGGAATATAAGCATTTCAAGAAGTTTCTTCAAACATTTTCCTCGTGCAAAATCTGTGTGTAAAGGCATAAAAAGTCAGGTCGATTTGAGAATAAAAAGTCAGGTCGTTTTGAGAATACATCAAAACAACCATTCTCCGGATGCTACAACATTTTTAATCTATGGGCATATAAAAATGTAATGAAGTGAAATGGGGGTTAACGCCATACTGCGACGCTACGACCCACTCTTATATCGAATTCCAACTGCGAAGGGCTTTTTACGGGACTTCGGATTTTCGTACCATCCGAATGACTAGGCAGTTGTCTTTGTCAGGCCGTCCATCCTTGCACCACTGACAAGTGGGAAACCACGCCAGAAAACCCCGATGAACTTTCTTGGCCAACACCGGGATACAACCCTCGGTCTCCTGGCTAGAGATTCAGTGTCTTATTTTCTTGAACCAGCGTCTTACTCACTTTCCCCAATGTGCATAGATGACAAGGCTGGCGGTAATAATGATTTGGCCATCGGGTTTTCTAGTCGCCTCTTGTTGATGTCATTGGAGCGAACTTGTTGAATTGGGATGTGCTCATTTCAATTTGTGATGACCTAGGCTCGGTGCTTACATGTTTTATTTCGACAAATTTGTTTATCTGTTTAGGAATTTATAATTTCAAATTTAACAAACTATATTTACTGCAATAATCTAAATATATACAATTTTAACTGTAAGCCAATTTTGGGGAAACATGTCAAAAGTTCAAATTTGAAGCCCCGTGTTGGTGTGTGGAAGCCAACACGACACTTTCAACCAACAAAAGTTTTCAATGACTTGTCAACGTATCTGATTTTTTTATTCATTAGGAATGGGACACATTATCTGTTCAATTCGGCTCTTTAATAAATAGAAAATACCGTACTGTTTAAATGTATTTTATATGTGAAGTGTACATATTACAAAAGTATTTGTAGAATTAATATTAGTCTTTGTCTTATTTTTGAATCCTCACCTTTTGACTGTGTATGTATACAATATCTATCTTATTTGAATACAATTCGGCTCTTTTACAAAATTGAAATAGGGTTTAGCACTCTTCTGGCATTGTTTCGATTCGCCGATTGAACTTGGGTTTTCTTCCGGGCCCCTGGTTTCCCATACTGTTACAAACCGCAACGCACAGGCGAATTATTCAAATAAATTGATTCACATGTTAGCCCTACTCTTGTACCGAACTCCAACTGTGGTTAATGCCAAGGTGTGAATGAGACCTGGTTTTTTCGTCTCACCCAACGACTAGTTTTAGTTGACTCTTGCCAGACCTCATGCCCTGCACCACAGACGAGGTTGAACCACGTCAAAAATCTCGATAAACTTTCTCAGCTAATACGAGGATTGAAACGTGACATCAAGGTCAACGAGCTAAAGTCTTACTCGCCGAGTCACCGCAACTCCCGACTCTTTTACAAGATCATACTGGTATAAAGTAGTGTGCTGTGTAGTGATATTGTGCTGCGATTCAAATTCATCATTTCGTACTTTACAATATTTACGACAACGAATCCTGGGAAGATTTTCTTTTTAGGCTTTTATTTAAATAATATTACCAAATTGTTTTATTGGTAATTACAATAAACTTCGCCCACCACTAATTGTTCATTTCGAACTTATCAATAATTTACGAGAACGAATCGCGAAAAGCTTTTTTTCATTTTAGACCTAATTTGAAATAATATTGCCGTCATTTTGTTTTACTGATACTTACATAATAAACTTCGCATACCAATAATGAAAAATCAAACCCAATGCATAACCTAAACCCTGCTAGTATTGATTACGGTAATGCTATTGTAACACGTTTGGATGAATCTTTTGTGAAACTTATTTAAATATTTAGACCCACGGGGAAAAAATAACTACACTTCCCCATAGCAACAATACACAGACATATTTATGCCTCGTTATCCGAGATAGGTTGTTAAGAAATTTCATGTTAACGAGTTCACGGATGTTGCTGATCAATCACGAAGTATGAATTAATAAATACATAGGTGTAGCGTTACGCTGTATGTTTTCTTTGCTTGATCTCTTATGTAAACACCATCTTAAAATTAATAAAATACAATACATTAATCGATAACTACCTGTATTCAAATAACAATAAACAAGAAACGTAAGCTCGTTAAGGATACGAAACCTGTCAAGAGCTATGGAAACTAAAATTACCTCTAACGTCCCAACTGTCATCTTAACCTTTAATCAAAATTTATGATCATAGATTATCTGTGTATTCCGGAACGAAATCAGAAGTATTCTAATCGATAAATTGAATAACTGACAACGTTCCTTTCTTTCTAATAAGAGTTCAGATTTTAATGATGAAGAAACCTGTCGATATTAGATTATATACATAGAGTTCCGTCAATAATCATGGGTTGACAGAGAAAGAATTATAATCAAATAATTTCATGTAGCCAGAATTATACATTGTATAAGGAAGCAGGATGTTTGTAGCCGAGGTCCCCACAATCAAAATGTCGCTGTTATCAACATCCTACCGCCTCGTATTGACAGGGAGGGTATAACCTCGGCGCCAAATGTATGCATTTGGTAGTCACAATTGCTTTTTTAAATTCTTGGTGACATTTATATGATTCATCTCGTTTGTTTGCTGATATATTGGAATTAAACTGCTGTTCGTGTGTTAAATTTGTTAAAATTGTTGCTCGTGTTGAAAATGTTGCCAATGTATTGAAAGTGCTGATCAAGTACTTAAAACCAGTACATTACATGTATATATTTCCACTCTATACTGCAGACCACAGAGATCGATGTGAATAAATTGAAATAAAGATACTAAAAATTTCCCAGCGGCTCTCTCTCTCTCTTTTTCTCTCTCTCTCGCTCTCCCACACCCTGTTGCCTAGACGACGGGTTACGTTACGTCTAACCAAACGCAACTGTATTAATCATGTATTCGCTCGCCAAACCCAGGGTTTAAAGGCTAGTATCAAAAATATTCCATGGAAAGCAAATGAATGCAAGCTCTAATTAAACCCAGTATGTTTTACTCAGAAATAATTGTCTGACGCTACATACAAATTTTCAATGAATGTCTGCCTTTAATTTGAGGTAAGATTAGATGGTTATTAGATCGTTTACAGTCTCGTCGTATCAATTTCAACGTTTAATTAAAATAAACCACTGTTGTCTAGGTTGCACAAGGAATTTAATCCATCATCCAAGGCCCACATTCGTGAAAATAAATGGGGTTTAGTCTCCCACTTTTGAACACCGACTGGCGTATTGGGGGAATTTTGCCCAGACAACGACGCTACGGCCGGTTCTTGATTCGAATTCCATCTGGTTTTTTTTTATACGTGAACGCATATATGTACACGCAACTTTGGTTTTTCGTCCCATCCTACACCACTGACAGACGATAAACATAGGGATCGAAATCGAGATCTCTTGGTTAACTCAATTTATGTGAAGAGATCATACAAAAAAAGCTAAACAGATGGTTTGTGTCCAGTGCCGGATTAAGGCTCTGCTGGCCCTAAGGCACATTTTGATAGGTGACCTGAAAATACAGATATGTGAGAGGAATGCAACTCAATATGACACTACAGGCCATTTTTTTCTTTTACTTCATTATTTTGTGGTCTGGATTTTTGGCTGGCCCTAAGGCACGTGCCTTATTTGCCTTATGGTTAATCCAGCACTGTCTGTGTCGATCACTTTTTACTTCTCATTTTCTTCAAGTCAGTCAATTTAAGTTTCCAATAATCTTAATATTCTGGCGATTAATAGTAAGTGCAGTGGGACTACACAACACACAGCCACAGACACATGCCAAATCTACGGACAAGACGAAATGTACAGGCATCACAAACAACAGAAGGGTCATTATACATTTTAAAAGACATAACGAAAAAATCCAACAAAGAACAACAGGTAGACTAACTAAAATGAAATAATAGGTAATAGTGTGATCATGCGTAATTCATCTTTAACGAGATACAGGTTATAGAAAGACAGCGACTGCTTTATGTTCTTTTTATACTCTATTCTTAACTCAGTACAAAAGTTGCAAACATTTTATACCACGCCAGGTAAACGCCACGTTGATTTAGATAACAGCTTTAAAAACTAGTGTTTATGGACGGTAATGGGTTAAACATGGCTGCTAACTAGCCCACCATCATTGAATCAACTATTTAACTGATTTATTTTACAGACTTTAGTTCTAGAGATTCCTGATAACGGTGCTGAATTATGCAGACAACATATAAAGAAAACAGGAAGTGTGTCATTTCAATAGTAAGACAGTACTCCAATAGATTATTTTTAAATTCTAGCTTAATACCTTTATCACCTGCAATTAGTAACTGGACACACAGTCGGAAATATCGAATATCAGAATTCAAACATCATGTTTTGGATGGTTGAACCTTAATTTAATCTGAAGAGAGCTGTCCAGTTTTCTTTAAAAGCGGAATAATATTCTTCCGTGAACTCCGTTGAATTGGATTTCAGAAGTCGAAGCTATGAATAATAAGTAACATTGGGGCACATGTTGCTATATCACCCCGAGTGGAAACGGACAATAAGCCAGACATCAAATCAAGGGACGGGGCTTATTGATGAATCCGACCTGTCAATCATTGTAAAGATATTGACCAATCAGAAAGCCCGATTATATTTGGCCCGCGTAGTTCAAGATTGGCAGCCATTTTTGTCCCACAAACAAACAAGGCCGTGCTCTGTGGGAAGTTTGTTATTTCTACATTTATCGTCGAAATGGTATTACGCTGCGCGTGGGGAACTTGTAACAAGCATGAACGAACGTTACCCCGAAAGACGGCATGGCGCAAAAATTTATACTTTTTCAGAAATCAAAAAGAAACAATTAAAAATGTGTTTGCCCTGGATCAAGGGGATACGGTCAGTTTATCCCACGACCGTTTCAACCCGGGCTGTTTCATCCCAATCTAATTTTTTTTTTATCCCAGATTGTTTCCCCATTTAGGTCCACTTACTGTTAAATAAACACGTCCTTTGTTATTTATTATTAAATAAACACTTAGTTGATTGTTATGGATTAGTAATAAAACATGTGGTGAGGGTTGAGTTGTATTTATACATTTTTTAAGTAAGAAGCCAGATAATATTTAATTTAACATCTGACGTCAGCTCTGTTTTAACATGTTTTTATTTATGATAAAGGGAGAAGATGATCGCCCTCTCTTCTCACGACAGTGTGATTGTAAATAATTTAATTAAATCAGCCTGTCCTTAATAATATCATGCATAACAATTAACAATTTGGACACAATAAAGCCTGCATCGTAACAATTGTTTCCGTTTTGTCTCCAATAAAAATATAAATTCAGAACATTGTCCGAAAATAAAGTTTATGTATAATTTACAGGACAATTTGACAATAGAAAATAATTTGGCCAAAAGAGTATTTTTCACATTATAATTTTTTATCGTAAATTAGTTGGAATGCGAGAAAGGAATTACAGGGGGCGTGATCAGCTGTCCTCGGCACGTAATTGGAATAGTGTCATGTACAGGTGCAATGTCGGGCTTGACATTCAATTTAAATTTTATACCGATATTTTAGAGTCCGAAATCTACACATTTCTCAACGGCAGTGTGATACACCTGTAGTACATTCAATTTAAAGCATCATTTGGGATGCATGCTTTTACTAAGCGAAATCCACGCCAATTCGAGTCAGAAACTTACCGCTAAAAATTGCGGCGATTCGTGTGAATATTTAGTCCGGCCGATGTCGAAGAAATTAATTATGATATTCACATATATCAAATATGAACCATTTAATCGTGTTTGTGCACATGCCATGGATAATGTGTGAGTAGTGTGACGTGGAAAATTATAAATGACAGGTTAGTTACGGTACTAAAGCGACATTTCGAGGCCTGTCCGAATAAAGTTTATACTCTATATTTATTTATTTCTATTTATGTAAACTCTTTTTTTTTTGAAAACCATTAAAACCACACTATACATTTACTATTTGATGACAATATGCATGCACGAATCAAACTGTAAGGTGCTGGGTCGCCATATTGAACCGCTAATGCTGTTAAGCTTGGGGGACATAGTAACAGTATCTAAGGGGGCGGAGCTTAACTCCAAATCTCGGAATCATGAATTGTATACATTCCATATCAGTTTGGTTGATAAGTTACCCTAAATGTATATAAGTTCTATGACCCATATGTATTTGTTTTCGAAATATAAAATTTACACACAGAAAAAATAATACAAATAGCCAACAATAAAAATATGTATTGAAATGTAATTAGGAGATTATCACCTTCTGTTTAGAATTTAGGGGACTGTTCGTTTGATACCGCTTAATCATTAGATAGTGTACCAAACGTACGCCTTTTATGAAAAATCTAAACGGTATCTAATGCACAATAACAGTCCGATAGGCCTAAACTCTAAACAGGAAGGTGTTTATCGATATTGTAGCCCAAAATACATTTTTTATTGACATTCTCTCTTTCGAGATTGTTGACGGTCTTATTTTGGTTTTAATTGCCCCCTCCTCCAAAAAACCCCCAAAAAGAAACCAAACAATTTTGACGTAATTAAAACATCCTTATAACCGCCGCTCAAGTTTGATTTGGTTTACTAAGTGACTGGACAGTGCGGTCTGTTTGAAATGCAATGGGAGTCCACTCTGCGTTAATTTTGATCATCGGAACACATCGATACAGCTCACAAAATTCCTAAGCCGAAGGGCGAAAGTTATTTTAAGCTTTATCTCTTTTTTCCCTTTCCCCCTTTTGCATAGCGACCCTTGTTAACTGTTCGGTGTAGAATCATGCAAAAGGGTTTAGAAATACATTTTCTGTCCGGTTTAGGTGAATTTCGCGAATTTAAATAGCAAGGATACGAGAGTTGAGAGGTTGGTTAGGTTGAAATGTAGAGCGGAAAAATCTGTGTCTACTTCCACCTTGTGTAACTCATACGGGCTTTTGGGCAAGAGGTTGCCACATGTTGCTCCATCTGCGGTAGAAAACGATCTTCTTCCCAACGAAATTTTGGGAAAAGGGTATAGACGGTCTAAAAGGTGGGAATTAACGTCAAAGTCAATGCGGAAATTATTAGTGACCAGATGATGTTCGTAAAAGTGTTTTTATGGACTTTTTAATAGATTTTGAACTCCAGCAGTGACTAGGTTCCAAACAGATTTGTGTATTGTGTTTGATAAATATCTATATGATGGTGTGATCGTGTAAATGATATGTGTAGCGTAGCCTACGCTGATTGAAAGTTGTAACACTTGTTATTTCAACGATGTGATGTTTTCCTCACTAATTTTGTATTTTCGTGTTTCAGAGTATGTGTCAATGAGCCAATGGTTGAATTGCATTGTTGCTGTCCTGGGATAAAGTTTTGGTGTGTCTAGTTTTTGGCCACTACTGGACAAATACTAGTAATTATTTCCCCTTATTTCACGATGGACCAATATAGTGCGAGTTATAAATATACAATTTTTCTTCCCTCTTCCTGCATTTTTGGGTTGTCTTTTTGGTCTAGAATTGGGGAAAGGGTGTCAAATTTGCAAGTTCATGGCAGTTTTGGGTAATACTGACAGCAAAGGGATATGGGGTGTAAAGTGTCTTTCTGCATAGCAATCGTTGTGTCGGGCGTGAGATTTCCACTCGAGTCAACATTAAATCCCCTGTCGGACGTGAGATTTTCGCACAAGTCATCATTAAATCCCCGTAGCAAAAAATCTAAACAGTCAACCCCCTACAAATTTATGATGAGGAGATTGCCAAATGTGGTTCCCATTGTGCCTATAAAGATTGGAACCAACGGAATGTTGAGCAAAAAGCTACAGCCTCTGATGTCACAGCCATTTGGGGCCTAGAAATTTACCCAAATGGGTCGCAACGCATAAAATAATCTTATATGAATGTATATAAACTGATTTACATTCATTCATTTTCGTCTTTACTCTAATTTCAAATTACTTATGTTCGGCGAAATATGCCTGAAGTCTCAATAGCATGCCAAACTGTAACGTCTGGTTATTCCAGTCTACATTATTGCGTATGCTCTCCATGCACCGTCTAGCCTCGTTCTCCAAGTCCCTTATTAAAAATGGGCCTGAAACGGATTATGGTACACGATTCGTGTACCACTGATAGTTTTTTTGTTTTTTTTTTGTCTTAAATATTTGATATCAGAAGCCCATCGTTTCCCGGTAAGATCACAACATCAATGTTGAATTAAATTGACAAATAATTTGTATTTTCACTGTCGAAGAATTTTTGATGATATTGAGTTAGAGACTTAGCTACTTGAACATTGAAGTCAATGGGAAAATAATTACTAGTCTGAATCCTACTGCAAAGGACTGTTCTACTCTTTCGACGCCCCATTTCGATTAATCACAATCCAATAAATTTTCATTTTGGGCTAAAGTAAACATATAAAATACAAAATGGAAAATAAACGAGGGATGATAAAAGAAAGTATAATTTAAAAGAAATATTGACAATGCATATCAATATTATTGCAATATGTCAGATATTTTAATTAAAATTGGATACGTGGATAAAATATGACTATAACAATGTATATATATTTGACGTATACATGTATAACAACGGGGACAATTGCAATTAACGTATTATAATAACAACCACGTGCTATCATACACATACGGTAAATAATACAGCCGATTACACACATTTATACTGAAAATACATGCTGGAATATTTCTCTACAGTTTTGAAATTGTTTTTTGTTAAATCGATAGTACAAACGTTCCTTACCAGCAATCATTAAACATTCGCATTATGATTCAATGGTATCAGGTGTATATTCCAACAGCTGGTAATGCTAATGAGATTAATTAAAACTTGCGAAGCGAATGAAACGAGATATAAGATATACACACTGTTAGAACTTTGTTAGTTCTATGTTCCAGGGGACACACGAAGCATCTAGCGCGCTTAAAACATTAGTTCTGTCATTGAGAGAATTAAAGGCGTCGTTTCGATCCTACACATATACATGACAAAGAGTAGGGTCGCATGTTAGTCCCGAAATAACTTGTTTTGGGTGGACGTTACCCTTCCCCCTCCCATTTCTACCACTCTCTCTGTTTGAGCTAACTAAATAATGGCAATAGTTTGTATTACTTATTAAAGACCAAATCAAAATTTGATGCCACTTTCAATAATCATTCTATCATCGGATATTATTCTATTAAACCATGGGTCATCATTGCAAATTATTCAAATTGAGATAGGTGTATTGGGGATTAGCTCAATATTGTATTTGAATACCGTATGATTGGATTCCAGTGAGCTTGTCAATTTGCATCATTTGTCGCGTTATTAATATTTCCCTAAAGATTTAAACTGAGGTATCTTATTTACGTAATCTGAATTAAAATTTTTAAAAAGATTTACTGCACAGTAAATATTCGCTGACCTTAGTATTCATAATGTTATCTATGATAACGATCATAAATATAAGGTTGTGGATAACATAGAATGAGAATCAGAACAAAATACCTCAGAAAGCGAACGGCTTAGTAGTGAGTAGTAACCGTATTCCATAGAATTATGACAGTCATTTTTAACGATGCATTATGTAAGATCTAAATCTAACACATATTGCTGGTCTTTCTTGAGATCAATTTACTTTTATGTAAGATATCTCATATTAAGTTTTATGTACACATTTTATAGTTCTCTTTTTATAATTTTATTTCTTTTCCATTATTTGTGTTTACTGGTATATATTTATTCACTCCAGAAATAAAAATACCCGTTGAACAACCTGTTTTAGATCGAAGCAGCCAAGTGAGTAGGAACCACTCCACACCTACACCAATTGTAGTACGGAACAAAGCAGCCCGTTCTCGGTAGCAGTTGTAGCAATGAAAATCAAGATTACGCTACTCTTATCAAAACTTCTAGCATTGATAACTTCGCTCAGAATAAAGTAATTCCACCGAAAATTTCAATCTGTTCCATTATCCATTTTTGAACTATACATCATCACCAAAACTCCCAGTTCTTTACCTAAATCTTACATAGTGCGTCTTTACGATCTATTGTGGGTAAAGGTAAAGTAAAGAGAGGAAACGGCAATCATAATTTATATGGATTATGGTGTGAATGAAATCGGAACACCGAGGCAGATATTGAAAATGAAGAGAATGGCAAGGAGTATGGTCGCCTGTCCAACCCCGCGGGTTTTCTCCGGGTACTCCGGTTTCCACCCACTGCTAAAGACCCCACGCGCGAGCGAATTATTGAAATAAAATTAAACTATATGTTAGTCCCGAAATGACCTAGTTTGTGTCGAGTGGACGTTAAACCTCATTTCTCTCTCTCTCTCTCTCTCCTCTCTCTCTCTCTCTCTCTCTCTCTCTCTCTCTCTCTCTCTCTCTCTCTCTCTCTCTCTCTCGGGTGGTATCCATAATATTGATACTTACACTCATAATATTGATACTTATACTCATAATATTGATACTTATACTAATCATATTGATACTTATACTAATCATATTGATACTTATACTCATAATATTGATACTTATACTAATCATATTGATACTTATACTAATCATATTGATACTTATACTAATCATATTGATACTTATACTGATAAGATTGATATTGATAATGGTGAGAATGAAATTGATCATGATTCATCATGATAATAATTAAATAAGATTGGAATGGTATTGACAATAACGGGTATGGTTTCCATTATATTGATAATTATAGTCATAAGATTCATATTGATAATGGTGAGAATGGTATTGATCATGATTCACCAAGATAATGATTGAATAAGATTCGAATAGTATTTGCAAGGAAAATATAAGAAAATCAAGAGAAAATTATGAGGATGATATGGATAAAAACAACAGCAAAAATGAAGATCCAGTTTATTAAAATATATTGGAAGTCTGGCAGCAGCACATGGCCTGTTTTGCCTTGAATTGAACATAGGGGATATAATTATTTCTCTCTTACCAACCAGTTGTTTCAAAAGAAAAACGTTTTTCTTAAATTACAGAGCTTGAACAAAACACGTCTAGAGATATCACAGGAACCAGTTTTGGTTGTTTCAGCTGCTGTGGTAACTACAAGGATAATACTGGCATTTGGTTATTTCCTTTTTGGACTTCCATTACCATCGATTACACAAGGCATGGTGATCATATTTCAACGAGGATAAATATTTTCATTGTGTAAATTGGAAGAATAAAAAGAATTATCTAAAGTTTGATCTTCTTTGAAGACATTTCGATGCGCGTTTCTTCCAATAATGATAAGCGTTATCCGACCGACTGTGTCAATAATTTAATACGCTCACCGTATTCATAGTCTTGTCTACGGTCAACATCAGAAACGTAATTAATACTCCACCAAGACTAATTGTATTTGTATTATTAATATGGATATATTTTGGTGCTTGGTTTAATTGGCAAGAGTCGTACGACATCAGTCTACATATGATTAAGGATGTTTTATTTTCCTAATGTAAATATAATTAGTTTTAAGTGAAAGAAGAGTATGGTTCGATATCTAATTGATCGCATGATATCATCTCTGTCTTATACATGTAAGAGTATTAAATTTTAATAACACCCAGGAGACAACCACCTTGATTACGTTATATAATATCATTATATTATATAGCTCTGAGAGAAGTACTTCCGTATTTGTTTTCCTTGTTTGTTGTTTAAAACAAGCACGATCGTAATGGACCAAGAACCGAACGTGATGTCATTGTAATAATCTTTGAATTGTAATACCACATCAAAAACCGAAGTCCTGTAATTAATTCACATTTCTTCAAGAAACAAGCATGTCAAGTATCATGGCACTCCCAAGGAAATGATGAGGAAGATGAAGATGAACATGACGAAAAGCAACAAAATAACAAGACAACAATTTGAGTAGTACTTAAAACCAGTTAATGGTCCAACAATAAAATTGGGCAATATTTTTGAAATCTATAAAGATAAACGAAATTTGGAGAGAATAGCCACAGTTGTAACTATTTTGAGTAGTGTATTCGACATTCACTTAAATAGCGGACTTATGGACAATTTTAAACGAACTAAGTTAGATATGTTATAATACTAAATATTAGAACCTTACTTTGCTCCCAGCAAATTTCATGACCCATCATACCGTTAACAATTATTAAAGTTACATTATGGGAGATAAGATAAAGAGATGGCAGTTCTCACTATAATAGTTAAAAACTAGATAGTGTAAAGATAATTTGCTGAAAATTTCAGTCAAATTGAACCACTATTAGCCGAGAAAAAAGTGTTTGAAATATTCACATAGCCTCGGTCATCATTACTCAAATCATTAATATAAACAGCATAGTCTCGATTATCCACTTGATTGATTTAATTATCAACGGCCATTAAGCGGCATATAAGAATTTAATCCGCCAACATCGAAGGCTAGCCTTAACATAAAGAGTTTATTATGGTCTGGATATGTTAATTAATGTCTAATTGATTATTTAGATAACATCTCAGGCCTAAAGAAAGACCTGTAATAAGCAGATTTTGCTCTTGCATAATGCTATTTCAATAAATGTATACAACCGAAACTCTATATTATGATACTACTGTAGTCATTGATACCTTGTAAAGGGTTCTGACTTTCTGTTTAGTTTGACAACAAGAATAATGACCAGCTTTTTCTACTTTTCTTAAATTTTTAATTCAATACAAATCAAAAGAAATTATTCAGGTAATACGTTCTGGGATGGGATTTGTGTCTAATGAACAATCCTGTGCGTTTGTAGAACTTTTTAATCTTTTCATGAAAATGTCTAGTGCATTTGATGATTGGAATTGGAAATTTGATCACACGATATACGTTGAAATCTTTACAACTTTCTTCTCAGCCTCCAGTTAAATCTAAACTAGAGTCGGGTGCCAGGTTGAAATTCCCCATTTCTGTAATTACATCTTTCTTATATTAATCAAACATGGTGACCTGTTGGTTTTAGGTTGATGGATTAACATCACAATTCTTTCGTTGATTAGGAAAACTTAAGAAGGAAACTAACGTCTGTCGTGAGACTTACGTTCCTTAAGCCGGGAGTTTACACTTTGTCAGAACCGGATATTTTGTCCAAAAGCCAACGATGGACTAAAGAATGGTGGCTAATCACGCCTTTGTCTTGCTCGGGACGGGATCTCGACGGTAATTCTCTTCCTCTGAAAGACTTCTATTGTCTGCAAAGAAGCAATCGGTTATAAGAGCTGCAGTCGGATGTTCTTCAAGAAACAATATGGTAGACTGACAATGAATTGAATTTCGGGTTAAGTGATGGCATGTAGTATAACTGAGCATCTTCTACCGGTATGCTATATATCATTACTGTGTAAATATTACTTGGTGATAGATAGCCTTCTAAAGTCTATAATAGCGATAATTGTTTTTGTCATAGCCGCATCCAACCCCCGAAAAATAAATTAGAAGCAAGAAATAAATTTAAAAAAAAACCTGATCCTTCACATGCACCTCATAATATATACATTACCCTTGCCTGTCTAGTCGAACTTCCATATCTCTAGGATATTCAGTATACACTGGAGAGGCTGCATATCCTGCAAATTAAAAGTGTAGTGACCCGCCGATATTTCATTACAGCTGTTGGTTAAGTATTAGGCAACACAATAAAATAATAAGTAATATATTTGTATATTCATTACCCTGTAAATTTAGAAATGTTTCTCTTTCACAATTTCTTTTTACAAACGAATTAATAAATGTAAACTAAATTTGATAATAAATATTGCCTGGAAAATCGGTTCTATATGCGATTATGTTACCTACCGCGAATATCATAACACTGAACCTTGCTCTCGTCTAAAATCTCCCCCGGGATAGAGAAGAGTTCGATCGGAATGAGAAGTAAACACATTCAACTGCCATGTTTCGACGTGCTATTACTGGGACACTGACAGCTGACAACGTCAGCTTTTATCTCCACGGCGAAATGCATCATTAAAAACAGCTGTGATATCTGGCAATGTCCGTTTAACAGGTATAAGAAATTGTTAAAATCTTCTCTAAACTTAAAACGCCAGATAACTTACTCCACGATGCTTTAACACTTTAAGAAATTTAAAGATTCTTAATGGAATCGAATGCAATTGCACTGTCATAAAACAACATCGACACCGCTTTCTTCAGCTATACCCTTTTTATTTCAGGAAAGATTCTATTTCCGCTTGAGAAATTCAGAATTAGAACATTATGGCGCGAATAGGATCAACTGGTGACATTAAACACGTCAAAAGGATGGCAAAGACATCAATGAACCTGCATTTGGACAATTTAAAGCCAATATAATCTCTGCAACTGATAAATTATTGCTAAATTTTAAGCACCGTCTTAGATACGGAATTAGTTGTCTTCCGATAAGATAACTATCTCAAGAAAATGACTTTTATGAAATAAGAAAATCTACACGTTGTGGATCAACGCTAAATAATTTCGAGTATGTCCAGGCAGAAATAAGAAAACGGTCGTCTCTGAAAATATCTCTGCTGGGTGTGAGAAACTAATTTGTACACAACCACACAAACCTTAGTTTACTCTGGTCTGTGCATATCTACGTAAACTTGCCACAAAGCATGCGCGATCGGAAGTCAGTCAGTAGCTAACTACAACTTAATAGTGCTTGGCTTTATCTAAAATTATACTAAACGCAGCTTTATGGCTAACAATTACCATATATCAACTTTAATAGTACGACGTTCCAACAAGTATTCTCGGGTCGTTAACAATTTTCTTGATTTGGATTCTAGTGCCGATAGCCTCAACTGTGAGCTATATTGTTTCATACAAATAAGCGTCAATTATATAATACAGTGTAATAGGTACGACAGAGATATTTGTATTTCTTTCAGTAGGCTGGGAGAAAAGAAGAAGGAGTGCACCATGAAGCAGGAACCTAGTATGATGACATGGCAAGCATCTTGAGGGGCGATGACTCCAAGAAGAACAACAAAAACTAGATAACGAACGCTTTCTATGCAGTTTCTGGTCCGAAAATGCCCATCGTCTTTCGTAAGGCAAACATCATTGTTAAATAATTTTATCAGACAACAGTTTCCACAAGTGGTTGCCTGAAATGTATACGCGAATGGTCTGACTTTCAGTTAATAGACACACAAATAGCCGAAGGGCGACAATTTGCAATTTGGACTGGACACTAATATGGATTTGAGATGTGAAAGCTACGGGGATACCCAAAGGGAACAGACGATAAAAATCCACACCTCTCATTTTAACAAGTGTTAACAAGAATACAACCAATATAACGACTTATCTTTATCTGGTTACTGGAAACCTCACAACTTTAATCACTGATATGAAATTAATGCAAGCTTAACGCAATGCTATTTCAATTAAATTTAAGGTTAATTAATTATAACACTAATTATTGTGTGATTAGTGAAGCTTAAGGGGCACATGACTATGAATATATACTTGGTTTAGTTATCCAATTTGTCCCATTGATTAATGTAACGAAACATCGATTAAATAACTGGAGTATTTTGTTAAACGTGATTAGAATTAACAAATGGCTAACGGTATTCCTGCTTGGGTAACGTAACCAATTACGACCAAAGGATGAAGGCAGGGGGAACGTTCTTATCGAAAATTTTCGATAAAACGGGCTATTATCAATTGAATGCGTATACCTTTCGGATGATCGAAATTGGCTGGCGTTATTGAGAGTTTTATTCCCCCATTTAACTTTACGTTTTTCTTTTCAGTTAGATGGATATAGTAGATATTTTTACCAATACCCAAACGTATATTACAGTTCTATGTATGGTCATAATACAAGCAATACAATCACCCTATACTATGTATATTTATATGTATATTTTTCGGAACACGACTTGGTTACTTTTTCCAGAACACTTGACGATAGGCACATGCCTTTTTGGGGCACCTGAAGCTTGAACTGTTCTTTGGGATCTTTGCAGCCGGCAACGACGTCCAGGTAACCAATTGTTTCGTTTAATAAGAACTTTTAATTAACCCAAGTGCTTATATAGGGGGCATTTATTTTCTTGTGGTAGCTTGGATGGCTATACTAGGTTAAGACCCACGTCTACATTTGGTATTAGGATTGACGCTTTGTACACGCCATCTTCTTTAATGATAAATGTTTGGACCAATTGTCTATTTACATTTTATTTTACGGTGGTTCTGAATGCCCTTTTATAAAATACCGTATAAAATGAAATTATTGTTTTATTATAAAAAGAACGATTTACCTTTCTCGACCAAAACTAATCACATGGACTTAACTCAGTATAGCGTGTTCACATGAAGAGTTACAACTAGGTTTGGAGGAAGAATAATAATGGTGTTACATCCAATTAAACTAATTGATTTTCTATGGGAATGAACCCTTCACCAATTAATCATACTGGTCTCTTCTGATTAAATGGCGATTCAATTCATTACTGCGATAAATTTGCCTTCACCACGGAAACTTCAGTCGCCATGTTTATTTTACAGATTTGATTAGTTTCTGATCCATCGTTTCCATCACTGGGTTTTAATAAGTAGACAAAATGGAGTTTTATGACAGTTTTTTTATGGACTGGAAATATATTAACGATGGTTACTTTGACTTTAATTTTGTTGCTAGATGCTAGTTTTGTAGTTCTTTCTAATGTCTCTGTCTTTATGAAAAAGTGTTAATATGGCCGAATGAACAACATAAAACTGCTACATTAATTTACTTCGTAGCGTTATTGTAGATTGCGGTAACAAAAAAGAAAACAATTCAGATAACTGTGCAAAAAACAAATGTAATCACTGACAATAGCTTTTATTTAAAAAAAAAAAAATCTCTCTTCAAGTTATGTTACCAGAAAATGACGTTCAACACTTCATGTGAATATTTAAACAGGAGATATTATTATGTTCAGGATGTTCAAGCATCTGTAATATTGGAGATATTCTGCATCTGAAATCTGATGGTTGCTATTTAGAAGCTATTTTATACTTAGTATCTTGTATTCCTCCATTTAGATATTAGTAATGGTCCATGCCATACACGAGGCAGAATATGTTCACTCATTCTAGAATATCTGACAGAAATTCTTGTTTATTTGGAAATCTCTATAAGCTAACATATGTATTGTACGTCTGTATTTCACACATCCAGTGCTTGTTTAGTTAGAGAAATAGATTGTAACTGCAAGAGTTTGGCCTGCAACCTTGATACTTCGACAATATAACATACCTTATAATCTGAAGAGTTAGACTACTCGATCACTCAAACCCCATTTTGATGATTAACTCAGTTGTACATCTTAAGTGAATCGCATCTTGATACGTAACTGATACGACTCACTTCGGTTGCATGCACAAGATACTTAAGGAGCTGCCCCAACCTCCACTATCATTATTGTTGGTAATAGAACACATTTTTTTTTTTTAACTAAACTATATGTAGATTGAAGTGTGATTACGTCCTGTTTCATTATTGTTATACTACCGATATAGAATACACGATATTAAATTACACTAGATGTATAATTATCTACAGGTTCGAAATGTAAACTATGAGGGTGATTATTACCCAGCAATGATACCAGATGCTGACAATCCATGTCAATACCTAGTGAAATACGATTAGCTAACATTAAACAGTAGTGTCAGATGTTCCTTTTATTACTAGTCATTCACCCTTTGTTTATCAGCCCATGTCGAAATAATTCTCATTACTACAACTTATGTTCTTTTTTGTCTCGGTAATAAGAGGAATAATTATTTGCTCTGAACACGATCATTACATACGAAGGGTTGCAATCAATACCAACAGGCCAAGAACTTGGCACATTTTCAAATAAATGGCAAATTTATAGGGTATCACCACGCAATTTTCATCGCTAGCGGTTAATTGACTCCATAAATTGCTCTACCACCATGCAGAGAAATATTTTCTCTCTGAAATAAATCTTCTCTTTATCGCCCAATTATAAAAGGAAAACGCACCGAAGAATACAGATGAGGACTCAGACTAGTAATTATTTGCCCATTGACTTCAATGTTAAAAGCATGTAACATCACAGGCTGTAGTTTTTTTCTCAACATTCCGTTGGTTCCAATCTTTTTAGGCACAATGGGGACCACATTTGGCAATCTCCTCATCATAAATTTGTAGGGGGTTGACCATTTAGATTTTTTGCTACGGGGATTTGAAGTTCGCTGGGGTAAAAATCTCACTTCCGACACAATGATTGCTCCGCAGAAAGACATTTTACACCCCCTATCCCTCCGCTGTAATATCCTCAGTATTACCCAAAACTGCTATGAAATTGAAAATTTGATGCCTTTTCTCCAATTCTAGACCAAAAAGTCAACCCAAAAATGCAGGAAGAGGGGAGAAAAAAAATAAGGGAAAAATTGTCTATTTATAAATCGCACTACATTCGTCCATCATGAAATGAGGGGAAATAATTACTAGTCTTAGTCCTATATACCTCACATGTTGCTGCTATTTGAACAAATCTTTTGTAATCTAATAAACAAACATATATGCAATTCCCTGGCCAAAGATTATGAAAATCCATGCATTTTCAGATGAGCAGTGCTGCATTCTGCAAACACTATAATACGTCAGAAAACTGCGGAATTTCAGAGAGAAATTTCAAAGGGCATGAATTTTGAATTCCACACAACATTTTTATTGTTGAACATAAATGCATTCCGTAAAAAGATGAGATAAATTCAATGTAAATCAAACATGAAAATACTTTAAAACAGCAATCATGATGCAATATTACACTTTTTAAGACTTTCATCAAAAACCACACAGTTTTTCGCAGTTAACGTAGTTTCAAGTGCCAAATTATGGTTAAATCTAAGATGTTGAAACCTGCAGTGCCTATCAATTTTAAACTGTCTCCTATATAGCTGTATTTCCATAGGATAAGTAAGTTGAAATAATCTGATTGTGTAACACTACAACAGCTTTTTCAACCCCACCCCCCAGTATGAAATCGTATAATTCGAAAGCACATGAATTTTGAATTTCACAGAACATTTTTATTATTGAACATAAATGCATTCTGTAAAAAGATGAGATAAATTCAATATAAATGAAACATGAAAATACTTTAAAACAGTAATCATGATGCAATATTAGACTTTCTGACACTTTCATCAAAAATCACACAGTTTTCTCTGTTAACATAGCTTCAAGTGCCAAATTGTGGCCAAATCTAAGATGTTGAAACATGAAGTGCCTATGAATATCAAAATATCACCTATATAGCTGTATTTCCACAGGATAAGTTAGTGGAAAAAATCTGATTATGTAACACTACAACAGTTTTTTTCATCCCCACCCCATAGTATTGAATCAGATACACTGCTGACCAATCATAGGTCACCCTGTTCACTCTGGTCTGTCAAATGATTTACAATGGTGATGGTGCCTACAACTTTCCTGGCAAAGAGATATGAACAACCGTCAACACACAGGCCATTTATTGGCATTTATGTTATCTTCCAATATGAGAGGTCATGATAAACACAAGGGTGTCCTGTTTAAGCTCGGAAATGAAATCATCATCAAAAAGCAAACTTTACAGGGGTCCTCGGCTGGAACCCAAACTGATTACGATTTGCCTTCCACTTTCACCACAGGTGACATAGAGAGAGATCAGGGATGAAATTGATATGCATCATCATTCTACAAAAGCCAGTCCAGGAAGTCATCGGGTTTCAAGATGTAGACCTGAAATGTTAAATTTGGATGAGAATGAGCATTCTGGGGCGAATACTATCCAGGGAAATGGATCATTGACATCCAGAAAATGGTCAAAATGTGCAATTCTGTCTTTCAGTTACATGCTAAGGGGACAAGAAAACCCTGTGCAGTACCAAATTTCCAGCCCATTAGTCAGCAGAAGTGGGGATCAGGTTGGATGTACTTCGTAAAGTGTATGAAATGCCCATTTATCTCACCTGTTCTGCTTCTTTTTTTCTTTTTAAAGCTTGTGTTGAGGTCAATCAATCCACTCTATGAATGAAACATTAGCCTTGGCACCTGAAATGATAGAAAGCTGGGGATAAATATGCAATAAAAAAAACTGTGGGATAATAAGAAAGGAAAAAAAATGGTCTCAATTGGAAATAGAAATAAACCTCTTTGTTTCTAGCGAACATCCCGTCACTGGACCTACAACTAGAAACCAGTTCACAGTCAGTAGTCAGTAAAAAAGTAAACTCTGAGTGTCACATAAGTCTATGGCAATCTCAAAGGTAGACACCATCTTTTGAAGTTTGGTCTAAATGTCAAGGCCAACTGCAGATTTGGTCAAATGTCACACAGGTGTAAATTTTGGAGTGTACCTGTTAACATATCATTGTGTGTAGGCCAAATATTTTAGGTCTAAATATTAAGGCTAACTGCAGACTTGGTTCAAGGTCACACATAAATTGGGGTGTGGGCGCATGATTTTTGGACAAAATTGTGGGTTAGGGCTAGGGTCAGGAATGGGTTTTGGCTTGGGCCTGGGGCACATGCTTGTTGACGAGATTGCAGGTTAGGGTTATGGTTAGGGTAAGGTCTTGGGTTAGGGTTAGGGTCAGCTCTATTTACATCTCGGGACCTTCAGGCCAAATCTGCAGTTGAATAGGCCTTAATATTGAGACTTAAAACCACGTTTTGACACCATAGCGAACGAAATTTTAACATCTGCAAATCAAATTCACCCTCGGCCAACAGATACCCCCAATAATGGCTATTTTGATATGAAATACACACAAAACTTACTGCTGAGCAATAAAAAAACAGTATTCTTACCATTTCTGATACTTTCCATTCAAAACTTCCGGAAATAAGTGGCTCAGAAAATATTCATCGTCCATGCTTATTGTTATATCAGGACTCAGACTAGTAATTATTTGCCCATTGACTTCAATGTTAAAAGCATGTAACATCACAGGCTGTAGTTTTTTTCTCAACATTCCGTTGGTTCCAATCTTTTTAGGCACAATGGGGACCACATTTGGCAATCTCCTCATCATAAATTTGTAGGGGGTTGACCATTTAGATTTTTTGCTACGGGGATTTGAAGTTCGCTGGGGTAAAAATCTCACTTCCGACACAATGATTGCTCCGCAGAAAGACATTTTACACCCCCTATCCCTCCGCTGTAATATCCTCAGTATTACCCAAAACTGCTATGAAATTGAAAATTTGATGCCTTTTCTCCAATTCTAGACCAAAAAGTCAACCCAAAAATGCAGGAAGAGGGGAGAAAAAAAATAAGGGAAAAATTGTCTATTTATAAATCGCACTACATTCGTCCATCATGAAATGAGGGGAAATAATTACTAGTCTTAGTCCATGAACAAGCGTTAGAGTTATTTCCCTTTCCTTATTTTAAACTTAATCTTCTTGGATCACCTCTCTGGAGAGGACTCCTAGAAAACAATAAATTAAAACTGCGGCGCCTGTATAATGTTAAAATTGTTAAGGTTACAGGTTCATGCCTCCCAAAACAATGTGCATGACATCGATCATTCCTTATCTTCAATTACGTGTAAGGTTTTCGGGTATGACCAATCTGTCTAGAACGTTTGATATTATTTGACCAGTTCTCAGATTGTTTTGTACTTTTGTCGTTATGTATTTATGTATCTTTTCTTAGAATTTCGGGGCCGTGAAGTGGCATACTCCACGCAGCGTTTCGTTTGATTAGAAGTAATCCCACTACACACTGCTATTATGAGTGGATATTGTTGTTTTAAATTTTGATTGGTCAGTAGTCCGACTACCAACCAATCACTAGCTTCCCTACAAAAGCTTTACATTTAAAAAGAGTGCCAATATTAGAGCCAATATGTTTACATAACGTTACGTCATGGCTCACGATTTTATTATGCCTAATTAACCCGTGCATAGCAGAATACTGCAGTAAAACTAATTGCGTGACAAACGAGGCTATCAAGTCGAATGAAATGTAAACAATACTGTTTGGAAACGAACATACTTTCATCGTTTTTAATACCTTAAATCACTGTCCAAAGTTTTGGGGAAGACCCAGATTAAACGAAGGACTGTCATGTATTGCTGTTCTTAAGTGATAGCTTTCATTGAACGGAAAGAATAGACACACTCCCGCATAAGTTCAAGAAACAGACGCTATTCCAGCAATGGCCAGAGAGGGGTTTCTCGGGCCATTGCTTCAGGAATATGTGAAGTGGTAGAGTTTGAGGTATGACCAATCTAATTAAAATATAGATCTATATTTTGTTTCGTTTTTTATACTTTCGATGGCCTACACTCATGTAGATCTAACAAGTTATAGTGGGAGCTCATGTTCTATGACGTCAGGTATCACGCACGGGACATTTGACCCGATAACGTCAGTCATTCGATTAACCAATTAGAGACCGCCATGCTTTTTAAAATCTACTTTTGTTTTGTTTTGATTTCTATCCGCTGGTGTTAGTATAGACGTCATCACATTGCTCCAGCGTCGATTATCCCAGTGTTGACGACCCCTACACCAACGACGTCTTGCCTGAATGTGATGATCTCTCAAACAAGGGATCACGCGAGGACGTCGGGCGCGAAGGTGACCCCTATGCAGTCGATTCCTAATCGTCTGGCCACTCACTCTCACACCAGTGTCTGTTTGAAGACGAGCGCTGATCTGATTTGCTGTGATGACACGATTTCTCAAGGCCAAGGTACGGATAAATCGATCCTGGGCTTGAGTTGTCGCCCTTGGTCGACCTGAGCGTGGTCTGTCCTGTACAGATTATGTATCACTGTATCTGGACCATAGCCTGCTTATGACAGACTGAGAAACATTCATCGTCCGCGCCACAACCGCCTGTGTTGTGCCAATCTGTAGCATGCCAAGGGCACGTAACCTTTTATTTTGGGTAAGCCGACGCATATCAAAATTTGTTTTTCTGGTCACTAAAACAATTAAACTGATGTTTCCACCCTGGAATTCAATGCCACAATGACTGTAACATTCAAAGTCAGAGTCGTGCAAATCTTGGGTTGGACCCCATGGTGATCCCAAGCATCACCTGCATTCCATGCGGTAGCTATTGGTGCGTTTGGGCGTCACATGTAACTGGAAATGTTTCTTCTGTTAGGTTCTATAGTGACTTTTTTCGTAGTCACTTGCATACTTTAGTATTATGCCCCCAAAATCAAATATCCCCTACTTTTTTTGAATAGTATATCTACCCACAGTTCCACGCATGAAAAGGTCAAACGGTCGATTCGACAGACCATTTGATTGGCTGACCCCTCATTTCAGGCAGAACACCAGTTAAATAACAAGTCCTCCAGATCCAAGGGTAGTAAAGACAGGTAAAAACGAAATTTTGAACTATAAAAAACGAAACGAAATTGGATCTGTGTTTTAATCAGATTGAGGTATGACCACATGCTGTACTAACATCCTTCTATTCTTACCCCAAGCAAATATCTTAAGATTTTTCTAAGGCTTTCACAGAAATACAAAGGTCCTGTTGGAGTCGAACTGGTTTACTAGCAATCACCGTTTGTATAAAAACTGTATTTAACCCAACTTACTGTAATATGCTTTCTTTTTTAATCCAATTATCAGTTCACCAATAAACATTTACAAACAGGCAAGTTGATCAGGATACTCAATGAAGAATCGCTGGCAAGATTTCTAAAATTGTTCCGTAACGTCAATAACCATTTCAAAACGTCCCAATAGTTTGAGAAGCAGCTATCGGACAATAAAAATAAGCAATTGCTATACATGCTAGCGTTTGATTTGTATGCCTAGGCACCGGAAATTCTCCCTTCCGTTGTCATTCAATTAGTAAACGCAATAGACACCCGCGTATAATTGGGATCTTAGATAAGAGATGGTGCTATATAGATCCACCCCTGGCAAATTCCAATGTTGATCAGCTCGGAATTTCAATAAGCAAACATGGCAATTTTTTCTTCAAAACAAGGACTGGTTATTGTTATTTATAAATTATAACATTGCTGCCACATCCAACAACAATTGGGACTATAATACTATAATCCCACCTGGCACGGTTACAAACCACCTCTTGTAAATCGAAGCAATAATAGCTGGTTTTCCTCGGCATTTTAAATTTGACATCCTTACGTTACGAAGGTGGGGTTAATTTTTACTTCGTCATCAACAGCCAATCAAAGAACTAACCTGATACGAGTGTCAATTTTGATAAAAACAACGCCTGATTCACTTTATTGACAATATTTGCAGATAAACGAAAATTGTTTCACCCTGTTTGATATGTCCTACATAAAATTAGCTTATTTCTAAGATGTTACACGTACTAAGAACGAAATTCAGTTTGCCATGTGAAACTAATGCACCCAATCGTAAATAAAACAAGCACATCAACATATCTCAACTTTTTAGCTACGTTTTCGTAGCTAGTGACATCCAAACAATAAGTCTTCATAAAATGTAAATCAAATGATACCTGACATTTCATACGTATTAATAAACGATATCTAAACTGTATATTCCAATAGATATTAAGGTAAGACAATTTCATCAAGTCTTACCGCCCAGTTAAGATCATTCAATTGATTTCGTTTTGATACGGGCCATGAATATAAATACACGTCTATTTTAATTAGTCTAGAAAATCTGTCTATAGTCATGCAAATTAACTTCCGAAAGTATGCCAGTTACGGCTATTTAACATTAACTGTATCGTTAACCCAGAAACTTAATTTATTAGAATGTTTACCGCCTTAAAGGGCATCAAATGAAATTGGATTTAACATCCCATTTTTCTTCATTTAAGTGAAGTTCTTTGCTACTGGTTCATTGGTAACGTCTACGCGCTAGTAAAAAAAGTTACAACTATAACTATGTTTTCAGCTCAGCCCTCTTGTAAGTTATCCAAAGACGAAGTGTTGGAAATTGAGATTGTGAAAGGTGATTGATAAATATCAATGACTGATTACCAAGCAAGAGATCAGACAATGACAAGAAAACAAGGTAAGACAAAACATTTGGTACATCATTCACCTTGTGCTGCAATGATGGGTCATACCGTAACTAACATCATAGTATGAACTAGACCCTATCCCCTACTCATCTCGTTCTTCTTGTTCGTGTGTTCGTCGAAAAAACCTAAGACTCCAGGTACGCTCGATGCCTGTTCCTTGGACAATTGCGCATCAATTGACGGACATGTTTTTTCATACGACACAATTTCAAGATGGCGGTGATTACGTCATGTTCCATTTCGGATCCATAGTGATGTTGTTTTTTGACAAATTTAACGTTCAATATATTAATATAGGATACGATAGACAGGGGGTTCCATTGTACACTCGTACTAATTTATACACTAATCACCTGTTGTCTCCACCATATCGATTACAAATCACAATTCGGCGTGCCCTTTTCATTAATTTCCAAGACGCAATCCTAACTTACCTGCAGCTCGAAGCTAACTACGCCCCGATATTCTAAATGTTCTCTCAAATACTATGCCCGCTGAAAAAGATGACTTCGAACAAATACTTAAGTCAATAATGAGATTTTTATGCTATCAAATTTATATAATTATGTCTTATAAAGTATAAATTGGAACAAAACACCTAGTTATGACCCATTTAACTGTGGAAAGAAAACAAGCTACTGTATATAGGTGTATAAGACATAAATATAATATCTGTGTAATTCGTGCCATTGAAATAAAAATAGCTCGTCGCATCAGTTATAGCGTGGAATGTTAATGAGGAGGTAGCATGTTTACAGACAGAGTAGAGTATGTATTTTAAAGCACACGTTGATGTATATAAAGGCACGGCAACAGTTTCAATCAAACATATCAAATTGAGTGACAAAGTCCCCATAATGGCACACAGTTTTCACAGAAGTCATAGAATGACCTGAATGTCAGCATGGAATGTAGTATGCATAATATCAATATCTATAAATAATACAGACTTTCCATGTCTGTCTCATCTCAGCCACCTCTGACAATTGCAGTTTCAACTTGTGTTGACCCGTACCCCAAAAATAAAATAACTACTTTACAGTTCTCGGTTTTGTATGAAGTCTAACTAAAGCTCCAATTTGTTCAAGACAAAACATTTGTTTATACCTAGGCTTGTTGAGGATATGTCGAGTCAAATGAATGAAAACTGTTCTATAATTCTAACATATGGCCACAGTACACCAATTATTGTCCCATTGACTTCAATGTTATTTCAGGGTCATGTCACAAGCTATAACTCTTCCCACAATATTCGTTGAGCTAATTCCTTCACAGGGCATAAAGAACAACACCTGGCAGTCATCTCCTCCGAAGCATGTATGAGGTTCACCATGAAAATCTCAAATCAGTAAAAGTTAAAGTAGACTGGGGTCAATTCTTTACTTCCGGTTCAATGTGAGACGTCTTTCAAGCCCTTTTACCCATGTTATTCTTCCGCACAAATATCCTCTTTTTCCACCCAAACTGGCAAAATATTCCAAATTCAAAACCTTCCCAACAATTCCACATCTAAACAAAACGCTAAAAACGCCCGAAAAAGGGAGAAAAAAATAAGGGAAAATTAGGCTATTTTTAGCACAGAACTACATTCGTGGGGAACCAATGTAGGAATTCTTTTGGTGATCTGTGTCCATATACAGTATAAAACACGACCGTAGGTTACTCGTAAAGAAAATACCAATTCACCAACTTTAAAGGAGGTATCTCTGTGTAAGTCAGAGAGCAACCGACCGCTATCCAGGCTGCTGATCGACATAATGGGATGAGGTTTTATTTCGAAAAACAACCGTGAAAATATGTTGATCGCATCGACGCAAACTATAAAAATAATCGCCAGGTATTAGTGACTTATTTAATAGTTATCCAATATCAACCCCTGTTTACCATATATATACGAGTGAAATTCAAAGCCTGTGGTGATTGGAGACTTTAATATTATCCCAATATCAATGAGTTTGGAGAAAGCTGATATGGGAAAGCACCGTCCTTAAAATAGTTGCTATGTGAGATATAACCGTGTTGTGCGTAATTGCTAATACAATATATACAAGCATTTAGATCTGGAATTTGTCTGTCGGGTAGTTGTTTCATCGCCTGTCCAGTTGATCAGATCAACTCTTCAATTATGTCTCGTATATCAGGGGTCGTAGTGGGGTGAAAGTGTTCAAAAGATAAAATTTTGAAGTTAATGATTTGCGAGATCTATAAATCCCCCCTGTTGATATCAGAATAATTCATTTACCTTTTGATATCGTATACCTTGATACGCGAGCTCTAGCAAGAATCCAGTTGCTGAGTACATTTCTAATGGCGGTGCTTCAACCACGCGCCAATTAAACCCTGATTACCACGGTACGGATCTGGAATATTTCGGTTTAACACAAGTCGCAAATTATTGTCGACAGGTCACTTATTGATATCCTAAACACATTATTCATTTAAAAGATGACTGTTTAAGAACTTTACAAAGTAATAAATGAAATATCTGCTAAGATAATGGCAAAGACCAGGCTCTGCTCTATAGACTAATTGGCGCTCTAACACATCGACGCTTAAATATAATTCTAATATCTTGTGAAGCATGGTTTTATTTGGCAGAATTTTATTGTAGTAATTAAAGTACGGTTTGTGCAATAATGTTGCATCGATACCATCTGCATTCCCTAGTATATAGAATCCGTCGAAAAATCTATTTCATAATGTGAACATGCATGATAATTTAACAATTATAATGGACATGTGCATTATATTATAATGTGTTTCTCCCCCAAACTTCTGAATTCTGTGTTCCCATTTACTCGCATTGAAATTCTTGAATTGACCCTAACTTGTCAGACTTCTCCAAATAGTCTAGTGACCGAATGTTTAGTTCTCACAAGACATCGTCATCCCCATTTTTTGGAAACAACTTCAGGAAAAGTGTTTAATGTGAGCGGGGAAGATTTATTTATATACTATTCAAAAAAAGTAGGGGATATTTGATTTTGGGGGCATAATACTAAAATATGCAAATGACTACGAAAAAAGTCACTATAGAACCTAACAGAAGAAACATTTCCAGTTACATGTGACGCCCAAACGCACCAATAGCTACCGCATGGAATGCAGGTGATGCTTGGGATCATCATGGGGGTCCAACCCAAGATTTGCACGACTCTGACTTTGAATGTTACAGTCATTGTGGCATTGAATTCCAGGGTGGAAACATCAGTTTAATTGTTTTAGTGACCAGAAAACAAATTTTGATATGCGTCGGCTTACCCAAAATGAAAGGTTACGTGCCCTTGGCATGCTACAGATCGACACAACACAGGCGGTTGTGGCGCGGACGATGAATGTTTCTCAGTCTGTCATAAGCAGGCTATGGTCCAGATACCGTGATACACAATCTGTACAGGACAGACAACGCTCAGGTCGACCAAGGGCGACAACTCAAGCCCAGGATCGATTTATCCGTACCTTGGCCTTGAGAAATCGTGTCATCACAGCAAATCAGATCAGCGCTCGTCTTCAAACAGACACTGGTGTGAGAGTGAGTGGCCAGACGATTCGGAATCGACTGCATAGGGGTCACCTTCGCGCCCGACGTCCTCGCGTGATCCCTTGTTTGAGAGATCATCACCTTCAGGCAAGACGTCGTTGTTGTAGGGGTCGTCAACACTGGGATAATCGACGCTGGAGCAATGTGATGTTTTCAAATGAGTCAAGGTTCACTGTTGATATTTTGGACAGACGTAGGAGGGTGTGGCGTCGTCGAAACGAGCGCTTCCAAGACGTTAACGTCATCAGACATGATCGATTTGGGGGTGGTTCTGTTATGGTGTGGTGAGGCATCACTGTTGCTGGAAGAACGGCTTTACATGCTGTTGCAGGGCGTGTTACAGACCAGTACTACCGGGACAACATCTTGGCAGTCCATGTTGTGCCGTTCGCACGACGTCATGGCCGCCGTTTTATCTTCCATGATGACAACGCAAGATGTCACAGGGCCAGGATCGTTACAGGTTACCTCCAACAACAGAACATCACCACATTACCTTGGCCAGCACTGAGTCCCGACCTCTCCCCCATCGAGCATGTCTGGGACTTGCTTGGACAGAGGTTACGTCAACGTCAACAACGTCCTGCCAATGTCCAAGAACTTGCTGCTGCGTTGCAACAGGAATGGGACAATCTGGACCAAAATGACGTTAGACGTCTCATTAGGAGTATGCCACGTCGGATCAATGCTTGTTTGGCAAACAGAGGAGGATTTACCCGTTACTGACTTTGTTGTGATGCTGTGGTAACTTTGCTGTTTGACCCCGGGTATCATTTTACCCTTATAATGGTCAGTCTGTGCCCTACTTAGTCTAACGATCATTTGGAATAAATCGATGAATGTGAACTTCATTTCATTTTGTCATTTGTTTCTTCGTCAGTTTCATTAGGTGACTTTAATAACACTTAAAAATCAAATATCCCCTACTTTTTTTGAATAGTATATGCTTATATTTTTGTTCCTTTATTTATCTGAAAAACATATTTCAGGCAAAATGGGTGGGTTGTGAGGTGTACAATATGTTTCTCTTTTTATTCTACATGTACTTCGCTGTTAGTCTAATATACACCCCAGTTTAAAATATCATTATTCAAAACCACACAAACACTATTGATTTGTCCGAGTGTTGACTATTTTATTAATGTCCTTATTGTGTAACTCAAAGTGACAGATTTTTATCAAAATAAATTTTATCATACCTGCACAACACAATTGAATATATATATTTTACTGCGTCCAGAAGCATGACTAAAATGTTACAATCTATTCGCATGGTAATTCTTATGAACTGCGTTTTGATAAACGGCTTTTTGTTATGTATCGATAATGAAATCTCTTACTTCTTTCCCCCTTTATTTTCTTTTGTTTAGACAATATGTCGTGTTTTTAGTTAATAAACATAATATAAAACCACATCTTTATGTTTCCATATCTATATTAAAATCTGTCATTTTTATATATAGTTTTTCTTATCTTTACGCTATCATTTTCTGGTTGTGTAAATTTATCCGTTATAAAATCTATGTAATATACTTTCCGAGTTTTGACTTGTACATCATATTATAGTGTTATTCACAATTTATGCGTCTGTTATCTATGCTGTTATATAGACAAGATATAATATGATGTTTTTATAATTTCCTATCAGGTCTCAACCTGTAATATAGTTATTTCTAAGGACTTAATAAAGTTTCCGGGAAAATTACAATAAAAATACCGTTTTTTTATTTATAATAAAACAGATTAATCCTATAATGATAATATGATGTCTCTTTGTCCTGTATAGAATAATATATCGAACTAAAAACGCAGCGAATACAGTTTCTTAAAGCGTTATCTAAGATAATGGTATAAATTATTTGCTCAAGATATCAATGTACAAAAGAGAACTGTGAGATTGGGTGCCCATTTTATTTAATCCAACATTTCTCCAGAAATTGAGAATATATAAAAATGAAATTATATACATGTATTCTAAATGTCATTATATAAATGTGTGTGCATTTCTTGAATAAGTTATAAAACCTTTTTTTGTTAACTGGTAGAAAAAAAAATCAAACAAATTCGAGAATTAGTTTTGGAGTTATAAGATTTTTGAATTTGTTTCTTCTCGACTCTCTGGTGTTTTTCTGTTTTATGTATGAAATGTTATTGCTATGTTCAGTCACACTAAAGTATGTCTGGCTGTTCTAGGAACACATAATTTGACAATGATATTCTAAAACGGGTGATTATGTTTTCTAGACTGTTTCAAAATCAAATTGTAAACAAGTATCGGGAATTGACCAATTGAAATTACAATTTTACGATTAAAGTTATTTAAGACTTAACCACACATAATCACAGGGGTATTTATAAAAAGCCAATAAGGACCAAACAGTTAGTCATGTCGGTCAGAGACATCACTTATTGTGTTAAACAATTAAAGTAATAACAATTAATCTTCCTTTTCATATAGGCCATTCCATTCTTCATAAAAACTTTTCTTTTATACTTGGCTGATATTAATTATATGATATTAACAATGTTTAGAACAGTATATATTTGGACATCGGAGATATGTGAAAGATCTATCTATTGTCCTTTTTATAAAACACACATAAAAAATTATCACGTTGGAATTCCACGCCATTTCCCAGATCACCTGCTTTCATGGGTAATGAAATCGCAGCGGTATCAAATCTTTATTATGGGATGTATTGTTACTTGAATTCCATGAAAAATTTTAACTATAAGGGTACGTTTATACACAAGGCATTCATGTAAATGTCCACGGGTAATTTTAAAACCATCCATCATTACTTTTATTAAGAATAGATATCTGGTTACCTAAAGATTTGAAAAACACATAAATAACAAATCTAAATGTTTCCGTTTAAAATGTATTTATCTAGTATGTAATACTACGTCCTAAAAAACCTTAACGCGTCTCATGGGGTTTTAGGGATCCAATAGGGGCTGAATCGTTCCGGGTCACGGATTTTAAGGGTCGTGCCGTATTGTTCGCGAACGTCATATTGAATAAGAACACACAAAGAGTGTTTATTGTTAATGCAGTCATTGATATAGGAGGATAGACAACGCGTACATCGTATAGTTCACATATTTGTGGGATATTCTGAATACAAGGTAAGTCTCTGAGAATATATCAAAATAATCAAATGTTTGAAATCTAAAAATATGATAAAGTATATTAATTTACTGGAAATTTTTTAAAACGGGTAATATAATTATAGTAATCGATGTAGGGTACAGAATACATCAAAAGTTCACAAATCTCGTGTGGTCTAAATTACGCTTCAGATCATAACTAATGTCAATTAGTCAAATGCTAGGATCGTCTTTACTTTGTTAGTTCCGAGTGTGTGGAGTGGACTATACCCCTCCCCACCCCACCCACACCTCTCCCTGTCTGAATGAGTCAAGGAATGAGTCAAGGAGTAGGGTCGCTGCTGTCTACTGTCTACTATGTTAGCCCTACAAAATTTAGTTTGTGTCGACTGGATGTGAATCTCTCTCTCTCTCTCTCTCTCTCTCTCTCTCTCTCTCTCACACACACACACTCTCTCTCTCTGATAATATGACGACTACTGTTATAATATTTTTAAGTTACAGTACTTTTCTTCGAAATTATTTTTAACAATACGTATATGAAATATCTGAAATCACCTGTTGATCGAAATGAGTCATCTTTAAGGTAGCGACATACCTTTGAGATAAACATCTTCAATATAGTTTTGTGTCCAGTGAATTACTGCTCGAATTCTTCTGAATAATCTTTCATTCAATAAGCAGGTTATTTATAAATATCAATAGACGTTTTTGTTTGGCATATCGCCTGGGGTGTTTATTTTAATACAGGTTATACAAAAAATCTACATTTGGTGAGGACATACATCCTCCAACTGCAATTTTTCTTTATAGTAAAAAGAACACAAACTGTGTCTTGTAGTATGGGTGAAAAATGAATACATGTAATTCAATTTAAAATAAACACATTTTTTTCCTTCGCACTCTTGAATTTAATTGGAAAATATCCTTCCTTTTTTGTAAACAATATTTTTATTTCATTTGAAAATGGATTAGGGAAAAACTTTGGAGTATGTTGTCCCCTCTCCTTTCTTTCCTCCTATACATGAACACCATACTAACATGTAAAAGTGGGCAAAACTTTACAAATATCATTGAACAGTATAAGGAAAACAATCGATAAACTTCCTAAATTATGAGTACCCGCGTGGTGATCAAGTGTTACAATAAAGTACGTGTATAATTATTCTGTTAGACGTGTGACACCGGGAAAAACTACAGAATACTTCTATATATTTTTAGAATTAACGACGATCTCAACGTTCACCCAAAACAAACTAGATCATTTCTAGACTAACTGATGGTTTATCTTTATTTCAATAATCTCGCTAACCCAATAATCTTCAGCAGTGGGAGTGGGTGGGGTAAGGTTCTACCAATATTCGATCAAAACCACGAGACTACTTGATTCAACGAGAGTACCTATGACCTAATGCGCATATGTTAGAACATTCGGTAACATTGCATAAGACTAGGACAAATTATTATACATATAGGTAAAGTACAATGTCTACTATATTACCATAGGTGGAAGTGGACGTAAAACCCTTGGAACAAACGTAAGTTAAGTACATTTAAAGTGTCTGGCAGTCCTTGATTTGTATCCATTTCTGCTATATATAAAATAGTTATTTTAGAGGTTTGAAATATATAAATAATAGGAAATGTTATTTGATCTCCCATCATCATGTTTCCGGTAGTGTGTTATTATTTATGCGTGTGGAATGATATATTTTATAAATTGCAGTCAATTTTTTAAAGAAACAGCACAAAATAACGAATGTTTGGTCGTTTATTTTTTGCTGTCAGACCTGATACCCCTGATTAAAAGTTAACGTAACATTCATAAGTTTTATCCAGTCACAAGTCACAAATATCCGTAGAGGAATCAATCTTGGGACCAACCAGCTGTAAAACTGGCGTATAATGTATTTGCAGAAAATATCACAGAATTTCATATCATTGCAGAACACGAATCTTTAAAGCAGAATTATCTCGGTTTATCTTAGATGTATCCGGGCTGGCCCCCTTCTCCAGTGCTATTTCAATGTTTCATAGTCACGTATTCAATAAGACTTATGTTTGTCAATCATTTTTATTTTACACCATATTTATCTCTTTAAGCAAGCAAACTTGCTGTTGGTATTTTCTATATGCTCTTCTGATAATGATAATACACTCACATTCTACATAGGGGATTATTATTACATATTTCAAATACATGGTAAAGGTGTTAAAGCACAGGATACCCCCTCCCATTATTAGATAAAGAAATCTTATGTTTATGCCCTTGCTACATACTGAGACTATACATGCACCCACTTGTATCTTTTAGAGGATGAAGTCCAATTTGTCATAAAAAGAACCGTTATCTTTTCTTTAACTATACCATTATTGAAATGTTAATTTGAGTCTTTTTGTCCAACTTTTCTTGAATTTTCGTTGGGTTCTAATAATTGTCTGGGTTCAAAACTGTTATTTAAGATGTAATTGTCCACGAAACATAATAACATATTACAGTAATTAACCTCGTAACCCTGCTCTCCTTCCGCATGAATATTCATAAAAAGCAGACTCAAATGAAAATACCCGCATCCCGTTCCGTAATAAAATGTGTGTGTGTGGGGGGACTATATTTAACTATACAGCCAATTGATAAAGTACTTGGTGGTCTGCATCCAAATATTCATAGAGTGTATTTTTGAACAGAAAATAATTAGGCGTATTCCCTGTATAAAATCATAACTAGCCCATGTATATTGTTGAGGTTTAAGAAGCATGTTGAAAAATGTTATGTAATTAGCAAGAAGAAACAGACATCTTGTTCTACTGTGAGAGTTCTGACACATTGTCTTATTCACGGGTAAATAGTTACCTGGTTAAATGTAAATATCTACCCGGTAAAAGTAAATATACCCGATGTACAGGTAAATATATATTACAAGGGAGAGATAATCAACATAATGAAACACGTTTGTCAATCTCATTAAAATCTTGACACCAGAATACTTACCACGTCTATGTTTATAGAAAGTCGACTGATGGCAAACTATCTGGTTGGTCATTACATACAAAAACATATGAATTTTATTGAAAGACATTCTAATCTGAATTAGAGTATAATCTGGATTCTTTTATAATTGATGTTTTTTACATTTACATCATAGCAAAATCTATCACTATCATCATCACTATCATCATCTTTTTGTAGTCAATGGACAGAGGCTTTGCCTTTGTCAAGAAAGATTTTATTAATTCCTATTGCCCAATAAAATAATAAATTGATAAAAGAAATAATACGGTAGTGTCATCCAACGTCAGGTGGACCAGTATTTATAAATTGACACCCTCAGAATATCATTAATAAAATGTGAGTTATAGTGCATACGAATTTGTGTAAACCTGCAAAGTTATATGAATCTAGCACTAATAGTGCCGTCAACTGTTGTGGAGTGTCTTTAGTGTCAAAAATGAAATAAAAAATCAAAATTTCGACACAGTGTGAAATTTCTACACAGAATCGAAATGATACAAAATCAGATCTCAAAAATCGAGTCGTGTAGTAGTAGTTTCAAAACCTGCGAAAATGTATCCTGATTCAAATGGACATATCTAAGTCAACGTCAATGCAGTTATTAAACCTTCTCAACTGGCAGAATATCGCCATTGAAGAGACGACCATTGTCAAGATCGGTCGCATTATTTCTTTTACCTCTTTTTTTAAAATCATTTTTAGTGAAGCCTGTACCATAACAGGCCCGGGACTGTACAGCGCAGTGGACGCTTACGGCTGGCCCCCGGATCCATTCACTTGATTTGATATTTTCCGCAGGTTTTTGTTTTTCGTGTAGTGCGGTCCTCCTGCACTTACTATTTAAGTGGCATTTAGTAATTGAACAGTAACACGCTAACACTATTTATGGATTAACAATTACTGGTTTATTAACATGCAACGTTTCGACGATGATACTCTCGTCTATATCATTTGCTTGATAAAGTCGGGAATATCATCGTCGAAACGTTGCATGTTAATTAACCAGTCATTGTTAATCCACAAAAATAATGTTAGTGAGTCATTAAGCCTGTTTAATTAATATACGATAACATTATTTTTTATTCAAAGGTCACCTTACAACTTTCTGAAAATTTGGTCCACTTCAACCGAAATTAAACCCACATCGAAATAATAATCAAATTCTAAATAGATGGTCCAAAAGAATGAATACAGGAAATATGAATTTAACTAAAGGAAGCCTTAATAAATATCTAACGAAATGAACAAGTTCCTAATCAAAAAGCTATTAAGAAAGTGGGCGTCTCAGAATTCAATTTCATTTTAATTGATTCGCCAGTTTTTAATTTCACAGTCTGCGCGGATCATAACCTTAGCTTAGTATTTTCTTCTTATAAGAGACGGGTCACTATACGCTAGATTGCATTTGATATAATTATCACTGTTGGATTTTAAGTAATTAATGTAATTTATAGTACCTTCTAGTTCTGTATTCATTTATTAAGCATCCGAATTAAGATGAGTATGATGGTATATGACTAAGCTCATTTAAATTGGTAATTAAATTAAATTTGAATGTACACAATTTCCAATGAATACACGGTAGGTCCTACTTATAACGTGGTAGGAAATTATAAAAATACGAGAAAGACATCATATCTTAATTCGTGGGCTATTTGTATATTCTATAACCTCAAAAATAATTAAGTTCGTGTGGTAGCCCACTTTTACTTTTAAAGTCAAGTTTCTCTTTTGAACCTGTCAAAACGGTCATATTCATTAATGCAAACTGTTCAACAACTTCAACGAAACGACTAGCTGATATATGCGGTACATTTGATCTCCGTCGGTGGTCGGTGGGACGACTTGAAGCTCTTGAGTGAAAATGTCGAGAGCAACCAAAAATATTAGTTTTTTAAATTGACTGACAGTTAATGTTTCTTGTGTCAAGTCAACTAAGACCAGCAGACGTGACCAATTGCTTTTCAAACATGGGGTCAAAGTTTAAAACTGTCAAGTACATCCAGACAGTTTTTCCAGAAGAAACATGTTGCGAGTTCATTTAACCGTCTAAAAACGGTCTTGTTGATCGATTAAAAAACATTTTTGAGGATAATGCATGGTCTTTACAGGTAGACGTCACACAAGTGGTGTATCGGAAGACATTTTTGGATGACATTATAACTAATACGTGTTCGAGTTCAGCACGACATATCTAGCTTTTGGAAATATTTGAAGTGAATTGTTTCATACACTCCGTTGGATATCATTGAAAACACCCAACACCAGAATGACTACACCGAAGGTAAGACATTTTAAATATATTTTCATATGTAATACGTTTTTTATTCTTTATCTGTTATCATAGAGAAGGGAGGGGGGGTGTCCCCAACCCCCTGCGCCATTTCCCACCAGTCTTGTTTCAATTATCGAATACATACTATCGACCATACACATACACTGGTTTATTCGTATGCTGTGACCAACTTACGGGCTATTAGAATCACGATACCGTTACCAAAAGCACTTTGACACATAACAGCTAGTGTGTCAGAATGGCTTGTTTGTTGAAATACACAGTAAACTGAAACAAACTTGTCTGGGAAGATGTCATCCCTTGGTATTCTGTTAAATTTAGATATGACATAGCCTTACAGTATATCTATCCATAATTGCACATCACGGTGGGAAAGTAAATTAACATATTTTTTATATTAAATGTACAGAGCATCCCTCCTGTAGACAAATAACTATCTACTTGGAAAATAGATCTCTGTCCTAAATGACCGCCATATGCAAACTTGCGGATACTATTTTAGCGCCTTTTATACACAAAGAGTAAATCAACAGTTCAATTTCATAATATATGAAAATGGAAGCGGAATAATTCCCGAAGTATACCTAGTGTTTTCGACTGAAATCTTAGATTTAGGCATTAAACTGTTTGTTTTCGAACGAAGGTGATTGTAGACAGATAGCGTAAGTTTCGTATGTACAACACCTAAACCCTAAAACCTGTGCAGTCGTGCTTTTTACTATCACATCCACTGCTTCATCACACTAAATAAATAACCGTTAATTAAATGTATCCTGCTGTCTGACGATACAAATCTGTAATTAATTGTCGTTTTTAGATGTATACATATACAATTGTCAGTTTGATTGACAGGGTGATTGGCAGTGAGTCGAACTATGGTCATTTACAACAATAATAAGATAAATGTTCCCAGAACAAATTGTTTGAAGTGGGTTAAGTCATGTGCCCCGATAGAGCATATATTATAATACACGTGTTTGGAGAATGTTTTGTAGCACACAATATCATATCAAATAAATGTTTAAGTATTACGGTAAGTACGACAGATAAACATGTTCTAATAGATGGCAACAAGACATAACGCAAATAAAAGTACGGAAAAATATAGAAAATTGAAACAATAATATAAATTTTGTATGATTCCTTGCCTTAGATGTTGGTGGGTATAAATACAATATATCAAGAGACGCTTAAAGATAGCAGTATGAAATCAAAAAGAACACAATACACGTTTCGAGTAGCCATATCTTATACATGTAGGTTTATGACTGGAGATTTGAAAATCAGTTCGACAAGAATGTTTCTTTTGCATCAATATCTTCTTTTGTTCAGCGTACTTTTGATTATGAGTGACCTGTTTTTTTTGGTTGAAAGACAACAATGGAAACTCATTTAATCATTCGTAATAAGACAGAAAAAATAGATGATTTAGAATGTAAATTGCGAAGACCTACAGCAAACCTCGACTTAGTCCAAAGTCTTCGAGTTTTCTAAGTTCATGATAACTAAGTTTAACATATATGTAGTGTATGCCGCCCATTAAATTTATGCATATTGAAATATTCCACGTGTCTCTCTGAGCCACAATGATTGATAACTTCTTGTAGATGCTCATCTTGAAAAACGAGCTAACACATTAAATTAAAGACTATCAAAGTCATCGTTGTTTAATCTTTGTTGGTTATCATTTCTTTTTTAAAAAAAGAAATCAAAGGGACTGTCTTCCTTGAACGGTTAGAATGCGCCATTTAGGAATTTAAAAAAAATATGAGAAATATTTCTTCGCAATCTTCTAGCAAGGAATTAAATTTCTAAATACTTTCAAAAACTATTTGTTGCTTGTCAACGTCCTGAGGTTCTGCTACGTGGTTGTATCAATTTAGTCTTCCTTTGTATCTGAACATGAAACAGTTCCAGTGATCGGGGAAAATGTTTAATGCTAAAGGCAAATTCTTAAAACATTCACTAACTGTTCTAAGGAGTGATTTTGATTATGCATTCATTAAACGTCAATGCAAAACACCGAACAAACAACCTTCACAAAGACGTTGGTTATGACAGGAAGTCTTGCAGAACCGAGATGCTTTTTTGCCAAAGGTTCCAACTTGCTTTAAACTATATCTAAAGCGTCAAAGATGTGATTATTGTTAATTATTAGTTCTATCAAAATTAATATTAAAACTGTTAATGTGTCATTCGTGAAAGTGCTATTGGTGTAACGGATAATGTAATAAGTTACGTTTATCTCTTTCGCTCCTTTTCATTATCTTCCGCTGGATAAATAGATATATATACTCCCCCTCCCATCCTCATACTGAAATACAAGTCAAAGCTATGAGTCCCATTAGATCTAAGTTGTTCAGGGTACTTTGAATATGCCTAATCTATGTAGAACACACAATACATCTCAATTATATGGGCCATTTATGTTCTACCTATTTGTTTTGCTCTTTTGTCATATTTCAATGTATCTTCTATATTTGTGTTGTTCTTTTCTGCCCTTTCTTAATTTTTGTTCTGTCACTGTGTTGTGCTGTCCATTCCAACTCGATGTCCCATTCTATTTTTGTGTTGTGCTCCTGTTTCTTCTCTGTATGCTGCTCTCATCAGCACTATCTCAGTTTATGGTCTATGGTTGTGTTGTTCTCATCCCTACTATCTGAACGTATGGCATATCATTTTGTTGTTCTCATCACCACCAGCTCCATTTATGGTGTACTTTTGTGTTGTTCTCAAGTGTAGAAATCTTTTAATCGATCTCCCTGTTGTTCTCATCAGCACGTCTCTTAATCAATCTTTCTTTGGTATCAATAGTTAGACGGTATCGGGATAAATTCATTTTTAATTCATGAAACCCCCGTAAGTTTGCATGTGGTGTGAGTAGATACACAACATATATATATCAGCTATAGAAATGGCATTAGATATTCTGATAGAATCCAGACAACTCCACAGCAAGAGTCGTGCCATTAGTAAATGGAATCAGTCATGAATATTTTATTTGCTTCCAGTAGATAAAAAGGTAACCACGGAATGAATAACAATACCACTGTAACACCATGTACATCCTAACGCTTTCTAATCAAATATTTAAGCCAAAGCAATTCACTGTCTCATAAAACGTAGCTCAAAAACAATTCGCTGAACTGCATTCGGGTAGAAAACCCTGTTACCTGTTTTTCCATTTTTATTTCATTGTTCACTCCCCTCCGTAATGCTAAATATATTATTTATAAGAATCCACTTTAGTTGTTTTTCATGTGCGTGTTATAACTGCTTCCTACGTTTGTATTTCAGCTTGTTTCATGACATTAGAAAGCTATTTTTCAGTTTGTTACTTGACACTATAAGGTTACTGTCAGAATATCGAATAATACATTTATATACATCATAATCTTTAAGTTCCACGTAGTCAAAAGTGGTCCCCCATATTTTTATAGCATTGATTTCATTAATATATCGAAAGCACGCGAACTGGTGATTCCTTTAAAGCCATGGCTGTGTTCACATTAAAGTTGAAGACGTTAAAAGCTGTTCCTTTATTTCTATACATAAATGTTGGTAGAATGTATTATCTCCCAACGGTGAAATTATTAAAACTGTAGTAGGCTCTCGTATGTTTATATCATTAAAAGAAATTGCAGATTCTTCACAAATTCAATGATGCCCACGGGGCGAAGTTTTAAGTTAATGCGAGTTACGCATTACATTTACATGCTCTCGGGTATATCTCATGTAGGTAGCTCAATGTTTGTTTTTATTAATTCCTGCTCCCAGTAAGCATTTCATTTCTGCAAATAAAATACAAGTTTGAAACTTTAAGCCAGTTTACATTTACGGTAAGGTAATGTGTAGCTAGGTGATTTAGTGCGTTTGGAAAAGTGTTGTTTACAACCTATGCTGATGCGGGAAAGGGATTTAGATAGCTCAGTTAATGTTTAGGGGGTGGGGAGGGGTAACTTGTTTAAGTAATTCATTCATTCAGGTGACGTTTAATTGTATTGCCTATTAAGGTAGTGTTATAGATTGCTGCCTTTTTTTACTTCTGGTTTCTCGTGGCGTATTTTCTCTCACGAATTCCTTTGTTCGTAAGGGTTTACATGACCAATTCAACCGAAGCTGATATCGCAGACAAGTTGTCGTATATTCATCGCGAGTACAAGGGGTCATTTATGTAGAAGGGAAACGTAGTACTGTGAGTCGTAAACCCAACTCAGGGATCGAACCCACCACCGCAAACTAGATGACCGACTAGCTACAGCTCGAAGCATGACGCCCTAGACAGAAGGAAAACGGACTACTCAGAGTCGTAAACCCACAACCTCAAGTCACATGGTCGGCTAGCTAGAGCTCAAAGTGTGACGTTCTAGACATCCAGGCCATCCCCCAATCCCGCGTGGAAATGTCCTGTTATCCGTGCTATGCATCCATATTATCTGCACACAAACCGGTTTATAATACCAAATTTAAGGGTGTCGAGAATGGTCAGTAAATTTGTAGTGTAAACGGGTCAAAAACCGAGTTGTACTGAGAACCGTGCCAATCTGGACCAATGAAGTGAGGTGGTCTCGGAAGAGTTAAATATACGTAGTGTAAACGCTGTCCGGTCTCCGAACGGATTTCTGTACATGTGTTAGTTATACTTAGTATTACCTTTATGCCCACTACCAAATTTATTTTTTTCTTTGAAGAGTTCTAGGTAAGGATTCGAGAAGGGTTATTGAATAGCAATGTAAAGAGTGTACTTTCTTGAATTTTATCGTGGTCTGGAACGGTATCGGGTACGATACGCCTATCGCGGCCAAGTGGGCAGAAAGTTCTTACTTTTCTCGTTTGTTATATTGAAAAAGGGATGCATTCCAGTAAGTTATTATATATGGACTGTCAGTAATATTAAGTAAGGACACGGATTTTGAGAAATGAAATGAATATTAACACCTTACTTTTCTAATGAAGACAAGTCTAGGCTATATGGTGTGTTATGAGGGAAATTTTGATCGAACAGCGGCACTATACGTCCTACACTCCCGCTGTCAGTGACTCTATTACGTACCTACCAAAGACTGTACGGGACCTCGGTTTTCGCTCTGCCCGAACTACTAGGCACTGTCCTGCATCACTGCCAAAGCGTAACCGCGCTGTAAAACCAATTTTAAGAGGTGTGTACGCAATGGAGCACTGATAAAATTACTCCTGCAATAAAGCTAATTAATGAATGTACATTAATAATCGGCTATAGATTTTTAATTAACACATCTGAAGTCATTTTATTCTAATAAAAACTCGCCTTGTGACAGACTCATTGTTTATATTGTAAAACCTTTGTTTGAGAAGCCAGTTAGTTATAACAGCGTTTACTTAGTAGAAACAAAACGTCCAACACCTTTCATTGTTAGGGCCGCCTATCTTTAACGCTTATCTCAGTTAGACAAATGCAAGCACAGTAAAACAGGTATGTAATTCCCTTGTTAACAATTGTCTACATCTTTCTGTGATGCGGCAAAGCTCAAAGGAGCCATGATCAATAATAATAAATAATGGACAAAACGCATGCGCAATCATCGCTTCCTCACGCGCTCACGAGGTAAAGGATAACAGAAGTGTTGATATTTAGTATACATGTAGTATAGTAAAGCCATATACACGCCATTCAACCAACGGTATTCGCGTAAATACTAATATCTGTTTGCTGCATTATATGTAGACAAAACATAAATGAACCTGCCTCATACGCAGTGGCACTCATACAGATAGTGACATTCGATAACTGACATCTTAGCGTGTGGATTATGTGACATCGTTTTAAAAAGTTTATCTGACATATAAGGTTACCTATCGCTGCAATTGTTATCTTGCGCAATGGAGTTGGATTTAAACAGCATTTTAGCAGTTACATTGATATTAGCTCAGGTGAGATAAACAATATTCTACTAAACTCTTAAACTTTACCAGAGAACTTTACTTATATGTGATGGTGTTTATAACCCAGTGGCAGAATACAGCACATGTAGACTACTTTCGATTTTTTAGCCGTTTTATTGGACAATTACCATAGATAAAAAGATTACGTATAACACGTAGTTGATAGATGGATTGATTGTAACATCGATTACTAATCAATTTATCGATGGTAAAATTGTCATCTAAATGTCAAACACTGAGGATTATCTAATCGAAGTCGAAGAATAAATGTTACTAGAGCATTTCAAACATGAAATATGCTGTTGTAAATGAATTAGGAGATCAATTTTGAAGAATGCTTGATTTTATTTCCAATTACAAAATTAATGGTAGCATTTCACCCGTACAACCGAGAGTTTAATATAATCGACATTCATGCTTTACTCAAAAAGAGATAAAAACGATTTCACAATAATAGCAATCGAAACCCAAGTGTTCAATCATCTGTTATAACTTCTTTTTTATATATTTCATTTTAAAGTGAGGAGATGGGGAGCATTCTTTGTTATTTTTGGTTTATACGTGAAGAGTCTTCGAAACCCACTAATTCATGATAGTACTCTTTGGTCAATATTAAAATTTCGAGGTATGTGTTGATTTGATGTGTGAGATCCTAGTCTGTGTACGCCCATAGCCGATTTTAAATTCAATATTCGATAGATTAAAGCCAAAGTAAAAGTAATACATAAACCAAATAGAATATTTCGACAAGAAAATGTAACTTTTTATAGAGTGTCACACGATTACTCGAAATAACAACACAAATCATCCTATTTCTAAACTTCTAAATCCATTTTTTCTCGAAATCAAAGGGTTTTATATCATTTAATGGGCAGCTTTATGATAACAAAAAATAGGCCCCCATAGTGTGAAAGATACATGTTGTGTGTGATATTTATTTGTACAGTTAATACTCGTGGCTTCAGATAATAAAGAAGGATGACATTGTTCACATTTCCTTTTAAAGCTAACATGACTCTTTCTTTTTACACTAAGAGGGAAACTTGGTAGTTAATATATACATGATGTCACCGCACGTACTGGACATTCTTAGTGTGGACAAAACTAAAATATACACTTCGCCATTTACAATTCATTTTGACCTTAGCAAATATTGTTTCTTCTTAAGGTAAAAATAGTAGCATGGGGTTCAGCAAATATTACTGTATAACTAAAACGAGCCCAGCTTGTTATGGTGTATAATAAATACAACGGTAAGATGTATATTCTACACTTGATGAGATGAAGAGGTAGATCCAAATGAATATGATTTCAATTATATTGGACTTCATTCGTTTCGCTTTACTAACTTTGAATGTATCGCGGGTGTTAGAAAAAATAAAACGAAATCTGATGAGCAAACAGCCTTTTTTATTTGCCAATAATAACAGCTTATTTAGTTTGAGAACAGAATCACTTTCTATGAGGAGATTTCCTTTGAATTTCTTCTAAAAGAACTACTCTGATGTTATCGGGTACAGGGCCAAATTACGTCCTTTTCATACAAAGATCTCCACAAGGATAGGAAACTAATCTTAAACACCGAATTTTAGTGTAGAAAATAATTCTATTCTACTGACAGATTTAATCGTGGCTTAGTTATAAAACATTATGATTTTAGATATCTTTATATGGAATCCATTAAACATAGGCTGTCACGCATTGTATTTCAATCTCTCATCGTACAAGAACAATTTAAATCACTAAAATGGACACCCGATTTAAATCTTTATGTGTTAATGGAGAAATGAATACTGTCATCTGACGAAGAACCTGTCCACGTTTCTGGAGATATCACACGTATTCACTAGGTCGTGAAATTATCAGGGGATATTTCTTTCCTGACAAGGAAGCTGGTGTTAAAGAACCGAGGTCAGATCAGTAGTCAATTGAATTAATGTAAATTTCGAATCGGTTATTGTGGAGGGACTATTCTGGAACGAACGATTTTTGTTCAGAAATAAGAGCAAATTCTTCTGCTTATCTGCTCCATTACTAAGTAATAAAAGTTTAGAACTACGTCTACGATTTACGAATACGATATGACGCTGTGGATGTTGGTCAAATAAAGTAATCATTTAGTAAATATAAAGCGAAGCTGTTGGTTTGGTTGTATAAACGTAATGTCTTTGAGTAGTCCGACCTAAAATTTGGCACTTGACATCAAGCTGTTGCCAATCCTTCTTGATCTGTAGGCTAAGCTTCAAATCAAAAACAATATATCTGATTCCTATTTCAAATGGTCATTCCAACTTTTCCAGTTAGCAGTGATGATTGGGTGTTTATTCTTTAGGTTTACACCAATTGTGAACGTTGTTCAATTTTTGTATATGGACAAAGCAATTAATAGCCTACCATGTAGACCTACATGGAAGCTAAATTAAGTTAAATTTATGATCCTCTCCAAACCATGTCACCAGAACAGTTGCTATAAATTGATATCCATCTTTTGACGACGACCATGTTTGCTCGGTTTATTGACAATAACTCCACAAAGGTTGTAAATCGTTTTGGGGAATGAATAACAAATAGTATAATTTTAAACTGGTGTCAGTCTGGTGTCTTATTTAGTTGCCACGTCAGACGCTTGTGTGCGTTGCGTTTAAATAATTGTCCTATTACGTCACAATATTTGTTGTATTGCGTCACAGACCTGTTATTTGGGTAAACTATAGTGATGGACTAGACGTGAAGGGTTGTTATTATGTGAACTCCTCTTCTCTATAACCTGCATTATAGTCGACAGCCCCCAGGACATACTTGTTTAAGCCTCTTATAGACATGATTAAACTAAAAACGCTCCCACTGATAATCGTCCCAACTAATTTCACGCTGAAAGCCTTTCTTATTAAATGGCGATTTAGGCCTACATATGTCGATGTTAAAGCAAACTATCGTTGTATCACCTATCAGATTTAAAACAGCGGGTTGCATAGACTGATATTGAAAGTAGATAACAAATCTCGAACTCTTAGAAATTCATTAAAGGCTTACTGCATGTGTATCCTTTAGAAACTCTCAGATTCACACACGCTTGAGTAAACGATTGGTAAATGAAGACTCTAACCCAACTATACTTCAAAGTAGATCATTATTTAGTCTGGTTAAGTAATCCCTTTCAAAATTTATTTGCCCAAGCTACGCGTATAACGTTATATAATTGATTATACAAAAAGATGAATTAGCTTCATCGTTTGTATACATGTCGACATGTAAGATGAATAGAAGATTATAAAACCTGACTGTATTATTCTCCGAAAAAGTTGAACATTTTATAGTTTAAATCCAGGTATATTGTAAACGAAAAACATACATATAATGTTCAGAACTACTCAGTTCACATACTAAAAACTTCCAGAATCATGGTCGAATTTGGAAAGGTACATGTAATATTCGGGTTATAGCTTATTGTCTTGTAATAATAAATATACGACCAGAATTCTAAGATATGCACAAAGCCATCATAAAAACAATATTAAGTATGTTGAAATCTCTTCAACGATAAATATAACTCTTATGATTTATTAGGGAGTTACTTATAAAATCATTGTTATCGATGAAAGATAACCTCACGTTAACAATTTGAGGACATCCTTTATAAAGGTGGGTGTGTTGGTACACCCTGATCCGGAAATTGAAAATACTTGATTAAGCCATGTTACTTTATACTTATACACGTATTTCCTAATAGTATTATTTCATTTTAATATATGATGTTGGTAAATGTCATTTAGTTTAAATTTGACAGATGTTTTGCTAAGAGGCGCTTAATGTTTTATAGCAAAATCGTAGAGTATTTTATAATGTTACAAAAGACAGACTTTAATACGTTCCCCGAGATTCTTCTTTCCAGAAGAAACTTATAAATGCGTAATAATTCATTTGCCCCCCCCCCTTCCTTGTGTCTTTTTTTTCAAATTTTACGTAGTCGACACAGCTTGGTGGCGTCATCAGTAATGTACACCTGACAAGAAGGGGATTAAGTTCTCGCAAATTGATTTTGGATTAAAATAATATCAACTGGTTATGGCTGTAATTCTCATCCAAGTTTCATCTTACTGAAAAGGACACATGTAAGCCATATTGATATTGCCTATACAGATCAATTTACAGGAAATCATATATTGACCCGAATTGACATTACATGACACGCGAAACGTGAATGGGAGATAATAAATATTATGGTACGACATATGAATCAGGTTTTTTAAATTCAATTTTGATTGAATACGAAACTCCAAGCAGGCACAAATTTGGTAAATTGTGAGGTTTCTAAACACGTTTTCTTTTTCAAAATGACTCTTATTACAACAGTGTGCAGTATTACATTAACAGTGTAGTCATTATAAACAACATTTGACGATATCAGTTCACCCAGCTCCAAAACAAAAAAGCATTAGGATCAACAGACACGGTATACTTACATACATTTAGGCCTCGATATAATCAAAATCGTTATTACAATTATAATGTACACAGACGGGCGAATTCGACTTATGTATTTCATATACACGTATATGTAAATATCTCAAAAACGCACATTCTCAATGTATTCTTAATTCTATTGCGTCTGTAATTTCACATTTTCCCTTTAATTTCACGCTTTGCAACATATTTGAACAAAACTGAGCAATTGTGCATAATTAGAGAACACTGATAATGTTATTGTAAGACATTCTAAGTACAAAAAGCACGATGCTAATTTGACTGGCATGAAATTGATACCTAAAAAATCTTTAAAATGGCACACGAGCAGCGAATTCTCGAAAAAAACTAGATTATCTTGTTCTGAAATATTTTGTAATGAAACATATTTGCTTAGAAGTTAAAACATTATTACTTCCAATTTTACCCCATATGAGAGAGCCTTATACAATTTGCATCAAAGATTCTGTTCAGGGAAAGATAATTTAGATGTTGTGTGTTTGTTATCCCAATTCACCCCGAAATGGGTCGTAACCCTACCTTAACAGACTCTTTTAATTCGCTTAATTCAAAGAATCTACCGGTTGTCACACAAATTATCTCCCTTGTATAGTATTGGTCTTTATGGATCCTTCCTCAAGACTTGCCGTTCTCCAATATCGATAACTTTATTATGTATTATTAACCTACATGACCGCAATCAATGGTACATCAAAGATACATTGATTAGTTTACAAGTATCAGTTATTGTACAATATTCTCAGCGGATGGTTTGGGTATATATGTGTTTTCTATTACATACCGACTCCTGACAATATCTAATCATGCACTTAACGACCTGTGTTTTATCGATATGATATACATGAAGAAAAGTCTAATAATAAACAAAGGAAATATTGAGGTAGTTATTAAAGATAACAATTGCTTGTTAAATATTTTAATAAGCTTTGATGTCTGTATTAATCAATCTATATGTAAAGAATTTTGTTGCTTGTGTTTTTAATATTCTTCTAATTAAACCCTGGTGTTTAAGAGTACCTGTATAAGACAATACATCTTAAGTGATAAAGTAACTGCTCACCAAAACAATGACATAACAAACGGTGTAGCAGTACAGTAAAGACTGTACAATTTGATAATTTCCACATGAACGTTAATACCGTAATACCCGGATGGAACATTGACATTTTAGCGTGATTGAGTATGTTTTAACATTGGTTACTGTTTGAGAATACATTTCAGAGATGTATGTATACATTCAGGTATTCAAGCAAGAAGCTAAAACTTGGCTTGCCATCCCGGATGGATCGAGGTCATTCCCGGAAAACTAGTGCAAATACGACACTGTAAGTTGCATTCAAACCTATTATAAGAAATTTAATTGTGTTATTCATTGTAGATGTAGACATGTAATTGACGTGTATTAATACATCGATAACAATAATAAAGTATATTTGTATTTGTTACTTCAGTCTGTTACGATATTTAGTTTGGATTGACATGTCAATATATTGCCAGACTAGGGTCAATATTTTTGTTATTGGTTGACGTGAGAACGCTTTTTATGTCAGACAAATTATATAGAAATCTTCGGGGACATATTTTTATTAAAATAGACAAAAAAATACAATTAAAAAAAATCAAAACACCAAAAGAAACTAAAAAAAAAACCACCAACCTCGCCATGATTATCAGACTCTCTGGACTATGAAGTATTTTATTATGTACTTAGAAATAAGTGTTTATTAAAAACGAACATTGTTTTAGCTTGAATGGGGACATGGAATTTGATTTTAACACAGCAAGTGTCTTCAGAATTTATCGTATCGTTGATATCAGGAAAGAAAGATTGGTAATAGAATTCTAAAATTTTCCGAGCGTACATGTATATATTGGCAAGGATTTTATCTAGACCATCTTCCGTTAGTTTTTAGCAGATCCACTTCAAAGGCATATAAATTAATAGATGTATCTTAGCAAAGTGACTTCCTTTCAAGTTTACTAACGCTTGTCATCTTTTAATAAACGTGTTGGATGATATCCGTTGCATGACACGAAAACGTTTCAGAAAAAAGAGCCCTGTCTATAAAAAAGAGTCCCAACTTCGTACATACATGAGATGTTTGTCAGGCATGCATTCTGAAAGACAACATACCTTTATTAAAGCATTTTATAAAATTATTTTACAGATTGAAAAAAAAAGTATTATTATCTAGCACGAGTTGTTGCTATTTTTTTTGTTATTTTGTTAAAACAGCTAGAATTGAACAGTTTTAACGACTGCACATGGATGTAAAATAAAAGTTGCTATAGCAATTGGGAATATTATAGCAGTGACATTTCCTCGCCATATTCAAATCACCTTTTAACCTATGTGGAAATCGTGAGAAATAATATGATTATGTGTAATGTTTATTTGACACTTTTATTATAACAAACATAGATGTTAAATGGCGCTGAACTAATGCATAATATAAACAATATATACAATTCGTAATAGCTTTCACCAGAAATGGAAAGCTGACTTAATCATCTTTTACATATTGTTTAATAGCTATATTTAGACATTATCCGTTAATAAGCCCTTCAAATTTACATGTAAGAAAAATGGGTCCCAGAACTTTTTGTTGTAGCTTTCTGTTACATCTGTGACCTATATGCAGGCTGACGTATATATTTTGTAGGTTCAGCTTCGTAGAAACATTTACGGCACATCCAAGGATTGCCGATTTTGGCGTTTCTCAAATCCGAAATCCCTGCACTTGCCAACAGATTTGCAATACTAGATGACATGTCGAACTCTCTGACATGATCGAAATATATTTCTAAAGCACATGTGGGGTAATTACACCTAATTATTAATCAATATCAGGATCTTAACTACTCATTAATGCATATGGCAGCGGAATGCACCTTAATTACATTGTTAACCAGTTGATGTGCGGTACCTGTCATAATTTTAGGTATTTAGAGATAATTATTTAATTCTCACCTTACCTTGACACCTGAAGAGCTTTATTATCGGTATATAGTTTGTTTATTAAGAATATATACATGCTAAGAAAATCGTTTGAACCCCGCTGGGCATTGCTGTCGACTAACTGTTTTGACGGGACTCCCGTTCAATGAGAATACATAGTTTCGTTAATGGGCGCGATCATGGGTGCGCTGATCATGATAATGATTACGGCCACTGTTCAATTAATAACCCATTGTACGTTTTCCGTGACACATTTGAAATCCCGTCGTGTTTAATAACAATGAAAATAAAAGGCAAACGAAAATATTCTTTTTTGCCCTGTCACGTGAGATGTGAAAGTCAATATTAAGTGTATTTATTAAGTGGAGTTGATTATTTATTGTTCCCATGACTTGTGAATGTTGAAAGTTTTAAAAACACTAAGAAAGGATTAATGAAAACATCTCTGAGGTAAAAGTGCTTTTCTATACCGATTAAGATTTGGAATATATACTAATGGGTTTTAAAGTAAATAGAATGTCTTTCTATTATGTTTTCTTTCAGAAAACCTTAATTGGTTTACGCTTAAGCAAAACTTATTAAGATTTCTAAAATTCGAGTTAATGTACTAAACTGATGTCTTTATGGACGTCTTTAACAATCTTAATTGATTGACTATTCAACACTCAAGAAACACAAATAACTTAAGATTTGCAGACGTCAGCTAATGTTTTTATAAAGTATTCTGGGATATTTTTATACAGAATTTCAATAAACTACTGATTATTTAATCGTATTAATTTAGATCTCATTGTGTTTACGCCCACTGCCATAGTTACATATACATGTACATGTCGGGTTATTTGCACATATTCCTTGTGACTTAAATGGATGTAAACTGACTGTCATTGTTTTACCTATATTAGATTGTCACTTTAGTGCAAATAGGTCAGCCAGAACCAAATTAATGGCTTCGCGTCTCAGGTTCATACATTGCCCTTCTTTAATGCTATCTTGTAAAAATAAAGGAATACTGACATAGATACTTTAGTATGGTGTTCCTTTAAAGCAATTAGAAGAATCACGTTTTTTATGTAATCACTTTTCATTACAATATCATAAATTTAAAAGAGGCAATATGACAGAAAATCAATAACATTTACATGATTTTTGCTAAATACTAAACAAGTGTTATTAAATCAATAGATATATTTGAAAAGAAATCATTAATCTCGAGTGTTAGCGGGTATAATTCATATAATTTAAAATTGAAATTCATATAATGTAAATTTCAAATCCATGTTATGTAAAATTCAAATGGACATATCTTACCTCGGGATTGATATTTCAACAATTTTGAACCTTTGATTGATTTCTGGCATGACGTTAATTCTGAATTGTTTTCCAATCTAGAAACCTATACTGTATATCTATCTATATCTATTGGAACGGTGTGTGTCAGTTCCATCGGTGTAGGTAATTGTCTAGAAAGGGGACTTTGCAGATAATGTCGATACTAATTTCTATACTGCAACCGGATTCGTCCTGTCTGCATCGATTTACGAATAATTAATGAATAACACTCCATTATATCTTTCTAACAATTGTCTTAATCACATTAGTATTTACAAAACATAAGATTGTGGAATTGATTTTTATAAGATTAAGTTTACGGCGAAGCGAAGACAGATAACTATAAAGATTAAATTTTTGCTTATACTTAATTAGTCGATAAGCCTTTAGATAAATTAAAAAAACGTACGGAGTCTAACCTAATGCGATTAATTTACCAATGTGAAAACAAAGATGTTATGATTTGAAGAATTTTTACTTATATTTGAGATTGACCGATAGGCTTAGCAGTCTATACCCTCACTCTAAGATCGATGGCGATTAAGATTTATCTACACGAAGGGGATGTGATGTATCCGTGACAGACAATAGGCTATTTTTTAAAAGATATATATATAAGTATATTATATTTTCAGTTAATGAATTACTCAAATTTATAGAATTGTATTCTTTTAGTAACGCCATATAATGGATTAAATCGATTGTTGGGTTCCAAACACTCCGTTATACCAGGGAACAATTTGCCACAGGGGAGACTATCTGTTGTAAACTTGCATGCAATATAAAAATTACTGACGTGGATCGCCTAGTCAGGAAATGTATTATTCATTTAATTCCGGACTACAACGGATAATTTCCATCAATTATTGACACATCGGGTTATCAAGAAATGCAAAACATGCAACACGACTGCATCAATTCACCATTTTGACTCTAGCCTGCTCTCTTTCATGATCATGTTGTACGCTTTTTTCTGGGTTTCGGAGTCACGATGGCTCAGCGTATAAGGCGCTGGCTCACTAATGAGTATTTCCTGGTTTCGATCCCTTTGAGGACTGGAAGAGTGAATTCCATGGGATTTGTCTCTGTGGTTTCCTGGTCAGTGGTACAGGACGGGGATCTGGCAAGTAAAAGCGTTTAATTGTGTGAATACGACAAACAATTGAGGCCCCGTTTGCGCCATTGGCAGTTCGAATTCCACTTTCGGTAGGCGGACGCCCCGCTGTCTGGGAATATTTACTTAAAAGCGCATCATAAGCGCATGCCTATCTTCATTTTATTGACTGGAGCAAACGTTAAAACCCTATTTCATTTCAGATTACTGGGTTTCGAAAACAGTTCTCTGTTTGGTTTCTCCAATTCCCATAAAGTGGATAACTGAAGTGAATTGAGGGCTGTAAAGCGTTATTATATAGACTTGCCTTCAAAAATTAGATGGAAATTGAACCAAGAGTAGCTCTCTTGCGTACCTGGAGTTGCTTGTCTTTATTAATCAAATGTACTTCTATCTCTTTAAGACATTATAAGTGGCTATTTAAAGGCTGGTCGGCGAGATATAACGAATATCTGACCACACTCGTCGTCTTAAATCATTTACGTCGCTCGTAGGATAGCAAAGAAAACTAGCCTGGCTTGAACTGCAAAGCTTTATGTGTCCCGTGGATATTTTATATTCTCGACTAATTAGGATGAATTATATACTTCTGTGCATTTATTTGCATAATAAGTAATAATACCTCCCATTCAACCAATTTATCACGCGCTGTGCTGAAAAATTATCTAATTTAGTTACTTTGTCTAATGTGAATGTGGTGTACTTCGTTTATTTACGACAATGATGTCTAACAATATTTTGCCAGACATTTGCTGATTTCTGTAATAAGACAACTAAAGTGTGGCAGAGGTCCATGTAATTGTCTAATACGTTTAAACTTATAGTGCCCTTCATTTGTCTATTCAATAATACCCCATAGAATAAAACCTGGGGTCTGAACTTTCTGATGCAATATCGCACTACCCTATAGAATAAAACCTTTATCGTGCTATATGTCTTGGATGATTATTAAATCCACGTATACAATGTTATGCACGAAACATACGTTTCCCTAATTTATATGTCAAATATTTATGCACGTTTTTGAGATTATTGGATTGTTGAGTTGGTCATGTGGAGGTACTGTGTCGAAATACGAGTTGCCTGATAACCACTTCTTCTTTCCTTAAATATGCATTATGTAAAAGCTAAATCTGGCTTTCGAATGTTTTATAAATAACAATTTAGACATTTAATCACAAACACGTAATCAACTCTCGAGATTATCGGATGACCAATATATTAAATGAATTAGACAACGTCCGCCATACCTTGGTTAAGCAGTTATATGGGCGTCACTCACGGGAATTACTGATTGAAAAAAAACTGGAGATCGTTTATTATCGTGACAATAGTACTTGACAATCGAGGCTATTTCTCACCAAAATCTCAAACATTCACAACCCCGCCCAGAATAAAGTAAATTGACTGAAATTTTCAAAATATTCATTTGCATTTCAAAACTAATATAGCAAAAACGGTCTGCTATTACATAATGCACCCTCAACCAAATTACAATATATTTCTCCGCGAACAAGGTATCCTATGATTGTACACTGAAGATATATTAATAACAACCTGAGTAATAATTTGACTTCCGAGATAAAACAGCAATATTGATTTGCTCAAAGAATATTACCGATTAATGTGGCCTAGAATCTAGGGGGCGCTGTCAGATCTATATATACAATATTTGTTTAATTAACAGAAATGCCTGGTATTACTTCATTACATAAGCAATACGATTCTAAAAAAGCTTGGAGGTATATTTTGATTAAATTTTCTTGTAAGAAATTGTTGGCATAATAAAATAAATTTCTTTTGGGACCCAGACGGTTCTTCGAGGTATGTTGAAATCTAATAAATATTAACTCTCTTTGGTCACCATTGGGGGTCCTCAAACATACGACATAAGACACAAAGATTTCGCGTGTCAGTCGAAAATATCAAACAGAAATGAAAATGACAAATACAAGACTTTATTGACCAAATGAATGAATATTGATCGTAATTGAGACAATTGAGAACATGGTAAAACTATTTTAAACAGAAGAAATTCGATTTACTGGATAAATAAATAGGGTTGGTAAGTGCCAATGTAGGATACAGCATTGGTGATATATTTTAGGAGGGAATTCCATGGTGAATTCAAGTTCAGGAACTGAAACAAATACAAAGTCACACTCATAATATTTCGTTTAATCCGAGTTGCTAGTATTATATTATGGATCTGAAAGTGCTGTTTCTATCAAATCGTCTATGTAACTTCTTTTTATGATAATATGTACAATGGGGATAGACTCCACATGGATTTGTGATATTCATAAAAGTATAATCAGTGATGAATTACAATTCAGCTGACATGGAAATGCATTTTAAGAAAATTATGACTGCCAAACATATGATTCTTATAAGAATGTGATTGGCTTATGCAGTGTTATAACAGAAGGTTGATTTTAACTTTTTGATAACTTGCTGAAGACTCTTTACAGCTGTTTTAACAGCCGATATTACACATTAAGTGATCACAAATGTTTAATAATTAGCGAAATTTAACCGGTTCGCAAAAAATATTTATGAATTTTCGACCTCCCAAATTTAAGTAACTAATAATATTAATATATTAGACTAATTTACCCAACGTTGCAAATATACTATTTACCCAACGCTGCAAAGATGATGTGGGTGGTGTGTGTGTGTTTGCATATGTTCGAGGTGCCAAAGTAGTTCAACAATTCCATTTAGTCTAATTAGTAATCCTGTTAAAACATTTTATTTATTCTCCGTAAGTTATGTTAATGTACACTTTCTAAGTCAACCCAATTTATTTCTTAGTACAAAGGACAAAGCGTCTCCTTTAACCAAGGATGGAGTGACCTTTGTTTGCATTTCAAGAAATTGCTGGACACTCACAAGGCGAACGCAAATCGTAGGGAATTGTCTGAACGATCGCCATTATAAGATGAGTAAAAGTTAGCTATGTCTGCGCAAGACTGTAATGATGCGAGCTGGTGATTCTTTTGGTGTTTCCCAGTTTGGATCTTTTATTGGTGCTATGTGTGGCCGTTATGAGTGATTGATGTCACAAGGATACGAACCAAAAAGGCACATTTGTGTTGTTTCCTAAGATTTAAAGTTTCTGCGTTTTAAATTGTTTACAGCGGTTTAGGTAGTTTAACATCGTACAGCAATGATTTATTGTAGGTTTGGTGTACGGGCAGGGTAACATCCGATATACTTCTCAATTGATGATTTCACATAGTAGTTGTGCTGAGCTTTTGTATGATAAGCTTTAGTAATGTTTATAATAGATAAACACATACGCATCCTTTCTCATCAATTATTTTCTGGAAATAGCAGAGCTATTGTTATGACAACCAGTACCCAAACCATTACGTAATATCTCAGGTGTGTAAACCCTTATCTGTTGATTCATAGCTGACCCGGATTGATTTTCCTTCGGCTCATTATCAAACTAAACGAAACGTAATACGTTATTACGTATTTATTATATCCGCCACCGTTTCGTATTCTGTGACCAGTGGTTATTAAAGGGTCAGGGATGTAGTTAGTATGTTTAACACCTAGAAGTTAATTACTAGACTTATTAATAAAGCTGTTTAAACAGCTGTTCCATCCTTTATTAATAGTTTTAAGACACCAACCACTTTGTATTAATGATGAACGAGCACAAGGCCCTTCAATAACTTCTAATAAGCAATTAGAAATCAGTTAGAAGCATGACGCTGTGAGGGAATCTGACCCAAGTTGAAATTACAAAGATTCTTTAGCTTGAAATATAGAAATGGCTGTATTGTATATGTATGCACACGAAGTATATTATCCTCTCAAATTAATGACTTACACCAACAACCCACCAATGGAGTATTATATATACACATTTCTTATTATTGATTACATAAGCTGTTCAAATGAACAAGAGTGTCCATTATTTTTGTACCTGAAGAAGTAAAAATCTTGAAATATTCTAAGATGTGCATTACTCTGACCCCCCCCCCCCCCCCGCTATCTGTAGACTAAGAATGTGTCATTATGGCGGATACACCTTTATAAAAGCCCAAAACCCAACCACCCTTTAAATTTACATTCATGTTATAATTAAAGAAAATCCCAGAATATAATTTATATTGCGAAAATTTACCGGTAAGTAGAATGTCCTGAATTCTTGCTACGATTAAATTGTGATTGTTTTTCGAGCAACATTTCGCAAAGGATTTATTCTTATCCGGGAAACTTCTTTTTTTATTGATAGCCACATTAAAGTAAGATGGTCGTCCTCATATAACTGCTCCTAGGAAAACGGTTGGCGTCAAACAAATTGACCTGTAGCGTGACTAGTCCGAATTAAGCTCGGTTTGAAATATCCTTTCTTTTCTGTGACTGGTAATGCCCATTGTTTTCTTTCGTATTGTATTAACTATAACGCGATCCAACAGAGTATATTTAAGATACATCTTTTGTATTTCTTTACATCATTAACAGAAACATTCAGCTATTCACTGACGAATGATTAATTCGAATATTTGGATACAAAGATGGTCGTTAAACATGGCCGCCTAGATACCATACGTTTGTCTAACATTTTCAGATAAATATCCGTTTTAAGAATGTAATACCAATATTTTTTTGTATTAGAGAATTAATAATTGTTTGCATAGCGTAGAATAAAGTTGGCGCCAGAATGCAGACGACATTTTCACGCTCTGTATAGATTGCGCTGGAAACTAACCGCGGGGTTCATGGAACTACCGGGGATAAATAATTAAATTCGTGCCAAAAACAAAATAGAATGCTAGTTTAAGGCATTTTCAGAGAACTGCTTGGCGCTAGAAAAGAGGTTTCGATACTGTTACATCCACTGTGAGAGCTCAGATGACTTACCATAAAACTCAACGAGCGCGTGCTGTGCGGGTTGAGGATTAAGGGAGAATCTCGGGAGATCGGAATAAATCTATCGATCACCACTGATAAGAGACGGAAAGTAATTGAAATGGGATATGGGTTGTTGGATGCTAGCACCTGGTACGGTTCTATATCAGGCTAATTGATCACAAGAATACCATTGAATAGACTGGGTGGTCATCTGTACATCGAGATTCTAGGTCGCCATGCCAAGTACGCACTCTGATATATCTGTATCTACATCTTGATACATGCATCGTTATCTCTATTAACGTATATGTATTCTACTTTTTATCTTAGACTAATATCAAAAGTAACAGTTACCAGGTGTATCGTTGCGCTCTGGAATGTCATGATCAAAATTAAAGAGTCAGTCTATGTTTTGCAACCGTCTTTTACAATAAAAGTTACACATAAAAAGGTTTTCAAGTCATTAAATCAAGTTTGTATCCCTAAACTGCAAATTTTACGATATCGCTCAGAAACAAGCTACATATTTTCTTGTAAACCGGGATAACAATAAACAGTTCCATGTGCATACAAGCATAGCTTCTCCATTAAAGCATGCGGTATCCCCATCTTTGCGTTTACTCTGTGTACTTAACACATAATCTGTACGAGGTTATATTGAAACTATTTTGTCTCATTTTCGAAGGGGGTTTGGATAGCCTAGTGGTCTAGAGTGCCGCGCTTGACCTCTAGCTGGCCGGTCACCCCTGGCTTGCGGCTGTGGTCTCGATCCCTGGTATGAGCGTATGTGGCATGAAGATAGGGGCGCCTTTATCAACCTCGTGGGTTTCCTCCGGGCACTCCGGTTTCCTCCCACTGCTAAGACCCCTACGCGCAAACACATTATTGAAATAAAATTAAAACCATATGTTAGTCCCAAAATGACCTAGTTTGTGTTGAGTGGACGTTAAACCCCATTTCTCTCTCTCTCTCTCTCTCTCTCTCTCTCTCTCTCTCTCTCTCTCTCATTTTCGATTTCAGGATGGGATTCATTCACAGTTTATCTTTACCAACAATAACACATAACTGTTTAATGTCTAATAGTCATCTAAATAAATGGGGACCGATAAAAATGACCACCCGATTTATATGCTAATTGAACTTAGCATTACGATTCTGACTACTCAGGTAATCAGCATACCCAAACACGATATCGATACTAAAATAGTTCTCTGGGCAGTAATTAAATATCACGAGGAACCGTACATCTAATCTTTAATTAAAGTGGTAATATACATTATCGTTAAATTATACAGTAAGCTATACATCATTCTTTATTTAAGATGAAGTATAAAAAGGTAAATAATTTATTTCTCTTTTGCACTAGATAAACGCCCCCAGTAAAGATAAGCCGAGGCCTGCCGAGTTCTCTTTCTTAACATGTTTCCTGTTAGCTCGACGTTTTTGTTTTAGTTAGATTCCCCAGATTTATTACCGAGTTATCATGTAATGGAAATATATCCGATAGTTTATCACCTCTAAAACTGTGCTGTTTATATCTCAAATTTTAGCCAACCACCTAGCTTTGTTTATCAAACGCGTTTCGTTATTCGACAAGGGAGATAACCCCCTTGATAAGAAACTTAATATTACACTTTAAAGCGCTTAAATACACCCAAAAAAGTAATTGAAGACGTATTAATAAAAACTACTGGTTTTATATTTATCTTAATATTCATTAATTTATATATCGATATATACACGCGTTATTCCCACGCTAAATTATCTGAATTTTCTGGTAGGCCGAATTGGCGGGAGACAACTTTATCTTGCCTAAACAAACTAATAATCCACAAGAACACTTTTGTTGGAGAACACGAACGAGACAAACATAAAATACCACTCATGAGTATGAATATTGCCCAATGGTTTTGCTTACAAAGTACTTTCGGCTTCTGAAATCCGAGTCAAAACGATCGCTCCGTATAGCTGTGAATAATAATGCGTGCAATACAAATTCCAGTGTATGCTAACTTTTACTAGAGTTGCTGATGACACCCTAGAAATATGTCTATTGATTTTGTCCCCATAGTATTGACTACAAAGTATCGCTTCGTATAGCTGTAAATAATAATATGTGCCATACAAATAGCAGGGTATGCTAACTGTTATTAGAGCATCTGATGGCATTCTAAAAATACGTCTATTGATTTCGGCCACCAAGGTATTGACTACAGAAACAGTATTCCTATAATATGTTCGGTATTACATTATTGGATGAAGTATGAATTTGTTTGTTCATTCGATTTTCCTTGTTTCTGACATGGGTTCAGCGAAACGCCTAAGATCAGTGAATCACATGACTTCCTCCATTGATTGTGAAGTAGCCGATTTCCTGTAACGATCGAAACACTAATCTCGTCTGCAGGTCTTCGATGATGTTGCCTGCCATCTGTTGGTGAATACCGATACCTGTTAAATAAATGAATGTATTTCATTTACTAAAAAGGTCACGGGTTTTCAGATCAAAGACTCAATTTATATTGGACAGAGGTATAGATAGGCACAAGGAGCGTTGTCCTAGCTGTAATTACGAGTCATTTTTCTTGTTGGATTTTCTGATCGTTTATGCATTTAGCAACTTCTTTGATCAAAGTTTAATAGATATCTGTTAATAGTTAACTACAGCATCTTTCTTGATATTTTCAGATCAAGGCAATTTGGATTTAATGCTACCGTGTTCAAAGAACAGTTTCCCCGTAAATCCAATCTTGAAACTGACCTCTCATCTCATGGCACATCTCTTTGTATTTAAAATACTCTTTAGGGTCCAAAACCGAAAATGTTTTACAATCTGTTTGCTTAGAACAAAACAACTATTGGAATGCAATTCATCATTTACCTAATATGACTTCAAAGAAAAGTTGATTGTCTTTGACTCACGAGTAAATCACAACTTCTAATTCTCCAGGACCGTTATCAGGTTTTACGGACGGAGTTGGGGATTTGGACGAGTTTTGGTTTTGAAGTGACGGCGTGTGAGGAGTGAATGTCAATAGATCGATACGCACTACTTGTGAAAGTCTGATTACGCGACTCTTCAACTGAAGGGTTAGCCGTTAAACTCCACTAATGGTGTTGCTCGGGGTCTTAGCAAGCAACTTATTCAAATCGCTGTCATTTTTCCGGAAACGCAATGCTTGTCCGTTGTAATAAGAGTCGATTTAGTATCCGTGTTGCTGGTTTGTATGTTTTGTTAGGAGTTCATCAAGTGGCCTTTAGTTACACCAGGCGCTAATCCACATAAAACGAAGGACAAGAAAAGGGTCATCATCCACATTTTTTTTTGATACGCGTTAAACGGATTATTGTCTTTTAAATCCATTGCTTATTGGATCACATCTGACTAACTTTGATTAACAAAGCTGAGTTGAAATTAATATTTTCCAGACCCAAGGATATTTTACCCAAAAGGCAAGTATTTTTCTGTATTTTGTTGAAATATTAGTATCGGTCTCACCTCAGATTTTTAGAAGCAATTCGTTATTTTTTATGGTGTGAGATAAGTTTTATTTTAAGTACATCTTATTTAAATACTGAAAAGTCGTTGGTTCAATTTTGTGGATTGATTTTTAAAAAGAAGGCTGTATTCTTATTACCATTTAGTATTACTATCTACTCTTTAAGTTGTCAAAGAAATGTCACTGACTTTCTTTGTATGTAAACTATTACAATCGTGTAGTATGTAACTCATTTGTTTACATGTATAGTTGACAGAGACATAATCTGTAAAATCCCGAACAAGAGTTGCTATTGTGTTATTATAGTCTTATCCTGTTCAACTTCCGTTGCCATGTCCGTATGTTCATCGTTATGGATCTCAACTTTCCAGTTCTAACTAGTGAAAGTGTTCTAAAAGAGAAATCATAATTGTTGAAGGTGACAGCGACAATGATTAACTGTGGGGATGAATGTTGAATGTCACGTAAAAATGATAAACGATATAGTCACGTTTGTACTTATTGGTCCAGCATTTTGTCGATATAAGTGTTGACTTATAATTGATTCCATCACCGATTAATAAGACTTTGTAATTCTATTGTTGGCAACGCCGTTAATAGAACAGTCAGTCTCCAGGGGTGATAGATTGCCTTTAGATCAGTGGATATCGAAAAATGTTCCCAAATGTTGAATCAAGTTTCAGGAACTTCAATATTTTGATATAAAGAACTTGATATTTCTTTGGGAACAAGTTCGTTAAATAATATATAAGATTCTGAGGTGCATAACTTGTGGATTGATTTCGATCGAATAAAAACTACGATGGTCAATTCATAATTATTTAAATCGTGCATGGCTAAATCCGATTAACAATAGGTAATCATGATTGAACTATAAACGCACTCAATTAAAAATATTTCATTTTTATTTTTAATTTAGACAGCTCGAACAATCTTTCACAGGGTTGGGGGTCCAAGTGATACAACCTGGTGGTATTCTGGGCTTGAACCCCGCATGGTTTTTTGTGCGGCAAGGATTCGAGCGAAGTACGTGCGGTTATCATTTTCTAGTTATCCGTTTCGACAGCAGTTAAAAAAACAATTGAAGGTTCAAAGCTGAAGCTTATGGGGAAGATCTCATATGATGGAAAATGTCATTTGTCGTCATCGAGCATCCGTTTAGACGGGCTAAATTCCCCATTTCACTCTTCTTGACAAACTTAATATCATCATTTTACGGTCTTTCATAAATGAATAATGACAATTTCTGAGTGACTCAACACATCCAAAAAGGTTAAATTGTAATATTATCGACGGTACTGCTTTAGCAGCCAATGAGTGGGAGCAGAAGAGAAAAAAACAGAGCATGTTTGACACTTGATTAGGTGTTGCAGTTTATTTCTTATTTCGTGATATTAGGTGCATCTGATATTCACAATTCGATTCTTGCATATCATATTCTGGCTTTAGCATGAAGTAGAAAGATTTATAATTGTTTAATCCAGAAATTGTAAACAGTATTCAATTAATGACATTAGTGCATCAATGTTATTTGGTTTCGGTTAAAGAAAATTGTTCTGCGTTATTAGAATTATAGCCAATAATCAGTAATTATATATAATTAAATTATCTAACAACATGCACGTGTAAAAGACTGGTTATTAAACACATTACCAGGTTCTCTTAACGGAAATTACCCGAGTTTTGAAAACATCGAAGCTGGGTATTAGGAATCTGAATTATAAATGGAAACATGGTTGAAATTGGAGTCTATATTTACTAAATATTGCCAACAAATAATTGAATCTTCGGTAATTGCATGCCTTGTAATGCTCCAAGGAACACTTGATAGTTCCCAAATTACATTACTACTTCTTCTGTTTAAAAATTCCATTGTGGTCAAAGTTCTGTATGCATTTTGCGCAAAGAAATTAACGATGGCGAACCGAATGTTTCCCAAGAGACTGGTATTTCAAAGTTTCATTATGAATACCTTTACCAGAATTTCACGCTGATCTAATTTTTGAAACGCCTTTCGTTAAAAACTGGGTTATAAACTTTATTATAAACGCTACTGGTGCGTATATATATATATCCAGCCTTGTTCTTACCAGGTCAACAGACAAGATATTCAAGAATTTCCGGAAATTACGTCATTGTGCACTTATGTACTGAATGCGATTACAGAGGAAGTCCTGTAGAACGTCTACTCAACTCGGTTCATGTATCAAATACCTCCACTACCCTGTGGTTGACATCCATCATTATCCTTGCTTATTCAGATCATCATCGCTCTCATAATTGTTTTATTGATTTTTCCAATTGGCCTATTAGTTAGGAGTGGAGCCCGTTGGTCACTTGTACGTCTATTATACGTTAACCCGTCGGTCAAACAATTATATCTATCAACTATTATTATCACTCCTTCACCGCGGAAATAGGCCTGATTATATAGATAGAAAATGTCTGAGGGTACTGTTCGATTTAACAACACGATTTTTCAACCATGTGATTTGTTTTAGATCATGGTTCTTACGCCCGTGGAATTAGCAATATTCCTTCTACCCAGTCGACTGTCAGTAAAGCAATTCCGGAATCTTCACCTAATGAGATTTTAAAAGTTGGTCGTCTATAACCGCGAGATTGGTTTCCTTTGCACAACTACAACAAACCCGAAAGGAAAAAGAAACCCGTCCAATATCAGGAAACGTAATAGGAAATCATTTTATTAAGCAACACTGGTAGAATTAGTGCAAATACAGAATAGTCGACTTATAAATACTGTATCGGAACTGTTAGTTTAAAATTTCATTTTAATTCAACTAAGAAAAAGGTTATGTTATGCATGTACCAACTAGCATCACTGTTATACCAGTGTGATTTTGTTAATTTGCTATTCGTATGAAAAATTACTAAGAGGCCACACTTTAAGATAAAATTAAAGAACTAAAACCCACAGAGCAGGTTTTATAATATAAATTCAAAAAAAGGCTTCTTTAATCTTCTCACATCATTAATCAAAATCAAACCTTCAAAAAAAAACCTGCAATGTTACCATTATTCCTAATAAGGTAATTACTGCAGATTAAAGATGCTTTCTTTGACAAAAAGTTTCTGGTTTGAAAGTTTATGTTAGCATTAGGCTTAACAATGTTCGTTGGTGAATGTATATTCGATGTAAGAGGATTAGAACTGTCTAAATGTATCTCGTTAAAAAAATAAATAGGATAAATCTTGCAAGAATTTAGGATAAGTCTCGTGAGAGAAATAAATTCCACTGATGTTACGTGCATTTAGCATTTTTACTCAACAAAAAGGTGTGTAAATCATTATTAAGGGTAATTGTATGCTCACGTTTAGAATTATTACACGTGTATTTCGTGTCAATTTGAATGTTAAGAAGATAAATTCTTATAAAGATATATGTAAGGACGCCTGGTTGGTTAACTTGCCATATAATTATCTCTTGTGCATTTATCGGTGTACACTTGTCTTGTCAGTCAATCTTGTTATTTCGTTGGAAGATATCAGTGTTTAGTAATACCGTTATTAACTTAAGATACTGAAGGCTGTAGGGTGCATCCTTACTTTGACACAAAAATAAGACAACCAGGAACCCATGCCAATCTATGACATGACAAGTCGAAAAGAGAAAACAACATCTTTTGGCACAGTTTAGTAATTCTTTCTCCTCTTAGTGCCGTGAAACTATGCAACATTATGAATGAATGCAGAAAGATACACATAGAATAAATAAATAAAGTGGGGAATATTTGTGTATCTTTGCTCGATTTTCTAGTTCATGAGTTTATCGCGCGGGTTATCGAGTCACGTGACCGCAAATGCCTGGCGTAGTGATACACGTTAAAGAGCTAAACCATCTGCCATTTTAAGATGTAGTTCCGCTATGATGAGGTTTTGATGGTTCAAACATTTACATAACCATATGCAAGGGAAGTGATTGTATATACAATGTTGACTACATCATGTAGTTTGGGATATTCTCAGATATTAAAATGCCAAAGCCACGGTGAGATATGGTATACATGTTGTTTGGTATTTATCCGCCATCAATTAAAACGGATTTGTTGTCTTCCTCTTTCATGTATTAGTAGAGATTCACCTGTTAGAATTCTTTTATATGAAACATACTAGATAGGTTTATTATTCCAAAGGGATATTACTTATCTACGTATAAGATATAATTAGTTTAATCTAAACTTCAAGAGGAACATGTTCTTGTCCTTCAAGCATGAGTTATCTTTAGAGCAGACCATTAACCTTTTTTGTTTTTGTAGTTTTGCCAATAATAGGTCTTTGTGAAATGAAAACTTAGTAAAATCTAGCTTGAGCAATTATCGATGATTGAATTTAAAAGTTGTCTCTGTAATTCGTACTATTATGTTGAGCTTCGTATACTGTTATGCACCCTTAATTCTCTTTACTTTCAGATTACCATCAAACTCAAACAAATATCAAACATATATGTTTTAATATACCCATCAATATCTAATGTTTTGACAGCATGTCGGCCTTTGACTTACCGTCGATACAAATTGAAGTTTCATTTGCCAGTGTGTGACAATGATAAAGCGAATAAAAACTTGAAACCATGGATAATATTGATTATACATCCTGAAAATTAAAACGTTTCAGTGGAACACAAAACCACTGACAATACATGGTAATGATTTTATAAACATATACGATGCATTCCTCAAATATATGGATTTGACTCGCATGGTGATGAAGACGGTGGGGCACTAAGTAGGGTACGTTTCCATTTATGACGGGGGGGGGGGGGGGGTTACATTATGAAAGACCTGATATTAGACTCATCTAAGAGACGTGGAAACACCATATAGTGAACAATTGGGTTTAATTTTGTATTGTGCATTGTTTTAATGTGCGTATTTTTCAGAGTTTCACATATTGTCTGTAAGGATCGATTGGACTGTATTTATTCAAGTAATGGTGATTGACGACGTTAGAAGACGATTCGTGTTAATAAAAAAATCTCCCATCGTTTTGCGTTACCAGCAGATCAGCTGCAGATTCTTTTACCATTTTAAATACCACACGACCGCTTGTTGATATATCCATCACTGTCACAAGTAACTGCATTGACTGTAGACGAATATCGAGAAACGTCCATTTGCATTTCGATCTTTTGTAAGTAACACTCGTTTTTATCGCTGGAAAAAGATGGCAATACGTTAGACATTAAAGCGCCATTTTGACAAGCACACACCATGGGCATCAGATGCAACCAATTTGAAAGACGTATAATAAAAGCTGAACTGATATCCAAAGAGATTTAACAGTATGGCTGAATAATCCTCAGCGCAATCCCATTGCTATTTACGCATACGTTTATAGAAGGTTGGGATAATTAAAACTGCAGTTGAAGAGAAACATGGAATTAGATGTCTATAGTGTTTCAACTCTATTCCGATCAAAGTTAAAGAAAAAGTGCATGTTGTATAAAGAATTACTTTAAGATAATCAAAACAAATTTTATGGAAAATCTTTGATATTCAACCCATAGCGATGCACATGCACATAATAATCTCCTTTGATAAGAGCAAAGCATGTTGCAAATCCTCCAAACGTGATATAACACAAAGACTTCCTCTCAATTTGTTTAAACACTTTTTTTTAGTTTTTGACTACGGTTTCTTTACCCTGCCATATTGGCGTAATGAAGTAAAGCGATTGTACATTGGTATGCGGGGACATGCGCGAACATTAAGGAATAAGTCGTCGCCACTTAAAACCTGTTCGACATATTTGTTCACTGTAAACATCTTTACAATAAGAATCATCAGCGAGTTTGTGCCTAAAGAACCCTGAAAGGGATTCAATAGCTTTTTGCCTGCCTGTATCAGCTTACACCTTTAAATATAATGAAATTAAAAGCAAAATATTTTGCTCTTTGGGTTGAAGTCTTATTAAGTGATTTAAATCGACTATTCAGGGCTTCGATCCAATTATACTCTTTACTTAATTAGAAAGTAAAGTCAGATTGGCAAGTGGTGGATTTATGTACATTTTGTATAGAACATTATGGGAGCATGGCCTGCGACCGCGCCTATTTAGCGTTCCTCTGTAGGGGTATATAGAAATCTTCAAAATATGATCGCTTTGCTATTCACAGTTTCCATCGTAATTCTTTTCCTGTTTGTTTCCTTGTTTAAAGTTCCGAGACAGCATCATCAAGCAAATCTGAATGATACAAATTAATAACCGCTCCCCTGAAAGTGTAATCTTCTCCACTAGATCGCATAAGCATACCCTGTCAGCTATCACCAGTCAAATTGTTCAACTGATGATATTTGTATTATACTTGTGGTATTTTACCAGTAAAATAATTATTTTTTGTATAATGCACAACATAAATAACCAGCAAATTTATTAGGAAATGGATTTAATCAAGGAAAATGAATGTGTCAGTGAAATTTTATCTAGACCCGCTCGATTTGTTGATCAGAAGTTTTATATAAAAGAATTCGATAATAATTTAATATGTTCGTTTCAGGCGCCACACGGCACATATCTTTTCATACCGCGTTTCGGTGGTTCGATGAATATAAGAATAATTGAGCTTTGTAATCAAGTAAATATTCACAATTTTGATTTTGAATTTAACACCCAAAATAATTCGGTAAATTAATCGAGTTGACATATTAACGACATTCTGTGACTCAATGAATGTAAAATGATTTTAAAATGTGGTTCTATTGATCACGACGACAAGAAAATGAAAATGGCATTTCTTCAACATACCAAGTTTGACATTTCTTATAAGTATATAACCGACTACATATTGGATGATGATATAATTGAATGATTATTTTAAAAGATCTGCAGTTTCCTAATTCTATCGGGATTATCGCCTTTGTTTTATGCCTTATATAAATACACTGTTGTAGTAGGGTTTCTTCAGTATACCTTGTTTGCATTTGTTATAATATTTTGTGCAATTGCATAGTTAAATAAACCTAATTAAGTCCTAAACTGATAATTTATTAACCTTATGGGGTTGTGGATTATGGTCCCTTATTGATAGTTTTTATTACGTTTATCTCTTGGGGTCATTTGGTAAACTACTGCCTTTTACGTCATGTTATTCAATCAGCAGACGACTGTCTTCGAGACAGGTTGCACTTTCTCCGTTTGCTTTTTCGTATTCATTATTGTTTTATCTCTCTTTAGGTGTAAATCGGACATTTACCCTAATACACATCAATTCTTTTAAACACTTTAACTGTTTCTCACTATAACATTGACCATTTATATAGGCCTATTTCACCGACATGACGTCATTAGCATTACTTCATGTCCAGTCATGCGTAGCTAAAATTTCTAATTGGAAGATCGACTGAAGACAATTAAACTTAATAGTAAGTGCAAGAGGACCGCACAACACGCAAAAAAAAACCCTACAAGATAAACCTGTGGACAAGACAGTAAAAAGACATTGCGAAAAAAAAATAGGCCTACTAGACTATTTCATGGAGGGATACTGGGCCATTTTAACTGACACTTATATGTTTTAAATGATACAAATCATAATTACGTAATGTATAACCCGTTATAATGGTCCCCATTAATTAGAAACCGTGCATATACTATTTTTTAAATATTTGAAATCAATAGCTAGAAAGTTTTTATTTACAATTAAGAGCGTTAAATAAAATAAGGAATTGATATTACTTCGGAATATCGAGTTAAATTGATATTTATTAATCGTGTTAAAATATTATGGAACATTAAACACATATGATATAGGGTTACCATAAGAAGGCCGTTCTGCATCCAATATATCAGTCCAATATCAATATATATTGACAAATATTCGATATTTATTCTATGTTTAGACTTATGAATAATCGAAACTGGTATACACAGCCATCACAAGCACGTGATGCATCAAACTTTAATAATGTGTCTTTGAAAATCAATATATAAATTGTGTGCGCCGAGTGAGAAAATATATGGCTGTTATACTACACCACACACATGGTTCAGTTCTTCGTTCACTATTATAGGAACACACTGTATAGGCTTCACGACAACAACTGGTACTTGCTATAGTATTAATTAGAATTTTTCTCGAGCTAGCATTCTACACCACCAGCTTGCCACTTCACCGGAAGTATATTATGAGACTGACATCGCCTCGTATTGAAATCAAACAGCCTGTGTTCTCAGTGTATGTTGCGATGTTATAATCAGGACATCTTATTCTTTGTGTGAAGAAAGGTGGGTAAATACAAATTCTTATTTTTAAAACGTATTCATACCAAACGAAACTAAACAATCGATAGACACGTAGTTATGCACATAACATAGGATAAGTGAAACGAGATCTAACAAAGAAGGAGGGCATCGGACATCGACGTCTTCGTTCTGTGTTAAGATTTCCTTCACAAGCAGACGTCAGTCTATTATTAGCAGACTCAGAAGAACATGAACGCTACACTCACTTGTAAACAAATGTTGAAAACAGAATATAATGTTATTGTGCTTTGAGGCAAAAGAATAGTAAAACCAAACTAAATGATAGCTGGAAATCCTAACTGGTTATGTTTCGATGGTTTGTTATGATTTAAAGCCGAGAGAATAGTATAAGATCCCATTCTCCCCCAACGCTTCGGGAGTTGTATTTATTGTTAACGGAAAGATAAGAGAACATGTTGTTGTGGGTCTCGGGTTTCATAGCTGAAAGACAGTATGTCTAGGTGTTGTTGGAGTGATCTTGACTAACGTTACAGAACATGGTTAATATTATATTGAGTAAAATGGCTTATGTGTTTTATAGAAAAATAGTCGATAGCTTGAAATATATCACATAACTGTTTGAATGTTACAGTGGTTTGGTGAGTTATACAAGCGTCTAGGGTCTAGGCACTTCATCAATAATGACATGGTAGAATTGACTCATGTATTCACTACTGTCATAGAATAAGCCATAATTATTGTCATTATCAGCTGTTTGAGAACCGAATCATTCTCTGACCCAATTTTCCCGTCGTCTTGATCTATTGTCGAAAGAATGTTTCATTGTAAACTATCAAATACCTCATTGTTGATTAATACCCGAACGGGAAGCTTTCAACCGTTTCGTAATGGCATGGACCATTGTAATGGCTTTGCAACAAGCGAGTTGAAACATTCGTAGGTAAACATATGAATATTTTATGTCTAATTATGTCGATGTTTGTCATCAAAGTAAAACTATCTATATAGATAGATAAATTATTAAACAGTTTGCTTTGTGTTCCATCAGTGATGCGTTTTGTCATCACGTCTGACATCACATTTGAAAACCGTTATTGACGATTTATGTATTTTGCTCTATCGAATAATGGAAGTGTTGTATGGCTATTAATGTATTTTTTCATGATTCGTCGACCAAAAAGTGAAATGTCGCGGAAACATGTTGATGATATTTATTATGATTTCAGACAGTTTACAATTATTCATTGACATTTGTCATTTAAAACAGAAAATAGATAAGTAAAAATGTTAAATTTCAATGCAGTATTATAAATATTTTCAATGTATTAACATAACTTGCAAACACGGTCATGTATTGTAAAACTAGGGTAATGGATGTGTTGAAAATCTAATATGGCGGATCAAACTGCAATGAGAAGTAAAGTGTGCTAAGCTTCATCATCAGCATGACGTAGTCATTTGTTAGGTCTCAAGTGAATATAATTAAAAGGCGAAAATTTAATACAGTCTTTTATTGTGAACATCTGCAAATTAAACATGATGAATTTATACTCTTATTCATCACCGAGGCTCCCACTAGCTACATACAAAACGGAAATCTTTTGTTATGGTAAGAGAGAAAATGATTTCCGAGGCCATTAAAGCAAATAATTTGATAAAGTACACAATTGCGACCCCGTGTCCGTTTTGTCTTATCACATCCTATAGTACACAATACATCATAGGGAAATTTTTACAAGCCAAATTAGTTTGTGTGTAATCATTGTAAATGAATCATTATGGGATTTATTTTTCATTCCCACGCACGGTGAAATGCAATTTATTAACCTTGCATTCATGTCTATTTGAGATCTCGTGTCACAGTAAAACAGTCCTTAAAACAGGACCCTTAAGCCCACTGTTCCGCTTTTCAGTTGTACAGAGCAAAATTATATGGCTAAGAATGTGTATACATGGCTGCCAAATGATTAAATGTTCTGAAACACCTTAAGTTTCCTATGCTATATGTGTTCTGTACTAATTCAATTTTCATCGATTCTGAACGTCTGCCTTATAAATAAAAAACAGAAATACTCTTTTGGTATCTAGGAGGTCTTAATGTTAAATAGCATCAGTTACCAAGTACATAATCGTGGGACTTAATTACAGTTCCGGTGTAAAATTGCACAGGGTGTAAATTCTACTTCACACAACAAGGCCTTTAGCATATTCCTTCCTTTAAAAACTTAATCAAACGGATTGAACCGAAGAGTGTGTTTCATTTTCAAATTACAAATATTTATTGAACTGAAAAACCTGTATAACCGTACCAGGTTATTCAGTTTGATATTCATTGTATAACCATACACGTATATGGAATTGCTTTTATTAACTGTGTTTAAATTGCATGATAATTAAAATCTATTCAATATTTCAAAGCAATCATTGAAAAATATTTAAAACCGAACCTTTTCACAAAAATGTAAGCCGTTTTAGTATATCCATGAAAGTTTTATCCATATTTGTATTTACCAACACTACCTATGAACACAGGTGTGTTTGATGTGTAATACAGGTTATTATTCTGTTTTACACCTGTAAAATAAGACACGGTATATGTAAACGTTGACAGTATGTATATGTAATTGATTTCAGTCCCTGATCTATCTGTCATTGATGTTATTGAAATGGGAGTTAAAGGGGCTGAATCTATTTCAAATCTGGATTTGATTCTACCATGTGACAATATGAAATGAAATGTGGTTTATGGTACTACTCACTCATTTAACAATATACAATTCTGTAATAGGGATCTATGTTTATATCGGGGCCCAAGGACTAGTTTATAATAATACATAGTTAGTAAATGGTTATTCCTGTCAGCCCTGTTCATCATCATTAATAGTAATAACAATGATTATAACGTAAAATCCATGGAAATATGTAGAAGGCCGTGTCTTCACGCCCCAATGTTGTTGGGGTCTGGTCAAAAGGACCATAAACCAAAATGGCAAAAATTCACTACATATCTATAACGTGACAATATCGGAAATCACGTATGCATATCCTTAATATTAGTTTATAAATTATAGCATTATAAATACGATAATTATTGATTTGTATATATGGAAAGTGGTAGATTTAGGAGATTTTGAATTTTAGCGCAAATTTTAACACAAAATTGTTGAGATTATCAATAACACAGCGCACTAATCTGCATTGTGTTTAGTTCTGAAATTACTAAATTAAATAAGTCATTTTGTGGTGATAAGAGAAAAGGGTGCACCCAACACATTGGCGTGATTTGAACTAAGAAAGAAGCGAATTCGTGCATTTTCGACGCATATTCTATTAGTTATCCGATCTTCCCGATCTATGGATATATGGCGACGTTGCGGTGGTAGGGGTATGACTACGGATATGCCCTTTCTTATACAACAAAGCTTTTTATACTTTAAAAATCTCTTTCGACTGAATTTTTTAAGTCCCATCTCCTCCATGTATATGTTTTGTTAGTTACACTCATTTACTTAGATATCACCCAGTTTCATTCAGTGTGTTAAGTATCTATATATTGCTATATAAAAAGCAAGCCGACTGAAGAAAATCTACGTGCATCATGTAATATATTATTAGTGTCGAATGTTTTTGTACTGTAAAGCAGCTTGTTATGAATATAAACAACCAATTTTATAAAGTCTTGTCACAATCTTTTCGTTAATCAGCTTCTGCATAGCCGCAAGCAGTAACGTCTGGGATGAAGTAAACGTTTGCATTAAAAGGAGCTTGTGAGGTTTATATTTGGAAGGTTTATGGCTTAACAAAGAACAGTAGTTATCAACCAGTTTATATTAACAATGAAGATAACTTCAAGTAGTATATTTTATCCTCTCAAAACTTATCAAATTTCAATAACATCACCCTTTAATAGATGAATAGTTCATCCTTTCCCATGTTTTCGTGAACAAAATATTCACTGATAAATCTATCATATACTGTAGGGGTGAAATTGATATGGAATTATGATTGACAAGCCATTTAGTCTATAATTTACGATTTTAATAACACGTTTATCATATATCATGCTCTGTATGTTTAAAGACTTTAAATCTACGCCTAGCCATGACTAGACTTGGGTGTCTCAGATTGAAAGGTATTAAAAATAAGAAATTTATATGAAACAAAATCAGCTCTTTTGTGCCTTGGATATCCGTCAGCTTTTTATAAAGAATATGATTTATTATATATACCAAGACATTATGATATATTTCGTTTCGTTTCGTTTCGTTCTATATTCATAGATGGATTTTATTAAGATGCAGGAAAGCGTTATGGGAACGTCTTTCGCCTCATCCATTGTTAAAAACTAGTCAAGGATAAAGGTATTTTGGGGTGATCAAAACAAGTTATTGCCGATCTCTTATAGAAAATGTTGTTCAGGGGTCACTGCATAATTAAACTCAAATAAACATTTCAAACGTTTCAATAGAATGTTAAACCGGTGTAACATTTTCACGATCAAATACGATTTGTGAACTAAAATATATATTGTCTTTAAATAAAAATATCTTAACCGTATTGAGGAGGCTGAAACGTATAATTATTAAGATTGTTCTGAACTTGTCGTTTCGTTTCAGATTATTAAGGTCGCAAATCCACAAAAGTAATTATTGCACAAGCCAAGATGGCGTTATTAACGTAGTAAAACATAACCTTGAAATGTTATTTTCGTATCGATGAACTTCATCTAAATGATTATTCTTTTCTAATGTGTTGAATGGTTCCATTATTTGAAGAAAATCTATTTTTGACATAATCTCGTACTTTTTATGCGAAACATAAGAATTTTCATCAACGTTCCAAGTGGGAGAAAATAGTTTTATCTCATGACGCTTTATTGTCGTCTCTTATTAAAATAGAAGTCTATCACTGGTGGTATTTCTAGAAGAAATCATTTCCTTACACAAAAACTTTACGTCCTTACTCATCAATTCATTATACATATAATGTACCTTGCAATTTGTTAATAAAAGAGTCTTCTATTGCCGGCATTATCTCTATTATCAATCAGACAGTTTTGTTAGTCCCGGGACGAGGTCTCTCAAGGAGATCTTAATATTTATGTACATTTCTTAATGAGTTTAAATCTAATCATATTTTAAAGAAGAAAAAAAATGATGATCAGTCTGTTTTTGGTATATTTATTCCCGCACTGGAAGTTAATCGCTGATGCAAGTACTGACATTTATATGCATTTCCTAATTAGCCTAAATCTAATCACATTTTCAGCAAAAAATGATGAGTAAAGTTAATGCATATTTTATGTGAATCTCGTCTAAATTCGATTAAGAAAATGTATCTTGTTAAAATTAGTACACAACTGGTACAAGAGACAGATCTCATTATTCAGATCAACTTCATTATTGAGGAGGTAATTAATACCGTACAAAATAATTAAATCAGAGGGTTAAATAACTAAGATAATGAGACACAAGGCATGCACGAACATTAACTTTCTTATACATTAGAAAATGTTAAGTGGAGGTCGCATTTTCTCATCTTTTGTTGTTTTTTGTCTTTCAAGTATTGCCCTGCACACGATGTGAACTGATTATAGTTTTAAGTATTAACCCTGTCTATAATGTCGACTAATCGGTTTTAAGAATTGCGTTTTATTTTATACCACCCCGTTTGTAACCGTTGTCTAATGCCATTGGTAAGAATGTATTATGTTCCATTCTAATATGCATGTCACAATAATAGGCCAACAAGTAGTTGTATCTGCGACTAAAACGTTACCAATAGCATTAAATGCTATTTTTGTCTATGAGTCAATTTCCTGTTTGTTCTGCCATCTCTTTACTAGATCATACTTTCGGTGCCTCATTAGGGATATTTAAAACAATGTTGAATCATTAGGGATATTTCAAAAATGTTGAATCCATGTAGTTAAAAATAGCCAGTAATGCAGCTTATCATAAAACCATGGCATGTACTAGAGTGTAGACAATACGAATTATGCCCCTACATTTATTACTATTTTTGTCAGTTTAAGGTTTCCGTATCTTTTATCTGATATTAAAATGGGTTTTAATTAAGGCCTGTTAAGTCTAGAAATAGCTTATTTAGATTCTTTAATACATAAGTGGAAGTGTTCCATGGATATTATAGGAGTTAATGAATGTAACTGAGCTTTTTTGGTGCTTTTAACTCGTCTTAAACAATTCTTTGATACCCTGAATCCCCACAAGTGTGACTGGCATCAGACGGGCTTGCGACAATTTTCTGCTAGACTGACTGATTTACAACCTATCTGCGAGGCTGACTGGAAGCAGAGATCGACCATAGGGTATTATTAACAGTTGGAGTGTAAATGATTGCCTATGAAGTTCACGATTCGCTTTGTTATTGATTCTCACAGGTTTGAACCGTGTTAAGGTAGTGCGAGAAATGGGTTAGCAAACATGATTTCTCTTCTCATACATATTTCAAGAATACCAAGTGCTTCTACTTGTGTAATTGCATTAAAGCAAGTGGACAATCGTTAGTAATCTGATTATGGTAGCACGGCGCTTAATAAACTGTTTCAGATATAGATAAAGATTAGGTACTACCTACCACAAAGATACAAATCACTCTTAACCATTGGGGATGATCGAGGAACTCTTTTAGTATTGGTATTTAAAGGTGTTTCGACAGTGTTCTATTAGTTTTAGATGAATGAATAATTTACCGACTGTAATGAACACCCACTGATAGTGTAACACGGCCGAAACAAAGGATTTTTTTATGAATGTAATCTTTGTAAACATAAAGCTTTAATACCCATATCTGGAAGGGTTTACCTCTGAACTTAATTTCCAATTTCCCCAAAACGCAAGGGCGGTTGTATGTTCAGGGGACCTCTCTGCTATAAATAAAACTAGGTTATGATCTCACATTTGGTTTACAGTTTGACAATGAAATGAAGAGAGTTTTTGTAATCCAATTCAAAGACCGTTCTTTGAGGTTCTAAAAATCGATCAGCTCGACCACCAAGCAATCTCGTTCTTTTCCCAAGCTTAATCAAAGTAAAAGGCCTTTACTTTTGTATTGCTCTTGATCAATGAGCTATTTGACATACTGTTCCAATTCCATATAATGTCAACTCCCCCTACATATGACCGGCATATTACAAATCTTCAAGTGAAAGATATCTAGACTACGTAGACTTGTACAATAGTAATGGAAATATGTAAGTACAAATTATTGTGCCATTTTTGTGTCGCCTTTGGTACCCATAAGTCTGTCATCAGACAATCTAACACGCTAAGGTGACATTCAAATCACCTCGTAAAGGTCAGGGAATAATATAAAAAAAATAACAGTTCTTTAGCCTATATGTTCACCCAATCGGTATTCGAGTTCAATTAACCTACTGTGTTGTAAACAGGTTCTTGGTTTTTATTAGTACCATTAAAACGTAAGCTATAAGCAACGGATTTCAAGCAGAGCCAACAACATGACTCCGTAAAACGCGGACTATGCACGAGGCTGTGATGATAACGTATTTAAACACACTATTGGATGATTGTCCATTTCGCATTCCAAACCTCTCACATTTTTATTGTTTCAAATTGTGATACTGAGTTGGTTGTATGTGAAGGCTCCAGTGGGCTGTTACCTGTTAGTTGACGAGGGTAAATAAAATGATCAGATCTATCAATGTGTATTAAAAGCGGATATAAGTTCCCATTGACCTATGTCACTCATGTTATTGGTTACTGACTGTCTACTAACACGACTAAGCTGATGAGATGTAGACAGTATATTATGAAGATGATTCGTGAGTTACCGGCACATAATAGAGCCTTTATTCCGCATAGGAGGCACGAAGACAACCCAGATAGTCTAACACGACTTGCCACTAACACTACAACCCAGTACAAACAAGACGAGTAAACACATTTGTTATAAATGAAATCATCCCGGGTTTTAGGTTTGTCCTGGGTCGATAAACAAATTAATGTGTCTTCAATTCATTTGTCTCGCAGTTTTCATTCCTTTTGGGTTCGACAACTATAGTCTAAAACAGAATGGACACGTACACAAACCAAAACATATACTTAAGTAGGCATATGCCTTGGACAAATAAAACAATACAAAATGGCGACTGTTTTTTTTATCGTCTTTAAGGCATGTGTGAGAATTGTATCAGATGTTACATAGCATGAGTGGCATTATTAGAATACGAGAAGGTTTCCAGACACCGTGTTGATATTTTAACAAGAAAATACACCTAGGTGGAATGTGGACTAGCGATTTTTGCCAGGGGCTAAAATATTGATGCCATAACACCCCCAACCTGTATGAACTATAATAAATAAATACCCATGTCATGACATGCACTTCCGGGATCCAGTAGTGGCATGCGTGTTAATAAATAATTGAATTTGTTGGAGAGGGCACAAGGTAAATTAGGGACAAACTGGCGGTTTGTAATAATGTTAGATAGACTATAGGGTGTCTGGAATCAATTTTCAGTTGCAGGAAGCAAGGAAAGGTCTGTACCGGGAAAGATATGCCAAGCTCGAGTAGCAGTAACGCTGTTAGCCTTCCTCGGCATTTCTATGTTTTTCACGCCCAAATTTCTAGGCCCTCAGTCCTGATGTGCAAATGTATGTTTACAAATTCCAGATAACCGCGATGCTTTACATTGTATGATAACAATTTAAGATTGAAGACTAGCAAAGAATTAAAGCAATTTATTTACCATAATGATATAATAAAAACTGAGGCGCCATGTTTCGATACAATGTGTGATAGAGCATCAGTCAATTTGAATTGAACGTATTATTTACCGCCTATAAGAGTGTTAACCTGAAACCATCCGACCTGGATCATTATTTGAGAACAAACGAACCGCAAGTAACCCGCAGAACATGCGACATAAACCTGAAATAAAGCCAACTAGCAATTAAATAGTCTATAAATATCTTTAATTATCTGGAGTTTAATGTTAAGATTTATAATGGTGTTTTTAATTGAGTAAAGAGATAGGAATTGTTAATTCGCAATCTGTATTTTATTGGACGTTGGCGACGGTTCATTTGAAGCCCAGTTTGAATAAATTTACTTAGTGATACTCTGTTTTACTACTGACTCGTTCGCTTCAATTCAATGACCTTTGAAGACATTTAGTATTGATTTTGAAGGTCTGGTACTGCTGGTTTGGTTTCTTTATAATGAAGTATTGATTAACCATCATTATATACATGTTTCTAGTGGTATGTTTTGCAGTGTAACAGTTGGTCTTTTATACCTTCAGCAAAACTCTCCGTCGATAATAACGTATAGTGTTACCTATTTATGTCACAAAACTTATATGCGTGTATAATGAATGCATTGTATAATGCATCTGTGTTTTCATGTTAACATTTCATGTATATGGGGATCCTAGTCCCATTAATCAACGACAAGAGTGATGTTTTGCCAATAGCGCCCAAAGTAAGATTAGTCTGGTCGTTTTTGTCAATATTTCATTATCTATATTTGTAAAATCTTAGGGCATCATTTAAATTTGGGGTATAATGTGTAGAATATTCATATTTTCCTTGTCGGCCACTTTTTGCAATACTTTGGGCGCTGTTGGCAAACAATCCCCCACTCTTCTCGGTTCTTGTAGGACCGTGTATGTAGTATCGTATGGCTGTTGAACAATACACACCCTATAGGTAGGAAGAACGCAGAATATATCTGGGGAATTTTATATTGTCAGTCAGACGCGGTTGTTCAGTTCAATAGCCTAAAAAAACAGTGACGTGGAACTAATATTCTTCCCTATTTAACCCATAAAAGTTACACCTTCGCGGAAGCTTTTGATGCATTTCTAAATTATTCAATGTTTTGTGTGAAGTCGCATATGGTTAATCCCCACTGCTCAATCATGCTGGATTTGTACTGATTATGTTCGAACATTTCCTCTGCCTGCTGTTCTTAAAATAATGCATGCGCACAACTGGTGCATATTCTTGTGTACTAGACGTTTAAATAATATTTTCACCGGAACCTCCAGTGGCGTCAGTGGTCGGCCAAATACAGCAGAAAACCGCCATATTGGTTACCCATGGTGCTTGAATAACACCGGTTTAGACAAGCCTCAGTGAGATATTATTCAATATACACTCTCCGTTGCAGTATGATTGTTCGATATTTCCTGTAATATGTGTTTTTGTCTGATTCGGGCCACATAAAGACAACCATTCCTTGTCTATCGACCATTCAATAACTGGGTTCCATCGGACCTCGGGCAACCGATCGAAGTCATTCTGTGTCGACGTGCAGGAAATATTGATGGATAGTTCTTAAGAATGTTATTAATTATAATTATAACCATATCGCACTGTACCTTCCATACATACACGCCCATTCTTGGGTATTATTACCACTGTTATTATTTATGTAAGCCTTTGTGTACACAGTTCGATTTGTTGCCAATTATTACGAAATGGGCGGGGACATGTTGTCGTTTCATCAATATTAAAAACTAACAATGGATAATAACGGGGACACAGATCAATGTTGACTACAGGATTGTTATTTTAAGATGTTCAATTACTATTAAAGAACACGAAAGGATCAATACGGTTATTTCTGAATTCTGTATAATCGTCACCCCGATCTTAAGATGCATTAGATCCAGTCTTCGTTAACGTTTACTTTGGTAAAGTCTCAAAACAGAAGAGAAAGAAAAATATGACAATTATCACACTAGAAATTTATTCGGTTATGCTGCACGTTTTTGTCAGTCTGAATACAAAGACGCCAAGATCAGATTCAGATGATACCCAATGCAAAAATTCATCTTGAATGTTTATGTACAGCCTCACTACTTCATTATAAACATGCATAGCCATTGTCAACTACAGACGTATCCATCCCAATATGGCCGCTAGCCAATTTCCTGTTAATGCCAAACATATCACTATGTATATAATGAGTTTAACGATAACGGTGTCAATAAAAATGATGAAAGAGATTGTTATGTATCTTATATTCCATTGTCATCAACTCTATTGTTATTTATAATATGATGATATGCGCCATTCCTGGCTTTTTACCGTCTATTATTATAGTGTGAAGTTTTTAAAAATATATTCGTCTGGCTGCAAAAAATGCTATCATATCTTCGGCTTATATCTTGCGACATACATTTGTACTTTGGCTGTTATATTTATATTTATTTCTTCCATAATGTATTCCTTTAGGGGGACATTTAACATCTATTCAACATAAACTAGGCCATTTCTAAACTACCATATAGTTTACCTTTATTCCAAAAATCTAGATGCGCACAGGGTTCTTTAGCATGACGAACAAATGGCAGAAACATGCGAGGTTAAGCAGGTGACTGATTATCTGGATTCGACCGAACTAATGATCCCAAACAGAAGCATTGGACCACCCGATAACTCAACAACCCGTTAAAAGTCAATAAAAAAAAGTAGGAAAAATCAAGTACTCTCCAAGGATATATGATTTGGTATAAACACATTATTGATAACTGATAGTCAACTATAATCCTTTATGCAGTAGTTCGCATGTCTGTTTTCTAATTCAGCATCTGGAGCGCCCACACAGCTAAACTATACTTGATTGGCACTATGCTACTGGATAGACTAGATCTTCACTTAATGCGATGTCGTGTTTTTAGCTGTTGTTGGTATGGTTCAGCTTCTCTCCCACACTCGATAAAACATAGTTCATCCATCTTGATCTCTCTATAGGGAATCAACATGTTACATACAATAATGTTAACTAAACATAGCATAATATAGACAACATTGGGTGGTACTAAATCAAAGCTTTATTTTAACCTGTGTGTTGCATGTTTGGCCGATATCTGGCTAAATATTACATGTATATAATCTAAATTCTTTGATCACTCTTTTTTTTTTTGCTCTAGCGGATATCTGGTAGTTTTATATTCAGTGGGCTTTTAAACCGCCTCACACCTTCTTGATGCCAAACGCATGTTCAATAACAATATATACGTAAGTCTAGTGTTATTAGACTGGACCTCTTTTAAGAGATTGTGGAAAAATAGATTTAGCCAATGATCAACGATATTGTATTAAATATTTGAAATTTTACCAAATATATAGAAAATAGGGGTGGCACCATTATTTGCCAAATTACAGATTGAGATTCAAATAAAGTTTAAGTAACAAATTTTTGACTAGTCTCAAGGTTCTGAGGATCTATTTCCTTTTGCTTACGATCTTAGAAAAGGTTTTCTCAGGGACCAGAAGTAAATAAAACTCACAATAACCCCCAAAACTAATTTGTTTCCCAATAATAAAGTATTAAAGTTGGCATAATGTCCATTTGGTGGTGATAAATTGAATAGAAAGTTGGGAGGTTTTGCTACAAGAATTTGTGACGTGGAATAGGTCACTGTAATGATATATATATACAGTTATTTATAATTTATACCTATGACATTTAACCAATGAACCCAATAACACGTATCCCTGAAAGTCTATATTTTGATTACAAATGAAATGTTTCCACAGTAACCTAAAATGTAATACCGAACTAATATTAAATCTCAAAGAATAGAACGCAACTGGTCATAACGCAACTGGACGACACAACTTCTAGGGGCCATCCTAAAATAATTAATTAGCTGGATGCATATTTTGCCACGTGATAGTTTACCATTAAATTGAGTCGAATTGGGTAGGCTATATTTATTACCCCAGGACATAAGCCCTTGTTATGGTACTCAAAGATTTCAAATATCTCTTTTATGTTCGTATATTGGAATGTAAAACACAAAATACATTTGTATGTGTTTCAGATAGATTGTGCATAGACCTTTTACATCTTACCTAAAAACCATTCAGCAGACATTTTGAAAATACATACATCACAAAATATTGCAATATATTATGATTAATGTCATTTGCTAAAGGCCATACGTAATTTTTTTCATGGAAACCCAAAACCACAATAGCTTATTTACTTCTGGGTGATATTAAATACATCTTTAGTTCGTTACAGACATTGTTATGGCATGTTTTTGGTGTCAAATGATATAAGTCTATGGAATGTGTAAAGGTGAAAAGTAATAGCATTTGATGTTGCGACATATTATCGATTCCTACAAAAGGCTAATGTACAAAACTGTAACCGAGTCCCTGTCTATTATGTTAAATGTGAATGCCGAGCACCACACAAGTTTGTTTGCTTTGTGAATTCTTCTGGTGAGAAGTGGTATCAAGTGTTCTATGAATTGTAAGAGCTACCCCAACATATGCGAGATATCCGTCCCGTCATGTGTTTTTAGGGCGACGGGGTTATCATTAACAGTCACTGAACACCAGCATGGTTACTTTGGGACTAAGTTGTAAATATTTTCAATGTGCTTAACTTACAGGTAGATTTCTTAGCCCAGGGGCAGGGGGTTAACGATTATATTTGCAGGCGTGGGATCAATGATGTCGGTCGTTGTAGAATGAATGAACATAGCATACCTCGTATACGACAACTATTACTCACTACAGGTTATTGGACTGTACTGGTAGTTTATAATTATGCTTAATACATATCTGTAAAAAAACTGTATTTGTAAAGCACGTATTGATTGTTAACACATTTGGAAGAGTTTTGAAAAGGGGTGGAATTCGAATCTTGTCTGGGAATGTTTCTCAACCTCCAGGCACGATGTACCCACTAGAATATTTTTTTTTAGATGGCGCGTTACAATGCCCGTCAGATATTAACGGCTTAAACTTGATAACAAAAATGTCGGCAACAATAGTAGTTTGGATGACGATGTAATAAAAAACGCGTACAAATCGTAAAATATACCACATATCAACACATGGTATCACTGTTTATATTTCAACATGCTTCTGACATTAAATTGCAGAGAACGTGTACGTAAGAATGCTCACAACTAAGACTTTTTATAAATGCAACTACTTGCAAACTTGGCTGAAGTTGGATATTAAAGAACATCCGAGCAATCTGATCGCCATCAGAAGTGGAATCGCAAAAATCAAAGCCATTAGTTCCAGGTTATACATTCAAGAAAAGGGGTCAGTTATGATTTATGGAATATTGGACATAATTTTCCATCTGGCACTCATCCTTGGGGGGTGGGAGGGGGGTAAGACTTGCGACAATACACACTAACCATACGAAAACTGAATTTAACTATTTTTTAAAATTGCTGAATAACACATGTTTATATTATATATGTTATCTTCACAGGAACCTTAGCTCTTATACTCATGAACATGGCAACACACCGTGCTGAGTCATGATGCACCACCAATGTTGCTAAGCTCATGCATGCGGGATTATCATTTGGACTGATAAGTTCTACCTAGAGTCTTAAATATTACATGATAACTTTTAGCTGCAATATTTGTGAAATCCTGTAATGTGCTTATATAACTAAGATTGCTTGACCTTGTGTTAGGGGTTCTGTGCTTTATCATATTTGGGGTATTTATATACACCAATTCCAGTGTTACGTAGTGTGGTTGGTGGTGCATATTATCATCTACGGGAATGCGGGTATACATGATTGTGCATTGCTTGACCTCCGTAATATAGGTCGACTTTGAGGTCGCAATATGTGATTTGAATATCGTGAGCAATGCAGAGCATGCTTACTATTTCATGAACACCTGTTACCACTGTCCCTTATGGTGTTCGTTCTGATGCGTCTTGTAGTTATATATATTTTTTTTTACTGAATTCGTCCTCGAATTTATACTTTGACTAATATATTGTGCTTGAATTTTTATATAGTTTGAGGTTATGTAATTTCGGAGATTTATCCTGGAAAATGACTTAAAGACCAATGTCGCCATTCGTTGGTCTATCTATCCTGGTTCTGTTTCCAAAGTATTTCTAAGAAACAACTCAAGACATATTTACGAAACTGTGCACACCCATAAATCTATTATGATAGTATTGTTATCTAATTTTGAAAATTAATAGTTTTTGTGTTTTCACTGAAACAAAGTTGACTTAGTGTTTGTGTAGTGACGTGGGATATTGATGACTAAGTCATCTTGTTTTTGTGTGTATGAATACAAACAGTCATTAAAAATGGTGTACAATGTATTATCTCATGCACATCCGTCTTAGTCTCTTGTCTACTCCATACTAACAAGATAAATATATATTAATATAGATTCTAGTTTCCTGGTATTACAATTCGCTATATCTATTACACATGCTCGTACCATTGTCGTTCATTGATTTTATGCTGTCTTTCATAAGACGCGACCGTTCTCTATAATGCATTTCTAATTGGCTAAATAAGAACGTAGCGCGAGTCACTGGTTGAACGTGTGGAATTCCAATAAGAAAATGGATTGGACATAATGGCTTACGTGAGTATAACAAGGCGCCATATTTACCAACACACTTTTACATTAGAATATGGTGTTATTGTAGGGTTTCCATAACGTGTGTTAACGCAGACATTCTCTTCGCCATATATTGGATATTGTTTGTAATAATTTGTTCTAATGTTTACAAGATCAACTGAAGCGTGTTGTGTTTAAGTTATGTTATCGTGCTCAACAAGCTTATCATATGTATGGATACATTAATCTCTAATTTGATGAGATGTTTTTAGATATTGTAGCGTGTATTTCACTGATTAAATATGTTTAGCATGTTACTGAGGTCTTCAGAATCATTTCTTTATTAATATATATTGAAGGATCCTAATGCCCAAACTTGACAACGGAAGGCGATATGCGTTTGCGGAGAAATAAAGAATTCACTTTTATGGATATTTCTTTATCACAGGCCGTCAGTATATTTTATATAAAAAGGGGCAAATCCGATATTTGTATTGCGCAAAAGAACAACGAAAAATGATAACTATGTCACATGTACGGGCAAAGTTCAACTTTCGTATTTGATATTCCACCAAAAGTAATATTAGACTGAATAACGTTGCCGAAACTATTCGGGGAAATGTCATTTAGCTAACCTTTGTAAGTTAGATACAAACTAATTCACTTAAAAGTTGTAAACACTTCTGACTTAACTTTATTATGCCACTCGCTCTAGAGAATGAAATTTTTGAAAAAAAAAATTATTTGTTTCTTTTTTGTAGAATTCCCTATCTGGAAATACCTGTTCGATCTATCGCATCAAAAGTATATTTATTATGGTCTAGCTCTACTGTTCGTCAAAATTTGGTAGCTTGGCAAACTGCTATTCGTTGTTAGTCCACGAATCATGAGAAATAACTTTATTTAACGTCCGCGTCCGATTAAGTGATGAAAAGGATACATCTAAAACAGCAACAATCTCTTGTGTCTGAATTAATTTATTTAACGCTTACTTCCACAATGACATGATGACGTGTGTGAAACAGTAACAATCCCTTGTGTAAGAAATAACATTATTTAACGTCCGCTTCTACAAAGAATGCAAATCGCAGATTCACAAAAAGACTTGCCTTCAAATGTATCAAAACCCCCCTACAAACAATGATTACTTGTTTGCCTCTCCGTGTTGTTTTCTTTCCACAAAAAGTCGTCCTTCGTTATAACAAACAACAATTATTTTGACACTTTACAATCAACGACAAATCAACCATTCTACGGCGTACCTGTGAAAAACACACTGATTGGGAATATTGATTTCCCGCGGGTTCTTTATCAATCTAAGAATAGAGTTGTCACCCTTGACTCAATGTAATCAAGGCGGATATTTCTCACCAATTAGCACCGCTTGGGTTAGAACGAGATCATAAACTCCACGTGCTCACCTAAGTGCTCAATATGAAATGCAAAATATCGGGATTTTACTATGACACCTAAATAGACAATATTAAATAGTTAGATAAAGAAGCTGCACCCATAAAATTCATAAAACTTATTTAGATTAAGAAGTATGTATCGGACAAAATGGTTTTTTTTATTTTTTTAAAAATGATGGCTTTTATCACAAATATTGGATATCGTGTAAAATACAAATACAGCATTTAAAAGTAAGCCTTTCCCGAAGAAATTATTTGGATTTGGAATTTATTTTATCTCATAACATCATCGATGTCCACATTGTCGATGTTATCTAAATATTATGCATTTACCTAAATTGCATAACAATGACGGTATTCAGAATGGTAGTAGCCCCTGAACAGATATTATTATTATACCATGGCATAATGAACCTTTAAATGACTTTGACATTTGACTTTAGTGCCACTTGTGTCTTTTTGTATTGTGTTTTGCAGTATTTTTTCTACATTATCTATTAGAGATTACGGTGAATATAATTTTAACGCCGATAACCGTTCACAGTTCAAGTAGTTTTTTAATTCTTAAAATGATTGGCATTTGAAGACATTTGATTGTGATTCGGAATTGGTTTTTCCATCTGGACGTTTTTTATTGGCCGCTCTAACATGTTTTGGCATTTAGTAATTCGTATTGATTTGACATTCTGCAACAGTTTCATATCCAGTAAATTATTTTCAACAAAATATTAGATGACACGCTATGCGCGGTGTAAATTGTTTCATGACAAAAACGAAATGTTAAAAGTGCAGGATGACATGCAATGCACAGCTGGAATTTTTAGCGATTGTGAAAAAACTGCAGAGTATAAGATTATATACGTCACGCAAAGGCTTTATACCCGATTTTCAGATTATTGGGCGTTCAGCGTATATATTAAGACCAGATTAGAGCTCGATTTATCAGCCACCTGTGGCCCCGACACTGATTTGAGCTTGTATTAATCAAAACAGCACTGACAGTCTCAGAACTCCAATCATCGCCTGCTAAGAATATTCGGCCATCTTGATTTTGTCACGTGATACCGTAACTGTTTATATTTTCAACACCAGAGAGCTGTTGGTAATTACCTATCTAAGAGATATAAGCCGGTGGGTTACAGAGCATTCCGGTCATTCAAAGACTGTATACCTTTCTCTAGCATAGTTGTTTTCCTTTGCTAGTAAAGAAGCGGGTGTGTAGATTAGACCCAGATGAGTAGATAGTTGTTTGTATGTCACGATGGTGGGTAATATTCAATACTTGTTTATATCTATATCCCACGATACATATGTAGTTAATAGTATATACACAGACTAATACAGTTATTACATACATCGATACACTAATATTTATAACGGTAAATCTCAAACGGATATCAAGATTCCTTTCAGTCGCATTATATGGGAAAGAACTCCGGAGGAGTGGGGTGCGTTTAGATAACATGGGATTTTTCAAAGAACATGGCCAGTGATGTCTAGTGGTTGGTAGAGAGATGAAACATACTCTATATCGAATATGATTTTGATAATGGTCAGTCACTAGGTTTTTAGGCCGTCGAAGGGTATGGGTCAGACAAGCCCATAGATGGTGACATTATTTTGTTTCTTCATAAAATATTTAAGATATATCTATGTTGAGCTTAATAATTAACAAATAATAATATTCTACAAAAATATTAGTAGACGACTAACCTTTTTTTGCGATCGACCAATTTCATTGATTTTTTTTTAAAGAAAAGTATTACAATTGTTTTTTTCTGTTGTCATCATAAGTTTGTCTAGGGTTGATTCACGGGAAAGGAAAATTGGAAGCTTTTGTTTGATTAGAAAAATAATTTAACAATCTTCGTCGACTTGCACTTAGGGGAAAGAAATTGGGTTTATTTCTGTGATGAATAATGCTCTTGAAATAGTTAAGGATGTGTGTATAAACGAGATAAACTTTTATTAACCGGTTGATCATAAGTTTATATTACTTTACTTGTTGTTTACAGAAGGTGGTTATAACTCGGTTATTGCAATGGTTTTATGAAAGTGCTATTTGTCGTTGTATTTGAGGTTCCGTGTGCAAATTGAAACCACACGTCATATATATCTTGGCAGTTGAAATTTAGTTTAAAACAAAAAGTCACATTGTCTTGGGGAATTCTTCCCCTCGCACCGCAGTTGCCAATGTACTAGGATTTAATTCAGTATACTATATTTATTTTCTTATGATATCCATGTTGGTCCTGGTTGTGTTTGTGGTAAGGGTGCGTGGGTTTGGCATGGTATTTTCTGAAATGAATACCACCAATTTTAGATTGCAGGTTTTAATTTTACTTTATCATGATTTCAAAAGCTATTTTTGGCAAGCTAGGAATCAATGTAGCTTAATTCTATTTTCTTTTAGCCAAGGCTTCGTGTTAACCCTTTAGCAAGTTTTATTAGTAAAAATGTAACCGTCGAGATGAATTCCATTGACAATAAAAACTTAATATAAACAACGTAGATAATCTCCAATCTCTCTTATTCTATTGTGCTATTTCTGTTAGTTTAGTTTAGATTTCTTCTATTCACTCTTCTCTTATTACGAAACATGCTGTTGTGTTATTTTTATAAGTCTTCTTGGCACTATCAACGTTTTTAAAGGCCAACGTCTACAGTATAAGAGTAACGTTACGCCGTGTGACCAAGAAAATGGCTACCCGTGTTCATCTATCATCGCTAATGAATCGTCTGCTTTCTATTCTTGTTACTTAAAAATAATTAGGAAATGGAAAGAAAGATGTATATCAATAACATGTACAACCCAATTATGTCTAATGGGAACGTGACCCACTTCGTAATTGTCCAATCAAAGGAAATTAAACCTCAATTAATTAGGAAATCCGGGTCTATCTTAAATAGAACAGTGGATTGGTAATAAAATAACTGAGTGCAATGTAAACTCAGACAAAATCATTTTTTAAAAAAAATAATAATAGAAAATGCTAGTATGAGAAAAAGAACGCATGGATATAATTTACAGTAAATACTGTAAAACGTTCACTCAAAACAATCACATCAAAATGATGAATTCTTCGTAGCTGGGCGATTTGATCGGACAACCTGCATATTAATTATTATTCATGCATCATGTTAGAAATCGAACCCAAAATGGAAACCGATAGCTTATATGCATTATATTCCTAGGCGTAATCAGGATACAAAAACTAAAATTGGTAATACTAAAACTAACAACCTCTTCCTGCACCTGGATTACACATTTCATTTTATTTAATTTCTCAACCCGCATCGTAATCTATAAAAAATTAGAGCACCGTGAAAGTTGGCTATCTGTAAACCACGTAAAACCTACTTAGTATCTTGTACCATTCATTCATTCACCGTATGATTGTAACGAAATGGTGGAAGCTTGATCACCTTCCCAGTTGTTAGAACATAATATACCGCCATTCTGCCATTATATCACCCGTGTTTCTGCTTTGAATAATGTTGTTTAGACGTGAAACAGGATTGACAGATATCCCCAAAAACTACTTGATGTATCTTTAAGACGGTTTTGTTATATATTTTGTCAGTTTCTTTTTAAAACGAGACCATAATAAAAGTCCATGAACCAATAACTCCACTATAAAACAAGCATCATTTTAGGAGGCTGTTGAATCTGTTTGGTTTTAATAACAGTTTACATTTGGCGAAAACGTTTACCCCCTTTTTAATAGCACGAACAGTTGTTGATGTATTACATTAAGAATCGAAAATTTCAATGTTTTGGTAAACCGAATGTTTATTTTCAGCTATGATACTGCCATAAAATAACAAAGAAGTACGCGCCTCCCAAAGGCTATGTGTTCATTAAGAATTAAAAAAACACAATATATACCAAAGGTTGTACAAACACTTCATTTTGCCTATTACATGGCTACAAAAACAAAAACAATCCTAGGTTTTAATTAATAGCCACTTTATTAGTACAAGAATGCATTTGAGTATGTGGACCAATAACATCTCTCAAAGTTTCTAAGTTACCGCAAATTTGGTGAAATTTAATTTTGTTTTCGACTACACAATTTTGTTGCATTTTAATTTTATATTTAATGTTAAATTCCGATTTTATGCGCTTTCTGCGGTATGTGTTTAAACTTAGTTTTGAAATATACAACACGTACACAAAATGTCTAGATGTCGACTTCACATTCTTAATCATTTTGTTATAATAGAAGCTCTCACCTAGACTTTTTATAAACCTGACCTAAATCAATAATTCATTTATGAATTTAAAGTAGTGTACATACTCAAAGGTAATTTGTGCTGGGAGTTTAAAAGCCTCACTAATTTATGTATGTAGATTATATAGATTATTTTGAAAAGAAGAAAATACTTGTATAGTGTGGTTTCGATTGTTTTTTTCTTCAATATTCCATATTTCAAATGGAAACATATGGCTGTTCTGGTAGAGGCTAAGAAGTACTATTTAATTATCATACATTTAACAAGAGCAAAAACTAGTCATTACTCGAGACGCTTTGATTGGATTTAACTACCACCTATGCTCAAATAGATCAATTTAATATTTAGTAAAGTTAAGTGTTGCCGCTTATTGCCTTCAGATCTGCATATGGTTCCAAGAAATCAGTATTCGAATTACTTTACATCTTACTCAAATTATTGGCACTAATATTGTTACAATTAACTGAAATCACTAAATTAGCATTGGGGAATGATGTGTTTGTAATTAGGGCTAAAATTAGAAGTACAGGTGCTCATGGCTCTCTTCATATACAAGATGATTTTACCCATAGTAGTCCAATAAATTAAATCGTTATGCGGATATGTTAATGTGGTTTCATCTACAATTTTCTTTCACAACCAATTTATTACTAAAGATAATATATCTGATGCGGTATAAACAACATCCTGCCTTAAGATATGCGATGTTGAGGAAAATTGACCCAAGTATGATTATATGCGTCTTTGTGGGTGTATTTTGTACCGTTTTTTGCGTTCATTATTTTCGACAATATATTGAACATGTACGTCAAATGGGTATAAAATGCACCGTTGAAGACACGTGGGAAAATTGTATTTCCAATTCAAAATATTATACCAAACGATAATGATATCACAAATCCCGCCATATTGGGTGTGACAGTATCGCTATACGATATGACGTAAATAGAACCAGATGCCCCAATAGGTTCAAATACACAAACCGTTTCTTTGTCCCTGAATGTCGACATCGGAACCATGTGTGTCCTGTTATCAATTCTAAAATTATTAATACTTCTAAAGATACAGAAAATACACAATTCGGTTATTTAACCATTTATATCATTTGTGTTTTCTTTTGATTCCAGATAATGTCGATCAGTTCCAGATCTCCGTCAAAATGCGACAAGAACAGAAAAACCTGCCCACCTGGTAAGTTCTACATTCTTTTTCTAGAACACATAAAACACTCGCCAATATATGGCTTAACACATTCTGTTGTACTGTGGTATGAGGTATGTTTTGTAACCGATTTCGTTCATTAGGCGGACCGTCTGTACCAGTGGCTAAGTACAGGGGACAAAGTGGCGCTCCGTCCCATGGTTTTGAGTTACTGCGCTTCCTTGAGGGTTTGCACCCCCTTCCAAATGGACAATACACGTTTTAATGCAGTTTTCAAGCTTATAATCATATAATGCTGAATGAGTATCAAACACTGGGGTTTTGATATACTAAAAAATCAACTCTGGCGTATTCCACACATCACAAAATTTATCTGTGTCGGTGAGAGAGACAGTCCCCACCCACCGATATAAATATTGGGTTATGGGGCTCCATGGGACCTTGTTCCTCGTGCAAAATCATGGGTCACCTCGCACCTGGTGCTTACCCTTTCATAATCAGTTCATTCCACGTCTTCTATGCTGACATTTCACACACCTAACATTATGTTTAGTACAATAGAATATTATGTCGTGTTAATGAGGTAAAATTTAGCGGGATATTTTTGGCGGGTATCTCAAGTGTTTGACACGAAGTATTGTTATCTTAAACGGGTTTACCAGAACCCCTACTGTTACCTGAGAAATTGTACAAACTGGCAATGCAACAATGTGCTGTGATTGAAATACAAACATTTCACAACGATGATGGACATTAAAGCTACTTGAAATTTTTCCGCTTTGATCGAAAACGCATGTGTAACGCAAATATACATTTAGTCGTGTACAGAAGGTTGACGCATGGGGTATATTAGACATATCTTATCCAGCAGCAACGAACGTGTGGTGACATGATCGAATCTGGCACGTGATTTTTAAAATCTTGTCTAGATGAGTACGAAATCTCACGTTAATGTTTCCAAACTTATACATGGAATGATAGAGAATTAATCCTCAAAAGTGATGTGATGAAAGTAATTGCAATTACGCAGATGATTTGTTGTTCATTTTCAATCGAATGTGCACGGTGATGCATTTTGAAGTTGTTTTGTGCGGCCTGCGTGAAGATTTATGATATACAACATATCAACATGCACAGATTAAATACATCTCTCCCCTTGTGTTTGAATGGGAGTATTTGATGTATTAATCGGTTGTGTGTAGCCATATACCATACACCCAGCGCGTGAGAACGAAACATAAATCTCAGAATCTCATATTCTGCTTCTCATCCCTCACCAAACAGAGACGGCACGACGTGTTCTCAAAGGTTTATTGTTCAAAAGGTGGACGCGACGTTATCCAATCTCCCCTCAAACTCTTCAGAATAAAAAGAAATCTTGGAAGACAGATATCAAGATGGGTTAAAAATTAATGATAAGATGTTCCCAATAAACAAGAGAGGTAGCCAACGACTGATTTAAACGAGGAATGTATCATAGTATCAGCTAATCTTTGATCTTCTTAATTACACATAAGCCTTCTTTCCTAAAGTTGTCTTCTTTGTTGGTCTGGAGCCCGGTTTGGGGTAGTAAAGATCCCGGTGATCAAGAAGGTCTGTCGGTAAAACTCCTTGTAATGGATAAGCTGCTTTTAAGCTCGAGTTAATCACCAGAGTTGCTTCCCATTCGACCACTCGATTTCTCCCTTCTTTTGAGAGCCTCAATTATAGAGAGTAATGGAGAGGAAAGGAACATAAAGATGGCTGTATCGACTTGTCTAGCCTAGCCATGTTGATTAAGCTACTTGAACCTTAATGAAGATATCGCATTGATCAGAACATCCATACTTCAGCCTACAACCCGCGTTACGACGTAACCTGGCGATCGATAGCTTCAATACCGGACAAACTAATGCATCGAGGGTCGAAGCCTCCTGAAAGAAGGATTAAAATCGTTTCATAGACACAAATATACGATCGACAGGAAATATCGAAGAAAGATTTATTTTTGTTATTTTCACTAAGTGCTGCCCGAGGATTGATTTTATGGAAATGTTCAATGCTTGAACCTTTTTCCTGCATCCTGTTAAGAATTTTATTAATACGTTTCCATGTAAATGTCCATGTAACGTCATAATATGAAATGTAGCCTATTAATGATGGAAAGAAATTAATCTAATTATATGCTATCTTGATAGTCACTGCACCATGTAGAACGTTTATGATTAATGTCATTTCTTGAGAGATTTGAAGTCGTATATAATTTGTCTTTTCAATTATAGTTTAATGGGGTATCTGAATGAATCTATTCCCTGACTTTGGGGTGTTTTAAATACACATTTATTACAATTCAGATTTAATTTAAGATTAAAACTAGCATGTTTGGTTTTCGCATTATAACATGCTCTATCTTCCCATAAACGCTTTTAACGTTGCGGACAAAGCCTAATAACCATCACCATATGATTGTAGAATCGAAGCCTCTTCGTCGAGATGCATTGACATAACGAAAATTTGTGCTGTGTACATGCATGTACATGTCAGTCACTGATGTCGAAGCAACTGCAACGATATGTTACAATATAGATTGATTCCGACATCAATCCTTTACTGATAGACACCCACTGGCATTAACACTTGAATGTGCCTGAAAACCCATTGTTTCCTTATAGAAGTTCATATTAATACCTTCAGCATTAAAGTCTCAGACACACTGCACATAACATTAAAATTAATAGCCTTGGATTCAGAAGAGATCATTATATCTTTCAAATAAAACCATCCATCTATACATAATATGCATAGGTCATAGAAAGATAATAAATCTAATCTTCACAAAAGCAATTATTTTCCTACGAAATTCTCGTACGTCAAAATATCTAATGTTAAAATATTAAGATTTTGACACTACTGTAAAAAAAATATACATTGTTGTTACGAATATACATGAATATACATAACTTTTTACTTACCATTGTTGCGTTTTATCTATGAAATCGCTACATTAATATAACTTTTCAAAGCAAAGAGCTCACGCATTATATTTGCATAAATTAACACACACAAACATTTTCATGAGTGCGGAAATGAGTATTAGAATCTCTTGAAGTCGCTACAGTAATGCAACCTACAGAGCATCGAGGTCACAAGCATTATCTAATATCTAATTTCGCTGTCGCCGGTTTTAGCATATTAAGATGTACAAAAAGGTACACAAGTGCTGAAATGTATAGGAATCTCTTAACCCAATTCAACCTAAAAGGGTAGTGTAAATCAAAGATGACAATGTGTGGAGTTTTGATCATAAATTAAAAAGTAATACAATTCTAATTGCCTGGAACTGCAAGGAGATAACATTTGACAATATTACCAATTGTATCATAGACAAACACAATATATGTCATATTTTAAAAATGTGTTTCGATTTGATTCAATAAATATTACTCGCCGGGAACAGGCGGAATAAAGGTTAGACGTACTTATACGTTTCTTTTATAGATTTTGTGGCCATACAGTTTGCGTCTACTTTGCGTTTTCGCTGTTTTCAGCTTAGCTACATGATACATGATTTGACAAGTATAAAATACGGATCGGCAATGTTAAATATGGTATTTATTGAATATTTCTTTGGAAACGGGGAAGGTGACCCGGCAGTTAGTCGATTCATAGATGGTTCCGTAACTGACAAGGGACAGACATCAGTGTTAGCTTTTAAAGATCTGTTTAGTCTTGCAAGACGCCATAGAATTTATTTAGAGGCAATCTCCGTGAAGAAACGAATTGATTGACTGTCAGGCTGTGTATGAAAAATAAGCAAAGCGGGCTTCCTGAGCTTATGGTCTAATGTTTCTTGGTATTTTGTAATTGTGTTATGGAAGACTAAGCTTTCGCGATTTGAGAAGGCTATTAAGACAAGACATTGATTTGACGGACTCAACTCTCTAGTTGCTCTGCATGAAGCTATTTTTACTGTATGCGTTGAGAGATCTAAAATCCCAGCGAACAATAAAAAGGCCGCCTTCTGATACTGTACAGAAGCGACGCCTGGCTTGCAATTTCAGAAAGTTTGGATGATTTTTACAAATAAATCAACTCTCAAAAGTGGTCGTAAGTTCACAAAATGTTGTAAAATATCGTCGCAGATAACACCCTTAATCCGAGGTTGTTCGTGTTGTCATCTGTATCGATAAAAGACTTGTCTTACATCATTATCATTTTAAAATTATTCACTCTTTCATACATTCATTGTGTCATTGCATTAATGTAATGCAACGTAAACTACGATCAAGAAATCGATCAATGGTGCCATGTCATGTTGATGCCAAGCTAGTATTGAAGTGAACTTACACCAATTTACTGACAGATAATCAAAGCCTGACGTCCTATGGGGCTTTTCCAGAGCATAATTTCATAATGCAATTGCAGTAGCATGGTACTTTATGCCTGCTTTAAAATGAGAATCCACACTCTCAAGGGGTTTATATTCCCTTTTTATCTGCTACAATTCGGTTTTGAAAAGAAATATAAAACGACATTGAACATAAAAATATAATTTCATAGAAACATTATACACAACCAAATAAAATAGCCCTTTTAAAACATGGGGACAGGATTGACTAGTTGTTTAACCTTGATTTATTCCATGTAATATATGGGTACCCTTGTAATACTCCCACACTAAAATGGAAGCCAATATAATTACTATTGAAATATTGCCTGTGATCTCTTTTTAAAATCTTACGGACGCTTTCGTGACTAAATAATTTTTTATTCTCCCTGGTTTGAAATCAATACACATTGCTTATGTGAAGACGTCTTTTGATCTCCAACGATTTACAATAACAAATTAACAGTGTCTCCGTTAAGATCAATGATGTTTTGTTATTTTCTCCTACTTATAAAGATCGAACATTTTCGAAAAGTAATATTGTCTTCAGTGTTTCCCCATTTTAGTGGTGTTATCTGGAAGCGGCGCTTCAATTTGTCCGTGTCTGTAGTGAGAAGTGGAAAGAGAATGCATGGTGCACTATCGACAAACTCAACGTACATTCGATGATACCCTCCGCGATGGTTAATGTTTAGTACAGGTAGTGAGAAGGAAGTGTAACCAAATGTTCTAAAGAGAGTAAACCTGTTACGTCTTTAATAAGAGTTGTCGTTTCACAATTCCAGATTCTAGTCGACGATGCTCTTTCCCAAAACACTACGTATAATTCTCAGTACTATGATTATGATGATATACCCGATCCTTATCAAATATCCTACTTAATTCCAGCTGTTATCAGCCATCAACACGATAGAATAACACCAGAACATACCAACTTATTATAGTGACTTACTTACAAGAATTCCACTCTCCCACTGCCAGAATGAAAGCCATCCTGCCAGTGTGCTTTTATCGTATTTCAACATTACGCCAAACGAATATGTACCCGGGAAAATGGTATAAATAAACGGATTTTATTTAACTAGTCACTTGATCTGTCTCCTTCAAACACATTCAGTGGTCTCAATAAGGTCGATTCTCGTCCATGTACATACCTCAAAGAACGGACAATTCACTTCTCCACACCCATACATCTGTTATGCTTAGCCTAAGCTATCTCTATTTAAATTGGTTTGATTTTTATAAGGGGGAAGGGGTGCTTTCATCAAAATTCTGTATGTCTGTCTCGCATATTATGTATATGAATGGTTCATGTAACAATTAGTTTGTAATTTAGTTTATGAGTATCTATTATTTTATGCCATAACAATGTGTTCATATTTTGTAATATGAATATTTATATAAATTATTTTATATCATCACATTTCGTTTCTGTTGTTTTAGGATTACCCAGATATAACAATTTGTTTATTTTTTGTGTGTCGAGAATATCCAGATAATTTGTATAATATAACGAATTTTTGAATGTTTATATTTTTTTGTATTTCCAGGGCATTATATGAATGAATGTGCCGACAATGAGGGATATGAATGTTTACAATGTAGCGTGGACACGTTTCAACCAAATCCCAACCGGCTGGGGGACAAGTGTCGAGTAATGTAAGTTTAATTTTTATTTGACAATTTTTTTACCAATTTTCAAATTATGTGAGATGGAAACGTCGATTGATCCAGTTTTTTACCTAAATTAGTTTCGAGACTATTGGGCCCCTTGAATGGCGCCTCTTAAAGGAGACCTATGTGTTTGGAGAACGGAGAAAACAGTTGCCTGTCTTCCTTCATAAAAAATGAACATTCTTTCTTTGGTACAAATGGAACATATACCTAGGAGATCCCGAGTTTTTCTTAAATAGATTCATGGTAGCTTGACTAGAAATCCCTGACTGTCAGTCATTTGAGTCATTCCGTACATTTTATGAAATCAAATCTCCTTTAGATTTTCCTTTCTGCATATTCCGAGATAAAATATATTGCAAAAAAAGAAATCCTACAGTTTAGAACTTTGACAGAGTCAACATATAATCAATGCAAATTTAATTTGCCTCGAATCTGCGACGCACAGCGGCTGATCAAATTGAGATGTATCGAAATAAGTTCCTTTGAAAATCAAGAGGCAAACAGTTACACAGCGTTAGCCTATCAAAGTTGATTGAAGACTGCGGTAATTGGGCGTTTATCGTTCATTGGAGTTAAGGAACAAACTAACCACGTTAACAAATTTATTATCGTTTATCAATATTTTGAAATTAACCATAGCAACAAATACTCAACCATTTCGGTTGGTTAATTCGAAAAGTCGATTTGCCCAATGATATTAAATTATTTTTTTTTTTGGCGATTTTGTCTTCCATTTTCGGTATAATGGGGGTCATGAATATAAAACAACATCATAAAAAGTAACAATATCATGTTTCCGTAAATATTACTAAAAGGATTACTAAAGGGTGTGCATTTGTAAAATTATCGCTGTTTCTTCTATGAAACTTTTAATTCATTTCCAGTACATTTTATAGAACAAAATATTATGACATTAGAAGAAAACTAGCAACACACGTGCTTAATGAAGACCAGATCACAAATAAACCTAACTAGTGAATACTAATTTATTGAAAGTGTTCCTCGAGAATCGAACAGGTTTTCCCTCTGAAAGACAACGATGCCAATTAGCAGGAACCGTGGAAGGATAATTGGCACCATGTCCATATCATTCTGATTATTATAGATATCAAAGTAGACGTATAGATGTCTCCTTTGCTCAACTATTGAGACGGGGTTCATCAAGCTATCGGTTCTAACCGTTCTTGTAATACTAGACGAATGTCCAATTTTGAACAGTAGCATTAATTGATATACTATATAAGATACTGAAGAACTTCAGGAATAGAAAATGAAATAAAATTATTTGTACACGAAAGGGTAATTAAGTACAATATTCCAATATATCGGTAATATATCCCTATATATAGCCATAGTTGTCATAAAATGCCCATGCTCTAACGTATCAATTCCACGACTGGGATAAGCGAAAACAGAAAGCATTATAAATTATAAGCTATTTGTTTGGGTTCGAAGATTTATCAGCATTGTGAGAATTGAATAAAACACATACGAATCAAGTGTATGTACACAGTAAAAAAATTAAATCTCTCGTTGAAATGGAGGGATAATGTTCAAGACAAGTCTCTGCAAACCGGCATGGTGAATTATTTTTGTATTTTTATATTAGTACACTGAATTTAAATGGGAACCTATAGTGTTATTTTAGCCAGAGTGCCAGAGTATGTGCAAATCAATGTAGTTGTCATCTGCGAATAACTGTCAGAGCCTTGTCACTCAAAACGGAAATCGAACATTATGCTGTATTGAAAACGATATTGCTGTCATAGGTTATCTTTCTATAATATTATTCCCACATCAGTTATCTATTTGGTCAATAGTTTGACGCATTAAAAACAGTTGGCGAAAAGCATCAACGTTGATAGAATGTCTGATTAAAGCGAACTGTTTAAAATAAAGGAATATCCAGATGTATCAAGTCCGTTGGTTTGTTTTATATCTGGCACGAATTCAACAGGCTTGTCGAATAAGTCTTCGTGGTCCATCAGATTAAAAACGGTAAAACGTCTTGAAGAAAGATTGATAGAGATATGACCTGCTCCAACTCATGAAAACAGCCGCGAATCAAGTACACATTCGTTTAATCTGCCAGACATTCAGTTGGTAATTTCTGTTCTTGATCTCTCTTCTTCTGAAACAGGTACCTTTAAGAAACACGCCTCAGTGAGAAATAGATATACATCTTTAGGATCCCCATTCTTGAAATCAAATTACTGTTTTTATATACGATGTTCATCTTTAACACCTGGAAATTACCAGTGTCCGTATTGTTTCATTGGGTAATTATTATCAAGATAAGCCTAAGGGTTTGTTTATGTTTGGTTTTTGTTTCCATAACTAAGTAAAACTATGGTATAGAGTTCGTAAACCTGATGTTGTAAAATGGTGATTGTTGTAATGTATACTTATATAATAGAATTACGTAGCCAGCATTTTATTTAAAAGTAAATATCCGCAAAGACTGGACCCTATATACAACATTAATCTTCAACTCCCAGACGTTGACGTGTTGGGGAACCTAATGGAAGAAGAACTCCTGGACAGAATATTATAATATTTTATGTATAACTAAAATATACGGAGTGGCAGTAGAGTACATTGTAAATACATCTGACATATCAATTTTATCAGACTGTAACTTACGCCTAAAATTCCAATATGGCGACTGTCTGCAAAACTACATATTTCGTGGAATTAATTCCGAGCCAGTGACTGTATGGGCATATTAAGATCATATAGAACATTTGATATCAAGCTATGCTTTGATATAGAAATTTCGAATAAAAAATGTTTAATACTGGGCGGATGTACCCTGAAAAGCCGTTGGCACGCGTTTAAGTGAGGCTGTGCTCAGAATTCGATCACTTGATTTCATCAAACAAACCCATGATCGTAGCCGTTTTATTATTATTTGTTCCAATCTCAACTTTGATGAAGTTGACGCCATTTTGATGTTATCGAAAGAATCATAAGCATCGTTGGTATATCAAATAAGGTGTTAAGTAACTTAACATGTGATAAACATATACACGCAACAACGTGATACTCCATTTTTGTCATACCTGTGTCTTCTTAAGTAACCAAAATAATCTAAGCATCTCTGCTTTGATGCCTTTAAACGTTTCTGAAAGGCATTAATATCATGCCTGAAGGTTGTAGGTTTGAAGTCAGTTTCATCATATATTCCTTTCATTTTGTTTTTGATTAAGGTGCATGCATGAAAGCGTAGTATTAATTTCGAATATATGCAGCCTTGAAACAACAATTTCCTTAGTATCAATGGTACTTTACTTCCGCTTCCATCTACGGTGATATCTCACATAAATAGTTTTCGTCTCATTGACATTGGTTTTAAGACTTTCAGAACCGTGACTTACAATATCACAAGAAGTTTAATATCGAACTGGTATTCCAATTGATGTTTCTACAGGGAAACCATAAAATTAACCGCAATATGTAAACGCGGACGATGTTCTTAATTCTAGATTAAAAATTATCCATTAAAAAATTATTGTAAGGACATAACACATCAGAAGAGTAGAAAACAATAAAACACGTGTGCCAAATCTATAGCAAGAAGTTTTTATAGATTGCAATAATGGCATCCCCACCTGTCGTTTATCTAAATGAGTTTTTCTCTTATCTTCTTAACAACAAGATTTAGATAAGTACAAAACCACGGACAACTGTACATCTTCTTAACCAGAGTAGCTTTACCTGATAAAACTATGGAATTGTTATGATCTATTGATATATAATAACTCTCAGTTCTATAAATCATACAGAACTTTTTATAATGTCTGGTGTTACTGACTACATTCTTGGCACCTGATATTATCTATATGAAAAATTAATATTTAAATAACGACAACGTTGAAAATACATAGCATTAATTAAAAACAAAATATTAAATTCTTTCTCGCCCGAAACAGAGCTGAAATGGTTTGAACATGGTCACTCTCGATTATCACGACCATTTTGTCTCGGATATCTCGATACGTTGATATCAAATTATTACGCAATTATATGTATAAAATATTTGATATGTCTCGTTATTAGAAAAAATGAGAAAGCACAAATTATATTATGCAATGTACGCTTACTATTTCATCCAAGCAAAAAATCACCCACTGCACACAAAAAAAACCTGGCCCGCATCATTGTAATCCACAAATAAACTAAATGTCGAAATATATGTATTTTGCACTGGTAATAACATTTACGTGTAGACATAAATATGATTTCGTCCCTCTCAGCACGACACGTCGACAACGGATAATGTCAACGAAAGATCACAACCAATCATTCAATTTCCTTTCGGTTTGTTCAATAATTCTGCTTGTATGAGAGACTGGTCAAATTAAACACGGGTCTACTTGATTTCTTTGATTAATATCTTCTTGATTATCGCTGATTTGATTACTGCTTTATTAATAGTCTCGGTCAAATAGACACGTGTTATTAATATGCCATTCCAGACACTTGGAGGAAAGGCCACCGAGAGAGGAATATGAAGTCACCGTTATCCCAAATGATAGTCTCTGTAACGTCTTTTTTATTCGAGCAACCAGCCACAATTAATCTAAAATCAATATCTCGCCGGGTTTCTTGCCTAAGTTTGCGTTTGGGGAATTGTCATAGATCTTTTTATTTTAAAGAAAAAGCGTCAATAGTACGAGCGATTTGATTATTTAAGAGTGACAAACTATGAATAATTATTCATTTGCATGTATGTTGATTAATCTGAGTTCGGAATTGTTGCTGTTGGAACGCGTATCTGTATTTTTGCTCGGTATTCGGAATTAGATAATCAAGAATTGTTACACAAAAAGGGATGTTGGGTGGCCCGGTGGTCTTACGCGCTCGCTTTAGATTTTAAGGTCTGTCACTGAGTGAAGTGGCGTGGATTCGACCAACCTCCTGGTTTTTGTCCGGGCCCCAGTGTTTCACCCACTGCTAAAAACCCTTACGCACAAGACAATTATAGAAAATCCAATTTGACCACATGTTAACATAGCCCCCTCCCTCTCGCTCGCTCTCTCTCTCTCTCTCTATCTCCCTCTCTCTATCTCTCTTTGACACACACACAAACAGGAAATTCAAAAACTGACTCGAATTAAGAAGGAAAACACACTACATCAACGTTAGTTTTTTCGGAGGTTCGCGAAGAGCATCTGTCGCCTCTATTGATTTGTATTGTGCACATTCTAACAAAAAATCAATTTGATCAGGTGCTGGGCTACCAAGAGTAACATTTCCTATATAAATATCTTTATTATTGTAACATGTCGCTTAAACTATCCTACCAATGTTATTATTCCCAACGCCAATAACTCTAGCTAAGGAAAACGAGGAATAAATCTATAAAAATTGGTTTACGCCAGAAAGAAATGAAAATAGCAACAGAGCGATATCGGATGCCATAAATGACTGTAATAATATCCCTTTTTTAATGTCATTTCTACCAATGTCTGATCTTATCAAAATATATACACGAAGCAAATTTCCTTCTAATTTCAAATTTGTGATAGCTTTAACAAGGTAATTTGGCTCTCTTTATCCGTCGATGTCCCGGGGTAAAACAAATTGAAAAGCAGCAAATTTAACAAAATAGATTAGCTTCCGCGAATGTGATGAATTTCGTCTTGTAATTGAAATTGTTAAGGCGTATCGGTTTTGTGACGAATCGGACAAAAAAAAGCCTACTGAATAAGACTTCTCTGCGCATTTTTTTTAGAAAAGCAAAAAAGACATTGTTATTCCACTGTGTTATGACTTATCGGTGTAATGAGATTTGATAAAGTTTTTTTATGGATAATTCTGATTTGCATCAAGCGAGTAGCATTGCTGTGAATCTTTGAACATTTGTTTTCATAACTGTTGAATTTTATTATTTGGTCTCGAAACACACGCATGATCGCTGCGTAATGATTCAACGTGTCTGTGGTGTCTTTACTTTTCATTGTTAAACCATATGCATTTAAATTCAATTTAGATTTTAATGATATTTCTTTTTTTTCAGGCGATCATGCGGAGATCCGTATAAGGAATATGCTAGTTATGGTGACACTGTTACCGATGCTCACTGTAAATGTATGAAAGGCTTTCATTTTGAAAATGAGGACCAGAGAGCATGCGTTCCTAACAGGGAGTGTGGGAAGGGATATGGTCAAGCTACATATGGTAAGAAATGTCACTATTACGTCATATATAAATGGTAGAACTAAAACGTTTTATGTTATGCTATGAAGTTATTTTAGCGCCATCTTTAATTCTTAATTTGTTACACCAAAGAACCCCAAAAGACGGCAAAACGTCAGGCGATATTAGGTTGAAATTAAATGCCAATGTACACTTTAATTTGATCTCGTACGTTTTTCATGCTCAATTCATAACATACCTTTCTAAACACTCCTATGCCTTTACGGTTCATTCATTACTCCTTTGAAACATAACCCTACATTTTGTTTGTTTTTATTGTGGCATATGGTTGCAGATATAGGATAGTTAATGATGATAACATAGTGAACAATTTAATTAGAAGAATTAAAACAAATATTTAGATATGCAATGCATGACAAGCACTCTTCTTAGTCTGAAGCTTAATCATCATATTATGTAATATACTAACGATTCATCGTTATATTAGACTTGTATGTTATTACTCACGGTGTCGTATCTTTAACACACCTGATCAAAGGTAAAATATTTATTAACTAATTTCATTTCATATTAAAATGCCAAGACTCGATTTCCCAACTTGTATGTCAGTCATGTCGACGTTTATTGCCAAACAAAATGGCGGAAAGGGCGCCATTTTAAAATTTGTTGTTTTTATTCTGACCATGCATCGTGAAAGCCATATAAATTCTCTTACAGGCTACGGACTAGGAGATAGTGGTAATTATCAAATTTAGGTCATTCTTCTCAAAACATATAACATCTAACGACAAAATCAAAACAAACGTGCCCTTTTAACATAGTGTTGCTTTTTTTCCGGGTGTGGTTTATGACTATCTTAACGAAATCGATGTTTAGAACAAAGCAATTTCACAATAACAGAGATTTAATTGACACTAAAGGAATTTTGTGACAAATTAATGACCCCACCCCATATTACTACATAGAAAAATCACAGGACAGTAGTATCATACCTTACTCACTAAAAATCCCCACCACCCTCCTTTGTTAAAGTATTAGTTTTAGTATGTGTTTGTTGCTTATAACATTAGCATGGACTAATTATATATACAATTCATACTCCTAAACCAATTGAACAATTTATACTCATGGCCAATTTTAATTTGCATTGCTGAAATGGACAACTGTTTTAATAGAATAACTAGAATGTGATATTCTTATTTAGATTATTGTTTTAGATGTGTCATTTACATCACTTACGTATCATATGCCATAGACCACATTATATGTAATCCGCTTTATATGTTTCTAATATATCATTTTTCCCGCCCTCAATTCTTGGGGAAGATTATTGTCTCTTCCACTGTACGTCCGTCTATTTTCAGTGATTGTCAGCATTCCACAGAATAGAATTTTTATACGCCCACATTGAAATGTGGTCGTATATTGTCGTCGCCCCCGTCCGTCCGTCCGTCCGTCGGTCCGTCGGTCCGTCGGTCCGTCGGTCCGTCGGTCCGGCGTCCACAATTGCTTGTGGACGCTCTAGAGGCTAAAGTTAATATCCGATTGACTTTAAATTTATACACAGTGTTTGAGGTCATGAGACGAAGAAGCCTATTGTTTTTCAGCGATTTCCGATAATAACTACCAGAGTTATGGCCCTTGATCACTTCAAAAAATCTTGTGGACGCTCTAAAAGCCAAAGTTAATATCCGATTGACTTTAAATTTATACACAGTGTTTAAGGTCATAAGACGAAGAAGCGTATTGATTTTCAGCGATTTCCGATAATTAGTGCCAGAGTTATGGCCCTTGATCACTTCAAAAAATCTTGTGAACGATCTAGAGGCCAAAGTTAATATCCGATTGACTTAAAATTCATACACAGTGTTTAAGGTCATAAGACGAAGAACCCTATTGATTTTCAGCGATTTCCGATAATTTGTGCCAGAGTTATGGCCCTTGATCACATCAAAAAATCCTGTGGACGCTCTAGAGGCCAAAGTTAATATCTGATTGACTTTAAATTTACACACACTGTTTAAGGTCATGAGACTAAGAAGCCTACTGATTTTCATTGATTTCAAATAATTACTTCCAGAGTTATCTCCCTTGATCACTTCAAAAAACCTTGTGACGCTACAGATGCCAAACTTATCATCCGTTTGACTTCAGATTGATACACAGAGTTTAAGGTGTTGAAACGCACAAGTATTTTGATTTTCAATGAATTTTGATAACAGAACAGCTAAATCCATGATGTTAAATGTTTCTTATACTAATTGATAGCGTGGGGCAAAACTTTATAAAAAGCAAACAAATTCTAATGATTTTCAGATAATTACATAATGAGTTGTTTCATTACCAAAAAAAGTAAAAATATGCGACAACCCTTGTTGACTGCCCGGACGATTTAGCTGCTGTGGGCGTATGTTTCGTTGCCTGGCAACCTATCTTTATGACTTGTATTAAGAACTTTCTGCGGTTGTACGGTTGGGGTGGGGGTACCTTATCCCAGTGTAATTTATTTTAATGGCAGTAGTGATATATAAAACACTATATTGATAACAGTAGCTATGGTTCATTTGACTGGGACGTTTCAACAAGATTTTACAAATCGTTATCAATGGTTATATCTGTTATATTAATAATGCTTATAGATGGTGTAAGTGCATTAATATTGAAACTAGACTTTTCTGGTGGGTCCTTATATTAGCCATTCTTTTGACATAGTGGCGTAGCAAGTGATTGGGTCGTGAAGTTATTGAATGTACATTGTTGTCTTTTGTCTGTTCGTTGAGGTGACCAGACATCTTTGATTCGCGTCAAAAATAAAATTATCGACATCTTTGGATTTTATATTTGATTTGATTTGTTTTATGGAATGGTAACCTATTTTCGCAACTAAATTTGTGTAGCAGTCTCCGAAACAGTAAGCCAACAAATATTCTAAAATGGCATACAAACTAGTCCCATCACTAATGGAAATAAAACATCAAATCCAATACCAGTTTTGACCCGAACCAAAGATTTTGGATGGTAGCGCTGTTTTGTTGGTATGCGTTGTAGAAAGTGTTTTATACTTTTCGTCATAGTGGCTAGTGCTAGTGGTTTTAATTGTTGAGTAGTCGTAGTGATCCTATCAGGTCTTGTCATCATCGAAACGTATCCAAATATATCTGCAAGTACCAGATCGTGAACTCAATAGAGACAATCCTATCGTAACACATTGCACGACGATGGGAACCTGGCATTGGGACACCTGTCAAGACCAGGACTGTCATAGCAACGAATATCATACAATTCCAATTTCTTTCTTACTGAGAACTACCACAAAACAGCGTGTTGACATCTGGAAATATGAGATAATGTTAAATCCGATGTTGATTTCATGGAAAGATGAATGGATTGTGGGTTATGGTGGTGGATTAGAGTATTTGTATTTGTGTATATTTGTTTGTATAGCATGGAAAATACCCCTGGCACTACTGACATTTTACTAATATTGAGCCGTGTAGAAAAGGGTAGATGTTAATGACCCTTGGGATACACGTGTTCCCCGAGTAGCTTTAAAGGGACCCAAACAATAATTTTAGTACTTCTCTGTTTGTCTCCTGTTAGCGATACTGAATCCAAGGTTCACAGTTTTCATGTTTCCTTAACCCAATAGCTATTTCTGCTCAACCCTTCTTATTTAAACAATAAAGATGAACTCTTCGAATTCGAACAGATCGTCCTGCTTTGTTCATGTGTAGTACAATGACATTTAGATCTTTTGAATTCATAGCTATTTGATTTTCGTTCTCAGGTGTGTGCGAATCTTGTTTGGAAAAACAAATGTATTCAGATGTTAAAGATAGATTTCAGCAATGCAAGCCACTTAGAAAGTAAGTTAATTTGACATGATTTATGTGCTTATTTTATAGATATTTTTCAAAATAAATAGATTATTCATTGTTGTTTCTTACACAACATATTAATATAACATATTGCATTATTACCTCTATGTATAATTTTTTTTGTTATATTTTCAGTTGTGAAAAAGAGAATCGCTGTGTTGCTAAGAAAAGTAATGGTACTTTTGATAATGTTTGCGGTCCCCTAGTTAGAGGTTAGTAGTAAGATATATCCAGTACTTTGGAATATTCTCCACTTGCTTAGTCCATAAAGAAAATAATTGTATCACATAAATATGCACGTGACCCAATGAGTTAAATATGTATAGAAGATTAAGAGAAGATAACCCCCAAATTAACTATTTAGGTATTAAAATAAAATAAATGGTTTCCATCTCTTATTCCACTGAATAACTAAATGTGTATGACAACAGTATTCTACAAATTAAGATTCTTTTTTTTCAGATATAAATGATTGTAGCAGTGTTGTTGAGAAAGTAGACGATGACGTATCTAACAAATATCTTTCTGCAATTATCGGCAGTGTTGTTGGTGTCTTTGTCATTGTGTTCATCTTCATTATTATATTACTGGCTAGAAGACGTAGGGCTCAAAGGCGAAAAAATGCCCAGAAACCATTGACTTCAGAGCAGTTGGAGGAGTTGAAACATAAGTTATTGGATAAATGTGAAAAAGACGAATCCTTGTGTAAAAAGAGTAAGTAGTTTTTAGCTGTTTTGTTTTCTGAAACAGTTGATAATGAAATGGAAAAGATTCTCTAAGGAATGTGTAATACATTGCATTCCTGGTAATTATCTTTCTTTGCACACACAGTGTAGCAGAATTTGATTATCTATAAGTAATAAATACAAAATGTTTTGGACAAGGAATATCTTTTCAGAATTGTTGGTGTGATTTGTAGAATTTTTATAGTTTTTCATTTTTTTTGTAAACAGCCCTATCTACAGCATTCCGAGTTACCGAAGATCGAATTGATAGACAAATATGGAATCTTCCACAAGAACTCTTCCGTTCCCAACCTGGTAGATATGAAATTCTAGTGAAAAAATACACAGGTACTATATTTTACAACTCAACAAAATATCAATACTGTAATGGCATCCTTAAAAAAAGGTTTTTTTAGACATAAAACAGTTAGGCCAACGAAATCGTGACATGTTTTGAAATAGTATTATCAAAGTAGCCAGTCTTTCTCCATTGACTTACCATTGATGATTTTAATACCATAAACAATAGATCATGTCTGTTTCGAAATACAAGTTCACGCCCATTGTGTTTGTCTTACAGAGAGTCACGAGAAATATGCTGTAAATGGTTATTTGAGAGACTGGAAAGAATGGAGAGGGTCAACACATGAATCTGTTAAAGAATTATTTTACTGCTTACGCCAGTGCAAACGTGACGATATAACTTATGAAGTTTGTAATCAACTACGTGATGAAGTTGGTAAGTAGAGCACTGTGAGTGTGAGTTGCACGGATAACGATTTTTTCTTGTCGAACAAATCAGAGGAATGTTTGGCTTTCGTTGTTAAATTAAAGTAGCAACATTGTTATCAATTCATGAAACGAATCTGTCCAATCTTTGCCTTAAATAAAAGCAGGAATGTAGCACGTTAGACCTCATTTCATTTCATTTTATTAATTAATATGACAAGACCATAATCAACTAACGATGCCATGGTAGAACAGTTCGACATTTAATGATTTAACTTTAAAATAGAGAAGCGTGGCTAAGACTCGAATGACCAGTACGATCAATACACACATCTTGTCAATATACTTCAACCATCGATAACTTCGCTCAAAATAAAGTTATTTGAATGAAATCTTCATTATATTTATTTTGTATTATCTATTTTTGAAATATAGCGAACACGAGCTGTTCTTCATCTATGCTTACATAATGCCCCCTTTCTTTGGATTTTTTACTCACTGTGAAGAACTAAACCCCTTCCTATTATTTGTACACTTTTAGAAACATCATTTATGCATTTTAAACTTTGTTAATGTTTCATTACAGATATAACATTTGATGTGGAAGCAAATATAAACGACATGGGCGGAAATAATCGTGCCAAGGATAGTTTAATGTATGACATCAGAGATATTCTCTTCCCGTGTGCAAAGCAATCCGAGAAAAAGGGTAGTTTAGGAAAGAGTGAGCAAGCTGAAACAACCCATAAACTTTTAGAGATACCCCAAAGTGCACCTGAAATGGATCAAAAAGCTGCTGGTGCCATCTATCGAGAACACCCCCTCCCAAGTGCCCCAGAATATGTCGATGATAATAACACCATTATAGAGCCCAATATAGTAGATTATAAAAGACAGTTTAGCTGCCCCGTGCAGTGTACAACGTGATGGGTATCTCGACTTTACCAACTGCTTATGTCTTTCGATATACAAAGAGTTATTAATAAACGGAATCGTGTACAAATATACATTATACTAGTGAAATGCCTGTCTCCTAACTTGCCAGTTACAAAACATACTTGATGATAGAGTATAGTCTTCGATTGGACTTCTAAAGTTCATTTAAGATGGAAAACAACTAGGGGTATCATTTACTGCAAGGAAACATTATGGATTAAAAAGGAGTTGCATAAGTTTATAATTGGATAATTTCACTTTAATAAGACAAAACATTGGGAATCCATATAAACATTGTCTTAAGATTTAATTTGCTTATTGTGTAATTTATCATGGAGACAAACAATTACACAAAGCTAAGATTGTGCTGCGACAATTGTATATCATGAATCGAGACGAGACGGATCGAACTATTTGTCGAAACTATTTCATTTGTCCCGATAGTGTCTTTGTGGAAAGATGCTAATAAGTTGTGTTTAAACAACGTTTTGATGTGCTTCAAATGTGCAACTATTTACGACATCTTTATATGTCCTAAAATAGCAATACAATAAAGATCTGTTTGTGAACAATTTGTTATGGATTATAGTGGATGACTGTGCAATGATGATTGTACATTCATTTCCATCATCATCATCTGTGTACTTGAAACAAGTCCCCATCAGAAATTGTTTCAATGGATTATTTTTAAAACTGTAAATATGACTCTTTCATTATAATGTGCTCGCGACACCTGGTCAGCATTTGAACACGTGACTTATATAGTGGCATTTTATACTAAATACTATATATCCTTATAAATATAGAGTAGTCGTTACTTTTTAAATAACTCCATATATTATATATATCACCGCTAGCTTTATAAATGTTCAATTCTACAGAAAAGATATATGGACTAGTGGGCCTTTGGATTATCGGTTCGGTGTTAGAATTATTCGTATTTTAGTTTCGTATGCAGTAATCATTTGTAGTTCCACATACTAACGTCTCACTGTCAAAATTCATATCATTTGCGTTCGATTTCTTGAACACCAAATCCCTCTTCAATCCCTATGGCAATCCTCCAGCTAATTCATAGGTTAGAGGCTTAATTTAATTGATGTCTTAATCGTGTATAGCTTTAAATTCAATATGGAACATCGGAATAAACTTACTGTCACGTTATTTTATGTGTAATCCTGTAAATAGTCATAAATGTTGGTTGACATTATTAAATAATATATTGAGAGTGCATGAGCTGTTGATGCAATAAAATTGCATTAACACAAATACATGTATATAAGCATATAAGTGGACCCAATAATTTAGTGCAAATTATAGATCTGATAAGAAATATTTCATTAGTTAAAATTACAAATGATTGCGGTTTGTTAGCAGATGAAAGATCTGATAGATTTACAACAACAACAAGTAAATTGTGGTTGCAAAACACCAAGAACTTGCATTAGTGCTGTAAATTTGAAAATTTACATTTAATGGTTCACTTGATGGTTTAATTAACGTTGATTTGATTTATTAACGAATTTCATTTTTAAAAAGTTAAACGAAATATCACTAAATCGCTAATTTAGAAATTTTATGCTTGTTATTATTTTTTCATCATTTTGTTGTTAAATTTGTGAATATATATGAATATAAATTACCCTTCTTATTTCATACATACAATGTATGTTTCATACAACTTTGTTCATGTGTGGTAAAAATGTGTTCTTTATTATATATAATAATGTAGGCATGGCTGTACAAACTCTTTATTTACATAATTTATATTCATTAAGCGGCGGTGTCATGTAAATAAAAAATACGCATTATTGCATATCTGTATACACATTTAACATGACGCTATACCTAATACAGTGCATATAGAACTTATTATTTTTTATTTGTGATCCAAGGGTCTGTTATGAGACCCTCACTTTTTAGCATGTGTATAGATGTAATTTTATCGAATCTCAAATTATCACGACTATACTTTAAACGCCTGCCTCTGTAGCTAAAAGTGTCGTATTTCATATTCTTTTAGTTATCTCGTTCCACATTTAGATCAAATTTTGACATGTGATCTGATTACATTAACTTTTAAAATACATATTTTACTTTGTTTAGTTTTAATCGTTTTAGTTATCTCCAAATCTCATTAAGTAATACATAAATTAATTTTTAAAACGTAATAATTTAAGTAGTTAGACATATCAGTTTCAATACTTTTTTAAATAATAGAATATCATCATCAGTTCGCTTCTATAAAATTCCATTCTCTTCAATAATTGAATTGTGTAAATGAATTTATCTATATAATGTTTTAATTATGGACAGTAAAAGAATTGTTATGCATGTATATTTCATTTTATCATGGCTACTTGGAATAAACAACTATTTTCCAAATATGCATATAGTTTGTATTATTTTAAATAGTTTATCGTACTCTTCATCTTCCCAGACTCATGGTAACGTTGTTCTACATTGCATTTCAGGACGTGTGTTACTCTGACGAATAGCCAATGCCTATCTGTGATAATTATAGTTTACACCCCCCTCCTCTTTGTGATGAGATCCATGTACTATTGTCTAAGTAAGTTATCCAAGGCAGTGGTTGGTTCTGTCGCTCAGTATCGAATAGCGAAGTATCATTACTGCCTTGCTACGACAGGATGACATTACCCACGGTTTTATCAAACCTACACCTCTTCCCTTCACTATATTATTGAAAAAACGTCTCCCAACACTCTGTCGCAGCAATTTCCCGATTTTATATTTGACCCATGCATTTTGATAATCATATGAATTGACCACAATGCCTTTTATCTGCAGATCAGGTTCATATTCTAGTTTTTACTGATGCAATTCTAACCCCGAGAAATGTTGACCACAGAAACAGCAATTAGTTAAAACAAAGACAAAAGAAGGGAGAAACATACAGTTAACTGAATTGCGTTGTTAACAAATTGAGATTGGGAGTTGGCCCTTTTTGCTAATACCAGCATGTTGAACTAGGAACAAGCCAAAAGAGGGACCGGTGTTCCTCGCCTTAATCCGAGACAAAAATCGATGTATGCCCTTAACATTTATTTTTTTTTATAAAGCATCGGAAAATCAAATTACTTATTACACTGGGCATAAACTGTTCATTATAAAACTGTGTCGTGTAATAAAACAATACACAAAGTTTCGCCCATCTCATGCAAATGGTAACGGAGTTATTGTGTTTCAAAGCATCGACAAGTAAAATTTCTTATATACATTATAGGAAGTATAAACATAATATATTGAACCGTTATGTCATTAGAAATTGTTTTGATGTCAGGAATTTAACGATTCAAATCATAGTGTGATGTCGATATTGGATAATTTTGGAAACGGTAATAAAGTAAACTGCATTTTCTCTTACATATTAAATTTGATGAAATATTGTACGAATTAACTGAGTGCATTAAACGTAATCTTAAGTTCTTGGCACGAATATAGAATTACTCACAATTTGGTGTTCATCTCCCAAGAAATAAAGTGGCTGTACTTGTGAGAAAGAAGAAATTGACATAGCCAGATAAAACGACTGTTATATTTATAAGACCACGCACTAATGTAATAATATATGATTCCAAGGGGGCCATTATCCATTCAGATACAATGGATTTTCAACCTTATACTATATAAATATGAACATAGTTTGTCGCCAACTTTCTTATATTTATAATAATATATCAACTTACCTGTCATAATTGCTCTCCCAATAGCTGCATTCTTAAAAAAGAACAGCGAATGGCCTGGCTGAATATTTCGGTTTTTATTACGTATAAAATATATAATACATGTACTTATACCCAGCTCGAGTTTTATCATCAATTTGAGAACAGGTCAGATTCAGCATTTTCTATCAATCACGGCTATGTGAATTTGTTATAATATTGTCATGATAATCGGGATTAAACGTGGTCATAAGAAATAGGTTTGGAAACAGGTCAAATTAACAATAGTAAGAATACTATAAATTATGCTTCAATAATGTATTATTTGTACACAGCAACAATCAGTAATTTCGTAGATTATGCCACAGGACGTGTCTTAATTATCAATGTCGGCTTCAGACATGTGATACATTGACCCCGGGATTAGAAAGGACAACATAGATTTTTAATATGTCGTATGTACCCTCAAAGCAATAGGCATAATGTTGTCCTTGAGACAGTACTTGTACGTATAGCTAAAATGTACTCATGTAGGTCCTTAATCCGGGTTGTATTTGGGATGTTGCGGAAAGCCGAATTTCCAAGAGCCGACTCACTCTCTCTCTCTCTCCTTCTCTCTCTCTCTCTCTCTCTCTCTCTCTCTCTCTCTCAAAGTTAAAACCAGTCACCCCAAAATTATACCATTGGAAACTTGACTTTAGTAAAATAAAAATACCGACACGACGTTCTTTTAAACACATTCACTATATGTACAATTCATAGTAACAAATGTCCGTTTCAATAAAAGTTACAGAGGGTTTTACAAAGGTCTACATTAATTTTCAGATTTGAAACTTAAAGACGATCAACACAATTACAGTTACGTCAAATCGCTAGCCTCTTGCCTCTCTATACAATTACTACAATCTTATTAAATCTTAATAAAGGTGGTAGACAAAATTCAATCTAAGCTTAATTACAAAGTTTACAGTTATACCGTTATCTTGTTTTCAGAATAGATTCAAGTCATGTTTTATGTTTTAGATAAATATAAGTTCTAGAATTCGCCAACAACGACATTACGCCATCTAGAATAATAGTGAAACTCGATTTGATGAATGGAAAATAAATATAGATACGCCAACATAAATCTAATTCAAGGTTTAATGTATTTCTAAAGTATGCACGCGTGGCACATCGTGTAGGCATTATACTGCGAATAATAAATATGCATTGTTATTTGTAAAATAAAAGTCTTGCAAATTAGTTTTGCAAATTATCCAAGAAAATAGAAATTCAATACTGCCAAAAGATTAGATGGTTGCCAAGAATTTAAGCTCTTTACATAAAGAGAATAAGTTACATGCTTTTTGAAATGTACAATAGATATGACAATATATAGAATAACAATCAATGATTTATTAACAGGCACCATCTTTATTCCATACATTGATTTATCGTATGTTACCATTCAATTACTAACGGCCACTCAAAGAACACTGCATATTGATAATTGCCCATGGCAGTTGGTTGTCACAGAATTTTAACTCATGCCTTTGTGTAAACATAACTCAATTTGAAAAATTCCCTCAAATTATATTTATATTATTTGAAAGGAGTATTTTAACAAAATCATCATGTTGAACAAAAACATAATAACCCTCTCATTAAGGTTAACGAGCTTCTTGAATTACCGTGTTCGGCTAAAATTCTGGAGTCTTGGTGCCTTCCCTCTTAAAGGCCAGAATAGTGAAACCATATACAGTGACGGCTTAGAGATGTGATGCAAATAATGAGAGACAACGTATCTCAATTCCATCTTTTCTATTAGATTTTGATTGATTTTGGTGAAGCGCTTTAATTTACTTGTGACAACTTAGTTTCCATAATTTCGTTAGCAGACAGGGGGCAAAGTCTGTATTAACCCCTCATATTCCAGTTAGCCATTTTCCACTCAATATCATCACCGTCGGCGTCTATGTTGAGATGAGATTGAAAAAAAAAGAACCACACGTGTTCATATTTGTATAATTAAGTCAAGCAGGTTGGTAATCTAAACAAAATGAAGACCCAATTTTAAAAAAAGTGATAGAATTGAAATAACATGAGGATTTTCGCCCTACGCTTCTCCTGCAGATCAAACCAAATGAGAAAATTTGTATTGATTTTTCTAATTTTGCACAGTTTTGGGTGTAATAAAAGTAAACTGTTTGATAGTACATGAATATAAATTGAAAACTTAAACAGGACTGAAATTTAATATAAACCAACATTTACAAAAATGATTTTATTCCCATCAGTAGAAACAGCTTTCAAAAACTGACAATATAAATCAACATTTACTCAAGTGATTTAATTCCCTTTGTTAAATTGAATTTTGAAAAACGGGAAACTATGCGTGATCTAAATTAATGAAGAGAAGTGAATAAAGTGACCTACATAGAGTATCGCAGTGGAACCAGGGATGTTTGCATCCATCTTATTTTTAAGTTTATCTCAAAAACATCGAAACATTCTTTTGACGAGGCATTGATTCTCATACCATTTCATGCAAAGTGTTGTTTTGTAAAGGAATCGGACCAAAATAAATATCTAAGACACGTTACTACTGAAAATATATCATAATGAACCTATTAGCTGTCTTGAGGACATGTTACAAATCATAAGTTTGCTCGCACTCAAATGCCACAAATCAGGCACTCTTAATTTAAAGAGTTGGCAATCACTCAAGCAACATGTTTGGGGTGGAATCGGCCTAAACCAGAGAGTGGGCCCTGTTGGGTTCCAAAACCTTGGTCCAGGGAGAAGAGGCGGCATCATTGCAGTGCGCTACATCGATCAACCTCTCAGACCCCACGTCATACCTATTTGCACGTCATCGAAAAAACGTTTTCCAGCATGACGACTCCCGTGCCCACACCGCCAGAGTTACTTGGGACTTTCTACAGCAGAACGATGACAACGTTATGCACTGGCCAACCCTTAGTCCGGACTTAAACCCGATTGAACATCTTTGGGACGAAATTCAGGGGAGACTTAATAACGCGTCGTACCGACACCAAACATAGCCGATAGACTGTGTCCAGCTTTTCTGAGAGTGTGGTTCTAGTTGTCGATGGCGTTCATCAATCGTCTGGTCCACTCCATTGTACAGTCGCTGCGCTACTTTTATTAACAGTCTAAACCGTCTCGTAAAGTCTTGGAATTGTGATGAATTGATCACTAATGTGTCAACATGCTGTTCATAAAAAAAATGCTTTGATCCATTTAATAAGTCGTTTTCTAGCATGATTTGATTACAGTGCCTCTCTGATGTTGAAATCGTACTGACGATTATTTTGCTGTTTAGTATATTATTATCATTTACATGGTTGGGATGTGTTCTCATTAACGCCTCACTGATTCCTTAATCCCCCAAAAAACCATTAACGTCTCGATGTGATATTTCAACGCTATATGGATCACTTGCAAACAACAATGGTGTGAAAGATGAAGCTCTAAATAGTCTAATAGGAATATCAGTCCAAAAAAGGTTCAATTTCGCCGTTGTCCGCGATTTTTTGTTGTTGATAGAGCTGTTTCAAATCCGATTGAAACAAAGCCGTGGACATCACCTTGCGTTGATAATTTGTGTTTGTTCTCTTAAGGGGGCATTATGGAAGATTAGATAACAGTTCTCGCCGTAATAGTTAAAAAAAATAGTCATAAGTACATATAATTTGGGGGGTCATTTTATGAGTTTTTTCCTCACACGGAGTGGCCACGCATTGCTCAATTCAGGCTGGCGGTTAACATCGACATTACTGTATTATATTATCAGTATGTTCTCAATTCAAGACATTGTTTCTATTCAAGTTTTGTTTGTTGCATGAAATAGAACCATCCGTCGATCCTCGAGGCGTTTTCCCGACTAACCCAGAGTCCAAATTAGTTGTACACGTGTACACATATTAATTTATCCCAGGCCAGATCCTCGGAATCAAACAACCTTAGTGAATTTAAGACTGATCCTTCCATATTCTGTACATTTTGCGTTTTGGGGTCTTCGGGATTTTGTAGTCTTCGGAAGCTTTCTCAACTGACTGTATCTTTTCACATCCACAGACGTTTGAATTTAAAATTGTGTCGCACGGTATAAGTCTCCTAGCCGAATAAACTGGAATCGATCAATTAGCTGGCATATTGAATGAAGGGGGGCTACTCTGGTCGCGATAAAATAATATTGGATTTAGACTACCATTTGACTTCAATGTTAATTCGTGTCATGTCGGGTCTACAGCTGTTCTCAAACATTCTCTGAGAAATGTTTTATAACAAGCAGTAACTGTTGTATTACTGCTTGTAAAATGGATTTTGACCAACACAGGGTTCGTAAAAATAATGTATACACAAAGTGAATTGGGAATGTTAACGTTCTGGAATGAAGTCCTTGATCTATTGAAGGCCGTATGACACAAGGAGGTGATGTTACAGAACCCACGGTTTTTAAACGAAATGTTATATAGATATATCTACTTGGATGGGACTATCTGGTACATACAACTGGAAGACAATATTAGAGATCTGCAGTAACACTATCATGTGCAGCCAATCACCGGAAAATATGCAAATATGGGCAGTAATGGGATACACAGCTTTTATTATATTTTTATTCAATTGACAAAACATATCAATATTTATGATTCTCTTTTAAACATCATAAACAATACAAATCGAGTATTGCATTGTATGCATTTTAAAGAAATACCTGTTATAAAAATAAACAACATAATACAATTTTTTCCATATGCATATCTTCTAATTTCTATAAATATATACAATTGAACTACATTAGCACTTTCTTTACCTATAAAATAATTACATGTAACGATTACTATAATCATTGATTCAAGTCCTGATGAACTTTTCAAATACACTATAATCATTATGTCGCTCGTCTTCTGTAATATTATTATTATAATAATACTGGAGTGCTTCCATATAACCCTCTTCATCTAACAGAACCATACTATTTTCGTTACTAGAAGTTGGTTTAATTGGATAGAATAGTGAAACCTTCATTAATACACTGTTCAATTCTGATGAAGTCAGCACAAATTGAGAAATGGTTGGTTCAATGTCTGGCACGTCATCTGTAGATGCTGAATTTAATGAGTCATTAAGCGAACAGAACTTTTGCTGAACTGAATTAAAGACTTCACTTGGTTCAAATTTATGTATCACCGTAAGAGGTGTGCCATCATACAAATCACAGAAGCTTGAACTTTGAGACGAATTACTGTTATATTCTGACGATGTAAAGATATTATTTTTGACATGATCAAATGTCATTTTATTCTTGTATTCCGTAAATCCTGAGCCATTCGTCAGATTTTGAAAGTTTAAAGCTCTTTGTTCATAAGCACCGATGTGTCCTATACGCATGTCGACCTGCCTCCGATTTCCTAATGTCTTTGTCATAAGTTCAGGTTGATCACACGACATATTAACAAATTTTGGATTAAAAATTTCTTGTCTGATCTTCTCTCTGTGGTTTTCTTTATTTTGACGTTTTTCTTTACATCTTCGGTTCTGAAACCATGTCTGAAAATTGTACAAAAAACAAAAAGAACATTATAACCTACGATATAGTTTTAAGGTTAATGTTCATATATGTAAAATATATATTCCTTACTGTCGGCATTTATTTGGCAGATATCAATTTTAAACTTCTTAGTCTATCATTCATGTTATCCTGAATTACGGTGAAATACGTTTACTTACAGCTAATTTCTCTACGTCTAGTTTTAACATGTAACACAATTGTTGAAAGACACAACTATCAGGATAATTATTTTCTCTAAAAACGGACTCCATTATATGAAGAAAAAAAATAATTATATACATAATATATGCGTAAACATGTCATAGAAGATTTGTAGAAAACGTGATATAAAGTATTGATATGATGTCACTCTATTTATTTTATGTTACTTACTTTTTGTTTGGAATATTTGGTTCTTTCTTGTCTTTTGACACCTTTAAATGGTTGTTTATCTGTTAGAATAAAACTGGTTTGAGTTTTCATGTTGATAAAGTATAGAATATAGTAGACACAGTGTTGATATGACCAATACAAATGTTAGAATGATGATGAAATCTACATGTTTAACTTATATATATAGTACATATATCAGTATTTTATAAAGATATTCAAACTTGATTTAAGAATAATATATGCAGATAGGTTTAACATTATTGCAATCAATGATTAAAGTCCAGTTTGGTATATTACTGATTAGTCCTTTAACCGTGGGTGTTTAACCGGTTTATAATTATGTACTCACGTCCATGTACCTTAATGTAATCAATGATTAAAGCACAAGTTGATAGCTAATTGATTAACTCTTCAAATGTAGCTGATCAACTGGATACATGTACTCACGTCCTTGTACAAACGCAATTAATTGAGAGTTTAGAAGAAAGCTATTGGCATATACGTATATTATTTTTGTTATTTTACAATATAAATTTAATAATCATATCTTGTAAGCATTACGTATCATATTTCACGATCTGTTTTACAAGAATTTAATGGTAATATCTTTTGGATATTGTTATTTCAGTAAAATTTATTTTGCAATATAAATTTAATAATAATATCTTTGGAGCATTATGTTTCGTTTTTCACAATGGGTTTTAGACAAAATTATATAGTATATGGAATATCGGTATTTTATAAAGATATTCAAACTTGATTTAAGAATAATGTATGCAGATTAACCCTTTAACCGTGGGTGTTTAACCGGTTAATATGTACTCACGCCCTTGTACATTAATGTAATCAATAGTTAAAGCACATTTTGATTGCTACTTGATTGCAATGGTTAAAGCACATTTTGATTGCTAAAAGATTCATTAAAATATACTCTCTACATTTGAAGAGTTAATCAATTAGCAATCAACTTGTGCTTTAATCATTGATTACATTAATGTACCTTGACGTGAGTACATATTAACCGGTTAAACACCCACGGTTAAAGGACTAATCAGCAATATACCAAACTGCACTTTAATCATTGATTGCAATAATGTTAAGCCTATCTGCATATATTATTCTTAAATCAAGTTTGAATATCTTTATAAAATACCGATATATGTACTATATAAGTTAAACATGTAGATTTCATCATCATTTGTATTGATCATATCAACACTGTTTCTACTATATTCTATTCTTTATCAACATGAAAACTCAAGCCAGCTATATTCTAACTGATAAACAACCATTTAAAGGTGTCAGAAGACGAGAAAGAACCAAATATTCCAAAAAACAAGTAAGTAACATTTAAAAAAAAAAGATGAACTACATATCATTACTCGAATTTTGTATTGTTTAGTATTACGTTCTCTACAAATAATACATAATTAGTTTTCGCTCCCTTACAAATAATACATAATTATTTTACGCTCTCTACACATAATACATAATTATTTTACGCTTTCTATACACAATAAATAATTTTTTTGCACAAAATACATAATTATTTTTTGCACATACAGTAATCTTTTATATATAGCACGCATAATTAATTTTTCCTTTTTATCATTTCAGTTAGATATCCTGGAGTCCGTTTTTAGAGAAAATAATTATCCTGATAGTTGTGTGTTTGAACAATTGTGCTACATGTTAAAATTAGACGTGGAGAAATTAGCTGTAAGTAAAAGTATATCACCTGATGGACTAAGAAGTTCAAAGTTGACATATTCAAAATAAATCCCGACAGTAAGGAAGTTCAAAGTTGATATCTTCCAAATAAATGCCGACAGAAAGGAATATATATTTTACATATATCAATATTATTCTTAAAACTATATCGTGGGTTACAATGTTCTTTTTGTATTATTTTCAGACATGGTTTCAGAACCGAAGATGTAAAGAAAAACGTCAAAATAAAGAAAACCACAGAGTGAAGATCAGACAAGAAATTTTTAATCCAAAATTTGTTAATCTGTCGAGTGATCAACCTGAACTTATGCCAAAGACATCGGAAAACCGGATGCAGGTCGACATGCGTATAGGACACATTGATGCTTATAAACAAAGAACCTTAAACTTTCAAAATCCGACCACTGACCCAGGATTTACGGAATGCAAGAATGAAATAACATTTGATCATGTTCAAAATAATATCTTTACATCGTCAGAATATAACAGTAATTCGTCTCAAAGTTCAAGCTCGTGTGATTTGTATGATGACACACCTTTTACGATCCTACATAAATTTGAACCAAGTGAAGTCTTTAATTCCGTTCAGCAAAAGTTATGTTCGCTTAATGACTCATTAAATTCATCATCTACGTGTGATGTTCCAGACATTGAACCAACCATTTCTCAAGTTGTGCTGACTTCATCAGAATTGAGCAGTGTATTGATGGAGGTTTCATTATTCTATTCAATTAAACCAACTTCCAGTAACGAAAATAATTTGGTTCTATTAGAAGAAGAGGCTGATATGGAAGCACTTCAGTATTATTATAATAATAATATTACAGAAGACGAGAGACATAATGATTATAGTGTATTTGAAAAGTACATCAGGATCTGATTCAGTAATTATTATAATATATAGCTCGGACATTAATCGGTACATTCGATAGATAAAAAGTGCTAATCTGTATAAATTTATATTTGTGGTAATTCGACGAATTGTTTATAGAAACTGTTGTTTTATCTCTATTTTTATATATATCATTCAATATTTGTATATAATTACTGTAAATGAATAAATCAATCTAAAGATAATGTAATTATGTCAAATTCCCAAAACCGGAACAATAGCTTCCACCCTACCCGCGACTATCATGGCCGCCATACGCCTTTTGTATACCGAATAAATGGCACTAACCCCAACTGTTCTCCTATGTCTACGAGAAATTAAAAACGAAGTCGTCCAGATATAGTTGGCAGAACGAACAGTATACGAAAAAGAGTTTTCCAAATACCGATACATAGAGTCATTAATCCATTCCCATAAGACAGGTACTTTCCACTATAAGGGTCCATTTTTTGAGCTGGTTAATATCTTGTTCATCAGATTATTCTAACTTGTTGGGCTGCTTGTTTATGTTAAAGATAAGGTTTGAAAACAGTTATAGGCTCAGAGTCAGAAATGAAGACAGGACACAAACAGTTTATCTTTGCCCGGCTCCAAGTTTTCCCAAACTTTCTATCGGACTAAACAGACAGGGAGTTAATTGGTCATGTTTTTGCTCCCAAATTTTAAGAGGTTGGTATTTTAACTATTATAGTGTGAACTGGATTAAGCAAGTTCTGGTTATTGCCACATCTAAAATAATAGGTGGTCAAAGCCTAGCGTAACCGGAGCGGGATACACAAAACTGAAGTAAAATACTACAAAGGTGCCTTATGCAATCGTTTGGGTCTGTTAATCTGCCGGCACTAAATCATGAAAATTTACCAAAACCTGGCAGAAAATGTTGATTTCTAGACCAAATAGTCAATATACTCCATGCAAAGGGGGCTAGCAGAGAATTGATATAATCTAGTGGCCATATTGGAACACAATTGAAAATTACAGATTTAAGGATGTGAAAAGGTAGAATCAATTTAGTAAGATAACGTACATGTATAATTTTATGTATAATGTAACATGCAACCTAAAAACAAACACTTTCGTCCACCAAACACTATCCTGAAATCCCGAAAACGGAATTGATATAATCTTGTCGCCCTTCAAATTGTTAAACTGAAAGTGTGGGACACAATTTAAAATTACTGATTTAAGGATGTGAAAAGGTAGAATCAATAGAGTAGACCTACATACATTCACATTTTTATAAAACAAAACTAACATGCAACCTAAAAACTTCATACTTTCGTCCACCAAAAACTATCCTGAAATCCCCAAAACGACACAATGAGAAATGTATGTAATAGTCATCCAAATCTATAATTCATTAAAGTCAGTCAGTCTCCCCACCCACCAATATAACCTCCAATACCAGACTGTTCGATTCCGAGTAATCTAGCTAGGGGTAAATAAATATGGAACCTGATTTTATAATGCGTACAATAAATTTGAGACTGTGGTGAACCGAGAGAAACCTACAAGGTTAGCTGGATGATCCTACTCCTTATAACACACAAACCTGGGATAGGAACCAGGAACTGCGTTGAGAAAACATTGAAATTTCAGATGAAAGGTGCATAGCAATCGATCTAGCGGCGTTATTCTTGCATTTACGGATAGTTTAATTGCGTTACGCATGCTGCCATTCAAAAGGATGTGAAATAAATCTTTTCGTCGTGTTAGGGGCCCCGAAATTCTACTCAGGCCCAGGGCCCCGCCCCGGTTAAGCTAGGCTTTGACCACCTATTATTTTAGATGTGCCAATAACCAGAACTTGCTTAATCCGGTGTTATCTTCGCTTCCTGACCTCAATTATTCGTTAAGCTAGGCTTTTACCACCAGTTATTTTAGATGTGCCAATAACCAGAACTTGCTTAAAGATACATTATGGGAGATACGATAAAGAGTTGGCAGTTCACACTATAATAGTTAAAAACTGGATAGAGTAAAGGTGTGTGTGAAATAGTTTTATTTAACGTCCGCTTCCACTGAGGTGATATCGCAGACAATAGTGTAAAGGTAATTTGCTGGAAATTTCAGTCAAATTGACCCACTGTGAGCCTTGAACGAAGAGGGTGAAATTTTCACATAGCTTCGGTCATCATTACTAAAATCATTGATATAAAAAACATAGTCTCGGTTATCCAAGTTTTAAATTAAATTATCAATGGCCGTTAAGCAGCATATAGAAATCTAATCCAGCCAACAACGAAGGCTAGCCTAGACATCGAGAGTTTATTATGGTCTGGATAAGTTAATTAATGTCTAATTGATAACTTAGATAATATTTCAGGCCTAAAGAAAAGACTTCTAATTGACAGATTTAGCTTTAATGCATGTTTAATCCAGTGTTGTCTTCGCTTCCTGACCTCAATTATTAGATATAATTCTTCCTGAAATACTTACTTCTGAATCGAATCCAAACTTGAGATATTTTAATCCATACATCGGAACAAATTTTTGTCTGTTGCTATATAAATATTTAGGGTAAAAGCCAATAAACACCCATGTTATATACAATATAGTTTAATAATAAAACAACTCGATTCACAACAAAGAAAACAACAACATATATATTTATAATAATATAAAACAATAAGAGCAATACGTAGATAATATATATGAGACATAACATGAACTATTGTGAAGGAAATAAAGCAAGATGTCCATTATAGAAGTGGGTTGACCAACACCCGTTTTCTGCATTTCTTTCGTCTGATTTCGACGTGGTATTTTGAAAAATATTATTTTCTACTTCAATATTGATATATTTACTATTATTGTAATCTGTATTATAAAATGTTTGATAATGAATGTCACCATTGATACACTGATTGCTTTGTTGATATGAACAACACGGGTCTGTATTGTTAACGTAACAAGGATTATTACTAAAGGTGGGTAACTCGTGATTATAGTTATAGGCCCATTTATTCTCTGAAACCGGGGTTTGGCATGGTGATAAACCGATATACTGATCAGAAGAATAATCTGCGATATTTTCACAAGTTATCGACGGTAATGCTTCTCTTTCCACCTGTATGTTTCTTGGATTATTTGGCGGATAAACGTGGTTTGATGAAATGTTGACACGAGTTTCCTCCCTTGTTGCAAGAGGTACGACCTCCTTGTTCTTCACCGCAGCTTTTTCTTGTCGTTTTGTTTTGGCGCGTCTGTTCTTAAACCAAATCTGAAATATCAAAGATAGCAAAGACTTAGAAAACAAAACGATATACTAGTGATACAAAATATCTAAAACCAGGGAGTGATATCAAGTGGTCGAAGGAAATAAACAAATGTTGGTTCTACAGCGTATATAAACTTCATACTATCAAAATTGCCAAAATATAAATATGAATGATTATTATTTAACTTACCGATATATTTTTATCTGTTAAATTTAGAACAGTTGACAAGTGAATAATTAATTCTCTGTAAGGATTTGATGTTTGTCTATAAATTTCTTCTAGTTTTTCTACTTGTCTACTAGTAAAGTGAGTTCTATAACGTTTTCTAATTCCTCCCGTTTTAAAGTGACAATTCAGTGAATCAGATTTATCATTACGTCTACTTGTAAATCGAGATAGATCTTGTGGCTTCATTGCGTTCTATATTATATTAGACGGTGTATTGGTTACGTCTTGAAGAAGAGATAGTGCTATACAGGGAAGCTAACACAAGTTCTTTCTATATATACTACTCTGCTGTAGAAAATATATCAAAAAGTAACACTTTTATTCAACAATCATTGTACTTTACGTTTAAGTGAGTTGAGTTAATGTCGTGTTTAGAGCATGTTGTAATTGCTTTGACGATTCCGACAATCCAATCACGTTAAATAATCAAGAAAGGGTAAGATACAGAATCTCCAAAATATATTACTATTAAATTCTTTGAAGAAATTCATTGTGAAATATCATACATAATGGTTACAAGATATTATTATTAAATTTATATTGGACAATAACAAAGAAACATACTTAAATAACAACATTTTTCTTCTAAACTCTCAGTTAATTGTGTTTGTACAAGGACGTGAGTACATGTATGTGTTATCCAGTTGATCAGCTACATTTGAAGAGTGAATCAATTAGTAATCAACTTGTGCTTTAATCATTGATTATATTAATGCACATGGACGTGAGTACATATTAACCGGTTAAACACCCACGGTTAAAGAACTAATCAGTAATATACCAAACTGGACTTTAATCATTGATTGCAATAATGTTAAGCCTATCTGCATATATTATTCTTAAATCAAGTTTGAATATCTTTAAAATACCGATATATGTACTATATAAGTTAAACATTTAGATTTCATCATCATTCTAACATTTGTATTGGTCATATCAACACTGTGTCTACTATATTCTATACTTTATCAACATGAAAACTCAAACCAGTTTTATTCTAACTGATAAACAACCATTTAAAGGTGTCAGAAGACGAGAAAGAACCAAATATTCCAAAAAACAAGTAAGTAACATTTAAAGATAAAAGATGAACTACATATCATTACTCGAACTTTGTATTGTTAAGTATTACGTTCTCTACAAATAATACATAATTATTTTTCGCTCCCTTACAAATAATACATAATTATTTTACGCTCTCTACACATAATACATAATTATTTTACGCTCTCTACACATAATACATAATTATTTTACGCTTTCTATACATAATAAATAATTATTTTGACAAAATGCATAATTATTTTACACATACAGTATTTTTCTATATATAGCATGCATAATTAATTTTTCCTTTTTATCATTTCAGTTAAATATTCTGGAGTCCGTTTTTAGAGAAGATAATTATCCTGATAGTTGTGTGTTTGAACAATTATGTTACATGTTAAAACTAGACGTAGAGAAATTAGCTGTAAGTAAAAGCATATCACCTTAATTAAGGATAACATGATGGACTAAGAAGTTCAGAGTTGATATATTCCAAATAAATCCCGACAGTAAGGAAGTTCAAAGTTGATATCTTCCAAATAAATGCCGACAGAAAGGAATATATATATTACATATATCAATATTGTTCTTAAAACTATATCGTAGGTTATAATGTTCTTTTTGTATTATTTTCAGACATGGTTTCAGAACCGAAGATGTAAAGAAAAACGTCAAAATAAAGAAAACCACAGAGTGAAGATCAGACAAGAAATTTTTAATCCAAAATTTGTTAATCTATCGTGTGATCAACCTGAACTTATGCCAAAGACATCGGATAACCGGAGGCAGGTCGACATGCGTATAGGACACATTGATGCTTATAAACAAAGAACTTTGAACTTTCAAAATCCGACCACTGACCCAGGATTTACGGAATACAAGAATGAAATGACATTTGATCATGTCAAAAATAATATCTTTACATCGTCAGAATATAACAGTAATTCGTCTCAAAGTTCAAGCTCGTGTGATCTGTATGATGACCCACCTTTTACGGTCATACATAAATTTGAACCAAGTGAAGTCTTTAATTCAGTTCAGCAAAGGTTCTGTTCGCTTAATGACTCATTAAATACATCATCTACAGATGATGTTCCAGACATTGAACCAACCATTTCTCAATTTGTGCTGACTTCATCAGAATTGAGCAGTGTATTAATGGAGGTTTCATTAATCTATTCAATTAAACCAACTTCTAGTAACGAAAATAATTTGGTTCTATTAGAAGAACAGGGTGATATGGAAGCACTTCAGTTTAATTATAATAATATTACAGAAGACGAGAGACAAAATGATTATAGTGTATTTGAAAAGTTCATCAGTTTCTGATTCAGTAGTTATTATAATATATAGCTCGGACTTTAATCGGTACATTCGATAGATAAAAAGTGCTAATCTGCATAAGTTTATATTTATGGTAATTCGACGAATTGTTTATAGAAACTATTGTTTTATCTCCATTATTATTGTTATATATATCATTCAATATTTGTATATAATTACTGTAAATAAATAAATCAATCTAAAGAGAATAATTATGTCAAATTACCGCAACTGGAACACAGGCTTCCACCTTACCCGCGACAAGCATTGCCCCCATACGGCTTTTGTGCACTGAATAAATGGCCCTAACCCTAACTGTTCTCCTACATCTACGAGAAACTAAAAATGAAGTCGTCCAAAAATAGCTTGCACAACGAACAGTGTCTCTCATTATTATGTTGACTAATCTCATACAATTCGGGAACAAAAACATGACCAGTTAACACCCCGTCTATTTATTCCGATAGAAAGTGTGAAAAGCTTGGAGTCGGGAAAAGAGACACTATTTGTAGTCTGTCTCCACATGCGACTCTTAGCCTATAACAGCTTTCAAACCTTACCTTTAACATAAACAAGCAGCCCAAACACATGGAATAATCTGATGAACAAGATTTTAACCAGCTCAAAAAATGGACCCTTATAGTGGAACGCATCTGTCTTATGGGAATGGATTAATGACTCCATATGATCGGTATTTGGGAAACTGTTATTCGTATACAAATCTGAAGTAGCATAGTACAAACGTATGACTGTCCGGGGACATATGGCTTTAAACAATCTCTTGAGTCTGTTATGTTTCCGACTCTGAAAAATGAATATATACCAAAACCGGATAGAAAATAGGAGAGAATTGATATAATCTAGTCACGCTACAAATGGTTAAACTGAGACTGTGGAACACAATTTAAAATTACAGATTTAAGGATGTGAAAAGGTAGAATCAATCGAGTAAGATTACATAAATGTATATTTTTTCTATAAAAATCTAACATGCAACCTAAAAACAAATACTTTCGTCCACCAAAGACTATCCTGACGCAATGAGAAAAGTGTATAATGGTTATCCAAATGTATAATTCATTAAAGTCAGTCAGTCTCTCCACCCACCAATATAGTCTCCAATGCCAGACTGTCTATTCCGGGTAATCTAGCTCGGGGTAAATAAATATGGAACGTTATTTTATAATGCGTACAATTAATTTTGGACTGTGGAGAACCGGGTGAAGACCTACGATGTTAGCTGGAAAATCCTAGCCCTAACACACAAACCTGTGATAGGACCTACATTAAGAACAGACTTTACCATCGCCGTATCCACACAACAATTAGCTGATCCATAAACATCCTCAAAGATAAACGGGTTACAGTGGTTATAATTCAGAAGACGGGAATCAAAAAAATAGCTCATTGAAATCCTGTAGAAACCTTCATTCGGTCATTGGTTGCAGTAGTGGTTCTATTCCTAGACCACCAATTATTTTAGATGTGCCAATACCCAGAACTTGCTTAATCCCATAGTATCTTCGCTTCCTGGCCTCAATTATTATATATAATTCTTGAAATACTTACTTTGGAATTGAATCTCAATTTCCGATATTTGAATCCATACATCGGAACAAATATTTGTCTGTTGCTATATAAATATAAACGGTAAAGACCAATAAATACCCATGTTATATACAAATAGTTTAATATCAAACAACTCTATTTACAACAAAGCAAACAACAACATATATATTTACAATGATATAAACCTACAGTAAGAGCAAAAATAGATATTAAATAAGAGACAGAACTTAAACTATTGTGATGGAAATAAAGCAAGATGTCCATTATAGAAATGGGTTGACCAACGCCCGTTTTCTATATTTCTCTCCTCTAGTTTTGACGTAGTATTTTGAAAAATATTATTTTCTACTTCAATATTAAAATATTTACAATTATTGTAATCTGTATTATAAAATGTTTGATAATGAATGTCATCATTGATACACGGATTGTTTTGTTGATATGTATAACACGGGTCTGTATTGTTAACGTAATAAGGATTATTGCTAAAGGTGGGTAACTCGTGATTATAGTTATACGCCAATTTATTCTCTGATACCGGGGTTTGACATGGCGATAAACCACTATACTGATCAGAAGAATAATCTGATATATTTTCACAGACTGTCTGCTTTAATGCTTCTCTTTCCACCAGTCTGTTTCTTGGATTATTTGGCGGATAAACGTGGTTTGATGAAATGTTGACAGGTGTTTCCTCCCTTGTTGTAAGAGTTACGACCTCCTTGTTCTTCACCGCACCTTTTTCTTGTCTCTTTGTTTTGGCGCGTCTGTTCTTAAACCAAATCTGAAATATCAAAGATAACATAGTCTTAGAACACAAAACGATTTAGTAGTGATACATAATATCTATAATTAAGGAGTGAAATCAAGTGGTCGAGGAAAAATAAACAAATATCGGTTCTACAGCGTATTTAAACTTCATACTATTGGAATCAAAATTGTCAAAATTATTAATATGAATAGTTATTATTTAACTTACCGATATATTTTTGTCTGTTAAATTTAGAAAAGATGACAACTGAATAATTAATTCTCTGTAAGGATTTGATGTTTGTCTATAAATTTCTTCTAATTCTTCTACTTGTTTACTAGTAAAATGAGTTCTATAACGTTTTCTAATTCCTCCCGTTTTAAAGTGACAATTCAGTGAATCAGATTTATCATTACATCTACTGGTAAATCGAGATAGATCTTGAGGCTTCATTGTGTTGTATAATGTATATTAGATAAGACAGGGTATTAGTTATGCCTTGAAAAAGATATGGTGCTATACAAAGATACAACACAAGTTCTTTCTATATATACTATTCGGTTGTAGAAAATATATCAAAAAGTAACACTTTTATTCAATAATCATTGTACTTTACATATAATTGAGTTGAGTTAATGTCGTGTTTGGAGTATGAGGTAATTGCTTTGACGATTCCGACAATCCAATCACGTTAAATAATTAAGAAAGTGTAGTTTCTAGCAAGATATATTCTTATGAAACGGTGAAGTAAGATACAGAATCTCCGAAAGATTTTACTATTAAATTCTTTCAAAACAAAACATGATGAAATATGATACATAATGCTCACAAGATATTATTATTAAATTTATATTGGAAAATAACAAAGAAATATACTTAAATAACAATATTTTTCTTCTAAACTCTCAGTTAATTGTGTTTGTACAAGGACGTGAGTACATGTATGTGTTATCCAGTTGATCAGCTACATTTGAAGAGTGAATCAATTAGCAATCAACTTGTGCTTTAATCATTGATTACAGTATGCACATGGACGTGAGTACATATTAACCGGTTAAACACCCACGGTTAAAGGACTAATCAGTAATATACCAAACTGGACTTTAATCATTGATTGCAATAATGTTAAGCCTATCTGCATATATTATTCTTAAATCAAGTTTGAATATCTTTATAAAATACCGATATATGTACTATATATATAAGTTAAACATGTAGATTTCATCATCATTCTAACATTTGTATTGGTCATATCAACACTGTGTCTACTATATTCTATACTTTATCAACATGAAAACTCAAACCAGTTTTATTCTAACTGATAAACAACCATTTAAAGGTGTCAGAAGACGAGAAAGAACCAAATATTCCAAAAAACAAGTAAGTAACATTTAAAGAAAAAAGATGAACTACAAATCATTACTCGAATTTTGTATTGTTTAGTATTACTTTCTCTACAAATAATACATAATTATTTTTCGCTCCCTTACAAATAATACATAATCATTTTACGCTCTCTACACATAATACATAATTATTTTACGCTTTCAAAACACAATAAATAATTATTTTGACAAAATGCATAATTATTTTACACATACAGTATTTTTTTATATATAGCATGCATAATTAATTTTTTCTTTTTATCATTTCAGTTAAATACTCTAGAGTCCGTTTTTAGAGAAAATAATTATCCTGATAGTTGTGTGTTTGAACAATTATGTTACATATTAAAACTAGACGTTGAGAAATTAGCTGTAAGTAAAAGTATATCACCTTAATTAAGGATAACATGATGGACTAAGAAGTTCAAAGTTGATATATTCCAAATAAATCCCGACAGTAAGGAAGTTCAAAGTTGATATCTTCCAAATAAATGCAGACAGAAAGGAATATATATATTACATATATCAATATTGTTCTTAAAACACTATCGTAGGTTATAATGTTCTTTTTGTATTATTTTCAGACATGGTTTCAGAACCGAAGATGTAAAGAAAAACGCCAAAATAAAGAAAACCACAGAGTGAAGATCAGACAAGAAATTTTTAATCCAAAATTTGTTAATCTGTCTAGTGATCAACCTGAACTTATGCCAAAGACATCGGATAACCGGAGGCAGGTCGACATGCGTATAGGACGCATTGATGCTTATAAACAAAGAACTTTAAACTTTCCAAATCCGACCACTGACCCAGGATTTACGGAATACAAGAAGGAAATGACATTTGATCATGTCAAAAATAATATCTTTACATCGTCAGAATATAACAGTAATTCGTCTCAAAGTTCAAGCTCGTGTGATCTGTATGATGACCCACCTTTTACGGTCATACATAAATTTGAACCAAGTGAAGTCTTTAATTCAGTTCAGCAAAAGTGCTGTTCGCTTAATGACTCATTAAATTCATCATCTACAGATGATGTTCCAGACATTGAACCAACCATTTCTCAATTTGTGCTGACTTCGTCAGAATTGAGCAGTGTATTAATGGAGGTTTCATTAATCTATTCAATTAAAGCAACTTCTAGTAACGAAAATAATTTGGTTCTATTAGAAGAACAGGGTGATATGGAAGCACTTCAGTATAATTATAATAATATTACAGAAGACGAGAGACAAAATGATTATAGTGTATTTGAAAAGTTCATCAGTATCTGATTCAGTAGTTATTATAATATAAAGCTCGGACTTTAATCGGTACATTCGATAGATAAAAAGTGCTAATCTGTATAAGTTTATATTTATGGTATTAGACGAATTGTTTATAGAAACTATTGTTTTATCTCCATTATTATTGTTATATATATCACTCAATATTTGTATATAATTACTGTAAATAAATAAATCAATCTAAAGAGAATAATTATGTCAAATTACCACAACTGGAACACAGGCTTCCACCCTACTCGCGTCGCGACAAGCATTGCGCCCATACGGCTTTTGTACACTGAATAAATGGCCCTAACCCTAACTGTTCTCCTACGTCTACGAGAAACTAAAAATGAAGTCGTCCAAAAATAGCTTGCACAACGAACAGTATACGAATAAAAGTTTCCCAAATACCGATCATATAGAGTCATTAATCCATTCCTATAAGACAGATGCGTTCCACTATAAGGGTCCATTTCTTGAGCTGGTTAAAATCTTGTTCATCAGATTATTCCATGTTTTTGGGCTGCTTTTTTATGTTAAAGGTAAGGTTTGGAACAGTTATAGGCTCAGAGTCATATGACGAGACAGGCTACAAATAGTTTCTCTTTGCCCGACTCCAAGCTTTTCACACTTTCTATGGTCATGTTTTTGTTCCCGAATTGTATGAGATTGGTCAACATAATAATGAGAGACACAAATCTGAAGTAGCATAGTACAAACGTATGACTGTCCGAGGACATATGGCTTTAAACAATCTCTTGGGTCTGTTATGTTTCCGACTCTGAAAAATGAATATATACCAAAACCGGATAGAAAATAGGAGAGAATTGATATAATCTAGTCACGCTACAAATGGTTAAACTGAGACTGTGGAACACAATTTAAAATTACAGATTTAAGGATGTGAAAAGGTAGAATCAATCGAGTAAGATTACAGACATGTATATTTTTTCTATAAAAATCTAACATGCAACCTAAAAACAAATACTTTCGTCCACCAAAGACTATCCTGACGCAATGAGAAAAGTGTATAATGGTTATCCAAATGTATAATTCATTAAAGTCAGTCAGTCTCTCCATCCACCAATATAGTCTCCAATGCCAGACTGTTTGATTCCGGGTAATCTAGCTCGGGGTAAATAAATATGGAACGTTATTTTATAATGCGTACAATTAATTTTGGACTGTGGAGAACCGGGTGAAGACCTACGATGTTAGCTGGAAAATCCTAGCCCTAACACACAAACCTGTGATAGGACCTACATTAAGAACAGACTTTACCATCGCCGTATCCACACAACAATTAGCTGATCCATAAACATCCTCAAAGATAAACGGGTTACAGTGGTTATAATTCAGAAGACGGGAATCAAAAAAATAGCTCATTGAAATCCTGTAGAAACCTTCATTCGGTCATTGGTTGCAGTAGTGGTTCTATTCCTAGACCACCAATTATTTTAGATGTGCCAATACCCAGAACTTGCTTAATCCCATGGTATCTTCGCTTCCTGGCCTCAATTATTAGATATAATTCTTGAAATACTTACTTTGGAATTGAATCTCAATTTGAGATATTTGAATCCATACATCGGAACAAATATTTGTCTGTTGCTATATAAATATAAACGGTAAAGACCAATAAATACCCATGTTATATACAAATAGTTTAATATCAAACAACTCTATTTACAACAAAGCAAACAACAACATATATATTTACAATGATATAAACCTACAGTAAGAGCAAAAATAGATATTAAATAAGAGACAGAACTTAAACTATTGTGATGGAAATAAAGCAAGATGTCCATTATAGAAATGGGTTGACCAACGCCCGTTTTCTATATTTCTCTCCTCTAGTTTTGACGTAGTATTTTGAAAAATATTATTTTCTACTTCAATATTAAAATATTTACAATTATTGTAATCTGTATTATAAAATGTTTGATAATGAATGTCATCATTGATACACGGATTGTTTTGTTGATATGTATAACACGGGTCTGTATTGTTAACGTAATAAGGATTATTGCTAAAGGTGGGTAACTCGTGATTATAGTTATACGCCAATTTATTCCCTGATACCGACGTTTGACATGGCGATAAACCACTATACTGATCAGAAGAATAATCTGATATATTTTCACAGACTGTCTGCGTTAATGCTTCTCTTTCCACCAGTCTGTTTCTTGGATTATTTGGCGGATAAACGTGGTTTGATGAAATGTTGACACGAGTTTCCTCCCTTGTTGCAAGAGATACGACCTCCTTGTTCTTCACCGCAGCTTTTTTTTGTCGTTTTGTTTTGGCGCGTCTGTTCTTAAACCAAATCTGAAATATCAAAGATAACATAGTCTTAGAACACAAAACGATTTAGTAGTGATACAAAATATCTAAAATTAGGGAGTGAAATCAAGTGGTCGAGGAAAAATAAACAAATATCGGTTCTATAGCGTATTTATACTTCATACTATTGGAATCAAAATTGTCAAAATTATTAATATGAATAGTTATTATTTAACTTACTGATATATTTTTATCTGTTAAATTTAGAAAAGATGACAACTGAATAATTAATTCTCTGTAAGGATTTGATGTTTGTCTATAAATTTCTTCTAATTCTTCTACTTGTTTACTAGTAAAATGAGTTCTATAACGTTTTCTAATTCCTCCCGTTTTAAAGTGACAATTCAGTGAATCAGATTTATCATTACATCTACTGGTAAATCGAGATAGATCTTGAGGCTTCATTGTGTTGTATAATGTATATTAGATAAGACAGGGTATTAGTTATGTCTTGAAGAAGAGATGGTGCTATACAAAGATAGAACGCAAGTTCTTTCTATATATACTATTCGGTTGTAGAAAATATATCAAAAAGTAACACTTTTATTCAATAATCATTGTACTTTACATATAATTGAGTTGAGTTAATGTCGTGTTTGGAGTATGAGGTAATTGCTTTGACGATTCCGACAATCCAATCACGTTAAATAATTAAGAAAGTGTAGTTTCTAGCAAGATATATTCTTATGAAACGGTGAAGTAAGATACAGAATCTCAGAAAGATTTTACTATTAAATTCTTTCAAAACAAAACATGATGAAATATGATACATAATGCTCACAAGATATTATTATTAAATTTATATTGGAAAATAACAAAGAAATATACTTAAATAACAATATTTTTCTTCTAAACTCTCAGTTAATTGTGTTTGTACAAGGACGTGAGTACATGTATGTGTTATCCAGTTGATCAGCTACATTTGAAGAGTGAATCAATTAGCAATCAACTTGTGCTTTAATCATTGATTACAGTATGCACATGGACGTGAGTACATATTAACCGGTTAAACACCCACGGTTAAAGGACTAATCAGTAATATACCAAACTGGACTTTAATCATTGATTGCAATAATGTTAAGCCTATCTGCATATATTATTCTTAAATCAAGTTTGAATATCTTTATAAAATACCGATATATGTACTATATATATAAGTTAAACATGTAGATTTCATCATCATTCTAACATTTGTATTGGTCATATCAACACTGTGTCTACTATATTCTATACTTTATCAACATGAAAACTCAAACCAGTTTTATTCTAACTGATAAACAACCATTTAAAGGTGTCAGAAGACGAGAAAGAACCAAATATTCCAAAAAACAAGTAAGTAACATTTAAAGAAAAAAGATGAACTACAAATCATTACTCGAATTTTGTATTGTTTAGTATTACTTTCTCTACAAATAATACATAATTATTTTTCGCTCCCTTACAAATAATACATAATCATTTTACGCTCTCTACACATAATACATAATTATTTTACGCTTTCAAAACACAATAAATAATTATTTTGACAAAATGCATAATTATTTTACACATACAGTATTTTTTTATATATAGCATGCATAATTAATTTTTTTTTTTTTATCATTTCAGTTAAATACTCTAGAGTCCGTTTTTAGAGAAAATAATTATCCTGATAGTTGTGTGTTTGAACAATTATGTTACATATTAAAACTAGACGTTGAGAAATTAGCTGTAAGTAAAAGTATATCACCTTAATTAAGGATAACATGATGGACTAAGAAGTTCAAAGTTGATATATTCCAAATAAATCCCGACAGTAAGGAAGTTCAAAGTTGATATCTTTCAAATAAATGCCGACAGAAAGGAATATATATTTTACATATATCAATATTGTTCTTAAAACTATATCGTAGATTATAATGTTCTTTTTGTATTATTTTCAGACATGGTTTCAGAACCGAAGATGTAAAGAAAAACGTCAAAATAAAGAAAACCACAGAGTGAAGATCAGACAAGAAATTTTTAATCCAAAATATGTCAATCTGTCTAGTGATCAACCTGAACTTATGCCAAAGACTTCGGATAACCGGAGGCAGGTCGACATGCGTATAGGACACATTGATGCTTATAAACAAAGAACTATAAACTTTCAAAATCCGACCACTGACCCAGGATTTACGGAATACAAGGATGAAATGACATTTGATCATTTTAAAAATAATATCTTTACATCGTCAGAATATAACAGTAATTCGTCTCAAAGTTCAAGCTCGTGTGATCTGTATGATGACCCACCTTTTACGGTCATACATAAATTTGAACCAAGTGAAGTCTTTAATTCAGTTCAGCAAAAGTTCTGTTCGCTTAATGACTCATTAAATTCATCATCTACAGATGATGTTCCAGACATTGAACCAACCATTTCTCAATTTGTTCTGACTTCATCAGAATTGAGCAGTGTATTAATGGAGGTTTCATTAATCTATTCAATTAAACCAAATTCTAGTAACGAAGATAATTTCGTTCTATTAGAAGAAGAGAGTGATATGGAAGCACTTCAGTATTATTATAATAATATTAGAGGAGGCGAGAGACATAATGGTTATAGCGTATTTGAAAAGTTCATCAGGATCTGATTCAGTAATTATTATAATATATAGCTAGGACATTAATCGGTACATTCGATAGATAAAAAGTGCTAATCTGTATAAGTTTATATTCATGGTAATTCGACGAATTGTTTATAGAAACTATTGTTTTATCTCCATTATTATTGTTATATATACTATTCAAAAAAAGTAGGGGATATTTGATTTTTAAGTGTTATTAAAGTCACCTAATGAAACTGACGAAGAAACAAATGACAAAATGAAATGAAGTTCACATTCATCGATTTATTCCAAATGATCGTTAGACCAAGTAAGGCACAGACTGACCATTATAAGGGTAAAATGATACCCGGGGTCAAACAGCAAAGTTACCACAGCATCACAACAAAGTCAGTAACGGGTAAATCCTCCTCTGTTTGCCAAACAAGCATTGATCCGACGTGGCATACTCCTAATGAGACGTCTAAGGTCATTTTGGTCCAGATTGTCCCATTCCTGTTGCAACGCAGCAGCAAGTTCTTGGACATTGGCAGGATGTTGTTGACGTTGACGTAACCTCTGTCCAAGCATGTCTCAGACATGCTCGATGGGGGAGAGGTCGGGACTCAGTGCTGGCCAGGGTAATGTGGTGATGTTCTGTTGTTGGAGGTAACCTGTAACGATCCTGGCCCTGTGACATCTTGTGTTGTCATCCTGGAAGATGAAACGGCGGCCATAACGTCGTGCGAACGGCACAACATGGACTGGCAAGATGTTGTCCCGGTAGTACTGGCCTGTAACACGCCCTGCAACAACATGTAAAGCCGTTCTTCCAGCAACAGTGATGCCTCCCCACACCATAACAGAACCACCCCCAAATCGATCATGTCTGATGACGTTAACGTCTTGGAAGCGCTCATTTCGACGACGCCACACCCTCCTACGTCTGTCCAAAAAATCAGCAGTGAACCTTGACTCATCTGAAAACATCACATTGCTCCAGTGTCGATTATCTCAGTGTTGACGATCCCTACACCAACGACGTCTTGCCTGAATGTGATGATCTCTCAAACAAGGGATCACGCGAGGACGTCGGGCGCGAAGGTGCAGTCGATGCAGTCGATTCCGACTCGTCTGGCCACTCACTCTCACACCAGTGTCTGTTTGAAGACGAGCGCTGATCTGATTTGCTGTGATGACACGATTTCTCAAGGCCAAGGTACGGATAAATCGATCCTGGGCTTGAGTTGTCGCCCTTAGTCGACCTGAGCGTGGTCTGTCCTGTACAGATTGTGTATCACGGTATCTGGACCATAGCCTGCTTATGACAGATTGAGAAACATTTATCGTCCGCACCACAACCGCCTGTGTTGTGTCGATCTGTGGCATGCCAAGGGCACGTAACCTTTCATTTTGGGTAAGCCGACGCATATCAAAATTTGTTTTCTGGTCACTAAAACAATTAAACTGATGTTTCCACACTGGAATTCAATGCCACAATGACTGTAACATTCAAAGTCAGAGTCGTGCAAATCTTGGGTTGGACCCCCATGATGATCCCAAGCATCACCTGCATTCCATGCGGTAGCTATTGGTGCGTTTGGGCGTCACATGTAACTGGAAATGTTTCTTCTGTTAGGTTCTATAGTGACTTTTTTCGTAGTCATTTGCATATTTTAGTATTATGCCCCCAAAATCAAATATCCCCTACTTTTTTTGAATAGTATATATCATTCAATATTTGTATATAATTACTGTACATAAATAAATCAATCTAAAGAGAATAATTATGTCAAATTACCACAACTGGAACAAAGGCTTCCACCCTACCCGCGACAATCATTGACCCATTCGTCTTTTGTACACTGAATAAATGGCCCTAACCCTAACTGTTCTCCTACGTCTACGAGAAACTAAAAATGAAGTCGTCCAAAAATAGCTTGCACAACGAACAGTATACGAATAAAAGTTTTCCAAATACCGATATATAGAGTCTTTAATCCATTCCCATAAGACAGATGCGTTCCACTATAAGGGTCCATTTTTTGAGCTGGTTAAAATCTTGTTCATCAGATTATTCCATGTGTTTGGGCTGCTTGTTTATGTTAAAGGTAAGGTGTGAAAGCTGTTATAGGCTAAGAGTCGCATGTGGAGACAGGCTACAAATAGTTTATCTTTGCCTGACTCCAAGCTTGTCCAAACTTTCTATCGGAATAAATAGACGGGATGTTAACTGGTCATGTTTTTGTTCCCGAATTGTATGAGATTGGTCAACATAATAGTGAGAGACACAAATCTGAAGTAGCATAGAACAAACGTGTGACTGTCCGAGGACATATGGCTTTAAACAATCTCTTGTGTCTGTTATGTTTCCGTTATGTTTACCAAAACCGGATAGAAAATTGGAGAGAATTGATATAATTTAGTCGCGCGAAAAATGGTTAAACTGAGACTGTGGAACACAATTTGAAATTACAAATTTAAGGATGTGAAAAGGTAGAATCAATCGAGTAAGATTACATACATGTATATTTTTTCTATAAAAATCTAACATGCAACCTAAAAACAAATACTTTCGTCCACCAAAGACTATCCTGAAATCCCGAAAACGGACACAATGAGAAAAGTGTATAATGGTTATCCAAATGTATAATTCATTAAAGTCAGTCAGTCTCTCCACCCACCAATATAGTCTCCAATGCCAGACTGTTTGATTCCGGGTAATCTAGCTCGGGGTAAATAAATATGGAACGTTATTTTATAATGCGTACAATTAATTTTGGACTGTGGAGAACCGAGAGAAGACCTACGAGGTTAGCTGGAAAATCCTAGCCCTAACACACAAACCTGTGATAGGAACCAGGACCTACATTAAGAACAGACTTTACCATCGCCGTATCCACAGAACAATTAGCTGATCCATAAACATCCTCAAAGATAAACGGTTTACAGTGGTTATAATTCAGAAGACGGAATCAAGAAAATAGCTAATTGAAATCCTGTAGAAACCTTTATTCGGTCATTGGTTGCAGTAGTGGTTCTATAATGTTGATCGCTCGTTCGTGTACCACCTAAGGGTTCTATTCCTAGACCACCAATTATTTTAGATGTGCCAACTTGCTTAATCCCATGGTATCTTCGCTTCCTGGCCTCAATTATTAGATATAATTCTTGAAATACTTACTTTGGAATTGAATCTCAATTTGCGATATTTTAATCCATACATCGGAACAAATATTTGTCTGTTGCTATATAAATATTAACGGTAAAGACCAATAAATACCCATGTTCTATACAATATAGTTTAATATCAAACAACTCTATTTACAACAAAGGAAACAACAACATATATATTTACAATGATATAAACCTACAGTAAGAGCAAAAATACATATTATATAAGAGACAGAACTATTGTGAAGGAAATAAAGCAAGATGTCCATTATAGAAATGGGTTGACCAACACCCGTTTTCTGTATTTCTTTCGTCTAATTTATACACCGTATTTTGAAAAATATTATTTTCAACTTCAGTATTAAAATATTTACTATAATTGTAATCTGTATTATATGTTTGACAATGAATGTCAACATTGATACACTGATTGTTTTGTTGATATGAATAACACGGGTATGTATTTTTAACGTAACAAGGATTATTACTAAAGGTGGGTAACTCGTGATTATAGTTATAGGCTAATTTATTCTCTGATACCGACGTTTGACATGGCGATAAACCACTATACTGATCAGAAGAATAATCTGATATATTTTCACAGACTGTGAATTATAATTAAGGAGTGAAATCAAGTGGTCGAGGAAAACTAAACAAATATCGGTTCTATAGCGTATTTAAACTTCATACTATTGGAATCAAAATTGTCAAAATTATTAATATGAATAGTTATTATTTAACTTACCTATATATTTTTATCTGTTAAATTTAGAACAGATGACAACTGAATAATTAATTCTCTGTAAGGACTTGATGTTTGTCTATAAATTGCTTCTAATTCTTCTACTTGTTTACTAGTAAAGTGAGTTCAATAACGTTTTCTAATTCCTCCCGTTTTAAAGTGACAATTCAGTGAATCAGATTTATCATTACATCTACTGGTAAATCGAGATAGATCTTGAGGCTTCATTGTGTTGTATAATGTATATTAGATAAGACAGGGTATTAGTTATGTCTTGAAGAAGAGATGGTGCTATACAAAGATACAACACAAGTTCTTTCTATATATACTATTCGGTTGTAGAAAATATATCAAAAAGTAACACTTTTATTCAATAATCATTGTACTTTACATATAATTGAGTTGAGTTAATGTCGTGTTTGGAGTATGCGGTAATTGCTTTGACGATTCCGACAATCCAATCACGTTAAATAATTAAGAAGTGTAGTTTCTAGCAAGATATATTCTTATGAAACGGTGAAGTAAGATACAGAATCTCCAAAAGATTTTACTATTAAATTCTTTCAAAACAAAACATGATGAAATATGATACATAATGCTCACAAGATATTATTAAATTTATATTGGAAAATAACAAAGAAATATACTTAAATAACAATATTTTTCTTCTAAACTCTCAGTTAATTGTGTTTGTACAAGGACGTGAGTACATGTATGTGTTATCCAGTTGATCAGCTACATTTGAAGAGTGAATCAATTAGCAATCAACTTGTGCTTTAATCATTGATTACATTAATGCACATGGACTTGAGTACATATTAACCGGTTATTCACCCACGGTTAAAGGACTAATCAGTAATATACCAAACTTCACTTCAATCATTGATTGCAATAATGTTAAGCCTATCTGCATATATTATTCTTAAATCAAGTTTGAATATCTTTTTAAAATACCGATATATGTACTATATATATAAGTTAAACATGTAGATTTCATCACCATTCTAACATTTGTATTGGTCATATCAACACTGTTTCTACTATATTCTATTCTTTATCAACATGAAAACTCAAACCAGTTTTATTCTAACTGATAAACAACCATTTAAAGGTGTCAGAAGAAAGAACCAAATATTCCAAAAAACAAGTAAGTAACATTTAAAGAAAAAAGATGAACTACATATCATTACTCGAACTTTGTATTGTTTAGTATTACGTTCTCTATAAATAATACATAATTATTTCTCGCTCCCTTACAAATAATACATAATTATTTTACGCTCTCTACACATAATACATAATTATTTTACGCTTTCTATACACAATAAATAATTATTTTGCACAAAATGCATAATTATTTTACACATACAGTATTTTTCTATATATAGCATGCATAATTAATTTTTTCTTTTTATCATTTCAGTTAAATATTCTGGAGTCCGTTTTTAGAGAAAATAATTATCCTGATAGTTGTGTGTTTGAACAATTGTGTTACATATTAAAACTAGACGTGGAGAAATTAGCTGTAAGTAAAAGTATATCACCTTAATTAAGGGAGAGAGAGAGAGAAATGGGGTTTAACTTCCACTCGACACCAACCAGGTCATTTTGGGACTTAGCCTTAATTAAGGATAACATGATGGACTAAGAAGTTCAAAGTTGATATATTCCAAATAAATCCCGACAGTAAGGAAGTTCAAAGTTGATATCTTCCAAATAAATGCCGACAGAAAGGAATATATATTTTACATATATCAATATTGTTCTTAAAACTATATCGTAGGTTATAATGTTCTTTTTGTATTATTTTCAGACATGGTTTCAAAACCGAAGATGTAAAGAAAAACGTCAAAATAAAGAAAACCACAGAGTGAAGATCAGACAAGAAATTTTTAATCCAAAATTTGTTAATCTGTCTAGTGATCAACCTGAACTTATGCCAAAGACTTCGGATAACAGGAGGCAGGTCGACATGCGTATAGGACACATTGATGCTTATAAACAAAGAACTTTAAACTTTCAAAATCCGACCACTGACCCAGGATTTACGGAATACAAGGATGAAATGACATTTGATCATGTCAAAAATAATATCTTTGCATCGTCAGAATATAACAGCAATTCGTCTCAAAGTCCAAGCTCCTGTGATCTGTATGATGACGCACCTTTTACGGTCATACATAAATTTGAACCAAGTGAAGTCTTTAATTCAGTTCAGCAAAAGTTCTGTTCGCTTAATGACTCATTAAATTCATCATCTACAGATTATGTTCCAGACATTGAACCAACCATTTTTCAATTTGTGTTGACTTCATCAGAATTGGACAGTGTATTAATGGAGGTTTCATTATTCTATTTAATTAAACCAACTTCTAGTAACGAAAATAATTCGTTTCTATTAGAAGAAGAGGGTGATATGGAAGCACTTCAGTATTATTATAGTAATAATATTACAGAAGACGAGAGACAAAATGACTATAATGTATTTGAACAATTCATCCGGACATGAATCAATGAAAAACATGTAGTAATAATATGTTAGAACACGAATCGTTATATGTAATTATTTTATAGGTAAAAGAAAGTGCTAGTGTGGTTAATTGTATTTATAAAAAATAGAGGAATTGTATATAGAATGAAATGACTTTATGTCTTTTTTATTATTGTCTTGTTATATATAAGTAAACGGACGAACGGTTTTATTAAATAATCCACCTGTATCGTTTACGATAATTAAAATAACATTATAAATAACAATCTGTTTTGCCAAGTTCTACAAATACTTCATGCTGTGACTGTCCTCATTGGCACATTGTACGCCCAAGTCAACCGGATGCAGCGTTGTTACTTAATCCATTGATCTTTGCATTGTGTGCACATGACAGTGTTGCTTTACAGATCTTCAATGCTGTCTACAGATGGTCCCATTTAAGTATTCATTTCTTGCAACTTACCTATAATATTTACAACCCGTGGGTTCGAGTTCCATCTAGCTTCAACTTATTACTGCAGTGTTTATTTCAATTATGTGTCCATCACTAGAACTTGACCAACCAGTTACGGATTATTATGTTATCCCATGCGTTAGATAGAGCGAGAGGGGAACACCATACCGACAGCCTCCTGGGTAGAGAGGCTAAGAAATAGACATCATTCGCACATCATTTAGACACTACTTGGATTAAACCACCCCGTGTAGTCGTAGGAGTCACAGAAAGTCCTAGACGATAGTGTCACTCTAGTATCACGGGCCGTATCACAAAGTGGAAGTAACAATTCAGGCCTACAGAAAGACCTTCAAAAGGCAGATTAAGCTCTTAACATTTGACGAACTACAACCCCTCCATTAGTATAAGCACATGAGAACCGCACCACAAGCAAAATAAGTCGAAAAGATAAACCCGTGGAGAATACACAACAAAACAAACAACATAGATATTGCGAGAAAAAAAACCCAACAAATATCAAATCAGGGGAATTAATACGGGGGTCAGCTGTGAGCATCCATTGCAATCTACAGTCCAGGACCTGTAATGATACATGTTTCCAATCTGTTTCACAGAGAATTACTTACGAATTATCTCTGTCACAGATGACTGTCTTCAACTCGTGCAATGACATCACGTGGCGACAATCATTGGCTCAAAGGCTCGTGCATTGTTTACATAAGACGTAACTGCTCCTGGCAAAATGATGCCTTTTACTCATATACCCATTTACACTAAATAGGAAATACTTTTTAATTACAAATACTTCAAACGTCTTTACTTATTTTTTCTAATACATACAAAAAATGTTTTAGAATTTAATTTGTCGGAGGAAAAAAGTTAATATGGGGGACTAATTAAGTCGCATCGATGTCATCCTTATCAGTGATTGTAGCGGCCTAGCAAATAGTGTGACAGGTTTCACCTCTAACTTTTTAAAAATATTGATTTTAAAAAGAAAGGCGTAATAGTAATAATGCGACCGGTTTCGTTGTTTCAAAAGCTATTTTATCAGTGTAAGGCGCCCCCCCCCACACACACACATACTCCCGGGGCGAGAACATTATTGATATATTGACTAAATGTTGCTTTCTAGTGTCTATCTTGACGTTTCTAGCTTATGCACAGATTGAGAGGGTGGCAATCTTACCAATCCGCCTAAAACGACGTAAATTATTCAACAATAAAAATACTCACAGCATTGCCCCCATACGGATTTTGTACACTGAAGAAATGGCCCTAACCCTAACTGTTCTCCTGCGTCTACGAGAAACTGAAAATGAAGTCGTCCAAAAATAGCTTGCACAACGAACAGTATACGAATAAAAGTTTCCCAAATACCGATCATATAGAGTCATTAATCCATTCCCATAAGACAGGTACTTTCCACTATAAGGGTCCATTTTTTTAGCTTGTTAATATCTTGTTCATCAGATTGTTCCATCTTTTTGAGCTGCTTGTTTATGTTAAAGATAAGGTTTGGAAACAGTTATAGGCTAAGAGTCGCATGTGGAGACAGGCTACAAATAGTGTCTCTTTGCCCACTCCAAGCTTTTCCAAACTTTCTATCGGAATAAATAGACGGGGTGTTAACTGGTCACGTATTTGTTCCCGAATTGTATGAGATTGGTCAACATAATAATGAGAGACATAAATCTGAAGTAGCATAGTACAAACGTATGACTGTCCGAGGACATATGGCTTTAAACAATCTCTTGGGTCTGTTATGTTTCCGACTCTGAAAAATGAATACATGTATATACCAAAACCGGATAGAAAATGGGAGAGAATTGATATAATCTAGTCACGCTACAAATGGTTAAACTGAGACTGTGGAACACAATTTAAAATTACAGATTTAAGGATGTGAAAAGGTAGAATCAATCGAGTAAGATTACATACATGTATATTTTTTCTATAAAAATCTAACATGCAACCTAAAATCAAATACTTTCCTCCACCAAAGACTATCCTGAAATCCCGAAAACAGACACAATGAGAAAAGTGTATAATGGTTATCCAAATGTATAATACATTAAAGTCAGTCTCTCCACCCACCAATATAGTCTCCAATGTCGGACTGTTTGATTCCGGGTAATCTAGCTCGGGGTAAATAAATATTTTATAATGCGTACAATTAATTTTGGACTGTGGAAACCGAGTGAAGACCTACCATGTTAGCTGGAAAATCCTAGCCCTAACACACAAACCTGTGATAGGAACCAGGACCTACATTAAGAACAGATTTGACCATCGCCGTATCCACAGAACAATTAGCTGATCCATAAACATCGTCAAAGATAAACGGTTTACAGTGGTTATAATTCAGAAGACGGAATCAAGAAAACAGCTCATTGAAATCCTGTAGAAACCTTTATTCGGTCATTGGTTGCAGTAGTGGTTTTAATGCTGATCGCTCGTTCGTGTACCACCTAAGGGCTCTATTCCTAGACCACCAATTATTTTAGATGTGCCAACTTGCTTAATCCCATGGTATCTTAGCTTCCTGGCCTCAATTATTAGATATAATTCTTGAAATACTTACTTTGGAATTGAATCTCAATTTGAGATATTTTAATCCATACATCGGAACAAGTATTTGTCTGTTGCTATATAAATATTAACGGTAAAGAACAATAAATACCCATGTTATATACAAATAGTTTAATATCAAACAACTCTATTTACAACAAAGTAAACAACAACATATATATTTACAATGATATAAACCTACAGTAAGAGCAAAAATACATATTATATAAGAGACAGAACTATTGTGAAGGAAATAAAGCAAGATGTCCATTATAGAAATGGGTTGACCAACACCCGTTTTCTGTATTTCTTTCGTCTGATTTATACACCGTATTTTGAAAAATATTATTTTCAACTTCAGTATTAAAATATTTACTATAATTGTAATCTGTATTATAATATGTTTGATAATGAATGTCATCATTGATACACTGATTGCTTTGTTGATATGAATAACACGGGTATGTATTTTTAACGTAACAAGGATTATTACTAAAGGTGGGTAACTGGTGATTATAGTTATAGGCTAATTTATTCTCTGATACCGACGTTTGACATGGCGATAAACCACTATACTGATCAGAAGAATAATCTGATATATTTTCACAGACTGTCTGCGTTAATGCTTCTCTTTCCACCAGTCTGTTTCTTGGATTATTTGGCGGATAAACGTGGTTTGATGAAATGTTGACACGAGTTTCCTCCCTTGTTGCAAGAGATACGACCTCCTTGTTCTTCACCGCAGCTTTTTCTTGTCGCTTTGTTTTGGCGCGTCTGTTCTTAAACCAAATCTGAAATATCAAAGATAACATAGTCTTAGAAAACAAAACGATTTAGTAGTGATACAAAATATCTAAAATTAGGGAATGAAATCAAGTGGTCGAGGAAAAATAAACAAATATCGGTTCTACAGCGTATTTAAACTTCATACTATTGGAATCAAAATTGTCAAAATTATTAATATGAATAGTTATTATTTAACTTACCGATATATTTTTATCTGTTAAATTTAGAACAGATGACAACTGAATAATTAATTCTCTGTAAGGATTTGATGTTTGTCTATCAATTTCTTCTAGTTTTTCTACTTGTTTACTAGTAAAATGAGTTCTATAACGTTTTCTAATTCCTCCCGTTTTAAAGTGACAATTCAGTGAATCAGATTTATCATTACATCTACTGGTAAATCGAGATAGATCTTGAGGCTTCATTGTGTTGTATAATGTATATTAGATAAGACAGGGTATTAGCTATGTCTTGAAGAAGAGATGGTGCTATACAACGATAGAACACAAGTTCTTTCTATATATACTATTCGGTTGTAGAAAATATATCAAAAAGTAACACTTTTATTCAATAATCATTGTACTTTACATATAATTGAGTTGAGTTAATGTCGTGTTTAGAGTATGTTGTAATTGCTTTGACGATTCCGACAATCCAATAACGTTAAATAATCAAGAAGTGTAGTTTCTAGCAGGATATATTCTTATGAAACGGTGAAGTAAGATACAGAATCTCCAAAAGATGTTACTATTAAATTCTTTCAAAACAAAACATGATGAAATATGATACATAATGCTCACAAGATATTATTATTAAATTTATATTGGAAAATAACAAAGAAATATACTTAAATAACAATATTTTTCTTCTAAACTCTCAGTTAATTGTGTTTGTACAAGGACGTGAGTACATGTATGTGTTATCCAGTTGATCAGCTAAATTTGAAGAGTGAATCAATTAGCAATCAACTTGTGCTTTAATCATTGATTACATTAATGCACATGGACGTGAGTACATATTAACCTGTTAAACACCCACGGTTAAAGAACTAATCAGTAATATACCAAACTGGACTTTAATCATTGATTGCAATAATGTTAAGCCTATCTGCATATATTATTCTTAAATCAAGTTTGAATATCTTTATAAAATACCGATATATGTACTATATATATAAGTTAAACATGTAGATTTCATCATCATTCTAACATTTGTATTGGTCATATCAACATTGTTTCTACTATATTCTATTCTTTATCAACATGAAAACTCAAACCAGTTTTATTCTAACTGATAAACAACCATTTAAAGGTGTCAGAAGACGAGAAAGAACCAAATATTCCAAAAAACAAGTAAGTAACATTTAAAGAAAAAAGATGAACAACATATCATTACTCGAACTTTGTATTGTTTAGTATTACGTTCTCTATAAATAATACATAATTATTTTTCGCTCCCTTACAAATAATACATAATTATTTTACGCTCTCTACACATAATACATAATTATTTTACGCTTTCTATTTTGTATAATTTAGTATTGTTTAGTATTACTTTCTCTACAAATAATACATAATTATTTTTCGCTCCCTTACAAATAATACATAATCATTTTACGCTCTCTACACATAATACATAATTATTTTACGCTTTCTATACACAATAAATAATTATTTTGCACAAAATGCATAATTATTTTACACATACAGTATTTTTCTATATATAGCATGCATAATTATTTTTTTCTTTTTATCATTTCAGTTAAATATTCTGGAGTCTGTTTTTAGAGAAAATAATTATCCTGATAGTTGTGTGTTTGAACAATTATGTTACATATTAAAACTAGACGTAGAGAAATTAGCTGTAAGTAAAAGTATATCACCTTAATTAAGGATAACATGGTGGACTAAGAAGTTCAAAGTTGATATATTCCAAATAAATCCCGACAGTAAGGAAGTTCAAAGTTGATATCTTCCAAATAAATGCCGACAGAAAGGAATATATATTTTACATATATCAATATTGTTCTTAAAACTATATCGTAGGTTATAATGTTCTTTTTGTATTATTTTCAGACATGGTTTCAGAACCGAAGATGTAAAGAAAAACGTCAAAATAAAGAAAACCACAGAGTGAAGATCAGACAAGAAATTTTTAATCCAAAATTTGTTAATCTGTCTAGTGATCAACCTGAACTTATGCCAAAGACTTCGGATAACCGGAGGCAGGTCGACATGCGTATAGGACACATTGATGCTTATAAACAAAGAACTTTAAACTTTCAAAATCCGACCACTGACCCAGGATTTACGGAATACAAGGATGAAATGACATTTGATCATGTCAAAAATAATATCTTTGCATCGTCAGAATATAACAGCAATTCGTCTCAAAGTCCAAGCTCCTGTGATCTGTATGATGACGCACCTTTTACGGTCATACATAAATTTGAACCAAGTGAAGTCTTTAATTCAGTTCAGCAAAAGTTCTGTTCGCTTAATGACTCATTAAATTCATCATCTACAGATTATGCTCCAGACATTGAACCAACCATTTCTCAATTTGTGCTGACTTCATCAGAATTGGACAGTGTATTAATGGAGGTTTCATTATTCTATTTAATTAAACCAACTTCTAGTAACGAAAATAATTCGTTTCTATTAGAAGAAGAGGGTGATATGGAAGCACTTCAGTATTATTATAGTTATAATATTACAGAAGACGAGAGACAAAATGACTATAATGTATTTGAACAATTCATCCGGACATGAATCAATGAAAAACATGTAGTAATAATATGTTAGAACACGAATCGTTATATGTAATTATTTTATAGGTAAAAGAAAGTGCTAGTGTGGTTAATTGTATTTATAAAAATAGAGGAATTGTATATAGAATGAATTGACTTTATGTCTTTTTTATTATTGTCTTGTTATATATAAGTAAACGGACGAACGGTTTTATTAAATAATCCACCTGTATCGTTTACGATAATTAAAATAACATTATAAATAACAATCTGTTTTGCCAAGTTCTAAGAATATTTCATGCTGTTACTGTCCTCATTGGAACATTGTACGCCCAAGTCAACGGGATGCAACGTTATATACTTATTCCATTGATCTTTGCATTGTGTGCACATGACAGTGTTGCTTTACAGATCTCCAATACTGTCTGCCAATTACAGATGATCCCATCTAAGTACTCATTTCTTGCAACTTAACTATAATATTTATAACCCGTGGGTTCAAGTTCCATCTAGGTTGCAACTTATTGCAACACTGTTTATTTCATATGTGTCCATCACTAGAACTTGACCAAGCCATTACGGAGAAAGCGTCTTTCACCATTTCTTTGGAAAGATACGCTTTACATTCTTCAATCATCTATACATATAGGGCCTATATACCGTCGAGGTGACCCAATTTCTGTAAATATATTCTGGTTAATGTATTGAAGTCGTTAGCTAGTACCAGTGACATCATAGTCTGATAATCCAAATAATATTGTTATCCCATGCGTTATAAACGTGGTTAGCCGCCCTCCCAGGTGCCCATGTAAGTACACTGTGTTGAAATCCAGGGTAGCGTCCAATAATTGGTACCATATCAATTTCCCTGGGCTCATTACACGACTCATGCGCGTAACATCTTTATAAAGTAAATGCGGGGTTTAAGTTTCTTTAGATATCATAGAGCGATCCGAGTGGGAAACATCATACGCACGGCCTCCTGGGCAGAGAGGCTCAGAAATAGACATCATTCGGACATCATTTAGACGCTACTTGGATTACACCAACCCGTCTTGTCGTAGGAGTCAAAGAAAGCCCTAGACGATAATGTCACTCTAGTATCACGGGCCGTATCACAAAGTGGAAGTACATGTAATTCATAACATTTCAGGCCTACAGAAAGACCTTCAATAGGCAGAGTAAGCTCTTAACATTTGACGAACTATAACCCCTCCAATAGTAAGCGCAGGAGAACCGCACCACAAGCAAAATAAGCCGACAAGATAAACCTGCGGACAATACACAACAAAACAAACAACATATCAAATCAGGTGAATTGATACGGGGGTCAGTTGTAAGCATCCTTTGCAATCTACAGTCCAGGACCTGTAATGATACAGGTTTCACTCTAACTTTTTAAAAACATTGATTTAAAAGAAACGTGTAATAGAAATAATGCGATCGGTTTCATTGTTTCAAAAGCTATTTCACCAGTGTAAGGTGGGGGGAGAAAGCTTTTGAAACACTGACTGTAAATATAAATGTTGCTTTCTAGGGTCTATCCTGATGTTTCTAGCTTATGCACAGATTGAGAGGGTAAATTATTCAGCAATAAAAATACTCGCAGATTCCTTCTCGGTTCATCCCTATAATAAGTACATTAAACATACATTATGTAAGAGCTAAATCTGCCTATTGAAGGTCTTTCAGTAGGTCTGAAATGTTGTCTAAATTAGTATTTAGACATTAATTAACTTATCCAGACCACAGTCAACTCTCGATGTAAACGGTAGCCTGCGATATTTATCTGATTAGGATCCGATTTGCTGCTCAACTGTCATTCATGATTTAATCATGAAATGGATAATCGACTTTAGTATGCTTATCGAAGCTAGGCCGAAAATTCAATCGCTAAAATCTCGGTTTGGTTCAGAGAGGACCAATTTTACCGAAATTTATAGCAAATTCCAGCTCTATATCTAATCTCCAATAATGTATCTCTAAGGTAAGGGCTGAAATTCACTGGTATTTTCTGACATTGGTGAAGACTAAAGAGACGATTTAGATGCAAACCCGGCTGGAAATTTGAACAAGTTTAAGGGCACATTAAAACAACTTGAGATAAATTATCAAAATTATGTTTAATTCATAAATATAACACTAATTAAAAAGTAGATAAATAAAATAAAAATATCAATAATGTCCTCTTCATGCAATAAAAATATCCTTCGAACCCATTAGCACGGAGTTTATGTACTATTACACTAATTTGTCTTTTTGTTTTGTAATTATGGACTTTGCCTACGCTTAGTATAGATTTACTATTATTCTTAGCACTGGTTATTCACGAATTAAAATAAGTCTTTAAGGAATCAAAATATATGATCAACATGGAATAAGTTACAAATGTCTACATCGTCATCATTATTAAATAACGGTGCAATATTAATTTCATTACAGTCCGATTCATTTTTCATGTCTTGTATTTTGCTAGCTTCATCACTACATTCAAACGCTTTTTGCCACCAGTCATGATCACCATTTGTGTCTGTTGTCAAATCTAATGCACAGTCGTCTGAAAGTTGCTGATCCTTTGGTTGGTCGTTTAGGTTAAACACGAGCAGATCATCAAAACACGTTAAATCATCGGGGTTGACGTCACAATTCGGCACAGACGAAGACATTGGATAACTCGTGACATCACCGGACGTTAGTGTATTAACAGGAAATTCAGACATTTTACCGTAATCGTCGTCATCTAAAATATTTTCAGTTTTGATTTGTACTCCATTAATTTCAATATCCTGTTGGAGAACTGATGACCAGTTAAAATCCTTCTTGCAAATACTTTCTTCTTCGCCTTCGTCCATATCATAATAAAGTTGGCTGGCATTAGCTTCGACACTATTGTCGCCTAAATTTATTACTGCTAGGGTATCTTCCTCCATCTTAATCCTTTTAGACGGTACAAGGGAGTTTCCATCCATGACATTGGTTCGTTTCCTTGGAAGATTAACCCGTGTGACGTCATCAAATTCTGGATTTATTTTCCAATAACCACCTTTACTTGACTCATTTGGAAGACGAGAAACTTTTTCAAAACGTTTGTTTAAAGACAGGTTGTGTCGAATGGAATTCTTCCAATGAGAATCGGCCATTTTGTAATACGAAAAATTATCAGTAATCCATTTATAAATAGAAGATATGTTGATTTTCTTCTCCTTCGTTTCGTTAATTGCCATCGAGATGAGGGTGGCGTATGAGTATGGCGGTTTAATGCAACTGTTGTTTTTATAATTTTTGTTTTCAACGGGAAAGCTTGACTTTATCACAGGTGGTTGAACAATAACTCTCTCAACTTGGATGTTATTTTTCACTTCAGTAACTGCTGATATATTTTCACTGACAATCGGTAGATCTGTCGGTTTCTTTATTATACTGACATCTAGATTCTGTAACCAACTCAGTCCGGTTAAACTGTCATCAATGTCGTAACTACCTGTGTTGAATGAGTCAAGCGGGTTCTTGGTAAACCAGTTCTTAAGCAAACGCTTAGCTAGATTATTTCTAGAAACAGACGACATGTTGGTTATTAAAAGTAGTAGATGTATCTTGTAGAAGAGTTAATGGTATACTGACATATTTTACATATCTTGTATATATACCATTCTATAATTCTACTGTATTATAACATAATATTGTAATCCTATCAACTCATCTATTCAATAATCACTTCTATATCTTTATATTAGACTGGTTTAGGTGAGTTTAATTTCTACCATACTAAAGAGTATATTGTGATTGGATTTGATCCTGCCGATTAAATGTTCTGTCTGGACACAAAATTCACTTATCTCGTCAGATTGATTCTAATGGGATTAATTGGATATAATCCGCCTAATAGTAATGTTATGTAGTTATAAACAGATTTCGGATTATCTCAGTGGTCACCTTGTTCACTTCAGATTTCAATGCGCCGTTTAAATTCAATGGCCCTTAATTTGATATACTATAGATTGCATGTATATGTAGAGAAAGCCAAAATAAATGACTTTGTTTTCAAAGCATCGTTTGTGTCACAGTATCCAAGGCCTTTCTGCCTCCAAATTGTGTTAATCAGCAATGTTTTCGAATTTTAACACCTCTTTGTATTTAAACAATATTACGATAATTTAACTCATTGATAGCAGGAACTGTTAAATATATGACGTTTAGATAGTATAAATCTTTAAAAAAAAAACGTTGACTGAAAATGGACCTTCAAGCACCAGACTTGGGCTGAAAGATTTCACTCAGCAATAAGATTGGTAATATTCAATTTTAATATATTTCAATATAATAATGTAAATAAGTCTTGTGCCTATTTCATTGGATATTAATCTTGTATTCCATCGATAAATATCAATAAAAAAAAATTCTGATATTAGTAATACCCCTGTACATTTATTTATTTAAAGTTTGCAGATTTCCGTTAATAGGTCGGTCGTTAATAAAACTACACTAATTTAACCTAATTAATACGTTTTAATTTGTTTCATTATCTGTATAATTGTCTCTAACAATGGATGTAAGTGATTGGTTGTGAGCTGATGTTCACCAAGATCAACAGAGACAAACAAACTATAATCGGTTATCTATGGTGGCTGTTAGCGGCCATTCTACATCGTCGACTTGTCGGGTTGTGAAGGCGACAAGTCGCGGCACGATAAAGCGAAATAATTGCATTTCGTCGACTTGTCGCTTTGTCGCTTTGTCGGGTTGTGAAGGCGACAAAGCGACAAGTCGACAAAATCAACCCGACAACGCGACAAACTAACCCGACAATCGTCGCCCTCATTTTGTCGACTTGTCGGGTCAATTTTGTCGACTTGTCGCTTTGTCGCCTTCGACTTATTCACAACCCGACAAAGCGACAAGTCGACAAGCCGCCGAAATGCAATTATTTCGCTTTGTCGACTTGTCGCTTTGTCGCCTTCACAACCCGACAAAGCGACAAAGCGACAAGTCGACGAAATGCAATTATTTCGCTTTGTCGACTTGTCGCTTTGTCGCCTCGGAAGTCAATCACTGCGCATTGGCGAGCATTCTTCGGTTAAGTATGGAAGCCCAATCTCGACGAGGCGAGGGTGCATTTATTCAGCATTTGGTTTAGTTTTGCTACGCCTGACCATTACACAGATAGGATTGAAAAATTCATTTGGTTAAATTTGCATTTAACGACCCATAAAATTAGGAATCTATATTTCAGAGGAGAGTCAGTTTTATATGTTGATATGTATTTTAATGTATGCTTTCAATATATCTATCGTAATTTAGAATTCCTTCGCATCTTCACTGATTACCATCAACAGCACAGTTTACCCAAATATATAATAATAATCAATCTACTAATATCCCAACTCAAATCATATATGTTTTTCGTCGTGTTTTCTCTTGTCAGTGGTGCAGGAAGGTGGACCTGATAAGGTCAGTTTTTTAGTCGTTCGGATGGGACGAAAACCGACGTCCCGTGTACACATTTGCGTGCACATAAAAGATCTATTGGCAGTTGAAATTCGATATTAAAGTAGGCCGTAGCGCACGTTCCGGACAAAAATTCGCTCATAGCACACTGTATGGCATAATGCCCGTCTTCCATTAGCCCAGGTTAGGTGCAGAAGAGTAGGACGTTTAACCCTATTTCATTTCAAGTGAATATATTGTTTATGGTGAGTATCCAAGACATGCGACCCGGATCAACCAATTGACCTAAAGGTGCACGAAGGTGGACCTGATAAGGCCAGTTTTTAGTCGTTCGGATGGGACAAAAACCGACGTCCCGTGTACGCTTTTGATGATCAATATGTTGTTTTACCCGTACATGTATATGATGAACTTAAACATAGAATAAGCGATCAGTATTCACAGGAATGGAATGAAGATCGGTCGAAATATTCAAAACTAAATTATTATAACCTTTTCAACATTGCCTTATCACAAAAAGAATATTTATCAAATCATAATTACTGTGTATCTCTATCCAAATTTAGATGTGTATCACATAACTTATCACATTCGATACAATTAACAGAAATGATAGAATTTGTAAATTATGCAATTTAAATAACGTTGAAGACGAATATCATTTTTTACTTTGCTGTCCATTATATAAAGATTTAAGAGAACAGCTTATTCCTTTTTATTATAGAAATCACCCTTCACTCCAAAAATTTATAGACATTATGTCTTCCACATCACCAGTTATTTTAAACTGTTTGGAAAATATATACATTTATAATTTATTAAACGTTATTCTTCCCTAGAACTTTCATTCTTTTCTAACTTATTTTGTACTATTTGTATCATTAACACCTTTACATATTTACAAATTTATTCATTGTATTTGCTATAAGTAACTTTCAGCAATAAAGAATTACTTACTTACTTAATATACTATTTCGTTAATTACAAACTATATTGTTTTTATTAAAACTTATATACTTTTAATAAACAAAAACAAACATTTTGGGGACAGACCACGTTTATTTAAACTATGACTTAGTTTATCAACCAAAGTACTTTTCTGCATCAACGAAGACAGGCATATGTTATGCAGTGTAGGCCTATTACGGGGTAAATTCTGTCAAAACAGCGGCGATACGGCCGGGGTACTTTTTTCTGCCAACATATTATTTTAAACTATTTTTCGACACCAATGCAGTGTGCTATTAAGGAAAGTTTGCCCAGACAGCAACTCCACGGCTTACGCTTATTTGAAAAAATTCCAACGGACAAAGGTTCCATTACCTGCACGTCACCGTACATTAGACATATAATAATAATAATAATAATAATAATAATTTATTTACTATATTTGCCTATAGTACAATCACATATATTTGATAATGATACAATATAAATACAATCATAAAGTCTTGGCCTTTGACTAGTTCATATACAATATAATAATCAAGAAAATATAATAGTGTACAATTCAGGGGCGTGGTGAGAATGAGTTCATGAGTAGCCATACTCATGCGCCAAAAAGTTTTTGCGCCAAAATCACAATCAAATTACTCAAAAAATGAAAAACATTTGTAAGTGGAAAAATTGTTTCATCTGACCCAATTAAAAAAATTTTGAAAGAGTCAAGTTGGAAAATTTAATCATATTTTATTACCGTATTTCTTGTCTCGGATTGCTGGAGATTGCGTTTCTGGGCTTCTAATTTTCGAAATTTTCCGGGGGGGAGGGCCCCCCGGACCCCCCGCCGCGGGCTCGCGCCTTCGGCGCTCGCGGTGGCCGGCATCGCCGGCCACAGCTCCGCGGTCAGTAAAAGGGTTTTTGTGCCAAAATCTTTTATGTTACTCACAATTTATTCACAATAATTGCCCTCACCACGCCCCTGGTACAATTATATCACTGTTTTCCATAACTGTCAATATACCATTTAATAAAACATTTTAAATATATTATATAACTAGAAATAAAAAGAACAATTTGATACGAAAGTATATTACACAATCAGATACATTTTAATATTTAAGTATTTCGTTTCTGATTTCCATTCCCTTTGAAATGTAGATAGACAAATTTCGAATAAGAACGGGATCGTTTGAAGTAAATAAAGATATAAGATTACATTCATTTGGGGAAGCAATTAGCCATCGAGGTAAAAAATTATTTCTTATATCATTTAAAATTGGACATTTTAACATAAAGTGAATCTCATCACCGATTTCATTTAAATTACATATTTTACAAACACGGTTTTCCCTTATTGGGGAAGCCATGCTTGACGCAGACCTTCTGGTTAGTGAGCCAGTCATACAGTTACCGTCAAGGAGATTTGAAATTGGAATGTGGCCAAGAAAAAGCTATAGAGTATTCTGTAAAGAAAACTTGCCTATAAACATCCTAAGAAGAAAGGATTTAAATTTTAAATATTTTTTAATGTAGCAAAGCTAGCAAATTCTATTCTAAATTACGATAGATATATTGAAAGCATACATTAAAATACATATCAACATATAAAACTGACTCTCCTCTGAAATATAGATTCCTAATTTTATGGGTCGTTAAATGCAAATTTAACCAAATGAATTTTTCAATCCTATCTGTGTAATGGTCAGGCGTAGCAAAACTAAACCAAATGCTGAATAAATGCACCCTCGCCTCGTCGAGATTGGGCTTCCATACTTAACCGAAGAATGCTCGCCAATGCGCAGTGATTGACTTCCGAGGCGACAAAGCGACAAGTCGACAAAGCGAAATAATTGCATTTCGTCGACTTGTCGCTTTGTCGCTTTGTCGGGTTGTGAAGGCGACAAAGCGACAAGTCGACAAAGCGAAATAATTGCATTTCGGCGGCTTGTCGACTTGTCGCTTTGTCGGGTTGTGAATAAGTCGAAGGCGACAAAGCGACAAGTCGACAAAATTGACCCGACAAGTCGACAAAATGAGGGCGACGATTGTCGGGTTAGTTTGTCGCGTTGTCGGGTTGATTTTGTCGACTTGTCGCTTTGTCGCCTTCACAACCCGACAAAGCGACAAAGCGACAAGTCGACGAAATGCAATTATTTCGCTTTGTCGTGCCGCGACTTGTCGCCTTCACAACCCGACAAGTCGACGATGTAGAATGGCCGCTAACAGCCACCATAGTTATCAGATACATTATTATTGTTTGATAAACAAGCTGACTGAATCCCACCAAGTCAGTCAGACATTTATTTTGTCTGCGATATCACCCACTAACGATGAGCTTCAGTTAAAATATATCCATGCTGCGTTCAGTTCATGTCGTATTTGCGGAAATCGGCAATTAAATAACGTGGAGAGTTCTCGGAAGCTTTTTTTCCAAATGTCAAGTATCACTATTATAGTTTTACCGCTGTCACGTTTTCCATAGCTGGCTACTGTTACGTCGATATCTTCAGTAGTTTATTTGATTTTTAAAGACAAAAAAAAAAGTTTTACATGACTGATATTACAACAGAATTGTCGTTTATTTTGAGTTCTGATTTTCGCCGTTATTAGGGAAATATGAAATGACCATGTTAAATACAAAACCGTAAAACGGCATATTCCAATTGAAGCGATTACGCCGGTGAGAAAGTTGAAAACCAATACATAAATTTACGTGTTCGTGAATAGAGGTTCTTTTTTAATCGATTAACAGTATTAACACATCAAATTTACGTATCAGGCAAATTATGCTAATCGTAGATCCAATCAAATCGATACATTTCTTACTATACTATCATTTGAATATGTATACCATGAAAACGCTTTTATAAGTAAGTTTTATATTCAAGGTCGTTTTTTTATTGTGTGTTTTTACTAATTGTCAACCCTTTAAGTATAACAAATTTAATTAAATCAACCTGTCCATAATATGATATTTATTGTTTAAATTGGACATTAAATCTGTAATCAACAACAAAAACAATGAAAACTACCAGGAATCTATGGTCCTCCCTTAGCAATAAAATGATTACTATGCCACTGACTTTATGAATAATTTTACTCATAACATTTTGTTTTATAATAATTTATTGCCGATTTATCTGATTGCAAATATAATGGGCATATATTTAGAGAGAAATGGTGTTTAACGTCCACTCGACACAAACCAGGTCATTTTGGGACTAATATGGTTTTAATTCTATTCCAATAATAGGTCTTTAGCAGTGGGGGGAAACCGCATACAACCGGGGATTTGAAACCACACCATTTGACTCAACGACAGGCTTTTTGATACAGCACGCACGAGCTAACCATTCGTCCATACCCCCCCCCCGATCGGCATATATAATGTTCAAATATAATTTCATGCATGCAATGGAATTACTAAACCCTGGTACCATCTGGTAAACGTAGATTAAAAGAAACCATTAATAAACAACCTGTAATGATAAGACCAGATATATTTTTAAAAGTCTTACGAAGGATACATACATAAAATACATGGCACTGCAATTTTGTATCAATAGCCATGTGAATTAAGTTATCGTAAGTCTAGGTCTCGTTTACCACTGTACTAAATTGCTTTTTCTTTAGCACATTTTCAGAACTTATGCACGTGTGAGTATGTGTTCAAACATTCAAGGGTGCCGCTCTTCGACCTCTAGCTGGCCGGTCACCTCTGGTTTGCGGCTGTGGTTTCGATCCCTGGTGTGAGCGTATGTGGCATGGAGATAGGGGCGCCTTCTCAACCTCGTGGGTTTCCTCCGGGCACCCCGGTTTCCTCCCACTGCTAAAGACCCCTACGCGCAAGCGAATTATTGAAATAAAATTTAAAAACCATGTGTTAGTCCCGAAATGACCTAGTTTGTGTCGAATGGACGTTAAACCCCATTCTCTCTCTCTCTCTCTCTCAAGGGGGGTTGGGATGGCCTAGTGGTCTAGAGTGCCGCGCTTCGACCTCTAGCTGGCCGGTCACCTCTGGTTTGCGGCTGTGGTTTCGAGCCCTGGTGTGAGCGTATGTGGCATGGAGATGGGGGTGCCTTCTCAACGTCGTGGGTTTCCTCCGGGCAAGCGAATTATTGAAATAAAATTAAAAAAAACATATGTTAGTCCCGAAGTGACTAGTTGTGTCGAGTGGACGTTAAACCCCATTTCCCCCCCCCCTCTCTCTCTCTCTCTCTCTCTCTCTCTCTCTCTCAAATATTTAATGCGAAACGATTTAATGCAACGTACCAAGTAAAGGGAGACAACCTGTGAATGCAAACAGGTAAAGCCAATCAAATGACACCAGTACATACGGCATGAGTAGTCCAGTGGACATAGCTGCTGTGGCCTGAAATGACAACAAAATATTCTTAGTCTCTGCTAAACCTTTTCTTTATACAATTTCCCAATCATGACATCGCGGTTAGTTCATTTTGTACACGGTACCATGCGACTCATAAGAATGACGTGGAAATCAAAAACGATTTTCAGTTTGCACATGAATTCGACTAGAATTCTGTGTACAAAGACAATGGGACCCATGGGCATGTCTTGCTTTATTAAATGATTTGTTTGAGAGTCTAATGGTCTCTGCAACTAGCAGACAAAAATTCATAATAATATTTTTACCAAAAAGCAGATGTAGGAAGGATTCCTGGAAAAGCTTTCGAATACGTTGTCCTTTCCAAGTTTAGTAACTCAATGACATCAGCACACCGTTGAGCAGTTTATGGTGATCGTCTCAGATTTTTACTAAGGGCCCGTTGCCTAAGACATTGTATTTTTGAGGATGTCAACATTTACTGTTGTTGCTGCACTCACTTTTTTTTATGAAATATCTAATACATTTTTTAAAAAAATCACTTACATAACCTAAAGATAGAAAGACTTGGTTTGAAGATTGGTTAGTGAAACCAAAACTTCTAGGAATACAACTGCGTAATGTTGCTATTGCACCACTCAAGGCTACAGAAATCATCACCAGCCAACAGGCATACACCCATGTTCCTGGATATTTGGTAAAGTAGATAGTTTCCATCAAAATACCAGTACACCCACATACGATCATTATGGAGAACTAAAAAGACAATAATTAATTATCAGAGATGAATGGGACTGCCACGTATCGCTTATTTAAAGGGACAATAACACTCTTGCTGGCTTGGCAGCTCTAGAAAATAAATGATAGTCTTATTCTAAGTAATCTAAGTACCAGATGTTTATGTGTCCTACCTGTTGTGTAAATTATCCATTACATCATATTTTACTTGTCCAGAGGGTTCGAAAATATTTTAAAATCCAAGTCACATTTGAAAAGGTTTACGTTAACCTTATCAAATCATGTAGTTGAATTTTTCCAATTTTTTAAATTAAGTGCGTTACGATGAAATTTGTATCATCAATTTATTTGAATATTGTAAAATAATACAATTTGTTGACCAGAATAAAGATTGGGACATATTATTCAATTACAACAAGAGTGTTATTGGGGCTTTAAACGAGCAGGAGGAAGTTTCGTTATTTGAAGCTGTCACATTTCATAAAGCCGTTGGTCTACTTCATTATCTGATACACTGAAAAATAACTTGTGTTGGATCTCAACACAAGTACTTGTGTTAAAACTAACCTACACAAGTTTGTGTTGTTTTGCATTGCATTAACACAAACTTGTGTAGATTTATACAATCTTGTGTGTTTTCATATAATTAACACAAGTAATGTGTTGTTTTAATCTATTATTAATTACAGGTATGTCGTGAAATATAAAATTACATAATAACCCCTAGGTATTGTTTATATTCAGAGCAAACTTTTGTGAAGTTTTGTGAAGAAAATTCTAACGTATCGTTATATTTCCGACTGAAAAGGTACTGTTTTTTAAACGAAAACTAAAATAAGAGGCCGAATTATGTCAACTTATATTATTTCTTTGTTTCTGTTTTTTTAAATGTTTTAGTTACTTAACAAAAGATTATTAAGACAATATCCACTATTTAGTTCGACATTTGTTGCACAGACAATGGCTTGACAGAAATTAATTGGATGTTAATTGGTGTTAAGATGACTGTTATAGTTAAAATGTCTGCAAGTTGAGGATTTTTTATTGGCCCTATAAACTGGTAGATCAAAGGAATATATAATCTAAATGTGATTTAAGTACATTGTTGTTTTTACAGTTGATTCAGCCTGCGTGGGAAAAATAAGTTAAAGTCTCATTTAATTTAATTGGTTGTTAAAATCGAAATTAAATATTATTGGTTCACTAAAAAATAACCAATGAAATTTATTCTTTCATGCGTCAATTAACATTCATTACCAAATGTATCTTCTCTAAGTTTAATATACCTCTAGTGGCAAATTCTTTTTGTGGAAGCAGACGTTAAACAGCCCGACCGCTGCTACTATTGGATTATAATATAATACCGACGATCAGTTTAGCTACACTGAATCCAATCGGCCATTTTCTACCGATGTTTGCCGATTTCTACAGCCATGGGACACCGGAAGTAACGCATGTATTTCTAAACTGGCGGACAAAGCAAGGGGAAGAAAAGGTAGGTTAATTCTGTAATCATAATAATGTACTTAATCATCTACTTTTTCTGAAATTTTACACGATTATCACTAGAATTCCAAATATTCAAAAAAAAAATCGTTCGACTAGGGTTAGTAGGTAAGAATTTTGTACGTTCCACGCTAGTCAATTCATTTATATTTCTTCTACGCCGCCATTTTGATTTGGAAAATTTGGCCAAAATAGAAATTAACTCGTCCATAAACTAAATAATATGTTATTGCTCTTTTGTGTTAGTTCTTTGGTTGAAATGAAATCTACATTATGTGAAAAATTTCAGCCACAGTCAATATGATTAGATTATTTTTTTTTCAGACAATGGTGTATATATAGCCCTCCAGTTTTAAGCAGATCGTTTAGAATTTGCAAAGAAGGACCGGTAACATTTTTATATTATTATTTTTTTTAACAATAATGCCCTTTGCCTATAATTATCATTTTATATAAAGATACAGGAAAATGAATTTATGTAAGCCCATGCTTGTTTCCGATCCCACAACTAAATACTGTATCTTCTAACCAGGCGCGGATCCAGGGGGAGGTCCAGGGGGCCGTGCCCCCCCCCCCGTCACCCCCAGTGTGACATAGTTGATTTTCGTTTTCGTTTGCTTTGTTACTGTTTTAGTTCACATATCTGCTCTTTAATAGATGATTTAAACATGATTTTCGCATTATCTCCGCTGGGGACTACACCAAACCTGATTATTACCATTTGCTCCAATGTATGGCCCCTCCCTCGACAAAATCCTGGATACGGGTCTGGTTATTGACTGAATAAAAGTTAGAAAAAAGATAATACAAGTATGACATATTACAAATATGATTTTCTGCATATTATAATAAAGGAAGTACATACTTAAAAATCTTACTACAAAAATATCGGATTCTCTAAAACAACATTCATGTACAGACCAAAAATGTGAGGGTATCAGCATATGATTATGGTTTGGACTTATATTTTACACGTTTTAACTGATCATGGGTAATTGTGAATATGATCAAATCAAAACTGTCAACTTAATTCAAGTCAACTACTATCTGGCATATTTATTTCAGTGACCAACCGCCAAAGGGACAGTTGAAAATGGCTGTGGAAATTTTGTTCTCAGAGATTGCCAATCAGTTAAAGGCTATGTAAGTACCATACATATTTGTTTTTGAATGAGGAACCGGGTCATACTCTCCACAATCTAGTTGTTCTTCGGCATGCAATGTCTTGGGCTTTGTCATTTCAAGTACGAACACCAAGAAACTTTTGACAATTGAATTTCTTTGACTTTTGTTAATTGAATTTAATGAAATTTCCTGGCTCATGTAGTACGCTATTCGGTTCATATACACGTATTAAGCTTTTACTTGTTCATATGTTACACCCTTTCATAAAAAAACAATAGTCCCTAAAAGCGTTAAAATGCATCAAAATTTGTGAAAGCCAAAAGCGCTAAAATATAAATAATATACTAAAATAATAATATCCAGGAGCCGAGAACAGTTTCATTACACACCAAACAAGGGAACTATACAGAAGATATGACAAAAGTCAAGAAATAATGCTTGGTATGTTGATTTTACCTAATTGCATTATAACTAAAATATCACTACTTGCTTTATTAAGTAATGACCACAACAACTTTATTCTACAGTTGGTTGATGTGTCTACTATAATTGTAGTTTATATAAATTAGCAGTGCTTGAAGCAAAAAGCTTAAAATAAATAATCACATTTGGTCACTTTGATGCACCGAGAACAAGTGTTGTAGAAAAGTTCTCTTCTACTTATTTCAGGTGATAAAGAATAATATGACATTATTGACAACAAAGAACTACAGTTAAAAGTGAAAGCAAGCCATCTAGCTTGTACAGAAAGAAATTTCAAAAGACATTTGTGGTGCCAAGACTTAGTTTAATTTTGGGATATAATAATACGTTGGTAAAGTCGTCCACACGACATAGTTTACTTTCGCGACATGGGTATTCCTTTCTTATTAGTAGTAGTATACGTTTTTTGTGCCGAGTTCTGCGTGATCATCCTCACTCGTTGGTGGAGTCGTCCACACAACTTAGTTTAATTTCCGGATATAATAGTACGATGATACAGTCGTCCACAAGCTTGAGCGGCACCGTTCATGAATAAATAACAAAGTAAATCGTTTTATTCAATAAAACAAATCTAATTTCATCAAAATAAACCCCATGCAGAAATATATTCCTACACCGCTACCAAACGACCCACGTTTTAAATTTGTTTTCTGCAACCCGCGTTTTTTATACTTCGTACCGTAGGCGGGTGAGGTTATTTATACATATATTTGTCTTTTTTGTCGGTTTAATTTCTTTACATATTATCGTGCTTACCTTTGAACTATAAATGTACGTGTCGGTATAACACTACTTGCTTCAGATTTTAATATCCCTAAATATATCATTTTTTTTTATATTATCTATATAATAGCTGTCTTTGTCGGTTTATTTTTTGCAATATTTTGGATGAAAGAACGCTTTAAGCGGTTCTTGTTTCACGTGCTACACTCATGCTCAGGGGCGCCGAAACAATTTTCATGTGCGGATGCAGGACCAATTTTACCACCACCTCTCAGAGTACGGCATCACGTATCGGACCGCGGGCTCTGCTGCACAAATACTGGCCATGTCGACGTAAATAAAATTTAATAGATCTTTATGGGCCTCCGGGGGCTTCATGGGCCCGGGGCGATGTATCGACTGCACACACCCCTCTAGGGGCCCGCCCATGTTTTCCAACGAAGTAGTAGTTGTTTATTAACGTCCCACCAGTTTTAAATACATCACATTCATAAATTATAATATACTAAGAATTAAAAAACTGCCATTCATTAAGAATTATGAGAGACGAAATGTCGTGTTAGGGTTGCGCTGATCGTTATGGTTGATTAAATTACAAGTTGAGATGGTATATTATGTACAAGAGATTAAATTACATCCTGATTGGTTGTTTCGGTTAGGTCCATGAATATTTAATCAGGTAAACATGTTTAAAGATATGACAAAATGTCTGAAATTTTCGTTATCTGAAAATACTACAATCTGTAGCATACAATCCAAATAAAGAATATACCTACATGGTATATGAAACACTACAATCTATAATATACACTCGAAATAAAGAATATACCTACATGCTAAATGAAACGCAATGAGGTTTATCTCCGACTAGCTAATGATACTACGGTCTACTCTTATACCAAATTCCAAGCGAGCTTCTACGTGTACACGGGACCTCGATTTTTCGCCCATCCGAACGAATAGACACTTTCCTTGTCAGGCCCTCCCCCCTTACACGACCGACATGGGGAAACCGTCGCAAAATCTGGAGGAACTTTTTCGGTCAACACCGGGAAAAAACCCGAGACCTTATGGTAAGCGTCAGCGACTTACCCATTGAGCTACCTATCAATGGTGTTTAGGGTAATTTATTACTATCCAGAATTAGTAATCTACTCTTTGTTTTTTCCCATAGACATACGGGTCAGATGAATGTCGGCGGGGGGGGGGGGTGGAAGGCCAGACAAATCCCCGTTTACAAAGAAGAAAAAATTAGAAAATATTACGCGCTTTCCTGCTATTGCAGCCCATGGTTCAAAATGTAGCCTATGAATAGGTAAAGAACACAAGCTTGTGTAGCGTACCCAAGGGCTTATGTTAACGCAATACGCAACCCCTTTCCGCTAACATAAAATCCTGGGGAAACTTCCGAAAGTATATGGAGTAGGTACACGCTGCCGCTACCCGAAAACTATCGTACCAGTTTATTTAGAGTGGTTGAAACTTTCAACCGCTTTCCAAGTACGATTATACAAACAATACGATTAACTTTATTACAAGTCATCGGTGATTCGATCTGAAATCAAATAACAAAATAAATAGTCAACAAGTACTAGCTATTTCTTCTATGCGATTAAATTGTGTACGAGTTTTATTCTTAGTTGTTTTACTAATCCTATTCTTAGTTGTGGACGACATCACCAATAGTTGTGGAAGACATCACCAACAGATGTGGACGACTCCACCAACGGCTGTGGACGACTTCACTGTGGACGACTTTGCTTGTGGACGACTTGACTGGTACCCCTAACATGTACATATACATTTAGAAACAGCCATATGAGAAATTCAACATATCATCAGATTTGGATGTCGCTAATGCATAAGAAATTAAGATGCAAGGATGCATTTATAGGAGAAGAAATATTAAGATGGTTGGAATTAGCTACTTATATTGTGGTAACTTTTCTCACACAGCTTGATAAACAGGAAAATGTAACTAACACTTGATATGAGTAGACCTTAGGGTCGAGGTACCTGGAAAAATTGCTCTCATACCACACTGTATGGCATATGCCAAGTGGGAGCTGAACAGCAGGACGCTAAACTCCATTTCATTTCATTTTTTCATCTCGTTTCATCTGTGACAAAGATAACTAAAACATTTAACATACAATGTAATTAAATTAAAGCTTTCATCTTATAACTGTTGAGTCTAATTAAGTCGACTAATATAGTATATTTTTTTTCTCAGTTTACTACATCAGAAAGATCAAGACAGTTTGAAATGGCTATTCATATTGTGGAAATTTTTTCTCACAAAATTTGATAATCAGGCAAAATGTAAGTAACATACATATTTGTATTTTTAATTAAGGAACTAGTTCTATACACTCGCTTGGTAATCTGAGTTTTTCTAATCGGGGCAATGCCTAGGACTCTGCTATTTCAAGTACTTGGCATGCTTGATTTTTAACAATCACATCCATAGATTTTCTTCAAGTTGTGATAAGTGTATTTTTACTGTAAATAGCAGTATAAATTTGTTGGACAATAGTTTACTTTTCAAATAGATTTTAAAAGGTAATATCTAATTTGTTGCCAATGGAAAAAAATATGAATGGGCCAAAATAATTAGACATTGCCAAGTAAATAGGCGCTGTCCTGATGTAGTAGAGAATTTGGATTTGGAAACTCAATACATGTTGAAACCGAGTGAATTGTTGACCTATTATGAGGTTTCAGTCCCAGATCTCCCGATTTTTTTTTGACTTCTAAGTTCTAACCCATTTGATTTGAATATAATAATCTGCCCGGGTCTATGACTGGACAAGACATACTAAGTGTTACGCAAAGTTAAAACAAAATAGAGACTCACTCTGGAGGTTGCAAAATAAATTGTTTATTTAAACATTGTGAACCATAAAAAAGTATTCTTATTGCCTATTTTTTTTTTATTTTTTAGACTGGAACACCATTGAAAGAGATTTTGATGTATGATAACAACGACAGAACCCAGGCATCAATTTATTTTATAAATCTGGAAAAGAATGCATTTGACCCAATTTTTAAATATTTATTTTTGTTTTTAATGTTAAATATTCTCCCAAACACAATCAGATTTTAATTCTCTTTACAAATTTATGTATCATATAGACAGTAAAGTGACATATAACTCACTTAGAAATATGGTCGGAAATCATAAAGTATTTAATAGGCAATATTTAGAAACCAAATGTAGATCAAATATACCCAGAATTACAAAAAGCCTTGAATTGCATTAAGGTGACTTTCCCGTTCTACTTTTCTGTGTTATTAGGGTTATCCTGTCCTACAACTAACCTACTCTTATATCAAATATTTCAACTGTCAAGGGAACCCGAGAGGGGGCGCAAATGGTAAACACACCCACATTGGATCAGAAGGTCTTGTCATTGAGTCAAATAATTCAATTGTCTGGGGTCCTTAAAGTAAACACAATGGGGAGGGGGGGGGGGGTCGATTCCGGGCTTGTGCCCAATGATACCTTGTCATGTCCTACACTACTGACAAGATGGACCTATGACCTAAAATCTAGCTGAAAATTCTCGGCCAAAGTCTTATACTCATTGAACCATTATGCCTCCCCTCCCTTGCTTATGTACATATTATTTAATACATGTATTTGCAACTCTCTTTTAAATTATGTAATCTTGATGCTTTGCTCCATTTATGTAAAAATGTCATAAAATATTAGTGCATAATTAATCTTATTAGTGCTTGGTTGGGATGTTATTAAATTTAGACATTTTTGAATTATATATTTTGGGGGTATGGGGTAGAAATACTGTGTATATATCTTTATATTTTCTCAGTTCTTGTTTTAGTGTAAAAAAAAATAACTTTTTTATATTTTGGCATGGGGAAAGGGGTGGGGGGCATTATATAACATAATTTTGTTAGTATAATAATTATTTTTCTGTTTTTCTGTTAACATTCAAATGTATATTTACTTTTTTTCTCATCATGTTTGAATAAATAATAATTTAACAAAAAAAATATTATTGTTACCTCATTATTCAAACATTACAGGTTAAACAGAGTAAAGGGGGTGGGGGTACTGCAAGGGAAAGCTTGCTATAATGGATACAAATTGGGTGAAAATACAACACAAGTTTTTGGTTGGTGGTTATACACAAGTTTGTATTGAACCACACAAGTTTCAAAAATTTCAACACAAGTTTCAGAAATTTCAACACAAGTTTCAGAAATTTCAACACAAGTATTGTGTAGCTTTTCACACAAGTTTGTGTTGTTTGCTAAATTTTAACACAAGTCTTGTGTTGTTTCAACATTTAACACAAGTTTGTGTTGTTTCAACACAAGTTTGTGTTGTTAAATAGTAACACCCAACTTGTGTTGAAAACAACACAAGTTTGTGTTGTTTCAACACAAGTTTTTTTTCAGTGTATCTTTGGTTGTGGATCGAGAAGAGCCCGGTCCCCACTTGTGTGAGGTAGCTATCGTGGGCCTGACAAAGAATGTTCTGACCGTTCGTTCGTATTAGAAGGAGAGGATGTTTAGTGTCAAGAATCGATAAATTTGATATTTGTGTTAGAGTACTAAATATACACTCATCTAATCGAAATATATTGTAACATCCTCACATTTTGTACCCGGACTGTCAAGTATTTTTCTCTTTCTTACCAAGACTCTACAATAAACAGTATTGTATTTAATAAAATTGTGTCCCGTGCATGGCTTAACTCTAAATATGGGTAGGTGTGTCTAGCATAATGGCTTCACAAGGAAGGCGGAAATTGTAAATGACATTCAGAGCTTTTAATCTATTATATCTACTGCATAAGAAATCTTATAGTTAAGATACCAGAATACGATACCTTGTGCGATATTTTATCTGATAACCATCCTATAGAAGGTCTTACAACTGAACCTATCAAAGCTGATATCCCTCCAAGCTCAGACAGCAGTATATCATTCTTTGTAAAAGAATCAGCGAATGTCTGAAATAGTAAATGGAGACCAATAAAGTACATTTAAAGTTGGCAGTCACGGTGGATAAGTGGGTAAGAATCTAGCTGGCTAGTCTGTAGGTCCGCGGATTCGCTCTCGGTGTTGACCGAGAAAGGTCATTGAAATTTTCTAGCCTGGCTTGCCCTCGTCAGTGGTGCAGCTGTCTAGTCGTTCGGATGGAACTAAAATCCGAGGTCCCGTTGTACACGTTGGCTTGCACGTAAACGATCCACTAACAGTTGGAATTTGATATAATATGAATAAGCCGCAACGCCGCTGTCCGGGTACACTTCCCTTCATAGCACACTGTGTTGCGTATGCTCCCCTTAATAGAACAGCCGGAGCAGAACGGTAAGATGTTAAACTTCGTGTTACTCCATTTTCATTAAAAGTCTTTGATTATGTCAATCACGATTTATATAGCCGATCACGATTTATATGACGTTCTTGATTCCTTGTGACTGACATTGGATATTTGACATGGTATGGCATACAGATGGCACTCTTTTCAAGGAGGGTGGTGATGGGTACCCAATCAAAGATGTCATTCAAAGATTGGAATTTAAATTAACTTTTTTTTTAAAATTTAAGATGTAAGTAAGCTGTACAAGCTATACCCTAAGAAGTTAATTTCATTTTTACGGTTTTTAAATTTTTTTCAAATGTATTACATTCTCACATTTCAGAGTACTGTCTATGCCTCTACTACAGGCTTGGGGCACACAATCTAGCAGTTGGTCTCTCGGCATTACCAACGGCACCGCACCACTGTATTGTCACAGATGCTTTGTCCGTGTAAATGATATCTGCGATAAGTCTTAAAATGATTTCAAAGTTGTCCCGCGTAGCTATGTTAAGTAAACTCCCTTTATTACAACACACGAAGTTCTTCTTTATACCCAAATAATTTTTATCTTTAAACAAAAATGATATTAGCAAAATAGACCAACCTTATATGAAGATAAAAATACTATAATTGTACTTATTATAGAAAAGGAGACAAATGTTAAAATATAAGCTTCGGGTTTACGAGCAGCTTCCAGAACAGTGATGTCTTGAGCTGCATGTTCAGTTATCGACGGGGTCCTACAATAAATACAGACTGACTAAACTTTGTTTCAGCACTCTTTTCCATTTCAAACAAACTGGCAGACACTGATGGCATTATTATAACCAGATATCAAATAATTATCAACGTTATTTATACATAGGGTTTTACGGTCCCCCGAACGATAGGTTATTGTCTGGGCAAAATTTCCCTCATTGCACACTGTGTATTACTATAATTATTATTGTCATATTGTTCGATTTATATAGCGTTTCATTACTAAAATGTTTCTAACCGCATTCGCAACACAAAAGTTCAAAAACATTTTTGAAATAAATATGTTTTAAAAGTTCGTCTTAAAGCTCTGGATGGAAGAGGACTCTCGGAGAGTTTTTGGAAGATCATTCCACAGTTTAGCTGCTCTGACGGAGAAAGCATATTCACCAGAACGTTTATTATATTTAGGAATCCTTAATATGCCACGATCATTTCAAGAACGAAGGGAGTATAGAAATCAAAGAGTTATTTTAAATAACTGAGTGCAGTGTCAGCTTTAACTTTAACCCTCGTTCGAACTGGAAGCCAATGGAGTTTCTGTAACTTAGCTGGTAAATGATCAAATTTTCGTGTTCTAGTTATGCACTATCTGTAGTCTGTTTAAAGCTGTTTCTGGGGCTCGTTATAGAAGAGAATTCGCATAGTCCATGTGCGATGTTATTAATGCCCTAACAACACCCTGACAAGCATCAGTATTAAGATTAGAGCGTATTCTCGAAATAGCTCTCATTTGAAGAAGCATTTTTCGTATGATATTGTTGATTTGGGGAACTGGGGGCATATATTCATCGGTCACATGCTTCTTGGGAGATATAGAGCAATCACCGATCTGAATGGAGTCAGCTTTAAATAATTTACTGGGTTGTGATTTTGATGAAATGAAACGAAATTCGGATTTGTCATCGTTAAGCTTTAGCCTATTTCTGGTCATCCATCCTCGAATGTCATTAAGACAAGACTCTAGTCTACTGATGGAATCCTTGGAAGCGAGATAGTTGTTGTGTTGAAAGTAGTCATATATATGGGTGTCATCAGCAAAGCCGTGGCTTGACTTTCTTACTTATCCCGGTCGAGCAGAACAGTAGGACCTTAAACTCATTTTTTTCATTTCACCAAGCTTGCAGTAAATGTTATAGCGAACATTTGTTTTAGAATCACCGTGAATTTCTTGCGAAGTTACCCGTGATCTGCTAAGAACAGGACAATGTCTACCTTGAATGTTTCTCAAAGGCACCATAGTTTTCTTTATCTTCTGATATTAGTATATCATCATTATCATCATCATTATCTGTGGCCTTCAGATTGGTAACAAAAATAAAAGTGTAATATCTGGGCATCAACTTTTCTGGGTGTGAAAAGTGTAATATACAATATTCATAACACTTTAAAAGTGCAATATTTAATGAGTAACACGTGTTTAAGTAGCTTTGCTACATTCGCAAAGCATTAAGTAATATGGTTTTGAAATGTAATCACCAAATGTAAACACATTTTTTCAAATAAAAATTTATATCGGTTATATTAGATGAATAGATTTATAAGTAAATGCTGGCATCGCTAACCTTAAACTGCCTTGCGAATATTATGCAACTACATGTGTATCCTTTATCCCAACGCGTTTATATATTTACGCAATTTATTTGATTAATATATTATTAGTGGTTGTTGGTAACCTTTTTATTAGAATTGCGTAAAAGAATAGTTTCTTATTTAATAGAGTCTTCAAGCTCTAAACCTCACGTGTCAGTCATACAGGCCTATACAGTAATGATTAGAATACCTCTCCGGGATATTGAATCATAAGCATTCCAACAACATGTAAGACTAAAGATATTCCAGAAATCAATATGAAGAGATAGGGCGTCCTCTCTAGTATTCCTGTATCTGTAAAAACTCTAAAAGAAAGCAACAAAATTCTAGAATCATTTACAAGTAAAACATTCACCTAAATCTGAAAAGCTGATTTAAAACTTTGGTGTACAAAAGGGTTAATTTGATCTAAGTGGTATAAGAGAAAAGTAAAGCCACAGGAAAACCTATTTCGTTTTATCTAAACTCCTTGTTGGCGTTATAGCATATCCGGTGATCTAACTCACCAAATTCTGTTGATCAAGATCTACCCAATATCTTAAATACTTACTCAATAGAGCCAACACTGCCATTTGTTTTAATATTCGCAGGATTTACAAAGTTACTGCTGATGGTAGTAAATAAGAAGCAACCACTACCAAATCCCAACAATATAATGCTGACACCTAGACCAATCCACTGAAATTAAATTATATATAACAAATTAATGTTTACAATTATTAAACGAACCGGTTAAATTGTTTAATCGAAGGCCAGGGGGTTAAAATACACACGAACAAACCATTTTAAACAATACTTTGACAAATAACAGTACATTTAAGTTGATCTCTACTCAAAAAAAGGATTTACCAAATAGTTCTATGATTGGGCATATTAAACGATTTTTTTATTAAAAGTTTGCTACGGGAACTTACTTGAACAACGTTTGAAATCAGAGCACTCATTGCTTGAGTTGTTCCAATACCAAGCATGAGACCAAAAGTAACAGCAACCGTCGTCATCGACTGATTAATAGAGAAGTAAGTACACATAATTCCCATGCTAAAGTTTTAAAAAATGACATTATTGTATTACTCGATTAAATAATACAGAAGGGATTAAATAAAGCTAACTGTGGTGTACAAATGTCCATGCACAGATAGCGAGGGGTGGGTGTGGTGGGAAATAGTATTCATGTCAATGTTAAATCCATGTCATTTCTTGACCTGTAACATTATTTTCATACGCCAACGTTTTCGTGCGAATGTATATTGCCGTCGCCTATACCCGTCCATCGGCCCGCCCGTGTTTCCACCCGCATCCGTATGTCATGTGTTCGTTCACATCTAGAGGTCACAATTTTTATCCGATTTTGACGAAACTTGAAATATTATAGGTTTAGATTGCAATGACCTCAGCCCTTTTCGGTAATCGCTTTTGTAGTTTGTTCTCTATCCATATCTTGTAAAATATGGGCGCATCTTGCATGGCAATCACGTGTTTTAACTGCACGAAGATACATGTACTTTGTTTGATAAGATCAAAGGCCCGAATAGTCTGATAAAACTATAAAACGTGATATTTGCTATGTTTGGTTCGAAGGAACATATAGGCACCACATTCTTTCTGAACCCGATTTCCCTAATTAGCGAAACCAAAAGATCAACGTCGAGCGTCATCTCGTAGCTAATGACAGAGTCCAACATGTCAGCCCCGTGGAAAGCTTTTCTGGTGCCACAGAAGACTATTCAGATTATATTTGTGTTGATGTTAATTATAGTGTGATAATAATGTACAGGAAAGTAATCATACTAATCTTAGGCTGTCTGTCAACAGTTAAATGTAGCTCCGCTTGAGAGCAGATACTAAGCGAGTTGACCGACACTCCAAGTTCTAAATGGTTTTAGTCGCGAACAGTCGCAAATATGGAGAATTTTGAGAAGTATATAATCTTCTTTCATTTAATAAAATTCAAAAGTTTTAATTATTTTTTTGTGTGACAGCTGTGACCGAAGTAGGACTGCATTTAACAGTATACTTATATTTGGATATGGCGGTCATTTAGACAGCCCGTTATGTGAAAGTTATGTGATAAGCAATACAATTCCAATTGTTCTGAATATCTCTTTTGCTACTTCAGGTTTGATAAGTTGTGTCAGTGTGACGGCGTTCGTTTCTGGGGTTTAACGTCCACTTCCACCAAGGGTGATATCGTATACAAAGTGTGACTGCCCCTTTAATTCATATTTATAGAGCGTTTAACTGTAGTCTGCCAACTTAGTTTTTTTAGCCAATCAGAACATCTATTATGCCCAATTAACCAGTGCATAGCAGAATATTGTGGGAAAACTAATTATGTGACAAACGAGGCTATCAACAATGTAAACAATACGTTCACCGTTTTAATACCTTAAATCACTGTCCAAGGTTTTAGGGAAGACCCCACAGTAAACGAAGGGCTGTCATGTTCCGATACATGGGATAGATTTGATTAAAAGGGGAGAATACCCACACTCCCTCATGTATCAGAAATCAGAAGCCAATCCAGCAATGGGCAGATAGGGATTTCTCGGATGATTGCTTCAGGAATATGATATATTGTCTAAACTGTCATTATTGCCATTATCTTATGATTGTAATTTTTGTCTTGCAGAATAAAGCTATATGAACGAACGACTTTCAAATATATGGCGTATTTAAGGAGGTCCTCATCCACTGCCACACAGTCCCTCCCAATGGTGCATCTGATTCACTTCACCAATAATCAGACATTTATTACGTTTTACTCACAACACTCTAAACAAAAGTTTTGAATTGTAAAAATAAATATATCTTAGAATTGCGATGAAAAACACTTACTCTGCTATTACAATTCCAATAAAAATTGTTGCTCGAATTCCAAGATGTTTTTCGAGAAATGAATTGAATACCGTAGATAAGGTTCCAGCATAATACAGAGATGTCACCCATACCTCTGTTCCAACATCATCTTTGTCATACTTCCCTCGTGAGTGTAAATAGGATATGATATATGGTATAATGGCACCTGTATTATATTAAAAGAAATCAGGAGGAGATGTGTAATAAGATTGTAGAACTCTTGACAAGAATATTCCATCATGATTCTGACGTATCAGTACGTGTAGATAAAGCCCAATTTAGGATATTGCCAATTCTGTGGTCCCCTGTCGACAAGGTTACTCAGCTCAAATCAAAGTTTTATAAACAAGACCGCTTAATCTTTCGCAACAGAAATTTAATCGCTAACACCAAACAATTAGACCCACAGCCCCCCACACACAAACGAAGAACCACACCTATTTGAATTGTGTATCTGCGTTAAGGTCTGAGAAGTTGATTACCGGTCTCTTAACTCCACTTGTGCACAAGTGACACACCTGCTTTGCATAAAATCAAACATAGGGTTTTCATTTTATTCGTGCTGACAATAGTTATTTGACAGGAAAATAATTTATACAACGAAAGGCGCGACTATTATAAAAGGTTGATGTGTGTACGCAGTTTCATAAAATTATCTTGGAGTGGAAAAGTCTGTGAAATATTCCCCAACATGTACACCAACAACTAACCAAGTGAAATATGTTTGATGGAAACATGAACATTATTCAATTGAGAAAGTTTTACTTGACAAAAAGAACGTTTACTATTTTATAAGTACAGTTTCATAGACATCAATGAGCGTTTTAAGATAAATACTCCGGAACCTAAATTTGGTTATCCCGATGTAAGGTTTTGGACGGACGCTGACCATTTTAATACCCCTCCCTAACTTGTCTAATATGTGAGTACATACCTGCTAACTGTAATATTCCAATAGGGAAAATAATGATGACGGATCCAATTAAATTGGCATATTTCTTGACATCGTTTGAACACTTCCAAAGCATTGCAACGTTTCTGGCATATAGAACTCATGTGTAATGAAACATGTTAATAAAATGATGGATTGTTTGTGCATTGTTTGTGACGCACGGTGTTATGCTATTTGAAATGTATTTGGATTTATATAGATAACCATATGTCAATGTTTATTAAAAAATAGACATTGAAAGATGGTTAACTATATAAATAAAATCAATGACGTGTGTATGTTCGCCCGTCACGCTTGGTCGCCGTGAATTACCCCAAAGTGGTATGAAATTGGCCAGCATGATCCCGTGGATGTTTTAGACGTGGAGAGCTGCGACGAAGCGTGGTTAGCCCTTGGCCCAGGCCCAGTTTGGGACCCATAGTAATTTAACGCCCGGGCGAATTTGGGCACTGTGCGTATTTGGGCCTCGTGCGAATGCTGGGTATCCTGCGAGTAATTCGATATTGACTTCCGACTCTACAATTCAATGAAATAGTAATCCCCATCCTGCAAAAATTATTGGCAGATGAAATAATTAGCGCCAATTGGACATTAATTCTGTCACTTATCTGTCATAATAGCTTTACCTAGATCACCTGGGCTAAGTTACTCAACTTAACTTCCATTAGAGGGATAGAAACATGACATCGATTATCCAGACGTTAGTGCATACTGGTAATACTATTATTATGCAAATGCTGTGAATATTATGTCTGGACGTTCAATTATTGTAGAACTGGTAGCATATGCATCCATGTTAAATTACGCGCACCAAACACATCTGGAATATCCTCTTTAATGTGGCTCTCTGTACGGTATTATCTTCAGTGTGATAAATAGTTTGGTGGACCGGAAAGATATGAAATACTGCAATAATATTAACTTACGTCTGGTTCAATAAAAAAGAAAAACGTCACGCGTACCAAAAAAGGCAGATTTATATTGAACACAAATCTATCATATTCATTCAATTATTTCACGAAACGAAATAAAAAGAACTTACAGTAACTGCAACCAGACATTTAAACATGCTTTATGCAATAGCCAAAACTGTTTATTGTAGGTCTTTCTTTAGTCCTTAAATGTTGTATAAACTATTAATTAACATCACAAGACCATAATCAACCCTCGATGCCATACATAGGTCCGATTTTAAGTAGATTAGACTGGTTCAACCACTTAATGATGTAATCTAAAAATGGTGAAGCGAGGCTAAACTTCGAACAACCAGTACGGTTGTTACAATCAGTACACATAGTGCGTTTTCTTAAAATTCCTGATTTTTAACACTGTAAGATTTTACTAGTGAGTTTAAAGATATACTAATTAGCTTCATTTTACTTCTTTGATCTTTGAACTTTTAGAAATGTATACACTCCGTAGAAGTCTTAAATCGCCTAAGGTACTGTGTTTAATGTTCTGTTACTGTTTTAGCCTTCCTTTCAATTATATCTTATTTTGTTTAGGAGGGGGAGGGGGGGGGGGGGTAATTTGCTGTGTCTCTTGGACGGGGCATATATAAACCGGGCAGTGAAGTGAAATTTCACTATAACCATTGCACATTCATGAAATCTGTATTACATATTTTAACATCTTTTTTAACATAGCAATAAATCGTGCTCCGTCGCTTCCCTTGCGCGAAGGCAAGACATAAACAACGTTTGGCCTAGCACTGATAATTTCTTACGTTCTTACCAACGCGATGTTAACGCGTAGCCGCTACGGTACGACATTAGGACCATTCTATTGCGGCTTCTTGGCTGGTCTTCGCACTTTAACCCAAAGGCAAGAAGGAGCGAACAGGTAGATCTGCGTATCCACTTCCATTGCTAAGAGAAATGAAATGGGGTTTAACGTCCTACTGTTCTGCCCCGACTGGACTGATGACGAGTATACGCCATAAAGTGTACCATGAGGGAAATTTTGCAGCACTGTGGCCTACTCTTATAACGTATTCCAACCGTGAAGGAATCTTTACGTGCACGCTAAAGTGTACATAGGACGTCGGTTTTTCGTAAAATCCGAACGACTTAACGTAGTCTCTTGTCAGGTTTTCTGTCTCGCACCACTGACAAGAGGGAACCTCACCAGAGAATCCCGATGAACTTTCTCAAATACAGGACGTCCGGGTTAGCGAGCCAACGAAAAGAATTAATGAATGAAGTGGGGTTTAATGTTACACTTTTGGGGCCCAACGGGCTAAAGATGGGCTCACACCATGCAGTGACGACTAAGGGAAATTTTGCAAGAACAGAGATGAATTTCAAATGCCAGGGTCTCTGTGTACATGATCATCTGTTATTTGGTCCCATTCGAACGAATATAAGATGCTGCACCATTAACAATGCAGAACCACACCGTAAAATCCCGAGGTGCTTTCCCGGCCAACAATAGGGTCGAACCTGGGATCTCAAGGTTAGCGAGAAACGTTTTCACTCACGGAGTCACAGGGAACCAACAGGGCTGAAGGAGTTATTTATTCTTTGTGTCTTCAGTGAGTGTTTTTAGATGGTTCCTATTTGAATTCACGAAGACATTGGATTTTTCCCCCGAGGTTTACGTTTTTCAGCATAACTTCCAAGACGTGATTTTCCCCTTTCAGCGTCTACATCCAGCACATCATTACAACTATTGCATTTTCTATTTTAATACAAACATATATTATACTGGTATGATACAATAAAATAAAATACAAAACAGACATTAATAAACGCAATAGATAGAAATGTACATGCATGAAGAAAAACACCCATTCACATGCATGCATTTGATTTGTCATCAATTAAAGCTGTGGTGCCTTCTTTAAGAGTAATTTGTGTTTGGTGCTTCTAAAACTTTATTTTAGACACATCCATGTGGATATCTATAATTTGTTTTTTTAGACTAGTAGTAATGCTTGTTTTGATGAGTATTTAATCGTCTTTACTATGCTGATAAAATTTATGTCATTCTTAACAATAAGTAGAATATGAGCATCCTAACCTCAATAGAATTCAAATTTAAAGCCCTTTATTAGTTAGCATTACATTTTCTTTTTAAACATTAATTCGGGATACGAAAAGATGGATTATGTATTAAAATACAGAAATGTATAGTTACGAACTAGAAATCGGCAATTAAACACTTTAGAAAAACTTAACAATAAAATAATCGAACTTTAAATGGCTTTAAACTGCCAGCCCAGAGGAGTTGATAACATACAGTTTACAATAAATGCTTTTTAAAGAAATCACACATTCTAGTAAGTCCTTGTTCATAATACTCAGCATTGTAATTTGGACCAGTTGTGTTTGTAAAAGCATGACCAGCACCTTCGTAGGAGTGGAATTCGTAGACCACATTTCCTTCTTTTAGCTTCTCGATTAGTTTTGCCTGTGAAGCGGGGCACGAGAATCCGGCTTGTTCATCTCTGTCACCAAAATGACATTGAATGGGGACTTTAATTTTAGATGGATCGGCCAACTCAGAACTTGGGATGCCGTAAAAGGGAGCAGCGGCGCTGACCTCTGGGATAAGGGCGGCGGCTGCCATGCTTAAAGCACCACCCATGCAGAAACCTGTAACGCCAACTTTCTTACATCCCTTACTGAGCAAGAATTTAGCACAAGCTTGAATGTCTTTAATGGCCCCTGGCCAATCGAGATTTGTCATCAAATGCCCAGCTTCTTCGTTATCCGTTGCTAGACTACCTCGGTAAAGATCGGGACAAATGGCGGAGAATTCACCTCTTCGGGCAATGTCAGCTGCTTCATCCTGAATTTGCTGATTGACGCCCCACCATTCTTGTAAAATGATTACGCCGATTGCGTGTGTTTTAGGATCATTAAAATGATAAGCAGAAAGGGAGCCTTTCGCATTTTCTGATGGAATCTCTACTTTCTGTCCTTTTGGAATAACGGCTGCCATTTTGATTATGATCTGAAAATATATTATATTAAAAAATAATTAATTGATTTTAAATGAAGCATAAAATAAGTATCTCCGGGACCATACACTGAACGGAAGGAGGTGACGATGAACTCAAGGAGCAAATACAAGTTGTTGAAAAATATTAATTAAGGAAGAGGATTTTCGATATATTTTCCGCAATGATCTAGACATTATTCCCCCCCCCCCCAATACTAAATAAAAATTTGTATAGCCTTTTCGTAAGTTCTAAAACAAACATTACAGTGCAAGAAGTCTAAACCGTGACAAAAACCGGTACATCAAGGATTTCTAGTGTGTTTATGTTGAAATCCATCTGTACGTGATTGGCCTTAACGGAAATCCTGACAGGTATGCTTCTTTTTATTTACTTACAGAATGTCACAATGTAAAACGAAGGTTGAAGGCTTTAAAGCTCTTAAAGATGAAAGCAGTCAGGTATTACACTAAATATCATCGTGTCAAAACCCCAACAATTTTGTTTTCAATATTTCTTGAAACCAGCCCTATACTAGTCCTCTGTCTGGCTTGTCATATTAGTTACAATACTTTAGAACGTCACGCGGTATAGTAGGTAGGTATGTCTTTACAGGTCGTTAAGACAAGTGACCTCAAATCACTAGTTTGTACTTATAACGGATATACAGTATTGACCAAGCCGTCTTATAACCTATGTTTGTTCCGCTCTAGATATCGTCCCGGATCTTGTATCCTATCCATCCGATATAAGGGATCGCATCACGCTATGTCATAAAGTATTATGTTGTACTGCGCGGGTGTGTGTTGTGGATTATAGAAATTGCTATCCAATGACTCGACCACTACTTTAAATGCTATTAACTCTTCCAATTATATATTCTTAAGATGATTCTGCCAATTGGCAGTATTAAATCGTAGTTTTTTCTCTGCTTTTAAAACTTGGTATCTGAGAAATGTTTTTTTTTTAATCTTGGTAGATTACATTGATCGATGTTTAATCGCGGCGTCTTAATTAATTTTGTTCTTTGAATTAATACTTCTCTTGACAAATATAATATAACTGTATAATATGGGAGCCACGGTGGCTTGCGATCGCCGAGAAAATTTATCAGAATTTTCGGCGTAGTTCCCCATTGTCAGTGGTCTGACAAGGACAACGCATAGTCGTTCGTATGCGACGAAAAACCAAGGTCCCTTGTCAGTTGGTATAAGAGTAGGCCACAGCGCCGCTGTCTGGGCAAAAATTCCCTCATAGCTGACTCAATGGCGTATACCCGTCTTCGTAAGTCCAGTAAGAGAGGAACCCAGTCGGACGTTAAACCCCATTTCAATTCACTTTGTATAACTCTATATAGGTTTATTTTCTTCTAAAAATGCCCCGTATAGAACTTGGAAATCGTGAACTAACTATTTAATATTCAGTATCAAATGTTTATAAATAGGCCGCAGGCATTTTTTCTTTGATAACAGTGGAAATATTGATTATCGATCCAGGATATGGGGTGGGTATGGTCAGTGACTAATATCCGTGTACTGTCTGCACGTATTTACTTATACCTTAATACCTGTAACAGATATATATATATATATATTATTTACATAGACCCGGATATATGTACTCCAAGGATCTTCCTGTTACTTTCACTATAGACCGAAAATTAGGGTAATTAGGTATTCTAAACAGCAAGAATATATTATTTTTACAATATTTCGAATAATAGCCTAATATTGTATTTTAGCATCCTTGCTATGTTATAAAAGATAAACAGAGCTGCGGGAGTGTTATTTATTATTTTAATTATGATATTGTAATTATGGTAAGAATTACTACTGTGAAAAACCCGCTGCTTCTTTTTTTATTACAGAAAAAGAGTAATGGTGCGAAATCATTATTATTGATTTTCTGATGTACATAATGAATCATGACTATGCCCGACTAATTCTGTAAACAATTACTGTTACAAAAATCATTGATACAGTAGAAAATAAGTCCATTCTAACGTTAATAAAATTAATCATCTAATAATGACCATTTCGTATACTGATATAAGTATAAGATAGTAAACATGTCAACTAACCTGTGCAACTAGCTGTGAACAGTACGATGATAGTGTGGTATGTTTTCACGGTGTGAACGTATAAAAAATCGTTGACATTTATATGGATAGTACGTGTTTTCTCATTGGTTATCCTTCACGTGTCATAAACCAGGAAGTTTTTGGTCATAGGTCGCCCACAAAAAGAATGAATATATAAAAATTTACATAGTCATGGACAGGAGAGTTATTTTTCTTGGAAATAAAGCATTCATAAAGTCATGGGGAGTATTATGTTGTTCCCGGATACTCTGACGTCATAGATAACTTGATTTTATTTCAGGTGTGATTAGATATTATCTACCTAGTAGCGTTTGAATGTATATCTTTTGTTCATCATGACGTTCCCATATAACACAAAAGCTTTCATATAATCGCAAGAGATCCGCATAAATAACTATTTCCTTTAATAACATGATTGGATAGTTTTTCGACAAATAATTTTTAAAAAATGTACTTTTGATGACTGTTTTAGTCATTCATATCCAGAACCGAACAGAAACAAAAATCCCAAACAGCTTCTAAGACCGTATCCAATTCAAATTGATTCTTCCTGGAACTCCCATCAACTGAAATCATTAAAGCTTTCTAATGATTTGACGACCTTTTTACAATGTTTTGAAGGGGGTGGGGGTACCCGAAGAAGGACTTATGATCGAAATGTTGTATTAAACTACATCTATATTATTCCGCACCTTTCAAGAACTTATAAAATTGTATGTAATAACAGTAGTTTGAGTAAAATAGTACATTTGTTAGTTTTTAGTTTGTTATTTATACACGAGTGCGGGGTACGGAGGGGTCATGTCATTACTGGATTAAATAATTCGCTTTTATTCCGGATAATGGCATAACCACGAGGAGACACTTGTCATATATTTGAAGGAAACCACGATTCTTGTATCGATGACTGATTATGATAGACGAAGGACCGACAGTGTAATGAACATGCGTTATACGAAATACAAAACCACAAAAAGGAGTAATAGCAAACAAACAAACAAACGACAAAAAAGTTACAAAAGAAAAGAAATGAAAATCTATAGACCACGCTGGACCTTTGGCCTCTAAACAAAATACAAAACTACAAAAGATAATTACAACAAAATAAACCCAAAGAAACACGAACCTACAAAAGAAAAGAAATGAAAATCGATGCATCACGGTGGGCCTATTTCCCTTTTATCTTGATACAGCATTCTGTATTATGTCGATATTATTCTACTGGTGAGTTAAAAGAGCGGATCAAGGAATAATCAACAACCGAATTTAACGTCTGCTGTAAAAGTTTATCGAAGAATTCCATCTATTTATTCTGACTGTCGATCACAAGCAGACACAGTTTCTGGGTTTCAGACCAAAAGTCAATCAGAAGTGATCCGCCAATTTAAACAAATGTTTATTATGCATTAGATTATTGATTTTCAGACTCCCTTATCAAAAGTGACACTGATTTGCTCTTGTCCAAACGATAATAAATCTATCAATTCTTCATTATAGTTACATGAAAACAAGAGAGTAGCTAATTACGCTAACCATATTCCAAGGCAAATAACAGTTTTACATCAAAACCAGGCTTTTGATCAGTTCCATTAGTCAACCGGAGATCCGCACAGCGCGAACGTGATAAAACAACGGTTTTTTATCATTTGAGACCACCGAACTGGAGAAATTGTAGCGAAATTTTGTGTTGGATAAATTAATATCGCAAAAGTATTTATATATAGTGTGGTTTCACGGGATTAATGTTTTAAACCATGGACGAATTATTACTGAATTTGGTCATTTCTCTCTGTCTCATCTATCCAATTTCTGCTGTAAACAAAACTCGTAAGTTTTTATATAATTGAAAAGTTCCCACTTTTTCGCTTACTTTCATTTCTTAGTTAGTTACATCTCACTGGATTAACTTCGCTTTGATATTAAGCCTTATTCAAAAATGGCTCATTTATATTTGGCCACAAATTGGTTTTGTTTCTCACTTCTTCTAAATTGTCGCTTGATAAACTAACCGTCGCTCTTTCATTATTCTTTTTATAAAATCAATGAACAGGTCTAAAAGTTAAATCATAACAGTGGGGCGTTAAACCCCATTTCATTTCAATTCTAAAATTTAATCCTGCATTGTTATTTTATGTATATTCTGCAGTGTCTGTTGGGATAGCAAAACGATGTCCAGCAGCTTTCCTCAATGTGGACCATTACGAGAACCTGTACCTCGATTCACTGCCTGTAGATTATGCTAATTTTCGGATGAATGGACGTCATGAAGAATGTCGTGTTTCTATTATGACTGGACTGTTAGAGCATGGTCTATGTCTATCTGTATTACATATGAATATATCCTGTGATGTGGAGATTTTATTTTCAACCAACCAGTATGAACCAGACAAGGTAAGGAACTGCTGGTGTTTATTCGTTGTTTAGGGTGTAGAAAAGTTCATGTATAAACTGTGCCTGGTGTCCCCAAATTAATATTTCATATGCAAACATTATTTAACATATTGCTTTTAATTACGCTGTATATCATATATCTGTTAGTTGTATTTCCTTGCATTTACGTATAACAACCACCTTGATTAACCCTGGAATGCAATTCAAATGATCACCTTAAAAAGGAATGTAACGCTTTGCTGGTCGGTAAAAATTAGTTTTACGATTTAACTACGGGTATACGGTGGCATGGGTGGTTTTCAAATAAGAGTGTGTGCAAAAATTGCGAAAAGTTTGCCAATCCATAGCTGAGATATACTAGTACACTATTTAAGATCCATTATAAATCGCGCACATTTACATAGTCACACAAGACACCGCTGTCCTGGTAACTTTATCTTCGTGTCAGTCTTAACATTACCAAAGTAAAACGTCGAAGAAACATTAAACCCCATTCTATTATGTAGGATAATATAATAGTATTTTTTATTGTAGAAATTCCGCTGTGGTCGGGATATAACATCGGAGTGGTGTACAGAAGAAAGAGTAATGACAATAACTGTTAAAGCACGACATCCTCAAAGAAATGCCTTGCCGTCCACAGGACCTAAATTCAACTTCCTGATAAAAGCTGAATCAGTCCCCTTACATCATATTAGGAAAGTGTGTAAGTAGAATTCATATGTTTAAAGATACGTTCAAGCGAGCATGAGTCATCTTTTCAACTCATTAAAAAAAATTTAATCTGGATTATTGACAAAGAACCGAGTATGACGTCATCGGGCTATTTAAGAATTGTGGCGTCATATTAAAAATTTAGAAGCCAGCATGTCAAGTTTCATGTCAAACGTGCTTGAATTGACAGGGTCTTAGGCGTTTATCGAAGAGCATCGCCCCAAATAACAACAACATGAGCAAGAACTACAGGATGAGTTATTGGTTCAAATCAAAATTTTAAAATCACTCGTTCATTATTTGCATTGTATTGTTTTAGTTCCATTGACATTGCTTGAGAAACAAAAATATGCATCTCACAACGATCGCAATGGAAGTTAAAGAAACGTCGATTCTGTGCAACCCAGTGTGTTTTTCACTATAATGTCATTTCATTTTAAAAGAAATACAAACTTCCAGTTTATATGTTGGACTGGTTATAAGTATAGTCGACAGACGTGGTTTCGATTCCCCGGTTGTACATGACCATGAGTAAGGTCGCCTGTTCAACCTCATGGATTCTTCCGGGTCATCTGGTTTCCTCCCACTACGTGCAAGCGAATTATTGAAATAAAATAGAACCGTGTTTTAGCCCCGAAATGACATTGTTTGTGTCGAGTGGACGATAAACCCCTTCTTCTTTATATATATATATATATATATATATATATGTTACGTAAACTCAATTTTGCAGATCTGTTGATCACCAATGGCACCAAACCCAGTTTCTTTAACGATTGTCATGTGAAATCTAGAATTCTTTTTAAAAACATTCCTCTTCTCTTCTTAAATTTCGCCTGTTTAATAAACTTCCATATTATATATTTTATTTGTGAAAGTGATAATTCCTATTGGTGTATTTTTTTCAAGCCTACCTGTACATGGATTCCGAACTTTCTTGTGGGGTTCAACATAGACTCGATCGAGGTGAAAGCATTCGCTTACTGTCACACCGTCGACCACATGTTAATAAAGAGATGCCAGAAATGTGTGACATCACTGTTATAACGACAGATTTAGGAGAATATGAACAAGTTTGTTTTAAATTTGACAAATTTATATCTGAAGATGACTGTGAGACAGAAATAACAGCAAGTGATTTAATGGTGCCATATTGGAATCACAATGAGGTATGTAATATAGGCGTACGAAACGGGGGGTGGGGGTTGGGAGCAGAACCTGCCCCCAAACTTTCTGGCAATCTGGCTCTCCGGGCAGACGGGTAAAGTGAAAACAAAAATTATTATTTCATCTAGTTGAAAAAATAAAGTGCTCGGAATCTAATAAAACACTAATTTTACTTTTCTTTTAATCAAATACTACGAATTTGTACTGAATTTACTATGGATTAAAGGATTTTGTCTGGAGGTACTCTACTTTGTTCAACAGTTTTCGGGCATCAATTATTTGTGAATGCAGTTGCAAGTCTGATTGGATGGTTGGAATTGAGGTCGGCATAGAGTGAGATTTCGGTTGCAAAGAGATTGGAAACTTTAATTGACGGGCTAGAATAGCCAAAAAACACATTTGCGGCGATTAAATTTTCAAAATGTCTCGGAGCGCGACCCCCCCCCCACCCACCTTACGACTTATTGGCATACTTATTCAACGTTACTCAAAATATCTACTTTATTTTTACACGTCACGACGTTAAGGAGCATTTATGCAAGGTCTAAATATTCATTTTATTCGTACAAACCAGTGAGGTGTTACCATAGAAATAGAAGATGTTTATCCACAGTCTTAACGCTAGGTTCCCACTATCAGGATTCGCGCCAGGAAAACGCGTTTGCGGCCGTTAAATTTTCCAAATTTTCTATTTGGAGGATGGGGGTGGGGTGTCATCAAAACTCTCGAAGTGTGATTAATGTTATGTCAACATTATTTTTGAAAACAATCCCCAGCCATTCGGTCATAATTGATGGAGGTTAATCATGATAACAGATTTTAATAGGTCGATAAATGACAGACTTTTTTGTCAATGATTGACAAATTCTATAATTTCTGATTTCTTAATAGGTCAATAAAAGACAATTTTATCTTAAGTTCTATCTTTTTATCCGACAGCACAACCTCGGCCACAAATAAGTTATCTTTCCGCTTGATGCAAGCCTTTTAACAAACCATTTTCAACTCCATTAATATCGGTATTTCTGCTATGTTTATTGTAGACATTCAACTGTATGACACAGATAGATGAGAAGATGGAATTCTGTTCTTTCGATAAACAGCTTACCATACAGCTCAACCGTAAATCAGCTACAAATGCCGACTTTGCTATTACAGTGCAGAGTAAAAGACAGCCGTGTGAGTATTAATGAGATGTGCGGTTCATGAACCATCTTTATGTACCAAACAGCAATGCTGAACACCTAAATGTATAAGCACGAAGACGCTACAATTCCACATAGTTTTAAGAAATACATTATCTTTAACTGCGTGTATGTCTAATTTGTTAAATGCTTTAATATATTTTGTCAGAAAACAAAAACGTATATTTACAGATATAATTCATCCTGAAGCAATATTTGTATTAACAAGATGCTTTATGTATATAGTCTTAATGACAGCATGTTTACATAATTAATATTTAAAGCATTGGATTATTTATGGGGATATCGAATGATAAATATTTAAAATATTTAAAGTCTGAATACACTAAAAGGTTTAATATATTTCAAAAGGTAACCAAAAGAATTATTATTGGATAGACAAGCAAAATAAAATATAATTCAGGAAATTCATTGGACTATAGGGGTAATACAAGGAGCTTGTACATAACCATATATTTTTATGTCTTGTGCAGACAATTCCGATGACCATATATAAATACATGTATAGAGTTTAAAAGACTACATTATGACAAAATATTTGTGGACCCGATTTCAAAACGCTAAAAAAAAGAAATCTTTGAAAATACCAATAAGTGAAATAATGACGTTATATCAATTTTTAAAAAAAAATGTTTCATTTTGTACCTTTTCATGTTATATGCCTTTTTTCTGTATTCTTATCGCGGAAAAGTAAACATTGAACAAACCGGAACCGCAGTGGCTCAGTGAGTGACAAGAAAAACTGGTGCTAGCTCGCTAACCTGGGAGTCCTAGGGTCTACTCCAGTCGTGGCCGAGAAAATTCCTCAGGATTATCAGCCGATATTTCCCCTTGTCGATTGTGCGGGGCGGAGTACCTATACAGAAAGGAATAGTGCATTGGACAAAAAAAAATCTGAGGTTCCATGCCACCTTGGCGTACACATAAAAGAATCCAATTGCTGCAAAGGCAAGCTTTAATTCTTAGCCCACCACATGACGTAAGCCCGTGTTCTTTAACCCGGTTGTAGCAGAGAAATGGGACGTTTTGATCCATTTCATTCATGTATTGCAAAGGGAACAATATCAGCGTGTCCTTTACAAAAATAGTTATTATTTTACAGATTGGGAAAGAGAAGAACAGGTTAAGAGTGAGCTGGTCGGATTATCTATTGTACGTGGATTAATCGTCATCGTATCTGTAGTGAATACTGTTGTTGCACTTTCTGTGGCATTGATTTCCTTTCTTCATCGCAATCCTATCAGATCCATTCGTCAATGGGGCATACATAGTATTCTGTACATCCCTAACAGGAGTGCTGTTCTAACTATTCCAAACAGTAAGTATTAAAGTAAACGTGATATATTTTGTCGTTGTAACCTACCAATAAATTGTGCGTTTCGTAAGAGTAGACGTGTATTTTAGAAAGGACGTTGTGAACAGATATGAAAGGACATTGAAACAAGCTGTAGATCCATAGTTTGGCCGATTGGTTTTGATGTCTGTGTCATCTAGCATGTCAGGAAAGGGGCGAAATTTAGAACTCAACACCTTAATGTATAAAACAAAAAACAAAATTCGGTCAATATATTATTCAAATCGAAAATAGGAACTCATGTTTTGGGTATTTAAATTTTACACGGGTGTCAATTGATTTCACGCCTGCCAGTCCATTCTTCATTACTTAGATATTTAATACTTGTGTTTGCGTATTTACTTAATATTAATAGCCTTTACATTAAATTATATGGAGTATTTATTTTTGAACTGTCAGTTTTGTGTCAAAGGTCTGACTTGTTTAGCATTTCTTTGATATTTTTCGTTTTCTTAATATCGGATATCGCTATATTATTCAAATTTTGTTTTCAGCCTATGAAGGTGCATCACCCCCTGAGAAGTTGGACACTGAGCAAAATGTAATATAATGTGTTATTGTATGTTAATGTTCAAAGCAAGAGGCCTCCTTTAATCATGTTAGAATTCCTGATATTGTAATGGTGGTTTCTGTAAATTCTTTATAAAGAAATAAGACGGCTAACGCTTACAGTTCCTTCTGCGTGCCATTTGTGTGAAATGATAGCCCACGTTAGACCTTGTTTAATTGTGTGCTTCTAATCGCATGTCGCTTCAATGCGACATAACGTGTTTTCAAGTATCTTATCGTCATGAGAGATATTTAAGAATATCAAATAGCCATTTTACGGAGGTTTAAGCTGTGAAAAGTTAGATATCGTCCTAAAAATGTGAATGACGGTCAGGATGGCTTCGCTTTCTCTCGTATGGTATTTCACTAAGGGCTAGTAGACCGCGCTTAATTTGTATTTTAAATATTAAAATATTGAACGCATATTGTTGATTACATAGTGAGTATTTTCTGAGTGTAATTATTCTTGTTCGTTAATACCAACGTAACAAAATATAGGAATAGGCTCATTATGACTGTACATCTGTGTAATTGAAAGGGCTCAAATCGTGAAGTAGTTATCTTGTTGCATGTTAGTATTTTACTGTGAGTTCTGAGAAACCAGGTACAGTATGAAGGCTGAGAATATGCAACCAGGGAAATATATTCCAACTAGGACGTTAAAATCATTGACTTTGTATACATAGTGTTCAGTGTTTGTATATCTGTGATCTTTATATTGTGTCAAATACATGTATTTACAAATGCCTGTTGTCACACTCCCATTGTGAACTTAGTGTTAATAAAATAAATAATGAAAATGTTATGTAATTTTCTTATTAAAAGCAATGATTACCTATATAATCCATGCACAGTTAGTAAACAACTAGGCTACAAGGTATTTCATAGCTTTGACCCCCCACCCCTCCAAGTCCCCTCCATTACCAACAAACAGGGTACCCTTTTTGATAATCAGTGGTGGGCTACCCCGGAGACTTTTTTTCACTTCATATTATTCTAGGGGGACTTTTGTCTTGTCTTCTCTTTTCACTGCAATTATTTACGAAATCTCTCTCTAGACTGATTATTGATATGCTACTGGGTCAAGCGCCATATCTTTTTTTTTTCTAAAAAAATAAGCAAAAATTAAGCCAGGGTTTCTATAATGTAATGCATCTTGAAGACGCATTTTGCGATATGCACACAATAAAGGTGCGCTTTTTTTTCATTTTGTCTGGCGGTAATATACTATACATTTGTTTAGTACATCTGTCTTTAGTATAGATATCTTCATTTCTTGAAGTCGGTGCTTTAATGGGCCGTTCTAAATGGGTTTCGGTTTTCATGCTTGAAGTGGCGCTAGGTAAACATTTCAGGTTATTTTCATGATCTACAGTATGCAGAATGCCGTTTGCTGAAACATCTGCCGAATACTCGGTTATCCAACACTCTTCTGAAGAAAAACAGTGGGAATTCTGAGACCAGACGAACACGACTAAAATCCATCACGATTTACCTGCCCCTGTTTCATAGGTGGCGGAAAGGTTTCAAAATGGAAGTGCAGACCAATTAACAAAACAGAGAAGAACAACGGCAGCTTGGTTTGTAGAGGTTTTGCTATTAAAATACAAATATAACACAGTGTTTTAACACCTTGAAAGCTTTTGCAAATGCTTGATTTTCTTATTCTGGTATTTTAAGCTCGCTTTGTATTCTGTTTTTATCCATTTTGTAATGTTGCACGGTTCCAACATTTTCGTAGTGAAACGAACAAAGTAAAATTTAAAAATAAAAAAAATGAACAAACGGCTGAAAGAATAATCAGAGTTTCGATCCATTCATTTATGTCCTCTGAACATACTCTTTTGTTCGTTACCGAGCTTGTTTTTTGGGAAAAAGATTTGTAGGCTTAGAAACATTTTTGTTTAGCCTATTCCTTGATCTATTGCAGATGTAAAGGGGTGGAAGAAGAAGTCATCAAGTTTACATAAAAATCAAGATGAAGACTATATCTACAGTATTGAGCTGTGTTATTATATTTATGTTATGTAATATGTCTTTATGTAAAGATGTTATGACATGTAAGTAGTTGAAGATTTCCTCCATTATTAAACGTATTCATCCGGCTTGATTTTTCACACAATGTTATCATGGTTCATTGGTAGCACGTCATTTCGGTCCCGCGTCATTTCGGACTCAACACAAACGTCATTTCGGACTCAGTTTGGCGACTTTTCGGACTTAATTGGCGACGTTTCGGACTCAGTCAAGCGTCTTTTCGGACTCTGATTAATAATTAAAATACTGTAGGAAATTTGTGTAATACTAATAGTACAGCTGTTTGTTTTTTCGTTTTATGTGAGACTGATAGTTTATTCAATTGATCAGCGATTGTTGATGTCGCGTTTAACACTGCTAGTTCTCTTTTGTTTCATCGGCGAGTAAAATAAAATATTGTTGAAAATTTGTGTATATTTAGTAATACTTCATTGTTTTTCTTTTGTCAAAAATTAAACGAGCTTGATTGATCGATCACTGCCAATGGGTTTTTTTTTTGTGAAACGGAATAATTGCAATCAACATACGGCCGCCATTATCGATGATTGACAACTCACGTTTTTATCATCTACCAAAGAACCGCAAGATTTCTTTGCACATACTACAATAACATCGGGATTATCGGTTAATCAGCTTTAATTATCCCTCTTTGATCGTTGCTATTTCTAATATTTTCCTCAGAAACACTTTGCTTTTCAGGTACGCACTAATTTATCGATTGGTATTGCCAAGCGGGAGGAATGCATGTCAACGTGCAGCTCACCGGGTTATCGTTAACAATTTCTAGGGACTTGTAAAAATTTTTGTTTTTGTGTAGGTCATTTTCAAATAAATTGATCAGCATATTATTGGATTTAAACAAATACATTACTTTTACGGGAAACGATGATTATCAAAGAACCGTAAGTGCAACTAATGTTTTATCGTTTGGTGGAGCCTTTTACTAACCACGTGTTTCATGTTAATAACTATTTTCTTTCGTGTTTTAAATTGGTCTAGTCCTAATAAATTCATCAGTACAGCAATACATGTATAAAGAAGTAAAACGTTCTTTTCGTAAAAACTCAACATTGGAAATTTTGTCGTGTAGGTTCGTGATGCACGACTCCACGCCGAAGGCCTACTTGATGGCGAGCGGTAAATTATATAATTTAACCGTTAAGTTATTTTTTGTTGGGCTATTAAGAATAGCCACGGCGTATTTTATATTGATTTGACAGTTGTGTTCAACCTTTCCTTCCAACTTATTCCCGAGTCCGAAATGTCATATACCCGAGTCCGAAATGTCATGTGTCCGAGTCCGAAACGTCGAGGCCATATTTTTTGGAGTCCGAAATGTCGTAAGTCCGAAATGACGCGGGACCGAAATGACATGTAATCGGTTCATTATCCAATATCAGTCAATTAAAACACATTACTAAATCTGTTACAGTCTTACATTTTTAATCTTGTAAATGCTTGCTTTGTGAGTTGTGATAATTGATTCTAGTGTCATTGAAAGTAATGTTGAACTATTGGCATTTTTCACTTAAAATTAAGTTTTCATGACTGCAACTCAGCTATCATGTAGTTGTGCTGTTTCATCAGGAGTTTCTGTATTTCATGATTAGTTTCAAAATAATTGTTAGAAAATTATTAAAATTCGGTGAAAGGCATCAAAGACAAAAGCCATTGGGTTTCTACTAACTGTTGCTTAGTTTGAAATGGCCTGTCTAGATTAGATATTGATTGTTGGATTTACAGATGTTTACTTTCTCAAATGGTGTTGAGTAATTAATTAATCTGTTAATGATACATGTACCTGAGTTGTATGTTACACTCAGATTGTTTAATTAACCTACCGGTAATTTCACAATGTTGTAGTTGGCAAGGGATCTCTGCAATGCTAAATGGCGCATCAGAACATTAATAAAGATTTGTCTACATGTGATTTGTAAGTCTGAATTTCTTAGATGGTCAGTACTCTTTTAATGGTATGTAAGTGTTGACACATGTTCATTTAAAGGAAAGCAGTCACTAAACATTGAGCTTTATGTTCTGCAGGGGAGCAGGTCAGTTCATCCCACGACCGTTTCACTTTGGATTGTTTTATCTGGGTTGTTTTATCCGACTTAAATAGGGCTGTTTCATCCCATGATGGTCATGTCAGTAAAATTCACAAATAAATTACTGTCTAAGGATAAAGCGAAAATTTCGTAATAGTAGTTCATCAGTTGATCGAAATCAGGTTTTTTTTATCAGAAAAAGCTGTTTCCAAAGTAAGTTGATATAGCACCATGGTATTTCTTCATATTTGACACTAATTTTGTTTTTGTCCATCACATAACTTGCAAAGTTTTAATTCATCGCTTGGTTTATTGGCCTAATTCCAACCGATGCATATCATCATGTATTTAGGATTCGGCAGTGTAGATTCTGTTGGAAAAAATATTATTAATGTAGTTCTTGGTGTGTATTCATTGTTCTATCAGGGGATTATATTCAGTGGAGATTTGAATTCAACTAACAACTGGTCAGTGAAACTGAAACTATTAAATGTATGATCCAATTAATATTTTAATATCTACCTGGAATACATACATATCGAGCATCGAACCTTCATTCGCCACATACACTGGCTGACAATAGATTTATAGTATAATAACAATACAATACAGAGTCGCAGAATTTCCACACTCTTGGCTTTTAAAAAGTGATAAAAATTTAATGTATATATCTGCATCTATTACAGATTACATGGAAACAAATTGTGGTAAATCATTAGCTTTAGAATTTGTACAGCCTGTTGTTGTAGAAGCTCAACCGTCCACCAAATCATCTGGGAATTTAAAAAGAATTTGCACTGTGACTCTATCATTAGCTAAATCTTCCAAGACCAGTGAGTTTAGCAAAATCTGTGTGCGTTTTGACTCTCTTAAAATATCTGATAAATGTGATTCAGCACTGTCATTAATGGGTATAGCTAGTAAACATACTAATAATGCTATGTATTTCCTATGTGATGATAGTCCACCAGCGAAAGAAGTTTGTTCGAAGGGTGACACACTAGTTATAACCATCACAAGAGGATCTCAGAAGGCTTCAGATGTACAATTTGCATTAAAAGCCACCAATAAATTCCCTGAATGTAAGTGTAACATTGATTTTCAATATGGTTAATGTGATTTGTGACAAAATTTTGTTTTGGTATAAATTACAGTGGCTCATGTAAAATGTGAATTCCTAAATTAGTTTTCATTATATGTTCAGATTAAACTTAAAGCCCCAACATTCCACAATTATGATTAATTAATTTAAATGTTAAGGCTGTGCATAATCTCGACTTTTGAGATATACATGTATTGGTTGTTCCTTCAGAAGTTGAAGTTGACTTTTTAATTTTTGACTTTTGTGTTGACAATAGAACACTTAATTCAGTGAACTTATATCCTAAAACTAGCTCATATGTAAAGAAAGATTGTCACACTACCAAACCAATCAACAAGTGAAATTTACTTTTGACCCATATCAAAGAGGCAATAAATTTCTTGTTTTCAAGTATACATGCACTGCAGCCATTTTACTATTTACATGTAAATATTTTTTTGTGTACTCTAATACTAATACTTGATTTTCTATATATTTTAGCTCGGTCAGGATGGCAGGAAGAGCGATGGAAAGATCTGGAAGAAAGACAAGAATCATCTACTATAATATCTATTGTGTGTGGTGCGGTTGTTGGTGCCATGTTTCTAGTAGTTATGATAACAGTGTGTGTAATGTATCAGAAAAATCAAGCTCGTGCCCGTAATTCAAGTACAAACCAAAATGGCGGTGATAATGCCACAATACCTTCAGCTCCCCCTGGTACTGGTAAGTTGTGTAAGTTTGAAAACATTTTATTACTTTTTTATTGACATTCACTGTTAACCTGATACTAATGAACCTAGGTCATTTACTAATCATACAAGGTATCATTTAATATTGAAATGAAATGAAATGGGGTTTAACGTCCTACTCTTTTGCACCTAACCTGGGCTAATGGAAGATGGGCATACGCCATACAGTGTGCTATGAGGGAAATTTTTCCCGGGCAGCAGCGCTACGGCCTTCTCTTATATCGAATTCCAACTGCCAAGGGATCTTTTACGTGCACTCCAATGTGTACACAGGACCTCGGTTTTTTCGTCCCATCTGAACGACTAGGCCGCTGTCCTTGTCAGGCCTTCCTTCTGCATCGCTGACAAGGGGAAATCACGCCGGAAAATCGAGATGAACTTTCTCGGCTAATGCAGGGATCGAACACCCGACCCCCAGGCTAGCGAACATTTAATATTGAAGCTGGTTAGAAATGATACTTAGTAATAAATTAGCAGGTATGTTTAACTAGCTGTAAAAGTTGTTGTATCAAAGTAATCAACAAAGACCTACGTACGGTAGCGAGCGTTAATCTCACCGATAATTGATTGGGGTTTGCTTGTTAATCTCTTGTGGGTTCACACCCGTCGAGTTTTAATCTCACCGATAATTGATTGGTAATAATTGCTTGCTTCACACCTACATGTATATGGTGTCGATTACCAACAGTTTTAACACTATATGTAACAAACATTATATATACATGTATACGTGTATGATGATTTATAAAAGTTTTTTGTTCATTAGTCAACTTTACAGTAACTATTCAAATTTTAACAGTAATTTATTTTTCATACGTTGTCTTACAATTAGACAAACATGTTATTCATAATGGCACCTGTGTTAGTATTTGTATAATTTATATTTTGCACAAGTTTTTAGCAACAAATATTTTACAAACAATTGTTTTTATGCCCCTTAAAAACATACATGTAAGAGTCAGACCACTAAATTTTCTGTCATTGACTCTAATCTTAATTCTTGTATATTTGCCCAATTTTAACATATTACCATAATCTTGTTGGACTGAGTGCTCTTCACCACAGAGGACATGACAGTTGGTCAAATTGAAGTACATGTACATGTACAATAATTCAGCAAAAATGACCATGCAAATGGGAGAATAGGGAGAGAGAGAGAAAGACTACAGGAATTATGAGACCGGCAAGATATTTGGTGGTCTGTATCCATATATGCAAAAATCATTTGTATTGTCAATGACTCGCAACAGGGGAAAGTAGCACATTTACATGTATACATGTATGTACTATAAACTTCTACTATTCAGGTTTTTTTTACAGGTATGGCATTTATAAAACTTGTACTGTCTATGTATTGCAGGTGTAGCATATACAGCTGTTCCAAGAAATGACACGGTTACTCCACTACCTGGCAATCACCCAGTACCCGAATATCATCCCATGCATGTTCTTCCATCACATACACCATCAGAGGTATCGGCACCAAACATGAGAATACCAGGTGGATTTCAACAGTATGCCATCAACAGTGATGCTATGTCACAGAGGAACTACCCAGCATCTCACCAAGGAACTCTGGGACCGCAAGGACAGGTACCAGTAGGCCAGTTTTATCCCCCAGCATATGATGCCTTATACCCTGGACCTAACAAAGTTAATTTTGTCTAGGGGTTTTCAATCTTATTACAAATTTTTAATTTTGAAAATGTAGTTAGAAAGTTTGTCACATCTATTAAAAACAAATTTTTATACAAACCCTTATCGATGTAAACAAGATTTTACCGTTTTTATGTACAGTAGATTTTAACTTAACTGTTTTTTATTACTTGTTTCAATGTTTTTAACAAAGTGATTATTAATTGACTGGCATCAGAATTTAGTGTGTGCTATTCATGCATCTTCTTATTTTATATAGGAATTTTGTGCTTATAACTCATACATTTATTCTGTGGAATTCTTTATTTTTTGTCACATTTTGTGAAATTTATTTTTACCTCATGGACACATTTCATTAATTCTATGCATTGTAAATGCTCAGTTGGTTGCCATTATTTGGTAATTGCTTGAAACCATTCTTGATGAGAATTGTGAGCATGTTGGTATTTTGAACATACAGGATCAAGAATTCCATATTTATATTTTAGGACCAATTAAGGGTTATTTTATAAATTAGGAAATTTCCATTAATTTTGCAATGGTTTTCATTTTCTAGTCAGTCCACTTTGTTAAATTAAATACTCAGATAGTTGCTGGATGTTGTATTGGGTAAAACTATATACCATGGTATTTTATGATACAATAATTATTAACCAAAGCATGAAGTTATAGAGCATGTTCTATAATAATTATATCCACACTAATTCAAACTCTTGAAAGACTTTATTCACAGTAAAACTTGTATATTCAGGTTCCCCAGTGGAGCATGGGAAGAGGGCCTGTATATGGAGGTGGGCAGTATATCTAGTTCTAAGATAATCAACAAGAAGTTACAGTTTTCAGAAGGTTATGGTAGACCAAGATCGTCCTACAGTCTTTTTTTTTTTTAAGAAGCTCAGTTTTTATGGATAAGATTCTATTCAAATTTTCAATTTCAAATACTCGTTTGTTTGCGACCTTACATTTATTCACAAGTAAAATTCTTCAATACAGTTTAATTTTACCTTATCGTAGTGATATTTCTGAAGTGTGGTTTCTTTTATAAAATTGTACACGGCATTTCAGGGGTTTTCCTAATCATTGACTAAAATCTTAGAAAAGATTTGAACTCTTAACCATTGAAAAGCCTTGTCCTTAAACTTTTTTACTCAAACTCATTTAATAAAAGGCATTATCCTTTAACATCTTTGGGTTACGTTTGAAGATACAGAGCTCAAGTTTATGTTTAAGTTCAAATTGTTTAGCTGAATTTATAACGTGTGTTAGTTAGTCCCTGATATTATATTTGTACCAAAGAAAAGGGAATCAAAACAATGTGCCTTCATAGAGATGTACATGTGGCTACATTACACTGTAAGATTAGTTTATTGTTAGCCAAAAATTAAAATGGTGCCATGTACTGTACATATGGAGAGTTTTCTTGCAAAACACTATACATGTATGTCCATTTCAGATTTCCCTTAAAAATCAGATGATTTTCTTTGAATACACAAACAGCTAAATAATGAAGTTAAAAAGGCTGTCCCAGATTTCACAGAATGCCGCAAATAAAAGTAGCTATTATTATGCAAATCAAATGCCAAAATCCAAAATATGCAGAAATGGCCAATTACCTTTGCAAAATAACTTATTTAAGTGAATTTATACTTGTATGAGTGACTTTGTATTTGTGATGATCACTTATCACTATAAATTCGGCAAATACATTGACAGAGTTTTCCAGGCATATGCATGGTGTGCAAATTTTCGGCTCAGCCAACCCTGGCATTTCTTCAAGAGAGAATCTGTTACGTAGTATCTGATTTTGAGAGCATCATAATATTTAGACAGGACTTTGATAATGATTTTATTGCAGTCAAGAGTGTTTAAACAAAACAGAATTAACCTGTTTTTATTTATTAAAATATGTTTCCACCGACTTCTTTAAATACTGCAAGGAATTAAAAATGATTTTGAATCTTGAATAAGGGAAGATCTGAATGGTGGTAATTGTGTTTTGGAAGCCTCTTCATATATTCTTTTTCGTGTATGTATCAGAGGAATTGAGTCAATGTGTTGTATGCAAACAGCTTTTCAATACCTTTGTTTAGATTGTTTACATTCTAAATATTTATTGTTTACATTACTAGATGATTTTACTTTAATAAGTGCAATGTGACAATTTAATTCTGAATTGTCTATTCATAATAAAAGATTGACTTAATTATATAATCTCATTTTTTATCATCAATTATATGTTAGTTAGTTTATCATGAATCATTATGTTATTATTAGATTGCTTATAAGTAAATTGTTTGTAAGTTTTTAGGACATTTTGTATCATTTCTTTCTAGACAAATTGTGTACTGGATAACCACAGAAAAAAGTAAATTAAACTATTAGGCAGCACTAGTACCATTCTTTTAATACCTTGCAGACATTTAAGTTATATTCTGAATATATCCGTATGGGTTTACTAGAATGTTACATGTAGCTACCCTTGGTAAGGATTGAGCTACAGTTGTCATAGGTAATTGGGGCTAAATACTTTAAGAGATTTATTACATTCTCTTTTAGTAATTTTGGTCCTGGGGCACATCAAATGCCAGATTCATAATTCCTTAAGGACATCCTCAAATTAATCATGGAAAACATATTATATACAATCTCTTGAAGAAATTGTAAACCCTGTAGCCAATATAATGCCAAAATTATATATCATACAAAGAACAAGGATACCACCAATTTAACCAAGGCTAGGTGACATTGTAAAACCCATGATGTGAAATATTTGACCATCTTTTTAGAAATATTGTCATAACAAAACTCATACAATTTAGAATGTTTTTGCATTCTTCTACCAGGTTAGTTTTTATACAGAAAGAGCTTCAACTATATATTCTTCATACTGTTAGTGATAACTTGAAAAGAATCAAAATGTCCATTTAGTACATGTTTAATGATATTATTTATTACATTGATGTCATAGTTCCCACAACTTATCCATTATGCATAATTATTAAGCTGAATAAAGCTATTGTATGATATTACTATTACTTTAGGTGCTACTTGAGAGATCTTTATTACTTATATAATTTCATAATCAAAGAGTGCTCAGTTCGGAAAACAGTGTTAAAAAATGTAATCTCTTGCTTTTATTTTTATTTCAATACAAAAAGACCCAAGGACGAGAATTAAGATTAAGTCTTGAGATAATCAAAGGAGATTAATGCCTTTACTGCTACAAAAAAACATTAGTCCAAATATGATTACAGTCAATGAGTTCTACCTCTTGATGGGGCATTATCATTAATTAATACAATTTTATTAGGTCATTATTTATTTAAGACTTTAGCACTCGTTACCATCAAGATTTAGTGCTTTATTATTACATTTTTTGTACATGTATTTTAAACTAATGTTAAATATAACAAAATGGCACAAAGGCAGCTTTTGCACCATACGAGAAATTTATTTGGTTTATATAATAATAAAATAATGCATAACTAGTTAGTCAGTATTATTAATTGTCTTTTTTTATATATTCATGTATGATTTCTGTTTTTGTCTTGAAGTAAATCAAATTGTATAACCATTTGTACATAGTCTCTGCTGTCACTGACAGCATCATAATTTATATAATTATATACATCAAATTAACATGGTTGTCAACCACACTTTGGAAATTATATTTCAAGCTCATTTTATGTTTTAGATTACTGTAATATCCAGATTCTTTAATAACATTTATTGTTTTTAATTGATTCTAGTATAAATATTATACTCTTCCTTAATTTTAATCAAATTACTTTTGGTTGTGTTTATTCTTATGAAGTGTCGGATTCGCTTAAATGGAGTTATCTCCCTTAGTTTAACATACACAACAAAATGGCCAGTTATGATAAATTTGTTGTTAGGTGCAGAAAGGTAGTCCCAGTTCATTGTTGGCAAAGTTTTGTCATTTTATGATGATTTTATTAGTTTTATTTACATTTAATGTACTAATGAATGTAATTTTCATTTGATAGAACTAAGTATCTGATACACATGCTGATTATATGTTTAATTAGACCTCATTTGTTTGTGGTTGAAAAAATTTCTCATTTAAAGTGTTTGAAAGTTGCATAGTAATTTAATTGTAATTTTAACAATCAAAACTGAACAATGATATTTATTTTTTTGTTTGTATTATAAATTTGAAAATTGGGCAAAATCACATGTTTTATAATTTTAACCAACACCTGTTCTGCAAAAAAAAAATAAAAAATATACATCACAAAATCCTACTCATATATTTAATTGATGTCTTCATTAAAAGAAAATAGAGCAAAAAAAAGGAAAAAGAAATTTTGGACTTTTCACTGACTGCCTACATTAGAACAAGTAATTTTATTTTATAAATGTTTTGTGTTTTAACAAAGAGTACATAATTTAGTTTTTGCAGCTTTCTGATTATGATCTCCTTGGTTCATTGTAGTATTATATACATGTGTACATATTAATTCTATTGTTGGCTGTAGATTGTATTGTTTTTATTTTTCTTCCATCAGTTTAACTGGTATAGTAATGGCGTCATTGCTCTATACAACCTATTGTTTATTGTCTATATTTTCTAATCAACTATATTATATTGATGAACATCTCCATTTATGGGACACAATTACGTAAATTTGACAGAATAACAAAGGTTGAGAATGCAACTGAATTTGTAATACAGACAACACCAAATTTAGAAATACACACTGATAGTCAAACAAAAATATATTCTAAAGTGTCCAGCAATCTGATTGAAATAAAGATCTTATTTCGTTTCGTCTTTTTATAGTTCAAAATTACCTTGTAGTTGTCTTCAGGTACCAAATAGTACAGACCATCAAAGTTATAATAAAAATGAAACTAAATAATGATCTGTACAATCAGATTGAAATAGTCAGTTGATTTGATTGCTGATTAAAGATAAACAGAACAGCTGTAAATTTCTGTGTTCTGTATAAATTAAATCTAATCATTGATTAGATTACAAATATGATTTTGCTGGGCAAAGCTTTCATAACATGCCTTCGGGATTATTTTAGTATTCAATTTGCAATACAAGAAAAAAAAATGTTATTCTTATTTTGTAATTTTTATGCAATCTGTTTAATTTGTGAAAAATATTAAAGTCATTTTTTTGTGATTGATATTATTTAGAATTGTGATTATATAAACCAGCCAAAACTATTTTTATCTATTAATTAAAATCTCTAGTTTTCAACAGCGTTGTCTCACGGCTTACATTTTCATATATATATTGTATTTGCAATAAAAATTGTCACTTTTTTATTAATCGTATGTGTGTTATTTCTAATTATCAGAAGTGCCCCTCAAAGTTTTTGAAATGACAAGCTTCTTATCTGTTTGATACTTCTGGCAAAGCTAAAGAACAGAAAAGTGGGGTTGATACTTCTGGCTGGCAAAGCTAAAGAACAGAGAAGTGGGGTTTTACGTCCAACTATTCTGCTCCGACTGGTCTAATAAAGGAGGGAAAATTTTGTTTACAGAGTAGCCATTCAGTGTGCTAGACTAGGAGGGAAAATTTTGTTTACAGAGTAACACCACAGTCTACTCTGATACATATTCTAACCAAACGAAACACAGCTAGGAATATTACACTTACATCGAATTCGAACTACAGTCCATGTTGTCTCTTGCCAGACCCTCTACACTGCACAAGACGTTGCCAATCACCTCCATGTCAATATTCGGACCATCTACAGGCTTCAGAAACTCCACGGGTGATCGCCCCAAACTGTATGACCAATGGTTAGCCTACCACAAGGTGACAAGACCGCCATGTTGTGTGACAGCACGCACAGAGTCGCTTTACACGGACATCCGAGTTAGCACGTCAGACAGTGGGTTCACACAAAGTTTACAGGCGCCACGATCTGAACGACAGACTCACCCTACCTGCAGAGAAGTGACTCTGACACAATGAATAGCCATGATATCCATATGACATTTTCTAAACGACACAGGTCATGAGGTTTTAAACAAAAAATTTAAACTGTAACGCAATTTTTAAAAAATAACCAAATTCTGGCTGGGATTACTGAGCAAAATGGCCATTCACTGTATACGTGCGAAAAAAAAGCCAGCTACCATCTAATTTTCGTACGTTAGTTACGTACGCAGGCGCCATTGTGGGCCCCAACTATGACGCCATAAAAACTAGAACGTCATGGCGTCATAATAGCTTTACTTAAATAAACCTTTTATCTTTTTCTTGGGATTATGTTTTACGGGCTACAATTTATCCTAAACAAATTGCAAAAGAAACCAATGCTGTTTATTGTTTGTTTCAATGATAAATATGTCCGACAAATTCATACTCAAAATCGGCCGAATAGGCTACGGCAAAGGAAAAATGACGTAATTAACATAATTCAATATAGGAATTACCAGAGATCGATATCCCGTAATCAGTGTCTTTCAGTCGTGGGAGGATAAATAATTTCTTTTTAAATTCCCCAAACACAGCTACCAGGGCGGATCGGAGGTCGTTTGATTCTAAACTGTAGTTCGGGTAGAGTTTCTAAACCATGATGTACCCTGTAGTTCAGACTGAGACTCTAAACCATGATGTATCCTGTAGTTCGGATAGAGTCCCTCTGAATAATCAGTCTCTAAACCATGATCTATCCTGTAGTTCAGACAGTCCCTAAACCATGATCTACTCGGTAGTCTCCAAAACATGATGTACCCTGTAGTAGGGATAAACCATAGTTTTGTAAATATGAATTGTAACCTACGATATGTTAACCTAGAAATGATATAGTTTCTCTTAAATGAATATATTGTTAACGCGCGTTAAATATCTGAATTCAATAGGCTTGGTGTAGAAAATTCTAGGTAGGCTACACACTGTTAACCACCAATTGATGTTTTAATGAAAATAATAGTACAGGAGGGTCGCACGATACGCAAAAGAAAAATCTTAAAGACAATTTTGCTTACTTTTTGCGAGTAGTGTGATTCGCGTTCGGCTTTGCTACGTGGAACTAAATAGGACCATCTCTTCTCTCGAAACACGGAATGTTGAGAGATGAGGTTTGTTATCTAGGGACTTTCTACATCAGAACAGGTTCAACGATAAGCACTGGCAAGCCTTTAGTCCACACTTAAACCCGATTGAACATGGAATTGTGATGAATTAATCACTACTGTGTCAACATACTGTTCACAAACAATTGCTTTGATCCATTTAGTAAATCGTTTCCTAGAATTATTTGATTAAAGTGCCTCTCTGATCTTGAAGTCGTACTGATCTATGTTTTTAATGTTTATTGAGTTAATTGCTCGGCCCGAAGGTAGAGAATTGTAAAGGCTTTTAACACAAAATTCAGGTGTTTTATTCACCAAAATATAATCGGGATTTGCCCTTTAAACCCAATGTCTATATTATACCTCAGCATTGGCTATATCTGTGCCGACCAAATTGTAACTCCTCGAGAACGGAACAAGAAGTACTGATTTTCGAAGATATGATTTCCGTTGTATGTTTCTGATGAAATGTAAATGTAATTTTTTTTTTTTTTTGATTTTCTAAAAGAAACTTAATCATATTAAGATGCAATTATATTACATACTAAAACTAAATGAAAAAATGTCGGAGTTGTAATATATATTTAAAATAAATTAATGATAATTTTAGTGCAGAATTTGTCGAAACGCAACAACAACAAATGAAAAAATTAAGAATTACTAAGGAGTAAGACCAGTGAATAAAGGCTGTTTGGTAGTCCATATTGCTCAAACAGTTTTCTCGGGAAATCATGTTCTACGCACTAATGTAAAAGATACTGCGCTTCGTACCAATAAGTAGCAATAGCTAATAAACGGTGATATAAATCATGTTAATAGATAGCCTCCCTATATATCATACAAATATCAGAACATGATTACACTCTCGATCTAAGTAGTTCAATTTAAGAGTACACGACATTAGTTAGGTAAAGGTTCCAATTTCTTGATGATTTAGAATTCAAAATGATTTGGATATTGACTGCGATGCACTAAATGAAATTAAAACTTGATTATATTTGAAACTATATTTACTTCTAAACCGTTGGAAGTTAATTCGGTGCCGATAGAATCAAATTAAATTAATACATCGTATTCAAGTTATCATTTAGATGCTGGCTGCAAGTCTGTAGACACATGCCCAGGTAATATTGTGATATAAAATGGCGCGCGTTAGTTGTATTATTGGTATGACCGTATAATGTGGAACGTGTCGAGGTGGGAATTATGTACGTCATTGAAATAAGCATGACGGGTTATGCATAAAACTTTATAAAATGTTTTCTCTCCATATTATGGTTTATAAATTAAATGCAGATTATAGTACGATAATTATTAACAATAATTATATCTAAACAATTTCTTCTTATTATTATGATAAAATGCAAGAAATCAAAACCAGGTTCACGACAAAAATATGTATACATCTTATTTTTTAAATGCTATGCAGGGGTGCTGGTAACCAAATATTGTTGTGTACATGTATATTGTCTTGTTATATTTCCATATGTTATCATTGCTTGATAATGACTAGAGAAGCATAGTCGAAACTTCGTTCAGTTATAAGCAGTAATTTTATTCCATAGAATTGTGACATGTTTATGGAATTTTACAAACTTTAATCAACTGAGAAATCTTTTATTAGTTAAAGATGTAATAACTAGTGCAGGTTGGTGTACCTGCAAAGTATGAAGGGATATATGATGATATAAGTTCTGGAAACAAATCATTTTATAATATAGCCTACATGTGCATATTGTTGTTGTGAACCAGATTTTGATTTCAGTATAAACCCTTGACTTCGTATGGGGTGTACAATACAAAACAGTTCCTTTCTTTTTATGTTTCGTATGTCAACATGGTCTAACGGTATTTGTTCAGTAATCCAAAAATGTAATTGGTCGACTCCATATTAACCTTCCAATCAAAACCTGTGACACGAAAAAATCCACTAAACACCCACCTACAGTACAAGCGCTCTGTAATGAAGGGTTCTTCACCCCTGAAAGGCCACCTGCGCAGTTATATCTTATTTCAGTATACAATTTTCAGAAAAACACCCATTATATCTTATACGTAAATAATATTAAATATGATAAATTACAGCGAATTAAAAACATATAATAATACAACCGCTCTATATGGGGTTCAAATTTGTTTTTTCACCCTTGATAAACCACAGTAAGAAATTCATTGAAGCAGGTCAAGCAAAAGGAAATTTATATTGAGAATATAATACAGATATCTATGTTCTACATCACCGATTTTCAACGTTTATCTGCCATCACTTTTTTAAAGAAAAGAGAAACATTTCACATGAATCACTTATACCTTGCGAGGAAGCCGACGTAAAATAAAACTATTTCACACACACCCTGTCGCGACTTGTATATCCTACTCGGCCAAGACAATACATTGGTGTTATTTCAGGTCTGGAGTCGCTGTTTGGCTTGGTGCCCTTTTTTTTTGGGGGGGGGGGGGTATAATATTTTATTGAATTTTTAGGATTGGAAAACAGGCAAAACCTATTTAATCCCTTTCCCCAAACTTTTAACATGTAAAATTTTAATAATAAGACAAAAGAAATATGTACATTGTTTACAATGTAACTATATTCAATCTAAATAGTAAACATGCAATACTCCGTGGACATTGAAATATCTCGTTAGATAATAGTCGATTTATACTTATAATAAACCATATTTGATTTTGAAAAGTTCTTCAACGTCAACATAGAGATTCCCCAAAACAACTGAACATAAATCAATTATCGATGCGTAAAGGTAACCCACTAACCGTTTCACCCGAATCTTATGTAATAGAAACGTAGGCAGGACAGGCAATACCATTTATTGTGGAACTGGCCAGAAAAGCCACCCTCTTGTATCAAACCGTAAACATGGTAAATAAAATATTGCATTTTGGTTTCAAAATCTTCAATTTACATTTTCTGATTAGATTCTAAGCTCTGCGTTGTCGATTCCATCGTTACAGATATCATTGACCACCTCCGACCGTAAATTGACCCGAATAATCGCTATTACTAATCGATATTTACATTACACATCGGTCTGTTACCTCCGTTGGTCGGGGGGAACGGGGTGTAACAAAAGGCCCATCAATGAGTCAACTAGTGTCATTTCGACTGAATGGAGTTGGGTCGCCTGTTCATCCTGGTAGGTTTTCTCCGAATCCTCAATCCCGAAATGACCTGTTGTGGGTCAAGTTGACGCTAACACCCCCTCTCCACGTGCCACTGAGTCAACTTTACTGGTGTCGTTTCGATTTCTAAGTTGTACGTGAAAAGGAGTAGGGTTGAAAGTCCACCTTGGTGACTTTTCTCCGCATCCTTTGTCACGAAATGACCCGTTTTGTGTCGAGTGGACGCTAATAACCCCATCTCTCTATCTCTCCCTCTCCTCCCCTCTCTCTCTCTCTCTCGATCTAACGATCGATCGATGGCATATATTTCAATCAACTATATAGACGATTTGCCATCTATACACTGCATCGCTTGAATCGTGCATTGATGCTATTAAGTGCTGGATGAAAAAGAACTTCTTAAAGATCAATGATGAAAAAACAGAGTTCGTACAAATCGGTTCTAATCATCTTTTATCCAAAATATCTGTTAGTAATATCTCTATCGGTAATTTTGTTGTTAACCCAGTTAATAGCGTTCGAAATCTTGGTGTAATTTTGGATAAGAATATGAACATGAATGCTCACATCTCCTCAATCTGTAAAGGTTCCAACTTCCAACTTCACAAAATTGGACGGATCCGCAATTTCCTCGACATTGACTCTACAAAACTTTTAATCAACTCTTTGGTGACCTCACGTCTCGACTACTGCAACTCTTTACTCTACAACTTACCAGCATATCAAATTAATAGAATACAGAAGATTCAAAACAAAGCTGCAAGAATTCTTACAAGAACTAAATTATACACCAATATTACCCCCGTTTTGAAAGAACTCCACTGGCTACCGATTAAGACCAGAATCGATTTTAAAATTCTCATGCTGACTTTCTGTGCTTTGTCATGTGATGACTCTCCTCTATATATTAAAGAATTAATTCAACCCTACCACCCTACCAGAAGTCTTCGTTCTGAAACTAAGTACCTTATTAAATCAGTAACTGCAAACTCTTCTTTCGGTAGACGCTCCTTTGCTTTTGCGGCAGCAGAACTGTGGAATTCAAATGATTTTCCCATAGAACTCAAGTACTGTGCATCAATTGACAGTTTTAAAAGGAACCTTAAAGCCCCAATAACACTCTTGTTGTAATTGAATAATATGTCCCAATCTTTATTCTGGTCAACAAATTGTATTATTTTACAATATTCAAATAAATTGATGATACAAATTTCATCGTAACACACCTAATTTAAAAAATTGGAAAAATTCAACTACATGATTTGAAAAGGTTAACGTAATCCTTTTCAAATGTGACTTGGATTTTAAAATATTTTCGAACCCTCTGGACAAGTAAAATATGATGTAATAGATAATTTACACAACAGGTAGGACACATAAACATCTGGTACTTAGAATAAGACTATTATTTATTTTCTAGAGCTGCCAAGCCAGCAAGAGTGTTATTGTCCCTTTAAAACCCATCTTTTTAGAAACGTTTTCTTTTAATTATTGATCGCATACTCGTTTTAACTAGTGTTTTCTTTTAACTGACCATAATGTTACCAAAGAGCAGCTTCGGTTGGATTTTAGGACAGTATTATTATTATTATTATTATGAGTCGGCACTTCAAGAGGGGGGGGGGGGGTATTTGATTACAGATTTCTCCATTAAAACATTATTTTTCGAAATTGTATGCAATTCAACAGTTAAATAAAAAAATCTATAGTAATGTGTTACTAAATGCTAAATTCTGAGCGTAAATATATAGTTAGCAATTACAGAACCACTCTTTCTAGTGCGAAACATTCTGTCCTCACTTAAAGTTACATTATGGGAGATAAGATAAAGAGATGGCAGTTCTCACTATAATAGTTAAAAACTAGATAGTGTAAAGGTAATTTGCTGAAAATTTCAGTCAAATTGATCCACTATTAGCCGAGAAAAAAGCGTTTGAAATATTCACATAGCCTCGGTCATCATTACTCAAATCATTAATATAAACAGCATAGTCTCGATTATCCACTTGATTGATTTAATTATGCCATTAAGCGGCATATAGGATTTTAATCCGCCAACATCGAAGGCTAGCCTTGACATCAAGAGTTTATTATGGTCTGGATATGTTAATTAATGTCTAATTGATTATTTAGATAAAATTTGAGGCCTAAAGAAAGACCTGTAATAAGCAGATTTTGCTCTTGCATAATGCTATTTTAAACTCCTTTTTGACCGCTCGTCGTTAATTTTTTGACCGCTTGTCGTTAATTTATTTTGATGCTATAAAAATCTGTAGTAATAGCAATTCACAACGCCACCTTTTGCACACATGGTGAATGGTTTTGTTAAACACAGCTGTGTAAGCGCAATTAATCGGGCAACATCCCTTTAAGAATAACAATTTTACGAACCGATTCCGCGTTTCATAACAAATATATCAACTAAGATAAGACAGATTAGAAGTTACAAGTTAGGTTTTTTTTGGGTAAACACTATTACTGTTTCTATTCTATTTTTATTTAGATAAAACTTGGCATCGTTCCTAAGGCTATACTTTCTATTTCGACCTCTTTTCTCGATCTGATCCCAAATGAAGCCCAGAAGACCACTCTGTTTATATTGTTCCAATTAAACAGTTTTATTTTCCGTTGTCTATCCCCGTGAATAAAATATCATTGTTTATTAACGCTAGACATAATAATATTGTTGAATGAAAATGATAAAAGAAGCTGTTACATATGTACCCGGATAATATTAAGCACACGTTTTTCCCTCCATAATGACCAAGTAATATACTGGTCTGTTTAATTCTGTTACAAACCAATCACTTGATTTTTTAGTTCATACGGCTGTTTTCCTAAAGCTTAATCTCTCGAATTAATCTTACCGTATATTAAATTGTTTATTTCAATCCGAGCCGCATTAGCAAAGTAATATTGTTAGATGACATAAATGTCGAGATGATTCAGCCATAACATTCCACACACGGGAAGTGAAACCTGTTTTTAGAGAAAGCTTTATCTTTAATTTAGCCTAACTGCAATGAGCCCAAGTGAAAGATATACATTTCTAGCTTGAATGGGTCTAGTCTAAAATCCTCATCATAGTAATGTTTTTTTTAATTGATAACATTGCACAAAATGCAGTAAAGTAGAAAATGTACAAAGAATCCGTATGTTCACATTGTCGTTAATAATGACTTGGTTACGCCCCAAGATCGGATTTCAAACCAAACTACTCTAATCAAAGGCTGGCTAGCATACCATATTAAAATGGGTTCGTCCGTCTGTCTGTCTGTCTGTCTGTCTGTCCGTCACACTTTTTGGGACACAATAACTCTCTTCCTAATTGAGCTAGAATGTCCAAACTTGGTGTATGTGTTTATTAGGCCAATGCCCTGACGGAGTTCGAAGATGAGCATTTTCCGCTTAGGGTAAGCATACATAAGCAATTTGATTGGTTGATGCTTTGGGACACGATAACTCTAGTTCTAATTAAGTGAGATTGATGAAACTTGGTATATAGTTTCATTACAGTAATACCTTGACTAAGTTCGATAATGAGCATTTTCTGCTCAGGGTAAGCAGAGCTATACGCGATTTGATTGGTCGAGATTTTGGAACACAATAACTCTCCTTCTAATTGAGTTAAAATGTTCAAACTTGGTGTATATGCTTATTAGATCAATGCCTTGATGGAGTTCGAAGATGAGCATTTTCTGCTTAGGGTAAGCAGAGATAAGCAATTTGATTGGTTGATGCTTTGGGACACGATAACTTTAGTTCTAATTAAGTGAGAGTGATGAAACTTGGTGTATAGTTTCATTACAGTAATACCCTGACTAAGTTCGATAATGAGCATTTTCTGCTCAGGGTAAGCAGAGCGATACGCAATTTGATTGGTCGAGACTTTGGAACACAATAACTCTCCTTCTAATTGAGTTAAAATGTTCAAACTTGGTGTATATGCTTATTAGGTCAATGTCTTGATGGAGTTCAAAGATGAGCATTTTCCGCTTAGGGTAAGCAGAGATAAGCAATTTGATTGGTTGGTGCTTTGGGACACGATAACTTTAGTTCTAATTAAGTGAGAGTGATGAAACTTGGTGTATAGTTTCATTACAGCAATACCTTTACTAAGATCGATAATGAGCATTTTCTGCTCAGGGTAAGCAGAGCGATAAGCAATTTGATTTGGGATTTCGGCGGGGGACATCAGCCTCACTGTTGGCTTGTTTTCAAATGAATTTACATAATACCCGAACCGTACTGGAGATTTTGTTTTGCGTAAACTCACGAACAGTGATGTCCAGAGCATGCGCTTAGTCTAATGTTGATGGTTAAACATTACAATTTCACTGGTACTCGAGTCTATTAGAGGGTACTTTTCTTTAAGTCACCAAACAGCTATGCTTTTCGTATTTAAAGTTTAAGCGGCATTGTTCCAGCCTTCACCTAACCGTAACAAATGTTTTGTGCGATGCCCGAGATATTCACTTCCCTCCCATAGAACCCTTCAACTTTTCTTCCCGTGTTGAGAGAGTCACAAAGATAGTATATCTTTTAAATTATACCTTGTGAGAATTGTTATGCATCCTTAACTTCTTTACTCATAACCAACATTATCGACTTTCAAACACGGGTCAGAATATACTCTTTATAGGTATGATACCACTTGTCCCGCATTGTTGTGACACATTGTGGCTATTTTTTTCATTAAGATTTTCACATTTGGTATAAAACACTATACTGCATTCCGGAAAAGCTTATGAACTCGATAGAGATCTTTTAACTTTGTCTCTCTGGAAACAGTGTCATTTTTGTCAAGGGTGTACCTATCATAAAGTGAACATGCTCAAGCACATAAAATGATGTTATACAGATTCCATAACCTACTGACTTATTTCTTGTGTAGTATTTCAATCGCAATCACATCAGGGCATATGATATATAAATAACCCCTAAACCTCGAATTATCTAGTTTATGATGTTTTATTTAAAATATGTATATATATAAATTGACACAGTCTCATTCATATGAATAGACACAAAAAACCTAAAATGCGTTTTGTGTGTTATTGAAACGTGAGAAGATTAAACGCCTCTGTTATGTCTGGTGAAAGCTTTTAGCATTTCATTAATTTGAGGTAGATCTACCTATGCCAAAATATCAAGTCATTCTAAAACAGATAAACATAAAAATTGTCTGATTTGATATAAATATACTCCTTTCATACATTTAGCTTCTAAAAAAATCTTTGCGGAACTTGCATTTGAAATAACAAAGTCGTTAGTAAAACAACTCAAATTGGCTACATAAAAAATAAGTGCCAATAAAAAAGATGAAAATAGACGTAAAAAAGCATTTGTATGTAATTCAAAATCAACAGTTCATCGTTTGGAATAACAGCATTTATATAATATGAGCTAGCAAAATACACTTTTTTTTATGTATTATTTGCTTGTACATGTATATCCTTTATGATGCATTATATAAGATTAAGATAAAGAGTTGAGACTTCTCTCTATAATGATTTGTTAAACAATACATGTTGATAAGTTCAGTCTATAACGTTGATTATGGGCTTGGTATATGAATAAATGTCTAATTTATATAACATTTGAGACCAAGCACAAGATCTACATTAGGTAGATTTAACTTTTATATGATGCATATTTAATTACAGTTTTCTTAGTTAAGATGTTTTGATGTTTTTGTTGGTAAAAGAGGCATTGGTGCTGTAGATTTTCTTCACCAGGACGTTAAACCCAATTTCATTTTAGTTCCGGCTAGTGCTGTATATAGTTCTTTGATAATAAGGTAAGTCTCTAATAAGGTCAATTCGAATATGACATTATTTAAGATCAATACGGTTGATTGTGATAATAATGCTTTAGTCGTTATTACGGCTTAACCCAATAGTTTTATATATTTTAAAATTCACTCCATTCAACCTTGAAAAAGACAACCAGACTGCGCCGCGGTTATTCGATACCAAACAGAACACTAAAGCCTACTATAAGAATATGATATTTACAAATAAAATGTAACGTTCACACAAGGATATCAATTATCTTTGAAAACGTGTATTTTAAAATACTTTGTTTGTTTTACGCCCGGGATGAGGACACCTCTGAAATATCACTTAGAATACCATCCTGCTCCACTAGCCCTCCAAATGTGTTTCAAAAAAAAAATGATCGCCATATCACATTCAAAACTCATGGCGTATGCTCGTCGTACTTATTTTTCCCAGATGGTTCAGAAAGTCGATGCATTTCACATTCAGAACTAAACTAAACTGGATGAGCGAATCCTTGTATTGACTACATCCAGACTGCGTCTTCCATCATTTGCTGCCGAAAATCAAACATATATACAATTAATATTTTCCAGATTGATATGTACGCAAGAGGACCGTAGCGTTTGGGAAAGGTCACTGCTTGGACAAGATTCTTCATTCTAGCATTGTACACTTGGACACAGAAAAGATTAACCACCTAATAATATGTTACTTGTATAATACCCGTAGTTTTTGTGTTTATATTCTTTCATGGAACAAATAATCTAATAGGTTCGAATTTGATTTATTTCGTTTCAAAAAAAGAAGTTTAGGCTTTCCAAAAACTGCAGTAGAAAGATTATATCTATTATAAATAGATGTACTAGCTGATCGAGGTCAACCGCCCTGAAATATTAGAATACTTCTCTATTCTCTAAGCCGTATACACCTATGTGCGGTAGCTTTGTGAATAGTATACTCAACGTGATTCGGATAAACTAGTTGTACACAACACTGATGGATACATAACAGTAACCATAAAATGAAGCGGAGGGTTTTACTTTTAACATTTGTGTTAGGCTTCACTATAAACTTTGGATATTCAAAGGAAATTAGCAGAGAAAAGAGACAAGCTGTAAAAGAAACAGAAACGCGATTCGAATTAATAAGAGAAACAGGTGGCATTGAGGGTAATGAAGATGTAAGATCCATCAGAGCTGTGGACATATCCGATAGTGACATTTCCGACATATTCAATGACCGAAAATTAAATCAAGGGAATTCAAATGATGAAAGCTTTGATATAATTAATGGTGTGCAAACGAGGGACGGGTTTGAACTTCTGGATGATTTCCAATCGGAGAAATACGAATCTCCGAAATCGATGATTGATACAATAGTAATAGATGACGATCGCGACGAGCTCGTTTTCGAACCAATCCGAATGCCAACTCATTTTAAGAGTTATGACTCAAATAACGATGGATTTATTGAAATCAAAGAACTAGTAGATGTTACAGGGGCGTCAGAAAATGTGCAAGCAGCCTTTGAGGCTTCTGATTTTGATAGTAAGTATTAAAATCAATATTATTCTGTCAGCTTTGTCTGATAATAGAAATAATTGAAAGGGATTCTGTAAGTATACATTCGAATACATCCGTCTTTTTTCGGACTATCTATAGCAATATTAATCAACTTTTTATTATGCGATACACCCATTGCCTTGTAATAGATGTTTATTAATTTATTATGTTAAATTTGGTTTGAATTTGTGAGAATTATGCCCTCAGACCTGATTAAATTCTTGTGACTGGCAGTTAAACAGGGGTGTTCATCTGGTCAGCTAGGTTACTATTTTGTCCATTGTTAATATTTGATTGTTCCGAAGCCCCCCCCACCCATCACATCCTACAGACTGCGCAATCTTTTTCAAAATATCCGTATCAAATTTTCAATCGTATTTCAGTGTCATTTAAACTATAATAAATAAGCGCAGATGTTTAGCAGTGTAAATACATTTGCCTCAAGTGGACTACGCAAACGAAAGTGAAAGAATCCTACCCAGTTTAGTATTATTTGGATATTCTGGTAACCAAACAGTTTAACAAGCCGGTGTTTTATGGTGTAAGTGCCAATGTACATTCTAAATAATAAGGTATTGATTAAACATACAAGCTGACAGAAAGGGGCTTAAATAGTTACCGCCCATTCTGAAGTGTAATAAAGACACTTTTCAAGTTAAAATGATGAAAAAACTTGAATTTGATATGCTTTCAACTTGACACAAAGTCTTCATTGTATAACATGTAGACGTCAGCTTGTAAATTATAATAGAGGTATACAAATAGGTTTTTTTTCATTAAATTCATTTGGCTCATGATTCATTTTTTAGAAATACTTTGCTGTTATAGAAATCGGGGTTTTCGGAAATTATGGTCAATTCATACCTCAATAATTAATGGCTAAAACAGTTCGGTGGTCATTATCCGTTATCCATGATTTGCGGTATAAGTTTTGTACTTAAATTTTATGAGATTCCAAAAGAGATTTGGCTGCTATATACTTCACAATTTCTAGTGCAAATAAATATTTTAGGAATTTGTCTTCGTTAACTAACAAAACTAATAATAAATTTGACGAAATTCAGACCGGACTCATCGTGGAACTCCTTCAGGAGTAAGAGTTAAGATTTCATCTAGAAGTTTGAACTTTGATCTGAGTTTTCATGACTAAGAAATAAGATTTGGTCTTTCAAAGGTATGATATCTGAATTGATCTTCGGGACTAAACAACTATGGTTTGATCTTTCTGAACTAAAAACTATGGTTTTATCTTTATGGACTAAGATCTATGGTTTCATGGTTTGATCATTCTTGACTAAGAACTATGGGTTGATCTTTTAAAAAGACCTGCGATTTGACATTTCGTATAATTAGGTATTATGTGAGTGACAAACACAATTTTGCGGCGATCACGTACTATGTTGCATATTTTGTATCCATTTGATGCTTGGCAACCAAATTACCACTTATACAAACATCATGACTAATATCTTGATAGGAGAGGTACGTGTATGTCACTTCATATCTTTCAATAGTTTGGGAGGGCTCTCAGATTTTATTTCTTTCTGCAACACCGTAGCCCCACCACGACAACATGAAGGGTAAAACAGATTTTAAGGTCATATATAATCGAAACATATTGTTTTTATCAAATCCCATTTTGATCCAAAATTATGCAAATCAAACAATTTCAGACATAAGTTATGATCACTTAATCTTGGCCATATTTTCTGTTGACTTCACTGCGACGTTAAATTTGTATATGCCTTGCATAAATAAAATAATAATAAGTCAACCCATTCGACCCATTTCATTTTGTGGATTATCTGGGGTTTTTTTGCAAAATCTGAAATTTCTTCAGCTCTGACTGACATAAATTCACCAATAACACCCTTAAATGTTTGTAGCAAAATCTAAATTTCTTCAGCTCTGACTGACACCCTTAAACATTTGGGATGCAGTCTTATCCCAGTTCTTCTAAATATAATATTCAGAGCATGTAATCATAATCATACAATATGGAGCGGAATTCGGGACGTAATTCTAACTCTTTACCTTGCATAACACTTTTGCTAATATGCCCATTTCAATGCATGTGACATAACTTTTTAATTCGCTACGATAAACGATATACTCGAGAGATTAATAACAAGCCGTGTTTATAATACAAAGTAAGCTGCATAATATATCTATTTTTTTTGATTTTGAGATACTATGGAAACGACCTTTTTTTGCGATAACTCTAATCTTTATCCTAGATCAGCATGGACAGGTATCTGATTTTTAACTGAATGACAACTTATGTTAAATGTGTGTTTACCTAACGAGTCACCTGATACAAAAGTGAGGTAATATAATTTGAATGCATGTAGCTTTGCGTGTACTTCGTTTGTGATTTAGTTAAAATTTTGTATGTGAAAAAATACGTTCTCATGTTGCCGTTGATGTGAATACCCATAGCAGATTTAGTTTTAAGAAAAAAAAACAGAATTTGTGTTAACATTCCGTAATAATTTGCATCAATTTTAAACTAGCGTGTGTCAATAAATTGGTGAACAAAGCTTTTAAAACCAGCAACTAAATCTACGGACGACAACTCAGTTATGGCGGATTTTCAATAATCATGATTAATTAATTAAATACGGGAAAAGCATTTGTTTATCTAGCAAGTGATAATTACACAGGGTGGTATCATGGCGACGGACGTTATTTCGCAGGGAATCTGTCGATGAAGCTAGTAAATCCAGCATCAATATGCAAAAAAGAAAAAAAGAGCCGAAGCAACCTCTTTAAAATTTTAAATAAAAATACAGTATCAAACTCTTCCGATCGTCCTTGTAGTTCGCTTCATCTGCATTGTCACAACATCATTAGCGGCATAACTAACATGGAATCCATACTGTTTCTATTTGGAAAGCTGTTCTCATGAGATTGCGAACTTTCTCAACACTAATGTGGGTGGCATATTGCGTTGCACATATTTAGATTCTTTAATCTTAATATATCAGAGATTTTTAGCATTCTCCGCAAGGATGTAATGGGTGTGTAGAAGATTATTGAGAAATTCTACTTGTTTTAGAATAATGGATGTCAACATGCCCCCGTCATTATATCAAACGATTAAAGACCCATTTCTTTCAATTTATACATTATCATGATTAACATTAATACTGATTAAAGCCGAGCTGTCTTTCATTTCATCGTTTACAGTTTGTATTTGGTTGTCTTTGTCTCCACAACTTAATCATCTGGGAGAAATATTAAAGAATATCGAAAAAAGCCTCGTTCCCTTTGATATAGAAATTAACCAATGGGGTGGATTGTTTAACTCGAACTTTTGTCGAGATGTGCACTGGGAGACTCCGAGCGTAGTACTGGCTCACTAACCAGGAGAACAGAGCCTTGGACCAAATATCAACATCCCGATTATACAATTCACAAAACGTTAAAGGTTCGCAGGCCATTTTCATCATCTTGATTAGTGCAGTAAAGTAAGACTTTGATGCTCAATCGATTTCATTTCATTTGTTTATATCTCTCCTATAAACTGATGCCATTTATCCAGGGAAAAAAAGGATACCCCAGTGGACCCAGAAAACCTACAGCTAACTTAACTTCAATTTATTGAGGTAGCAATTCACAGCTTTTACAAGATGGAAATACCTCTTGAACTTCCATAAAAATGAATTATACATGCAAATACAACCAATTCGCAGATAACAATCAAAAACATAGTTATGCATATAATAGAGATGTCATCTTGTACATAAATTATCTACAGTATTTAAATATATGGACGTTTCTGGAAGTCGTTGCAACGGCTTGCAAATTACAGCGTTTTTGGCAGCTTTATTTAACATTATCTTATATCCCACTTGGAATAGTTGAAATGATTTCCAAGGTTTTATTACTTGTTGTGTGCACTAAGATTACGAGGTTCTGAGTGTCAGAAACTATTATTGCAATTCCAACCTAGGTTGTACAAAACATTAATAGAAACTGTTCTGCTCTGATTTGAATAATGAACACATGCATACGACATACTGCAGTCTGCCATGAAGAAAATTCTGGCTACGGCCTACTCTTATATCGAATTCCAATTGACAAAGACTATTTACTTGTACGTCAGTGAGTATACGGTACGTCGCGGTTTCGTCAGGCCCTCCGTCCTGCACCACCCATTTACGTGCACGTCAATGTGTATACGAGACCCTGGTTTTTCGTCTCTTGCCAGGCCCTCCGCCCTGATCCACCGACACGGGTGAATCCACTAAATATTAAACAAGATGAACGGTAACGAGTTTACTATATACAAGACTTTGATTGCGTGTAATATTCGCATACATATTAACCCTGTTACCCAACCCGTGGGATTCTACCAGTCCATCATCCAATTTCAACTGCCCGGGGATACTTTTGCCGAATAACAAGAGTCCTTACATTTAAATATTGCACGGTCCGACTAGCTGTGGCTTTAAACAAACATAATATTATTTTGATCTTTAGACTTTTGGATATCGCGTGAAAGAATGTATCAGCTGTCTTAAAGAAAGGGAGAGAAGATAAAGATGCATAATTTGGTGTCGAAAACTGATTGGACTAATATTTATACGAACCAAATTGATTTCAAACACGGTTGGCGCATTTCGTAATTTGGCTGATATTATTATAGCCACCATGGAAAGTAATATTTTATGCAGCTAATAATCTTTTGTAGGCGCCAGACTTCTACTAGGTTATAAAGCAGCCACGATGGGGTCCGACCTATATTTTTTTTTATGAAAAATGAATAATTCATCTAAGATAAAACGGGAATAAAGTAACATTTTCAATTGCCAAAACCGAATATAAATATAGATTGTTTTTTCTTTACTTAGCCAGAAGTTACTGACAAATAATGTAAAGAAACAGACGTTGTGTCAGTTGGTTGAGCTTAAATTTTATACGCCCTTATTTTATGTGTGGGTATTGTTGTGACTTGTCGGTCTCCTCCCGAAACTTTAAGTAACATTATAATGGGGGCGGGGTTACTTGTGATTATGTATGGTCTCAAACCCAATCATTTTTTGGCTTTAATTCTGGCTTACTATCCCTTTAAGACAAAAGAGTAAAAACGTTAAATTTTAGCGTGTTATTTATGAAAACAGAGTGTCAATAATTCATTTTATTATCATCTGCACTTTAACGAAGGTAAACCTAAAAAAAATAGTGTCGTTTTCAACAAACAAATGCTTAGTATATTGGAAGTGGCGAATACAAATTTAGGAAAAGATGGTTAATTTATTATCAGTTTGTTGTAATTGAAAAAAAATTGCAAAAAGATAATATTACATTACTGCATTTTTTATCTTGAAACTAATTATAAAACAGCCACTTTCAAATGCTCTTCCAATATCACCGAGTTCATCAACCAGCAAATCAAAGTTGAAAGGCGAATGATATTATCATTTGTTAACGTATCTTGGTTTTATATGGAAGTTTGTAAATATTCTTTATAATCTGGTAGCTTTCCTATGGTCTTTTATTCTGGTCTCCATCCACTGCGAAACCGTATTTACTACCCACACATTCTGCTATACTGCTATTATTCTATGCTAATAGGCAGACGCGGTGGCTCGGTGAGCAAGGCGCTGGTTCGCTTGCAAGGAGTACTTTGGTTCGAGAAAAATACTCAGGATGGTTTCCCCTTGGTCGAGTGATTCGGATGGGACAAAAAGCCGAGGTCACGTGTACACATTTGCATGCACATAAAAGAACCCTTGGCCGTTGAAATTTGAACTAAGAGCGTTCCGTACCTTGGCTGTCTGGGTAAAATCTCGTCCATGGCACACTGCATGGCGTATGTCTGTCTTCATTAGCCCAGACCCCACAGAAAAGTAGGACGTTAAGCCCCATTTCAATTCTAAACTGTTATTAACGAATGTGTCTTTTCCTTATCCATTCAAAACAGTCGTTTTTATTATAATTCAACACTACATGTATTCTTTGAATGACATTTAGTAATGGGAACATTATCAAATAACACCATAGCAATTATTGTTATTCCATAAAAAGTGTTTTTATTTGACTACATGTACTAGAATATTCCTAAAAGTATTCGGATCACGATGTCAACGACGAAAGCGATGATGGCGACTTTAAGTGATGGGGACGGCGATATTTTTAGAATCCGAGCCGATGATATGCAATGTCACGAAAATATTTAAGGCGACAAAGCAACTACCAATTATTTAGCATCGAACAAAAAAATGTTTTTCTCACTAATAACCGATCTCCAATAGCTTTTTCCCATTATAACGTCTAAAAATATACTTTTTTAATGTATTGCCAACAAGCTACCTAAATGAACTTTGTAACCCACTTCTTTCATCATTAGCAACGGTTGAAGTCATTAGAGTTACGATAAAAGCCACTCTTCTTCATAACATATCAACAAAAATATATTCTGTTACCCCCTTTTTACACTCATTAGACCATTAAAAGTTAATATTCCTTACCCTTCACTTACTGTTATTTCAACCAAATAACCTTTGTTGATGATTTTCTTTGATTTTTTGACTATCTTCACAAAATGCCAAAAAAAAAAAATTATATGTTTTAACAAAATGTCATGCAAGCTTCATCTTTTATTCTACCTCAAGTTTTATCATCACTTACAAACATGTATCGGCAAGTTCCTTTGATTTTTATGAATTCTCTCTAAAAATAAAAAAAAAAGATTATGCAAGCTTATATTATTATAACAGTTAGTTTTATTTTCAAATACTAACCAAGTTTCTCTGATTTTAATGGATTTCCTCAGAGTAGTGTTGATTCGAGTTCAACAAGAACAACACTTTTAATAATATTTTTTGAAAAAGCCCCCAAACCCCTTTGAAGGCTACGGGGATTTGTTCTTAGAGTATGGTTGGCGGTTAACAATAAATTAGGTCTTTATTGTATTTGTTGTTTACAAATAAAAGAAATATCTAAAAAAAAAATAACATATAATTAAATCTTTTAAAGGGTAAGCGGGTTTTGTTCACAATTGGTGATTGTCAATAACGTATTTTTGAATCTAAATTAGAGTGCTTAACGACAGGGGCGTTTTAAGGTTTATCATGGCGGAGGCTATACTTTTTTGAGGGCCCTTTTCGCGGGGGTGGGGGCGTCTTGGTTGATGATTTTTATGTCGATGCAATGACTGCTTTCGCATTCAGTAATGGATGCGACAGTAACAGTGCATAGAAAACGATTGACTTGGACTCGGGGCCCTTTCCCTTGGCCAGAAGGGCCCTTTTGTTAGACGTGGGGCCCTTTTGTCTGTCTTTAGGGCCCTCTAACTAGGGAACATTTTCATTTTTCTCATCGGTTTTAGCGTTTTTCTCCCGTTTTACTTTTCCAATTTCTTTGATTTTTTTCGCGAGGAGGCTGGCGCCTCCAGCGCATCAGCTATAAAACGCCTTTGCTTAACGATAAAGACAAATGCATATATTCATGCATACAACCCATACCCTTTTCTACATTTTGCATAATTAAATGTGTATTCAATAAGTTATCCATAAACGCTCTATCTGCTAACTCCCATCCCAAATTGTTATTAATTATATTTGATCAAATGTCACGAAAAAACCGTATTCTCGTAACGTAAAGAAGACTTATAAGTTGTTATTCAACGAATGAGTGGGGGGGGGGGGTTGGCGGAAACGCCGCTGTCCCGGTAAAATGTCGCAGATGATGTACATGTATGCCCGTCTTCTTAGGACGTCGGACCTTATATTTTTTCATTTTGTCATTATTATGTATAGAGTAGTAGACAGGGTGATTGGGGATGGGACATGGCCGTGCGTTCCCTTTAATTTTACTCTAGAGATAGAACAGGGTTTGAATACTAATCAATTTGACATAAATCTGTTTTAAATCTATTGTATTTAACCTGGTGGTCTATTTGTTGTGGAATCCAGGTATCACCACGCTTGTTGATCATTTGTTACTAATGTTTATTTTTGTTAGCTGTGCAGGTAACACGACTAGAAGTAATCCATACATTATAGACACACGTCATAGAACACGTCAAAGCAGAGTATTAGATTATGTTGAACTAATGAGTTACCGTATTGAAAAGATCCAAACGAATGAATTCTCATCTAAACGGAGAAATCGGAAGTTGCTGCTTTAAAAATAAACTCCATTAACAACTTGTTAAAAACGTAGGCGCCTCTAAAGACATTTAAAACACTACACGTGAAACAAAAAAACTCTTTTATTTTCCCCTTTTCATTTTAAAGTCACTATTGTGTAATTCTGGATACAAAGCAGTATAATGGATATAGGTACTTATGCTTGATTGGATAGCCGCATAGCCGCAATCTTCAAGTTTTTAATTATTTAGTTTCCAATAGTAGCAATGAGGTGATAAGAAGCTGGCGACTGGACTATGAACACTAACTGCTTCCAAGTATTTCGGTATCCTGAATGCAGTTCGTCTGTTTATAGCAACGATTTATTCCCTCTTTTGAATTTTATCTAGAATCTAAAAATGTTTGAATGTATCCATGATATATTTCGAGGATGAATAATTGGGAAGTAATCAGCCACTGGATTGTAGAAATCGCCTTCGAAAATAACATCGACTGTAGATTCCTTTGACCAAGAATGTCTACCCCTTCAATATTAGTGTCCTGTGATTGTGACATGTAGAGCATTTTAAGGTTATAACGATTAAGATCATCGGGGTATCCAGATAAATGTTATAAACTCAAATATGTCAAAGATTTACCATGGGCAGAGCATTGCTAGTCTGGAATCAAAAGAGAGCGCATTACTAGTCAGCGGTTATCGCCCTTCAATTACAAAAAAAGAAACATAAAAAGAAACGAAAAGATAAAAGAGAGAGAGAGAGAGAGAGAGAGAGAGAGAGAGAGAGAGAGAAATGGGGTTTAACGTCCACTCGACACAAACTAGGTCATTTTGGGTCTAACATATGGTTTAATTTTATTTCAATAATTCGCTTTAGCAGTGGGAGGAAACCGGAGTGCCCGGAGGAAACCCACGAGGTTGAGAAGGCGCCCCTATCTCCATGCCACATACGCTCACACCGGGGATCGAAACCACAGCCGCAAGCCAGAGGTGACCGGCCAGCTAGAGGTCGAAGCGCGGCACTCTAGACCACTGGGCCACCCCAACCCCCTAGTTATAAGACAACTAGGTAATTTCGTGACTAAAGTAGGGAGTCTATGAGAGGAGTAAATTTTGAAAATTAGAGGTCATTGCTGTTGAGTAATTATAAATTTGTATCAAATATAGTGAAAATAAAGAATCACGATGAAAAATACAAGGTTGAGGTTCTAAACAGCCTTAGCACAGAGATGGGGAAGAACGGTATTTTATCGTATTTTCATAGTCCGCTCAGGGAAGTTCCTAAAGGAACTAGCCTACTACTGACTAGTATAAAACCACATAGACGAGTACAGAATGATGACATAATGGAATGGAGCGCCGTCGCGAAAAGAAATCAGATAGCTACTCATAATATGTAACTGAGCTTTCAATTTGTCAGGAATTGGGCCCGAAAATATATGTCAATTTCCTGGTATTTAAGTTCATTGACTGCAACAACTTCTTGAGAATGAGAGATTCAGAAATGGGACAGTATCGCCCACTTTACATCCGGGCCTGAAGTTGGACAGACGACCGTACTACTTGTCACGTAGCCTACAAGCGGGGAATCGAAATCTCACCACTTTACTCAATGACAGACCTTATGATCTAAAGGACATGCCTTAAACAATTCCGTCATCCACGACCCCCCCCCCACACACACACCAGAAATGACATAGGGTTTAATGTCTTAATTTTCTACATCAACAGTGTGATGAAGACGGGAATACGCCACGTAGTGTGACTTCTTTGCGCATACACCAACGACTGAACAGATGAGCTTCGGTTTTCATAAAATCCGAAAGACTAGACGTTGTTCCCTTATTAAACATTCCCTCTTGCACCACCTCTGAGGATAATTCGAGCTGGAAAATCCCATAAACAAACCAGAGGTAAAAAAAAAAAAAGTTTTTTGAAAAGAAAAAAAAACTACATGACGAAATGGTATCAGCATTAAGGAAAATAAAATACATATTTTGTATCATTTATCTTTTCAGGGAATGGTAAAATAGATAAAGACGAATTTGCAAATGCTCCCTGGGATTTGACAGGATCTTGACAGCAAGAGAAAATCAGAAAAGGAAACCATTTTGATGAAGTCTCTTAAGAACTGTTTATCTATAATTTAATAAGACAAACGAGATAAATAGATTAGTTATTTTTATTCACCATGTCGTATAGAATTAATGAGATATATAAATTACTAAAAAGAAAACTTTAAAACGCATTCAGGTATTAATCATCCTTCTTTTTCATAATTAAGAACTTTTTATAAGTTTTTCTTTTCAATTTCAAAACGTCTTTTACGATTCTATTTTTGTCACATATAATGATTATTAAATGGTTTATGTCCAAGAACATTAAAATCTATAGATATAAATAAGGAAATAATCTGATGTCTCCGACTAATTTAACGGGATTCTCAAAGATAAATCGATTCCACTAGAAAAACCGTCATAGACCTACTTTCAATTTCTCGCAAAAAGCCATTGATTTGTTTCGGGTGCATGGTAACCGTGTAATTTGTCAAATCGACACACATTTGTGTGTGTGGGTCCATAACAGTTGGAGGAAGCCGGGGGATGTGAAGAAAAGTATCGAGGTCCTTGACACGTAGAAACCACACCACTTGGCTCAATGACAGATATTCTGAGCACACGGGCCGGTAGAACCATGAAATATTTGAAGCCCGATTCCCACTTGTCAGGGGTAGCACCTGCAGACGAAAATGTCATATTGTCAGAGCAAAACTATCCTTCTGGACAATGCACACGTCGTGACGTGCAAAACATAACTGTCTGGAATTTTTCTAGTCTGGTCCCATTTTTGTCGGAGGGACAAACAGGAATATGTGTCCAGCGTCTGCAGCTATTCAGATTAAGTATACGGATTGGGTGTAAATTTAACAGATGTTATAACACGCAGTTGAAATACGGTGGTATCTTGGTGGAGAAGCCATCTTTTACATTGTACAACTTACAATAGATAGCTCCTAACGTAGATTTTATTACAGTCGCCTTGTCGAAAGTTTTTCAATACCCAGTAAATTTTATTGGGCAACCTACGTTCAGAGCTGAGCTAAGAAAGTCTACGCTCTTATAGACGTACATATGGGTGCAGATGTTACCATACAATGGGCCAGGTCCAGATCTCACTTTTTGGAGAAGATCGGAACGATGTCACTCGGGATACCGTAAATGGCTTTAACCTAACCATACCGCTATAGGAATCAGTTGCAAACTATTGTAAAAGATGGATCTCTATTAGGAGTATCAGTCTAAAAATGGTCCAATTCCGCCAGAGGCGTGCTGACACATTATATTGCCTGAGGAATAACATCCCGTTCGGGCCCCTTAAACAATATGTATATGTGTGTGCTGGGGAGGGGTGGTGTGGCAGTCCCTCCCAATGCCACTGGATAATGTTGGGCTTGGGGGAACATGATATAGTCGATTTGTACTATACCTGAACCACGGGTGTTAACACTTGTTATGCATTATGACCTTGAAAATCGCATTAAACCCGAGTCATTTTTTTTGCCATTTGTGAGAGGGTGCAAAAACTCAAAGGGGGGTAAACACTAAAAAAATGACGTAAAGCTTGCCATTGCGACCCTCTCACTTAGCCTCTGAATTCGTTCAATATTTACAAAGATACCTGTGTTGAATTCAAATTGCATCGATCTACGCTACGAGTATGTAAAAAACCGGAGGCCGTTTTGTTGTCCGTGAACTGAACGTTTATATTGATAGGTGTGTTTTAAATCCGATTTTATCTAGCTTTGGTATTGATTTTGTTTTCGTAATTAACTGTTCATTAAATCAATCAAATACATATTAGCGTGGATTAAGCCGTGATAAATTAAACGTGAAGTTCCAAATCTTATGAATGTGTACAGTTAATAAATGAAATGGAATCGGGTTTATCATCCTATCTTGCAGCCCCAACCGGGATAATAAAAACGGAGCGTAGCTGAAAAGCCGTGGATTTTTTTTCTAAAATGTAAATGACGCACAGAAACTTGGAGGGAGGTTTAGTGTATACGTGTCATTATGATTGGACTTGACCGGAAATGAACGAGACCAGAGTCAGGGTATATTACGGAGAAATTGAAATGAAATGAAATGGGGTTTAACATCAGACTGCTCTGCTTCGACTGGGCTAAACAAGACGGCACACGCCATTCAGTGTGCTATGAGAGAAACTTTGCCCGGACCTCGGCGCTACGGCCTACTTTTATATCGAATTCCAAATCTGCCCCCGGAGCCACTGTCCTGCCACACTAGCTAGGGGAAACAACGCAAGAAATTCACGCTGAACCCGCGGCCTTCAGGCTAGCTAGACAGCGGCTGACCCATTAAGCCCCGGATGATTTCAACTGGACTTTATATATTCATTTGTTTTGTGGAATAGCAGTTTGTCTTGAATGTCTTCATCTAAAGCATATTGCACTGCTATAAATCACGAGACTGCTGAGATTATGTAACCGATTTTTTGTTTCTCTATCCCAACATTAAGCTGAAATAAATAAACAAGCCCATAAGAGAAAGTGATAACATAGACGGGTATTTTATTTTTTTCGGTTTTTAATTTTTTATTTCAATAGTAAATAGATTAACAATACATTAAAAAAAAATGAAATAACAATAATAAATTCTTAGTACATACCAAACGTAAAACAATAATTTCAAACCATGTAAAACATAGAACACATACATTTATTGTGAATCATTATCAAAACCCTAAACCAAAGACTTCTTGAAACACTTTCCATGCGCACATTTCGAGGCGTTTTCGCGGACGGAAGCGTCTAATACAAATGTAATAGTACCGTTTACATGTAAGCTTTTTCGCAGCTTTTTCTCGCAGGGTGTATACTTTCTGGCGTACAAACACTCAGTTAATAAACCGCTTTTGTTGCGGCTATTTCAACTTGAAATAGAAATTTTTTTGGCCACGCACTTATTATAAAAATAGGTGGCGACTGAGCGTAGACAATGTCGGGTTCCATGCTGTAAAGATATTCCCCCTCAATGATTTTAAATTTACCATGTACTGGTAAACAGAATTTCAAATGAATCGTATTTGGAGAATAAAGCTGAGGTATGAACCCTGTAAGAAAACCAGAACAAACACCAGCTTCAAATATCAAACCAGTACGATTACAACATTGGCCAAGAACCGAGCATGACGCCATCAACGCCAATTTGGAGTGATGCCGTCAAAAAATTAAAAATGCGTAACCGTCTAAGAAACAAGCAAGCCGCGGATTTTTTCGAAGAGCATCGTCCGTAAGAACATGATGTATATATCTAGGGGGACCAATTCCTGCTCCAAAAATTGGACATGGTGGGTTATTTTACTAGCTTAAATTCGTGGTTTATTGTTCTTTGTACAATATGGACAGTTTACTGATTTGTCTTTGTCAAAAGTAAATTTGACGTAAAAACAAAAATGCTTCTTAATTAAGCATTAAGTGTTTCAAATGTTTTATCATTACCTTGGTAAACACTTTGTGAATCACACTCAGGGACGATTACGGAAGACTTATTTTTATAACCACCATTTTGAATCTCAAATATCTACGCCAACAGACGGCTCGAAGATTCAATTTGTTGGATTAGGATTTCAAAAATATTCCCAAAACAAACAGATACAACAGAGACATGCTTTCAAGTCTTCTTAATGCTAATTAATAGTCTTTTTTAGTACCATGCCGTCCGTATATATATTTCATATCCACCTTCTAGACAAATAATTTATTCACACAGGTGTCCATAATTAACGATACATTATAGGAGAGTAGATAAAGAGCTGACAGTTCATAAAACCACTAGATAATGTAAAGGGAATTTGCTGAAAATTTCTGTCAAATTGATCCACTCTAGCGATTGAATTTTAGGCCTAGCATCGATCTCATCACTAAAAACATAGTCTCGATTATCCATTTTTTGATTCAATCATCCATGAGCGTTGGGCAGCAGATCGGATTTTAATCCAATCAATATCGTAGGCTAGCGATGACACCTTGAGCTGATTACGGTCTGGATAAGTTAAATAATGTCTAATTGATAACTTAGATAACCTTAAAGACAAAATGAAAGACATGCACTAGACAGATTTAGCTCTTGCATAATGTATTATTAAGATTTAAAGAAAAACGATCAAGGGCAATGAACCATGTGTGCAAATTTTAAATCAATTGGGTGATATCTATGGCCTCTAGAGTGTCCAAACGATTGATCTGAATTATCGGAAATCGTTGAAAACCAATAGGATTCTTCGTCCCATGAAACAAAAGCATCGTGTATAAATTTAATGTTAAATCATAAATCTAATAACTGTTATCGAAGATAAATCCACAGGATAATCCATATAGGATCTTCGTCTTATTAACATTAACATTGTGTTAAATGGATATGGACGACAATGTACAAACAGATGGAAGTATAACAGAAGGGGAAAACAATATGCACACAAATCAAATACCATTTAACTCGTTTGTATTTAATATAAATATATAGATTATTTACAATTTTTACATTAAAAGATATGATAACCACTACCAAAGATGTCATTTTCAGATTTCAAACCAGGAATTTCTCGGACGTTCGATGCTCACTTTGATATGGTTATCCTATGGTTTGAAATGTCGAAAATGGAATGAAAGGGGTGGGGGGTGACGTCCTACTTTTCTGTACCAATTGTGCTCATGAGACGGACATACGCCAGACTGTATGCTATGATGGAGGGAAATTTGCCCGGGAGCCTACTCTTGTATCTAATTCCAACTGTCAAGCTCACGTGTACACGGGACCTCGTGTCATCCGAATTACTGGAAAGCCATCTTTGCCAGCCCCCCCCCCCCCGCTCCATTGACAAGGAGGAACCACGTCGAATTGCCTAAAGAATCTTTACTAACAAAGTAAAACAAATATCTGACAACTTTACTCAATACAAACTCTTTCATTTTTAATTCTACGCCACACGTGGATCACTTTTTGTTTCAAGAGATAGAATTTGATGAATGTTTACACATAATTTTCTATTGAGCTGAACTAAAGATGCATTATGTTAGAGTGAAATCTGTCTATAATAGGTCTTATCAGCATGTACGTGACAAAAAGATAGGTCGCCTGTCCAGTCTCGTGGGTTTTCTGCCGGTCCTCCGGTTCCCTCCCGTTGCTAAATTAAACGCAAAATGACCTAGTTTGTGTCGAGTGGACGTTAAACTCATTCTCTTACATAATGCATTTTTAAGCGAAACAGTATCCCCCATATTGAAATTGTACGCATTTAATGTCTAGTATATTTACATATAAAAAATCTTTAAGGGAAGCAGTCTCCCCATAATCACATCGACTGCCTTAAGGTCCAGAATACTTACATGCAAATTTTAAAATCAGAAAAAATAAGGAAGAACCAATGACAAGACACTTATTGTTCCAACTTTCAGGAGTAAAATCCAGTTGTTTGACTGAAATACCCGGAGGATCCGTCGTATTTTGGGCTATCTGCAAATCTTTGAAGGCACGGCAATACTTCGTCGGAACTGAGAGCTACCAGGCTTAGTTCTCTATCAGAAAGTTCATGATTAAAGCTTGGTTCGTTGCTGTACAGAGGATTCGGCTGAATTTCTAAATAATTCTAAGGAGAAAGAAACAAACACAAGCTTCAATTAATTTCATCATTGAATAATTAATATTATAGAAAGCAAACAAAAGATAACAAAAATTATCGTTGACTAATAAATATCATAGACTGAAAGAAAAGATAAGGACACACTATTAATTTAATCAATAATTAATCAATACAAAATAAACAGTAAACTGACCATACACAGACAGACATGAATTGAATGTACTTTTTATTATGTTCTTGTGTACTGAGGTTACTATCTTAGGATTTCCAGAACTATTTATTCCCGACCGAAAATTTACGAAAATGTGTATGTGTGCTCAACCTGTATTCGAGATTACTAGTATCGAGATAACGCGGTTAAATTTTCAATTAATGACCTATCATAATATCGGGTATAGGTGTTAATTAACAACTGTGGTGTTGCTGATAACCTGATTGGGGCAATAAATTAATCAAGGATGCTGTGTGTGTGTAATAGTTTTCCTTGACGTACGCGTCCGCCTGACTGATATCAAGATAAGAAATTAGTGTTTATCTTGTCGACTCATACCAATTGTCAATTAAATTGAAAATAATGCACACTTCATACATTAAAATTCAATTAAAATGTTTACTTATGAAGTCATATGGCTATTAATAATGCGATAATAGCGTCTATTTCTTTGTTTGAACATTTCTCTGATTATAATATTATAGTTAGGACGGGTTTTATTTTCGTATTAAATAACATAAATCTTTATTTTCACAAATTCGCTGATAGCAAATACCACTAATAATTATCTTGAAAAAAAAACATGTTCAGTAAACGAGGCATTTTTACTCAACCTCGTTCTGATCAAAATACCTCGTTCCAAAAACAAGACAATTTAAAAAAAAAACACACGTTTTGGAACTCCAGACAAACGATGCATTTTCTTTACCGTGTTTACAACGTGGCAAAATCGTGGCAAAAATTTTACCACGTTTGGACAAAAATGCCGAACGAAGCATTCTGAGGTTTATAGTGAATTTTCAGATGAAGACTGGCGGGTTAGAATTGTTTGAAAACATATCACATACATGTATATTTAAGTTAGTTGCTCGGGCCTTAGGTAGATGATTTAAGGGATTTTAACACAAAATTATTGACATTGGCCTTTTAATAGACTTCTTCACATGTATCTCATATTCTACCACATGAAGATGCCAAGTAATGTACAACACAATAAGGACGTTTATATGGTTGATTTTTTTAATGGGTGTATTTTTATTTTTATAATATTCTATATATTCGATGGCATTACTCAAATACCATTGAGGGCAACACTAACTAGATTGGAAACGACATGTCACAAATAATATGTCAGTTAATTATAACTTAAAACATATATTTATTGGATAATAACACAGTACCACTGTAATAATGGCGCATAAAATTCCAAGCTTAGTAACATTTACCCAAGATGAAATGTTATTTCTTTCTCAAAATTCATACAAGGATGTCGCGTTCATCCTGTTATTTGACGTATCTTGTTATTCTTGTTATAATTCAAGGTTAATCTCGGTGGCTAATCCCTAGACATATATACATACCATTCTTATTATCATAAATCGTTTAGTGTGACTACAAGTATACCCACGAGAAGATGTGGAAATGAAAATCGAAATTCTGAATCAACACTATACGTTTATTCATTAAATGATCGATTTTCCCTCCCAAACGTCGGATCCCAGGCAGGTCGCTAATCATAGGTTACTTTATATGCAATGCTATCTAGCACGGTCTGCTCCATACGTCGAAAACGTGTCACCAAACAGTGAGATCGGTCATATTTTCAATTATCTATCAGCAATTAAATTAAACTAATTAAAACAATGTCGCGATATCTCCGCAATAGGTCGAACGCTAAAAATAGAAACGTAGGAGAGAGAGAAATGGGGTTTAACGTCCACTCGACACAAACTATAGGTCATTCCGGGACTAACACATGGTAGGGGTCTTTACCAGTGGGAGGAAACCGGAGGACCCGGAGAAAACCCACGAGGTTAGACAGGCGACCCTACTCCTTGCCACGTACAACCGGGGAATCGAAACCCCGCCAGTTGACTCAATGACAGACCGTATGATACAGCGTGCGTGCGTGCTAACCATTTGCCCCCCCCCCCCCCAAAAAAAAAAAAATAGAAACGTTGTTATACTATAGGCTCACCCTATCAATTGCACCTAATAATATAGTTTCCATTACTTCACATAACTTGGCAAATGTTGGTCTTTTACGTGGATCTTCATCCCAACAACATCTCATTATATTGTATCTGAAATAAGTAAATATCACTAGTAATAAAAGAAATTTCGCTGTTTTTGTTTTCTTTGATAATTCGCTTGGTTTTGTCGGATATTAATATTGACCTTGAGTGCTGAATCAACACCTTAAACCTTGTTAAACAAATCATTGATAACGACATATTATTATATAACATAACCCGATACATTCCAAAAGAATGACAAAAGCAACAAGGTCAATCAGAGAGAGAGAGAGAGAGAGAGTGGGGAGGGAGAGACGAGGGAGAGGGAGGGGGAGAGAGAGAGAGAGAGAGAGAGAGAGAGAGAGAGAGAGGTCGAGGTCAGTAGTGAGGTAAATTTTAAGCATTACGTGTTCCGCTCCGAACTGGGCTAATAAAGACGGGCATACGCCATACAGTGTACTATGGGAGAAATTTTGCCCGGACAGCTGCACTACGGTCTACTCTTATACCGAATCCAACTATGTATCACACGAGAACTCGGTTTTTCCGTCACATCCGAACGAATAGATAGCTGTTCTTGTCAGGCCCTCCGTCCTGCATCACCGGAAAACCTGGATGAACTTTCTCGGCCAACATCCGACCTCCAGGCAAGCGAGCCAGCGTCTTACCAACTTAGCCACATGATCCCCAATGCTGAAACACATAGTAGTTGTTCGAATATAGTCGTACGACAAACAGGTAATCCATGGAGGGGGACGTTTGGTCCGACGTTCATGAAATTTCGAATCGAACATTCATTACAGTGTAACGGTGATATAATCAAACATTTGTTTAAATCAGGTAATAATTGTGACCTCCAGACGGACCACAAGATAATAAAGGCGATTTTTCGTACAATTAGAGGCCATAATTCAGGAAGTTACAATCCGATATGCACAAATATCGAAAGGAACCAAGATATTTAGGTTATAAACATGTATTAACAAAAATCGAATTAAAATTGTGACCTGTATAGGGTACAAAACCTTGATATACCATATTTTTACACGATTCGCGTACAAACGGCGGCCATTTTGTCCGTCAATTTCGGTCCGATTTTCACGAAATTCGAACTTAACCTAGATTACCCTGTAACGGTGATATAATCAAACGTCTTTTTTAATTCGGTAATAATTGTGACCTCCAGAGGGACCACAAGCTAATAAAGGCGATTTTTTGGTACAATCAGGGGCCATAATTACAATCCAATATGCGCCAATATTTTATGGAAACCAAGATCTTTGGGTTATAAACATGTATTTCAAGTTTCATCAAAATCGAACTAAAATTGTGGCCTCTATAGGGTTCACAACATATTTTCATACTGTTCGCTTACAAACGGCGGCCATTTTGTCCGTCAAATTTGGTCCGATTTTCACGAAATTCGAACTCAACCTTCATAACCATGTAGCGATGATATAATCTACCGTTTTTTAATTCGGGTAATAATTTTGACCTCCAGAAGGACCAGAAGCTAAAAAGGGCGTTTTTTCGGGCAATCAGGGGCCATAATTCAGGAAGTTAAGATCCGATGGGCGCAAATATCAAAAGGAACCAAGATCTTTGGGTTATAAACATACATGTCAAGTTTCCTCAAAATCGGTTCAAAATTGTGACCTCTATAGGGTCCACAAAATTAAAACAGGCTTTTTCGTATAAGCAGGGGCCATAATCCACGACGTTTTGATCCGATACATGCCAATATCGAAAGCAGCCGAGATCTTATGGGGATAAACCTATATTTCAAGTTTCGTCAAAATCGGATAAGAATTGTGATTTGTAGAGAGTCCACAAACAAATAGTGGACGTCCGGATGGACACGACGTTTTGATCCGATACATGCCAATATCGAAAGCAGTCGAGATCTTATGGGGATAAACCTATATTTCAAGTTTCGTCAAAATCGGATAAGAATTGTGATTTGTAGAGAGTCCACAAACAAATAGTGGACGTCCGGACGGACAGGGGCGACGGCATAATACGTCCACATGAAAATGTGGGCGTATAAAAAGTGGTCACTGCAAGTTACAATTCTATCAAATTAGGCAGAAAAAAGGTTGGAAGAAAAAAAAAATTCGATGTATGGGTGGAAAAGTCGCTTAGAACAAGACTGGGAACACATTGACCATTTATATGTAAAGCGAGGTGAGAGTGATGTGACTTGTCAATCCGGAAAACGTCAATTTTACATTTCATTTCGAAATTCGTCCTTTCTTCACAGTATTTAACTGATAAACCGGCCACTTGGGGCGAAGTTGTCAAACATCCATACAGTGTAATTGCTTTTTCTAGGCCATCGGATGTAATATATCATAAAATGATAAATCCGCAAAGACAGGGGACTGATTTTGTCGGAAATTATATGATCATTCATGTTTTTCCCAACTAATTCCTTTCTATGCCTGATAAAACGTTTTAAAATTTCCCCGAGCACCATTCATCTGGAGTGTAATGAATCATAAATGCATGCTAATCAATCATGTGTTAGCCAGAAGACAAATATATCTACATGGATTGTAATTTGTTTATTAACGGCAACTCTCAAGAATAAATACTGTCTGATCAAATAAATATCTAAATCATCCCATGCCAAAGAGAGACCTACATGTACCATAGGCAAATGAAGCTTTCATTTCTTAAATATCACGCAGAAGATAAAGGTGTTGTCCAGATCGATTTGATTAATTTCTCAAATTTAACGGAAACGTAAGCTTCACCGACTATAGGCAATGGGTATTTATTAAAATGTCTCGAGCTCTACGTAAAGTCAAATACATGTACATATGTATGTTTATATTAAAGCGATGACGCTGGCTAGATTCTCTGAGAAATTGAAACAGCCGTCTGGGTCATTTACTTTTGAAAATCAATGATTTCAATTTACTCCAAAATTGAGCAATAAATAATTCTAAGCCCAATCTGCTTAAAATCGATCTCCTAAGTATTTATGTAAATAAAAAAAAATGTTATTCCCCTGTAACATCCATATTTTATCTGGGATTGGTGGCGTGACCAATGGGTTGTTTACATTCACCTAATTATTGAAGATAATCATTATGTTATTGTAAAACAGAGAACTTTTGTACACCATGTCTATTGATAATGATTTTAGGATTGTTCATTGATCAATGAAATGATAATTTGAATGGATAAGATTGTTCCAGACAGTACAAAGGACATCATTAGACCTAATTTATAGTCGAATATTCCAGAGAGACACCAGATGTTATGGTAATTTATTTTCGGAGGATTTGTGCCAAAGAAATAAATAAATATTGCAGAAAATTTATCGATCACCTTAAAATGCTCGAAACGTTCGTTTGGGCTGACAGGGTTTTTTTTGTTTTGTTTTTTTTTTTTTGTTTTTTTTTTATTTTTTTTGTTATGGTTTCTTTCGCGATCAAAGCAGTTGCACCTCAAATTGGTGCACGGGTAATTCTTAAAGCATAAGATGCAAAGGGTATTCTTTCTTGATTTAAAGCATTCCCGTAAGTTGGCTTTCAGCTGTTTACCAAGAAGTCTTCGCCCATGATAATAGATATGTAGGTGGGCGTAAAGACACAAAATAAAACACATTCAAATAAAAATTTCAATTTGATCAAAGATGGAATAATGATCGTCTAAATTCTGTGTTTCAAAACAAAACACAATCGATGGTATAATATTGCCCTCCGGGGGATCTAACTTAAAAGCCTTGATCAACCTCTGCAAATCCAGGAATACACCAGACATCCTTTCCGTGTAACTATGGCTATACATAAAGTCGGACAAAGCCTAAGCATTGTGTTACTTGTTTTTAAGTTAAACAATATTGTTGCGTACAATCATATAGAGGGGGAGAGCGAGAGAGAGGGAGAGAGAGCTGAATATACTTACAATTGATCTGGGCAATTTGGCGGTTGAGGCATCCTATATCCAGATCTATGAAAATCTGCCATACGATCAGCAGGTATTCCTGGGTAAGGGGAAGCCCCCAATGTTGTAATCTCCCATAGCAACATACCATAAGACCACACATCCCCTTTACAACTAAACTGACCCCATAATAAGGCTTCTGGACTTAACCATTTAAAAGGCAAACGACCCTGTAAAAATAATGATGACAAGTAAAACAATATATTTTGAACTACATGTACTAAAAAACGAATAATCAGTGTTTAATTCAGACAGACGTCCATTTTACGACTTGTTAAGCTTTCTGATAAAAATAAGTTTGGGTTCGAGGAGTTTTAAATTATTTTTATTTCTTTTCTATGATAATTTCGTGATATATACAAATATACAAGTTTTAAATCATTTTTACTTCTTTTCTATAGTAATTTCCTGGTATAAACAAATGTACAATTTGTATTCTAGGAATATTAACAAACAAAAAAAAAAAAAAAAAAAAAAAAACCCACGAGTTAAGTTTTGAGTACTTATCTACATATATATATATAACATCATTATTCAAAGATTATGTACATCATATAATTGATAGGTTATAAAAATGTGTGTATTTTGTAATTTTGTTACAACAATTGCCACCTCTAGAGGATCCACAAGCTAAAAACGCGACTTTTTGTACAGTCACGGAACATAATCCACGAAGATAGGGACATATAAGCACGATTATCGAAAGGAACCAAAATCTTTGGGATATAAACATACATTTCAAATCTTTCATTAAAATCGGATAATAATTGTGACCTCCAGCGGGTCCACATATACACCCCACAGAGTATCAATTGATCAGAACTTATCACTCTAAACACTTCATTTATGGAATCAAATTTCTGTTCCAAATTATGACTGGTTAATTGTTTGATTAACAACCAATAGCTAACTGTGTAACAATATGATTACGTTTAAAACAGGGTTCCAATTCATACCAAATATTTTACACACCGTCATGACTCACGATTTTATAATGCCCAATTAACCAGTGCATAGCAGCGTATTGCAGAAAACTACTTGCGTGACAAACGAGGCTATTAACACGGATTCAATGTAAACAATACTGTATGGAGACGAACAAGACTTTCCCCGTTTTTAATACCTATCCAAAGTTTTAGGGAAGACCTCAGATTAAACGAAGGGCTGTCATGTTGCTGTAGTTGGGATAGATTTGATTGAACGGGAAGAATAGACACACTCCCGCAAAAGGTCAAGAATCAGAAGCCAATCCAACAATGGGCACAGATGAATTGATCGGACCATTGCTTTAAGAATATGGAGGGTCCATAACAATGGTATTAAATACTTTTACAGTATTTGTGTACGTGGAGCGGCCATTTTGTCGGGACATTTTGGTCCGTATAACTCAAAGTTTTACCTTGACTGACATTAGGGTGTAACGGTGATATATTTGAACGGTTTTTAAAATCTAGAGGTTCCGCTAGCTAAAAACGCGTTTTTCTTGGACCGAAATCTTTGAGATATAAACATACATTTCAAGTTTCATCAAATCAAAATTGGATAAAAATTGCGACCCCCAGAGGGTCCATAACCTTACGTTTACGGGTCATAAACATACATTTTAAGTTTAATCAAAATCGATTAAATTACGGTCTGATAAATGCCAACATTGAAAGGATCCATGATCATTGAGAGATAAACTTATATTTCAAGTTTCGTCAAAATCGGATAAAAATTGTAACATGTAAACAGGGACGACGACAATATACGTCCACATGGAAATAACAATGCGTAACGAGGGCCTTTTAATAGTTCCACGCAGTTGGGTGATAATGCCATGCTTTCTCCCAAATGATGTATTTTTTTAAATTATTGCCAAGCATTTTGCAAAACAGTTCACTATGGAGATTAATATGTTACTAAGTCAAATATCCATAATAGAAATTATGAAAGGGTTGCTATACCTTTGTAACCCGTAAATAGTAACCGTTTTCGTACACATCTCTAGACAAGCCAAAATCTGATATCTTTGCTACTGGGCCTTGAGCTAATAACACATTTCTAGCAGCTAAATCTCGATGTATACACTGAAAAGAAAATAATAATTGAACCAGACGGGTTGCCAAGTAGAAAATATATGCCATCCATCAGCCAGTCGTTTGTCAGATATTAAAAAAATCATTAATAAATTGCTGCATACCAACAGAAGTAATTTGCGTAAATAAAAAGGTTACAATATCCAAGGGGTGTAACTCTACAATTAATAATCAGAAATAGTAGACATAAGACTGTCAACTTAAGCTATAAATTTCAAAGATCTTCTGACCAAATGATTTGACCGTGATTAACACGGACGGGGGAAGTGCTCATTAAAACCTACAAAGGAACGAACGATAATCAAACCATTATATAAACTGACCTGTTGTCACGTGTCCAAATCATTAGGACGTTAAACCAGGGCAGACATAATAGTGTCGACAAGACATTAGCCCCTGTTACATCCTATTTCTATTAACACAAGTCTGAGAATTCGAGAGAAAAATGGCCTTTAGCAAAGTAATTGACACAGTTAAAGTAAATTATTGGAAATGGAGATATAGATTAATCACTATTTAAATGAGGAAGTCTGAGAAGAGTACCATTCTGAAAATATGATTAAATGTGCTGTAATGATGGGTAGCCACTTATAGAGCAAATTATTTCGAGCAAACCGATGGAATAGAAATAGTATCAATATAATCGTAGAGCCACAAATAAAGTAGACACTGATTTAATAAATACCCGGTAAAAGATGATGGCAAGGGATATTTCAACCAAGTCAATCCCATGTCTGGTGTCTTGGGGGAGTCGTTTTGTTATGTTACGGAAGAATAATTTATAATCTTTGATGATGTCCTACTTAAATGAGATGAAATGGGTTTTTACGTCTTAACGCACTTTGGACTGCACAACTAACAAGGGGAAACTAGAGAACATTCTCGGGTTAACACCGGGATCGAATCCGGGTCCCAGTTAATGACCTATCACCAATTACGCTGCGCCAATGTGACTCCATCACCTACCTAGATATGCATATTTACCAACTACGCTAAGGTATGTATTTCAAAACTACTGTGGGCATGACAGATCTTAACGGTTGATCTTAACATCTCGTCATTTCCATAGCACGTATTAATTGGACTAGAAGTACCCTCGTCACAGTTCCGTGGAATATAATTACTGTATATAACTGGACGAAGTTTCGACTAGGATTCTATTGTCTTTATCAAACAAATATTACTTGCAAGATTTTCAAATTACCATCCAGTCAGTAGAAGAGTTATCATTAGCACCATTTATAAGGAACATTACTAAGCATTTTAATCATTCCTTTGATACCTCAAATCTCCCATACTCCGCGCAGCGTTTCGTTTGATTAGAGGTAATCCCACTACACACTGATATTATGAGTAGATATTGTTGTTTTAAATTTTGATTGGTCAGTAGTCCGACTACCAACCAATCACTAGCTGTCCTACAAAAGCTTTACATTTAAAACGAGTGTCAATATTGGACCAAATATGTTTACATAACGTTACGTCATGGCTCACGATTTTATTATAGCAGAATACTGCAGTAAAACTAATTGCGTGACAAACGAGGCTATCAAGTCGAATGAAATGTAAACAATACTGTTTAGGAACGAACATACTTTCACCGTTTTTAATACCTTAAATCACTGTCCAAAGTTTTAGGGAAGACCCAGATTAAACGAAGGACTGTCATGTTGCTGTACTTAAGTGATAGCTTTCATTGAACGGAAAGAATAGACACACTCCCGCATAAGTTCAAGAAACAGACGCTATTCCAGCAATTGTCAGAGAGTGATTTCTCGGGCCATTGCTTCAGGAATATGCAACTCTCCCGGACATTTGGAAAACTGCTTATGTTACAGCAGCTTATAAAGGCAAAGGGGGGCATAACAAACCAGATAATAATCGACATATCTCTATTACTTGTAAGCTTTGTAACATCCTAGAACGAATTATCTTAAAAATCTTTAAAATTTTGTAAAAAAAAAAATAATAATCTACTTTTAAAATATCAAGCGGGTTTCTAACCAAACGAATCGCCAATAAATCAACTATTAGAAATCTATGGTATAATAACTAGTAACATAGATCAGGGTAAAGATAGCTTTATTTTCTGTGATGTAACGCATTTGATCGCGTCGCATTCAAATGTCTACTTATAAAGTTATATAACTTAGGTATCAGTGAACGGTCAAGTGGCTGGATTGGGAGCTATCTGAGTAATAGAAAACAGGCAGTAGTGTACGATGGTTTTACTTTAAACTTTTTAAAAACTAATGCTGGCGTTCACAAGGGTCTGTGTTAGGTCCATTCTTATTTCTAATTTACATGAACGATATCTCAAATGGACTTTATATACTATTATCAATAACAAACATGGCGAATGTGCAAAATCACTCACACAGGACCCGAGTCTATTATCAGATTGGGCTAATGATTGGACTGTTACTTTTAACCCATTAAAAATTAAAAATTTGGTCTTATTTTAACATCCGAACATTTATCTAAATAACCAAACTGTTGAACTAGTAAATATAGTCATTGTTGTCTTGGACTTAACCTTCAAAAGAATGCCTCATGGTCTATACATATTTCAACTATATGTCTAAAAGCTACCAAACGAATGAATATATTAAGGCTGATGAAATACCAAATCGATCGCCCTCCTTTAAACAAAATCTATTTGCCATATTGGGCCAGTTCTTGAATATGGTAATGTCGTTTGGGATAACTGAAATAAGAAAGATTCTGATTTATTAGAAAGTGTCAAGATAGAAGAAGGGCGAATAATAACAGCGCTACGACATAATTCTCAAAGAAAATTCATTTATTCTGACCTAGGATGGAAGCTACTGTCTCAACGCAGAGAAAAATAGAAACTGATCATGCTTTATAAAATCTATTATGGCTGTGTGTCAATATTTTAATTGATTTTTTTTCATTCCTCGAGTTATAACCCTTGTTCTTCAAATCTCAACCCCCAATTCCTTCATGTAAAACAATGCCTTATTTTATCAAAATATTACTATAAAAATTATTTTACAGGGAGATGATAGCTTATCATTGGAATCAAATATACAAAATATACAATTAACTAAAGCTGTTTAACTTTTTATCAAATAAAGTCACAGATTTCAAAATCAGTGCAAAATACACTTCCACACAACCTCTGTATATGTTCTTTAAATCTGATGTTTGTACAATCCCATTCGTTTATGACTTTAGTCCCGAAATGACATAGTTTGTGGTCGTTAAACCTTCTCTCTCTCCTTTCCCTCCCCTTTCTTTCACTGTTTTATGGATAACACAGTGTTTAAATAAAATCATAAAGAACAACAATTATAAACCATTACTTTGTCCCACAAGACGTCGCCCTGAGTGTTATTTCACCGTATAATCCTCGGTTATGATCACTGGAATTGTTATTGTATTTATCGGGTCATGTTTGATCTGTGAAGTTTCCATGATAGACTTCTTTATTATCAGGCAAATATTTTTTTATCTTTAAGATGGATTATGGAATGGCCGAGGCCCTTTACTATCAATATAAATAATCTTGATCGACTTCACTGTAAAATTGATGCTGATCATTTCTTAAAATAAGTTTTGTAACCTAAACACCACTAATAATAGCGTGATTATATTTGTTATTGTAGGTTGCATAAACATTTATTTTAGATTTGGTTTTTATTATGCCTTTATAAATATTTATGTTTCTGTACAATTACACTGCTTTCAGGATATCAGTGTAAATGGGTTGTTTAATGGGAAACTAGAAATCAGTTTTTATTATTCTGATTGGATGTTATTCAAGGCGTTCCGGATCATTAGTAGATATTATCCCTGTGGGTTAAATAGCTTGTTGACATCAATAATAGTTTTTGTAAGTGGCATTTCTATAAAATAACTATTCACTGAATCGAAGAATATTCTTTTTTGACATCCCACGTGTCAATTTCTATATCATCAGTCATATCTATGGAAGCGTGTAGGGGTCAGTATAGCGCGATAGATACCGCAATATTACGTTGGATTATGTGATCGTTCTGATGATTTTATCTCTGAAAAGACAATTTTTGCCGAGTTCATTAAATGCACATTTCCACATAGCGCATGGCGATCTTTAGAGAACATGTCGATATATAGGGGCCTACTACTTATGCGAAATGGATTATGTCGACAAAGGCCAAGAAGAGCAATATCTTACGCAAAAGTGCATATTTAAAACAAAATGACGACATATATCATAGCACGCTGGTTCAATTAACTCGGCAAAAATTTCTTTTCAGAGATAAAATCATCAGAAAAACCACAATAATATGTTGACATACTATGAACTTTATAAGTGCGATATCTATCACGCTATTGATCCATATGGGATTGGGATGGAATCGCGATATTTATTGATAAAGAATACCCAAAGAACGAATTGTGGTTTAAACATATTTTATTACCACAATGTAAAAGTGCAATATTTCAAAATCATCTATTTGGTTAGAATAACACGACGACCTTGACCCGATTCCTAAAAACGTAAATGAACCACGACATCGATAATAGTTGCAACGAGATCTCCGTAGAGATCGTAATGTAATGATAATCATAACCTCGCAATCTTAACAATTTTCAACGCCTAATAATTACAGTATATATATGTTTTATATAATTATTGCCGTAGAAGACTAATCTATTGCAGGTTATTTCTCAGTATGCGCATCTAGATAATAGTGTTAGTTTCTTGGGATATATTTAGCGATAAATCTGGCTATGCATTTTCCCTTTTAAGCAGTCGGAAATCTATATTAGGCCCAAGGTGACATTAAAGTAATTCATATGCTTAAAATCGTTACAAGAGTTCGCCTTTCGAAGCAAATTTAAAGCATAAAAGGTAATGCGTGTCTTATTTATTTTAATGGTTAGCTTTAAATGTCCCTTATTTAAACCATAATAAATATTATGACATATAAAAGTGCTTGTATTTGTATGTCTTCAGGTCCATCACCACCAACCCCTTTTATATAGAAGATTGAACACCAACCCTTTTCTGGTAGAAGACTGAACGCAATCGAAGAAGGTTCATCGATTGAAATAGTTTCTGTGACCACGTTAATAACGCGATTTAATTCCGAAAGCGACGTTTCGATCTATTCTTTTTCAAATTCTTTGAAGGGTTCGTTTATGTACATGCCACGGTGTTCAAACTTAAACTTCCACCCCCCCCCCCAAAAAAAACATACCGAGCGGAATCTCTACCCCCCCCCCCCCAAACAATATACCGAGCGGAATCTCTCATCCGGGGGTCATGGTGGTTAAGTGGGAAAGACGCTGGCTCGCCAGCCTGGAGGTCGGCCAAGAAAGTTCATCCAGATTTTCCGGCGTGATTCCCCCCTGTCAGTGAGGGCCTGACAAGGACATCTGTCTAGTCGTAAGGATGGGACGAAAAACCGAGGTCCCGTGTTCCCATTGTCGTGCCGTGCACGTAAAAGATCCCGTGACAATTGAAATTCGATATAAGAGTAGGCACACTGTATGGCGTATGTCCGTCTCCATTGGCAGAATAGTAGGACGTTAAACTCCATTTCATTTTATGTCATTTCATTTCATCTCTCACCCGAATCCAGCACCCGGATTTGAAGTGAAGTTAGCAAACATATTCCTAGCGCCAATAAAAAAAACCTGTATTCTATCACGCAAATAATTGTTTCCTTTATATTGGAAAATAACATCTTAAGATATAATGCGAAGTATACAATTGACAAAATATATAAAAAAAAAACACAAAAAAAGCACCCTATTACCGTAAACATACTAAAATATCACACACTAGGCAAGTGGTTCTCAAAAAATAGCATAAATATATGCGAAAAATATTTGAAGTTTGCAAAATAGAAACATGGCAAGTCACAGACAGAATACATTCGTAGACACAGGCTAATCAAAGAAAAATAGAACGAATCAAACTAAATAAAGAAAAGCACAGTCAAATAGCTGGCTTCTTTAGTGAGAAATTGATTTGGTGTGCCGTTCAAAAATTAGCGGCACACCTAGGAAGGGCTCGCGGCACACGGCCGTGTGTCGCGGCACACTGGTTGAGAATCACAGCACTAGGCTAACGGAGCACGCAGAAAAGGGTACGTCCACTTTGTATCAAGAAGTATTCAGACCATCTTTGGAGGTAAAATGTTTTTTTATGTCGCAGAATCAGAGGATGACTAAACTACTTGACTACAAAATTTCAGAAGCCTCCGTGTTGCAGTTTTGAGATATATTACGTAAACATACTAACAATATGGGGATATCGGGTTAGGGTAGGTTCGATGGGCATACAATAACTTCTAAACTAGCTTTGGTGACTCGAAGATCTTTATGTCACTTTCACCAAATCGACAGATGCATAAGGTTTAAACATGGCAAAAATCATTACTTTTCTATGTTGATTTTCGAATTATATCGTCGCAAAGATCTTAGCACATGGATTCGAGGCGCGGTTCGTGGGTTTAATAAACAAAGAGTAGGTCCAGCTGTATCAAAATGCACCAAAACTAGCTTTGGTGGCAAAATAGTTTTTTATTTCACAGAATCAAGGAGTGACAAAACTAGACTGCAAACTTCCAGAGGCCACTAATGTTGCATCTTGGACATATAGTACGGTAAACATACCAAAAATGAGAAAAAATCGGGTTAGTTACTAAATATAGGGGAGGGGGTAGACTAACTTCTAAACTAACTTTGAAAACTCGAAGATGTTTATATCTGTATATTACTAGATAATTATAAGCACGCCACTGTTCATTAACTTTATACGTTGCATTATCCAGTTATATCACGACAGAGACTAAAACTCTTCAAAATAAGTTAACAAAACTAATTGTCTTCATCTCCTCTCATTCTCTCTTCATTCTGAAGACCCTTTAAGCCTTCTACACCTACACGTTACCATTCTACATTCAACATAGTTAGTGCTTCTAGTTCAATCTCCTTTTCTCTTGTTGATGAAATTATACCTCTGCCATATTTTATCAAACATATCTCATCATTTAAAATTATCTGCACTTATTTGTAGTTGGATATCACATTCAAATGTTTCTAAAACTTTCTTCCTTGTTGGAATTCTCGGTACATTTGGACTTATTAAACCGGGAAATAACAAATCTTTGCAGTTCTTGTCATCGATCTTAGAAAGGTGGGGATGACTTTCTGCTGTTATATGGAACCATGAGAATATAATTTTGTTATCCAATGACAATTGAACAAAACATTCATTGCCTTTGATTCTTACTTCAACCTTTTTTGAAAACGCAGCATAGGCGGCTAGTGAAATCATGCAGACTAGTAGTTTATTCTTTCCTAACTTTTGTGAAGTAAAAAAACAAATGCCACCATATAATTGGTTTAGGTACTTATTGGTGCAGCGTGGGCGCACCCTTTGTTTATAGGACCCACGAACCTAGCCCCTACTCCGGGTACTAGGAACTTTGCGACGACATGACTCGATAATCAACATAGAAAGTTAATGAAATTTGCCATGTTCATACTTAATGCATCTGTTGATTTGCTGAATAAAGATCTTCGAGGCGCTAAAGACAGTTTGAAAGTTATTGTGTGCTCGGTGAAGCTACTCTAATTCGATCTTATTTTTAGTATGTTTATAGTAACATATCTCGACAATGGAACATAGATCCTTTTGAATTTTGAAATCGAGTAGTTTATGTATCCCTTGATTCTGTGAAATAAAAGATATTTTGCGACCAAAGCTGGTTTGAATATTTTTAGATGCAAAGTGGACGTACTCTTTTCTGCCTGCTCAGTTATCCCAGTGTGCGATATTATAGCATATTTACGGTAATGGTGGGTTTTTTTCTGTTTTTATATGTTGTTGGGTTTTTTTTTAATTTTGTCTATCAAGATAAAGGTAACAATTATTTATTGGCGCTAGGAATATATTTGCTAATTTCATTTCGAATCCGGGTGCTGGGGTATGAGGGAGTTCCGCTCGGTAAAAAAAAACTATGCCCTATTGGCACCGAGACTGAACCGGACTTAAAATCGTCAAGATTATTCTCAGTCTATGTGGGAATTGAAACCATATGAAAGGATATCGATAAGTTGGGATGTGGCTGAAATGCGTACCTTTAAACTTTCGATATGACTCATGCCCTTTGCAACCTGCCAGGCAAATGCCATTAACTCCCTATCTTCTGTTATTTGCTTGGTTTCTTCTTCTGAAATGTCCCCTTCTGGTGAAATAGATACATAACTCTGAGAGTTAGCTGCCCTTTCCTTTAAATAAGTCAATAAATCACCAAGTTCCGCCAACTCCATAATTATCATTGTTTGTCCTAAAACGAGCAAAAAAACATTATATTAGCAGTACGTGTTAACCTTTTAAAATTTCCAATTATCAGTTGTCTGACTGTAATAAATAATAAATGGAATTGTAATATTGTCTTTGAAAATGTTTATCTGCATCAGACGTATAAGTCTGTATTATCAATTAAGATAGATTGGTTTTGATCAGGAAGCCTGAAGATCTTAAGAAACATCAGCTTTCATTTATCTTTGATCTGTTCTTAAATCTGACTGGTATTTCCAGAAGCATTATATTAAATACCTATACTTATATTAAACCAAATTTAGTGGCAGACGATCTATCTCGACTAGTAAGAAAAAGTAGTTTTGATTTTTGAAAATTTATTCTGAGAATTGTTATCAAATATAAGCTATTATCTTCCGGGCACTAATCGTGTAATCATATATTATTTTCACAAAATTTTTAAGCTGTCGGGATAAAACTGTTTTACAATAGACAATATCCAGACATTTCGCAACGTTTGATATTAGCCTACATGTCTCTATACTTATCCAAGTATTATAGATGTGTTATATGAATATAATTATAGGTAATCGGTTCTACAAAATCTAAAATCTGATATTTCTAATTGCTAAGAAAAATCAAATTATAGGCTGAAATTGATGTGCCCACAATTAATAAACAAGTTAATTATTGTCAACCACTTTTGCTATCTCAGTATGGTCATTACTAGGCGAGTTTCGCCAGAGCTCATATCTTTAACATCCTGTAAGTGTATGTCCTATGAAGTGATGCCTACAGTAAAAAGGTTAAAGCAACCCACTGTGAGTTCCGTGTTCCGAACTTTAACCGTCATCATCTACACGTGCAACGGAGTTCATGGACGTGATGGGATTATTAAAAAACCTAACCCTCTTTGTCTATCGAAATAAAATAAGTCTGAAGCTCGCATGTTAATATTGATTGGGTAGAAGCAATGACAGATTTACCAAGTCTTAGTCAATTGATAAAATGCCTCAGGAAACGAGGGCCTGTTGCTTTCAAATCGATTTCGCAACTGTGCATTATACTGAATAAGTAGAAATTTACCAGACATGGTGTTAGGGCTTGGTTTAAAAAACTGAAATATATGTTTGGTAAAAAAGTTAGCCAATGAAGTAATATAATCATTGACGTATTCACGTGTTCAGGGCATAAAAGAGAGTGCACGTGGTGTTTTTGGCTAGACCTATTCAATCAGAAACAATAAAAATATCTTGAAGCTGGTTCCGTAACAACCACGGGTTGATTTTTTTAGTTTTTGGACACATTATGTGTGGATATACGTTGTCCTAGCTATTGTAAACTTGCTTTTTGAAAGTATTCTGCTAGATAAGCCTGTTTGTGAAACAACACGGGGTTCTCAGGTTTTATATTAATAAAAGACAACGTCAAGTCATGTTGGAGTCCGTGGCGAAGTTAATATTTTTAGACATATGTTGGGATATAAGTTGACCTCGCTGTTGGAAGTATTCTGCTAGATAAGCCTGTGTGTGAAACAACACGAGGTCCCTGGGTTTTATATTAATAAAACACAACGTGAAGTCATTTTGTAGTCCGTGGCGAAGTTAATTTTTAAGTCAATGATTTGAGAGCTGTACCCCCAAATAACTAAATAATTGCACCGCCATACAGATTTAATGAAATTATTTGCGATATTGGACAGGTACATCTTAATGACTATTTATTGAGTTTAATGAGATTTAAACATTTTTTTTTATCAATTTATAAGTGAATTTATGAATTTATAAGTGTCTTCAAGTTTTGGGGGAACTAATATCATTGATGTTTTATTTACGGTCAATGGTGAATATAATAGCATTTTCCTGCGTGAAACTAGGTTACATTTTACATTAACTGATAACTAAGTGGAACTGGCCAGACCAGGGGACCAGACTTAGATAATTCCCTTATTAGTGGTGCTACAATACAGTTAGGGAATTTTATCAAGACGTGTACAATTCTATTTAATCATCACGAAAGCTTCCGTATCCTGGTGTAGCGAAGACAAGTAAAATGATGTCTGGAACTATACAAACCAGCGGCTTCCAGGCAGGATACGGCCACATATTCCTGAGATGGATGACAAAATTAAATCAAACTGCGATTTTCGTACAATCAGGGGCCATAACCCAGACAGTTGTGGTCTGGAGTGCGCAAATATGGGAAGGGACCAACATCTTTGTGACATAAATATACATTTTAAATTTCATCAAAATGGATAAAAATTGTGACCTCTAGAGGGTCCACATCCTTCGTATTACAAAGATCTTTACCCAACCTTCCTTGAGGTACTTCAACGTTTTTTTTAAAATTAAATTCAAATTGTGACATCTCGCGGGTCCACAAACCAAAAGTGTGATTTTTCAAACAATCAGAATCCAGGCATACACGTTCGGATATGCGCGATTATCGACAGGAACTAAGATCTTTGTGATATAAACATAAATTTAAAGTTTCATCAACCTTCATGATGGCGTAACGGTGATATAATTAAACATTCTATTTTTTTTTAAATCGGATAATAATTGGGAACTCCAGAGGGACCACAAGCTACAACAGGCGATTGTTCGTACAATTAGGGGCCATAATTCAGGAAGTTACGAACCGATATGCGCAAATATCAAAAGGAACGACGATCTTTTGGCTATAAACATGAATTTTAAGTTTCATCAAAATCGGATTCAAATTGTGACCTCTACAACTAGGTCCGAAACCTTGATATACCATATTTTCTTTTACACTATTACCGTACAAGTGGTGGCCATTTTGTCCGGCAATTTTGGTCGATTTTCACGAAGTTTGAACATAACCTTCATTATGCTGTAACGGTGATATAATCAAACGGTTTCTTAAATCTGATAATAATTGTGACTTTCAGGGGGACCACAGGCTAAAAAAGGTTAATTTTTCGAACAATCAGGGGCCAAAATTCAGGAAGTTACGTTCCTGTATGCGCAAATATCTAAAGGAACCAAGATCTTTGGGTAATAGACATGCATTTCACAGACTTCACTCATATTTGAAAACAATTGGGAATGCAACCCAAATAAATCATTGTATAATGTCAGCATGAGTCATGATCTGTCATATGCTGCAAGAAATACGAATGCAAGCGTATACAGGCTTAAAACGTGATTTTTCGGACAATCAGGGGCCATAATCCATGAAGTTTCGATCCGATACATTCCAATATCAAAAGCAGCCGAGATCTTTTCGAGATAAACCTCTATTTCAAGTTTCGTCAAAATCAGATAAGAATTGTGACCTGCACAGTGCCCACAAACAATTGTGGACGTAGGACATGGGGATGACAATATATACGTCCTAATGAAAATGTGTTAACCTCTGCAGACTGGAGCCGTCTGATCTTATAAGCAATAGCGACAATTGGTATCTTTTATTCTTTTAGTAGAAAAAAATAAGTTTTTTAACATAACTTACTTTGATAAAAATGTGTATTTGCCCTATATTTGTCTAAAGTAAATATATTCTTGGAGAAATTTAGAAGGAATACCTATACAGTAGGCTAGATCTATCTTCCATTGCCGCTTGGTCGAAATGAAATTACTTATGCTCATTCCACAATGTTCGAACGTAAATTTCAGACAGATTGTCTGGGAATATCTGAATAGTACGTAGAGAGCACATCTCTTATCGGCCTGACTTTTGTATAAATCCATACCAATCGCTATAGCAAACAATCGCTCAATATTCCGAGTTCTAACACGGGACCACATTAATTTTCTAGGGAGTTCTTTCAAATATCTGGAGAAAATAAAACAACTTTCGGGCGCCGTCGTCATACGGTATCAAATCTGCTCACAGGAAATGAAATGGAGTTTAACATCCTAACATTCTACTCCGAAATCTGGTCACAAATTTATTAGATTGGAAGAAATCACACCGGAAGAAGATGAAAACAACTTGATCGTCTTCATTTTAGAAAACTGAAATCGAACAAGACATATACCAAATCTCGCCAAGGATTTCTTCAATTTAACGAGACTTAAACAATTAGTTATCAAATGAATGGATAAGAGTCTTTAAAATTTTTGCCTAGATTGCGGGTTATATGAAAATTTCATTTTCACATGAAATGAAATATATCATATCAGGTGAAAATGAAATAATCTACTTTAATACCTATTGTGAGAGAATTCATATTTCCCAGTAAAATTTGTTGCGGGTGTAACTTAACAGGAGCGGCGGACCTTAATTAAATATTTGGAGAAGATCACACGAAACATAATAAATGTCTTTTTATTCGAAGATAATTCAATTACCTTTGTCCCCTGTAATAAAAATATTTTTTTTCTAAAAAAACAAAACCTTAGGTCGGCTTTCAGTGGGAGTATTTAGATTAAAATATAGGCCGATTATTTAGAACTACTAAATAACCTCCTTATACTGATACTCTCAACACGGAGTGAAAACGGGTTTTATGACTAATGTCTGAGATGTGTGTCGTATATACGATAATAATATAGTTATATACTACATAAAACTATATGTCAACCTTCTCACCTTTATGATGACAAAAGCCATATAATGATATTATATTTGGATGTCTTCCGACTAACTTCATTTGTTCTAATTCCTGTTTCAGTGAAGTAATGTCGTCTTCGGACGCACAATCTGAAAAAAACAGATAAATCAAATAATAATATATAATTGTCAGTTCGAGAAGGGTATAAGGCATGTTGATTGCTGCGTTCATTATTCAAGTATCTTAGTTTTAGATGAAACGTTTTAACCCATATTATCTTGTTTATCAGGAAGATAATCGTATTTTTAGTATCTACATTGTGGAACTACCACTGTTATTTCTGCATCTGCGAATGTGGTAAAATCTACTGATTAATATTTCACTTTGCTTCTTTTTCTCTAGTTTTGCCTGTCAAATTTTGATGACGTTTATTAAAAAGTGTTTCTGTTTCATTTTCTGCAACATTTTGTTAAACTTTTATGATAAAACGCAAACATGCTTGACACACGGGAATTCCTTTTAATGTAAAACGTTTAAAGTGACATGACTACTGATGCAATTCTAATAGTCATTTCCATATAAGACTTTGATCAAAGTCATGTCGATAGCTTCAAATGACATGTTGGGAATAAGCTACCGATGGTTGACCTTGATGGATTTGACATTGACAAAAAGTAGATAATTGAACTTGATAAGGGAGATAATCGTGTAATCCCAGCATACACCAGCTTAATAGTTTGAATGTTAAATAGTTTATTATGCAAATAAACATACGTCTTACCTCGTAACCGTTTCACTGCCACTTTAAAAGTTTTATTATCAAACCCAGAACCACCATAAGCACAGGCCTCATTAACCAAACCAAAGGCACCCTTTCCTAACAGACGGCCAATTTTAAGTTTTCTGATTGGAACATCCCATTTTGAATATCGTCCGTCCTTACTTATTGCAAAACCATCCAACCAATCAGCAGATGACAATGTGACAGTTTCTGTACCCCTATCCTTTATTTTTCAAAAGAACATAGTATATTAATTATGGGGTATTGGGTAAGGTTGGATAAAGAAACGACAATTCTCGCTAAAATAGTTTAAAAATGTGAATATGTTGAGCATTTCAGTCAAATTACTTCAGTCTAAGCCTAGTTATCGGCGAAACAATAACGATGTAGCCTCGATTGTCCTTGTTACTGTTGTTATAATACTCTCAATTATCCAGTTTTACGGTTATTTCATCAACCGCAAAAGGTAATTCAAATGTAATTGATATCGAAGCCATCCGATAGCCTCGAGACTTCACTGTGGTATTGCGGTTTAACCTCACTTCCCCCACATTTGAATGCTTTGATAAAGGATTAGGACTGTGGGTGTAGGACTATAGTCTGTTCTAATTAATTAGTATAACTGGTGTCAACTTCTCAATTTGTTTATTGTTACTGGTGAACACTTTTCACTATCAATATGTTGGGAGAATTCGTGAAATCAATTTACTAATAAATTTACATTGTGGGCTGTTTTGATGTATTAATTAATTTGAAATTAAAACAAATAAGCTACTTATCAGTTAGTAACTCATTTTAATATATTCCCTTACTATGTATTACTTATTTATTATATATTTGTACTTATTATACTATTCAAAAAAAGTAGGGGATATTTGATTTTGGGGGCATAATACTAAAATATGCAAATGACTACGAAAAAAGTCACTATAGAACCTAACAGAAGAAACATTTCCAGTTACATGTGACGCCCAAACGCACCAATAGCTAACGCATGGAATGCAGGTGATGCTTGGGATCATCATGGGGGTCCAACCCAAGATTTGCACGACTCTGACTTTGAATGTTACAGTCATTGTGGCATTGAATTCCAGGGTGGAAACATCAGTTTAATTGTTTTAGTGACCAGAAAACAAATTTTGATTTGCGTCGGCTTACCGAAAATGAAAGGTTACGTGCCCTTGGCAGGTTGTGGCGCGGACGATGAATGTTTCTCAGTCTGTCATAAGCAGGCTATGGTCCAGATATCGTGATACACAATCTGTACAGGACAGACCACGCTCAGGTCGACCAAGGGCGACAACTCAAGCCCAGGATGATTTATCCGTACCTTGGCCTTGAGAAATCGTGTCATCACAGCAAATCAGATCAGCGCTCGTCTTCAAACAGACACTGGTGTGAGAGTGAGTGGCCAGACGATTCGGAATCAACTGCATAGGGGTCACCTTCGCGCCCGACGTCCTCGCGTGATCCCTTGTTTGAGAGATCATCACATTCAGGCAAGACGTCGTTGGTGTAGGGATCGTCAACACTGGGATAATCGACGCTGGAGCAATGTGATGTTTTCAAATGAGTCAAGGTTCACTGTTGATTTTTTGGACAGACGTAGGAGGGTGTGGCGTCGTCGAAACAAGCGCTTCCAAGACGTTAACGTCATCAGACATGATCGATTTGGGGGTGGTTCTGTTATGGTGTGGGGAGGCATCACTGTTGCTGGAAGAACGGCTTTACATGTTGTTGCAGGGCGTGTTACAGGCCAGTACTACCGTGACAACATCTTGGAAGTCCATGTTGTGCCTTTCGCACGACGTCATGGCCGCCGTTTTATCTTCCAGAATGACAACGCAAGATGTCACAGGGCCAGGATCGTTACAGGTTACCTCCAACAACAGAACATCACCACATTACCTTGGCCAGCACTGAGTCCCGACCTCTCCCCCATCGAGCATGTCTGGGACATGCTTGGACAGAGGTTACGTCAACGTCAACAACGTCCTGCTTATGTCCAAGAACTTGCTGCTGCGTTGCAACAGGAATGGGACAATCTGGACCAAAATGACCTTAGACGTCTCATTAGGAGTATGCCACGTCGGATCAATGCTTGTTTGGCAAACAGAGGAGGATTTACCCGTTACTGACTTTGTTGTGATGCTGTGGTAACTTTGCTGTTTGACCCCGGGTATCATTTTACCCTTATAATGGTCAGTCTGTGCCTTACTTAGTCTAACGATCATTTGGAATAAATCGATGAATGTGAACTTCATTTCATTTTGTCATTTGTTTCTTCGTCAGTTTCATTAGGTGACTTTAATAACACTTAAAAATCAAATATCCCCTACTTTTTTTGAATAGTATATATATGTATTAATTTGTATATTATTAAAATTCTGGAAATGGTATAATATAAGAACTGCTGTGTTTATTTCAATGTCTTCAATTACTAAATTCCATTATAAGAACCCATAGTATATTTTTTTACATGTAATCTTTTTTACTTAAATTATTTAAATCATTTTGTTGAAGTGTCAGAAACTTGTTACAGACTATACTTTAAACCCCCTTTGTTTATTAATCAGTCATGGCCTGGTGGACCCAGACTCTGAAACATAGATGTGGGGAAAGTGAGGTGTCCCCGGTCTTGCCAAGTTAAAGATACATGATGGGAGATTAGATAACGAGTTGGCAGTTCGCACTATAATAGTTAAAAACTAGATAATGTAAAGGCAATTTGCTGAAAGATTCAGTCAAATTCATCCACTATGAATTGAGAATTAAGCAAACGAAAATTCCACCAAGCCGCGATCATCATTACTAAAGACAGTACGACAAAAACCATAGTCTCGATTATTCATTTAATCATTAAATCGCGAAGGAAAAATATGCAGCAAATCGGATCCGAATTCAACAAATACCACAGGCTAGCGTTCACATCGAGAGTTGATTATGGTCTGGATAAGTTAATTAATGTATTATTAATAGTTTATATAATATTTCAGGCCTAAAGAAAGATCTACACTAGTCTTGCCAAGTTAAAGATACATCATGGGAGATTAGATAACGAGTTGGCAGTTACTAAAGACAGTACGACAAAAACCATAGTCTCGATTATCCATTTAATCATTAAATCGCGAAGCAAAAATGTGCAGCAAATCGGATCCGAATTCAACAAATATCGCAGGCTAGCGTTGACATCGAGAGTTGATTATGGTCTGGATAAGTTAATTAATGTATAATTAAAAGTTTAAATCTGGGATGCAAACTGTAGTATTTGTTACTTACCCCAGGAGTTTCACGGCGAGAAGCGTAGTTACCATAACGACGGATATAAACAATCAATAAGGTAATAATTATGGAACAACAAAAAAATGTAGCAAAACCCACAAGCATTGGTCCTAAAAATATTAAAAATAACAATAAGCTATTAAAGACTTTTGAGGAACACGTGCTTTGGTCTTTCACCATCACAAATCTATTTCAAACATTAATGTATCATTGTTATAATAGTGGTGGGTTTCGTGCTTGTGGTAGGATATGCTTACTCTGTTAAAAGCATGCTATACGACTTTGTGGTGGAAATGCAAAATATTGTGGTATGTTCGTTCCTCTGATACTGTTTGTGGGGTGCTACTCCCATCTGTCACTTTTTATGTCTGGACATCGACTTTGAATTTCCTAGTCCAGCATTTTATGGACAAAATACTTAGTCATCAGTGTTTTAAATTTGTGTGATTAAAATAAGGGAAGGATGGGACGTCGGATTGCTTAATCCTTGTGTGCTTTAGGTCAAGTGGTGTGGTTTCAATCCCAAAGATTCTACCATACAACCCAACTTTGTTGGTTGTGAGATACACATACGGTTATAGTTTTTATGCAGGGAGAGGAATCGTGCTTTGACAGCGGGTTTCCGGTTATGATATTCCCCAAGGCAACACTTTACTACTCAGCGCCACTGCGATCGAAAAGTGTTAACTGCTGATTCGCTGATTCTTGTCGTGCGTTCATATACCCATATATTCCCGCTCGATCACCGCATCCCAAACCAAGGATAAGTATTGTGACTCCCCACTGTACGTATATGCTAATTTTGAAGGGCAGAAGGTTGTCAGCTTATAGAATGCTAACTACAAGGCGACATTTCCTTGTGAGCATTACCCCTTATACCAACTATGATTGGGTTTAGACAGCCCGGGGTTTTTACCCAGTTGACTTAGGGATTACTTCGAAAATAGGATCAACGTATGTGATTGTAAGAGATTCTAATGGTTCTATACCTTGGAAGTCATTTCGACCTTGTACCATCATTGTGGCTGTCTGTCTCTCTGTTGAAACCAAAATGTCAGTTGCCTCTGAAGATAAAGCGTAAATTTAATATAAGAAACATTAATATAATAAAATATCATAAAACTAAACTTGATGTACCACAGTTTATTATCCAAGAGAAACCTTCAGGCCTCACTTACATTTATCTAAACGTCGTAAACTTATTAACTTCCATTCCCTCTCACTTATTAGCTTAGATAACACGCTATCAAGCCGTATTACACGATCAAATGGCGTGTCTACCGCATATTGACACACACAATCCTGGAAGAAACATTCATCAAATTTTTACATATTGTTCTAATAGTCACCCAAGTAAGATATCAAATAAGTTAATAAATTATCCGACTTGCACAGAAACGCAACCCGGTACTTTAAAGTTAAATACGATGTTCCGTGTTTGCAATCGTGATCATTATATTGGTCATTTAAATACATCTTTAATAATATCATTTGCTTGATAATGATATGTATTTATATGGATAATGTGTTTCCTTCCTTCAGTTGGGGTTAATATTATTTAATGATAAACGAAACAGGAAAATGTTGTTTAGAAATGCATTAAGGTAATAAATCACACATTATTAAAAAATGAATTATATAACTTAGAAAGTGTGCGGGGTTGTACGCCCACTTTCACTAAGGATGATATCGTAAACAAAGTCAATTAAATGGAAAGACATAATACAGTGAATGCAACATACATTCACATTTATCAATCAGACTTAAAGCGAGATAATTAAATGTGCACATGTGGTGTTGATGTCGACATTCTGGCTACAAACGTATTATAATATTTATAAACACATATTCATAGAATGTAGTAGCCTACTAAAGCGAGAATTTCAAATTTTTAAGTAACATTTTTAAAATGTATTCAAATAAAGCCTTAAAATAGATCAAATTCAAACGCTTGAAGATAGCTATTGCATGAGGGAATAAACAAAATTGTGTTATTATTTCCGACGTGAATGATTTTCAAGAGTGGTAAGTAGGCCAAATGCTTATGGTCGTATAGTAGCGAGTTAACAGCCTATTGAGCAAAAGACATAGAAATAATTATGTTTTGACTTTCTTAGAAAATATGAAATTTATATCAGATGTCAGCCAAATCAAAGGCCTAGTTCAACTTATCAGGTAGCAACATGTCAATAAAACAATCCCATCATTTGTGTTGGGTAGAGCTGAATTGGCGTAAAAATAATTTAGTGGCGGCGGTCATCCTATTGAATTCCCGTCCAAATAACAACACTATTTACAAATAACAGATTATTGCATATCAAATTATAATTATACGTGTTAAATAACAATTACGCATGTTGCTGAGATCCCCTCGGACATTTTTCAGATATGAAATACACTAAATGAAATTTTTAAAAACATTATGGTCTGTTCTGGTGTGTGTTATCGCCACGTTACTTTGCAGTCAGCATTCCTTCCTATACTGAGAGTCAACATTCCTTCCCATCTTTATACGACAACGCCAACTGGCCTTATTATAGAATAATGTTGAAATCAGAGACTTCAATGACGAATCTCATTTTATTGATGTATTATCAGATATTTTAATACTGTTAAATAATAACAAATACATTATAAAAACACAATCAGACAATACTGGTGTTATCGCATTTTGTTGTTCTAAATCGCTTTCATCCGGTTTTAATAGCTCAGACGGGAATATCTGTCAAGGCAACAAGTCAAACGTGTTCATATTGTATTCCACACATTTCAAAGTCGTTGATATCTGATTATAATACATATCTATATTTCGTTTCGTTTTTATGCTATCAATTATGGAAGCGTATTTGGGTCACTACTTATTGAGATAATATCCCAACATATCGACTAAAAATATGTCAACTTTATGAGTTATATTACAAGAAATCGACTTAATAAAGTTGACTTGACGCATTAAATTCACCCTATGCCGACATGAACTATGTCGATATGTTTACATCATGTCAATAGTCGATTTAACTCTAAACCGATATGTCAGGTTTTATTGCATAATATATAGACTTGATAATATTGGCCACAGACCACTAATGATTTCCTCATTAACTTTTATGTTAATTCTTGTCTCTTAGACCGGCTCTAACTTTTCCCCAAATTTTTGTTGTGTATAAAGGTTTCTGCCACAGATGAAGCAAAATATGTGGCAAACACTTCTCCAAAAGTATGTATGAGGTTCACCATGAAAAATTTGAGATACACATGCTTGAAGTAGAGACAAGTAAACATGAAATTTTCGGTCCTACGTTTCAACGTAACCAACCTCTCAACTCTTGAATCCTTCCGCCTCAAAATCATGAATATTCACCAAAACCTGGCATAAAATGTATTTTCAAACGCCTTTCTTTGATTTTACACCACAAAAGCAAAAGGGGGTAAAGAGAAAGGGAGAGAAAGGCTAAAAATAACTATCGTCCTACGGCTTGGAAATATTTGGTTACATGTGTCGTATATAAGGGTAAAACTTCAGGTATCACCAAAAGGCCTTTGTTATATGCGTTCCATATGTTCTGAAAACATACCGGTGAAAGAAAAAGAAAAATCAAAGAATAATTGCAAAGATGATGACCCTTTAAGTACACATGCTGCTTTATGTACATCGATTCATCTCAGGTCCATGGGTATTTTGGGCTAAAATCTTTCTTGTTAAAGGCAGTATTTGAGTTCAGTGAAAAAATGGGACAGGATATAAACAAATTACACAGAAAACACTCAAAATTTGTATTTTTTTCTTCTACGAAATTTACACGTTGCATCTTTAAATAACCAGCGACTGCCAGGCAGGATACGCAACATTTTGCAAGTGATGGATAGAAAACAGGATAAACCAAAAGCGATGGGTGTAGAATCAAAGAAAAGGGTTTGAAAATACATTTTCTGCCAGGTTATAGTAAATATTCATGAATTTGAGGCGGAGGGATACAAGGGTTGAGAAGTTGGTTAATTTGTAAAATACTTTAACAGTTTATGACTTTAAACCATGAAGATCAGAACAGAACAATTCAGCTAACTATAATTCAACAAAGCGAATAGCTCAAATAATTATGGAGATCAAATTATGAAGATTTATTCATGGAGTAGTCCGTCGTAAAACCCGTGATAATCAGGTGGTATCACTTTTTTAAGTTCCGTGAGATGTTTAAACTTTGAAGCTTTTATTTTCTGTGGACCATTGTAGAGTGGTGTTATCCCGTGAGTAAGGTTTCCGGAACATCTCGCCTTTCTGGGAAAGTCCATGTAGTCCTCTGTGTACCGTGTCTTGTATTGAATAGTCCCATCTGGATTGTATTTTAACACTCTTAAATCCGTAACACACAGATCACCAGGCTTTATTCCCGGTCGAATGGACGTATAATAGTTGAGCTGAGAAAAATCCTTGAAGAATGTGTTATCTAGGTAATTGACCTTGTATGGTTTGCTGACTCGAACGTTTTTCATGACATTAACGTAATCGGCAGGTACATAAATTGACCGGAGACGAAGAGCATGCTCAATAGTGGAGTGGACAGAATCGCACTCCATTTGTGTGTGCCCCTTTTCAAGAATTTTCTGGAATATTGCAGCTTGTCCAAAACGTTCACAGTACGCAAATCCATCCTGGGCTCTGTCACGGGGCGGAGCATGCTTGAAGCTGGCACTCCAATCCAACACTTTTGCCAATTTAAGCTCTGATGTTGCTAACAACGAAAAGGGACATGTGCATTACAAAATCCGGTCCCATCAACTTCACAGACCCCATTTACTGAACAGGTGTCAGCCACCACCTCTGCATGTAGGTTAGAAGATTCTGACATTTCCGAGGTCGAAGATCCAGAGTGGGTGCCTCCTGTTAAAAAGAAATGTTTGCCCCCTTTACAGTCAAGTGATTCAGAGTTATCGGATTCATCCGATAATGCAACAGAGTTAAATAAAAATAAAAGGGTCCATGTTTGCGCTGATGTGTGGGAGTCTGAAAAGTCAAATCAGAGAAAGTTAAATTTTTTAGCCCGAATGCAAGGCCATAAATACATGGGTTTAAAGAAAACGGACGGGAAGTATACTTATTCGGTCACAAAGGAACCGAAACGTCTTGGGCCACGCGAATGCCAACATTCTTGCATCAAAAACAAGTCAACCAAATGTATTGAATTCACAGAGCAAGATAGGCAAAATGTATTCGACGCATTCTGGAAGATGGACTGGAATCAAAAACGAGTTTTTGTTGCAAATAATGTTGATTCACACATCCCTTCTGAACGAACAAGCGGGGGGAATTCAAGACGAAATCGCACTCTTGTCTACCATCTGAAAAGGAATGAATCTCGAATCAGAGTTTGTAAAAACATGCTCCTGTCTACTATAGGTATAGGGGAATGGCAGTTCCTTAAATGGACAAATGATTCTCAAAATGGCACGCAGACAACATCAGTGCTATCTAAAACACCAGCACGAAAGCATGATAACAACATGGAAACTAGAAAAGCTGTGCGATGTTTTGTCGAATCTTTGCCCAAATTGCCATCTCATTACTGCCGGTCTTCTACATCCAGGTTATATCTACAGTCCGACATCAAATCATTTTCTGACCTCTATGGTATTTATAAAGAATATTGTACTACGGCCGAAATGAAGTCAGTGTCAATAAAAGTGTTTAAATCGGTTTTGCATGAAATGAAGGTTTCCATTTTCCATCATAAAAAAGATCAATGCGACGTGTGCTGCAGTTTTAAAACTGGCAATTTGCAAGAGGAAGTATATCGAAATCATATACAGAAAAAAATGAAGCCAGAAACGAAAAAGAAACCGACAAAGTCCATGCATTAGAAGGCAGGTGTAGAGTGGTTACCGTAGACCTCCAGGCTGTTTTGTTAGCTCCGAGCTTATTGGCCAGTTCTATGTATTACAAGACAAAACTTGCATGTCACAACTACACTATTTATGATCTCGGTTCAGGGGAGGTATCATGTTATGTTTGGCATGAGGGTGGGGGTGAGATAGGGTCAAGTAATTTTACTTCTTGTATTTCTGATTACATAGAAAAAACAACGGTTGATGGCGACAAGGTTCTGATCATTTACAGCGATGGATGCACATATCAAAATCGCAACACCACATTATCTAATGCATTGTTAGACTTAGCAGTGAAGAAAAACCTTACAATATTCCAGAAAATTCTTGAAAAGGGGCACACACAAATGGAGTGCGATTCTGTCCACTCCACTATTGAGCATGCTCTTCGTCACCGGTCAATTTATGTACCTGCCGATTACGTTAATGTCATGAAAAACGTTCGAGTCAGCAAACCATACAAGGTCAATTACCTAGATAACACATTCTTCAAGGATTTTTCTCAGCTCAACTATTATACGTCCATTCGACCGGGAATAAAGCCTGGTGATCTGTGTGTTACGGATTTAAGAGTCTTAAAATACAATCCAGATGGGACTATTCAATACAAGACACGGTACACAGGGGACTACATGGACTTTCCCAGAAAGGCGAGATGTTCCGGAAACCTTACTCACAGGATAACACCACTCTACAATGGTCCACAGAAAATAAAAGCTTCAAAGTTTAAACATCTCACGGAACTTAAAAAAGTGATACCACCTGATTATCACGGGTTTTACGACGGACTACTCCATGAATAAATCTTCATAATTTGATCTCCATAATTATTTGAGCTATTCGCTTTGTTGAATTATAGTTAGCTGAATTGTTCTGTTAGATCTTCATGGTTTAAAGTCATAAACTGTTAAAGTATTTTACAAATACAATATGAAATGTAATATTTTATGATTATCGTTTTGTTTGTGAACAAATTTACATATCAAAGTCTATTAAGTTGTTTTTCTTATGTTCATTACATTTCCACGTAAGTCCAGAATGACCACGAAAAACCATGTATCTCGACTTTTTTCCCCCAGCGAATGTGACAAATACTCGTAAGTCTGATTAATATTCGCGAAAATCAAGGGCACTGCTTGGAGATTATGACCACGAAAGACACCCAAACTGCAATATATCTTCAAATAAACAAGGTGGTATTATGTCGCGTTAATGTTATAAACTGTTTTTTGCTTCTCCTGAAAAGTTTCAAATTTTGAGATACGGGTTTTTGACTTCCGCAGTTCCTCGTATGAGCTTTGGGATTTGTTGGGAGGGAAAGCGTAAACACAGCTCACCGCAGATTCACCCAGAGGTGCCCGAATGACATACAGCTGTTCGAACAACAAGGGCGAAGAGTCAAACGTGCCATCCATGAATCAAGTGTCAGCGCATGCCAGATGGGAAAGTGCTGGTTCAGAAGCAAAGACGAGGATCCTATTTGCGGCCGCCTGTGGACCACTGTCATGGATAAGGAATTCCTCCTCTTCAGGGCCCCCTGTTGTCGTCCAGTCATTAAGTAGCGCAAGTTCAGTTAGAGAATCTGGAGACTTTGGTAGATGCCTTGCTTTCTCTCGTCGAACGAGACGTCTTACCACATCTGGATTACCCATAGCTGTCCGGACTTCTGTAGTGGCCTTGCAAGTGAAATCGGAGAGTAGTTGTGCAGGTTTGGCACGGTAATTTATTGCTGCTTGCTTCATCGTGGCGACAATCTTTGTGGCCTCAATGCGGTCATGATCTGGACCATGGCTGTGAGGAACTGTCCGGACAACTCTTTGAACCTCCAAATCTGTTGTTAAGGAGCCCTTACATAGACGGGATTGTCTCTGGGAACATTCCCATCGCAGTGTTGTTTTGTTGACAGATTTCTTTGTGTACATATAACCTTCACAACAGAGCTTGGAGCCGCCTTTGTTATTTTTTATAATTTCCACTTTTTGTGTTGAAGTATTCAAATGAATATGGAACAATTTGGTTCTTCTTTGACTTTAATTCTAAGCAAGTTTCGACGAGGATGCTTTGATTATTTGATTATTATTTTGGAGTGGTTTCACTTAGGAAATTTTAAATAATAACTATTAAAGTCCTTTCACTCGAGTGAGTACAAGAAGATTTTAAATTGTAGTGCCATTATTTCAGTTGGGATTGATCAGATAATCGCATTTCACTTGAATGATTACAATAACTGAGGCTATGTTATCCCTAGCAAAAAGCAGATTATGTTATGTTAATTGTGTGCTCAATTGTCTGAGTTGGTCATTTAATTTGTAAAATAATATTTTATTTTTCAAATAATTTGTTTTTAAATAATGATAAATAAATTAATAAAAAATAAATAAAAAGGGGGGGGTGTCCTTTTTTAATTTAAGTCCAAGGGGGTTTTGACCTAGGGGTTTTGACCAAGGGGGTTTTGACCTAGAGGGTTTTGACCGGAGGTGGTTTTGACATGGACCCGTTCGATCCCCGCATTGGCCGAGAAAGTTCATCTCGAATTTCTGGCGTGGTTTCCCCTTGTCAGTGATGCAGAATGGAAGGCCTGACAAGGACAGCTGTCTAGTCGTTCGGATGGGACGAAAAACCTTGGTCCCGTGTACATATTGGCGCGCACGTAAACGATCCCTTGGCAGAATTCGATATAATAGTAGGCGGTAACTCCGCTGCCCGGGCAAAATTTCCCTCATAGCCCACTTATGGCGTATGCCCGTCTTCCATTAGCCCAGGATAGGTGCAGAAGAGTAGGACGTTAAACCCCATTTCATTTTCATACATGCTTTTCCAACAAAAATTTGGGAAAAAGTTAGAGCCGGTCCAAGAGACGATAATTAACATTAAAGTAAATGGGGAAACCATTAGTGGTCTGTAGCCATATTATTAAGTTTATATATAATTATGCAATAAAACATGACATATCGATTTAGAATCAAATCGGCTATTGACATGATTTAAACATATCGACATGGTTTATGTCGGCATAGGGTGAATTTAATGCGTCAAGTCAACTTTATTAAGTCGATTTCTTGTAATATAACTCAGAAAGTTGACATATTTTTAGTCGATATGTTGGGATATTATCTCAATAAGTAGTGACCCAAATACGCTTCCATAGTGCGGGGTTGTACGCCCACTTTCACTAAGGATGATATCGTAGACAAAGTCTAACATTCTATCAATTAAATGGAAAGACATAAGACAGTGAATGCAACATACATTCACATTAAAAATTATCAATCAGACTTAAAGCGGGATAATTAAATGTGCACATGTGGTGTTGATGTCGACATTCTGGCTACAAACGTATTATAATATTTATAAAAACATATTCATAGAATGTAGTAGCCTACTAAAGCGAGAATTTCAAAATTTTAAGTAACATTTTTAAAATGTATTCAAATAAAGCCTTAAAATAGATCAAATTCAAACGCCTGAAGATAGCTATTGCATGAGGGAATAAACAAAATTGTGTTATTATTTCCGACGTGAATGATTATGGTCGTATAGTAGCGAGTTAACAGCCTATAAAAGACATAGAAATAATTATGTTTTGACTTTCTTAGAAAATATGAAATTTATATCAGATGTCAGCCAAATCAAAGGCCTAGTTCAACTTATCAGGTTGCAACATGTCAATAAAACAATCCCATCATTTGTGTTGTGTAGAGCTAAATTGGCGTAAAAATAATTTAGTGGCGGCGGTCATCCTATTGAATTCCCGTCCAAATAACAACACTATTTACAAATAACAGATTATTGCATATCAAATTATAATTATACGTGTTAAATAACAATTACGCATGTTGCTGAGATCCCCTCGGACATTTTTCAGATATGAAATACACTAAATGAAATTTTTAAAAACATTATGGTCTGTTCTGGTGTGTGTTATCGCCACGTTACTTTGCAGTCAGCATTCCTTCCTATACTGAGAGTCAACATTCCTTCCCATCTTTATACGACAACGCCAACTGGCCTTATTATAGAATAATGTTGAAACCAGAGACTTCAATGACGAATCTCATTTTATTGATGTATTATCAGATATTTTAATACTGTTAAATAATAACAAATACATTATAAAAACACAATCAGGCAATACTGGTGTTATCGCATTTTGTTGTTCTAAATCGCTTTCATCCGGTTTTAATAGCTCAGACGGGAATATCTGTCAAGGCAACAAGTCAAACGTGTTCATATTGTACTCCACACATTTTAAAGTCGCTGATATCTGATTATAATACATATCTATATTTCGTTTCGTTTTTATGCTATCAATCGCCCCAGTGAAGACAAGTAAAACGGAAATTTGAACTACGAAAAAAATGAAATGAAATGTTATGATCTGTGGTTTAATCAGACTACTGCATTCACAAAGTGACATAAACTACCTGTTTGTGGTACCCAGATACGATTCTCTTTTATATTTCATTCCTTTCTGGACCGGTGTATGTTTTAGAAAGTGAACACTGTTGTTGATCAGCGAGACATTGGCCTATCGACTAGAATGTTCCGAGTTCCACTTCTGGTTGATCGTCAACTGTAGAAAATCAACACTGCAGTGTGTTTTAGCCTAAGTGAATTCTTGGATTGTCCTTTGTCGACATTTTTTTCAAAACACATATTCTGTTATACGTTTATCTCTCATCCTACCGTCGATCAACACATACCAAGCGCCAACTGCATCCATTAGACAACCAGTCAACATCCTGCCAGTTTGTGACATTCTTACATTTTTGTTCTGTACAGGAACCGTGTATTTTGTTTCAGAAGATCCAGTATATTGAACATCTCTACTTTCCACACATCCAATGTGGCATATTTTTTTTTATAGGAAATGAAAATGAAATGAAAATGAAATGAAAATGAAAATGAAAATGAAAATGAAAATGAAATGAAAATGAAATGAAAATGAAATGAAAATGAAAATGAAAATGAAAATGAAATGAAAATGAAATGAAAATGAAATGAAAATGAAAATGAAAATGAAAATGAAAATGAAATGAAATGAAAATGAAATGAAATGAAAATGAAATGAAAATGAAATGTGGTTAAACGTCCTATTGTTCTGCTCCTAAACTGGGCTAATCAATACGCCACACAGTGTACTATGAGGGAAATTTTGCCCAGGCAGCGGCGCTACGGCCAACTTTTATATCGAATTCCAACTACCAGGGGGTCTTTTACGTGTACGCCAATAGGTATAGAGGACTCGGTTTTTCGCCCCATTCGAACGACTAGAATGTTGTCCTTGTCAGCCCCCACCCCGTCCTGCATCACTGACAAGAAAAACCACGCCGGAAAAATCTAGATGAACTTTCTCGGCCAATGCAGGGAGCGAACACCCGACCTCCAGACTAGCGAGCCAGCGTCTTATCCACTTAACCATCGAGATCCCCCTTTTTATAGGAACCATCTACCCATTTAATACTTCCATTGAATGTATCTTTAAGAATAACCATTGACTCCACCATTCGACATGATCGTAATCTGAATAACCACATGATGTTTTCCCCAATACGTTAAAAGCGGATTGCGATGATTTATTAACGGACCGAAGCTATTGTTTTCTTTCCGGGTTGTATGTTAACATTTAATCTAAAAGTAAGTTGATTAAATTGGAAATTTATCATCATGTTGGGTTGCGCTTAATCATTTATTCTATCTAAGCATCTGCGAATTAGTAGACGCTACTTGTATTGCAGGTTGTGTCTGTTTGGAAATGACTTTAGCATCAAAATATTAAGAAAACGGCAAGAGCCACAGTTCTCCGATAATAATTTGTGGTAGGACGTTTTCATATTATATCGACGTCATGAAATATCGATTAAATGGTATTATGGAACACAAAAAAGCACAGTTTTCGGTTTTTTTTTTCCAGAATATAATTGGCGAACTGTCAAAACTGATTAATAGTTCAGTACTAGCTGAACATATATATACATAGAAGAACAAAGGAAGCAGGACTGACATCGAGCAAACATGAATCCGATCTTTCGAAAGATATTTTATACATGGGATATTTAAACAATACATCATGCTGTTTAAATATCCCAAACAAGAATATCTTATACAACATGGTGCTATTTAAACCTTAAAGGGCAGTGTTGGTATCCAACAATTTCCCATGTTATAGAACTAGTTTTAAAAACACATTCTAAATATGATTTTAACGTAAATATCTTTGCTATGGTTTGATCTGTAACAAAGATTTGAGGAATCGGAATGTGGCGCAAATGAACATAGTTACTTTACCAACTGAAGTAGAAAGCGGTGCTGATAAAAAAAAGTTTAAGGTAGGTTAACTGGGGCATCCTTCCAGACCATCATTACCTATAGGCAACTTAAACAATAGCGTAGATCTGGGTAGCCTGATCTACTTCCTAAATTCTACTGGCTACCAGCTGTTTAAATACACCTTAATTCTGTTAAGAAGCCTGAGCTGCTCGATAGATGTTAAGCTTGGGGAATTGGACACCAGCAGAGTCAACAGCTAAGTTAGTGGTTTCAACAATAAATACCGTCTTATATATAGACGGTAAGTAAGCTAACCCCCGCTCGTAAACGATTTTGAAGACTGAAAATAGAACTTTACTGGTCAGAAAACCTGGTGATTATTTCAAAGGTAAAGCGGCTTGATGGGTTCAAACAACAGTCAAACCAGGTTGGCGACCCGGTCGACTACACTATTAAAAAGCCGAAATATCTCAATCGGATTTGTTCAGTATAACATTACAAGAATTAGTAGATAGAAGGATTTAGAATGTTTGCGGACATTATAAAGATAATACGCATTATATGTGATACATAAATATCAATAATATTATATTCATTTATAAATGGAATTCTTAATAAACGAAGCTACTTTGATGTTATGAGAGATAAAAGCAATACATCCTAAATATGCGATCCTAAAAATACTAAACAGTCAAAAATTTAAAAAAAAACCGTCAGTGCGATTTCAGAATCAGAGAGGCACTTTAATCAAATCATTCTAGAAAACGACTTGCTAAATAGATCAAAGAAATTTTTTGTAACAGTATGTTGACACATTAGTGATTAATTCATCACAATTCAAAGACATTACGAAAAGGTTTAGAGTCTGTATATAATAATGTTTATGTAACGCTAATGCTGAAATAGGCTAAGGATCCGAACTTTGTTTTATACGTTCATTAGTGCAGGATAAGATGTTCCGGATTACAAAAAATTAACGAATTACAAATTGTAAATTATTAGGTCAAAAGGTTAGATTACTAGTAGTTGACGACAAAGTTGGTCTGTAGATTTAAAATTTTAAAGAAATGGTGTTTTAGAATTCTGATGATTAAAGACACATAACAAAGTTTATTAATCATTATAGATAATTTAATATTAAATAAGAGTGGGAGCTGGTAGAAGGACTAAAATTAATATTAAAATAAAGAAGGTTTAAATTAGAATATTTAATTCTTGGTTTGATGACAATGGCATCTTTTGATTTAAAGGATTAAATCTCCAACCAGTCATCAAAGAAGTGTTGATAAAAAAAATTCTTAGAAGTCGGTACCTGGTGATTATCTTGAGAATCCTTTACTTAAAAGAAAGGGAAAGTTTTCATCGTTGAGAGTATGGTAGTTAGAACAGGCCAATGAAAATCCAAGATGACGAATTGCAGAATTTAAAGGTAAAAGCGAACTTTATAAATTATAAGTACAGTTTAGGACACATGAAGAATGCACGGACATTTAGATTTTAGTAACGTTTTTTTGTGTTTAGGTTAAAGTGAATTATTGTAACACTTTGAAGGGCAGTGATGAACTTTTGAAGATCCATTGCATGCGATTCTTGATTTTGATTTCTTTGATTGCCTTAACGAAATCTAATGTGTTGACAAGGTATTCCGGACACGTAATACCATGAACCTTATAATAGATTATGTATCTGGAACAAGAAATCGGCCGTTTTCATTACATCGTAGCCTAATACTTGTTACCAAATTTGAAAACCAAAAGGGTTTATCCTGTCATGGCCCTAATGTTTCAAACTAAATATGAAAAAAAACCATTCACGGTGTTTTCAGATAAGGGGGATGGGCGTAAGTCCGGTAGAAGGTCACAGAACGTTACTCTCTTGAGCTAATGATTCATACCAAAGCCGAAAAAAATGATAGAAATTTTGAACTATATGACATTCACAACGGTTTCAGAAATGTTGTCGCAAAACGCAGGAATCGAAAGGATCCATCCCGTCGAGACACCAATGCGTCACACACAAATGACGATATAACAATACCAAAAAGAAATGTGTAATACCATGCAGTGCTATATGCCGTGGCTAGATGTGGAAAATACACTGGAAAACTCCCTACATCCAACGTGTGACGCATACTCTGTCTTCTCTGATAATATTTTAATAGCTTTATGATCGTCTAGTACTTTCACTTGTCTCTTCACGTTGTCTATTTGCTTGATATTATGTAAGTAGTTATAGGCGTTTGTCTTCTCAGTAATAATTAGAAAGAGATATTAATTAATACAATGCTACTAATTTAAAGAGCAAAAGTTCTAGCAATCTTGCTGCAAATGTGAGCGTATCAATTTGTGGTTGCGCCAGGGAGAATAAGAAAGGCTGAAAGCTGCACACTGTCCTCAGTTCTACTCTAGCGGTAACTAATAAATATCTTTCTAAATAATATGACGAAATTATTCATAACCACAGCAATTACGAATACAGGCAAGCTAACCCTAAAATGTTCTTTATTATATAAAATGTCCAAATGAAACCCGCCCATGCTCTAACCTCTTCCTTAATGATAAGCTAAATTGGCGTAATAATAATATAGTGGTGGTTATCATCCCACAGACTTCCCAATCAAATTACAACATAATCTGATAACATTTATAAACAATTACAAATTAACGGATTTGCACGTTACGTTTAGTGTCAACATTTCCTTCCTACTGAGAGTAGAGACACGTCGTGTGGTACGATACTATTAAAAGACGTAAAGCATACATTTCCATACAGAATTTCATTTTATTGATTTATTATATTAATACAAAACAGAAACGTCAGACAAAATCATCCATTTGTTAAAATATGTTAATAATGTTAAAATAATGACAAACACATTATAAAAACACAATCAGACAAAATACATGCCTTCTATATTTTGTAGTTCAGCATCCCTTTAATCCGGTTTTAATAGCTCAGACGGTAAATTTGTCAGCGCAACATGACAAACGTGTTCATATTGTATTCTACGGTGGACATATGTCTGTCTGTCGCTGCATCCACTATCGGATAGTAATAATGGAGAACGCTAGTTCCGAGACGGTCTTGCACACTTTATACCTTGATATAAGCGGTTCATGCATTCAGAGTTTTTTTTTATTTGACGGACTTTTTGATTTTCAACTATTTCCAATAATTGTGAGCTTATAGTTTTACACAACTGGTAAATATTCATTTATTTAACATGTACAATAAATGAATGTATTTACATTTTAATGATTAGTGTCGTAACATAACCTTGCATCCGAACGCAGAACTATACTGGGTGTAACCTTGTGCAGTGTCAAAAAGAAGATACCATAACAAACGAAACGAAAAAGGATTTGTGTTTTAATGTGATTGGCAAAAACATTAAACGACATTTTGAACTATCAAAAGCGAATCGAAATGGGATTTGTGTTTCAATGTGATTGGCAAAAATATGAAACAATCCATAAATTATATGCAATAAAACAGTAATAAATAAGCGACAGAATTTTATTGAGCCTGAAAACAATTATTTATGGTTATTTTAAACTGTGTTGAGACATTGTAATGTGAGTTACCATGTTTATTAGTCTTTAGATCAAAACAATAATTTCACTGTTAGGAAAAAATAACAGGAAGAAATAAAATAATTTTACTGTTTTCCAATCAGTAAATATTATAGCTTCTATCTAAAGATTATGGTGTAGGGAGATCTTCACGCTTTTGTAAATGTAACGTGGGTTACCGACTCTGTTTTTTTCATCCTCAGAGTGACATTTTAATAAAATGTCAAATGAAATATAACGCGCCCATGGTGACTTGATTGAGTTATCATCAAATTATGAAACGATAGATCAATAACTTGCAACTCGTTACTACCATTGCATAAAATTATTCGTGTCTAAATGCAATGTGACTAATCCTGTAAAAGCCCCATATTAGGTCAAACAGCTAAATGAGTTTCATGTACAATGTTTTGTTTAAAATTTTTAAAACTTTGACAGTTTGAACTAAAAGACTTTGAGAAGAACAAAGTCCTTTTTGTGTTGAATTAGTTCTCCCTTAGGATGTAGGATACAAAACTGGAATGGGTATTTCAGAGGACAAACATTCAAAATAATGTGGCCGTATCTTTGATTGATATATACGGGAAATAGATGATTGTTGCCTTTTTGTAAAGAGTTATGTACATAATACAACTGTAAAGAAATCCATCGCAATCCACCTTGAGCAATTTTTTTTTACGTTAATGTCAACTGCACGCATATTGCACGAATCTTAACACTAAGTTGATAACTAAAGGTTTTGCGCACATCACTTTCCTCAATGTTTACACTGTACAAGATAAACAAGAAGCATGCCAGTTTTCATGTCGATCGGACTTGAATTGACGGAGCCTTAGGCGTTTTCGCCATTTTACAGCTTTGAATGTTTTTATACAATAATTGTTATGTCGATTGGAGTTACACGTACACCTTCCTGATTGTTTTCGAATTTCTAACAAATGTAAAAATGACCTTTTCTATATCTAGTAACTAGAGAAAACCCACGTGATTGGAGAGGCGACCCAACTTCGTGTCACGTACAAGCGGTGAATCGAAAACACGCGACTTGTCTCAATGGCATACTTTATGATGCAACGCACACGCGTTAACCATTCATTGGTTATATGAAAGGTCAGATAAGGCAAGCGGGACGTCTGCGTCTTAAAGATTTTGTTTTCCAGAACGGAATTTAACATACAAATAAAAGCAAAAAATAGCGTATTACCGAACAGGAACAGGTCATAACGTTGAATTGCGCCGTCATACCAAAATGCAATTGTCCAAGGGTTTTGTCGCATAGCGTTGCCAGCAAGAGCAGTAATACGAGTAGCGCTTGAAGGCGAGTCCCCGGTCCAAAAAGAAACTATTAGACTAACAATGAAATTAATTGGCCAGGACAGCTGAATCAGTCGTCATTATTATTCATCTGAAACTTCTTACTTCGCTAAGCTCCCCCAGACCCCATAACGGATTTCATAACATGTTTCTCATCAGCATCTCTATTTGTGTTTCAATGTCTTTTTCAGAATGGTTACAGTCTGACTTGTTTAGTCTTATCGTGGTAATCTCTTATCCATGGTAGCAGAATGTGTCCAATTTTATACTCTTGATTGTACGCGCAGCGCCAGAAAAATAATTATCTTAAATGCTTTGTTTCAGTATCAATTTTCAATACATCTAGTAACAATAACATTCTCATATCGTTTCTATATAAATTGCATTAATAAACTTACCACTAATTAAAGGCAGACAAACTTGTATTCCATAGCTGTGTTTAGAACTAGACGAGTTTTCACACACACAATGACTAGAACTGTTACTTCCGACAGGGGAAATACTGTATCTTGGACACGGATTACAGGGATAGGTTCCATATTTGGATTTATAGGTATTAGCTGGACACGCTGGAAATAAAAACACAAAAAGCTTATAAACAGAGTAACGTTCAAATTGGAGATCATTTTGACCTTGTGCAGGTTCAACGGCACTATGGTATTATTAAGATGTTAAAATCTCTTTCTATCTACGTCTTGAGTAAATTATCCCATCCAGATGTCCGTAAAGTTGATCTTTATGGTTCTATAAAACCGATGTAATATAATATAATGATGTAATAATAATCCTCAAATCTCAGGTTTTAACGAGTATACAGCATAGTAACATCCACAATATTTTTAATGATGTTATGTCATTAATTAATCAAAATTTGGGATATGAAACTTTGGGGAGCTCACATCAATATTGTTTATGGTTCACTACGTACAAAGCAAATCGATAATGATGTAATATTACCCTCTAATCTAAGGTTTTAACGGGCATAACATATAATAACACCCACATATTCTTAAGGGTTTTATACGTTAATAAGTCAGTAAAAAATGCAATATGCGTTTTATGTATATCCTTAATTGTGTTATTACGTATGGGAAACGCATATCATAGGAAATTCGATGCACTATGGATAGAATAAAATTCCAATTTGAAGCCAATTTAACGTACAAAACAAGGATCGATGATTGTAATAATCTTGGTTTTAAGTTTATATTGGCTGTTATACGGATCTCGTATTGTAGTCTCTGTGTAGCTGTCTGATACCACTTCACAATTTTTGTATATTGTCATGCGAAGGGACAGTGTATCACACCTTGGACACGTGAATGCTGTAAATTAAAAAGATAGATTGGCTGTAAGTCTCATTTTTAATTTTATGCTGTGGCATTGCATTTACATTTACTGTATATTGATCCGTTTCTCTATCACAGAGAGTAGGATCCTGGGTCAAGTTTACCTGTACATTTGGTTTGCGTGTCGAATGTGTATCCAGGTTCACAGGAACACGTCGTTGAAGCGTATGAAAGAGTGCTGGAATGATTCTCGCATTTTGTGCATGGGGCACTATTTTTAGTGAAGGTGTCATCATCACATGCTGAAATGAGACAGAAGTGATGTTATTTTCAAATAAGAAGCTGTGGAAATCGCCCTTCTTCAGAATTAGATGGAATTGAACTCGATATTGTCCGGAGACACAAACACCTAGGCATTGCTTTGTCGCAAGATTTACCAGTGGTTGAGATGCAAGATACGTCCACATTTGGCAAGATATTTCGTACAATCAGGGGACCTAATCCAGGAAGTTAAGGTCTGAAAAGCGCGAATATTGATATAGTGCCGTGTGTCATCAAAACAGATCCCGTAGCATTTGTATGCTAAAATTGATTTATTATTTTTTGTTTTGAGTTGATTAGGGACCAAGCTATCCAAAAATATCGGGGTTCAAATTTTCCGACCACTTGACCCCCCCCCCCAGGGGCATTTGACTTCTGGTTGGGAATACCAATTTCCAGTGCCAAACTCGGATTGATTTAAGCCAATAATCTTTGGATTTTATGACCTGAAGTTCATTCTGGGGTTTTTTCATCATGCCGATCCCATCTATTAAACTCTTTAAGCAAATGGAAGTAGTTTTTATTGACTTCCTGCTAGAAATACTAATTTCTGGTGTCAAACTCGGATCGATTTCAGCTTAGAAATTTATCACGCAATACCACCTTTTGTGGCTTCTGAAGCATAGTAAATGTTTTGGGTCATTGGAATGTTACGTCATGAGGTTCAAGACAAATCTGACGTTTGTGAAAAGTAAACAAGTTTGATATCAAAAACAAAAATAAAAACGAAAACAACGAAATTTGTATCATGGAAATAAATACAACACAGTCAACTACACAAGCTATGCATCATTCACGTCCCGTTGCACACCCCTGATCATATTGTTACCCTCCCTGTCATAACCTTTGCACAGAGATGTACAATGTCTTCCGGAAACTGCATCGCCTCGTGCAGACTGTTTTACAACCACTTTATGTTAGTTCAGTTAAAGCACAAAGGTCAGACAGAGTACGATTCTGCAGGAGAACATACATGCCTTTGTCCAAGTGCCAGCCAGTGTTCTCATCATTGGAAACCTCTCGGATCCTGTATCTGTAACCGAGAGTTACTGGCGGGAAGTATGTGTTTGGTCACATGGACCTTGTCTCTCGGGTTCGTCTCGGCATTCGCAGTCATCTCAAGTTTGTAACTGAGAAGTCTGCAACATACAGAAATCTAGAGATAGATGTGATCGAACGAGTGCGTGTCATTAGAAGTCATAAGTCTCAAGGTCTGATTGGACTTCGCAGTTTCTCTGGTGTTGACTGGAGAGGTAAATTTTTGGGCATCACAAAGAAAACATGGGTTGGTACATACATGAAGCTTGATATTCATGACGCTGTTATCATCTGTTTCAAGAAGCTTGGAGAATGTATCATCTCAAATGAGCTGGTGATTGGTGATTTGCTTTCAATGAGTTGGTGGATTTGTCTGGCAAGTCTTTTCGTCATCTGTTCCATCAGCACCCAGATGGCAATTGTTCAGAAAAACTTGGAGGGAGAGATGCTTCCACCGACTCGTGCTGCACTGTGGCTCCATATCACAGGAACAAAGCACATTTAACGAAAGCAGCTGGCAGTTGGACAAAGGCATTTATGTTCCTGTTTCGAATCCTTATCTGCCTGCCCGTCGTGCTGCAATTACACTCACAAAATGTAGTTGTAAAACAGGATGCACGAGGAGATGCAGTTGCCGCAAAAATGGTCTGCCATATACTGCAAATCTCTCTGCGCGTGTTTTGATTGGGATTGTATCAATATGATAAGGGGTGTGCAGGAGGACAAGGATGATGAATAACTGGTGTAGTGAACTGCATTGTATTTATTTCCAAGATGGGATATTTTTGTTTCGTTTCTGGTGACTTTCGGCTTGTGAAGATTTTTTTTGTTTTTGATATTAAGCTTGTTTACTTGTAACAAATGCCAATGTGTCTTGAATTTCACGACAGAACATTCCAGTAACCCAAAAGTGACCATATGAATCATTTTACCATACTTTAAAAGTCACAAAAAATGGTAGGTTTACACATCGGAAATTGGTATTTCCCACCGGAATTCAATGAAACCAACTTCCATCGTATTACATACTTTTACACTATTTGCGTAGTGATGACCCCTTTTGTCCAATCCGTTTAGTTTAAAGTAATAAAATATGATCAAAAAAAGTGGACAAACCACCACAACATAAAAGGAAATATACCAGTATGTATTTTATCAAACTACAATTAAAATATACATTCAAATCTTCGAACAACATTTTCTAGGATGACATTTCAAGATTATCCATTTGTCTTAAAAAAAACTTTTTCTCTTGTTTGGGTTTACATTTGCACGCAAACAGAAGTGACTCCGAAGACATGGAGCGTTGACACTACATAAATCTCAAAATCCATGAGTCGACTAATGCACTGTGATGCCTTTGGGAATTTATTGAGCAATAACATACTCAAATGATAACCAGAGGGTTTGTGATTTATTTAAAGGGGGACTGGCAGTGAAGAATTGTATTTTAAGTAACGTATCTTTTTTTTTACCGAGGGACATTTTGTTATATCTTGCTCAAGTTCTAAGCCCATCTGTGAAAGACCCGGACAAAGATTTTACCTTCGCCTGTGTCCCAATTCCATTCAGATATCCTTAATAATTTTTGTTTTTAATTTTAAAAATGAGATATATAATGGATTGTCTGCTCTAAATGACGTGACGTCTACATCACAATTACACAGAAATACCCCCACCCCCTCAAAATAGTGTTTAAATTAAGTGGGGTACACTATCTATAAATATTCATATACATTCAGAATTCGGTAATTGTTCGAGTTTTCTTTACATCAAAAGGATTTAATTATTTTATAACTGTTTGGCTTTCATTTGATTTAGTTTCCATAATTTTTGAAACAAGCAAACTGCGATCGATGAATGTGGGCCGATAATCTGTCCAATTATAATTACATTAATAATTCATTCAATTTATCTTGTATGATTTCATTGATAAATCTTAAATCGGGCTACAGCTCAAAACCTGTAATGTTGCAAAGTACGAAAAAATCTTGCGAATAGAATTGATTATCTCGACACAAAATTGGATCTCTTACAGTCAAGGTCAACGTCCACTCGATTCAAACTAGGTCATTTCAGGACTAACGCAGGGGAAACGGAGAAACACCATGCATTAATCATCCCCATCCCCGTAGAATACAAGACTCACATTGTTGTTATATATGTCTTAATTAATGGATATTAAGATCCAATGTTTCCACGTCAAGATATCAACATCAATGTTTTGAAGATTTGTTGTTATATTTTTCAGTATATATTTTCCCCACAATTTTAGTATTACCATATTAGCTTTAGAATAGTCCTCCAGACGTCGTCCAAATAGATTCATATAGTCTTCCAGACGTCGTCCAAATAGATTAAAAAAACGAAAGAAATAACAACGCCCAGCTATTGTATGGAGTTAAAGATGCTAAATAATGGTCACCTGCAAACTGAATACCAGCACCCACCCCCTCCCCATTTCTCAAGTAAAACGTTTGGAAACTATTATCGGAAAGATGTAGCCCGAAACACGTCATATTAACTCCTAAATTAAACCATTATAGCGCTACTTCACACAGAAATGAAATGAAATGGTGTTTAATGTCCTGCTGTTCTGCTCCGAACTGGGCTAATGAAGACGGTACTTCACACAGTGTTGGTAAGGTTGTTGCTCGGCATATTATGTTTACGGGATTATTTCTAAATTAAAGTGTATATTCAATAATTAGTATGATTAAAAGTTAATTTATGACTGCAAATCATTCTGTCTCGCACAGACGTATTACAGCTTGAACCCTCTTAGGTCGCGTGTATACGTCACATTAGGGGGATTGGGGAGAGGGTCAATAACACGAACTCAACTATTTTACTACTTAAAGGAGCTAAATCGCTAATATTTGGGGGCTAGAAAGTTACCCAAATGGGTCGCAACGCATAAAATAATCTTATACGAATGTATATAAACTGATGTACGTTCATTCATTTCCGTCTTTACTCTAATTTTAAATCACTTATGTTCGGCGAAATACACCTGAAGTCTCAATAGCATGCCAATCTGTAGCGTCTGGTTATTCCAATCTACATTATTGCGTACGCTCTCCATGCACCACCGTCTACCCTCGTTCTCCAAGTCCCTCGTTAAAAGTGGGGCTGAAACGGGTTATGGTACACGATCCGTGTACTACTCATAATTATTTTATTTTGTCTTAAATATTGGATATCATAAGCCCATTTTTCCCGGTAAGATCACAACATCAATGTTGAATTCAACTGACAAATAATTTTTGTTTTCATTGTCGAAGATTTTGGATGATATTGGGTTAGAGATTTAGCTACTTTAAGCCCAAAGCGACACTATTGTCACACTAGTAGGACCGTATAGAATTAGTTTGATGAAATAACAAATGCATGCCCACCTTTCCAATATGACAGCCCCTATCTTTGTAAAATACAAGTTCTAATAACATGTGTGAAAGAAATCATTGATCACTAATAACGTGGTATCTTTGAGCTACAAACGAATTACTATACTTAATCCATATCTTCTTAAAAAGTTTCTGTTACATAAAGGTGGCACTTAATGCCCCAATCAATTGCCTGGAGAAATAAACGGCGAGGAAATATTCTTAGGTTGTCATATCTCACATAAACTATGACTAAGTCTTGATGAGCTTAGTTATTGGATTGATAGATTACCTCTGAATCCAGGCTTTTCAAAAATCATATTTGTAAATGATTTGTTGAAATTAATCAAATAATACATTTGAGCTTAATGAGTAGCCATGGGCAGCAGCCCAACAATAGCAAATATCATTTTCATATATACAATTCAAAAAAAGTAGGGGATATTTGATTTTTAAGTGTTATTAAAGTCACCTAATGAAACTGACGAAGAAACAAATGACAAAATGAAATGAAGTTCACATTCATCGATTTATTCCAAATCATCGTTAGACTAAGTAAGGCACAGACTGACCATTATAAGGGTAAAATGATACCCGGGGTCAAACAGCAAAGTTACCACAGCATCACAACAAAGTCAGTAACGGGTAAATCCTCCTCTGTTTGCCAAACAAGCATTGATCCGACGTGGCATACTCCTAATGAGACGTCTAAGGTCATTTTGGTCCAGATTGTCCCATTCCTGTTGCAACGCAGCAGCAAGTTCTTGGACATTGGCAGGACGTTGTTGACGTTGACGTAACCTCTGACCAAGCATGTCCCAGACATGCTCGATGGGGGAGAGGTCGGGACTCAGTGCTGGCCAAGGTAATGTGGTGATGTTCTGTTGTTGGAGGTAACCTGTAACGATCCTGGCCCTGTGACATCTTGCGTTGTCATCCTGGAAGATGAAACGGCGGCCATGACGTCGTGCGAACGGCACAACATGGACTGCCAAGATGTTGTCCCGGTAGTACTGGCCTGTAACACGCCCTGCAACAACATGTAAAGCCGTTCTTCCAGCAACAGTGATGCCTCCCCACACCATAACAGAACCACCCCCAAATCGATCATGTCTGATGACGTTAACGTCTTGGAAGCGCTCGTTTCGACGACGCCACACCCTCCTACGTCTGTCCAAAAAATCAACAGTGAACCTTGACTCATCTGAAAACATCACATTGCTCCAGCGTCGATTATCCCAGTGTTGACGATCCCTACACCAACGACGTTTTGCCTGAATGTGATGATCTCTCAAACAAGGGATCACGCGAGGACGTCGGGCGCGAATTCCGAATCGTCTGGCCACTCACTCTCACACCAGTGTCTGTTTGAAGACGAGCGCTGATCTGATTTGCTGTGATGATACGATTTCTCAAGGCCAAGGTACGGATAAATCGATCCTGGCCTTGAGTTGTCGCCCTTGGTCGACCTGAGCGTGGCCTGTCCTGTACAGATTGTGTATCACGGTATCTGGACCATAGCCTGCTTATGACAGACTGAGAAACATTCATCGTCCGCGCCACAACCACCTGTGTTGTGCCGATCTGTAGCATGCCAAGGACACGTAACCTTTCATTTTGGGTAAGCCGACGCATATCAAAATTTGTTTTCTGGTCACTAAAACAATTAAACTGATGTTTCCACCCTGGAATTCAATGCCACAATGACTGTAACATTCAAAGTCAGAGTCGTGCAAATCTTGAGTTGGAACCCATGATGATCCCAAGCATCACCTGCATTCCATGCGGTAGCTATTGGTGCGTTTGGGCGTCACATGTAACTGGAAATGTTTCTTCTGTTAGGTTCTATAGTGACTTTTTTAGTAGTCATTTGCATATTTTAGTATTATGCCCCCAAAATCAAATATCCCCTACTTTTTTGAATAGTATATTTAGAAGAAACACATACAATATCTGAACTACATGGTATAAACTATAGAAACTACATCAAAACAAATTAAAGAGATGTTAGATGGCATGTTTTTCATTTTGAAAACTAATCGTTATCTAATAAGCTATGTGCTCGAGATATGAAATAACTTAGAAGTACACGCTGAAACCAACTGTAACAAAGTAATGGTATTTAGTTGAAAGACATAATTTGGTCGTTACAGATAATAACTCAAAAGAATTGAATACTTACAAGAGCAAGATTTCAGACAACTAGTAATGATCTAAAAATATTTGAACAGAGAGAAAATTCACTTTTTGAAATGTTAATTAAACTTTGCATATAAATGTCATCAGTCTTACTAGTCTTAAAGGGACAATAACACTCTAGCTGGCTTGGCAGCTCTAGAAAATAAATAATAGTCTTATTCTAAGTACCAGATGTTTATGTGTCCTACCTGTTGTGTAAATTATCCATTACATCATATATTTCTTGTCCAGAGGGTTCGAAAATATTTTAAAATCCAAGTCACATTTGAAAAGGTTTACGTTAACCTTTTCAAATCATGTAGTTGAATTTTTCCAGTTTTTTAAATTAGGTGTGTTACGATGAAATTTGTATGATCAATTTATTTGAATATTATAAAATAATACAATTTGTTGGCCAGAACAAAGATTGGGACATATTATTCAATTACAACAAGAGTGTTATTGGGGCTTTAATATACCTTCTTTGTGTTCAAAGTTTACTGCATTGAAGAAAACTACTAACCGGCAAATGAACTCTCCTGTTATTTTTATGTGCATCAGCAAAACTATAAACTACATGTATATCCGTTTAGAAAAAGCGAAGCGCCGCATTATGGAAGCCTATTGTGGCCATTTCAGAATCTCGTGTTCTCGCCGCGAGAAGTCGAGGGCGAGAAGACGAGAAGACGAGAACACGAGAAGTCGAGGGCGAGAGTGCGAGGGAGCGAGAACGCGAGGAAACAGGGTGAGAATACGAGGATCTCGCCCCGAGAACACGAGATTACTTTCACCTCGACTTCTCGTCTTCTCGTGTTCTCGCCTTTGAAAAACCTCGTGTTCTCGCACTCTCGCCCTCGACTTCTCGTCTTCTCGTGTTCTCGCCCTCGACTTCTCGCCCTCGACTTCTCGCTCTCTCGTGTTCTCGCCTTTGAAAAACCTCGACTTCTTGCTCCCTCGCTCCTTCGCCTTTGAGTCAATCTCGTCCTCTCGTCTTCTCGTGTTCCCGCCCTCGACTTCTCGTCTTCTCGTGTTCTCGCCTCGGAAGTGCAGTTTATACGCAAGTCCATATTGACTACCGTATCGGCATTTGTATTTAGAAATAGATTATAATAAACGGAAATGTTCTAGAATATTTAATAGTCCTAAACAATTTTAATCTCTTCTTGTACAGATAGTATTGTATCTGCAATCGATTTTAAGTCTTCAGTCGAATCTTCCTTAGCTCTCTAACTTAATCAGCCGCCATCGGGTGTTTTCACTTGATGCGTGGTTTTGTCAGTGCTGTGGGATGGAGAGCCTGACAAAGAACAATGTATTTTAAAAAAAAAAGAAACAGGTCCCGTGCCCGGAATCGACATGAAGCTTGTTCCACGGTGGCTCAGTGGGTAGGACGTTTGCTCTCTAACTTCTTCAAAGTTCGTCGTGATTTTCCGGCTATGTCCACCGTTGTCAGTGGTGTAGGACGGAGAGCCTGGCAAGAGACACCACATAATCGTTCGGATGAAATAAAAATAACCGAAATGAAATGAAATGAAATAAAAGGGGGTTTAACGTCCTACTGTCTGTTCCTAAGTTGGGCTAATGAAGACGTGCATACGATATACAGTGTGTTATAAAGGAAATTTTGCCCGGGCAGCGGCGCTACGGCCTACTCTTGTATCGAATTTAAACTGCCGACGGATCTTTTATGTGCAAGCCAATGTCAGGCCCTACGTCCTGCATCACTGACAAGGAGAAGCCGCGCCAAGAAATTTGGATGAACTTTCTCAGTCACCGCAAGGATCGAAAACCCAGTGGTGTCAGTGGTGTAGGACGGAGGGCCTGAGAAGGGACGATGTATATTTGTTCGGATGGAATACAATAAACCGAGATCCCGTTGCCGGAATATAACTGGAGCTACGATGGCTCAGTCAGTAGGATCGACGTTTGCTCTTATACTTTATTAAAGTTTTCCGGGATTTTTCGGTCGGTGGCTACAGTGGCTCAGTGTGTGGGACGTTTGCTCTCTACCTTCATCGAAGTGCGTCGGGTTATTTCTGGAGATGTCCCCCCTTGTCAGTTGTGTAAGATGGGGGACGGACGGCCTGGCAACGGATAACGTGTAATCGTTCGGATGGGACAAAAAACGGGGGTCCGTGTAGCCTACACATTAGCGTGGACGTTGGGAAGGTGGGGTCTGTCATTTGTCAAGTTTAGCCATAATGGGGTGAAAAAAATCAAATTCTAAGCCAATCAGAAACCATAAAAGCAACCAACGTCATGGGTCACGGGTCAATAGCCATAAATAGACCATGGGATGACTTTACGGGAGGGAACACGTTGGTTTGTTAACATTTGTCAGAGAGAATTTTTCTGCAGATATGCCGGGATTACTGTATAATACCACATATTAAATGTTGTATTGATACGATGAAAACGACTAATCCCTGATCTGTGGAATAACTATGGCCAGTAGTAGAGAAATAGCACCAATGATTGAACAAATATGTTATTTACTGGAAACAAGTAATTTTTCAAAACTATTTCAGTGAAACAATATCCAAGAGAAATATATACTAAATACACATGAAAACGATTTTGGCATGATTGAAATACTGGTTTGGTACTATAATTATATATAATGTTAAGAAAAAACAAAAATAACAATACCGTGTGACCTTAACCATACAATTAACAATAAGTCACCTTCATCAATTATACCGTTTTTTTTAAGAAAAGAAAACAATAGACTAATTATAAGAGAGAATAGAGAGAGAGAAATTGGGATTTAACCTCCACTCGACATATCCTAGATGATTTCGGGACTAACATATGGTTCAATTTTATTCCAATAATTTTTTTGTACGTAGTCGTCTTTAGCAGTGGGAGGACATCTTAGGACCCCCAGAAAACCGACGAGGTTGGGAGAGAAATGGGATTTAACGTCCATTCAACACAAACTAGATCAATTCGGGACTTACATATGGTTTAGCGGAAAACGGAGGACCCAAAGTAAACCCATGACAGACGACCCTACTTCTCGTCACGTACCACTGGGGATTCGAATCCACATCAGTTGAATTAAGTTAATCGATTTATGAAATATATTATTTGACAGAGATAATAATCAGATATGCCACCAAATCGCATATTTGAGATTCATATTTCAAAAATTTCCTGGGGAGAGCCCAGACGGGTGGAGGCGGGGTCAGTGAAAGGGGCCACTCCGACTCGGGAGCCCGTTCCGGTTCCCGACCCTAATCCCGCCCTACTCCTTGTCACATATAAACGGGGATTGAAACCGAGCCCCCCCCCACACACACAGACACACACACCATCACCACCACCCCGCCAATGTGTATACGAGACCTCCGTTTTCCATGTCATCCCAACGACCGGCTGTCCCTAGGCCTTCCATCCTACTCTGATAAGACGGTACCTCGCCAGAAAAGTCTAGACTACCCACTGAGCCACCGCAGCTCAAACTTCATTTCGAATCCGGACACAGGAACTCGTTCTTTTTTACCCCATCCTCCCTTCTCCACTGGCATGGGTAAACCCCGCCAGAAAATTTCCGATGAACTTGGATTAAATTAAATAAAATAGGGTTTAACGTCCCACTGTTCTGCTCCGACTGTGCTATAAAAGAAATTGTGCCAGGGAACTGGCACCTAGGTCTCCTCATAATTTCGAATTCAGACTGCCATGGGATCTTTTACGTGCATGCAATTTATAACCCGGTTTTTTGCGTCCCATTCGAACAAATAAACTGTCTTTGCCAAACTCTCCGTCCTGCACCAATGATATAACCACGTCGGAAAACCCGATAAACTTTCTAGTCCAATGCAGAGATCGAACACATGACCTTCAGTTTAGTGAGCCAGCATCTTACCCACTTAGCCGCCGTGGCTCCAAACATTAACGTCCTACTCATTGAGCCACCCTAGCTCCCACTTCATTTCGATTCCGAACACGGGACATCGTTTTTCTATGCCATCCGAACACACGTGGTCCCCTGTCAGGTCTCCCTCCTACACCACAGAAGTAAGAGAGCAAACGTCCCAATCACTGACCTACCGTAGCTCCTATTTCAATTAGATTCCGGACACGGGGCCTCGGTTATTTTTATTCCATCCGCACGATTATACTTTGTCTCTTGCTAAGCTCTCCGTCCTACCCCACTGACAAGAGGAAACATCGCCAGAAAAATCACGACCAACTTTGAAGAAGTTAGAGAGCAAACGTCCTACCCACTGAGCCACCGTAGAATCAACTTCATGTCGATTCCGTGCAAGGGACCTGTTTCTTTTTTAAAATACCATTCGAACGACTATACATTATACTATATTTATTATAATGCACCACTATGTACTATGGGCCAGAGGCCTTAAATACTGAATAAACATTTGATTGATTGATTGACACTGTTCTGACAAAATCACGCATCAAGTGAAAACACCCGATGACGGCTGATTAAGTTAGAGAGCTAAGAAAGATTCGACTGAAGACTTAAAATCGATTACAGAATACAATACTATCTGTACAAGAAGAGATTAAAATTGTTTAGGACTATTAAATATTCTAGAACATTTCCGTTTATTATAATCTATTTCTAAATACAAATGCCGATACGGTAGTCAATATGGACTTGCGTATAAACTGCACTTCCGAGGCGAGAACACGAGAAGACGAGAAGTCGAGGGCGAGAAGACGAGAGGACGAGATTGACTCAAAGGCGAGGGAGCGAGGGAGCGAGAAGTCGAGGTTTTTCAAAGGCGAGAACACGAGAGAGCGAGAAGTCGAGGGCGAGAAGTCGAGGGCGAGAAGACGAGAAGACGAGAAGTCGAGGGCGAGAGTGCGAGAACACGAGGTTTTTCAAAGGCGAGAACACGAGAAGACGAGAAGTCGAGGGACGAGAAGACGAGAAGTCGAGGTGAAAGTAATCTCGTGTTCTCGGGGCGAGATCCTCGTATTCTCGCCCTGTTTCCTCGCGTTCTCGCTCCCTCGCATTCTCGCAATCGACTTCTCGTGTTCTCGTCCTCTCGTCTTCTCGTGTTCTCGCCCTCGACTTCTCGTCTTCTCGTGTTCTCGCCCTCGACTTCTCGCGGCGAGAACACGAGATTCTGAAATGGCCGCAATAGGCTTCCATACCGCATGACACGAACGACGGTACATCGCTTTTGAACACCATACTTTCCACCAAACTGATCCCGCAGTGAATATTCGCTTGGCCGCTACAATCACTGATAAGCATGACATCGACGAGGCTTAATAAGTACGGCATATTAACTTTTTTACTCCGACAAATTAAATTCTCAAACATTTTTTTGAGGTAAAAGAAAAATAAATAAAGACGTTTGAAGTATTTGAAGTTAAAAAATATTTCCTATTTAGTGTAAATGGGTATTAAAATGAGTAAAATGCATCATTTTGCCCGAAGCAGTTAGGTGTTAAGTAAACATTGCACGAGCAGTTGAGCCAATGACTGGCGCGGTGAGCAGTCAACGCACGTGCTTTGGACATTTATCTGGTACAGAGATAATTCGTAAGTAATTCTCTGTGAAACAGATTGACTTTCCACGTCAAACTACTTGCCGACAAATGTAGCAATATTATGACCTCGCCCTCATACCTTTTTTTCAAATTCAAGTTTTATTAGAGAGGACAACACTTAATGTCACAGAAATAGAATTTTGATTTAAAAATTACAGAGATTGCTATTTCTATTTAAATCAAAAATAAACCATTTTCTATATGTGTTTTCAAACTGATATGTTAATTGCGCTTTCATTAGATACAGTGTAAATTTACCAGATATGATGTCATTCATATCTCGAGCATTAAGTTCCCTAATCAGTTTCTAGTGGTGCTACCCGGTGGAGGGCGTATAAGTCTTTAAAAGGATATGCGCTTTAGAAATCTTTATATCCCATTGAAATTATATAGGTAATGAAATGAAATGGGGTTTAACGTCCTACTGGGATAATGAAGACGGGCATACAGTACACGCGACCTCCAGGCTATAATATGACGTAGCATGAAATTCCAGCAGCATGTGTTCTGGAGGGCAAGCTGAGTGGCGGATAGAGAATGAAAAACATTTTTTTTATGAAGACTGATGCTTGTAAACTTTGTATCCTCTTGATATGAAAGAGGGACACTGTGTTTATACATATACGATTTGGTTACCGAGTTAGTGGAGAAGTTTCATTCATCGTCAAATATTTAATAATTGACAACAACGTGAAGTCAAAGAATTCAGATCTGCGACATTCTATGGGAAGCCATACATAGCCGATCATTAGCCAAAACAACGTATGTTTTGCAGGAATGGTATCACACGTTAAATTTGTCAAACTGTTGGCGTAGGTTCTATGTTCGATCGACGACGCTACACAAGACATTGATATCGCTTGTTGAGTTCTTGCGTTGTCGGTTTTGTTTGGGGGTTTTCCGTAGGTTTGTCTTATCAGTGCCGTTTGCGTGTGATGCAGTCTTTCTGTACTTACTATTATATTCTAGAATCTATAATAGTAGTGGATTTTTTATCTTTAAATAATCGATTTTCGTCAGTTTTGAACAACTTTATTTTATGTAATTAACAAATAAGTATGCACGCTGGGAATTGGAATGGTCTTCATATAATAATATAATCTGTGCATCAACACTGAAATATATAAAAGTGTGTGTTTTCTTGCCAACAATTGGTTGTTAAAGCTGTGGCATTTCTTTTAAACGGATACAAACACGCACAAAACAGTTTAACGATGTAACTTTCCCATGGCAACAACTGGTAGAGTTATACGATGTCATGTCAAAATAATAGTTGCACTTCGAAAATTTGTCAGGCTTTGTGTTCACGGTTAGTTCATATGACGTATGTGAAATTTTGCCTGATCTCCAGACAATGTAATCTACAGTTCATATAAATAACTCTATGTGGGGAATTTATTTTCGTCATTGTATACAGTTTTGAAATGTTTCAAGATCACCAAACTCAGTAATTAATGCCCCCTTAAATAACAACCTGTGCTGGATGTCTTAAACCTTCTATTAGCTGGGTTTGTTTCTATATAAATCTACGATGGCTTCCCGCTGATGTAATTTCGAAAATGTAAGCGGACATTATACACCAAGCAAAAATGGACTCGTAATTTGGCGTTACCAAATAAACACACTGCGATATTAGCGCCCCTCACTTTATCCTGTATTGTAGCCTACTTTTCGGCTTAAATTTTTGCTCTTGTAAAAGGATGTCGACTTTTCTCAAGAATGTTATTGTTTAGCAAGCAATTGGATCCACGAATGGAATAACACACCGACATTGAATGCTGGCGAGTTTGTGTCTTATTCCGACAGTGAGAGTCTAAAAAAACATAACATTCATGAAATGACATTGTATGCTCTAAAAAGTGCTGGGGGGGTTAACACGGGAGTGGTCATGGGTTCGAGTCCTATCGTGGGGATAGATAACCAAGTTTCAATTGCGGATTTGTTACTTGAGCGAGACCGTTTTGTTTACGCATTTTATACATACAAATGTGATTTACGTTTGCTTGGTGTGCGTGTTGGACTCATCTTAATGACATGAACAAATACGATAATATGAATAAGTCGATATCACGCTGTTTTAGACGCCAAAATGCAAGTCGAAAGTGGAGGTAGTTACAGGCTAAATGGTCCGGTTACCATTGGTCCGACGCTTAATTGAGCGACTGTTCAATTACAGGCACATCCTCGGTATCCCCGGTGGTCCAATTCCGTAATATTCCACTATACCATGGGTTAATCCATAGGGTTTCCGCGATTTCAAATATCTGCCATGGCTTTGATTGTAGCTAAATCTACGAACCAATATCAAAAACAGTTTACGAACCAATCGTTTCGCGTCGAATTTCTTAAGAGTAGATTACCATTTAATTAATGTACATAATTACTAATTCATTAATATTTGATTGTATTATCAAAATCTGCAATATGTTTCGTTGATTTCAAATATGTAAATATAACATCTATATGTTTGACCTTTGTTATTATTATTACTATTCGTTCTTTGTCTGAAATGAGTCAGGGAGTTCGAACAAACCTGTATTGTTGCTTTCCTCTTAGCAGGATTTACCAGCCGATTTAAGGATAATTGTGTAGAATACCGCCTACAGCACATCCTGCGTTGGATGCACGACGCCAATACGGATTTATGCAACCAAAATGCATTTGGTACTACTCGTTCATTATCAAAATATATTTTTTTTATATAAAAATAACACATAATATAAATACTTGCTAACAAACGGTTAAAATGAAACTGAACACCTATACAAATATATCAACACAAATTCGAAACATAATGAAGTGAAATAATAAATAAAAGTATCCAAATGTTTCTTTTGTAGTTGGGTTTTACCTTTGCTGAAGTAACCGATATAATAATTACATCAACTAAGTCTGTCTGTGTATATAATGGCGTTATTATTGTGACGATCTAAACGTAACAAACGTCAATATCATGGGTTAGTCCGATATTCAGAACATTTAGACCTTGGTTTAAGTCCCCGTCACATCAAACAGTAGGATCGAAGTACGTAGTAGGATCGAAGTACGAAAATTCCGTTCATAGTACGGCAATTCCGTCCGTAGTATGCCTATCTCGTTTAAAGTACTTGTCACTTCGTTTTATTGTGGGACGGGGTGAATTGCGAACAGGCTCCAAGTTCTAGAGCCCCCTTTCAGTCCACGCCGGCCGTAACCCGTCCACAAAGTTCTTAAAGATCGTTCACGTTTTAGAACGCATTAAAAACTAGTTTGGTGTGACGGTTGCTTTAAGAGTCAGACAGTTATTAGCATTGACAAGCAAACACATTCAATTAATTCTACTAGCTGTTTCTTTCATTATCACGATGTCTCTATATAAGGAATTTGATCTGTATTACATGTTTAGAACTCGTACTGATGTGTACTTATTTCAGATTTGATCGCCTTTATTCGCTAGTTGCTAGACTGTGTTAATGAATAATTAAAGACGCATTATACAAGATTTAGATAAAGAGCTGACAGTTCTCACTAAAAAAGCTACTGAAAAATTATTATATTCAAACTTTCAGACAAATTCATTAATTTATGGGTATTTGAAGTTTTGACAAAACCGTCTCAAATGTCACGCATCATTGTTCTAAGCCATCCAATGGTCTAGAGCGTTGATGATGGGCTTATCATGTGGATAAATATCTAAATATCAATTCCTAGAACATTTGAATTGATGACAAAAGACATGCAATAGACAGATTTGGTTCTTACATATTATATCTTTAACATAAGTTACGTAACACTTAAAACCATGTCGTTTTAGACTACAGAGGGAATATGCAATCAATAATGGATTTACCCTCCAGATAAAGTCTGATCTTCAATGGGAATGACACTCTGTTGAAATCTGATCGAAATTTGTGTTTTATTCCGGCGAAATTTATTTATTAACATATTAGATAGTTGTAAAAAGCTCCAAACTGAAAGTCTAGACAAATCGGACAATGCCAAAACTAAAGCATTTTGTTGATAAAGAACAAGAAAGAAGAATTTGCTTAATGTAGTAAGCAATAGCGTCTCCTTTGCAAGAAAAATGGAAACAATCGGGAAATGATATTGAAGTTGTCCGATTCGATGACCAGATATAAGTGCTCTAGACACTGAAGTTGGGGCAGCCAACATATCCTAGAGGAGTCCTATGCGGGCGGGTGGTGGTGTGGGTGGGGGTGCGCATAACTATAACCAGTCATCACCCGGCAGCTCCTTTTTCTGTAGTTGTTGAAATTGAAAGTTGGTATGGGTATAAATTTCGCTATTACGCAACATTTATTGACGAATTATCCAGTTATGTTGTCCTTGAACCTAGCGCGAGTCTGTGGTCACCTCAGAATCGACAACATTGTAGAAAATCTTAAAGTGCATCTTTATGATTGCGGCGATTGGACTAATGGGGTTAAAATCCTGCTGTTCTGCTCCGACTGGTTCATGAAGACGGGCATGTGCCATGTAATGTGCTATGAGGAAAATTTTGGCCCGACAGCGGTGCTATGGCCTACTCTTATATCAAATTCTAACTGCTAACGGTTTTATTAAGTACACGCCAATGTGTCGTCCCCTCAGAACGACTATACAACTGTCCTTGTTAAACCGCCTGTCCTGCATCAGTGACAAGAGGAAAAGACGTCGGAAAATGTCCATGAACCTGCTCGACTAACACCGACAACGAATCCGCGACGTGCCCCAGATTAACGAACCAGTTGAGTAAAATTCACCCCCTATAAACCAGTTCGGTAATGAATTTTATCTGTGATATTTTAATGTTTGAATTATTTGTAATGTACATTCTGTATGGTGTAATTATTGATCAATTAAAGAAAAAAAAATGAATGAAAATATTATCTATAAGTGGGTCTATACTGTCGCTTTTTTTGTCCCATTTCAGATCGATTTTCTGCATACCGGAAAGAACAACGACAGCGTTAACCCAACCCAAAAGGAATTAGGTGGGGGTACATGCACACGGAGCAATGTTTCTTACCTGTACAGGATGATGAGTGGTGTGGTCGTTCATAACCATCTAGACAGACACATTTACCAGCCTGGTTTAAGTACTCAAATGGCGGACAGTAGGCACAACTTGTTTGTAGCCTGGACTCTGTACATGCTGTTAAAGTATAAAAAAATCATTAACAAAAATATAAAATTATATTAAGATGGCATTAAACAAGAGCTAAATCTGTTTATTTCATGTCTTTTTTCTGGCTTTAAGTGTCATATAAATAACTATTTTGATATTTATATTTTAATACTTCAACTGAGGGTTTCAATGATATTATGTGTTTTTAATTATCTATTTTTAAAATGTTACTGTAAAGACCGCCAGTGTTATACTTATAATCACCAGCATAAAAATTCAGCGCCATAATTATTTGAAGTTGCCAAATAAATGGTGTTTGTCTACAGAATTCTATTAGTTATCCATTCTATTTTAACAAGATAATTACCCAGACAAGTTTAATTAAAATTTCAAGAATGTTTAGGACAAGTAACAGGGTTTAATACGTGCAGTATATTGAATGAAATTATTGATCAATCAATATTGAATTCTAATTCGTATTTTTAATTTTGAATATTATCGAAAACATTGAGTTAGAGATTTAACTCCTTTAGACCAACTTTTATTCACCGTTTCCGTGATTTTCTGGAATTCCCATTTACGAATATTAATTTAGTTAAAATGACAATGAATTTATTCACATCAGAATAAAGTAATACTAAGTCTTGACTGTGAGTTTTACGTTAGAATTTTAAAGCTCCGTCAGTTGCAATATCTTCGAATAAAACCCAAGGTTTTTTGTTTTTGTTTATATCGTCACCTAGTAAACAAATGTTTTATTGGTTGACAGGTTTCACATTAAAAACTTCATAGAAGACAATAGAATACGAGGATTTCCACCCATACATAACTGAACGTGGTAGGTTATTATTAATCTGTCATAATGGGAGGCTTGCCACAAGACATCATTTAAAAAAAGAATTAAGCGTAAAGAACAACAACCAGCAGAGAAAATAATAGAGCCAAGAAACAATTACACGTCTTTGTGCCACAGGAGAACATGTCTGTCTAAAACAAAAAGAATATAAGAACACTGTTTTAAAGCAATTGCGTGCAGTTAATATGATAGGTATAACAAAGAATTGCTTTTTTTTATATGCCTTTTCTTTCGCCAGAGATTATTAAGTAATTAGTTTTATTCCAAAAGGAATATTAGTGCTTATGACATACAGCTAAGGTTTTCATGTTGCTAATATAACCAGACCGATTTACTCTTATTTTGATCGCTGCTTGAACAATTGATTGCCTTTCACGTGTCAACTCAAAACCAGTAAAATCTATATACACGTGATTCTTTTAGAAACTATGAAATCCAAATTCAAAGCATTGCTCTATTCGGCCTTAAGAAAATGTGTATGTTGGGTACGGGGTCTTTCCTCTATACAATACAAATGCCAGATCTAATTTCTTTCGAAATGAATTATATCATGTGATGTTTGTCTACAGAATTCTAATAGTTATCCATTCTTCTTTTTAACAAAATATTTGCCCAGACAAATTTAATTAAAATTTCAAGAATGTTTAGGTCATATACCAGGGCGTAATACCAAACGTGTTATATAAGGAATTTCAATATTTTTTGTTTTCTATAACCTATTTTGAACTATCATAGCCAGCTATTTCTTCTAAATCTTACACAATGCTTCTTAAAATGCAAAAGCAAAAAAGCACGATGGTTGTAATGCTTGGTTCGCACGATCACGATTCGTGCTATGATTGAAATCATAGAGTAATCGTGAAGATGCTATCAGTTCGTATAATACATTAAGGTCAGTCGTAGCAATCGTATTGATCATATCGACACGCATCCGAACATATCTGCGCGTACCAAAGCGTGGACATAATACGGACAATCCTATCGTTACCCATCGCACGACAGTGGTAACCTAGCATAAGTTCCTAGATAAAGAAAAAAAATGTTCAAGATTAAGCATTCACTTCCTCGCAAACGACACGCGCCATTTTTTTATTATTATTGTGTGTGAATAACCTTTATTTTACTCCTCTTCCACCGAAGAGATATCGCAGAAACTACATGTTACAAATGAAATAATGATTTGAGTGCCATCCGCGTAACAAACAGCACGTGACCAAGCACGGAACCCTTGGGCACTCTATTAAATAGGGTGGCCGAATCAGACAGAGTGGTTGAGATCTGAACAGACTGGGCTCGAAATACATGTAGTATATATGATTTGAAAAAATGTTAAGGCACCTTCTGTGATACCAAATTCAGATTCAAGCTTTTTCGGGAGCACAGTTTGATCGATGGTGTATAACATTACCAAAGACCATCAGTTACCATTATCTACCTCATATTCCTTTAGTAGAGCCGTTTCAGTAGAATGGTTCTGTATATACGCGGACTGAAATTTATCGAAAAGAGCAAAAAGTGTTCTTTTAGTCGGCGGTTAATAGATTTCTCTAAGATTTTTGATAGTAAGGGCTTCTTAAACATGCATTATGCAAGAGCTAAATCAACATATTGAAAGTCTTTATTTAGGCTTCAGATGTTATAGAAATGATTAATTAGACCTTCATTTAGACAACAAGCACAAAATTAACTCTGCAGACCCACGGATGGCTTGGATACAGCTCGGATTTAAACAGTCGTCCTCCTATATAATTAAATCAGAAATGGCTGACCAAGATAACGTTTACTGTTATTCGGTGACGTGCGCTACCGGAAACTGGAGATGAAAGGCATTTCAAGTGACAGTACTATTACTATTGAGCACGTGACTGGATAATCAAGAATATGTGGGTGGAGTTATCGTCTGTCAATCAAACGATCGACATTTGTCGTTAAGGTGTCGCAGCAATTTGTACCCATTTCTTGTCCAAACTTCCAACACTGATAACTCCGTTCAGAATAAAATAATTTGACTGAAATTTTCAATATTTTCTTTTTTTATCATCTGTTTTTGAATTATTATAGCAAGAATGGACAACTCTTTATTAAACTCTTAACTAATGTATCTTTAAGTAAAGGTGTAATAATTACTGTAGTTGATGATTGGGGTGATAACAGGCAAAATGACGTCTAAGTATTTGATTTCAGTCGAGGTTGGAGCAGGATCAGATAAAAAAAAAATGTTGGTTTAGAAGCACAAATATAATATTTGATACTTCATCTACCGAAAACAATTTCATGTTAGCCAGTTTATCACATGCAAATCCATTAGCCATTTCTGTTGTGATTTCAATGACTGATGACTCTCACAACTTTGTTTTGACATGATCAACTTTAGTGACAAAAATTGATTGAAGAAATCAAGTTCCTTGGGATTGTTAAACGATGAAGATTTGTCCCGGATTTCATACCAGACAAGGAGTTCATAAATGTGAGGATCTTACGTGGATTTCGGTTAGTCTGATCCAGGTTTAGAAGACAGTATCCCCTCTTTGCCTTACGTATGTTCAATATATTAAACAGAGAGCCTTTCATAGAACTAATTAACCCCAATACATGTAATATTACAAAGGTCTTTCCACAACTATCGCTTGGATGTAAAACATCGTAGTTTTTAATGTGAAACCCACGGTTAGAAAACGTACAGTCGTGGTTGTCAACGATTAAAACATTTGTTTACTAAGTGACGATATAAACAGAAAAAAGATCGGGTTTGGTTTTATTTGACTATATCGCAACTATATGGCAAATTCGAATGAAGGGATTTCATTTTAAATGTATATGAGTTGGCTACCATTATAACTCCGCCAATGATATAAATCTGGTTTTCCAGACGCTTATATCGCAGGGAAGATTGCCCACATAGTTGTGTAACCACAAGGGAGAGACCACGGTTAACATGTTAGTATTCCATGGACAAATTACGTGTTGGGTATCCTACTACTCTTTTTTTAGATTTCTAATCCCAACAAAATGACTTCCTCTTTTGAAAAGCTTCGTCGCAATCCAAAGTTCGTCACGTACACTTCATGATTGGCATTTTCTTAATTTTTTGTATGAATACTTTTTGTGTCAAACAGTCTAAATTCGGAAAACGGCTGCTGAAAAGCGTATTTTAATGTTTGAAATTAATTACTGAAAATCTATAGAATCCTAATAGATTTCCATTATTTTTCACCAAATAATTATATGCTAGGATGAAATACCATACATGTGTATAATGAATGAAATTAAATACGGTTAAATGTTCTGTTCTTTTACCGACTGACCTTATTAAGACGACATACCGGTGGTAAATCCCACAGTTCTAGATTATGTAAAAAAAAAGTTGACATGCGAGTCTGAATTTCAATAGCATTATTTTCCGAGCAACCACCCCTCAAGAAATCTCAAAAGCTTTATGTCAGTGAGTATGGCACTGTCTCACTAGCCTTGGGGTCCCTGGATTCGATATACGTCGAGAAAGTTTCTCGGGATTTTCCAACCTAGTTTTCCAAGTCAGTGGTGCAGGAAGGCGGGAATGACGAAGAAAAAGACTCTAGTTGTAAGGATATTACCAAAAAAACGAGGACCATGCGCGTAATGGACTGGTTGACGTGCACGTAAAATAACCCCCGAAAGATGGAATTCAATGAGTAGTATTTGGGACGCCGCAGTCCGGAAAAAGATTTCCCCCTTAATACATTGCATGGCGACTCCCCGTCTTCATTAGCCCTGTCGGTGTAGAAAAGTAGTAGCCTGTGTTTAAGCCCATTTCATTTCAAAATATATTTTGCGGCTTTTAATACAATGACAAAAATGTGAAATCTCATGATGTCTAAAAATTATTTCAAACCCTGCGACATGTGTCAAGTTATTACCAGTCAGATAAAGTGTCCCCATTGTCGATGACACAATTAGAGGTACAACACGACTGACCATGGACTCCATCATTCCTATACTTCTACAAAGATCGCAGTACATCGTAACAGAGCACGGCGTTTGTTTTGTCCAAGGCCAATCCCGATCACCCTGATATGGAAGCACGAAAAGGTGCAATCTGCCTCGTTTTGTTGCGATCCAATACCATCTGAAGCGATGATCATGATTGCTATAACTGACCTCAAGATATGATAAGACTGGATAGGATCACCACAATCACTACACGATTAAAATCAAGATTCCAATCGAAGCGAGAATAGGGACAATGGGAACCTAGTGATAAAACATGGTGACATTAAATATATTTACCTGAATCAATGGCACATCTCATGTCACTCAGTTTGATTTTCGTCCACGAAACAAGAGGGTGGGGTTTGTTACAAGTTGGACTAAGTAGGTGGGTCTTTCGCTGAAACCATCTAACTAACCACACCAAATGACAATCACATTTCCATGGATTCTCTAGCAAATTTCTATAAAACAGTATAGAAAGAAAATTAGTTTACGCGACCCCGATTCTATTTGCAGTTAGTGGCAATGTTTATTGCTAGTGGCAGTGTTTATTGCAATTAAACCAAACAATTTATCGGTACGGTTAGGTAAGTGGTACGAGGTACTGAATACAGAGAACGTCGGCATAAGTCCTAATTTCACGAAATTTTAACAAAGATAAAATCAAATTTTAGTAGATACTTTAATTTTGATTGGCTAAGCACTAAAATCAATCTATTTTATCCAGTCAAATTACTAAAATTTGGATTTTTATCTTAGTTAAAATTTCGTGAAACAGGTCCAAGTTCTGAAAGAAAGAATAGACCTTCTCCACTAAACTTTAGTTATTTCGTTCCATTTAACGATTCGAACTCTTACCATTTCAGTGTCGTAGCAAAACGAATAAAATATACTACGAGGCCAAATTAGTCAGCTCAAATAAGTCGGTCGATGTTAATACGTCTAACTGTCAACTGATTTGAATATCCTATTCGAACTCAGATCTTTCCTGGCACCTTCTGCGTTTCGCAACCGAACGAATATGGCATAGCTACTCGGTCAACTTTACCTGCACTATTAGCCAGCCACAGTTAAATACATGTAATTATTTTTCGCTGATACTCACATTTCATTTATTTGGTAAAATAGATTTGACAAATCTTCAGCCAGACCACTTAGATTGTTTTTGTTTAACCATCTGGAAATATATTGACGTAGTGTGACATTAATGATACAAACCTATTATATGTTGCCAACCAGTATCATTGAATATAATCATGAAACGGTAATGTAGCAAAATAGTCTACGGACGACCATATACATGTACATCAGATGTCCATCATCACAAGGGGAATCACGGTGGCTAAGTGGATAAGGCGCTGGTTCGGTAGCCTGGAGGTCGGGTGATCGATCCCTGCATCGATTTTCCGGCGTGATTTCCCCTTGTAAGTGATACAGAAGGAGGGCCTGACAAGGACAGCTGCCTAGTCGTTCGGATGGGACGAAAAACCGAGGTCCCGTGTATACATTGGAGTGCACGTAAAAGATCCCTTGGCAGTTGGAATTTGATATAAGAGTAGGCAAAATTACCCTCATAGCACACTGTATGGCGTATGCCCGTCTTCCATTAGCCCAGGTTAGGTGCATAAGTGTAGGACGTTAAACCCCATTTCATTTCATTTCCATCATCACAATTTCAACAATACCTAAACCGGGTACCTTCAAGGAGTGTAAGTGCCATGTGGTTTATAGCATCTAGCGAAATTACGACTTGGAGATCTAGGCGATTTATGATAAGTGACATGATAAGAGTGGCAAACGCGTAACATCTACTTGAAGATGGTCAGGTCAGAAATAACATTCTATCAGAACGTCAAAATTTCATTTTCATTCTGTTAAAAGACTTCCTCGTAATAAATATTAAAATGGCGTACACTAATCACATACCTCATACACACAAATATTTATTTAGACGCAAACTACTTCAGTCGCCCCCGATCAGTCAAAATTCAATTTGTTGAAATTGCGCAAGATATATTATCTGATTTAGACACATTATAAAGTAATTCATCTACATGAATGATGTTGGGTTTTTTTTCAGAAAATTCGAAAATCATTTTATTTTTTCACAATACCAAACATGCTTTTAATCTATTTGTCTTGTCTGATAAGGTGAAGTATTAATCAATATTTTTCGCAAATTGTGAAGAAACGAAATCAGTGACCCTTCAAATGCATGTATGTCAAAAACCTGATCAATGTTTAAAGTATCATACAGAACAACCCGTCGTGTTGGTGTTTCTACAGTCTGACCAGCCATAACTCTAATGGAACTTGTCGTAATTCGGTAGCATCCTTTGCTTTGTGTGACTAATTTGACCAATACATGGTAACAGGAAGGATGATAACTTTTTTACAACAAATCTGGTTGTCAGGCGTCCAACAGAGTAGTCAGAAGTGGATGACAATATTCGAACCCAAAACATTGTGAGCGTATAAAATTATAAATGCTTCCAATATCAGACATCATTAGTGACGTCTGAAATGTCTCGCAATAATGGCATTTCCGGTGGTCATTTGAGGACGTGCAATGTAGACAATACCCTGCTTGATTTGTCCGTACCGACGCATACCACAGTTCGGCGGTTTCCGCGGGTATTTGACTTTCTTTAACCGGAAGTCGACAAAAGCTCGACTGCGGCGTATTCTGAATGCGTTGCTTTGGTGGCAGCAGCGATGACCGGTGAACATGGTCAATGAGATAAAATTCATGTTAGAAAGTAAGGCCATAAATCACTAAATTCAAAGCTTCAAAATTAAACCAAATGTTTTCAAGTTGAATTGGAGCTTGGTGAAACATATGTCATTTTTTTTTTCTCTGTAATGTTACTAATAACAATTTTCTGTTTATTTTGCGGTCACTTTACTGATAGACATACTTTAAAGAATACTGTTTTTGATTAAATCATATCATGTAACCGTTTTAATATTGTAATGTTATCCGCCGCCTTGTTGTTTATCAGCCTTGTAACAGGCTTTGATACAGTCACCTGACCGGTATACGCTATGTACAAACCGGTTCGCCTCTCGTTGGACAAATCAAGCATCGCAGATTATGTCATAGGCGGGCTCTGAAAGCCACTTATCTCCACAAGCCTTTCTAAGAAATAAAACTTCTTTATAATTCAAAGTCCAGTACGTGGGTGGATAGTGTTATAACACATGCTCACCCCACTTGTATGTCCTTCCACGGTGCTTTTTGAATTCTACCTCAGAATTTGCCAGTTCATTAGGAAAACGGGGTGTTACCGATCATAATGCATATTGTCGTCGCCCATGCCCGTCCATCCACAATTGGTTTGTGGACACTACGCCAGTCACATTTTTTATCCGTTTTTTACGAAACTTGAAATATAGGTTTATATTCCAAAGATACCGGTTTACTTCGATATTGGCATGTATCAGACCGTAACTTCATGGGTAATGCACCCTACTTGTACGAAAAATCATGTATTTAGCTTGTGAACACTCTACAGGTCGCAATTTTGATCCGATTTTTAAAAAAACGTTTAAATGCATTACCGTTACACCCTAACGACTGTTAATTTCGAAATTTGTGGAAATTGGACCGAAACTGTCTGACAAAATGATGTCTTCTTGTACGCAAATAGTGTAAAAGTATGTAATACCAAGGTTGTGGACCCTCTAGAAGTCACAATTTTTATCCGATTTTGATGAAACTTAAAAAATATCTTTATATCCCAAATATCCGCGTATTTCAGACCATCACTTGGATTATGACCCCTGGTTGTTCGAAAAATCGCTCTTTAAACCTGTTCTCTATCCATCTCTTGCAACATTTCGGTGTATCTTGCCTAGTAATCGCTGGTTTATATCATTAAACAAGCTACCTGAAATTTCTACGAAATGGTACCAAAATTTGAGGTAGTTTTAAAATATTGAGATAAAGGTTTGTCTTCCACACAGAATTAATCAGACTATGCACTAAATGAAATCTAATATGGCTCTTTAAAGCACATCATAATATGTAAAGGTGATTACATCTACTTTGAATATATTCAATCACACCCAAACTAGCTTTGGTGGCTCCAAGATGTGTCATCTATGCTACATTTTCTAATTATATCACCATAAATGTCATTTTCAGTGTTAGTTGCAAGATGGTTTTTATTTTATAGCCTCGAGGGATGAATAAATTAGACTGCACCATTTCAGAAAATTCCGTTGTTGCATTGTACAGATATGGTAAGTCGTCGGCCTTTAAAAAGCTAAGACATAATGATATAAAAAGTTCTAAGATAATCAAAATAATAATAATATTTCCATCTTGGTTAAAGTGTCTATCGTAGGATAATTGTCATATGTACAAGAAGTTTATCTTAGACTCACGTAATGACTATAATCTGATAAAGTGATTTATTATTACAAAAACGACATCAGTAAAGGGTATGGATAGCAACTTGAGTGTCATTAAAGCAGTAATTAAGAGTATTGTGACTTGTCTTGCTAAATATCGAGATAATCAAGATTAATGAAGGACCATGAATACAAAGTGGAAGTGCGCCCAACAAAGCTTTGTCTCGAAATCAGATAACCGTAAACAATAACTTATCAGAAATGAAAATGTGGATCATAGCAATATTTAATAAGGCTTTGTGTAATTGATGAACATTAATAGGGTTCTCATATCATGACCACAATGCTAAACATATAATTTTAAAATAAAACCTGTAGCCTCTATTATGTTATTATCGCGATCAAAGCCGATTGTTTACAGATAAACAGACGGATACGGACGGCAACATAATAAGTCTATATACGATGGTCATGTTGTGTAGGTCAAACAACAAATTACAATTAAAGATCTATAAGAATAATTAGATTCAAAGATGTTCAACTTACATAGCCCTCAGTGACTCAATTCTGTCTAATGATTTCGGGTGAACTTTACATATCCGATTTCCGGTTAAATATCTGAAATGACCAAACATAGGACTGAAACACGATCGCAATTTAATAATCTAATGTAAAAATGGAAAATCCTGACTTACGTCAGAATGTTTATTATTTAGTTCAGAAAAAAATCTATCTCGGTATTGTGTGAAATTATGCAATCATTATTCTTTAAAATTCACCCTCGTTTCCATTTCAAACCTGACCGACACACACGGCACAGCAGCAACCGTTAGTAGATCGCCATTCGACCGGAAACCTCGTAACAAAATAATTAATGCTACAAAATCAATACCAAAATAATTAATGGCACAATATCAATACTTACAAATATTGTAGACTGGTTAAATATGACAAATCCATACCCACTTCTTGTATTTGATTATTAGCTAAATATCTGAAAGAAATGTATAATGCAAGGAGATGGTGTTAGTCATCGAACATTTTAAGTGTGTACAAGAATGACCCGTGTGTGGGGTAATTAAAGGAGAGTTAGCCGAGCTTTATTTTATTAAATAAACGTCGTTAAATATCGATGAAACTGTGGTTCTATAATCATGCGTAACGAACTAAAGTCCCGCCCTAGTTTCGGAATTATAAAGCCAAATTTTTCGACTTCGACTTCTCCTTAAATTCTGTAATGTTACATAATAAAATAGTTTGTCGTCAAACTTACAAAACCGAAACATGTCTTGGGGGATTTTGGGTCGACGAAAACGTTATTTTCTAACATGACATTGATATTTCGTATGGACAGGGATTGTAAGAGATGGGCCGAGACGAGCCCGTAGATTTTACAGTTAGTCGTTGGAATTGGCCAGAACATTGTAATCCTAGAGATCATTCTGCTTGCCTTTAGATTTAAAACAGAAAATACTTCTCTGTTAAATCCATATTTATCTTATTCGGACGTCCAGGTACATGTTATTATATGTAATTAAACTTACAAGGCGGTCAGTTTCTGTAGTTTCATACAACTTGAAACAGGAATCCGCTTCAGGTTGTTGTTATCTAAATGTCTGAAAGATGTATTAAACATACATAGACGGGACTCGTCGTCCTAAATACACCCACTAGCAGCAAAATAATCCCAAATACCATCTCTTCAACCATTTTTAACAAATACAGAAGAGAAAATTTAGAGAAAAATCCTGTGAACTCTTAAAAACTTTATGAGCCAAATTGTAGGCATGGGGATAACTCAAAATATTCTTAATTTCAACATTTTTGCCACAAAGAACAATCTCCCCGAGTTTTGAGTTAAAAAATAAAAGTAAAATATAACTAGTGAAAAGATTGAATATAACTAGTGAAAAGATTGAATATAACTAGTGAAAAGATTGTGCAATTTACCATTAATAATTTTGAAATATGATTAAGTTTCTTCACTAAATTTTACCCAAACCCATCAAGAGCTTGTAATTATAATATCTTATATGCATAAGCTTTAACCGTCGAAACTTAAATGGGGAAATGTTCTTAAAACTAATAAATAATACAATTAAAAAAATGAAATTCGATAGTATTCTTTGATAATACTATCAAAACTTAAATGGGGGAAATGTTCTTAAAACTAAAAAATTATACAATTAAAAAAATGAAATTCGATAGTATTCTTTGATAATATGCTGTAACGAACTATCATAGCAAGTATCGAAATGTGCCATTAAGAGCTTTGTCCCAAGTTTATATTTAAATTGATTATTTTAAGGTCGTAAAATTCTAAATATCGACATTAGATCTCCTTATCACCCCAATCAATCTGACCTCAACACCACAGTTGGAAAACAACGATATCAATTTCCTAATCATGTTCCTAATCGTTTTGTATTTCCCTTCTAATTAGCAAGATAATGGAACCTTCAATAACACGGCTTCTTACACCTCTCAAGATGAATAATATAACTTATTACATTGACCTTTATTCACACGACAATCCAATAATCAGATCTCTGGTGCATCGGATAGTCACGATTTTCAATTAATTGAAACAAGATCGCAATTTAATAACTTAATTGAAAAGTGGATAACCGAGACATAGTTTATTATCGTAACTATGTAATGGACAATCCAGACTACATTGTGAATAAAATCATCCATTAGCTATTTGTGAACTGTTATAGCAAGAACGGTCAGCTCTTTGTCCAAATCTTATATAATGGATCTTGAAGAACGTTTCATTTTTCGGGTTCAAACATCATAAATATACCGCAAAATGAAAGCCTTTGTGCCTTGGTCGGGTATTCTAACAACAAACTGTGTTCGTGTGTGCATTGGCCATGATTTATTTAAACCGGTAGTTTTATTGTAAAATATTAGATTCTATAACCATCGTTGTAAAAGAAGCTAAACTGCAAAGATTACTTAATACTAAAAATCAGATAAGTACAGCTAAAATCAGATATGTACTGCTGTTTTATTATAAAATCAGGAACATTTGGTCAATTTCTTTTAATGAAAGCTGATAACTTACAAATATTGTAACTTTGGAGATTCGTGAAATAAACCAGCATGAAGACCAGATATGGAGTTATTCTCTAACTTTCTGAAGATGAAATAAAAATAAATATTCCGTAGAAACAGACAAAAACTGCATTTTCAATAGATCATAAAGATAACCTGTGTTGTTGATTAATTTATATGTTATGTTTCCACCCCGACAAAAACAAAATCAAAGAAATTCACTCCCTTCTTTGAGGACAGCAGCATCACTGGCTACTAATATCGCTTTTATTTCATAGATAAATTTTCAGATAAAAATCTACATCACGATTAACTCCGAGAAGAATGATATGCTTACATCTCAGTAACAGAAATAAGTCCGTTGAGAACCTGCGTTGTATTTTCTGACCACCGTAACCGATTCGATGTAAGTTCCCTGAAATAAACAAGAACCGATGGATGATTATTTCTGAAATTCTAACTTAGTCTTAATGGATTTTCCTTATAATAAATAATCCGAAATAAATTATTAGCCATTCTTATGTCACGTAAATTAGCTATGTTCTGCTTTTCTGCTGAGAGCATAGCCAATAACAAGATCAGCAGTAAGCCCCCTTTCTGTGGTTTTTTATACTGATGAAGCTACATAATATACAATTACATGTGGACCAATGTTTGATCGTTCGTTCGTTCAAGGAGTTTAACGTCCACCTCCACCAAGGGTGATATCGTAGACAAGTCAATGTTTGAAGTTACAACTAGTTAATACACTCTGTATATCGTACATAATTCTTTAAAATAAAATTAAACGCGGAAGTCTCACAACGTTACATCCTTGTTTCTAGCTTATCATAGTTTTTGCTTACAGTTGCGTAGGTATCTGTCGATTTGATTTTCCGCATTTATTTCAACTGTTTACAAACTAAACTAATTAAATTTTAGAGAAAATTGCTCCGTTAAAGATGCATTTTGCAAGATCTGAATCGTACTTCTCGCAGTATTTCGTTTAAAAGACATAATCCCAACAAACACTGCTGGACTAGCTGATGATTCTTGTCCTAAATCATGTCTGGTAAACAAGCGGGTTAACGACAATCGCGCGTAAATTAGGTACCAACCCGCGAAATTCATTATGAGCAATTACCCAGAGAATAGCTTCATACAGCAGAAAAGGTATTTGTGTGACAAATGATTCTATCCCAAACACTGCTACATTGGAATTTGTTGATCATCTGTCTGACAATGCAGCAGAGGAACAAAAATGAAATCAAAAGCGGCTAAGCACCCTACTGTTCTGCGTCGACTGGAGTAACGTACAATACATTATATTATGGACAGGTTGATTTAATTAAATTATTAACACTTTATGGGATGAAAGTCGGTAAAAACATTAGAGTCTCCTTAAGATTGGTTAACACACAAAATAAAAAGTCCTTGTATATTAAAAAGTCAATTTAAATCACACTTATAAAACCACTGGCGTGAGAAGAGGGTGTGGGTATAAATTTATTTGATCATAGGTTATATCTGCATATTGCATGTCTAAAATGTAACATAAATTATTATTCAAACATTTATTCAACTCTCTAGAGCATCTGAAGTTCAAGATATTAGATTGATTAGAACACTGCATACTCCGCGCAGCGTTTCGTTTGATTATAGGTAATCTCACTACACACTGCTCTTCTGAGTGGATATTGTTGTGTTAAATTTTGATTACTCAGTAGTCCGACTACCAACCTATCACTACCTACCATACAAACGCTTTACATTTAAAACGAGTGCCAGTATTGGACCAAATATGTTTACATAACGTTACGTCATGGCTCACGCTTTTATTATGCCTAATTAACCCGTGCATAGGAGAATACTGCAGTAAAACTAATTGTGTGACAAACGAGGCTATCAAGTCGAATGAAATGTAAACAATACTCTTTGGAAACGAACATACTTATACCTTTTTTAATACCTTAAATCACTGTCCAAAGTTTTAGGGAAGACTTAGATTAAACGAAGGACTGTCATGTTGCTGTACTTAAGTGATAGCTTTCATTGAACGGGGAGAATAGACGCACTCCCGCAAAAGTTCAAGAATCAGAAGTCAATCCAGCAATGGTCAGAGAGAGATTTCTCGGGCCATTGCTTCAGGAATATGAGAACACTGGTGCCATTTAATAATTTACCTTGTCAATAAAATGCGGAATACTTACAATAATATTACTTTATTTAAGGCACTGAATGCGTTGGCTTCGACAGCAGAAATCATATTATTTGATAGGTATCTGAAAAAGTAAAAGATGGGGTTAAAGCAGGCGAACAATTTGCGAACGAAGGAAAGGACAACCCTTGTGATAACAAACTGCAGGAGCAATATCTCTGTGATTGTGAATTATAAGCTGAACTGGCGTGGATTCGAATACCCGGTTGTACGTGACAACAAGTAAGGTCACCTTTCAAACCTCGTGGGTTTTCTCCGGGTCCTCCGATTTCCTCCAACTGCTGAAGACGCTTACGCACAAGCGAATTATTGAACTAAAATTAAACCATATGTTAGTTCCGAAATGACTTAGTTCGTGTCGAGTGGAAGTTAAACCCCATTTCTCTCTACATCAATAACAACGCATTTGTACACTTATGGATGTTTAATCTGTAATCAACGGTACAGAGTCGGAGGGGTCAAAACCAAAAGTACGATTAATGTGTTGTTATTGATGTGTTTCCATTTGAATATTGTTCACAATAAGAAGCAAAATAAATAAGATATGTTTACAGGACATTTTGTTATACGAAAAACTAAGTGATGCGTTTTCTATGGCGCTCAGTACTATTCAAAAAAAGTAGGGGATATTTGATTTTGGGGGCATAATACTAAAATATGCAAATGACTACGAAAAAAGTCACTATAGAACCTAACAGAAGAAACATTTCCAGTTACATATGACGCCCATACGCACCAATAGCTACCGCATGGAATGCAGGTGATGCTTGGGATCATCATGGGGGTCCAACCCAAGATTTGCACGACTCTGACTTTGAATGTTACAGTCATTGTGGCATTGAATTCCAGGGTGGAAACATCAGTTTAATTGTTTTAGTGACCAGAAAACAAATTTTGATATGCGTCGGCTTACCCAAAATGAAAGGTTACGTGCCCTTGGCATGCTACAGATCGGCACAACACAGGCGGTTGTGGCGCGGACGATGAATGTTTCTCAGTCTGTCATAAGCAGGCTATGGTCCAGATACCATGATACACAATCTGTACAGGACAGACCACGCTCAGGTCGACCAAGGGCGACAACTCAAGCCCAGGATCGATTTATCCGTACCTTGGCCTTGAGAAATCGTGTCATCACAGCAAATCACGTCCTCGCGTGATCCCTTGTTTGAGAGATCATCACATTCAGGCAAGGCGTCGTTGGTGTAGGGATCGTCAACACTGGGATAATCGACGCTGGAGCAATGTGATGTTTTCAGATGAGTCAAGGTTCACTGTTGATTTTTTGGACAGACGTAGGAGGGTGTGGCGTCGTCGAAACGAGCGCTTCCATGACGTTAACGTCATCAGGCATGATCGATTTGGGGTGGTTTTGTTATGGTGTGGGGAGGCATCACTGTTGCTGGAAGAACGGCTTTACATGTTGTTGCAGGGCGTGTTACAGGCCAGTACTACCGGGACAACATCTTGGCAGTCCATGTTGTGCCGTTCGCACGACGTCATGGCCGCCGTTTCATCTTCCAGGATGACAACGCAAGATGTCACAGGGCCAGGATCGTTACAGGTTACCTCCAACAACAGAACATCACCACATTACCTTGGCCAGCACTGAGTCCCGACCTCTCCCTCATCGAGCATGTCTGGGACATGCTTGGACAGAGGTTACGTCAACGTCAACAACGTCCTGCCAATGTCCAAGAACTTGCTGCTGCGTTGCAACAGGAATGGGACAATCTGGACCAAAATGACCTTAGACGTCTCTTTAGGAGTATGCCACGTCGGATCAATGCTTGTTTGTCAAACAGAGGAAGATTTACCCGTTACTGACTTTGTTGTGATGCTGTGGTAACTTTGCTGTTTGACCCCGGGTATCATTTTACCCTTATAATGGTCAGTCTGTGCCTTACTTAGTCTAACGATCATTTGGAATAAATCGATGAATGTGAACTTCATTTCATTTTGTCATTTGTTTCTTCGTCAGTTTCATTAGGTGACTTTAATAACACTTAAAAATCAAATATCCCCTACTTTTTTTGAATAGTATATATAAGCAGAACTTTTATATCAGGTTTCAACAAAATTTAAATGTCCATAACCTCAAGAGCCCCCCCCCCCCTCCCCCTTGGAACAACTTATCCATTTTAAACTTTAATATCGTCATTTATAAAGCGTGTTGATACTGAAGAATACAGTCCCTAAGGCGCTGTTAGTTTTATATTTACAGATCAGGATTTTGAAAAAAAAAAGTTTCGAGTTGAGATATATTACAGCTAACTATAGGGAATTATTTCACCGTACATGCTAGTTTATTACAGAGAAGGGGAAATGCATGTGTTCTGTAATAGGTTAATAATTTTTAGAAGCGTTTTGTTTTCTGTGAACGGAGACTTTTTACAAGACTGTGCTTGGTCGTGCATTTAATTCCCATGTTCAATTAGGAGCGAATGCAGGGATTGCAATATAAGGGAGGAGTATTGGTGTTTTAATTGTTTTTGCGTGGAGCTCCTGAATTTCGATCATTAAACGGACATATGACGAGGGCGATATTTTATATAATGTTTGGGTCGGTTGGGGCGAAATAATTAATCCATTTAGTATAATAGTCACATTTGTCTCAAAGGAAATTACGATACGTGACGAACCGTGATAATATACTTTAGTATACACTGTTAGAAAAAATCTGGTAAATTTACATGAAAATTACATGGCAGCAAAAGTTGCCAGTAAATTTACTGTAAATAAACATTCAGTTGTATTATTACAGAGTTTCTGTAATTTGACCTTTTGTGTAACTTTACCTGAAAACAGTAAATGGAAAATAACTATGAGTTTGTTTTTTAACTTTGGACTGTAAATTCACCGCAACACTGTAAATAAACGGTTACAGTAAGTTTGTTCCAAATGTAAATTTACCTAAAAGCAGTAATTGAAAAATTACAGAGAAATAAACTGAATAAGGGGAATTTGAAACCCCGATTGTGTTGTGTGTCGAAAACATAAGCCTAATCTTGTTTGGCCGATTTATCTCACAAACGAACACAGGTTGAAACCGCCGCTCGTAGATGATAGTTGGCGGTTCCAGGCATTCCGATGTAAGCCTGCGGTACTGTCTATTGCAGGTATTGAAACTGCTTTAGAGACAGTCCAGCTAACACTGGCCAATCGGTTTAATTAAGCCTCTTTAAGAGACCTTGACTACGACATAATTTTAACCTATGGCCGGAAAGTAAAAATATTTTCAATACGTTTATGAACATACTTACAATCTGATTAATGTACGATGAATAATAATACACGTTATAGGTTGTATAAATAAAGGAAATTAGATATACATAACATGCAGTACATGTATACAAAATTTCACAAAATGTGATTGTCCATATTATGGTTAATAAATTAGAATGAATACTTTTAGAAGATAGTTATTACGAATGGTTCGTTGCTATGGATTACTAAAATAAGACAAGAGACAGTAAATTTACCTTACCGATAAGTAAATTTACCAAATAAATGTGAACAAACGTAAATCTGCAAAATTACCTACTGGTTTTGCTATTTTCAGTGCAATATTGAAATACTTAATATGTATTTTTACCGGGTTTTAATGTGCCTTTGATTTCATCAAAGTTCGTTGTAAAAAGAGACTGAAACTTGGTAAATACACATCATTTTTGTAAATATTCCAAATATTTTATGGCAAAAAAAAATATTTTAATTGCTGTAATTTTACTTATGTTTCTAACCTGAAAGTTTAAAAAATAATGTGAGTAGACGTACAATCTGTAAAATTGCATGCTGGGAGACAATAAATTTACCGAATACGACAACTACCAATATCTTAAAAATACATTATGCTAAATTTGCCTATGGCAGGTCTTTCTTTAGACCTGATATTTTATATAAACTATGACTTAGGCATTTATTAACATGAAAAGACCATACTCAACTCTTGATGCCATCTTAGGTGTCAGATTTTCATTGGTGATTAAATTCACAAAAGGATAATAGTGACGATGTTTTTATCGTACCGACTGTTGTAATACTGATCGAGGCTAGGCCTAACATTCAACCGCTGATATCTGGGTTCAGAGTGGAGCAATTTGACAGAGATTTTCAGCATATGCCCTTTACATTATCTAGTTTTTAACGTTTAGGTTATATTTCTAACCTAAAAGTAAATTTACAAAATATTGTGAATAAACTGAAGATCTGTAAAATTACATGCTTGCTTATTCATTTTCCGTTCTGTTTGTAAATATTACATATGTTAGAATGTATTTTTACTGTGTCTATTGTAAAAAAGACACGAAACTCTGTAAACATACATGAAAATCCGTAAACATACACGAAACTCCGTAAAAATACGTCAGACTTATTAGAACTACTATATTGTGGCGAATATACCGACAATTAAGGTATAAAAACTACTTGTACTTCTGTAATTTTACAAAAATTTCTAACAGTGTAATAGTCTACATTTGTCTGAAAGGAAATTATGATATACATGTATGATGGACCGTGACACTAGAATTATGCCAAGAAGCCATGATTCTGACGTAATAACCAGCTAACAAACATGTTAACACATCGGATTCCAGTCATCATCATACATGTCTGAAATTCGACCGCCATTTGGGCGACATTGCCTCAAGTTCCAGTGAACCAAAATAAAATTAATGTCGGTTACATAATTACATAATCGTACTTGTAACTGGTAGTTTAACGGTTTAATCTCACTGTGCCACCGAATCAACAGGTGTTATAGGGTAGTGGTGTGAAAATTTAAATATACAAAGGATTATAGACTGTATCCTTATAAGTACTGTTCACTTAGTTAAGATTTACTTATTTTAATGATTAAAATATATAAGTTAAGTTAAGCGACAGAGAGAAATATTTATGTATCACCTGTGACCATCTTCACGGATTCTGAAATAGCAACACAAAACACAGCTATCGTAATATTCCAGGGCGAGCTGAAAGGTTGCCTGTTTCAATTTGGCGAAAACACACAGAAATTTGGACTACAGAGAGCTTTCACAGACAGTGCATTTGTGAGGTTATGTGATATAGACAACGTTTGGTTGAATGCCTTAGAGGAAGCTGATTTGGAGGATGACAATATTCTAAAGTTTGCAGATTATGTTACTGAACAATGGGTAGAAAGCGATGGAAGGGCTATGTGGAATCACTTCAACACAGATGGTTCACGGACAACTAATCACGTTGAGGGATGGCATGGTAAAATGAAAAAACCGGAACAAACAACCCAAATATATTTAAATTTATTAACATTGTGTCGAAAGAGCAGACTTTTACTGAAAACATAATAGTTCAATTGGATAGCGGGGCGAAAATGCATAAAAGTCGGAAATATATAAGAGTAGAAGAATCTATTAATGATCTTAAAATCGAAATGTTACATGGAGTAAAAAGTGCAATTGAATATACTGACGCCATATCACATTTAGTAGGGTTATGGTTCATTTTTGATACATGTATTTGTGGTTACTTTTATGTAATTTATTGTGAATAAAGTTGTTAATTAGTTTAAACCTAGTAGTTTTAAAAAGCGGACTATACTTTTAACACCATTGTATTGGATAATCCCCTTGCTTGATTAATCTCCCAGTGAGAACAATAGCGGGTGGCACAGTGAGATGTCCCCAGTTTAACGTCCGTAGTCACATCTCGGACAATCATAAATGGACCATCCCATAAATAGCACAGATAATTGTCATGTCTGAGATACTTACAAATATACCAAATTAGACAGGTGTTGAAACATTTCTTTCGATAAATACTGTATTTCATTCCCCTGCAGATTTCTGTAAAATAAATTTAATGAAATGCTATTTAATATATCAAATCAATATGCTATTATGTTTTACACGTGCTATGAAGGCGTTTTTCCCGGCAATTCGAACTTCCAATGGTTATTATTCCATGCACGCTAATGTGTACACTTCCTCTGTTTTCATCCCATTCGAACGACAACTAGACGCTGCCCCTGCCATGCCTTCCGTTCTACACGTACAGGCAGGGGGCAGGGGCACTTGAAAATTGCGGAAACATTTTCGACTAGGAAATAAGAAAAGGCATACATACGAAACTCATGTCTCATCAAAAAATAGATCACTTCGACAAAATTAACAATTGTATTGACTTTTATTGGGTAATTTGTTTTGGGTGTTGACAATCTCTGTTGAAGTTTTTAAGTCAGTATCATCCAAAGTCTTCGACATTGCAAACGAGACTTATTGGTCAATTTAAATCAACATTGAGGTTAATATCTTACAGTGGCAAAATTGGTTTCCGGTACCAAATATTTAAGACACGGTGAAAATTTTAAACTTGGCACACGAATCGTGTGACAGAATGCTTTCGAGCACAATCGGTAACAGAGTGACTGGATGAACAATGCTAAACACACCGCACAAGGGAAGACTACCGAAGTAGACTGGGATAACCAGACAACATAGACTGACGTTTAATATGCACTCATGCGTTTTTCCCCGAACATAACTAATAAATTACAGTAAAACAAAAACAATGACTGTCAATCAGTTTGTATACATTCATATTACATTATTATATGTGTTGCGACCCACTTGTGTCTGTTTCTAGTTGCCACAGAATAGAGATTTAGCTCCTTCAAGTTAAAGCAATGGAAGATATATGACAGATCATAAAGCCTCCAGGCATTTATGCCAAAACAGACTCTTGTTCTGTTTGATCAAAGCTCGTATAAAACAACAACAACACGAATGAATTGAAATTGGCCATTTATATCATATTAATAGAATGAAATGGTGCAAAAATACATAATATGATTGGAATGATAATTGAACAATTTCTATTCAAATTTGAAATACTATAAAGAAATATAATAACAATACAAATTGTCTTATACCGGGATCAAACGCTACTGATTCCATGATCATTAACAAAAATAGGACAACTGAAATGGTCTATACAGTTGACTTTTTGTCAACCAGATGCTACATTTCAGTAATAGAATTTTTGAGTACCTTCATATATATATCTTCGTTAAAGTCTTATTAATTACAGTTTTAAAATCATAACCCCGATTTAAGTTACATTTGGCTAACATCGCCAACCTTCATCACTAAAGACACTAGAACATTATGCAGAATTAATGAATCGGAATTGTAGCCCTCGAGCATTTAGCATGGAAGCGTGGATAAATTTACTCCATACGTCATCGCCGGATGGATTCAACATGAAGTTTCCTTTATTGGATATTTAGCAAACGATTCTCTGAGGTATTTTTTTCTCGAAAAGTTAATCCATTAGCTAACTTGTTTTGAACAATTGAGCCCCTTTATCTCCAATTAGGTTATTGGCAAAAACCTTGTTTGAGATAAGCTTTCACGGTCACTCGGACGCGTCTATTTGGTTCCATCTAAGAATCAATTTGCATTACCATTTTTAGTCCTTGATCTTATGATACATTATATACCTGAGTGCTATTCATTATTTATTGATAAGGTATTTATGGACTCTTTACAAATGTTTGTGAAGGGCGGGGGGGGGGGCAGGACCAACGTTCTTGGATTTTGTAAATAAATAACTAAGGTACTGAAAGAAAGAATGAACAGTTTCAGACATAGGACTAGTATAATTCAATACAAACTTAAAAGAAACCCATTTATTTCAATAAGGCTGCGGGGGATTTTGAATGCGCTCTTACCATGTTTACATATCTACCAATTAACGATTAAATAAGATCAAAGATTAGAATTATCCTGATGATAAATGTACTACTTGGTAACCTTTTCTCTATAAACAAAATAATCACGCTTTGATATAATAAGGAGTGATATATATCATAAGTACTAGTAGGTATATCAAGAATTCGCAAATTAATAGACAGAAAGTATAAATAATATAAGTAATTCTCTTAATGAAATGTAATAGATCTTTATTATCAGTTAATAATTTGGGAAAATATATTAATTTTAATCTTATCGAATTCATCGCTCATGCATCATTAGATATCTTTCTATATGAATGAAATAAATAAATAGAACTCAAATTAATGGATTGTATATAGTAAATTGATGATATATCACTAATAAGGCGTACTGGTCTGTAATTACTATACCTTGTTAGCGCTGTAAACACGGAAGATAAATCATGACACGAAAAGTTCAATAGGACACGATTAGTAATGCTCTCCACATTGACTTTATTATCAAATCCGTGACATTTCTTGCCCTATTACATTTTCTTTGAACTTTCCCATGTTCATCAAAATCTTTATAACCACAAACAGTCCGATATGTCACAATCATCTGATAACAATATTGAAAGGGATAAACCACTTTGTATTTTTCCTAGGTTTTTCCTGAAACCTTTATTCTCCGAGGTGAGTATTGAATGTTAATTCTCTGAAACTACTTTTGTAAATACTCAAAATCGATAGGGGTCATCAATACATATATATTAACTACATGTATTTCCTAAAATTTGGCCAAAATCGGTTTAGAACTGTGGACGGGCGAACAGGGTGACGACAACATGCGACCACATGTACACGCGGAAGTAACAATGATGGATGGTATGTATTAATCACGTCAACACGCTTACAATTTCTCATAAGATCTGTGGGTAATATCGGTGTAATCGGTTAAGATTTTTCATCTGTGACAATCATGAGAGGAAAAAATTGTACTACTACTAATGAGGCATTATATTCATTACAGCTTTATTAGACAAATAAATGTATCATTAATACTTCGTCCCAGTTTTTATTTCGGGGTGGGCAGTGGCCCAGTGAATAAGAGATTGGCTCGCTGACATGGAGATTGCGTGTTTGATTCATGCGTTGGCCGGGAAAGTTCGTCTGGATTTTCCAGTGGTGCTTCCCATTGCCAGAGGTGCTGGAAAAATTGTCTAATAAAGAACAATGTGTAATCGTTCGGATGTCACGATAAACCGAGGTCCAATGAAGACATTAGGGAGCACGTAATGAATCTCTTGCCAGTCAGAGTGCGATACCAACGGTAGGCCGTAGTGTAGCACCATGAGTCTTTTTGTCTGACGTGGAGAGCGTCTATGGATTACCGGTCGCCACATCCTACGTATGACCCATGCATCTTGTTTTTGCTACATATTACCGTTAGCCTTGTGATCGTCTAGGATTGATCTCTGATCGTCTTTTCTTCTCGTTCACGTTGTGTGTTTCTTCTTACTGGTTTCTTAAGACGTTTGTCTTCTTCAGTTATAACAATGCAACAGTTCGTTTTTACCTTTTATGTAGCATAGGTATACATACAAGCATATTACAATTACAGTCAATGCTAACTAAACTCTTCTCAACCTAGACACCTCGCGGTGTCTAGGACTCTTAGATGGTAACCCTCTGGAACCTAATCGAAGTCTGATTTAAAGACAAAATATAGCTTCCTTTATAGCCGCAAGGGTATCACGCACCGTCGTGCATGTTCATGACCATGAACCTGTGCAATCGACGTAATGATTGGTTAAATTAAGCCAAATGATGCAATAGGAATATTCCGACCCACATGTATTTTGTTGAAAGATATAACCAGTACGTTACGGATCTATACCCTTTTTTATCTACCAATATGCCAATCAAATGTTAGTTGAAATCAGTACACACCTGCATATATGTGAATATATTTAGAAACATCAAACTATATCTTATCTCCTCATTCCTTGTCTATATTGCTACAGTAGCGCCACTGTCCGGGCAAACTTTTCCCCATAGCACACTGCATGCCTAGTCGGAGGAAAACAGTAGGACACTAAACCCCCATTTTATTTCGTTCCGTTTTATTTTGGATTCAAGTTCTCACAAAAACCATACCACGCTTATAACTGCTACATATCAATATTGGTGTATGTCTGATGTATTACTGTTTACTTCACCTGTGCCTTAACGCTGGATATTACGCTACCTTGGTCTCACACTTCGTACATTGACCTACGTAAATATCTACGTAGGTGATAAAGTAGTGACGCACTCATTTGTGTCAGGCTTATGACAAAAAAAAACATGAAGAAATCAACTAATATAGATAAAAGGAAGTCAGTCTACATCAATGAATGTCCTAATTAAGCTCCAGGAAATCTATCTTTAATAAACGTTTTTCTGTGTACGAAGTAGTGAAAATCCCTAGTCTCATTCATGTAATCCCAGATCAGAGTCTGAAGATCTGTAGCAATATATTATATTTAATTGATTTCTGCCTTGATATTCGCTCCTACTGGTGAACAACAAGATTTCCTTTGACTTTTTTTTAATCTAGCGGCATCTTAATAACCACAAGTCGCTGTTGTGTTTTCCGAGTGATAAGAAATATCTTATTTTCCGTTACAAAACTAACCGTGGGGCGTTGGAACAGATGACCCAAACAACCCGAGGGTACATATCTTAAATTTAAAAAAATCCTCCTAAAAGAGATTAACTCATCTCCAGTAATTAAGTGTAAAATCTAATGGTTGATTATTCAATACAAAATAATGCCCGTATATTCCATCACGGGTAACCAATGCACAATTCCATTAAACGCCTTGTTAATATTTCGATTTAATGAATTGATGTAGAACAATATCACATAAATTTCAAAATCCCATAGCTAAGTTCATGTTGTTATGTTGAAGGCCTGCGAACACCAAGCATATTATTACTGTTGATATTATAACATGAGCATAATAAGGCCGAGGCCCAAATTTGCAAGGGGCCCAAAATTCGATGACCTAAAACATTCACGGTGTCATGCTGGTTAATTTAATACCACAGGTGTTGGTGGTTCGCCGCGACGAAGCGTTATGGGCGAACATGCACACATACACGCTTTGATTTTATTTATATAGATTCGGACACACCATCCATTGCCCGCAACCCATTCAGTTTAAGCGATCGTTTGTTTAAGCGTTTGGCAATAATATTTTGCTTTGTGCGTAAATCCATAGCAGCATGGATAAAGGTTAAAATAAACATTGGCATGTAACGGAAAAGTCGACATGGATTGGCCGTGTGCCGATAAATCGAAATGGTGTGCGTATTAATTCATCCAGAGATAAGTTCCAATTATAATGAAGACGTGTCACAAATTGCCAATAGAAAAGTGTGGATCATTAAAATCTAACGACGTCAGCTTCGGTATCCTTGGCAAATTGCATCGGTAAACATATCTAGCAAATTATACAAAGTAGTGCAGGTTTACGGTTGTATACACATATAAACTAAATAAAAGAAAGACGCCAAAATACAAATTTAACGGCTAGCCCTTTGTGTTCGTACTGGGCATCGTCAGGCCATTTTTATTTGTTACTCTAAATATAAATTAACAAAATGATATTAAACATTTAAATTTAGAGGGCCAAAATCCATCCAAAAGAAAGTTCAGAGTGCAACGAAACAATAGTTATATACACATAGTGAACAACAGAAAGTCTAAGTTTCACTGTTTCGGATTTTCAGGGGTAAATCATTCCACAATTTACAAGCAACTATACTAAAACTACTGTCACCAAAATGTTTCAGTTTTGACCGCACGATAAGGAGCTGTTTGGTCTTCCATAGCCTAAACGTCCAATATAGGAATAAGTATTAGTATATAGCCACTGCCAATTGAACGTCACTGATCATTCCCAGCACGGTAGTTTCTGTACTGTGTCCTTGACCCTGTTTCTCTAAATCTTAACTAAAGATAAATTCCAAATTTTAGTAGATACTCTAATTTTGACTGGCTAAGCACTAAAATCAATCTAATATTATCCAATCAAATTACTAAAATTTGGTGAAACAGACCCCAGAATGATAAGCTGATTGAAATGTATCCCAAAGATTGTTATTTGATTGTATGCACGCAGTCTGATGTTGACAGCTTTCTCTACAAGTTCTGGGGTTAACTAAAGACGTTTCGATCAAGTGAATCCTTTTTAAGTAATGGAAAAAATACACTTTGCAAGCTATAATTTACTATGGAGGTTATGACAGACCGAAGCCTATCCAAGTAATTCCAGACAATGGTAGATGGAATAGGATTCAATGAACATATTATTTTCTTTGACGACCAGACTAACTTTCGGATTTCTTGCCCGGAAAATGAAAGAAATTCAGTCAGTGGCTGCAGTCTTGACTTTGAGCAAAATGAAAAGTTAATCGGTAACTTAAAATTAATAGATGAATCATGAGGTTTTGAGTTTTATTAAATACCTAGTAAAGATTGCATGAAATGTCTTCGAGTCATTGCCAATGGCACAAATTTTGTTCATACACTAACGGGCTTTAGCATTCCTGAAGGTTTCGGTGACATTGTTTTGATTTGATTCGTAGATGCTGCTATGACCCTCCAGATTGGACTTAAGACACTGCCATTCTGCCACCTGCGTTGTAATTTAGCTTTCTTAACGTTCACCATACCATTTTGAATTAGGTATTATGACTGGTCTTGACATTAACCTTATCACCCTCTGCAAGTTCAATCAGTTAGTCTACAGACAGGATTGTCCGTATACCATTTTGAACCTGGTCTTATGATGATCTCTTTCTTGAATGCTGGAGCAAGTTTATCTAGCAACTCAACCAGTGGCTTATTGTAAAGATCAAATAATTCCTTAACACCCTCTGGGGGTTCAATCAGTAAATCCACGATCTGTTACGTGCATATTATTCGGATACGTTTCGATACGACCAACACGATTCCTACGAATTGTCTCAATTCTTGTAATCTTATGAGGGTTTTTTTCTCATCAAATAATGGCATTGTACAAATTCTCTTATCATGGTTGAATAGGATGTTTCTTTTTGTATGAAGAGGATGACATGAATTAAAATCTAAATACGGGTGCGTGTCAGTAGTTTATAGATCCGTTGTAATGTCCCAATTTTTAGATAATGTTTTTGTTAGATCTAAAAGGAAGTGACACTGTGGCTTTAATTATCTATACATGTACAGTGGACTCTGTCACATCCGAACTCTTATCACTCCGGCACTCTGTCACATCTCTGTCACATGATTTCCATTGAATCGACACCGTATTATCCGGCCTTAAATCGATAGGTGTTAAGCAATCAATTATTACCAATCAATTATCGGAGAGATTAAAACTCGATGGGTGTGAAGCCACAAAAGATTAACAAGCAAACACCAATCAATTATCGGTGAGATTAATACTCGATACCGTACGTAGGTCTTTGTTGATTACTTTGTTAATTTTATAATCTCTTGTAAGACAATTGTGACAAATACTCAAGCATATCCACGAATTTCTCAACGAATTCACAGTCATAAAAATATTCCTTGCACCTGTTGGAAACACTCGTTGCGCATGTCGATTGAACCCGAATAACGTAAATTTGCACTCGACAAATCTCGGCAGATTCCAGTACAATCTAAGTGACGACGACCTTGACATAGAACAACAGCTGATAATCAATGATTCACACGCCATTGCAAACATAAGTGCGCGTTCTACTGAAGACCACGAAGGAGATCAATTATCGACAGACTTGACCTGTTCAAAATGCCTACGCATGTTAAATGAAATACAAATTAATGAAATAAAATTTTGAATGTACGGTAAAGTTTATCATTTTTAAAGGGGATAATGCTCTGGTGATTCGAAGCTACATTATAATAACACTTCCGGTTATCGAAGTAACAATATTTCCGGTTTGACAAAAATGGGTATTCCGACACTCTGCGTGATCCCGTACGATGTCGGATCTGACAGAGTCCACTGTAGTTACCATTTTGCCAAAAGCTACATTTTCACTGAAGATAGGGACAGTCTTTGTGATTTAATAATCTCAACATTGTCAAATTTCGTTCCGAGGTTGTCGTATGATGCCAGGAGTGTCCTGTTCCCGTGCATTGTTTTAAAGAAGTTGGGATGTTAGAGGTTAAGGGCAGCGACAAAGGTATAATATTAGCCGACCTGTCTTTTACTTTATCAGCTCCCAATGTTTGTATACCCTCGCTCTACCATCGCCCCGTTGCAAAAGAGACCGGGATTCATCGCTGAACCAAACAGCCTTGGAGCCGTTATGAAGCCCATGCAAATAAAAGATTTGACATATTATACTTACAGCGTTTCTAAATGATACATTTGTTTAAATGACGTGGATTCCAAATGGCGTATCCGGTTACCGGATAGATCTCTGTGAAAAGAAAAGAAATATATTCATTTTGGTTAGAAAGGTGTATTTATTTATTACTTTCTGCATTTATTTTCTTAAAAATGTAGCATAACGTATGGATTGCCATAGATTACAGTTGGAGGGCGCCGGGAATCGTCTACGATGATATCAATTTGTATACAAACTCCACAACAGCATTGTTATTATAAGAGGTTCGAGGCCAAGTTATACATGTTTTTTAATGTCAGGCATTTAATTGGACGGACATAATTATCCCGAGATAACGCTTTGAGATAAAATATTAAGAAATCGCATTCCATTATCGTCTCCATTTGCTTTTAGTGTGGGTATATTTTTCAACTTGAAATTATTTTATTAATAAAGAAAGTACAAGAAAGAATCGTGTTTGTATGGAAATTACTTCTCTCGTCACGAATAAAAAATAATTATTTGTGATCATTATAAATCAACTCCTTCCAAATGTAAATAGTCTTATTTGAAGGTACGAATAAAAACGGATGCAATTTAACCGAATATAGTACATACGATTTATGGCCTGACATACGCCAACCGTTCGATTCCGTTTCAATACCAAGTGATGGTGAGTTCTCGAAACCGATACAAATGGTCAGTTTTCTATACATCGAAAATCAAGGAATAATGTAAAACTACATACGAACTTAAAGATGCGTTATGTAAGAACTAGACAAGGGGCTAGTCGTTATTGCTAAAATTGAAATATAAATATATTGAAAATTTCATTCATTCCAATAAATTCATCGTGAGTAAAGTGACGAGTTTTGGAAGATGTAGTATAAATTGTTTATTATTCTTGCAGCGCTAAAGGAAACGCGAGACTAAGCCTCGATAATCCATTTTACGTCCACTCGACACAAACTAGGTCATTTCGGGAAAAACACATGGTTCAATTTTATTTCAATAACAACAAGTAATGATACAAGTCTTCAGCATTCGCACGAAAACTGATATATTTGTTTAATCCACAGTGTAATCCTTTTCTGTTACCTATACCCTGTAATAAAGTGGGTTTCTTTTATTCGGGCATACATATTGCAATGGTCGTTCAATGGTTCGTTATTCTTCGGTTCTTAAAGTTGTCCCTACATCAGACAGCCGGAAATGAGCTATTAGACAACTAGCTCATGTAGTAATAGAGAAGACTTACATAACAAGAAGAAAACAAAGACACCACCAACCCATAAAAACAGCTACATTTAACAGAATAGACTGACAAAACAAGAACAGTTTTTATCATCGACTGGTGTTTGAAATTAGAAGCATTAGAATTGGTCCTAAAGTTCTGGTCACCTTGTTATTCAATAATAAGCCCGAGGTTTCACCCATTCATGTACGATCGACGATCAAACTTTGAATTTGTATTCCCTAGACAATTATTGTGTATCGAAGGACGGACTTTAGTGTTTGATATGATGTCAGAAGTCCAAGTTTGCTGTGGTCATACTCAATTCCGGACAACAGTAATGTTACCTGAAGCAACGACATCTAGCTTGATAAAGCGAGACTGATCAACAGAAAGATCGTACAAAGTTCAAATGAAAGAAATATGTCATCATTATCCGTATATAATTATATCAAGAATAGATTAGATTTCACTTCAAATGAAAAACAAGGACGAGATCAATAACCACTTTCTCAAATTAAGTTACACCTCATTAACGTCTTCACTCTGTAATTAATTTTAGTTTAAATTGGATGTGAATACCAGTCAATCAAATAATTCAAAGTAATTAACGTTTTTCGTAAGTAAGTAAGTAACATTTTCATATTTTATATAAAAATATAAATTTTACATCATACAACATTTTTATCTGAGATACAACATTTTTGTCACTTACTTACTTTTCTCAAAAGTACAAGTTAAATTAATATCAAGGGATCACTATTCAGCAGGATATATCTGTATGTCTCTGTCTACTGAAATGCCACTCGATAATAACTAAGCCTTATAAGTATGTGTCTGAGAGACAGAGAGAGAGAGAGAGAGAGAGAGAGAGAGAGGGAGGGAGAGAGAGCACGCGACTTGACTCAATGACAGATATTCCGATCTAAAGTCACCAAGATACACAGTTTAACCGTGAATAAAGTACAACATGTACAAAGATTATCTGTCCGGTTGCTGTAAAATCCCAAATTCCCGCACGGCGATATCTTTCTTGCAATCATAGATTTCGCCGCCACCGTTGCTTTCGTTTGCTATTCGACACCGTGCACTGTTATACATGTGTGATAATTGTTCCATGTACACGCGCTAAATATAAAAAGATGTACACGCGCTAAATATATAAAGATCAGTCATCAACATTTCAAAATTCAGGCAAATACTTAAATTTCCGGTGTTTTGGGGTTCTGTGAAAATTCTGTTCTCTTCGTACAGTAGAATCTGTTTTAAGCAACCACTCAATGGAATTGCCATGAGTGGCCTCCTTATTAAATCCCAGTGTTTGTTAGTGCTGACATCAAGTAAATTTTACGCTTTGATGCATTGGGAGCAAACACCAATACTTAAATTGCATCGGTAAATTTGGCCGTCGCTGAAACTTGTTTAGAACAAAATATCTTTGACTCCAATCTCTTCTGTAAACGTGTCATTTTGTACCAAGATTAATGCTACTGTCAACCATTGTGACGTAACCGATAATATTTGTCAATTTTTATAAGAAAATCCATGAATTCATTTTTGTTTATCAAAAAAGCACGTTGACATGTCATAAAAATCTATTATTTCGGTTGTGCAAAACTTGTTCAGAATTTTATAATTGTGCGTCTTGGTAACACAATTAATTTGCGAAAATCCCGACTTCATTTTGATATTCACGGGGAAATGTATCCTTACGACTCTACTCATAGTTACTAACTATATCATTATATCAATAACAAGTCCATGGAGAATGGAATTTTCTGACGGCATTTCGTAGATTACGATCATGTCTCAGACAATAAACCCTTTGAATTCTATTACTGTAAAAAGAACCATGCCATAGTTATTGTATGCTACACTGATGAAGTGAAAATGATTAAATTTAACGCGAAACCTCCACAAGTTTTTCCCTTTGTCTGCATAATTAAGAAACAAACACAATAATACACGCAATCTGCGACGCCTCTTTCGACGAGTTATTTTTTTTGTTTTGAATACATTTTTATAAAGACGATAAACGATGCTTAGACATTCCGAACTATTCTAATCAAGAATGTTTCAATTTCCCTATCTGTCGAATAAACAATAAAACGTACTTCAATCAGGAATATTATAGACATGAACATTCGTAACTTGAATTAAATATGGAAATTATGGAGCAGTGGTGTCCTTTTTAACATATTTTTGTGGATGCCTATAATTGACAGTGATGTAATATAATTTACAAAAATATATATAATATACATGGTATTTACGTGGGGTGATGATGACGTGAAAAGCAATATTATATTACGAGTATTCGTGTAATTCATTGTGAATAAAATCAATGTTTCCGAATTAATGTTATTGTCATGACAAGTGGTGAGCGGAACCAATGAAAATCAATAAGATTTATCCTGTCTTCTACGAACGGACCGGTGCGACGACACAATACGTCTACATTAGAATTGGCGTTTATCAAAACAAATACTTACAAAAGGGTGAATGAGGTTGATGTATTATGTAAATTGTTCACTAATGATGAAACATTTGTCAACCCCGCACTCCGAACATATCTGAAATGAGACAAAGTATAAATCAAAAAATACAGTGGCAAATACGAGGTCTAAACATCTTTAAATGCTTTTAAAATTCTATGATATAAATTGGAATAATATTATTATCATTAACCTTTATTTCAGTAATCTAGTAAACCTAAATATATGTGGTAAATATGCAATATCAAATAATTGACCGTGCAGTGTGTAGAGTGAACAACATAATAATAAATTTAAACCTGTAACAAAGCAACTATAGATGGGTTATAAAATTAAATAGCAAAAATCACCATATTATACATAATTCATTTGATGTATAAATGTTCACGATACAAGAAGACATTGCGAGTAAATATAGCTAAGTTTTTACATATATTCCTATTTGTTATGCTGTTTATAAAAAATACTCTTACTCGTTTTATAAAGTTTCTGATTTTGAGATTTGGCTGTAAGTCGATCGAAAATTATTGTAATAAGGACTTTCAACAATAACACGGAGTCCATCTTTTATTGCAGATAAATTGGAATAATATACTGCAATAGGAAGGTCGGAAAACCTGAAGATTGTTATAAATTGTTGGTAATAAAGCAAATTGAAAAAAAAACACGGAAGTAGACAGGTCTATCCGGCCATAAGTGGTTGCTATTCAAGAAGTTAATTTCCAGCTCCATTTGACATCTGCAGTATTTCTTCACAGACTATTCGATATTTGCACGTGACTACAATAAGCCCAGACATAATTAACTAGGTTTCCTCCCACCCCTCAGACATTCGTCTTTAAAACCTTGTCAATTTAATTTAACTGTATTGAATATCCAGCCTTTCTCTTCCTACAGGCTTTATTTCATTAAGAAAGAATTTCAATAATCTCTTGTGGTTTTGATAGACAGAAACTATACTCTATTTTAAGCTCTTTAAAGATGTGGATTATTATAAGCCCATGTTTGATTTTTATTAAACAAAAAGATGCTAACTCAGCAATCGTATGGTAGTTTATGAGAATCCTAACAAATGTCGTACCGGCTAAACTATATAACAATTTCCAATTGGATTACAAATAGAAATGTCACTGTATATCCGTGCAAGGATTGTCAGAAAGAATATCTATATACCCTTCTCAGAGAGCCATGGTGGCACATTGGCCAAGAAAGTTCGTCGGTGATGAAGCGCGGGTGGGAACAACTCTTTAGTCGTTCGGATGGGACAATAAACCGCGTTCCCGTGTATCTATTGGCGTGACCTAAAAGATCCCTTCTAATCCGATATAAGAGTAGGCCGTAGCGCCGCTGACAGCAAAACATTCCCTCATAGCACACGACGTATACCCATCTTCATTAGGCCACATGGGCCAGAAGAGTAGGACGTTAAATCCGATTACATTTTTCATTTCTATACACCCTTCGCGTCTGTCTAAATAAAAGTAACACTCGATGTGTGTTTGTCTTCATTTTCTCCAAGAAACAATTAATATTTGAGAGCATTTATTTTATTATGATCTTTATTAGATACTGAAATTTTTAAAGGTACCCCACGTCAACCATTACTATGGTTTTTAAAAACCAGTAATATGTAGAAACTGAAAACAGTCATGTGCGATGGGGTTTAATATTCCTTCAAGACGATATGATGGTGTTTCCACCTACTCTTCTGCATATTCCTGGGGCAATGGTCCGAGAAATTCCCCGCTTTCCATTGCTGGATTGGCTTCTGAGGAAGTGTGTGCATTCTTCCCGTTCAATCAAATCTATCCCATGTTATGTACAGCAACATGACAGCGTTTCCCTTAATATGGGATCTTCCCTAAAACTTTGGACAGTGATTTAAGATATTAAAAAAGGTGAAAGTATTCTTTGTCTTCATACAATATTGTTTACGTTGTATTTTTGTTGATAGCCGCGTTTGTCACACAATTAGTTTTCCTGCAATATTCTCCTGTGGACTGTCTAATTGATCATAATAAAATCGTGAGCCATGACGTAACGTTATGTAAACATATTTGGTCCAATTAGGAGCCCCGTTTAAAGCGTAAGGCTTTTGTTACGCAGTTAGCGATGGGTTGTTAATTGGACCATTGACCAGTCATAATTTGCAACAGAAATTCGTTTCCACTAAAGCAGTGTATAGTGGGATTAGTTCTAATCAAACGAAACACTGCGAGGAGTATGCTCTTCTGTGATTTCCAACTGTCAACGGAGATTAACACATGTGCGCTGTATCATAATATATACCATTGATTCAACAGGCGTGGTTTCGATTCCCCGGTTGTACGTGGCAAGGTGTAGGGTCGCCTGTCCTACCTCGTGGAGTTTCTCCCACCCCTACGCACAAGTGAACTATTGAAAGAATATGAACCTTGTGTTAGTCCCGGAATGACCTGGTTTGTGTCCAGTGGATGTTAAACTCATCCCACCACCACCACCCCTCTCTTTCTCACCTTGCAGAGTTTCTACTCCCTTTTATTTGTACTCTCTGTACAAACAGATTGATTACATTATTGTAACATAATACCAGGTATTAAACGGGATCTATAGAATAAATACTTCATGAGCACATACTTAGTAGAAGGAAGCATAATTGACCATATTATAATTGTTTCACTGATAAAATCAAGGACAATTTTTAATCAATAAACAATCACATACTTATGGAAGATTAATTGCCAATTTATTTGGACGACATATCGTAGAGTATTCAAGGTTTTCAAGTCAGTTTTCTCTCAACGTTTTCAATCAAGTGCATAATACGACTTAATTTTTGTTTGTCCGATCAAACTTCATAAAGCCCCCATCACACCAAACTAGTTAACAACCGGATCCAAACTGTATACAAACAGAGTAAATGTATAGAAGCGACTGTTAACGATCTGTTTAAGAAATGAAATGAAATGAAATGGGGTTTAACGTCCTACTCTTCAGCACCTGACCTAGTTTAAAGGAAGAGGGGCATACGCCATACAGTGTGCTATGATGTTAATTTTTCCCGGGCAGCGGCGCTACGGCCCACTCTTATATCGAATTCCAACTGCCAATGTGTACACGGGACCGAACGACTAGACAGCTGTCCTTGTCAATCTGTTTAAGAACTTCAGGAATGGACACGAGCTGGCATGGATGGAAAAGGTGACATAGAACTTTGAGCCAGAGCCTGTCCTGCTATCGCACGGAGTGACAACGTATTTAAAACAATATGGACGTACTACAAACAATATGGACGTACTTCGAAAGAACGTGTTACAATTAACAGTATGACCAGATACTTGTAATAGAGGATTTCCTTGTGAGAACTTGTTTTAACTTGTTTGGTGTGATTGGTACTTTAGATTCGTGTCAGCCGGCTAATTTTTTTGCAATAATATCATTAAAATGGAAATTAATAAATATGAAAATATTGTCACGGTAAGTATTGTCTTGTGAAAATCCCTGTCTGACATTTAGCAATTACCACCATTTTAAAAAACTAAGAAGTCTTTATTGGAAAGAAGTCCCCGGTTTATTGTTTCAACATTTAGATATTCTCTAACCGTTTTCAATTAAATTAAGCTTGTAACTAAACGGGGGTTTATCGTCCTACTTTTGTGCTCCGACTTGGCTAATGAAGACGGGCATACGTCTTACAGTGTGTTATTTGGGAGGAGGATTTTACCAGATGAAAAGACGACCCTCCTAAGCTGTAGGGTGGTATACACAGTTCCAATCAAGGGATAGGGTAGCAATTTTTCTCACTCACCCTTCAACCTAAAAGATACATTTGTTAAAAGTTTTATAAAGAGTTGGCCACTCTTGCTATACAAATTCGAAAATAATTGACAAAAAAAACCAAAATATTGAAAAATTCAGTAACATTACTTTATTCTGAAGGGAATTGGGATTTGGGACTAGAAATAGGCATCAACTGTGTCACCGCCGTTCGTTTGATTGACTGGCGATAACTCCACCCACATATTATTCTCGATAATCAAGTTGCATTCTCAATGGCAATTGCACCCTCGCTTGGCAGGCCTTTCGTCACTAGTCTCCGGTAATAACGGTAAAACTTTTATTCTTTTAATTTCAAATGGAAGACTGTTTAAATCCAAGGGTCTGCAGAGTTGATTTTGAGCACAACATGTAAATAAAGGTCTAACTAATAATTTCTATAACATCTGGAGCCAAAATGAAGACTTGCAATATGCAGATTTCGCTCTTGCAATAAACGATGTCCTTGGCCTCTCAATCACGACTGAATTTATTAGTCTATGATATCACCTTAGACAGAAGCGGACATTAACCCCCATCCAGATTTAATTTGAATAAATAAATGTACTTTCAAACATAGCATAATTACAAATCATTTATTTATATCTCTATCACTATCAGTATCAGCTCCAGTTTTAAACTGTAGCGGTTAATAAAGAAAAAAAGGATTTATTCAGAATTCTTATATAAAACCATGAAGGGCATAATATGAATAAACTGGATATAGTATCAAGCAACTTAATGCTTATAAAAAAAACTGCTCCCAGAAAAGCGTGATATGAATATGAATTTTAAAGATCAGCTGGCAATGTAATAAAATAAGAATAATTATCTATATTAGGGTTTTAGTTAATCAAATAAAAGACGAGAAAGAAAAATAAAGAGGAAGGTGGGGACATTAATAATATATGGGCGGGGGATAGAGATTTGAATTAGAAAGAAGCTTAGAACGCGACGCCAGAAAAAAAACTAGCCAAGAGTTAGAAGTTGATCAAACTAATAGTAAAAAAAATCGCCTAATAAAAGCTGTAATTGTTGACAGTGGTTCGCCGTGAATGAAAGCATCTTCAATTTGGAGATCTGAAGCGTTTATTTAGAGATATATATTGGTGAACGACCGAGAGTACACACAATATTATTATCTTTAGAAAGATTGTCATTCCCAAACAAAATTAAATTAATATTCTTGTTGTGTTCGACCAATGTATCGATAGTGAGTATTCCTATAAAATGTTGCAATGAAAGAAATGATGTTCGCTAGATTAATACCTGTTTCTGCATAAACATGATGGGTCGTCAGATATATGCATAAGCTATTTATGATAACTTTATGGTCAGATTTAGAGTTGGGTAATCTAGAATGAATAATCTGGAACGATCTGTCGCCAAAATTGAAAAGATCGTTGAATTTAGGTTTACCGCATGCTTTACTAATTTGAAATTTGAATAAAAAAATTGAATTTGAAGTTTTGACGTTGTCATCAACGCGATTCCATTCTTGTAATGATGACGGGAAAAAAGAAATTTGATAAGGTTAGATTTACAGCTAATACTCCAGAGATTAATGGGGTTTCTGAGTTGATATGGTTGACTGGGCGTTAAAGATAGGGGAATTAAATCCAATAGGAACGATGGAGTTTGTATATTGATCATTTGAAAATCCTGATTCAGTATAAAGTAAATTATGTGAACAATTCTAGTTGATCACAATCAGCCTAGTCGAAAAGCGGTAGGATAACAAATTTGAAGATTATTTCAAAAGTTTTACGTTTTAGTCGATATTTTAATGAACTAAAGCAGTTAATGATTTTGCTAATTTTAGTTGTCATTTTGTTAATGTTGATATCCTAAGTGCAACCATTATTGAAATAAACACCGAGAACTTTACGAGTCTGTCCGTCTTCGATGCACTATAGTGCCGTCCCAAACAGAGAAGTAGAGCATTAAACACCATTTCGATACTAGTTTGGCACAGGACGTGTGATCTTCAATTTATGAGTTATTACAGGAATAACTAACCTTATTTATATGTAAATTCAACTCATATTGTAGTATAATTAATGACCTAGTAGTCAACTGAATTATTTTCAACTTAATTGTGGTTTTGGGTGATATCGTATAATCATAGCGAACATAATACCATATAGGGTACCTAGGCCAGATTCATGAATACAAATTGACATTAGTCTAGAATACGGTGACTTAATCACTGGAATGTAACAAAGTTTAATAATAAGTTAACAACACATAAAATTGATAGATCACTGGGTGGGGAATATGTAATACGACACCCGACGCAACGTCAATAAAACATAAGAAGATATATCACAGTGTTAATTCTGGGGAATATGTATCCCATAGGTTTTTGGAGGTTATGATATATTATTGCTTAAGTGTGAACAAGTACGATAGGATGGACCCGCAACTGTGCAGGACGTCATCGCCACCATCTTGGAATTAGTTATATCATGTCAAATCTAATCCTTAACGGACTTGAATTACCGGAATCTTGGGCTTTTTTCGAACGGCGTCGACGACAAGAGAAGTAACAGCAACAAGATGAGTATTACTATGGGCATAATGTTCCTGGCCAAAACAGAAACTAAAATCGCCAGTTTGCAACAAGACTGTCCCAAGAACTACTGTCACTACAGGCTAGGCTTTAAAAAACATGTAATTATGTAAATGTGATACGTTGCCCTACTAAATTAATATATCCCAGAAGCTGAATCCAATAGATTACGCGATCTGTAACAAACGTAATACTATATGGCTCATATACTGTAAATGTTATTTAAGTTCTCTAAAAGATGCTCTGGTTAATGTATTGAGGCGTTAGCTAGTAACAGTGACAGCGAGAACTAGACTAACAAGGATATGTCTGGTAGTTTATGCGGGTGCCTACATACGTACACTGTGTTGAAACTCAGGGTAGCTTCTATGCAGCTGTCCAATCATATAAAGGAAATATCTGGACTATTTCCATGGGGTCAGTAAATGACTCATGTACGTATCTATTAATAAAAAAAAGTGCGGGGTTTAAGTTAAGTGTCTTTTGGCATCATTTCGTATTCTCAAAAAGACGGGGGGGGGGATGGCCTAGTGGTCTAGAGTGCCGCACTTCGACCTCTAGCTGGCTGGTCACCACTGGCTTGCGGTTGTGGTTTCGATCCCTGGTGTGAGCGTATGTGGCATGGAGATAGGGGCGCCTTCTCAACCTCGTGGGTTTCCTCCGGGCACTCCGGTTTCCTCCCACTGCTAAAGACCCCTACGCGCAAGCGAATTATTGAAATAAAATTGAAACCATATGTTAGTCCCAAAATGACCTAGTTTGTGTCGAGAGGACGTTAAACCCCATTTCTCTCTCTCTCTCCCCCCAAAAGACGTTCCCACAACCTCCTAGGCTGAGAGGCTGGGAAACGCCGCCCCAAAACACAACTTAGGGATAGAGAGCTTATATTTAGCTTTTATTTAATCACATGGCTGTATGCGTATTTTCCTGTATATAACCATTGTATTATGGATGTTAAAAAGATATAAAACATAGTTAACCAAGAAAGTGTTCTAGAGTCTTCTCTCTATGATTGGCATTTAGTAATTGAACATATTAACACAAGGTACAATTTTATGGACACACAATTACATCGAAACGTCGCTTAGTATCAAACTCAGTAATTGTGTATCCATAAAATTGCACCTTCTGTTTTTCTAGAGTCAATTGATCATATACAAAACGTGAAGTCAAAGTCAGTTCTTAATTGACTGTAGCGTCAAACAGGCGACCGGAAAAGGTTTATAGGATGGATACAATCCAGGCAATATAAGTAGAAAAAAGCTACACTATTCGTTAGCATGTTGTTGGAATCGTTTAAAATACGGACTTGTTAAAAACGATGTAAAAACAAATAATTGGAGCATTTGATGGTATGATTTGATGGTGTATTTTGATTAAAACATATTTAAAGTATCAGAAGTTTGCTCCGATTTCCTCTCAAAACATTTTAATCCGAAAAACTCTCTATTCAATATTTTTTCCGCCCGTTTTTATCACGTGACTTGGTTAATATTAAGTAACAATTACATAAGACAAACATACGTAGAGGAAACAATATACAGACACCATAAACAATAAACGAACATGTCAGATCAAGTGAATTGGTGGCTAACCGTAAACGTCCACTGCGCTGTACAGTTCTGGGCATGTAATGATACAGGAAAACTAATATAGGAAGTCACATAAACATACATTATGCAAGAGCTAAAACATTACAATTACATGCCTGAAATGTTATCTAAATTATTAATTACTCATTAATTAACTTCTCCAGACCATAACAATCTTGATGTCATCGCTAACCTGCGATATTTTGCGGATGGTAATACATTTTTTGAAAATTAATTAAACGTAAAAATGGATAAACGAGAAATTGCTATTATCGTGCCGACTTTCATATGATGATTTTGGTTAGCCTAAAATTCAAAAGCTAACATCTCGATTCAGAGTGGAGCAATTTGACTGAAATTGAAATTTCGAGCATGTTCTATTTCAATCTGTTTACAGAGGATTGCGAAAGTCTTCTAATATCCCCGTAAAAGATGACTGCCTTCAACACGTTACGTCACATCACGCGACATCAATCATTGGCTAAGACGTTACTGATCGCTGATCGGACAGAATGTTGGCTTTTACTCATTTTAATACCCATTTACACCAAATAAAAAATAAATTCTACCTACAAATACTTCGAACGTCTTTATTTTTCTAATACACAAAAAATGTTTTAGAATTTAATTTGTAGGGGGAAAAGAGTTAATATTTATTGTTGCTCAGTAATTGTAGCGGCCAAGCGAATATTCACTGTTGATCAGTGTGGTTCTATTTACGTTATCTAATTTTTAAACTATTTTATCAACTCTTTATCTAATCTCCCATAGCGCATCTTTAAGAAAAAGGAGAAACGGGAATATTTGCAAACTGTTGTATCATACTAATGTGAGTCATGATCCAACATGCGCTACATAATGAATCTATATATACGATACGTTACAGGAAATAAGCTATATAAGTATCCATTCTTGTGAATCCATTATCAGTTTGTATCCATTCTTGTGAAACCATTATCAGTTTGTATTTCTCGTTTTCAATCTACCATAAATATCCAAGCAAGAGTAAATTTCGCCATTATCCTCTTCCCATTTCTTTTTCTGCCGTTTAATCTTAAAAACTACTTCCAATATTCTCATAACCGTTAGCAGGTTTGCCCCCTACGTCACTAAAGCCAGTGAAACAAGTCGCTAAACTGATAATCTGTCATTTTGGGCTTTTTTTTAGTGGAATCCAGTATATTGCTAGTAAGACTTGGTGTCTATACTTTGCATGCCAAAAATGCCACTTCCATATTTTATATCAGTACCCGACCAGGAATTTATCTTTAATAAAACAATAAAATGTTAAAATTGCTGTAAAAAATAATTAAAACAATAATAAAGTTTGAAAATAATGTAAAAGATTATTAAAACAATAATTAAAAAAAAATTAACACAATAATTAAAAAATATGATTAAAGGGTCAATCCCGATAACTTTTTGGATAATAAAACTACTTAATTTTGTGTTAAAATCCCTTAAAACCCATTACCTAAGGCCGGCCAACTAACCCGATATTTGTGATACGCTTGTAAATAACTTAAACCTGACAGTCTTCATCTGGAAATGGAAACCGTTGTATTATACAGTATCTGGATAAAACCAGACTTTTTTCGATAAAAATAATATGTAGGTGAAACTTACCTTTTGTTATCAAGCACAGTACATGGGTCATTCACTGTATAGACCTCTCAAGAAACGGGAATCGATTATCAGGTCACCCAATGAAAAAATTGACCCGAAATCTTAAAAGGGTTACGTGTCCGGATAAGCAGTGTTGACGTTCACGTCCAAACGACTCAATATTTTGAGCTGAAATTTTGCGACAAGGTAAATACACCATGCCCCTATATTTTGGTCCATAAATTTCATAAATACTCGGACTTAAATTTTTGAGACTCTGTTCTTATCGGGATAGTCCCTTTAACACAATAATAAAAAGAAACCGTATCGGGTCCTTCATGTATGTAAAGTATAATTATTTTGTATGTACATATTTCACGTTTAATACTAGCATATAGTAGACGTAACTCAACTCGGGTACTTCTTAAAAATAAATTTCAATAAACAATGACATGCACTTTGGCCACAACCAACGGTTATTAGCTTCGATCACATCCAACCTTCCTCATCCCATGTTTTTATTGATGTTAAATCGGATTATATTATATCCTTTGGCGATCGTTTATCAATGGTCAAATTCGATGATACGTTAATCAGTTCCAGCCAATTCATGAAAGCCCATACTTAGCGAATTGGTTTTTTTATATTCGGAGAGAGACAGAGACAGAGAGAGAGAGGGAGAGAGACAGACAGACAGACAGACAGGCAGACAGACAGAGATTTAACGTCCATTCGACACCAACTAGGCCATTTCGTGACTAATATGTGGTCCAATTTCATTTCACTAACACGCTCTAGCGCGTGTGGGTCTTTAGCAGTGGGAGGACTCGGCGACCTTACTCCTTGTCACTTTTAACTACAAGCGGGGAATAGAAAGCACACCACTTGACTCAGAGAGAGAGAGAGAGAGAGAGAGAGAGAGAGAGAGAGAGAGAGAGAAATGTGGTTAAACGTTCACTCGACACAAACTAGGTCATTTCGGGACTAACATATGGTTTAATTTTATTTCAATAATTTGCTTGCGCGTAGGGGTCTTACTCTTTAGCAATGGGAGGAAACCGGAGTGCCTGGAGGAAACCCACGAGGTTGAGAAGGCGCCACTATGTCCATGCCACATACACTCATATCAGGGATCGAAACCACAGCCGCAAGCCAGAGGTGACCGGCCAGCTAGTGGTCGGGGCGCGGCACTCTAGACAACTAGGCCATCCCAACCCACACTTGACTCAGTAACAGACCTTTCGATTAAAGACGCACGCATAGTTGCGTTTTGTACGACCCGGCTTGCTATGCACTCAGCACCAACTCTAAATAAAATTACTGCAGCTTAGACGTTTTTCCCATTTCTGATCTTCGAGCTAAATCTCTACAGTCAGAAGAAAGCCGCAATATTTTTGCGTAAACCTTATAAAGAATAGAGCCTCAATATTCGGTCTAACACCAGTCGTCAAGGACGTCATCTAATATTCAATAGAGAATGAATATTTATATACGTCTTAGTACCTAAACACAAACTTGAACATACTCAACCGGAAAATGAAAACAGTAGAGATTTATTGAGCGACTATTTAAACGTTCAGTCCAACCTCAACCTAATCGATAATTCCGGAATTAAAATGTGGTAATTATATCTTGATGTCTATAAATAATGTCTATAAATGCCAGAGTATACATATAACATGGTTTCGGTTTTGGTATAATGTAGTTCTCTTTTTTTTGTTCAAGGGAAGAAAATCTAGAAAATGTCAGCCATTCTTTCGTGGATATCTAATACCACTTCCCGCAGTATTCCACATAGTACAGGGAATAGTAGCTAAACTGAGATGATGTGTAAACATTAGCGTCCCCTTGGAACTCGAAACACGAGTAGGCCGTAAAACCGATGTCCTTGCAAGATTGTTCTCAACGCACACTACATAGCACAGGATGGAGCAGAAACGGGGAACGCAAAACCCCATTTCATTTCATTTTTGTTTGTGGCCATGTCCCGAATGTTATCGGACTAGTTATGTGTAAGCTTTTACGAGTCTCGTACACCAGACTAAGTCGAAAATAAAATGAAATGAGGATTAACGTGCTACTGTTCTGCTTCCTCTGGGATAATGAAAACAAGTAGGGGGAAGGGGTCGGTTTTCCAAAAAAAAAATAAACAGCCTGTAGTCAAAATTCGCTTCAAACATTTTCCAAGAAATCTAGTACCCACCATCAGGCCTTGACTTTCTATGAGCCAAATATTCAGGATGTAACAGCATGAAAATAGTGCGTCTGTTCGGCTCGCGTCTGACGAATCACACCAGGTAGGCACGAGAACAACAATGGTCGTAAATCCCATTGGATAAACAAGTGTTTATGTTCAAATGGGACCTTCGGTGTATGTTAAGATGAATGATACACCGCTTCAGTTCCATGTATAGTGACGTTTGGGGGGGAATTCGTCCAAAGTAAATAAGACACACTCTACTTTGTGCTTATACAAGTTTCGTTTGCCTTAAATGAGTGTGGGGTCGAAAAACTGAGGCTGTGTCTACTCGTTGGCATGGCATGTACGTTAAAGACCTCTTGAAAGATGGATAAAAGGGTAGATCGTAGCGACGTTGTGCAGGCAAGATTCCCCTATTAGCATACAGTGTGGCGCACGATCGTTATTAACCCAATCGGTGCATAAATGTGTGATATTTCATTTTTCTAAATCACATGATCCCGTTATTCTGGGGGTTTATCGGATTTTACTTTTAGAATAAAAACTCGTGTCTATCATTGTGTCAGATTGAGTTTTATTCTTTTAAGTTATCCTGGTTTCTTACTGGATTTGGCTTTTATATTAAACATATTTTATGGTTTTGTCAGTTTCAATTTAACATTTTGGATTATCCCGGGTTTTGTAATTTGGCTTTCATTTTAAAAGGTTAAGACTTTGTCAGACTGAAAAGACCTAATTTGGATTTTATTGTTGAAAAGTGCAAGGTCTCTATAGCCTGAAGTGATTAGGATTGACTTTTGTGGTTACATTTTATGATCTCGCCAGCCTGTAATTCTAAGATTTCATTCTTCTAAAGTGAAGTGGTTTTATAATATTGCGAACTTAAAATAACCTGGACAATTTATATGTTATCATCAGCCTGTTCGAAACTTAATGGATTGAAGTAAGTACTTTGATTGACTTTTAAATGAGTATCGATTGGTTGAAGTAAGTATTATTGGGTGCGTTGAGTTGAAGAGGATATCAGATATTGCAATGGACTGGCGTAAGTATTGGGGTTATCAGATTGGGGTTGGTTGGGCTGAAGTCAGTATCATGAGACTGGGATGGACTGAGGTGAGTTCATATACTGGAATGGGTTGTGAGTACATGGTATATTAAAATCTTATGGGATGAAATGAGTAAAATGTTTTTAGATGGGTTTTCCGGTATTGTATATGGGATTTAGTATATGGCATGGCAGATATTAGGTTGGAGCTAGATATATACCTAGGCTGCGAATTCGATTCGTGTCCAAATGGTAAGACAGATTAGAAGCGGTCCATTTCAATCATTTTTGAATTTGGGACCATATCTATCGTGGTATTGTTACGACTTCCGTACTTTTTACGATGCATGTTGTAGAAAAACTATATGCATTTGTGTTTTACTCTGTATAAGTAGGCTTTTAATACTCACAGTTTATTTAAAGACTGGAATGGCGGCCATTTCTTGTTAAACTTTTCCATATACACATTGTCGAGATATCTGCAAAATAAATATATCAGATTAAAAGAATTTAAGCTGACAAGAATTAAGAAAATAATCAACTAATTAATATTTTAGTACCGGTTATATACCTTGCGACGGATATACGCTGTGATCTCAATACAGAGATCTAATAGCTATTCTAAACCATATAGTTGGGTGGTTAAAATTTGAATAACTTATTTTTTGTGGCACCGTGTCCGGCGGTAGCACTGTGTTCTGATATTCCAGTCCCAACGTCGCCCCATTTGTTAGGAATGGTGTAGACTTGGTGTAGATGTCTCTTTGTTATACACACGACGTTTATCTTTAGAACTGTGTTGTATAATGGTATGTTCAATCGCTAAATGCCATTCCATAAATACATTTATATTAGACATTTTATAAGACAGTTTTCTATTCCCAGACAATAAAACGTATGTCTTACATTGGTCGACTTCGAAGACATAAAATACCAGATGAAGCTAACGTTGAAAATGTATTTAGACTAGTACACTGGTTGCCTTCGAGTTACGTTAACAATATGAAACCATGAATGTAGATGTTGAAACTTTTTATGATAAGCATACTTTTTGCAATTTGCGATTACCAAAGACATAACGAGATCTTGAATTTCGATGTCCTTCTCCTTGTTATAGCGAACCCCCAAAAATCCAGTAAAGGACACGCATGTTTTGAACAATATTTCAGTGAAGATCAAATAAAAAATGCGATATGGTTACCATGACAATTTGTCCAGCAATTCCAAGATTGTTTGAAAATATGAAATACAAACCTTAGATCATCCATAGCATCGATGACAAGGATTGATAAAAAAATGTAGCGTAAAATCAATGCATAACAATTCTAGTTTGAGACAAAACAAAAAGTAAAGGAGGGTACTACTGGGGTTATACGGATTCTTTAAATACAAAGGCTGTGACGTTAAGGTGGAAACTGTACAATGCTGTTTCTTGCTTAGCAAACCAATTTCAGGCACACCCACACACACGCTTTTATAACATGAAATAGGGTTTAACGCCCTAAGTACGCAAAATAATAGGTCTAGTAAAATATTAAAAAAAAGGAATATATAACGACATTAAAACCAAAAAAAAATACTTGAAAAACATTTGATTTTAATCATATTTTTTGCTTTCTATACTAAGAGTTGTGTGTGAGTCTTATATATAGAAGTTGGCCCAACTCTTTTCATCAAAATCTTTGTATCTATTATAACATCTGCAACTTCGAAACATTCTTAAGAATATAAATCAAAATGTATTAAGATAGGCAAACAAAAACTGTATTATTTCATCTTAAAGGCACAATTTAATTTTCAGAAAAAACTACGTATAATTTTTTAAAAAAATAGTTATTAAAAGTTGCATTCGTGAAACGCCTAATTAACCTAAATTAATAATAGCTGAGTTATGGAAGATGTATGGGGTCATTGTTACTATTGGTGGGAGAAGGCTGTCCTTTAAGTTGTACGTATTGTCATTTCTACCAAAATATTAATATTATTACTACAGTCTATCGGTTTGGACTCCCGACACATATTTTTTTTAGTAGCAATTGTTGGATTTGGAACTATTGGGGAACCGAAATTTATGAAAACAAATGTACATCGAGCGCGATCGAAGTGACTCTAACCTTGGAACGAATAAGCAATGGCTGATGCTGCTGACATCGACAAAGCTGACACTGGCCTTTCACGAACGAACACGGCCGACTGTTTGCGCTAAATGACATATTACATATTACATTCATTATTCTAATAACTCACTTCGTTATTATTCTAGCCTTTAACACCAAAATCCATTAAGGCCACAAATATACAATGTCAAAGGCTGGGTTCATCATACATCATTGCCAACAGGTGAAATACTAGCGGAAAGCACTGTCAGTGATAGAAATGTATTAGTTCGGAAATAATGGCGGAAAACTGGCAGTGATATAAAGGGATTATTTCTGAAATCCATAAATATAATCAAAGGAAACCAGTTTCTTCTCAGTTATGTGTTAAATGACGTGGGTTGTAGCTCGTGATTAAAGAGACGTTATTATATTCACCACGAAACCACATTAACTTTGAATAATATCACATTAACAATAACACTAGTCAAGCCTAATTACTCTTTTTTCGTGTTAGGTTAGAGAGAAATGGGCTTTAACGTCCACTCGACACAAACTATGTCATTTCGGGACTAACATGTGGTTTAATTTTATTTCAATAATTCGCTTGCGCGTAGGGGTCTTTACCAGTGGGAGGAAACCGGAGTACCCGGAGCGGAGAAAGCCCGCGATGTTGGACAGGCGACCCTACTCCTTGCCATGTACAACTGGGGATTCAAGGAAGATGCAATATATATCAAAACTACGCAGGGGATGCATTGTCAGTAACATGCACTGAATATTGCACAATGCTACTTTCTTCAGTGTATAATTGGATTTCTGTTCCATGGTTCTATCAAAAATTAAATTATATTAAAATTATTGAAGATGCGACTTCCGGTTAATCGAAATGTGATCGTATAGAGACTACCTAATCGTTAATCGTAATAACGCAAACGATTTAACCTAATTGAATACTTTCTTTGGTCTAAGTTTTGTTCCTTTAAAGCTATTACTCCTAAAATATTTTATTTATAAACGATAATACGGCATTAGATTATGGATGTGTTAGTCAGTGAGCCGTTAAATAAATGAAAACATAATTTCCTTTGTTCTAATGTTTCTTACTTGAGTAATGGAGCACTCAATTTCGTACGTGAGTACTGAAGCACGCTAAAATCAAATTATGCTTGAAAGGCATAAAACGTCTGACTTTATGAATATAAATAGAAATTGTTCAAAATTAATCTGACGTTTATCATCGAAGTATAAAATCAAGGCATCGATACGGTCATTTAGTGTACATGTTTAACCGGGTAATGACATTTCCGTTCTGAATATCCGATACACTGTTATGATAGAGAATCAATATAATACTAATTAGTAGAGAGTAGTGTAACCATTATAGTTTTTGTAAAGATGTTGTGAACTGTTACAGTGAATGGTAACAGATATAGTTATTCACCGTGATATGTTATAATTCACTGTGATAGCAAAATGGTATAAGCAAGTCAAGAGTAAAATAATGCAGTTTAACCCCTGTCATCACCAGACCAGCCCTTTATAAAATGTCCAACTCGCCCAGGTTTAGTATTACTGAGGTATTGTGGCAGTCCAGCAATAACACCGGAAGCCACACGTTCGTGGGGGGGTTCCAAAAGAATCTCCCGGGTTTTTCAAGATAATGCCAATTGCCAGGGGTAGTACCAGTCCTTTCGCTAAACCGTTTTTTTTTAAATTCCTATTCGACCAGTCTTTTTTTGTTTTTGCTAAATCTTTTTTTAATTCCTGACACGTATCTCTATTTCAAATGGTATCTTATTTCAGTGAAACAACGAATAAAACCAATCGTATTTGTGAGGAGAGGGGGATAAGTTTTGCCACTTGACACGTAAACGGAAGCCAATTGTAGTTGAACAACAAGTTGTTTAACATGCTGAAACAATCATTATCCAGCCAAATAACTATGTCGGTGTAAAATGCTGGGGTCCAAAAAAAAATTTAAATTGCATAATTTAGCCCGAGGGTGGTTAGTTGTTCCACCAAATCAGGTAAATTGAGCAAAGTCAGTTTAAATAAAAGGTATTGATAAAAGGTATTACACCAAACTTCAAGTGTTTATTCATGTTGCTGTTCCAAATGGTCAAGTAAATTGAGCCGAGTCAATTTAATGAAACGGTATTGATACATTGCACCAAACTACAAGTGTTTATTCATGTTGCTCTAAATGGTCATAGGACATTACATTATATGATTACATTCACATGACATTTACTCCATGTGTATTAAAAACACCTACATAAACGGAATGACTAGACTATAGATTCAGCACCACTAAATTATTGTTATCAGACTATTTTAAATATTGGAAATAAACGCATTCATGTACATATATCTTAGGTTTGGTATATTAAACTGCGCTATGGGCAAAATAATAGATTTAATTATCACTACAGAATACAAGGTATTTCTCAACTTGCCCTTTCGAAAATTGCACAACGTACCCCGAGGTGAATGTTACAATTAAGTAGGCCACAGCGTCTTTTGCACATCATAAGAAAAAAAGCCAACAGGCTAGAATTACAAATATAAATATAGTCGTTATCATTTGCCAATCGGTCTCTCAAGGAAATCCACACGGTTTTCAATAAATCTACTTTGGAGCTCAAAATTTAGATTTTTCTACATAGCTGCTTTATTTTGGGGGGAATTGAATGTTTCCATAGACCAATAACTATTATTTATTAGACTATTAAATAGATGGCATCGTCATTCGTGAATCCTTACATAGACTGAAGAGAAGATTACTCTCGTCTTGAGTTTTCAACATAGTTATAAAGTAGTTTCTGTGAAAGGATAGTTTTTTAATGTTTGTGTAAGCGTTTATGAAAAGAGTACGCAAATTTGTCTCTGTACGATATTCGCCATGAACCCGACGTGTTTGAGAAATAGATCAGCGATTAATTATCGGTGATATATACTGAGCGCCATAGAAAACGCATCACTTAGTTTTTCGTATAACAAAATGATCCTGTAAACATATCTTAGTTATTTTGCTTCTTATTGATAACAATATTCAAATGGGAACACATCAACAACAACACATTTGTACACTTATGGATGTTTAATCTGTAATCAACGGTACAACGTCAGAGGGGTCTTGAGTATTGAAAACATGCTGGCTGAAGAAAAATTAAGCAAGTTTTTGATTGATGCTTGAACTAATCGAGTGAACATCCGAATTACGAAAAACTGTCAGTCAGAGCCCATAAGGGATTCGTCCAAAAAATCCAAAAATGAAAACCAAATGCAGATCAGTTGAGAAATATACGAGATATAGGAAATCTGTAATTAATATTTTTTCCATCCGTAAAACAATTTGCAACATGTACAGTTTTGCCTTAAAACGCTGACTAAATTCGACCCCCCCCCCTCCATCAGCACAATAAAAAAATTAAAACCACTCACAGAAACACGTAATAATTATTAATATTGTTAAGTGATATATTATTTCAGGTACGGCGACAGAGATACATATTTTATTAGGATATAATGCGTAATTTCCCGTGGTCAGCTGGGTGTTTAATTTAGAGATGACAAACATTAGGTAATAGATAAGAAATTAATCAAGTATACTATTCAAAAAAAGTAGGGGATATTTGATTTTGAAGTGTTATTAAAGTCTCTAATGAAACTGACGAAGAAACAAATGACAAAATGAAATGAAGTTCACGTTCATCGATTTATTCCAAATGATCGTTAGACAAAGTAAGGCACAGACTGACCATTATAGGGGTAAAATGATAACCGGGGTCAAACAGCAAAGTTACCACAGCATCACAACAAAGTCAGTAACGGGTAAATCCTCCTCTGTTTGCCAAACAAGCATTGATCCGACGTGGCATACTCCTAATGAGACGTCTAAGGTCATTTTGGTCCAGATTGTCCCATTCCTGTTGCAACGCAGCAGCAAGTTCTTGGACATTGGCAGGAGGTTGTTGACGTTGACGTAACCTCTGTCCAAGCATGTCCCAGACATGCTCGATGGGGGAGAGGTCGGGACTCAGTGCTGACCAGGGTAATGTGGTGATGTTCTGTTGTTGGAGGTAACCTGTAACGATCCTGGCCCTGTGACATCTTGCGTTGTCATCCTGGAAGATGAAACGGCAGCCATGACGGCGTGCGAACGGCACAACATGGACTGCCAAGATGTTGTCCGGTAGTACTGGCCTGTAACACGCCCTGCAACAACATGTAAAGCCGTTCTTCCAGCAACAGTGATGCCTCCCCACACCATAACAGAACCACCCCCAAATCGATCATGTCTGATGACGTTAACGTCTTGGAAGCGCTCGTTTCGACGACGCCACACCCTCCTACGTCTGTCCAAAAAATCAACAGTGAACCTTGACTCATCTGAAAACATCACATTGCTCCAGCGTCGATTATCCCAGTGTTGACGATCCCTACACCAACAACGTCTTGCCTGAATGTGATGATCTCTCAAACAAGGGATCACGCGAGGACGTCGGGAGCGAAGGTGACCCCTATGCAGTCGATTCCGAATCGTCTGGCCACTCACTCTCACACCAGTGTCTGTTTGAAGACGAGCGCTGATCTGATTTGCTGTGATGACACGATTTCTCAAGGCCAAGGTACGGATAAATCGATCCTGGGCTTGAGTTGTCGCCCTTGGTCGACCTGGGCGTGGTCTGCCCTGTACAGATTGTGTATCACGGTATCTGGACCATAGCCTGCTTATGACAGACTGAGAAACATTCATTGTCCGCACCACAACCGCCTGTGTTGTGCCGATCTGTAGCATTTTGGGTAAGCCGACGCATATCAAAATTTGTTTTCTGGTCACTAAAACAATTAAACTGATGCCACAATGACTGTAACATTCAAAGTCAGAGTCGTGCAAATCTTGGGTTGGACCCCCATGATGATCCCAAGCATCACCTGCATTCCATGCGGTTGCTATTGGTGCGTTTGGGCGTCACATGTAACTGGAAATGTTTCTTCTGTTAGGTTCTATAGTGACTTGTTTCGTAGTCATTTGCATATTTTAGTATTATGCCCCTAAAATCAAATATCCCCTACTTTTTTTGAATAGTATATATGTGAAATTTTCATTAATGACGCCTGATAGAGACGAAATCAAATTTCCTTTATTGTCTAATATAAAGAATTGGGGCTGCGTATAACGAAACCACGCCAGTTGACTCAATGGTAAACATTATGATACAGCGCGCACGTGCTGACAATTCAGCCATCTAACTCCCAAGCGATATACTTCATAGACTGTTGCTTAAGAAGTAGAACTACTCAGCCTATAGTCATGCAAACACCGTACATGCAGTAGACCGTCTAGTCTAGCCTTCAGTTATGTATGCACCGCACGTGTAGACGTATGCGTATCTGATTATATTTTATATGTTCAGCTTTCTGATAAATAACGTTTATATTTACATTTGTGTTAGTCTGTTCTAAAGAGACTGCATTTCACTGATTACTTGCCACATTCTTTAATTGAACTCATTTCTCTGCGATGATTGAAAAGAAAGGGGTATCTAGCCCAAGCTTTTTTTTCTTTTAATCCCGAATTATTATTGAAAGCAAGTTGACCAGCATCGAAAATAAGACAGTATCTAAACCAGGTTTTTGTTCTATGTGGTCTCAATTACTATCCAGAACAGCGCAGCACTTAAGTTATGTCTCAGTTGGTATTATCTTCTTGCGTAAACCTTGATACGAAAGACCATTTTCATCTTTCAACACAAACAACCAAAACTTTTATTTTAAGTCAAATTCCAGTTGTCACCGTTAATTGAAATTAAATGATGTACGTGCACACAAATACTTTGAATGTAACGTTAATGCAGTAGTCATACACAACCATGTTACTTCAAGCCATGTTACTTCCAGATCGACTGATATTGCAAGCTAATAATTTAACATAATTAAAGCATCATCGATCGATCAGGATACTAAAATGGTTAAAAAAAAACAGCCAAGTCCTTGTTTCGGAAAAAAATAAAATAATATAAATCTTCCTCTTTCAGTCGTTATTAAAGTAGTAATTGAGCTGCCAACCAAGAGCTATTTTCAATAAAAAATGTTTTTTAGTATTTGAGAAATTGGCGATGATCTTTGTCTTAATATGTCAATTTGATGGCAGATTTTGAGGGGGTGTATTTTTTTCACAAATCAACATTGCAAAACTGGCTGTGGGAGGAAATCCGAGAGCGCGGAGAAAATCCACGAGGGTGGATAAGCGGCCATACTCCTTGCTATGTGCATGCGTTGGATCGAAGGTCCGGATATATACTGAGCGCCATAGAAAACGCATCACTTAGTTTTTCGTATAACAAAATGATCCTGTAAACATCTTATTTATTTTGCTTCTTATTGTGAACAATATTCAAATGAGAACACACCAATAACAACACATCTGTACACTTATGGATCTTTAATCTGTTTAATCAACGGTACAAAGTCAGAGGGGTCATGTTAAAGTTAAAGGCTTCAAATATATAAAGAAAATCGAGAAATCATAAAAAAAATATTTTATTACACGATAAAATTACCCTTGAAGTAAAGAAGAATGGAGACGACATAAAAGCATATATAAATATATTAGAGTGTACATAATTTGAAATGACGATGATATAAATCAAAACATGTTTAATTAGGATGTACTCGAATTAAATAAAAAAAAAGCTCATCCAATTTACTACTTTTTGTTAGCCGTTGAAGTAAAATTGTGAAATCGTTTTCTTAATATAGGCGACATCAGATCATAAACTAAACCAAACAAATCAACGAACTATTCTATATAAGGGTAAATAATACATGTACACTTTAAGAAAATAAATTAAGTTTTCCTATAAAGGGACACAAAACAACTGTACAATAAAATGATAATCTTTTAGGTATTTAGTACCTGAATAGAGCAATACATTATCACCAACCCCATATTATACCACACCAAGCCTCCCAACCCAGACTACTGATAAAGACCCACAAGAATCCTATTACAATAGATCTCTCGAGTATGCTCCAGTATAGTATACCTTATCCACCTCACCAGTTCAACCCATACCATGGATTAGTCATTCTTCATCGACAGACAAAAAACAGAAGTAAATTCACGATAGGAAAACTCAAAGCAAATCCTAGTGCAGATAAATGAATACTGGTGTGTAAAGAAAGACCACACGTACCGACAAGTTTATAAATTTTAAGTCTAAGCATCGACACAATATAAAGAATGCTTCTATAGCCAATCGAGTGCGCCGAGCCGTCAACATCTTCGATAGATTCCATCAAAACGTAATTTAACCATAATGCAGAATCCCTCAAAAAATTAAAATAGTTCGTATAAAGAGCTTTCAGCATCTCAGAGTCATCCACGAGAATAACCACATCAGATCAACCCTCTACCCAACAGGCACCCAAGTCGCTTTTTAACAAAACCTCCTTGATGTCAGCAGTAAACCTCTTCCAAAAGAATGTGTTTATGAAGTCGTTAGTACCTATGACAACAAATATACTGCAGAACTAAAAAAATACCCAGCATAAATCCTAGGTACTCCACTACCAACTTATCCCAACACCTACAATATAGACTTGGACATATAATTACATTTTCTAAAACTATGGCAACTAACCGTCTTGTAGAAAAGACCCACAAACTGATTGGGGCTATACAAATAAAAAGAAACAGCCCAGTCGAACTAAACAAGGATATTCTTACCAAATGCTTACGATCAACAACTGATTTAATAACTTTACCAATATATTTCTATTAGTGCTAATTGTATTTCATTCCTTCCACACTTTTAATTTTATTGTACTGGGAAATTACTGTCAAAAATTATCTTTCATTTATTATTATTAATTGTTGTTTTACATAGTTGTACACATTATCATTACCGGTATTAACAGTTTTAGCAGTTATTATTTGTAAGATTAAATTATTCTTAAGTATATATCATGTACATTCATTCGTTGTCAATTTAACAGAGGTTGGTTTTGGTGAAATTGGAATATGTTCTGAAGATTAAGCCCATAGTTATTGGAAGTTATATTAGGTTAATGTTTTGTCTTCATAAAAGTTATATACACATTGGTTTTGCTTCGTTGTTTTATTTCCAGTTTTATTGTCGTTAAATTAAGCTAATAGTATCCGGTCAAGCATCTTCAATAGAAGACTAGATCTCGCCTTAACTACGTACATCTTATCAAGCCCTTCACGTAATACCCTGCGTATTTCGCCACTAAGTTCGATTGGGTAACAAGCCCAGCTTGGTAACCTATCAGATTCGTCGGTGGTCGTGAATACCAAGACTCGCCCTTCTAGCTAAAATGTTTACATGTGACAATCGAGTTGCAAAGTTCAAAGGTAACTGTTTTTTTACAGTGTGTTATGTGCCACGACCTGGGATTGGACAATGCTAATTAGTCACGTGTCTACACAACGGGCGCAAAAGTTCGGGAATTGCTAAGTATTGAAGCAACGGTTAGATGTTGTAAAACTCGCATTATTGTATTAATATTATTATTAATTTAATAATATTTACCAGGTGGGATTATAAAACTGGTGTACCAGATTTTACTAAGAACTAGGGATAAATACAGTTACTTTTTCTTTTAAATGATGATTTTTTTTTTTTTTTTTTTTTTTTTACATTTCTTTAAAAGAATCGGTTACGTTTTTTTCATTTATGGTGTCTCCTCACATCTTCACCAAAATAAATTCCTAAAACTTTAATACGGACTGTAGGGATAAAACATGTTGAAATAATTTATTTCCAGTTAGTTTTCAAACTGGATTCAGATAATATATCCTCAAAAAATGTTGGTATTTCTTCGACAGTTTGATTTATTGATATTAAGTTAGCGGCAATAGTTGTGATATCGTCTGAATGTTGGAAAAAATTTAGTTTCTAGTTTCATGTTTGGTATTTTAATTCCTGAGATGTATTTGTTTTTTTTTTTATTATTCTGGGTACGAGTGGGTGTATTGCTACTTAATACAACAGCGTTAAGTGGGCGTCTCGCTGGTGTATTGAGAGAATAATGGCGATGCTGTCAGTAAAGACACCATTTACATGAACTTTGCTGATTATATCATTGTGTAAGATATTTAGCCAATTCAGGATATAGTTTGGAAAATTAAGCAGAATTTGTAAATATTTTTTTTCTCTATGCGAGACACAAATTAGATCATTTCGGGACTAACATATTATGGTTTAATTTTATTTCAATAATTCGCTTGCGCGTAGGAGTCTTTAGCAGTGGGAGGAAACCGGGGTACCCGGAGAAAACCCACGAGGCTGGACAGGCACGTACAACCGGGGATCCGAAACCACGCCAGTTGACTCAATGGCAGGCCGTATGATACAGCGCGCGCACGCTAACCAATCAGCCCCCCCCCCTTTTTTCTCTATGCGCTCAAAAGGTTTCTCGTGATCATAGGCGGCCATTGCGGCCTTTATATTTTTATCGTTCATGTCATTTAAATAAATTTAAAGGGGCTAAACCTGTAACTCAATATTTTCCATAATATTCGAAAATGAAAACAGAAATTAGAATTCAATATTGGTCAATTTCAATCAATATTGATGTTGTCATCATGGCGTGATACGCCCACATTTTGCAAGAGATGGACCAAAATGAGATTTTTTGTACAATCACGGTACTCATAATGCTGGACGTTACGGTCCGATATGCACGAATATCGAAAGGAACCGATATCTTCTGGATATAAACATTTTTAAGTTTCATTAAGATCGCATAATAAGTGTGACTACTAGAGGGTTACATACTTGGTATTACACAATTTGCGTACAAGTAGCAACCATTTGTTGGGCAGTTTCGGTCCAATTTCCACGAAATATATTCAAACGCTATTTCTTTAATTCGGATAAAAATTGTGACCTCCAAAGATTCCTCGAGCTAAAAACAACGCGATTTTCCTATATAGAATCAGGGGCCGTAATCCAGACATTTTGGTTCTAAAATTGTGACTAGGGCAGTGATTCTTAACCAGCGTGCCGCGAAATTTTGAACGACATATTAAGAAAAATGTGAAAGAACAAGTGATCCCGAGTGTCTACAGATAAGTTCAGAGCTGTGTTTTTCTCTATTTATTTTGTCATTCTGAATGCAACTGACTGTACCTTAAATATTTTCTATGTTCTCTGTAACAATTATTTCATCAACGCTATCAGAGGTTGACATGACAGGTTGACACGAGATATAACTTGTATGCACATCAACGAAAACACTACCGTCAGTTGTACTGTGTAGGTAAAACACATTTTATGTTGATACAATTATAAAATGGCATAATGGTATATTATATATGAAAAGTAGCAAAATATGGATTCAGTGCAAAACACTCGTAGGACAAGCACTGGACAACCCAATGGCTATTTGTTGCTAGCCTGGCTTCAAGGGGTTTATGCGGACAACAGACTCTGTGATGAAACTGCGAAAAAAGAGTTTGTCAGAAGATAATCTAAAAATATCTCAAAATCCCAAAATATATACGTGAAAGGCATCTTTAAACATAATAAAAATATCGGAAATACGACTTTCTGTAAATCAATACTAACTCGCTATAATTACCAACAAAAAGCCTATATCAATTATTCATACAAGATTGTCACAAAACTCCATGTGTGAAACCAAGATGTTATCGCGGGTTTCACTGTGATTGAATGTGTTCATCTTGAAAAGGAAAAATCTCCTTTTCACCAATTAAAGAAGAATTACTGTCTGAACCATGGTAAATATAAACGGATTTCTTCGATTGTGAACAAACTACAGAACAATTGTTATTAAAATCACCCCGGTTGAACAAAATCCATTGCAGAATTAAATATTCCAACGAAAAAAAGTTCTCTTTTGTAAAGTTAATGTTTTTGTTTGCATTTTTGAAAGTGTCCATCACAACATTACACATGTCACGTGATGAGCTAAACCGTCACAATATGTTGAAGGGTGTAAAGTTTATGATTATCCCATATATCATGAAAAATGCCACCGCTTCTCAATAATTTCCATATTTAATTCACGTTCCGACTGTTCATGTCAATAATATTCCTGATTATATTACTCCTTTTGTTCATTCGACAGATACTGAAATCGAAACACTCTTGATAAGAACAGTCCGGAATGTCTAGACATCGTTTATCGTCTTTATAAAAATGTATTTAAATCAAAAAATCACTCGTGGACTGTTTATGGTCAAGAGGTCGTTTTGCTGTGTTTTATACTACTGGGGGATACTTGTCATCCACCATTCTAGTCATGGCTAGCTGCATATTGGAATCCCGAACATAAAGTTGAATAACGAATAACGAGGTGACTTGCCTCGTTATTCGCCAATAACGAGGCAAGTCACCTCGTTATTTGTTATTCGCCGCTTGAATAACAATTTTTTTTTTTACCGACTATACGCCATTTAATATGTTTTCTACTGCTAGGGGATACTTTGCAATCCATTATTCTGTTCTTTTCTAATGATCGTTTAGAATTAAATCCCGAAATATCTTCATTAAAGATACATGAACACTTTATATCTGAATCCCGAATAACGAGGTGAAAAAACGAATAACAAACAGCTCGTTATTCGCTGCTTGAATAACAATGTGGACTGTTTTTGGTCTACAGGTTGTTTTGCTGTGTTGTATACTACTGGGGGATACTTGCCACCCATCATTCTAGTCATGGCTAGCTGCATATTGCAATCCCGAATATAAAGTTGAATAACGAATAACGAGGTGACTTGCCTCGTTATTCGCCAATACGAGGCAAGTCACCTCGTTATTCGTTATTCACCGCTTGAATTTGAATAACAATCTGGTTTATTTACCGACTATACGTAATTTAATATGTTTTCTACAGCTAAGGGATACTTTGCAATCCATTATTCTGTTGTTTTCTAATGATCGTTTAGAATTAAATCCTGAAATATCTTCATTAAAGATACATGAACACCTTATATGTGAATCCCGAATAACGAGTTGAAAACGAATAACAAACATTCGCTGCTTGAATAACAATGTGGACTGTTTTTGGTCTAGAGGTCTATTTGCTGTGTTTTATACTACTGGGGGATACTTGTCATCCATCATTCTAGTCATGGCTAGCTGCATATTGAAATCCCGAATATAAAGTTGAATAACGAATAACGAGATGACTTGCCTCGTTATTCCCCAATAACGAGGCAAGTTACCTCGTTATTCGTTATTGGTGAATAACGAAAAACGATTCAAATTCACACTGCCTGAAGAAATTCGACTTATATAAAACATTACACAACTGTTTCTCTGTATATTCCTGATTGTTTTCAAATTTGAGTGAATTCTGTTCCCCATCTGTTTCACAGGGGTAATGCGAAAGCTCTCTTCTAAATCTGTGTAAGGTAACTGTCATTTATAAGTTCAAATTTCTTCTATGTGTGACGTCAATAGCACGTGCATTGTTTACAAAACTATTTCATATACCCATTTACACTAAAAAGGAAATTATTTTTATACGGAGAAACTTTAAAAACCTTCATATATTTTCCTAATACTTCCAAAAAATGTTCTAGAATTCAATATACAGGAGGAAAGAAATTATATGAGGTAATTAACTCGCACTGATGTCATCTCTCTCGGTGATTGCGGTGGCCAAGCAGATATTCACTACTGACCAGTTTGTCGAGTACCGTCCGTATCAAATGTATTGATTTAGTGGAAATAATGAAACAGAGTACAAATCAAGACATGAACTTTCACCATCAATTCCGGTGATTAAAAGGGTAATGATAATCTCCGGGTAGCTCGCAAGTAGAGTAAATTTCACAAGCTGATAAAAGTATGTACCTGAACTCGTGACCAGTTAACAGAGAGGGGGGGGGCGTAAACCACAATTTTTGTGACACGATTTATCCTAGTTGCGACCGTCAAAAGTAACAACGTGACACTGTCGTGTGTAACTGTATCCAAGCTATGACATTAAATATAAGCAAAGTATAGGTTCCCTGTGACTTAGCATGTGTTTTGTGGCAAGAGCCGTGTGCTTAAATCTCTATGATGTCTTAACCCATCCTCAAGACAGAGGCTGTGGGTATGGCCTTCTAAGAACCCCACATGTCTCTATCCCTAACGAATGATGTCTGAATCTAATTTAATCGCGCTGTTAAATTTATATAAAAAGTTTGGCTACGTCGGCTATTAGGGCGGACCATTACCAAATTTGGGTTAGTGGTTCATTTGGGCACCCCCTTACCTCAAAATTATTTTATTTAATTGGAATATTATGTGCACCAGATGACTGGACAACACTAACCCACTTCCAGAAATGGGTTGTGGTAGAGCTGTCAGCGATTGAGATTAAGAAAGCTGTTGGATAATGCAAGATACCTAATTAGCCTAAATCTACCCGCCACCAATTTGTTTAACGACTTCAATATATTAAACACCTTTCACAGAACTAAAATAACCCTTATAGTATATATATTATTACACATGGACAAACATATAGTTACTTAATTTGAATAATTCGCTTGGACGTATGGGAAACCCAATGAGATTGTTCAGGCGATTCAACTCCTGGTCACGAACAAGCTTGGTATCGAAACCACTCCAATTGACGCAATGTCGGATTGTTTAATTTAAAGCGCATATTATGGTAGACCACTCGATCACGAAACATCCCATTGCAGTGCGAAGTTGTATGTTTATCCAAGTTAACTGTATTACTAAATAATTGTCTAATGTCATTCCCAATCGTTATTCACATTTCTAGTGTTAGTACTGATTCACCTGTTATGGGGCAGCTAATAACCTGGTCATGGGCCAAGTCACTCCTGATCATGATCTTACCTTCTCGGATGGCGAGTTGATTAAATTCAATGTTTTGATTAGGTTTGTGAGATGGAAATATGTAAAGCCTTATACTCGGACATGAAACGTGCGGAATGGTAAAACCAGAAAATAGTAGACGTTATTTAGAATTTGGGAATGTAGTCCACCACTCCAGGGCAAATCTCGTAGCACTTGGCGGGGTTACAATAGTTTAATCAAATTCTATTTTCTTTGTCACTTTAGGGTTTGCATGAAGTACGTTACATGAAGGCTGTTTTGTCACGGCTCTATATCCATAAACTCACTCGAATACTGAAGACGATGGAAAATCTATATAATTGTTAATTCTTTATTCCGAGAAAGAGTCGACTCGATGTAACTTCTAACCAACGGTTGAATGAAACTCAAACAACAAAGCAAACCGACTTCCTCTGATTGGAAGTAAAGATGATATAAAGTGTTTGCCTAACCCTTAATGGAATGACAAGCGTGATCAACACAAGTCAAAAACACATTTTGAAATCAAATGGGGGTTTACGTCCAACTTGTCTGCGCCAACTCGGCTAATGAAGACGGACACACGTCATACAGTGTGCTATGTGGGGATTTTGCTACGGCATTCTCGTTTTTCGAATTGTAATTGTCATTGGATCTTTTACCTGCACGCCAATGTGTATATGAGACTGGTTTTTCGTACCATCCGAAATACTACACGTTGTCCTACACCACAGACAAGGGAGTATTACGATGTAAGCTTAGCCGGTATAGAGATCAAACGCGCGACCTCGAGGTTACCGAACCAAAATCTTCAACACTAAGCGGTTCCCCGGAAAAACATATTTGACCTTAACTTAAAGTGGCGTAGGTTTTCTACGGGACAGATAATAATATCATAGGACCAATATGACGTCAGAAAATAATGACTTTCCCATAACCATTAAGATCTTGTTACTTTGGGGAAATTCCCAACTGTATAACAGTAAATTATGACGATTTGCATACTTGGACTTAAAACTATAAACTAGTAATTACTGAACCCAATTAGAGACATTAGCTATCGGGCGAAACCGGGAAAATAACAGGGGTAGAGTTTGGTAACCTTTCTCCTTGTCATCTCCATTCATGGGACACAACTTAAAAACCACGATGGTGAAATCTATTCAAAATTTAGAAGTTTAAACATTATTTACTTACAATGTATTTGTTAGCGCCGAAATGTTACTCAACACCAATTCCAACATTTGACTGTTAATAAAACTACAATTGGTCACGGTCCCTCCATTGAAATGTTCGCTGTCGTCAAGGCAACTGCACACCTCCGGGCATTGGGGCCAAACACAAGTAACACATTCCAGGAAACAAAATAGAAGTATCACAAACCTCATAATATTATTAACCAAGTAGTCTTGGTGAACAAATTGCATTGAACACTATATATTCTCTTTTTTGAACAAACTTTTTCATCTTGTTAAAAGGTACTTATAAATCACATTTTTAATATCTATTCCCAGAGTTACAAGAATGTTTACATTCAACTTCAAACTTTCTCAAAGAATGTCTTTAATTCATTTGATGAAAGCGACGCGTGCCTGTGTATTATCGTACAAAAAGTCCATTTTGTCATGTACTTATTTCAGTAGCCAAAAAGATTGATTTGATTAAGGAAGCAGTTGGAATTGTCTGCGAGGTTTTGGTTTGTTTAGTTCTAGTTGAGAAAACTCTTAATTAATGTTAATGATTGTGGCTGGTTATGAACACATCACAAATTATAATTGTAAATAACACACACGTGTATCAGGTGTACTAGTATTACTTTAGTTAAACTTGTTCAATTCGCGTGATCAGAAATAGAGTATTGTAAAACAACAAAAAGGATACGTTATAAGCACTAGCCATGTTCACACAGAGTAAATGTCATTGGATGAGCTTGGAGAGGCAGCCAATACATAGAGAAATTGACTTATCTTGGTAAAATCAATCAATATATTTGTCGTTTGCTGTTCTCGTGGCAGATAGAAAGATTATACTCTGATTGAAGTTTAAATCGATTATGAGTGTGCGTTATTTGTGTACCCTCTGCAGGGGGGGGGGGGGGGGGGGGGGCAGGCGGCATAAGCCTACGGTTTTATATGGGACTACTTATGCATTTAGCACTGAATACAAAAATACGTAAAGGGCATTTTGTAACATTAGATAAATGAACTGAAATGTGGTTTAGTGTCTTACTGTTATGTTGTGACTGGCTTGGTGCAGACGGGAAGATTGGACAAAGAGCTGCCAGTTCTCGCTATAATATAATTAAAACAAATTACTTCACCCTGAGTCGAGTTATCGCCGACAGAAAAACAGTGTAGCCTCGATTGTTATTGCTACTGTTGTTTAGATAATAAACAAAGTCTAAGTCTCGATTATCCATTTTTAAATTAAACCATTAAATTACCAAACAGGTTTAATCTACTTAAAATCGGAGCCATACGATTGCATGGAGGGTTGATTATGTTTTTTATGTTAATTTATGTCTAATTAATATTAGTTTATTTAAAATTATAGACCTAAAGAGAGACCTGCAAATAGGCAGATTTAGCCCTTGCATATGCGTGTTTAAGTAACAGTTTACCCACTGGACACCAGGTTTACATAGGCATGTTTTATCCATGACCCATTATGAAGTTTTTCTACATTGCCTGAATCAACGTCGAAAGATTATTGCCTTTTCTACTTTCAAAAAGGAAGACAGATTAATAAATCAGTCCGTTTTGTGTTTTTAAGAATCGCTTAGGCCACTATAATTAGAAATTGCAGGTTATTACAATTGCCACCGGCTTACTCTAGAAGAATCAATAATTCTTCCAGGATACTCTTCACGAAGAAAGACTAACATACTATGTAATCAGCTACACAAGGATTATACTATATTGATAAAAACTCATTATCCAAAATTGCACATATGTCACCAGAGACTGTTATTCCAAATTGTTGTATTCGACAAAAGAGAACTAAGACTGTTATAAAATTTCAAATATGAATAATATAATAATAAATATTCGTTCCTTGTCTGAATTGTTTCATTCTGTTATGTTTATTATTATTGAACTCTACTTGGTAATGTGATTCTCAATAAAACTTGTGAACCTACATAATTATATCAACACCTTTCCGGTCTTTATTGGTCAATAAAATAGCACAATCATCAAGAACAGATAACTCTTGAAAACGCCCCGCCCCCTCTGACCGTCATAGATTACTCCAGGGGTTAGTGGGATAGAACAGAATGATTCTGTAAGATCCCGTACCAGATGTATTTCTTGGCGAACCGTAAATCTGACAGACTGTTATCCGGGGTTTCTGTAAAAGATGCCGCATGTCACCATTGTATTCAAGGTTAAAAAAGTGTCATTTTGAAAACTGGAAATCCGGGGTAGATATTTAAGGCTAGAATTATTTAAAATCGATTTAATAGGCCACGGGTTGCTTGTTCCATTTGTTGTCAACAGAAATTTAAGTCAAATACAAATTTTAAACCTCGAAATTTACCCAAAGTTTATTTTTAGCATGAGTGTTAAAATCGCAACCCTTCTGAATCTTGGCGGGAAATAGTTGATCGTGATCAGCAGTCACATTAAATGAACTACACTAAATATTGTGACCCCAGCTTGATATATTAATTTATTGTTGTAAAACTTACCAAAAGACATCCACCCAAAAACCCAGTTTATTAGCTTTATGTTGAAGGTATGGAAGCTTAAATGGAGCATGTTATGTTGATTTTAACTGTAATTTCAATTTAAAAAAATGCTTTTAATCACTGGTATTGTAGTACATGGAATATTTGAAATGTACATTTCATTAAGGACTATGGCTGAGATAATAGTACATTGAAATTATATAACAAACCAAAGATGAACCGATTCATATGAAATGATACACATCAAAATTCTTCAAAATAGAGGGAACTTATTACAATAAAAATGAGCCTCAATAATCGTTAGAGAGGGGCGGGGGGTAACGTCCACTCGACACAAACCAGTCGCTCGTCGAATATTGTCACATTTACATTCGAAGTTAAATTAGATTGCCCAGCTGCATTTTAGAGTGCTACCCCTATAGGTCTACTATCGTCAGAGGCGTATCGTCCGTCAGTGGCCGTTATTCGATAGAAGTTTGAGGCCCCGGCAAAAGCATATTATTGAGCTGTTAGTGAGGCCAGTGGTAGGCCAGAGAGTTCAAATAAAAATTAGTTGATACTTGATGAATGGCCTTGTACTACATCCCCCATTCTCTAATTGGATTTCCTCATATCTGCTACATCAAAATTAGATCATTTTTTAAATTGCCCCGCAAGACTGACCACCATCTTGAATTATGTATGGGATATTAAATTACCCGAGGTTGATTTGATAAGAGAACACGCGGGCGCAGCCCAAGTGTTCTCTATCATATCAATCCGAGGGAGAGTAGGTTTATACCTGACGTATACAACCCTTTAATTTAATGGGCTCTTCTAAAAAAGGCAACAGTGATTGGATAATTGCTCGATAGTTTCCACCAAAAAGCGAAAATTACCGAAACTATCATGTTTTGGAGTAATTGAATTGAAAGCAAAAACCAAATGGATAGTAAAACGAAGTCAGACGAATAATCAATCCATTTTAGTCACCATAATGACGACAGAATAGATGTGAATGCAAATGTGATGAGGATCTATCCAAAGCCTGAAAAAAAATTTGGATCAAAAGGCAATCTTTTCCGATAATTCTGACAATGAACCGTGATTGAAAGTTTTAGGTATGTTCAGAGAAGGATTTGACCGACTGTTATAATTACTTTACAAAAGAACTCTTGGGCGATAAATACTTTCAAGTCTTGGAGTGTGTGGAGAAATAATGTGGCCGGAAAGAAAATTCTGAAAGATATCTTAGACATAGAGTATGGATAACCGATTTAAATATGCCGATAAGTACGCCGTCTATTTCGTTACTGTATGCTACAAACTGTACTACAACAATTTCTTTTTTTATTGTCAAAAGAATAAAAAAAATACTGTGTTCTTTGTATTATTTCGATCATCTACGTCATCAGCGGTTGATATGAGCCGAATATATCGACCTGGGATGACGTCATCAGCGGTTGATATGAAATGTCAACTTGTCATGACGTCATCAGCGGTTGATATGAACCGAATATCAACCTATGATGACGCCATGAGAAGTTGCTATGAGATATAACTGCTATGGACATCAAAGAAAAAACTACACCATTTTCCAATATTGACTCCGCGGTATAACTAATCACCAAAGTTTGTATCCTGGAGACGTACATGTTGAAACTAAATTCGATCATACTATTATAATTCGGACGGGGAATTTTTGATGATCACATTGTGGGTCCAGACCGACCATAAAACCATGATCAGTAAAATGTCTCGACTATCTTCAGTAAAATTGCGACCAGGCCCCTAATTGGCTGGATCACACCTGATCACCGTATAGCTCAAGTTACCAAGATAACTAATTGCACGCTCACGCATGTCTATTGAACGGTCTTTGGGTATACCATCGATCAGTTTGACATCAGAAAGCGTTTTCTACCTCTTGATTAACCTTAATTGACAAAAGAACTCGACAAAAACTCCATACCGTGCGCATGCTAAAAAACTGAAGTAGAAAATGCCACTAAAGAAAATTTTCTCCTTATACTTAATTTGTGAATACGCTCTGGTGGACTACCTTCGAAATATCTGCTCGCGAATGTTCATTTCTTTCAATAGTTGGAATTTGAAAATGATTTTTGTCCAGTATCCGAACAATAGTTTTTAGTAGTGAGATGAAACCGGGGGACCTGCAGAAAAACAACGAGGTTGGACAGGTGGCCCTACTCTTTGTCACGCCAGTTGACTCAATGGCAGACCTTATGATACAACGCGCACGCACCAAACATTCGAACACCATTTTAATCGTATGTAGCGCCGCCTTACTGTTAAATGAAGCAAGTAAAATTAATTATATATTCTGAGAACGGGGGCGGCTTATTTCAGTTCCAAGAAAATTAGGACTAACCATGTGGTTTGAATCTCTCCTTATAAGACTGGGTTATATTTCCGCATGGTATTGTCATATATTTTTGACTGTCCGTATGTTATGTTGAGTCAGCAATTGAGAAAACAATATCGGTTAGCTCCGTTGTTGGTCGAGAAAGTTCCTTTGGATTTTTTTGGCGTTGTTTCTCCATGTCTGTCTTTGATACCGGACAGGGCGGGGAGGAGGGGGGGGTGGCTGACAAGAACAGCTGTCCAGTATGCCATCGTGGCGCCGCTGTCCCTCATAGAAAACGAAGACTTCGAGGAAATTCCTCAAATGAAATTGACATTGCATTGAATTTTAATTTAATTGGTCGGTAACTTTGTAAAACAGTGTGCAAAATATCAATTACCTCGGATTGTAATCTAAACAAAATCCGCAACCACATACCTCAAAGGTCAACCTATTTTGATTCGGGAACACAACATTTCCATTCATTTTTTGTCAATAGAGGGCCGTAATCCTAAAAAAAACGCGACCATATGAATTTTTCAAACTTTAATAAATTAAATCTGGAAAGAAAAGTAACTCCCACACTAACGAAAACAATACCAATGCTTAGAATACATAAAGTAAGTCACACAAAGCGTAAGAATATGCCGGCACAGTGGCGAATGGAGAAACAGTAAAGTGTATCAAAAACGATAGCCATAAAAAGCAGATTATCTGAAATCAAATCAAATCAAATGGGGTTTAACATCTTACTCTTCTGTTGCCATTGGATTACTGAAGATGGAGATTATCTGAACTAACTTCATTAAAACTGTAGTCTATATATTGCGTTCTGGTAACGGAACAGAAGAAAGCAAAACGCAGCACAATCGGGTTAGCACAGTTTTGGGACATGAGAGGTAGAACCTACCCTTTCGATTTTTCGATTTATTACAAAATGAGGGTGTATTTTGCATGTTAAATGGTTGTATTCTCTCGAGTCCACGATCTTTCGACTGAATCTGATTTTCTTGGAGGTGGGGGAAGGGGCGATCCCATTTTTCTTTTCGAATGTTTTTTCGAGGGGTTCCGACTTTTTATGCAGTTCTAAGCCACTTTGTCTTTGTAACCGAGAGTCATGAGAGTATCGATCTAATCTTGCCATCCAAATCCCTTTAGAATTGGAGTTCTGAATCAAGGACGTGTTTCAGTGAAATTTGTAATGATTCCTCGTAAGGTTAAAGTAAGAACAGCAGATGGCGTACAATTGGTGTGCTAATGTTGTTTTGAGTGAACTGACCGAAACTCTTTAACAAGTCACAGGATACGTGAAGCTCAAGCTTTAAAATCAACAACAATCATGTAATACAAGCTAAAAACGATTTTCCGTACATTCATCAGGGGCCATAATCCAGGAAGTTACGGTCTGATATGCATACACACCGTAAGGAAACGAGATCGTCGGATATAAACATATTTATTTAGTATCTCCGAAATCAGATAACAATTCCAACTCAACCATCGGTATGGTGTAACGGTCATATATTAGGACGTTTTTTTTAAATCGGTTGAAATTGTGACTTCTAGAGGGGCCACAAACTTAAAATAAAAGCACGATTTTTCGTACAATTAGGGGCCATAATTCATGAAATTACAGTCCAATATGTGCGAATATTGAAAGAAGCCGATATCTGTGGGTTGTGAACATACATTTATGGTAAATTGTGACCTCTAGAGTTTCCACAAGCTAAAAAAGGGGAAATTTTGTACAATCAGGGGTCACAATCTATGAAGTTAGGGTGCGATATCATGTAGTGCATCATATTTACTTTCAGATAAATTGGATAAAAATTCTGTCGAGGGATAGGTTTCGTTCCGATTTTTACGAAATTTTAATTCAACCGTCATAATAGTGTCACGCAGGAATAAGTTTCATCAAAATTGGATAAAATGGTGACCTCTTGAGGTGTCCGCAAGCTAAAGGCGTGATTTTTCGTAAAATCAGGGGGCATAATATATGCAGTTAGGGTCCGGGCCATAATATATGTAGTTCTAAATGGGCTAAACTTTAATATTCTCCATAGTATTCGAAATTTGAATACAATATTGGTCAGTTTCAATCAATATTGATCTTTTTATTCATATATCCCATATTTAAGGCACATTTTAAAATCAGTACACGTGGTGGTGCGCTCTATGGCCATAATGGCCAGGGCCAACGACTGCCGCTTAATTTGGACTATTGTGATGTTTTAGAAATTACAATATGGACTTGTTTAAATAGACGATAAGTTGCCCTAGCATATATGCCTACGTATACTGAATCTCTTGCCTTATTAATAAATTGCATTTTGTTCCAGTGAACTAGGACGAACATTTCTGATTTTTAACTACGCCCCAACTTTCAATCAAGAAACCCTATGTTTAGACTTTTTTATTCTTCACTGCGGTGACTCATATCATTCCACAAGCTGCTACATAATACATAAACACGAACATAACATTACCGAAATGCATTAAATAGACTTCAGAGACAACTTTATGTAACAAAAAACACCATCAGCAATTTATAACCATTGATAAAAAAAATGCAGAAATAAATCACCATTTTATTGTTTGATTAAAAACAATTATCCATACAATTTATTAACTAACTTCCCGAATATATCGTGACAGCTGCAACCAATTCTGTTGTAAGCTATATTTGAATTTTCCTTTAATATTTTTTACTGAATTTTTTTCCGAAATATATAATATTACAATCTACCCTACACAGGACATAATTTAATGGAATACCATTTAACACGGAGTGACGAATCCAAACCAACAATTGTATTCCACACACGCAAAGCTATTCTTTTTCTTCTTCTGTGCGGGTTTCTAATATAGTCTAAATTAATCACACGGCTACACCCAGATAGATAACTAGATCAATGTCAATGTCTTGAATAATCTTTATTTTAAATTAACATTGACACAGTCTCGTTTCATTTATGACATATTCATTATCCCAACCCCCAATTCTTTGTAATGTTGTGTAAATTAAATACACAGCTACCCACACAGGTAATGGGTCAATGTCGTGGATAATCTTAAGTTTATAATTGATAATATATATTGATACAGTTTTGTTTGTGATATATTCACTATCCCACCGACAAGTAAATAACACCACAAAACCACAAATCCCAACAGGGAACCAATTGCGGTTATCCACGTAGTAGCGTCTGTATCGGTCATTGATATAAACACAAGTTGAAGACAAACTTCACATTACTATCATGAATCTGTATTCATCGCTTTAACACACGACGGAGTTGATCATAAGGTCTTAAAGACCACATAATAAAGTTATATCTGATTGAAATTTGAGATTGTATTATATTTCACTTGTTAGAGTATGTGCATATTCCTGAAGCAATGGCCAGAGTGGGATTACTCTGCGAGGAGTATGGAGTATGTGAGACACGACAGCTATGAGTAGGGTTTTATAAAATCCTCTTTATACAGGAGTTTAATGTCCCATTGTTTTGCTCCGCAATTTCCGAATGAACTCGGGCATACGCCATTCAGTGTGCTATGGGGGAAATTTTGACCAAACAGCGGCATTACGTCCAACTGTCAAGGGATCTTTTAAATGCACGCAAATGAGTATCCGGGACCTCGGTTTTTCGTCCCTCCGAACGACTAGACAGTCCTTGTCAGACCCTCTGTCATGCATCATTGACAAGGGGGAATCACACCGGAAAATCTGGATGAACTTTCTCGGCCAATGCAGGGACAGGAATTTGAAGCCGGGGATATTATCATTTCTTGCAAATGGCAACATGTAATAGTGACACTTTAAGAAATAGCAGGAGGATAGGGGTAAGGTAATACTAATAGATATCCTTAAAACTGTAAACTGCTCAAATTAAAACAAGCCAAGATAAGCTTATTGAAAAAAAATATATTATGAAATCAGAAATATATATCGTTATTTCAGTGCGTAATATTTACAAAATAAGTCCTCAAGAATTCAAAAATCAGAATAGAGCGCAAGTAGGCATCTTTTGTATTTCAAGGTCATAAATAATATTTGAAATTTAATCTTGAGGTATTGGTAAATTATGTTTACTCTCGTGCAGTAACGTATAGTTCAAAATTTTCGTTTTACTTTTTTTTTCAACACTAGGACCTGGCACGACCGTCTTCTACAACCGGCCATAATTATCTTTATGTATTGTAGGCCATCGGAAGTATAAAACATAACGCTAACGCTACAATATACGTCCACATTCCTGCTTTGATTGATATGGTACTTTGTCAAGAAGGCTAGGCGTTTGGTTTGTTTAGCGTTGAGGGTCGTGCCTCAACATCAATAGTTGCCCTCCTTAGAGTATAAGGAATAAGTATACCAAGATAATCCATTCAGAATTGTGCCTTCCTAACGCTAAAGGCAAAAAGTGGGCGTGGCTCTGCCCCTATGGGGGTCGGGACATTCATCAAAATCAATAGTGGACGCCCTCAGGCTATAAGGAATACATAAGCCAAGTACCAAGCTGATTCATTCAGAATTGCGGCCTGTAAACGACAAACACAAAAATTGGGCGTGTCTTGCCTGTGGGAGTCGGGACATGCAGTTGACGTCCTTAGGCTATAAGGAATACATATCCCAAGTTTAAAGACGATCCATTAAGAATCGTGGCCTGTAGACAACACACACAGACACGACAGACAAACAAATACAAGAAATGGGTGTTGCTGTCCAACGGGGGTCGGGCATGCACCCAAAACAAAAGGGATCATCCGTAGGGTATAAGGAATAAGTATTTTAAGTTTCAAGATGACCGATTAAGAATTGTGGCCTGTAGGCGACACACAAAAAGAAAATGGGCGTGACTCTGCCCCTGGGGGTTGGGCATGCACCCCAAATGATAGGAATGTTCCTTATGTTCCTTAGGGTACAAAGAATAAGCATTCAAAGATTCAAGATGATACGTTAAGAAATGTGGCTTGTAGACGACCAACAAATAAATACAAGGAATGGGCGTGGCTCTGCCATTGGGGGTCGGACATGCACCAAAAAACAATACGGATCATCCTTAGGGTGTAAAGAGTAAGTATACAAAGCTTTAAGAAAATCCAGTTAGAATTGCGGCCTGTAGGCGACACACAGACACACAAAAAGAAAATGGGCGTGGCTCTGCCCCTGGGGGTTGGGCATGCACCCCAAATGATAGGAATGTTCCTTCGGGTACAAAGAATACGCATTCAAAGTTTCAAGATGATACGTTAAGAAATGTGGCTTGTAGACGACAAACAAATAAATACAAGGAATGGGCGTGGCTCTGCCACTGGGGGTCGGGCATGTACCAAAAAACAATACGGATCATCCTTAGGGTGTAAAGAGTAAGTATACAAAGTTTTAAGAAGATCCAGTTAGAATTGCGGCCTGTAGGCGACACACAGACACACACAAAGAAAATGGACGTGGCTCTGCCCCTGGGGGTTGGGCATGCACCCCAAACGACAGGGATCATCCTTAATAGAGTATAAAGAGTAAGTATACAAAGTTTGAAGAAAATCCAGTAAGAATTGCGCCCTGTAGGCGACACAAAGACACACAAAAAGAAAATGGGCATGGCTCTGCCCCTGGGGGTTGGCCATGCACCCCAAACGATAGGGATGTTCCTTAGGGTACAAAGAATGTATGCAAAGTTTCAAGATTATAAGTTAAGAAATGTGGCCAGTAGACGACAAACAAACAAATACTAGAAATGGGCGTGGCTCTGCCCCTGAGGGTCGGGCATGCACCAAAAACAATAGGGATCTTCCTTGGGGTATAAGGAATAAGTATACCAAGTTTGAAGAAAATCCAGTAAGAATTGCGCCCTGTAGGCGACACAAAGTCACACGAAAAGAAAATGGGCGTGGCTCTGTCCCTGGGGGTTGGGCAAGCACCCCAAACGATAGGGATATTCCTTAGGGTACAAAGAATGTGTATGCAAAGTTTCAAGATTATAAGTTAAGAAATGTGGCCTGTAGACGACAAACCAACAAATACTAGAAATTGGCGTGGCTCTGCCCCTGGGGGTCGGGCATGCACCAAAAACAATAGGGGTCTTCCTTGGGTTATAAGGAATAAGTATACCGAGTTTGAAGAAAATCCACACACACACACACATACATACATACATACATACACACACAGACAGGGGCGACCGCATAATACGTTCACATTATGAATGTGGACGTATAAAAACGAAACGAAATAGAGATCTGTATTTTAATCAGATTGAAAGCTGATGTTATAACATTATATTATTGATTATTTATGCTTGTTAAGACAGACTCAAGCGCAGCCATACACTGCATGGCTTCCCTTATTTTAAACTAAATTGTATTTCGCTCCAGTATATCAGGACGTACACTTTTATGATTTTTAACGAAGCCTCCGATCTCGATTAAAATATCGCATTTTTTGATTTGGCAGTTTTAGCAATTAGGCAAAATTAGCCAAAATGTAGTGTTGATTGTTCGTTGTTATATGAATGGTACTGTTGGTGGATATCTGACAATTCTAAATAAAATAATTGCCTGTCAATACATAAGAAAAAATAGAAATAGTCCGTATATGCCTTGTTTATAAGAACATGGTAATGCACGGACTTATTCTATTTTTAATGTTTTCTCTTATCTGGTGACAGTCAATTATTGTATTTTGTCTACGATATCACCCTAGGTGGAATTGGACCTTAAACTCCAGTAACGAACGAACACCCAAATTGTCCTTTTAATCGAACGTATCAGTCCATCTTTTCCCGGCATAACAGCGATAACACAAGCAAAGATCCAAACTACAGGGAGAAAACTATTATCAACCAATAAAACCATGTCATTGATTTTCAAATATTCGTTCAATTTTATTTCAATAATTCGCTTGTCCGTAAGGGTCTTTAGCAGTGAAAACCAAGACCCCCGGGGAAAGAGACTGGACAGTCGACCGTTGTCCTAGTCACGTACAACCGGGGAATCGAAACAGCGCCATTTGAGGATTTCAGAAGTACTCCTCTCGTGGCAATATATCTGCGTTATGCGTTAATAAAGGAATCGGTGTCTAAGGAATGCGTTACTTCAATGTGTACAGCAAAACACATCAATACAATGCATACCTCTTCAGCTGACCTCTTCCTCCTTTTGTTAGAAAAGGTCCAAAGAAATCAATACCAACAAAGGTGGGTGGTGTTTTTTTCTCTACAATTACTCTGTCTTCAGGAAGGTCTGCGAATATATGTTTAACTGGTTTAGGCTTGCGGCAACTTATACATTTGGATTTTACATTGAGTTGATTTAAATAATCCCAAATTTCTTTTTGATCATTGAAATAACATATTCTCTACCAGAATGTCCTGACAAATGATGAAAGTGGCAAATAATCAAAGTAGTAATATGGTGGTTCTTGGGTAAAATAATAGGGTTATTTGTATCAAATGACATTGTGGCATGCCTTCATCTTCCACCAACTCTTTTAAGTCAGTCGGAGAATAATGGATCCAATTTACCAATTAATACGGAATTTCTTCACATTTCTATACCGACTACATTATGGGAGATTAGGTAACGAGTTGGTAGTTCTCGTTGTAATGGTTTAAAACTAAATAATGTAAAGGCACAGAATTCTCTCCCTTTACCTTATTTTACATGCTGTCATTAAATTCTTCTTGTATTTTAAAATGTAAGCTATACATCTCTTCGTGCGAAACCACGAGGAGAATCTATCGAATATCCCGTTTCTCAGACAACTAAATTTCACTTCTTCTCGATGTATACTTTTGGGTTGGCTGAGGAAATTCCTGTATATAATAGGCCGTCATTCATTTTCTGGTAAATACAGGAAACCCGGCCCCAGTATTCAAATCCGATTCTTGATTAATTAATTAGCTATGAAGCCTCACATGGAATGAAAATTGTATCGAAGTAGAACCAATTCGAGGGATCTGCTCCATCTCTTACACATGCTATTCTGTTTGCGACAAAGGTGTAAAATCGTTTAGTCTAATTATTAATATACTTAATAACAGAAGTGCTATCAGTTCAGAAGAATGATTTTATCTATTCTTTTGGAATTCGTAGCAGTCGATAAATCTAACCTTAATCTTCCGTGAAGGCGTAAGACGTGCCTTTCCAATCATAAAGGCGCCATGAATCTTGCCGATTTAACTTAGTAATCGTGCATACGAAGTGGATCTGAAACCAACGTCTGATGCGTCTGAGAAGTGATGTTATTGGTATTAAACCACTTTATCAAAACCTTTGGGTACTTTGGTATTATACGTCGTTGTATGTTGAATTTACCTAACCTCGGTAGATCTATTAACTATGTGTTCCATCTTTCCCAGATATTTCGGAGATAAACCTACATTTCAAGTTTCGGCAAATTGTGGACGGACATGGGCGACGACATTACCCGTCCACGTGAAAATGTCGGCGAAGAAAAACATAAATGAATTTCCTGGAAAGAAAACTTTTAAATTTGGTGGATATGAATGTTAGTGACCATTAGAATGTATTCACTTACCTAGCATCCTTGCTGATCGAAGTGTCGCTATTAAAACAATTGTGGGTGGACCCTAATATTCTTTTGTTTTAAAAAGGAACGACTGGAATTGGAACATAATGAGGCAGTAACGACCTGATGCGTGAGGTAGCCAGTGTATTAGGTGTGTCAATTTGTTCGATGAGAGTCCTTGGTCAAATGATGAAATGACATAAGTGAACGTAATCATCATGTGACTGATACAGTGTTATACTTTGTGAAGAGAACCCTAACACAAGTTTCGAGACTCCTTTAGCTTGGTCAAACATGGCTTATTATTCATTACAAATGTGGAATGGCTTTAGTAGTGCTTCTACCAAATAATATTATGACTGGTAAGCTTCCTTATCTCCAAGGTTGCACCTCAAGTGAAACCCTGCTCAAGCATTTAAATGCTCTTGCATCTGCCATACAAGCTTTCATAAAGTGTTAGTCTGATGAACGAATTAGACGCACCACTGAAGAACATTTTGATCTAGGATAGATTGAATTTTAGAATGGAGAAGGTCCAAGGAGTCACTATTAAAAGTAGGAATGGGGTAATTTAAGGGCTAATGCATTTTGTTATTAGTTAAGGGAATAAGGATATGCTGAACAACATCCGTCTATATTGGCTCTCGCATTTTTATATGTGTAAAATCAAATGATCTTGAAACAGTCTATAGTGTCTTTAACTTCTTGGACCTGTGAGTATCTGTATCATTCTCAGTCTTATGAGGGGCAGGGGTAACACCTCTTCGTGTTTCTTTATTCTCTGTTTGTCACCTCAAGTGAAACCCTGCTCAAGCATTTAAATGCTCTTGCATCTGCCATACAAGCTTTCATAAAGTGTGAGTCTGATGAACGAATTAGACGCACCACTGAAGAACATTTTGATCTAGGACAGATTGAATTTTACAATGGAGAAGGTCCAAGGAGTCACTATTAAAAGTAGGAATGAGGTAATTTAAGGGCTAATACATTCTGTTATTGATGAGTTAAGGGCATAAGGATATGCTGAACAACATCCGTCTATATTGGCTCTCGCATTTTTATATGTGTAAAATCAAATGATCTTGAAACAGTCTATAGTGTCTTTAACTTCTTGGACCTGTGAGTATCTGTATCATTCTGAGTCTTATGAGGGACAGGGGTAACAACTCTTCGTGTTTCTTTATTCTCTGTTTGTCGTCACATCTACTGCCAGATCGTGCTAATGAAGGTTCAGTCAGCAGTGTCTTGATTACGTGTATCAGCTATGATTTTTTCACCATTTTGATCCATTATTAAATTATTTTTGCATTTGTCTTAATTCAATCATGTGTTTAAACGATCATTTTTGAACTAATTAAACCGTCAGACAATTAGGAAGGGTGAGTTCAATAGGCGGAACGTACTAAAGAATGTCTGTATATGTAGATGTATACAATGGAATAAATTATTTATACTTACGACGAGAAGTAAAGCTTATTGCATAATATAGAACATGAATGGGAGAGCCAGTTCGGGACAGAGTCATTCAATACAAAGCGAAGTACACAGGTTATCAAATCACACATGCACTGTTGTGAAGTGAAATCGTACTTAAACATACATTATGCAAGAACGAAATCTGCCTATTGTAAGTCTTTATTTAGGCTTCAGATGTTAAAGAAATTATTAATTAGACCTTTATTTACATGGCAAGCTCATAATCAACCGTATATACACTCGAATGGCTTGGATACAGCTTGGATTTCGGCAGTCGTCCATGTACAATTGAATTGATAAAAAGGCTGACCAAGCTTACGTTTACCGTTAGCAACTGTCGTCACTACCGAAAACTGGTGATGAAAGAAGTGTCAAGCAAGTACCATTGCCATTGGGAATGTTACTTGGTAATCAAGAATATGTGGGTGGAGTTATCGTCTGTCAATCAAACGATCTTCAATTCTCGTAGACGGCGCAGACACAGCTGGTGCCTATTTCTATTTCTAGTCCAAACTTCCAACAGTGACAACTCCGTTGAGAATAAAGTAATTTGACTGAAATATTTTCTTTTTTATCATCTATTTTTGAATTATTATAACAAGACTGGCCAACCCTTTATTAAACTCTTTAACTAATGTATCTTTAATACAGAACCTGATCATATTTAGACATATAGATAATTAAAATGAGTCCTGGCATTGTTACATCGAACTAACCCGTATGATGAAAGTTCCTAATCTTGAATTGAAATATTATTTCATATAAAAATAGTGATGAATCATGGGCGTCTTAGGCAAGCGACTAGGGGTAATATGGATGCTAAAAACCCATGTGCTCAGTAAAGGTTTTCCAGTTACACGTTACATGGTAATCTTCCAACCAAAAGACAAAAGGGGATTATCTCCCTCGTGTCTATATAAATTGTGACCTCCAGAGGGTCCAGAAGCTAATATTGCGAATTTTTTAGTACAATCATAAACCAGAAAGTTATACGCGAATATTGAAAGCAACATATTTTAAGTTTCATCAAATCTAGAGGGTTCACAACCTTGATATTACATACTTTCACACTATTTGGGTATACAGGGAGCGGTTATGTCCGGCAGTTTCTGCCCGATATTCGCCTAATAAACACCTGCCCGAAGTTTCAATATTGTACCTCAATAAGAATCAGGGGTAGTGTGTTCCAAAGTCTCGACCAATGAAATTACTTACCGCTCTGATCATTGTCAAATTTAGTCAAGGTATTGATGTAATGAAACTATACCCTTTGTCTCGTGGAAGACAGGCGCCGCCGTTTGTAACCAGAACTATTTTCGGTACGCCTATGGTTTTGTTTGGTATATAAGGTAGTAGTTTGATGGTTGGTATCTGAAAGTCTGTATAAATTTGCATTTCAATATGTATTCAGACAATACGGCGAGATATTTATGGTACCTAAAACAAATTTCACTGGGAAATAAAAATTTGGGAAAAAGTAGAACAAATTGCAATAGTAGGTTTCTTCGCACCGTTTTGTTTGTAGGATCATCATTTTCATCATACTCAAAATCAGGTCGGAGAAAGGGCTTAATTTGCATAAACTCAAAATGGCGACCAGATGCACCTTTGGAGCCTGATAACTCCTTAAATATACAACCACATGAAAATATTGTCGCCGCCCCTGTCCGTCCACATTTGTTTGTGGACACTCGACAGGTCACAATTTCTTTCCGATTTATTTGAAATCTGAGGTTCGTATCCCAAAGTCCCCGGCTCCATTCGATATTGCAATGTACCGGACCGTAGCTGCATGGATTATGACCCCGATTGTACGAAAAATGGCTTTTTTATTTAGCTTGTTCTCTGTCAATCTCTTGCAAAACGTGTGCGTATCCTGCATGGCAAGCGCTCGTCATCTTACAAATTTATTACAGATAGAAACATGACCCCTTCGAATAAGAATATCTGTTCAGAAGTTTCATAAATCAACCCCAACACGTCATATGATTTTCAAAAACATAGAAGTTTACTGTAGAAATTGAAAATGAGTATATATAAATCTACCGTGTCGTAGTAGTCTATCGGTCATTTGCATGCCCTTTGCTGTGTCACATTCTACAACGGTGTCAATTGTTTTGGAGTCTTAATTTGCCTTTCGCAAGTCTCCATGCGCGGATCCAGAGAAGGGCGCACGACCCCCTCTTTTTTTGAGGTGGCGAACAATTTTTAGCTCCATATATTCTCGCGGGAAAGGAGGACAACAATAGTTTAGGTTGAAAATCGTAATTTACAGTACTAGTATGAAATTAGTCCTTGTGGTCTCCATCCCCACTTTTCTGGGCTTAATTCGCTGCGCATCCACAATGGCACCTGATATTACACAGGAATACCATGTGATACGCTGCAACATATGGAGTTAAAAGTCTAGACACAGGACGAGCTTCTCACTTTTCACCCAACATGTCTCGAACACAACAGTGCCTTTTCTCCCACAATTTAATATGGTCGTCATTGAGTCAACTGGCGTGGTTAAGATTCTCCGGTAATACGTGACAAGGAGTAGGATCGCCTTTCCAACCTCGCGGGTTTCTCCGGTTTCCTCCCACTGCTAAAGACCACTACGCGCAAGCGAAGTAATAAAATAAAATAATAACCTAGTTTGTGTTGAGTGGACGTTAAACCCCACCTCTCTCCCTCTCTCTCTCTCTCTCTCTCTCTCTCTCTCTCATACCCTTGGGTCTTTTGGAAAGCGACCTGTTGAGTAATTAAATGGAAGTATATAAATAGTTTTCTGTGCTACTTAAATGTTTGAAGTTTGCTTATGAAGGTACGCCCTGCGTCGAAGTGGGACAAATACTACGGAAGCCGCCGACCCTTACGATAAAGGAGCCAACCGCTTGTACACACAATCGTGATAGTCAATATTTTATAAATGTCCAGTATATAATCGGGGTCCTGGAGGTTTGGTTAAGGACATGCTGTCACGTTGAGGGTCACTTTGGTAACCAGTAATCAAACCTCTCATTCAAGGAGATGTAATGACATCATTCCAAATATGTAGCAATTTCACGGACTATAGATAAACAATTCAGTGTTGATTCGCCGGAACAATAAGCCTAAGAACCAATTCGGTGAATCCAAATAAATATCAACAGATAATAACATTTCAGACAAATGAGGCCACCGCCATGAATTACGTTTAATTTAATCAGTAAGCAGTCCCCCTTATCGGATTTGGGTCTGCCATACTATATTTGACAGTCAGCAGATTTCAAATTTCCCAAGGAGTGTTAGTTTATAACAGGCCCAGAAAATATTTTTAACCACATTCAGTCCATTCACTACTAGTAGATCATGAAGACCCTGTGCGTATTTCTGGTGGCGATTATTACTATTGGTAAGCATTTTTGATGATTTCACATTTTCCAAAATGTTTATTGTCCCGATGAAGACATAAAATATTAATATTTTTCTAAGCATTTTTAAAATAAATTCGATGTATATCGTCTAGAGAAATGTGTAATTATATTAAGACACAGCCTCCATTCAGAGCGGTTCAAGTATTATAACTTGATAATGACAGTGGTATTCATTTAAAGGTACATGTTTAGTAAGAGACTTCTAAACACTAAACACTAAAGGATATTGTCTCAATAGAGATCTTTGGCAAGTGATATATTTCTATCGCTTATCTGTATCGTCACGTGATACGTTGCATCAAGGTAGTTTTACAGTTTTAGCAAATTTTCGCGCAGCGTTTATATGGGCAGCTGAGCTGAGCTTAGTACTATTACAGCATAAAGGCAGTTATTTACCAAGATCAACATCAGTTCTAGTGAAATGCCTTGCCTATACAAATTCTTTAATGGAGAAAAGTCGCTATGCTTTTTAACATTTTAAACAAAAATAGTGTCGACTTGGACTCGACAGCAATATTTGGTTTCACTAATGTATCATTCAAGAAAGTGTCCACCCCTTCCACAGATTTGCAAGGTCCTACCTCCTTAGATTTAGCAAGCACATCAACCAGCTTGAAGAGATTCATAAAATACGCTATACGGTAAAAGACTACAATGTCGATACATGCTGTCGTATCATGTGTCTTATCACGTATGAAACATACAGACGAATTGATGACGACACACGCATGATATTTCGCACAATTAAATCATATAAATCATGACATATATTTCCATGTCAGTCAGTTTTCTAAGCACATGCAGCTTGCACGATATAACCTGGGATGCAAGAACGGAGGGGTCAAGAAGTGCAAGACCCATATAAAATAGTATATAAATAAGAAATCTTAATGTCAAGTTAATATCGGAATAGTGTTGGTATTTCTTTATGGGTATCTCAAACTAAAATCTATTGTTTATCTTGTGATTTTTCCAATTTTAATGGGTTTCTGGAATTCTGCAATGAGGCGAGCAATTGAAACCACTCGTATAACAATTGGAAACTCGTGCATGCATCATACGACTTCCTCTTCGAATGAAAACAAAATACAAGAACCAGTTACTATTCCATTTTCGGTCTTGGGGAAAAACACATTTGCACTGAAAAACAAATTTCGTGCGCTAACTACAAAATTATTCAGTGCGGATTACCATGGAATTAAACATGGCATCAGGAAGGCGTACATGTGTCTTTTGTCTAGATTTTAAATGTTTGAATAACCACCTCTTCAACTGAATTCACCAACTGTGTGAAATCCGGTAGTTCGATCATTATACACGAGGATGTCTGACTTTATAAGGAATCACCACGGCTTAGTTTTCTTTATAGTAAGTACAGTGGGGTTGCATCACACACAAAACAAGTCTAAGGACAAGAAAATACGCTGAAAACATAAAGAAACGTACATATCAGATAAAGTCAGTCTTATTAAAAACACAGATCCTATTTCGTTTCGCTTTATATAGTTCAAAATTTAGTTTTACCTGTCTGTACTACACTAGGATCTGGAAGAGTTGTTATCATTGACGTGTTCTGGGTGGTGTGAGGGATTAGCCAATGCAACGGTCTTTTACAACGAGCTTTAGGCGTGTTTTGTACGGAACTATGGGTAATCTATTGGAAACATCAATGCTGATTGTTCAATTAAATATCTGACGTCAAAGGGTAAAAAGTCACTCATATGACCTCTGACGCGACCTATCGCTACAATCGATATTCATGAAGTGTAGGCCATCAAAAGTTTTTTAAAAAAAGATATAGATCTGTATTTTAATCAGATTGAGATAGAGTGAATAAAATTGATCCTCGGACTAACCAGTAGTGATACAGACGTCACACAAATATTCAAACAAACAATCAGGAATGTAACCCAGAGAAAACATATTGTAATACACTTACTATAGTACGAGTCATGATCTGCTATATAATTAAGTCCCTGTTTGGCAGTTGCTGGAGGATATTATATATCTGAATTTTACTGGTTTTTTATGGAATTTAGGTATGGAATACATTAAGGTATTCCATAAATTTAAACATTATCTTTAATACTATTGCTTCTGTTCAAAGTATATTGAATATGTAAAATATCTAGTTGCATCCGTAATGCATAAGTGTCATTTTTGGTGTTGAGTAAGAATCCAAGAATATTCCTAAGAATATTGCTGCTTATTACCTTATCGACAGAGGTAAAAATAAATCACTCTTCAAGTAGCAAGGCAAAATTGGTGCTTACCTTATCGACCGAGGTAAAAATAAATCACTCTTGAAGAGTAGCAAGATCAAAAGCCACTTTTCCATTCCCCAAAAGATTCTAGGGGTGTGTGAAATTTATCAGACCAAGCTACTATACATTTCCTAATTTGACATTTTAGATTATTATGTACCTTTTTTAAATTTGTTTTATTTTTTTCTTAAGGGGTTCAATAGTTTGATGGTAGTTAAATATTTTATTAGGAATAGGGGTAAAAATTTGTATACGGCTGGGGTGAAATTTTAGGAATAATATCTGGTATAGATTTAATTACTGATCGGTATCTAAAGATTGTATTCAATCCAATGTATTGTATTGTTTATCGTAAAACACATCAGGGTGTTTTTCTTACGTTATTTTGAATGCGTTGGTAAAAATTTACTATTTATCAAACCGATTACAACATCGTAATATTGAGGAAGAACATGTTGATTAAATGGCTTAGTTTTCCATGGTTGTCCAAGCAGTGTGCTTGTGCCAGCCATCATCCATGGCTGATTTTCCTCGTGTGGAAGTAGACGTTGACTTGAATCAGCCACTCAATATCCACGAAATATATTCAGATGTATGCAATGCAAGACTGTCGCATAAAATAGATTAATTGTCGAGGTTAGATGTTATTGGCTTCTTATGGTTTTGTTGACCTTTGCCATCGAATGATTTTTTTTTCTTTATTTGAGTTTAATCGGTTTAGAACTTGTTTAGATAGACAAACTCATTCGTGAAAAGGGACTAGTTTAGCTGTCAATATCAGTACAATTCTAAAAACAGAATACTGCCTGTGTCCGGAAACAAAACTCCGTGTAACAGAATTTCGTCATCCATCGATCCAAACATGCCATGTAAACTATTTTTATTCTATATAATTATTGTATTAAATATATTGTATTGGTAAACGCTTCAGCGGGCATTGCAATGTAACCATGAAGGCGATAGGGAATTCGCATTTATGTTATTCACTTGATGACGGGAAACGGTCGAATTGTGTCCTGTATGTTGAACCTGATATATTGTTATAGCGCGACATTGCCACATCTCCAATTGTTTGAAATAGTTCCCTTTACTTTGTTCGGTGTGATACAAGTAATCTGTTTCGTGTTGCATGTTTTAAATTATACTATGCCACCGTTATTTTATATTTCAGCCAACGGTAAAACCTTTACTAAATGTTCCTTGGCTCAAGAATTGGTTCGTGATGGTGTATCTAAAGGAGAAGTTCATCACTGTAGGTTATTTATAAATATACTTATTAAGTTGTAAATTTTTACGGGAAATAGATAAGTGGAAACGCAGGGTGAACTAACTGGTGCATCCGGGATACAATGTTTAATGATAACTCTGGTCATATTACTAAAGGAAGACGACATTCTGTCACCTTTTAATATTACAGTCCAAACTCTGCCAGTCAACTTTGGTTACATGTTTGATCAACATGTCACTGTATATCTAGGTCCAACATTTGTACAGTGTACATGGTTAATTTTACTGTACGCCTTGATTAGAGTGTCGTACCCGGTCCGAATCTCACCGCGATAAACTTCAGTAAGCACATTACCTGTGCCCCAAAGTTAACTGAGATCAAAGGACTAGACTCGGGTCTCCATAGACACGATCAAGATTAACGTCATTATGCAAAAACATATCTCATTTGACTGAAACAGGAATTGACTTTATAAACTTTAATCAAGCTAAACTAAGACTTCGTCGATCACGAAAGAATATCCAGTACGAACAAGTCTTTTCGCATCCGTTCACGGTTTTAGGAAACCTACCTAACCTATATCATACAGATATAGATCCTTACATAGTCGCAGTTGCTAATCGTCCAATAAAAGTACCGCGTCTCTTGATAGGAATTAAACAAGGTGGTCAATTTAGGCGTAATAATGAGACATACAAACCTAACATATTATGGTAAATGTATAAAGAGGAAACAATTGACGAATATGTATTGATCGAAAAGCATGAATAAGTCAATTTGAGGTCAAATTTATTCAATGGAACAACTGGAGAGGTCATATTAAGAATTCCTATTTAAGTTATATTCTCCACATTTGATGCCATACAATTTCATGGAGATTATCTTCTAGATGTAAAGAGTCAGAAATGTTTTGGATATTATCTTGATAAGACCTAGTTGGACAGCCACTGAAATATTCAGAGAAATTATACCAGAAATATCGGATGATACTGAAGGCGTATTGCAGATGATATGTTGGTGCACATATTGTCAGGACACTTGAATGTTTGGGAGAACACGACAATGTTTAAGCAGGCCCAGAAAAACAGTGCTATCCAGATTAGACCAGTTCCTACAAATAAACAATCACTTTTGATAATGCTTTCCAAACATAATTTATTCTTAATTTCTTTTATAACACATCTCCTTTACTGATATCGTGTCATTAACACATGGTCTATCTGTCGATTGATGTTGGCGTTGTTGCCATGCTGCAACAATACCCAATATGTTATGCATCTCAAGAAGCCCTAACTAACTAATACCGAGAATTTACATTCTGACAATGTTGGAATTTAAAGTATATTTATATTACGAAAGTGTAGACAGGACAGTTGACATCATTCCATTTCATTATCCTTTTAATTAACAGAAAAAGCGTTTGTTTTGTAATTGAGTTGAAAGATTACTGGTATTGATAACATTTTGTTTCCTGTGGTAAATGGATTAACACGAAAATCACAGAGATGATAATACAACCTCAAAGTAACGTTTACACAACATGGCAGTTTTCAATATGACAATGAATGTTTCTTTTCAGGGGTTTGCATGGCACAAGCGGAATCTGGTTTGTCAACAACAGCTTCCAATGTAAACACTGATGGTTCAGCCGATCACGGAATCTTCCAGATCAACGATTACTGGAACTGTAAACCAAGCAATGGTAGAGCTAGCAAAAACGGGTGCGGCCACCCTTGTTCTGGTAAGTTTTGCAGATTTGTTTCGGATTGATGTATTATGACTGGTCATTGTTGACCGTCGCTAGCATCAGGTACCCGATGCTCCTTGGATTGTCTAAGACTCGATGTTGAAAAATGAGTTAATGATTATGGAACTTAAATGTATCGTACAAACGGGGGTCTTATTATAGGAACAGTGAATGTGTCCGCCTGCGCCACCTTCGACTTCTAGTGACACCTACGTGCATGTGAAGTATTGAAATAAATTTGCACCATATGTTAGTCCCTAAATGATATAAATGGCAGTTTAAATGAAGATAACTAATTAATTAAAAAGTGCGTAGTCGATTAGATTAACCCCTGCTATCGCCTCGCACACCTTTAAGTGTGAGGACTGTTCAATCAAATGGCCCATATGTACATTAAAGTGATTATAAAATTCTTAATTTTCAGATTTCGAAAATTCTAACTTGAGAGACGATGTCGCTTGCATCAAACAGAACCTGATCTGGCATCACCACGACTTTTCTGGTTTCTCGTAAGTTCATCTTGATGACAATTTGTCGACAATTCTACATAAAGAATTGGGTGGGTGTCAGTATAAACTTGACATATCAGCTAGTGTGCGATGACTTACATACGATGATATAACCGTTCTGGGAAGCTGTTATATGAATTCTATCATTGCAAAATACGGTCGGCAAAAGATTTATATTTCATAAACATGCACGCTGTCATATTTTTGAAAAGCCTTCTTCATCAATAAGTAAAACGATCTTTGTTAATCGGTCCCTATTGTTCAGTATTGCGTGGATTCCGCCATAGTCCCACGGTTATACGTCACAAGACAAGTGTATGGTTGCATGTCCAATCTTGTAGATTTCCACCGGGTACATCGACTTCTAGCCACTTCTAAATAACTCTATGCGTATGTGATTCATCGAACGTGGCTAATGGGATATTGGGCAAAAACAGGTGCAAGCTTACCTTTGTCTTAAAATGGTAAGACTTTCATATAAATCAAAGGACGGTCCTCATGGACATTTTTCGGAAATTATTTGTATACCCTTCTGCCTCAAGATTGTGAACAGCTTATTCCACATAATAGTTTGCTATGGAATAGCTTTCACCTTTTGATTATGCGCTCGGTTCCAACCTCCCCCATGTTTTATCTAAAACTGATGTCGTCATAATTTTGGGGATACAATAATAGAGAAATTGATTTAGAAAATAGTGCTGAAATGTCTGCACATGCAAGAAAATAAAAATTAAAAGCTCTCTGCGTAAAGAGTTGAGTTGTCATGCCATTGAAATGTTTTCTACGGTTGATTTCATTGTTCTTCTATAAATGTATAGCATTAGATGTAAGACAAACTGAATAGCAGGAAGTATAATTTGTCTGAACGTACTTCTTACTGTAGTCCTTGCTGCTACTGCTAATTTATACGAAGATGTATGTTTTATTCCTACATTTTTTTAAGAGCATCTTGGTCGTCTGACATATTTCTGTATTTAAATCTCGCCCTTCATCTTGTTTTTCCATGGCTTATCTACCCCTAAAAGTAAACTGGGTTTATAAAAGTTATAGTAATAAATTGTTGAGCTATGTTATTCGTCTCTCTTCAGATATGGTTATAGAGCTCGATGTAAAGGAACCACCGCCAGTTATCTCAGTGGATGCTCTTATTAATTCTTTAATAAAATATCTTTTTCAATTTTCACTAGTGTTGGAATTCATATCCTCCCACAGGACCGGACTTTGTAGCTCTGGTCCCTTGGGCCTACGGTTTCCTTCACCCTCCAGGTAACATTTTAATGTTTCAATGGAAAAAGAATCCAAGACTTGTTAAAGAAGTATATAAACCCGTCTGCTTCCCTTACCCTTTACGTAACAAATTGTCCCAATATAGATTTACACTGTTTAGTCACGAAATAGCCTAGTAGTGTTACCGGTACCTGTAAAAGTTTTAACACGTGTCCGAAATATCTCAATTTCACACCAAAAAACTACCTTTACAGCACAGTTACTGGCACGTTTGAGATCATTTGAAACGGTGCTCCAAAAACCATTGAAATATCTTCATATAAGGATACCAACCACTTGACTACCACCTGTGCCGGATTTAGGCTTTATGTCATTCCACTTATGAGACCCGTCAATATCCGAGGACGTCGACGAATATGGATAAATCTGACATTGACTACAAACTTCCTGGTATATTATTGCAGGGAATTTGTAACTAAATTTTGTATTCTTTTTTATAAAATAGTATTTTTGATTTGATAGACCTTCCATTTGTAAAGATTATAAAATTACAAAACTTGTTTTTTACAGAACATCCACATGAAAAGCCACAATTTCGAAAGAATCTATAAAATAATTAAAGCGGGAAATGTATAGAGCGGGAAAATTGTTGCGGGTCTTCACGACAAAGGAGTCTTACTAAGAGCTAATGGCATAATAAAATACGTGTCAATGAGCACCCATGGCTAGTCTAGAAAACAGATAAATTACACTTAAATGCATGGTTTTAAGCACACAATAATCACATCGTTTAGCTTATCATCAGACCTACATAATAATATATATTTCCGGAGGAAATAAAAATTGTTGCGAAGGTCAAAAGCTCCTCCGGAGAGTAACTTCTTGAATCTAAAAGAGATATCTGACCAATAACTGACTAGTGAATATACTCGATGACATGGATTAGTGTGTTCTAACTTTTTTGTAGGGACGCCTCCATTGTCGTGATTTTGGATCGAAAACCAGAATAAACTACTCCTAATCGTGATAGAACAAAATTCGACGCTCTATGTACAAAATGGTCTTGCACGTCAGCAACCATTTAATATACCCGTTTATTCGATCGGTCACCCCATGAAGATCTAAATACGTATTTAAGACAAGCGCAATCTGGATATGTAACTGTCTGGATAACCACAGCCTGTCAAACGATTTGGTTTTAATTGGTAGGTTGATTTGAAGTAACTAATCATACCCGATGCATTACTGAACGTGTCTGGAAATGGGAGTTTAGCGTCCAATCAACACAAACTGGGTAATTTCAGGACTAACTATGGTAAATCGCACTTGCCAGAAGGACGCTTTGGTAGTGGTTAGGCACGGTAGAAACCACAAACGCATTAACTCAATAAATAACAGACCTTACTTTTCACAGAGCATGCATCAGATCACTTGGGTAATTATTTTTGACGTAAGTATGGATCTAATCCTAAACTTTCACCTGCAATAAAATGTGTAGCAAAAAGTGGTTAAATTACAACGTGGGAGGGGGGGGGGGCTTACGTTAACACAAATGTTAACTAAAGCAAATTTCTAAATTGCAACTCGATTCCAAAAATTGATATCCCTCTTACATTTCACTTATGAACTCGACAATTTATTAGAGGATATTGTTGAGAATGGAAAAATATAAACAAAAGCACAGATTTGAGAAACAATAATGTGAAACTGGTGTTGGATCCATCGCATGTATGTAATTCAAAGCTAAGAAAATGTTATTAACTTAGTCGTGATCAAAACAGATAGTATAGCTATTGATGTAAAAGCAACGAAATGAAATAATTATATATTTTCAAGTGCTTGTCTCATCGGAATGCTTCGCCTTTACGCTGTATTTCATAAAACAGAAGTCTTTGTTGCGCTATCCATAAACAAGTAACACTTGAAACGTATAGATCTAAATCTATGTGTATAAATTTCAATAACTTCACTGCTACAGACACTATAATACAAGCCGATAGCTATGGATTATGCAATTCACATAAAATTCCCAGGAACTGGGTGCGCCAGAGAGAACTTCGGGATTAACTAAGTATACTTTTATGTCATTGACCGATTTTGTTACTTCAAAATCCATTCTAACAAGTGGCATTAACGTCAAACCCTGTCTTGGTAGTGCAACCCTAAGCATGAAGGTAATTGACCGGCCTGTCTCAATAAACAATTACAATAATAATATAATGCATGTCAGATTAAAGGGCTCGGGTGAACACTAGTACTGACGCAAATTTGAACACTCACTTTTAGACAAATTATTTCCCGCTTTGGTCAGATTGGATTAATTCATTTTTTGTAGTAGTATATATAGCTATGTGTTTTAGTTTAACATGTTCAATTTGTTTAAAGAGATTAAAATATTTATATTTAAAAATTGAAGAATAAATCGACCCAATTCAAATTTATATTTTGATCGGACTCAAAATTGGTTCAGATTGTTGTATTCTTAAGATAGATTGCGATAAAGATAAAATGACTAATCTGTCACATTACGTATTCATTAATGATGTTGTCGTGTCACAACACCCAGATTCATGAGCATTTCTCGGGGAATAAGTTTTGGCGGTGATTTCTGATAAAAGGGACCCGAGTGAAGATAATTATAGTTTGTTACCTCTGAAAACTACAAGCTGTCTTTAGGAAAGCGCAAAATCCAAGATAGTGGCCAAATATGGTCTGAAATTATACGGCAGCGTTCCACTATAGATGTTTATATCTTAATATATACTATTAAATTTATTTCATGTCTGCTCCTTTTTTACAGGGTAAATGATATAGTAATGTATTTTCAATTAGGTCAGGTTTTCACTAAAATCAATATTTTAAATTATTATATAGGGAGATGGCTTTTTGATTTATATAATATACTGCCAGAAATTAGTTTGTCATACTATAAAATCAATCAAACAACAGAAAACGAAATGAAAGGAAAGGAAATGGGATTTAGCGTCCTACTGTTGTGATCCGATTGGGCTAATGAAGACGAGCATACGTCATGCAGTGTCCTACTGTTGTGCTCCGTCCTGCACTACTGATACGGGGAAACAACACAATGTATATATTCAAAGCCGCCCCGACTTTCAGACCACAAGTTATTCCGGGTATAGAATATACCTTAAAGATCAAAGAGATCTATCGTTATAGGTTTATGAGGCCAAATAAACAATCCCGTTAAGTCATTCTTAGGTTGTGTTCACAAGATTTAACAGTGAAAATGTCAACAGTAAATTGTCTCTGAGAAACGCGTTCGACATTAATTATGGTCTGATAGTTTTTCTTTATACCACGATAAACAAGATGTCATAAATTTGGACGTAAGCGGGGAGTTAAATTCGCAATTTCCGACCGAAAACTTATAAAATAAGAATTTCAAAATGAAATGAGGTTTAACGTCTTTTCTACGTGTGTGTCCGTCTTCATAAAATTAAATTTAAAGCGAGAATTTCATATTTTCTTAGAAAGTCAAAACATAATTATTTCTATGTCTTTTGCTCGATAGGTTGTCAACTCTCTACTATACGATCATAGGCATTATTCCCACACTTTAAAATCTTTTACACCGGAAATAATAATACAATTATCACCCCCCCCCCCCCATGCAATAACTATCTTCATACGTTTGAATTTGAAGTTGAAAATGATATTTTTGCCAATTTCTCAACTGGCAATAGTGAATTATAGGATTATTCTTTAACAAGGTAGGACTGGTTACAGATACCATCTATTTTAAGACTTTGTTTTAATATATTTTAAAAATATAACTTAAAAATATGAAATTGCTGCTTTAAGGGGAAACCACTAAACCTATAGATATTACAATCGTGCTTTTGATTTAAAAATTGTAAAGACGTCTTGTATTTGTATCAGAAGTAAATTCTTGAGTTCATTGGGGCTTCAATGTAAAGACAATTGGTCTTCGTTGAAATTGCTACGTTTATATATGCTGCTAAATTTAACCGATGATGGATTCCATAACTTCGTAAAACCCATCAGAATACCCAAGTAAAATAATTTTACCTGACTCAAGGTTTAGCTATCCGAAGATAATTGATTTAGAACTAATAATCCACCCCGATATGTTAAAGTCTGTAAATTGTAAAAATGCTATAGTCATTCAACTTGTCAGTGCACTCAAAGTCAAGTTTTCAGTGTATTTAATTCATTTGTAATTTATTTATACGTACAGGAGGTTGTAGGACAGAACATAAATCAGGATTATCCACAAGTGCCGTAAATGTTAACACCGATGGTTCAGCAAACCATGGTATAATTATTTCAGATTAACGATTTTTGGAATTGTAAGCCAAGTAATGACCGTGTCACTGCCAGTAGAAACACGTGCAGCCAACCTTGCCCAGGTAACAATGACTTTTTTGAAGCCGAGAAGTCTGTATTGAAATCTGATTTAAACCCATAATATAATATTATTTCGTTTCGGTTTTTTTTAAATGTCCAAACTACGTTATATTTATCAACTTGCCTGCTGCGTGACAGACTTACATATGACACCTCGTCAATCATGGATAATTCGCTGCACTAGCATTCGTTTATCTAGAATCTAGGTAATAAAACACACCAGACAATTATTAGCTGTAATATAGTAAGTGCAGGTGGACTACACGCAAACATACGTGGGTTCATTGACCATGTATGATAATCAAGTCGTCATTTCGAACTACACGCAAATATTGTGTCAGGGTAGGCTAGGCAATTCAATGATAGAAGAGAGAGGTAAATGCGGTTCAACGGCCACTCGACACAAATTAGGTCATTTCGAGGATACCATAATAAGGTTCAATTTTATTTCAATAATTCGCTCGCGCATAGGGATCCCTAGTTCAGCTCTGAACGTCCGTCTCATTACACTCACCCTGAACGTTCAGGGACTGCCCAATTTAATCAATGTCGAAAAAAAATTGGAGAAAAGTCAATTTTACTGGACAACTTTTCACTGCTAAACGACGGGGTGTCAATCCGTGTGAAAGCCTGTACAATGTTAAGCCTGTACGTTTCGTTTCGTCTTGTATGACCGACATTCCTGAAATTGGACGTTGACCTACAGTTAGGGTCATGGCGGCGAAAATGTAACTTGATAAGAGGGGACGTATTTTTAACAGCGAGTTGTGTCGCTCATACTGACTCTAGCGAAGTAAGCAAGGTCTTATTTTCTCACTAAGATGTTCGTTTACATTGTACAGGCGTCCTCACGGATTGACACCCCATCGTTTGGAAGTGAAAAGTTGCCCAGTAAAATTGACTGGGGCTCCAATTTTTTTCGACATTGATTGAATGGGACAGTCTCTGAACGTTCAGGGTGAGTGTAATGAGACCGGCGTTCAGAGCTGAACTAAGGGATCCCTAGCAGTGGGGGGAGGGACCAAGAGAAAATACACTAGGTTTGACAGTCACCCTACTGCTTGCCACGTACAAGCGGGTAATCGAAACCAATTGACTTAATGACAGACCTTCTTATCCAACGCGCACACGTTAACCTTTAGGCAGCCCAACCCCTTCGATCAGAGATAACAAATCTACGGGAAATGTAATGGCATCATTCCAAATATGTAACATATTCAAGAATTTTCTGATTTAATATAGATAAACAATTCGGTGTGGAATCGCTGAAACATTAAACCTAAGAACCAACACGGTGTAACCAACTAAATATTTACTGATAATAACATTTCGGAAAAATAGGGTCAAGGTATGAATCACGTTAATCAGGCCGCGTTATCGAATTCACATATGCCATACTATTTCTGACAGTCAACAGATTTAGGATTTCCCAGTGTTAGTTTATAACAGGCCCTGATAATCTTTTTAATCGCATCTTTAGTCCTTTCACTACTTAAATCCATCATGAAGGCCCTGTGTGTGTTTTTAGTGGCGATAATTACTATTGGTGAGCTTTTAAGTTGATTTCAACTAGTGAAATGGTTATTTTGCTGAGCACTATTAACGCAAATATATGTATATTTCCTTCAGATATACATTTACAGTAGAATGCCGTGGATAACACGTGAACAAACTACAACAGTAAACAAAATCAATGAGTACATTAAAGGGATAGTACACTCAGCCATCAGGGGACAATACACCAACCACCATGATTTTGTTGTTATATTCATTTGGGTGTCAACGCAACAAATACGCCCTTCACGTGTAGGTCTTGCCAAAATAAGTGCCATATCAGGATTGTAATCGTTGCATTTTTCGCTAAGAAGATGAGTGTAGCAACTGGTCCTGGTGTAGAGTGGTCAACAGTCGCAAATACGTCTGGTAATAAAAACTGCAATAAAAAAATGCACCTCTAATCAAAAATACGCCAATGACAACTATTCAGTCACGAATTCACTCGCCACTGCAGGCAGTAAACATTCGCCCAAAATAGACATTCACTTGTTAATATTCATAAACTTATTTATCAATGAAGCGCGGGAATAGTTGATTGTAACAAATTCTCTCGATGACGGGAAATCTGCGACGTGTGCCCTGTATGTTGAACCCCAAATATATTGTTACAGCGCGACATTGTCACATTTTCAATTATTTGAAATAGTTCCCTTTACTTTGTTCGGCGTGATACAAGTAATCTGCTTCATGTTGCATGTTTTAAATTATACTATGCCACCGTTATTTTATATTTCAGCCAACGGTAAAACCTTTACTAAATGTTCCATGGCACAAGAATTGGTTCGTGATGGTGTATCTAGACGAGAAGTTCATCACTGTAGGTTATTTATAAATGTACTTATTAACTTGTAAATTTGTCATTTTTCAATACGATATATCATTTCTAATGGGAATAGATAAGTGGAAACGCATGGTGAACTAACTGGTGCATCCGGAATATAATGTTTGATAATGACCCTAGCCATACATAGTATTACTTCCGAAGCAATGGCCCAGTCGGAACAGAAAAGTAGGACGTTAAACCCCATTTCAAGTCAATTTTCTAGAAAATGTAGGCAAGATATTTAACTTCATTCTATTGTATAACCTTTTCATCAGACAGAGAATGCGTTTGTTATGTAAATGGGTTGAAAGAATATTAATGTTTAGACTAATTACTGGTAGTGATTAAATTATGTTTCGTGTGGTAATTTGATTAACACAGATAACACAGAGATGATAAAATATTTTGAAAGTGTGGTTTACACGGTGTGACAGTTTTCAGATTTTCAGTTTATCAATTACTGTTTACGTTAAGGGGTATGCCTGGCACAAGCGGAATCTGGTATGTCAACAACAGCTTCCCATGTAAACACTGATGGTACAGTGGATCATGGAATCTTTCAGATCAACGATTACTGGAGCTGTAGACCAAGCAATGGTAAAGTTAGCAAAAACTCATGCGGTCACTCTTGTTCCGGTAAGTGTTGCATATTTGTTTCTGGTTTATGTATAACGACTGGTCATAGTTGGCCGTCGCAAGCATGATGGTATCCGCTACTAGGATGGATACCCTTATAAAGTCCAAAACTGACTACCACACTAAAATGTATCGAACAAACAAACGAGTGTCGCATTATATGACCAGTGAAGGTGTCCATCTCCGCTCACTTCCCACATCTGTTGTAAAGACACCTACGCGCAAATGAAATATTGAAATTACATTGTCGCATATGTAGTTGCGTGAAATTAACTCCTGTAAATGACAGGATTCTTCAATGAAGACCTACAAAATAAACAAATATCCAGATTTGAACTGTAATGGGAAGTATTAAATTCGTAATTTTCAGATTTTGAAGATTCTAACTTGAGAGATGATGTCGCTTGTGTCAAACAGATAATGATCTGGCGTCCCCGCGACTTTTCTGGTTACTCGTAAGTTCATCAATTTGACAATTTGTCGACAATTCTACAATCTGATGAAAACACATATCCTATTTCGTTTCGTTTTTATAGTTCTAAATTTCGTTTTGCTTGTCTTTACTACACGGTAAGCGTTTTTTTCCGTCCACCGGAGCCTGGTCGTATGACGTCATATGTGGATTGTGGGTTAGGATAAGGGTTAGGATAAGGGCTGTGGCCTGCAGATTTCGTCACAGTCTCAAGATGTAGACAGGGCTAGCCCTAACCCTAACCCTGGGCCAAGCCTAACCCTTATCCTAACCCACAATCCACATATGACGTCATAAGACCAGGCTCCGGTGGATGGAAAAAAACGTTTACCTTACTACACTAGGGTCTGGAAGTGTTGTTATCATTGGCGTGTTCTGAATGATGTGAGGCTTTAGCCAATGAAACAGTCTGTTACCGCGAACTTTAGGCGTGTTCTGAAAGGAGCTGTGGGTAATCCACCAGTCACATCAATGCTGATTGGTTAATCAAAGGGATGGCGCCATAACAGGGCCAAAAGGCTGTCGTATGACCTCTGACGTGAACTCCCACTATAACTTGTCAGGCCTTCATGCAGTGTAGGCTATCGAAAATATAAAAAACGAAACGAAACTTAGATCTGTATTTCAATCAGACTGACAATTCAAGAGAAATATTCTAGTTCATAGAAAAGCATCAGTGTTAATTTATGATATCGTTTAAGACATAATTGTGTCAGTAGACTGTAATATATCGGCTAGTTATGGAGAGTAGGATGACTTACATAGGGTGATAAAGCCGTTCTGAGAAGCATTTTTATGATTTCTGTCATTGTAAAATACGATCGACAAAAGATTTATATTTATTTAACATCACCCTTGTCATGTTAAAAGTCCTCTTTATCAATAATTGGAATTTGATATGATTCTTCAAAGAGAAGTGTTATCGGACGCAGTTGTTAAAAAGGCGTGGAAACCGTCCCATAGTTATACGTCAAGAGTATAATCTTTAAATGGCGTTTAGTAACTGGGTAGAGTAACAACAAAACACATACTATGGAAAACAGCTACTGTGTATTTTAGGCGACGTTTCGTAGAGTATTCGCTCTACTACTACTACTACTTGGTGTTTAACGTCTGCTTCCACATAAGTGATATCGCAGACAAGACTTAGGAGAGCCGAAGCTGATTCCTGTTTTTTAGAATATGATTTTGCAATCTTTCCATTTGGCTTTAAGCCATGGATTGGGTTTAGTGGGAAGTTCTTCCCTTTATTTAATAAAAAACATATCATTTGGTAGATGATCTCGTTTGCTTCTCGATTGGTTGATGTCATCGTTTGGGGTTAGTGTTTAGGTGCCAAGCCCGTCTTATCGTAGCCTCCCCTTATCCACTATCCCACTCTATGGGTTTGGTATCAGTTTTATTTACGGAATGGTGTTTAGGTGCCGAATATGTCTGACCGAAACTCCCCCTTACTCCACTATCCTGCTTAGTTTGGTAGATGTCATCTTTGTGGGATTTGTGTTTTGTCTTACCGTGACCTCACCTTACTTCACTATCCTATTCTGTATGTTTTGTCTCTGTTTTTTGGCGGAATAGTGTTTAGATGCCGAGTCTGTCTGATCGTGACCCTCCCTTACTCCACTATCCTGCCAGTTTGGTATAAATCCCCTATGTAGTTTAGTGTTTAGATGCCGGGCCCGTCTAATCATGACCCCCTCTTACTTCACAATTCTACTTAGTCCAACTGTGTCCATTAGGGCGTGGATTTGTAGTTTCAGATCTGGTCTAGGGAAGAGTAGGTTCTTAGTGTTGAATGGTATGTTGTTGGTCTGCATCATTCTCATTAGTTCTCTTCTCTCCTCCTTGTATACCTCGCAGTCTACCAGGACATGGTTGGTGGTACATTCTTCTCCGCACTCACAGACGATGACTTGGTGTTTGTGGTCTCGCAGCCGCTCTTTCACCCTTAGTTTCGATATAAATCTGCATATATCTCTTCTAGGGTGATTGATTGCTGTCTTCGTGTAAATTTTGTCATCCAGCCGGAATCTGTATGTGTCAAGTTCAACGAGTTTTAATTCCCAGATTGAATTGACCTGTCTTTTAACCATACTGTAGATTTCCGTGGTGCTGTAGTCTATGGTGCGGAGTGGTGCTGTATCCTTGAGACCTTCGTTTGCGAGTCGATCTGCCTCCTCGTTTCCTCTAATGTTGACATATTTTGTCTATATTCGCTCAACGTTATCAAGCTAATACAGTAAAACATGTATGAGGCAACATATATAGACAAAATACAATAACATAACTGAAACCATACTTGGCAACTACATGATCAAAGGCTTACACCAACACTTATTTAATTATTTACACAATAGCAGGTAGAGAGTTAATTAACTTGATAATCCACGGCCAATAAGGATGTCTTAACGACAAGAATGGAAACCATACCTTACAACTAGTAGATCAAAGGTTTAGACACAAATTGGTAATAATATACATTAGTAAATAGAAAGCCAGTATTTTAAAGACAAATGAGGCCACTAAGTATTTGCGATGATAGCCGAGTGTACAAGGTGATAAATATGGTGGGGGGTGTTTAGGGCTAGATTGAGCATAACTATAATTTTCCCATTAAACATGACTATTAAATCTAGTAATTATCTATTAGAAGGATAATTAGGTATGCAATGGAGATATAAATTTAATGAAAAATAAAAATCTTTAACCATGAATATAACAGGGTAATAATTACAAATAACTAGTGAGAAGAATTTTACACAGCACAAGAAAACAGTTATTGAAGGTAGCTGAAAACACGCTGTTATTTAAATTATTTGATTATACGCGTTGGGCAAGAATATCCCTGTGTCACGGTTAAGATCTGGACTGTTCCTTCTGATATGTATTGCTTCCATTAACTTCCGTGTCTTTTCTTTTGGGAGATTGGATGCCAGGGTTTCATTCTGTGTTCAGGGTTAGTCTGTATGTGTTTTCCATAAGTATATGTTTTGTTGTCAGGAGGATGGTTTCGCCGGACTTATATCAAAAAAAGACGCATAAGAGATTCTCTACACAGCATTAGAATTAGCATATAATAGCTGTAGAGAAACTAAATAGCAGGAAAATTAATTTTTCTGGACGCATTTTTTTACGGCTGCTAACTTTATACGAAACTAAATATGTTTTATTCTCTTGTTCTTTTTAAGCGCTTTTCGGTCGCTTGTATGTAACAACAAAATCAAATACTTTAAGCACAAAATATAAATCGCATGAACAGACAAAAAGGCTTATCATGCGAAACAAGGTGTTAGGTTGAAAGATAAATGATGTTATACATTTAATTTCATCTAGTCATATATCTCAGTATATTATACTCATAAAGTATTTTTATTTCGACCAAACTGATCAGGCTTGGTATTTTACCCTCCACAACCCACATCTCCCCCACATTATCGTATTGATTACTTAGCTATTTTATTCGTCTCTCTTCAGATATGCTTATAGGACTCACTGTAACGGAACCACCGCCAGTTATCTCAGTGGATGTTCTTATTAATTCTTTAATAAAATGTGTTTTTTTGCAATTAAGAAGTCGTGTTTATATATTCGGTTTGGAATACTTATATTATCCCCTAGCTCTGGTCTCTCGGGCCTACGGTTCCCTTCACCGTCGACGAAACATCTTGTTAAAGCGAGAATTTCATATTTCCTAAGAAAGTCAAAACCTAATTATCTATGTCTTTTGCTCAATTGGTTGTCAACTCACTATCATACGATCATATGCATTATTCCCCACACTTAAAAATCATTTACACCGGAAATAATAACACAATTACCTCCCTTGTTTTTCTACCCCCCCCCCCTGGAATAGCTATCTTCAAACGTTTAAATTTGAAGTTGAAGATGATATATTTGCCAATTTCTCAACTGGCAATAGTGAATTATTGGATTAATAGGATTATTCTTTAACAAAGTAGGATTGATCATAGATACCATCTATTTAAAGGCTTTTTATTAATACATTTTAAAAATATAACTTAAAAAATGAAATTGCACCTTTAAAGAAGATGATAAACCTGTCTGTTTCCCCACTGCTGAAGAACACTTAACCTTTACATGACAAACTGCTGAAATGTAGAGTCATCCTGTTTAGTCCCAAAATAGCCTAGCAGTGTTGCCTGTGAAATATGTCAAATTCCCATTAACAAATCATTCTTTACGGCCACAACCACTGGCATTTTCATCACGATAACATCTGAAACGGTTCCCCAGAACCCCTGAAAGATCACACTAGGATTTCAGTATGGTAAATGTTCATATACGACTATCAACCACTTGACTACGACCAGAAGAGGGGCCCGATGCTAACCCACTTATGGGACCCGTGCCAGCCCCCCCACACACCTGAGGATGATAATGGTTCAGGCACTGACTAAATCCCCCCCCCCCGCCCTCCACCATCCATATATTACAGTATTATAATGTAGATAAAGTACAACAACCCCTATGTTTACGGTAGATAAATACATTAATAAATTTTTAAAAAATAAACCACTTTACTTCATTCTTATATATACCTCAAATCATCAGCAAGCTGTCTGCTCTTTTTGGGTAAGATAGGATGTTATAATGTATATAATTAATTAAACGTTAACCATACCTATAAGGAAAATATGAACGGAGGTATTGCTGAGATGAAAGTTACCACACAAGCGATATCTACTGGAGAATGTGTTACTGTATGATAAATTTCTTTAACGAGACGAGAATATTTTTATTTAAAAATTTGAAGACATAAATCGCCCCAATTCAAATTTGTATGTTGACCTAACTCAAAACCAGACCATCTTGTAGGATTCTCAAGATAGATTGCGATAAATATAAAATGTCTCAGCTGTCATAATAAATAATTTGTATTCATTATAGTGTTAGTAAAGTGAAATAATACGGCCTCCTCCTTCCACGATGAAGATCTATTTTCTCATTTCTTTCCTAGCAGTGGGTAAGGTTTATATTTAATATATTCAATTTAGGCCTATTTCATGATGATTCCATTTTTCAAAGAAAATCATCTACTAATGCTTTTTCAATTGGATCAGGTTTAGAGTAAAAGCAATATTTTACATATTATATTATATAGGTAGATGGCTTTTTGCTTTATATACTACTGCCACAAAAGTCGGTTTCATATAAAATTAATCAAGCAATGTAAAAGGAAAGCAATCCTATTCTTCGAGGAATTGTTTCTTTGTTTTTTTGTTCTACTATATTAAAATTTCACCTAGGTTTTTTTTTAATTTCGAGAATAAGGTCAAATAAACAACCTCATCGTGTCTTTCTTGGATTGCCTTCACAAGATTTAACAGTGAAAATGTCAACAGTAAATTATGTCTAATGGTCTGATAGTTGTTGAATTCAACGGGGTTGTTCTTTATGCCACGATAAACATGATGTTATAAATCTGGGAGTTTAAATCCGCGGTTTCCGATTAGGCTAACGAGGACAGGCGTAAGTCAGACAGTGTGCTTTGTGGAAAATTTAGCATGGACAACGACACTATAGTATATACCAAAATATTTAATATTGTTACACGACGCTAGCGCTAGTGAATAAGACGCTGGCTCATTTGTCTGGAGGTAGCGGTGTTGGCCCAGAAAGTTCATCGGGAGTTCCCGATGTAGTTTCTGCTTGTCAGTTGCGCAAGACACAGGGCCTGACAAAGTAGAGGTCCCGTCTACGCATTGGTGTGCACGTAAAAGATCTCTTGGCAGTTGGAAATGAAATGAAATGGGAGCTTGACGTCCTACTCCTGTGCTCTTGGCATTTGTTAGAGTAAGCTGTAGCGCCGCTGCCTGCTGTCCGGGCAAAATTTCTTTCATAGCACACTGTGTGGCGTATGTCCGACGTCATTAGCCCAATTCAATTTCATTTCACACTATGTTATCAAACGTTATTTGGTAGTTCGTGCCATAACTTTTTCATAGGGCCAATTCTCTAATTTCATCGGTCACGGACCAAATGAGTTATTAGAGAAGCCTAAATTTATGAGTATATCAGACGGAAGTCTAATATTACCAACAGTATAATAATGGTTTTATTTACCTCCAGCTACAGGCAAGACATTTACTAAATGCACGTTAGCTCAGGAGCTGGTTCGAGATGGAGTGTTTAGAAAAGATGTTCATCACTGTAAGTACTGTACTGTCTAACGGTGAACTATTTCCCCTCAAAATTGTTATAACAAATGATTTCTAAACCAATGTTCCCGTTCAAGGAAGGTTGGCAAATTAAACGTATGATGTCCATACAATTAAAGAAAACCACCGTATGCTCAAACTTGTCAGCAGTAATTTAAATATTTGCTAACCCGCTACTATTACTGGAAGAGATGGCATCGGAGCGAGTTAACTAGCGTTCAATATTACCTTTTTTCTGTTGCAAATTAAATTAATAAATTATTGGTAAACATCACTGACTTTAAAGCAAGTTAGGAGATTAAAATGTGTTTTAGAAAAGATAGGTTCGACTTTGTTTATTATGTTTTTTGAAAAGTGTTTTTTATGTATATAATACTAGATGTATTTTCTTCATTCCTGAAGACTTTGTTATACAGGGGACCACAAAATCCAATTCACTTTACTGACTGCTAAAGTTGAAAAAAAAAGTATTTCGGTAAATTAGACAAGATCAATATTGAATAATAGAGTGCAATGTATTTAAAACCCAATGTATAAATCCAAACCTTTTGTGACTAAAAAAATGGTGAAATTTAAATTCAAACATGATTGGTTTTCAAAAATGATTGTTGAAATTGCGAGTCTTTAGGCTGGCTGATACAGATATACTGAGACAGGGCGATGGATTATTTGTTCTACATGCAATATAAATCAATGGGTAATTGTTCTTAATCATCTAGTATCTTTTACGGATATAGAATTCACAAAATCAAGATAAATTTTCATGAGGACATTTGACATTTGAATTATTGCTTTGATTATTGGTGTTGGTGGTGATAATTCTAGTATGGTACTTAATTTATTCTTCTGTTTCATGTAATTACTTTCATCTATATCTGTCCAGTTCTATAAAATATTTATCTAGAATTGGACATGGAAAATAGGAAAGTTCTTTTTAAATATATCATCATTTTTGATAAGTCGAGGATGATTTGATTGAAATGTATAAAATAATGTGCTTACGACATTGAAATAGGAAATGTCTTTTAAGTAGTTAAATAATTGAATGAGGTAAATGACTAAAATGTTTCATGGCATTTCAATAAATTTTTGGATGATTCAAAAAAAAAAATTATTGGTAGTATATCTGAATAAAGGATATTTCCTATTTAGTGTGAACGGGTACATAAAATAGTAAGTTCTGCCTATAATGCACAAATCAGTCATCTTCTACAGGGTTAAATCGATGTGAAGCAGACTGCCTTACGCTCTGTGAAAGTAGTCTTCGGAATTAAAGGAAGAGCTAGCAGTTTGCTTGAACGACTAATCATACAAGCACATAAATAAATTGGGAATAACCTGAAAGAGATGGGGTTTAACGTCCATTCCACCCAAACTAGGTCACTTTCGGGACTAGCATATGGTTCAATTTTAGCAGTCGGAGGAAATGGGGGGACCGGGAAAACCCCACGTGGTTGGACAAGCGATCCTACTCACGTACAACCGCGGAATCGAAACTACGCCGGCTGATTCAATGACAGACGTTATGATAAAATCTGCACGCGCAAACTATTCGGCCATCTACCACCACAGCACCCCATAACGCATCAGTTTACACCAGTTAAATAACTTAACTTGACTTAACAAATTTAGCGATCGAATGATTAGAACTCCATTCCCTGTAAGTTAGAGTTTCTGGAAAATGTTAGTCATTAAACCGATCATAAATTGGTCCTGAGGCAACTGACAGCAGGATGACCTGTTCAGTGGACTGGACTCAAAGTCAAGTTTTCAGTGTATTCAATTCCTTTGTAATTTATTTATACTTAAAGGGGTTTGTATGGCAGAACATGAATCGGGATTATCAACAAGTGCCGTAAATGTTAACGCCGATGGTTCAGCAAACCATGGTATATTTCAGATCAATGATTTTTGGGATTGTAAGCCAAGTAATGACCGTGTCAGTAAAAACTCATGCAACAAACCCTGCTCTGGTAACAATTTCTTATTCATTTAGCCTTCACTAGTCTGTATTGTAATCTTATTTAAACACATATATTATTTCGTTTCGGCTTTTAAATGTCAAAACTACGTTATATTTATCATCTTGCCTGCTGCGTGGCAGACTCACGTGACACCTCGTCAATCACGAATAATTCGCTGCACTAGCATTCGATTATCCAAAATCTAGGTATTAAAACAAACCAGACAAGGGGTGGGGGGGTTCAACAATAGAAGAAATGGGGGGGGAGAGTTTCCAATTATGTTATCATTTCGGTACATATAATTATCGTACACGTGCTTTTAAGAAAGTCAATATGACCAATATGGGTCTGACATTGGTGATAATTAGATGTCCATTTAGACGTACTGTCATTACCTTCCTTGTTTTTATATACGATGAATTCTTTCAATAAATTGCATATCTCGGTTTTTAGGGGTCGGTTTGTCAAATCTGCAGATATGACATTTGACTTAGTTGTGAAAAAATTAAAGTTTTATGTTTTCCCCGCCATCTTGGCAACTCGATCGCAGATTCATGCTCAGCAGCCTCGAAAGCATATAAGGTGCCGTAGTGGTGAGGAAATCGAATTTTTATATTTTTCCCGTTACTTTGGGCCGCCATCTTAGATATCTTGGTTGCAGACTACTACTCAGCAGCCTCGAAAACATTTAAAACTACATTTTACATCCCCCGTAATAGTAGTGAGAAAATCGAATTTTTATATTTTTCTCGAGATTGTCGGACGCCATCTCGGATTTCTAGGTTTTTCCAAGGGTAACATGAACGCACCACCCAAGAAAAATTGGAGGGAATCTAGTCCACAGAGATAACCCACAGAGTGAGTTCTTTAAGTGAAAAAATACCCGGACTGTTAAGGATAAGATGTCTTTGTCAGTTCTACTAAATCACGTTATACTATGGTTATAAAATATATTTGGATCAACAGGTATTGGACGGAATACAAAACTTCAGACTTCCACCAAATAATATTTACCTCTTTGTATTGCCTTGTTGTCCTATCAAATGTATGACATGCTTATTGAGTCATTACTATTAACTGCATTGTTGTATTTCAATTTTTAGCTTTCCAAGACGAAGATCTAAAAGATGATGTTATTTGTATTAAATACAAACTGCAAGAGCGACACCAGGGTTTTGTGGGTATCTCGTAAGTGAAATAGTACTCTTTCCACCCCACTTTTTAAACTCGACAGAATCACACTAAACCCTCTACTTAAACTTCAGTTTTTGTCTTTCTTTGCTGATTTCTTTGAGACAATTCAGAAAGGTTGAATGTGGCTTCCAATAGACAACGTAAAATAGCTAACATAAACTCAACAGGCTAACATAAACTCAACAGGCTGTGTACATATATTTTATAAGCCATAGTACTTCAATAAGAGACAATTCTCCGCTTTAATATATTTTTTTAAACGACAAAGAACACTTTCTTATTCATTTGTCGTTTTTATACGCCCTGTGGACGTATATTATTGTCGTCGCCATACTGAAAAAGCTATACTTCAAAATGAAAACCGACAACAGCTTTAAATGATACGACTAAGAATTCGTATTTTACGTTGTCTTTCCAAGACGAAGATCTAAAAGATGATGTTATTTGTATTAAATACAAACTGCAAGAGCGACACCAGGGTTTTGTGGGTATCTCGTAAGTGAAATAGTACTCTTTCCACCCCACTTTTTAAACTCGACAGAATCACACTAAACCCTCTACTTAAACTTCAGTTTTTGTCTTTCTTTGCTGATTTCTTTGAGACAATTCAGAAAGGTTGAATGTGGCTTCCAATAGACAACGTAAAATAGCTAACATAAACTCAACAGGCTAACATAAACTCAACAGGCTGTGTACATATATTTTATAAGCCATAGTACTTCAATAAGAGACAATTCTCCGCTTTAATATATTTTTTTAAACGACAAAGAACACTTTCTTATTCATTTGTCGTTTTTATACGCCCTGTGGACGTATATTATTGTCGTCGCCATACTGAACAAGCTATACTTCAAAATGAAAACCGACAACAGCTTTAAATGATACGACTAAGAATAATTTCTTATTTTTCATATATTTAAACATACATTATGCAAGAGCTAATCTGCTTAATGCGGGTCTTTCTTTATTAGGCCTGAAATGTTATCTAACTTATTAATGAGATATTAATTAACTTATCCAGACCATAATCAACTCTCGATGGCATCGCTAGCCTGGGATCGTTAGTGGATTATGATCCGGTTTGCTGCATAACTTTCCTTCAGGATTTAAAAATAAAATGGATAATCGAGACTTTGGTTTTTATCGTATCTACTTTAGTAATGATGATCGAGGCTGGGCGGAAATTTCAATCACTTAATTCTCTGTTCATGGGTAATCAATTTAACTGAAATTTTCAGCAAATTGCCTTTACATCATGTTGTTTTTAACTATTATAGTGAAAACTGCCAACTCTTTATCTAATCTCCCACAACGTATCTTTAGTTATTCATTTGCTGTTTTTATACGCCCAAATTTCCATGTTGATGTATATAATCGTCGCCCCTGTTTGTATGCGTGTCCGTCTGTCCGTTGCCATTTCATTTCGAACAGTCCATATTGTCGTTCGTATGAGTCTAAATAAGGTAGGCAGTTATCGCGCTATCCGGACAAGGCAGTGTAGGCAGTAGTGCCGCTGTCTGGGCTAAATTGTCCTCATGAAACATAGTATGGCCCATTGCCGTCTTTATAAGCCTAGTCGGTTCAGAATAATATGGTATTACCCCAATTTCATTTCGAACAGTTCACTTTTTGAAGCCACCTAAACGTATTGACAGGAATTCTAGTCCTTTTTTTTTAATTTGCATTCGGTTTCCATCAAAACAAAGACGCTGGAACTCTTACATCCAAAGAATAAAGAAAAGGAACTTCATACAGGAATTGTTGAACTGAGATATAATAAACAGGATGTCATATCTGAGCTTCATGCATTGTAATTTCCTTTATATCTGCCTCTATTTTTCTGTGATATTGTCTCGGGTAGATTAATATATGATCTGTTCCTTTTACTTTACAAATACCTTGTTCATAGTTCTAATCATCAATGAATATTTATTGTGATGTGTATTTCAGATATGGTTATCAACAGTATTGTTATGGAAACGTAGCCCCAAACTATTTGAATGGCTGTTCATATTAGTCATATTATCAAGTAAAAGAAAGTTAAACGCGGTTGTCCAAATATTAGTTCCAATAATTACTGGGATGCTATATGGGCAAGGAATCGTGCATGAAGTCACTGCAGCCATTTTGGAATCATGACGTCATATCCAAATTCGATGCATGCGTGATTGTCCAAGGAACAAGCATGCCAAGTTAAATGTTCACCGTACTTGAATTGAGGGAGCAGTGGGTTTTTTGTCGAAGACCGTCGCTCCAAGAAAGAACAAGATGATTAGAGCTTTGGGCCCAATTTCTGATCCAAAAACATGCAATGGTAAATATTTAAAATGGAGAATGTGTCGAAGAAATGGGTTATGAAATGGATCAGCGATTTTCGACTCCCGGGGTAATTAATTGGTCGAGCGACGTCGGAGACAAACAGGACATTATGGATATGGATTGGGGGTTATAGAAATATAATTCAAGCTTTTGAGACCCGAAATTACATACCTGACTATTTAACGTAGCTATAAATACCTAGAAATGTTTTTGGTACGGATGTACGGGGGCGGGGGGCAAATATTGTTGTTTTCTATATATTTATGTGCATTTGATGAAAACCAACCTCTCATTCCATTTCAAAACAACTACAGTATCAATATTTAAAGGATAATAATTCCGCTTGTTTAAACAGACAGCTTTATGGATAACATTACTAGGTTTATTAACTGCAGCGTGTCCTCATTGAAATGCTGCAGTTAATAAACCTAAGGATGTTATCCATAAAGCTGTCTGTTATTATAATATATCGCTTTCACTAAATGCCATTCAAAGATACTAAACACAATATCCAAAGGAAGAAAGATCTTTGGGACATTTTGCAAGAGATGGACAGAGACCAAGATAAAGAATCCAGTATCGATGGGACAATATCCAAAAGAAGAAAGATCTTTGGGATATCACCATATATTTCAAGATTCATGATAATTGTGACTACCAAGGGGTCAACAAGCTAAAAGCGCGATTTTTCTTACATACCCGTGCCATAACCCCGGACGTGCTCAAATATGTCGAGAACCTATATCTCTGTGTTATATTTGAAGTTATATTGTGACCTGTAGAGGGTCCTCATACGGACGGGTGGACAGGAGCGATGACAAAACATTTCATGTGGACGAATAAAGAAGGAATAGAAGTCCTAAACCGTAACGGGAGATAACTTCTTCCACTTTCAGGATGCAGACAACAACTTAGTCTATGCTATTCTTGTCCAACTCCCAACTCAATCTGATCAAAATACAGGCCCCAAGTTCACAAAGCATTCTCAGACTTAAGTTAAGAGTTTGCTCAACTTTCAATAACGGTTTATGATAAATATCTTTGATCCAGAAACACAAAAGTTTACACATACATGTAGTTTCAATCACGATTTATGAGAAATATCTTTGATCCAGAATCACAAAAGTTTACACAAAAGTTTCTTATTGGTGTATTTGATGATATATTAAAACAACAAAAGTTTTGTAAAGGGCTATGTTTTAGTTAAAATAAGGCAAACAATTTTGAGCAAATTCTCAACTTCAGTCTGAGAATGCTTTGTGAACTCGGGGCCTGATCTACATGTATATTTCGTTCCTGCACATATCTCGTTCCTTTACACTTTCGATGGACCCTACTGCATGAAGATCTGACCGGCATAGGCGTACGAGGCCGAACTTGTTTGGGGGGGCCAGCATATTTTCCCGACAAATATATTTCTTTAGAGTCCGCGGAGTGGCGGGCGACAAAGCCGTCCGCCAGCGAGCGCCGGGGGCGCTAAGTGTCCGACGGGGGGTCTGGGCAGCCTCCCCCAGAAAATTTTGAAAACCAGACGGCCGTAGACGCGATTTCCAGGCATTTCGAATACTTTCTAGTAATTTGGAGTGGGTAGTAAATTATGTCAGTTGCAGCATAAAAACTGGTGAAAAGTCATCAATTGAACTTGAAATTGATTAAGAGAAACTAATCAAATTTAATAACAATTTAGTAAAAATGGATTCAAATATTAATAAAAAGCTTATTTAATGATATTTAACATCTACATCATAGTGGTTTTGGAACTTTTTCCTGGAGAGATTCATAAGTAAAATAAGCGTTGTTGAGCACATTATCTTTGTATAACTCATGCCAGTGGCACTTTACATTCACCTATATGAATATTTATTTCCAAAGAAAAGGGCTCAATATCGAATTATTTACGTCCTGTTGAGCCATCTACATGTATATTATATGTGACTACAAGGTACAATACAAACTTATCAATTATTATTAAAGAAAATTTTCAGCTGCTCACTTCTATCACTGGGCTCGTCCGGTGCATGGAATTGGATGCCAGTATACAGGAACACAGTACTCAAGAACTGAGAAAGGCCATGTGTACGTGCTAGTTCTATTCAGATGGCGTACGTGTTCATCATTGACTGGACTGCTTTCTTTCCGCTTCCATATTATTAAAAATATTCAAAACCCGACAGACGGCGCGACGCTTCCCGACAAACTGAGCATTCATTCCCGACAAGACCATAGCCTTCCCTGACAAGGCCATACCCCTACTCCCACCCCATTTTCAAAAACTCCTCTCCTAATGACCGATCTCACAATTCTGAGCTCTTTTCAGATTTATATTTTTTTCATGAAAATATTTGGGGGGGCCGGTGCCCCCCCGACTCGTACGCCTATGCTGACCGGTTGTAAGGGAAGGGCACGTTAGAGGACATATGAGTGGTGACTTTTGTCCCCAAGAAGCCAGACATTTGATAAACTAATCAGCGTTGATGCTTCTAGAGGGTCACCCACAGTTCCATGTACCTCATGTTAAAAACAAGACCGTTTCATTGGCCCATCCCTCACATCATCCAGAACACTTGTTATATAACAACTCTCCCAGATCCTAGTGTAGTAAAGACAAGTAAAATTTTGAACGATCAACAAGCCCTGGTTTAATTTTTTATATAAAATTTATTCTTCCTGAACATGTATCACATAATATTCTATCGAAATACCATATATATTTAGATTTAGTAAAGTTGAAATTTAAATTGATTGACAATTTATCCCAACTCTTTAGTACTAGGATACCTTGGCCACATCTTTACCCAAATAGATAGTGATATCTATCAATGAATTTCCAACTCAAGTTTACATCTAAACAGTAACTGGGAACAGTTAGAGTTTAGACCAGCTATTTCATCAGCTCAGATGTACAGGTGTATTTAAAGTTGTCAGGGATAATCAAGGTAAATTATTTACCAATCGAAAGGGTGTACATGTACATAAAGTGAAGGAACCGAAACATCTGTGATGCAAAGATATTCAGATATGACATACACTGTGTACATAATGAAGTAATATGATTGAATGAAGTGACAAAAATAAAAAATTTCTCTCATCTAGTATCTACACCTAATGCAAGCTACACACCGCACTGTTTCTATCTTTCCCTCATCATACATTTTTTTTTATCTTTCCCACCCATCAAGAATGCAATTACTACCCACATCATGGTGGCTTTTAAATAGTTATACAAACAGTTAAACAAGTAAAACAAGTTCTGATAAACTAAACAATATATACATAAATATATTACGGCATTTCCTTTCTTATAAAACTAAACATTCATTAATATAACAGTGTTCAGTTAATATTCTTTTTTTCGATTCTTTTTTATTTACGTTTTTATTAACACTGGCAGAGATACCATTTGTCTGGACACACAAGATACCACTAAAATTGACTGATCTGGTTACTGATTATTTTATGGGTTTTTATGAACATAATCATCACAAATATCGTCTCTTTAAGATCTTTACTCAAGTAGAACAATAACAGCTTCAAAAGGACACGTTATTTGACAGTGTCATCCTGTAAGAAATATGTTCAGAGAACTTAGAATTTCACACAGTCACATGTCAATGTACTAGAGTTTATAACACTTGTTATGTTTATGTTCTTCAATAAATAATTTTCATAAACTATGATCCCGATTCGTTATTGATATTGTTGAGAATTTCCAAATATACCTCCTCCTTGAGATGGTGCTGAAGGCGCAGGAGGTTCTTCGAAAACCATTCTCTTTGCTGAAAAAAAAAATTAAAATTAGTTAAATATATATAAATTAGTACCGTATCAAAGGAGAGCTGAGGGTTAAGAGTAATTTATAGTATGAGATTTTACTTAAAATTTGAATGATCTGAGCCTAAAAATAAACAGAATTATATGGATATACTACTTCTGAATTTCTTAACATGCTACGTTTCGATACACATAGATATCGTTATCAAGCAAATATCTGGATACATAAGACTAAAGATTCTATATCCTATTTGAAAAGATGATCTTTGTATGAACTTACCTGGATCAAATTGTTCTGCTGCGTATTTGTTAAATAATATACCCATTCCTTCAATCATTGCCAACAACACACCACCTAACAAGTATATAATTATAATATTTATAAAATTGATTACCTTCATGTATAAGAAAAGCACAATCATACATAATCGCAATATAATTGACTTGTATTTAGTTAGTAATATTAATACGGTAAATACACTTCGACTATCTAGGGACCCAAGTGTATATAGTTGTGAATAGCTTTGACATTTTGGTTTACCCAAACTGTGTTTATATTACGATATATTGTCAGAGGCATTCAAAATCATAGCTTAATGTGGAGACATCAAAGGGCTACTAAAAATATTATCAAAAGATGATTTTCAAATAGAATACATGTACGTGTATAAATCGTGGCAAATACAATTCTTACCTATCACAGCTGATGCAACCATTGCCCCTGTTCCACCTAAAAATAATAAAGAGACCATTTTACATTTCAGAAGATTAATAATAAGAACATTCTATTTGGTCGATTTCATCCAAGACCTATGATCATTAACACTATAGATGAACAACAACTCTGGGAAAAAACTCCCAGCTCAATATATATAGGTACTTTAAGTTTAACTCTGGTAATTATAAGATAGTTCTATCTGATCAAATAGTTACTGATTACCAACATGTAGCATCGTTCCTCTGGTAAAATAGTTCTATTGGATCAATTACTACAGATACATGTGCTTCTAATACAACAGTGAATGATCCCTAACTCTTTAAGTGATACAAAAATAAATATGGAATGAAATGGGATTTAACATCCTCCTGTTCTGCTCCGACTGGGCTAATGAAGACAGGCAAACAGTGTGCTATGAGGAAATTTTGCCAGGGCAGCAGCACTATGGCCTACTCTTATATCGAATTCCAACAACCAAGGGATATTTTATGTGCATGCCACCTGAAACACTGACAAGGGGAAACCACACCAAAAAATCCTCATGAACTTTCTCGGCCAATCCAGAAATAAAACATGCAACCTCCAGACTAGCTTGCCAGCGTCTTACCCACTTAGCCACTGTGGCTGCCTCTACGTGATACAATACATGTAGTTATTGATTACTTACTTCTGACTGATAAAATAGCTCCTGTTAAGGCACCGCTTGTGATTGAATTCCAGGGATCTTCCTTCTTTCTTACATACACCAATGAACAATCTATTGCTGAAAACAACCCTCCCCAAACAGCAAAATTCCCTACAAGCAAAAAATTGTGTTAAGAATTAATTTAAAGCACAGGGGTTTAACTGGTGGAATTTGAAACATAATCTCTGGGACCTTTTAACCACAAATTGTTCCTTTTAATAAGATAAACATATTGTTTTTATTTGGGGCATGTTAGGGTTCAAAATCAACACTGCAGTCTGGTTTCATGTATCAATGATTGCCAATCGATAGTAACGGCGAATTATACTTACAATTGTTTTTGAAAACTTTCATCGTCTTTATATGAATAGAAAATTATTATGTGTGTTTATGCTTTAATATCGTTATGTACTGGTGATATGACAGTAAAGTAGTAGTACTCCATACCAAAAGCAAGTGTCAAAGCTCAATCAATTTCATTTGTCAGACAGAACAGTCACTACTCAAAATATCTTTGTCGCTCATGACCAGAAAAATAATGAATAAAATGTAGTTTCTTTCTCTTAGATCACATGAACGGATTCTGTATTCTTGGTCACTATGAGACCCATATAATTCTAACATTTCACATCACGAGGACCAGAGCAGACAAAAGAAATAAGAGTATTGGTGGTACATGTATCTTGAATGAAAAGCATAACCTGTGTTTAATTACATTTACAGTTACCGAGTTAAGCTCAAGCACAAGTTGCAAAGAACACTGTCAAAAGGATTATCTTTTAAGTAATTCTTCTTTCAAGTGACTCTGGTGCCTACAACTGCACACTCATAAATTATCGATCTTCAGAATAGGAACCCTTCAGAACGCCTTACTGATGATTATTGGCAATATTGTCCAAGAGTATATAAGTAAGCATGTACAAAAAACAACAAAGACTTATCCAGATAGTGTTTATATAACAATTGTAATATTGAGAAAGAATCATTACTTACCACCAGTAATTGGAGCCTTTTCTTTAAGACTTACAAAACTTCCAATTAATCTTCTGTAATTTCCCTGAATAAATAAAACAATCAATATGTTTCTAGATATATACAAAACATCAACAAATATTAACAAGGGGCTCGTATTACACAAAATACTTTCGGTCAGTAGGCCAAATTTTGTGATAATCAGGTTACAAAAGTTTCTGGTAATGTAGGACTGTATACTACTATACTAGCTTTTTGGGGAATCACAGCTATTTGAAACTTTTAATAAATGGACTATAGAAAGTGTTAAGTGAATCCTCAGGGGGTATTTCCAACCTTTTATGCATGTGTTTTTACCTTTAGAAAGTGATAAACTGAAATTATTTTATAAAATATCGCGATATAGTGATTATATCTCGATATTTTCAAAATATATCGCGATATCTGTTTCCAGGGATATCGCCCAGCTCTTATAAAAAGATGAATATAATTAACTTGACTCATGTAAGCTGGTTCCAGGACAATGGTTAAACTTAAATCCTGATGATTTATCAGTAATTTTCTATCTGTCACAACCATCAATATAGCCATGTACTGCAAGGCTGTAATGATGTAAGACTAAAACCGATGATTTGTCAATAATGTACAAAGATATACTTCATGGATTATATTGGCTTTTTTTATACTCACACTTGGTGCATTTCTGAAACCTTTTATACCATGAAATAACGAACCACCAATTGCTCCCATGGAGAATGCTCCACCACAATCATCAACAATACGCCAGGGACTAAAAGTGCAAAATCAAAAATGTAAAAAGAATCCAGTTAAATCTAATAAGCTTAATTATTGAATTAATAACACACACTTGCTTTGAACAGCTCAATTGCATTACAAATATGTTAATAGTATCAACATAATGTAGAACGAAGTTTTAAAGCAACGTGCAAAGCACTGTGCTTGAGCAAAGCTCTTTTCCGGTAACACTGGAGCGTAAGTAAAAATGCCACCAACAGACTGTTGATTAAAATTTTTTAAAATTTCAGACCGTAACCGGATACACAGGGCAAAATTGGCAATGCGCATGTCACTGTCAGCGCAAATCAACTTACCAAATGTCGCCCACGCGAGATTAGGTGTGTCATAGTTCATAGAAATATTTCTATGACGTGTCTAATCAATGACGTCACATATTTTTGATGTGGATGAAAATAATATTCGCACACTTTTAGAAAAAAAAAAAAATAAATAAATCATTTTAATTCAGAAAAACGAAATTATTTAACAGTTCTTCACTTGTATCACTTGGGAAACTTAATTTTATGAAGGTTTTATACCTATTTGATAACAATCACAACAGCTTCGGTCTACTCACGGTAGCACGATTTACCCAAATCCACCCAAATCTACCCAAATCCACCAAAATCTATCCAAATCCACCATTATTTCAACTGATATCACAATAATTTATATTGATAATTGATCATATACAGTTCTTTCTGTCAAATTGTCATTTTAAATTTAAAATCGTAGCGTTTTTGTGTCAGAATGTGATTTCCACGTAACTTTGGAAGAACTACAAATTTAATGGTGGTCTGCATCCATGTGGGTATATACACGAGTTATGTCCCTTACATACGACGACGAAACACGCATGAATTGTTGGATTTTAAGACAAAATTTAAGAGTAATTATGGCATATTTAGCTAAACGAATGATAGTATATTAAAAAGCGATAAACATAATTGTGATATATGTGGAAATAACGTGGTTTTGGGTAGATTTGTGTATTACACGAGCTATTCCCTTGGTTACGACTTCCAAACTTGCTTGAAAATCGCATTTTGAGGGGCATTTTGACATTAAAAAGCTGAGATTTTAAATTAAAAATGTCAATTCCACATAAAAAAACGGTATATTATCAAATATCAATATAAATTATTGTGGTATGAGTTGAAATAGTGGTGGATTTGGGTTGATTTGTGTAGATTTGGGGGATTTGGGTAAATCGTGCTACCCGTCTACTCACTAACTGAAACTCAGACAAGACCTGTTACATATTACTGACACTGTATACATACTCTAAACATGGAGGACTGTCTGTTTGGAGCTAGATCCAAGATATATGGGGCCTTATGAATTTCTTTGTTAATTAATGAAATCATTAGTGGGCGAAATGTCTCAACGGATTGAGAAGGACTACCCTAGTAATCCTACATCTGCTGATGGTTACGTCACTTGAAAATTAGTGAGCCGACTTTGACGGGTCCTTGAAAAGAATACGGCTTGTTCTGTCATATTATCGACCGTGAAATTAATATAAATATAACATTTTGTCAAAGTACATACAATGTCAACATATTCTATCATGTTAACTATTTGGGAACATAAGTCCCAATCCCTCAGATTTAATATTCTTACCAAGGATCACGCGTATATTCCTCCATGCTTGATTACTTAACACTTTGCGCATAAAGTTCTGCGCAATTACCAATTGTAATATTCGAGAATTTAGAAATGATAACGGGAACGAAATAGTATTTTGTTATTAAATTATTTGACAGGCTCATTTTTATGATTCTTTTATATTGAATCGGCCGTTTTAAATGTCTTTAATAATAAGGCTTTGCGTAGGATATCTCACATATAGATTCAGTTAGTTCCATAAGTAAATCTGAAGATCAACGATTTGACCTTGATGAAACCTTTGACCTTGAACTTTGGTGACCGGAAGTAAAATGTTTCGCGGGTAAAATTGAATGTAAACGAAAGTTTGTTTACAAACTATATTTTATCGAATCTTTTAAATGTTGTTAATAAATTAATACTTAATATTAAGTTATATCGAAGATGTTAGAAATGTCAAAATATGTTGAAGACATTTCTTCAAAGCCAAATGCAAAGGACCAAAATGCTGAAATACAGGTGAATAACAATAACTAAAACTTGAACTTCAATCAATCACTGAATCACCAGTTAATATCAGTGAATGATTCAATGACTGAATGAGTGATTTAGTCCAATTGATTGGCGAATAATTGAAATGAAATGAAATGGGGTTTAGTTTTTTGATAATAATAGTTACTTACCGGTAGTAGTAGTAGAGTCTAGAGGAATAGTAAAAGAAAGGTCCATCTCTCAGTCAGTCTGATACCGGTATTCCAATACATTGAATTCATTGATGGTAGCACGTCATTTCTGTCCCGCGTCATTTCAGATTCAACACAATCGTCGTTTCGGACTTTTTAACAACTGTTTTTTCGGACTCTGGCTGGCGGCGTTTCAGGCTCAATAAAAGCTGTTAAGTATGATAGTGGACTTCTGTCTTCTGAAACGTCACCTACCCCCGGGTCCGAAATATCAAGGACATATTTTTTGGAGTCTGAAATGATGCGGGACCGGAATGACATGTAATCACATTGATGACATATCCAATGGTAATGGATCTTCTAACAAAGGGGGGCTGTATGGTTAGTGTTTGCACGCTGTATCATAAAATCTTGTCATTGATTTAACTAGTATAGTTTTGATTTCCCGATTGTACGTGACAAGGAGTAGAGTTGCCTGTCCAACATTGTACTTGTGGCTTTTGTCCGGGTCCTCCGGTTTCGGGTTTCCTCCCACTGCGAATTATTTAAATAAAGTTGAACCATATGTTAGTTTTGGTCGAGTGGACGTTAAGCCCCATTTCTCTCTCTCTTTCTATCTTCCAACAAATTTAAAAATGAAATAAATCTATATCCCCCTGAATTAGTGTGAATTGAAATACTAACATGAGTCGTAGATTTACTCAACTCTATGTACACAAATTGACAGGACCTCAGTAGTTTTCCTTTCCATCCCAACAACTTAAAGGGCTTAATGCTTTTTCTTGTCAGATTCTCAATCCTGCTCAACAGGCAATGGGAAACAACGCTGGAAAATCCTGAGGTACTTTCTAGTGTAGTAACTTCAGAACTTATGCCTTATTTCATCAAATTTGTGCACTTCTGAAGTTCTGTAATTCACTAAATGCACAGTACACTATGGACCTATACCAGCGAAAAAACGTACAAATTTCTTGTGGTTAGCTATCAGTGGGAATGAACAGTTTGTATAATTGGTATAAAATGTTTGTGCATATCTATTTCAGGTTTTAGAGGATTTGTTAAAATGCCCAGCATGTTATGATTATATAAACACAGCTATGATTCTTCCAAATTGTCAACATAATTGTAAGTATTTTAATAAACTATTACAATTTGCTAATTTAATTAATGTCTGCATAAATAATTTATGTAACATTTCAGGTCTAAAGAAAGACCTGCAAAAGGCAGATTTAGCTCTTGCATAATCAGTCCTTCACGTTTTAGGGGAGCTTTCGCTCCTGCTCCTCTCAACGCACCTCGACTTTTCTTCGCGGGAGTCATTAATTTAAAGACTCCTGCAAATTAGCTAAATCGCTCTCCTAAATATTGAGATTAATAAACTACTTTCAGTTTTTGTTTATTTTTAAACTGCATACATTCAATCATGTTGATCATACTGAAGCTACCATATTCACCAAACATATTCACCAAATATTAAACAACAAGACTAAAGCTTAAAAACAATTTGGCTGTCATTAATTCAAGAGAATGTAGCATTACTCTTGCAATATGATTAAGAGAAGTTTTTCTACGGGAGCTTTTTTCTCATTTTTATACGCCCACATTGAGATGTGGTCGTATATTGTCGTCATCCCGTCCGTCGGTCTGTCGGTCCGGCGTCCACAATTGCTTGTGGACGCTCTAGAGGCTAAAGTTAATATCCGATTGACTTTGAATTTATACACAGTGTTTAAAGTCATGAGACGAAGAAGCCTATTGTTTTTCAGCGATTTCCGATATTAACTACCAGAGTTATGGCCCTTGATCACTTCAAAAAATCTTGTGGACGCTCTAGAGGCCAAAGTTGATATCCGATTGGCTTTAAATTTATACACAGTGTTTAAGGTCATGAGACGAGGAAGCCTTTTGTTTTTCAGCAATTTCCGATAATAACTACCAGAGTTATGGCCCTTGATCACTTCAAAAAATCTTGTGGACGCTCTAGCGGCCAAAGTTAATTTAATATCCGATTGACTTTAAATTTATACACAGTGTTTAAGGTCATCAGACGAAGAAGCCTATTGATTTTCAGCGATTTCCAATAATTAGTGCCAGAGTTATGGCCCTTGATCACTTCAAAAAAATCTTGTGGACGCTCTAGCGGCCAAAGTTAATATCCGATTGACTTTAAATTTATACACAGTGTTTGAGATCATAAGACGAAGAAGCCTATTGATTTTCAGGAATTTCCGATAATTAGTGCCAGAGTTATGGCCCTTGATCACTTCAAAAAATCTTGTGGTGGCTCTAGAGGCCAAAGTTAATATCCGATTGACTTTAAATGTATACACAGTGTTTGAGATCATAAGACGAAGAAGCCTATTGATTTTCAGCAATTTCCGATAATTAGTGCCAGAGTTATGGCCCTTGATCACTTCAAAAAATCTTGTGGTGGCTCTAGAGGCCAAAGTTAATATCCGATTGACTTTAAATTTATACACAGTGTTTAAGGTCATAAGACGAAGAATCCTATTGATTTTCAGCAATTTCCAATAATTAGTGCCAGAGTTATGGCCCTTGATCACTTCAAAAAATCTTGTGGACGCTCTAGAGGCCAAAGTTAATATCCGATTGACTTTAAATTTATTTATGTTTAAGGTCATGAGATGAAGAAGCCTATTAATTTTCAGCGATTTCAAATAATTACTTCCAGAGTTATCTCCCTTGACCACTTCAAAAAACCTTGTGACACTATAGAGGCCAAACTTATCATCCGATTGACTTCAGATTGATACACAGAGTTTAAGGTGTTTAAACGAATAAGTATTTTGATTTTCAATGAATTTTGATAACTGAACAGCTAAATCCATGATATTAAATGATTCGTATACTAATTGTTAGCGTGGGGCAAAACTTTTTTAAAAGCAAGCAAATTCTAATGATTTTCTGATAATTACATAATGAGTTGTTACTCGTAATCAGATTTTAGTGTATTACAAATGTTTCATTCCCGAAAGAAGTAAAATTATGTGACAACCCTTGTTGACTGCCCGGACGATTTAGCTGCTGTGGGCGTATGTTTCGTTGCCTGGCAACCTATCTTTGAAATTGGCAGGAGCTTTTTATGGCTCCTGCACTATTTTATAAACGCGAAGGACTGCATAATGCCTATTTAATTATTTATGATTTCTTTAAAATTAAACAAAATCAAAATGTATCATAGGTAGATAATCTCCTAACTTGCATTCAGACAGATTTAAAGATTTAAGGGAGGATTATAGGTTGTAGTTGTACTGACTTGATTTATTTATATATTTTGGAATGATCTGATTTAAACACAGAATTCTTCCTAGAAGAATATTATGGTGATAGAAAGTGTGCTAGATTAAATTGTAGTGCAAATTCAAAAAAAATAACCAGGCAACAAAGTTATATAATCTAACAATTACATGTAGTCATGGTAATCTAGTAATTTTGGAGGCAACTTCAATTGAAATGATCTCAATTATATTTAATTAAAAAATGACATAAACTTTGTTGAACCTTGTGAACCACTGGACAATAAATGTTATCATCTAATCTGTATGACATGTATTTTACATTAGTAAATTGAAGAAGCCAACTGAATTTTTGCAATTTCCCTTTATTACCGGTACTTCTAGAGATATGGCCCTTGTTTCACTTTGTTGAATGTTGTGAACGCTTTAAGGACAACAGTCGTCACCCGATCTGTGTGAAATGTATATATGCTTCATTTAAACTAGTGAAACGAAGACGCCAATTGAATTTCTGCAATTTTCGTTTATTACTTATAGAGTTATTGACCTTGTTTCATTTTGTCTGGCATCCTATTTTTGTATTATATTTATCTTATTGGTTTATTTTTTCAGATTGTTCTTTGTGTATAAGAAAATATTTATGTTATAAAACTCAATGTCCTACATGTTCAGCTGTAAGTACTATACAAAATGTCACAAATATACAATAGAATAGTTAATTTATTTATGAGCACACCATTGTAAAGTTATTTAATAATTGGAAACCCATAAGATTTATTCATTAAATAAATCGAAAATTTGATTAATTGTTATATCTATTGGATAAGCCTCTTATTAACATCAGTCTGTTATGTACTTTTTGAGCTGCGATATCAAACATTTCTAATTTCACAGATATCTGTTAATACACATAAATTTAAATACCCCACATTTGAAGAGATTCAGAAATAGGCCAATTACATGGCCTGAAATTTTCAAATCAAAATATTGAGCCGTTACGTGATGCACCTGTCAATTTCATTAATCAATTGTATTTGTGACTTGATGATTTCAACATGTGTAAACAAACTGTTATCCAGCAATTTATCCCAGGATTTAGTTTTGTAATTTTTTGAAAATGTATTACAGAGCTCTAGATATTTTTACAGGACTAGGATAAAGGTTTCTAATGGTCTTATAACCAGTGTCAAATATGAGACTGCTCCTTTAAAACAAGAATGTAAGCTTACAGCTTTTTAATATTTGGGTGGGTGGGGGGGTGACAGCATCCTGCTTTTATCCAAAGGAATTAAAAAAAACAAAGCAAACATCTTTTCTTTTTTTTATCCTTTCAGTCTGCTACTGGACCAGAACTACGCAATAATCGTTTATTGGATAGTATTATTGAACAATATAAAAAACTAAGGTATGTGGCTTCTGATCAAGAAAAACAAACACTTTTATTTACATGTAATGGTAAATGAAACCTTTGTTACTGTTTCTTTACAAAATGTTTTGAAACCTTGTGGGATTGTTCATTAGAGTATCCAAGAGAAACACTTTTACATTTTCACCTTATGAAAGAGAGAGAGAAATGGGATTAACGTCCACTCGACACAAACTAGGTCATTTACGGACTAACATCTGGTTCAATTTTATTTCTATAAATTATAATTTGCATGCGCGTAAAGGGGTCTTTAGCAATGGGGGGAACCTGGAGGACTTGGAGAAAACCCATAAGGTTGGACAGGCGACCCTACTCCTTGTCATGTACAACCGAAGGATCGAAACCAAGGCAGTTGACTCAATGACAGACCTTATGATACAACATGCACTCTGATGAGTAAGATCATAGGTGTGCACACTGCACAGACTTCAAAACACACTTACGTCATTAGCCAGAATTGACAGACTGCTATGGTTTGTAAACTATACCTTGTATGTACATTCAATTATCTTTTTTTTCTTCTAGACAACCTTTCAAATATTTACTGAAAGAAAAAGGTTCAAATATTCATACCAAGAAACCACTAAAAAAGGTAAAAACTAGAATCAATTGTTCATTACATTTTTGCTGAATATACATGGATTTGGAACCTCAAGTATGAAAAACATGTGCATTATAGATATTTCTTTTTTGTTGTCTATAATCCTACTTAGGTAGGCTAACCATAAATTAATGGTTATATCCGAACTACAGAGATTTACTTAATTTATTGCTGAAAACAACATAAGTTATGATTGTGGAAATAGAAACTAAATATACTGCCATTCTGAGTAATGTGTCACTGACAGGGGAATTAGATAGTAATACTAATAGGCCTACTATACTACTGTATATCGTTATCTTTGACCAGCACAAATAGGTATTTGTATCACTTCCAATATTTTTCTAGCAGAGATGTTTCATGTGGTAAATATAGGAAGAACCCTGTATCAAACTAAAAATTTCAAATTACAGAAAATAAACTTATGGAAGTTTGTTTTGAAGTTTGGAATTTTGTAAAACTTTGTTGAATTGTTCATTAGGGCAATTAGAATTAAGGAATATTTTGAATCAACTCACAGAGGTTAAAATAACTCAATTGCGATATCTGAAAACATGATTTTCAGACCTCCTTGTCGTAAAAAGGTTGTAAACTGTTCAATAATCAAATATATTGCATGTAAACTGTTCAATAATCAAATATATTGCATATTGATATAATACCTCTTCTATAAACAGGTTCTTACAGTAGCAATTGACTCAGATGTAGAAATATTGGAAAACAACGAAGAAAAAATGACTAAATTTACAGATTACGAATCGGATACTGAGTCTCAGGATGAACATTTAGAGGAGAAAGTTTTCAAAAAAACAAATGGCTATTCCAAAGCCTCTGCTCCATTTAATGATATTTTTCCAATCTTAAACAATAATGGGAATGGTGAAATTGGTACTCCTTCCAAGCAGAACTATAATTTCACAAAGATTTCTCCACGAATAGATTCCAGCGTGTCTCAGATAAGTAATGATTCACAACCAAGCTGTAGTACCCCAGTCAGTAGTGGTAACAATCCTAAAAGAGGTAACGTATACTATTGATACTATACAAATGAAAATGAGTTTTAACATTTTCAGCACCAAATGGGTGTCATACAGTGTACTTCGAGAAACATTTTATGTGTCCATTCACCGTTCATCGAGTGGCCGGTGCTCTTTATGTACATGCTGATTACACAGATGGTCCTCAGTTTTTCCCCTGCCCTCAATATGAACATTAACACAAAAATCAACAGAGATAAATAACCAGATGATTATCTATATTTTATTAACTGGTTCGAACTAAACAAAAGTAATCGCTGGGAAAGCTGTTCGCCAACTAACAGATTTCAATGACTGGTGTATTGCATATTATTCACCACAAATGTAAAGTGACACTATGTGTAAGTATTTTAATGTTTATATTTTTAGTTGATTGTCCAGTCTGTGGTATTAGTGTTAGAGAAGAGGTAGTCAATAGACATCTTGATAATTGTCTTAATAAATCAGAAAAAAAGGAAAGCCTCAGAAGGTTTGTTTTGTGTCTTAGTCTTACTCATTTTGTATTAAAAAGTAACACAGATCTCCAATACCATTGTTGATCTGTAAACAAATCTGGACTGGTTGGTAATATTTTTTATCAATTTGATGTGATTTGACTACACAGTTAAAGCAGCATTTTCAAATTATATTGTATACAAACTTGAAGTCAATTCTTTCAATCCATCCAAATATACATAGATTATATATTGTTGTTACCTGTGTCCGGTCTGTCCCTCCAGCTTTTGTTGTTGGATTTACAGGGATAGTTCATTGGCCGTAAGAAGATCCCCATCACAGTTCAAAAAATAATTATTGCAAATTTCAGGGTTTTCTCCCTAAGTTTGATGGTATATTTTAAAGTTATCCCAAGTTTACATTGAATTTATGAAATCTTGATGAGATTGTCTGTTGGGACGTAATGAAGTACCGGTACCATGTTGTTTTACAATCATCAGTTAATGGGTAGTACAGGGCTTCTCAGATGTAGTGTGTGCTAGATATTTTCTCTTTTGACGTATAGCTTTTTGATATTTAATTGAAAACTTATTGTAAGTAGAATAAATGATTCTAAAAGCCGTCTACAAAGAATTAATCAGTTTTATTCACTGAAATGTATCTGACATTTCACCTTTATTGCATGTCACTGTTAGAAAATAATGTCATTGTGAACTAAGACATAGGATGTCTAATCTTAACTCAGTGTTTTACGCTTTTCAGATTTGATACAATCATTTGAATACACACAACTATCTTTTACATTTTTTATTTAATGTAGTTCACGAAAGAAGCCGTTAACCAAATTGGTGTATAATTTGATGAGTGATAAGGATATCCGCAAGAAATTACAAGAAATTGGTCTGTCTACAGAGGGAGTCAGACAGGTTAGATGTTAGATATGTATTATGTAGTTTATAAATGCCCTCTTGTACAGTTGGTTATATATTGGCATTGCTCCATGCCTTTTTCGTACTAACTCTAAAGTGTGAAGTCTTAAACTGATTTTTATAGATTTTTCAATTAATTGTAGTTTGTATTGATCTTTAACAAATCTGAACATTTTCTTCCCATCAAAACTTTACAATCACTTACAGGACAGAAATAAGTCTTTATTTTCCTAAATTTGTTGGGAACAGTATCAAAAATCATTTGTTGGGAACAGTATCAAAAATCTTAGTTGGGCATCATTTTGAAATTGTTTTATTTTATACGCCCAAACTGAAATGTGGTCGTATATTGTCTGGTGGCAAAATTTAATATACAATTGACTTTAAATTGATACAGTGTAAGGTCATAAAATAAATAAGCATATAAAATAAAGATTTCCCATAATTACCACCAGAATTATGGCCCTTGATCTCTTTGAAAAATCTCTAGAAGCTCAAGATTCTGTGGACGTATGCTTTGTTGCCTGGGAACCTAGGTTTTTCAAAATGGTGTTGTGTCTGTTCATGATCTGTGATGAATGTCATGTTATGATGTGATATTCAAATATAGACATTTTACTGAATAAACCTTTTATGAAAAGAAATAAAGATTATTTCATTTTATTTTTGTAGGAACTAATAAAACGCCATCAAGATTTTAGTCTTGTTCATAATTCTGATTGTGATTCATTAAATCCTAAAACAAGTAGGTATCTATTTTTGAAATCAAATTTTACATATTATTGATCTATTACAATAGAAAAAGAGTCTTGTGCAGTCTTAATCTAAAGTCTATCAAGAATTATTAAATGGAAACTATTTGCCACTTTCAAATTTGTTTTCATATTATTACTTCAGCAAAAGAACTTGTAAAGTGTTATGAGAAAAGTGAACAGTTAAAACAGAAATTAGCTGCTACAAGTACTGTAAAGGTAATACAATGTTACATCAGTTAGCCACTATATGATTATTTCATCTGTTTGATAAAACTGCCTTATACACATGCAACTGTTTTAAATGCTTCAATAATTTTTAATGCAGAATTAGTTACAGGCTATGTTTTTCAATAACACTGTGTATAGATACATCATGTGCATGATAATGATGCAATATAAACATATTTTTAAATTTATATTCATGAAATAATGCATATTCCTGAAGCAATGGATCGAGAAATCCCTCTTTGGCCATTGCTGGATTGGTTTCTGGTACTTGAACTTTTGAGGGAGTGTGTCTATTCCTCCTGTTCAATCAAATCTATCACAAGTACAGCAATATAACAGTCCCACGTTAAATCTGGGTCTTTCCTAAAACTTTGGACAGTGATTTAAGGTATTAAAAATGATGAAAGTATGTTTGTTTCCAAACAGTATTGGTTACATGTTTATTCGATTTGGTAGACTGTTTTGTCACGCAATTTTTCTGCAATATTCTGCTGTGTACTGCTTAATTGGGCATAATAAAATTGTGAGTCATGACGTAACGTTATGTAAACATATCTGGTCCAATTTAGCACTCTGTTTTAAGCGTAATGCTTTTGTAACACAGTTAGTCATTGGTTGTTAGTCGGACCATTGACCAGTATTAATTTGGAACAAAAATTTTCTTTCGTAAAAGCAGTGTGTAGTTGGATTAGGGTACAATCAAATGAAATAATGAAGCAATCTTTGATATTTACTGGTACTTTCATCCTTTGGTCTTGGTCTGAAGACTAACAGGTGCTCGATAATCAGTCTGGAATTTCCCAAATTGGCAGAATTGCAATGAAGTGATGTGGAATTCAGCCCTGTCACAGTTCTGCCTCTTGCGGCATCCATACTTCTCTGCTGTGGCAATATGTTTCATTGCCTGGTGATTCATCTTTTTATTATTTTAGGGTTTGAATATTGATAAAAATGCAGATGCCACCCAAATTAGAAAAGCTCAGAAAACATATGGTGAGTGAAATGTGTGGTTTATCATTATATTAATACATTATGATTAATCCATTGATTATTAATCCAGATATCTTCCTTTCGACTTTCAAAGCTTATTTTTATCTGAAATATTAATAATTGCATTAAGCATGTGAATAATAAAATTAAGATCTCATATTGCCTAAATAGTAACAATAGGCCCACAATAAATTAAATTTGTATATTCTTACTGATGATGATGTCTAAGTGCTTGCATAACTCAAACATCTTGAATGCATTTTGATGATTCTGAAGAAAACTCCCCATTGATGTATATTAAAGATATGAGGTGTTGGATATCAAGTTCATATTTGCTGGTAGTTTTTGTACGTTTCTAATATATGTTCTCCTAATGATTAATTGTCTGATGCATTTTACTGCATAAATATTGTGGTGGTTTCTACTGCATTTTTTATTGCATCTGTCAGCCTCAAGAAGCGAAGTAAACATTTTAATAATCTTTTATACATTTACTCTATCTTTTAGTCAAAAGGCATAAAAATCAATTCACTGATTTGATTGAACAAACCAAGAAAAGGATGACAGAAACGAAAAAACATGAGAAGAAAGTCGAGAGAAACAATCTGCCCGTTGTCAATGTATCATGTAATGAAAATAAATCTACTATTGTAACCGAGAGCAGTATTAATAATGTTGCAAGTTTGCTTCCTACTCTAGTGTCACAATTAGAAAATGGTGTTCAATCGACTGCAATTGATCCAGAATTAAATTCAAATTTCCTTCAAGATATTCGAACTAAAGGTATTTTAACCCGGCAGATTTCAACATCAAGCCATGGATCATTTGATTTATTTCCGGACAATGACATAGATTCAACTTACTCAGACAAAAAAAATTCTGATGAAAACAGATTAAAAAATGGTGATGACAAACATGAAAGTGGTTGTAAATCACTGTGTAGGAAATCATTATTTAGCCATCAGACTTCAGGTAAAGTTACACCAAGAAAAAATGCACATAGAATTGATCATTATTTTTCACCATCGCCAGAAAAGATGAGTTTTAAAATGTCTCCAGTTAAAGGGTATTATGTTGATGATAGTGAATCTGAAAATGGTGATATCAGCTCTGTAAGAAATATTAGTCAAATAATTGGTAAGTCTATGTATACTTTTTTTGAAAAAAAATATATAGTTTTCTTCCTAGTAATCTATATGGCTGCCTTCTTTCAAAAGTCTTTGTCTTCATTACCCCAGTTGGTATATAAAAAGTTGTATGTTAAAGCTGCAATTTCATATTTTTAAGTTATATTTTTAAAGTATATTAAAATAAAGCCATAAAATAGATGGTATCTATAAACAGTCCTACCTTGTTAAAGAATAATCCTATCAATCCTATAATTCACTATTGCCAGTTGAGAAATTGGCAAAAATATCATTTTCAACTTTTGAAGATAGCTATTGAAGTGGGGGGGGGGATAGGAAAATAAGGAAGGTAATTGTGTTGTTATTTCAAGTGTGAAAGAGTGAAAGATTTCTAAGTGTGGGAAATATTGTGTTGTTATTTCCAGTGTGAAAGATTTCTAAGTGTGGGAAATAATGCCTATGATCATATAATTAATAGTGAGTTGACAACCTATTGAGCAAAAAGCATTGAAAAAATTATGTTTTTACTTTCTTAGAAAACTTGAAATTCTCGCTTTAAAGTAAACCCTCTTTCATTCATTACTTTCAAAAGTCAATACTTTGCTTTCTACATATCCCATAATATGCTGATATTTTCACAAATTTGTTTTGAAAATATTTTTTGAGGAATTGTTTACATGTAGGTACATTGAAAATGAATAAGCAAAAAAAAAATGGATTTACGTTTATGGATCTTTGTTCTAAATCAGAATTGTAATTTGCAATGAGCAGTGGTGAACGCAAGATCTGGTTAGAGGGTGTGGGGTCCCCTGCAAACAAAAAAAAAATCATCAAGTTGTCAGTGGTGATTTGTGGTGCATATCTGGACCCAAGTCAATGCACCCCCTTCCATCCACCACTGTCAGTGAGGGATCACTTTGGTCAATATACATCTACCCTGTATTTGCAATATTGAATGTTTCAATGATTGTATATTATAGATAATTCTCTATGTACAACAGATGAACATGTATCAGATTTATGGCCAGCTCTAACACAGAAATCTGAATCAACCAACGATAAAACAGAGAATATAGATACATTAGACAATAGTGATGCTACTTCTGATATTATTCCTGTTAAAATTATGGAGGTCGGTTTATATTTTAATTTTGGGAAAAAGTTCATTATTCTACTTAACTATACTTTATACTGTCTGAAAGGTATTTTGGGGGAAAAATTAATGAATAATTGTCAGCAACGAAAAAAGACAAATATGAGACATCACAAGTACTTTTTTGTTATTCAACCAATTTATAGGGGTTGCTGGCTTGTGCATATTGTTTGGAAAGGATATTGAATGTTACAAAAATTTTCAGTTCATCATACCTTTAGTCTTAGAGTTTCAACTTTCCCAGTATTTTAGTTTGCAAGAGTTTCAAAATCATGCAAATTGGTGGCTTTATATCATTAAGAGACTGTTAATGGGAAATTGAAACACCCTCTATTTGCCAATCAAAGGTTATTTCATTTATTTGACTGTTAAAGTAATATTTCAGCCCCCATCACTAGATGTTATAAGGAGACCAACTAGATCTTCTTTACAAAAAGGAAAGTAAGTGGATTTTGGTACATATCAACCAATGTTAGCCAACCTATGTTTCACCAGGATCATAATTGTTTAACCATCCTTATTAAAGATACATTGTCACAAAAGTATATATCGGGTGGATATTTCCAATAAAAGTATGTCAAATTTGGTAGATTATTATATGGAAAGTATAGACGCCCAACACGATAAATACGTTGATCACTTAATTACCTAATCAATCCAGTGTTTTATCAACGATAATCAGGTTGAGTAGTAGTTATACACTCAGTAAACTATATTAATTTTGGAATTTTGAATATTATTCACCATGTCTCGATGTCCGATTCGGCATATTCCCTGTCGAACAATTTTGGGCGTTTGGAAAATAGTTTCAGACAAGTCCGGAATATATGGGCGAAATCCCATCCCTGCGCCCAATCTTACTAGAAAGATATTGGATTACATGAAAGACACTATGCAAAACTGTCAGAGTATCGCTAACTGGAAACACAATGGCATACTGCATGCTACTGCTAGCTTGAAAGAGGGAGTGGTTGTTATTTCTTGATCAAATGGTTAGGTGGTTTGGGGAATTAAACTTGGAATAAGAAGTTGACAGAAAATAATTCAAGAATTTACTTAGGCCTCAATATGTATGGTACATGGTAGGTAATGGCAAATATATTCTGAAGAATAGACCCTCCCTCAATCAAGTTAGGTGACAAACAGGGCTTCTAAAAACAGATTTTTTATAGCTTGGGTATCTCCCAGTGAATACAAAGTTTTGAGAGGGATTTGAAGCAAATTTTTGTTAGATTAATGAGTTTGAATATGTTTTTTGTCCAAATTTATCATCAAATCACCCAGTTTGTACCGGGGAAAGTATCTTTAAACCTGAATATAAAATCTGCACTAAATATAATAGGCATGGCATTGTGTAAAGTGAGTCGAAAATATCTAAAGTTTCCTCAAAAGAAGATAAATTGTAATTTTTGTCTTTCCAAACATATGAATGGTGTAATTTCATAAACCAAATGTGCAAGAAAATGGTTGGAAAAATTAGACATTCTGATAAAAATAGGCCTATTGTTGTCAAACAAACATTGTGTTTAAAGTAATATTCCTTGTCCTTTATATAGATCTAATTGATCTTGAATATTATTTACCAGAATAGAAAAATTAAATGTCAGATTTAATTGTATGAAATCATGTTATATTTATATAAAGCCTGTTTAATTCTATGACGTGAATTTTATATGATTTTATAGAGAAGAGGTTGTTAGAAGAAGTGGTAGAAGAAAAAGACAAGATGAAGACCAGGAAGAAACTAGACCAACAAAAAGACAAAGAAGATAAATATAAAAATAGTCCAGTGATTTTAGCACAGATATTGATTAACTGTAAACAAATTGCAATAAATGGAAGAAAAACTGACAGATATGGTGTAAAGGCAGGGGCGCCGGAATGGTGCGAGGGCCAGGGAACAAACAAATAGGTGGTGTGGTTTAAAGCCTGGGATGAAATCGTAAAATATAACTATAAATATCCAAGTTTCATTAGCAATGAAAGTAGGTTAAGATATTAAACTTTTAACTGTTTAAAACCAAGCTTCATTAGGAATAAATGTGGCTTACGATATTAACTTAACATAGCCATATTTAGTCTTGGAGAGACATTTGGCGATTGGGAAGCACATTAACAGAAAACACTTTTTATGGGAACAATCACTAGTTTTATTCTAAAAGCACAAGACATTTAGTAAACTTGGGGTTAATATAGAAGAGGATATCCTGGTTCTGGTTTTCAGAAGTGGAATAGAATTATATGCCTTGAGAGATTTCGTAAATAAGTATTTTGCTCATTGTATTACCATGTCTGTTCTTGATTTATGCTTGGTGCTTGCATTAATTATGGCATTACAATTTGTTTATTATTGAAATATTTTGTTTCCATTTCTCTGGAACTATTTATTACAGTAAGTATTTGTACAGATAAGTTTAATAATGATATTAATTAACTACTACACTGCCCTCTACAAACAGGGGCGGATCCAAGATTTTCAGAAAGGGGGGGGGGCGTGCTGCATCCACTTGGGAGTGCGAAGCCCGGCCCGTGATTTTTGAGTGGAAAAAATGCCCACAGGGACTAATTTCATACTAGTACTGTAAATTACGATTTCCAACCTAAACTATGTTTGTTTTCTTTTCTCACGAGAATATATGGAGCCAAAAATTGTTCGCCACCTCAAAAAAATAGAGGGGGCGTGCGCCCCCCTCTGGATCCACGTCTGAGTTGTGTTCATTATGGAAATATTTAGTTTTCCATATTTTCTCAGTGTATATTTATTTGTATATATATTTAATGATAATATAACACGAGTATAAGTTTGTTAATACAATCATGTATATAGTTCTATTTTAAAAATTCACTGTTGAAACTGTCATGTTTGAGAAAATTGAAAGAATTCCTCCAGGACCTTAAATATTTTGTGGTTTCTGTTGATATCTTCTCTGGGTATACATAATTGTATTATTTGTTTTGTCTACAGGCTTCATTTTATTTATTTTCAACATATAATTAATTGAAACAAAATGTCTTTTGTCTACACGGCAATCACTATATATGATTATTGTCTTCAGGGGTTGTATTCTTAACAAAATCCTGAAAACATTACTGACTGCTTGTGTATTCTTTATTCAACAAAATAGTAGCTTATTACGAGACAAAATTGTCTTCAGATGGAAATCAGTTGGGTGTTTTTAAAGAAAAAAAAATGTTAGCAAGCTGTTGGGAAGATGATCTATATAGTAAGTGCAGGGGGACTGCACCACACACAATTTTATGCAAAAACAAATATATGGACAAGACATCATACTCACAGATGATATTGAACTAATATACAATAACCATTTAACTTGATAAATTATATTTTTTATGAATTGGGGTATACATGTTGCTGTTTTTATTTTTTACATAATTAGAAGTTTGTATTTATATTTATAGTTATAATATTATTAATAAAGATGGGTAAATACTGTCAAAGATTAATGATTTTTGTTCTCAAATTCTTTTAAATATTTGGGGGTCACAATGGCCCAGTGAGTAAGAAGTTGGCCCTCTAACCTGGTGGTCCCTAATCTTCATCGACATTATAATCTGGTGTGGTTCGGATGGGACAAAAAAAAAGGCTGTATTTCACACTGTATGGCCGTCTTCATTAGCCCGTTAAATCTGGTATTTATTAGCCTAGAAACTTCCTGATCTTTTATACGCACACATTTTTATGTGGACGTATATTGGCATTGCCCCTGTCCGTCCGGACGTCCACAACTTGATTATGGATACTCTACAGGTCACATTTTTTTCCGATTTTGAAATATGGGCTTATCCCCAAAAGATCTCGGTACCTTTCGATATTTGTATGCATCGGATCGTAACTTCGTGGTATGCATCGTATTGTAACTTCGTAGATTATGGCCAAAATGGTCGTTCCTTAAACGTACATATCATGTCACAATTTTGTTTACATCTCAAAGATCTCCGTTCCTTTGAATACCAGACCATAACGTTTGGATTACGGCCTCTGGTTGAGTCCGACAACTCAGTCCGTAACTGTCCGATAAAATGGATTCTCCTTGTTCCTAATAAAGAGGTTGCGTGCATGAATCATGTATTGAGCCCCGGGAAATTGACCAGGTACTTCCTTTGTCGGATTGGTCGGTTGCACAGACGCTGCGTACTTATATGGGCATCTAGGAGGGTAGCTAACCACGTTACTAACGCATGGGATTACCATATTTGGATTATCAGACTATGATGTCATTGTCCGATTTTACGCCACCAGACATATTCTTGTTAGCCTTGTCCTTGTCACTAGCTTACAACTTCAATATATTAAACAGAGCACCTTACAGTAACCGCTACAGTGTTATACCCTCTAAATGCGAAACAGGAAGTGTTCAATCTCAGTCTGGAAAGACAAACATTGTCAAGCAAACACTGCTGAACACACGATTTACTCTGTTTATCTGCCAATTAATCTGCCCATCCGTTTCAGAAATCTGTTCAACACTGATTACAGGGTACTAAAACCTTAGAATGGAATATCTGTGGGGTTTAACACTTGAAATACATCTATGCCATTTGGAGACAAAGTCAGGGGCACCGGAGCTCCAGACGGGAAAGATTGTGGACATGGTATCACCCCCCCCCCCCCTCTCTCCTACAAAAAACACAAACCAAATTGGTCATATTTTGATGTTATTTATTATATACACCTCTTTAAGTACACATATATTTATGTACATATTTAAGCACTAACAATGATGCACAAATTTAACAATGTCTCTATATACAAAACATTTACAAATTACATTAGATTATACTCTTATTCAAGTTTTTATAAAACACCTCTAAGTAAACAAAGCGTTTGTTTGCCTTGTACGTGGAGTTTGTGTCTACAATTAAAATTCTAGATCAATATAAAAAGTTAATGAAGCTGATTTTGAATTCCACTGTCGACATTTTAAGCACAAACACATCCACATGTAGACTAACACATCAGTTTAATACAATTCATCACTTTTTAAATCATAAATCAAACTCCGTTGGTATTTGTTCCCCATCTCAGGGTTTCAAATCATAAACTCAAAATTTATTCTTATATAGCCAATACCTTACACCCCTAAACCATGCTGATAATAATTTGAATACATCTGCTGTGTGTAGTAAGGATTCGTCTGTGGGTAATAAGAATAATTATCATACATATCATAAGCACTACCGTTACCATAGCTACAAGACTGATATCCAGGTGTTCCCGTGGAGGGATATGAAGCATCATTCAGCAACTGGGACATCGAGAATGGATTGGTACAAGACGTATTGTAGGTTGGTGATGGTGTCATCGAGGAATAGCTGAAGTTCGTCGGTGATGTATCAGATGTCACTGCACTGGAGTTGAAGGTCGTTGGCGAGGAAAGTGGGGTTACAGAACTTGAGTTGTAGGCCGTTGGCGAGGAAAGAGGGGTCGCAGAATTTAAGTTGTAGGTCGATGGTGAAGTTGCAGGTGCCATAGAATTCAAGTTGAAAGTGGTCGTCGAAGTGCGTGGTAAAGAATTCAAGTTGAAGGCTGTTGATGGAGGAGCGGTAGCTACAGAATTGAAAGCAGGGTTGTAGTTTGAAGCTGCCATCGGTATGTAGTGAAGACTGAAAATGGAAACAAATTAAGCTGTTAAATAAATAGTTAAAATCACAATTTTAGCCAGTTAATAGCCCGAGTTCTGATGCTCTTCCTTTTGCATGGTATCCCAGTTTTATACGATACCCATTTAAATACAGTTGCCCTGGTACACTCCCTGTGTTTATTATTAGTATAAATCTTCCGGTTGCTTATTGTGTCTGTAGTTCTACATGCAAAATTGTCAGGGCAATTACATACCGAACCTTATAGGGTATTAGTACCAAGTCAAGCCGAGTCGCTGGTACTAAAAGAATCAAGCGGATCCTCTCTCAGATGGTAATTAAAATGACTTTTTAAGTAGGTGTTGAGCATAGAGTACTTACTTGGATCTGGGGTTTTCTTGGGTTAAGTTTGCCTTGTTTGTTGTCTCTTCTACGGGAGAAAGCACGTGGCGATTCTCTGGTGATGGCTGACCAGGTGTAACAGGTACACCAGCGGGATTTTGGCGGGAATCTTGGTTAAAAATCTGTTTTCTCATCCAGGCCATGTGGACTCCTTTCGACTGGCGTTTAAATTTGGAACGACGATTCTGAAACCAGATCTGAAAGAAAAGAAACATCTAGATATAGCCCAATATAATGATTTCTGGCTTACAATGTATGAGATGGGATTACACGTTCTACTTTTCTGTTCCACTCGGGCTAATGAGGGTGGGCATACACCATGCAATATGTCATGAAAGAAATTTTGTCATGGGTGTTTTACCCGCATGCCTTCTCCGAACGATTAGACGATATTCATTGCCATGAAGAGAATAAAGTTGCGTGACCAATTGGAATAATGGGCTCCATGGTAAGCATTGTTTAAAGAAAAAAGACATTGCTATTGGTTTATGAGTAGAATAGTACGTCCTTCAGAATGATAATTATGTGAAAATTAGACTATGTTAGTTTTAACAAATTATTTGTCTCAGTTTCCGAATTTTAAAGCAGGAAAAACTTACCGATATTCTTTCAATGCTAACACCAAGAGATTTGCCCAAATCTTCAATAGCGTAGGAATCTGGATATTGTGTTGTAAAAAATATATTCTCCATAGCTTGTAACTAAAATATAAAAAAAGAATATTTATGAAAGTGTTCATTTTCACCCTCAAATTAGTTTTGAAATGTAAATTTGTAATAAAAATTGTTATTGTCGAAACTTGTCGAAGCTGATAGAAAAGTTGGAAAGTTCGATAATAAAAACTCGAGAGTTACAAAATGGATGAAATTGTGCATATAAGAAAAGTACCTGTGAAGCTGTATATTTAGTTCTACTTCTAGGTTGTATGCCACCTCGTTTCTTTGTATTTTTTTCTTCTGGGCTTGATTTGACCTTCATCTTTGTTATCTCTGAAAAAGAAAGTATAATTACATATACAGTCGCTCAGTAGATATTTTTAAAATTAGTTTTAAAATGTATTCTCTTATTAAAGTGTTTTGAAATAATAATAATAATAATACTTTTTAAAAAGAACAACAGTCTTAGCATGGAGTTTATATACACGTATACTAATATACAATATACAAATATACAAATTCATTGAACATTTGGACAGATGTCGTAACCAAAATAACGCTTGTTTAAAGTAAAAGATATCATCGAGTTAAAATTGTTGGAATTTTTAAAATAAATATACATATTCATTAATTGATTTTAATCAATTAAATGCTGATCAATGAAGAAATGTTATTCTCTTTTACATAGATTTAGTTTTACTTTGAAATGAATAAAATATTTACTACTTAATAGTTGCGCAAAATTTTTTCTCACATACTTACCAAGAAAATTTAACTATTTTCGTTGATAAAAATTGATAAAGTTAGACGCAGTAGACTTGAGACGATGTGCACAAGACTTAGAATTCGCAATACTGATATTAAATTTTGTAATTTGGTATATATAGGTAGCAGATAATAGAGGCCATTGAATTCATAAATTCCAACAGAAGCCCTTTCCAATTTTTTCGGTCAAATGCACATCAATCACGGCGTATCGCTCTTTCATCGGCTAAAAAACGGTACCGGTTAAGGTCGGCGGATTCAAGACCAATCACACGGCTGCTCTCTTTGATTGGCTCTAAACCTCGAACGGCGGGAAAGTTCAAAACCAATCAAAGATGTTGTTAGAGGATGGTTTCTTTTGTTTTCTTAACGCACCACGTGGCCCTAGAATTTTGAATGCAGTCTCTTAATCATTGACTTTGCGCCGTGAAAAAAAAATACCGCTGTTTTCAAAAACAGCAAACGAATCAAACAAAGAAATATATTTCTTAAATATGCCTATTGCAGGTTTTTATTTTGGCTTCAAATATCATATAAATCATTTAGATCAAATAACACACTATTTATGGATAACAATTACTATGGTTTATTTCACTGCGACGTTTCAACAAGATTTCACAAGTCGTTATCAAGCATATAACACAAATCATTTAGATATTTATACACTTGGCAGGCCTATAATCAACTCTCTAGAACCTAGGATGACGGATATTTAAACGGAATGCAATATGGACGCCATTTAATGATTTAAATTTAAAATGGAGAAGCGAGGCTGCGATAATAAACAATATGCCACATCTTGTCAAAACTTCAAATAGTGATATCTTTGCTCAGAATAAAGTAATTTTGAATGAAATTTTCAATATATTAAATTTTTATTATCTATTTTGCAACTATTATAGCAAGAACAGTTAGCTCTTTATGTTATTGTTGCAAAATGCCTCTTTAAGCTGTGTAGTATTTTTTTTAATAATATAAACTTTATTTTACTGTGCAAACCTCTTAAACAAACGACACCTTTAAAATCTATGAACGCAAACTTCTTATAAAGTCTTTTTAAGTTATAATAATTTTATTATCGTTAAATACTATTAATTATTGTTTTAAGTGTATTTATTGTAAACTTAAAACTGTACGGAAGCTTTATATAAGATCATTTAATGTGATAAATTATACTTTTTTATCACATAAAATTTAACTTTAATCATTATTAAGCATTTTTTTTAGCTTGAATTATTAATAAGATGCACTTTTATTTAAAAACTATGTATAATTACTTTTGTGCATACCAAGTACAAAACACGGATTTTTTTGGCATGGAAACTATACTATTACATCAATAAGTTCAAAATATCCAAATAGCTTGTTACAAAAAATTAGTCTAAAAGGAAAGACAGTTTTTTTCAGACGAGATAACCGTTGTTTGTTTAAGAATAATCAAAAGTTTTCGCAACAATATTTAACAAACAAAGGTTTGGTTAGAGAAATAAATTACTCTAAAAACACTTTCATCATCGCAACTCCGTCAACTGAAAAGTCGGTAAAACAGTAGATTACACCAATCAGTTGACGGTTGATCAATGGCTTCTGGTATCATAACCCTTTCTTCGCCGACATTCAGGTCGATGAGGGAAGTCCCAGATGTTAGATATGTCCTGCAAAAATTATAAATTACTTCATCTCTTTTCAAATACCCCCCCCCCCCAATTCACAAACATAAAAAGTCATAAAAAAATCATAAAATTTGAAACGTCGCCAGAAATAAACATTTTAATAACTTCCATATAATTGTGGCATATGGTATTCTGAGTCAGTTATACTTAAACCCATTAAAACAATTTATTTTTATACAAAGCATCATATTTTTTCGATTTGAGAAAGATTAATTTTTTTCTTCTAAATAATATACTTCTATCTGTAAAAAGTGCTAAAAGAATTGAACATAAGTTGTAAAAATCTAAGTAAGTTTCCCATTAGGTGAATGGTGATAATGAAAAGCGAGTATTTTGATAACAATATAACAGTAAAACAATAAAAACAATCACAGGTTTATACAACAATATTTAAAACAAACAAACAACATAACACCAAAGGGAAAGGGTAGAAGAAAAGTTTGTTGAAACCACTCCACTCATCATACTAGCCGTATGGTCGGCTTCAATCTCTTATTTTCCCTTTGATCATTCACCTGGTCCTACCTGTATTGTTTTGTTAACAAATTATATTGAAGTCTCCCTTACAGAGGTCCCAATTTTCACCGTAGAAGCTAATGGACAAATTTTGTGACGTATACAAAAAGTATATAAGACCGTGGTGCCTTGTCAATTTCATCATTTCAATTTATTCTACATTTCAACTTGTGTCTACTTTTGCAATATTAGGCTTGTAATACACATACTGGAAGTTGTCTATAAGGTAAGTTAAATTCAAATTAAAGAACCACGAGCGATGACCTGAATACATTCCAGATATAGATACGAAATAACTTTTCATATATTTCGATATTGATTTAAAATGTCTTACAAATTCTGCATCCATGCACAAAAAACAGGAACGAAGTTGGTTAATTTTGGTATAACAGTCTTCTAAATGATATACTGTCTGTTTTAACAAAAGAAATCCGCCTGACACAATTCAAATTTAAACTTATTTTTCATATTTTATTTGTTAGTATTTATAAAGAATCATGAAGGTTAAAACTACAACAAGTCCTGATGATAAGCAAAAGAAACGGGGTGGAATACAACCCAGAAATAGAACCAAATATTCAGCTTCACAGGTAACTGCATTTAAAAGTGTATTACAATGTTTTTATAAAATACCAATAAACATATAAACTTTTTTTCTTGCTGCGCATAATTCATTAAATAAAAATATATCCAGGGCAAGTGCGAACCATGACCTGTACCACTTAATACAGCTCTTTTATAGAAGTATTGAATAAATAATTGATGATACATTAATTTCCATTTGACGTCTAAGTTACAGTACTTATATTCATATCCTTTTCTTTACAGCTTCATGCTCTAGAGAGTTTATTCCTGGTATCCCAGTATCCAGATTCTACAACTGTCGAAGAACTTGGAACATCTCTCGGTGTCAGCATTGAAAGAATATCGGTAAGTTTCAATAATCATTGATTATAAAAGATGACCACAACATAAGAAAGATACCAAACTTATAAAACCATTTGGTCTTGGTCTCTATTTTAATCTTATCAATATACCCGAATACGACCGTTTGAATCGGTAACAGGGATTATTTGCAGCGAAAGTTTTAGGACAATTCTATCTCTTTAGAAGGAATTTCACGTTGTGTCTAAATCAATATTATGTTGGTCTGGTAATGCAGTTTGTTCATTGTAATATCTTTTCGTATGGACTTTATTTTATAAGATTCGAGAATATATTTAATCATGTTGCTTCACTTGTATACATATTTCTATTGTTTCCCATATCCTAACAATTTCTTAAACCACCTTCTAATTGCCTTACAGATCTGGTTTCAAAACAGACGTTCCAAATTTAAACGTCAGTCAAAAGATGTTCACATGGCCTGGATGCGAAAACAGATTTTTAATCAAGATTCCCGCCAGACTCCAGCTGGTTTGCCAGTTGTTCCACCTAGTCAATCCTCACAAGCAGAGAATCGTCACGTGCTCTCTCCACCAGAAGAAGCACCGAAAAAGGAAAATGTGAATGAAAAACCTAGATCCAAGTAAGTGCTAAGAAGTAACTTTGTTTTTCGTGTGATTGTAAAAAGTAATTCCCTGGAGATGAAACTAGTAAAGATATATATACATTGTACTGGTTTAGGCTACGTATCAAGCTCACAGGGCCGTAACTAGCCCTGAGCAACGAATGGGCGGGAAGTGTTCTAGGGGAAGCTGTAAAATTGACGAACAATGTATATCTATTGTTTTTTATGGTCGACAATTTTTCCACAAGGGGGGGGGGGGGGGCGAAACTTTTTTCAGGTTACCGGTCGGCAAGCTCATCCATGTTTGTGTTATATTCTCATCTCATTAATTACGGAGGAAATCTAAGAACCCCCGTTACGGACCCGTAAGCTCATTATGGAGGAAATCTAAGACCCAACTGATACACATATTCTTGCCAGTGATCCCCAGTCGTATCATGCTTATATTTTTCTGTTTTTCAGTCTTCATTATATGCCGATGACTTCTGCTAGCTATGACCCTACTCACAACTACAGTGCATTGGGCTATAACCCTTCACCAACGACATTCAACCATTCCAGTAGCCCCCCAACACCAACTACAACCTCCTACAGCAGTTCTACCACCAACCCTCTACTCATGTCTCATTTACTCAATGATGTCAGCAGTTCTTCCATGGTACCATCGGCATACCAGTCTTGTAACTATGGTAACAGTACTTACAATATGTATACAGGTTATCCTTACTATCAACAGATAAACCCATACTATTCCATGAACACTCAACAGCAGATGTATTCCAGTTAATTTATGGACTTTAAACCCCACCAATTTGTATAGATATATGAAATGTACATTATATTTGTATATAGTAAGTGTATTTGTACATACGAATCTGTAAATGTGTAATATAACATCAAACGGTGCTAAATAGTCACATATTAACCGGGTGATCTCTGTATATTTTCATAATGAATGATATTTTCGACTGAAATTATTTTAAAAACAAAAGAGATTGATTTAACCCTAAAAACATAACTAAAAGTATTAACTTCGGTCTTGCCATTTTGTTAGTGATGGTTATTTTAACCAATCCATTGTTAGCGATGTTAATGAAAAATTATAATTTTGTTAAAGGAGCCATCAATATATATATACTGTGTATTGTATATTATTATTTGTAGCTATGTAATTTAGATTTTCATATATAAAATATATATAAATATATAAAACTGTATTATTCATTATTGTTACTACGGAGATGGCATACAATGTAAAATCGTAATCCGAAAATGCAAAGCCTCTAATAAAAAAAGGTTTTTGAGATCTGTGCCGAATTGGTATTAATCCAAACAAAAGGGTTCCAGTAGATTGCCTTCGTAATTTTTTTTCCAAATCTGATCTACAGTAATAAAGCTAAGGTTCTATGTTTATGGGGAAATCTTTGCATTGCTGTAATTTACGCCATGGCTTCAGTTCTTAGTCCCGTCCAAACCGCAACACGTAGCCAAAACATGACAAGAAGACACTTTTCACAATGGCAAACCCGAGGTACAACAACGGGATTAAACCCTAGGTTCCCTGGTTTTAGCGAGCTAGCTCTTTACTTATTGAGCTAGTAATGTAGTTATTCTTTCTTGTTCACTTTTGCATGGAAATTTTGGCCCGGAATAAAACAGAGATTGCCTTTCCTTGGGATTGTCTATTCTAAAAGATATGTTGCTAGGCAAGGACACATACGCCAACATAAGCTAAATTGTCCGATAGGTCAATAAAGATTGTTGCATATTTATTCTTTTGAAGGTAATTGGGGGCATTTACAAGACAATTTCATACAGTTCAAATTATATTTTTTGGCGTTTGAGGGTTCACAAGGTTTAAAAAACTGAACAAGGGCCTCAACTCGGGAGAGAGAGAGAGAGAGAGAGAGAGAGAGAGAGAGAGAGAGAGAGAGAGAGAGAGAGAGATGAGGTTAAACGTCCACCCGAAACAAACTAGATCATTTCGGGACTAACATATGTTTTAATTTTATTTCAATAATTCGCTTGCGCGCAGGGGTCTTTACCAGTGGGAGGAAACCAGAAGACCCGGAGAAACCTCACGCGGTTGGACAGGTGCTCCTTGTCACGTACAACCAGGGATTCGAAACCACGCCAGTTGACTCAATGACAGGCTTTATGATACAGCACGCATGTGCTAACCATTCGGCCACCCCACCCTCTCAACTCGAGAAGTAGTTTACATAAAAATTTTAAACGGATTGGATGATAATTTTTGTCATTCGAAGGTTTTACAACCTGAACATGGGCCTCAGCTCTGGAAGTAATTTACATAAAAATTAATGCAGATTGAATGATAACTTTTGTTATTCGAACGTCCACAAGGTTCACAAAGTAAAACATGGGTCGTCAGTAACTCTAGAAGTAATTGACAGAAATTGCTGAAATTCAATAGACCCCGGTTTCACAAATTTAAATGATGCCTATAAATTTAAAATTATATATCGGATGATAACTTTCATCAATCGAGCATTATTGTAAATTGCTGAAATTCAATATGTAGACGTAATAAACTGAAATTGATGAAATTCAATAGGATTCTTCGTTTCAGCAATTCAAATAATGCATATAAATAACTCTAAGCTCGGGTGATAACTTTTGACATTGGAGGGTCAACATAATGGAATAAGGGTCATAACTCTAGACGTTGTAATAAACGGAAATTGCTTAAACTCAATAGGATTCTTCTTTTTATTAATTCAAATGAAGCGTATACATTTCATACAGGCCGGCAAATAATTTTAGATGTTAGAGGGTTCACAAGGTGAAACAAGGGCCATAACTCTAGATCTAATACAAAGAAATTGTTGAAATTCCACAGGACACTTTTGTTTACCAGTCAAAATGACGCATATAAATTTCATACAGATCGGCAGATAACTCTTGATGTTAGACGGTCCACAAGGTGCAACAAAGTGAATGATGGGTCATAATTGAACAGGCCTTTTCGTCTCACTAATATAAACAATATATTCGCTATGAGCCGGTTGGCAAAAGAAATCCTGGGGAAAAAGGCGTTAATAAATTATTTTGAGCGTGTGTATGCGATATTGAAGCTTGGAATAATTTATGTCAATATAATTTAAGAAATCAAAAGCCCGTAGATTTTTATTGAAAAAATGTCAATTTTATTACAACAATTGACCGTGTGTGGGCGCCATCAATAAATCAATAATATTGACGCAATATTTCGTTTTCACGAAGCTATTGAAGTAGGTGTGTGTGTCTCTAACTTTCTCCCACTGGGTTTACCACTGTTTCGTCCACCGCCCACGTCTTTTCCTTTGCTTGGGACTTTGAACTGCCATAGCTAATGCTAAACAAATAGTTCCGTCTATGTGATGGCTACTTTCCGCAGAATGAATACTGAGACAATATGTAGTACTTGAACGTGTGTGGGAAAATGAAATTTGCTTCAATAAAATTGACATCAATAATTGACAATTATATTGAGCATGTGTGGGTTTCCACAATATTTAAATTAATAAAATTAAAGTATTTCATTTATTTGTTTATTGCGAGAGAAATGTAATTACAAATGAAAATGATTGATGCTATTCGTCATACGATCAAACTTGAAGTTCTATATAAAAGAAATGAAATAGGATTGAATGTATCCACTTTTCTACCCCGACTGAAACCTCAAGGAATCTTCACATCCATTATCTGAATGTTCATATTTTATATTAAGATATCACATTAAATACGTGATGCTCTTAACACACAGATATTTCTCAACAGATAATATCCATTAAATAATAGTTCACAGGTAGCGTAATTGTTATTTTCCCGAATGTATGATCATGTACATGAATATTGTTAATTGATTCTGGTATTTTCAATTATTTATCATCCTCCATCTGTCTATTAGCACGTAATACAGCACCAGGACTAGGATACGGTCTTTGTTGAAATAGTGGACCCGAAGCTGTGGCATCCACACCCGTTTTAGCTGATCCTCTTTGATCCAAACCACTACTCCAAGTACCCCTGAAAATACAATTTAAACACAATGTTTTTTACAATCTAGATTAAAACTATCTTTCAAGATTATTGCCACATCTCAGGACATGATCACTTATCTCCAGTAATTACAAATCAAATGGCAGTAATTTAAATATATTTTTTTTATGATTTTTAATATATTTATCACTACTAAGAAAGATTTGATATATTTATATCTTGCCAGATATTAAAATTAACCAATTGAAATATGAGATAGATTAATGACGTATAACTGATCAATAACAATCAAACATGTCGAGCTCCAAAATTTTGACCAATCAAATTGTTTATTGCTCTGATTAACCGGAGCCGAAAACGATCATTATCGAACTTTGTCAAGATATTGATGTGACGAAGCTATACACCAAGTTTCATCACTCTCACTTAATTAGAACAAAAGTGATTGCGTCTCAAAGCACCAACCAATCAAATTGCTTATCTCTGCTTCCCCAACACAGGAAATGCTCATCTTCAAACTCCCTCGGGGAGGGCATTGACCTAATAAGCACCTACACCAAGTTTGAACATTTTAGCTCAATTATAAGTAGAGATATTGTGTCCCAAAAAGTGTGACCGACGGACGGACAGATCCATTTTAATAGTCCCCTGTTTTCTTCGAAAGGCGGGGGCAATAATCATTGTACATGCATTTTTATATCTAAAGTACGGTATTTAAAATGTTGTAAGTACAAACAATCATACTGCAGATCATGATGACTTATTTAAAAAATAGACATTTTTATAAGGTTTCATTTCCACGGTCAATATTTACCCAGGAAATCTGAAGCATAAGTAACTGTTTTAACAAGAAAACTCAAGTCATCAACATCCTGTGCCCTTGGCCGTGTTTCAGAAGGTCAACGGAAAGACAATCTGGTATACCATATTACTGGTATACGAATAATATGGTATCAGGCATCCTAATTATGCTACATGATTATACAGAACATAAATTGAATTCAATTGCAAATTACCACCACCACTTTCACACCAGATAATAATAACTCAAAATAAATAAGCAACTAGCGATTGCCATGCAAGATACGCCCACATTTTGCAAGTGATGGAGGGAGAACATACATACTAAAACAAGACAACAGTGAGACAGATGTCCCCCGCCGAAATTCCAAAGTAAATAGATGACATATTTATTAATCACACATTTATATTTTTCAAATGTATCAGCAATCAAACTATACACTAAGTTTCATCACTCTCTATCAGATAAATGTAGAATCGAGGTTATTTAATTTTACGAAAGAATTGACCAATGAAATTGCTTAGCTTTGCTTAGCTCTGCTTAGCCTAAGCAGAAAATTCTTATCATCAAACTTAGTCAAGATAATGATGTAATGAATCGATACTCAGAGTTTCATCACTTTCACTTAATTATAACCAAAGTAGCCTACCGTGCCCCAAAAAATCAACCAATGAGATTGGTTATCTCTGCTTACCCTTAGCAAAAAATGCGCATTTTCGAACCCCATGGAGTATTTCAATAAGTCAACAAATAAAAATGTAAACTAAAAGTCATTCAACCCTTAGTTCAGTCCATAATATCAAGCCGTAACTCAAAGATTAGCTCATGACACTTTAATTTATAAATTTTAGCTTTTTTCCAAAATTGTATCCAGATTATAATCACCCTTATATTTGTGCATTATGTAAGATTTAGCTAAAGATCTGGCATTTCTTGCAAAAATAGTTTAAAAATAGATAATGAAAAATATTATCATTTGAAATTGTATCTTAGTTTGTTCATTATTGTCGCAACAGTACTTGAAAAAACGATTATCCATTTTATCGTTCAATTTTTTAATCTTGCTTCTGTTTAAATCCTCTGAAATCTGATGCTTTAGGGAGTTGATGGCTTGTAATGTGAACAATGTTTAAAAAATAATTGATACAACATTTGAATCCATAAAAAGCCTTGCAATAGTCCGATTTAGCTCTTACAAAATGCATCTTTTTTTTACATTCTACTCATGACATCAACTGGTAGACTATCACCATCTGGAAACACCATTTAGGATACAACCGTCAAGATTGGTTGTATTATCTTCCATGTAAATCATTGTTCTGTGTTTCATCTGTACCATTACATGCCTGGGGTAATACAGCACAGTGGTTGCTTTCGGATGGCTCTGGGATGCATTCGCTCGATTTGATATTCGTTGTTTGCATGTACTGAGGTTCAACTAAACTTATTAAAAGCATGGCATTTCCCAGCATCTAATCATGTTCTTTTCTGCCCTGCTTTAGATCAAAAAGCCAAATTTTAGGACAGTAACATCCCCTTTTTCGTGTCTATATTTGAACAATGTTTTGTGATCTTTAACTTACCTAGGGGCTTCCGAATACGATGCAGGGTCCATAGGATCAAGTTCATCTCTTTGTTTTCTTCCTAAAAATAAAACCCATAAACCATATTATGTTTTGTTAAAGAAATAAAAGTGGCCCATGGGCCTAAATCTTCCACCTGTTTAATGGTGTTTTCAATAGTGATAGTGATTACAACTTTACGCCACCAGATGACATGTAAATAACATTCAATGTAACATACAGGTTGTCAGTCCCTACCGTCTGTAAGCTCTTAGTGGAATAGCAAAAGTGTTCCCAGGTGGACCTTGACTGCTCAAGCGATGGAGATAGGTGAATAACCAAACACAGCTGAACTATATTCATTACAGAGTAAACATATAAATACTAGACAGATCCAATGATACTTTTCATGGTTAGCAGAGATTTTATGTGGGTGAAATTTCAAGTTTGATTATCAACATGATTCCGCAAGCAAAATGGATGTAATAAAAATAGTAAGTATTAATAAATGTAGGTGTTTAAAAATCTAATTAAATGCTTTCCTTAATTGCACTGAAATCATCACAACTTCCTTGTTCCAATTTGAGAATCCCCAAAGGTGGCAAATACATGTTACTTTATTTATAAAATAATAATTCATAGAGTATTTCACAAACCGCCCCTCCTGCCTCTTCCTCTTCCCCGATCATCATCTCTGTTTTGTCTTCCGTATTCTTGTGATTTCTTTTTATTGTTTTTATCAGGCATAATTATATCTTCTTCTGAATCAGAGCCAGACATACTGTCATCATCACTCTAAAAATAAAAACCAAACGCATTGGGAAATTCATGTACTATTCAAACACTTCATGAATGTTTTTTAAATTCAAATCAATATTTTATGCATTATATATGGAGACGGCTCTTTGATTTATTTAATATCCTCCCAGAAAGTAGTATGTCATATAAAATCAATCAAACAATAAAAAACGAAATGAAAGGAAAGAAATTGGAATTAGCATCCTACTGTTGTGATCCGATTGGGCTAATGAAGACAGGCATACCCAATGCAGTTTCCAATGGGAGAAATTTTACCCGGACAGTGGTGCTACAGTCTACTTTTATATCAAATTCTAATTTCCAAGGACCTTTTAGGTGCATGCCAATTTGTACGCAGGACCTCAGTTTTTTTGTCCCATTCAAATGAATAGACAGCTGTCCTTATCACCCTCCATCCTACACTAACGTACAAGGGGAATAATGCCGGAGACGATTAACAGAAAAAGTTTCAAATTTAAAGATTTCTTTCTTATTTGAATAAAACAACAAAAAAACCCACTAAGATGTACAGAAAGAAATTAAAGAAATGCGGGCATGAGAGCAAAGGATGGAATGTGGGAGTATAAAATGGGATTAAAAAAGCACCTCCACACAACTTGTGCAACAAGATACATGAACCCTTTGAAATGGAAGTATTTCTATGAAATGAAACCTACCAAATCACTTCCTTCTTCCATTTTCTCATCATCTTCCTGATCAGATAAATTATCTTTGTCATCTAATAAACCTAAAAAAAACAATCAATCATTTTTCTTATTTAACATTTCATTATGGTAATGAAAACCTGAAAGCCTAGCAATTAGATCCAGAATTATCTTGCCTGCACTTTATTTTGACAAATATTGAATCTTATATCAAGATTTCAGTTGACCTTTACTATTAACTAGTTTTCAACTCTATCTAATATCTTATAATACCTCTTTAAGCTTACCTCTTAATCTTTCAGCTGGTAATGTAACAGTAGCTCGAGGATGCAATGGCGATAACCAACAAACTTGATCTGACATCATATTCCAATAATAATAACGATTTCTGAGACAAAAATAAACTCCTATTATAAAAACATGTATATTGCATATATATTTAAATAAGTTGTAATATAGTGAGGGAGTGTGGTTTTACGCGCTAGACTCCAAACCATATTGTTTACTCAAACAAATTATAAATATGAATACTGAAACAGTTAGGTTTTGAATCTTTGTTTAAAGGTGCTAAGAGATTGGGCTGTCCCATAGATGCAGTGGTGGAGACTTCCATGTATGTGCTGCAGTTCAGACAAATGATCTGTACTTTTGTAAAGTTAATAAATACTCGGAACTAGATCACAGTGGTCTTACTGGAGAGCAGTTATCATTTATGAATATTATTACGTAGCCTGGTGCTTTGACAAGTATGCACAAAGTAATAAGTTTTTTAAAGTTTATTCATTGTCAAACTGGAAGAGATTTTAAAAGTGGAATAACATGACAATAATTTTTGGAGATTGTAATGATTTGTGTAGGGTATTTTGAAGCTTTTGAAAATGATGGATGTTTTCAGCTGAGAAAAGAGAGACAGAGAGAGAGAGAAAGAGATATGGGGTTTAACGTCCACTGGACACAAACTATGTCATTTCGGGACTAACAGATGGTTCAATTTTATTTCAATAAATTGCTTGCGCGTATTGGTCTTTAGCAGTGGGAGATAACCCATGAGGTTGGACAGGTGACCCCACTCCTTGTCACGCACAACCAGGGGAATCGAAACCCCGCCAATTGACTCAATGACAGACCGTATGATACAGCGCACGCGTGCTAACCATTTGGTCATCCAACCACACTTTCAGCTGAGAAACATTTACCGGTGCCTGCCAAGAGGCTGTTGCAGTAGTTTCATCTGAACCAGCTAACTAATATCGATACAGAACAAGTGAATACAAGCGTAAAATGACTTTCAAACTAACACTAAAACTTGTAAACCTATAAAAATAAGTAAGCGAAGATGGGAAATTGGCATTGCCCTACCAATTCTACAGAGTTTTAAATCTCATCAAATTCACATAAAAATTGTGACCTCTGAAGATCCACAGCCTTGGTATTACATACTTTTCTTTTACACTGCAGTATTGACACTAACTTATGGACGGACGATAGGACTGCAAGAGAATTTACGAATAGTATACAACTGTACATCCATATTAAATTTGTGATACAAGTCTGCAGCAAAACATTAAATAAATAAAATTTAACATACGAAAGTGGATCAGCTACTTCCCGCCAATTATCTGGTAATGGATATTTCCGTAACATTCGTTCTCGTAATTTTAACATTTTAGATTCTGGTTCGAACGGTTTAAGTCCATATGTATTTTTGCAATAATCAGTACATTCATGATAAGGGTTAATTTTAAAGGGACAGTTGATGACTTCTGTAATGATTGGTTCGTTAGGATCATAGTCTTCTTCCTCTTCTTCTACTTGTATAGTAGGTTTTGCTACAGATTCAGGTATTGTATATTCTTCCGGAATTTGTGGGGGGTCAGGTTTTCGCATATCATCATAATCTTCAGCAAATACTTCTTCGTCATCTACAATAATTTTTAAAAACACAACAATCTAGAAACAATTTCTGATCTACCACTCAATTCACATTAATTATACATTAAGCTTATAGATTATGTGTAATTTTATATCTGTAATTCTACAAGTAGAAAAAGGTGCGTGTGAAATATAATCATGCTGTAGCCTTTTAGGCCAATTACAGCTACTGGTTTCTTGGGTTTTATGGAGGAATCGACTACGACAATACACATGAACAGATATGCAAAAATATACATGCGCACACGTGTCATCATATTTATATATTCAAATGGTTTCAGTCTAATTAACAAGTGACATGTCAATGTGCAGTGTCTATTCCAGGGTGTGACAAATTAAGAAATGGCTGGGGTCAGACACAAAGTTACTGCTAAGTGTTAGAGTTCTTATCAGTAAAATAATTAACCCAGGTCTCTTAATTTCACGTTCAGCTTAGAAAAGAAGCGAGTACTTTGGAAAATATCTTAAATTTTAAAATTAAAATTCGCAGCCATAATAGCAATGTAGTACAGATTTATATAGTGCATCTGTTTGGTATACACTGCAGAGCTTGTGGCCATTCGTGACGCTATATCATGGATCTCCCATCAAAAGACTAGTAAGTTCGTCATCCCAAGCGACTCTCTGAGCAGTCTGATTTCAATCCAAAATGACAACTCGGACTCAAGACCAGAAGTCATTTTGGAAATCAGGCAGCTGTACCAGAGGGTCCTAGAGAAGGGAAGCAAAATAGAGCTCGTGTGGATTCCATCACATGTCAACATTAGAGGAAACGAGGAGGCAGATCGCCTCGCCAACGAAGGTCTCAAGGACACAACACCACTCCGCACCATAGACTACAGCACCACGGAAATCTACAGTATGGTTAAAAGACAGGTCAATTCAATCTGGGAATTAAAACTCGTTGAACTTGACACATACAGGTTCCGGCTGGATGACAAGATCTACACGAAGACAGCGATCAATCACCCTAGAAGAGATATATGCAGACTCATATCAAAACTAAGGGTGAAAGAGCGGCTGCGAGACTACAAACACCAAGTCACAGTCTGTGAGTGCGGAGAAGAATGTACCACCAACCATGTCCTGGTAGACTGCGAGGTATACAAGGAGGAGAGAAGGGAACTAGTGAGAATGATGCAGACCAACAACATACCATTCAACACTAAGAACTTACTCTTCCCGAGACCAGATCTGAAACTGCAAATCTTCGAACAAATCCACGCCCTAATGGACACGGTTGGACTAAGTAGAATAGTGAAGTAAGAGGGGGCCACGGTTAGACAGGCTCGGCATCTAAACACTAAACTACATAGGGGATTTATACCAAACTGGCAGGATAGTGGAGCAAGGGAGAGTCACGATCAGACGGACTCGGCATCTAAACACTATTCCGTCAAAAAACAGACACCAAACCTACAGAGTGGGACAGTGGAGTAAGGGGAGGTCACGATAAGACGGGCCTGGCACCTAAACACAAATCCCACAAAGATGACATCTACCAAACTAGCAGGATAGTGGAGTAAGGGGGAGTTACGGTCAGACGGACTCGGCACCTAAACACTATTCTGCAAAGGAAGCAAATACCAAACCCATAGAGTGGGATAGTGGAGTAAAGGGAGGCCACAATAAGATGGGCCTGGCACCTAAACACTAATCTCAAACGGTTACATCTACCAATCCAGAAGCAGAAGAGATCATCTAACAAACGATATGTTTTATATTAAATAAAGGGAAGAACTTCCCACTAAACCCAATCCATGGCCTAAGGCCAAAATGGAAAGATTGCAAAATCATATTCTAAAAAACAGGAATCAGCTTCGGCTCTCCTACGTCTTGTCTGCAATATCACTTATGTGGAAGCAGACGTTAAACACCAAGAAGATAGATATAGACAAGCAGTTCAAACTTATTTGTCTAACTGTTTTAGCCTCAACCAATCTTATCTTGACTTTTAATTACTCAAGTGAACTGAATCAAACAATGATGTGGCTTATGGAAGTTTTTTTTTTAACACAGGCACCAATAGGACTCCCGCCTCTATCCCCTATGTAGGTTATCGATGTCAAACATGTAAAGTGTGTCTAATTTTCGTAAAATGTTCTTTTTTTTCATCTGATGTCATTATTAAATATTAACATTCCATTTCTTTAACCCTCAAAATATTGAAGTGTTGTTGAATGAATAAAAATAAATATATTTTATTCTCTTGTCTTTTCAGAAAATGGCCTCTACAGTTATCCGTCGAATGACGCTAGCAAGTTTAAGTTCCAGAGTGACCCACGTGATCTGTCCATTTGTAATGTATCCTCGAGCTCCTATTCAACTCACTCAACACCAGAATCTGTCTTCCAGGCATCATCAAGAATACCAGTTCTCGTACATGTAACGTTACCCCGCGATACGGAATCGCCCTCTACTTCTGGGGAACAGTCCCTCCTGCAGGCGCTGCCCGATTTACAAGATGGTGAAATTACATGTAGGCAGCTTTTTAGGACACCGAATAGGAACAGGCAGAAAACACTTTCAGCTGTTGAAAGATACATGCAGACAATGAATAAAAAGCAGCATGAACTACAACAAGAAGTCAAAGGGCTGCGACAAGAATTAAAAGATATGAATAATCTTGTTTTGTTGATACTACAGAGACTCCCCCCTCATGGCGAGGGACAAGATCAGCAGATACCACCAGTACCTAGTCCCCAGCCCGCCACACACACGCTGCCAACGCCTGAAACTGCCACATCAAAATTCAGTGATTTCCCACCGGAATTTCGTATTTCTGGTGAAGATCTGAAAGCCATGCACCTCCATGCTTTTAATGCCGGCCATTTCGCAACCAAAGTAGTACAAAGACTTTTTCCGGAACTGACCGGACCCGACAACTTACGGCAGAAATATTCGTATTTCGGTGGGGGTAGATGCAATAAGCTAGAACTGGAGCCACGGCGGAAGTCATTCTTCGTAAGATATGTTTTACATCATTATCCTCAAGTGCAAGAAAAGCATGCCCGGCAAGAGCGCGTGGTTGTAAAGATTAACGAATTTCTAAGAAGAAAATGAATTTTATGTGTGTAGACAAAATATTTTTTAAATAGAAAAAAACAATTACTTTGTAAAAAAAAAAAAAGAAGAAAAAGAAAAAAAAAAGGTGTTTGCGATGGATTTGAATACATTGTTTACCAAGTGCCAAGACTTTATGTGAGTAAATACATGTACTTACATGTAATTAACATTTGTTAAAATGCAATAAAAAATGAATTCACTTTTAGTGCATGTATGATTATTAAATTTTGACTGTAAAATATTATGATTTGTATACATTGTGCATTTGTATTACATGTTTAACCTAATTTCGATTTTCAAAAAAAATCATGTCAATGGAACCAAAAGAATAAATTGTATGATTATTAAATTTTGACTGTAAAATATTATGATTTGTATACGTTGTACATTTGTATTACATGTTTAACTTAATTTCGATTTTCAATAAAAATCATGACAATGGAACGAAAAGAATAAAATGCTACTCAAAACATCTCTTTAATTGTCGATTATGGATTTATTATGCAATATCGATGCAGGTTCAATCACGAAACTTGCGCTTACACCGTCTAGTATAGCTTTTGAGCTGCTGATATGTACATGTATATGCAGTAGTAAATCGGGAAGTTGAACGTACGAAGGAATGGAATCATTCAGAAGTGTACTCAAAATAAGTAAATTATAACGGGGTGACGAGAATTAACACACGTGTGGCCATTGTATAAATATATGCCATGTACGCGTCTGTGTGAAATGGCTTTATTTAATATCCGCTTCTACCGAAATGAAATGAGCGGCACCCAGTAGATGTATATTGTCACAGTGGACATTTGTCGTAAGAATATCCCTTCGTTGAATGCATGTAAATGTAGAGTATTCTATGTATACGGAATCTGTAAAATAACAAATACATGGCGCTGTCACTTTTGTGACTTTCGCAGTGTACCCCTTCCCACCCATATTGTTTTAATGCGTCATAATACATATTTAACATGTACCGGTGACAGTCAAGATTTGCTAAGAATATAGTCCCCGTGTCGAACCCAACATCTCATGTTTTCGCGCGTTTCTAACCATGTGACTAACGGTTAACCACATTGCGGAAGTGATTTATGGCGCTGTGCTTTATGGGGCGTTGATTTAGATTAACTGAAGCTGCGAGTAATGAAGTAGTGTGTAAAATCTCATCGTATATAATTCAAAGTTTGGATTTGATAGCAGCCAATAAGATGAAATGATACGTTGTAAGTTATTCATTGTTTGCATACGCGTACATTGTGGCACCACGTTATACATGTACAGTGTGTTAGAAATAAAAAAATACGACCGTAGCTGCCTCGCCAACGGTTAACATATCTTGTATTCAACTTTTAAAATAAATTACATTTTCCGTCAACATGCTTACATCGGGATGATATCAGCACTCAAGCGATTCACCGTGTTCCACCGCGAAACACTATAATTCACCGTGAAACACCCTATTTCGCGGTGATTTGGGAAGCTGCCGTTTCGCTAGCGATTCTCCGAGATTCCACCGTGAAATAGAGTGTTTTTCCACGGTGTTCGGTGTTTCTGGTCCCAAACTCCAGCACAGTAGTGTACGAATATTACTTGTGGATGTCTGTCATGATTTTGGCAACTATATGATACTTATTTTTTTATTTAAAACTTGACTACACTAGCGAATAGTATTTACGTTTGGAAACTGGAACGAACAATGTTTATTTGGTGTGGTGAATTGTCTTAAAGATACCTTATACTGATGAATGAAAGTATTCAGTTTTACACTAAATTGTAAGGTACATGTACGTTGTAAGTTATTCATTGTTTGCATACGCGTACATTGTGGCACCACGTTATACATGTACAGTGTGTTAGAAATAAAAAAATACGACCGTAGCTGCCTCGCCAACGGTTAACATATCTTGTATTCAACTTTTAAAATAAATTACTGTTCTGCTTCTAAACTTAACTACTGATATGAAGACGGGCTGTACACCAATTAACATGTTATTCAATTTTATAGATTATTCTTCATGTATATGTTGAATAAAAAAAAAATAGTGGTATCAGATAGCTAGTTTAGTCCGTTGTTAATTGATGTAAAGCACAAATTTTCGTTTACGGTAAAAATTCCATTCCTATATTTGGAATATTGGCTGAGCCCATCTATGAAACAGTATGCGCAGGCATCAGTTTCTGTGGCCAGCGAATTTAAATGAAAGTTGTGTACTTTTTTTTAGAGCACAATTCTACATAGTGTTGGATTATTATAAATTTGTGTCAGATGTGACAGGAAATGATGATTCCTTTTGGTGATCAAAGAGGAATCTCGGTGAAAAATAGATGGTAAAGATTCTAAAATAGCCTCAGAACCGAGATGGAGAAAAGCCTTATTTTCATACTAGTTGTCAATAAGGGCGATCAATAACGGACAGAGATATTTATCTCTGACAATCCGTTATTAAAATAACTAGCGATCAGGTACTGATCAATCATTAGTAACTATACTTGTTACCTTAAACTGTGTTTAAGGTAACAATTGGTACAGTCTAAGACCCCTTACGCAAGTTCAAATAGGTTCAAACGCACAATTGTCAACACACATCATTACAGTTTGTATTAAAATAAGTAATTCTATCACAAATAGTGAAGACTGGACCATTAAAATAGATACCGAACAGTTTTTCTCTGCATAGCGCTGTTTATGTTGTAGGCCTAATGACGTATTACGCAACTTACGGCCATGACGGTCGGCCAGTTGAAATTTCGCGTAGGAGATGGGTTTCATCAAATCATATAATTATGCGGTAAGGCCTCACCTTTATTTCAATAAGAATTGATTTATTATATGTTAAGCTGTGTGCAGTACTGTTTTGGGTCAGTTTATTTGTAAATTAAGCGAGCTATAGGCCAGTAAACTTTTTGTAGCCATTTGACTAAAAAAACTTGCGCAAAGGAACTCGGTAGGAATAACCACTACTGGGACTGGAGTAAGACGGAAGACAGCAGTAGTGGAACCATTTCTAATCAATCATATGTGACCCGTTCCCATGAAACCAGACGCTTGTCGCACGACTTCATTTTGTACTATGGGCACAAAAGCATAAACTGTATGCCTTCTTGTTACTATTAATGAGCCGTACTCAACTTACAGATGATACGGCAGATTTAAAAAAGAATTGCATTTTTGGAAAGCTTACTGTGTGAGTTCTGGTAAATAATAAACAGATTTCTTCGATTATGAACAAACTAGTTAACTTTGGTAATTATAAACTTACCCGTGTGTTTAAAATGAACTCCCGTTAAATAAAATCCATCGCACCACTAAATGTCCCAACGTATAAAAACAGTTCTCTCTTGAAAAATTGAAATCCCACAAACTTTTGTTTAAGAAAAATATCAATATGGCAGCTGGTTACGTCACACCTCGGGAGATATCACTTTGTATTAGGGGTGACAGCATAGGAAATATGGCATTTTTACGTCAATTCAAGTTAAGTTAAGCGCGTCTCGGCATTGAGTTTGAGCGTTCGCACACATAACAACCAGTATTTTTTAAAAATTTGTTACCGTCTTAATTATTTGATTACCGACTAGGATGGGATAATTTTCTTTTTAACACGCATGAGGAACAAAAATAACTACATTCTTTTCACGGGCCTTAAATATTACCCATCTTTATAATATGGTATGATAATATTATTATTTAACATATATGCAGGCCATTTACAATTAATGTTCCGCTTCTTACGGGGCGTTACAGACTTGTCGGCATTGCTTACGCCACCCAATGCCATTAGGCACTTTGAACGCTGTCGCAACACGCTTAAAAATGTCACTGAAGCGGTTATTATTTGATCGAAAGAATGAGATAAAATTAATAATACACTCAGAGTCCTCAGCCACTTCGGAGATGTGCTTCATGATCCGTGTTAAACTATTTATTACATAAAGAAGATAGGATATTAAAATCTATATTTTATACATGACTTTATTTTTACGAGTATCCGTGCAATCAGTGATTCTTTCATTGTGAATAAAATTTGATAGACTGGCGATCAATGGTTTCAATATAAAGATAAAGCTCCTATGTAATTGTCTTCAATTAATATTTTCGTCGCCCAAACTCAAACGATTGTAATGTTGGCGCGTTGCTTTGAGTATAGCACGTGCTTGACAAAATATGCGTCAAATTTAAGCAACCTCGCTTCCGTGTGTTGGATTCGTCCAATATGTGACGAAAGCAATGTTATTATCCACTCTGTCGAAATAACAAGTAAATATTCAAATCTTTCAAGAGAGAACCGTTTTTATTCGTTGAGATATTTTATTGTGCAATGGATTTTATTCAACGGGAATTAATTTCAAACACACAGGTAAGTTTATAATAACCAAAGTTAACTAGTTTGTTCATAATCGAAGAAATCCGTTTATTATTTACCAGAACTCACACAGTAGCTGTGGACTATTCAAATATGGTGCCAGTTATGTTTTTATAAAAATGACCATCCGTCTGGTTTTGTGGGAGCGTCTCTCATATTTGAAAGGTTCATGGTATGGCACATTAAATCAATAAGAACTAAGAATTAAGACGGACTTTTTTCATTTTCCCAATTAAATTATTGTAGATTATGATTTGTGTTGTAGTACTGTCTACTTGCCATTTTTTGTAGTCTCTTTAACAGGTGGTGGGGGTGGTTTAGGTGTATCTTTTACTATTCCTCTTTTAGCAAGCCGAGCTGCTAATGCTGGTGGTAGTGGCATGACAATATTCTGACTTCAAAGACCAACCACTTCTTTGCCAATAAATAATGTCTTCTTCACAAATTATAAAATTGGTACAAGGGAGATAACTACCACTATTGGTCATTAAAATTACGGACTGTGAACCATACCGAAATACATTCATGAATATGATAATGAACTTAGAATCTGGAAAGATGGGGAATTGTTAATATTAAACTATTTAAATTATTTAGTGTATGATACCGTTCCCTTGTAACAATGTACAGAAATTAAGATTTTTGCTATGGACCTTTTTTTTTTTATCGGACCCATGGCAGAAGGGAGGCAACAACAATTCCGATATTTGGATGCAGACCACAATTCGTGTCAACATAATCATCTGCAAACTGATCATGTCAGCTATTCATAACAAAACAAAACACAAGGTATACCGGTCATTTGCTTAGTCGGTAATATCAGTCTGGGCGGTTTTTGATGAATCTTAAATGGTATTTAACAATTTCTGGACGGCAATCTATTAACTGAATATGTGTATTAGGTTATAGATGGTAAGCTAAGGTTCTTTCCTTTTTTCATTAAATCTGAATGATACCCGGTCCCCAATGACACTTTTCCTGCCAGACCCTTGTCCTACAACAGGAAATGAATCAGTCACCACAGGGATTGAAACTTGTCCTGCCTAGTTAGTAAGCCAGTGCCATATCACTGAGCCGTTCTCTTTCAGGAGGGCAATAAATCATATTATTAGCAACAAGAAATTTAAATAAACAATTTTTATTACCATATTCAGTCACACTTACTGCATATAACTAACAATTTTATAACACTACAGGTAATATATGTTTAGGGAACTATGTTAGTAACAGTAATCTAATTTTCATACACACAATCACTTATTTAATCAGACAACTATAAATATCTCTTTCAAAATTATTCCTCCAATACAAAATCTATAAAAGGTACATTGCATAAAACGCAATTTAAAAGTTTTATTAAAGTCTATCTACTTTAATGTACCCTCCTAATATTGGAGAAACTATATAAAACAGGTACATATATGATGATGTTTGATGCTTATATCTACCAGTAAAAGAAATTTTGTCATAAAATCCATAAATTTTTCTTTTTTAGATTTCAGATTGTTTCTGGTGTTCATAAAATATGTAGCTGTAACTGAAGAAATACTCTTTGTATTGATGTCTGAAAATTTTAAGCTATTTGTGACTGCCATATGATTTGGATATATATTATTATTTTTCTTCAACCATTGTATATGAAATCAAAATACAAATATCATAGTTTATGGGATACATCAGCATTACTCAAATTATGACCCCCTATTCCTAATCAAGACGCCAAATTTCCCAATGACATAAATAAACCATTGTCCAACAAATAAATTCCAACAGAGAAAATAACAAACAAGGATGTTGAAATGAAATGGTGTTTTACGACATGCCAGCATTTGCAGAATGTAATCGATTACATATATATTTATGAATCTGTGAACCATAAAGTTATCTTACAACATACCCCATACCCTCAGAAATATTCATCTAACCTTAAAGGTGCATTATGTAAGATTTAAATAAATAGTTCATAAACGAATATATTTAAAATTTCACTAACTACTTTATTCTGGGCAAAGTTATCGGGAAAATAGTCTTGACTATCAAGTACCATTGTTAAAGTAATAAACAATGTTTGGATTTTCCATTTCCACATCCATCTTTTATATGGTGTGGGTGTTCAAATCAATCAAATATCTCAACTAACAGATGTTCACTAGAAATGAAATGAATTGAAATGTGGTTTAAAATCCTACATTTGCACACCGACAAGCTAGGTTTTTGATGGAAATTTTGCCTGGAAGGCAACGCAACAGCCAACTCTTACTTCTATATCAAATTCCAACTGTCAAGGTTTCTTTTACATGCACATAAATGTGTACACCGGACCTCAGTTTTTGGTACTATCTACATGACAGTAGACTAGGTTCTCTGTCCTACACCACTGACAAGGAGAAACTACGCTGGAAAATAATGAGAAACTTACTCGGCCAGCAACGGGAGTAAACCCAATTACTTCATGGTTAGTGAGTTGATTAAGGGCTTGTTATATGAATAAATATCAAAATAATTTATATAACATTTGAAGCCAGAAAAGTGATCTTCATTAGGAGGACTTAGCTCTTACATAATGCATCTTTAATCAAAAATATTTAAACTTTAACAATAGATTTCAATTTCTACAATACGTAGAAATTTGACATTTCATGATGATGTGTTACATAATTTTAATCTTTTGATTTAGGGACATTTAGGGTAGATACTACATCCACATCAATATCATACTACGGTACCTATATTGATTTTTAACTACATATTCATTCAACACACATCACGACTTGGCTTCAGATTTTTCAGCAACCTCCTGAGTTTCAGAATTGTTTGTATTAAAAAATTCATCCTGTTTCTCTAATTTTTCAGCCGCGGATTCAGCGTCCTCTTTAGACGGATACAACTCTGGATAACCAATCATACAGTCTTGCATTGTTTTAAAACTCTCGTAACATTCCGATCCCTTTGGGTCAGCCTCACTATAATGAAAACAAGAGAACGCTTCACGAAACTGTACACCACAAGGCCCACTAGCCATTCCACCTAAACACGGACAATTCCAATTGATATCACCATTTTCTAATATCAATCCTGTAAGACAAAACAAAATTATTAGAAATTAAACAAAGTTTATTAGAAATTAAACAAAGCTTATTTGAAATTAAACAAAGTTTATTAGAAATTAAATAAGTTCTGACTTAACACAAACTAGGTCATTTTGGGACCAACATATTGTTCAATTTTGTTTCATGATTCTCTTGGGGTCTTTAGCAGTTGGGGAAATTGGAAGACCGGGAGAAAACCCACGAGACTGGACAGGCGACCCTGTTCCTTACCATGTACAACCGGGGAATCGAAACCATGCCAGTTGACTTAATGAAAGTCTCAATGATACGGTGGGCATGTGCTAACAATTCGTCCATCCAACCCCCACTCCCTGTCAGTCACCCATTTATTACTTTTCCCTCCAATCAATGTCTATGAAGAATAATGAGAGTACCTGGTTCTGCATCTGGATCTTCTATTGTTATCAAGGCTGTACTAGGTTGTTCTAGATCCTCCTTCGTCGCAAATATTACTTTATCTTTCCCTGCAAAAGCAAAAATTAACCTAGTGAACAAATTATGCTATATTCATGCTTACTGTAGATTATCAATTTCATCAAGGATTGCATGTTAATCACATAAACATGATTAGCGTTAGAGTGATTTTAGCCATTTTTCTCTGTGAGTCGCTTTTCAGAGCTAATTTTTGCAAGAAACCAATGTTTATTCAAACAATACCATTTGATTACTATACATGTGATAAGTAACAACTTCTAATAATACTAGTAATGTTTTTTTACACGGCAATTGTTCTGTAAAATTTGAAAGTAAAGTGAATTCTTAATCTATATATAATATTCTCTATATAAATATAATATCAAGAATGTTGTCTAGTACTTTCAAAACTTGCAAAAGTCCATATTAATGCTAAGAGTCATATAACTTTGCAGTTGTACATAAATTTTTTATTTTCATAAGTAACATTCTGAGGGCGATGGTCTCTGTTACTGTACTGTAGTGTTAGTCTTTACAGACTGGTTCATATACATACGGGATGACACAATTATTATTAACTTATATAGCATTTTAGGCCTATAGAAAAGACCTGCACTAGGTAGATTTAGCTGTCTAATGACTTCTAGATGTCATTTATAGAAGAAATACAAATTGACAATGAATGAATTACAATAATTGGGCCAAAATGCTAATGTGAGTCAATCAATGTCACAGCAAGAGCAAGTCAACAGCTGAATGAGAAGACAAATTTAAAAAGTCATCCAAACCCTACCCTCTTCTCTACAGTAGGCCATTTTTATTTTATTCTTAAAGGACCAAGAAAGAATCACGAAGTCTCTGTATGTCTTAATTAGAAAGTCATTAAGTTTGCGAAATAATGTCAATAAAATTCATTAATATATCGCCGGTTGTTGTCCTCTGTCATCATTCCATAACATAGCACATGGCTTCCTTTATTGCGCATGACAGCAATAGTTATGTTATCCGGTAATCAAGTTTACCGGATATCCACAACGGATCAGATTTGGATTGCCAACAGTTAAAAGGTCTAAAAATGAAGTGGGGTTTAACGTCCTACTCTTCGGCACCTTACCTGGGCTTATGGAAGACGGGCACATAGGCGTACGGGCTCGATGACAGTTAGGGGGGCAGAACCTAAATTGCCCGAAAAAATTTCGGGTTTACAGACGCCCCCTCCCCCTGAAGAAAATTTTGGAATATATTCGACGGCTGCAACTTCATAGCTTAATTAAAGTGGCTGTCTCGAATTTCAATCAATTTTGAAAATTTAACTGCCGCAAACGCGTCTTCCTGTTATTCCAGTCTGTTAATACAGCAACTTCAATTTGGTCCAATACAGCCTACCTGCTGACCGAATTCCAAACAATCAATCAATCGTCGCGGGGTATGGGGGCCTCACCCTCCCGGAAAAAAATTTGAAAATTTAACCACCGCAAATGCGTTTTCTGCTATTCTAGCCCGTGTAAGTAACTAATGGTTTTGTAACTGAAATCCCAGTCCGAATTCGAACCATCCAATCAGCTACATTCACAAATACTAATCGATGACCGAAAATCGTCGCACAAAGTAAAGTGGCTCCAGACAAAATGTTTTAATCCATAGTCAACTCTGATGTACAAATTCGTGGTATTCAATTAAAAGAAAAGTAAAATTAGAAATGCCCGAACAAAATTCAGGTTTACAGACAGCGGAGCTGACATTGTATAGACCCCCCCCCCCTAGAAAATTTTTGGAATATTTGACGGCCGCAAAGGCCTTTTACTGCTGCTGTTCCAGCCCGTAAAATTAGTGTTTTATTACATGTAGATTTCGGGCACTTTATTTTGCCAAGTAGATGAAATATTTTTTTTTCTCACTTTACCGGTCTGCCCGAAAAGTCAGCTTGCCCGAAAGTTAGGGGGGCAGCTGCCCCCCCCCCCTGCCCCCCTGGCTCGTGCGTCTATGGACGGGCATACGCCATACAGTGTGCTATGAGGGAAATTTTACCCGGGCATCGGCGCGCTACAGCCTACTGTTCGAATTCCAACTGCCAAGGAATCTTTTACGTGCACGCCAATGTGTACACGGGACCTCCGTTTTTCGTCCCATCCGAACGACTAGACAGCTGTCCTGTCAAACCCCCGGATCTGCATCACTGACAAGGAGAAACCACGCCAGACAATGGAGATGACCTTTCTCGGCCAATGCAGGTAGGTATCGAACACCCGACCTCCAGGCCAGCGAGCCAGGGCCCTACCCACTTAGCCACGTGATCCCCCGTTAAAAGGTCTAAAATGAAATGAAGTGAAATGGGGTTTAACGTCCTACTGCTCAATGATCTAAAATAAATTTTAAATTAGTACCTATTTTTAAAAACACTTATATTATACTATTTATTTTTGAAAATTGTTGCAAAGTTTTTGATCAGCTCATTATTAATTGAGACAAAGCAAGTAACAGTAAGAAAATAGAAAAAAAAATGAAAATGTAATTGAATGTTCTTAATTAATTTTTAAATGAAATATTATAAATTCGTTATCTAACAAACCAGGAAATCATGTACTGTAGTTTGCAAAATGACGCCACAAGACTTGAACTGAAAAAAAAGCTGTAGTTCTTCAGTCGGAATTCCTGTAAATAATTGGGTTGATAACACTGTTGAGGACGTAAAACGACATTTAAGAAGGGGGGGGGGGTGTTTGGTTTGCCGAAACAAATACGACACCGGACACCAAATCTGAGATCCCAAAGACGCCGACTATAATGTCAGCAGTGACGGTTGTGCGCCGGTCAGTTTTGTTCTTAATAGAGTCCCTGTGGTGAACACCACACTGATCAGCAGTGAATATTCGCTAGGCCGCTACAATCACTGATAAGGATGACATCGACGCGACTTAATTAGTCCCCCATATTAACTTTTTTCTTTCTACAAATTAAATTCTAAAACATTTTTTGTGTGTAATAGAAAAATAAGTAAAGACGTCTGAAGTATTTGTGGTTAAAAAGTATTTCCTACTTAGTGTAAATAATGGGTATTAAAATGAGTAAAAGGCATCATTTTGCCCGGAGAAGTTACGTCTTATGTAAATAATGCACGAGCCTTCGAGCAAATGATTGTCGCCACGTGATGTTACTGCACGCGTTGAAGACAGTCATCTGTGACAGAGATAATTCGTAAGTGAGAGAGAGAGAGAAATGGGGTTTAACGTCCACTCGACACAAACTAGGTCATTTTTGGACCAACATATGGTTTCAATTTTATTTCAATAATTCGCTTGCGCGTAGGGGTCTTTAGCTGAGAGGAAACCGGAGTGCCTGGAGGAAACCCACGAGGTTGAGAAGGCGCCCCTATCTCCATGCCACATACGCCCCTATCTCCATGCCACATACGCTCACACCAGCGATCGAAACCACAGCCGCAAGCCAGAGGTGACCGCCCAGCTAGAGGTCGAAGCGCGGCACTCTAGACCACTAATTCGTAAGTAATTCTCTGTCAAACAGATTAGATCTAGTCCTACACTTACGTCTTTCCAACGTGAATACATTACAAATTAAAAAGCCAATAATTGGAATTCCCTGTAACCATAAACTCACACACCACAGGGGCTTATTTAGGAATTTTTGCAGGAGGGGGTTTGAGGCTCCTGTTAAGGGCATTTGACAATTGACAATGTATGATACCATCATCGTCTCTAAATTACGTAGGCATACATATACGCTGAGCTTTTTAAAGACAGAAATCCGACACCCGGTTTGATGTCATAGGATCACATTGTGATTCAATTTCATTGATGCAAAGCATTAATTGTGATATCATCACACGTCATGTCTATATCATTATTTCGCGCTTTGAAATAAATGATAAAGCACACCACCGTTACACTTCTCTCAAAGTGTTGTTTTACAATTTTTTTCATGTAGTTGCACAGGATGAGGTCTGGACTACCCCCCCCCCCCTCCTTGATTTCGAAAAGCGAAACTGATAAAATAATTGTAGTGATCATATAAAAAAGCTATGTATATCAACATCATTTTCCACGAAATCTGTTTGTTTAAGTTCATTGGCAGAGCTATGCTGAGTCATTCAGTGGTTATCAAAAAGTTGGATAAAATCGAAGGTCACAGTAAGGTCCCAATACAGGCGAATTTTACAAAAGAATAGACCAGGAGCCCAGGGGACAACCTAGCTGACCAATGTACCAAATGCATGCATATCTGGTAGAAATATAACTGAAGAGAAATATAACTGTCGATTCCACTTGCCCGTTATGTGACCAATGCGAAGAAGATCTATTCCATTTTATGTTTGAATAGTGTGAAATGAAACATATAAGATTGATTTCTTTCGATACTGTTGCTTTGTTTTATTAAAATCGACATAATCATTTATAACGCTTGTCAAATACCAGTGATCCTCTTGGAGACTTGGACCTATATATTACAGAATAAAGTATTCTATTCCACTCAATCGTAGAATTATAAGGCTATAAATTTTGCAGCTAGTTGATACAGAACAGTACAATTAAAATCTGCAAATTACTGAACGCCACAAATGAACAAAGGGAGTAAACTAAAGATAAAAATCCAGAACGAAATGTTTGTCGATTAGGTTGTTTTTTGAATCCCACTCCTCTCATTAACATTTTCGCTAAAAATTCGTTCCTTATCTCTTTTGTAGGTAAAAGGCAATTACGAAAGTCTTCACTGCTGATCATAGTATGGGCAAATAGTTTATGTCTTGTACAGACATGCAAACCTTAAATAGTCAAGGATCGATTTGTAAAAACAATAAACTACTTGTCATATATATTTTATTTATTTCTGTTAATACGTTTTTATAAATAGACTATTTATCATATAAGTTATTCGTTTATGTTAATACATATTATAAAAATAATCAGGTATATTATTTCCAGGTCCATACATTGGTTCGCAATATGCCTCTGTTTGTCTTGAACCCAAGGTAACGGGATTACAGGTACACATAAAATTACCAACTTCCACAGGATTACCAGCAGCTATTATTTCTCCTTGACCTATACAATTTGGCCCTGTGCATATAAATAAAAAAAAACAACAAAATTAAAAAAAAACAAACAAACCCAATAAATTATAATAAAAAAATAATTTTGAAATCGAAACTTTAATAATTACCCTGGGGAAAATTGTTTTAAACCATTTGTCGATTCCATAATTTAACGTGGAATACAGATAATCAAAGAATTTTATAATGGAAACACGACACCGGTACTTAAAAATGGGTAGAAATATGCACTCGTTTTCTCTTTATTAGGGGATCACCTGGCTAATTGGGTAAGACGCTGACTCGCTAGACTGGCCGAGAAAGTTCATCCAGATTTTCCGGCGTGCTTTCCCATTGTCAGTGATGCAGGACGGAGGGTCTCACAAGGGCAGCTGTCTAGTCGTTCGGATGGGACGAAAAACCGAGGTTCCGTGTACACATTGGCGTGCACGTAAAAGATCCATTGGCTAATTCGATAAAGGAGTAGGCCGTAGCGCCGCTGCCCGGGCAAAGTTCCCTCACAGCACAGTCAGTCTTCATTAGCCCCGGTTAGGCGCAGTACAGTCGGACGTTAAACCCTATTTCATTTCTCTTTATTAAACTAAAGGCTCCAGGTTGATATAATTCGCAAATAAATGACTTTTTTTTTTTTGGTTTCTTGTTGGGTACATTCAAGACACTTACCTGTTGGACAAACTGGGCAACATGTATCTTGTTTATATATAGCATCAACACAATTTACTATACATTCAACTTGTACAGCTTGACCACAATTACTACAAAATAAACAATTATTTACATAGAATGGTTCTTCACTTTTATCATACCCAATTCCATTACAATAACATAGTGGTGGTGGTAGTGGTGGTGGTGGTGTCGGGGTATCTGTAGATTTGTTTGTCGATGGTTTTATTGTGGTCAAAGTGTTCATAACGGTCGTTTTCATAATATTAATTGTTGGTTTAACTGTGCCAATACTATCCGAACTGGTAGATGGTTTCACTGTGGTTGTAGTGTTCATTGTGGTATTAATGTTCATACTTGTAGTGTTCATACTCGTTATTGGCATCTCTGTGGTGGTTGAGTTCATATTTGTACCTGTTGGTTTCATTGTGGTTGTGTTCATAATGTCCACACTGTCTGTTGGTATCACTGTGGTTATGTTCTTACTCGTTGATGCCATTGTGGTTGTGTTAACACTTGTAAATGTAATGTTCATACTGCCGGTTGGCTTCATTGTGGTTGTGTTCATACCCGTAGTTGTGTTCATGGGTGTTGTAATGTTCATACTGGCTTTTGGCTTCATCGTGGTTATGCGCTTACTTGAAATGTTCATTCGGTCCATTGGTATCGAAGTGGTTGTGTTCATACTAGTAAATGTAATGTTCACCCTATCCGTCGGCTTCACTGTGGTTGTGTTCATACTAGTAGATATAATGACCACGCTATCTTTTGGCTTCACTATGGTTGCATTAATACTTGTACTGTTCATACTGGTTGTTGGTTTCACTGTCATGTTCATACTTGTTGAGTTCCCACTGCCTGTTGCTTTCGCTGTCGTTGTGTCCAACCTTGTTAATGGTTTCATTGTAATGTTATTCATACTGTCTGTTGGTTTCACTGTGTTTGTGTTCACATTTGTTATTGGTTTCACTGCAGTGCTGTTGAGTGTGTCTGCTGCGATAACTGTGGCTGTAGTCGGACTTGTATTGTTAATACTCGTTGTTGGTTTCAACGTCAGACTGTCAGGTTCCATACTACCTGAGGTGTCCATATTGACTGTTGGTTTCACAGCGGTTGTATTTATAACGACAATTTGTTTCAGCGTGGTGGCAGTGTTCATACTTGTGGTATTTATTAAGGCTGTTAGTTTCACAGTGGTGACAGTGTTCATACTTGCAGTGTCTATAGTTGTCTTTACTGAAGTTGACATTGTCGTGGTGGTATTGTCCATACCTGTAGTGGTGACGGTGTTCATACTTGCAGTGTCTATAGTTGTCTTTACTAAAGTTGACATTGTCGTGGTTGTATTGTCCATACCTGTAGTGTGTGTACTGATTGGTTTTAACGAGGCATCTGTAGTTACAATTGTCGTGTTCATACCCAATGATGGTTTTACTGCGGTAGTATTAGTAGTATTTAAAATATGCACAGTAGCAGTGGTGGTTGTATTCATACTGGCAGTTGAGTTCGCTGTGGTGGTTATCTTCACATTTGTAGTGTCCATTCTGGTGATTTCTTTCGCTGTTATTATGGAGATTATATCGATTGTTGATTTCTTTGTGGTGGTAGGGTTCATACTAATCATTGGTTTCTTTGTGGTGGTGGAATTTATATTAATTGTTGGTTTCCCTGTGGTGGTGGTAGAGTTTATACTAATTTCTGGTTTCTCTGTGATGGTGGTGGAGTTAATACTGGTTGTTGGCTTCAGTTTGGTTATAGTGTTTATACTGGTTGTTGGTTTCGCTATGGTAGTGGTGTTCATACTGTTAATTGGCTTCACTGTGGTTGTAGAGTTCATACTGATTATTCGTTTGTCTGTGGTGATGGTGGTGGTGGAGTAAATATTGATCGTTGGTTTCCCTCTGGTGGTGGTAGAGATAATACTGATTGTTGGTTTCACTGTGATTGTGGTGTTTATACTCATCGTTGGTTTCACTGTGGTGGTAGTGTTCGTACTGTTTCTTGGCTCCACTGGGGTTGTAGCGTTCATACTGATTGTTGGTTTCACTGTGGTTGTAATGTTCATACTGTTTCTTGGCTCCACTGGGGTTGTAGCGTTCATACTGATTGTTGGCTTCTCTGTGGTGGTAGTGTTCATACTGTTTGTTGGTTTCGCGATCGTTGTAGTGTTGATATTAATTGTTGGTTTCACTGTGGTGGTTGTGTTCATACTGACTGTGATTGTTCTTCCATTACACAATACTAGCCACCCGAGGAGTAAAGTTACACTATGTTGCATATTCGAATGTCTTTTCTCAGATACACAATGAACGCACTATACAACTAAGATATATTTAATGGTAAAAATAATCAATATTTATTCCATGTTGTCATTATTGAATGATTAATGTTGTTAGTGTTATTACAAACAATGGTCGTCACTTTATCCAAAAGTCACATAAAACTGACAGAATTAGGTAAAATACGTAAAAATATATATATGGGATGGCTAGTCCGAGAGTAAACTTCAACGTAATAATATTAAATCTATGGAGCAGTTTTATAGGCAGTGTGTGTGTATTGTCATAATTTAACGATTTCCTATAATTACTATTATTATTATTACTCCTGGTAAATTTGTAAAATCTTGGGTCGCCTACACCCCAGCGTCGAAATCGATCATAATGCTCAAATTACAATAAAAGAAATCGTTGGAAATTACCATAATTTTTTGTATCATGACCATGAACACTGCATGTAAATTTGAATAAGTCAAACACGTGATAAATGGCACCAAGATAGTGATAAAGGTCAATAATTTTGAAAGCAATTATTGAAATGATTGTAAATCATTAACATAGACATTGAACATAAAATACAAGATACTGTTCATATTATAATGACGTTTTCGCTAAAATTAGACCGACAAAATGGATGCTCCTTGAACGCAAATAGTGTTCTGAAACCGGTTATTTTAGAGTAATGTAAAGGGGTCAATTTCTTGAAATTTGTCGCGGCCTGATACCGTACCCAGAAATGCACGCTTATCGCTGCCAAGTGTAAACGGGGCTTATGACTGTGTGGGGATTTAATCGCCGTAGAGGGTATTGATTACCGAATGCGCGTATAGGGGTCTTTAGCAGTGGGAGGAAGCCGGGGTACACGGAGAAAACCCACAAGGCTTGACAGGCGACACTACTCCTTGCCACGTACAACCGGTTATAGAAAAAATACTTAAGAGTCGACGATAAGATTACGTTATAGAGCTTCCATTTGCCAATGCGTGGTCATTTCTTGTCAAAACTTCAAAAAAAAAAAAAAAAAAAAAAAAAATATAAACAATATTTATTCAGAAACTGAGGGGATTGGGGAATAGACAAAGCCTATAAACCCTTCTCCCTGTTACAAATAAATTATACAATATTACAATTGATTGCAAAAGAAAGTGGGGAAAAGAATAGATAAAAAGGAAATTATATGTACTCATAACCCATATATAAATATAAACATGAATTTGCAATATGCAAAATCCGCTGTTTTTTTGTTTTTTTTTAATTTTTTAAATCTTTCGGAGATTTTTTTTTTCAATAAAATTATGTACATGGTTAATTACTGACACAATCAAGTCAAATTGACATGAAACTTGGCATGATATGTGAACCTTTATTATATTATTGTGCCATTTTATTTTGGTTGTGCCATAATTATAACTGTTTTATACTATATTAATTTTAATGGAGGTTCTTATTTTTACGTCGGTGTGTTAAAAAGCATGTCGGCGGTCATCTGCGAACGACTGTAAAAGTCATACCCCACTAACCATGTATTCATTTTGTATTAAAATTTCTATTCCATATCCAATCCGTAAGAAAATTTACAAACACAGGATTATCCAGACCCAAAGTGGGAATTGTGTAAATGAGGATATTTCGCTCCACTCGTATTAGATTACTTAACTATAAGGTTCATACGGTCGAATGTGAGCTGGACAGGGAATTAGAAGGCAAATATAAATTGAATATCCAGTTAGTGACTTTTGAAGTTTAAAAAACACTCCAACAGTTTATCGATATGTTTCCATTTAAATACGAAAAGATCTAAAACTAAAGTTGGCACGAAACAACTTTATTGGTTTGATCGAGACTATAGCTAAAGGGTGCCGTAACGTGAAAATTTTTATTTTTCTAACTGTAGTAAATATAAATATAATGCTTCGCTTCTTTAAGAAATAACATATATAAATATATTGATAAATAGATATTTATTTGGCACATTATAAAGAAAATACTGTCCCAATTTAATTAGGGAGCCCATTTATTGCTCGACACACATATCACCACGACACTCCTCCCCGCTGGCACTGGTCAAAATAGAGTGTGATCACGATGTCGATAACGACGTCAGCGAGTGGAAAAATGCGAGATGCTGTGAGTTCGGCTTTGACTTTGGTTGTAGAAGAAGAGATGCCTCCGCTAAAGACGACACCGCCTGGTAAGTATTTTAAAGAATATACTTAAATTTAGATATATACAGTTTCCTACTTTTAATGGGAATCACATTAGAAATTGTAACCCTTCAATCGTATTGTTTAGTGAATTTTACTGATAAATAAAATAAGATGTTGCGTTGGCATGAAAAATTGTTTAATTGTGGCCTTATTATTTATATAGCCACGCATTGCAGGTTCAAGGTCGGGGTGTTTTCAGAATCCAACAATTAAAGAGTTTGTACCAGTGTATCAGAATCCAGCAGTTCTTTGATTTAGTAGGACTAGGACTACTTATTATAGTTTATAGGCCTACTACTGATTGTAATCTAATCACCCATCCCATGGCCTCTATTACTAGGCTAATAGGCTACTATTACTACTATGCCAAGTGGTCTATCAATATCATGACAAAAAACTTAAGGCTGGGGCTATTTATTTGCCACATGTGGTAAGACAATTCGGGGGCTATTTGCCACTTGTACGTCACCGCACCGCAATTAACCATCGATATCCACGAAACTCACAGAATATGATAACATTAATAATATCTCAGTCAGAAATTTCGACCACTTCGGTTCCGATTAGCAGTTTCCGAGATATCAGGTTACCACATATTTCATGTGGCACGACTGCAGATCACAATAACCTAAGGAGTTCAATGAAACTTACAAAATATAATAACAATAACAATATCTCGGAGTAGCCAAAATTTCGACCACTTCCGGTGAGCAGTTTTCGAGATATCAGGTTACCAGTGCCACACATTTCATGTGGCACAACTGCAGGCCGCAATTACCAACAAATTTTAATGAAACTTACAGAATATGATAACAATCATAATATATCACATTTCATGTGGCACGCCTACAGAGCACAATTCTCAACCGATATCCACGAAACTTACAGAATATAATAACAATAATAATATCTCGGAGTAGCCAATTTAGACCACTTCCGGTTAGCAGTTTCCGAGATATCAGGTTACCACACATTTCATGTGGCACGACTATAGACCGCAATTACCAATCGATTTCAATGAAACTTACAGTTCTATATGATAACAATCATAATATCCCAGAGTGCCGTGGTAAAAATTTGCACCACTTCCGGTTAGCAGTTTCCAAGATATCAGGTTACCGCATATTTCATGTGGCACGGCTGCAGATCACAATAACCTGCCGAGTTCAATGGAACTTGCAGATTATAATTACTTTTATAATATCTCAGAGCAGGCAAAGTTTGGCCACTTCCGGTTAGCGGTTTCCGAGATATCAGGTTACCACACATTTCATGAGGCACGGCTACAGACCGCAATTACCAACCGATTTCAATGAAAATTACGGAATATGATAACAATCATAATATCTCCGAGTAACCAAAATTTCGACCACTTTCGGTTAGTGATTTCCGAGATATCAGGTTACCACACATTTCATGTGGCACGACTACAGACCACAATTATCAACCGATATCAACGAAACATACAGAATATAATAACATTAATAATATCTCGGAGAAGGCAAGGTTTTGGCCACTTCCAGTTAGCTATTTCCGAGATATCAGGTTACCACACATTTCATGTGACACAAGTGGGTCGCAACGTATATAATACTGTAATATGAATGTATTTAAACTGATTTACATTTAAATTTAATAGTTTTCGTTATTACTCTAATTTCAAATCCGTTATGTTCGTCGAAATAAGCTAAACGTCTCAATCGAATGCAAATTTCTAGCGTCTGGTTATTCCAGTCTATATACGCCCTTTGATTTGGTGCAATCTGTGTAGCCTCGACCCTCGGATCTCTGTTACATCTGGGACTGAAACGCATTATGGTACACGATGCGTGTACCAATGGTAAAATGTTTATTTTGTCTTAAATATTGGACATCAGAAGCCAATCTTTTTCTGGTAAGATCACAACATCAATGTTGATTTAAATTGACAAATAATTTGTGTTTTCAATTTTGAAGATTTTGGATGATATTGAGTTAGAGACTTTCACTTAGTTACTTTAAACAATATTGTTTTGTTAGGATTAATATGTTTTTTTTTCTGTTTAACAGATTCTCAGAAACAAACGTGTACATATGAAATTTAACTGTCAAAATATAGAGGAATGGTGTATTTACCTTGTCTCAAAATTTCAGCTCAAAAAATTGAGTCCTTAGGACATCAAAGTCAAAACCGCTTTTGCGGATATGTAACCCTTTGAAAATTTCCATTCAATTTTTGTTGTTTGATAACCTGATAATCTATATTGTTGTGCCTTTAGTAGAGGTCTATAAAGTGCATGACCCATGTGCTGTACTTGATAACGAAAGGTAAATTTCACTAACACATTATTTTAAAAAATAAAAGTCTGGTTTTATAATACAGCTTGTGACACCAGGCTCCATTTCCAGATGAAGACACGTGGGTTTAAGTTGTTCGAAAATGTATTACGTATATTGAGCAGGTTGCTTGTCCCAAATTTAGAGGATTTTAAAGGGCCTTTAATAAAGGCTATTTACAAAATTAAGCAGTTTTTTTCTCCAAAATATAGTTGCTCAGCCCTACGGTAGAGTTTTAAGAGCTTTTAACACAAAATTAAGCAGTTTTATTCTCCAAAATATTTTCGAATTTGGCCCTTTAAATAAAACTCAAGGTGTGGGCTGGTCAACTGGAAGATGAAAATGGAATTTATCCTTTTTATACGCCCACATTGAAAGGTGGTCGTATATTGTCGTCGCCCCCGTCCGTCCGTCGGTCCGGCGTCCACAATTGCTTGTGGACGCTCTAGAGGCTAAAGTTAATATGCGATTGACTTTAAATTTATACACAGTGTTTAAGGTCATGAGACGAAGAAGCCTATTGTTTTTCAGCGATTTCCGATAATAACTACCAGAGTTATGGCCCTTGACGACTTTAAAAAATCTTGTGGACGCTCTAGAGGCCAAAGTTAATATCCGATTGGCTTTAAATTTATACACAGTGTTTAAGGTCATAAGACGAAGAAGCCTATTGATTTTGAGCGATTTCTGATAATTAGTGCCAGAGTTATGGCCCTTGATCACTTCAAAAAATCTTGTGGACGCTCTAAAAGCCAAAGTTAATATCCAATTGACTTTAAATTTATACACAGTGTTTAAGTTAATAAGACGAAGAAGCTTATTGATTTTCAGCAATTTCCGATAATTAGTGCCAGAGTTGTGGCCCTTGATCACTTCAAAAAATCTTGTGGACGCTCTAAAAGCCAAAGTTAATATCCGATTGACTTTAAATTTATACACAGTGTTTAAGGTCATAAGACGAAGAAGCCTAGTGATTTTCAGCGATTTCCGATAATTAGTCCCAAAGTTATCTCCCTTGATCACTTCAAAATATCTTGTGGACGCTCTAAAAGCCAAAGTTAATATCCGATTGACATTAAATTTATACACATTGTTTAAGGTCATAAGACGAAGAGGCCTATTGATTTGCATCAATTTCCGATAATTTGTGCCAGAGTTATGGCCCTTGATCACATCAAAAAATCCTGTGGATGCTCTAGAGGCCAAAGTTAATCTCCGATTGACTTTAAATTTACACATACTGTTTAAGGTCCTGAGACGAAGAAGCCTACTGATTTTCATCGATTTCAAATAATTACTTCCAGAGTTATCTCCCTTGATCACTTCGAAAAACCTTGTGGCGCTGTAGATGCCAAACTTATAAATCATCCGATTGACTTCAGATTGAATTTTGATTACTGAAAAACTAAATCTATGATGTTAAATGTTTCCTATACTAATTGTTAGCTTGGGGCAAAACTTTATAAAAAGCAAACAAATTCTAATGATTTTCAGATAATTACATAATGAGTTGTTACTCAGATTTTAGTGTATTACAAATGTTTTATTACCAAAAAAAAGTAAAAATATGCAACAACCCTTGTTGACTGCCCGGACGATTTAGCTGCTGTGGGCGTATGTGTCGTTGCCTGGCAACCTATCTTTAATAAAGTTGGTCGCAAATCTGTATGCTTACTATAGAGCCCAGTGAGCGTGATGAACAACTATGTCACTTCCGGTTTTAATAAAAATTAATTTGTCACTTACAAAAACCTTTTTGCTTGTGTTACAGAGGGGATTATTTCCAAATATATATTTAAGATTTATGGAAACCTTGTTGAAAAACGTTGATCTTCCCCTTTAACGGTCGTTACATTACATAAATTACCCCAAAAAACAAAAGTATCACAAATTAGTTTTTGAAGAGATAATTGCTAAATCAGTGAAACTATTTGCAAGGATTTATTTTGTGATTTCTCAAGTTACATCATCCTATTGATAATTATACTTAGCCTATTGTTTCGGACATAATTTGATGGAAACGTTGCACTAATAGTTAGTATATTGAACTTGCAAGATAATGTATGGGCTGGCATTGTGTTGTAGTCTGTAATATGCTATATCTATTAATGTCGGAGGAAGTGTTTTATCCAAACTTTGATTGTGATTGTACTGTAGGAATATTGTATACATTATACAATTTGGCATTATTAATGTTTTATTTATGTGTTTCATACAAGTTCAATGAGGTCCTACCTACAGGTCTGTGTACATCAGATGGTTTACTGTTGGTCACTGGTGCCATCTTAAAATTGGTATCAATTCAAAAGCTATCATTTTGCCCCCCAAATTATTTTTTCCAAAATTCACTAGAATTGTGTCTTATTGTAACCAGATTATATACAAAACAAAATAATATAACAGTTAATAAAGTTCATCACAACACTTTTATTTACAAGAATTTGATTAAAGATAGTATATCACAATCTTTTTTGTAAGTTTTTTTTTATTAAGATGCAGGGTATGTACATGTACCATACTTTAGTTAAGTAATATTGCATAATACAAATGACAATAGCTATTAGCTAAATATCTTACAATACAAGAATGAAACCTGTTTTAATGAAGACCTGTGCAAGATACATGAAGCTCCAAGGTTATGCCTTACAGCAATACTACATAATTTTATCAAATATAAAATGATAACCAAACATTTGTTTCCTTTCATCATGTATAAAAGTGATAGTATCAATGATAGTAAAATACATTGATAACACCAATGAGTTCTACATGGGCAAGGGTGGTCTCAAAATGATCAAGTTGTAATTATTTGGTCACGGTTGACAAATTGGGCCTCACCTTCTTTTAGTACACATTATAATCAAGTAACCTTACATGTACTCTGGTCCTCTGCAAGGGTTAATTTGAGCCCAAGTAAATGTATAGTTATAATTTTTATAGAATGGATATTAATGGATTTAGAGTAGAGGAGTTTTAACTAATATTGTAGAACTGTGTTTTATGTTGTATCTGTAAAGTTTGTATTACACAATGAAGAAACATATAGAGATAAGTGTTCCTTTTTCGCCAATATTTTCTATAGAAAAAAATAAACTAGGTAAGACTGTTTCTTGAATTAATGTACATTTTTTTTTTGTTTACCTTTCTACCTTGATTCTGGGTACAGTATTTGACATACAAACAACTTTTTATACGCCCACATTGAAATATTGTCGTATATTGTCGTCGCCCCCGTCCGTACGTACGTACGTCGATCCGGTGTCCACAATTGCTTGTGGACGCGCTAGAGGCCAAACTTAATATCCGATTGACTTTAAATTTATACATAATGTTTAAGGTCAAGCCTATTGATTTTCAGCAAATTCCGATAATTGCTGTTAAAGTTATGGCCTTTGATCACTTAAAAAATTCCTGTGGACGCTCTACAGGCCAAAGTTAATATCCGATTGACTTTAAATTAATACACAGTGTTTAAGGCCATGAGACAAAGAAGTCTATTGATTTTCAGCAAATTCTGATAATTACTGCAAGAGTTATGGCCCTTGATCACTTCAAAAAATCTTGTGGACGATCTACAGGCCAAAGTTAATATCCGATTGACTTTAAATTTATACACAGTGTTTAAGGTCATGAGACAAAGAAGCCTATTGATTTTCAACGAATTCTGATAATCACTGCCAGAGTTATGGCCCTTGATCACTTCAAAAAATCTTGTGGACGCTGTGGATGCTAAAGTTAATATCCGATTGACTTCAAATTTATACATAGTGTTTAAGGTCATGAGACGAAGAAGTTTATTGATTTTCAGCAATTTCCGATAATTACTGCCAGAGTTATGGCCCTTGGTCACTTCAAAAAATCTTGTGGACGCTCTAGAGGCCAAAGTTAATATCCGATTGACTTCAAATTTATACACAGTGTTTTAAGGTCATGTAACAAGGAAGCCTATTGATTTACAGTGAATTCTGATTATCAGTACCAGAGTTATGGCCCTTGATCACTTCAAAAAATCCTGTGGACGCTCTAGAGGCCAAAGTTAATATCCGATTGACTTCAAATTCATAGACAGTGTTTAAGGTCATGAGACAAAGAAGCCTTTTGATTTTCAATCGATGATATTAAATGTTTCGTATACTAAACGTTAGCATGTGGCAGAACTTTATTAAAACCAAACAAATTCTAATGATTTTCTGATTATTACTTAATGAGTTGTTACTTTTAATCAGATTTTAGTGTATTATAAATAATGTTTCATTTCCGAAAAATAGTAAAAATATGCGACAACTCTTGTTGACTGCCCGGACGATTTAGCTGCTGTGGGCGTATGTTTCGTTGCCTGGCAACCTATCTTTAAAGTATTTAAAAATTGAACATGTATTTCTTGACAGCCGAGAGCCTAAAGCAGTGGTTCTCAACCAGTGTGCAGCAAAAGCTTCCCAAGTGTGCCGCGAAATTTTGTGTTTTGACTTTATTTAGTTTGACTCATTCGATGTGTCTATGACTTGCTATGTTTTTATTTTGCAAAATTCAGCCGGGTGTGCCGCTTCTTTATTCATGTGTCCTAAGGTGTGCCGTTGGCAAAAAAAAGGTTGAGAACCACTGGCCTAAAGTATGGTATGGTGGTACACATCACTAAAAGATGCATTATATTTATATAACTTTTGGTAAAGGCAGAAATCGCTAATGTTGAAATTTACCTGTGACAGATAACATTGACATTCGGGATGGTGTTATACATATGGAAAGGATATGTTGACGATATTATTTGCATTATTTAATAAAAGATATAGTGTTGCATTCCAGTAATTTGACTGGAATTTTCGATTTATTCTTTTTTTATTATCTAATTTTGAATACCGGTAAAGCATTTTAAAATTTTTGTTCAATAAATAATATTTGCATTTTCAAAGGCATAAATAATTATTGGTTATCTGCTCCAATTTACATTTATTTGTTAACATACATTGTACTTGTGTTGTTGTGACATAGATTTATTATCTGCCCTAGTATGTAAATTTATAAAGCATTGCATTTAGAAGCTGCAAACCAAATAAATAGAATTCATGTAATTTTTTGTTTTTGTGAAAAAAATTGAAAGATGATTATTAAATTAAACAAAGATAAAACTGATACAAATGTCTGATTTGTAAAACAAATATTAATTTTAAGATACAAATATTAATTTTAAGATACAAATATTAATTTTAAGATTTAAATATAAATGTTAATTTTGCCACTTTGACATAAACATGTCGAAATGCAACAGGAAATGAAGAAAAAAAGAATTGAAGAGTATGAATTAAGAACACCGAATAAAAGCAGTTTGGTTTTGGATATATAAGCTTACTAATTTATCTTTTGTTATCTTTGATAGTTTGAATACTTTGAAAATAAGAGAAAAATTGTTACCAGTTACACATGTATTTTGAAAAAGTATTGAAAAATTGTCATCCTTGAAAAAGTATGGAAAAGTTTTTAAAAAAAAGTATCTAAAAGTGTTTAACTTTAAAAAAGGATTATGCTTTCCTGTCTAAGCCTAACTAATTAACTTGTTCTAATTTGGTTAATTTTTTTTTCAGAGAGGCTACCATTAAAGTATGTGTCACTATTGGCCTTAACTTTACAAAATGCAGCCCTTATATTGGTCATGCGCTACACACGGACACAGAAAGGTGATATGTTTGTATCATCGACAGCTGTGGTCATGTCAGAGATGTGTAAATTCTTTACCTGTGTGGTCATCATAACTGTCCAAGAAAGAGGCTTTAAGAACTTTCTAAATGTCGTAAAAAGAGATATAATAGATGAACCGTGGGATTGTGTGAAAGTGTGTGTGCCTTCAATAGTTTATATAGTACAAAATAATCTCCTGTATTTAGCTGTTTCTAATCTCGATGCTGCAACATTTCAGGTAATTATTTTATTTAATTAATTTGGTTAATTTTTTTCAGAGAGGCTACCATTAAAGTATGTGTCACTATTGGCCTTAACTTTACAAAATGCAGCCCTTATATTGGTCATGCGCTACACACGGACACGGAAAGGTGATATGTTTGTATCATCGACAGCTGTGGTCATGTCAGGGATGTGTAAATTCTTTACCTCTGTGGTCATCATAACTGTCCAAGAAAAAGGCTTTAAGAACTTTCTAAGTGTCGTAAAAAGAGATATAATAGATGAACCGTGGGATTGTGTGAAAGTGTGTGTGCCTTCAATAGTTTATATAGTACAAAATAATCTCCTGTATTTAGCCGTTTCCAATATCGATACTGCAACATTTCAGGTAATTATTTTATTTAATTATTTTTGATGTTTATGTATGACAATGTCTGGGGTAGAGAGAGAGAGAGAAATGGGGTTTGGTGTCCACTTGATACAAACTCGGTAATTTCGGAACTAACATGGTTCAATTTTATTTCAATAATTTGCTTGCGTGTAGGGTCTTTAGCAGTGGCAGGAAATCTGAAACCGAAAGACCCGAAGAAAACCCACGAGGTTAGACAGATGCCTGGGTTAACTCATAGATCTGTAAACTTGTGCCTCGAAGACTCAGGTATAGGGTCAAGAACTCTAGATGAAATAAATATTTTATTCAAATTAAGTTCTTTGATTTGATGGCCCGGTAAATTGATGCGCCATCCTCTCCCACCCCCCAATCCCTCTAGGTAATTTATTTATTAACAGTTCATCAATATACTAAATAAATTGTTGTATTTACATGTAACCTGGTTACAATATAAATATTGTTGCTATGTTTTATCCAAATGATTAGATTTACAATATCTTCTTATACTAAATAACTATTGTTATGTTATATATTTATAGACAGGGCTTATCTTCATTGATTTTCTACTTGAATAAAGCAGTACAGACAGTTTATTTGCAAAACTGTTTGAGGTTTAAGATTTTTTCACATGTTGAGTTAGACACAAGGCTTAGTGTCCTATCAACTAGCCCTAACCCAGTATTCCCAATAGCTAAATTCTCTGTATTCAAATATGACCTCCCCAATCAGCCAAGAAATAGTGGTAATAAATAAAGTTCAATCCTAACTAAGATAGTTTAGATTCATGCTGTTCAAATAATAAGTAGGCCAACTGATTCAAATTTATCTCGGTATATCTTCTTTTAAAAGAATAGGTTATTTAGGTGCAATAATGTACACACCTTGTTTGAATTAGTATCGCTAACCCAACCTATACCTGCTAATCTCTAGTATAGGTCTGCTTGTGTACTGTAGATTGCATGATCTACGGAGCTATAGAAATCAAATATAGTTGTAGAATGATGGTATCAGCATCTTTATCTGCAAGGAATTGGAATAGTTAAATTTTGTTTGATTTTGATATATATTCCTGACAATTAACATCTGGAAATATCATATCTTGTTGTTCTCCTATCTGTTATTCTGTCAATCCAAAAGACTACATTACCGGTCATCATATCTTTTTCATAGTATGTTTCGCTCTCTGGCAACCTACATGTATCGTTTGTTATCATAATTCATATTGTCAACCAATCACTGTATTCTCATTTACTGTGAGGAATCACACTTCAATTCTCTCCCATTCCAAGAATATATTATTACAGCATTCCTAAAAGAGTTGACCCGACTGATATTTTAAAACTTAGAAATAAAAAAAGTTAGAAAATAGAAATGGACAGAATAATGCTCAGACTTTATTTGAGACTTCTCCATCATTTACCATCATTCTCTGAATATTGCTTAAAATTTGAAGTATGTTCACTGAAAGTTTTGAACGGAGAAAAGAAATTAAAAACAAGAAGCAAAAAGAAATGAAAAATTGTCCAGCTTGAATAAAAGTAGTCTGTGTAAGAAATATGTGGACGTATCGTATATAAGTATATTGATTGTTGATAATAGATTTACACAGACTGGTAGTTGAATAGAATTATTTATACACAAATTCACACAAGACTGCACCATCTGAATCAATATAAAACTATATAGTACTCTTGATAAAGAGAAAGAGAATGAGGTTTAACATCCTATTTTTCCAAACTGGGACAATCAAATGGCTATAATATTTATACAATGTAGTGAGCTTATGGGTCAATTTTGCATTATTGACTACTACTGTTACACCATAACTGTCAAGGGTTGGTTTAGGTGCACACAGGCTTTTTTTTTTATCTCATCAAGAGAACTAGACAATGTTCCTTGCCAAGATACTGACTTAGGAAAACCATGCCAGAAAATCCAGCACCATACTCACTGAGTTACTGAGTGCAAGAATTGTTAATGCACTCAATTATCAATGATTAAAGTGGCATGGTATGTGACAAGGGGTTGGGTGGCCGAATGTTTAAACATGTACATGCACACTGATCAGCAGTGAATATTCGCTTGGCCCGCTACAATCACTGATAAGGATGACATCGACGCGACTTCATTAGTCCCCCATATTAACTGCTTTCTTTAGACAAATTAAATTCTAAAACATTTTTTGTATGTATTAGAAAAATAAGTAAAGACGTTTGAAGTATTTGTAATTAAAAAGTATTTCCTTTTTAGTGTAATTGGGTATTAAAATGAGTAAAAGGCATCAGTTTGCCCGGAGCGTCTTATTTAAACAATGCATGAGCTTTGAGCCAATCATTGTCGCCACGTGATGTCAATGCACGTGTTCAAGACAGTCATCTGTGACAGAGATAATTTGTAAGTAATTCTCTGTGAAACAGATTGATGTGCATGTTGTATGACAAGGTCTGTCACTGGGTAAAGTGGTGTGGTACGTGAATGAAGAGGAATAGGGTCGTCTGTCCAACCTAATACTAATTTAAATTGGTTCTCTTTTGGTCCTCTCATTTCTTCCTACTGCTAAAGACACCTATCTATACACAAAATTAAAGTAATTGATCCAGATGTTAACCCCGAAATGGCTTAATTTATGTTGATTGTACGTTAAACCCCATTCCTCCCTCTCCCCTTTAAACTGGCGTTCTCACTCATTATATAGTGAGATAACCATTTGTTTTATGAATTCTAGAATTTGTGTACCCATGACTTGGCCAAGATCACTTTACTGTCTTTTCCAATTGAAATTGAAGAGCCATGCTCACATTCACCAGAAGGTCTGGGGTATGATTTCTCCGTTGATCGAGAAAGCGCCCCAGGATTTTTTCAGTGCGGTTTGTCCTCGTCAGTTTTGCAAGACGGAGGCCCTGGCAAGGACAGTGTTTGGATGAGAGAAAAAATACAAGCATGTAAAAGAACCATAGGCCTATCTTCATTTACCCAACTGGTGCTGAAAAGTAAATGTAGTTAAATTCACATTTCATTTCAGAAATGAACCCGCTCTTGATAATCATCTGTACATACCTTCCATGAAAACTGCTTTAATAAGATTTTTTATTTTCAATTCCAGGTGACATATCAACTGAAAATTTTAACAACAGCAATATTTTCTGTATTTATGCTAAAAAGGGAATTGGCCAAATTACAATGGGTGTCGTTATTAGTACTTTTTGCGGGTGTTTCAATCGTCCAGCTCAAGGCTGATAACAATACTACCAAGACGCCTACTGAAGGAGTAACCCAGAATCCTTTCACTGGACTGGTAGCTGTAGTCATTTCCTGTGTTCTGTCTGGGTTTGCCGGTGTTTACTTTGAAAAAATTCTAAAAGGAACCAGGCAGTCGGTTTGGATCCGGAACATCCAGTTAAGTGTCCTTGGCGTCATTGTTGGACTGTTTACCATGGAGATCAAAGATGGCACATTTGTTCACGAGAAAGGATTTTATTTTGGATATACCTGGCTTGTTTGCTTGGTAATTGCTTTACAAAGTTTTGGTGGATTAGTTGTGGCTGTAGTCGTGAAATACGCTGACAACATTTTAAAAGGATTTGCCACGTCTGCATCTATAGTATTATCATGTGTAGCTTCAATTTATCTCTTTGACTTTCAGCTCAGTTTACAGTTTACCGTTGGTGCTCTATTTGTAATGCTGGCTGTTTATATGTATAGTAAGTTTGTACCTGTACCGAAAGAAAAACCTCTCACTTTTTAAAGGAAATTTTTTGAGAAGACACTGTTGTACAGTTCATGTACATGTATCAATCAGAATCCATTAATTAAAAAACTTTATGAGGATCTTTGAGGGAGCTGTACGTCTTTCTTTCATAAAGTAGAATATTAGGTCTTAAGTTTTTTACGGTATATTTATTTTGTTTAGTATTTAAATGATTATTTGGCCCATTTCATGTAATGAGGTCCATCATGACCAAAATTTAAATTAATTTTGATAGACCAGAATTGTAAATTTTATGATGCAAGAACTTCCCTTGTTTAACTACCATAGAATTAAGACACCTGTTTGAAATAATATTTTAAAAAATGTTGTAATATCACCAGAGGCTAAAATGGTGTTTTTGCTACCTTTTAAAAGATTATCTTACTTACTTTAAAGAAATAAGTCTGATTAATAATTTTCAGCAATTAATTTTAAGTAACAAATGGATAATTTTGAAATGTACGGGAATGCAATGCTTCAATCATCATTTTATACCAGTAGCTTCCAAAAAGCAAAAAGAATAATAGACTGTATGTTTTTGTTGATATCTTTTTGTCCGATACATAATAAACTAATAAATAACATTCAGATACAATGTACATGTATTAGGATGTGCATTATTAGCTTCATGAAAAAAATCAGATTCAGATTGTACAATGATATGCAGTAACTTGCATGACGTGAAATGGGTCATTATAGTCCTATTCTGTATGTCTAATTATATTTATTTATTTAATATTTTATGATCCAAATTTTGTTTGTTATCAAAGGTCTGTTTTAGGGAGTCAAAGGCATTTAAATGTACAGTTGTTCAGCCAGACGCACATTGATTCAAATAAACATGAACGGAAAACAAAATCGGGATACTGTTGTTTTTCGTACCGATGGCCCACGATTGATAACTGTTTAGCTAAATGTTTATTGTTTATGAGATTCCAATGGACCAGTCATATTGAAGGGAGCTAATATGTGTCAATGAAAATGACGACTGCCATCGAAGTTACTAAATCCTAAGGTCATTACTGTAAAATTAAAAGAACTAATGTTAAATTTAATGTACACCACTATTTTGAAATAATGTGATTTTTCCTTGTTTCTTATATGGTTTTGTTTGGTAGTATTTATTGTGTTTTTTGAATCATGTGCACCTGGGTTTACCCCAAACCAGATCATATTTTATTTGTTTGATAATTCATCTGCAATATTCAAATTTCTAACCACTATACTTCAATTAAACAGGTCATCTAGGTAGGAAATGTAATTATCCAAGGTACATACTATAAAGAAAAAACAATAGATTTTGCTTTATTCCAACTTCTGTTGACCATTTTTTCAACAATATTTTAAATTTGAGATAGATAATGGTTATTAGATGGAATATATTAGATGATGTATACACCTAAACGATTTGTTAGTTTGATTAGAATAGCTTTAAGACATATGATTGATACCTTCATCCATGGTTAACCTATTTTATCCAAGCAGATTAAACGTTAGATTTCATTTCCATTCTGATTAAAATGCAGATCTTTGTATGTCTCAATTTGTTTTTGTTGTCTTTATGACTATAAAAGTTTTTAAAGTGAAACATGTTTTGTTTGATGTGGAGGATTAGCCAATGAAATGGTCTGTTAAGCTGAGCTTTGCGTAACCTGTGTACAGCATTCTGGGAGTAACCTTGAAATTTTAGACATAGTATTATCGATATGACCACCGAGGTGATCTCCCACATACACAAAAAATTTAATCAAAGTTCTCATGAAGTCATATCATTTATTTTAAAACATCAAATGGCATGTTAAGCTGTGCGTGAATTGTGAATCAGAGATGTATTTCTATCATAAAAACTGAGTGATGTACATTCTTCATTTAATATTTCTGTTAACCAGTTCATTTACTTGTCATGGAGGTATTTATTTTCATTTATTATTACGTTAACCCTTCATGTATGGTACATCGAAGTATATTGAAAACTCACAGTATTACCTTGAGAAAAGTGCACACACATTTGGGTGTAAATGGGCTTTATATATAAATGGGCTATTTATGGGCTTTCAGATTATATATATTTATATAAATCATATGTATAAAAATATATCATGATTAACCCAATATCCATAGTCAACTCTTTTTTTTTTCCACATGAGTTTTCTCAATATTCTCTCTCTCTCTCCCTCTCTCCTTTTTTGTAGCCAATCTATCCTTTTTTAGTAAACAATCTTTATGAATTTGAAAGAAGAAATTTTTGAATGATATTAACAAAGATGTGATAATATATTAAACTAGAAGTCTTAACTTCAGGAGAATTATTGATTTTCTATTGACAAGATTGAGAGGTGAGAAATGTATTTGTGGTTTTTGAGTAGCATATGGTCTGTATAAACATAGAAACTACCATAGTTACTTACTTAGAAAATTGCAACATTATTATTAATAGTACAGCATGCTAGATCGTTCATGTATTACCAAATGTTCAAATTAATATAACACCTTTGATATTGTGTAATTAACATATGAGTATCGGTATTATAAAACCTAAGAAACATGGGTATTGAAGTGAAATTGAGAGAAACCAATGTAACTTAAGTTAGAATATAAATAAAGTATAGGTGAAATTTCCCAGGCAACAAATGGGACTTGACAGTCTTATCAAATTTGTTGCTGGTAGAATTTTAGTAGACCAAATGATTGCTATTAATAACTAATGGTCTATGATAGATTATCCATGATATAGAACCAAATGAATGTAAAACACATTTCTACATGGTACATTTGGAATAAATATATCCTGAGAACATAAGCATTAACAAATTGCTATATAAATAATTTATCAGTTTATTTCTCTTTCTTCGCCAACATTAATAAATTTTGAGTTTATCACAAAGTGTGTATTAATTTTATAGTGTATATTTTTTATTGTTGGGCTATGTATAATAAATCCATGTATATACCTGGTATACTTACTTATTTTTGCTAATATATTTATGCAAATTGTTGAATATGAAATTATTATATATCTGGAAATAACACAAGTTGATGGAGGAAACAATATACACTGTTAATGTTAAGGCAGTATTTATCAGCAAGTATTAAAGATATATTTCTTTGACAATCAACATCCTATAATCAATTAGAAAATATTTGTTCAAATTATTTTACGAGATACTTTAAGAGAAGCAGGTTTTACGCAATGAAATTTTAACATTTTGGTCATTTTGAATATGTGTTATTGATGTCATTATCATTGATAAGTGAAATTATGCAATTTTATGTTTCTTGTTCACATAGAAGCACCATACTTTAGATACTGTCAAGACAAATTTCATGAGCCAATTGAAGGCCTATTATTAGTATTAATTCTTAAAGGAATATATCTTTAAGTAAGATTTTGTATTTTCAGTCACTATCACACATTCTACCATCTATTCATTTAAAATCAGACAACTAACATTTTTAAAAATTGCTTTAGAGAAATTGATATTATTACTTATTTGTTTAAATTGGTTTTATAGTTTATGATTGCGGGGGTGATATTATTAAAGCTGTGGGGAAAAATAAAATGAAAAATTCAAATTGATAGTCACTATCACACATTCTACCATCTGTTCATTTAAAATCAGACAACTAACATTTTTTAAAATTGCTTTAGAGAAATTGATATTATTACTTGTTTGTTTAAATTGGTTTTATAGTTTATGATTGCGGGGGTGATATTATTAAAGCTGTGGGGAAAAATAAAATGAAAAATTCTAAGTTCTGTATTGTTTTATTTAGTTGTTGGAAATATGTTGTTGACATCCATTAATTTACCTTTATGTTTTTTGATTTTCTTCACAAGCAACAGAAGTCACAGTTTTCACTAGGTCCCAGAAAAAGTATGCTAATCAAATGGGGAGTCGTGGTAGCTCAGCAAGTAGGGCAGGATATTCAGACGTGACTTCCCGTTGTCAGTTAGACAGGCAGGACGAAGCAACCTTTCAAGGACAGTTTCTAGTTGTTCGAATGGGACGCGAAACAGAGGTCAGGTGTACACATTGGCATGTACATAAAAGAGCCCTTGACAGTTGGAATTTGAAATTAGAGGCTGTAGCGTCACTCTCAGGGCAAAAAGCACATGAAATTAGATTTTATTTCTGTCTAGAATATGTACATTAGACATGAATTACAATATGTAGCTGTCATCCACGTATATAGAAAATTGAACATTTCAATGGTTGTTTCAAAATATCTGTCATTTTTATTTGTGGCAACCAAACAGCTGGTGTAATAGCCTAGTTTAATTACCTGGTGGCCATGTCATATGTGACAGCTGATACAAGCATAGTCAACATATTTACTTGTGTATGGCGACACTAATATATACTGAGTGCCATAGAAAACGCATCACTTAGTTTAGTATAACAAAATGATCCTGTAAACATATCTTATTTATTTTGCTTCTTATTGTGAACAATATTCAAATGGGAACACGTCAATAACAACACATTTGTACACTTATGGATGTTTAATCTGTAATCAACGGTACAAAGTCAAAACCAAAAGTACGACACAGATGGTTTATTCCATGCTATGTCGCTGCACAGCGTGCGTAACAGCCAGTGGAGGACACACGCGCTACTGACATCTGTATCATATTTTTGGTTTTGACCCCTGTGACTTTGTACCGTTGATTACAGATGAAACATTCATAAGTGTACAAATGTGTTGTTATTGATTTTTATACGCCCACATTGAAATGTGGTCGTATATTGTCGTCGCCCCCGTCCGTCCGTCGGTCCGTCCGTCGGTCCGTCCGTCCGTCCGTCCGTCCGTCCGTCCGTCGGTCCGGCGTCCACAATTGCTTGTGGACGCTCTAGAGGCTAAAGTTAATATCCGATTGACTTTAAATTTATACACAGTGTTTAAGGTCATGAGACGAAGAAGCCTATTGTTTTTGAGCGATTTCCGATAATAACTACCAGAGTTATGGCCCTTGACGACTTCAAAAAATCTTGTGGACGCTCTAGAGGCCAAAGTTAATATCCGATTGGCTTTAAATTTATACACAGTGTTTAAGGTCATAAGACGAAGAAGCCTATTGATTTTCAGCGATTTCCGATTATAAGTGCCAGAGTTATGGCCCTTGATCACTTCAAAAAATCTTGTGGACGCTCTAAAAGCCAAAGTTAATATCCGATTGACTGTAAATTTATACACAGTGTTTAAGGTCATAAGACGAAGAAGCTTATTGATTTTCAGCCATTTCCGATAATTAGTGCCAGAGTTATGGCCCTTGATCACTTCAAAAAATCTTGTGGACGCTCTAAAACCCAAAGTTAATATCCGATTGACTTTAAATTTATACGCAGTGTTTAAGGTCATAAGACAAAGAAGCCTATTGATTTTCAGCGATTTCCGATAATTAGTGCCAGAGTTATCTCCCTTGATCACTTCAAAAAATCTTGTGGACGCTCTAAAAGCCAAAGTTAATATCCGATTGACTTTAAATTTATATACACATTGTTTAAGATCATAAGACGAAGAAGCCTATTGATTTTCAGCGGTTTCCAATAATTAGTGCCAGAGTTATGGCCCTTGATCACTTCAAAAAATCTTGTGAACGCTCTGAAAGCCAAAGTTAATATCCGATTGACTTTAAATTTATACACAGTGTTTAAGGTCATAAGACGAAGAAGCTTATTGATTTTCAGCCATTTCCGATAATAAGTGCCAGAGTTATGGCCCTTGATCACTTCAAAAAATCTTGTGGACGCTCTAAAACCCAAAGTTAATATCCGATTGACTTTAGATTTATACGCAGTGTTTAAGGTCATAAGACAAAGAAGCCTATTGATTTTCAGCGATTTCCGATAATTAGTGCCAGAGTTATCTCCCTTGATCACTTCAAAAAATCTTGTGGACCCTCTAAAAGCCAAAGTTAATATCCGATTGACTTTAAATTTATACACAGTGTTTAAGGTCATAAGACTTCAGATTGATACACAGAGTTCAAGGTGTTGAAACGAACAAGTATTTTGATTTTCAATGAATTTTGATAACTGAACAGCTAAATCCATGATATTAAATGTTTCCTATACTAATTGTTAGCGTGGGGCAAAACTTTATAAAAAGCAAACAAATTCTAATGATTTTCTGATAATTACATGAGTTGTTACTCAGATTTTAGTGTATTACAAATGTTTCATTACCAAAAAAAAGTAAAAATATGCGACAACCCTTGTTGACTGCCCGGACGATTTAGCTGCTGTGGGCGTATGTTTCGTTGCCTGGCAACCTATCTTTATAATAAGGGTTATATTTTATCTAAAATAAGGCAAACAGTTTTGAGGAAATTCTTAATTTAAGTCTGAGAGGGCCTGCCTGAATATGCCATGGAAATAAAATGAAGTGGGTTAAGTATCAGCTCTGACTGGGCTGGCTAATGAAGATGGGCATATGGACTATGAGGGAAATTTCACCCAGGCCAATGGCCTACTCTTATATCAAATTCCAAATGTCAAGAGATCTTTTTATGTGTACACAGGACCTCAGTTTTTTTCCCATACAAATGACTAGACAGCTGTCCCCAAGGCCCCCCATCCTCAACCACTGACAAGGTGAAACTACTCTGGTAAATGTTGATAACCTTCCTCAGCCAACACCGTGAGCAAAGCCGCAACATCTAGGCTACAGAGCCAGCATGTTACTCAATTAGCCATCGTGGCTACTGTATATATACCAGCAGTGAGGTTAATTTCATGATTAGACTATGGCCTGGATGGTCTCCTGGGTTTTCTGTTCTCCATAATATTCTTGAACAAATGAACTAAAAAGATGTACTAGATGTCAGTACCTGAATTTATTTACCTAGTTGTGTAGGGTGTGAATTAAACTCCAGTTTTATCGCTATGGTCAGAAGGACCATAGTCTCAGACTCACTAATCATGAGGTCCACCAAGAAAGATTGTGCATTTTTCAGCATGTTTCTCCTTGTCACATGTTCAGGAGGAGGTGGGGGGAAATGAAATGAAATGGGGTTTTGCGTCCTACTCTTCTAGCCCAGGTTAAGTGAAGAAGAGTAGGACGCAAAATTTCATTTCATTTCTGCACTTAACCTGGGCTAATGGAAGACGGGCATATGCCATAAAGTGTGCTATGAGGGAAATTTTGCCCGTGCAGCGGCACTACGGCCTACTTTTATATCGAATTTCAACTGCCAAGGGATCTTTTACGAGCACGCCAATGTGTACACAGGGCCTAGGTTTTTTGTCCCATCCAAATGACAAGACAGCTGTCCTTGTCAGGCCCTCCTTTCTGCATCACTGACACGGAAAATCGAGATGAACTTTCTCGGCCAATGCAGGGATCAAACACACGACCTCCAGGCTAGCGAGCCAGCGCATTACCCACTTAGCCAGGAGGAGGGGAGAGCAAACGGTCGTTCAGATGGGACTTTCTTTGTTGACGAGTAGGCTGAAACACCAGGCGTACTGAATGGCGTATGCTGAAAAGTAAACCCCATTTCATTTCAGATTATTTCTATTGAGAGAACCCCATCTGGCAAAGCAATAGAACTATTTGTCTCTAAAAACAACAAACAGTTGATGAAAGATAAACCCCTAAAATGAAATGGGGGTTTAACAAGATTTTTCAAAGTGATCCTGTTTAAATTTCTGTCGGCAACTTAAGCCTTTTCACAGTCCACAAGTTTTTCAAAAGTAATCAAGGGTCATAACTAGGGCATTAATCATCAAATATATAAAGCTAAAGTCAATCAGATGATAACTTCAACCTCTCGACAGCATCAACATGATTTCCAGGATGATAAAGGGCCATAACTCTGACAGTAATTATCAGAAAATGTTGAAAATCAATACAATTCTTGATCTTGTAAAGGTAAAAAAATATAAATTTTAAATGATAACTTGAGTCTTTATGTGATTAGATAAAAACAAAGATATGAACAAAGTTACATATACAAAACAATATTTAATACATCTGATACAAGTTTAAAATCTGTAGTAATTACATCAAAGACATACAATATCTGATTATACAATAATATGTCCAAAAACACTAGAGAAAAAAAAAACAACATACACTTTATAAATACCACAGAACTGACAAGATCATTTATTAAAATATTTACAAAACAGTGTTAGTAGATTACATATAACATAAAAACTTGATGATTTATAAAATTTTTAAAGATTGATTCCTGTCAATAAAATAAAACAAATTACCATGAAAATGTTAAAATATTGCCTATTATACATATGGCAACCATCATGCATTTTTTAGTCCACTTGACCATGCCCAAAAGCTAATTATTTTTTTTTCCATTTTAATTTAATCTTTAACAAAAGTATTTTAATTGTGATTTATTTATGTTGATCTTTTCTTTAGCAAATGATTCAAAATGTGTACCCAGAGAAATCCCGTTCACAATTTTCGCAGACTACTAATTATAGTAATTTGGTATGGTTTGGTTTGCTGGGTCTAAATTTTGTGAAGAAAGTGCATGTAACATTAAGGGAATTATCTGAGTCAAATCAGAATATATAGTTAATCTGTTGAATTTTTATTTCTCTGATTTACTATATTTGAAATAGTTTTGTGGACACTCAAATTATTCAAATTAAAATAAGAATAGCCTTCATTTCATTTTCAATACCACAATAATACATCTGTTACTTTAAGACTTCCATGTGATATAATATATTCATCATATACAATTCAACTGCATATGTTGCTATTACAGTCTATCAAAATGTTTACTAATAAATAAAAAAAACCCACCAGATGTGCATTTATTTCAGGTCTGTCTTTGGGTCTGAAATGTTATATAAACTATTAATCAGACATTTATAAACACGATGAGACCATAATCAACTTTTGATGGTATCGCATACACGAGATTTTAACTAGATTAGAACGGTTTTCCCTTTTAAAAATTTAATTTAAAAATGAGAAAGCGAGGTTAAGTCTTGAATATACCAGTGCCCTGGAAGTAATTTGAATGAAATTTTCAATATTTTCATTTTGCATTATCTATTTTTGAGTTATTATAGCAAGAATGGTTAGCTCTTTATCTAAATCTACATAATTTATCTTTATTTTAGAAATATAATATATCAAATATTTTATAATTTCAACAATATTTAGATACTAATAAATTTATATTTATCGATAATATAAAGTTATATCATGAAAAATTTATTTATTCTAATTTGTGGTTTAATTCAAAAGATCTAACTTTCTTTGATTTCGGTCCAAATAAAATAATGAATGTTCTACAAGAATTACCAACCAGATCTTCTTCAAAGTAATTTAATATCTTATTTTTGACCCAAAGCAAAGAGGTCCAGTCGTTTAAACCACTTGTGAGGTATTGGATTCTTTGGTAATATGTAAGTGGTGGTGGTTTTACGTCAGTCCCTTTCTATATATGACTGGTACAGATGTAACTATATACTGTATATTATAATACATAATTAATTGTATTAAATGACGTGATACATAATTTATATGGAAATAACTGTTGTGTGAATATATATTGAAGTTGGATGAATAATATGCAATGCTAGTAAAATTGCCATAACCTTTGATTATTATAATTTTTATGAAGTAGCTATTTGGTAACAGATATATTATGAACCTGAGGTTTGATTTGACTAGACTGATGGACATATTAATAAAAGTAAAGTCTAAAGTTGAATGCAATTAAATATTATGACAGATAGTATACTAATATATTTGCACTTTTGGATGATTTTACGAACTGTTGTTAACAATCAAAATTGGTAAACAACATGATTTCAGATCATTGATTGATACATGTAAGATCGTAAAAATATATTAGGATCATACAATACAATAAATTAAATGAATTATTACACAAGTGCCTACATGAAATTTATTTAAATTAGCCATTTTATGCTATTTCACATAACCTACTAGTTTGTTTAAATTCAAAACAATCATAAAATTGTCTCTATAAAATCCTCTAACTAAAAGGAAACTTCTAAAACAAAGCTATAAAAGTGTAAAATGACAAATAAAGTATAAGATTATAAATCTAATAATGAAATGTAAGATTTAAAATTTGTTGCTAAGATACATGTATAAACATTATTATATTCACACAATACATAGACATTCTGAATAACATAAAAAAATCCCAAAGAACACTTAGAAACTAAAACAAAATATTATGGAAACAATACTTAATGTGTGTGTTGAGGTATTATGGCTGACTATGAAAATTGGCAGTAGTAGCTGATGGTTGATTTAACTATAGAATATTATGATTATGATAATTATGCAATATGCAATTATGCCTTGAATTCATGTCTTTTATATATAAACCATTTTTAGCCTATTTTCTTTTATGCATGAAATGCTATTTCCTTACTTAGAAGAAAAGCCATCTTTATGCTAGTGTTAAATAAGATCCAAATTATTCTAACAAGATTTTGACAAAAGAGGTGTTTCAAGAAATATAAATGCCAAACGAAATGGTTTGACAATTTTCTTGGGCAAGAAACTAGCTTCAGAATTGCAATCACATTTACATTTTTTCAACAATCGGTATATACTTTAAGTTGGTTTTATGGCTCATTGAATATCTTAATTATCATGAAAATATTTGATATGGGAATGAGAAAATCCAGTTTACACACAAATTCAAAATAAACAATAACACATCAAAAGCTATTGCAATGGAGAATGAGGGAATATACATGTATTTATATATAATAATGCATGGTTATGTAGAGCAGAAATGTATGAAATAGACAAAACATGTGATATAATGGTGTATGTTCTGTATCTATTGTAATATTAACCATACATGTATCTCTAAATCGTTTAAACCAAAACACTACTCTATCTAAAATATCCTAGAACATCTTCTAAATATTGCACAAAATGTCGATATACTCAATAATATATCCCCATAACATATCTTACAATTCATAAAATATGTCTTAATTATCAAATATACCATTTATGTATATTGCTTATATAATTATTCAATAATTAATAATAAAACAATAAAATCAGTATTAGTTATCAGGTACAAACACACATCTTCTTATACCAAGTTGATCATTTTATATAAAATTATTTTTCAAGATATTTAAAAACTTGATTAATTTCGAGTATGGTACACAATGTTATTAATTAGTGTACAACACATGTAAAAATATTTACAATTAATTACAATTTGTTTGTAATTACGGTATATATAGATATACAGCATGCACTACCTTAAAAACTATTCAAATCTTATAACAATATGATATTTAATACAAAATGAACACCTAATTAATATAATACACTTATCTACATATATATTACATTTCAATAACCTTTATTTCATTATCTGAGTTTCAGAATTCTGCCTCCCTGATGTTACTTAATTTACATAGGCACAATTTCTTTGGCAGATCTCCTTTAGAAAACTATTCTTGTGTAAAATACCCACTTTCTTTACAATATTTATTTTGGAAAGTTTCTGTGAGATGATATGTTTGGTCATACAAATGGTCAGAAACTGTTGCAAATAATTTGATTTTTGATCATCATAGTAACTTCAAAAAAATATGTGTTTATCTGTACAACTGACCAATTTAACATGTGAATGTGGCAAACTAAATCTTTGACATACAGGTCACAATTCTATGGAATACAATTACAGTTCATAACTTAGTGACACTTTAACTAGGCATCCATAGTAGCTGCAAACCCGAAACATAGGTTGTTAACATTAATTGTATTCCATACAATAACCGCATATCTCCAATTTGTTTAATGCCATTGAAACAATAATTCTTTCACTGGTTTTTGATTCTGTGAGTGGTATATTTTAAAAATTAAAGAAACTTGTTCCATATAAATTAACTTCAAGGTCTTATTTGATATTCTTTATGGTGTTATTTGACAAGGCCGTGCTATGTATGGTCATGTGAAGATAAAGGTTGATAACTGGGCCTACAGTTCTGATTTTATAGACTTCCCTTTACCGTGGGAAATATGAAAGCATGGTAATGAGAATGTTTTAAAATAAATAACAGGTCAGGCAACCTTTTTAAGCTATATCTAATATGGCCTTATCTGTGGGGAAAAAAGTGACACAAAATATTGATCACCTGAAGTGAAAGTAGTGTTGTTGTGTGTTTTCAAGTCTGTATTAAAAAGAATTATTTAGCCTATCAAGATGTCGTAAAAGGTTATTTTTAAGGACGGATCACAAAATGGCAGTATCACAACATTGAATTACATACATCCAATAAATATATTGGTCCAAATATATATATAAAGAAATATTCACAATTTATACATATGATGCAATATATTCAGACGGTAGTTTATTTTTCTATATTATTCTATTTTCACATCTTCTCTATTTTCATTTGTACCTGAAAGAAGAAGAAAATAATGCATGGTGAATACAATGTGCCTACTGCAGTAATGTTTTCAGACAATGCATTTGCTTTGGGGGATTGAAGGAATCAGTCCTAGATATAGTGAATACAAATGGTAAATTTGGCATGAAAGATTTTTAAAAATCTTAAAAATCTTATATTTGTCCTGTACAACTTTCTAAAGTTCTGTGATACTACAAGCCTCGTTATTAGAAAATAATGTTCCATGTTCTGCCAATTGTCGGCAGAGGATATGATGTTCTGTCAATGATTATTTAAGGTAAACTTGGCATAATTTGAAAAGAAAACACAAGTGTACTTAAAGGCAACCCAGGAGGTTGGTCAGTAACCCACGGCACACAGTTTCTTTAATGATACAAGTTAGATATTAATGCAACAGTCAAATTAACAAAACTGATAGCAAACATTTACTATAATTCTAATAACCAGGAAAAGGGTAAAATAAACTTCATAATATATGGTAATATGTAAGAGAGAGAATTTCTCCTTGTCAACCTTGCTTGAATGAACCCTGCAGATCATTCTCCGCCTACAATGGGATTTGTAGCTATGGGTCACTGACTGGCAAAGAATATCAAGAAACTAAACCAATCTAATTAAAATATAGATCTATATTTCGTTTCGTTTTTTATACTTTCGATGGCCTACACTCATGTAGATCTAACTAGTTATAGTGGAAGCTCACGTTCTATGACGTCAGGTATCAAGCACGGGACATTTGACCCGATAACGTCAGTCATTCGATTAACCAATTAGCGACCGCCACGCTTTTCAAAATCCACTTTTGTTTTGTTATGATTTCTATCCGCTTATAGACGTCGTTGGCTGGTAATATCTACCCACAGTTCCACGCATAAAAAGGTCAAACGGTCGATTCGACAGACCATTTGATTGGCTGACCCCTCATTTCAGCCAGAACACCAGTTAAATAACAAGTCCTCCAGATCCAAGAGTAGTGAAGACAAGTAAAAATGAAATTTTGAACTATAAAAAACGAAACGAAATTGGATCTGTGTTTTAATCAGATTGGAAACTAAACCAATGATAAAATTAAAAGTTTATTTACCTAAGGTCTAAGTTGTAGTTGTAAACCTGCTGCTGCGTCTGGTGAACATCTTCCACAATAACCACCACATACTCCCTTAATTATCTCCCCTTCCTGTACAATAAAAACAAATTTTATCAGTTCAGAATTTCCTGTTGCCATTTAGATTAAAAGATATTGCCTGGAATTTGAGCAGCAAGTCTGGGGGATAACAGGTAAATTTATTCAACATTATTTCTAGAGTGTAAGATACATGCCCAATTGCTTTTAGGATATCTTTTTTAACATGTACTTTTTGGATAAAATAAAAATAATTCGAGGATTTTCATCACAAAAAGAATCAATATTATTGAATACGGTACATAACTAAGGCAGGCACTAGTATTAATTTGGGTTATGAAATTGACATGTTTGCAAAATTTATATTGGAGATTTGCGTGAAGGAACTTTTGTTCAAATAGCTAGTTTTTATAACGTGCATCTTTACCGAGAGTATCAATGTTTGCTTTCACCTGATATCAGCACTACTGAATAGAATATAACTTACCCGTACTCTCCAGATACGTTGTGAAGCTTTACTACCATGTAATATCCACGTGGTATTAACAGATACTATAAAACCTGTATCTACTAAATTTATATTAAACTTTCCCTGTAATATACACATTAATATACATCAATACCAACACAGTTAGTTCATTATGGGACAGAAAAATACTGATTCTTTATATCAAGTTAGGTTGCTAGGCAACAAAACATACACCCAATGTGTAATTTGCAATGGTTCAAAAAGAAAGAATGTCAGATTACAATGTAAGGTACACGTTAGAAAAAAAATAATTCAATCAAAATGTAATTAAGTTTTGAATAGAATGGCTAACATTAGGAATAAAGTTACTGAAGACTTGTATTTGTTTTTTCATTACATTTGAACAATAAGAATATTATTTTACCTGCGGACAATCGTGAGAACTATAACAGTCACCAGCTGAACCATATGGTATAAATTTACTACTTTCACTTACACTAAATGTACTATCTTGTGCTGCAAAAACACAATAACACATATTGTTACATCTAAATACATATTGTTACATCCATATAAGCATAATAACACATACTATTACATCGAAAACACATAATAACAAATATTTTTACATTCTAAAACATAATAACACATACATGTACTATCACATCCAAAACACATTATCATCCATACTGTTTTATCCCAAAAACATATACTATCACATCCAAAACACATTATCATACATACTGTTTTATCCCAAAATTTTAATGGAGGAGAATTTTGTCTAAACAGCATCAAATTCCAACTGTTTTCTCATTCCATCTCAAATTTTAAATAGACTAAGTTTGCATATTCCAAATTACCTATTGTTAAACATATAAAAAAATTGTTTTTACTTACTAAGTATTTTTAAGGTATTTAAATCTATTCTAATTTTATTATATTTAGTAAAACCAGCTTGACGATAGGCTTTTTTACGACATTTATCACAACCTTCTACTCTTGTTCCATTATACGGACATTTACCAGGTCTTCGTAATCTGAAAATTGAAAAAAAAAGTGATATTTACAACTATAAATGGACTGCAACGGAGTAAAACAAAGTATTAAAATTGTACATTGAAAATTTAACAAAGAGTCTTTTAAAGATACATTCCCACAAAATATTTATCAAGTTATTATTTCCAATAAAAGTATGGAGACACCCAGTCTTATTAGAAATATACTGTATTTCCTGAAAAGTACTCATGGGGCGTGCACAGAACAAAAATATGAAGGTATCCCTTATAGTACCGTACACAATTGTTGGGGGGTAACAATCAGTCTTATTCTAAAAGCATAATTTTTTCGCCCCAAAATACCTGAGTGATCTCTTACAATCTTATACTCCTGCAAGAACCTTAAGATCTGTAGATAAGAAACTCCTTGTTGTGCCTAAACCGAAAACAGTCCGTTTTGGACAAAGGACTTTTTCCTACTCAGTCCCAACAGAGTGAAATGATCTGCCACTGGAAATAAAGAACTCTCCAGATACTGCGGTGTTTAGATCCAGACTTAAAACCTTTTTGTTTAAGAAAGCATTCAATTTATGACAGTTGTGATCATTTTTGGACTGCGCTTTGAGCATGCTCATGCATGGATATAGCGCAATATAAATAGACTATTATTATTATCTTCATTGTGCTTGATAATGATAAGAGAATACTTGTCAAAACATTGTGCTTTTAAAATCAACCGGTGATTGTTTCCCATAAAAATTGTGATCTATTAATGTATTTCCTGATTGCTAAATGTCACATAAAGATTATAATTATACAGTAGCTGTATGTAGCACATGAGATATTTTATGAAAACTTAATTTACCTCATATCATAAACTTCTGCAAAGTTACCATCAGTTGATTCTTGTAGAGACAGATATTCTGTTGGAGTTGGTTTTCTCATATCTTTACAATAAATCTGTTTAAATAAAATCAACATTAGAATCTCAGAATACAGGTTAAATATAGAGTTTAAAACCAAACAAAATCAAAAGTACTTATATTAATTAAACGCATAAGATAGTAAGCATATATCGGGTGGCGCAGAAAGAACAAGTACACTATGCAAAGTGGAATCATTCAAAAAGTATTATACCTATAGTTTCAGTAAAATTTCACAAGTCGTACCAAATCCACAAAACAGATCTGCTCAGATCATTAAACAGTTAATCTTGTTTCAATTATGGCCTCAATTAAAAACTCTGGTCTTTTTAAATTTACATACAACTAAAGGGGAATTGTATGTTGTTTAAAGCGGCAGAAGTAATAAAATGGCCTGATAAAGTAAGCTACTTACTGAGACAAGTTGTGATGATATTAATATTCTATAATCTCCATCTTTTCTAATAGTTGTTAATTCTTTTAATTCTTTACATGATCTAGCATAACCTATAAATATACAAATAACTTGATCAGATGCCAAAGAAAACACATGGGATCACAGTTTTAAATTATGAAAATGATTAACAATATCTTGAAGTCTGATTGAGCAATCCCCTAAGGACATGTCTGGCATACATGGCTGAAAATACATCCTGGTTCAAACACAAGTTATCACAATTGATAGACTTGTGCTCGCAGCAAACACCCACCCACCCACAGCCCTGATTATAATCTATACTTACATGGATTAGTATAACAATGTTGAGATGATGGTGGTTTATATCGGAGATCACAACGACTACGAGATCGTTTATTATTATGTTTATCTACACAGATTGTCATTCTCCTTTGTTTTCCACTACCACATTTAGCTGAACACTGTCAAAAACAAAACAAAATACTTTTAGTTAATAATCCCATAATAAATACACACCACTCATTAATTACTTGCACATTCATCTTTTTTCTAAGCTTGACCAATACAATTTGCTTATAACTCTGTTTAACCGGAGCAGAAAATGCTCATTATTGTGTTCCAAAGCAAATTGTGTATCTCTACTTAGCCAAAACAGGAGAAAATGCTCATTCACCTAAGTCTGGACAAATTTAATTTTTAGTTGTTCGGGTCATGATAATAAATAGCAACAAAGAACTCTTTTTTTTTGTTAAATTAGATTTTTTTCCAGAAGAAATTGTAAGGGAAAAATTTAACAAGTATTCCTGAAGAACAGGGCCCTCTTGAAATCTTAACTAACGATAAAATCCAAATTTTAGTAGATAGTTCAGTCTATGTTTCATTTTACTGTGAAAAAATTAAAAATTTACCTCTCCCCATGGTCCAACTCTCCAGTGATATCGAGCATCACATTCACCAAAGTTACAGTATTGGAAGGTCAAAGGTCGCTCTTGTGGTTTACATTTATTCTTGACTTCTCCTGGTAAAATCCAACCTTCTTTCGTAACAGCCTGACATATTACTACACGTGTTTGTGAACCTTGTCCACAATTAGCTGAACACTATTTAATAAAAAAACAGAATTCATCAGATAAAACGAATTTAACAACTCTATGTGCCTCATGCTCTGAATCTTTGGAATTTACTAATCCTGGACTTTACTTGTTAGAGGTGGCTCCCATGGGGCTAACCAGGAAAATATGCCTAGTCGTTTGGAGTCCAATTGGGTACAGATTCATATATACATGACAGTTTTAAAGAAACAATGTTACTCTCAAGACTAGATTTTCCCCAATTCGCATGACACAAGCGTTCATAGATAAAAAACTTAACATGTGTGTTGACAAAGGCATTAAACCTCATAATAGTTGCTTTAATATCCAGCAGCGAGAGGGAGAAATTAATGGGGTTTAACTTCCATTCAAAACAAATACCAAATAATTCAGTTTTATTTTAATAATTTCCTTGGGGTCTCTTTAGCAGTGGGATGACCTGGATTACAGATGTAGAACACTATCAACTGATAAAACTGTAAATTATCTATATTTTATTAAGTATACCTACCTCGGACCAGGGTTCAGCATTATAAATATATGGACATGGGAACTCACTACATCTTCTTCTTACTTTCGGTTTATTATCTTTATCACAGAGGTGAGAGGTCACAGATTCACCATGACGATCAACACAGATAACTTCTCTTTCTTTTCTACCAAACCCACATGTTTTTGAACACTGGAGAAGAAAAAATTATATGTATTACTCCAAATATTACCATAAGCATTCTTTAAAAAGAAATTCCAACACATAGTTTTGAATGTCACATAAATTTCTGAAATGATTGATGTTTAAATTGATAAAATATGATAGACAAGAATTTAGCTTGAAATTAATGTGAAGCAATTGGTTGCCAAGCAAATAAACACACTGTAAAACTAGGCCTGTCCAGCAAAAAAAAGTTTTTTCAAATATATCTGCCATGTACAGTAATTATAAGAATCTAAATGGCCTGTGTGTTGTAGAAACTTGAAATATTTTTCAAGGATTCAGACCTTTCATTGGCTAAGGGATAAAAACTGTATCATGGTTTTAGCTCTTATCCAATAAAAAAGATGAATCCTTAAAATATCTTAGCTTTAAGTTTTCGATAATAAGAACCCAAGCCCCTAAAAAAAATCAAGTATTGGGCTTACCTCTGTCCATTTGTCCACTTTCCAGATAAAATCAGAACATTGCTTTCTGTGACATGTTGATTTGATTGGTGGTTTTTGTTTGCCTAAACACAGTAATGGGTCCAGTATACGTCGTCTGTTTTGAGTGTTATCTCGACATAACACTTCTCTCTCTCTTGTACCATCTCCACATGTAACTGAACACTGTAAAAAAAATAAATATATACAACAATTAGGTCTATAATTGGCTAGGAAGATCTAGTTACAGCTAATTTTATGACCAAATCAGTCAGTTGTGATTCCTTTTTGCCTGGGAATCGACCACCACTTTGATGGAAGATATTCTTTCAGATAAAAGCATCTACTCTCTTAAACAGGAATTTCTGAAAGATGGAATTAAACAGGCACAGAGCCGATCTTGGTAAAATAAGCGACCTACTCAACGAATACACACCACCGGAAGATGACAGGCCTACAATCTCACCTTGGTCCATACCAGTCACCTCCCACTTCCGGGATGTCACATATTTAAATAATGTTACATAAAGACTTCAGCCTTTTTTTCTACCGTTAATATCATTTTAGAAAGTCTACAAACAGGTAACCATACTGAATAAATATACCAACTTACCTGACTCCAAGGTGTAGCACTCCATCTTGGACAGAAGCCACGATAACATCTTTTAGTATTTCGTGGTTTCTTTTTTGGACACAGGGTGGTCAGATGTTCATTTCCATCTGGGTCATTGCAGGTTACAATACGACGTCGTTGACCTCGACCACAAGTGACGCTACACTGTAATAAAGAAATACCATGGCTCATATAAAAATACCAATTCAGCCCTAAAATTTAATTACAATTAAAAGTCATTGAACAATGATTAAACAATTAAACACGAATTAAACAGTTAGATCTCCTTTCCCCCAATACCCCCAAAGTGACATAATTTGCCATCGTTGAAATAAATTAAAGTGATTGTTGAACCAAAATGAAAAAACATGTTGAACATTTAAGCCATAGAAATCAGTGGCGAGATAAAGTAGACAGAAAAAGAAGAGTTACTTCCCATGACCTTCATGTCTTTCCATCTTTAATTGGGCAGGGGATTCATTTTAAGAGTAGAATTCAGGAATGTTTGCGTGGGATTGAGTATGTGTATGGGGAGGGAGAAAGGTGACGAGCAAATGTAGATTTATTATCAGTTTTAAAAGAATCTTGCATCATTTAATTTATTTTAAAAAATAATTAAACAGCAAAGGAATGGTAATCAAAATGTCTAAATACACTTTAATTTTAGAAATGAAATGCCACAATTTATTTTTTTTATCAATCAATATATAAATATCTGTTCTATTTTATTGTAAAATATTATTATAGATATAATGCACCAGATGTCCAATAAACGTTTCCCTATTGAATTGTTATGCCTCTTAATTCCCCCTTCATTCTAGAAGAATATTAATACACATTTTGTGTTACATCAAGCTATCCTAGAATATAATATTTAATTGCAACAACAACCAAGGTGTCACTATTCTCAATAGGTATATATATAATTAAGCAATAGACTTAATATGTTTTCTATTAAGCCTGTGTATATACTTTCCAACTCTCTATATTAACACATTTGTTTTGAAGAAAGTGCAGTCGTTGCACCCAGTTAAAAGGAAGGCAATTTTTTTCTGTCTGGTTGCACACACTTATTTATTTGAATAAGAACTTTTACTTTAGAACAAATTGACATATTAGTGTGACCTACATGAAGGTTTTATATAATGCCGTCTGACACTCCACATGTTTTACACACATGCTCTTTCGTTCGCCCTGTTAAAAACCACTAACTTGGAACCATGCCATTTCCTAGTCTAACTTAACCACATGTTCTGTCTTTTATACAAACAAATTGTATTATATATATACCTTTTGCTTAGCTTGCATATACTTAACACTTACTCAGTAAATTAAAGGCAAATATAGATTTTCAGTGCATACATATTAATAAATTGTCTTATCGTAAAGGATATTGATGTAAAGATTATTCAAAGTTCCAAATACTATATATTGATTTCATAATGTCATCATTTTTTTGTCTTAGAACGTCAGCCAGCTACTAAATAAAGTCTCTATTGGCCTGGATATCTATCTAAAGAACAATTTTTTTCTGTTGAGTTTAAATAAGGTAAATGACAGTTCGACTTCTGGCATGAAACCATAACAATTCACTTTAGAATTTATCATTTTTAACCCATCATTTATTCTAGACATCTAAAAACTTTTTGCATAAGCTATTTTCACAAAGTGTTTTTTTATGTTTTGACAAATTGCTGAATAATTTATTTTAAAACTGTCAATCATCTTTCTTTTGTTTTATCTGGATCGCTATTTTGAATAGAGAAAGAAAAATACTAACATATAGTTTGATTAGATTTCAACAAATTGCTTACAATGGGAGGCAGGCAGAGGACTCAGAGAAAACCCACAGACGACCCTACTAGACTCAATGACACACCTGATGATCTAAAGCGCTAACCATTCGTCGAACCTACTCTGTGATTCTAAAGCTTAATTGATTATATTGAGACATCCACAGATCTTTTAGTATCAAGATTAAGATTAGAAGCACATGAAAACATTTGTAATTAATAAAATTTATGGTACCAGTAACTGGAATCATGTAGAATCTTCCCACAGAGTTCTATCTTTATAGCCAAATATAATGGCATTTAATACAACCAAGTAGCCTAGGACTACTGTAACAACTGACTATTCTCTTAAATCTTTCCCTCTAACAAAATCTTTCATACCACCCACATATTATCCTAACCCCTACAACCACTAGATTAACATAAATAATATTTACTGACAGCTATTAACTCCTCCTACTTTGGCAAACACACCAATGACAGTACAACCACCTGTGAGGGGGGTGTGTACATCTCAAGGTAAGTTTGGTAACTATTGCAATAAGTTGAATTATTGAAGGAAGTACCCCAGGGATGTGTCTGGGCTGTCTCTTAAATAGTTTGTAATTAAATAAAGGGATAGAATTACATTTGGGAGCAAAGGTCATTCAGAAAATATTTTTAAAAACTAGCCAGAAGACAGAGATGCTTATTCCCATTCAAGGGGAAGGGAAGCAACTCTGTCTTCTAGCTACGTGAATCACAACCTGAGCTTATACAATGAGTATCTTACACAGAAATACAGCAATTTATCTTAATAACAATATTATACTTATATACTAAGTCCTATATAGATATAATACAATTTTATCTTTGGTATAAAATATATTAACAATAGATACATTTACATCATTATAATTATCATAATATATTCATAACTTTTAATAAAGAGAGAGATTCATATAAAATATTATTTCTATAGTACATAATTAGTTATACCATTCAAATAAGAATAATTACACAATTAATAAATTAAATCTTAATCAAAATTTACACCCATATTAATGAAAAAATTTGTAATTTTTCTATGAAAAAGGAGATGCTTTTAATTCTATAAAGTTAAAGAAAATTTAAAATTCAACTATTTGGACAAAACAAAGGGTCATTTTAAATTCAAGCATTTTTTTATTCATAAATGTTCTCAAATTTTATTACTGAGTTTCATAAATTTAGATGTCAAATTTATCATGAAACAGATGCTGTCATATCTAAACAATCACCACGGTTACATAATTATTAATAACCCATCATAAACAGTAACATGATATCTATAAACATTTATTACTTCATATCCTAATAATTCAATCATTTTACTTGATTTTCTTTGACACTCTATGTGTGAACTATTTTAATGTTTGGAAAATTTGCTAGACATTTTGGCAAAACTTCAAAACTAAGGTGCAAACGAGTACACAAGGTCGTCTGAAAGCGCTGATAGAGGAATAATCAACCAGAAGTCTGTGTTCCAGACCACACTCTGACAGGTATTTAGAGCACTAGGTCAAATGGTTCCCAAGTCTCATCAGAATAGCACAGATTAACCAGTGAGTGGTATTTCATTATGTTTTACAAAAGACCTGATACATGTGGCTATTAATTTCATTACATTCCTGTGGTTTGATAAATAGCTTATCTTTTTAAGGCTACTTGTGATTTCACCTTCCTAATTCAAGGTTGAAAGTGGAATTTTAAGTAAACCATTACCCTGCTAACTTAATGATGATAGCTTTACGTCAGTAGGCTATTAACTCGAATTTCTACTAACATTTGAATTACATGTTGGGCAGCAAATCAGTGGTCTAATGTGCATATGTAATGCAACTGCCAAGTGTTTTATTTCATCATCACTTACAGCTGGAATTCACATGTTTGAGACTTTTCAGGTAGCCTTAAGCAGTGGAATTTCAAGAACAAATTCTTGACAATTTTAATACTTACAGATACCTATTAAGTATTTATATAAATATGAGTTACATAAAGCCATAGTTGTACTAATTTTAGCTGTCTGAAGGTTCGACATCAGTCGCAGCCAGAGAATCTATCACTCAGATTGTGGGCACTACAACGCGCATGTTCAAAGGGTTAAGTTTGGCATAGATTTTAATTTCCAAAATGTCTGAATTAAGTTAAAACTAATATATATTAGCATTTAAAAGTGTTCATTTAGTAATTAGCCATGATCACTTGAAGGATAGTGTATTACATCAATGCCATTTACAAGACATTATTCTACTGAATTTGAACAATAGTTTGATAGTCTTTAACAAGATAATAATTAAAATATTGTTTAACCATTAATTTGAATAAATACTGTAATTGGTATCAATAAAATTGTAATAAAGATAGTGCCAATTATAATTTAGAATAAATAATACTGGTAAGCAATATTCAACAAAATAAGTGTTAATATGAAATTGAATATAAAATTTAACTATCAGGACGGAAAGAAAGGCAAGTTGCGGAGACAAAATACACCTATGGCAACTGAACACCTCTACAATCAATGCCCTACTTCAATAAAGGCCATTTTTTAGTCAATTAGTATTTTGACATAAATATTTCATTATCACAACAACATTTATCACTGACTGACATTGGACGGGAAATACTGAATAAAACTATTGGTATTCTGACCTTTCCTTTACTCCCAAATTTAGTAATCATGGGACTGCATGTAGTCATGTACCATAAACATATATAGGCCAAATGGACTAAAGAGTAAAGGGTCTTTTTTTCATAGAGTTTACACTTATTTGTGCTTATTAGATTAAAAAAAGAACTTGAAAAAAGGCAAAGTTAAAGCTGTGGATGATCATTTACCTTTTTGGACAATTTAATTAAAACATCAAAACCAAAATGTGAACAGTAGATAACCTCTCAGCCTGGATTTAATTAGATTAAAACAGGTGGTGTTTGTGTGCATAAGATGCCAAATATTGCAAAGTTTTCAATTCATTATTCATCAATACTGAATGGAATTGAACAATTTTAGACAGATACTTTTCAGTGATCAATTTTTACAATAGTCCGTCAAATGATGATCATCGACTATATACTATAACTGAACAACAATATTTCTTTTAAATTGGATAATATTATTCAAATTGTCAGGTCATGTTGGATATATTAAATACTCCCTGGCTTAAAATCAACACAATAATTCCTGGGGAAATTGGGGGATTAAATCGAATCAACATGTTTTATTGCCTGTTGTATGCCGCATATCTGGAGGTGTGGTAAAGAGCCTGTCTGGGATAATGCTGTCGTCTTCGATAATGCTTGTAAGATGCCGATTGTCTACGTGATTCAGAGTTATAGGGCGAGACAGTGGTGCCAGATCTCTTTGAGTTGTAATTTGTTTGATATCTAGTTCGTTGGTCATTGGAGGAAGATTGTACTCTAGATCGTGTTCTGTAGGAAAGAGGACGAGAACGTGAACGAGAACGAGGAGAATTTGCATCATAACGTAAATCATCAGAGGAGAGCTGAGTTTCAGAATGTTGATCATCTGAGTGGGATTGTGTTCGATAATGTGGATTATCTATGCGGGACTGTTTTTGAGAACGTGGATGATCAGAGTTAAATCGCGCTTGAGAACGTGGATAATCAGAGTAAGGTCGTACTTGAGAACGTGACCGGGTGCGTGATTGGGAACGTGGATAATCAGAGTGTTGTCGGTTTCGAGAACGTCGGTCATCTGAATAGAATCTGTTGTGCAAATGGGGACTGTTCGTGGGATGTTGTGAACGCGAGCGAGGATAGGGAGTGGGAGAGTACGGACGAGGGTGAGAACGTGAATAAGGTTGTGGATCATCTGCATGAGGCTGTGATGGTGATCGGGTACGAGGTCTAGTTCTATAAGAAGAGTCTCTTACCACAGACCATTTGCCGACATGCCATCTATAAGAACCGCTACTACATGGTCCAATACACAGACGGGTATCTGCTGGCCGTTGTGTTATATCACAGTTAGAATTTGTTAATATCTGGCCTTGCTCTAATTGACAACGGACTGCTCGACTCTGTTCACCTTCTTTACCACATTCAGATGAACACTGAAATTAAATAAATGAATCATAGATTAAATGAAATGAAATGAAATGGGGTTTAACGTCCTACTCTTCTGCATCATAGATTAAAATCACATCACACAGAGAGAATGGATACAAAGGTACCACCACAAAAACTGTTTGCTATGTAAAGTTAATGAGAAGTGGCACCTTGTGCCCAGCATCTTTCCATTAAGACAAAGATAAAAGAAGGAAGCGGTAATGTTCTTTAGGCCATGTGAGACCGATAAATGTAAGATGTTCAAATTGGATTGGGCTGAATTAATTTAAACAAATTTGAGAAGACATTGCTGGCTTATACATATTTTAATTAAACTGTGTTCGTATAAATTATATAGTAGTTTTCAATAATTTGAAAAGATGCTCATGAAAAATAAAGCACTCTGATTTCAATATTAAAAAATTGTACAGTTGTCTGGATATGATATTATTCAAAATTGATTACAGTTTTATTGATGGGTCTTACTTTATTAGTTCTTGTGTTATTGGATCTTATTATGTTATTGGTTCTTACTATATTTGGAACATATAAATAAATATATGTATATATATTTCTTCATAAGTAAAATATTTTTCTCTGTAAGGGTATGATAATATTCAAAATTATTTTCTAAAAATATTCTTGGTAATAGGAAAATCCATCAAACACTCAAAAATAAAATTTATGACAACATACCTTGGACCAATCTTCATATTGCCATGAAGGACATTTAACTCCCTCACAATTCTTTATTTCATCTGGTCTTACTGTTTCATCACAATCTTCGCTTGCTCCATTCTCATCTCTACATACAACCTGGCGTCTCTGCCATCCAGTCTCACATGTTGCTGAACACTGTTATCAAACACAATCAAATATCAAAATATAAACAAAGCATTGTTAAAGTAGAAATGAACAAAAACGATGGGGGGGGGTATAATTTTGGTACAAAGAAGGTATATCTGCCTTTTCATTCTGATTCCAACTAAAGACGGAGCCTTTATGTTCATAACCCTTTTGTATATGGGACCATAGCTTTTCATCACATCTGAAAACGAGGGAGAGTAATGGGGTTTGACAACCGCGCAGCAACATCCAATTAACACATCATAACCTTGCTAGCCGCATACCCTGCATTGGCCGAGAAAGTTCATCTCGATTTTCCGGCGTTATTTCCCCTTGTCAGTGATGCAGAAGGAGGGCCTGACAAGGACAGCTGCCTCGTTGTTCGGATGGTACGAAAAACCGAGGTCCGGTGTACACATTGCATTGGCGTGCACGTAGTGAAGATCCCTTGGCAGTTGGAATTCGATATAAGACTAGGCCGTAGCGCCGCTGCCCGGGCAAAATTTCCCTCATAGCACACTGTATGGCGTATGCCCGTCTTCCATTAGCCCAGGTCAGGTGCAGACGAGTAGGACGTTAAACCCCATTTCATTTCTAGTCGCATGCATTGATAGCAGGCCTTATGATCTACAGCAAGGCATTATCCCACTTGTCCACCAAACCTGTCCAACAAAATGAACAGACACACTTATACATGTATGGATTATGGCATCATTAACAAAAAATAAAATCTTACCGGGCTCCAAGGTCCAACCCTCCAATGACTTGTTCCATCAACACGATTACTGGTTATAACAGCTATATCAAATTCTTCTTCCTTCAAACAATCACCACGGTTACAGTGTATTTCTTGTAATGGTTTACTGGACATGTCACACTGATCATCAGCTGTCATCTGGTCAGCAAATAAAACACATTTCACTTGTCTCTGTCTAACACCTTCACCACACGTAACTGTACACTGAAATATAGAAAATTTATAAACATGTATTACTTGTACATAGAAGTCAGAAAGAAAAGAAATACACACATTAAATATGAACTACTTATTAATCAGTAAGAAAATTACAAGCATTGTAATAAATCTAAAATATGTTTCTCCAACATAATTTCAAAATCAATATTTAAATGGCTAGGTATTGGGGGGCTTGAGAATTCAGACAAGATAATTATTGTTATCGCCAGGGAAATTAATTCCACATAAAACTGATGGGTGAATCTGAATTTAATTGGGCTATAATTAGCTGAACAATTACTGCAAGTTTGAAAAGGATTCCTAAACCTATGACCTGTGGAGCCCATACGATTACATCATGTGTACCTACTTCAAGAATACACATGATGGCAAATGGACGCCATTTAAAATACTACGCCCGCCTCTTAGAGACGATAACTTAACTCGCTATAAATTGTAAAAAAATTTACTTCGGCTAGAATTAAAAAACACCTAAGATTAACATTTGCTAAAAATTTCTAAAAAACAACCTAAATTTATAGAAATGGGGCCAAATCAAATCAGGCAAATTACATCAAATAGTCCATGTTAAACGTATAGCAAAAATTTTAAACTAACGCGAGCACGCGCGTTTCTAGACAACGCCATAGCGGGTCATAGCAACCAGTGAGTATAAATTGGAAATCCCCAATGACGTAGATATTATAAATTGGAAAGCCGAGTCTGTCTTAAAATAAGTAGTACCGTCAGTAAACAAGATGGAAACCATCTGCTATCGTGTTTGATCATGGAGTAGGCAAGCACAGGTGTGTCGTATGCTGTGGAGCCATGACAGGATTGACAGGGGTAGTAACTCTGTGGATAAACCATTGCTCAACTCAGAACTTTGATAGGTTTCCTTGCTGGGGTTGTCGAGCAATATCAGCAAATTTTAAAAAAAAATCTGACATGTACAAGTTTTACAAGGCTTTAGTGACCAGTACAGGAAAGTTATTGTGTGAATATCAGTAAGGTTACTTCTCAGGACTACCAGAACATTCCATGTGGGTTTATAATAATAGAGTTTGTGTGTGGAATAGGACCACATTTTTATTACCAAAGCCTGTGATATGTTGAATCAGAATGGGCTTCCAAGAAAAGAGTCCATGAAAAACTGTTGGTAAAAAGAAGAAAATCAGCCACTACTTACATCAGTCCAATCTCCAAAACTCCAGTGACCACACGGAGTCAGGAAACATTTTTCTCTACTGGCTGGTCGAGGTAAATGGCTACATCTCTCATTATCTATCTTTCTATTATGATAATCCATACAACTAACATATCTATCTCTTGATCCAGTTCCACAACTTGATGAACACTGAAAAATTGATTAATTCCTGCAATTCCAGGGTCAAGGATCATTTTCCAAATTCGAGCAAGAACCCTTTTGTATTAATTAAATCTTGATTCATGAAAAATCTCAGACGTTATTAGCCAATTAAAAGGCTGCTTCTTTAAAAAAATATTTTAGTTCCAGTTTCTAGAATAACATCCCATATAGACAGTGATGGTTTTTCATTGGAGTTACAATAATCTTTACCTCTGTCCAACTACCAAATCTCCAGTAAGCTTGATCTGGATAAGATGATGTTGTTTCAACATCTGATAAAGATGGAGTTGTTTGGCAGCCATCACGATAACATGGTTGTTGATCCACAGGTCGTTTACTGGCATCACAAATACTGTCTTCTTGTAACACATCCTGCAGACGACACTTAACAGCTCGTTCTTCGTGACCTTTACCACATGTTACAGAACACTGAAACAAGAATTATATTTCATACGGTTGTAATTTGACAACAAGGGGAAATAAAATGTCATAAAGAAAATTGTCAATCAGATGTCGCAATTACAACGACAATGACTATGATAACTTCATAGTTTATGCACAAAACAGCATGGCATCACCTTGTGAACTACAGAAATCAGGGATAAAATATTCATTGCAATCATCAATTTTGATGTTTTGAATTGCCTTGATAATACCTAAAGTGAACATCTAAAAATAATGAATACTCAAAACAGTTGTTTACATTTCCGATAGGAGCAAAACATAGTGTTATTGGCTAAAACAATCTACTCAAATCATGTGGTCATGGAAATAGAACCTTCCATCTGATTTTTTTTCAATTTTTTGAAATTCCAACAAAAGTTGTATCTGAATACACATTTAAAACTTAAAAGTAATATGAAAATAATATTTACTATTCCCCATCCGCCTATAAACCATTCTGGACATTCACCCATATAACATTCTTTAGTTGGTGTTGGTTTCTTCATACGGTCACATAATCTCTCATTGACCACATCTCCACTTTTACTACACCATACTTTACGATGTCTTTTACCACTTCCGCAAGTGACAGTACACTAAAAATAAATTATTATTTTCTATATGAATAATACCAATTCTATACAAGTTTCAAAAATTTTGAACAAAAGTTGCTTTATTTGATCATTTTATATTTCATAAGTTGAACTTAAATTCAGATTTGTTTTTTGCATTGTCTCATTTTATGATTTTGCTTTTAAAGACACCTTCCTTCAACATCTGGCATTCTAATTACATAGCCATTGATTATAGAATACCCTGTACCCATGAAAAAAATTCTGGTTCATAAGAAATAGTATTTTCTGAGTAATTTAAGTTGGAAGGTTGTAATAAATATACATAACCAATAACCAATTAACCATGAAGGATTTTTTTTTTTGGGGGGGGGGTATCATTTCAAACTGATAGTGTTTTTAATTTTAAAGTGTGTTTCCTTAACTTATCAATATTTTTCCGATGTAAATTAACATATTTTTATTTGATATTTGGTTAGGACTGGTGAATATGCCACTGGTTAAAGTTATATCCTATCTGAATATGAGTACATTTAAGACTTACTCCAGTATAAAGGTCTGTTTGCCAGCTAGCACATTCAGGATTAAAGCAAACTTGTATAATCTTTTTATCTTTAATATGACATTCATTCTCGGGAAGATCTTTTCCAGCTTCATCCACACATTTAGCTTGACGATATTGTTTACCTACACCACAACTAACCGAACACTGAAATAGATGAATGAATGACCATTGAGCTAATTCATTTGTTAACTTGCATAAAGAGAGAGCGAGAAATGGGGTTTAACGTCCACTTGACACAAACTGGGTCATTTCAGGACTAACATATGGTTTACTTTTATTTCAATAATTTGTTTGCACGTAGGGATCTTTAGCAGTGGGAGGAAACCAGAAGACCTGGCGAAAACCCACGAGGTTGGAGAGGTGACCCTACTTCTTGTCACGTATAGCCGGGGATTCAAAACCATGCCAGTTGAATCAATGACAGGCTTAATGATACAGCGCGCACGTGCTAACCATTCGGCCATCCAACCCCCCCCACCTGCATAAAGCCAAGCATATACGAAAGCTTGCGACTGGGTACAACTAGTTACAAGTGATCTGACGAGAAGCAACTCGCAGCAACCAGTAGTTGCTAGAAACAACAAGATCTACTCGTCTTACAACTGAGTGGAAATGAATTTTTTAGCGATTGCTAATGATCTACTTTTCAGGATGCTGTTGAGTCCATTTTCTGTTAAGACAGGGTTGTAAAGAAATGGCGATATATCATGTGATGGAATAAGCACAGTACTCAGTTTGACTGTGTTGGGTATGAGCGTATTCACTCGATTGCAAGATTGATTTATGCCTGTCTTAACAAACTGTACTTTATGACAGTGTTATAAACATATAGTATTTATTCCATTTACTAACCACTATCGATATAAATATTCTATTTTCTTCCTAGTAGACATTATATGTCTATTAGAATTCTTAACATAACCTTGCAAAAAAAAAAAATCTTGTAAACTGCAAGTATTGATAAATTATATTGTTATGATATATAATTAATATTGTAAGTCTTGATATATGTTTACTTACCGGAGACCATAAAGTATAGGACCATGATGTTGGTAAACATTCACCATGACATTCAACATAAGCATTTGGTTTGGCACCAAGGTGACGACAATGTCGGTCATCAATATCTGTAACTTCAGATGAGGTTTGTTTGACACAGTTGACAAATTGTCGTCTGAGAGCTGTTCCACATCGAACTGGACATTCCTCCTGATACGCTACTCGCCATCTGTAAATAACAATTGGATTATTTATCTTAATACTATGTGAACATTATCACTCCCTTGCTAATCGGATGGATAATTCAACACAAATTTTGACAAAGTCAGCAAGGGCCTTCACTCTATAAGTAACTAACAGAATCAACTAAAATGCTTCTTCATTCCACTATAAAAACTTGTTAAAATCTAAATAATATCAGGAATCTAGCGTAGTCTGTGGTACATTTACAAGAGACAGGTACAGCTGCAGTTGTACAATAACATCTCAATGTTGTCAAATAAAACCCAAGAGAAATACATTAAGTGTTTGTATGTTTAAAAGACTACACATGTTCTTATTAGGTTGAATATGGTAACATAAATTGTACTTACTCGACTTGACAATTAGTATTACATCTTTCTATAATACGTTCTGGTCTAGGTTTACCACGACATCTTTTCTTGGATACGTTTAATCCATCATCTTCTCTAATACATACTATCTTTCTCTTACGAGTTCCTGATTTAACCGAAAATAATTCTTATGTAATCTCTACAGAGCTCTGTGACAACTTTATACTTCTGGGATCTATATGTTATCAACTTTTAAAGCCAGTACAGACGTGCCGTTTATTGATAAATGAATGTAATATGCTTTATAGGTTAACCATGAAAGAGAAGAGAATTTAGCTCCTTCTCATGCCAGATTGAACTAAATAAAAGACATCATACTACATACCTCGACAAATACGACTACATTTCCTCCATTGACCACCATTACTCCATTTATACTGGACATTTGGGCCTACTGAGATCTTGTAAGTGTAAGTTATATTTGGAGGGTAAAGTTGACCAACAGACAGTACCTGAAATCAAAATTATTTATAAATTCAAAAACGCTTAAAATAGATCCAGTTACCATAGGAAAATGATCTGAGCAGTAATAATCTTACAGTGACATGGCATCTCCAAATGTAGCTAGATGACTGAAAATTATGAAGGTGTCATAATTTAGTAAAAGGTTTTCTGTACTTTTGTTAAGTTATTCATGAAGTTCAGATTGCTAAACATTATTGTTGTACTTATGTATTTGAATGTTTGTATGCAATCTTACAATATTGTATGAAGCAGCCTGAGAAAATATTTTCTGTGAAAATAGTGTGTCAAGGGGGATAACTCTAGGTAAGAGATTGTACTATTAGATATGAAATCACAGAAGTAAGGGTTTGTCTTGGAGTAATCATGATTTGGATTTGAGGCTATGGAACACCAGATTATCACGTACCGGCATATAATCAATTATACTCCATTGAACATTCTGGAAATGGGTTCTCTCAATCCCTCAAAAGTTGTCAGTAGAGTATACAAACTGACTATGACATTATCTCGACCAATCACCATAGCTGTAACCTTTAATTATATCACGACACTGCTTACACTACCTGTGTTTTCAGGATTAACAGAACTGTCACGAGACTCAGTACTGTGTGACTTGATTGCAATTCTGTTAATTTAGAATAACAATCAAGAAACACCTAAGAACAAAAGAATATCACTGTACAGAATCACCCCAAAAAATAGAACTACAAACTTACAAAAACAGTGATAACTTCACCAATCATTCTAGTAGAGTTGATACGTTCAACATGAGCACTTGATCCACTGTAATCAAGTACACCATTTTGGACCTTGATACTAAACTTTTCGGTTCTAACCACAAAACCTCCGTTCAGAATATAATTACCACCAACAGAACTTAAAGCTGTAATAAAATAGTTTTTAATTATGTTTTAAAAAATCTTTAGTTCGTTATTTCATTTTTAAAATGACAGGCAAACTTTAATTGGAATATTTTATTTCTAAAATGATAAGGCAAAACTCTTAAGTGATTTTTTTATTCTTAAAATGATCGGCGGACACTAAATGAAAAATATTATTTTCTAAATGATAGGCAAATTCTAAAATGCATTATCATTTTTTAAAATAACAAGCAAAACTTTAAATGGATTTTTCTATTCTATAATGGTGTGCCAATCATATTTTTCTAACCGATTTTTCTTAGATATTTTTACAGAAATGGCTTTTAAGGTTGGATATCAACAATCACTAAATTTCTTTTAGATAGTCCTTTGCACAAGAGGGATCAGTTTAAAATTATGTTAAAAGTCTCAGAATTACTGACATGATAAAAACATTAATACTTACAAAGATAGTTGTCATCATCCTTAGAATTCTGATAACCAATTTGTCTAATATCAATATCTGTTGCTCCACTAGGTATCGTAATAACACGATTATAACCTGCAAAAAACATGGTTGAGCAATGATCATTTAAACTTATCAATAAAGCTTACACTGGCTCACCAACCAAGAGCAAGAGGTTCCCTGTTTGATTTCAGCGACGGGCGAGGAATTTCTAGCAAGGTTCCCCTTGTCTGTGGTGTAGGACGAAGGGTGTCCAGTCATACAAAAAGTGTGCAGTAAGACATTAAAATAGCAAGTGAAGAACATACTTACCATATATAGCATTGTTAAAAGTTCCTCTTATGGTTTTACATGAAGAATTATCTCCCCCACAAACACCACAATTATCTCTTTTCATACGAGAACCTAAACGATTATCACATCCTGAAGCCTAAAAATACAAACATAATTATCATAATTATAATAAACATGTCTTGGTTGAGAATGTTCTCTCTCTTTTAATGACAACACAAACAACAATATCCCTTTTCGGTTGACAATCTAAATAATACATTGTTTGTATGGGTTTTTATGTGATAGTTTTATCAACTTAATAATTAACAAATAAAACGGGTCTACACAATATTAAGATTATATAATAATAAAATCTGGATGGGGGAAGTAACTGGACCTTCATAATCCACCTTGTAAGTTGTAGACACCACGATAGAATATAATGAACCTACTCGACATTTTCCATTTACACAGATATCATCTTCATTAGCTTGACATTTAGTTCCATCTATAACTTTATCAGCTAGTTGATAATAGGCACTACCTTGATCAGTTCGACAGAATAATTTACATGCATCCTTCATTTGTACTGTAATATACCCAAAATAATCACATTTAATAAAGAAAAAAAAAAATTTGCATTAAAATGATTGGCACTGAATATTATGGAAAACGATGTCTTTAAAAGCATTGCATTACCCACTTCCACAAAATAAACGCATTATTGGGGCACCCAGATGGTACCAGTGCAGAATTTACCATGGTGCAAATGGTAAAGCTGAAACGGGGCCCATTATAAAGGATTCCTGGCAATCTAAAATCTGCATGACAAGCTCTGTGAAAAAGTGTATTGCATTAACAAATGGTAAAATACATCTAGTATTTTAATCCTTTCAATAATTTTCAAGTTTCTCAGGCAGTTTATTAATAAAGACGTCCATCAAATACCGACCTCCAGAATATTTTGGCACCCATTTTGCATTGGCAGGTAAACCACTAATGTGGATTTTCTTACTGGCATTATTACACTGATCTTCCCGAAAATCAGTTTTTGATGGTGGACATGGCTGAAAACAGATTATACATTATTTATATTTGTAAGTTAAAGCAAGGTAACATTGATACATCATACATCTTTATCAAAATCATTTTTCAAAATGAAATTAATCTGGAATAATGTCCTATTTTTCTGTTCGATCCAAGCTAATGAAAATAGGTATTTTTCAAGAAATACAGATATATTCAATTAGCGATGAAAGTTAATGAATATCACTAGATCTAAATATACCACAACACTTATTTTTTCACCTACTTTATGGCAGTAGGACCTACTGTCATATGTTTTACACAGATATTTTATCGCCATAAGTGAAATTGCCATTGTAACAAAAGTTGGACAATATTTGAGATAGATAAAAGGTGCTATCTTACTTTGGTATTGCAGGATTTATATTTTTTTCGTTTCCCAAGACAATATTTCCCTAAATTGGAAGGTCTGAAAATAAAAAAATACGTTAAAATAATCAAAAAATTCTGTAAAGAATGTAAATGGGTTAATCATACAGTAGGTAAAAATTTCAGTAATTAAATTCCCGAATATGGAATAATTCCTTGGATATAAAATGGAAAATATATTTATTTCTACTTACACTGGATTATTGCAATGTCTGATTTTATCTTTGACACCACCACCACACGTTCTAGAGCATGGTCCATACTTTTCCCAATCTCCCCACTCCCCATCCACGGGTGGTCCATTGTGTTGTGTCATATTTACACACTTTCCAGACTTACACCACTGTAAAATATACAAATAATATATGTCAAATAAAGTGTGCAGGAAGCAAGGTATAATTACTTTTGATTAATTCATCTAATATTATTTCTGACTGATACAAGGAATTGTCTGTGTACTATTCATTTTATTCAAATAAGCAAATTTTCAAACACGGATTGATGTCATTGATATAATTTTCAAGAATTACCATGCGTCTGCCGCAAGTTGTACCATCTGCCCAGGGCATGTGTTGTGTTCTACATCCAGAAGAAGAATCAGTTTTATTGGTACACCACAGACGTTCACAACTTCCCTGTAAATATTAAAACATACCCTTTCAATAAAGTGGGTTTTATCTGGGTATATTAACCAAAAAAATCCAATGCCGCTCACTCAAATAAGAGAGGTTGAAAAAAGCTGCATTCTGGATTATCAAGAAGTCCTACTGCTTTCATACCATTAGCTAAAGAATTCTTAGGATTAATCTTTCTTTGAAAACAGGGGGACCGCATGACTAAGGCGCTGGCTCGCTAGTCTGAAGGTCAG